>OY776124.1:35074565-39874565 GCA_963675135.1 Galeopsis tetrahit
ACACGAGTGAACACACGGTATGATCTTCTTCTTTGAACAGGACTCCTCTGTCTTTTTCCTTTCTGTGCATTCTTCTTGAAAGGAATGGGAGCAGATTCATCAGAAACAGAGAGTGAAGAGTTTGTACCATCTTCAGAGATGTTTGCATCCTCCATTTCAACATCTTCTTGGTCAGAAGTAGCAGGAGCTTCTTCTTCAGCAGTAACTTCCTCATTTTCAGCTTGCGAGGTGTGAACAGTAGGTGATTTAGGGCTTTTTGAAGCAGCATCCATTTGGGCGGTTTGATCAGCCAAATAGCTTGAGATATCTACTGTGATATCTCCAAATGTCATCACGGGCAGATGACCAGTTGTTCGAAGAGAGTCAGACACTTCTTCGATGGCCTTGTTGAACTGTTCGACAGTTGCATCTTGAGGAATGTTGGTTGTTGGTGGAACGGTTTGAGGAGCAGTTTGAGGAGTGGGAGTGGTTGTTGATGGTGTTGCAGAGACATTTGAGTCAGCATTTGACGAGGTTGATTTCTGAGACGCCATGGAAGCAAGGATTTCGAGAGGGTTTGTGTGAGAAGGGGATGAGCTCTTCGAATCAGAGTGAGATTATGAGTGGGATTGAGGTCGGTTTCCAGCCATTTAAGGGACGGTTGGAATTTCAAGATGGTTTTGAGGAGTGTATTCACAAAATTTGAGAGATACACGGCCAGTAATCAATTCTGCAGAAGCTTAGTACTTAACAAACTCAAAAATCACGATTAGCAACATAAGTCACAATTAATTGAGTTTTATAGAGAGAATGTATGTGTAGTTGGAGGTTAACATGAATAATTCCAGAAATAATGTGATAGTGCTCCACATTTTTAGCCACAACCTTGATCATGGTTTAATTAGTGGGAAAAATCCATTTTATTAATTAATTAAATAATTAAGAAAATTCTAGAATAAAGACTAAGTCCAAGCATAATCTGAAAAATAAAAAAAACGTGGGTTAGTAATATAATTTAAATAAATAAAATAAATCTCAAAAAATAATTAAATAATTACTACTTATAAAAATAAATTCGAATCAGGCAATGTTGTGCTCAAAACTGTTACAAACACCTCAACACGGTTTTTACATGAATTTGCTTCATTTGTGTTGCACCATAATTTTTCTTTTTGTGTTATAGCATCTAATTTGTATTGATCCATTGTTCTTGTAGAGTACATCGTAGTAGCGAACTCCGTGCCCCATACTTACTTAATGGATTACAAATATATTGATGTTTTTACCAAAGAATCACCTTTTGAAAAGAAGGCATCGTAGTAGTGAACTCCGTGCTCCATAGTTACTCAGTGATTTGGTACATCTTTTAGTATGCTAATAACATTCTCATTTTTATGCATTTGAGAGGTGTAGGACATGTTTATTTTTGCACTACAAGGTTCTTAGATTCGTAGATATTTTACAAAGGAATTATTTAACTAAGTAAGAAATAAATTCAACTTATAAAATTTTTACAACCCATGATGTTGTCCCAAATGCTGACGCATTTGTGACAACATCCATCCGAATTTTTCAGATAGTGCTCATCCCAAGAGATTTTCTCAAGATTGAGAATCTCTCATGGTCTAATGCCTTAGTAAAAATGTCAGCATTTTGTTTTTCAGTAGGTATATACTCCAACTTAACAATATTCTTCTCTACTAAATCTCTCATAAAGTGATGTCTTATGCTAATGTGCTTTGTGAGTGAGTGTTGTACAGGATTCTTAGAAATGTTAATAGCACTAGTATTATCACAAAAGATTGTAAGTATACCATTCTCAATACCATAGTCATGGAACATCTTGCTCAGCCACAAGAGTTGTGTACAGCAGCTTCCAGCAGCTATATACTCAGATTCTGCAGTAGATTGTGAAACACAATTCTGCTTCTTGCTGTGCCATGAAACAAGATTGTTTCCCATGTAGAAACATCCTCCACTCGTACTCTTTCTATCATCTATATCTCCAGCCCAATCAACATCACTGTAGCCTATCAGAATGTTGTTGGTGTCCTTAGTATACCAGATTCCAAGGTCACTTGTACCTGCAACATACTTGATAATCCTTTTCACAGCATTCAGGTGAGATTCCTTTGGATTAGCTTGGTACCTAGCACAAACACACACACTGTACATAATATCTGGTCTACTAGAGGTTAAATACAGTAAACTACCTATCATGGATCTGTAAAGTGTTGGATCAACATCTGTTCCAGCACTGTCTTTGCAAAGTTTCAAAGAAGATCCCATAGGAGTTTTCATTGGTTTTGAATTCTCAAGACCAAATCTTTTAACCAAGTTCTTAGCATACTTACTCTGGGAGAAGAAAATACCATCACTGCATTGTTTGATTTGAAGACCTAGAAAATAATTCAAGTCTCCAACCATACTCATTTCAAATGTTGTAGTCATTGCCTCAACAAATTTACTCAACATTTTATCACAAGTAGAACCAAACACAATGTCATCAACATATATTTGAGCAATTAGTATATCATTTTCAGTGTGCTTAATGAACAAAGTTCTATCTGCCTCTCCTCTAATAAATCCATATTCCAAAAGAAAGTCAGTAAGCCTACCATACCATGCTCTAGGAGCTTGTTTAAGACCATACAATGCTTTCTTAAGTTTATATACATGATCAGGATACTGTGGATCTTCAAATCCTATAGGTTGTTCAACATATGCTTCTTCATTTAATATGCCATTTAGAAATGCAGCCTTTACATCCATTTGATGAAGTTTAATATCAATAAAACATGCAATAGCTAGCAGTAATCTAATAGATTCTATTCTAGCAACAGGTGCAAAAATTTCATCAAAATCGACTCCTTCAACTTGGGTGTAACCTTGTGCTACTAACCTAGCCTTGTTCCTAACAATATTACCAGATTCATCAGTTTTATTCTTGAATATCCACTTTGTTCCAATGACATTAGTATGACTAGGTCTAGGAACAAGTGTCCAAACTTCATTTCTTTCAAACTGACCAAGTTCTTCATGCATAGCATTAATCCAGTTTTCATCAGTTAAGGCTTCTTTAGCACTTTTAGGTTCAATTTCAGATAAATAGCATTCAGCATTTACAACATTACACATAGAAGACATGCATATTGTTCTTACTACATCTACCTTGTTTGATCTTACTCTTCCTCTTGTTTGCACTCCAACTGTAGCATCGCCTATGATCTGGTCAGAAGGATGACTTTTGCCTATTCTTGAAGAAGGATTCGTTTTGGGAATGTACTGATCATTCTGTGAATTTACAGCTGACTGTTCTGTAGATGTTAACCCAGATGTGTTAACATTTGGTGCAACATTTTCAGACTTCAGTGTATTCTCAGAAGTGTCAGTAACCTGTGATACATCTTCTTCATCCTTATCATCTGTAAGACCTTTATCATCATCAAACACAATGTTAACAGATTCTTGAACAGTGTTAGTTCTTAGGTTATAAACTCTATAAGCTTTACTATTTCTAGAATAGCCTAAAAAGAAACCTTTATCACTTTTAGAATCAAACTTATGAAGTTGATCCCTATCATCCAGAATATAACACACACAACCAAATACATGAAAATATTTCACATTAGGTTTTCTGTTGTTCAAAATCTCATAAGGTGTTTGATTAGTACCAGAACGAATAAAAACCCTATTAATAATATGGCATGCAGTATTCAATGCTTCTCCCCAAAATTTCTTAGCAAGACATTTGGATGTAAGCATAACTCTAGCCATTTCTTGTAAAGTTCTATTCTTTCTTTCAACAATTCCATTTTGTTGTGGAGTTTTAGGAGATGAATATTCTTGCAAGATACCCTTTTTATCACAAAAATCATTAAACATGCTGTTTTCAAATTCCCTACCATGATCAGTTCTAATGCGGCCAACTTTCAAGTTAAACACATTTTTGAACCTCTTATAAAGAATTTTAAATGCAGCAAATGCTTCAGATTTGTCTCTCAAAGACTCTACCCAGGTATATCTAGAAAAATCATCTACCACAACTAAGGAATACCTCTTTCCTCCAATGCTTTCAGTTTCCATAGGACTCATCAAATCCATGTGCAGTAATTCAAAGCATCGATGTGTAGTACAATGTGACAGCATTTTGTGTGACATTCTTACCTGCTTACCTTTTTGGCATGGTCCACATACAGTGGTGTTGTGAAACCTCAGTTCTGGAATTCCTTTTACTGCATCTGCTTTGATTAGCTTTTTCATTGCTCTGTAATTTGCATGACCCAATCTTTGATGCCATAGAACATTTTCATCATGTTTTGACAAGTTACACATATTTGTTCCAATAAGATAGCAATTATCAGCTGACCTAGTACCAGTCATGACACAAACTTCATCTTTATTAAGAACATAACATGAATCTTTATCAAATTTCACATGCAAATTATCATCACAAAGTTGACTAATGCTAATCAGATTTGCAAGTAAGCCATCAACATGTAATACATTTTTAAGCTTAGGAAAACCTTCAACATTCAAAGTTTCTTTACCAACAATCTTTCCTTTAGAACCTCCACCATATGTAACACTACCACTATTCAAGGTCACATAATCAGATAAGAAATCAATACGACCTGTCATATGTCTAGAACAACCACTATCAAAGTACCACAAATCAGGTAGACATGCTTTTAAGGAGGTATGAACAACATTACAGGTAGCTTTTGGTTTCCATGCAGATTTCAAAAACTGTTTACCAGGATGTGACAGTTTCTTATGCAGCATTTTCAAGTTTTTCTGTTCTTCAAACAACTTTATACAGTAAGGACGAATATGACCAATTTTGAAACAGTAATGACAGATATACTTCCTTTTAACCTTGTGAGACTCTGTTTCTGCAGATGTTGACCCAGATGTGTCAACATTTGCCTTAACAAATTTCACAGGTTTTCTAAATTTATCAGAAATAGAAGCAGTAGTACCATCATAACCTAAACCATGATTATTAGACTTACCAGTAGCTATAGCATTATTTACCTCAGAAGCACTCTTGGAATATTTCTTGAAACATAAAGTAGAATTTATCAGTTTCTCCTTTAAGTTACAGATTTCCAGATCTCTTTTGGTAAGAATAACTTCTAGCTTGGTGATTGTGTCTGTCAAATCCTCATTCCTTTTATTCAGAGAATCAAGGGTGAGTTTCTGATTCTTCCAATCTTCTAACAGCTTTTGGTATTCATTGTCATCATTCCTTTTTCCTGCATCATCAACTAAACCATTAAAACAGTTCAAATCTGGGTGACTCTGTTCTGATGTTGCTGTAGATGTTGAAGCATCAGGTACAGCATCAGAAACTGTTTCATCCAGATCATCATCTGAGGAATCATTATAATCAATTCTGGTAAAATTAGAATATTCATTCTGATTTAATTCATCAAGATCATCATCAGAATCATCACTCAAGGTAGCACTAAAATTCAGTTTTTGCTTAAGTCTAGTATTGGCACATTCATTTGCATAATGGCCATAACCAGAACAAGCATTGCATTGAACTGATTTTCGAAATTCAGGATCATACCTTGGTTTACCTTCACTTTTTGACAGTCTTGGTGTGAATTGACCTTTCCTCCTTTCTAGTTGAGGTGTTGATGTGTTGATTTGAATCTTAGGCTGAATATTTCTAGATTTGTTCACAGATTTCTTAAGAAACTTATTAAAGTGCTTAGTGAGCAAGGCAATGTTGTTAGGATTGTTGAGACATTCATCAAGCAATTCTTCATCAGAATCAACTTCAGTAATAATAGGTTGAATCTCAGAAATGTTTGATGTTTCTCCTTTAAAAACAACAACTTTCTTATCAGCATCATTTTCATCAACTTGATTAGTGTTTATTTCATATGTTCTAAGAATACTCACTAACTCATTTTGACTTAATGTATCTGTATTTTTTGCCTCTTCAATAGCACAAATTTTAGCATCAAATCTTTTAGGAACAGATCTTAATATCTTATGAACTACTCTAACATTAGAAATAGGGTCACCAAGAGAATGTGATTCATTAATTATCTCACTTAACCTTTCATTGTAGGCTGAAATGGTTTCATCTTCCTTCATTCGGAGATTCTCAAACTTTGTCCCCAACATTCGAAGCTTTGTCCTTCGAACACTGTCTGAACCCTCACAATGCTCTTGCAACCTGTCCCATGCATCTTTAGAAGTAGAACAGTTAGATATAATTTTAAACATTGAAACATCAACAGAAGTAAAAATAGCATTTAAAGCTTTAGAATTGTAGCTTGCTGTTGTTATTTCATCAGCCGTCCAATCAACTTCTCTTTTGAGTTGAACTTCACCATCTGCGTCTGCTGGTCTTTTTGGAGCTTCCCAACCTGTAAGTACAGTCCTCCAGGCACGTTCATCAATTGACTTGATGTACATACGCATCTTAGGCTTCCAATAAGAATAATTCGAACCATCTAAAACGGGTGGCCTAAGTGCAGTGGATATGTGATGTGTTTCCATTGCTAAACTAAACTAAAAACACACTTGACCAAAGATCTAACCTAGTGTCGTCAGGTATCAGCTCTGATACCAACTGAAAGTGTGCGGGGTGGTGTATAAGTGAAGTGTTTAAGTATAAGTAGATAAATGTTGCACAGAATGTTGAGACAAATAGTGCAACACTGACTCTAACAGAATATCAGAAATTAAGATACACAGCGGAAGACTTGAAACACTAAAAACAAATGAGACACAATGGAAATACTTTTAACATAGATTTTATAAATAAAAATCTATGTCTGCCTTATGGCGTAAAATCAATACTTATCTTCAAGTACAAATGTTGTGTGAAATGTTACAACAATAACTTTCACAACAAAACTATAAACGAGGCAGGTGCCAAGTCTAGAAAACGAACTAAGTGTATAAATTATACACTGTCGAAATGCCTAGTCTATCTAATGATTACACTCTCAATAGATAAGAAGACACACAGTCATACGGGTGGTATACAACGTATGAACTAAAATGTAGAACTATTGGCCACAATTTCCTAACAGGGATGAACGCTCGGTCTAAGATATTGATCGAATAGAGCACACTGAATTATGAAGCCTTCAATGGGTATTTATAGTGTGGGATACGAAATTCTAGAGGCTTCCACATTGAGGTCCTATTTTTTAGGAAACTCAACTTCCACAACTTCCATGATCTTTCTAGATCCTTCTAGGCTGCTCCAGGTCGTTCCAAATGTATCTAGGCTGTTCTAGCATGTTCTCCAATGTTCTGGAATCTTCCAGGTTCCAGATCCTTGTAGAAGCTTCTAGATCCTGCCAGAAATGCGACAACATTTAGGTCAACATTTAATGTAGCATTTCAGAAAAGACTTAGAAAAAATCTCGGAAGGTCGAATTCAGATGTTGTTGATAATGTTAAGACATTTAAGAATTAACAACATCTACATCTCATTCCTTCAGTACTAAAGTAGAATGCAGAGTCCTGAGTTCTACCGTTTGTGAACTTTAGTGGCTATCATATGTTTCCACTGATTTTTGCCTCACACTACCCTTGCCCATTCCTTTGCAGTTGGATAATCTTGTGGCGCTGATTATCACGGCTAACCTTGTTTTTCACGAGAGGACGAAACATCTAGAAATTGATTGTCACTTGGTTTTTGTGCTTCCTTATTTCGTTTCTTCAAAGTACTATTTGGCAAACATATTTACTAAGATGACTGGAGCACAATTCTCATTTCTTTGTTCCAAGTTGAAGATGGGTGATATTTACCATTCTTCAACTTTAGGGGGGAGGATGGAATTTGAGAAACAAATTATTTCTTATAAAAACGTATTCACATTTTTCATTCTTATACCGACGTTGTTTTAGGCCTTTTCATTTTTGGTAACCGTTTTGTGCTTAGGTCTTATTCTATAACAAAGCTTTTGTAATCATTTTTAGTGAGATGAAATAAGAAAACAAAGAGCTCCAATTTTCCTTTTGTATACACAAGTATATTTTTTAATAGAAGTCTGAAAAAAAATTACAAACCTATCACTGTCCATTAACATTTACTTGAGCCTGAACTATGGTAAAATGCATTATACAAGAGAAAACCAGTTCTCACAAACCCATAGTCTAAGCATTAAGGTTAGGGTTCCGCCCACAAAGTCGGTAACAGCGACAGATGGCGCACGAAAAGTCTATTGCCCATTATTTGGAACGACCATAGACGTAGAGTCTCTATACTGGTCGAGAAGGGCTCCACTCGCGTTACGACGACATATTTGCCTGATCTTTATCGATTTGCGTTCAACACGGTGGCACGTGGGAGGATCTTCGTCATCTCGATCTGATAAAAAAACTCCAAATTAACAAGAGAACAGTGGCAAGTGAGGACCGAAGTAAGCACAACGGAGATCTCCACCCTCTCAATCTTATATTTCTTCTTCAGAGTATTGGGAGGCGGTGGCGCGTGGGAGGATGAAGTGGTTGTGAAGAAGAAGGCGACGTTGTGCTCTACACAAAGAATGGGAACACAGGGCACGATGTATCTGTTTCTGTGGGTCGCCAAAAGAGAGTTGAGAGGGGTGGGAGGAGGGTTTGGAGAGAGCCGGTGAAAACAAATTTGAAAATTAATTTAAAAAAGTTTTGGCCAAAAGAAAGAGAGGATTGGAGAGAGAAAATGAAAATATGAAATTTGAGAGTAAAGAGAACTCAACTATTCACTTTACTTTATTCTTAAAAGTTTACAAATTATTACTCAACATTTCACTCATTACACATTCTTCTTAGTTCGTGTGTCTACTTTTTTGTGCAAATATTTTTATTTTTGTGACGGAGGGAGGGAGTAACTTTTAAGTTTTGTATTTTTGATTAATTATTTTTCTCAATAAAATTTGATTTGGATTTGTAAAACGCAAAGCACATCATCACGAGCAACTCATTTGGATTTATGATTCTATCTTCAAGAGCTGTGCAGCGGCAACTTCATCACTCATCGTCAATGGCGTTGGTGCCCAAGCCCCTCTCTCTCTCCTCTTTCCCTCCATTCCAAATCCCTAACCCAAGACTAATTTCGCCCAAATTATACTTCCACAGAGCACCACTACCCACTCTCATCGTTTGCAAATCTATCGAAACCGACTCCCCAGTGTCCATACCCGAAATAGATGGCACCGGGCCCTCCGCCCCAACCAGAGGCGACATCTTTCTCCAACGCCACCAGTCCGCCGCATTTCTCACCGAAATACAGAAAGAGAAGAAGAAGAATAAGAATAACAGGGCGATGAAACCTTCTTCTACTGTTGCTAGCTGTTATGGCTGTGGCGCTCCACTGCAGACATCGGAATCCGATGCTCCGGGCTATGTGGAAGCTGAGACGTACAATCTGGTAAGGGTAGGGTACTGTTTTAAGATAATTGCCCTTGAAGGTTGATTTGATTGCTTAAGTGTATGTTTATTTTGACGGTGCAGAAGAAGAAACATAAACAGCTAAAAACGGTGTTATGTGGGAGGTGTAAGCTTCTGTCTCATGGACACATGATTACTGCTGTTGGTGGAAATGGTGGGTATTCTGGTGGAAAACAGTTTGTTACAGCAGAGGAGCTTCGTGAAAAGCTATCTCATTTGCGTCATGAGAAAGCTCTTATTGTGAAATTGGTAAGTATGAGGAACAATTCTGAAAGTCCCTACTCTTTGATTAGATGCAGTTTTGTTATCTTTTTTGCATTTGTACCTTGTTTCGTTAGTGATAGGATTGCAGATTAATTATTCCATTTACCGTATATATATGGGTAATTTTATATAGGTTGATATAGTGGACTTCAATGGCAGCTTTTTGGCTCGTGTGCGTGATCTTGCTGGTTCAAATCCCATAATATTGGTCATAACAAAGGTAATGACAATAGGTAATATTTGCAGCCTCGGTTGGTTCCCGTTATGGTTGTTCTATTACTTTGTTTAGGAGATTTTTTTATTTTCTGATGACATTAATTTGTGTCGGATGGTTTTAGGTTGATCTTCTTCCAAAAGGAACTGATTTTAATTGTGTTGGTGATTGGGTTGTGGAGTCAACAATGAAGAAGAAATTAAAGTGAGATTTTTTTTTTTTAATTTACATTGATTAGGCTTTCTATGATTCAATGGAGATTTACAAGCATGTTGTACATTTAGTTGTCAATTTTTCTTTATCTAGTTATCCCTTTGATCCAATGTTTTACTGCTGATAATAATGCCTATGGATAATGACTCCAATAAGTGCCTGATGATCAGCTCTTTAGCAAACCCCAACTCAACTCTATAATAATGCAGTTTGCTGTCTCAAATTCTGTATAACATAATTTGTGTTGTAGGCAATGTCTAGATAAGCATTTATGAACGTTGGCTGCTCCCCACGACTTTTCATGTTTAGATTCTTGTATTTTCTTTAGAGATTATAAGCTCTCATACGTTTTTATTGATGCTAAATATGTTATGACTAAATGCTCATTTTCAGCGTAATGAGTGTACACATGACAAGTTCGAAGTCTTTGGTGGGCATTGGTGGTGTTATCTCAGAAATTCAGAAAGAGAAGAAGGTGGGTTGCCCCAAATTTTGACTTACATTGATATCTCATTTCATGTAAATAGAAGAAATAGAATTAACTACTGAGTGTGCAGTTTTATTAAATCAATGCTTGTGTTTTTGAAAGAATGACCAAGCTCCATTTAACAAAATGTTGGATTCTGGTAATCTTGATATGTCCGGATGGGATATGAAACTGCTTCTGTTTCATTTTTTAAGTGGATGTCTTATCCAGTCTCTCTTGTTTATTTTGAAGTGGTGGCAATTTATTCCAATTGAAGCAGAAATAATTTGAATTGTCCTTGTAGTTACTTCTTGTTCTTCTTCCTCTTTGTCTCTCCACTATCTTGCAAACCTTGGTGGCATCAAAATTGAGTTATCCCAGCAAAGTAGATTTTTTTTTTTTTTTTCTGGGATTCACTGCCACCAGGAAGTAGCCTGTAAGCTACATAGCAGGCACCTTAAAGATTATTTAACACGTGATAGATTTATCTCGTGTTTGGTGTTGTGCACGATTTAACATGTGATAGACTTATCTCGTGGTTGGTGTTGTTCGAACATGGGATAACATGGAAAATGACAAATTTGTCCCTCAGTCAAATTAAAAAAGGTAGAAATTAGGGGTATTGTAGTAAACTGGGTAAAAAAAAAAGTAGAAATTAGGTTGACCCATGCATGAGGTATTAAATGATACCATGGGGGAGGTGGGGCTGATAATACCTTTAAAAAAGGTATTGTGGATACATGGTCAACCTTAATACTGGGCGGGATAAAGGGGGATAAGTCATCAATGCCTGCCTTATCCCCCCTTAGCAAACAAGCCCTTAGGGTATGCATTTTCATTTTTCTTTTTCACTGGAGTGACTAAAAATAAGAGCTCGTGTGTTGTTGCTTGTGAGGCGTACCGCTCAGATAATTATTTTGTGTATCTGGTCTTAAAATCATATTGAACTATGTGCCACACAGCTTGTTTTTTTGGACACAATTGTTACCTTTTCCCCGTGGGATTTTTCCAGTTACTTAAAGTGTATATTCTGCTCTTAACTTCTGACCAGATTATTTTCTTGTTTTTTTTTTTTTTTTGTTCAACTATATATGTCCCTGCGAATCACTATAAATATCCGTTTTATGCTTCTCAAACTGAAAAAATATGTGACTGACTCTGGATTTCTCAAATGCAGGGAAGGGATGTCTATATCTTGGTAAGTCTTTCTGCAGAGTACAAGATAGTTCTTTTTATATCTGTGGTCTTCTTGCTCTTGCAATAGCTTATTATAGTACATTGATCTAACAGGGCTCAGCTAATGTGGGAAAGTCAGCTTTCATTAATGCTCTACTGAGTAAGCTTATGTCTTCAAGATTTTAGTTCATGTCTTATATTACTGAATTCCTTTATGTCTTCTTTAAATTATTATGATTGCCTTGCTTGAGGCACAATATAAATTTTAATGGACTGCCAGTCCCAAAATTAGGTTAGTCATATCTCAAGTCTCCATCAGTACATTCTCGTAGGTAGCAATGATTTACAACTATTACGGTGGATATCTTTTCTGATACTTCTGTAATTCAAACCTTTTCTTGGTTACTTCTTTCATGAGGTTATTCATTTGTATTTTTTCAGTTGATGCACCAGTTAGCAATAATCAGTTAGGAAAATAACTGATTTTGATTCTCTGTAGATCAATCACCTTAATTTTTAATCGTTTCAATTCAGATTTAAATGGGTCTCCTTAATCCGTGGTAAGCAGCGATAGCCTGTGCCCAAGTGGGGGGCATTAAGGATACCAAATTGATTCTGCACCAAAAAAACTAAACAAGTGAATGGTTAATGGCAAAATAAATCATGACCTTTTCACGTTTTTTCAATTACAACATATATTTTTAAAATTTACAGTTCAATACATGACCTTTCAAATATCACATGACTATTTTCCGGATGACGTGGCTGTGTATGAAATTGTAGAAAAATTAAAAGGTTGTGATTAAATTGAAACTATAACAAAAGGCTGTGAATTTATTTTCAATTTTTCAAATATTTTTTCGGCTGCCACGTCAGTATAAATTGCAAATTTTAAGAAATTTGTGTATCAAATTGCAAATTTTAAAAACGTATGTTGTAATTGAAAAAAAGGAGAAAAGGTCGTGATTTTGTATGGAATTTTCCCAAATTTAAATGGGTTTCCTTAAGTCTTTCATCCTTTGATTGTTTTGACCCCATTTGCAAGAATCTACGACCTTCCTCACCTTCATAAAGTTAATCTTGTCGTGTCTGTGTGCCACCAGAACTCTTGTCCTATAGGGACCCAGTAGCTGCTGCTGCAAGAAAATACAAACCAATTCAATCTGCTGTTCCAGGAACTACTTTGGGTCCTATCCAGATTGAAGCATTTATGAGTGGAGGGGTAAGTAATGAATATTCCCCAATCAGTGCTGATCTTGATTACTGCATTTATGTTATGTGCCCCATTTATCTGAGAAGTTATTAGAAAAATCAGAAATTATTATTCTCTACAATACCGTGTACACCCTTATTGCCTTCATAGGGGGCGCTTGGTTCAAATTCTTCAATGAGAATGCTAATGAGAAATGAGAATCATTGAATAGTGAAATACAATGAAAATGATAGTTACATTATTGTTGTTTTGTTCCAATCATAGAATATATAGACAAAAATGATTGTTGGTTGAGGAATAGTGGAGTGATTGAGGAGAAATGATTATAGGAGGGGAGGTAGTTAATCAAAATAGGGTAGTGATTAACTTATTTTGAGTCTCATTACCTCGTACGAAGTATGTTGAAAGTGAATTGATTCTCTTTTTTCTAAATGAACTGATTGTCTTTTTTCTATTTAACCACCAAAATTACTCATTCCCATTGACGAATTTTGAACCAAACGACCCCTTAATAAACTTTTTACAAGCTCAGAAGACAATCAAAGTAAAATAACCGCCGAGTAGCTCCACCAGTGCCTAGGCAGTGGGCTTGATGTTTGCAAAACCTGTGTAGTTCTGTTCTCATGATTTTAGGGACTAGGCTCTCAAAATGACACCCTAGGCCCTCCCTTTGTATCCTCTTTTTTGCCAACTCTTTTTCCTTTGTTTCGGGCTCCATCCTTTTCAACATATTCCTTTCTGTTCTGGCCTATTGGGATAATATGAAAGGGATCTTTTTTTATATTTTGATTCTCCTCTTTCACTCACTGTCAAACTTGGCCCTGGAAGTACACTTTTACTCCCACCGTTTGTTGATTGTCCATTGACTGACAAAATCAACTGTTGGGAGGTGCTAAATGTAAGTATTTGAAAATTATTAATTGCATTTAGCATCCCCAAATAGTTATTGATTGCATTTAGCTCACTCAAATAGTTGATTCCGTCAGTCAACGAACGGTGGGACCAAATGTGGGAGTAAAAGTTTACTTCAAGGATCAAACTTGATAGTGAGTGAAATGGGGGATCAAAACTGGAAGAGGTGGTCTGATGGCTTAGGCTTGAGACTTAGGAATATGCTCCTCTCTAGGTCTCAGGTTCAAAACTCCTAAGGTGCAAACAATTCCTGAGATAGGTCAGTCCATACAGTGCTTTGCTCTGGCTTCAATTGGGCCCCCCGCTAGTGGATGGTGGGATTGGTGCCCCATATTAGTCAATCTTGGGCCAAATACCGAGACATCAAGAAACAGAAAAAACTGGAAGAAGGTGAACTTTAGGGACCAAAACCACAAATACTCAAGTCATTACAAAATGAAAGCAAGAGAGATACCCTTTGTGGCTTATGCTAAGCTTCTCAAGGCAAAACTAAGGCGGATATGCTCCTTCTTAACAAAATATTTAATGCAATTGGTCAGTTTTTGGTAGAATTGATGTCATGAAGGTATTTGACTCTTATGGAATAGTTCTTTATTTTTTTGTAGAAATTACACGATACGCCTGGAGTTCATCTTCACCATAGGTTAGCTGCTGTGGTCCATTCAGACGATCTACCTGCTCTTGCACCCCGAAGTCGACTTCGAGGTCAATCATTCCCAGTATGTTGTCTTTATCAATTGTTTTCCTTACAATATTTTGGTTTTCTTTAAACTCAGTTTTTCCTCTTATGGTGTAAACCAGAACCTGTCTCTGATGATAGACAACCCCTTTATGGGCAGAATCAGATCAAATGGCTTGATTGGTTTCTCTATTTTCTGGGGAGGCCTTGTTCGAATTGATGTCATGAAGGTATTTGACTCATAATATCAAGCTTATGCAAGTAAATCCATATTCCTAGAGGTTTATTATCCTTTTTCTTTGACTATATATGTGAGCAGGCTCTCCCAGAAACCCGTTTGACGTTTTATGGACCCAAGGCACTGCAACTTCATCTTGTGCCTACTGAAAAGGCTGATGAATTTTACCAGGTTAGATTGCAATCAAATTGATTAATTCGACCTTTTCTCCATTCTTCATTTGTAATGCCTTTCAACAATGCCAACATTGTTGAGTAGGATGTAAACGAATTGAATCAAAGCATATATCTCTGAATGTGATTCGTATTTGTGAAACTATTCGAATATTCAATTCAAAATTGATATTCAAGTTAGCTATATACTATTTGAGTATTCGGTTCGATTTTTTTTTTTTTTTAAATTTTATAGACAAATTTGTTCAATAATTTAATTGTTCTTTTGCACACAACCTGCTAATTATTTTTTTAAAAGAAATTTTGTACAATAATATGGAGTAATATTCAAGCACATTTAACCTACATTTACCTAGTAAACACTTAACAAACAATCAACAAATGATTCAGCTGTTTCAGCAGATGATTAAATTGATGGCTAATTGGCTATATATGCCAGGTAAGGACTACACTTAAGTAATTAGATTTAGGATTCCTAAATTAGGACTTAAGAAGTTAAAAGTTAAATTAATGTTAAATAAGTATATTTGTTACTATTATATATATATATGGTTTTGATAAGGGCCCAGATGGTGAGTTTCTTAAGGAACAAAAAAATTATAGAGTATTCGAATTCTAATATTTCAAATACAAATACAAATACCAAATCAAAATTATTTGATTTGCTTACATCCCTATTGTTGAATGTCTGGATCAGAACTTTATTGAATGGAGATACTATAGCAGTTGAAACACCGGTTCATGGTTTGCTTCATTGGAAGAACTGACACGCTGTGATTTGCAGAAAGAAGTTGGTGTCCTCTTGACTCCTCCTACTGGAAAAGAGAAGGCAAGCAGCTGGATGGGACTTGAAGCAAAGCATGATTTACAACTAAAGTATGATGACGTTGGGAGGTAGGTTGAAACTACTAAAGTTAAATGGATTAACTAGGGTTGTTCATGGTTCTGTTAGACCGGTATCCTCCATATAATTCTAACCAAACCAACAAGACTGGTTCTAAAATACTTCACCATTATGTTCAGATCGGTCGGTTTGATGAATAAATGTCAAACAGAATTTAGAAAATCATAAAAAATTAACAAACATACTGTCAATATTAATGTTCAATTTTTGCAATCACGTTTAGGGATCTCTTATCCCTATTTTTGCAATAAAATTCTATGTTTCTTATCAAAAAAATATTAATGTTCAATTTTGTGGAGAAATAGTTCATATATCTCCAATTAAGTTTGTGAGGATCAAACTAGCAATATAAAAATCATCCAAACTATTGAAATTCAGCATATGGCTATAAGTTGTAAAGGATTTATAGCATATCTATAGGTTATTGGTTCTGTTTTACCAAACAGAATCTGGTATATAAAAATAGTTAAACCTATAACCATCCATGAAATGATGTAGCCATGGTTTTCGGTTTGCATTAAATTAGATTTGGTCATCCGGTTAACTTTTGCGCAGCCCTAGGAGTAACTAAGAGGTGTTTTTCCTTATTGCTAAAATTTTCCTCTTCCTAATTTGTTGCTATTATTAAAGAAATGGAGAAAGGGGGACCGCAACTCCTTTTCCTAATCCACTTGTGTTTCCTAAATCTCAGGCCAGCATGTGATGTGGCTATATCTGGTCTCGGTTGGATATCTATCGAACCATATAGCCAATTCTGTAAATCATCGGAGTCAAGTGGAGTAGAAGGTGGTGGTGGTGAGATAGGTTTAGTGGTCCATGTCCCAAAGCCCGTGGAGATTTTCACTCGGCCTCCTTTACCCGTTGGTAGTGCTGGAGGGGAATGGTATCAGTATAGGGACTTGACAGAAACGGAAGTGGAAGTAAGGCCAAAATGGTACTTTTGAGTGCGTTGCAATATTCCAATCAATTGTAGCTTGGAGCGAGACAATTGAAGGGCACGTGAAAGTACACGATTTTTCAACTTCCAAGAAGTAAGCTATGTGCTTGATGATGAGATGTTGCCTTTCTTGATCCATAATTTTGAAGGGGATACCGTCGATTAGTTTTCCGTCGAAAAGCTTATCTCGTAGAAGTTGAGTGTGAGTAAGAATGGTAACAACATGATTCATTGGTTTAGTGTATAAAATGACATCATCAATTCACATTTGGTGATGTGACGAAGGAACAACCCTACCCAACTATAGTATTGGTTCATTTGTGCTGTGTACGAGTATTCTAAATGCATTGATAATGTTGTTCACTAGGAGTACTATTTATAAACTCTTTCATTTTAAAGGATAATATTATATTTGGTCACCAAACTTGTATCAATTTTAGTTTTGATGTACAGGAACCCATAAGTGTAATTGATGAACACTTGTCAACTAGCTCTGGTGTGTGAGAAATTATTCGAAATGACATGGTTTTAGTGAGAATTTAAAATCCTCTCAATTTTAACTAAAAAGTGTGTTGACAAAAAAATAAGTATTTGAAATCCTTTTATAATCCAAACAAGTGGAGTGAATTTTGACATATTTTCAAATCCCTCCATTTATTCTTTTTATCGTATTGGAGGTTATGTTCTTTTTTGCTTTTTTTCGGGCTTCTTCTCATTCTTCTTTGGCACCTACGGTAGAGATCGGAGGTATTTGGCCCCCAAAAGGGAGCCCGGTTGGCTTACGTCGTAAGCATGCAAAAGATGGGGGAGCATTTCCCTACACTGCGCACTAACACTAAATGGCATAAGAGGTTAGTAATAAGAAATAGACTAGATAAGTTAAAAAGGGGGAAGGAAGGAGGTCAAAAGCTTTTCCAAACCAAACCCTGCCTTATTATTAAAAGGGGAGTAGTCTCTGATGTGCGCTCTATTATTGGCTCCTATTCTGAAGGGGGTGATCGGGGTTAAGCCGCGTGGTGATACCCGCTAAAAACAAAATCGTTTTCCATCAGACGGTTGTTCCCGTAACTCTACTCTCGACTTGGATTATATATCCAAAAGGGTCCGCTCTCGGCCATTCCACACGCTGCCTAGCAGAAGCGTGGTTATCTGAAGTGGGTTGGAGCCTTAGTTAAAATCAAATGTTTCATGTCAAGTCATTGCAATAGTGTAACACAATGTTTTGTGCAATTCATGGAGTAGGAAAAAAGTGACTCGAGGCTAGTAGAGTTGGCCGCGGTGATGAATTGCAAGAATTTCGACAGAAGATTTTAGGATGGGAAAAGAAAAACTTATACTTTGGAGGGAAGATTACACTCATCAAATCAGTTATCCGGCTCTACCACTCTATTTTCTCTCACTTTTCAAAGGGTTTTCCCACTTTGGTGGGAAGATTACACTCATTCTACCATTCTATTTTCTCTCACTTTTCAAAGCCGAGTGTTATTAAAGCTATCGAAAAATTACAAAGGGAATAGGTTTTTTTGTTTTCCCGCTCCTTTGATGTAAATTCTCTCCAAGATCTCATAGTTAGGGTTCTTGATTTGGGTTTTTACGTTAATCATCTGAGCTGTGTTCCGCAATGACTATACCACCATAGTTATTGTCATCCAGAATCTGCGTAGAATTGTAGATTAGAATTACGATCCTGCAACCTCGATTCCTTCTTGAAATTAGAGGCGGTTTTAATAGTTTTCAGGCAGTTACTGTTCGGTTTTATACATTTTCTTGATTTCTAGCGTGTTCTTGATTCGGCAGTATGGGAAAAGCTAAGCGTATCAATGGCTCGAAAGAGGTGGAAACAACTGCAGCAACTGCTGCGGCGAGACCATCGTCCCCCATGAAGAGAATACAAAAACCAGAATCCCCAAGGAGCAACAAGAAAAGGGCGCGAATGAAGTCGATTGAAAGAACTGTGACTAAAGAACAGATCAAGGAATGGACCGAAGAAGACGAAGTAAGGCGAAGACTAATAAAAATGGCAGAAAGTGAAAGGGATCAAGACGCCATTCAGCAAAGAGAGGCAAGATCGGTTGAGGGGGCGTCGGAGTATAAGTCGGGCGATGATCAGGCCATGAGTGATCACGATGTCAATGAAAAGCCGTTAGTGGACAGTGGCAATAATGAACCAGGTGTTAGGGAGAACATGCAGAATGATGATAATCTGGTGGTGGAGACTAATCTCCCTTCGCTGAAACTTGCAACGAACAACATGCATTTTGATAGGGAAGCTGGGCAACAAGTAAACCAGGTAAGCCCTAATGAAGAAAATCATGAAAACCCTAATGCGACTAGTATCGATAGTGCAGGGGGTAAGGAGATAGAAGATAGTCAGGAAAATAAAGATACTACGTCCGGGCCATGGAAGAAAGATCAATCTAGGGCATGGACGAGAGGCACTGTCCCAGATAGTATAAAGGGCAATAGAGTGCTGAACGAGGAGTATCGATTGGCGTACGTTCCTCCGAAGGCAAACAAAGTTGTGATTCCTATGGAGTATGCAACTCAGGGGTGGAACAATGTACTTATTGGCTACTTCATGGGTGGATATCCAGGGTTTCAAGCTCTCAAATAAGTTTGCAAAGGATGGAGTGTTGTTCATGAAATAAAGACGCACGATTCCGGCTGGATAATGTTCAGGTTCGACACTGAGGATGATATGAACACGGTGGTAGGACGCTGATGTTAAAACGCATGTCGTTCGCGTTCAATTTCAGTGATTTTGAGATATCAATTATGCCAGTTTGGATAAAACTTCGAAATCTTCCTATGGTATGTTGGAATAACAAGGCTATTGGAATTATCACATCATTCGTAGGCAAGCCGCTCTATACAGATAAACTATCCAACACTGTGGATAGGGTGTCCTACGCAAGAGTTCTTGTGGATGTGGATGCAGCTTTACCTTTGGTGCGTGAAGTTACGGTGCAAATGGGCGACAAAAAGTGGGTGCAAACTGTTGAATATGAGTTCGAGCCCAGATTTTGTAAAAAGTGTAGGAAAGTAGGACATTCTACTGAAGATTGCGTTCCTATTGAAACTAGACTGGCTAGGGCTGAAGAAAAGAGAAAGGCACAAGCCAAATCTGCTTCGGAAATGGAGGAGCAGTACAGGGTGGATGACATGGGGTTCGTTAAGCCAAAGTTCTTGAAAAAATCCAATAAGGAAAAGGGGGAAAAGAGCGTCGGCAAGGGTGCGATGGCTGCTAACGAAAAATTTGTAAGTAGCGGCAGATTTGATGTGCTGCGCGACGACAAGATGGATGAAGATCAAGACGAGCATATGGACGAATATCAATTAGGGGGCGAGGAGGAGGCTCCCCAAACTGAAATTGCGGAAAAGATCGATAAATTCGAACAAATGAGGAATTTGGAGAAGAATAGGACAGGAGCTGGTCAAGGAAATTCAGCAAAAACGAGGACTGGACCGGATAAAGTGAAGGAGACTGAAAATGGTGTTCGAAAATTGGCCATGGCAAGCAAAGAGAAAGATGTGGCAAGCAGCAGCGGGGGAAACCTCAATGTGTTAAGATGATTGTGGCAACATGGAATGTTCGTGGCTTGAGGGGCGATGCTACCCTCAAGTTAATTAAAGAAATAATTATAAAGAATGATGTTGATATTTTTGGTTTTATTGAAACAAAAATTAGACAGGTGGACGAGCAATGGATTGCAAATGTGTTCGAAGGGTGGAATTGGGCGCATAACTTTGTTCCAAATCAAATGGGAAGAATTCTTGTCATTTGGAAAGCGGACAAAGTGGAAGCGGAGGATGTTATCACGCATGATCAGGTTATCAATATTAGATTTAAATGGCTTACGTCGCAAAATGTCTTCACATATTCTTGTGTGTATGGTAGGAATAGTGTGGTTGATCGAAGAGAGCTATGGGACACCCTCACATAATGCAATGATCGAGGGCTGGGTCCGTGGGTTGACTATTATGAAACCTTGCTGGGCTCGGAGAAGCAGGTCAGGGAGCTGGATGAGAGAGTTATTAGGCACGGCAAGTGTGTTAGTAGTAGCATGGCTAATGATTTAATTAAGGATGTGGATGAGAAGAAGATTAAGGCTGCCCTTTGGGATATCGACGACGATAAAGCGCCGGGTCCGGATGGGTATTCGGCCGCGTTCTTCAAGCATAGCTGGAGCATTATTAAGGAGGAGTTGATGGCAGCGGTCTTTGAATTTTTCCGAACGGGGCATTTGTTGAAACAAATAAATTGCACCTTTGTGACGGTTATCCCTAAGAAGACGCACGATCTTGGCGTTGCCAATTTTCGGCCTATATCTTGCTGTAATATTCTTTAAAAGATCATTAGTAAGGTCTTGGCTAAACGGTTATCTAGAGCGGCTATGGAGGTCATTTCGGAGAATCAAAGGGCGTTTGTTCCGAGTAGGTTTATTCACGAAAATGTCTTTTTGGCCCAAGAGTTGGTGAGATCATATGGCACGGTGGCTGCTAAGAAGAGGGCTATGCTTAAAGTGGATATTCGGAAGGCTTACGACTCGGTTTCGTGGGTGTTCCTTAGAAGAATGATGGAGCTGCTCAAATTTCCGATGCGGTTCATTAATTGGGCGATGGAATGTGTGTCAACCCCAACCTACTCGATTATGGTGAATGGCATGCCAAACGGATTTTTTAAAGGAAAGCGTGGCGTTAGGCAAGGTGATCCTCTCTCTTCGTACTTATTTGTTATTTGCATGGAGTATTTACATAGATCTATTATTGCTAATGCGAGTAAGGGGGGATTTAGATATCATCCTAAATGCAAGAAATTAAAGATTACGAACTTAATGTTTACGGATGATCTTTTGATGTTTTCCTATGGTGATGTTAAATCTATTAATGTGCTTCGTGAGACCCTTAAAGATTTTGAGGAGGTGTCGGGCCTTGGTATAAGCCCGGTTAAGTCTAGTATTGTCATGTCCGGTATTGATTGCGACGATAAAAGGAAGATTCTGGAGGATACGGGGTTTGAGGAAAGCAAGCTGCCGGTGAAATACCTTAGGGTTCCTCTCGCAGCTAGTATGGTGAAAATCAGGTATTATGAGCCACTTTTGCTTAAAATCCACGATTGTTTTGTTAAGTGGGGGTCGAGGTCGCTGTCGTATGCGGGGAAGGTTAAGCTCATTAAATCTGTTATTCTTGGAATTGTGGGGTTTTGGTTTACTATGCTTCCCGTCCCTAAGTATGTGTTGAATAAGATCGAGGCTATGTGTCGCAATTTTCTGTGGAATGGTAAGAATGCACTCGTTGCTTGGGGGGATATATGTATGGATAAGGATGTAGGGGGGCTGGGCATTAGAAATTTGGAGAGTTGGAATAAAATTCTTATAAGCATGACTATGTGGGATATTCATAATAAGAAGGACTGCTTATGGGTGTGTTGGGTGTCGGAGTATTGGCTAAAAGGTGATAGTATTTGGGAAATGAAGGGGAACTTTCATAGCTCGAAGCTGCAACATACCATCATTAGCTTTAAGGACAGATTGCTGGATAGATTTGGCAGCGTTGAGGATGTGATAAGAAAGCTGGATACGATGAGGACTATGAAGGGTATAAAAGTTAGTAGTTTGTATAAAGCTTTGAATGACAGGACGGGCGGCATTGAGTTTCGGTTTGGGGATCTTTGGAAGGCATATGTCCCACCCAAGTATGCATTCATTAGTTGTCTTGTGGTGCGCGAGAAGATTATGACGAAGGGCAGGCGGTTTGCTTACGATGGTGATGATATGTGCTCCCTTTGCATCCATGCGAGAGAAACGGCGCAACATTTATTCTTTGACTGCCCATTTGTGGTATACATTTGGAACAAAGTCAAGGAGTGGATTGGCTGGAAAGGGCCTACTCGTAATATGAAAGAGGTGTTTGACAGTATCCATAAAGACAGGAGGATTGCGGCGGGCAAAAAATGTATGTTAAGGTTGTGTGTGTGTTCGGTGATTTACCATGTTTGGATGGCTAGAAATAGTCATATCTTTGAGGGTAAAATGAAGCACATTAATAAGATTGTTCGTAGCATTCAGGTCAATGTGTGTTTGTATGGGTCTAAAATTAAAAATGTTAGTATCTAGAGGGGGTTGCATGGGCTTGGTAGTTTTCATGATATGGTTTATTTTGTGGAGCATATACTGCTGCGATTTAGTGTGCATTGCAGGGTTAGGAAAGAGCACGATGGCAAGCTATAATGATGCGACGTGGGAAAGGAAGGCTTGGAGTAGCAAAGATGACGATCGTGAGGTAGCTAGAAGGACTAAAGTGCGGATTTGGCATCTGATGAGCAAAAGGACGAGTATTGATCATTATAATTTTCTTGTTGTAATAGGTCATAGGGATTGTGAGTATGTGTGTAAGTGGAGAACATGGTATATGGGAGGAGCCCTTTCTCACATGACACACTACGGTTTTTCCCTTCCTTGGGTTTGTCCCAAAGGGTTTACCAAGGGGGTTTTTAGTCCGAAGTCTAGATGGGGAAGGGTTGAGAGAAGAGTGAATCATGTAGCGATGACGTCTACCCGAAAGGGATGACCGTTTTTTTAGTAATATAATTTTTAAACTTTTGCTCAAAAAAAAAAAAAAATCACAAAGGGAATTCTTAGTCATACTTACCACAGATGTTTAATCATGTTTAAAATAAAGTTTATACTCAACACGTATAAATATATTTAATGGTGTATATATTAAATAATCGAAAGATACATCATTTACGATTGAATATAAGTCGGTTGAGGGACGGTGCCACAATGGGGCGGGGGGCAGTGATCCCCACCAATTTTTATATATGTGATAAATATTTTATAATAATTATATATACTATGTGGTAATAGTTATTCTCATCATATATATATATATATTAAGTGTAGACGAATAAAAAGTAAATGCTTGCATACAAAGTTTGGAAGGAATAAATATTTTTTCTTTTCTTTTTTCATGTGTTTTTTACTTAAATTTGTTTCTTAATACTCCAAAAATAAACTATTTTTTCAATAGAGTCAATAATATAGATTGATGGTGTATTTGAGATTATTGTCTAAATTTTTGCTAAGAATCGCAAAAATGTCCTTAAAATTGAACAATATTATTGATTTTTTTTAAAATTTTAGTTTAATGTTTTAAATTTTTTGTCCATTTATATTTAAAAGTATTTTATTGTATGAATTATAGAATATTGGAACACATTAGTGTATGGGATTATATTTTTTTTAGTCCATTCAGTTACCATGTTTTTTTGATTTAGTCATTTTTAAAACACACCACACACCCCATAAAATGTTAAACACACCACACTAAAAATTAAAAATTTTATTACAATACACACCCCAATTCTTTCATATTTAATAAATTTCTAAAAATAATTAAATTTAAAAAATAAAAATTCAAATTAATATAAAAAATATAAATAAAAATCTGGAGTATAAAAATTCACCTAAATCTTCAAAAATTAAATAAAGCTAAAAAAAATTAATTAATTTAATTATTTTTGAAGATTTGGTTGATTTTATACCATTTAAAAATTTTATTTAGCCTTATTGTCGATATTTCTATAGAATTTAGAACGCAAATAAAATATTAATAAAACATTGAAGTTTTAATCTTTTTTATTTTATTTTTCTTTTTAATATTTCTTTATATTACATGAACCTACTAACCCCCATAAATATTATGTACACTCTAAACGTTAAACAAAAAAAATTAAAAAATCAATTAAAGTTAAATAAAATTATAAAAATATTTAATAAATTGTGAAAAATAATTTAATTAAAAATAATAAGAATTCAAATTTATATGAAAAATATAAATAAAACCTATAAAAAAAATGCCCAAATCTTAAAAAAAATTAATAAAGCTAAAAAAATAATTAATTTAATTAGTTTGAAAATTTTAGTTGATTTTTTAATATTTTTAAAGATTTTTATTTTTATTTTATTTAGGGTAGGGCTGCTGTGTACTCAAGTACACGGTGTACTTGAGTCCATCTATATAGAAAATATATATTATATATATGATAAATAATAAAATATTCAACAAAACTCATTGTAGTCTAATGGTTGTCCTAGGATTTCCTTAACAACTTGTACCAGGTTCGATTCCCCCTTCTAGCAAAATATTTTGTTATTTTATTTTAACAGTTTTAATATAAATTAATAAATAATAAAATTTGGAAAAAAAACAGGTTCGATTCCCACTTCTAAAAATTTTCGTTATTTTATTTTAACAGTTTTAACATTCACTAGCAACAGTTTTTTTTATATTTATACATTATAAATTAATAAATAACTTCTAAAAATTTTTGTTATTTTATTTTAACAGTTTTAACATTCACTAGCAACAGTTTTAACATTCACTAGCAACAGTTTTTTTTATATTTATACATTATAAATTAATAAATAATAAAATTTGTAAAAAAAATAGCAACAGTTTTTTGTTTTTTATACATTATAAAAAAAGTGCAAGTACTAGTAATATCATTAATTGCACCTATTTTTTATACATTATAAAAAAAGTGCAAGTACTAGTAATATCATTAATTGCACTTACTAATAATATAATTAATAGTAATAAAAGTGCAAGCAAAAAATAATAAAACGTGTAAAATTAATAATTTTTTTTTTAAAAAAAATTAGCACCAGTTTTTCTAGATTATGAAAGTGCAAGTACAAATAAACAAAAGGTGTATCATTAGCGTACACTTTTTAGTTATAATATCATACACTTTTCAATTATAATATCATACACTTTTCAATTATAATACCATACACTTTTCATTAATATATAACTTACATTTTTCATTAATAGAACATACACTTTTTAGTTATAATAACATACACTTTTCATTAATAGATCATACACTTTGCAGTTATAATAACATACAATTTTCATTAAATAAAAACACTTTTCATTAATAGATCATACACTTTATAGTTATAATAACATACACTTTTCATTAATATATAACTTACATTTTTCATTTATAATATCATACACTTTTCAGTTATAATAACATACACTTTTCATTAAAAACAATGTTGCACTTTTCAATATAGTAACATACACTTTTCATTAAAAAAAACAAAGATACACTTTTTAGTCATAATAACATACACTTTTAAAAAAAAAAAAATCGAAAAAAAAAATCGAAAAAAAAACCAAAAAAAAAAATTTTAAAAAAAAGTCAAAGTTTGACCGTTGACCGGTCAACGGTGGTCAACGGTCAACATTTGACTAGTAAAAGTCTACTCAAGTACATGGTGTACTTGAGTACATACAAGACTTTGGCTTTTATTTAATAATTTTTTCAGATTGAGTTGATTTTTTTTTAATTTATTAAAAATCTTCAAAATAGTAAAAAATCAACTAAATTTTTAAAACTAATTAAATTAATTAATTTTTTTAACTTTATTTAATTTTGGAGATTTAAACAATTTATTATAGGTTTTATTTTTTATATTAATTTGAATTTTTTTTAATTTAATTATTTTTGACAATTTATTAAATAGGAAAGAATTGGGGTGTGTATAATAATAAAAAATGATTTTTAAATTTTAGTGTGGTGTGTTTAACATTTGGGGTGTGTATAACATTTTATGGGGTGTGTTTTAAAAAATGACTTGTTAAACCTTGCAATGGTAGGTAACTGGACCAAAATCAAAACAAATCGAAACTTAATGGACTAAATTTAAAAAGTGGTAATCTGGTGGACTAAATTCAAAAACTTGGTAACTTAATGGACTAAAAAAATCCTTTAATGTATTATTAATTAAAAGACATTTAACCGAAGAAATAAAATATTTTTTAAATTTAATATTTTAGTAATTTTTAAATTGTTTCGCCTCATTTTGAATCGAACTATCAAAACATCAAAATAAAATGAAAGTCGACTTGTTCAATTTAATTTAATGAAATATATTGATAATTTTATCATGTAAAATTTCGATTAGTATAATAAGTACATAGTATTATTTTATCTTTAAAGTAATGTTATTCAGGTCTTCCTAACGAAATTTCCTGACTCCGTCACTGGTTGAGATATTTGAATATGACTAGAGTTATATTAACATATCTACCAAAAGTTGTGGTTAAAAATCGTGTAATTGTTTTTCATGTGAATTTCACTGGCAATATACATTTTATGTTTTGAGGAGGAAAATTGTCCTAAAAAATAGATCAATTGCGGGTAGAAATCGTGTAATTGTTTTTCATGTGCAAGATCTGAGGTGCTTCCCGCGCCACCTTGACTCCCATCATACAACAGTTTTCAGACAGCCCTTTCAAAATCGCCGAAAAACCTTACGAGCAAAGAAGAAGCAAGAACGGGGAGAGTAGGTCTCCCTGTCTTGATCCTCTTTATGGAAGAACACAACCAAAGACTCACTCATTGGCCTTGAAGGAATATTGATCCCCTTTGTTAAATCGTAATAGAATTTATGACATACGTTTGTTGTTCATGTAGTTTGGCATACAAAATTACATTATTGTTATGTAATACGAGCAAGCAAGTAATACACTATTAAGGTAAGCAATACTCAATCATGTTTTACGAAAAGAATGATACAAATACCAAAATGAAGTTGTCTCTTGTAAGACTCGTTCAATTCAATCGATCAACTTTTTTTTTCTATGTAGATGTGAATTTTTTTTACTTTCTGAGTAGAATAAGGGTTCCTCAAAACCCGATACATCAACAATTACATATGTTATTCCATGAATCTCTTCCCCAGTCGTATAGACTATAGAGGTTGCCCAAAGGCATAATAGAGGCGATGAGCCCTAAGCCATTACCACATGCAGAAATTTATGCTATCTGAGATCTCCTCCGTAGAAGATGAAGTCTCGTTAAAGATCAAATCATTCCGGGACTTCCATATTTTCCAATTTGTGCATTGCTACACCATTCCCAGTATTTTCCTATCCGCACTATTCTTCCCATAACTAACCATTTCCTGATAATATACAGCTTCATTCCTGAGCATTCAGGGAATTCAATTGATTAACATAAAGCTTTGAAACAAAACAATTTATACAGTAGAGTGAGGTAAACATTGCATCTCAATCTCATTAATGATCCAAATGTTGGATATTGTTAAAAACCTTATCAAAGGTTTCTCATGAGGTATACAAGGCAAAATTTGATAATATGTGACACAAGATGAAATCATTAATGCACATCAAAATTGTGTATCGACTACCAAGCAATGGTGGTCTCTCTCTCTCTCTCTCTCAATGTGAGAAGAAAAATAAATTAAAGAAAATGTAATCAACCTCTCAAGTCCTTTCATAGAACAAAATATAGGCTTCACTGCGCAGAACTTCTTCCAAGGATGCCTGGCGCACGTACGCATCACTTGCGTGATACCAAACACCATTGTCGTTGTCTTTAATGCCTCTTACATATGCAACATAGTGGCCGCCTCTCATCGTCCCTGAATGTTCTACAACTCCAACTAGACGGTATGTCAACATATCTTTGTCACTGCACCTGCGCAGACAAATCAAAGAGTGTAACTATCAGAACTGGACCCAAGAATCTACACAACACAATAAGGGGGGGTTTGGTTCAAAGTAGGGTAATAATAAGGGGGTGTTTGTCATCAAAAAAAGGTCTTCTATGCGGAAAAAAAAAGTTGTGTCTAAATAATTTGCTATGTCCAGATATAATCTGCATTCTACATTTTTCATTTTTTTTTTTTTTTGAGAAAGAAACATAAATTTTATTAATAAATTAAAATGAGAGGGATGAGGTGTCCTTTAAGAAATACATAGCAGCCCTAAACACGTTCACTGGTATCACTTGCAAAGCATGACTTTTTTTCATAACCCTTAGCAGTGAACAAGATATTTGCTCTGACTACCCACATATACACTGATCCAAGTATCACAATATCAGTAATAGCAACAACAAAAATATCCCTACATCAGTGGATACAAAATTAACTGATAACATGCACAACTAGAGTAAAAAAACGGAGGCAATAATGCCAACTATTGGCACCAAAATAAGGAAACAGAGAAACAGATGCTAAATCATCAATCGGGCAGATCACAGATACATAACGACAAAATCGGAGGTTCGCAGAGAAACTAATGTAAAAAAAGGGAGGGGGAGGTGAAGGGTTGGTTCAGTTTTACGGGATGGGAAATTAAATGCATTAAAATGGTAAACTTTACAGAAAAATGAGAGTTCACTGTAATCACTATTCATCCAGCAAAAACATAGACATGGTAAAAATGCATCTAGCAGTTTAGCATTGCTCCAAATCACAAGGGCTATCTACTAAGTTATTTAAATAGCGGAACAGGTGAAGAGATCAAAGTGAAAATAAACCTGGGATCGATGTATGGCTTGAGATCAATTGTCTCTCTGAAATTCACGTGACCATTCAATTTACTCAAGCGCCCTCTAGCATCCTGACTGAATCTCTTTAGGTGAATTGTCAAAATCGACGGAACCTTGCTGATAAGTATACTCTTATTTGCATCCCTCTTTACTTTCAAATTCTCTGAGTTTACTTCCACTTGCTCCTTTTTTTCTGGTTCACGTTTCTTGAAGAGTAAATCGCTTTCCTTGAAGCCATCTTTGTCAGAGTCAGATTCTCCACTGGGTTGATTGAGAGTTTGACTACTAGAAGTTGAGCATTCTGATGGACCATAAATTACATTTGTGGCCTGGAGCTCTGTATTTTCTGAGTGGGAATCACTTGCATTTGTCTCACACTCAGGTTGGCTTCCAAGAATGTATTTCCCATTCTCACAAACCTCCGTCTGGGGCACTGACTTGTCATCAGAAGGATCAACTTCTAGGTTTCCGTTCATAACTCCTCTTGTGTTGCAACTTGGATTTCTATCCTCAAAACCATTTGGCACACTATCAGATACAGGCATTTGAAGTTTCCCTGACATAACTTTCTGTTCTCGTAAAAGTTTTGAACAATTATCACATTGCCAAGCATGCTCATCCTTGGAAAGAAATTCTGGCTTCGTAAACAATGCCAAACAGCTCTCAACAGACACTGGAGCATCAGAGTTATCAACCTCATCTGGGTCAGACTCACTGGCATTTGCAATAACTCCCTTTTTAGCAATATCACTTGCCTGAGAAGCAGATTGATCCAATGGCCCTGAGAAAACCTCAGGTTCATTGAACAAATCCCCAAATCCTAACGATTCTTGTTCCTCATCAACTACTGCACTAGATGAAGCAGCTTCTTCACTCGCACACGATATAACTTTGGAATCCAGGATTTGTGAAGATGTTTTGCTGTCCATTTCAGATGTATTTGAATCTTTAGAACAAACTTCAGAACTCGACTCGGGGCTATGACCCATATCAGCATCATTTCTTACAACCTCCTCAGTTAAAGAACCATCAGGAGAGAGTCTCCCATTAATTTCTGGTTTTACATTTTGCACATTCTGTTCTTGTCCTATTACTCTGGGCTCAAGGGCACTAAAGTCTTCAGCATTATCAGTTGAGACGTTTACTGCATTACTTTCAGTCCTTGAATCAGGAGTAACGGACAGCATGACATCAAGCTCTTGACAATCTTCTTTTGCAAATTCCTGGATTGCTGAAACATCATCGGTTTTTATGGCTACTTCAATTTCATGTAAGACAGGATCAGGATCAAGGTAATCCAACCATGCAAAACTATCATCAGACGTCGACTGATCTCCAACTGCTGGAGGATTTTGAATAGCTGAAAGATCACCGGTTGTTAAACCCATATCAAGAGCAACATTATTTAGATCAGCGGAATCTGATAAAGCAGAATCACTCAAAGAAGGGCCCAATTGCTCTGCTGCTTGTGTTGCCTCACCTGAAGAGTTGTCACTTGTTGATTGGGCAAAAGCACTTTCTCTAGGTAAAGTACTTATATCTTTGCTAACTTTGGGGAGATTCCTTCCACTTCTCTTTGGGGGAAGTTTTGGTTTCTTGCCTCGAGTGGCAACTTGGGTCTTTTTGGGCGGAGGTTTCTTGGTAGGAACAGGCAACGAGAGATCTAAAAACGGCTCATATATAGTTGATGAGTGCCCACATTCCAAACAACTAACAATACTAGAAAGCTGTCCACCAAAGATGACATCCACAAATGTCGGATGTATTATTGAAGCCTGAGAAGATTTGGTGTCTTTTTTTATGCTTAATTCTTCAGTAGACAAACCATCAAGCAAACATCTAAGTAACTCGTGACTATCATGCTGCTGATATCCCTTAAATTGAGGAGCCTTGGTACAAAGACTACCGAATAAAGATCTAGGATTAACCACACCTTTCGACCCAGCTTCATTGCTCGTTTCAAGAAAGAATTTTCTCATAGCAGCACTTAAAGAACCAACAGGCTCATCTAATTTGAAGAAATACTCACGCAAGATATTTATAGCTAATAGATTTTGCATGATTGAATTAAAGAAACAGGTATTCCCCAAATTACTTAAACCCCTTATCTTATATCCAGCTCGTTCATCTGCACCAGTGTTAATAGAGTAGTCCGATTTCATAGCACTTGTCACACTTCCACTCCCAAACCATACATCCTCAACATCTACAGTCGATCCTTCACCTGGTTGTGCTTTCAGCAGTTTTACAACCTCGTTTAAGACCTCTTTATGCTTATTGTCCTCAGAATTCTCAGCAGGTAACAATTTATCGCACGGGAAACACCAAACTAGTTGATGTTTTTCATAATGGACCACTAAAGGATGATGGTTCTGTTTTGAATGTCGAATAACATGGCTTTGAGGTGTCGTAGGTAATCCAACACCTCCACATGAGTAATGCCCACATTCCAAACATATCCAAATAGCTTTAGACTCTGATTTTGAGCTAGACCCTCCCTTTTTCCCATGTTTACCCTGCCCTTTCTTCGCTCGTCTATCAATAGCATTTCCTCGACAATCTTGACAGTTGATAGATTCAACAGACCTCAGTTTGGAAGAAAGTGTCTCTAAATTGATTCCTGCATCAACATGGGAACATATTCCTCTATCTTTCATAACTACAACCTCATTAACAGGGGCTTCAACACTGCTCAAATCTTGTTGAGAATCAGCTGTCGGAGATACAGAGTGTCCCCGTTTATCCTTCTGACCACTTCTTGCTTTCTTTTTCACCTTTTTCCCCATTATTGCCTACAACAATCTGCGAAAAGGAAATAACACCAACTCAGATTTGTGAAAACAACTTAACTGCAAAAGGTAATTCCATTTTCTTGCGATTTCCAATTCCGTGTTCTTCCCTATCTATATCCATCTACAATCTCATAGTACTTTCAAATATATGTATGAAATTTTAGATTTAATAAGGTATTTCCATTTTCTTGCGATTTCTGATCATCTTTCATAATAATCTTTCAAATAAAGGAGTAATACAGACACTATTTCACATTTTGGGTCAATTTCTTCATTCACAATGCATCTTTGTGTGTATCATTTTTTTTCTTTCAGAAGTTAGGGTTTTTATGGGTTTTGATTCCACTGATTGAATTATTTAATTTGTTATGGTGATTTCTAATTGTGTCGATTTCTATTCTGATCCAATGGGAAATTTCTTCAATTATTTATCCAACAGAATAAAAGAACAATTTGGTTCATCCGGTCATTCAGACCTAATTGAATGAATTTCTGGTTAGATATCTTAGTAGATTTTACACTTTCCTCTATTTTCTAAACCAAACTAGATACAATTTGTTTCCCCAGAAACTAACTAACGATTCCGCCGGAGTTTATTTTCCCAGAAATAAAGGATTCGGAAGTTACCGTGGGGGGCCGAGCGCGCTTTAGGCTGGAGGTCGCCGTGGCCGGGGGGCCGCGCGCCTGTGGCCGTGCGCCTTTGTACGCAGTGGCTATAAGTGGGCGTGGCCGGGGGACGGTGGCGCTGGATCGGGGAGGGAGATGGCGGACGGCGGACAGGTTGTAGCTGTAGGGTTTTCTTTTTCTTGTGGACTGGTTGTAGCAGATTAGATTCAAGATTTTAGGAAATTAGAATTTACAAACAAAATAAGGACAAAAAATGAAAAAGAAGGTGACGGATAACAATCAATTTGATACTCCTTCCATTTTTTTAATTATCGATGTTTTGCCCATTTTCTCTACACAATTTAACTATGTTTTAGAATTTTTTTAATATATCTATTTCAATTATGCCCTCTTAACTTTAGAAAATCTTATAATTTTTAATTTATTTTTATTAATTTTATTAAGTATGAAAAATGTGTATTATGAAATTAATGTGATTAGAAAGGTATATTTGTCGATACACACCCTTTTAAATTTTTAAAAATTGTTGAAAGTGGATTATGGTAAGCAATCGGAGAGCAACCACTAGACTAGAATGACTTTTGTTAAATATTGTATTATTTATCCATATATATGTGTCATAATTTTTATATGGCTAGACTCAAGTACACGGTGTACTTGAGTACATAGCAGTCCAATCCCTTTCTTAATTTCAACAAATTTTATAAAAACGTCATTTATTAAAAAACCGAGGAAATATTACAGACATTACTTAAAGGAGTACTCCATTATATTATTTGGCAAAATATTATTAGAGTAAGAAGTTTTTTTTTTTTTAAACAAAGAAATGTTTAATTAAAAATATGTTTTTTACAAATGTTTAAATAATAGTGAAACCAATGAATATCAGTTTTCTAATGCATTGTGATAATAATAATTGAAATAATGTATTACTATATAATAGAAAATACACTATATAAAAGATACTCTCTCGTTCAATTTCATTATTCTCACTCTCCTTTTTTGGTTATCCAATTTTATTATGTTCATACCCTTTTTAGAAATAATACTATTCATACTACTTTATCTCCACTCTCTTCTCATCACTTATTTACCCACTTTATCATTCACTTTATTCATAAACAATCATTTATTTACAATGGACTCCACAATACCCCCATCATACCCTCAACTTATCTACTTTATGAATAAACTAATCAATATTCATTAAAATCGATGCTCGAAGAAGTGGGCATAATAAAATTGGACGGAGGGAGTATTTTTTTAATAATAAATGAAAATGTAATAAAGCAAACTTATCTTTTCAACTAATATTCATTATTCAAATTACATGTCATTTTTTTAATGGAATAATTGTGTTTGCACGAATTTTAAATTTATAATATAAATTCATTCCACTTGTTTGGATTAAAAAGTAAATGAATGAATTTTAATTTTTTTTAATTAAAATTGAGAGGATTTAAATTCTCACTAAAACCATTTAATTTAAAATATATATATTTTTAAATCTTTTCATTTGAAATATCTTCTCAAATCAAATTCTCTCATTCAAACACAGCCAAATTAATAGGATGACATGTGTACTTAAATTATTTTTAAACTTAAAGATAATTTAAATTGATGTGAGATTGTCACATCACTTAAAAAAAAAATCCTTCTAAGCATAATAGTTGATACTAATAAATAACTTCTGCATCAACTAATAATCATTTCATCGAACAAAATAAGATTATGGAAACACTTACTCGAAATTTCACTTCTCAGATTACATTGTGAATGTTGGTTCATATTTACCAACAATGGCTTACAAGGAGACGGAAAGAAAATAAATAAATGTAAAGAAAATTACAATATCTTCAAACTTTCCAAAAGAGGCAACTTTCTTCTTTGAGCAGCTTCTTGGAATGGCAGGTCCGGCTTTTGAGACAACAACACTGAAGAAACAGAAAAGTTAGGGAAAAATAGCCGAGTCAAGGTGATACTTTTTCCCGTAAAACAAACACATCCCGGCTAGTGTTCACGGAACGACGTGATGCTTCGAAAGGTAAAACGACTTCGTCTTTGCACGAGCAACACCGCAGCGTACAAAGCTCCGACGAACTGAAGACACGTCTGAACTGGAATGCACTCTAAAATGCAATGTAGAATGCAGTTTTGCTGGAAATTTTCAAGTGCTTTTTTATGCTTGCAAAAGGTAAGTTTTTCCAAAACAATCACTCCTATTTATAGGCAGTGCCACTCAAGTAGGGAGCATACGGGTATTTATGGCAGTAACTGCCGCATACGGGTATTTATGGCAGTAACTGCCACCACATGACTGGTCATTATTCTCAAATTTGGGCTGGACTCGCATTAGGCTGCTCCTAAACTCGTGTGTGCCAAAACCCAAATTTTAGAGCTCTAAAAATATAGATGGGCCCCCAAACCCAAGCCCAAAGTCCAAGGCCCAGGAGCCGGACGGGCGACGCGCGCGTGTGGCTCATTGAATTGTTCAATAGTCACTATAATTTGAACTCTCTTAACTTACTCCTATTAATAAGGTGGAGATTAATTCTCACATTAATCAATGTGGGATAGTTATTAACACTAATCCCAATACATTACTTTTAAGTCTTAATCTTCGTACATTAATTTCTTACTCACCGAAATTAGATTTTGAGATTTTAAATATACTACGATCATCTACTCCGAGAGTAAAACGATCCTATGACATTTTTAATTTCTCGGAAAAATTAAATATCCATACCCTCAAATAATTGATCAAATAATAATCAATTAAATATTAAGAAATTGAATAAAACTCAATTTCTCCAATAATCCCCCACATGAGTGGAAATTACCACCTATAATCATGCAGACTCGCAATCCAGTTCTTTTGAGACACTATTGCATCCGGAAAGGTGACTTGTGACCTTGAACCCTCCATAGTCAAACACTATCGAGTACACTGGCGGCTTAGTGGACGTGATGTCTTGAACTACTCCTCCTTAGTGTGTACTTAGACAATGGTGCTGACACAACAATGTCTCAAACGTGTTTCGTTCTCACATTTTTGTCTGTTTCGGCCATGGACACCCTTTGAGTTCTTAAGTGCTATTTATAAAGCGGCCACACTTCTCACTTATATAGGTGGTCTCCCATAATGAATATCCCGCTATACTCTACCTTCCGAAGGTCTTTGGGAACCATTAAAAGTCATAGACTTAGCCTTACCACAAATCTTACGGGACAAAACTTGGTGTTGTGCTTTTCTAAGGAATGGTTTGGAAAATCAAGTGTTCCAACTCAACATTCACAACTTAGTTTTCCCATTGAACCAAGTTCTTGGGATCTCCAGTCAACATAGTTGGGTTACCACTGTTTCACCTGTTACTTTGTGGTTTTTAAACCCATTCCTTCTAACAACTTATTCATCTGATCTCGGCTTATACCTTTTATAAGAGGATCCGCTATATTGTCCTTTGACTTTACATAGTCAATTGACATCACACCACTCGAGATCAGATGTCTAACAGAATTATGTCGACGACGTATGTGTCTCGACTTTCTGTTATACATGTTTGTTTTACGATTGTTGATTTATATTAACCAACAATGGCTTATAAGGAGACGGAAAGAAAATAAATAAATGTAAAGAAAATTACAATATCTTAAAGCTTTCCAAAAGAGGCAACTTTCTCCTTTGAGCAGCTCTTGGAATGGCAGGTCCAATTTTTTAGACAGCAACACTAAAGAAACAAAAAAGTTAGGGAAAAATAGTTGAGTCAAGGTGATACCTTTTCCCGTAAAACAAACACGTCCCGGCTAGTGTTCCTGGAACGACGTGATGCTTCGAAAGGTAAAACGACTTCGTCTTTGCACGAGCAACACCGCAGCGTACAAAGCTCCGACGAATTGAAGACACGTCTGAACTAGACTGCACTCTAAAATGCAATGCAGAATGCAGGAAAACAGGATGCAGTTTTGCTGGAAATTTTCAAGTGTTTCTTTATGCTTGCAAAAGGTAAGTTTTTCCAAAATAATGCATTTCTATTTATAGGCAGTGACACTCAGGTAGGGAGAAGACGGGTATTTATGACAGTAACTTCCACCATATGACTAGTCATTATTCCAGGAATGGTAACTGCCATTTCTGTAACTTCCAGGCATTAAGACTTCAGTTCTAGGAATGGTAACTGTCATTTCTGTAACCTCCAAGCATTAAGACCTCGATTTCAAATTCATATTTGGGCTGGACTCGCATTGAGCTGCTCCTAAACTCGTGTGGGCCAAAAACCAAACTTTAGAGCTCTAAAAATATAGATGGCCCCCCAAACCCAAGCCCAAAGTCCAATTGTCAAGATCCAAAGCCCACGGACCCGGACCCGGATTCGGCACGGCATAGTCGGAAGGACGGGCGGCGCGCGCGCGCGTGGCTCATTGAATTGTTCAATAGTCATTAATAAGGAGGAGATTAATTCTCACATTAATCAATGTGGGATAGTTATTAACACTAATCTCAATACATCACTTTTAAGTCTTAATCTTTGTACATTAATTTCTCACTCATCGAAATTCTGTTTTGAGATTTTAAATATACTACGATCATCTACTACGAGAGTAGAACGATCATATGCCATTTAATTCTCGAAAATTAAATATTCATACCCTCAAATAATTGATTAAATAATAATTAATTAAATATTACTCCCTCCGTCTCGGAGGAACTTGCACACTAGAAATGGCACACATTTTAATAAATGTGTAAGATAAAGTGTAATGAGTGATGTTTTGAGGGGTAATTTTGTAAACTTTTATGAATAAAATAAAGTAAAAGGTAGATTGAGTGTGAAAAAGTAATGGCATATGGGTAAATATGTGTATATTTTGAGGGTGAGGGTTATGACAATATTTCCTTTTATGGAGTGTGCAAATTGGTATGGGACATCCATATATGAAAAGTGTGCAAATTCCTATGGGACAGAGGGAGTAAGAAATTGAATAAAACTCAATTTCTCCAAAAGTGAAAGACACCATTTTTTCTGAAGAATTCACCATGATATACACGGGATACATGCACATTCCAGAGATCATTTGGATTTCATTTTGAAAGAACTTATTGTCATCCTCTTTCAAATATGAATCTATCTAATTCAGGAGGGAAGAACTTGCATCAGTATTTCAATTCAATGTGGGTCAATTGACTTCTAACGTATAAGAAGGAGTGTGATTCGTTTGAAAAAATCCTATCACTCTATCTATTTCTGAGATGTTTGGATTTTTTTTAAAAAATTCATGGACATGCAAAAGAGAAATGTTATTCCCACGTGGACCAAGACAGACAATAAAAGGTAGATATATAAAAGAAAAGAAAACCTAGGACCATAAGCTCACAAGTCGAGCCAGAGGCCGGAGTGCCATTAAAACCTTGTCTGGGAAAACCCTCCTTATGGATAAAACCCAGATCAAGGAAAAAGGTACACTCCTCTAAAAGTCAATATCTATAGAAAACAGTATTTAAATCATTATGTAGAAATGAGAGTAAAAAGTCTGGGGGGTAGCCTCTCCAAACACAATCAAGGCCAGTCTTGGCCACAACATCTGCCGCCTGGTTGGCCTCTCTAAAGACGTGTGAGTATTTGATGTGCATGTCATGCGTAAGAGGGTGGATCTGGCTCCAAAGGCATTGTAGACGCCAAGGAATAGAGGAATTTGTGCTCCTAAAAGTGTCAATCGTGAGTGTCGAGTCCGACTCAATCCAAAGGAAGTGTCATCCCTGATCATGTGCATACTTGGTTGGCCATAAGGAACTTTTACTTGTTAAAATAACAATTAAGTATATTTAGCATTACAAAATAAATTAATTTAATTTCCAACTTTGAAAATAATTTTTGTAGATGTTGTTAACTCTTAAATGTTTTAACATTATCAACAACATCTTAATTTGACTTTCCTTAATTTTTTTAAAAAATTTCTGAAATGTTGAGCTAAATGCTATCACATTTCAGGTGGTGATATAGAAACTTCTACAAGAGTCTGGAACCTGAAAGATTTCAGAACCAAGGAGAACGTGCTAGAAGTGATAGAAGGACCTGGAAGCATGTTAGAACAACTTGGAACCTTGAAAAATGATCTAGAGAGATCATGGGAGTTAAGATCCTAAAAAGTAGGATTTTACATGGAAGTCTCTAGAACTCGGTTTTTTTTATCTATAAATATCGAAGGAGGCCTGCATAATTCAGTATGTATTATTCGATTAACATCCCATCCCTGTTAGGAGTTATGGCCAGTAGCTACATCTTTTAGACTATGCCGAAATATACCAACTTCCAGTGTAGCTCGAAACTAGTCTTTTGATCTATTAAGAGTGTAATCATAGATAGGATTAGTATTTGGAGAGTGTGTTAGTTTGTACACTTAAGTCTTTTTTCAGATTCAGGCACCTGCCTCGATTATAGTTTCGATTTGTGAAAGTTATTGTTGTAACATTTCACACGACATTCTGTACTTACAAGTTAAGTGTTTCGCCGTAAGGCTAACATATATTTTTTATTAATAAAATCTATGTTAAAAATTATTTCCATTGTGTTCTTTTTGTTTTAGTGTTTTAGTCTTCCGCTATGTGTCTTTACATTTCTTATATTCTGTTAAAGTCAGTGTTGCACTATTTGTCACAACATTCAGTGTAACATCATTCTGTCTTTACTTAAACACTAGATACCACACACTTTAAAATTTCATATTATTTGGGTATTTTCAGATTATTAAAAGTTAGATAATTTACAGATTAGAAAAAAAAAAACTTTTAAGAACTTTAATTTTTGTAATTCTGTATGGGCTAGTCTTGGGTGAGACCGTCTCATAGAATGAGATCCGTGAGACGGGTCTCCCTTAACCCTTATATAAAAAGTGATAATGTTTAAGTAAAAAGTGATAATATTTTTAACAAAAGTGACTATCACTTTTTACTTAAACATTATCACTTTTTTACAAATCAAAAATCTGAAAAAAAAATATGGGTTATTCTACCCAAAATTTTAAAGTATGGGTTAAAAGGAATCCGTCTCACATAAAAAGATTCGTGAGCCGGTCTCACACAAATTTTTGTTTATTGTATAGTACTTGAGACTTTCACTATTAATTTATATATTTTATAATATATTAAGATTTTTCAAATACAATTTATAATGTTTTTTATTTTAATTAGGATTATAAGGAAAATACTATAATAAAAAATACTCCCTTCGTCCCATAGAAATTTGCACACTTGGGTGGGCACACAATTTAAGAAATGCGTAAGAAAAGGTGTAATAAGTGATATTTTGAGGGGTAGTTTTGTAAAGTTTTATGAATAAAGTAAAGTAAAAAGTACGTGGTTAATACATTTTGTTACTAGGGTTTTTCTATCGTGAGACAGAGGGTTCGCCCTGTCTTATAAAAGGCGTCCAATGGAGAGTTGACACGTCACTTTACTTCGTCATTGCAATCGCCCTTCGCAATTACTTAAAATATTTAATTTTTATAAAAAAAATTATAAAATTACTAGAATACCCTTATAATATTATTTTAAAAATACGTACAAATTTACAAAATTAACCCTCTTTTATTTCAAATAATCTCAACCAAATATCTTTTTGATTATAATTTCTCTTTTTTTTTTCTTCCCCTTCCTGTTTTCTCTTTTACTTTTTTTCTTCATTGTTATCGTGACCACAAGGGAGAAATAAAATGTGACTCCTCTAAATAGCAACAGAACATACAACCGTAACAGCCCACAACAATATTCTCACTGCGACTTCCGTCAAGGAGAATTGACGGCGACCGCCGTGCAAGTGGTGGCCAAGGCCTAGTCAACATCGGGAGGATGGGAGCCTGAGTCATTTTCGCGTGAGAGGCCTCGTCGGAGAGAGAAGGGAGGCTCCCGCGACTTCCGGCAAGAAGAATCGATGACGACCACCGTGCAAGTGGTGGCCAGAGCCAAGTCGACGTTGGGAGGATGGGAGCCCGAGTCGTTTTCGTGTGAGGGGCCTCGCCGGCGAGAGAGAAGGGAGGCTCCGACGTTGAGCTCAAAATCCGGCGAGCACAACTTCAATCTTCAGGCCATGAAAAGCAGCAGCGGACGGCGATGGGAGTTTTTCGCGTTGGTTGCAGCGGCCGAAGAAGAAACCGACTTCCATGGGGTAGCGACGGCTGGGGCAGGCGACGGAGGAGGTTGCCGGATTTTGGAAGATGAAGCTGGTGTGGAGGAGTTGCAAATGTGCAGGGGGCACGGTACCCGCAATTATTTAAAGATGTTTGAATATTTACGTAATTTTTTAATTTAATATTTTTATTTATTTTAAAATAAAAGGATATTTTTGTCATTTTATATATATCAATTTAATTTATTAGTAGGGCGATGTATTGCGATTGCATAATGCATAGAGCAAACGCACTAATGCAAAGTGCAATCATATAAATTAAATTCAATACGTCAGATCAACGATCTAACGGTATTTTAAGTATTGCCTTTTGTAAGACAGTGCGAAACCTGTCTTACCATAGAAAGACCCTTGTTACTATTATAATCCACACACAATTCTCTATCTCCTCTCATGAGTTTTTTATTTCATTTTCAAATTGTCAGCCACTTTCTTAATTTTATTTTAATTACATTGGATGCATCAACTAATTTTTCTTTTTCTTTTTTAAATACTTGCAATTCTTCTGTCATACCAATTCGTTTGGGCATGTTCATAATTTTTTTCCCAAAGTTGATGCAAATTTGTAAGTTTAATATTGAGCAATACTAACATTGAGCAAATAATACCAGTAGTCAGTTTAATCTTTATTGCTCAAAATAGAGCAAATTTGCCCCATTATAACAAATCGAAGTTACATCATTGCACTTCAAATTAGCAGGAACAAAATTATACCCCCTACATTGGAGGTTGACTATTTCCAAAAAGTTGGCCAACCAAGTTAGTCACCAGTAGTAAATACCCAAATAGAAGTTGGCAACCAAGTTTATGTAGCAGCACCCTAAGAAAAAAAAAATCAAGACTATGATCTAAAACTAAAGAAAATAACTGAAATATCAACAACTACAAAGTACAAAATATTTATACAGTGAAGAGCTCAACTTTCAGAACTGAAGAGTACATTGGGTCATCAACATCAAATAGCATAAAAATTTATATTGTAACAATGTAACTGATTCAACTTATAGTGATAACTTGGTCATCAAGAAGAAGTATATGCATATAGTCATATTGAAATGTGTGCACAAAATACGAAAATCATCTTCAGGCATCTAAACATGGTTTGGATAGGCTATAATAACTTGTGCGAAAAATGTACACAAAAACTCAAGTAAATCACACTAAGTTTTATAGTGGTTGAATAATGAATCAGAAGTGCAAATGCCATTTAATCACCTGCCAATACTTGGAAACACATCGGTCAATGCTGGAGATAAAAAGTATGTGAAGCATCAAAATATAATATCAAGTACTCTAATACAAAGAATGATTTTAGAACTCCAACCAAACCTGTTTATAGTGATATCGTCTGTCCTTCTATCAGCCTCAAATTCCAGGAGATCAGTCATAATCCTTGCAGCCAAGTCTCTATTTGTAAATTCTTAGGTTAGAACAAAACAGAGAAAAAAAAGTAGCAAAAGAAAACGAGTCTTCAAACAACGCAGAATGGTTACTTACCTAATAAAATCTGTATGAATCCTCAAGGTATGCCTTGTAAAGAGTATTCCTCATAATTTCAATATTCTTGTCATTCAAGTCCTGCGAAAATACCCAAATAAGAATTAATAATAATAAACACCTCAAATACAAATATGCAGTTGTTCATATATTTCAGCATATAAATACATAAATCACTATGGCAATATGAATTCTAAGTTTATTTTAAAATAATACTAAATATTAAGAAAACGACCTTCATTACTTAGGTCATCCACAAGAAAAAATATTGGAAATAAAGATCCAAGAGTAAATTAAAGAAGAATTCCAAGGATCATCCTAGATAACATTCTTCTAAAATACCTGGTTCAAAGGATCTAAGATGTTTGTGCCTCCGTCATCTACAATGTCTTCATATGAGAATTTCAATCTGTGAACATAAACCTGCGCTTATGGTTTCTGTAAAGAGAGGCTCTGTAATATAAGAAGGAATGAGTGGAGTATCATTTTATTCGATAAGCATTCAAACCTCTTGATACATGGTAAGTATTCAAGTCCAGATAATTTTGTGGCAATATCCAGATTTAATTGTGTCTTGCATCTTATATGAGTGTACACCAGAAAGAAGAGCAAAAACAAAAGGAGGGAATTTATTAAGAAGATGGGCTTTCACATATCCTCAAAGAAAGCAAGAAATAAAATAAAAAATACCAAGTAGCAATGAGTGGAAAGGTTCAACATCATTCACATGAATCAAATCAAGGATCAAGAAAATTAAAGATTATGAATGCTAAAACCGAATTAATACATCAAAAAATTTAGAACGAAATGTTGACGCAATTTGAATTTCCTACAAGAAATATTCCAAATAGATAATTTCAATCTTAAGATGTTGTTATCCTCATAACAATGTTGCTAGATTTTTTGCATTTTTACTACACAATACACTGAATACCTTGTATTGACCTGCAAAGTTGGTTGCCATAATTTCTCAAGGCACAACATGCTTTATATAAATGATATCAAAGGGAGATCAGGCAGAGAAAATGATTGGGGAGGCATATGTACATACGAAAATGCAGACAAGCTAACATCGTGACATATGGTTTTGGCCACATGTCACAAATAATAGAGAATAGTAAGAATATTAGTTCCTGAAACAAAATTTGCCCTGGATACTTCTGATCTAGTTCCAAAGGCCTTTGATTATAGCAAATAGCAAATATCTGAGCCCACTTGTGATAGTTTCTGCGTAAAATGCAAATAGAAAATTTAGATCCTTCACACTGTCTAGACATTGTTGCATTCACATCAATTAAATTTACCGAAAACCTCAAATTTATCTAAAAACAAATTGTTTAAGCTAAACTATGCTTTCTAATCAGGAGGAAATCTTCTGAATATGATCACACATTCCTGGTTAATTTTTTATACCATATGAATTTGGGTTATCCAATAGGCAACAATATTGGAAATATAATAAAAAAAAAATATAAACCATATTTGACATAAACTGCCTTATAAGGAACCATAAAGGTCGATCCTCTTATTTGCATAATGATCTCGATCATCTTCTGCCCTTCTTCCGAGACTCCGAGTAATAACCTATTGATAATATATCTGCAAAAAAAATAAAAAATAAACTAAAAAACTTTATAATTCATGCAAGTGAGGACTATAGATAAAGGGTGGCAACCTTGAGTGCAAAAACTAACTCATGGGATTTTTTAGGGGGTTTTAATTGAGCATCTAATTCCAGGGAAAAAATCTAGAGAATTTGACAATTTAACCCTCTAAAACAGTGCTTTGCGAAAGAGCTAGATATTTAATAAAAGATTTAACAAATAATAGTATTTTTTTCCCTTACAGAAAGGATGCAATCGCCGGAGACGGAACCGTCGCTCTAGCGGACAAGCGTGAGCAATAAAATGATGATCGCATTGCCGATGAGAAACACGATGTGGTGGTTGAAGATATAGTTTGAGAACTCAATGAAATAACAGTTGGGGGGTGTCTTTCCATGTCTCCGTCTTTCTACATTCTCATTAATTTGAGTCTTGGAATTGAAACAAAACGCTACATGGCTTCAAATTGACATGCGTTAGAAGTATGGATGACTCAAATGAACATGGGTCAAAATAGAGAAGACTCAAATGTACACATGTCGATACCAGGAGAGTCTCAAATGTACACATGTCCACACCAGGAGAGTTACATCCACCTTTTATATAATAAGATAAGATTGTGCACGCTTCTTTGTCAATATTACCGTTGTCTTTATTTTCTTTATTGCATTGCATGCATTCGGTTCAATATTAACAGTAAAACATGTAAATGTCAACATTTTTTCTACATGATTTTTTTTAATTCTCAATTTACAAAGTTAGGACAATATTAAAAGATACAACATATAAAATAAAAGAAATCTAGAACCATAAGCTCACAGGACGAGCCAGAGGCCGGAGTGCCATTAAAACCTTGTATGGGAAAACCTTCCTCCTTAGGGATATAACCCAGGTCAAGAAAAAAGGTACACTCCTCTAAAAGTCAATGTCTATAGAAAGCAGTACATAAATCATTATGCAGAAATGAGAGTAAAAAGTCTGGGGGTAGCCTCTCCGACACAATCAAGGCCAGTCTTGGTCACAGCATCCGCCGCCTGGTTGGCCTCTCTAAAAATGTGTGAGTATCTGATGCGCATGTCCTGTGTAAGAGGGTGGATCTGGCTCCAAAGTCCTTGCAGACGCCAAGGAATAGAGGGATTGATGCTCATAAAACTGTCAATGGTGAGTGTCGAGTCCGACTCAATCCAAAGGAAGTATCATCCCTAATCATGTGCATACTTGATGGCCATAAGTACCGTTTCCAACTCAGCTTCAAGAGGGAGGCCCCAACCCACCTTAGTAGCAACCGCAGCCACAAAAAATCCCCTGAAGGTCGTGAAGACCGCCCCCGCATGCAGACTACCCGGGGAAGAAGAGGTACTACCATCCGTGTTAACCTTGTACCAACCCGGATCAGGCGGGAACCAAATCACAGATGAACCGTGTCTCGTTGGCCCGTGTCTGCTCGAAACACCAAGAGCCCTAGCAATCAGTAAATCCTGAACCGTGCCGTCCGAATATCCCCTAGCTATGTTGTTGGCCTCCCTGATGCCTGAAGTGATCTGAGTCATACATCTCTTAACAGAGGGCGAAATCCCATCGAATATCACCCTGTTCCGCAGAGTCCATACGACCCAAATAGCAGTAACGAAGCCCGCCCTCCACAACTCCAAAGACTGCGGACCCAACCGAACTCTTGTGGCTTGAAGGAAGATGTCTAGGAAGCTGACCCCTGTGTGAATCGTGACCCCAAACAAGTGAGTCAAGCTGCGCAGAATCTCCAATGTGAATGGATAATGGGCAAGCAAGTGGTCTAGCGACTCAGAATACCCGCGGCACAGCACACAAATCGACGGACCCTGAATCCCAAAAGACGAGAGCCCATCCGCCGTGGGCAGCTTGCCCCAAATCGCTCTCCAAATCGCAGTGGAACGACACATGGGCATGAAGGTGCCCTAAATCCATGATGCCCAACCAAGCGTAGGCATGGGTGATCTGAACAAATCATATGCCATGCTGGAAGAGAGTTCCCCTGAAAGTGAGCCCTTCCAAATACGTTTGTCAGGTCCCCTAAGCACTGTGATCTGCAAGATATCCCTGACAATCTCCGTAAATCTCATGATAAAGCACCTCGGGAAGTGCCAACAATCATCATAGAAGATATCCCCAACCGTGGAAGTGAGGGTAGAAGCGAACCAGTCAGGCAGACCCATTCTCTCAAAGATAGTATAACCGAGCCAATTGTCGTGCTAAAAGCTAACATGGGATTCTCTTCCAATCAGCCACATCGAGCCATCTCTAAGTCTTGTATCATGTGGACGAAGGCCCGGGCCAATAGAAGAGACTCTACCATAAGGTCTCAGCATGTGCTCCGAATTAAAGTGCCTTCGATGCAGGAGCTCCGTATCTGGCAACCTGTTCTGAAGAATGTCCCACCTCAGCTTACAGAGAAATGAGACATTCGTCAGTCGGATAGAACGAACCCCAAGTCCTCCTTCCCCCAGTGGGGCACAGACCCGTTGCCAAGAGATCGAACAAGCCCCATTCTTGCGGTTCACATCCCCATTCCAAAGGAAGTTCCTCATAGCCGACTCCACCTGTCGTAGCAAAGAACTGGGCCATTTGTAGACCATCATCAAATGTACCAAAGAGGTCGTAATGACTGAGTTAATCAGGCAACGACGGCCGACAAGGGACAAAGTGCTACCCTTCCACCTACTAAAGTTAGATATGCCAAAATCTGCAACCGGCTGTAAGTGCGCTTTCTTTGGATTGTCGCAGAAAATTAGAACCCCCAAGTATGTGAAGGGGACTGGTCCATCAACAATGCCAGTAATCCTAAATGTCCTACGACGCAGCCTCTGAGGTACGACTCTCCCAAAGAACACCCTGGACTTCGGAGGACTGTATATCTAACCCGATAGTCGCCCATACCCTTGCAAGATGGAGTTCAGGTTCCTAACGTTAGCCTTTGTGGCCCGTAAGAATATCATGATGTCATCCGCGTAGAAGAAGTAGCGAGGGTCATTACGAATGGGCTGGAGTTTGCCTCTGTTTGTCTCCCAATCGATCCATCTTCCAAGAGCCTCCTCCGCGATACAGAACAATAAAAGAGACAAAGGATCACCCTAACGGACACCCCTTGTACAAGAAAAGTAACCATTTGGCTCTCCATTAACGAGAACCGAGATCCTAGCTGAGTCTAGAACTCCCCGAACCATAGAAATGAAGTCAAATCTAAACCCCATCCTAGCCAAAACTGCCAGGAGATCGCGTCGAAGGCCTTAATCATGTCCACCTTCAACGCCATATACCCACGGATCCTCGGATAGTCCAGGGTATTAATGGAATTTGAGGCTAGTGCAATACACGTGTGGATTCGCTTACCCGAAACAAACCCAAACTAATAAGTAGGAAGGCAACCGTTGATGAAAGTACCCAGTCTCGACGACAAAACCCTGGTCATGACTTTGAAGATGAAATTACATATCACAATCGTTCTGAACTCCTCCACCCTTGTGGCACCCTCTGTCTTAGGAATCAAAGTCATGAAACACGAATTCTACCCAAGTGGCAGAAGTCTGCTAGTGAAATAGTGTATGACAGCAGCTATCACATCATGATCCACAATGTCCCAGCAGCTTTGAAAGAAGGATCCTCCAAAACCATCTGGTCCCGGAGCGCTCGAAACATCCATTCCAAAGACTGCACGCCGAATCTCTTCAACCGAGGGAACACTCAACAACAATTTGTTCTGGCCAGCGGTCACCACAGTGTTCATAAAACTATTCAGAATTGAGGCATCAAATGGCGCAGACGAATCATCAGCGAACAACTGAGAGTAGTAGGCAACCACGTGGGCACTAATGGTGTCCAGGTCCGTGGTGAGGTCCCCATCAAGAACCATCGAAGCAATACTACCCCTGGAGTTCTTAATACGTTAGGTGATATGGAAGAAGCGAGTGTTCCTATCCCCATCAGTCGGCCACTACAATTTGTTCCTCTGTGTGTAGAATTTCTGCCTGGCAGAGAGTAGTCTGTTCAGATCAACCTGAGCCTGAATCTCCTCCGCAAAGTTGGCCTCTATGTCCCCTTCCAACTCGATACGATGTTGAATATCTACAAGATGTCGAGTGGCCATCTCAGTCTGAGTGAACACATTCCTGAAGACCGTCCTGTTCCAAACCCGCAGAGCAGACTTGAGTCTCTTCAACTTCCACATAATCCGGACCATGGGGTTCGGATGATCCAACGGCTGAGCCCAAGAAATAACCACAACAGCTCTAAAGGAATCGTGCTGGCACCACATACTGAGAAATCTGAAGGGACGTCTGACTTGAACCCAATCTGATCTGACTGTAAGAAGCAATAGATGATGATCTGACATGAGGCGAGGAAGAGCCATAACCTCAACACCAGCCCAAAGATCCAAAAATCCCTGATTGGCTAAAACTCTATCCAACCGAGCAACCGTGTAACCACGAGAACCACTCCGAGTCATCCAGGTGAACTTTGCCCCAACCGTATCCAAATCAACTAAATCTTACTCATCCAAGAACTCCCTGAAGTCCAAAGAAGCTCTAAAGGTGGCTACTGAACCCCTACTCCGCTCATGTGTTCCTGTCACAACATTAAAATCACCCAAAACACATAGACACGTGGCAGGAGAAGCTAATACATCAACCCAAAGCAAACAACGAGTAATATATGAGATACTAGCATGCGTAAAACCAAAACACCAAACACGTGTGAAATCCCTAGTCTCAATCAAGATGACTTGCTCCGACATACGACAGACTCTAGAGGTAAGGACATGCACAGACTTACAAAGAACCCAGATATTAGGTATTGAGGTATCTCTAGAGTTAACAGCAAACCCAACTAAATTTAAAGAACGTAAATAATGAGGCGGAAGGCTAGAGAGCATAACCTTTGGTCTGTTGAACTGCAGTAGAGATCTCTGTTGGGCCGTGATCCTTCTCTTCTACCACAAAAAGCTCCCTAGGCATGGTTCTTAGGTCATCTGGAATGGGCTCCTCACTAAGAGGACTTAATTTTGTCGCAACACGGGCAAACTATCCTATACTCATGTTTACCTCAGGAGTATCAGTCTCAATTCTGATGTCTATAAGTGGATCTCCACCCGAAGCATCACCCTCCGGCTGAGGGTCTGTATCCACATGTTCCTCAGAAAGGACCTCGTAGGAGTTCCTTATGGTGACAGATGGCTCAGTGGTCCGTGTAGGAGTAGTGTCAACAGTAGAGACTAATGGCGCAGTGGTCGGTGCAAGAGTAGTATCAACAATAGAGGTTGGAACATCAGTGGAAGTGTCATGGGATCCGGTATATGTCCTAGCCTTACTCCTTCCCCTACGGACTGAAGCTCTCCTCTCCCTGCGTCTAGCCGTTTTTCGACAGAGGGCCACAATCTTGTAATAAGTGCAGAACTCAGGGAGGGACTCGTAGTGGATAGACGCATAAGCACTGTGTCCAGCCCTCTCATAGCGTATACGGTCAGTGGTAGGGTGTGCATGTCCACTTCCACAAGCAATCTAGCATATAGCCTCAATGTAACCTTCAAGGTGCGCTATTAAATTTGAATATATTTTGTGTTTCTCAACCGTGTTATTATTATTAATTTATTTATTTTACTTTTATGCTCATATATTAACATTAATTTATTTTCTAAAATTAAATATTAATTGTAATATTTAAGTTATAAAATAAATTATAAATAATTAATGAATGAATGAATATGATGAGAATAAAAATACATATAATTTGATGGTGGGACCTATAAATAGTACTTTTGGGATAAAATGCATTGGTGTGGTAGAAATTTTTTAAAATAGCTAGGAGTAACTTTTAAAGTGGCACACATGACTTAAAATTCAAAATCATCACCCACATTGTGGGTGCTCTTATGGGGTTTTAACATTATTTATACATTTTACACCATAAAATATTAGTTTTATTAACAATTATAATAGTTTTTTTTTTATATATAAGAAAAAAAATCTTTAAGAAATTGAACGCGCATGATATAATTCTATCGCTCAGATTTGTTGATTTTTTTTCCAGCAATTTAATCTCATTGTTGGAGATTTTAATATTTTACTTTATTTTATTATTATTAACGTGTAAAGCTTTATTCACTTTATTGAAATGAAAATCAATGTATGTATAGAATTGAAGAATGAATATGTATATATTTATAATAGAAGTAGAATGGTGTCCTTTTTGTTCATTACAATAGTGTAAAGAGCCAATAATGCCAAACACTACACCATCTTATAACTTATAAGATTAAATATGAACTTATAAGCTTAAAAGACAAGGGGTTTTCTATCCTCAGAAGGGTTCACCCTTCCTAATAACAGGAAACCAATTAGAAGTTGACACCTCGTTTTTCTTCGTCATTGCGCGATCTACCTTCGCCATAAAATGAAATAATTAGTTATCTAAATAATATATTTAAATTACCAAAATATCCCTATAATATTTGAAAAAGAAAACTCAAATTTCAAAATGTTTTTTCCTTATTATTAATGGTTTCAATTCAAATTAAAATCAAAATTAAAAACAGTAAATATTTTGCTTCTCAATTGGAGTCTCTTAACCCTAAATCACAATCTCCAACCTAAGCCTAAGCCGATCGACGACGATTGCCAAGATTTACAGAGAGGCAGTAATTTTACTGATCATATGTTTCCACAATTTTCATTGGAGTTATTTTGTTTCCAGGTATTTACCGCTCAAAATTTCACGATCTCTTCAGCTCTCTTTGTCGAAGTCATTTTTCATTTTTTTTTACTGATTCTGCAAATTTTCTTCTCACGCGTAGAAGATGAATCTGTAGCCATAGTATGGCAAGTGAAAAAATATGAGCGATAATGGAATTTTGAATCACAATTCGTGAAAAGAAGAAACAGAGAATCAAAGATAAAAGACTAAACACAATTCTTGAAAAAAAAAGTCCCAAAATCTGGAACTCGAAACAAGAACTGAATCGGGCGTAGAACTCGAGAGGAGGGAAAAATGCCCAAAATCTGAGAAATGCGAAGTGAAGTCGGAATCGGGAACTATCAGTGCGAATGTGAGATGAAGTCGGAATCGGGAACTATCAGTGCGAATCTGAGATGAAGTCGGAATCGGGAATTATCAGTGCGAATCTGAGATTTCTACCTTGAAGAAGCCTGCCGCATTTACAACATCTCTTCTTCCCCTCGATCTCAAAATAAAATGAAAGAATTTACATTCATTTTGGCGCTCCTATCCTCTCAATGAATTGAAAGATCGATGATGAACATCTGTTTTTCTTAAATTTAAATTTTGGCACTTTGATTTTGATTGAAGATAAGAATCAATAATTTAAATTTTAATAAAAAATTATATTATTATATTGTTAATATTTAATAAATTTATTTTTAAAATTTTAATTTAAAGAGTATTTTTATCATTTTATATTTATTAATTTAATTTATTTATGGACGAAACAGTGCGATGACATATTGCATAGAACAAATGCATTATTTATAATTTGGTCCATATTGTCATAATTCATATTTTTTCAAGTCCCAACATAAAGAAATACACCTCCATTTAGGAATAAATCATAATAATATATATAATTTTACAATAGATTTAAGTTGATTTAAAATACTTGTTCTCTTTTCTATTTTTGGTGTCATTATATGCATGAAGAAAATGTTGATTTGATGTAATTGATAAAAGAAAATGTATTATACATAGTAGTTATAGATGAAAAAATTAAAACAATCAAAAGCAAGTACATGCATGTATGGTGGGTGACTCTTGAGTATTGTCTTTTCATACTACGTGAGTAAATTAATTCAATTAAGTTCAACACATTACATCATGTACATGTATCTACTAATTATACCATTATATAATATACATGCATTTAAAAAAAAAATAAAAAATCTTATAACTCTATTTAGGAATAACCCCCATTTAGGAATATTTTTTTGTGGTCCCAAGAATATGAGTAATATGACTATAGAGAAGTTTTACTGTATGTTGAATCAATGATCCAATGGTATTAAATGAATTTACTGTTGTCAAGAAGTGCAAAGACTTCCTGATTATAGAAAGACCCAAAAGACAATCATTTTAATCATTTATAAGCTACTTAAAAACTATTTATAAAATGTTTATTTTCATTTTTAAACTATTCAAATAAAGTATGTCTATTTCTTTTTTTAGAATATATACCTAATCACACTTTATCATCCCATCTACTATATTTTAACTATTTTATTCTCTACTTTATCTAATTAATTCATAAACAAATAATATTTTTTTAAACAAGTACAATAATATACGTGGACGAGAGGACATATTTTAAATTTGAAATCATGTTAGGGGAGGGGATTCACAAACATGAGGGATGCATCTAATAAGGTGATAAGCTTTTGTTTCCTACATAATTAGCATGGTTTGTCCATACAAGTAGTAGAAGTTGAGCCAAAAACCTAAAAATTATATGGAGAATGGTGGGATTTGAAAAATATTCATCCTCGAGGCGCTGCCATTTGTTGCTTTTTTATCCTTTCTTGATCTTTCACCGAGCTGAACGAGACAGACAACATTAAATTACGTAAAAATAGTAGTACTAATTTTATTTTGAAAGCAACAAACATATTTTACCTGATGTCATGAGGGGTTATAAATATCCACTGGGAGCCCTGAGACAATGCAAAATCAATTACGGCTTCCAGGCTGATTTTTCTGCTAACAGCATCCTGCACCACAAATCCAAACCACCTAAATGCTTTGTTTCAACAACAACCAATTATATTTGCATATACATTCTTCACTTCACTAGAGGTCATGCTAAATACGATTCACAAATCATGCGTGCTCAACTCGTTTCAGGCCACTTAACTCTTCTAATAACACTGTCATATAGTTAGAAGAAGAAAATAACCTCAATTCAACCACAATTCAAGCTATACATATAATTTTCATTGATTATATGACTTCCTTCAAATTCAAATCTCTCCTCAATTCTCAACCTTCATATCCAAACCAAAGCCTTTGCACCAACTTTAACATAAATGAGTATCTGATTTACTATAATTTGGTGAAACTGTATGCATCAAAGGGCTAAAAATTGATCCTGCACTTCTTAGTTCTTAATCTTCAGATTACAAGACCTAGTCCAAAAACGTGCTAAGCCCCATTTTGCATCAAAAGTTAAGAAAAATAAATCCACCAAGGACAAAGATACATCATGATGAGAACATACCATAAATACATCGAACTCATCCATTGCGCGGAACGGGGCTTCTGTCATCTCGTGAAGAGAAAGGGCGAAACACAATGTTGAAAAGGATCGCTCACCGCCTATTTAAACATCAAAGAATAAGTGAGCTCATTTCCTAAACAAATTCCTGCAATTTAAAATATTAAATTTCATAATATATAAGGTGGGGTGAGGCAGTGTCTGAGGATGGCACAGGTCCTGGAACATGCCCTCCACAACCGAATCCCATTTTCACACACTATGTACATTGTACACACATATATTGCTAATACCTTTCTCTACGTTTATAAGGATCGCAAAATTATGACTGATGAAATCAATGCTAGAAAATTATTTTGAGATAGTACTTACCAACAGAATGCAACTATTTTTCAATGAACATGCATTTACATAAATTAAATATTAGTACCTCATTATCAAAGTATATAGACAAAAGAAGCAAACCTGAAAGCCCTCTAGTATCAGAAACAGATTTTGATACATCTTGCGGCATTTTTACCTAGTAAAAATATGAACCAATTAAAAGAGGAAAATTATCTGGCTAATAGTCAGTTGTGCTTATCTTGTATCAGGGGAATATACAAACTAAGAGTTCGTTTGACTTGAGCTTATAAGCTCGTTAAAACAGTTCATAAGATGTTTCAGGAGCTTATAAGCTCTCAAAACATGTTTGGTAAAAAAAGATTTTTAACAGCTTATAATATCTCAATAATTACTACCTTCATTCCCTAATTATATGTCCATTTTTTATCCATTCACACAAACCAATTTCTAATTAATTAGGATTCAAAAAGACTATTACACCCTTATTTATTACTACTTGATGATATTAATAAGATTACAATTACAAGAAGACAGGTTAATAATTAGGGGTGTTGGTGGAAAAAGATGAAAAAAATTTGTTGATTTTTGCAAAATGACAAATAATTAGGAACACCATTTTGGATAGAATTGGACAGATAATTAGGAACAGAGGTAGTTCTAATAAGCTCTTGAAACAACTTATAAGAAGTTAAGATGATTCAAATAAGCTTATCCAAACGGGCTCTAAAGTAACTAGTGTATCAATTTCAGTCAGTAACTTTACCTCTACTGAGAGTGTCTGCTCCTCATAACTAACTTTGATTTTACCGCTGAACCCTTTCTTTATCAAATGGCCATTAAATCTAATGGATATCAATATCAATCAGTTATGAGTAAACAATTAAAAGTCATGAGCTCTCCTGTTAATAGAGGAAAAAGCGCTCTGAATAAGAGAGAAATCTAAGGAGAATAAGACATACTGCCATGTGAGCTGTCGCTTTAGAAGAGTCGCATTCCTGTGGAATTTGCTCCATCTCATGTCTAAGGCTTTCTCACAAGCCTGAAATAAACTTAGTTGGTTAAAAAATTGAAGAATTCTCATAAATTCCCAAAATAGCTAGTCACCATGGAGATGGAGATTTCGGAGAATAAATGTCCATGTATAATAATGTAGAACAAGAACGAGAAACGAGGATGTTTAACTCACTTCCATCTTCTCTCGAAAGGCTATGTAAGTTTGCCTTTTCTTTGCGATTTTACGCTCTTTTTTCTCACACATCATTTTGAGATCATCAATAGATTCTGGGAACCTGCATATGAACTCCCGTATCAAATAAAAGCAGGATAAAACAACTTCGTGCCTTGAATGATAGAACGTGTCAAGTGTACTTACCTTCGGTTCTCACGTTTAAGTTTTTCTTTCAATCTAGCAAGCTCATTACTGACATGCTCGGGATTTCTTTCCTTAGAGAAGCCTAATGCCTCAAACTCACTCTCAGAACATATTTTTGATGCTGTCTCACGGTTCTCCTACGATTTCACAATAAATCAGCACTAGGTTTTGTTTGAAATTGAGACCCCTCAAAACAAAAATAACAATTGTGAACAATAAAGTAAAAGTATCAAGAGCATGTTTGGTTGAGCTTATAAGCTCCTTAAAACAGCTGATAAGATGTTTAGTAGTAGCTTATAAGTTATCAAAAAGTATTTGGTAAAAAAATATTTTTAACAGCTTAAAAGTTACATCTTATAAGCTCTGGAAACAACTTATAAGACATGAAAATATAACCCATTTGTCAAAAAAAAAAAGGGCACCACGTGGAAATTATGCATAGATGGATCAAATCACTTTTAAAGTTTTTATATGTATTTCTTAGTGTTCCTAAGTCAACTTCAGTTGAATGGCACAGATATTAGAAAATGTACAATATTTCAGGGCCTGGAGAAACCCTGCAAAATGTAACTTATCAGTTAGTTATATTTCCCAAGGAGGAACCCTGAAATGCACCTTACAGATCTGCTCAAGCTTCTTATACTCAGCCTCCTCATTCTCTATTACGGCATGGATTTTAGTAGCCATCAGTCCCTCATAATGTTTCTTCTCCTAGATAAAAATGGTATAGATAAATTCATAAAACTTGTAGGGAAAGAAGGAAGACAGTGAGAGAACAAAATAGGAAGGTAAAAGAAACAAACCCTGTCTGCTTGACTTAGTTTTGTCTCTATCGTTTCCAATTCTGTCTCTGCTTCTGCTAATGCATCATGTTCTAACTTTGCTGACTCTGCATTATAAACATCAATAATGAGGCACACAATACAGATAATCACAAGGGAATAGCATAACATCTAAAGATAGATGTAACATACCACGCATGTTTTCAATTGACATTTTAAGATCTTCATATTTAGTATCTGCTTCATTAACTCTCTTCTGAAGCTTTTCCAGCGACGTTTCCTTTGCTTGTATTTCATGTTGCAGTTTCTGCACATAATTTCTAAGTAAGAGATTGTAAAGATATAAGTTTTATGATGTACCCATTAGGCACACTGCATCACCAATACTAACTAGAATAGCTCTAGAATATAGGACAGAAAAATAAAAGCAAAAGAGCATTAGTTTAAGAAGCACACAGATATATCTCGATGAAGATCATCTACAGTAGACGCAGGTGCTGCACTAGCTTCCAAGGAAAGTAATTTTTTCACATCATTCAGCTCAAATTCTTTTGACCTAAATTCCCGCTCCACATTGGTTCGCCTTCTCTGGTAAATTTAAAGTAAACAAGTAAGAAAGTTTAATAATTAATGAAATATGATACAAGAAATTTAATATGCTAGAGGAAAATTTAAGATCAATAATACCCCATAAACATTCATGAAATAGTGAGCAATGTCAGAAAAGAAAATCATGAAGAGGTCAGTCTCCAGATCAGTCAAAAAATCTTTTCCAATTTCCGTGTTATTGATTTACTCACATTACAGGCTCAAAAGTTATGAACTAAATGATCAATAAAACATTATTGTCATAATGCAACAATCTATCAATGTACAAGCATTGCCTTTGTGATCATATGCTAGATAAGACCAACTTATTCAGAAGGGTGTAGTGTTTCTATTGATCCCAAAACCCTAAACAGTGCAAAAAAAACCAAAATTTTCCCTTTTTGGTTGGATCAAAAAGAAACTTTGGGATTGCAAAGTTGAAAATACATATTATACAGAAAAAGACTACTAAAAGACATTTATCTTAACACACTAACAAAAATTACAATTGAATCAGCTTTAGCACTAAAAAACTCCTAATGACGGCTTTCGTAACACATACATCAATACAATTGACATCAGATATAGTAAGAGTATATTAAAATCATTAAGTAGTTAGGAGAATGAACATTACAGACTGAGAATTTGGAGGGTAAGGGGATACCTTGGCGCTGTTTAACATGCTTTGAAGATTCCTCAACTCTTCCTCCTTAGCGCGTTTGACGCCACGATTTTGTTGAACTTTCTCTTTTGATTCTAATGCGTCTCTTTCCAAGGACTCGATCTCATTATCAAATGAACCACAAAGACGATTAGACCTCCAGTTTTTGTTTGGGGGCAGAGTTGTCTCAGCTGAACCACGGGAAAACCTGCAAAGGATCTTAATTTGATCATTTCTTGGATGGGGAAATTAGAGAACTAAACAAGATTAGCAGTTCACGTCTTAAAAGATAGCCTTTGAATGTATTAGCATTTCCGGGAAATGATGTATATAATACATACTCCCTCCGTCCCAAGTTAGATTGTGCATTTGCCAAAAATGGATGTCCCAATTTAGATTGTGCAATTCCTTATTTGGCAATAAAGCACTTTTTCACTTTAAACTAAACCCTTCAAACATCTCAAAATTACATCACACGCCATTACATTGTCACTCTACTTTATTACTCACAATATTTTATTATTTACTTTATTACTCAAAAGACTTTCATGCCCTCTACTTTATCCCTTTAATACTAATAAACAACTCACACATTAAACTACGTGTGTACAGTAAATGCACAAACAAACTCGGGACGGAGGGAGTATAAAAAAGTAAAAGGTACATCGGAAGTTATAATTTCAAGATAAATAAGCTTAATAACAATAATGTAACAAAAACCTTTTGTATACTTTTAAAATGATACATTTCACTAATAATCTTCGTTAATTTTTGGATACACTTGCAGCAAATAAATATGGCTCAGATAACAGTGACATTTTATGATAATTAAATTATTGGAATGCAATTAATAAGCAATAAGTTTAAGAAGGTCAGTTTACTGAAATATTAGTGCACTTAATTGTCATTAGGCAATGAAATGACTGTGCGTTTAGGAGATAAACAAATGCACTTTTTTGTCTAACTAATAGTTACTAACAAGAACATAATAGGTAACCTGTCAACTTTTCGTACTTGTATATTATAAAACTAAATTTTATTAAAGATGAAAATATAATAAAAAAGGGATGCCAAATCCACCAATATTAAGATACAATGCTTATATTTTATATTTATATATTTTGTCATATACTCCTCTGTCCAAAGTTAATAAGTATGATTCATTTGACACAAGTTTTAAGGAATATTGATTGTTTATGTATAAAGTAGATGTGTAAAGTAAAAAGTGAATGGTGTATTAGTGTATTGGGGGAATAAATTATGGAAGTGTGCATATTAAGTTTGGATGGACCAAAAAGGAAATTAGACTTATTAAGTTTGGACAGAGGGAGTAATAAATATATCGAGGGGTAGTCTAATATTTGTATTCATGCTACACAACATGAAATAACAAATAGAGATACTACACAGACCCTCCATCGTCTTGCTATATGCAGACGAAATTATTTTCCAACATATGGTAAAAATAAAAAATTAAATGACATTTATCCGTGAAAATAAAGAGGCAGAAAAAATATGATAAAGCAAAGACAGAGTATATAATGGGGCTCTAGTTGTCTTACATCTTATGCCCTTCAGATGTGTAAACCTCTTTCAGATTCTGTATCCTCTGCTCAAAGGCAACTGTTTTACCAACCTCATAATCTTTGACAAGCACTTGCCTCTCAGCACTAGCCTACAAGAAATGCAGAACATAAACACACTCTTGATTATAACATGCTGAACAAACAGAACATAAACAAGGAGAATCTTGATTATAGATATTGTGATAAGGTGTGAACTGAAACCAACACAGTATTCTCCAACAGTATCAAACCATCATGAGCCAATTCACCACAAGAAAATTTTCAAAGTAACTTTCTAAATGTAAATACAATAGAATAATATGCATAAGTAGGTAACAGGTGATAGATATACAAATGGGTTCAGAAAAGAACCAGATTGATATCTCCCACCTGAGAAATACACAAGTCCACAATAGATACTCCCTACGCTCATATACATAAACGTATTTGCTTTCTTACACTAATTAAATAATGCATATTTAAGTAGGGAAAATTACTAAAAGAATAGAAGTACAATTAAATATAGAAGCATTAGTGGACACGAGAAATCTGAAACAGCATGAAATGCTTACCACATCAACCAAAACATTCAGCACCGTGGGATTGTCAGAATGAATAACAGAGAATGCAGTGGGATGATGGGTTTGTGGTAACATATGCCTTGGAATGTTAAGTCTACATACAGACAAAGCTCAACAGTTACAAGAGGTTAACTAAAAACATAATCAGGAATTGATTTCACTGCCTAGACATGCAACAACCTTGGTAAGGAAAAGTCATATATGATAATCTGTAAGCGGTTATAGTTTGCTTCCTTTGCGCAAAATCTCAAGACACGAGCATCTTTATGATCTGTGGCAATAAAAGCATTGAGCACCTTTCCAACTGCATTTTCAATAGCTATGGCCCACATTTCACCTTGTTGTAAAGTCTACAATAAAAATAAGGAGCTAGTTAGAGGATTAAAGAATCATGCAAAAAAAAAAACCCAAAACAATTTTGAATATCATACCACATGGGCGCCTATGGGACCGATAGGTGGAATACTAAATTTATGTTGATGCCGCTCAATCGCCTGTAAAAGATTAGTAACTCTGGGTCCTCCAAATGCAGTAACCTTCAAGCATAAAGCAAACAAAGGTTTCAGAACGGAGTAAATGATTAGGCATAAGATAATACAAATTCAAATATAAATGCAGGGTGTATTGACTTGTATAAAGTCCAACTCAATTTCCAGTCACCTCAGTCCAACATCCCCACCCCCTCCAACCGTGCATTAATATCACTTTGAAAAGTATACATTTTTGAGGGATGCATAAATCAAAAAACAATGTGTCAAGGATCTAGAACAAGATTATCCAGACCTTATTTCTTTGGTGCATATGAAGATCCCGGATTCGAGAAGAAATTTTCTGATGGTGTCTTTCGACGTCGTCTATCTGAAAATGGTATAACTCAATGAGATTTTAACAGGACAAGGAGACAATTAAGTTAGCATACTAACAATAATCCAGAAACTCATTATTTTATGCCATGCCATGAGGATGGTAAAATATAAGTATATGACAGTAAGACTTTAGCAATATCTGTGAAGATTTTCTCAAATTAAAAAATCAACAGCCAGATTCTTGTTTTCCATCCCATTTTTGCTGCAGAGGTCGGGTTCTCCAAAGAATAATGTAAAAGATGCACAAAGAGTTTAAAAGTCATGAAAAACACCATCACCATATAGAGCACAATAAGTTTTCGTACCTGATTGGTAATTTTATCAATTTCATCCTTTACCATAGCTATCTTATCCGTCCATCCATCCTCTTCTTCCTTCAATCTAATTAATCATTTAATTCAAATCAAAAGACTACCTAATTCCAAGTGAAGCTAAGCATAAAAGCTAGCACATAGAAAAATAGAAGTTTAAAATGTTACCTCTGAATGTGAACATTAGCTTCGTCAACCTCAACTTGAAGTTGCCTCCGCCTTTCCTCCATCTCATTTTCTTCAGCCTATTGCAAACAGATATTAATGGCATATCTTAGCTAATTGACTAATCTAAATCACTTTTGGAAGGAAAAAATATTACTCCCTCCGTCCCACAGAAATTTGCACACTCCAAAAAAAGAACATCTTCATAACCTTCCTCCTCAAAGTATACACATATTTACCCATATGTCATTACTTTTCTACACTCAATCTACCTTTTCATAAAAGTTTACAAAACTACCCCACAAAACTCCACTCATTACACTTTTTTCTTACCTTTTCTTAAAAAGTGTGCAATCCCAAGAGTGCAAATTCCCTTGGGAAGGAAGGAGAAGGAAATAATTTCAGATGATACCATATTAATGAAATTCACACCCACCAAATAACTTTAAAAATGGGTTTGAGTTTAATGATTTATGTACATTAAAAGAGTTATGCAAAGAAGCAATAGGTGTGATGGCATAGATTTCAAATTCATAGCTCCATCCATTGAATTAAAATTAAGCCTTAAATTCTCTAAGTTCTCTCACGTTGCTTCCAATCAGGCGAATAATAAAAATGAGTTGACGCATCATAAATAGTTGGTGTGTTCCAGCCTTAGAACACAAAAAGGGTTTGTATCTTGCACCACACAGATTTCTACTTAGCCAAGACATCTTGAAGGCTCATAATTTGTTTTCCAAAATATTTGTAATTTTTTTGTTTTCCAAGAAACAATAAATGCTATTTTTTCAACTTTGCCCCTTTCCTGATTTTTGTGATGGTGGATAAATTACAACGTTAATCATGTCCCTTGGTTCAAAGTGGTTTGGAAGGCTCCGGTTCCAAAGAAAATTCAGATTTTTTTGTGGCTGATTGTTTTGGGAAAGCTGCCTACTTGTGATTTTATTCAAAAACGATATCCTAACTGCTCTGTCTCTCCAAGTTGGTGTGTTTTGTGCAGGAACTCCGCAGAGGATCTAAATCACTTACTCTTACACTGTCCTTTTGCTCGAGAATTGTGGTACAGGGTGTTCAACGAAGTGGGCATTAATTGGGTTATCCCAGACTCGACTTTGGCCCTACTTCTTAGTAACTTGGGGGGCACTATTAGCAAAAAAAGGAAAAATACTAGGGAGGGTTGCTGTATCAGTAGTGATGTGGTTCATCTGGGGTGAGAGGAATAAACGTATTTTTGAGGATGGAAATGAATCGATTGATGAGATATGGGATAGAATTAAGTATAAAGTGGCCTTATGGTCTCTTAGTCATAAAGCTTTTAGGGGTAATCTTATTTCTGAGGTGTCTAGGAATTGGATCTATGCCTTGTAACTGAATATGTAATCATAATAGGGACTTCTCATCCCTATGCATGCAATAAAAGTATAAGTTTCTTATCAAAAAAAATAACATGTAAGGAGTCATATTAGTCTTTTTATACAAATAATCATTAGTGTTAAATGACTTTCTTATATGTGTGAAAACCCAAAAGTGACAGATATTTTAGAACGGAGGGTGTAATACATAAACTGAAAAACCATAAAGTTTTTCTATTATTGTGTCCAACTAAATTAGCATTTACATCCACACTTATGACAGCAAGTCAGGAGTTTTAAAGATGACAAAAATACTTTGAGAATAGCAAATGATTCGAACAAGCCCAAGATTGTAACTATGTACATGTGAAATAACTGAAAACATCAAAACCCAACATTGCATGAGCAACACTTGAAATAACTGAAAACATCAAAACCCAACATTGTATGAACAACACTTGTGTGAAATATTTTACACATGAAATATGTCTAATTACTGCAGTTTTTAAATATTTGAGGTGGCTTATAATTTGCAGAGTATCCTATGGCAGGAAGCAAAGAAAAGTATGTATTACCTGTGTATTTTTTACATACTGCTCATGTGAATCCTGAATCTGTTGCTCAAGTAATTTGACCCGTTGAAGTATCTTTTCAGACTGCCTAGTTACACGATCTCGTTCCCCTTCTAGCTCATACTTCTCTTTCAAAGCCTATAGCAATTAACTAGATAGATCAGGAAAATAAACAGTTGCAACTGAACTTGAGAATGGTAAGAAAATTCTGAGATATTTTAGGAGCAGAGTACATGAGACAACGTGTTTTTTTTTCTCACAAGAAGAATGGAAAATTTAAAATGAAGAAAATGACAACAAAATTCTAAGAAAAGTGGGATAAGCAAAAGCTACAGTTCAAGCCTATGATTATTAGTAGAAATTAGTAGCATAAGCACTTTGGGTAAATACTTTCAGAACTGAGAATGAGAAATACTTTAAAATTCCAGAATAATGAAAAATATCAAAGAACTATCATACCATAGAAAGATTTTGCTGCAAATCCTCTTTCATTCTTTTCGCTTCAGATGTCTTAGCTACTATACTGCCTAATTGTTTGTTCTTCATTTCAAATAGATCCCTCAATTCTTCCATCTTGTGCTGCAATCATACAAAGAAAAACTTCAGCTAGCCAAGCCTTTCAATCAAATCTAAAGAACCACTCAGGTTGATTTGGCAAAAGAAATTTGAACATTGGATGCACTAACAAGACCCCTATTTGCCTCAATACCTCAGTCTATGGAAATGAGAATTTCCCAAATATACCCCCAGGAAGGTGTAAATTTTCCCTCCATTTCTAATGATGATCAAGAGAGGAGGGTTTTGCCAACATATATACAGCATGGTATAAAAGACAATGCAACTAATGTCTTGACCTCTCTCAAACAATTTTCATGACTCATTGGTAGTAAATTAAACATCAAACGTAAGCATAAAAGATGATATTCAGTATGCTTTTAAGAACTTGAGAAGCACAAATAAAATAGAGAAATAAAAGATGAGAAATATTCATGAAAGTCGCATTAACTTACATGAGCCTCATCAATCCGTGCTTGACAGCTGGGTATCCTTCCTCTGACCTTCTCAATAAAATTATATTTCTCTTCAAGTTTTCTGTCATCAGCATATACCAATAGCCAAGCTAGTTCCTTACTCAATAAGTCTGCTTTTTGTGACAACTCCTCCATCTCCTCCATGCTTTTTATCTTTTCTTGCAATTCATCAAGTTCCTTCAAAGTCGGCCTCAACAACTCTTCCAATTGATCAACCAGTGCAGTTGCATCACTTAGTTGTTTTTCAATACCTTTGAGTAAATCATCCACTTGTTGAAGAAGAGTAGCCTTGAAAAAGAACTGTAAAGATCCAAACATAGGAGAATCATTAGCCTATGGAGCAGAATGCTGATTATTTAAAAATAACTGTAAATAACTTTAAAATATATAGCAGAAAGCAAAGAATAAGTACTTGCCAAATATACAGAAGAAATTTGAAGTTTAAAGCTGACATTGGTTGTGTTATTACTTTTTAATTTTTTTCATTTTGGAACAAAAATCAAGGTTAAAATTCGTTAAGAGAAAAAATGTGTACTTGCCAAATATACAGAAGAAATTAGTACTAGTGTGATTGGATATGGAAAAAATGTGTAGTTATTACCATTGATTCCACATGTCATTTTCTAGAGATGAATGAGCACTAAAAATTATTTTGTTTTCATATGCATCCACTCTCACAGACCTGTCCGATTTACCTCAAGAAAAACTAGGCAAGGCGGATCTCCTTCGGTTATTTAAAACATTTTGAGCATGAGAATGTGATAAAACTCAAAGTTTACTTTTGATATCTAGTCAGAATTTGCTGGTTTATCCACGGGTGGAGAAGAGGATAGTAAAAACTGATGTGGTAAGGTGAAATCAGAGAAGATGTGAAATACTATTCAAATTACATGTGTATTGAATAGTGCATATTCACCAAAATTAAAAAATTATTCCACAAGCAATCATAAATTGAATGAAGAATTTTGACCAAAACATGAGAATTTTTCATAACCAAGCACATGAGTTTTGAAGTCAGAAACAGACGATTATTATTACCTTGAACTTGTCCTTTGCATTCCCTGAATGCAAAAATTCTCTGCTCTTGTCTTGTGTCATGATGACACATGGATTCTCAACATCAATCTACATTGCAAAAGCACAATATCAAATTGTCTCAGCAATAATTTACAAAAAAAATAAAAAATCATTGTGAAAAAGAAATATGAAGCACTATTATTTTGTTATTTCGATATAAATTCAATCACCAAAAAAGAAAAGGCCAAAACCACAGTGCTACCAAGGCATGTTGAATAAAGCAGATGGTGCAATTAACCTAAGCAACACATAAAGCCTAGGTACAAGAAAATTATCATTTTCCTTCAATTTCCTTAACATACTTTATTGAACGACCACCTCATTTAAAAACTTAAGCTGGTAAAAAGGAGTATCATTTTAACAAATTATTAAATATCTTCACTACTCCCCCTGGCATGCAGACTGTTAGTATTTACGCCTTGTGAGTGGAATTTTTTTTAATGGGTGACGGTTATTTCACAAAACGGCTTTTCATTTGGCCTGGCTTTGATACCATGTTGATGAACATCTCATCTAAAAACTTCAACACAAGCAATGTTCGAAACTTTCAGAATAGTTGTACCTCATATCTAATTGATAATTGATAAAAGTCTAGTTATTTGTATACATCATATCTAATGCTTTACTATCCAAATGAAATATCGGGTATTACACATCTATCTTGTTCATAGATTAGTTACATGTGAAACATGAGCGTACTTTAGAAAGCAGATCTTTTATTCTGTATTAAAAATGATTTGGATTATCCAAGTCTAACAAGAATTTGAACAGAATTGTGCCAAATGTCAGGAATAACATCAGTTGACATGACACAAGCCCAAACATACATGTTATAAGATCAACTGATCAAGCATAACTTCGCGTATCAAATACACAATAGCACCCAGTTCCTGAGAAACATAAATTGATTGTGCACATTGCAAAGTTGTTTCAAAGAGACAGAGAAAAAATTGCATTGATTAATAGGTTAAGTTGTAACATACAAGGTGCAGAATTCAAAAGCTTTATTCTTGTCAACAACCAGCAAATGCACGAAATAGCGTTAGAAGGACAAGGCACATAAAAAACAATTTGAGAACTGAAAAATATCTCTCATTACTGATAGTGTTCATCATGTCTTTTATTATTATTTTAGTTGGGCCTTTTCAATTTAAGCTCTTTGATAAACCGCATGTGGGCTCAGGTTAGGGTTTGGGTTCGGAGTTTATGTATATTGCTTTGTTTTCTTAGTTACAGCCTCTACTCTCTAGAGACTTTATATGGCACACATAATATGTGAATACTATCAAAAACCAAAAGCTCAATAAAAATAAACACATTTCGGTTTTAACCTGTACTCCTTGTCTCTCCCTTCACATAAAAAGATTAACAGCTCAGCATAATTTTCACTATTACACAAAACCATAAACCGTTAACCACAAAGAAGCAACACATTTCAAGGTTAGGGAAACGTGTGTCAAAGTAATGCGTTCTCACCACACAATATTGGAAAGGGGGAAGAAAAGTAAACTACAGGATAAACTAACCAATGTGTGTGTTTTCTTGATTGAGGAATACTAAATGCTATGAAAGTACTCCCACTGTTTCATGTACTAATACATACACTTTAAGTTGTTGGATGAACCAATGTACATTATTTTTCCTTATCAGGAAGGGTGTAAAACATAATTTCGGGTTTAGCCTGATCCAAAAACATTAAATGGAATCCTTCTTTTAACAGTAATCAAGTGCATGGAATAGGAGCAAATAATAATATTCCCATGCTATAAGTTAGTGAAATTTGCTCAAAAAGGAAAAATTAAAAGGCAACTGCTGAAGTTATTGTTTTTAATAAATAGATTAAGACATGAAAAAGGTCAGTAATACTCACATTGAAGTGTTCAATAATCTCACGGAGGTCCTCTCTCTTGGTACCAATCCTCCTACCTGAAGAGCAAGCAATAAGAAGAAGGCTTAAATAAGGAACACAGTAGTTCTCAATAACTAGAAATGGCAAATTAATGAAAAATATAGGTGGCAGTCTAAATAAGAAACCAAGTGATCCAAAATGGCACAAAAGATATCTGATAATGCTACCTAATAGCATGATAACAAGACCCTCACATCATTCACGGGATATTGACTTAGAAGGTGGTGGAAAAGGTTAAATGCGACCAACAGCTAAAGAAACCCTTTTACATCACAAAGCCCAAACATGGTTGTAACCCTTACTTCCTCACAAGAGAAATTTATAAGCCTTACTTTAACAAATGGAACACACATGGTAGTAATTTTCTACTCAAATGTGTTTATAAGTAGAGCTGAGAGTTTTCATTCACACTGACTTCCGGAAAAAATGAAACACACAAGATTTGAAGCATATGTAAGATAACACTTTGATGAACCTGTCTGGTTGCCTGAAAGTTATTCCTATTTTCCCTTCCATGCATTTCAACAGCAAGAAAGCTGTAGAATTAACTCTCCAATTCTAAAGGGAATAAGGGATCAACTGTCCTACATCACTCGTTTAACAAAAAGATTAGAATTTAGGGCCTGGGAAACTATTTATAAAATTCCCCTTCCATTCATGTTTTCCCTTAAAGGGAATTTAACTATCCCTTTCCTCCACTAGAAAAGTATGTCATACTTTACTTTTCTATATCAACAAAAAAGAAAATCCCATCACACTGTAAACTGCAACCCTAATGTAAATTAATGAATTAATGCTAAAAGTAGTTCAAAATTCAATTTAAAACTAAATAATGAGGGTTCTATAAAAATGTAAAGAATACAACTTTATGGTAGTTATTGGCATCTTATTTAACTAGTTATTCAATAGTTCTCTCATAGCCTTCCTATCAATTGAACACTGACAAGAAGCAAACGAAAAATTAAAAACAGTTTTCCAAAAAGTCATCACAAAAGGAATTCATAAATCACAAGTTGCCGCGTCAGTTTTACATCTTTCATAATAGTAGCTACACACCAATCTATAGATATATTTAGCATTTCATGATATAGATAATCAAAGTAAATAAGAAGAGACACCAAGTGAATATAACCTTGACTATTTTTCAATGTAATGGAACTGGTTGATTCTGAAATTCTACGTTCCACAATAATGACATCTCCATACAACTCTGGGCAAAAAGCATCTTCTCCTTGATTTTTTAGCTCAACTTGAACAACTGCATTACTGCAAAATACAGAAGAGGTGTTAACGTAGTTTCCACAAATCAGTCAAGCACAAACTCCACATTGGTGCAAAATTGTGCAGTGTTGCAGAGTGAGATACTCCAAATTGGGGAAAACACGTCATCAGAGCAACACTATAACATTGCACTGCATAGAATGGGTTAAGACACAGACAATTTGAGAAAGAGACTTCAACATTGGTTTGAAATGGAAAAGATTGAAATCTAACATGTACATAATACTACGTCTCCCTCAAGTGCAAGAATGTGCAAATAGGGAAACATATAGGAAGAAGCAGGTAGCAGAAAAAATAACACATAAAACTGCATGCACATACAAAAAACTTCAAATTGGTTAACAATAATTATTCCACCTATTGAAACCTCAAAAAGCCATTATAAAATAAATATCCGGGTAAGACCTGAAGCAACCAAGCCCATGAGCCAAAATCTGCACTGAATTCATATGTAGTCAAGACAGGATATTCACTTTGAAAATGTCTTATCTAAAAAAACAAGCATCCTTTTTATTTCAATAACTTTTTGAAAATGTCATATTTACATTGGTTACTTATTACTTAAATGCTTCCGGAGGATACTTTATCAACCATAAATCCTCACATAAACATAATTAGTAATTGAAGAAAAGGAAAAATTCAAACTTCCAGGACATAAACAACAGCCATTTAAAAAATCAAAAATCAAATTAGAAGGTCATTTTAATTTCAAAACATAAACACAAACCTGCATCCTGTTTTTATAAAATCCTTCAGCGTATTTGCTCTCTGCGTCCCACGAGCTCGGCATCCAAACGCCACACAGAGTGCCGTTAATATAGCACTCTTCCCACCTAAACATTGAGGGGAGGCCAAAATGCATAAGCATAACTTTGAGATGAAGAGAACGCGTATACTGATGGCGGTGAGAAACTTACTTCCGTTTTGGCCGGTGATGAAATTTACCCAGTCGCCGAACTCAATTTCGAGATTGCTGTGGCACATGAAATTTTCTAGGCGGATTTTGGAGATTATACCTGCTTGCAGACGGTTGGGTAGACGGATCGGGTCAGTGGAAACCCTTGAATCCGCCATTGAGTTAATGGCAATTTTCTAGGGTTTATGGCCGCTGTCGACGACGAAGGAGAAACGTCGGAACACAGAGAAAGCAACAGAACTGGGTGGTTCCTTTGGGCGAGAGGTGAGTAGTGAGGAAGAGAAAGGAAGACTGAACTACTCGAGACGATGAAAAGGGCGGGAAACTAGTGTCGTGTTGAGCAATTGGTGGAATCAAGGTACGGATAATATGTGTATTTGAATAGTACTTGCCTTTTCGAATTCGAAAATACGAGCAGCCCTTATATTTAGGGTTGTTTTGATACGTGAAATAAAATTATGCAGGAAGGAAAAGGAGCATATAAGGAATCCTCAAAATAATTTAATACATGATGAGGTGTATAAGTGGTGTATTTCAAATCAGTGTATAAAATTATTTTTTGTTTGATAGAATAAATAACTCATCATATAAGGGCCGCACTTATGTGTAATATTTCACGTGAAATATTAGTATATTTAAATAAGGGTCAAAATTCGCGGATCTGTAGCGGGTTTGACCAGTCAAACGAATATTTTCTTAAAAATCGCGCAAAAGTCGCGCGCAGGAGGCTAACAGGATAACGGTTTTAGGTCTGTGTTACTATAAAGGTAATTATATGTTACTGCAGGGCCAAATATGTGTTACTATAAGTACAAATAACACATAAATTGACTTTTCACAGAAAATATTAATACACATTAATTTAAGAAATGATAAAATAGAAAAATTTGTTCTTAATCCGTGTTACTATAAATACAATATATTAATGTACGAACAAATATGTGTTACTGTAGGGACAAGTAACACACAATTGACTTTTGAGTAACAAATATTTGACCTTAAAATAACACAGAAAAATGTGTTACTATATAAACACAAATGTATTACTTCGTACTTTATAGAAAAAGATGTGTTACTGTATAAATAAAACGTCATTATTGAGAGTGAATGAGAAATTCACATTAAAAAGACGAAAAACAATAATTGAAAACACGAAAAACACAACTATGTTGAATAGTTTATCGATCGCTACAATTACAAAAACAACAATTAATTGGAATAATTTATTGTTGATTTTTTCTCATTAATTCATTCAAAAAACAAAAATAATAATTTATCGCTTGTTTCGTGATTAGCAGATTAGAAATCGGAACAGTTTCTGATTTTTTTTTTTTTTTATTGAACCCTGCAGATTTCTCGCAGCGCGCAGAAGATAAGGTATCGCACAGAAGAAGAAGACTGGCGCAGAAAAGAAGAAGAGTGATCGGCGACGTAGAAAACAGAGGAGAGAAGAAGACGGGCTACCGAATAAAAACATAAGATTATGTCATATTGCACAGTAGTGATATGGTGAAATATTGTATATACGTTTTTTGCATCATATAAATGGTGAAAAATGACAAAAAGACAATTTAACCCTCCTTTTTCAGCATCCATGGTACATTGTTTTATAGACTTCATTACTTCAAAATGTTAGACTAAGGTATTGAGCCACAATTCGATCAATTGTAAACAAACTAAAGATTGTTCTAAAAAATTTCAACATCCACATAATTCTGTAGATCATAATGAGTTTGTACTTTGAGCTTAATGCTTTCAAACATTGTTAGTACTTTAAACTAAATTCTATAACTTGACAATCAAATAAACACAAATCTATATCACCGATAAATTTAAAATTATTCAATCAAATTTATTCATTGGTCACAAATTAAATGAGTCTAACAAAATTTACTAAGTTGTCGTTTTTGGTTATGTATTTTGAAAAATTATTCACTTACATTCTACATTGATTCCTATAATTAAATTTATAACTTCCCTCACAAAATTTGATTCATTAAAAACTATTATTATCCTAAAAAAATCATACAAATAAGCAGCCAATCATAGAAAATTATCTATATGAGTCAAAAATCGTAAAGATAATTCTTTGAAACATTGATTTAAGATTAAAAACATCTTCACAAGCAAAAGAAATCACAAACCAACAACAATTTAAAAAACCTAAAATACCTAGTATTTAATGCTTGCAAGTACTTTAGCATAATCCAGTTACAAAATAAAAGGCAACAATGAGCCCGATTTAATGGAAGCCTGGATTTAGAAATTTGTCCATCTTGCCATTTACAAATCAAGAGAAAACAACTAACCCACTTCCTACCTTGACGACAAAATTACAGCTGAACCTAGACCCTGACTGTTTTGTCCAGTCCTGCAGAAACGATCATGTGAACCTAGATCTTCTTTCCTACATACTCCGTATTTCATTAATATATAACTTACACTTTTCAGTTATAATATCATACACTTTCCAGTTATAATAATATACATTTTTCAGTTATAAATAACATACATTTTTCATTAATATAACATACATTTTTTAGTTATAATAACATACATTTTTCAGTTATAAGAACATACATTTTTCATTAAAAACAATGTTGCACTTTTCAATATAGTAACATACATTTTTCATTAAAAAAACAAAGATACATTTTTCAATATACTAACATACACTTTTTCAAAAAAAAAATTCGAATTTTTTTTTTAAAAAAAATCAAAGTTTGACCGTTGACCAGTCAAAGTCCACTCAAGTACACCGTGTACTTGAGTGCATATAAGACTTTGGCCTTTTTTAAATGTTTTGGCAATTTTTTTATGCAACTTATCTTTTATTTATTTATCCCACCCTTCTTTTCTTCCTCCTTTTTCAACAGTTTCATTTGTCCCACCCCTTATTTTCTTCTTCTTTTTTCTAATTCTTTACTGTCAAATTATGTATTTTATATCAGACAAGGAGAGAGAACCAAATTTGCATAAAGAAGAGCATAACATTAATCTTATGCAGGTATTTAATTTATGGTATTACTTGTTTATATTCAGTATCAAAGTTACTCCAATACTTTGTCGATTATATTTAATTTATATATTTCACAATTCTCAATATGATTACGTGGCAACTTTCCACCATTATTTTAAAATTAATATATTTGATTATGATTCTTTTTGCTTTACCTTTTCATTAATGTTAGTTTGTTGGCTAATTGCATTCTGTATTTATTAGTAATTAGATTTTTTAATATCGACAACGAACTCATTTTATTTGTTTAACGAATTTAGATAATTTATTCAGGATATGTGTTTAATGGGTTTGCGCCAAATTTTGGACAATTGATAAATATATACGATTGTTGGCCGCCGAACGAATCAAGACTTAGCCCCATCATCACATTAGACGTTTCGCTGATCCATCAAGTCAAAAGAATATTAATGTTGAACAAAGTATTTCATTTATTCGACGTAATTTGTCAAAACTTGGTGTTTGCTTTAGAGTTTTGCTTCTCTTTTACTGCTCTAATTATTTATGTTATTCCATCCCGTCGAAGGAATATTAATGTTAACAAATTATGTATTCCACTCCTCTTCAACGTTATCCGTGTTTGATTTTTGGAGTTTTACTTTTTTTGTTTTTTTATTATTATTCTTATTTATTTAAACAATTATATATATCTATGTTAATGTAAATCTTATTTATCAGTCTTTATTCTTTTTATCAAGCATTGTACATAATATTTTTTTTTCAATTCTACGCGGGTCATGCACTAGTATAATATATTTTAAAGAAATTTAAAAATAAATAATTTAAGTAATATTAAAATAACTCTTAATAAATGTCAGTCAATTATTTCTTCTAAATTAAATTACAAATAAAATTATCACATATCACTTTATTTTAAATATTTCAACTTATCCCTCCATCCACCAAATGTAGTCCAATGGGTGGGGCACAAGTTTTAAGGAAAATGTAGATAAAGTAAATAAAGTAGGGGTATTATAGAGTATTGTGGGGTCCATTGTGAATAAAATAATTGTTTATGAATAAAGTTGATGACAAATTGAGTAATTAAGTGATGGTTGAAGGGTGATAGTTTTTATAAAGTGTATGACAAATAGGACTACATTTCATGGACGGAGGGAGTAGTATAGGCAGTGACGGAGCCAAGAAATCTCGATAGGGGGGCCCGATTAACATTAGTTACATTACTTTAAAAATAAAATAATATGTACTTATTATACTCATCAAATTTTTACATGATAAAATTGTTAATACATTTCATTAAATTAAATTGAACAAACTAACTTTTATTTTGTTTTGAAGTTTTAATTTGATAGTTCGATTCAAAATTAAGCGAAACAATTTAAAAATTACTAAAATATTAAATTCAAAAAACATTTTATTTCTTCGATTGTAAATGTCTTTTAATTAATACATTAATGTGTTCCAATATTATATTATTTGCTCGATTTGATCGGCACAATTTTTAAAGTATGAATATTTTGGGTGATTTGGTGAGGTGTAAAATAAAATGTATGCAAAAAATAAGTGACAATTTTGAAAATAAAATGATGTTGGAGGGTATTAATTTTGATGGGTGTTTCCATATTAAGAGTGCAAATAATCCTTTGACGTCCCAATAAAAAAAAGTGTACAAATAATTACGGGACAAATGGAGTATATATATAAAAAAAATAAAAAATTGGTGGGGGGCCACTGGGCCCCCCTGGCCCCAGTGTGGCTCCGCCCCTGAGTATAGGGGGTTCATAATATAGTATATATATACACACACGTGTGTGTGCAGTCTTCATATTTAATAATCTTTTAACATTAATGAATTAAAAAATCTTTATACCGTATATTTGAGAGTCTCCATTTCTCCTAGGTGGCATTCTCTCCTGCCTTTATTTTAAAGTATTGCAATTATGTGAGTTGGTTTTTTTTTGATTTTTTTTTTTTTGACAGTTTTTCTTAAGGTCACTATTTTTAACATTAATTACAATTGCCTCTACTCTGCTATGCTTACACTGTCTGGTGTCAAAGGTCTCCCAAATTGCAATGGTGTTTACCATATTCTCATTCATGTTATCAATTAAATTTTGTGCTCAAAATACCAAGTCATTGTAAGTTGAAAAGTTCTGAAGTTCTGATAACTACTTGCCCATCAATTCTTTCAACTATTGCTTTCCCCATCAATTCCTTCAACTATCTATTTTCCCTAAACATACAGTGATACAAAACATTTATATTGGTTGCAATTGCTTTTCTACCCATTACTCTTCTAAATAGTTTCAACCATATCTGCCCGTTTTCTGCTCCTATACATTTTCCAAATTTTCATACTCATCTAATCTCTTATGTGCATTATGTGGTCTTGGTTATGCTCATGTGTTTGCTTCAAACAATACTATTTTCACTGAACATACAATTTTACAGAACCTTTATAATTGCTTGCAACTGCTTTTCAACCGATTGTTTTTTCTAACATATTTTTCAATCATTTAAAGCATTTCCAGTTGTTATTTGAGAAGATACTTTGTGAATGATATTCCTTTCATTTAAAATCAATCTTGATGAAACTTTACACATATGAGGCCATATACTTTGAATGTAACATATCACGTGAAAGGGTTCACTTACTTTTGGTGTTAATGCTGATTATAATAGTTTGGATGTAACTATCAAAGTCAATGCTCAGTTGTTGGTGTCTAAAATATCATTTACACATACTTTGCAAGTTAACCTGTCATTTTAGTCAGTAATTAATAACTTATGTTTTCTTCGAAATTTATGATTCACATGAATTCTTTATTTCATATTTGTTTTATTTTTCACTAATTGTACTCATTTACATTTAATTGTTTTGATTTCATTTTCTTAATTATTTATTTTGGTCTAAATCAAATACCTATGCTGCCAAATGGTTACATTGCTATATTTTTCCTTTCTCTGTGATGCACCTCTAAGAAAATTTAATAGCAATGCACCTGTATGCGAGCTACTGCAGTAAAAAGAAGTGTTGTTTATATTGATTCATCTACTGCACGTACGTACTGTTCAAAATTTTGCCCATCTTATTAATCCTTCATTATTAAACGTGGATTTACTACGTGTTTCGCCCTAATCAAAGAGCCTTGGTGCCAAATGGTATGGTACACATTTTTTTATTTTTGGTACTCATTGAACCTCTTATGTGCATTATGTGTTCTTTGTTTTGCTCACGTGTTTCGCTTGAAACAATACTCTTTTCCCTAAACATACAATTATACAAAACCTTTATATTGGTTGCAATTGCTTTTCTACCCTATGCTTCCAAATGGTTGCATTGCTATATTTTTCTTTTCTTTGTGATGCAGCTCTAACAACTTTAATAGCAACACATCTTTACGGCAGCCCACTGCAGGAAAATCGAGTGTTGAGTCTATTCATTCATCTACTACATGTACTGTACACAATGGTGCTCATCCTACCAATTCTTGCCTTTTCAGTTTATAACTAACCATCTAATTGCAGTTGTTTTCTCTCTAAACTACATTACTGTCATGTACTTGGCTTTAACGTACAATGCAGCGGCTGCTCACAATGCTTCTTAATTGCAAGTTTTGATAAACCATTTAAATGTTATTGTGAAGATGTTGTATGCAACATCTGTTATAACATTAGGAAATATACTCTTAAATGTTGCGATCAACCATTTTATACTTGTCACTTAATAAATTCCAAGTATACTAGTTATCAAATTATCAAGCAAGAAACCACTCCCAAATATCACTCTCTAGTATATGCAATTGAGAACAAATGGTTGTTAGGATCAATCTCAAGTCCAACATCACTACCCCTTCAGAAAACAACCATTAAAACCCTGTTTGGCTCAAAACATCTATACAACCTCTAAAATTGAGATGCACTACCCTCACCATCATCGTCAGTCAATTTCAACACCACAGATGACTAGGATTAGTTCTCAACAACTTTTGACAATAATCTCTGATTTTTCAGTGTGCCCTCTATTAGCTCCAACAATTTTTTTCTTACTCTATATTGTTGTTTCATTGAGATGTTGAATATAGGTTCGACATAACCCAAGTTTGAAAGACTCCATGAAACCCAAGAACTTGCGGCACACGTCATCGCCAACGACCCGAACCTGTTTCAAGAAACAGAGGAGGACCTCCACATCATCGAGGTCGCCTGATGCGACAACGGCGGCGACAAAGTGTTTGGTGGGGGCCATATCAGAATTCTTTGAAGACGTCATTAGAAGTAGTAGAGAAATATATTTTGTTACCAAATATGAACAAAACGACTCTCTGTTGAATGTATCTCAACAAAATAACCAAAAATATATTTTGTTACCATATTTAACAACAAAAATATATTTTTGTTACCATATTTAACTCTAATGCTATGAACAGTGGTTTTGGGCTCATTTAATTTAATGGAATTTTATTTTTTATACCAATAAATATTTTATATTTTGAAATTCGTCTACTTTGTTTTATTTTTTTATATTTTTAAAGATCAACACTTATGTTAAATATTTCACATATGAAATATGTTTAATTGAAAAAAAAAAACTGCGGGTCAAATGTCTGGATCCGAGTCACCCAAAATATTCGCGGGTTGCAAGCATACATGACCAATATATTGTTACTACAAGTACAAAGTATTAATATTATCACTTCAAAAACAAAAATGTACTACTACATGTCAAAATGTTACTCCCTCCATCCCGGGATAATTTGCATGGTTTGACTGACACAATTTATTAGAATTCTCTCTTGCCTTTATTTTAAAACTAGGGCAAGACCCGCGAATCTCGCGGGATTGTAAAAAAATTTATATTACGAAGTACTATTAGGCTCAATAATTTTGAATTTGGATCATGTTGTGTACAATAAAAAGGTACGATTTTATTATACATATACAACACTGAATTCAAATTCCATACTTTGTATATCTACATAATATGTTACAATTTGAAGTGAATAAACAGAAGTAGTACTATACATTAGGTATTCATAAAATCCCTTTAAAAGTGCAACTCATTTTCGTACGCCTAACAAAAGAAGATGGAGTACATTATTGCATAAAAGAATGTGGTCTTATTTGTGTATGGTTGTAATATGTTAGTTTGTAGGGGTGTTTTATAGATAATATGAGAGCGTTGGGCTCTTATATCCAAGATTATATCAATTGTATGTGAGTCATTGTCTAATAATGTTTACGTACATGTGCATGATGTATGCAGGTATAGTAGTTTGTATTTTAAAATGCTTATAAAATTATAAAAAGTAAACACAAGACATTTGGAGCACGACATAGAAAATTAACGTCACTTAAAATGGAGAATAAAACAATAAAATTGAAATCAAGAGAATTACATGAAGTGATGAAATATTATTGAGTATACAAAATTATTTTTTGTTAAGACACTACTACACATTTAAGCTTGAAGAGCTGCACTTGGACAACCCTTTTTTCAAACAGCTCTCCAAGATATAACTTGGAGAGCGTTTTATTAAAAAAAAAACAAAAAAAAGACATAGAGAGCGGTTTATAACATAACTTCTTTCTCCCCCAAATACTTCTCCACCAAATTAATTAAATACACGTTTCTCCCCCAAATCCACACAAAAAGCGTTTCCCCCAATTTAATCCACCGTCGCCGTCACCTCCTTACTCACGTCGTCGCCTCCCTCCTCGCGCCATCGCCTCCCTCCCTCTCCCTATAGTAGAATAAAAACCCCACAACGCCGCCGTCCAATCCGACGGCGGAGTAAGTGATTCCCGCGAATGCTAGAGAGAGAGAGTTAACAACGAAGGAATTGAAATTAGGGCGTGAAAGAGAACGTATGAGGATCTTCGATACGCGTTGTAAGCTGTCTCTCTCATGAATATGTATCGTTGAAGAAGAAACACTAGAATCGCCTCTGCGCAAGTGTAGAATGTTGTCGACATTGCGAATGCGAAGAACCCTAATCGCTCTTGAATCCCCTTCGGCGAATTGTCCAATTTCCAGAATATCGTTGCGAGTATGGCTCCCGTGACAATTATTGCACCGAATCTCACCCCAAATAGCTCAAGAGCCCTAATTGAATTCATCGTCGATCGCTTCGCAATTACGACTATTTCTTTCCAGAATGGATTTGCATACTTAGGAATAGAGGATGTAAGGTTTGAATTTGGATTTGAATCCAAATTTAGAGTTTGCTTTCCCTTAATTTTAAACCTATAGAACTATATGTGTTGGAATTTTGTATTTGCGGCATTTATTATGCATTTCCTATCTTGTTGCATTCATTTGAAAGTTTTCGTCCTATATAATGAAGTAACTTCTTGCTTGTTGACATTTTGTTTGTGATTATTGGCCAGATGGATTTCTTTTGGGTTTTCTTCACCTCAACCCGAATGTTTTCCGACGGGTCTTAGGGTCCTCGTAGTCGACGATGATCCCACATGGTTGAAGATTCTTGAAAAAATGCTCAAAAAGTGCAACTATGAAGGTATTTCCCCCCCTATCTGCCTTTTCTTGAAATGCAATTGCCCTATTTTTACTGTTTTGGGAAATTATTGTTTGTTTTAAAGATCCATTGTTTTCCCCTTTTCTCTTTTTGGAAAGGTGTGTGTGTGTTTCTCTGCTCTGTGTTTGAGAAGTTAGAGTTAATTATAGGCTAGTAATTGCAACATGGATTTACTGGGAATAGTATTAGCAAAATTCATTTGTTTTATTTGTTGAAGGGCTAGAGTTTTAGTTAAGAAATGAAAGGATTTCCAGTGAAAAGCTGTAATGAGAGATATATATTCTAATTCTAACCAGTTGCTACAATTTTATCTGATATAGATTTGTGAAGAGAATGAAGATGTGGTTTTGAATTTCATATGCTGGAAAACACAACAAAAGGGGAACAATCCTTCTTTATATTAGCTGAATAGTTTCCTAAAACAACTTATAACATTCTGCCTACTAGTTTCAAGCTCTGTCAATAGATGTTTTAGGGAGGATTTTGTTACTATTGTATATGTGAGTTCATTGTTTTGAAGTATTAGATGATTTATATAAAAAAAACTAGAAAACATATGATCCTTCATATAAGAAGAGGTATGATTTGAAAGTGATTTTGAATTAGTTGAGTTGCAGAATGTTACTTGTATCACACATTTTGAGTTGATTTAGGAAGTCTAGTGGTTTTTTATATTGAACCTTACTATAATGTTTGTTACCTAAGTTGGAAATCTGCACTAGTTTAACAATCCTTGTCCAACTTGTGAGTTTCAGTGACGATATTGTAGTTATTGGATTGTACTGTACGTACTGTTTATAACTAACTAAACCTTTTAGTTACTGGGATTTGTAATAAATTGAGTTTTCAATGTTGTGGCTTAAGCAGATGGTAAGAGACATGACATATTGATGATTCGGTAAAGAGAAAAAGAAACAGAGTACATAGAATGAAAACCAGAGGTATTGATGAATCTATTACATATAACTAAATTGAGAACTAGTATATTGAATTTAAGTATGGAGATTTAGCCAAACACATATTTGGTTGAGAATTCAATTATAACTGATCTTAGATTTCTTGTTAAAGTAAAGAGACCTGAAAATATATAATTAAAGGAAAGGTTCAACCTGCATATGAATCGAATTTTGCATATCATAGTATACATTTTTTCATAACTTACATATAAAATAATCAGTAACCGAAATAAATAGTATACATTTTTTTTTAAAATGCCTATAACTAGATATAGCTAGTAGTGAACCATTATAACCAACTTTTCAAAAGTTACATATTTGTAGAAAAGTCAAGTTATTGAACATGTTAAACAATGAGAAGTATAGGACATTTTTTCAATTGGAAGTTGAAGTATTATATTCGCCTTGCCTATAAGCAGTAACAAGAGTATCAGGGTTGGCTTTTCGGGGCATCAACTTCGCCTCTCGACCTTCTCTTATCATATTTGATGCTAACTCGATCATTGGCGTAGTTTCCGGGAATGTGGCCATATATTCTCGGCCACTAACCGGAGCCTAAATTATTACAAAAGGCGAAGATGATTGCGTTAAAATCGTAGTCAAGATAAAATTTAGAACATTAATGATTGTCGTACCTGCAAAATGGCTGCACGAACTGCTCTCGAACATGCTGCATTGCTACGTAAGTAATGCACGATATTCTATGTACATATAAAAATGAGTTGATCTTATGTAAAATAGTTTTACCGTTCAACTGATTCGCAATTATGATCACTCTATACTAGTAACTAAGGGTTTATTGCATTATTGCTCTTTAATATGATTACAATGACTCTGTAGGGCATGCTAGAAGACGGACAGGAAATTGCTGTGAAACACTTGTAAAAAAGCTCATTACAAGGAGTCGATGAATTGAAGAATGAAGTAGTCTTAATTGCCAAACTTCAGCATCGGAACCTGGTGAAACTTCTAGGATTCTGCATTCAAGGAGAGGAGAATGCGTTGATCTACGAATACCTGCCAAACAATAGCCTCGACTTGATATTATTTGGTGAGTTAATTCTCTTAAATTGGTTTAAGATTATGATCATACAACACGAGAAGACTAACACCACAGTGTGTCATTGTTCTTGAGATAATAACTTTGCACTTTTGCTCACAGGGAGGGTAAATTGCACTGCTCATGTCCAACTTGTTTATCGGATAGCTTTGAGTATGATGTAGTTATAATTGTGAGATTGAACAAGGGATATGCTTCACTGGTGACGAGACTGAAAACAACTCAAGTTGTGTGCTGTTTATTAGTTTGTGAAACCAATTTCCTTCTGTGTGCTGAGATGGGTGGGAAGCTGAAGATATGGATCATGAATTCTCGATGGAGGTTATTCATGCCTTTCCTTTTTATTTTTACAGCAGGACTCTAATGTGGATGGAATTGTGCTGAGATTTTAAATGTTGAAGATAATGTCGACACTTAGTTTCTTGTTAGTTACATCATTTTAGTACACTTGCTTCTCATTTGTGATATTTGTGATGATATTTCATGTTTTTGGTGTATATTGGACGTATGTTTGTGATAATATTTCTTTTTTTTGTGTATATTGGACGTATGTTTGTGTACGTTTATTTATTTAATTTTTTAGTATTTGACGTATATATATATATTGTAGTGGTATAATTAAGTTTTGATTTTGTATAAACATGATTTTTAAAATATAAAATAATTATTAAAAATATATATATATATAAAAAAAGTTAATTACTTAGACAGCGGTTATGAATCGCTGTCCAAGTGAAAGGAATAAAAAAAAAACACGTAGACATCGTTATTAACCGCTGTCCAAGTGCTTAAACCGCTGTCTAAGGTCTCCACTTGCAATGTGGTTAAAAACCGCTGTCTAAGTGCTTTTACTTAGACAGCTGTCACTTGGAGAGCTGTTTTAAAAGCTCTCCAAGACACTTTTTAAGGGCTATCCAAAGCCAAATATGTATTAGTGAGAGAACAATTATGAACATTAGATGAAATTTGTAGTCTGTTGGTCCTGAAAGGAGTATATAACAAGTGTATGGGGGGGGGGGGAGGGGGGGAATACACTTGTATGCAATTTCTTTTCAAACTTTGATCAAACCAGTTTTCAGCAAGGTTGTCCTGGACAACTCTGCTGATATGATTAACTCTTTATAGATAATCAAACTACTAAGCACTATTGAGTACTTAGTTGAATAACTATCTAAGAGAGTTATATGTGCGGAATTAGTGGTTGGCCCTTTAGTTTAAACTCCTTTTAAATACTGAAATCACCTTAACAGTTTATCCAGTTCAGGGAACTTGTCCAAATCTTGTTTTACACAGTTTATGATATGTATCTTTGAAAGTCCAATTTGTGCAGTGTTGAGTGCATGTAAATGCTTGAAAGTAAATCAACACAAGAGTTTATAGTGGTTCAGAGACTCAAGCTCCTACATCCACTTTCCCTGATTTAACAGGATAATTCCTTCACTCTTGGAATTAAATTATTTTATAGTGCCAAGGTGCACTTGATCAACCACACCACTCCTTGGTGCCTTGATCCCTAGGATGTCTAGAGTCCTAGTACCCTTTCTCAACTCAGAATTGAACTGTTCTTCTCTCAACAGTCAGCTCCTTCCACTTCTACTACTACAACCTTCTAGCTTTCTCTCTTAAAGGTATAAGGGTTGAAGTAAGATTCCAACTAATGAGATATCCTTTACAGTGAAGTTCAGTGTATAAGGATATGATATCTCTCTAAGATTTGTATGGATATACAATGAGGTTTAGCTTAGATGAAGTGTATGAAGTCTAAGAATGTCTTTTGAGGACTTTGAAGCTTCAGAATAGTTGTAGTTGGATTCTGTAGATTGGATTCTTGGTGGTGCTTCAAATGGTCTTCACACTTCTGTATTTATAGACAAATTTGAGGATTTGCCCGTTGGAGAGGCAGCCTCAAATGTCTATAAATGTCTTCCTTGAACTCTTTAATCTGGAAGACAAATTCTGATAGTGACATGTCCTTGTTTTGGGAAATAAACGGCTGTAACCACTTTGTCTTCATTCTGCAGCACTTTTCCCTATGTCTGACCTCAAGATTCACTTGGTCAAACATGGATATCTCTTCTTATCAATGATCCTGAGATAAGGACAACATTCCTTATCACTTAGACAACTCCACTTATCAATTTCAGTAGAGTTTTCTTATCAGCGGTGTTGGCTCTTTAGCTCTTCAGATGACTTGGCTCTTTTTCTTTCCATGACTTCTTTGAGTTGTTATTTGAGCATATATGTCTAGGAAAAATGGATTTGATCTCTTCAACATAGTTGGCCTTGAACTTCAAAGCTTGTTCTAGTTCAGTTGTGCTGAGACAATATTGTTGGACAACTCTTCTGAACTTGACATTTCTTGTAGTAGACTTGATTTTCAAGATCTATTCTACTTAGTTGGTCTTCAGATAGGTTGTTCCATTTTGACTAGACTTTGATCAGCATACTGGTCCTTCAGCAGACTTGGGGTCAATCCAAAACTGAGCCTTGAGGGGTCTTGGACAGATTTAAACTTATAAGCATGTGTTCCCCCTCAACTAGTGCATCTATTTATCTAAGAGCTACCTAACACATCAGCTTTTATACTTGTCTTAGTTTACATGTTCCAACAGTCCTGAAACATGTTCATTCAAATTGACTTATCTACTTGGCATGTCTCAGGGGGGTTTTGGTATCATAATCAAAACTCATTTTATTCCCAACAATTTCCCCCTTTTTGATGATGCCAAAACCTATACAACCTATGCAAAGGTGACTTGATTACACTTATTACATTTTTCTTTAGTGAAGGTGACTGAGGTCAAGTTCCCTGAAAGAAAATGTGTTAGTGTATTTTCTGTTTCTCAGAGCATAGAGGTTGATAAGTCAAACAAGTTAGAATTCAGTAATGTTGATTCAAAATGTGTTAAACTATCATTCAAATAAGAGATCATTAGAAGCATGTTGATAGTTGAACAAACATATCAGAGCATGAACATTACATCAGAGTATAAGATAATTAAAGTACATGATCAGAGCAATACTTAACAAGATATTCTATCAGAGCATTCAATCTTTAAGTATTAGAGCAAAATGTCATCAGAGCAAACTTCACATATCAGGAGACTTGAGCAATTTTCAGCAGATGAGCATATTATCAAGTCAGCAACTAGGACAGGCATTTCAGCATATAAGGGTCAAGAGGACTTAGCCAATTCAGAGGCTATCTTCAGGAGGTGGCACCATCCCATATTGTGCCCATACTCTCTTCTTCAATTCCATGGCCTCTTGATTTGTGCCCTTGGGTCCTAGCACCATTCTGTTCAATTTCAGGATCTCAAAGAATTCCTGAAATATTTTGGACTGATCAATGAAGCCTTCCTTCTTGGGGGGCATGTAGATGATAGGCTTAGGGGCTGTGAGTTCAATTCTGGCAATATCAGCAGCTGCAAGCAATTGTTGATACAGTTCCCTGTAGAATTCAATCATGAACTCAGTGAAGGTGGAGTTGACATCTCTTCCATTCCACCTGTCAATGACATAGTAGTCATAGACAAATTCTCTCTTTGCATCTTCCCAAGCATCATTCAGCTGTTTTGGTACCCATTTATCCAAGTGTGGATATTTGGTGTGCATTGAGATCAGTAGCTGAGGCTTCAGTTTGTTGTAGGTTGCTCTTCTTCTTCTTAGTTTCTGAAAATCAGCTCTTCTCTTGTTTCTTGCTCTGTTTGCTTCTTCCATTAGATCCATCTTTTCTTGGGCTCTCATCATAGCCAGCTTCTGTTGTGTTTCAGGGTCTTTGCCATACCCTTCTTGAAACAACTTTGAAGGATCATTTAACAGCACAATTGTCTTCTTCTTTGGTCCAGGTCCAAAGCCTTCATCATACAACTCTTCAATATTTTCAGCAGCTTTGGCACCTTCAGTGGACTTAGTCTCAGCAGACTTGTCAGTTTCAGAAGATTTTGCTTTTTCAGCAGTCTTGGTCACTTCAGCAGTCTTGACCTTTTCAGTAGTCTTGCTCTTCTTGGAGGTAAGCTCTTCTTCCTTAATCCTGAATTCAAGTGGCAAATCAAGACTGTTAGGAAAATCTGTAAAAGTTTCAACAGCTTTCCTTTTGTTTCCTTTTGCTTTCTTGATTTGTCCTCTTGTTTGGACTCCTTCAGTGGACTTGTCCATTCCAGAAGCTTCTCCTCCTGGCCTCTGCTGAAGCCTTGCTCTTTCTTCTTGTGATGATGCCATTGAATTTTTCAATGCTATGGCTAACTGTTCTTCTTCATCAAGATCCTCTAAGTTCAGAACTGCTTGCTTCTTGCCCTTATCTTCAGCAGCCTTTTCCTTGCCCTTATCTGAACCACCAATTATCAAGGCAACTTTGGCCCTTGCTCTTTCTCTTTCCCCCTTTTTGGCAGCATCAAAACACTGAGGGTTGAGCTCACTCATGGTTGTTGCCATCAAGGATTGGGCTTGGTTCAGGGATTTCATCTCTTCTAGCAAATATACATTCTCATCATGTATATTCTGCATCCTGTCACTGCTCAAGCTAAGGAAAGCTAGAACAGGCTTCATCTTTTGCTCAACAACCTCTTCCATGGTTGCTTTCAGAGATGCATCAAGTTGGGCTTTTAGGAACTCAGTAAGATTTGCTACAACACTTTAGCAATGTTGGCCATCACTTCTTGAGAAAACTTTTCTGAGGCAGCCTTCACCATTCCAAGGGCCTGCTTGACAGTCAATCTAAGAGCTTTGACATTTGAATTGTGGTTGTCTCTTAGCAACTTCTGTTCTTTCTTGACCTCTTTTGAGATAGACTCCATGCTTGACTTAGCTTTTTGAACTTTAGTGGAGATGGTTTGCAGACCAAATTCCACTCCACTTATCCTTGCTTCTAATGTAGGTAGCACTACATCTTCAGAGCCAGTCAATCTCATCTCCACAGATGCCAATGTTCTACCTTGCTCATCCAAGGTTCCAGAAGTTTGAGCATGAGCTGATTGGACTTGATGAGCCAAGGAGTCCAACTTAGCTGTTTGCATCCCAAACAGAGCTCGTGCTTATCCAGAATCCACTTGGATGGGAGTATCTGTTAAGAAATCATCTGCAAAGATTTGGTCAAGAGAAATACCTGCAAGTTCAGACAAATCAAATGGGTTAGAGAATAAACACTCATCACCCTCAGTATTTTTAGTATAAGACTCTGATACATCAGCAACCTTCTTCTCATTTTCAACTACTTTTTGACTCCCTTCAATATGAATGTCCTCACACAAAGGAACATGCCTCCTTTCATCAAGGGATTCTTGAAGTTCAGACTTGACTTCAAGAATAACCCGTCCTTCCTCACTTATTCCACCCTCATTTGGTGTTACACTCACAATCTTAGTAATTATTACCTCTCTATCATCCAAAACTCCCTCTGGTTTTTCAACTATACTCTCCTTTTCAACCCCTTCTCCTAAACCTGCAGCACCTTCACCCTCAACATGGTTCAAAGGAGGCAGTTGTTGGGAGATCACAGTGCTTTTCTCAGCACCCACTGAGTCATCCTGAATGATTAAGGGCTGATCAGTGTCCAACTCTCCTGACACTGAATAGGCCTTAACCAAACCAGCTTCTAGGATAGGAGCCTCCACATCTGTAAGCTGTGCCTTGGGTTCAGAAGAACCTTCATTGGCAGATGTGTCCTTGGCTGTGTCACCAGCTCTGGTCAACACCTCTGAAGAGCCTTTTCTATGATAAGTAACAAGAGGGTTGGAAAACTTGCTGGATTCAGAAGGGTTGGGTTGGGAGGATTCAGGAAGATTGGTCTGGGAGGGTTCAGGAGGGTTGTCTTGAGGAGGTTTGGAGGGGTTTGAAGGATCATCTTTACCATCATCACTTGAGCTGCTATCAGGGTGCTTGATCCCTTTAGCCAGTCTCTCCTTCTCCTCTGCAATTTTGACAGCAACCAAATTGGCAAATACTTCCTCATCAGTGAGGAACCTTGTCTTGTTTACTCCAGCAAAGTGAAGTAATCTGCCCTCTTCAATCTGCCACCAGTTTGCACCTTTGTAAAGAATGACTTGTGCAATCTCCATGATGGACTTATCTTTCACATCAACTAACATCCTCAAATCATGGAACATGGTTTGAAGCCTTGGAAATTTTGCAAGCTGTGGATACAAGCTGTCCACAGTGGCCCTTGCTCCACCTCTGAGCATACTTTCATAAGTATACTCCTCATCATCCTCATTTGATTGAGAACTTTGGGCTATAGGGGAGTTGGCTCTGGTTTCAGGGATGTTGACTTGCAGAGCAGCTTCAGGGAGGTTGAATTCAGGAGGGTTGGCTTCAGAAGGGTTGAGCTCAATAGAAGGTACTTTAGTTGCTTTTGAGAGCAATGAGTCTGAAGGGGCTTTGCTAAGGGGGGTTGGCTCATGAAGTGCACTTTCTAAGAATTTTGAATAGTGGAGCATAGATGAGTCAATGGGAGGCAGGAGTCTTGTCTCATCTACAGCAAGATCAGCTAGCACATCAATTCCACTTCTTTGTACACTCCCTTCTGGAGAATATATCTTTGTAAGATCAACAGGGGTAATGGGTTGGTTAGGAGGGGTAAAATGGGTTTCAGGGGAGTTAGGTTCAGGATTTTGGGTTTTAGGAAGGTTGGCTTCTATGGATTGGCCTTCAGGGACTTTGGACTCAGGGGTTCCAGAACCAGAAAAGTTGGTCCTGGACTTGGATTTTGTCCTACTTTCCGCCCTGCTCTCCCTTAGAGTTACTTGAAGAGATTTTTCCTCCTGAAGTTCCAGAATCTTGTCAGTGGGCTTGGCTCTCCTCTTACTTGCCCTACTGCTCCCACTTCCTTCTTCTTCCTTCTCATGGACAACTTCCCTAGGTCTTTTATCACCCTTTTTATTTTGCCTTGTCTCATTGTATTTTTGCCTCATCTCTTCTGAGTGATCAGAAGGCACTTGCACTCCCTCTTCTGCCACTTCATCAACTTCAGCTGATGCTCCTGAGGTTTCTCCTGAGGGAAGTTGAGACAACTTCTTTGTTTTCACAGCCCTGGCTTTTGTTCTCTTTTTCAACTTTGGTTTCTCCTCTTGCTTAGCTTCAGCAGGTTTGGCCAGAAGCATCCTCCTTTGTTCAGTTTTCTTGCTTAGCTTTCTGAACAAGATTTTCTGGGCAGGGAGGGGTTTTGCAAATGTTTGCATTTGAGAGTAATGAGAGAGCCTTTCAATCAATAAGCTTGTCCTGGTGCAATACTTCAATTTCCCTTCTAACACAACCTTGTTGTGAGCTTTTACTTTAAACTTGACCTTCTCTTTCATCATTTAATTCAAGATGAATGTCCTCCAGTTGAATTTGATGCTCTTATCACTGGCATCAATTACTGCAACCATAATTCTGATCCTTGGAAAGCTGACATGTTCTAGACTCCCAGTGTTGCTTAACAAGCTCTTTGTAACCACCTCAAAGAGATTGAGGAATTCTGACTTGAGAGTCCTTTTGTGTTGAGTAGAGGAAATGGGACCTGGTACAAGCAACCATTCTTGAGCAATCTCCTCTTCATGCCCATTTCCATAAAACTCTGGATTCCTCCCTTCAGAAGGCAATCCAAAAGCTCCTTCAAGATCATCTTCAGAAAATTTCACCCTGTGAAATCTTTCTTCTTCATCTCCCTCTGCTACATAAGCCAATCTTGTTCCCACCTCTCCATCTTCAGGCTTTCCTCTCCACTTTAGGAAGGCAAAGAATTCAGACATGTAGCTTTCAAGGCAAGAGCTTGGTCTTTCCTCTATGAATTTCTTGAGACCAGCTCTTCTCAGCCATCTAAGTGTTGGAGTGATTTCAGGATCTTCACTCTCAAAAGAGACAATAAGCTCAAATATGAGGTTGTTCTTGTTGCTAAGATAGTCAAAATCAAGGTCTAGATCCTTGTTTGTGAAGTCAACAACCATTTCAGTTCTAACTTTAGGAGCCATTGAAGAACAATGAATGATTTTGAGAGAGTTTTAGAGAAGATGAAATCTAGGGCTTCAAAAGAGTTTGAATGCGTGGGGAAGAATGAACTGTTGTATGGCCTCTTAAGACTTGTGAATATTCCAAAAGGAATGTATGTCAATGAGTAGGTGAGTCTTAAGGCAATTCAGGGGAGTTGGCCAGTTTTGATCCAACGGTTATTAACCAATGGAACAGTGAAGAACTGTTTTTATTTAAACGTGGGAAGGAGTTTAATATTTGTTTAAAGCTGGGGGGTTATCAAGGTAGATCATGTCTCGAATTGTTTAATGCAAATAAGAGTTAAATCTTGGCATTTAATGCATTGAAAGCGACTTTTTGGGTAAGGGACAAATTGAATCCTTGAAAAGGTGATATCTTTAAAAGGAATGGGACAGTTATTGAAATAGGCAATGATTACCTAAAATAGGTGCTTATCAGACCAAGATTTGGTTTGATAGCCAAGACAACTTATCTGACCCTACATGGACAAGTGTCCTGAGATGATGTGGACAAGTATCCTGAATTTCAATGGACAAGTGTCTTGAAGGATTGAAGTCATCTCTTCTGAATTTCAGTAGACTTGACCAAGTCTGCTGAACTTTGCTTTCAGTTCCCCCCTGATTAATTAACTCCTTTGGACTTACTTGTCCAACTTCCCTGGATCAAGAAGTCCCAACTCTGCTGATAATTCCAAGAATCTTGCATCTACAAGTGGTTTTGTCAATATATCAGCTTTTTGATGATCTGTGTGGATTTTTACTAGCTTGATGTCTTTCTTCTCCACATGGTCTCTGATGAAGTGGTGCTTGATGTCCACATGTTTGCATCTTGTGTGCAAAACTGGATTTTGAGATATTGCAATGGCATTGTTGTTGTCACAGAATATAGGCTCTTCAGCAGAGTTGACATTGTAGTCTCTTAGTTGTTGTCTCAACCAAAGGATCTGAGCACAACAACTTCCAGCTGCTACATATTCAGCTTCAGTGGTGGAGGTAGCCACTGTGTTCTGCTTCTTAGAGAACCAAGATATAAGTTTGTTCTCTAAGAATTGATATGTCCCTGAAGTGGACTTTCTGTCAATTCTACAGCCTCCATAATCAACATCTGAGTAGCCAGTTAGCTCAATGTTGTCATCAGCAGGGTACCAAAGGCCTAGATTTCCAGTGCCTTTGAGATACCTCAAGATTCTCTTAGCAACCTCTAGATGGCTTTTCTTAGGATTTGCTTGAAACCTAGCACAAACACCTACTGCAAAGGTGATGTCAGGTCTGCTGGCAGTAAGGTAGAGAAGTGAGCCAATGATTCCTCTATATTCAGTGGAGTTGGTTGGAACACCACTCTCATCTGGATCCATCTTCCAATTTGTATTCTTGGGGATCCTTACTGGCTTGCTGGTTGTACACCCAAATTTCTTGATCATTTCTCTGGTGTACTTTGCTTGGTTGATGAAGATCCCTTCTTTTGATTGCTTGACTTGTAAGCCCAAAAAGAAGTTCATCATCCCCATAATTGACATCTCAAATTTGCTTTGCATGAGCTTGGAGAACTTCTCACACAACTTCTCATTGGGAGATCCAAATATGATGTCATCAACATATATTTGGACAAGCAAGATGTCCTCTCCTTCAGTGATTCTGAAGAGAGTTCTATCCACAGTTCCTTTGATAAATCCATGGTCCAGGAGAAACCGTGATAGTGTGTCATTCCAAGCTCTTGGAGCTTGCTTGAGTCCATATAGAGCTTTCTTCAGTCTGTAGACTTGGTTTCCAACCTCAAAACTAGGTGGTTGCTCCACATAGACTTCTTCTTTCAAAACTCCATTCAAGAAGGCACTCTTGACATCCATCTGGTATATTTTGAACCTTTTGTGGGCTGCATAGGCTAGGACTAGCCTTATTGCTTCTAGCCTTGCCACAGGTGCAAATGTTTCATCATAGTCAATGCCTTCTGATTGACAATAGCCCTTTGCCACTAATCTGGCTTTGTTTCTGACAATCACATCATTCTCATTCTTCTTGTTCTTGAACACCCACTTGGTTCCAATAACATCTTGACGTGAAGGTCTATCCACCAGCTCCTAAACATCATTTCTGGTGAATTGGTTCAGCTCTTCCTGCATTGCTGTGATCCAATTTGCATCTTGAAGTGCTTCTTCAATGTCACTTGGTTCCTGTTCTGATAGGAAACAGCAAAACAAAGCACTTTCACCATGAAACCTTCTGGTTTTGACTCCTATACTTTGATCACCAAGTATCAGACAAGTAGGGTGGTCAGACAACCATGTCCTTCTTTTTCTGATCCCTTCAGTAGAGTTGTCCTCTACTAAGGTTGAGTCACCAGTATCATAAAATTCAGGATAATTTAATGCAGGATCTAACTCAGGATCATATTCAGGGGTGTTGTCTTCAATGTCAGGGACATTGGCATTTTCAACATTTATGGTTCCCCCTTGAATATTAGATCCATTAACTACGTCAGCAGGGCCTGCTTCTTCATTGGTAGTTGTTACCTGAGTGTGAACTGGGATTGGGTCATTTAGTTCACCATTTCCTTCAGTGGGATTTGCCTTAGGAAGGTTGCCTTCAGGATTGTTGTGCAGTATTATGTTTTCAGGAAGATTTGTTTGGACAACATCTATGAATATAGTGTCCTTGTCTTTTAGGCTCAATCTGGTTGTTCTTTGTGTGATTTCTTCAGTGTCCAGGTTTTTGTTCCTGACCTCAAAAATAGATTCATCAAACACAACATGAGGTGTTTCCTCCACAATTTGGGTTTTGCAGTTGTACACCCTGAAAGCTCTCTACTAATTTGGGAATATCCAAGGAATATCCCCTCATCAGCTTTGCTGTCAAAAGCTTTCAACTGCTCTTTCCCATTGTTGTGAATGAAACACTTACCACCAAATATGTGAAAATATGACACTTTATGCAATCTTCATTTCCAGAGTTCATAGGGGGTTTTGCCTTGACCCTTAGTGATCAAACATTTGTTCTGAGTATAACATGCAGTGTTTATGGCTTCAGCCCAAAACCTCTTAGGTAGATTTGAATCAGCAATTAAGGTTCTAGCAGCTTCTTTTAGGGTTCTATTCCTTCTTTCTGCAACTCCATTCTGCTGAGGAGTTCTAGCTGCTGAAGTTTCATGGGCTATACCATTTTGTGTACAATACTCATTGATGTATGAATTTATGAACTCAGTGCCTTTATTAGATCTTATCTTTATTATGTTAAGGCTCTTTTCATTTGACAGTCTCTTTAACAGTTCAGGGAGTTTGTTGGGAATAAAATGAGCTATGTTTTGATTGAATACCAAAAACCCCCTGAGACATGCCTAAGTCAATATAAATATGTTCTAAGAATGTTAGAACATATAGATTATAGGCTAGATGAGAAGCTGAAATGTTAGGCAGCTCTTAGACAATTAGATGCACAATTTGAGGGGGAACCTATGCTTTGAAGATGATCAAGATCAAGTCCCCTCAAGGCTCAAAATCTGGAACAATCACTTAAGAGCAAGGACACTCTATGAAATCTAAGATGTTCTTATCAGGAGAGTTGTCCAGATAAGCCAACTCTAAAGTATAAAGTGCTCTGATACAAAAAGACCAACCATGCTGATCAGAAGAGTTGTCCAGAGGAGTTGTCTCAGCTAAATTGATAAAGATCAAGTGCTCTGAAAGTCTGAGATCAACTATGCTGAAGAGATTGAGACAACAAGTCCCTAAAGGTCCTCAAAGGAATGAGCTAAGACCGTACTCAAGAGAAATAAAGGGAAAGAGCCAAGTCATCTGAAGAAGAGCAAGCCAACCATGCTGAAAAGCAAAACTGCTGATAGTGATAAGGAGAGTTGTCCAGATAATAAGGAATGTTGTCCTATCATTGGATCAACCTTCAGAAGCCATGTCCAAGTCCTAACAAGAAGTCAAACATTGGGAAAAGTGCTGCAGAATGAAGACAAAACTGTTACAGCCGTTTATTACCCAAATGAGGACATGTCACTATCAAGAATCTGTCTTCCAGTTTGAAGAACTCAAGGAAGACATTTATAGCAATTTGGGGCTGCCTCTCCAACGGGCAAATCCTCCATTTTGTCTATAAATACAGAAGTGTGAAGACCATTTGAAAGCACCTCAACACAGTCCAACTATCCAAAGCACCTCAACCAGCACAATCCAACTAAGCTCAAAGTTCTTACAAGCTAGAGTGCTTTCAAAGCTTTCAAAGACTATCTTAGTCTTCAAACACTTCTTCTAAGCTGAACCAAATTGTATATCCATACACAAGCTTAGAGAGATATCCTATCCTTATACACTGATCTTCATTGTAAAGGATATCTCATTAGTTGGAACCTTACTTCAACCCTTACACCTTTCAAGAGTGAAAGTGAGAAGGTTGTAGTAGTAGAAGTGGTAGGAGCTGACTGTTGAGAGAAGAACAGTTCAGTTCTGAGTTGAGAAGAGGGTACTAGGACTCTAGACATCCTAGGGATCAATTCACCAAGGAGTGGTGTTCTTGATCAAGTGCACCTTGGCACTATAAAACAAGTTAATTCCAAGAGTAAAGGAATTATCCTGTTAAATCAGGGAAAGTGGATGTAGGAGCTTGAGTCTCTGAACCACTATAAACTCCTGTGTTGATTTACTTTACAAGTACTTACATTCATTCAACACTGCACACAAAACTGATCTTTCAAAGATACATATTCAAAGACTGTGCAAAACTGATTTGGACAAGTTCCCTGAAGCTTAACTGAACTGTATTACATTGACTAAGTGATTTCAGAAATTAAAGGAGTCTAAACTTAAAGGGCCAACCACTATTCCGCACATATAACTCCCCTAGATAGTTATTCAACTAAGTACTCAATAGTACTTAGTAGATTGATTATCTTAGAAGAGTTAATCTTCTTCAGCAGAGTTGTCCAAGACAACCTTGCTGAGTTCTGGTTTGATCAAAGTTGAAAAAGAATTTGCATACAAGTGTATTCCCCCCCCCCCATACACTTGTTATCTACTCCTTTCAGGACCAACAGAGTTTGACTTGTGTTTCCTTCTTATTAAGGAGAAATACTACCCATGTGAACCTAGAGAAGTCATCTACTACAACCAATGTGTATTTTCTACCATTTATGCTAGCAGGGGTAATTGGTCCAAATAAGTCCATGTGTAAAAGTTCAAGTACCCTTTCAGTAGAGATGACTGGTTTTCCCTTGAATGAGGCTTTAATCTGTTTTCCTTCTTGGCATGGTTTGCAAACATGCTCTTTAATGAAGACCTCATTAGGTAGACCTTTTACTAATGCATTTCTAGCAAGCTTGTTCATTGATTTGAAGTTCAGGTGGTTTAGCCTTTTATGCCATAACCAACTTTGTTCATTAGAGCTCTTAGCAATGAAACATGCAGCATCAGTAGACTTGTCCCAGTCAGCAAAATACACATTTCCTTTTCTAGTTCCAGTCAGTAGAGTTTGTTGAGTTTCATCTTTAATTAAACATTTTCCACTTGAGAACTCAACATTAAAGCCTTTATCACAAAACTTACTTATACTTAGCAAATTGTACTTGAGACCAGCCACATAAGATACATTGGATACCTTGATATTACCAATTATCAAGGTACCATAACCTTTTGTTGTTGCTTGTGAGCTGTCTCCAAAGGTGACATTAAGGCCTTCTTTTTTAGTGAAGTCAGTGAGGAGATCTTTGTTTCCAGTCATGTGCCTTGAGCATCCACTATCAAGGTACCATGCTGACTTTTTGCTCATACTCCTCATCTTCTTGTGGCCCTTAGGTACCTGAAATTAGCAAGCTTTAGGTACCCTTTGAATTTTGGGTCCTGAGAGGTTAGTTGTACCTTTAGGAACCCAAACTTGCCTAATTACCCTGATTGATTCAAGGTGGCTAAGTTGTTTTCCTTGAGCATCAACATACACTGTCTTTCCCTTAAATCCCTTTGGGAAAGTGTGTGTGAAAGTGTTGACTCTGTAAGTTTCAGGAGAGTTGTCAAATCTCCTGAACTTATGAGTTCTTTGTGCTACTTGAGGAAATCTTTGAGGGAAGGCATATTTATGACCATTACCCTTTGGCATGAAGGGTTTTGGTTGTCTCATTTTATTCTGCCTTTGAGGATAGTTGTCCTGAGGTCTGTTCAGCTGAGGCTTCCTCAGTAGAGTTGGCCTAGGCTGTCCAAACCTTGGATAACTCCTCTGAACATTGTTCAGGAGAGTTGCCCTTCCATTGGGTCTACTCTGCTGACCAACATTCCTCTTGTGTTCAGGGACTTTGGCCTTTTCCTTAGGTTTGGGCCTAGTCTCCTGAAACACTTGAGTGGGCATTTCATTCATTTTGCCCTTCCCTTTGTTCAGTGGCTGAATTATTTCATTTTCAGCTTGTTGTGCCACTGATTTAACAAAGATTTTCTTAGTGTTACTTGTGGAAGCAACACTAAGACAAGGTGAGATTCAAATGGATCAAAGCCTAATCCACTTCTTTGAGCCATAGGTCTTTAGTAACTTTGAATTTCCTCTATTGCTCTAGAGGATTTCTTCAAAGCAGACATCTTTAATTTCAGGCTCTCTTCACTTGATTTAAGAATGTCATACTCATGTGAGAGGTTTTCAAATTTTACTTGAAGAATTTTTAGTTCGAAATCTTTTCTCTTCTGAGAAAGTAGTTGATCATCAATCTGTCCTTGTTGGTCAACTATCCTGAGATTTGCTTCCTCAAGCTCTCTCAAGACTTGTTGATACAACTCAGTAGACTTGATATCAACTACTGTCTCAGCAGGTTTTGAAAGCTCAATTGAAAGCCTTTCATTTTCTCTCACACAATTGTCATGAAATTCTTGTAATCTAGTGAAATCTTCCATCAACTGCCCAAAAGAAAGTTTCAAGTTGACTTCACTAGTATTTTGTGATAAAAATGATGGTGAGCTAGAAATAGAGGATACCTCATCATACTCAATGGCCATGTTGCACACATCATCACTGTTTCAGAATAGTCCATCAGAAGAGTTGAAGCTTTCAGCACTATCAGATTCATCACCAGCCACCATGGCTTTTCTGTTGGTGAACTTTTTATCTCTTTTGGCTTGCCTCTCTCTTCTTTCCTTGGAGCTGAGTTCAGGGCAATCATACTGGAAGTGCCATTTCTTCTTGCATTTGTAGCACAGATCCTCATCATCATCTTTCTTTGGATCATCTCTCCTTCTAGATGAGGAGGGTTCAGCTCTGTTGGACTTTCTCCTTTCAGAGTACTTGTCCTCTGATCTTTTCTCTTCAGGCTTCTTGTCCTCAGCCTGTGCTTCAGGAGAGTTGTACCTTCTCCTGAATTTGTTGTCTTGATAGAATTTCTTGTATCTACCAAACCTTGAATTGAGTTTGTCAAACCTCCTAGCCATGAGGGCCATTTCTTCCTTCATTTCAGCCTTAGAGACTGACTTTGATGATCTTGGAGTGGATTGTATCTCAGGTTCAGCAGTTTTGGCTTTGAATGCCACTCCTTTGGTTGGTAAGGAAGATTCCTCAGCTGGCTTCCTTCTGTTGAGGTCAAACTCATAAGCTTTAAGTTCAGAGAAGATTTGTTGCATGGGCATGGTGGAGAGATCCTTGGTATTTTGCATCATCACAACATATACATCCCACTTTTGAGTGAGACTTCTCAAGATTTTCAGTCCAACTTCTCTCTTGGAGTACACCTTGCCCAAGGAGTTGATTTCATTCATCACATCTGTGAATCTACTAGCAAACTTGTCAATGGACTCATCAGGCTCCATTGTGAATTGTTCAAACTTCTGTACTGCCACTTGGAGCTTGTTCTCCTTTATCTTTTCAGTACCCTCACACATTTCTGCAAGAGTATCCCATATTTCTTTGGCAGTTGTGCAGTGGTAGACCCTTCCCATGATTGCATCTGGAATTGTTTGATAATTCAAATTATCTTTCCTTTTCTCCTCAGAGGTGAAGTCATCTTCATCCTTGGGAATCACATCCCTTGTGTCTGCTCTTTGTTCATCAGTCAATCTGGGGTTAAGCTGAGTGAACACATAGGGTCCTCTTGTAATCACCCTCAACATATCAGTGTGGAGAGATGCAAGATGAGCTCTCATTCTGATTTTCCAGAAATCATAATTATCAATTGAGAACATGGATAACTTGTGATGTGATATATGGTTAACTGGATTAGTAGCCATATTGTCCAGCCCTTGAACAGCAGGAGGTGGAATAGCAGCATTGTTGTTGGCCATATCTCAAGACAAAATGGGTTAGATACAGATATGATAGATTTCAGATAAATATCAGTTCAGTGACCACACCAAATATGTGATTTTTGAAAATCAAGATGGATTTTCAGAAGCAGTGGTCTTTGAACCCCTACTCTGATACCACTTCTTGGTCATGAAAGGAGTATATAACAAGTGTATGGGGGGGAATACACTTGTATGCAATGTCTTTTCAAACTTTGATCAAATCAGTCTTCAGCAAGGTTGTCCTGGACAACTCTGCTGATATGATTAACTCTTTATAGATAATCAAACTACTAAGCACTATTGAGTACTTAGTTGAATAACTATCTAAGAGAGTTATATGTGCGGAATTAGTGGTTGGCCCTTTAGTTTAAACTCCTTTTAAATACTGAAATCACCTTAACAGTTTACCTAGTTCAAGGAACTTGTCCAAATCTTGTTTTACACAGTTTAGGATATGTATCTTTGAAAGTCCAATTTATGCAGTGTTGAGTACATGTAAATGCTTGAAAGTAAATAAACACAAGAGTTTATAGTGGTTCAGAGACTCAAGCTCCTACATCCACTTTCCCTGATTTAACAGAATAATTCCTTCACTTTTGGAATTAATTTGTTTTATAGTGCCAAGGTGCACTTGATCAACCACACCACTCATTGGTGCCTTGATCCCTAGGATGTCTAGAGTCCTAGTACCCTTTCTCAACTCAAAACTGAACTTTTCTTCTCTCAACAGTCAGCTCCTTCCACTTCTACTACTACAACCTTCTAGCTTTCTCTCTTGAAAGGTATAAGGGTTGAAGTAAGGTTCCAACTAATGAGATATCCTTTACAGTGAAGTTCAGTGTATAAGGATAGGATATCTCTCTAAGATTTGTATGGATATAGAATGAGGTTTAGCTTAGATGAAGTGTATGAAGTCTAAGAATGTCTTTTGAGGACTTTGAAGCTTCAGAATAGTTGTAGTTGGATTCTGTAGATTGGATTCTTGGTGGTGCTTCAAATGGTCTTCACACTTCTGTATTTATAGACAAATTTGAGGATTTGCCCGTTGGAGAGGCAGCCTCAAATGTCTATAAATGTCTTCCTTGAACTCTTTAATCTGGAAGACAGATTCTGATAGTGACATGTCCTTGTTTTGGGAAATAAACGGCTGTAACCACTTTGTCTTCATTCTGCAACACTTTTCCCAATGTCTGACCTCAAGATTCACTTGGTCAAACATGGACATCTCTTCTTATCAATGATCCTGAGATAAGGACAACATTCCTTATCACTTAGACAACTCCACTTATCAATTTCAGCAGAGTTTTCTTATCATCGGTGTTGGCTCTTTAGCTCTTCAGATGACTTGGCTCTTTTTCTTTCCATGACTTCTTTGAGTTGTTATTTGAGCATATATGTCTAGGAAAAATGGATTTGATCTCTTCAGCATAGTTGGCCTTGAACTTCATAGCTTGTTCTAGTTCAGTTGTGCTGAGATAATATTGTTGGACAACTCTTCTGAAATTGACATTTCTTGTAGTAGACTTGATCTTCAAGATCTATTCTACTTAGTTGATCTTCAGATAGGTTGTTCCATTTTGACTAGACTTTGATCAGCATACTTGTCCTTCAGCAGACTTGGGGTCAATCCAAAACTGAGCCTTGAGGGGTCTTGGACAGATTTAAACTTATAAGCATGTGTTCCCCCTCAACTAGTGCATCTATTTATCTAAGAGCTGCCTAACACATCAGCTTCTATACTTGTCTTAGTTTACATGTTCCAACAGTCCTGAAACATGTTCATTCAAATTGACTTATCTACTTGGCATGTCTTAGGGGGGTTTTGGTATCATAATCAAAACTCATTTTATTCAACATAGTCCTATGTAGAAGTTTATAGAATAATATAGAGAACATTTGTGCAAGTTGATCTTAAAAATACAGTTCCAAACGAAACACTTTTTAAAAAAATACATAAACATGTATTTAACATGACTTCTTTCAATCAACTTTTCTCAATTTTGACATGGTAAGTTGTTTGTTGTAGACGTTTTGGAATGAATGGTGTTATCCTCATCTTCAAGTAGTACATTGCATAATTAGTTTCTCATATTTGTATAGAAATATATTATAAGTAATGTAATATTCAGAAGTTAAAGAAAAAATGACCTCCTTGTTTTCGGTGAACTATGTTTAAAATGGGTTGCAGTAACACTTTCATCATCAAGCGCAAAGTCCTTTAAAAAATAAAATAACAATATAATTATTTGTAAACTATGTATGCTTATATAAGAGTAATGAAAAATAGGATAATGTGGTTGTGTTTTTGATGAAGAACAGGTGCATTTGACGTTTGTTATCATGTTACTGTAATTCGATAACTTGACCACTGTATAGCTATTCCAGTTATTCTCCAAGTGTTAGTTGAGAGATGTGGAATCTGAAAATAAATTTCAGATGAACCAAATGTTGAAACCAAATCGGTGAAGTGCCCTTTAACCCTCATGCGAAAGAAAATTTTATTTGTATGTATAAGTAAAGAGAAGAAAAAAAGAAAAAAAAATATATGACAAAGGTAAGAACATAATATTTTGTGTAAATAAATTGTGATTTGAAAATTTTAATACAGAACAGAGTACACACATTTTTAATTCGTCAAATCATATCTTCAAATCAAAAAATAAATATAATAAATATGAAATATAAATGTAAGTTTGTTAATTTCATAATAACTACAGAGGTCTTACCTCACAGAATTTTATAAAATCAATAAAATCAGAACACCTGTGTATAATACTCCCTCTGTCCCACAATTGTTTGCACTCTTTCCTTATTCGTCCGTCCCACAATTGTTTGCACTTCCTAAAAAGGAAACTTTTTCATAAACTTCACCCTCACAAAATTCACATATTTACACAAAATGTCATTACTTTTACACTTATTCCAACCACTTTATTTACTTTATTCATATAAGTTTACAAAATTACCCCTCAACACTCCACTCATTACACCTTTTTCTTAATAAGTGTGCCCACAAAGTGGTGCAAACACTTCCGGGACGGAGGGAGTATGTAAAACTGGTATAAATGCTCACCTTTTCATCCATGACCACCAATTAATAGTAATTCTTCTTTTTACCGTCTATTAAAAATACAGCCCAACATCGCACAACTTTTACTTTTAATCTTCATATTTTTTTGTGTGGAGAAATATCATCTATGATGGAGAATTGTGATGTAATGATGATAAAGGTAGCAGTTTGGTTGTTGACGGAGGAAGAGAAAATGACAAAGAAATAATTATGCAGAGAGAAAAGAATACGATGATACCAAATAAATAAATTGTGATTTGAAAAATTAATTACAGAACGTAGTACATACTTTTTATCCTGTAACTCGATATCCAATACATTTTTAATTCGTCCTTTGGCAGTGACAGGTCGAATGTCTAATCAAAAAAATGAAAATTAGTTTGAAAAAGAAAGTATATATAATATACTAAATATGAAATATATTTCATAATGACTCTAGAGGTCTTACCTCTTAGAATTTTATCATCTTCGTCGGACTGAGATTTGATATCATCAAAATCAATAAAATCAAATTCAGATTGAATAAGTTCAATTGCAGAACACCTTGTCATTTGTGTATGGTTGTGAAAAGTTAATTTGTAGGGGTGTTTTGTAGCTAATATAAGGGTGTTGGGCTTTTCAACTCCGAAGTTATACAAATTGTACGTGAGTCCTTCCTTAATAACGTTCTGATACCTGTGTATGAGCTATCTCGGTATAGTATTTTTGTTCCCTAAATAGAAAATCAATGTCGCATCAAATGAAGAATAAAAAAAATGAAATGAAAATTAAGAGTAAACAGAAGAAATTTATAGTAGAAATGCTCACCTTTTCATCAATGACTACCCACTCAAAATAATTCTTCTATTTACCGTCCTTTGAAAATACAGCTCAACATCGCACAACTTTTACTTTTAATCTCCACGTTTTCTTGTCGAGAGAAATATCATCCGAGGGAGAAGTGTGATGACATTGATACAGTATAATATTTATATTTAGAGAAATCAATTAATCAAAGGAATTGCGTAATGATGAATTTGGTTCTTGACAGATAAAATGACAAAGAAATAATTAAGCAGAGAGAAATTTAAGAAAACTATAAATAAAAATAACTTTTAGAAGTCGAAAAAAAGAGAAGAAGAGGAGAAAACGAAAAAATAATTGAAGAAAAGTTTAAAAGATAATAATTGAAAAGTGGAAGAAAAATTTAAGGGAATTTAAAAAAATAAATTTTAATTTTTTTAAAGAATTAATTTTTTTAAAGAATATTGAAGAAAACTTAAAAAAAAAAAAACCTATAAAAAAGAGAGAGAAAAATTGTTGACAAAAAAATGAGAGAGAGGAAAAGGAGAGAAGTAAAACAATTATTTAAAAAAAATATAAAAAAATGTATAAAGAATAAAGAAAACAATTATTTAAGAAAATAAAAGAAAAAAACTGTCGAGAAAAAGAAGGGAGAGAGGGAGTTGAGAAAACTGAGAGAGAGAAGTGAAAACAAAATATAAATGTAAACTTTAAGAAAACTAGAAAAATAGAAAGAAAGAAATATGAGGAGCCACATATAAAAAAAAACAAAAATTCAGAAATAGTAATTAAGGGTAGATACACAGTTTTTTCATATCCTACGTGGCCTCTTCCTAACCCTCTCATTTTGAAATCCTCTTTTCTTATTAAGTTGATAAACTATTGGAATTTTACTTTTTTAATTTCCTAATTTCTAATAAAATCCGTCATAAATGTATTTTTCTCTAACATCCTCTCATTTTCCCGTTCTCTCTCTCCATTTCTGTCTCTCTCCATTTTTCCTCTGAAATGTTATTCTAATTTTTTCCTTCTTCTTCCAGACTGTTCCTTGCACCTCCTTTTTTCATCATCCAGCCCCTTTGTCCAATCTTTCAAACATGTCTCCAACAAAGGTTATTGCAAATTTCACCATTAATCTGAAATCCCTAATTTCCCCAAATTTCACCATTCCTCTTTCGATCAATCGCGACTTGCAATGATCGGTCAATCACGACGCCTAAATCTTTACTTTGTCTATTTCCCTGTTTTTTACTATCCTACGTGGACTCTTTGAAATCCTCTTTTCTTATTAATTTGATTAAATTATTCGAATTTTACTTTTTTAATTTCCTAATTTCTAATAAAACCTGTCATAAATGTATTTTTCTCTCACATCCTCTCATTTTCCCGTTCTCTCTCTCTCCATTTCTGTCTCTCTCCATTTTTCCTATGAAATGTTCTTCTAATTTTTGCCTTCTTTTTCCAGACTGTTCATTGTGTTGGTCCCAGAACGAGTATAGTGACAGTCTAGAGGGGGAGGGGGTGAATAGAATGTCAAGATGTTCTAAAACTTTTTCGTGTGTTAAGATCAGATGAGTTATATACTCTATCACCTGAAAGCAAATAAGATATTCTGATTTGTAGAGTGCAGAAGTGTATTATATCAAATTAAGATAACAACCTTACTGACTGCTGAATTTAGCTGGTCAGTTTTAGAGCTATCTCAAAAGCTATAGGTGCGGAAATGTGTAGGCCCTACGTGTTTAGACTCGTGGGTATTTTATGAAAAATATTTTTAAAGAATTACTTGAAAAAACAATGAAGGCTTATCAACTGATTTGATATCTGCTGATTCTGATTATGAAAGCAAACACTGTGGATTTTGACTCTTTGATAAATCTATGCCTTTAACAAGTATGGACATTTAGAATATGAATGTTGAATAGTAAAATAAGCAATAACAACACAAGTATTTATAATGGTTCGGATCTCAATATCCTATGTCTACTCTCTCTATCAGATAGAGAAATTCACCATCTTGCTTCTTTATAGTCCCAAGAGAAGACTTTCGATCAAGAACCTTAACTACAATCCGAGGTTACAGATTTACTTGTTGGTTAGGTAACAAGTAACCTTTATAGGGGTTTATACTAAATATAAAGATGTGTGTATAACCAACTGGTTCTAAACACTAAAGATTTGATTCTTTATGCTGGCTTAGGATCAGAAACTTAGAGCACTAAGGTTAGAAAACCTTGCAGGCTCTAAAGAACTCGATACTTAGGATATTTCTGAAATTGGCTGTTCTTGATATTAGCTGTATGCGTGGAGAGAGTTCTTGCTTGTATGGTTTCCGGTACCTTGTTCCAAAGAACAAGTGTTGTATTTATAGAGAGATTTGGGCTCCAAAACTAGCCGTTGCACCAAATCTTTCTAAGTATGGTCGATATCTTTACGGGAGAGTTGTTTGCAGATATTCTGGTACGACATTGCCTCAAGAGGTGTTGGGATATGAATATCCTTAGTTTAGTTTTGATAAACCAAATCAAACATGTAATAGGATAAGTTGTATTGTATAGACAACTTTATTATACATCTTGTAATAGATAGGACTCTGGTTAGAAGAGAAGACATGTCAATGCTCAAGAAGAGAAGAGAAGACCAAGACCAGAAGTCATCTTACATCAGCTGAGTAGAAGTCGTCTTACATCAGCTGAGTAGAAGTCATCTTACAACCAACTGAGTAAAGACAGCAGCTGAGAAGAAACAGCAGCTGTGTAAAGACAGCTGAGTAAAGACAGCAGAGTAGAAGTCTTCTTACCAGCAGAGTAGAAGTCTTCTTACCAGCAGAGTGAAGTCTTCTTACCAGCAGAGTGAAGTCTTCTTACCAGCAGAGTAGAAGTCTTCTTACACGATTAAAGGAAGACCAATCACAGCTGAAATCAAGGATTAACAAGATATGTGCACAAGAAAGGAAAGTCAAAGATATGATTGAAATTACATGACAATGGTAATATTCAATCATATCATATCAAGAGATTGTCAATTCCTCAATTAGTGGAGTTTTGAATGCCATCATCCAACGGTAACATTCAAACTCAACACTATATAAATGAGTTCAGTTCTTACATCATTTGGAGTGAAGAGGTGTGAGATGCAGAGGTCGAGCAAAGTGCTTAAAGTCAAGAAATAAGAAGAGCTCAAGAAGATCATACATGAAGATTCAACACGCATCACCTCATCCCCAGTGAGTGAACTCATAACATCTAAGCCAGTGCAGCCACTCATATATATCCATAGCTTAGAGAGAATTTCCCAATCCTAGCATGAGGCTAAAACAGATTGTAAGGGAAATTCTCACCTAGTTCATAGACACAAAACCCACCTTCTACCATAAACCCCTAGAAGCCAAGTTGAGTGTTCATCACTATAAAGAGTCCAAGTGCTCTATATCACTTGTGGAGTGCAAGTGCAAGTGCTTACAATCACTTGTGGGGAAGTGCAAGTGCTTACAATCACTTGTGGAGACCGTAGCTGTTAGGACGACTCAGATCTCAAAGTCCTACCCTTGGGACTATAAAGGTCAAGGCCCTTGTAATTTTGGGTAAATTAAAGGGATTAAACATCACGTTAGGACGTGAGAGTGGACGTAGGAACGTATATCCGAACCACTATAAATCAATGTGTTATTTACATTCTGCACTTTACATTTCAAGTCTTTACATACATATTTGTGCATAAAATGTTTTACACACTGTATTTATTAAATAGACGAGTATAATATTTATGGGCACACTACAATTCCGCACTTAACTCCGATAAGTAATTAATCAGTCGACTAACCAGTCCTAGGCCCCTAGTGAAATCAGCGGACTAGTTACTTTGAAGAGTTAGTTTATTTTCCACACAATCAGCAGACATCAAGTCAGCTGATCTTACACTCGTCTCAGGGACCAACAAGTGGTATCAGAGCCGTGTGTTCAAAAGACCATTGCTTTGATTTTTTGATTTTCGAAAATCTGCACTTTTTCTGTTATTTTCAGAATTTAGCGTGTGAGTACACTTTTTAAAGTGGAATTGATGTTTTGAATCGAACTCACTGCTATGCAGTGATGTGTAATGCTTTTTGGCCAAATTCTATCGTTTGAGCCATCAAAAACACGTTTTACTGTTTTCAATGGTCACCTGAATAGATCCGTTTTTGAAAAACTGTTTTGCATGCACTTTTGTTTTCATAAAAATCATACTTGCATGTATTTGGATTATTGTGTGTTAAGAACAGGTCAACAACTAAGGGGGAACATCAGCTCAGCTGAGTTCTAGCCCTATCTGGATTTACACGCGTATGAGCAAGAAGAGGAGATCAAGATGATCAAGTTGTTAGAAGACCTGAAGACAAGAAGAGCTTAATTGGAAGTCGTCTGATTTGCAGCATATCAGCTGAAGAGTAGATAAGAAGACCTTTGTAATAGCTGATTAGGTGAGTCCGTGCTTGTAAAGTGCAATATTAATAAAACTCATCTTTTTAGCTTTTGGAGATAACATCTAGTTATCTCATCTGATGACAACTTCTCATTGTCATCATACAAAAGCCTTTTTGTTTTTACTCTTCTGCACTATTATATGGACTCTAGCACTGTCTGTTCTTTATTGCTTCAGTTAGTGTTAGATGATTTGGTTATATCAAAAAGGGGGAAATTGTTAGGATATGAATATCCTTAGTTTAGTTTTGATAAACCAAATCAAACATGTAATAGGATAAGTTGTATTGTATAGACAACTTTATTATACATCTTGTAATAGATAGGACTCTGGTTAGAAGAGAAGACATGTCAATGCTCAAGAAGAGAAGAGAAGACCAAGACCAGAAGTCATCTTACATCAGCTGAGTAGAAGTCGTCTTACATCAGCTGAGTAGAAGTCATCTTACAACCAGCTGAGTAAAGACAGCAGCTGAGAAGAAACAGCAGCTGTGTAAAGACAGCTGAGTAAAGACAGCAGAGTAGAAGTCTTCTTACCAGCAGAGTAGAAGTCTTCTTACCAGCAGAGTGAAGTCTTCTTACCAGCAGAGTGAAGTCTTCTTACCAGCAGAGTAAGAGTCTTCTTACACGATTAAAGGAAGACCAATCACAGCTGAAATCAAGGATTGACAAGATATGTGCACAAGAAAGGAAAGTCAAAGATATGATTGAAATTACATGACAATGGTAATATTCAATCATATCATATCAAGAGATTGTCAATTCCTCAATTAGTGGAGTTTTGAATGCCATCATCCAACGGTAACATTCAAACTCAACACTATATAAATGAGTTCAGTTCTTACATCATTTGGAGTGAAGAGGTGTGAGATGCAGAGGTCGAGCAAAGTGCTTAAAGTCAAGAAATAAGAAGAGCTCAAGAAGATCATACATGAAGATTCAACACGCATCACCTCATCCCCAGTGAGTGAACTCATAACATCTAAGCCAGTGCAGCCACTCATATATATCCATAGCTTAGAGAGAATTTCCCAATCCTAGCATGAGGCTAAAACAGATTGTAAGGGAAATTCTCACCTAGTTCATAGACACAAAACCCACCTTCTACCATAAACCCCTAGAAGCCAAGTTGAGTGTTCATCACTGTAAAGAGTCCAAGTGCTCTATATCACTTGTGGAGTGCAAGTGCAAGTGCTTACAATCACTTGTGGGGAAGTGCAAGTGCTTACAATCACTTGTGGAGACCGTAGCTGTTAGGACGGCTCAGATCTCAAAGTCCTACCCTTGGAACTATAAAGGTCAAGGCCCTTGTAATTTTGGGTAAATTAAAGGGATTAAACATCACGTTAGGACGTGAGAGTGGACGTAGGAACGTATATCCGAACCACTATAAATCAATGTGTTATTTACATTCTGCACTTTACATTTCAAGTCTTTACATACATATTTGTGCATAAAATGTTTTACACACTGTATTTATTAAATAGACGAGTATAATATTTATGGGCACACTACAATTCCGCACTTAACTCCGATAAGTAATTAATCAGTCGACTAACTAGTCCTAGGCCCCTAGTGAAATCAGCGGACTAGTTACTTTGAAGAGTTAGTTTATTTTCCACACAATCAGCAGACATCAAGTCAGCTGATCTTACACTCGTCTCAGGGACCAACAAGAGGTAATGTGCATTAAATGCTCCGTACTTCATCTGGCAGATCTCTGTACGACCTATTACTCAGTTAACTTCATAGCTTCGTGTTGGTTTCTCATTGGTCCACATCAGCTTGGTAGTTGAACAACTGTCTTGTCTTCTGTTCGAGCAATTCAGATCTAGTCCGACATTCTCTTTGTCTTATATTATTGTTGCCTTTATTTCCTTTGACTTAGTTAATCATAATGAACTAACACTTGTGAAGGTGTTTTATTCATAAATGTTAACTGTCATCTGAATCTTCAGATGATCTTGACTTTAATGTTCATTGAGGCTTCTTCAGACAGGATCAGGTGAGCTCGTATCTGCTGAAATGACTTCTGAAACTTGAGTGCAGATTATCAAATAGATCTTTCAGTCAACAAGGTATACAACAACCTTTAGATCTGAATATCACTAATGAGCTCTTGATGTCTTCTAGTCTTTAGTCTTCTTCTCTTTAAATCTTGAGCAGAGTGCGCGTAATCAATTAGATGAGTAATCAGCTGATATCTATACAACTGATTCCTCAGACTAGACTTAGACATATTTCAATACTTCTAAGCTTTATAGAACAACTTAGGAAACTTAGTTCTAGATTACAAATTATCGATCTAACCTATACTCTACCGATCTGGTTTTGGCCATCAAAACTTAAACTGTAAGTTGCAATCAGATTAGGGGCTGGATGAATATCCCAACAATTTCCCCCTTTTTTATGAAGCTAAAACTAACTAAGCTAAGTTATCAGATCAGTTAGCATATAATTTGAAATTATCGAAGGTTAGAAAAGTAAAGTATCAGAGCTAATAAGCAATATCAGAGCTTCTAATATGTATATCTAGTATCAGAGCTTTACCAATACACAAAAATATGTATCAGAGCTGTTATGTACTTAAGATAACATGTATCAGAGCTTAACAAAAAAAAAAAAATGCAGATGGCTTCTAAAGAAGACAATGAGTCGTTGTCTGAAGCTGAAAAAGGTAAGCACTTGTATTAATCAGAGCATAAGGAAATTCAGATTACAAATACAAAGTAGGTTACTTCAGCTAGATTGATGATGTCTTCAATATTCGCCAAAAGCTTGATAAACTATTTTCTTCACTTCTTAGACAATTTGTTTGTCTCTGATTTTCTCTTCCAGAACTATCTCTTCAATAATGTGATTGGCTTCTCTCATGTCCTTCTTGTTGTTGACAGTAGATGCGGCTTCCCATTCTAGAAAATTAGGCAAGACGATGTTGATGTTCTTATTAGCTGCTTCTTTGATGATAATACTCAGGAACTCTTCATCTTTTCCTACGAGAAAGCTTTCGAAACAGCTGAAGGCAGTCTCTGGATCTTAATCTCCCAATTTGTGAGTAAGATAATATATCTTCTGCCATTCTTTCTTCAGACCCAACCATCTTAGATTGTGAATTGGGTCAAGGAATTCATCAATCTGCTGATTTGTAGCTTCAGGGAGTTCTTCATCAACTTTCTCAAACAGTTTCTTCTTTTTCTGGATAGTCTTCCTTCTTTTGAAGTCCGCATCAAATTGAGCAGCATTCTTTCTTTTCAGCTCTAGCTGACGACGTTCGTCATCTGTTTGCTCATGCCTTCGACCTCTCCTTATGGCGATTGGAACATTGTCATCTTCATCCTCAATTTGGGTTACGGGCACCTTTTCTACTTCAGGTTGATATGGTTGCTTCTGAATGATGTTTTCTTTAATAGGAGCATCATCATCAGTAACTTGTACAATTTGAGAATCAGAAAGCATTAAAGTTGTTGGAATTTCAGAAATTCCCCCTTAAGATAAGCTTACTTTCATCTGATTATCCTGACTTCTGAATTTCTCCTCTGCATCTGCTAATCTCCTAGCCAGATCAGATTGAGTATCAGAAAATTTCTTCATTATTTCAGCTGCGCCTTCAACTGCTTTCTTCAACTTCTCTGCTAGTTGATCAGATAACTTAGCTCTGGCCTCTTCTTTCCCCTTTTTGGCTTCTTCAATATGGGAAGTGAGCGCTTGAGTAAACTACTTGAGGTGATCCTCGTTGGCAATGTTCAGAACATCAGTTACCTTCTGTTCCATTCGTTCAGTTGCCTTTGTAGCGGTGTCTTCTATAACTTTGTCAATGACAGCAGGGGCTGGAGCAAGTTGAAGTCTCAACTTCAAGTCTTCAGTAGACAAAGCAAGTTGATTTTTGGATAACTTGAGATTCTCAATCTCGTCCTCCATCTTTGCAGTTTGATCTTTGGCCAACTCCAACTGCTTGGTCGGTTCAGCTCTTTGAACAACTGCGATTTTTCCAACTCAAGGTATTTCTTCTGAAGGTCAGAAGTGGAAGCTAGTTCTCATGCTTGGCTCTTCTTCAGCTCATGCTCCTTGAGATCATCACTGGTTATTAGCAATGCAGTTCTGTGTTCTGTGTCCATTTCTGCAATTCCTTTCCTAAAGTTATTAGCAGATTTGGTGAGAACTTCATCCACACTTGTCATGATAGCCTTTGTCAAATCTGCTTCAAAGTACTTGTTCATGTTCTTTCGAACAACATCATAGATGTTCTCGAAGTGAGTTTTCCCAGATTCAATTGATCTTCGAGCAGTTCACAGATCTTAGGAGCGAGGTCTTCACACATAAATTGAGAAAGATCAGCCAAAACATGTCCTACGAGTGGAAGATCTATATCTCCCGAAGCAGTAGCATTGGCAATAAATGTTTTAGCCTTTTGATTATCAAGTTCAGCCCTGAGTGCCTGAAGAAGTTGGGCAGTTGTCCTCGTGAGACCTTTGTCACTTGGAGGAAGGGCTTCAATACTGTATAGGATTTGAAGATCATCATCATTGTCTTCAATACCCAGAGTGGCATCAAAACGGACTAGGATTCGAAGATCGTCATCATTGGTTTCAGCATCCAGAGTCATCAAATCTGACAATATATCAACAGCTTTAGCACGAGTGTTCTCCATGCCATTGCCTATAGCTTCCATCTTGATTTTCTTCTCCTCAGCTTCAAGATCTGGCTGTTCAACACTTTTAGATCCCTGAATCTCTGAGACCGGGGGTTGTGAAGATTCAGCTAACACAATTTCTTGTGTTTGATCAGGATGAACATTGGACTTTACATTTTCAGAGTTGATTGTTTTCATCACCATATCAGCTACTAAGTTTAGTACTAATGCCTCAGAGTTCAAAGACTCGTCATGGGCAATGACTTCAACTGTTTGCACAATTTCAGTCTCTAGCTCTGCTGATTTCTCAGCATCATTGCCAGTCTGTTTAGGTGAACTCCCACCTAAATATGATGTTGGGTTATATGCTCCTCCAGTAGCGTTCCCTCCGACTTGATCTTATGTAATATCTTCGTCGTTAGTCGTCTCCTTATCAGCTCCGGACTCGGGTCCATCGTCGCTATGATCTGTACTGTCCTTAACAGTTTCAGATGCTTGTAACTTCGAAAGTTGTCTAAGCTTTCTAGCGACAAGTACTGAAAGTGCATCATCGGAAGTTAAATCTAGAAGTCTTTCAATTCCAGCAGACTCAATCTGCTCAAGCTCCCAGTCATAGAACATGTCTAGACCACCTTTCTCCTCTATTGCTTGAGCAATTCTGGAGATGTCTGAAACTCGAATTTCCCTCCAAGTCCAGATTCGCAAAATCTGCTCAAAGAGTGTTGGATATTGTTTCAGCTCATGAAAATTATCTTCGAGTTCTCCTTCAATTTGCTGTCTGAAGAATTGCTCCTTTGGGCCAATGGGATAAGTAGAAAGAGAGGGTTTGAAAGGTTTGGGAAGTTGAAATGAAGGGGTTGATGTGTCGACTGGATCTGGTCGAGCACCATCAGAAGTGGATTCGATGTTGGTTGGAGAGGGAGGAGTAGAAACTTGTGCATAAGTCTTTGCAACTTCTGTAGCAAGTTCTAAGGGGTTAAGGGTAGGATCAGCAGTTGTGATGTCTGTTGTGGGTTGGGTTTCAGAGCCTAGAATAGGTTCTGAGTGTAGGTGAGAAGGTGAAATGGGAACAATCGCTAAAGTAGCATCAGTTGTTGAAATTTCAGCTGATGTTGGCGTAGGTTTAGAGAGGTTTGAAGGAGGGGAATAGATGGATTTGAGTGAGGATTTAGAAAGTTTAGCAGAAGAGATAGGTAAGGGTGCAAGAGGGTTAGAAAGGAGATCTAAAGCAAGTTTTCGATTTACCTTAGATCTGGGTTTAACGGTTGGCTTAACAAGAGAGGCTTCAGCAGTGTCTCCAGCAGTTTGGTCTTCAGCTGCTTGGATGTCCTCATCTGATTCCGTAGATTCAGATGATGACTCAGACGGGTCAGCAGCTAGAGTAGTTTTGACAGCAACAAACTTCAGCTTTTGTTTCTTCGTTGGAGTTTCAGCCTTTGATGGTTCAGCACCCTTCTTTCTCTTGGCTGCTTCAGCTTTGTCGGCCTTGGACTTAGTCAACATCCATTTGGAGCCTTTGAACACTGTTCCAGAGCACCAATCCTTCTTTTTAGGCAACAACTTCATTAATATGTAACTGATCTTGGTTACATAACTCAACTTGGATTCAGGCCAGAAAATTCGATCCTTGTTCCTACGGATCTTGGCCGCTTCACCAGCAATTTTGTTCATGAAATACCTAGGCCAATGGATCTTGACCTTATCCAATATTGCTTTCATCACTCTGACATTGAACTGAGTGACACCATCTAGGGATGAATGATGACCCATGATGATCTTACACACTATGTCAAAGAGATCTCTACATTTCTCTTTTAACATAGGCTTATTCAGAGCACTGGATGCATTGGATGCCAAATCCAAGTACTCCTCGTTTATGAATCCCTCCCATAGATCAGCTTCCTCCCCACTCTTGTATTCTTTAGGATCCTCCAATCCTTCATTTTTCAGTCCGAACAGATCTTCAAAAGTCTCAGTATAGATTCAGATCTTGTTGTTCCCCACATATGAGGAAATGGTTCTATCCTTCCTATAGACCAGGAAGATGTAGAAATTTACTACATCTTCTCCAAGAATGATCTTGGGGCAAACACCGAGAAGCTTTTTCAGACCGGCATCAACAAGGACCTTTGTCGTCCATGTCTGATCAGCATTATGAAGACCTGCGAAGGACACGCATCCTTCTCTGCGTGTGTCAAGCGTATGATGTCTGGATGAAGCCATTGATGAAATAAGAAAACTTGAAGGTTTAGATATCAGTTTGCAGAGAGAATAAAAATTCAAGAAATTTGAGAGCGTAGACTGAATAAAACTTCTAACACTTTCTTATTGTGAAAATACCAGCTCTGATACTATGTGAGAATTATATTCAATCACTGTTAATGAGATGATAAGAGTGTCCACTATATATAGGGATTACAAGTGTGATAACAAGAAAATAGATAAACAAGGAAATAAATATAAACCATAAATAAAAGATTTTTACCTATAATATATTATACTATTCCTATAATACATTATACTATTCCTATAATATATTATTCTATTATATTTTCTAATACTACCTATAATATATTATACTATTCCTATAATATATTATTCTATTATATTCTCCAATACCCCCGGTCAAGCGAAGCTGAGAATGTAAATGAACACGAGCTTGGTACGCAACAATCTGAAGCGAGTTTGAGATATAAGCTTTGTGAAGACAACCGTAAAATAATGCACTTTTGTTGTCATAGAGCAGGAGAAATAATGGAAATTCGGAATCACCAAATAGGACATGCCAAGGCACAAAAAAAGGGGAAGAAAATGGATCGAAATACCAAAATCCTTTGAAGGACGAACGATGATAAGAAATTTGGCAAGAAACACTTGAAAGTGTGTCGAAAGCAGTTGATTCGAGCACAAACCAGATAGATCGAAGGGGCGAGCAACAAATGATATTGATCATAGGCTCTTCGAATAGAAAGAAAAGTAGAAGAAAAAAGATATAGTGTGAGGCTATAGAGAAAATTAGAGTGTAGGTGAGTGTGACTAACACCATATGAGTGAAAACAGTCATGGAGATAGCATGATCGACCATGAGAGGGAACGAGGAGACTTGCTCGCTCGAGAAGAAGAATGGGACGAGGAGACTTGCTCGCTCGAGAAGAAGAAAAAAGGGGGGACGAGGAGACTTGCTCACTCGAGAAGAAGAAAAAGGGGGGACGAGGAGACTTGCTCGCTCGAGAAGAAGAAAAAGGGGGGACGAGGAGACTTGCTTGCTCAATAAGAAGGGGGACGAGGAATACAAGCTCGTCGGGACGCTTAAAAACGGCCAGAAGAGGGAACGAGGGAGACCAGCTCGTTCGAGAAGAAGAGGGGGGACGAGGGATGCCAGCTCGTTAGAGGCGGCTAAAAGCGGCCAAGAGAGGGAACGAGGGAGACCAGCTCGTTCGAGAAGAAGAAGAAGGGGGACGAGGAATACAAGCTCGTCGGTGGCGGCTAAAAGCGGCCGGGAGAGGGAACGAGGCAGACCAGCTCGTTCGAGATAAAAAAAATAAGGCGGCGACGAGGGATACCTGCTCGTCGAGGACGCCGAAAAAATTGAGAAGGGGGAAGGGGCAAGGCGGCGACGGGGGATACCAGCCCGTCGGAGACGCCGAAAAAATAGGGAGGAGGAGAGAAGGGTTTCAGTGTATTAGGCTAATACCATGTGAATACCAGCTCTAATACCATGTGAAAATACCAGCTCTGATACTATGTGATAATTATATTCAATCACCGTTAATGAGATGATAAGAGTGTCCACTATATATAGGGATTACAAGTGTGATAACAAGGAAATAGATAAACAAGAAAATAAATATAAACTATAAATAAGAGATTGCTACCTATAATACATTATACTATTCCTATAATATATTATTATATTATATTCTCTAATACTACCTATAATATATTATACTATTCCTATAATATATTATTCTATTATATTCTCCAATACTTATATATGATTTGAAATTAGGCTTCAATGGTTGTGATTCGATCTTAACAATGTAATGTAGGGCTTAGATGAAGGGGTGTATTCATCCAAATTTGAAATTTAGGTTTTGCCGCTTCAAATTCTTCATGGATTTCAAAACATATCAAAATTACGTTCTGGATTTTAATATATAAAATTTTCGGGTCCCATTTAATGCTAAGAAAGCTATTGGTTGGCAAATAAAGTAACTGTCCACTCAGCGCGTAAAATGAGGTCACGTACTCATTACTGGAAGTGTAAAACGTTTTAGACAAGTTTGCAATTTCATTTACCATTTCATTTCAGATGTGTACTTAGCATGCTGAATTACAATAAATGAAAACACAACGCAATAAATGAGAACGATTCTCATTAAATATGTCTCCTAATCATTTGAAATAAATGAGTTAGGTGAGAAGTGGCGTTTATCTGTATCAGCTGTGTGCTAGAACAACTGATTTGACTTTTGGTTGATCTTCTGTTTTTCAGATATCAGATGAATACGTTCCCCCTTCAGCTGACATTACTTGTCATGAGTTTTTCTTTTGAGTACTTCGTGAATATCAGTTGCATTCTTCCTTCAGCTAATAACACTTTGCTTGCATTCCATCTGAATTACTTGCTTGAGATGTTAGATTAATAAATTCATAAGTAAATCCAGAATGTAATTTCAGAAGATATATGTATATGAGGTGGGTGAATTCAGACATAAAGACATTGATATAGACAGAAAGCAAAAGAGTGTTCTGAATTAAGAGTGTTGATATCACAATAAATTGGGACTTCTCTAGCAACAATGTATAATCCAATAAATGCTGACTTAACCATAACAACTGATTACAACAACTACCAGCAACCATAGATTCGGCTTCAGTAGTGGAGGTAGCAACTGAAGTTTGCTTCTTAGAGAACCAAGAAATCAGCTTGTTTCCTAGAAACTGACATGTGCCAGAAGTAGATTTCCTATCTATTCTTCACCTTGCAAAGTCAGAATCAGAATAACCACTCAGATCTAAACTATCTTCAGATGGATACCACAAACCCATATTTACTGTACCTTTCAGATACCTCAGAATTCTCTTAGCTGCTTCTAGGTGACTAAGCTTGGGATTGGATTGAAATCGAGCACAAACACCTACAACAAATTTAATATCTAGTCTACTAGCAGTTAGGTACAGAAGAGATCCTATAAGGGCTCTATATTGGGATTGGTCTACAGACTTGCCATCCTCATCTGGATCCATCTTACAGACTGAGAAGACTACTCTAAAGCAAGAAGACTACAAATTAAGAAGAGTAGAATGAAGACTCGGAAGTATTGAAGAATTGAAGCTAAAAAGTATTCTGAAGAAGCTAAGTACAGAATGTAAGAAGAGTACTTGAGTAGAGTACATGAGAAGTGTAAATACTGAAAAGAGTATTTTACTGTACTGAAGACAAGTTGGAGAACAAGTTTGGAAAACTTATTAACTGAAGGACGTAACTAAATAACTAATTGGAAGTTATAAAGACTGACTTAAACAGTTGAAGTTAGTTGGAAAATAAGTTACAAGAAATGGTTAAGAGTTAGTTACAAGTTAGTTTTCACAAACTACTAACTACCTAACTAAAGTCTATAAATACCGTATGATCTTCTACTGAAAAGACTACTGAAAGTACAAGCATTGAGAGAGCAATTCAAGTCTTAGAAGCATTCAAGAAACTCACAGAGTTCAAGAAGAGAAGATAAAAAAGCCACGTTTTTTAGAAGCACATTCGCAAGGCTATACTCAAAGAGAAGTTTTACTATTTTAGTTTGTGATTTCATCTGTAAACAAGTATGCTAGTAAACTTGTGTGAATTACTAGTAGATCGAAGATATACCTGGTGGTATAATCGAGAAGATCACAGTCTTAGTCTTCAGACTTAAAGCCACAAGAAACTCGAGTTAATAAAAACATCACAACTGGGATTGTGAGGGTGGATGTAGACATTTGTCGAACCACTATAAATTATGTGTTCATTTACTTACTGTTTGATATTTGTTTAATTCTTAAAGAATTCGTATAAACAACTAGATTGAGAAATCTTGTTGAGTAGACGAATTACTTGATACTGAGAATAGTATAGTATACTGAGTAAAATTCATAATCGTAAGAGTTGAGTATAAACTTACATAAGGCTCACATTAATTAGAGTACTGAACTGATCTGATATAAGCACAATACTATAACAGAACACTATTTCCCCATTATAACTCTAATATTTTAGAAAAGTTTTAAAAGTCTATTCACCCCTCCCCTCTAGACTGACTTTTAGACTCATTCTAATCTTAACTCAACTTTGGGACCAACATATATATATAAGCTAACTTAGATGATATAACTCTCTCTCTTGGATGAAGATGCATTGGATATTTTCATTATGATTTCTTCAAGCTTTTAAAGTTGTTGTGAGAGTGGATGTAGGTCTAGAGGTCAAACCACTATAAATCTATGTGCTCTTTATTACGTTGATATATATATATATATATATATGTGCATACATACTTTCATGGCTTGTTTTAAAGACACTATCTTGTAACAACTGATATCAAATCAGCTAATCCCTCAGCATGCACTCATCCTATCAGCTGACACAAAGTCAGCAATTCAACATAAATGTTTAATAAAAGCTTTTTTCACAAAAGACGACTATAATCATAGGCAACCACATTTACACACTCAACTCTATTTGATAGCCATCAGCTAACAAGTTAGTTCTAGGCTCCTAGTAAGTCAGTTGACTAGTTATCTTATTGAGCTAAGTACAGTTGCACTTCAACGGCTTATAAGAAGTTTGCACTACACTAAAATACGATTGCACAAATGAACAAATTTTAGAAAACATGAAGCAAATTGAAAAAAAAAATTGTTGTATTCAACTTGTTGCAATCTTCGTACTCTTATCTTTGTTTCTCCATCCACCATAACAAAACATACCTGTTACTTTAAGAATAAATTCACATCTCTGGTTCATTTTTTCAAATCCCTTTAAAAATAGATCCAACTTTGATTCATTTTTTCAAATCCCTTCAAAACAGAAATCCCTTAAAAAATAGATCCCTTCAAAGTTATTTCAATCTTCAAATAAAAGACCAAATAAAAAAAAATCGATACGTAATAAACCCAACACAAATCATTTGAATCTTGTCAATGATAATAATAATATCAAATGTAAATAGAGAGCATATATATGTAACAAAAGGTAAAATGAAATATTAATGTTCAAATAAAACAAAACGGAATTTTGAGATTGAGGGATAACAGAGAAAAGGAGGGATAACAAAATGTAAATAGAGAGCATTAAAGATTGTTAGTCTGATTGATCAGATAACATATAACATTTAAGATGATACTCACTTGAAGTAGAGGCACTCATTGAAAATGCATTAAAGATAAATGATAATAGAAGACAAAGAGAATGTCGGGTACCATCTGGCAGACTCAAACAGAAGATAAGACTGCAAGTCTAACAACTTCAGTTGATGTGGACTAATCAGAAGAAGACAACTCAGCTAGTGAAGTTGACTTGGACTAGGGTTATAGAGATCTTTGCAGAGTCGTACAAGACATTTAATGCACATTCCCTTTTAAGAAAATGTCGTACCAGAAATCAAGGAAGACATCAACTCATGAATATCTCGTCCCACAAATAGAAAATATGCTGCAATGGCTAGTTCCAATCTCATTTCCTCTATAAATACAAGGCCTTGTTCACTAGAACAACACCGAAAACTTACACGCGAGAACTCTTACCAGCTGACCTCAAGAACACCATACTTTCTGAAATCTTTCAAGAGTTCCTTTAGAGCCCGAAACCAGTTTCTATCCTTTGCTCTAAAGTTTTCGAGACTAAGCCAGGTTCTAGATTCATATCTTAAGAGCTTAGAAAAGTGTGGATCTTTCACACTTAGTTGGTTATACACATACCTTTTATTTTATCTTGTAAGAAAACCAACCCTTGTAAAGAGTACTTGTTCTCTACCCAACAAGTAGATTCGTATACACCAAGTAGTGTGTATCTCGATCAAAAGTATTCTCTTGGGACTATAAAGTTAGCAAGAAATTTAATATCACGATTGAGTTGTGAGAGTGGACGTAGAACAAGTTTTTCGAACCATTATAAATACTTGTGTTATTTATTGTTTTATTATTTTATTGTTTATTTGATTATATTTCTTATTCATACTTTACAAAACATATGTTTTCAAAAGAGTCAAAATTCACTAAGTATAGTTTTTACAATCAGCATATATCAATATCAGCTGATAGCATTCATTGTTTGATAAAGTCATTCTTTATTAAAAGGTTTTCATTCAACTTAGCTCTTATGATCATCTCATCTGATCAACACATCAAAGAGTTTGAAAATCTATAAAAGTCTATTCACCCCCCTTTAGACTTTTATCACCATTAATACTCGTTTAAGGACCAACATTTTCCATATATAAAAGATATGGAGAATATATAAAAATAATATCTACAATATTATGTTTGTATATATCCTAATACCCCCTCAAGATTAAGCACTATTTGTGATTCCAATCTTGTTAATAAGAAGTTGAAGACGAGGACGGGATCGACATACGACACATGAGCTACTGTAATGATCGAGACGAATGACTTCCAACGAACAAAGTGGTTATGGTGAGCGGTTTAGTGGGATCTGCACCTTATAGGTGATATGGACGATTTTCTTGGTAGTCGTGGTGAGCAAAGCAGTATAGGGGAAGAACGTGGTCTCGTTCTTGATGAGTTGTTAATTTGTTGGGGGTAAGTTGTTGTAGAAGAGAGCGAACACTCTTAGGCGTATGCAATAACTCAAGGAGAAGAAGAGGACTTATCTTCTTGGATTTGGAAGAACGTGGTCTCGTTCTTGATGAGTTGTTGCAGAAGACAGCAAAACCTCTTGGGTGTATACAACAATTTGAGGAGAAGAATTGGTAGTAATAATGCTAACCAAATCTTAGTGTATTTTGGTGATCCCGAGATCAGAAAAAAAAAAAAAAAACACATTAGCCTTAGTATCAAAGACGGACAATAGAAGGAGTTGATGCACGGAGGGATGTTTACGCAGTTGTGTAGGTTGTTCAAGAAAACCCAAGAAGGTGTGTGGGCTTTGGGCGTGCATGTTATTGCACAGGGTATGGGGGTAGTTTTTTTTTTTTTTTTTTTTGTAGGAATTTTTTGAAGAAGAGATCAATATTTAGACCTAATCTTAAAAAAGAAGAAGAGGTCAATTAGACCTAATCTTAAAAAGGTAGAAGAAAAAACAGGATCTGTGAGATGGAAAAATATTCCTTAATCTCGGAAATGGAGGTGTGATCTTGAGGATAAAAAAAAAAGGCGTTAGTGTGAAGAAGCTCTAATACCATACAGAGAGAATATACAAATAAGTATTGTTGGTCCCAAGTTGAGTTAAGATTGAGTAAGCTAAGAAAGTCTAGAGGGGAGGGGTGAATAGACTTTCAAAAATCTTTCAAAATATTAGAGTTTATAATGCGGAATAGTGTTCTGAATAGTACTGTTCTTACTGAGTCAGATCAGTACTTCCAGTTTTAGTTTTATACTCAACTTTTAATCAGATCTTTACTTTATAAATTCTACTGTTCTTGTTTAAACAATTATGAAACAAATATCAAACATAAAATATAAAGAACACAGAATTTTATAGTGGTTCGACCAATAAGTCTACATCCACTCTCACAATCCCAGTTGTGATGTTTTATTACTCTTCCTTGAGTTTCTTGTGGCTTAAAGTCCCAAGATTAAGACTGTGATCTTATCGATTACACTTCCAAGTGTATCTTCGATCTACTAGTAATTCTACAAGTAACTAGCACACTTGTTTACAACAATACAAACTTAAAACTGAAAAGTAAAACTTCTCTTTGAATAGCCTTTGATTCTTCTCTTCAATTCAGTGGCTTCTCCTTGCTTCGATTTCCTTAACTCTGTGAGTTCTTTCTTGTAGACTTGCTCTTGATTTCTCTAGGATCAGTAATTGTTCAGTAGTAGCAGTCTTTCAGTAGTCTCTTCAAGTAGGAGATCATACAGTATTTATAGAACTTAGTATGACAGTTAGTAGTTTGTGAACTAACTCTCAACTAACTCTAAAACTGTTTTTGTAACTTCTTCTTGTAACCGACTTTGTAACTTCCTTCAACTTCCAAGTCAGCCTTTCATCAATAAATCTTCAGTTACACCTTAAATAAGTTTTCCAAACTTATCCTTCAAAATCACCAAATCAGCACAGTAACTTACTGTTCTGATTTTTACTCTTCTGAATTTTACTCTGCTGAGCCAGTCAGCACAGTAACTTAAAAACTGTTCTGCACTCTTCAGAATGCTTCTAAGCTTCTCTTCAACTCTTCTTTGAAGTCTTCTTATTCTGAAGTAGTCTTCTGAGTCTTCAATAATCTTCTGATCTTCTTTTATTCTAGTTCTAATCTACTGTTCTGAACTTTACAATGCTGAATACAATAAAATACAACTTTACATATATAAAACCTATCTATACATCAACTGAACTATATACAGATGAGTATATCAAAGTCCTATACTATAAGCTGTCTATACAATACAAACATCAGCTTAGTTCCTAACAGTTCATATATCAGATCAGTAAACATAATAAGATCAGTAACTCATACATATAAACTTACATATAAGATCAGTAAACTCATATAAGATCAGTAACTCAGATTCCAAATATCTTATTAAGACCAGTAAACTTATCTTATATAGAACATTTATATCAACATATAATCACATATACCATTAACCTCAAGTTTCTTTTGGCCATCAAAACATACAAATCAATTAGAACATTGTTTCACAGATTCATATCCCAACAAGTATACTGTGTTATATTTACATGAGTAATGAAAGGTTACATGATCATTTTGATCACTACAGATTTACCTAATTTAGAGGGGCCTACCTTTTCCTTGACTATGGTTTTATCCCTAAGGAGGGTTTCCCATAACAAGGTTTTTAACGGGGTCCCGGCCTCTTGAACGACTTATTTTCATATGGCTTTAGGTTCTTTTCAATTATATCAGATCTGAATTTATATAATGAAAGGTTACATGGATGGTATATATAGATAACATGAGAAGAGAACTTTTCATATATAAAAGTGATGCGGCCTAAAAATGTCATCAAATGAGAAGACGACACGTGTATTGAGGATAAGGTAAAGGAGGAGATATGGGATTAAATAATATGCTCTGGATACAAAGTCTCTTCTGGAGGTCCTTCCGGAGGGAGCTCTGCCCGGAGAGAAACGACAGAAAGACTCAGTCTTGGTATGACTTGGCAAGCCGAGATTATAGGAGAACCCTCACGAATCAGTCCAGGAGTGATTGAAGGAAGACTTCTTCCTCCATTATCTTAGGAGATGAGACCCACTAAAAGGGGTTGATCCCGGTTCTTCAGGAGAGAAAGGGAAAGGATGACTTTGTCAACATAGCTGAGCCGGGTCCAAGGAGTACCTCCGAAATGGAAGGAAGCCATAACTTCCCTTTGAGGGGAATTTCCTATAAATATGTAATGCAAATGATGTTTTCAGGTTAGACTCTCTTACTTTTTACTAAACTTAACATACTTCATACCAAACGTATTCTTAATATTACGAGAGAATCTGATTTGATAAACCAAGGATCTCGAGATCCTTGTGATATACTGAAAAGCCTTATACTGACTTAGGCATCGGAGTGTCCGCGCCGGACCCCCCTCCGGCGTGTTCTTTGCAGGTTCTCCTGGATTCTATCAGAAGTAGCATATTTGGACTCTCCTACGCGTTCAGGAAATCACATATCTAACTTGGAGGATATCCAATCTTCACGTGCAATTTTTGGCACATCAAAAAGATATGGAGAAGATATAAAAATAATATCTACAATATTATATTTGTATATATCCTAATACATATAAACCCTAAACATCTATAAATTCTATAACATAAATATAAATTCTACCATATTTACATCTCAAAACAAACACAAAATATACTACTCATTATGATTTTGAAATTTGAATTTCAAAATTCCTCATCAAACATACCTTAAGAGAGAGGGGGTAGGTTGGAATGAGGTACGGATAAGAGGTAGATTCTTTTTATAAAGGGTAGGAATGTGTTTTACCATAGAGCATGATTGATATGTAGGAATGAATTAGGAATGAAATGATCATTCCTTAATTCATTCCAAATATAATGATTGATATATTTATTTATTAGGAATAATCATTCCAAATGGAATGATCATTATAAAAAATTAAGGAATAATCATTTTTTCCATACCCATACTATTATGTATTCCATAGTGTAATGAATGAATTTTATTATTATTATTATTATTATTATTATATAAAATATTATTATTTATTTTCATTTTCACATATTATTTTTCACTTTCAATAATAATAATAATTTAAAAAATTTAATGTAATATTTAATGTTATGACTATTAAATAAATAATAATTTATTTTCAATAATAAAATGTTGAAAATCAATAATAAAAATAATAAATTTAAAATTTTAATAATAATTAAATATGCATTAATATATAATAGTTATAAAAATATTAATAATACATACTCTTAAATTAAGAAAATATTTATTATTTGATAATAGTAATTTAAACACTCAACAATAATATTTTTATATATTAATAATAATATATAATACTATAATAAATTATTCAATGATAATATTTTTTAAATAATAAATAGTAATAATAACAAATCATCTCAACAACAAAAATTAACAATAATAATAATTTAGGTAATTTTTACAAAACATCAATTTTTCATTCCTTGTCCATATCAATCATAACAATTGTCATTCCTATTTCATTCCTTTTCCACCTTCATTCCATTCATTTATATTTTCACTTTCCGTGTTCCACCCTGCTGGATTTTTAACACGTGTCGCCCCAATATTGTAGGAGGTTAATTATTTTTTTAATATGACACATGTCAATCATCCATATAGTGGATAAGACGTGGAACACCAAAATTGGAATATGTGATCTCATTCGCATATCTCCCCTCACACCTCACTAAATCTCATTAACACCTCAATAAATCATCCAAAATATCTCTCAGTTATTTAACTTCTTACATCGATACAATCATTTTTCTTAATTTGCGTGTCACACAACCAATGTTTAAATGGCTAACACTCGTTATAACTAAAAAAATGTTTGAACCCTTGATCTATATAAGGGTTTATGCAATAAACCTCCTGTTTAGGAAATACACCTCCTAACTTACACCCTTTTCTCATGTTTTTGATAGATACCCTTCCCTCTTATATTTAGGTAGTTAGTTATTTTGTAAACAGTTAAACTTACTTAGCCTATATAATCTAAATTAGGGCTATGTGGTTAATTGAGTTTTTGGATATTCATTCTTTAATTGTAATCTTCTTCGAAGATCATTCTCTTTTGATATCAAGAATATGGAGTTTTGATTCTTATCTCCACATGGTATCAGTTTTTCCAATCTAGGCCAGGTCTTTCGTTCCTCAATTTCTGGCCATATTCATCTTGAGTTTCTAATCGCGATTCCTTCCGTTTCCCCAAATGGCACCAACTGTCACCGATCCGGATTCGTTGAACCCTGCGCTCAATCCATTCTCTCCCCTCGCCCTTCATCAGAACGACAACCCCGCCGCCGCCATAGTTCTTGAACCACTGGACGACACAAATTTCGTGTCCTGGAGCCATGCGATCAAGCGTGGCCTCTCTGTCAAGAACAAACTCCGGCTGATTGATGGTTCTTTACCTGTCCCTGATGAAGACGAGGATTCAGCCATATATGCTGCTTGGGTAAGAGCTAATGATTTAGTTTTGATGTGGATATTGAATTCTATTGTCCCTGATATTAAAATGACCCTAGAATATTTTTGTCTAGCTAAGGATGTTTGGGATGAATTGAAAATTCGATATGCTTTATCTGATGGAACTAGGGTTTACCACTTAAAGAAATCCCTTAGTGCCATCAACCAAGGCTCTCAATCCTTAGTAGCCTACTATAACCAATTTAAATCTTTGTGGGATGAGTATGTTAGTTTTAGGCCTGTTCTTAAGTGTTCTTGTGGTGATATGGATGGTTGTACATGCGACTTACCAAAACTTATGACCACCACTCAAGAACAAGATGCTGTTATGAAATTCTTGATTGGCCTACATGATTCCTATAGCACACTTAGGAGCCAATTCCTGCTGCAATCTCCCTTCCCTCCTCTTTCCAAAATATATGGTCTCTTACTTCAAGAAGAGTCCCAAAGAACCTTAAACACTGCCTCTGACCCTACTCATCCTGACTCTATTGCTATGGCAGCAAGAAACACTAGGTTCTATAGAGATAAGAGAAAACCTCTTAAGTGTTCCCATTGTGATGGCATTAGTCACACCATAGATAGGTGTTTCCATATTATAGGATTCCCTCCTAGTTGGAGAGGTCCTAGAAGTTTCCCACCCAAAGAGCCTCATAAATCTGCAAATCTGTCCCTCATGGATACCCCAATGGATACCAATCCTCTGTTTGATCAGGACTTATATGATAAATTCTTGAGTTTCTATAAGATGCAGCACACTGGGGAAAACAAAGATATTTCTCATTCTGTAGCAGGGGCATCCACCTCCCATGTTGAAGAGCACAAACACTCCACTGCTTCAGGTATGTCTTCTAGTTTATGTTCCATTAATACCAATCTGACCTCTTGGATTTTGGATACTGGGGCTACTGACCATATGATCTTTGATCTTTCACTATTTACCTCTCCCCCATCCATAGCCAATGTTAACATATCTCTACCTAATAATGTTGTGTCTACTGCCACTCACATGGGTAATATAGTGATCAATGAACATTTAACTCTTTACAATGTTCTTTATGTCCCTGATTTCACATTTAATCTCTTATCCATCAGCCACTTAACTAGGTATTCCAATTGTTCTGTGTGTTTTCTTTCCTCACATTGTATTTTACAAGACAACACCTCCAGGATGGTGATTGGTACTGCTGATCAAGTTAGGGGCCTTTACATCCTTCAAACTGCTCTCCCCTATAGCACCCCTGTTACTTCTGCTCCTTTTGTTTCCTCTGTTAAAACTGATTGTACTTTTAGTTTGTGGCATAAGAGACTGGGGCATACTTCTAAGAAATGCATGTTACATATTCCTGAACTCAATGTAAAAGTTAGTGCTACTCATGATAAGTGCTTCATTTGTCCCTTAGCTAAACAAAATAAGAAATCTTTTCCTTTAAGCACTTCTATGTCTTCACATGCTTTTCAATTAATTCATTGTGATGTTTGGGGACCATTCTCTACTATTTCTGCCTCTGGACATAGATTTTTCTTAACCATTGTGGATGACTTTAGTAGATGCACTTGGATATATCTTCTAACTGCCAAAAGTGATGTCAAACTTTCATTGCAGAATTTCTATAACATGGTCTTAACATAATTTAATGTCAAAATTCAGACTTTAAGGAGTGATAATGGAACTGAATTCCTTCTTACTGACTTTTATCATAACTTGGGTATAATTCATCAAACTTCATGTGTGGAGACACCACAGCAAAATGGCATAGTTGAAAGAAAGCATCAACACTTACTCCAAGTTGCTAGAGCCCTCATGTTTCAGTCCTCTTTACCCCTTAAATATTGGAGTGAGTGCATCAAAACTGCTGCATATATCATAAATACAATTCCTTCTTATATGTTACACCATAAATCTCCTTTTGAGTTATTGTTTCATAAGAAACCTGATTACTCCTTTCTTAGAACTTTTGGTTGTCTTTGCTTTGCCAATACTTTGCTTGCTCACAGACACAAATTTGCACCAAGAGCTTCTAAATGTGTTTTTGTTGGTTACCCTTTTGGAACAAAAGGGTACAAGCTTCTCAATATTGAAACTGGTACTGTTTTTATATCTAGGAATGTTAAATTCTTTGAGGATATATTTCCATTTGCTGACAAACCTCCTTCTCTGTCTAACAAACATGTTGCCACTGATTGTGATGTCTTTAGTGATGATGAGGACATGTATCCTCATCACACCTCTGACTCTCCTCCTTCCATTCCTGAACATGCTATTTCTCATCATACTTCTCCTGATCATTCTCACACTGATAACACTGCTCCTCTCACTGAAACTAGCTCTAGACCTAATAGAGTTAAAACTCAACCTGCCTACTTGAAACTTTATGAAACATCCTTGCCTGCTTCTGTGGATCATGCCAATCTTCATTGTTATTCCACTGGACAATTATATCCCATACAGAACTACTTATCCACTCATAGGCTGTCTCCTCCTTATAAACTTTTCACTGCCTCCATTTCTCAAAAACAGGAGCCTAAGTCTTATAAACTAGCTTCTCAAGATAAATATTGGGTAGATGCTATGACACAGGAGTTAAATGCTTTAACTAAGAACAACACTTGGACTCTTGTCACTCTACCCAAGGGTAAACATTGCATTGGATGTAGATGGATTTATAAAATAAAATACAACTCTGATGGATCCTTAGACATATATAAAGCTAGATTAGTAGCTAAGGGATTCACCCAACAAGAGGGCATTGACTACTTTGATACCTTTTCACCAGTTGCAAAAATCACCACTGTCACAATCTTGCTTGCTATTGCTGTTTCTAAAAATTGGCACATTCACCAATTAGACATTGATAATGCCTTCCTACATGGTGATTTAGATGAGGAAATTTATATGACACCTCCCCCTGGCTACTGTTCCCCTAATGATACCAGAGTTTGTAGACTACACAAAAGTCTTTATGGCCTTAAACAAGCCTCTAAGCAGTGGTTCACCAAATTAACTACATCCTTACTATCTCTTGGTTTCACTCAGTCTAAAGCTGACACCTCTCTATTCACCAAGCACCAAGGGCATCATTTTACTGTTATCTTATGTTATGTGCATGATCTGATTGTTACTGGCACTAATCTTGACATCATTCAATCTATCAAAGATCATCTACACACCAAATTCACCATCAAAGATCTAGGCACTTTAAGATATATTCTGGGCATAGAGGTTGCTAGAAATTCCACTGGCATGACTCTATCCCAAAGAAAATACACACTTGATTTGCTTCATGATTCTGGTTATTTGGGTTGCAAACCTTGCTCTACTCCCATGGATCCCAAGGTCACCTTTGATGATCATTCCCCCACACTCAAAAATCCTGAACAATATAGAAAGTTAGTAGGTAAACTTCTTTACCTCACTGTTACTAGGCCTGACATTTCATATGCTGTTCAAACTGTAAGTCAATACATGCAAGCTCCCACTGAATCTCATCTCATTGCTGTGCACAGAATCTTAAGGTATATCAAAGGTAATCCTGGTACTGGCCTCTTTTACCCTAAAGATAATACCTTTAAATTGCATGCATTTTCTGATTCTGATTGGGGGAGATGTCTCCTCACAAGAAGAAGCATTACTGGTTACAGCATATACTTTGGTAACTCTCTAATATCTTGGAAATCCAAGAAGCAATCCACTGTTAGCAGGTCCTCTGTTGAAGCTGAGTATAGAGCCTTGGCCTCCACCACTTGTGAACTTCAATGGGTGCACTACATTCTCAAAGACTTGAACATCCAGCACACCACTCCATCAACAATGTACACAGACAGCAAGAGTGCATATGCCATTACTCACAATCCCTGCCTACATCAAAGAACCAAGCACATTGCTCTGGACTTTCATTTCTGTGAGTGTTATCTCATAATCTCAAAATCAGCACAGTAAACTACTGAGCTGATAGGATCAGATAAGATGACTTAGGCCTTATCAGATGAGTTGAAGGGTTTCAATCAGATGAGAAGGTGATGCTTAGAGTTCAGCACAGTTGGGATCAGCACAGTACTGGACTAAGATCAGTACTTCAGCAGACTGGACTAAGATCAGTACTTCAGCAAAGTGTACCAAGATCAGTACTTCAGCAGAGTAGATCAGCTCAGTACCAGATCAACACAGTACTTGGGTCAGCACAGTACCAGGTCAGCACAGTACTTGGGTCAGCACAGTATGGAGTCTATCAGCAGAGTTAGCTTTTGATCATTAGAGCAGAAGAGTTGGGTATCAGAACACTAAGTAGTGATCTGATCTTTATGGGCAAGTCTTCTGGTTCGAAGTTAGTTAGTTTAACTAACAGTTTTACAGTTACAACAACTTGAGGGCATAACTACCATTTCAGTTGGGCAATAACAGAGCACATGAGTTGTTACAAGCGGTTGCAAACGGTTGATAACTACTCAAAACAGTTCCTAACAGCAGCAACTACCTTTGGTCTTTATATACTCTTGTTTTGTACATTGTAAAGGTTGACACCTTTTTGGGATGAGAGATTTAGTACGTTATTGTATTCTTTGAGTTGTGTGAGTTCACGAGTGAAGTGAGGAAATATCCAATTCCGAGTGAATGAGTGTGTAAACATTCTTTATCAATCAAAGAAGTACTAGTCTGGTCCAGTGGATGTAGATCACATTGATCGAACCACTTAAATCCTTGTGTGTTGTTTGTCTCGTTGATTACTTTTCTGAATTACTATTCTAGAGCACTTATTTCTTCTATATTCAAGTGTTCTAATTAGTTGGAGACGTCTAACCGATCGGAATCATCTTGACAATTGGCGCCGTCTGTGGGAAACCGAAGTAGCTGCAGATCTAAGATGGGGAATTCTACCAAGTACAACATAGAGAAGTTTACAGGCACTGGAGATTTTGGGCTGTGGAAGGTCAAGATGCAGGCCCTCCTTGATCAGCAAGGATTATTCGAAGCTCTAGAAGAATTCGAAGAGATTGCAGAAGAATCTGCAACAGCTGCGGCTAAAAGGAGCAAGTTGCTCAGGAAAGCTCGAAGCACGATCCTACTCTGCCTTGGAGATAAGGTCTTGAGGGAGGTTGCTAAAGAGAAGTCAGCGAAGGAGGTTTGGGATAAGCTTGAGAAGCTATATATGGTGAAAACTCTTGCTAACCGACTCTATTCGAAGCAGAAGCTGTATGCCTTTAGAATGGGAGATGACAAACCCATTACGGAGCACCTAGATGAGTTCAACAAGATTCTTGATGATCTGGAGAATTTGGATGTCAAGTTAGAGGAAGAGGATAAGGCTCTGATCTTGTTGAGTGCTCTGCCTAAGTCCTTTGAAGTCCTAAAGGACACCATCTTGTATGGTAGAAAGGAAGCAATCACATTGGAGGATGTGATCTTGGCTGTCAAGTCCAAGCTGTTGCATAATAAGACATCTCAAGGAGATAAAAGTAGCAGTGGGGAAGGATTGGCAATCAAGGGAGGTCAGAAGAAATCTGTCTCCAAGAAGGGGTCTAGTCAACCCAAGGGAGCTGATAAGGGTAAATCAGCTGTGTCAAATCAAGGGGAAGTAGTGTGCCACCACTGCAACAAACCTGAGCACTTTAAGAGTACTTGTTACAAGTACAAACAGCTTATGAGAAAATCTGGTCCTAAGAACCCTGTTGATAAGAATCAAGCAAATCAAACCCAAGATGATAAGGAGCAGAAAGGCTATGAGTCAGCTCAGTCCCTATCCATCACTTCCACTAAAGAGCAGCAAGATTGGATTTTAGATTCAGGGTGTTCTTTCCACATGACTCCAAGAAGAGAGTGGTTTCATGATTTTAAGCATCAGAATGGAGGTTCTGTGTTGTTAGGGAATGATCACACTTGCAAAGTCAGAGGTGAAGGTACAGTACACTTGAAGATGTATGATGGAGTAGTGAGGATTCTCAAGAGGGTCAGGTATGTTCCTGAACTCAAGAGAAATTTGATATCTCTTGGTATGCTGGATTCATTGGGCTATAAATTCCAGTCTGAAGATGGAGAGCTCAGTCCCTACTCTGCCTTGGAGATAAGGTCTTGAGGGAGGTTGCTAAAGAGAAGTCAGCGAAGGAGGTTTGGGATAAGCTTGAGAAGCTATATATGGTGAAAACTCTTGCTAACCGACTCTATTCGAAGCAGAAGCTGTATGCCTTTAGAATGGGAGATGACAAACCCATTACGGAGCACCTAGATGAGTTCAACAAGATTCTTGATGATCTGGAGAATTTGGATGTCAAGTTAGAGGAAGAGGATAAGGCTCTGATCTTGTTGAGTGCTCTGCCTAAGTCCTTTGAAATCCTAAAGGACACCATCTTGTATGGTAGAAAGGAAGCAATCACATTGGAGGATGTGATCTTGGCTGTCAAGTCCAAGCTGTTGCATAATAAGACATCTCAAGGAGATAAAAGTAGCAGTGGGGAAGGATTGGCAATCAAGGGAGGTCAGAAGAAATCTGTCTCCAAGAAGGGGTCTAGTCAACCCAAGGGAGCTGATAAGGGTAAATCAGCTGTGTCAAATCAAGGGGAAGTAGTGTGCCACCACTGCAACAAACCTGAGCACTTTAAGAGTACTTGTTACAAGTACAAACAGCTTATGAGAAAATCTGGTCCTAAGAACCCTGTTGATAAGAATCAAGCAAATCAAACCCAAGATGATAAGGAGCAGAAAGGCTATGAGTCAGCTCAGTCCCTATCCATCACTTCCACTAAAGAGCAGCAAGATTGGATTTTAGATTCAGGGTGTTCTTTCCACATGACTCCAAGAAGAGAGTGGTTTCATGATTTTAAGCATCAGAATGGAGGTTCTGTGTTGTTAGGGAATGATCACACTTGCAAAGTCAGAGGTGAAGGTACAGTACACTTGAAGATGTATGATGGAGTAGTGAGGATTCTCAAGAGGGTCAGGTATGTTCCTGAACTCAAGAGAAATTTGATATCTCTTGGTATGCTGGATTCATTGGGCTATAAATTCCAGTCTGAAGATGGAGAGCTCAGAGTTTCAAAGGGGAAGCTTACTGTTCTTAAAGGTGAGAGAAGAAATGATCTCTACTTTCTTAAGGGGGGAACAGTTATTGGCAGATCAGATGTGGCAAGGGTGCAAGACAACTCAATGTTGTGGCACAGAAGATTAGGTCATGTAGGAGAGAAGGGACTACTTGAGCTAAGTAAGCAAGGATTGCTATGTGGTGACAAGATCACAAATCTTGATTTGTGTGAGCACTGCATTCTTGGGAAATCAAGAGATTGAAGTTTGGGAAGAGTTCACACTCTACCAAAGGAATTTTGGACTATGTCCATTCAGATTTATGGGGACCAGCTAGGAATCAGACCAGAAGTGGTGGGAGATACTTCATGTCTATCATAGATGACTACTCAAGAAAGGTATGGATCACTATCCTGAAATCCAAGTTAGAAGCATTTGAAAAATTTAAGGAATGGCTCACTGAGGTGGAGAATATTTCTGGAAAGAATCTCAAGCATTTGAGAACTGATAATGGGCTGGAGTTCATATCAGAAGAGTTCAATGTTTTCTGCAAGAAGAAGGGTATAGTGAGGCATAGAACAGTACCAGGTACACCTCAGCAGAATGGAGTAGCTGAGAGAATGAACCAGACTTTGCTTGAGAGAGTTAGATGCATGTTGAGCAGCTCTGGATTGCCTAAAGTATTTTGGGGAGAAGCAGTGTCAACAACAGCCTATTTGATAAACAGAAGCCCTTCCTCAGCTGTGCAATTTAAAACCCCAGAAGAGTTATGGTCTGGCCATGCAGCTGAGTACAGTAATTTGAAGGTGTATGGTTGTTCAGCATATGCCCATGTCAAGCAAGATAAGCTTGAGCCTCGAGCCTTGAAATGTGTGTTCATAGGATATCCTTCAGGTGTGAAAGGATACAGATTGTGGTGCCTAGAAGCTGGAATGCAGAAGTGTATTATCAGCAGAGATGTAACTTTTGATGAGAATAGAATGCCATTGAAAGAGGAGGCAAGCTCCAGTATAGCACACAACAAACCAGATGAGACACAGGTGGAGGTGGAGCATGGTGACATCAGAACACTAACTGAAGAGCAGATTGATCCAGATGAGGAGGATACTACTCATAGTGATACTGATCTTCATGACTATCAGCTCACTAGGGACAGAACCAGAAGAGAAGTCCACCCACCTCAGAGGTATGGTCAAGCTGACATAGTATCATTTGCATTATGTGCAGCTCTTGAGGTGGAGTCTTTGGAGCCTAAAACTTACACAGAAGCCATAAACTGCCATGACAAAGAGAAGTGGTTAGTTGCTATGGAGGAAGAACTGTTATCTCTGAACAAGAACCAGACTTGGGAGATTGTTGAGAGGCCTAAAAACAAGAAACTTGTTGGGTGTAAGTGGATCTTCAAGAAAAAGGTGGAGGCTCAGAGAGGTGGCAAGATTAGGTACAAGGCAAGACTTGTAGCTAAAGGATTTACACAGAAAGAAGGTATTGACTTTAATTAAATCTTCTCACCTGTTGTAAAGCATTGTAGCATCAGAATCTTGTTGGCTATGGTTGCTCAATATGAATTGGAGCTGCATCAGATGGATGTGACCACAGCATTTCTTCATGGGACCTTAGATGAGAAGATCTACATGAAAATACCAGAAGGGTTGGACATAGAAGATGGAGGAGACAAAGTGTGCTTACTCAGAAAATCACTCTATGGCCTCAAACAAAGCCCTAGACAATGGTACTTAAGGTTTGATGAGTACATTTGCTCAGTTGGTTTTGCAAGAAGCTTGTATGACAGCTGTGTTTACTTCAGGAGAGTTGGGAGTTCAGTTACCTATCTTCTGCTGTATGTAGATGATATGTTAATAGCTGGGGAATCTATTAACAGTATCGATCAAGTTAAGGAGATTCTCAAAAGGGAGTTTGAGATGAAAGATCTTGGTGAAGCTAAAGTGATTCTTGGGATGGAGATCAGTAGAGTTGAGGGAGCAATTCAGCTTAGTCAGCCTACCTATCTGAGGAAGGTGTTAGAGAGATTCAGGATGAATCAAGCTAAGTCAGTTTCTACACCAATTGGTCAGCATCAGAAGCTATCCAATCAGATGTGTCCCAAGAACAGCCAAGAAAGAGCTCAGATGAGTAAGGTTCCTTATGCCAGTGCAGTAGGGAGTTTAATGTATGCTATGGTGTGTTGTAGACCAGATTTAACTCATGCAATGAGTGTAATCAACAGATACATGAGTGATCCAAGCTTAAGTCATTGGAAGACAGTTAAGTGGGTCATGAGATATGTTCTAGGATCAGCTGAGAAAGGTTTGAAATTTCAGAAGATATCAGATGAGAGAGAAGCACTTGTGGGATATGTTGATGCCGACTATGCAGCCAATGTAGACACAAGAAAGTCCTTGACAGGGTATGTATTCACCTTATTTGGTACAGCTATATCATGGAGGTCAATACATCAGTCCGTAGTTGCATTATCTACTACAGAATCAGAATATGTAGCCTTGACTGAAGCAGTAAAGGAGAGCATGTAGCTTAGGGGGATCTTGAAGGAGTTTGGTATATCACAAAGAAGTGTGACTGTCTTCTGTGATAACCAAAGTGCAATACATCTTGCAAAGCATCAGGGGTATCATGAGAGAACTAAACATATAGATGTAAAGCTGTACTTTGTAAGAGATATTGTAGAGAAGGGGGTGGTCCAGGTAGTGAAGATTGCTACAGAGGAGAACCCTGCTGATGCGTTCACTAAGGCATTGCCAAAAGAGAAGTTTGGCTTGTGTCTTAGACTTATTAGACTGCATTAATTCCTCTGAGGAGAAGGCTACTGTTCTTGTGGCAGAAGATCAGTAGTGGAGGCTATTCTTTGAGGAGAATAATGTTGGTGTTTTTTTTGTTTTGGTGGAGATTAGTTCGATTATGAGCTAAAGGTGGAGAATTGTGAGTGTTATCTCATAATCTCAAAATCAGCACAGTAAACTAGTGAGTTGATAGGATCAGATAAGATGACTTAGGCCTTATCAGATGAGTTGAAGGGTTTCAATCAGATGAGAAGGTGATGCTTAGAGTTCAGCACAGTTGGAATCAGCACAGTAAGATCAGCACAGTACTGGACTAAGATCAGTACTTCAGCAGACTGGACTAAGATCAGTACTTCAGCAGAGTGTACCAAGATCAGTACTTCAGCAGAGTAGATCAGCTCAGTACCAGATCAGCACAGTACTTGGGTCAGCACAGTACTTGGTCAGTGCAGTTAAGATCAGCACAGTATGGAGTCTATCAGCAGAGTTAGCTTTTGATCATCAGAGCAGAAGAGTTGGGTATCAGAACACTAAGTAGTGATCTGATCTTTATGGGCAAGTCTTCTGGTTCGAAGTTAGTTAGTTTAACTAACAGTTTTACAGTTACAACAACTTGAGGGCATAACTACCATTTCAGTTGGGCAATAACAGAGCGCATGAGTTGTTACAAGCGGTTGCAAACGGTTGATAACTACTCAAAACAGTTCCTAACAGCAGCAACTACCTTTGGTCTTTATATACTCTTGTTTTGTACATTGTAAAGGTTGACACCTTTTTGGGATGAGAGATTTAGTACGTTATTGTATTCTTTGAGTTGTGTGAGTTCACGAGTGAAGTGAGGAAATATCCAATTCCGAGTGAATGAGTGTGTAAACATTTTTTATCAATCAAAGAAGTACTAGTCTGGTCCAGTGGATGTAGATCACATTGATCGAACCACTTAAATCCTTGTGTGCTGTTTGTCTCGTTGATTACTTTTCTGAATTACTATCCTAGAGCACTTATTTCTTCTATATTCAAGTGTTCTAATTAGTTGGAGACGTCTAACCGATCGGAATCATCTTGACAATTTCACTAGAGAAAAGATCAAGGAAGGCCTAATCACACTCATTCACATTCCAACTCAAGAGAATTTGGCTGATATCCTGACCAAGCCACTGCCTCCAGCTGCTTTCCTAGATCAGAAGTCCAAAATGGGACTTTTGGATATCCACTCCCATTTTGAGGGGGTATAAGGGTTTATGCAATAAACCTCCTGTTTAGGAAATACACCTCCTAACTTACACCCTTTTCTCATGTTTTTGATAGATACCCTTCCCTCTTATATTTAGGTAGTTAGTTTGTTATTAGTTAGTTATTTTGTAAACAGTTAAACTTACTTAGCCTATATAATCTAAATTAGGGTTAGGTGGTTAATTGAGTTTTTGGATATTCATTCTTCAATTGTAATCTTCTTCGAAGATCATTCTCTTTTGATATCAAGAATATGGAGTTTTGATTTTTATCTCCACAATCTAAAATAAAATCAATTAAGAGGCTGTCATTAGACTACTACTTAAATATAAGCATGCGATTTTTATCCAATAAAACGTATTGACCCGCTTTAAAATATGAGCTCAATTGCAAATACAAAGACCAACCCATGTATAAAATTCTCGACCGACGGAGGGGTACGTAGTTTCGTATAATAGAGCCCATTGAGAATATTATATACACACACCATAATTCTTTATTTATTTTTTAAAATGATTTAGAATTAATACATGCATGCTAACCAATTCGTGGAGTCCTTCAACTCATGCCCAATAGCTAACGTGCTCTCGACTTTCTTCCTAATTTCCAATCATCTACTTATGACCATTTCCTCATCCACCCACCTCACAAATTAATTAATTAATACACCCACTGGCCACTGCCACACACACACCTTAAATACACGTACGAAATATTGAAATTACAACGCCACTTAATTAAATTTGTTTGCAAACATAATGGACGTCAAGTCACAATATCGCCGGCATCCCAACGCCGCCATGCAAGGCGGCGACACTCCCCATTTGCACCGGAGCAAGAGTGCTGCGGCCACTCCCAAACAACATTCCAAAGGCGAAAAAAAATCAGTTAAAAAGAAGCCGGCGGCGGAGGGTAGTGACGACGGCGATGGAAGATTGGTTAGGTTTATGCCACGTAGTGTGAGCAAGAGGGAGGAGGTGCGGGTGCCCACGGGAAGGCGATCGGGCTCGACTTCTCCGTCTGCGTGGGCGTTGTCCCCCGGACGGTCGCTGCCGGTCCGTCCGGCGGTGGAGGTGGTGCCGAAATCTCCGGCGAGGTTTGATGAGAAAGCTGTGAAGAAGGGGGGCGGCGCCGTGGGTGGGGTTTTGAAATACTTCGTCAGGCAGAAGAAAGTTTCGCCTTTGTTGGAAGAAGAGTACCATCAGTACCGCGTGGCGTACAACAGGCTTTTGCAGTGGAGGTTTGCCAACGCTCGAGCTGAGGCATCAATGGCTGCCGTCAAGAGGATGGCTCAGGTATTTAATTAATTTATATTTCACTTTACAATTCATCCCACCAAAACATTCATGCATGACTTTTAATGTAAAAATTGTTTAATATATTTTTCAATTTATCCGTCACTTTTTAGACTAAGTAAAGTTAATTGCAAAATATATCTTTGATTTAATTTTTCAAAAAAATATTAATGATATTTTTCCAACTCTGATGTGTTGATTTAACCAAATACAAGAATTAAACAATTTCATTTAATACACTATTATAGGAGGGTATATAATAGTCATTAGTTTTCTAATTTGTGTGAAATTCGAAAAACCTCAATTAAATTGGAATGTAGGAAGTAGTATTTAAAATAATAATAAAGTAAATAAAATAAATAATGAGTTTAATGGAATAGTATTTAAAGTGTGACAAAGTATATAAAAGTGATAAAACTATTTCGTTTTTAGGAAATATGTAATCTAGTAAAAAATTGTAAAACACGGAGAGAGTGGTTAGTTCTTCGAGTCACACTTGTGTGCACTCAATTGCATTGTGCAATTGTTCCACAATTTTAACTTAATTATAGTGTATTAAATCAAAAAATTAATTAAATAATTAAAAATATATATTAAACACTTAAAATTCAATTGATGATATAAATAAAACATTTCTCTTACGCAAACTTGTTCTTCCAGATTTCCACGTATATTACCATTATTAAAAAATATTCTACAAATTTGATCAGTTTTTTTTTTAAGTATTTATTAGGTGACATTTTAAAATTGAGCTAGATTCTAAAATTTTAAATTAAGTAGCTAGAATCAATGTTAGATTTAAAATTTAAAATCGTTGTTAGTGGCATGCATTATATATAACTCAGGAGGAAAACACATTTGAGTCGGTCGTTAGACGGCACCTCGATCTTAGTTAGATATAATTGAAACGTATGTTAAAATGTAATTGAAAATTGTGATGGACAGGAAAAGGTGGTGAGTAGGTGGGTAAGAATTTCAGTAATGAGAAAGATAGCGGCGGAGAAACGGTGTGAAATTCATGAAATGAAAGTGTACGAGGTATTGAAGGGGCAAATGCGATTACTGAAAGAATGGCGCAAAATAGAGGCTAAGAATATGGAAGCCGTTGGGAGGGTCGTTAGAAAGCTATCCGCCGTCTCAACTTGTCTCCCTCTTCTCCATAATGCACAGGTATGTATATTTATCCATCCATTCACCCTTTTGTAGTATGTAATTTTAAATTATTTAATTACATTTTTAACTCATTTCATTAAAATTATAGTTCAATTGCACCATACACTAAAATGTACATGTGTGACTCATTTATAAATTATTATACTGTACGTGCAATATAATATTAATTAAGATATAAGGAATTTATTTTCAGGTGAGCAGTAAAAATAACTTGTTCCTCTAATTTGTTCATAAAGATGATATTACTTTGTAAAAATTTATATAAAATATTTTATGCATGTAATATTATTAATTGAGCTAGGTAAAAACTTGTTGGTTCAATCCGAGTCAAATCTTGGTCAACACATATCAATTTAATTAAAATAATATTTTTTGCATCAAGGTCAAAATTATATTACTATAATGTAAAAAAATGTATTGTTACAAGTCCAAAATTATATTTCAGACACTTAATTTTTTGTCCCTTGAGATTAGTCGGTCCTTGGAACGAATACCCAAAACTTCAAAAAAAAAAAGACACTTAATTTTTTGGGCAAATTTACCCGAATATATTTGAACATGTAATAGTGTTTTAATGACATTATAGTAACATATTTTTGATCTTGTACTAGCAGAATATTATGTTATTATATAGAAAATATGCTAATGTAAAGCAAAAAATATTTTGCTACTACAAGATAAATAAATGTTACTATTAGTTTAAACATATTCTGGACACTTTATTTTTTAATCGAATTTGCTCAAATATTTTTTAATTTGTAGTTGTAGTAACAATATATTGATCTTATAGTAAACTATCTGCTTACACTTAATTCATAATTTTATTTTATTCTTGAGGATTTGGATCCAGGCCTATTACCACTTTTTTTTTTAATTGTCTTAATTACACACATTTTATGTGTTAAAAAATATTTTATATCAGTGTTCTCAATTAATTTACATTGCTTTAATATCCCATGAATATTTTAGGTTGTTTATTTTAAAACAAATTGCACGATATAAATTTGCACATAAGACTTACTCGATTAATTTTACAGGCGAATGTAGTGTCGGTATACGACGCCATATCAACGGCCGAGGAGGTGATGGACAATATAAAATCGATGATTCTAGGCATGCACTCGCAGGTAATAAGAAAGACGTTTTTAAAAATAATATTTTTTTTATATCCATCAAAAGTATATACATACTCTGGCCGCAAAAGTTTTTTTTTTTAAATAGATAAGTTAAGAGTGTTGTTGAATATTATAAAATTCATTTATGATAAAGTAGATTTTGTTAGTGAAGTTAAGTGATAATTTAAGTAATTAAATAATGGTTGGAGGGTAAAAATAAAATGATGTTTAAAAAAAACGAATGTGTATACTTTTAGTGGTCGAACAACATGGTAAAACAATTACTTATTAATTGTATGGTTAATTGTTGTTAGGTTGAGAAAACATGTTTTCTTCTAACGGAGCTGTTGGTGATACTGAAACAACACAAACAATTCCTGCCACAACTCCAAAAAGGAGTCACTTTCGTTGCATCACTAGAGGTAATTATGAAACCTGATTTTTCTTATTTTAATTAATTAGCCTGCATTACTTTCACATGTACCATATGTATTAGTAATTTCAAAGACACTATATATGATATATTACATGTGAAAATTGAAATAGTTTTGTAACTTCATTTGGGATTATATATTCAAAATGGGCCCGAATCCAATATTTTCTGTTGGGCAAAGGACTTATGTCAATGTTTCTGGGTTTGACTATATGCACCTCCATTTCGGAGAGATGCACTCCCCCTTTTAGTATATTAATAAAATAATAGTGTAAAAAACCAAAAATGCCCTTCATTAAAATATAGTATACTACATGCACCCCTTTATTAAACACAACCCCATTTCTTTCACCTTCCACTTACACCACACCTCCGACCACCCCCAACACCCATTTCCGGCGACTATAAAATCAAAACCAAAAAACATCTGTAAATTCCAAAATATACATAAAAAATATCACAATTTTTTTTTTATAAATTTCGACACTGGTTGGTCGATCATATTCACTCTCGTCGACACATCGTTGTCGACGGGAGTGTATATGATCGAAAATATTGGCGGAAAAAATAAATTCGATCATGCAATGTCGACGAAATATACTCTCGTCGACAACAATTTGTCGACGAGAGTATATTTGTCGAATTGCATAGTCGAAAATAAAAAATAAAAAAAAAAATTCTGAAGAAGCAGAAAACCTAATTAACCCAAAAAAAAAAACCCTAATTAATTTGGACCAACCTTGAAACGGGATCGGGGTGGATGGGGCGGCCGACGGCGGGGAATTGCCGGAATCCGGAATAGGGGAGTGGGGGAGCAAAAATACAGAAGAAAAAAAGAGTGAGGAGTCGCGACGAGGAGAGGGAGAGGGAAAGAAGAAAGGGGGGGAGAGGGAGGAGCCGCGACGGCTGCGGACGGCGGGGGCTGGGAGAGGGAGGGAGGAGGCGGCCGGTGGTGGGCGGAGCAGGCCGACTGCTGGATTTTTTTTCCCTTTTTTTTCATGGCCATACGAGGAGGCGGCCGGTGGTGGGCGGGCACGGCGTCAGGCTGCCAGACGAAGAGGCGGCCGGACGAGGGGGCGGCGGCCTGCTGGATTTCGTTTTTTTTCTTCCCTTTCTTTTTTGCGGCCAGACGTGGAGGCGGCCGGTGGTGGGTGGGCACGGCGTCAGGCGGCCAGACGAAGAGGTGGCCGGATGGGGAAGTGGTCGGACGAGGGGCGGCGGCCGGCTGGTGTGGGGGGAGGAAAGTGGAGAGGATGAAATGAAATTAGGTTTTGGGTGGGGTGTGGGTAGTAATAGGAATTTATTGGAGACAAGGGCAATTAAGACAATTGAGGGAGGGTGTGTCCAATTTTAGGGGGAGTGCATAAATCGGGGGAGTGCATCCTCCGAAATGGAGGTGCATATAGTCAAACCCTTTTTATTTACAGTATTTATTTACGGATCAGGCTCTAAAACGCACCACTCTTTTAGCCCAATCCAATAGGTTTTCAACACCCACCTGGGCTCAACACATGCTCATGGATTTCGGTATGAAAAAAATTGCATATCGAATATCGTTCTAAAAATTTGGTCTGATCCATACCGAAAATATTAAAACACTGTTATACCAAAATACTTATGTTTTTAAGTTATTTTAGTTTAAGAAATAATGCTCTTATAAAATTATAAATTATATTATAAAATTTAAGGTTTCAATATTCGGCATATAACAGTATGTAGTATATTAGCGAATGTCGAGGCTTTTTTGGTATTCTGAAATTTCAGTATTTTCCCTATCTGTAGTCATGAATATGTACTTTAAAATACTTTTAATTAGATCTTGTGAGATTTTATTTAGATTACATCTTCACAATTTGTAAAAAAGGAGGTCAAATATTTAATTCTACAGTCTATTAATTAAAAGTATGAGAAGGATTCAATATATTAAAAATTACATATTATTTTTTATATATTATTATCTTTAAAAAATAAAGCGGAGTAATGATTTTGAGATAAATTTGGTGCAGGCCGGAGAGAAAAGTTTGAGAGTGCATCATATTCAACTGCTGAAGCAACTGAATGAATCAAACCGGAATTTATAATCATTTTTAATTTAGTGCACAATGTACAGTTACCCACTTACTTATATAAACAACTTGTCTCTATACTTTTTTTTTAAACTTATATGGATAGAATTAGAATTTTATGTAAATTAGGAATTTAAAATTCTAGATTTTCAATTACACATTCAATTCACATATAAAATTACTAATAAACCTATTTTTTCCAATATAATCTACATTGTACACTTAAAAATAGTGGCAAATACATCCAACAATTAATTTAGCACAAAGTAAAATTTTAGCCAATCAAAATCTCAAAACAAAAAAGTGCTTTTACTATTCATCAATCACTTCAAATTAGGGCTGAAAATTCGTGCTATCGTGTCGTGTTTCGTGTCGACACGATAGTGACACGACACGATAAGGCCAAACACGAACACGACACGATAAGGATCTGTGTCGACACAACACGAACACGATAATTTTCGTGTCAACACGACACGATAACGACACGTAACACGATAACAACACGATAACGACACGATAAGAAAATAAATCAATTTAAAATTGTATTAAATATATAAAAAATAATATATTTATATAAATATAAAAAATTATCGTGTCATTATCGTGTTATTATCAGATACATGTCATTATCGTGTCGTGTCATATCAGGTAAATAACAGGTTAACGGGTTGTTAACAGGTTAATGGGTTACCTGTTAATTTTATCGTGCTTAACAGGTTGACACGAACCCGACACGAACCCGATAAGGCCAAACACTAACCCGTAATTTTCGTGTCGGATTCGTATCGTGCTATCGTGTCGTATTGAAAATTGTCACCCCTACTTCAAATCTCAAAATTTCAAAATCGTGTCATTTCCAGATCACCTAAATTGAGTAAATTCATAAGAAACATGCATACCCCTTGAACATAAAAGTCCGGGCTGGGGGAAATAGTAATTTCGTATCTGGGCAGCTTAGGTAGCTATGATGGTTTTGCAACTTTAATCAATTCAATTTCACTCAATCATAATATTTTATTATCTTTGAACATAAAAGTCGTCCAACTCATTATTTCTTGCAGCACGTTGACAAACACTAATCACTACTCTTGATCGGATCCTATGATTTCTTCAAACCATGCTCCCAATTCTCAAATTTTATACTTACCCTCCACTAAAAGTATGATAATATCTTTTAACACAAATTTTAAAAAAAATAGATAAAGTAAAGATGTTGTGAAATAAAAATAAAGTGAATTTTCATAAAAGAAAATAGACAGCCAAATAAAAAAAGTGAACATACTTTTGATGGACAAAAAGAGTATTATTCATTTTAATTATACTACTTAATAGTATCAATTTGCAATTTGTATTATATACTCCATCCGTCCTGGATTAACTTTCATACTTACTGTTTATCCCCTTTTTAAAAAAATTTATAATAAATAGAATTTTGAGATATAATTTTATAAAAAAATAAATAAGTGAATTGATTTGTGTGTATGTATGTACTATAAAAATAATGACATTAAATATAATATTTTAGATATTGTATGAGTGGAATTTCTAAAGGACCTAAAAAGTAGGTGTGAAAGTTTATTTGGGACCCGGAGGGGAGTACATTTTTCAACTTGCACCGTGTACAATATTTTTTATCCAATTGCTTGCATTATGTGAAACTGATGTATTGCAAATTAAACTCTTTTTTTTTTTAAATAAAAAATAGCTAGAAAACACAATAAATATAAATTGTAGGTTGCAATCGATCAATTTCGTGCACGTGCAAGTGGAAGTTGCATTATGATAAATTAAAAAAGAACTCAAGTATATTTTGCCTAGCAGTTGCTCTATATAACTCAATTAATCTGGCCGGCTAGATTCATACACTACTTACGAAGAAAGAAAATGAGATAAAAGAAAAAATAACGTAGCAAATAATTTAACAATTTATCTGGCTAGATTCATACACACTAGTTGCACACAAAATTTTGTTCTCTATAGTGTAATTAATTGTTGGCTAACAAGACTGGTTCCAATACAAATATGCTCTCCTCATCTCAATTAACTTTATGAGTTCTAGATCCTAACAATAGTGCTTTTTAAAAAAAAAAAACGGACATAATAATACACATTCGACCCCCAGTTATCATAGTAACATAAACATAAAACACTAAAAAATATAAAATTAGCGACCACATTCAAGATGAAAAAATGGTCGAAAAATGCATTTTCAACGAATTTATGTTAAATTGTGTATATTCAACTTAATTCAAAAGTATAGTTTGTACAATATATATAGAGGACTTTTTTTCTAGAGCCTTTCACCTAACAACTAGTTGTTAGTAGCCTAACACGAACCTAACTAACTAACTACTCTTCTTCTTCTAGAATCAGCTTATTAGGCATGTGTGTTGCATGTTTGTATTACATGCATATTAGGGTTTAGGGTTTGCATGAGTTTTCATGCATGTTTTGGTTTATACTTCAACATGTCCCCGAAGAATTTGGACCACCTGTCGAAGAGAGAGCAAACCAAGTACAAAGATGCGAGAAACGAGCTGGAGCTAATGCCTTAGTTAGAAGATCAGCTGGTTGTTCTTCAGAAGAGATGAATCGTATGTCAAGAAAGCCATCTTGCACCTTTTCTCGTAGAAAGTGAACATCGACTTCAATGTGTTTAGTGCGAGAGTGAAATGCAGGGCTGAAAGCAAGGGTTATGGCCCCTTGATTATCGCACCATAACAGACCTGGAGTGGAGATGGGAATGTGTAACTCTTTGCAGATGCTAGCAATCCATAAGATGTTTGTGGTGGCAAGTGCTAGAGCCCTGTATTCAGCCTCCGTGCTACTGCGAGCTACCACAGATTGCTTGCGAGAGCTCCAAGAGATCAAGTTCCTGCCAAGAGTGATACAAAAGCCTGAAGTACTGCGCCTATCATCAATGCTAGAAGCATAATCAGCATCCACGAACCCCTGCAACCTGTAATCTGAAACTGGAAAAAAAAGAAATACCATGAATAAGAGAGCCTTTGAGGTATCTAAGAACCCTCTTACATGCTTTCCATTGATTTTGTGTAGGACTTTGCAAAAACTGTGATAACTTGTTCACACTGAATGAGATATCAGGCCTGGTTAGGGTGAGATACTGAAGAGCTCCAACAATGCGTCTGTATAAGGTATGTTTATCAAAAGGAGGGCTGTCAGAGAGGGAGAGTTTAGTGTAGGGACATATGGGAGAAAGACAAGGTTTGGAGTCAGAAAGATTAGCTTTGGCAATGATATCTGTGGCATATTTAGACTGTGTAAGTTTGATGTGAGAGGAGGTGGAGTGAGCTTCAATACCCAAGAAGTAGTTTATCTCCCTTAGATGTTTGAGAGAAAATTGGGAGTGAAGATCATCAATAAGAGATTGAACTAGAGTGGAATCATCACCAGTTATGAGTATGTCATCTACATACACAAGTAACAGAGTTGTATTTCCATGCAGAAACCTATGGAACAGACAGTGATCAGATGAGGAGTGTGTAAAGCCTTGATGCATCAAGAAGTTCTTGAGAGTGTCATACCAGGCCTTAGGGGCTTGCTTGAGGCCATACAATGCCTTTTTCAGTTTGCATACATAGTGAGGGTGCTGTGAATCAATAAAACCCTCAGGTTGAGCAATGTATATTGTTTCATGTAGAACACCCTTAAGAAATGCATTGTTGATATCAACTTGTTGTATAGCCCATCCTTTGGAGACAGCAAGAGTGAATACAATGCGTAGTGTAACTGACTTGATCACAGGACTAAAGGTACTGAAGTAATCTACACTAGCTTGCTGTTGGAACCCTCTAGCTACCAACCTGGCTTTAAACCTTTCAACAGAGCCATCTTTGTTATATTTGACCCTGAATAGCCACTTAGTGGTAATAGGGTGAATATCAGATGAAGGGGGTACCAATGTCCATGTGCCATTCTGAATTAAGGCATCATATTCCAACTGCATAGCACTTCCACTTAGGGTGTTGAACAACTTCTGTAACACTGTTGGGTTCAGGAATTGGGAGTGTAGATATGAGAGCCTTTGGTTTAAAGATTCCAGACTTTGATCTTGTCTGCATAGAGTGTTATGAAGGGATAACTGCTGGAGTTATAGAGGCTGGAGGGAAACAAGTGGAGACAGGAGAAGGAGGAAGCATATATCTGGTAGAGCTTGAAGAGGTACTGTCATGAGCATGAGAAGAAGCAGGAGAATTGTTGATGGGAGAATTTGATGAGGAGGGTGTGAAGTGATGAGATGATGAGTCATAAGATGATATATGAGGAGATGATAAGGCTGTTGCTGAGGGAGGATGATGGGTGAGATCTGCTGGTATTTGAGCTGAGAAGTTGGGGGAGGAATTATGGGGAGTATGTGAAGTGGTGGTAGAAGAGAATTGAGGAAACTCTTCTTCATTAAACTGGACTGAAGCTGAGATGAAATTTTTTCCAGATTCATGAAGGCATTTGTAACCTTTGTGAGAAGGGCTATACCCTAGAAAGATACATTTGGAGCTCCTGAATTGCAGCTTAGAAGAGTTGTAAGGCCTCAGAAAGGGGAAGCATGCACAACCAAACACCCTTAGTAAATGATAATCTGGTGATCTGTTATACAGTGATTTAAATGGAGAGGTCTGCTGAAGAACTGGAGTAGGAAGCATGTTGATTACATATGTTGTAGTTGAGAAGGCATGCCACCAAAATGCCATGGAAAGCCTAGATCTAGCTAGCATAGCTAAACCAAACTCAGTTATATGCTAATGTTTTCTTTCAACCAATCCATTCTGGGGGTGAGTGTAAGCACAAGACAAACGAACTTGAATGCCAAGAGATTTAACCAATTTATCTACAGGAAGAAACTCAGTGCCCATATCATGTTGAATGGCTTTGATTGACACTCCAAAAGACCTCTCTACTGTTTTCATGTACTGTGTAAACACATTGACCACCTCAGATTTTGCCACAAGAGGAAACACCCATACAAATCTTGTGTAATCATCAACTAATGACAGATAATATCTATAGCCTTCAATAGATAAGCAAGAAGTAGGCCCCCAAACATCCATGTGTATTAACTCAAAGGCATGAGAAGTATGATGTTGAATAGATGAGAAATGTTTCATATGAAGTTTGCCAAGCTTACATTCATCACAGAAAGAAACATGAGACTCCTTACAATGAATATTCAAGCTTCTTAAAACAGTAGAGAGAGCCGAATTACCAGGATGTCCCAATCTACAGTGCCATAATCTCCAAATGGATTTATTATTTCTAACAACATCATCACTACTAGACTTATTAACAGTGGCAGCAGATATACCATCCTTATTCTAGTGAGAGCTTGAGTTCTGATGAGAGTTCAAGCATCCAAAATCCAGTGTGTATAATCCATCTTTAAGCACCCCTCTCAAGAGAATCTTGTTGGACTTGAGATCCTTAACAAGACAACAATCAGCATAGAAGACAATAATAACATCATTATCCTTAAGGAACTGAGATATACTCATGAGATTTCTAGTAATTGCAGGCACATGTAAGACATTATTCATTACTAGAGAAGATGATGCACCATTAACTGGTATAGAAAGGGAACCAGTATGTAGTATAGGAGTAGACTCACCATTTCCTACCACAAGAGAGTTCATACCTTGGTATGGGGAGTTGAGTTGCAGATTGGCTAGTTGAGATGTTACATGGTGTGTTGCTCCACTATCAACACACCAGGTTGAGTTCTGAGGAGTGTAAGTAGTGTTGGAGGAGGAGGCACCATGATCCATGTGATTGGTGAGAGCAACATGTGAAGGAGCACCAGAGGAGTAGTTTTGAGCAGATTGATATGAAGGATAGTTTTGATGTGGAATATGCGAGTTGTATTGAGTAAGGTGAGCTTGAAAGGGTTTAGATGGACGTGTGGTGGATGAATAAGATCTGGATTGAGAATTGTCAAGTCCATTGAAGGATTGATCAAACCTTTTGTAACACTTGGCTGCCACATGATATTTCCTGCCACATAGCTGGCAAACAATTCTAGGCTTCGGATATACTTTGCCTTTGCTAGCATTTCTAGTATTTGCACCACGATCTCTTGAAACAACATGAGCTGATGGATTCAAGATGTTACCTCCAGAGAACTGAGTTTAATGAGAAGTATGAGATAACAATCTCACTTCATAGGCCTGCAATATGGACTGCACCTCTGGAAGAGAAGGTATATTGCCTCTAGTTGTAAGATTGACCACCACTGCATCATATTCAGAACCTAGGCCACCAAGTATATACAAAACTAACTCAGCCTCCTTGATTATGTTCCCAGCATGATGCAAGCCATCAACAATAGATCTCATCTTCAGTATAAATGCATCAATGCTGAGATCGCCTTTCTTTAGAGTTTGGAGTTGCAGTCGAAGAATCATAGCTTTAGCACCAGATTGAGACTGGAACAGTGATTCAAAAACCAACCATAACTGAAACGAATGCTCACACCTGCTTACATGACCGAGCATCGTATCAGAAACTGAGCTCAGCAACCAGCTAAGGAGAAACTGATCCTTGCGGTGCCAAGAAATTGAGTCTGATGTTGACTCATTCGAATTAATTGGAACCTCCGTGCAGAGGAGCACATCCTCAAAACAATGAGCACGAGTAGAAGGGTGAGGGAGAGAGTGAGGGAGGAGAGTGGGTGAGAGTTAGCCATAGGAACAACCGACCCTATTCCGAGCGTTCTCCGGTGAGGCAATCATACAACCCTAGCCGTAGATCTACCCAAACCCGTAGTTATCCCCAGAGGACAGATAGGAAATCGGAAAATGAAAAGAATTATCGACGGAAAACCCGTGGGAATGCTGCCTGGCGAGAGAAACTAGTCGGCCTCAAAATGAGAAGTGCAGTCACTTTATTCTTCAGAAATTTCCCAGCAGAATGCACCTTGGATGATCTGAAATATAGCTTCAACAGAGTTGGAAAGGTGTTGGATATCTTTAGACCACAGAAAAAAGACAGAGATGACAAACCTTTTGGTTTCGTTAGGTTTCAGTGCAACACGGACGAAACAAACATGCTCCAAGCTCTCAACGAAACCTGGATGGGAAGTTATAAAATCAGGGCCTATGTTCCGAGATATGAGAGAACGCTGGAAAAACCGCAGACATCGCCTCCAACAGGTGAAAGATCCTTTGAAGCAAACAGAAACAACAGGAAACAAGAGATCACCTTTGCGGACGCAGTAATGAGCACCGGAAACACCGCCCATGCCGGAAAACTGTTGGGGAGGGAGGCAAGAACACGTCCTGTGGAAATGGGGGCAGAAACACACCCTATACCAAAAGAGGTGCTAAATGTCAAGTTCAAAACGAATACGGAGGAAACTGAGTGGTTGAAATCATGCTTCACAGGAGCCCTAAGGAAAGAGTTTTCGTGGGAGGACCACAGAGAGGAGATGCAACAAGAGTGTGTAAACATTCTAAAACTACGAACGCTTGGGGCGGACACGATCCTTATTCAAAATATCTCCGGAAAAAGCCACGAAGAAATTACAGGAGCCATGGAAGAGTGGTTCCAATACTGGTTTGAATGGTATAGAGAATGGCGCCCGATCGATGTGAGTCACAAGCGTATGGTGTGGACGAGATGGATCGGAGTCCCTGCTCACGTGTGGAATGCGCGCTTTTTCGAATCGGCGAGTGTTACCATCGGAAAACTGGCCAAAATCGACAAACAAACTGCAGATAAAACCCGCCCCGACTTTGCAAGGGTCCTCATCTCCATGTCGTATCTCAAAGAAGTGAACCAGGTTATGCACTTGGACATTGATTAACTTATTTTATATTTCTTAATTGATTAAATTATAATTTTTAAAAATTGTGAATGTATATTTTTTTTACTATCTAATTGTTAATGTAAGTTTTTGTGCTTTAGTTCATATATCTAATTTAATAACTTTGAAAATTTGTATATGTAATTTTTTTTTAACTTTATAAATTATAGGGTTAATTGCAAAATAAATCACGAACTTTAGTAGATTTATCAATTACAACATATACTTTTTTTCTTTGCAATTCGATACACCAACTTTTTCAGTTTTACAATTTAATGCACCGACAATTTTTTTTATTAATTTTAAAATGATGTGATGCCGGAAAGATCAAAAACGCCATATTGACGCCAAGTAAGACTGTCAACTAATTAATTATTACTATTTTTTAATGAAAAAAAAACAATTTAAAAACTAAGTAAAAATAAAAATTAAACAAGATGCACATAAATTTTAATCACATTCTTTAATTCGTCAATCCTTTAAACGATTTGTTTGTTTATGATGGACTTAGATTCGCGGTGCTCTTATTCTCCATGGAATTTTGAAAGAAAGCATATGAGAAACCAATTTTATTAACTAAACACACCAATAGCATAAACAACATTTATTGATTAGCCCTAAAAGAGTCATTAAATGACACTATGAATAGAAAATACTCCTAATAAGAAAAAAATAAAAAAATCCATGTAATTGTAGGGGTTGCGAATTCTGAGCGAATATAATTATGTCTTTTGTGTACGTGTGCGTTTAGGATAATTATTAATAAGGGCTTGTTTAATTTTGTATTTTTTAGAGTTTTAATTTTTTTTTCATTAAAAAATAGTAATAATTAATTAGTTGGCAGTTTTACTTGGTGTTAATGTGGCGATTTTAATCTTTTTGGCGCCACATCATTTTAAAATTGATCGAAAAATTTGTCGGTGCATTAAATTGTAAAATTAAAAAAGTTGGTGTATTGAATTGCAAAGAAAAAAAATTCATGTTGTAATTGATAAATCTACTGAAGGTCGTGATTTTTTTTTGCAATTAACCCTAAATTATAATGTATCTAAACTAAATAATTCTCAACATGTAAATTAATAAATCTTGTAATTGTAATTTTAATTATAAACAAAAATCAATTTAAATATATCTAATTACTCTATATTAAATTTATATTTTTTAAATCTTTGATCAATTTTTATTTTTTTTATATCTAATACGATTATAGTATGCAAATAAATACGATCAAATATGATAAGATTAAAATTGCATACAGATACGGTCCACTCTTCTTCAAGTTCTTTGTAGTGTATGCAATATTTATACTGTTAAGCTTCTAACTCATCAGTCTATTTAAACTCAATTTTTTATGAATTCAATTAAATTCATTATTAGAGTTACACACACAAAAAAAAAAATCATTACACTTATTTAACACAATTCACTTTTTTTTTTTTTTATTATGTACAGTTGAAATATTTAACTAACCCAAAAATACAAAATATCATTTAATTTAAGCTCATTCATAAATTAATTTGTATGTCGTGCGTGTTGTGTTTTTCTTTGACAATCAAATTTACTACTTTAATATTACATGTACAATTTACTGAGTTAGTACTTGACACATTTTATAGAAAAATAAATATCATACACCCGAACTAATCTTTCAATTTTTATTTAGGTGCTATTTAATTTTGTCGTTGAAGTTTTATGATTTTTGTGTATTAAATTTATCTTTCCAATTTATTAAGTAATGGAGATAATGTTAATTAATTACTTTAAAAAAAAAAACACTTGGAGAATCCATTAAAACTTTAAATAACTTTCTATACCAATCCCCACAATCTTAAACTCAAAAGAAACAACCAAAAACAAAAATAACATACATGGAAAATGTAAAAAAACAAAAAACTCAAGTATATTAACAATATTTGTCCAAATAATCAGACAATTGGTTTTTGAGGTTCCGGTAAATCTTGTGAATGAGAGGGCGATTTGCGTTTGGGCTTGGCCTCATGCAACATTGACAAGACATCTCTCATGGAGGGTCGATCACCTGGATTTCGACTAGTGCACAACAGTGCAACCCTAAGGAGTAGCACCATTTCCTCCCTCACCGATGCACACGACGATCCGGCATTTTTGTCGAACACTTCCATCAAACCATCCTTCGTCTTTATTTTACACTTCACCCAATCCACAATACTATTCCCCTCCCCAAATTCCGAATCCACCGATCTTCGTCCCGTTAGGATTTCCATTAGCACCACTCCGTAGCTGTATATGTCGCTCTTCTCGTCAACTTGTAACGTATATGCGTATTCTGTCAATAATGAGATAAACAGTTTTATTTCTCTGTGTCATTTTTAAGTGACAAAATATTGATTGGTTCAAAATTAAAGCATGTGGAAATAAAAAAAGTGGAAATTAAAGGAAAAGAGCACTTCACCACGCGCGCGCACTATGGACAATGCACTTGAATAGTAAGTCAGGGAGACAAAGAGGAAAGATGAAAAGGAAAGAGAATGAAATAAGTTGTGCTCCACCATGCTTCTTGTTTACTCTTACTTATAATTACAACACTTGAACAAAATTCAAATGTGGGGTATAGGGGTATAGTAGTGGTTATGTGGGGTGCCCTCTACCTCAAATGCACCTAATTAAAACAAATATCCCTACCACAACCAACTTGAATATATATATTACATATTCATAGGCCACAAGAAACAAAACAAATGCATTTTGAATTAACTTTGACCAAATTTTATTTCATTAAAAAAACTAAAAAGATTAAACACTGTACGTAATTTTTCAATACCTGGCGCAATGTAGCCATACGATCCTGCAATAACGGACATGGACATAGAGTGATCATCGGTGAGAATCAATTTAGCGACCCCAAAATCGGCGACACGAGCTTCCATCTCGGCGTCCAAAAGTATATTACTTGGCTTCAAGTCACGATGAAGAATGACCGGGTCACAATCATGGTGAAGATAGCTAATCCCATGAGCCACACCCAAGGCAATATTATACCTAGTCACCCAATCCCCAACCTTCTCCCCCTTATCCTTCCCATGCAACAAATCATCCAAACTCCCATTAGGCATGTACTCATACAACAACATTGTACACACTTTGTTACTACAACACCCTAACAACCTCACTATATTCCTATGCCTAACATTACCAAGCACATCCACTTCCGCCAACACCCCCCTCCTTTTCCTAATCAATGTGTCCTTATTCTTCCCCCAAAGCTTCTTCACCGCTATGATCTCGCCACCTGGCATCTCCGCCTTGTAAACCGTCCCCGCCGACCCCATCCCGAGAACCTTGTCGCTCAAATTCAAACACTCCACCACGTCCTCCGCCGTGAAGTTTAGCCGTTGGAACGCGGTTAACTTCCACTGTCCAACGTCGGCCCCACTTTCCACGTCAGAGAATCTCCGACCGTAGGCCGCTTGGAAACACCGCGTGCCTACGATCAGGATGAACAGGCCGACGCCAAAGGCGGCGGCCATTATCCAGACCATGGCCCCCGCGGTTTTCTTCGGCTGGCGGCTCCCGCCGCCGCCAGCCTCTTCCACCCTGTCTGAACGACAGGGTTTCTTGATAATTTCGCCGCAGAGGCCTTCGTTCCCGATGAAGGAGCTGGAAAAGACGAACCCGAATGGAGGCACGGGCCCGATGAGCTGATTGTAGGAGACGTTGAAGGTCTCAAGAGTCGTACAATTTTTGAAATTTGACGGAATTGCCCCTGTGAGGAAATTATTGGATAAATCAACTTGTGTGATACTAGGGAGAGCTGAAATCTCCCATGGAATGATTCCAGTTAATGAATTTCTGCTCAAATTCAATAGAATTAGCTTCTCGCAATGGCCTATATCCCACGGAATGCTTCCATTCAACTTATTCCCATCAAGCTCAATCTTGTAGTAATTTCCGCACCCGATGAAATCGGGTATTTTGCCAATGAGACGAGATGAACTCGCACGGAATTCCTGCAAATTCGGAGCGTTCCATATCGTATCTGGAAGCTCCGAATTTAGGGAATTCCCGGAGACGTCGAGTAACTGCAACCTGACAGCATTTCCGAGGTCTCTCGGAATTGGGCCTGTCAGGTCGTTGTTGCTCAAATCGAAGAAAGTGAGATTTGGCAATGACCCGAATCCGAAAGGTATGGATCCGTTAAGGAGATTGCTCCGAATTCTGACCCGGTACAAGGCCGTACAGTTAGCTAACGAAGAAGGGATTTCACCGATGAATTGATTGGAAAAGAGTATCAATTTGGCAAGATTATTGGAGAGGCAGAGATTTGGAGGAATAAAACCTGTGAGATTATTGGAAGAGACATCAAGCCATTGCAACTTGGCATTGGAGCCTAATCTGTACGGTAACTTTCCCGAAAGGGAATTATTCCAGAGGGACAGGCTTTCTAAATTGGGAAGGTCGCCAATTGCTTCAGGGATTTCGCCGCTTAGCTTGTTGTTCATCAATGATAAACCTGTTAGCTCCTTCAAATTCGAAAACCCATCTGGAATTTCGCCGGAAAGGCTGTTATCTGACAAATCAAGAATCTTTAACGATAGCATTTGAGCCCATTTCTTGGGGATTGAGCCTGTGAAGTTGTTTTTGAAAAGTAGGAGCTTTTCCAATTTCTCTAACCGCCATAACTCCGCCGGAAGCTCGCCGGAGAGGTTCGCCGATGAGACGTCGAGGTAGACTAAATTCGACAAATTTGAAAAGAGTGGAGGCAATCCTCCGGTGTAGGCGTTGTAGCCCAATTCGATATGTTGGAGGTACGATAAGAGGCCTAATTGAGAAGGGATTGGGCCCGAGAGTGAATTTCCTTGCAAGAAGAGAGATTGAAGCTTCGAGAAGCTTCCGTAGCTCGAAGGGATTTCGCCTTCGAAGTAGCTTCCGCCGAGGTTGAGGTATTGGAGGTGCTTCAAGTGAGTGAGATCTTCGGGCAACGGGCCGACGAAGTTGTTGCTGAAGGCATTGAAGAAAGTGAGAGATTTGAGATTTGAAATCCCATATGGGAAAGTGGAATTGAACAAGTTGTGATTGATGTCGAGTGATTGGAGGTTCGGGAGGTCGAAAATTGCGGAGGGGAGCGGGCCGTCGAACGAATTCCAGCTCAAGTTTAGATAATGCAAATGGGATAAGTATTTGATGTCGGGTGGTATCTGGCCGGAAAGGTTCCGGCCAGATAAGTCCAGCCCCGTGACTTGGTTTGTTCTTCGGTCGCATTTGACGCCAGACCAAGAACACCAGGCACGGGGCTTGGAGAATGCAGTTGTGGGGTCCCAATTTTGGAAGGAGTTGAGGGGATCGGTGAGGGCGGATTTTATGGAGACGAGGGAGAGGAGTTGGAGGGGCGGAGCGGCGGCGGAGACGACGGAGAGTAATGTGATGAGGTGGAGGAGGAAGGGAGAGAGGTGGTTCATGGTGTTGTGATATTGGAAATGAGTGAGAAATGGTTTGTAGTAAATTTAAGGTAGGGAAGGTTTTGATGGTGAATAATGCTTTTTCGGAGTGCATGGTGTTCCATGATGATTAGCTTACAAGAGTGGGCTGTGTTTTGGCATGAGAGAGAAGAAGTATACAAACTATTTGTTGAAAACTAACTTACAAACAAGACTATATAGTATAGTATAGTATGATCATGTCTTTTTTTTTACATTTGTTGTCTTTCTCTCTCTTGTATTATACTTTTGGTTTCTTTACCCTTTTTCTTTTGTTTTGGCCCTCCCCCACTTTTCATCATTCCTTGTTTCCTTTATCTTTGGCCCATCACCACCAATTTCATAAATCAGGCCAATGTTTGTTGCTGCAGGATCCAACAAAGTTAATATTACAATTTCCCACCATTTCAATTCTCTTTTCTTTTCACTCTCTTGCTAGTATTAATATGTATGTGACTCCACACATACGATTTTACTCATCAATTGTAACAAGGGATTTGTGTACTCGTCACGTTTTAGTTTAAACTAGTGTCATGTTTCAATTACATGTGGTTGCTTTATATAAATGATTACTATTCAGTTAAGTTAAAATATTACTCATGTTTCAATCAAAATTGTTATCACTTTTCACTTTTATTCCTAGTTGCACGGTGTGACACTTGCACTGTGGAACTGCTACAAAACTAATATTGCTAAGTAAAAATAATTAATACTGATCAACAAATATCTTTTAGTAAAACAAATAATGTCACTTGAAAATGTACTTGAATCGTACTGTAGAATTAAAGAATGCACACACGTGTGTGTGTATATATATATATATAATGAAATGAACTCTGATGGTGAATTTTTTAACTTATAAAACCCAAAACCTGTATAAAACACTCTAATATTATACAAGTAATTTATGCGGATCTTAGGTTGAATAAGAAACTATGTGAAAGTCGTATACATAGAGGTAGATGAAACAAAAGGAACCTTGGAGATGAAATTGGGGTCATGAGAGTACCACCACCACTAGGTCCACCACTAGTACCTTCTATAACAGTAGTTGTATTTGGATTAATTAAAGAATTTGAGGTTAGATTCAAAGTAGCAAATTCTTTGATATGATATTATTTTGGTGAAAGAATTTGCCAAATGGATTTCAAATATAAATATATTACAACAATGTCACAATCAAGTGTATAAAATCCTTTCTTTTGGCTTAATTAATAAGACCCATTGGACTCTGCTTCCTCCAAAATCCAAATTATCTAAAAAAGCGATGATAATATATATATATATATATATATATATATATATATATATATATTCTAAATATGCCTATTTTTTCATTATCATAATTATAAAATTGGATGGAGGGATTAGTATTTTATATTATTTGGTAATTTTTTGCAACATGATTGAATTTGATTTTTTATTATTTTGGCTTTATATGAAGAAACTGCACAGTGTTACCTAGACAACCTAGTTATAACATATATTGTAGGCAGAGCTATTGAAAAGTGGTCTGTCTGATAAGCAAATAACCTGCAACGGTGTAGGCATTAGTTTATTATTTGTGATGATGGTAGTCCTTAATTTTTAAAACTATTCAATTAGTTTTATAATTTAAAAAGAAAAGTTACATTTACTATCTCCTTCTCACAATTACTTTCACATTTTTCTTTTCGAGATGTTCCATAATAACTTTCACACCCTAAAATTGGAAAATCCTCTATAAATCCACCCTCACAATGTTCTTAATTTTATAAAAATGTCATTACTTTTTCTCCACACATATACAAAAATCAACTCATTTCTTTACTTTATACATAAAATTTTACAAAATTACTTCACAAAACATCACTCATTATTACATTTTCTTAATATGCGTGTTCATCTACATATGAAAGTAATATTGTGACGGAGGAAATATTTTATTTGATAGGATAGTGGAGTTTTAATGTGCAATGGGGGTTGGTAAAATCTGGGCTCGCATTGAACATGCCACGTATGGATCGATCTGGACCCGATCAATCGAGTATGGGACGGGTCGTGATTTTTATCGAATTTGTCTTCAGACTCGTCATACATAAATATTATACTCCCTCCATTCAAATTTTATATGGAGTATTTATGTCTCAAAATTTTTTTTAGAAAAAAAGTGTAATGATTAGAGTCTTGAGGGTAATTTTATAAACTTTTATATATATAACAAATAAAATAGTTGGATTAAGTGTATAATGGACCTCAAAAGCAATAACATGAAAGGGTAAATATGTGTATATTGTGAGAGTAAGTGTCCAAGCTTTTTAGGGACGGAGGGAGTAGTATATTTATCATCAACCTCAAAACCATTACCTTTTTACTCAAATTTTCACTCTCTTTATTTATACACAATTACTTTATTTATAAGTCGACTCCGAATTACGGCATAATACTCTCCAACACATTTATTTTATATATATAAATAATTAATATTTCTTAAAATTGAGAAAAAAAAATATACATACAAAGTCTGAACTGAGAACATACTATTATATATCCACTTGAGTACAGTGGAAACTCTTTAAATTAATACTCGATAAATTAATAAACTTTCTAAGATAATATTTTTGATCGGTCCCGACTTGGGGATAGCGTGCTAAATTAATAAACTCGCTAAAATTATAAGATAATACATTTTTTGTAATTTCTATAGACCCCAAATAAAATATAAATTAATAATTCCTTGTTGAAATTAATTTCACTTTAAATCTCGTCTCTAATTTTCCTTATCATTGTAAGAACTTCTGGTGTCGTTTTCACATAACTCAACAATAGTTACTAAGAACCCATTCTTGCAATTGTTTTTTTAGTGAGACTTGAATTATTCTTGTTGTGCTTGCATAATGCTTTTCGAATCTTATCGGTCATTGTTATTTTTTTTCACACCTGTAAGATGAGAAGACTCACCTTTAAAAAAATTAGACTAAACGGGAAGGGTTGGACCCTACGGGTCCTCGTATAGGGCGTGGTAGGTCCCGAGTCTTTCCCGGGATACGTTCTACAACAAGATAAGTTCATTTTACACCCGCCTCGTTGTCATCCTTAAGTACATTCCATTTGTGTTTTTGGACAAGAGATCGAGAAGTAAGATATACGGTTATTCGGTTTGCCGATAAAAATGAGACAAAACTCAGAAATAAAATATTATAGGATTTCTATATTTGATTGCAATTATTGAATAGTGATGAGGAATTGAAGATGACAGTTTCCGCAGTTCAAGAAGCATGCTGTTCTTACACAGTATAATATTGACTGTAACCTGTAACCACATAAAATTCAAAATTTGTACAGAACTAGAAATTGGGATGTACCGTACCTATCATTATTTAGGACAGATCTAGAAATTGATGACGACAGTGAATTCATTTTTAAATAATGATTATACATACATTTAGTAGAAACTCAAAGTCATATTCTTCTATCATGCTTTAAAATTTTCATTTAAGACACACTACAAAAAAAGTGTTAAATGCGAGAGGGGGAAGGCAACGGATTCCCCCTGGCTAATTATAAAGGTAACGACAAAGGTAACGCCATTTTATAGGTAATGGATTTGGAGAATTCGTTGCCTTTTTGCAACGACAGGTGGCAGTTGCCTTTTGGCAAGCGCGTGCAGGCCGTTGCCTTTTAGCGAATGCGACAGCCATTGCTAATTGACAACGGCTCACATCTGTTGCTTTTTCGCAACGGACTCATATTCGTTGCCTTTTATGCCGTCGCCATTTTATCAGTTTTAAAAAAATGCGAACATGGAATTCGAACCTTTTTATTTTTAGAATATATTTTACTAAATACAAGTAAAATATATTCTAAAAATAAAGGGGCCAAAATAACAATGTAAAATAATAGTATTAAACGCGTGTCATTTGTATTGTAGAAAAAGTGCTTCTCGATCGGTTTGTCTTTATCATGTTCCATTCATTTTTGGCGCGTGATATTCTTTTTCTCTTTTTGTCTTTCAAGTATATATGCCCATATAAATTATATACTGTAGTAATTAATTAACTAGTGCTACTGCTACATAATATACTTATATATAATTAATCCCTCCATAACTCATTTAATTTAACACTGTTAAAATAATTTGTCCCTCTGTTTATTTTGAAATTTCATAAAAATGAAATATAATAACTTTTTTTTTAACTATATCTCCTTTTTTAATAGTAAAACACAGTATTACATAAAAACTGTCTTTTTGTATTCACTTCAAGTCTATCTAAAAATCATCCAAAATAATTTTATCTCTTTAAATATAATACTTTAAAATTTGTGTAATAAATATTATTGAATAAGACGGTAGGAAGAAGGATATGCATGAGTTGAATTTTACAGATGATGATTTCATTTTTAACGTCAGCTTTTTTGTCTGCATTACTTTCGCTTGCATTATTTTGTCCACACACACTATTTGAAATCAATAATTTGAATCATTTGATAAGGGTTCTCGTATTTCATACTTCATCCCCCTATATTCATTTTGTTAATTTATCTAAATACAATTTTTATAAATATATTAATTAGTTATATATAAAATAAATAAGTTGAAAGTATGATACACTCACTTATAAATAAAGTACACATTATTCTCAATTTCATTTTTTAGCGATCTAATTAATTTCAGTATCATATTCATTTAAAAAAAAACACTACAATTCACATTATTTTATTATCTCCATTTTTTAAATGAATATCACAATACTTCTGCACACACATAACGTAATCACGAACTAATGTTAGTAATATATATGTCTACTAATTATAGAATTACACGAAACCTTTTGTTTTTATGATGTGAAATTTGATCATTTCAATTTCACATATTTTATTTGAAATATATACTTTTTTAGTGGAGGTAGATGTCTTTTTAAGAACGTAAATGGAGGTAGATTACTGAATGAATGAGGATAAGTTTATGAATTTTATTTTTTAAGAAAGAAAGTTTATACTAATATATTTACAAATTTTACATTTTAGTATTTTATAACGCGTGGAAAAACTTGTAAACACAGTTGAATAATAAATATTCGCCTGATTAACTAATTATTATTATTGTTATTCTCTTACTCCGTATTATTTTAGCATATCGCATGTATGATGATTTCAAATTATAAGATGCCTTTATCGTGTTTGATGAAAAATTCAATTGAATTTTATTATGAAATTAATATAAATTAATTAATTTTATACCTCTTTATAAGTTTAAGTATTGAGATTAAGTTATTTCATGTTATCGGAGTCTTTTAAGCTTATACCTCCACGTCTTGAGTTCATTTTTCACTGAAAGTGAATTCTATTGACATATTAAATTGTTCATTTAATAGATCCAAAGATGGATTCAATAATTTGATCCACAAGTGAAGAAAAATCTCATTATAAATTTAAAATTTTAGATGAAATAATTTTTTTTATAAAAAAAATATCAAAATCATTTAAAATAAAATGGTATGTACTGATTTCATACATGGGTTTGCCTAAAATAATATTCCCTCCTATTCTTAATATAAGTTGTTTTGACTTTTTTTTTTTTTACAAATTATATGAAGTTTTACACTTTTTAATGCAAATTAATTGTATTTTTTTCAAATTTAATTTTAAGATCACTAAATATTTATATAAATATTTTTTTTTTATTAAATGTATAATCATTAATTAAGAATAATATAAAAAATAATGTATTTTTTTAATATATATGTATGAACTTAGGACGTATATTTTAAATTAGATGGAGTAATTCTTACCAATAAGTTCGGTGGGCACATTTTATTCTTGTGTCCCCTACATACCGACAACAAAACCAGCTACATTCACAAACTTTTTTTCTCAAGTGCTCCTTACACGTGTCATTCCGTGATAGTTACTGACCCCACTTTTGGAAATTACAACAAAACCAGCTACATTTCAATCGCCATGCCTGAAAAAGCACACTCTTTGCTTATTAATCAACTTAAGTCGGACCTTTATTAGCACTATCATTCATTTGTTTCACTTGGTATTTATCTAATTGAATGATTAATATATATTGATATGGTGTATATAATTTATTAATATATTTTTCAATCACCACATATAATTCATATACAATATAAAATACGAGATGAAACACCAAATATGAAACAAAATGGTTTAATTTGTTTTGTTAATAGTATTTCTTTGGTTATCATTAGATATTTAAACATGAAATATGTAGTGAGAGAAAAACTTATATTCTGACTCATTTTATCATTTTTTACGTTTTTTAGAGGTTTGTTTATTTTGGGAATATGTAGAACGAAAGAAATTCGGATGGGGAAATTCTGGATGGAGAAATTATAATTAATATTTATTATGTTGTTTGTTTAGAGATTTTGAGTAGGATAGCTAGGATGTAACTTTATATCAAATCAATTGTGTAAGAGTGGTTGATGTTGTATTATAATATTATATAATGTAACATTATGTCAAATCAATTGTGTAAAAATGTATGATGTTGTATTATTATAATAACATATAATATATATACTCCCTCCGTCCCAGGATTTTATGCACACTTTGACCGACACGGAGATTAAGAAAATGGAATAAAGTGATGTGTAAGGTAAATAAATGAGGGGTATTATTGGTAATTCATTGATTAAAGTGAAAGAGATTTGACTAAAGGTAAAATAAAGGAGGGGTATTATTGGTATTATTCTTTCCTTTTTTGGAGTGTGCAAAAAATGTTGGGACGCCCGTTAAGGAAAGTGTGCATAAAATCATGGGACGGAGGGAGTATGTACTATTAAAGGTGGATGGAGTTGGATGGTGAGATTCGGATGTGAAATCCCAATCTAGAACAGGATGGGGGACGATCCGGACGTGTGAGTTCCAAAACAAACACCTCCTTAAGGACTTATACTTAAAATAATAGAAAAGTATTTTAATTATCCCCTCAAAACATCACAATATTACATAAAATGTCATTACTTTATTTACACTAAAAATCAACTTCACTACTAATAAAGTTGAAAAGTTATAACTACCCTCATCCCTATCTCATATAATACTAATAAACAATTAATACATTAAAATTCATGTCCAAAAGTTATGAGTCATTAAGTAAAGGACGAAGGGAGTATAATAAATTTATTTTTTCCATTAATTTATCAATTATAAATTGATCTTTATTTATGTTTTTATTAACATATGAGATATGTGAAAACGTATGTATTTTCTCACAATTATTTAAGTAAACATAAGTTTTTAATTATGTTTTTTTTTTTAAAGCAGCGGAGCTTAGCTTTCTTTATTGCAACAACAAGTAGATGTGGGTAGCCCAGCCACAAAGTCTGGGGGGTCTACCCATGTTTGTGAGCAAGCGAATTGACGAGCTTCCCTGACGAGAGAGTGGGCTAGGATGTTAGCCTCTCGTCTAGCGAAAACAATCGTTACATTCGTGAGTTGGGCCTTTAAGGCCCTGCAGGCTGTTATGTAGTCCCCTAAGGCAGAGTTTAGTGTTTCATTGGAGTTGATCGCGTCCACCACTATTTTTGCATCGCCTTCCACAATGCACCCGTCTACGTTCATTTCTATGGGCCAAGTGAGTGCTTCGAAAATCCCAATTGCTTCGCCTGTTTCCACGTTTAGCTGGCTTGATTGGAGAAGTGTTTTACCCCTGAAAATTTGGCCGTTTTCATTTCGGAGGGCAAGGCCCCATCCTGTCTGGTTTGACTCGTAGAACAATGTGACATCAGTGTTAAGCTTTAGAAGGCCCGGTGGAGGGGGATGCCAGGCTTTGAGTTGGTTACAAGGGGGGTGGCGTGAGTGTCGTTCCATACCATTGAATTTCTTTCTTTCCAGATTTGGTAGCAGATCATGCCGAAGCTAGTAGCCGCGGGTTTGTTGAGGTCCTTTAGGGCTCTGAGTATAAGGTCGCCCAGATTTCCGGCGGCAGCGGCGAAGGGTTCGATGGTGAAGGATTCCTTCTTTGTCCTAGCATTCTCTCGCGAATGGGCAAGAGGTAAAGAAGTGCCAATTCGATTCAATGCCTCCGGTGCACAGGACACAGCCCACTTCCGAGATTACCTGTCGAGTGTGGAGCTTGGCTTTTGTGGGGAGGCAATCTCTGCCTGCTCGCCAAAGAAAGTCTTTGACTTTGGGGGGGACCTCCAATTTCCAGATTGTGTTCCATGCTTGATTAGTGTGAAAATTGCTTGAAATTCATGTGTTTATTTTACATAATTTTGAGGGTTTTGTTGCATTATTCACACTAAATTGACAATTGCACTTGAAATGAGAAAGGTATGTGTTTTGCTATTTTTTAGGTAAATTGAACTTATTTGGAAGCAAAATACGTGTCTGGGAATTCATGAAGTCAAGAAGATAATTGCACCATTGGATGCGTCTCGAAAAAATGAGTGGAATGAAAAAAAGAATCAAGTCAATCGGAGGTCGGAAGCTCAAGATATGATCGAAACGATAAAATGCGAAATTACAGCAGAATCCACTCGGGCAGCCGAGTCAACCCACTCGGTTGACCGAGTGAAATCTGCTTCCAGAACATTTTCTGGACTTCCATCTCACTCGGTTGACCGTTTGAGGTCACTCGGTCGACCGTTTGAACCCGTTTTTGCGCGGAAATTAGAGAATTTTAAAGGATTTCAAGGGCCCAAGTGCAAATTTCGTCTCCAACACTCTTCCAAGCTATAAATAGCTTCCCAATCACATTGTTTAGGAGGTTTTGCCTCATTTCTACACACTCAAACCCTAGCTCATTTTGCTACAACATGTGATAAATAGAGGAGCAATTAGCTTAGGTTTTAGGAGCTTATCTCCTCAAACACACTCTTCATTTTTATGCTTTCTTAGTTTAGAATCATTTGAGTATTTTATTTTCATGTAAGAATGGAAGAATTTCAAGACTCTCAAGGTGCTATTTTTCTTTTATTTAAGCTTTGTTTGGTAAATTTCATTTTCATGTTTTATTTTGTTGTTTTAGCCATGGGTGTTTTCTCAAACACCATGGGCTAAGCTTTTTTTGCTTTGGGTGTTTGAAACCATGAGAATATTTAGTGTTGAAATTGTTTATGCTTTGATTATTGTTAATATTTGGATTGTTGCTTCTCGTATTGGGTTTTATTGGTGCTTTGTGTATTAGCTTCTATTAATCCGTATTTTGAGGCATGTTTAGCGTAGACGAGAGTTACATGAACATGTTTAAATTTATGGTGTGAGTTGTTGGTATACAAATGTGTTTATTATACTTTTAATTCGTCGAGAGAGGGTTAATCGTATTAGAACTCTCATTAAAGGACATTAATTACTTGAATGGTTGTTTGAGTAGTTGGTGAGGAATAGGAAGAAAACCTTATTACCGGGTTTGGGAACACCTTAGAATTAAGGCTATAGTACCCGAAGGGAAATGGTTGTCATCCTAGCATTTAGGTGCTCTTAGCAAAGGCAAAAACTTGTGTGAGACCGTCTCACGGATCTTTTTCTGTGAGACGGATCATTTTAACCCATATTTCAAAATTTTGGGTAGGATAACCCATACCTTTTTTCCAGATTTTGATTTGTAAAAAAAGTGATAATGTTTAAGTAAAAAGTGATAATATTTTTAATAAAAGTGATTATCACTTTTTACTTAAACACTATCACTTCTTGCTCAAACATTATCATTTTTTTACATATGAGGGCCGTCTCACGGATCTCATTCTGTGAGACGGTCTCACCCAAGACTAGCCCCTTAGCAAATATTGATTAAAGCAATTAACAAAGTAAAATCAATTCCTCTCTATTTCACTAGGTGGAGAACACCCGGAGCATTCTCTCACCCTTGCACTTCTTCGAATTATATTCGTAGTTGTTCTTTGTTTTAATTGTTAAATACTTGCTTAGTAGTCATTTTCTTTGTTAAGTTGTGATAATTTCTCTTATTTGTGCTTTTCTCACTTTTAGTAGTATAAATCACTTGTTAGTTTCTAGGTTGGTAGTTGATTTAATTTCTAGCATCTTGGTAGTAATTTAGCTTTGATTTTAGAAATCCAAAAACCGAGCCCGTAGCTACATTAGTATGACGACATACAACTCTAGGGATCCATTGCACAAACTCACCTCCTAGGTCGATACTACTTGGTCGAATACTTCCATTACTACTACGATCCCTTATGCTTGAGGGGAAGTAGTTAGTCAAAATTATAGTGACCAAAATTCGTTCAAGTCAATGGCGCCGTTGCCGGGGAGGTGACGTAGTGCTTTAAGTGGGACTTAGAGTTAGTTGAGTACTAGTGTTAGCTACATTACTTGCTTTATTTTGTTTTCTTATTATTTTGAGAATTTTGATACTTTGATCTTTTGTAGGTGTGAACTTCATCGACTAGATGGATGGATATAATCAATACCCGTGGAATCAATGTTATGATCCACATGGTATGATTTATCCTTCACAACATGAAGATATGGCCTACGATAATTGGAGGAACTTTGATTATAATTATCAAATCCAACAAGTTCCCTCATATTATCAAGATTGGAGTAACAATAATGCACCCACTTTTCAAGAGATGGCCCCGGTCTACATGGATATGCATTATGATCAAGAAAGTGATCCACGAGATAGATTTGAATTCCATGGAGCGTCGGAAGGAAATTGGTGTGATAGTGAGAGGAGCTTTGAGTACGATTATCAAATGCAACAAGCTCCTTCTCATTCTCATTATCAAGAGTGGGAAATCAATGAGTTTTGGCCACGGGGTAGGACTACTACCGAAAAACTCCTCATTGCACACATGAAGGAGAGAATGGATGTAAAGAGATATCCACTTGAAGACATGAGCATGAGAAGGAGCTTAATGGTGATTGAAGATGGCAAAGAGGAATGTCCTTTGATGGACATGAGCTACAAGGAACAAGAAAATCAAGAAGCATCACAAGATGAGTTGGAGAGCAAAATGAGCATTTCTAAACCTTTAAACTCTTCAATTTGCACTTTATTTGATATTGATGCTTCTATTGATTTCATTTTGCCTCTTAATCACTTTGACTCAAAGAAGGAAGTTGAGAAGTGGTTGGGTATTGGTATTCTTGAGGAAAGAGGAAAAGCTTTGAAAGAAATGATGGAGAAAGAGACAAACGGTTGGCCTACTATTCATAAGAGTCTCCTTGACTTTGAGGCCAAAAAATTGAAATACAATGGCAAGGAGACTCGATATCCATGGCCTTTTCGATGAGCACATTAATTTCCGTCCGGCTTGAAGACGTTAAACTTAGCGCTAAATGGGAGGCAACCCATTCTTTATTGCTTTCTTTTATTTTTAGATTTGTAGCTTGTTTGATCTTTTGTTTAGTTTTTGTTTTGTAGGTTGAGTGTTGTGTTGGTGGTCATGGATGAGAGATATGCATGGTGGAGCTCAAGGGTAGTGGTGCTTTGGTGCTAAAGGTTCAAGGGACAAATTCTAAGGTAACACACTCATTCCCAAACTTTGCATTCAACTAGAGTTTCATTTAAGTTTGGGGGGGTTTCATGTGTTTCCTTCATTTATATTGCACCGTTGTTCCTAGTTTTGGTGATTGATTATCTTGTGGATTGTTGGTATTTGAGGCGTAATTGATGGTGATTGTTAGTTTTTGAGATTTGGTTGAGCTTGTTAGTATTGATTGATGCTTGCTTGTTCACTTGATTTTGTGAAAATTTGTGCTTGGTTTGGTGCTTTTGATTCATGATTAGACAAGCCTGTGAGCTTTAGAGCCTTAGACTTTCATATATTATGGTCTATTTTCCTTCATGTGAGTATCATTCATGTTTGTGTGCTCTAGAACTTGCCAATTGTTTTGTTTGAGGCTACTATTTGTGTGAAATCTTTGGAAGTGATATAAGGCCATCTTTGTTTTGAATAGTCACTTGACCAAATTTTCCATACCAAATGAAATGTTTCCGTAGTTAGCCACTTTGAGCCTATTGACCTATATTCTTTGGCAACCTACAAAATTAGCCTATTTGTCTATCTTTTGTGAGCCTAAATTTTCCTATGAACTAGTGGAGCTTGAATATTGACAAATGTGGTTGAATTGAGGTGAAATGTGAATTTGGTGGATTTGTTTGGTTGAAAAGTGAAAAGAAAAAAAAGAGAAAAAAGATGAATTGTGAATTGTGCAAAAAAAAAAAAAGATTGAGTTGATGAGAAAAGAAAAATCGAAAAAGAAAACTCGCTTGTGCACAAAAATTTGGTAGAGCTTCAATTCAAAAGTGTTGGTTGGTTGGTGGTGAAGAATGTGCTTAAAAAGAAAAGAAGTAAGTAAATTATGTGAGATAGAGAACTTTGAGTTGCAACTTGATCAATTGCAACTTTCCTTCTTGCTCCATTAGTTTATGAGGCACTTTATCCAAATCTTCTCTACCTTAACCAAAGAGCCTACATTACAACCAAATGTGAAGTCCTTATTGATTCATTGATTGAACACTTTCATGTGGTGGAGAACTTAGACATTTGACAAGCATATGGTGGTGCACTTGTGTGATTTGATTTTGAGAGCATACATTTTCTTGATATACACTTTGAGTGAGAGAGATACACTTACTAGTGAGGAAATTGAGAATTGAGCACTTAATCTTGCATTAATTTTAGCATAACTTGTGAACTTGTTTGTGGATTTTTGTACCTCTTGGTTTGACTAGATTGAGGAAAGTTGACAATCACTCATTCAATTTTGATTGAATTTCTTCGCAATCCTCCCACTTGTTCTATATTTCTTTCGTTGCTCGGGGACGAGCAACACTTTAAGTTTGGGGGGGTTGATTAGTGTGAAAATTGCTTGAAATTCATGTGTTTATTTTACATAATTTTGAGGGTTTTGTTGCATTATTCACACTAAATTGACAATTGCACTTGAAATGAGAAAGGTATGTGTTTTGCTATTCACTACAAAAAAAGGGCGTTTTAGAGACGGATTTACCGACGGAATTTCCGTCGGCCGCCGATGTTACCGACGGATTTGCCGACGGAAAGTCGGCCGTCCCCTTTTTCGTCGTCAGTATTTTTTACCGACGGATTTTTGAATTCCGTCGGGATTTCCGACGGATTTGCTGACGGATTTTCCGTCGGAATTGCCGACGGATTTACCGAGGGATATTCCGTCGGTATTTCGGACAAAACCCGTTTAACAAACCGGGTCAACATTCCGTCGGTAATTTCCGTCGGAAAGAATGGATTAAAATAATTATAAAATAAATTAGAATGAATTAAAATAATTATAAAAGAAATTAATTTTTGAATAAATATTGATTTCGAAATTCACATGCCGACGGAATTTCCGTTGGTCCTATGCCGACGGAATATCCGTCGGCAATTTACCGAGGGAATATCCGTCAGTAAAACAAAAAAATGAATAAAAAAAATATGATTTCGAAATTCACATATCGACGGAATATCCGTCGGCATTTGACCGACGGAATATCCGTTGGCATTTTACCGACGGAATATCCGTCAGTAAAACAAAATATTAATAAAAAAAATATGGGTGGCCGGGGAGGCCCCGACCAGAATTTCATTTTCCGACCACAATTAATTGGCATTGGTTTGTCGAAATATAATGCATGGATACAATAGAGGGGACAATTAATTGGCATTGGTTTGTCAAAATTACCACTAACACAAACCAATAAATTACATATACTACACTAGAATCTATAACAAATAGAGGGGGCAATCCAAACAAAGAGTAGTAAAGTATCGGAAGACATTTAACTAATAAGTCGATCAATTAATTAATCGTTGCTGCAGGAAGACATTTTTTAGGATCGTGAAGAAGAAATCAACAGAGGAATTCGAGAGCCTATCAATAAAATTGAAGTTGCAATCGGTAAGACATATTATGGAATCATCAAACCTGGAACATATCTCGTTGCAACTGTCAATGGCTTCGGTGTGCTTGTTGAGCCCACAATTCGTCGTTTTCATCATCATCCGAAACTGAAATACAAAATCAAATCAGTTTGTTCAAACAACAAAATACAAATTGACAACTCAAAAAAAAAAAAAGGAAAGCGTACCACGGCAGAGAAAAGGGGAGGACGGCGGTTTACGACGCGGAGAGAGGACGGAGGAGGGGAGGAGGAGGCACCGCCACTGTGCGAGAGAGGCGACGGCCATTTGCCGAAAAAAAAATCCTACTTGTGAAAGGTAAAAGGGGAGGAAGGAGGGAGGAGGAGTGGGGGGAGAAGGTGGATACAGAGGTTTGGGTGGGGGAGGAGGCGGCGGCGGCGGCGTTGCTGGGCGAGGGAGGCGAGGAGGTGGAGGGAGGCGAGGTGGGAGAGAGGAAATTTCTGAAAGAAAGGTTTTATATAAGGGTAAATACCGACGTATAATCCGTCGGTATTTTTCAAAAAGTAAATACCGACGGAAAGTGAATTCCGTCAGCATTTTGGCGATTTTTTTTTTTTTTAAATAATTCAATTTTTTCTATATACTTACTAAATCACCAAAATATTTTTTTAAAAAATCACGAAATTCATTTCTTCCACATATATTAATAAATATATTGGTTGTGGCTTATATTTATAGTAAATTTAATTTTTATAATTTGTACCTAAATGATAAATAATTAATTAACTTTTATAAAATAAGAAATAAATACATTACATTAATTGAATTAATTTTCATCTTCATCGTCTTCATCCTCCTCTTCGTCCTTATCCTCCTCCTCCTCATCATCATCTTTCTCATCCTCATCCTCCTCCTCATCCTCATCTTCTTCATTCTCCTCTTCATCCTCATCTTCATTCTCCTCTTCATCCTCTTCTTCATCCCCCTCCTCTTCACCTTCAATTTCGATTAATTGGGGATTTGCAACCGTCAAGGGTACAGAAAGATTGAAATCTCCCGTAAAGACTTCAGTTGGAGTCTCTATTTGTTCTGCTTGAAATGGAGATTCATCTTCAGTATTTTTGTCCTTTTTAGGGACTTCTACCATTGACCTTGCCTTTACTTTGCAAACAGCGTGCCATTCATAACCACGTGGAGCTCCCGGATATGTGCAGTAGTATACTTGAGATACTTGATGGGCAAATACAAATGGATCATCCCCAACATACGCCCTTTTCGAACTAACATCAACGAGCTTGTACTCCGGGTGAATTCTTGTTCCTAGATGGCCTGAATCAAACCAATGACACTTGAACAACACTACAGTCTTTGTTGGATATCCTGGATATTCTACTTCGACGACTTCCCGTAACACCCCAAAGTAATCACTTGCATCTGCATTGTAATTCGCACTGCTAACGCAGACGCCACTGTTGGTAGTTGCCTTTGTCGATGCATACCCAGACGTATGAAATCTGTAGCCCTTCACAATATAACCGTTGTAAGTCTTTACACGACGTAGTGGTCCCTTGCTGAGATCTCGTAAGAATCGACTGTCTAGAGCGTTATCCCGTCCCTATACGGCTCAATTTAAAATTAATTAAAATAAATATTAATTTATTTACGTAAAACATAATTAATTAAATGGTACTCACATAACGTTCGAACCATCGGGAAAATTCACGTTGAATACGAGCATCTATATATGCATCTGAGATGTTTGGTTCTGCTCGTCGTAGTTCTTGAGTGTACATCCTAATTCACAACATTCAAAAACTTGGTTAATATTAAATGACATAAATGAAGTGGTATTTAAATAGACGATTTATATATGAAATACTTACTCAATGTATGGCTGAACTTCATCACAATTCAACAACACATACGTTTGTGCTATTTTCGCCTCCGAGTTCGTCTCCCAATATCGTTCAGTGGGTTTTCCTATTGGCCGTCCCTTAGACTTGAATATGGAGAGCATTCCATCGACCTCTTCACTGATATCGTCAGCGGATGTACCACCGAAGTTACGTGGAGCACTTCTTAACTTTGTGTTGACGTGGTCTTCAAAGTAATAAGAACAAAACATGCCAACCTCTTCATTCAAATAAGCATTCACAATCGATGCTTCAACGTTTGCCTTTTGTTTAGCATTGCGTTTCAAGTTGTGGAGATACCTGATATACACACACACACACATATATATATATATATATATATATATATATATATAAAACTTATATGAATGCATGTGTAATTGTAATGAAATAAAAAAAGTAAGATTTTACCTTTCAAATGGGTACATCCACCTGTATTGCACCGGACCACAAATTCTCGCTTCATACGCTAAGTGAACGGGTAAGTGTTCCATCGAGTTAAAGAAGCTAGGTGGAAAAATTTGTTTCAACTTACACAAAATCACTGGAATGTCTTCATCTAAACGAATCATATCATCGATCGTGATCATTGTAGCCGTTAAATCTCTAAAAAATAGACTTAATTCAGTGATAGCCCTCCACACATTGAGAGGAAGAAGTTCTCGGAACGCAATCGGTATCAAGCGTTGCATAAATACATGACAATCATAACTCTTCATCCTTGCAACCTTACCCGTTGTTGTGTCTACGCATCGACTCAAGTTCGACACGTAGCCGTCCGGAAAGTTCAACTCCTTTATCCACCTACACAATCTTTGTTTTTGTGGCTTATCCAGTGTGTAGCTAGCCTTTGGAAATTTACCTGTACGCTCATCCTTTTTCAACTCTGGACGGCGACAAAGAGTGTCCAAATCCTCCCGAGACTTTGGAGTGTCTTTCGTCTTGCCTTCCGTGTTCATGATTGTGTGGAACACATTGTCAAACACATTCTTTTCAATGTGCATCACATCCAAATTGTGTCGTATCAATAGTGAACTCCAGTATGGTAAGTCCCAAAAAATACTCCTTTTGTTCCAACCACCCTCAATTCCTCTGTTGTGTTCCGCTGCATTTTCCTCAGTACTTTTTTTCAACCCCGTCACTTGAACCTCATATAACAACCTACGTCCTGTACGGAGAGTAAATTATAAGTGACACTAAAAGCAATAGATAAATATACGTTTAGTACTCGATTATTAAATAAATGTATAAAATACCATCTCGTAGTGGAGGTCGATTGTTTGTGACTGCTCTGTTTTTTACGAAGTTCTTCTTATTTCTTCGAAACGGGTGACCTTGAGGTAAGAACCTACGGTGATTATCGAACCATGAAACTTTTCTACTCACCGGGAGACTGAAAGCTTCAGAATTCTCCATACAATACGGACATGCTTTCTTTCCGGCCGTACTCCACCCGGACAACATACCATATGCAGGAAAGTCGCTAATGGTCCATAAAAGAGCAGCACGCATCGTGAAGTTCTGCTTTCTAAAAACATCGTATGTTTGGACTCCATTCTCCCATAAGAAGATCAAGTCTTTTATAAGAGGTTGGAGATAAACATCCAGTTTGTCCTTTGGATTCGTTGGTCCAGGCACCATACAGTCAGAAACATTGTTTGAGGTTTCATGCACATCCACGGAGGAAGATTATATGGAGTCAGTATCACCGGCCACAAAGAATACTGCTTCCCATGCATCCCAAACGGTGCAAAACCATCAGTACACAAACCTAATCTCACATTCCTCGGTTCACAACCAAAATTTGGAAACACGTTGTCAAGATGTTTCCAGGCCTCTGAGTCTGCCGGATGTCGCATCTCCCTCGACTCAGTCGAAGAGGAATCTGTAGCATGCCACGTCATGTGTTGTGCAGTGGCACTTGATTGATATAATCTCATCAAACGGGGAATGATAGGAAGGTAGTACATCTTCTTATATGGCACTTTCTTCTTTGTCTTCTTCGATTGACCACCAGGTCCCTTTCGACGTGCCTCTTTGTACCGGGGATGGCCACACAATCTACACATATTCAGACTGCTATCTTCGTCACCCCAATATAACATGCAACCATTCACACAACAATCAATCTTCTCAACCGGCAAACCAACATTCTTCAACATTTGTTTGCTTTGATGAAATGTCGTAGGCACCTTATTATTTTGAGGACAAATTTCACTGCATAACTGTGTCACTTGCTCATATGCCCTGTTAGAAAGCTTGTTCTCGGTCTTAATGTTCATGAGTCGTGCATTAAATGACAACTGTGGGTGAGATTCACAACCCGGATATAAATCTTCTTCGACTAATTTGAGCATCTCATAAAACCGAAATGCCTCATTCGTCGGCTCCTCTTCCATGTTTGAAAAACCAGCTTCCCTGATCATTGTTTGATACATATTCGGTTCTTCGTCCCCAAACTGTTGTTCTTCGTCCCCAAACTGTTGTTCTTCGTCCCCAAACTGTTGTTCTTCGTCCCCAAACTGTTGTTCTTCGTCCCCAAACCGTTGTTCTACCTCGTTACTAGTGCCAACATGATCGAAATTTGCTTCTTCTTGATAGATTCCAGCAGTGTAATAGTAAAACACTTCATCAAATCTATAAGGCCAATGTGTTTCGCCATGACTAGTCCAATTATAATAATTATCAACGAAACCATTCTTCACAATATGCACTAGGACCTCATCAATCTCTTTATATTGCTTATTCTGACATTTCTTAGCATTACACGGACACCTAATGCAATTTCCACTCATGTAATGTGGCTGGCTTTTTGCAAATTCAACAAATAACACGAGTTCATTATAAAATTCCACATTCACATTTCCTCTAATCATTCTAGGAGTACAATACATCCAACGACGGTCAGGCAAATCCATCTGCTAAACATTTAAGTGGAGCAACACATTACTAAACTAAACTTATAATAAATTCAAACAAAACTTATGATATATATAAAACATGTAATTACATTATATTGAATTTTATATATAGAGTAAATTAAAAATGGTAGAAAATGTACCGTAATTTGATGTTTCTGAATACCCGAGCATGAGCATAAAAAAATTAGGCAGTAGAAAGTTTTGGTGTAAATTTGCAATACGAAAGTGAAGTGGAAAAAAAGAAAGTTTTAGGAATTTCCCGACGGAAATGCCGACGGACTTATCTTTCCGTCGGCATTTCACCGCCCAAAATTTCCGTCAGTCAAGATAAATGCCGACGGATTATCCGTCGGCATTTATCAAATGGTGAATTCCGACGGAAACTTAATTCAGTCGGCATTTCACCGCCCAAAATTTCCGCCAGTCAAGATAAATGCCGACGGATAATCCGTCGGCATTTATCAAATGGTGGATTCCGACGGAAACTTAATTCCGTCGGCATTTCACCGCCCAAAATTTCCGCCAGTCAAGATAAATGCCGACGGATAATCCGTCGGCATTTATCAAATGGTGAATTCCGTCGGCATTTGGCGTGTTATTATTTTTTTTTTTATTAATTAATTCAATTTTTTGTATATATAGCAACAACACAAAGCTCACACACACCATATTCGATTTTTTCTATTTTGCAAAGAAATATCATGTCTTCTTCATCTTCTATTCGATTTCAGCAAGGCCTTGTTTGTTATTGTGGAAAGGCATGTCGTACATATGCTTCTAAACAACCTAGAAGTAAAGGGAGGATATTTCATAATTGTCCTGACTCCCAAAGTGATGGTGGTGGATGTGGTTTCTTTGTATGGGCTGACACTCTAGAAAAGTGTGTTGTTGACAAGAATCAAGGATCTAATCAAAGTGACCAAGAAACTGAAGACATGAAGAAAATGACTCAAGAGATGAAGAAATTGGTTACAGAGATCAAGAATTTGGCTAAAGAAATCAAGGATTTAATCAAAGTGAACAAAATCATTTTGATTGTGCTAGTTGTCATGGTTGCATCTACCACCTTCAAGTGGTTTGGTTAAATATATGTATAATGCACTCTATATGAGGCTATTTTAATTTGTACTAAAATGCACTCTTCAAGTGGTTTAAATCTATATCTAGAATGCACTCTAAATGAGATTATTTTGTACTCAATGAAACAAATGAATGCACCCTATTTTCATCTATACACCAATAAACTACACAAATAAACTGCAATATATAGTTCAACATATTTTTCAACATAAACATAAATATATACATAAAGATAAATAAGTTCAACAGAAAATTAAATAAGTTCAACAAAAAAATAAATTAGTTCAACACAAAATTAAATTGTTCAAATTGTTCAACCAGGATAGTTGCCAGGATAGTTGCCAGTGCCGGGAAAGTTAAAATATTCATCCATATCATCATTCAAGTTGACGTTGCCACCGTCGGCCTGACCTGCATCTTGACCTGCAGCTTGATCTGGAGCTGGAGCTGGAGCTGGCGGTGGTTGCCCCATCGTCTGTTGATAGATGGCCTCGATCTGCTCAGCAGACATCCCCAACGTCCGACCCGCATTGGTACTCCAGAGGCGGAAGTAGTTCTCGAACGTTGCCATGACGTTCGGATCCGGGACGGCAGTGGAGGATACGGACGGCTGCGATGCACTCCGGGCCGACCGACCACTTGGTGTCCTCACGGCGCTGCTCATCCCACCAAGGCCAAGGACCCTTCCCTTGGAGGTCGGGGCAACGTCAAGGTAACACTGGTCCACGTCAACAACCGGAGGGGTACCGCTGCTTCCGGATTCAGCAGTAGTCGTGGCGGTGGCTTGCTTCTCAGCCTCTTCAATCCTCTGTCGGACGCTCAACTACATAATTAAAAAATTAAAATTAATTTAATTATCTATATATATATATATATATATAATGTAATTAATACATAAATTTAATTAAACTTACGTGGAGGTCAGTAGTGCGCCCGTAGGTGGACGTCTGTGTATCGGTATTAAACGGATGAAGAAGACTCATCCGATCCAAGTGGGTGTGTGGACGTCCAGTCTCCCGCTCCTATTACGTATCAAATAAACATATACAAATTAATTTAGATAACTAATATAAAATAATTAACTATAATTATTTAATTTTTAAAAATTAATGAAAACTTACGATAGCAAGTGATTGCTCGAGGACGGACCGAGCTCCCCCCCCGATGCACTGCCATCCCGCCTCCAACGTCGGTTCTGCGGTTGGCCCGAGCTTTGTCACACTTGTCTTGGTAATCCTGGTCCATCCACTTCTCAACCAACGACTCCCACAGGTCAACACCATCCTCGTCTTTCCCCAGAACAAGATTTTTGTCTTCATCACGCCAGGCCTTTCTCCAGTCGTACATCATGTTCGTGTACCGAGTAGAACAAAGATTGTACCACTTCTCGTAAATAGCGGCGTCCGAGTAGATCGTCGTATCCCAACGGGCCTTTTTCTATACAAATAAATATTCAACATATTTATCAAATAATATGAATAATTAGTTATTTAATAAACTTTAAATATTGTAATTATATACCTGGAACTCCTCGAAATAATCATCCTTTTTAGATTGTGGCACCTTCGACCAAGTGATAGCACCCTTAGAAATCTTGCAATCCTTAAAGGATTTTGTGCACATCCTGGACACCTCATTACCGGGCACCAACCTGTAAAATTATTAACAAATTTATAAACTAACACATTATAAATAAATAAATAAAGTTAATCGTTATTGAATCTCATCAAACATTAGAATTATTGACTTACGCTCCTGAAACGATGTCAATGACTTTCCTTTTGTCTCGAACAGGATGCTGACGAGAAGAGGATGACGAACCAACCGACATCGTAGTCGGCGGCGGCGGCGACACTGCCACAGGAGGAGGAGGAGGAGGAGGAGCCGTCACAGGAACTGATTCATCCCGAGACCTCCTTGCACGTGACCAAAGTGACGACCTACGACGTGAACCCGAACCCTGATTCGGTACTTGTTCACTCATCTGTTTCAATCAATAAAAAATACATAATTTTACTAATTATCAATTTAATGAACATATTGCTAATTTAAAATTTTTACTAATATATCATATTCCTAATTTAATCAACATATTCCTAATTTAAATCAAAACAATATATATATAACCTAATTACAACGTGATACCACCGTCGAACCATCTAATTAACTAATAATTTAAACAATTGATTGAAACATGCATCACCTACATTAAAAATATTTATAAATTAACATATTTCTAAATTAACAAATCTAAACATAATTAAAATAATACTTTTCTAATTGGAGTTTTCTAATTATCAATTTAATGAACATATTCCTAATTTAATTTTTTTACTAATATAGCATATTCCTAATTTAATTAATCAACATATTCCTAATTTAATCAACAATAACCTAATTTAATTATTATTTTTCTACCTAACTTAATCAATAATAAAAAATTGAACATATATATTCCTAAATTAACAAACCTAAAACTAATTAAAATAATAATTTTCTAATTTAAACAATTGATTGAAACATGCACTACCTACATTAAAAATATTCTATATCAAAATTACACCATTAAATTAAACTAGTAATTAACTATATAACAATTAATTAATGTATACATATAACAATTAATTAATTAATTAACCTTAAAAACCTACTCGATCTATCAAAATTATTCTTAATCAACAAATTAAATTAACTAACGTACATACTAACATGATCATAATATTTTAACAACTAACTAAATCAATATAACATGCAAATCAACATTAAATTATTCATATTTACATATATCCATGCATAAACATATATAAGTATTAAAATTAAGTAATAAAACTAATTAAGAAAACGTACCGTATCAATGTAATCGAAGAAATTTGCTTCAATAGCCTCGTCCTCGTCTTCGTCTTCCCCACCGAATCCTCACTCACGCACGCCCCCTTTTTTTTTCTAAAACGAACTGATTGATTTGAGGCCCTTATATATTAAAAAAAAAAATTTGCCGACGGATTTTCCGTCGGCATTTCCCTCGGTAACCGCCCACTATTAATGGTAACCATTACCTTTTTGGAAAACGAGGCGGTGCGGATTCAACGGGTCAGATGCCGACGGACATTTCCGTCGGCAAACATATTTCAAAAATCCGTCAGCATTTTCCCTCGGTAAATGCTGACGGAACGGAAATCCGTCAGCATTTCCCTCGGTAAATGCTGACGGATCAGAAATCCATCAGCATTGACGTTGACTTTTCAATCCGTCAGCATTCCGTCAGCATTTCCGTCGGAAATGCTGACGGATTATAATCCGTCGGCATTTGTCCGTCCCTGTAGCGCGCGTTTTTTGTAGTGATTTTTTAGGTAAATTGAACTTATTTGGAAGCAAAATACGTGTCTGTGAATTCATGAAGTCAAGATGATAATTGCACCATTGGATGCGTCTCGAAAAAATGAGTGGAATGAAAAAAAGAATCAAGTCAATCGGAGGTCGGAAGCTCAAGATATGATCGAAACGATAAAATGCGAAATTGCAGCAGAATCCACTCGGGCAGCCGAGTCAACCCACTCGGTTGACCGAGTGAAATCTGCTTCCAGAACATTTTCTGGACTTCCATCTCACTCGGTTGACCGTTTTAGGTCACTCGGTCGACCGTTTGAACCCGTTTTTGCGCGGAAATTCGAGAATTTTAAAGGATTTCAAGGGCCCAAGTGCAATTTTCGTCTCCAACACTCTTCCAAGCTATAAATAGCTTCCCAATCACATTGTTTAGGAGGTTTTACCTCATTTCTACACACTCAAACCCTAGCTCATTTTGCTACAACATGTGATAAATAGAGGAGCAATTAGCTTAGGTTTTAGGAGCTTATCTCCTCAAACACACTCTTCATTTTTATGCTTTCTTAGTTTAGAATCATTTGAGTATTTTATTTTCATGTAAGAATGGAAGAATTTCAAGACTCTCAAGGTGCTATTTTTCTTTTATTTAAGCTTTGTTTGGTAAATTTCATTTTCATGTTTTATTTTGTTGTTTTAGCCATGGGTGTTTTCTCAAACACCATGGGCTAAGCTTTTTATGCTTTGGGTGTTTGAAACCATGAGAATATTTAGTGTTGAAATTGTTTATGCTTTGATTATTGTTAATATTTGGATTGTTGCTTCTCGTATTGGGTTTTATTGGTGCTTTGTGTATTAGCTTCTATTAATCCGTATTTTGAGGCATGTTTAGCGTAGACGAGAGTTACATGAACATGTTTAAATTTATGGTGTGAGTTGTTGGTATACAAATGTGTTTATTATACTTTTAATTCGTCGAGAGAGGGTTAATCGTATTAGAACTCCCATTAGGAGACATTAATTACTTGAATGGTTATTTGGGTAGTTGGTGAGGATTAGGAAGAGGTCTTATTACCGGGTTTGGGAACACCTTAGACGTAAGGCTATAGTACCCGAACGGAAACGATTTTCATCATAACATCTTGATGCTCTTAGCAAGTCTAAATTGAAGCATAAAAACGGTATAAACAATCCCACTCGATTTCGCTAGGTAGAGAACACCCGAAGCATTTCCCACCCTTGCACTTCTCCGAATTTAGATTCGTAGTTGTTCTTTGTTTTAATTGTCAATTTCTTGCTTTGATAGTAATTTTTCTTCTTAAGTTGTGGTAATTTATCTTATTGGTCATTTGCTTACTTTTAATAGTTTAAAGTTACTTGTTAGTTTCTAGGTTGGTGTTTGATTTAATTTCTTAAAGTTTGGTAGTAATTTAGCTTTATTTTAGAAATCCAAAATCCGAGCCCGTAGCTACATTAGTATGACGACATACAACTCTAGGGATCCATTGCACAAACTCACCTCCTAGGTCGATACTACTTGGTCGAATACTTCCATTACTACTACGATCCCTTATGCTTGAGGGGAAGTAGTTAGTCAAAATTATAGTGACCAAAATTCGTTCAAGTCAATGCTCCAGCCATCTGTAATGAGATATTTGAATTGTTAGCCATGAGGTGTTTATTGGCAGATTTTACTGAGTACCTTCCATTTCTTTCAAGGGACCAGTGGCGGGTGTCATGAGCTCCGATCGGAGGGATAACAATTTTGATAATGTTGGCGCATTCATGGGGTATCAATTCCTGGATTAAAGCTTCATCCCAAGTTCTGGTATCGGCGTTGAAGAGTGCGACGACGTGTATTTCTTCAAGGCTATCGAGGCATTCAAGGTTGAGGTATCGGGTAGCAGTGCTTGGTATCCAGGCGTCGGACCAAACATTAACCTGCTGCCCGTTTCCGATTTTTCATAGGAGGCAGTCTTTGATGAGGTTTTTGCTCGAATGAATGCTGCTCTATGTGTAGCTAGGGTTCCATCCAATTGAGGAATTGGTGAAGCTCATAAATTGAAGCCAAGATGCTCCCTTGTTTGAGGAGTCATATTCCATGAATCGACTGATATAGTCTCCCAGAGTGCATCCAACTTGCTCTGAGAAGTAGCCGACTGGAATTTCATAAATCTGGACCCAAAATGGTACAGTCGTAAGGGGAACTTGGGACAGGATTTCACCCCGTTGTAGTTGGTGGAGGATGATGAGGTGATTGCCCATGTGCCATGGGCCTCCGTCGACTACTCGTTTGTAGTCCATCATGTGGTTAAATTGGAAGAGGAGTCGACCGTCTCCGACATCTTTTATGGTCATTCCCCTGACTGGCTTCCATAGGCTTGCAATTCTGTGTTTGGTGAGGTGGAATGATATGTTGGGTTCTGTTAGAAATCGGCCAAGAATGCTGAGGTGGGCTCCCCTGCCTCCTGGGATTTCGTCTTGCCCTGGTTTTAGTGGTAGTTCATTTTCTGCATCGCTGTCAGATGAGGGAGAGGTTCTCCACAGCTGCTTTCATAGCTTTTAGGGTGATGTCTGTGTGATCCTAGGTGTGTGCGTTAAATAGTGGTGGGGGTGATACGATTCAATCGAATCGTATAAGATCCCTGAAATGGAGTTTTTTTATTTGAGTGGGGAGGAGGGTGGGGGATGTTGTTAGGGGATCTGGGGAGGATATGTTGGGATCCGATGGGATACTCCGGTTATCAATCTTGGGAAATCCGGGAAGGGATCACAATTACAAAGCCAGGCTCTCAGCTGGGAGAGAAATCCTTTTGAATTTTTTTTTTTGGAGATTCTGATAAGAATCTTTAATTATGTTTTAAATTAATCATAAACAGTGAGGATATGAGAGACAACACAAGGGGTAGAGGTGTCAACAACTTCGAATCTATTTGTTAACGAAAAGAAACACCCCACATTATATTGTCATTCACTATCTTCACTGCACCCCTTTTTACTCTGTCAACACATAAACTAGATAGATCGAAGAATTTAAAAGAACATCTAGTCCGCTAGCCGATCTGGAAAAAAAAAAGTTGACCACAAATAAAGCAAAATAGAAACGGAAGAAAGAAAATTCAAAAAAAGAGAAGACAAACGCAAAAGGCAAGGAGGATCTCACAACTAGGAAACCTGAAGGAGAGGGAACAACCCATTTTGGAACAAAAACTAAAAAAACATAAGAAAAAAAATGGAAAAAGTTTTGACCTCTAACACAATACAAATGAATAATAAAAAAAACTATAGACTAGAAACTAAGAAAGCAAAAAAAGAAAGATGGTCAACCGATCAATATTCAACTAACAACGGTGTAACGATGTCGATGGAAAGATCGAACCGTTAGCTCAAACATCCATAAACACTAAGAGAACTACTTTAAACTAGGGTTCGATGTGTCAAAAAAGGACACACAACAATTATTAATCAGTTTCTTAGGATAAGAACCATTCAGTTGGATTAGGCATAGATCTTCTTCCTCAATCACACGAACACCTTCAAAAGCACGCCGGAGAGATCTCCAGCGCGGGGAATCTGACGCTTAAGTCGGAATGGAGATCTCAATAATCGGAGAGAGAAGCTATCGCAGTCAATGGAAAGCTCCTCAAAACAATTCAATTTCAGGATTTGTAGGGGTATTTAGATCACCAGAAAATATAAAGTGTTATATTTTCTGATCAATAAGTTTTTTTATGTGTTTAATGTGTGTGTATGTTCGTAATTGTGTCTTCAGATATGTTGTCATTTGTTAATTAAAGCTCAGAAGCGTACCTTGGGGGAAAAGGTTATCCTTTCCTTTTTTTTTCTCAACTGTTTCAGCTCTAGACTTCGTCAACAAGCCTTCCCAGCTTCGTTCCTCATTATTCAGCCCCGATATTTCGGGAATCACCCTCATTCTTCGTGTATAAATTACTCATAAAGTAGATAATAAACAGACATATAAGAGATAACTCATCTTACTTCCATGTGTCATATCCTTATAGGATGACATATTTTGGCCGCATCAGGGTTGTTTTCGAGTTTGTTGCAGGAATGGCAAAAAGAGATGGCGGCGAGATGACGATCTAGTGGCACAACCTGCAAGTATGGGGGAAATGGGGGAGGTGGCAACGAATCTGAAAAAACATTATTCTTGTTAATCACCATGATAAACTAGAGAAAATTCAAACGTTGGCAACAAAAATGTTTTTTATTTAACTACGTTGAATTTGTTGAGATTTTGAAGGAATATCCACCCTGGTTGTTTGAGAATCCGGATGTGCAAGTAGTTAATGCACTTGATGTATGAAAATATTGTGATTTCATATACAGTAATTATTTGATGAATATCCTTGCATATGGTGAATGGTGAATACCTTGCAACTATGGTATTCGAAGTGAACATGGTGGGTTCAAACCCACGTGAATGGTGGATTGATTCGGGTGCTACCCGACATATTTGTTCATCTAAGAAGTTGTTTATCGTCCTTGATGAAAATATGAATAAAGAGAAGCTCTTTATGGGAAATTATGTCAGTACTTCTGATGTCAAGGGCAAAGGAAAAGTGGTGTTGAAATTAACTTTTGAAAAGAATGACTCTAAACAATATGTTGTATGTACCATACATTCAAAAGAATTTAGTGTCTGAATGTTTATTGAATAAACATGGTTTTCGCATTGTAATAGGGTCGGATAAGGTTATCTTATCCAAAAATGAAGTGTTTGTTTGTAAGGGCTATGAATGTGATGGACTATTCATGCTCAATGTAATGATTGTCACGAAAAACATGAATAAGAATCCTTCTACTTCTGTTTATTTGCTTGAGTCATCTATTACTTGGCATGGTCGTTTGAGACATGCCAATTTTAATTCATTAAGAAAATTGTTGAATTTAAATAGTGAAAATGACTTCATATGTGTGTGATTTGTGTGGAAGCGAAAATGACTCAGTCATCTTTCCAAACTAATGAAAGAAATAATGAACTATTCGATTTAATTAACACAGATGTGTGTGATTTAAAAACATGGCAATCTCGTGATAAAAATAAATACTTTATCATGTTTGTGGATGATAGCAAGAAAATTTTGTTGTGTGTATCTTTCTAAAAAGTAAAGATGAAACTTTTGATAAGTCTGTGCTTTACAAAAATGAAGTTGAAAAATAACTTATAATCGACATATTAAAATGTGAGAAGTGATATAGGAGGTGGGCATGAGTTTTCATTTGTTAATTTATGTGCACAACATAGAATTAAGCATGAAACTACTACACCTTATTCCCCACAATAAAATGGTGTTGCGGACGAAAAAAATCGAACATTCAAAGAAATGATGAATGCAATGTTATTAGATTCTGGTTCACCTCAAAATATTTGGGGAGAATCAGTTTTAAGTGCAAATTACCTTTTAAATAAGGTGCCACGAAAGAAAATCGACAAAAGTCCAAATGAATTATGGCATGGTTGAGCACCATTCTACAAATACTTGAAAGTGTGGGGGTGTCTTGCAAAGGTGGTTGTTTCACCACCTAAGAAAGTAAAAATAGGTCCTAAAACTGTTGATTGTGTATTTATTGGTTATGTACATAATCGTAGTGCTTATCGTTTCCTTGTGTATGAATCTCTAATTGAAGACATATATAAAAATACTATTATGGATTCAAGAAATGCATTGTTCATTGAGCATATACTTTCATGGAAGACATGTAATGAAATTAATAATGAAGCTAGTACTTCAAAAAAGCATGCAAATACAACAATAGAAGAAATTGTTGAAGATGTAGAGGTTAAATCAAGAAGACGTAAAAGAGCTAAGGTGGAAAATCTTTTGGTCCGGATTTTCTAACATATGTGCTCGAAAGTGAACTTCAAAGCTTCAAGGAAGCTATAAACTCTTCTGAAGGTACTTTATGGAAAGAGGAAATTTAGAGTGAGATTGATTCCATTTTACAAAATCTCACTTGGGAATTAGTGAATTTTCATGTGGGAAGTAAAACACTAGGATATAATTGAATTTCAAAAGGAAAAAAGAAAGCTAAGTGGAGTGCATTATCGTTTACATGGTTGACAGTTTAAACACATTGTGTTTATCGCTTAACTAGTAAAGTAAGTGTACTTTCTCAAGGGAATGTTCAAAGGATGACACATACCTATCCTGTGCAAGTTTCTAACGTTGATCTATATCACCAAAATCTTTGGTGTTTATATCAATTTCCATTCATGTGGAGGATTGTTGGAAGATGCGCATCTCTAGAGAACTTCAATTCAATATATTATTCGTTCATTTTGAAGTTGGGATGAATGGAAAATGATTTTTTCAAAGAAATGGTTGTAACCAAAATCAGAATTGAGATTTGTCCCACATTGAAAATGCTAAAGGAGGAAATGGGTATAAAATAAGGAACTCATGAGTAGCTTGTAAAATACTATAATGATTATGTTCCGCCTCTTACGCATGCGCGCAAGGGAGTGCAGATCTTGGCCGAAAATGGTCTACGAACCATGAACTTGTTTGCGAGCGCGGTCTGCGTACACGAATGTAGCACCAATTCAACAGACGGACAAGCTACTTGTTTGTGAGAGAAATATCACACCTCATGAAATGAAATATCTTCATAACCTCCCACCCTCAAAATATACTCTTATTTACCCATATATCATTACTTTATCACACTCAATCAACTTTTTACTTTATTTTATTCATAAAACTTTACAAAACCACCCCTCAAAACATCACTCATTACACTTTTTTTACACATTTCTTAAATTGTGTGTCATCCCTTGTGTGCAAGTTCCTTACTTTATCACACTCAATCAACTTTTTACTTTATTTTATTCATAAAACTTTACAAAACTACCCCTCAAAACATCACTCATTACATTTTTTTTACACATTTCTTAAATTGTGTGTCATCTCTTGTGTACAAGTTCCTATGAGAGGGAGTAGTATTTAAGTAAAAAGTGATAGTTAATTTTGTTGAAAAAATTATTATTTTTTACTTAAACATTATCACTTTTTTTACAAATTAAAAATCTGAAAAAAAATATAAGTTATCCTACACAAAATTTTAAAATATAAATTAAAAGGATCCGTCCTCACGGTCTCAAACAAATTTTACCTTAAATAGACGGTCTCAAACAATTTTTACCTTATTTTTTATTTATCCTTGTGCGTACGTATTTCTAAAATATATAGTTTGCATTCATAGCCTCTTTTAAAAAGAAAAAAAAGAGGGAATGGTGAAATTAATTATTGATCTCGTTCGAAAAATATTTAAACAAGTATAGTAAGTGGACGACAAAATGATTATATAGTTTGAAGATTTACTCAATTACGCTGTAAGCATGTGATCCCTCACACCCAATAAGTCAACATACTTATTTCACTAATAAATATGTCACACCTTTTTTTATTATTATTAATTTTTCTTGTTTAGTGGAAACTGAGGCACGAATTAAATTTTTGTTACTCCTAAGATAATTTTTACGAGACATCAGTATCAACCGAATTTGTAAAATGATTTCAAGTTAAATTAAACTTATCGATTGGCAATGTTAGTATATGACAAAAACTATATACTAGGCAATTGAATACATGTATAAGTCAAATTATTATTATCAAAAACCAGTATAACTAGTTTACTGAGTCTGAATCATTTAAAATATGTTTGTTTTAAAATTTATAATTTTAGAATTTAACTTTTAAAATTTTATCATATAAATCCTATAAAAATTATATTTAATTAATTACAAAAAAATTATAGATTTGATCTCATCAACCACTTATATGAAATAAAAATAAAATTATATGTTTGTTTTAAAATTTAAAATTTTAGAATTTAACTCTAAATAAATACACCACCTTTAGTTTCAGTATCAATTTAATTAATCATGATATTTATGATTATGGTAAAAAATCTCAATCTTTCATCGTGTTGCAATTAGATACACATTTTTTTTCTCCGGCCAACAATTGATGATGTGGCTTGTCGGATGTTACATATATTTTTTTTTCACATCAAATTACACTTTATAGAAATGAAAATAAAACTTTATAAAAATAAAAATAAAACTCCCCACTTCTTTTGCGTCTTCTCAACTTCTCAAACTCAAGAGTTCTTCTTCTTCGTTTTTCTCATCTCTCAAACTCAATTCTTCTCTTCTAACCATAAAAATTAAAATCAATCAAAATCATAAGGATAGAACTCTAACAATAACAATAGCAAAAAAAAAAAAAAAATGTCAAGAATCCTATTTTTTTTTTCTAAGTACTGTTTGTTGATAGGTACATTCAAGTATATCAGAATGACATCCAATCAAACTGCCCCTTAGAAGAAAATGCCTGGAAGATCCAAGAAGATGAGGAAGGGAGGTTTTGAGGAAAATCTTAGAAATTCTACAAACTTCAAAAAACCAGAGAAATTGCATGTAAGATTGTGTTTATGGTCATTTATACTGATTTTTTTGGCACACATATATAGTGATTTAAAATGTCATGTTATTCCTATGTTATATGTTTATCATGTTTGAAAAAAAATGGCAAACCAAGGCATGAGTGTATTGATTTGCAAAGCCTTTTTTCATTCTTTCAGCGCCCTCTTCTAAGAAGAATGTTGTAGGGTGTGGCAAGTACTATAAGAGGTAGAAGCGACAGTTCAGTGAGGGGTAGAATAGTAGGTGGAAGTGTTATTTTTGTAATATGAAATAAGAACAAGAACTTGATTGAGTTTGAAAATAAGAACTCTATTGAATTTGAAAAGCGGAGAAGATGCGAAGAAGAAGGGGGAGTACTAATAAATTAGTAAATATATTATTAAATTTAATACATTGATTTTAAAAAAATAGAAAATTATTTGTCTCATACTCTCACTCAATTCTATTTCTCGATTTTTTTATTTAGATTTTTTTAAATAATTTAAATATACAATATATTATAAATACTATATTTTTTATTGACATTTCACGTAATACGCGGGTGCTCATCTCTCGTATAATCCATTATTTTTAGAAACTGTCCTAATTAAACATATTTCATGCGTAATGCATTTCACATAAGTATGCTCCAAAATAAATTATTTTGAAATTGTGAGTGTTATCTCATAATCTCAGAGTCAGCACACTAAGTGAGTAGTGAGCTGATAGGATCAGATAAGATAACTTAGGCCGAAATCAGATGAGTTGAATGGTTTCAATCAGCTGAGGAGGTGATGCTTAGATTTCAGCACAGTTGGCCAGATCAGCACAGTACTGGGTCAGATCAGTACTTCAGCAGAGTGTACCAAGCACAGTACTTGTATCAGCACATTATGGAATCTATCAGCAGAGTTAGCTTTTAATCATCAGAGTAGAAGAGTTGGGTATCAGAATAGTAGAAGTGTTCTGATCTTTATGGACAAGTCTTCTGGTTCGAAGTTAGTTAGTTTAACTAACTGTATTACAGTTGCAACTACTTGAGTGCATAACTACCATTTCAGTTGGGCAATAACAGAGCACGTGGGTTGTTACAAGCGGTTGCAAACGGTTGCTAACTACTCAAAACAGTTCCTAACATCATCAACTACCTTTGGTCTTTATATACTCTTGTATGTGTACATTGTAAAGGTTTACGATTTTGGATTGTAGTACGATTGTAATCTTTGAGTTGTGTGAGTTCACGAGTGAAGTGAGGAAATATCCTATTCCGAGTGAATGAGTGTGTTGTTTTCACTCAGATCGAGTCTGCCACACGTCGCCTGGCTGACATTCAACACCGTATAGAGTTGGAGGGTGATTTTGAGGCAGCCTTTGCTGATGAGATTCAGGCGCAGGTTGATCTTGATGAGTTGTTGACGGCCAGGCAAGAATACTACTCTCAGAGGAATCGTTTGCAGTGGTTGACTGACGGAGATAGAAACACCAGATTCTTTCACATTTCTCAGCAGACTAGGATAGCTAGGGGGGGTATCACGTCTTTGCTCATTGAAGACATCCTTACTACGGACTTGGACACTATCAGTTCCCATGTGGTTACTTACTATTCTCAGTTGTTTGCGGATGATCGGTCGTCTCCTTTCGATGCTAGTATTCTGGACAGCTTTATGGATACCGTTGTGACTGATGCCCATAATGGTCTCCTTGTGAGTGTTCCCTCAGCGGAAGAGGTTCGAAGGGCTGTCTTTGATATGGATGCTTCGAGCGCTCCGGGTCCGGATGGCTTTGGGGGCTGCTTTTATCAGGGATGTTGGGACATTGTGGGCCAGGAGGTGATCGATGCTGTTAGACACTACTTCATTTTTAGACTTTTACCTCCTGGGCTGAACTCCTGCTTCATGACGCTTGTTCCCAAGACGGAAGGGGCCCGTAAAGTGGAGGATTTTCGGCCGATTGTGATGGGTAACTTCATCTTTAAGGTCATGACCAGAGTTCTATCTTCGAGATTGGGCACTTTTGTTAGTAGTTGTCTCTCTGCATATCAGTTTGGTTTCGTCCCGGGGAAGCGGATTCACACTTGCATCGCTCTTGCATCTGACGCCATTAATACCCTGAACTACCCGAGAGTTCACGGGCATATGGCCTTGAAGATTGACATGATCAAAGCGTTTGACACCATGTCTTGGCGGTTTCTGGAGGCGGTCATGGCAAGGATGGGCTTCTGTACTACTTTCATATCTATGGTGAGAGGAGTCCTAGACTCGGCTAGAATTTCAGTTCTCATCAATGGGGAGCCGAAGGGGTACTTTTCTTGCTCCCGGGGTGTGCGTCAGGGAGATCCTCTATCGCCACTGCTTTTTTGTATTGCGGAGGAGGCGCTTGGGAGATGGATTGATTGGGAGATCGATAGAGGTCGACTTCGTCCCATTCGATATGTCCCTCGTTATCTCTTCTATGCGGACGACATCATGATTTTTTTGAGGGCCACTGAGTCTAATATCAGGAACCTGCATGCTGTTTTACAGGGGTATGGTCGTCTTTCAGGTCAGATCTATAGTCCTCCGAAGTCTAGGGCTTTCTTTGGGCGTGCTGTTCCCCAAAGGCTTCGTCGTCGGATGCTCAGAGTCACAGGCATCGTAGAAGGTTCCCTTCCTTTTACCTACCTAGGAGTTCCGATCTTTCGTGGTTGCCCCAGGAAGGCTCATCTACAGCCTGTGGCAGACGATGTTATTGCTAAGTTTAGTCGTTGGAAGGGTAGCTCCCTTTCCTTGGCAGGAAGACGATGTTTGATTAACTCGGTTATCACGGGATCTATGGTCCACTCTATGATGGTCTACAAGTGGCCTATTTCACTACTTCGCCAGGTGGAATCCGCTATGCGCAACTTTCTTTGGAAGGGAGACGTCAATCGTAAAAGTGGTTCTTGTTCGGTCTCGTGGAAGAGGGTTTGTGCTCCCTTTGGAGAAGGAGGGATGGGGGTTCGCTCCATTAGATTGGCGAATGCCTCATTTCTCTGTAAGTTGAGTTGGGACATTCTTCAGCATAGATCTCTAGATACAGCTCTGCTTCACAGGAGACACTTTACCTCGGATGGCAGATTGCGCCCCCATGGGAGGATCTCATCTATTGGGCCGGGTATTCGTCCTCACGTCTCGAGGCTTTCTGATGGGTCGAGATGGTTGATTGGTAGGGGTTCGACTGTTAGCTTCTGGCATGATAACTGGTTGGGTTACACTATTTCTGATAAGATTGGCCTCCCGGATTGGTTTGCTGCTACCCTGAAGAGCACGGTTGGGGACTTCTTCTATGAAGATTGTTGGCACTTTGAGGAGTGCTTCGTTACGGACTTCACAGATATCGTCAGAGACATCCTTCAGATTAGGGTTCTTCATGGCCCTGACAAACGTATTTGGGAAGGTACCACCTCAGGGGAGCTTACCTCTCGAGTGGCCTATGACATGCTCAGATCTCCTCTCCCTCGTCTTGGCTGGTCGTCGTGGATTTGGAGCTCCTTCATTCCGATGTGTCGTTCTACGGTTATTTGGAGGGCGATATGGGGCAAGCTCCCTACTTCTGATTGGCTGGTCTCATTTGGGATTCACGGTCCTTCGATGTGTATGCTCTGTCGTAGAGACTCTAAGTCTTTAGACCACTTATTAGCTCACTGTCCATTCACTCTGGAGGTTCTTCAGCATTTGACTCGGCTTTTTGGAGTCACGATCCACACGGGGATCAGCTTTCTGGATATCTTCCTCCAGGCTACTAGAGTTCGATTGGGTCCGCAGTCTTTAGAGTTATGGAGAGCGGCTTTTGTCACTACAGTTTGGGCTATTTGGGCTCTGCGGAACAGGGTGGTCTTTGATGGGGTCTCCCCCTCAGTCAGACGTTGTATGGCGCAGATCATTGCTTGTATTAGGGAAGCCAATAGCATCTCTCGGGGTTATGCTGACGGTTCAGTTCGGGATCTCTTGATTGCCAGATCTCTTGGTGTTTTGGGCAGGCACAAGCCGAATCGACAAGGTTCGTCTATTAGATGGATCCCCCCGGATCCGGATTGGTACAAGATCAACACCGACGGCAGTGCAACATCCTCTCCAGGTAGTCTGCATGCAGGGGCGGTGTTTAGGAACTTCAGGGGGTTCTTTGTTGCGGCTATTGCCCAAGAGGTTGGTTGGGGTATTCCTTTTGAGGCGGAGTTAGCAGCGGCACTCATTGTTATTCAGTATGCACATGCCCAAGGGTGGCGATTCTTATGGATCGAGTCGGACTCCAGTCTGACAGTTAGCACTTTGATGAGCTCTACTCCTTCTATCCCTTGGCGACTACAGGGCCTCTGGAGTCAGGTTCATCCTCTTACCACAGACATGCACATTCGGTATTCTCACACTTTTAGAGAGGCCAACCAGGCGGCTGACGCAGTGGCCAAGACGAAGATCAACTGCATTTGGAGGGGCTATCCTCCAGATTTCTTACTTACTTTCTTGCATAAAGATTTGTATACCGACTTTTACAGACATTGATTGTTAGAGGAGTTTACCTTTTTCCTTCGCCTGGGTTTTGTCCCTAAGGAGGGTTTTCCCGGGCAAGGTTTTAACGGCACTCCGGCCTCTGGCTCGACTTGTGAGCTTATGGTTTTAGGTTTTCTTTTTTCTTTTATATTCCATACCTTTTATTGGCGAGTGAATGAGTGTGTAAACATTCTTGATCAATCAAAGAAGTACTCGTCTGGTCCAGTGGATGTAGATCACATTGATCGAACCACTTAAATTCTTGTGTGCTGCTTGTCTCGTTGCTTACTTTTCTGAATTACTATCCTAGAGCAGTTATTTCTTCTATATTCAAGTGTTCTACTTGGTTGGAGACGTCTAATCGACCCGAATTACTTGACAATTGGCGCCGTCTATGGGAACTGAAGTAGCTGCAGATCTAAGATGGGGAATTCTACTAAGTACAACATAGAGAAGTTTACAGGCATGGGAGATTTTGGGCTGTGGAAGGTTAAAATGCAGGCCCTTCTTGAACAGCAAGGATTATTCGAGGCTCTCGAAGAATCCGAAGACATAGCAAAAGAAACTGCAACAACTGCGGCTGAAAGGAGCAAGTTGCTCAAGAAAGCTCGAAGCACGATCCTACTCTGCCTTGGAGATAAGGTCTTGAGGGAGGTTGCTAAAGAGAAGTCAGCGAAGGAGGTTTGGGATAAGCTTGAGAAGCTATATATGGTGAAAACTCTTGCTAACCGACTCTATTCGAAACAAAAGTTGTATGCCTTTAGAATGGGAGATGACAAACCCATTACGGAGCAGCTAGATGAGTTCAACAAGATACTTGATGATCTGGAGAATTTGGATGTCAAGCTTGAAGAAGAGGATAAGGCTCTGATCTTGTTGAGTGCTCTTCCTAAGTCCTTTGAAATCCTAAAGGACACCATCTTGTATGGTAGAAAGGAGGCAATCACATTGGAGGATGTGATCTTGGCTGTCAAGTCCAAGCTGCTACATAATAAGACATCTCAAGGAGATAAAAGTAGCAGTGGAGAAGGATTGACAATCAAGGGAGGACAGAAGAAATCTGCCTCCAAGAAGGGGTCTAGTCAACCCAAGGGAGCTGGTAAGGGAAAATCAGCAGTGTCAAATCAAGGGGAAGTTGTGTGCCACCACTGCAACAAACTTGGGCACTATAAGAGTACTTGTTTCAAATACAAACAGCTTATGAGAAAATCTGGTCCCAAGAACCCTGTTGATAAGAATCAAGCAAATCAAACCCAAGAGGATAAGGAGCAGAAGGGCTATGAGTCAGCTCAGTCCCTATCCATCACTTCCACTAAAGAACAGCAAGATTGGATTTTAAATTCAAGGTGCTCTTTCCACATTACTCCAAGAAGAGATTGGTTTCATGATTTTAAGCATCAGAATGGAGGTTTTGTGTTGTTAGGGAATGATCACACTTGCAAAGTCAAAGGTGAAGGTACAGTACACTTGAAGATGTATGATGGAGTAGTGAGGATTCTCAAGAGGGTCAGCTATGTTCCTGAACTCAAGAGAAATTTGATATCTCTTGGTATGCTGGATTCATTGGGCTACAAATTCCAGTTAGAAGGTGGAGAGCTCAGAGTGTCAAAGGGGGAGTTTACTGTTCTTAAAGGCGAGAGAAGGAATGATCTCTACTTTCTTAAGGGAGGAACAGTTATAGGCAGATCAGATGTGGCAAGAGTGCAAGACAACTCAATGGTTTGGCACAGAAGACTAGGTCATGTAGGAGAGAAGGGCCTACTTGAGCTAAGTAAGCAAGGATTGCTAGGTGGTGACAAGATCACAAAGCTTGATTTGTATGAGCACTGCATTCTTGGGAAATCCAATAGATTGAAGTTTGGAAAGAGTTCACACTCTACCAAAGGAATTTTGGACTATGTCCATTCAGATTTATGGGGGCCAGATAGGAATCAGACCAGAAGTGGTGGGAGATATTTCATGTCTATCATAGATGACTAATCAAGAAAGGTATGGATCACTATCCTGAAATCCAAGTCAGAAGCATTTGAAAAGTTTAAGTAATGGCTCACTGAGGTTGAGAATGTCTCTGGAAAGAAGCTCAAACATTTGAGAACTGATAATGGGCTGGAGTTCATATCAGAAGAGTTCAATGTTTTCTGCAAGAAGAAGGGTATAGTAAGGCATAAAACATTACCAGGTACACCTCAGCAGAATGGAGTAGCTGAGAGAATGAACCAAACCTTGCTTGAGAGGGTCAGGTGCATGTTGAGCAGCTCTGGATTGCCTAAAGTATTTTGGGGAGAAGCAGTGTCAACAACAACCTATTTGATAAACAGAAGCCCTTCCTCAACTGTGCTATTTAAAACCCCAGAAGAGTTATGGTCTGGCCATGCAGCTGAGTACAGTAATTTGAAAGTTTATGGTTGTTTAGCATATGCCCATGTCAAGCAAGATAAGCTTGAGCCTCGAGCCTTGAAATGTGTGTTCGTAGGGTATCCTTCAGGACTGAAAGGGTATAGGTTGTGGTGCCTTGAAGCTGGAATGCAGAAGTGTATTATCAGCAGAGATGTAACTTTTGATGAAAGTAGAATGCCATTGAAAGAGGAGGCAAGTTCAAGTGCAGCACACAACAAACCAGATGAGACACAGGTTGAGGTGGAGCATGTTGAAACCAGAACCGTAACTGAAGATCAGATTGATCCAGATGAGGAGGAGATTACCCATAGTGATACTGAGCTTCATGACTATCAGCTGACTAGGGACAGAACCAGAAGAGAAGTCCACCCACCTCAGAGGTATGGTCAAGCTGACATAGTATCATTTGCATTATGTGCAGCTCTTGAGGTGGAGTCTTTATAGCCTAAAACTTACACAGAAGCCATCAACTGCCATGACAAAGAGAAGTGGTTAGTTGCTATGGAGGAAGAACTATTATCTCTTAACAAAAACCATACTTGGGAGATTGTTGAGAGACCTAAGAACAAGAAACTTGTTGGGTGTAAGTGGATTTACAAGAAGAAGGTGGAGGCTCAGAGAGGTGGCAAGATTAGGTACAAGGCAAGACTTGTAGCTAAATGATTTACACAAAAAGAAGGTATTGACTTTAATGAAATCTTCTCACATGTTGTAAAGCATTGTAGCATCAGAATCTTGTTGGCTATGGTTGCTCAATATGAATTGGAGCTGCATCAGATGGATGTGACCACAGCATTTCTTCATGGGACTTTAGATGAGAAGATCTACATGAAAATACCAGAAGGGTTGGACATAGAAGATGGAGAAGACAAAGTGTGCTTACTCATCAAATCACTCTATGGCCTCAAACAAAGCCCTAGACAATGGTACTTACGGTTTGATGAGTACATTTGCTCAGCTGGTTTTGCAAGAAGCTTGTATGACAGCTGTGTTAACTTCGGGAGGGTTGGGAGTTTAGTTACCTATCTTCTGCTGTATGTAGATGATATGTTAATAGCAGGAGAGTCTATTAACAGTATCAATCAGGTTAAGGAGATTCTCAAAAGAGAGTTTGAGATGAAAGATCTTGGTGAAGCTAAAGTGATTCTTGGGATGGAGATCAGTAGAGTTGAGGGAGCAATTCAGCTTAGTCAGCCTACCTATCTGAGGAAGGTGTTAGAGAGATTCAGGATGAATCAAGCTAAGTCGGTTTCTACACCAATTGGCCAGCATCAGAAGCTATCCAATTAGATGTGTCCCAAGAACAGCCAAGAAAGAGCTCAGATGAGTAAGGTTCCTTATGCCAGTGCAGTAGGGAGTTTAATGTATGATATGGTGTGTTGTAGACCAGATTTAACTCATGCAATGAGTGTAATCAGCAGATACATGAGTGATCCAGGTTTAAATCATTGGGAGACAGTTAAGTGGGTCATGAGATATGTTCTGGGATCAGCTGAGAAGGGTCTGAAATTTCAGAAGATATCAGATGAGGGAGAAGCACTTGTGGGATATGTTGATGCCGACTATGCAGCCAATGTAGACACAAGAAAATCCTTGACAGGGTATGCATTCACCTTATTTGGTACAGCTATATCATGGAGGTCAATACATCAGTCCGTAGTTGCATTATCTACTACAGAATCAGAATATGCAGCCTTGACTGAAGTAGTTAAGGAGAGCATGTGGCTTAGGGGGATCTTGAAGGAGTTTGGTATATCACAAAGAAGTGTGATTGTCTTATGTGATAACCAAAGTGCAATACATCTTGCAAAGCATCAGGGGTATCATGAGAGAACTAAACATATAGATGTAAAGTTGTACTTTGTAAGAGATATTGTAGAGAAGGGGGTGGTCCAGGTAGTGAAGATTGCTACAGAGGAGAACCTTGCTGATGCGTTCACTAAGGCATTGCCAAAAGAGAAGTTTGGCTTGTGTCTTAGACTTATTGGACTGCATTAATTCCTCCGAGGAGAAGGCTACTGTTCTTGTGGCAGAAGATCAGTAGTGGAAGCTATTCTTTGAGGAGAATTTGGTGTTTTGTTTTTTGTGGAGATTAGTTCGATTATGAGCTAAAGGTGGAGAATTGTGAGTGTTATCTCATAATCTCAGAGTCAGCACACTAAGTGAGTAGTGAGCTGATAGGATCAGGTAAGATAACTTAGGCCGAAATCAGATGAGTTGAATGGTTTCAATCAGCTGAGGAGGTGATGCTTAGATTTCAGCATAGTTGGCCAGATCAGCACAGTACTGGACCAGCACAGTACTGGGTCAGATCAGTACTTCAGCAGAGTGTACCAAGATCAGTACTTCAGCAGAGTGTATCAAGATCAGTACTTCAGCAGAGTGTACCAAGCACAGTACTATCAGCACAGTACTTGTATCAGCACAATATGGAGTCTATCAGCAGAGTTAGCTTTTGATCATCAGAGCAGAAGAGTTGGGTATCAGAACAGTAGAAGTGTTATGATCTTTATGGACAAGTCTTCTGGTTCGAAGTTAGTTAGTTTAACTAAATGTATTACAGTTACAACTACTTGAGGGCATAACTACCATTTCAGTTGGGCAATAACAGAGCACATGGGTTGTTACAAGCGGTTGCAAACGGTTGCTAACTACTCAAAACAGTTCCTAACAGCAGCAACTACCTTTGGTCTTTATATACTCTTGTATGTGTACATTGTAAAGGTTGACGATTTTGAATTGTAGTACGATTGTAATCTTTGAGTACTGTGAGTTCACGAGTGAAGTGAGGAAATATCCTATTCCGAGTGAATGAGTGTGTAAACATTCTTGATCAATCAAAGAAGTACTCGTCTGGTCCAGTGGATGTAGATCACATTGATCGAACCACTTAAATTCTTGTGTGATGTTTGTCTCGTTGCTTACTTTTCTGAATTACTATCCTAGAGAAGTTATTTCTTCTATATTCAAGTGTTCTACTTGGTTGGAGACGTCTAATCGACCCGAATTACTTGACAGAAATCATAAATAACAATTTTAAAGAGAAATAAATTAAAATCAATTGAATTGCATCAAGTTTTTTAATTCACGATCGCTCTGTGTATCTTCTCCGATTCTCTGTCCATCGACCGCACCGCTCCGTCCAGGTAGACCAACCGCCTCTGTGTGCGAAGGAGTCTCCCGAATAATGTCTTCATTTGTGTACAACAGATCGAGCGCCTGTCGTTGATTCTTCTTTCATCACCACGTCGCCGCTCAGCGAGAGATTTGTGTCTTTGTGCCCGCAGTACCACCTTCACCTTTTCGGTAGCCCTAAATAAAGATAATATAATATTTAAATACATAAGGGTAAATACGTAATTTTACAATTATTTATAATAAATTAATTAAATTTATTATAAAAGTACGATAATATGACATAAACAATGAATATGTACGATCACGATGCACGGTACAATAGATAGCATGTCATCAAATTTAAACCATTAAATTTAAAATATGATGGCTCAGGTATAGTGACTATACTTAGAAGGGCCCGATAAATAATGGAGTAATAACTTCTTCAAAAATATCTTAAGGTTTGGAGGCAGACCACCTCAATCCCACTCGTCAAAAGACTATTCCCTCCACAATGATTTGCACACTTTACTTTTCGATCAAGATTATTTGTATATTTTTAATATGGAAATAACACAAAATTAACATCCTTACAACATTATTTTATTTTTAAAATTGTCATTCATTATCCACATTTTTTACTTCACACCTCACTAAATTTTCTATATACCTCATCAAATTCTCTTTACATATTACTAAATTACTCAAAATACCTCATCTTTACTTGAATCTACACGTTACTAAATTCATTTTTCTTAATTTATGTGTCATACACACGTACTAATAATTCTGGGATGAAGTAAAAATTTGTTTTCTCTAAAAGAAAAAGCAAAAAGAATAGGAGAAAACAACCAAGAGAAGTATTTGAAAAAAGGGTCCCATAATTATGATTACATATGTCAATTCCTATCATTTCATTCTTGATAAATAAAGAGGCTTTATTTGTGAAGAATGATATGAAAATATCACCTTCCACCTATATGCCGACTGCTAAAACAGAAAACCAAATGATTTTGACCTTCTAAAGTAAACATAAAATATTGGAATAGAAACTTTTAATCTGAATGTAATTTTGATTAAATAATACAACCACTAATTTCAAATTTTCATCACAATTGTATATTTATATTTTAACCAAAATTTCACATATAGAAATAGAAAGAAACAAGATTTTACAAAGCAACAAGTATCTATCGCGATAGAAATAACGAGTACGATGGCGTGATCTTTTTATTTTTTTAAAAATTAAATAAGCGAGGGCAGTGAAGAAAAAAAATCTAACACTTGTAATTGAGTTAGAAAAAATCTGAAAAATAAAATTGAATACGCCGTTTAGCCCGCCTAATGCAATCGATCGCGAACTAAAAAAAAATTATGTGAAACTGCAACAAAAATCCAAACACATTAATATGCAAAATCATGCCAAAACACTGAAAAATTTGCACATATTGTATAACTAAACAGACATTTGCGGAGTGATTAGCATGTGTTGGGCACATCTACGGGTGAGAAAATATACCAAAACTTTGTTATATCGAGCTTTTCGTACCAAAAAATTATCGAAATTTTCGATACGACAACGGTATGAAAAATGATCATACCTCAGTATTTTGGTATACCAAATTTGTTTCGTATTCGGTATGAAACGGTCAAACGGTATACCGAAATACCGAAACATTAATAAAAATAATAATTTTATAATATAATTTATAATTTAATATTATTTTTAAATTAAAATAACCTAAAAATTTTAAATAAAATAATCTTAAATAATTAATTTCGATCTAAAACAATACTTCAATATTTTTGGTATGAATTGGTATACCGGTAATTCGGTATGAAATGATAGTTAAATATTTTCGATATGAATTTGTATACTGGTATGATACGGTATACCGGTATATCGTACCAAAAATTCGGTATATCAAAAGTACGGTATGGTATTGGTATAAATTTTTTCATACCAAAATTTTTGGTACAGTATTGGTATGGATTTTTTCAATATCGAAATTTTCGATATGGTTGGTGTACCGTAGCTAGTGATGTTATTCGAACCGAGCCTTAACGAGACTCGGCTCGGCTCAACTCGTTAAGGCTCGATAAGGCTCGACTCGTTTAGCTTAACGAGCTGAGCTCGAGCTCGTTAAATACTCGATTTACTAACGAGCCGGCTCGAGCTCGACTTGTTAGGCTCGATAACTAATTTTTTGTTAAAAATTCCATTAGGCTCGACTCGATAGACTCGTTAACGAGTCGAGCCGAGCTCAATTTTTAACTCGGTAATGTTATCGAGCCGAGCCGATAAGAGCTCGAGTCGAGCTCGAACCTCAAATACTCGACTCGACTCAGCTCGAATAACAGCCCTAACCGTAGCGAACCACCCATAGGCACATCACAAAGTGTATGCGCATGGTAGTTAAGCCAAGAATATGATTCATTCCTCAAATAGATTTGGAGATAATACTATCTTCTCATAAGTAATTGGATCGTTACTCATTGGTAGGGGTGGAAATAGATTGTGCTAGACTAGATTTTACATGATAAAAGTCAGGGTCTGGTGTTTATAAATATTGGACCTAAGTCTGACCTATTATCTATGATAGACTTTTTGTATAGTCTTTGCCTGACCTTTTAAGTAAATAGGTCAGGCCTACGAGCCTCTTAGAAGCCTATTACGCAGTTCAATATTCAAATTTGTAAATAAAATTCACGACCAAAACAAATGCATTACATCGATGAGTTTAAATACAAACATTATAACGATTTCTCAAGTACTAAAATAAACTAAAATTGCTTTAATTTAATATTAACGTTAATACTAAATTTTAAGAATTACTCCCTCCGTCCAATTTTATTATGCTCATTTCTCCGGGCACGAATTTTAATGAATATTGATTAGTTTATGTATAAAATAGATAAGTTAGGTGTATGATGGAATGTTGTGAGGTCTATTTATAGGTAAAGTGATTATTTATGAATAAAGTTAGTGGCAATTTGAGTAAATAAGTGATGGTGAAAGGGTGGAGATAAAGTAGTGTGAATAGTATTATTTTCAAAAAGGGAATGGGCATAATAAAATTGGACAACCAAAAAAGGAAAGTGGAAATAATGAAATTGGACGGAGGGAGTACTTATTATAAAATATATAAAAATAGGTCGGCCTGTTAGGCTTATAATGTCTTATATAGCCTAGCCCTACTTAACTAAATAGACATTTTAAAAAGTCTTAACCCAACTGATATTATAAATAGGTCAGGCCTAAGGCCCTTAAGAGGCTAGGCCGTAGGCCCCTGTCGGGTGGCCCAACCTATTTTCACCCCTAGTCATTGGCCAATACACGTCACATTTGGAAAGGTGTTCAAATGCGATAATGTGATCAATTAGTAGAATGAGATAACGTGATTAAATTATTGGAATAAACGCGCATCATCGTGCTCTAGATTTAATATGAGTATTTGTGAATGAAAGGAACGTAGTTAGCTCACATTACAGGTTGTTGCTATATCCCCGCATCATCGTGCTCTAGTTCATTGTCTAGGGTTCAACTAAGACCGTTATTTTGACTAATCGCTTGTGTTAGGAATTAATATACAAGAATTATTTCCTCACCAACTAAGACCGTTAGTTTGACTAATCGCTTGTGTTAGGAATTAATATACAAGAATTATTTCCCCACCTCTCTACAAGTTCGAACATTTAGATGAGACAAAAAATTTTCATTGTATCAGAGCAAACTAGGCAAACGACCTGGGTTCCATTCCTATTGAAAGCACTCCACCCATTTAAATCGTCCACTCGATGGGCCTCCTCCCCAAAAAGGGTAGGAGGTGTTAATCCGGCCCACGAGTGAGAGGGAATGTTAGGAATTAATATACAAGAGATGAGACGGGATCCTTTCAGCTTGATATATGAGGGACTATGGATAACATAATAAGTAGTCTTTGTTTACGAATTAAAGTTGATTAGATTAAATATTTGATCTGTCAGAATATATTTTAATGTGCAGATAAATATAATAATTCTATTAAATATAATTATGATTATTTAATTAAAATAAAGAATATATATATTTTTTTTTTATGGAAGTTAAATATCCATCTCTTTTTTTCCCCTCCCCATGACTCGAACCTCGGCCTTGGTAGTGGTGCTCTAACACTTGAGCTATCCCACTTTGTCAAAATAAAGAATATATTTGATATATCATAAATATATAATATAATAGATGACAAATTCTTTTATGCAACTGAGTGTATAAATACATTTGGATTTTAATATTCAATTTATCCAATTTAATTTTTTATCCAACATTTGATCCAATTCATTTGAGCCAAAAATTTCAATTGCATAGATGCAACTAATTGCACCCAAGTATCACTCTTAATCTTTGATTCTCACTATAAAATTCTCTTAGCGAATTATTTTAGAGAATTTCAAACTGGATTGCAAGTTCTTAGACGAGGACTACATGGATATTGTAATTCTACGAGGACTACGTGAATACCATAGTTGAGATTTTGCGTACGACACACGGTAAGGATTATTTAATGATTTTATTATCCTTATAATTTATATTATAGAGTCATATCATATTCGTTGTTAATAAAATTCTTTAACTTCAACTACTACAACGATGTTCGAATTTAAAAAAACCCAAGGATGTAGAAGGTAGATGATCTGAGAAAAGTGGGTTGAACATAGGGGTAGGAAATGTTCTCAATTCAGTTTAACAAACTAGTTTTTTAATGGCAAAACTATCAATTGGATTGGGCAAATGCCGAACACATGGAGTTTGTTAGGGGTTGTAACAACATGTCAGAGTCATGCTTTCAACACACGCTGCAATAATCATTGATTAGTATAAATATCACATCCCTTGCATTTTGTAAAGATTGACGCTTACGAGTATTCATCTTGAGTTGTGAGTTCACGAGTGAAGTGATGATAAATTCATTTCCAAGTGAATGAATGTATAAACATCTCTTTGATCAATCAAGTTGAAGTCGTGTGTCTATGGATGTAGATCACATTGATCGAAACACTTAAATCTTTGTGTGCTCTATTTTCTGTTCTCGTATTGCTTATATTTGTGAATTGCTATCTTTATTGGTTTACTTTAAAATTCGTTTTCTATATTGATTGGAGATGTCTAATCGTGCGGATTACTTGACACGTCCCGTCCCGCTCCGAGAACCCGACGGGTAAACCCGCCCCGCCATCACCTTTTTTTTTTTTTAATATGTTATTTAAATAAAATACCACAATAAAATTTGTTATTTAAAATCTGCTCTCTTTTTTTTTTGAACTATAAAGAAAATGTAACAATTACCAAATTGTGAATGAATCAACTTAAGATGTACTAATTTGTATCACTCGGATTAAATTTTAAAATTCCATCATAAGAACAGCATATCAACATTCAACTAAGGAGCGGCCGCTCGAGAGAGAAAGAAAGGCAGAATTGTGTGTTCTACTTTTGTTACTAAACGCTAGAATTAGAAATTAAAAAGGTTTTTTTACTATATATTTATATAATTTTTAATATATATATACGGGTCGGGTTCGAGTATAAAAAATATCATTACCTGTCCCATACCCAAGGAGTATTCGTTGACCGGGTATTTATCTGTCCCGGGACCCGTTTGATCGGGTATTTATCACTACAAAAAAATGGTTAAAAGAAGAGGGGAAAGGCAACAGAATCACCCTCTTTAATCTAAAAGGCAACGGAATAGGCGACATAATTCCCTAACAGCTAAAACACTCATTAAGCATTTTCAGATTACAAATCCCCACTTAAATTTCCTAAATCGAAGCAAACAAACTGCATTAACTGCACGTCAAATCGTTCTTGATTTTTTCTCATTCTATATTGATTATTCTTTTCTTTGTTGGGGTTGGTGGTGTGTGTCGGTGACCATCGTGGGTTCGGGGTGTGGTATTGCTTGAACCGTGTTTTGCAATTTTAAGATCGATTCTCAATTTTTTTTTATGGGATTTGGTTATTTTATTTGAGAGGGCTTAATATTTGAGATGAATTTTTGAAAGATTGACTTTCGATTTTGACGTGTGGTAGTAAGGTGACGGTTATATATGTCACTGGAAGAGCGGTGGATAAATGATAGATATATCATATACATTTTTTTTATTATTTTTAGTTTAAAATTTTGATGGAATTTGCAATTTTTAATTTGAATTTTTCAAAATTTACATTTTAAAAATTATAACCTATATGGTAAATTTTTATATTTTATAAATAAAAAAAATATCTTTAAATTGTATTCAAATTCTTTAATTTGACAGATTTTACATAATGTATAAATTGGTTTGGAAATTTTAATTATTTTACTTTTTTAAATGTTGTAGGTTCTCTATAAAAAAAATTAATTTTTAAATTTGATATAAATTTATTTTTGATTTGAAAAAAAATCTACACTGTATCATTTTTCCTTTTTTTTTTTAATTTTTTTTTTTGAGGTAAAATATTACTTAACGGAAACGGTTAAGTATTTAATGGTTGAGACCATTTTTGTAAAAAATGGGACAAAAAAAGAACGTAAAACCAAAATTGTTTTTAAAAAAAATTTATAGGACCAAACTTACATTTTACCCCTTATTTACTAGTTCAAGAAACAATGTTTTGTGTTGTTGTTGTCAGTGACAGAAGCATGAATTTTAGATTGAGGTGCCCGGTTTGCATTACTATAAATACAAAATAATATTATACCTACAAACAAAAATTCATTATGAAAATTTCAATAGACCTCATTTTATCAATTTAAATTTAACGACTTTTGTTATGTTTCAAAGAAAATTAATTATAATTGTTTCAACTCATAATAAGTGAAATAGAGTTAAAATTTAACGTGCATTCTCGTTGAGACATTAGTCACTATTAGACAAATGTAGAACTTAAAATATATTTCCCCTATCCCGTGATGACTTGCATACCTTAACAACCCCACTTTTTAAGAAATGTGAATTTTTAGTGATGTGTGAGGTCAAATAAATGAGGAGTATTTTGAGTGATTTATTGAAATTTAAAGGAAATTTAGTGAGATGTGAAGTCAAATAAATGAGAAGTATTTTGATTGATTTAGTATGGTTTAAAGGTGGTCTAGTGAGTTGTATGGAAGAATGTGGACCCAAAATGAGTGACAATTTTAAAAAATAAAATAATGTAGGGGAGTATTTTGGGAGATTTAGTGAGATTTAAAGGTAATTTAGTGAGGTGTAAAATATAATTTTGTGAGGTGTAGGGAAGAACGTGGACCCAAAATGAGTGACAATTTTGAAAATAAAATAATGTAGTAAGAGTATTAATTTTGTAGATTATTTATGTATTATAAGTGTGCAAAATTTTTTAAGACATCTCAATAAAGAAAGTGAACGAATAATCATGAGACAGAAGAAATATATATATATATATATATATATATATATATATATATATATATATGTCCGTCATTGGTTGTGGTTAATATCATTTGTACTCTACCCAATACTCCTTTCGTTCCTTACTTAAGAACTCATAACTTTTAGACATGAGTTTTAATTAATGAATTGTTTATTAGTATTATGTAAGATAAAAATGAGGGTAGTAACTAGTAAAAACTCTTCAACTTTATTAGTATTAAAGATATTTTTTTAGTAAAAATGATGTAATATTGAGATAGTTTTAGGAGATAATTGAAATATTTTTTTACTATTTTAAGTATGAATTAGTATTAAGTAAAAGACACAAAAAATGGTAAAATGTGAAGAGGGAAGGAGTATAATTTTTACTACTATATTGTAAAAAAAAGAGAAAAAAGGGTTACGGGTTAATGCAGAGAAAGTAATTTGAAATAAAACCTCATATATATACCTAAAACCTGGGAAATAAATACAAATTTCCTCATAAAGTTAGTGCAAAGGTGTCTTTCACTTCAGTTCTGTTAAAGATTTAGTTTCGTGAAATATATAAATGATCAAGGATTAATGAAAATTATAACATGAAATTCAGATACTTGAAGTAGATTGGTAATTGCCTCATTAGCGATCGAGCTGTTCTATAATTAAACTTTCGATGGGAATTTTAAAAGTTAAGGATGTGATTGATACATGATTTAGCAACTACCATTGGACTACCTAGCTGTTTTTATAACACCTTTTTTTTTCTTTTTCCAAATAGTGTTTTATTTAACTTCAATTATTATTATTTTTGACTAAATAAATTTTATTCTCTTGCAAACTATTTTACAAGAAAATTAATTTTTAACAATAGAAATCTCTTGGTTATAGTTTATCTGGCTAAAAGTAATGACAAAAAAATAAGGGTTAATTAATGATAATTCGTTATTTTTCTGCTATTAAAAGATAATTTTTCTTCAGTGTTTGTAGCATTTGATCTATTTTTCTATTGTTTTTAAGATGGCTTAAGCCATCATTCAATCACTAAACACATATAAATTCAACAATCAATAATTTCTTGCCTTGAAATATACCCAAGAAAAGAGAAAAGGCATTCCCCCTCAAAAAAAAAAAAAAAAAAAGAAAAGGCATTTCTAATGATTCACAAGGGTTATTATTATAGTGGTGGACCTCAATTTGAGTGATTACAACCTGCTAAAATAACACTACTACACAAAATGAACTTCAACGTGCTGGGCTCCAGAAATCCACATTAGAGATGTAATGGTTGTTACATATCATGTACTCCCTCGTTACTGTAAAATTTTGCTCAAACCAATTTTTTGGTCCACAAAGTATATGTCTATTCTATTTAAATAATTAACTTTTAAGTATTTTTTTTTTACTTTATTAACAAGATTGAGTATCTATCAACAATATTCTTTACTCGTTATTCCACATATATTTTTTATAATTAAAATATGATTTTTTTAAAAACATGTAAAAAAGAAGTGAGCAAAATTTTACGGAGTACAATATATGTATATATAATACATAATAGAAAATTGTACCATCAAACACAGCGCCCTGTAAAATGAGTGTATTGAACAAAAACTCAAGCTGAACATGACGATTATTGTCGATTTAACATCCAAACTATTGTTCAATACCCATATGTAAAATACTTATTACCATTAAACTCAACTGTAAAATGAGTGTGTTGAAAAAGAATTTCGATTGTTGATAGCCACACCCCTATCAATTTCAATCACCATACTAATAGAATTAGGATCATATTTGATAGCTTAGATTATACCTAGATTATTTTTATAGATTGTTTGATAATTTAAATTAAAGATGAATTATGCTTTAAAATTTAGATATTATCTTAATCACCGTTTAATGAGTCTCACAATCTAATTAGTTTAGTGTTATGTCACATGTGAGTATCTCATCATGAAAACGGAGAAAATTAACATCGATTTAAAGTAAATATAGTGATTCAATTTTATTGATCATTCGTCATCTTCTCACTGTTTTTTTTTTTTAAAAATGAAACTTGTTGCTTTAAAAAAAAAAAAAAATTGGATACGTAGATTAATTGATATGATTAAGGCGTAAATTTGGCAGCAATTAAATTTTGAAGCTAGGAAAGGTAAAGAGGGTGCTTTTAAACAATAAACTCAAAACTCTCATGATGATGTTTTAGAAGATCAAGTCTTTTAATTTTGTGTTCCCCAAATTAACTTTGTGATGCCTTTCTTTTCACGAGAATTGGAATTTTGTCAACAAATTAAGTCCATATACACAATGATGATGATGATAAGAATTAAGCCCATTTTCACTTTCTAAAAGCATATAATTTCCATTTCCATCAATTAATGACTTAACTGTATATATGTTGGAGGCCAGCCCAAGCCATAAAAATTCGAATACTAACTGAACACACATACATTTTAGGTGGTAGTTTCTTACGGAATTAAATTTAGAATTATAAAAATCTTCGTTTTATAAATGTCTGTTTAATTATGGATGGTGATGAATGAGATGGAGATAGGGATCGTGATAAAATAAAGTGGCACTCCAAAACAAATTGCTTTTAAAGACATGTATAAATGTTGGAGTATAATAAAATATCTAGAATAAAAAAATAAATTAAATGTTATCCCACCTTAAAATATATATTTATATATTAACTAAAAATAAAATATAAAAGAATAATACACACTGCCTTGGTGGGGTGAGTGAACTCAATCCATGTACGGATGTACCTCTAGGATATAAGGTGATGACTTTACATTTATTCAGTATTAAAGAAATACACGAATATATATATATATATATATATAAATAATTAAATGCAGTAAAATAAGTTTTTTTTTAAGAGCCTAAAAAACTTATACTTTGTGCTCAGTAGAGGATTAAAATTCAAATTAATTTTTTGTTTATTTTTTAAATTTTAATTTATGAAAAAATTCATCTAATTAAAAAGTCACGTTCTTTATAATTTTAATATTTTTATCAGCCAAATATAAAATGATGAATTTTTATAATTCTAATACAATAGTGGGGTAGAGTTAATATTAACACGATTTTTTTTTTTGATAAATAACATACTCCTACTTATTAACACATTTAAAATATAATGTATTTAAAAGTTACTTATAAACACATCTATTTAGAGTGTGTTAAAAGGGTGTGACAATAGACAATGTTTAATATCGTGTGTGGTAATTGAGTATATATATTCACACGCTTATTATTCAATGTCCTTATAAAAACACATATTAACACACTAAAAAATTAATGTGGCTAATGAGAGAGATGAGTTGTAGGTAGGGTTGTAAACGAATCTAAGCGAATACTACAGTATTCGATTCGTGAAAGTATTCGCAGATTCGTAATCGTTTATTTTTTGAAAAATAAATTTAATTAGATATTCGATTCAAATGATTATTCGATACTAGTATTATTTTTCGAATGAGTATTCTATTCGAATTTTTATTCGTATTCGATATTATTCAATTCGACTTGAAACTATTCGATTCAAAATTTTATGGAGAAATTTTCTAAAATAATAATTTAAATAATATTAAGACTGAGACAAATATACATTTAAAACTATATTTATGTATATATATATTATAAATATAATCGAATACTTACTAATATCGAATCGAATATTATAATTTGTATTTGTTTATTAATCGAATCAAAAAGAAATTGTGTATACAAATTCGAATAATAAAATTTCGAATACGAATATCGAATCGATCAAAATTATTTGATTCGTTTACAATTCTAGTTGTAGAATTATAAATTAGATTTTTTTTTTTTGGAGATGTAGTTAGCAAATGTATTTTATAGAGAATATGGTATTCAGAAATCAGAACGACTGAAGGAGTGCACTCAACATAATCTAATTGGGTGAGAAGGGCATCTTTCAGGGTGTAACCATAACAAAGACGGAGATGCATATATTCATACCCTTTTTATATTGCCGCCACCCATTCATATGCAAACGGTCCATTTAATTGTTTAACAAATGGGCCGCTTAATGCATGGGCTTAATTTAAAAAATAAAAAAGGGTCAGACTATATGCACCTCCATTTCGGAGAGATGCACTCTCCCTTTTAATTTATTAATTAAATAATAATGTAAAATATCTAAAATACCCTTTCAATAAAATACTACTATTAAATGCACCCCTGTTACTATCTACACCCCATTCAACATCCTAACATTTACCACCACTTCCAGCTTCCACTTGCCTCTGCCGGCACCACCAACATCAACACAATCTCAGTGAAAAAAAAACCCTAAAAACAGCTACTACCACTTCCGACTTCTGCAGGCACCACCACCACCACCACAATCTCAGAAAAAAAAATTGATAATCTAAAAAAAAAATTAAAATTTTCGGCACTGGTTTGTCGACTATATACTCTCTCGTCGACAACAAATTGTCGACGAGAGAATATATAGTCAACCTCCAAAAGTCGAACAAATTAAAAAATATATTTTAAAAAAATTGACCTACGTTGTCGACTATATACACTCCCGTCGACGACGATTTGTCGAACGGAGGAACAGAGTGTATGTAGTCGACAACACAGGGTCGAATTTAAAAAAAAAAAGAGAAAAAAAACTTACTGGTGCGGGGCGGAGGGCCGCGGCGGCAGGTACGGCGGTCGTGGGTGCGGGGTTTAGTCGGCTGACGGGGGAGGGGGCAGCCGCTGACTGACATAATTTTTTTTTTTTTTTTTTTTTACAAATCGGGGTGGGCGTGGGCGGTAGAGCCGTCAAAACGGACTGGGCCCGTTGGGCCAGCCCGCCCCGCCACTAAAAATAGTGGGTTGGGCCAAGATTTTCTAGGACCGCTAGGAGGCGGGCCCAGGCGGGCCGGCCCGTTTGGGCCGCGGTCTTAGGCAGGTTGGGGCGGGCTTTGGCGGGCTGGCCCGCCATTTTTTGTTTTATTTTTTAAATATTTTGTTTAATTAAAAAATATAAAAAATAATACCCATATGCAGATTTTATTCAAGTTAGTCATGCATAAAATGTCAAGTCTACACTTCCATCATTTAAAAGAATACGGTAATGAGTAACCATATATTTTCTATTTGAAACCATCATCACTCACGCTGTGATTTCTCAAGAAAAAGAAAAAAATCACTTCCTTACCGCGTTTGAACTTCATTCGATGGTGGACTCGATTTAAATAAAAAATTGATGCAATGTAATCATATGTAAGTTTTTCTATTTGTTTTAAAATTATGTCTTTGTGTAAACACTTTTAAATAAATTTAACTAAAAGCAAAAACCAATATTTTTTTCCCTTTTTTTTTTTGGTTTTTTTTAATTTCTGTACAAAAGAGGTATATATTACTGTTCTTAATTATATATTACTGTAATTTTTATATTTTTTTGATGAATTTAATAATTATTTTTGTAAAAAAAAAAAAAAAAATCTGGCCCGCCAAAACCCGCGGCCCGCCCATTTTTGGGTTGGGTTGAGGTTTTGGCAGCCCGCCTAAAAAACGGGTTGGCCCGCCCCGCCCCGCCAAATGGTGGGCTTTTGCGGTTTTGGCCCGCCCCGCCCCGCTGGCCCGTCTTGACAGGTCTAGTGGGCGGGGAAAATGGAGGGGAGTCCTCGCGCCGGCGAACTCGAGGGAGAGGGAGGGTGCGGGGCTGAGTCGGCTGAAGGGGGAGGGGCGGCCGCACAGCCGCAAAGTTTTTTTTTTTTTTTTATAGATGGGGGAGGGAGGAGGGGGGCAAACCTGGAGGTCAGCGTCGGACGGGAGGGGGGAGGGAGGGGGCGGCCGCGACGGCCGCCAATCTGTAATTTTTTTTTTTTACAGGCGATCGTGGCTAGGCGGCGAGGCGGAGGTAGGGGCGGCGAGGGGAGGCAGTGGTGGTCGGCGACGGGGTGGAGGGAGGGGGAAGATGAAGGTGGGGTGGGGTGGGGTGGGGTGGGGTGAAGATGAATTTAGGGTTGGGGTGTGGGTAGTAATATTTATATTATTAAAGGAGGGGTATTTATGACATTTGAGGGGGGGACATTTGAGGGGGGGTGTGACCTAAATTTCTTGGAGTGTATAAATCGGGGGAGTGCATCTCTCCGAAATGGAAGTGTAAATAGTCAGACCCAATAAAAAATCATTCTCTTCAACATCCATTATTCTCGAGCCCAATTATTTTATTCTCTCTTCGATTTATTTATTCGATTGACTCAAAAATATATTTGACTAGATAATCTCCCGCGTATTACGTGGAATATTCATAAAATCAATATTCATAGTATATACTTTATACTCCTTCAATTAACAAAATTTAGTCTCATATGTCTTATTTGTCTGTTCATAAAATCTAGTCTCATACATTTTATGGTAAAAGTTAATTTATCCTCACCATTCCACCATCACTTAATTACTCAAATTGCAATTCAACCTTATTTACAAACAATCAATTTATTCACAATAAACTCCACAATATCCTACAATACAGTCAATACTCTTACTTTTTTTTTTTAAATATGTGTTCATTTCAACGGGACTACGTTTTGTAGAATAAGGGTATAAAGAGTATAATTCTTATTTTAAAGAAATTATAAATATTAGGAGTAATTTATATAAACTTTATTTTTCGTAATTCCAGTACTTATAATATAAGTATTAATTTCAATAATGTATTGAATTAACATATAATAATAAAAATTAGAAACTCCTAATTTTATTTTATTAAGATGGATATGGAGTATATTTTAATTAGTATAATAATATAATTAATTATTTGCGTTATTATTGTGATAGTCCAACTTTCCAAAAAATAAATTTTAAGTAAATATGCCACTCATGGTAATATTGACACATAGGATGAATGAGGAGATGACACATAAATAAAATGAATGAGAAGATGACACATAAATAAAATGAATGAGGAGTTGACACATAAGCAATTAAAACTCCATATTAATATACAGGGGGATGTATGTTTTACTTTAAAAAATGCTCATCTATATATATATAAAAACACAATAGTGGCTTCCTCTAGAAGTTCCCGCCAAAATTTTTAAAATAATAAAATATTTTTATAGTAGGGCCCAGCTGTTTGTATTATAGTCCAGTACTGTTTGCTTAGCTTATGCATTACGCATCACGGCATCAGTCATCCCACCACTCTTCCAACCCAAACGACACCATCTCCTCTTTCATTTTCATTTTTCACTCCATCTCCTCTTTCATTTTCAATAATTTCTAACAGTAGTTAATTTTTAATTTTCCTATTTCCCATTTCAAAGGTTTTGATTTTTTCTCAATTTTGAGTGTGCCCTAGATCCAATGGGCGATTTTTTTGAGCGAATCTAATGGGCTATTTTTTTGCAAGCAGGAAGGTTTCTGCAAAGGTTTCATCGATATTTACTAGCGGAGAAGACAAATGGGTCCAAGTTACTTTTCTCAATTTCTCGATTTTATTTTGCAGAAGTAGTGAATTTTTGTTTGGTTCCTCATCTTTAATTTGCACAATTTCAGTGTGAATCAAATAATTTATGATGTAATTTGCGATGGATTTGTAGTTAGAGCAGAAAGGAAAGGGGCCTGGAGCGAGCAATTACAGTGGTAGGGCACAAGGTATACGTTTTCGGCGGCGACGAGTTCCGGTGATAACCTCCTTTACGTTTTCAATCTCACCAAGCAGAAACCTACAAATCTCCCACCACGCCTCTAGAAATTTATGCAGAAACCTACAAATTGAGGCGACTCTTCAAATTAAAATTTTGATCCATCGTCGATTTTTCAATCTGATTCTTCAAATTTCAAAATTCTTATTAGTTGCAGGTTCCATTCGATTTTATATCATCTCTACTGTCAAGAAGTGATTTCTTTTGTGCTCTACTCAAAAACTGCTACATCTACGGATAGTTTTCTTTCAAACGTTGTTTATATATATTTTTTGTAATATTTATTTCTCATCAGTTCTTGACGAATTTTTTTGCTTAGGAAACAAAGTGGGAATCTAGAGTTGCTGAATCAAAGGCTTTTCCATGGACTTCTTCTGGTATTCTCGAATTTTATTCAGGTTAAAAAGATGTTTTTTTTAAGAGTATTCAGGATTATTGTGATAAGATTCTTAATATGATTGGATATTATGATCTGTTTATTGTTAATTGTTAAGTGGTATATAACATTGTAACAGAAAACTTATCTATTTATGATTTAGTTGGGTGATTAATTTGTTATTTCATTGCTTGCTCTATTAATTGTACTTTACCTGGGTGGTTAAGTTATAATTATTGAATTTAAGACTTATTTGTAGCAAGCTTGATATACGCAGAGAATATATGAACACTTAGATAAATACTTATATAGTGTCTCTTTTCATTCAAATTAATTGGCAAAAGCTGTATATAGATTTCTAGACACACATAACCATTTTCATTATACATATATTTTTCAGTTTGTAAGTGTTTCATAATAAGTGGAGTATTAAAATATTATTCACATAATGCATATTTCTTTACAGCAAACATATATGCTAATTATATAAGTTTCTAAAGATAATTGGAAGTTTCCCGTTGTCTCTTGCCCAAGGAGATGAATGACGTTTGGAAATGGTTTAGTTGACAAAAGAGGCACAACACAGGTTTAGGATAATTCCACTGTAGATGGAGAGGAGGGACCCAACTCCCAGCATAAATTTGTGCATGGGCACTGGGCAGCATTAGGTAAGTTATTGAGCTTCTGACACCATTTTAATACTCGCCTATAAGTTTTCCCCGTAAGCGGATTAAGAAATATAATATGAAATGTGTAGTGATAGTTGAGGTAGAGAGGGAGGTAGAAAGAAGAAAATGTAGAAATAGGTAGGAGAGATAAATAAATAGAAAGATATATGAATAAAAAAAAATGTAGAGAGAAATAAAGAATTTTATCACTTGAGCAAAATGAGAAATTTATAACGAGACAACTAAAATAAGTATGTGAGAAATAATTGGGTATACTTCAAGACTGGTCTCTGATTTCAGAGCCATACTGTTTTGGCGCTTCAGGAAGCTGTTGAGGCCTATCTTGTGGGTCTCTTTGAGGACACTAACTTGTGCGCCATCCATGTTAAGCGTGTTACCATAATGCCCAAGGATATCCAGCTTGCTCGCCGCATCAGAGGTGAGCATGCTTGAAGACGCCTTGTTGTTTTGGTTAGTCCGTTAGTGGTAGTGGTGGTGAACTTATATAGTTAGAATCTCAGTTAATTGGTACAATGATAGATAGCCTCAAATTATAGTGTTTTTTTTTTTTTTACAAGAGCCTCAAACTATAATCAAGAAGTCTGTGTTTGTTATGTAGGGGATTATGGTATTCATGGGCTCCATGGTATTTGTGTTTTATAATTATGATAAATGTTCTTAGTTTTTGTCTTTGTTAATGCAAGTTTCTTTGCCACAATTGTTGTTTTGACATTGTTTTGACAAATATCTGAGTTGTATCTCTAAAGATATGAATTTTTGTGACTGGTCTTATTTTTCTGGAAGAAAAAAACTATGTAGTAGTAATTCAGATTGACGCTTATTTCAATTTTATTGTTTCTACTGTTTTTTTTTATCAAATAAATTTGTGATAGGTATTTTTTTTTATTTAGTGATTTATTTTATGATTGTTGTTACACAATTTAAGCAAATCTGAATTCATGAGATAAAGTTTTTTTTAATTAATATTATGTATAAGAAAAATGAGTTGGGTTTAATTCGTCTCACAAAATTATATTCATGAGTTCTAACAAAGACCGCCTCATATTTGTAATGCAATTAAAATATAAAATTTATATTTTTTTTATTATTAACACCACTAGAATTTAACATTTACAAATAAATTGTACGCGCCAATCGTGAATTTTCATCTAAGGTGCGGACTAACTCACACGTCCAATACTCATATCCTGTCAATCGTGAACGGACTAATTCACACGTCCAATACTCATATCCTGTCAAAATTATAGGACTTTTTAGAGTAATAAATTTGTTTATATATAAAAAAATTTATTATTTTTAATATTTTTATACTTTAGTAAATATTACAAGGAAATATTACAAGTCGTGCATCGCACGGGTGAAATACTAGTTCTTTCTATAAAAATAGCAAGTCAAACACTTTTTTCAAATCAAGTGTAATGAATCAACATTTAGTGTAGATAATAAATAAAATTCTATATATTTAAACAAATTATACACATGAATTTCAAGAAAATTTCACATTAGCCAATTGCAAATAAGCGAAAAGTGGTAATTTCATTTACAATTTACCCTATTATTTATTTATTTATTCATTCATAAAGGTGTTGTGGTTGATATTGAATGTTGACTAAATAATTATTTTAATATTACTTAAATTGTTTATAATTATTTTTTCTTAAAATTATTGTTAAAAGTTGTATAAAAATAATTAGTTGTCTCAATTTTTCTGCTTTCCAATTTTTTTATTTGAATTTTATATATTTTTTTAAATTATTTAATTATATTCTAAATATTTATTTTTATCGGTATTCATCTAGTATATCCCTGTCGCAATAGCCAATTTTGGAGGCAAATTCTCGTCCGTGCCAACATCCAACTCAATTTGCTACAAAAGAACAATATGTGACAATTTTGATTGTGTTTTTTTTTATTATTTAATTAAATATTATTTACAATAATATTATATATAATGCTATTATTTAATTTTAGATTTATTAGATTTTTTAAGTATTTTATTTTGTTGTATTAATATGTTTTTTAGTATTAATATGTAATTGACTTGTGTTTTATTTCATTGATTTTTAATTTTTTTAATTTATTTAATTTAAATAAAAATATGAAACTATGTATAAAACCAAAAACTTATATACAATATTTTACAATGGTGCAATTCCACAAATTCTTTTATTCTTATCCGGTAGCCGGTTCCTTCTTCCTCTTTCCTTGCACAACTTTCTTCTCTTCTACGATGCGCAACTTTCTTCATCTTTTCTTCTGGGCTGCTTTCATTAAAAAAAAACCTTCAGAAATTCTGTTCTATTCAAATTTCTAATCGTGATGAGCTACTTCAATTAAAAAAAAAATCAGGAAATCTGTTTTGTTTCAGATTTCTGATCTGCTAATCACGAAATAAGGCCACAAATCATTATTTGTTTTTTGAATAAATTACTGAATGAGAAAAAATAACAACAATACTATACACAAATTTATTTCAATTAATTATTCATACTTGTGTCTTTGTAATTGTAAGGATCGATAAACTATTCAGCATGATTGTGTTTTTCGTGTTTTTAATTATTTTTTTTTGTCATTTTTAATGTTGATATCTCATTCACTCTAAAAAGTGACGTTTTATTTATATAGTAACACATTTTTCTCTATAAAATAATACACTTGTGTTTATATAGTAACACAGTTTTCTGTGTTACTTTAAGGTAAAATATGTGTTACTCAAAAGTCAATTGTGTGTTACTTGTCCTTACAGTAACACGTATTTGTCCGTACAATAACATATAATTGTACTAGTGTAGAACCCATGTATTACACGGAATTTTAAATATATTTTTAAATATTTAATAATAAATTTTATTTAATTTAATTTTTCATATTTTTATAATTATATTTTTAAAAAAATGATTTCGCAGAATTATAATTATTTTGTTAAAAAAATTTAACATTTTTTTTAATTATATTTATTATAACGTTGTATTATAATATAAAAGTTCAATGAACATAATATTTTGAATTATACAAAATAATTACACTTATGTTAATGTTAGTTAATTTTATAAAACAAATTTCTAAGAAAATTTGTGAGAATCAAATGAAATGTGACATTGAAATTTAATAAATATGAAAACAACGTTAAAAAAAAATTATAAAATTTCGGAAACAAACAATTTAAGTAATATTAAAATATCTCTTAATAAATTGTAAGTATCAACCACAACACCTTACATTTAATAAATATGAAAATAACTTTTTAAAAAATTATAAAAGTTCGGAAACAAATAATTTAAATAATATTAAAATAACTCTTAATAAATTGTAAGTAAGCATTCCATATCAACCATTACACAATTAAATAAATAAATATTTTAGTTAATTGCAAATTAAATTATAACCTTTTCCTCATTTACAATCTAATCTAAACTTTAAGGTAATTACAAATAAATCACAAACTTTAAATATAGTTGCAATTTAGTCTTTTTGACAATTTTAATTGTGTTCGAATCTAACATAATTTAGACTTCTTAATGACATAACAACACTTTAATAAAACAATATCGTTTTTCAATCAAACCAAATATCAAAAGTTATGATTTAAGAAGTCTAATTTGCAATAATATTTAAAGTTTGTGATTTATTTACAATTCTTTTAAGGTTTAGATTAGATTGCAAATGAGCGAAAGGTCGTGATTTAATTTGCAATTACCTCTTTTTAAAATTAACAACTTCATTAAATTATGACACATAAGCCAAATCAACCACAAAATGACACATAAGCCAAATTAACCACAAAATGACACATCATCAATTTAAACTCCCTATTAGTATATAAGGAGATTATATACTATAGAAGTAGTGTATTATGTATATATAACAAATTTGGTAATCTTGTAAAATAATATAATTATTTATATAATAAATATTATGTATAAAATTATATAATAAGTTTTACATATATATTTTCGAGCTCTATTTTTTAAATGCATTAAACTTATAATAAATTTAAAATAATTGCAGAAAAAATTACTTGAAATATAAGATAAAAGTAATTATAAAATACAATTGAATAACTAATTAAATAAAGAATTGTACACCCAATAAAAATAAATTTTAGATTAATGTATTTTACTCAAAAAAAACATTAAATAGTTCTAAAATAAATTAAACTAAAGAATAAAATGAATACTAAAATAAAGTTAAGTAAATAAAATAAAATTTAATTTAATTAGTCAATGTTAAAATAATAAGATATAATATTTGGAAAGAGTTTATTAATCATATCTTACTCAACCAATAACTTAATTACACATCATACTTTTTAAAATTAACAACTTCATTAAATTATGACACATAAGCCAAATCAACCACAAAATGACACATAAGCCAAATTAACCACAAAATGACACATCATCAATTTAAACTCCCTATTAGTATATAAGGGGATTATATAATATAGAAGTAGTGTATTATGTATATATAACAAATTTGGTAATCTTCTAAAATAATATAATTATTTATATAATAAGTTTTACATATATATTTTCGAGCTCTATTTTTTAAATGCATTAAACTTATAATAAATTTAAAATAATTGCAGAAAAAAATACTTGAAATATAAGATAAAAGTAATTATAAAATACAATTGAATAACTAATTAAATAAAGAATTGTACACCCCAATAAAAATAAATTTTAGATTAATGTATTTTACTCAAAAAAACATTAAATAGTTCTAAAATAAATTAAACTAAAGAATAAAATGAATACTAAAATGGGGCCTTCTAAGGACAGTCCAATGTCGCCTGGACTATCAACAGTCCAGTAATCTGAGCCATCAGATCTGAAATCTAATGGCTTATATTTGATGACCTGCTACCTGTTGCATTTGGCGTCGCAGAATCCATCGCCTTGCATTGCACTTATTATCGTTTTTTGTCGCCCTATTACACTTTTAAATTAAATTTAATAATTTTAAATATATAATTATAAAATTACAAATTTATCCTCACATGATTAATAAAAAAATTAATTGATAATATATAATCTTTATTTTAATTCTCATATCATTAATAATCATAATAAACAATAAATTATCTTTTTTTATTTGAAAGAATTGAATTTTAGGTTAAATTATTAATTTAGTTGAATTTTTTATACAAATTTCTGTTTCGAGATCACAAAATTGGACGTGGCTATTGTATGTGCTATTGGTCGGTCGTCTATTCAGAATTCAGAAAACCAGTTGTTACAATTTATGATCATGGAGTAATTGATATGTTTATGATCAGAAATTAGCGAAGATACTTTATATAATCTAACAAACAGAGATTCTGGGTTTTTTAAAATTTGGAGAAAACCTACAAAATTTCATTCCGATCCCAAACACGTTCAAAAAAACTCTCTGCACATCCGCTGCTCGTAATTTATATTTATATTTTTTATTTTTTTGTTCATTTTTAGTCGAATTATGAGTATTATTAGTATGTCTAAAAAGAAGTATTCTCAAATTGTTGATAATTACTGCTAGTTTTTTTTATATGATATTGAGCCTCTGATTGAACTTTTGATTTTTTTATGTGTTAATACTTTTTTTCTGCACACTCAAATTAACGCAGTATTCTCAAATCTCAATTGTTATTCATATAAAATTTGTATGATTTCTATATGGTTATTGATTTGTTATTCATATAAAATTTGTATGATTTCTATATATGGTTATTGATTTATGAGATTTGTTTGAAATTTATGAATATGATAAGATTCTGACATTTATTAATTTTATTTTTAATGTATATTTTGTAGATTTGTCTTCTCAACATGAGAATGATGACACAACTTCATCTAATAATACCTAAGATAATGATTTTGTCATTAAAAAGAAAAGACAAAAGACATCAATTGTGTGGATTAATTTTGAGGAATTTTTTGTTCATTTATTATAAAATTTCAGCATGTTTTATAATATTATAAAATTTCAGCATGTTTTATAATATTTTAGGGGGCTCAACATGAAGATGAGATTATTTTGAAAAACTGATGTATTTTTTCGTTGTAATTGTTGAAAGAACATTATGTTATTTTTTTTTTTTTGAACATTTGTTATTACTCACGCACAATTCAAGAAATTGGTTGTTCAATTTGGTTATTTTCTTTGATAAAACAATTGGGCTGCCCACTTTTAATTAAATGCTAGCCCAAAACATTCTCCACTTTTAATTAAATGGGTTAGCATTGTTGGCCCAAAAAGTCTCCACTTACTCGGTTTGCTCTCGATCACAATTTCTTTTTTTTTTTTTTAACGTAAAGGAGGGACAATGTCACAATGGGCAACGTAGGACTGTTAGTGCCCTTAAAGAATTCAAACAAATTTATAATATATTTTAAGTTTAATTTGTCAATTAAAAAAATATTTGAAACATGTACTCCATAGTATAAATTTGTAAATTTGTTATTCATTTGAATCTAGGTAAATATTTTTCAATACACTCTTAACTCTAGAGGGCTGCAACATATAATTGTCTATGCATGAACATGTTTCAGAAGGTACACACTACACACCTACCATGAAAAGAGACTGACCTTTAACTTTTATTTGTCGTCATTGCAAAAGACAATAGAATAAGAAATTATCTTATTCGAAACTCTATGGGAGCCGTGTCATCGAAACACTCAATATTATTCTCAAAATAAAAACTTTACTACCAACATTCCTTCCAAAATAAAAATGTGTCCTCAATAATGTAAATTTCAAGTCTGGTAACAATCAATCTAGTTACATTATACAAATCGGACATTAGGTCAATATTCGTAAGCAACATTATATGGACACATAATTTTTAGAACTAATCGATGGTCTGATCATGACGTTTTCCTATAGTTCCATTCACATTTTCTAAAGTTTTTTTATTCTGATTTCACCAAAATTTTGCTTTCCAAAACATAGTTTGAGAATGACGTTTTAACACTTTGGAAAAAATAAAGTGTTTATTTCTACTAATTTATGAACAGTGTCGCCATGAGACCATCTCACTTTGAATAAGATAAGTGTTTATTCGTACTAATTACTGTTAATGGTATTACTGATTACAATTTATGGTATTACTCGTTATTACTTATTGTATTAACGACTATAATAAAATCATACATATAATATTATTTTGTATTAAAATTTAAAAAAAAATACACATGAAAAAATGGAAAATAAAAAAAAAAGTAAAAGGAAAAAAAACGAAGAAATTAAAAGTTTGGAATAAAAACTGAAAATGGGAGAAAAAGAGGAGAGGGAAGAAAACTTAGAAAGAAAAAAAATCAAGATTTTTGCCTAATTTCGATAGTTTTTTTTTAAAATTATGTTTTACGATTTTTTTCTAAAAATATGGATGACTTGATGGTGAATCGACGGTAACTCGGTAATGACTTGACTACATATTGTAAATATACAAATTAAGGTTGATTTTATTATATTTTGTGTAAATTAATAAAAGGATAATATAGTATTTTAAATGTAATTACTTTTTTAAAAATATTTTTGGGGTGAACTCATAAAATGAGTGGTGTAGATAAACGTGGTAAAAAATAATAATTTAGGGGTGAACTCATAAAATGAGCGGGTGCACATAACCGTGATAAAAAATGATTTGGGGGTGAACTCCTAAAATGAACGGGTGCAGGTAACCGTAGTAAAAAAAGATTTGGGGTGAACTCATAAAATGAGGGGTGTAGATAATTTAGGGGTGAACTCATAAAATGAGCGGGTGCACATAACCGTGATAAAAAAAATGATTTGGGGGTGAACTCATAAAATGAACGGGTGCAGATAACCGTAGTAAAAAAAATGATTTTTGGGTGAACTCATTAAATGAGTGGGTGTAGATAAAATATAAATAAAAAATTAAAATTGGTGTGTACCGGTATCTTGCATGTACTCGAGTATCACCCTACAAATTAGGGTTGATTTTATTATATTTTGTGTAAATTAATAAAAGGATAATATAGTCCTTTAAATGTAATTATTCCATTTAAAAAAAAAATCTTCTGAGGTGAACTTATAAAATGAGCAGGTACAGATAACCGTGGTAAAAAATAATTTTGGGTGAACTTATAAAATGAGCGATTGCAGATAACCATGGTTAAAAAATGATTTGGGGTGAACTCATAAAATGAGCGGGTGCAGATAACCGTAGTAAAAAAAAAAATTGAGGGTGAACTAAATAAATGAGCAGGTGTAGATAAAATATAAATAAAATAATAATTTAATTCTATTAAAAAAATCTAATTTTACATTCGTATTGTTTAATTTAAATAATATTATTATTAATTTTAATAAAGGATAAAATAGTAAATAATAAAATAAAATTTAAATAATTATTTTAAAATACTAAAAAAAGGCAACAGGTATCAAGTTAGGGCGACACAGAGGGCGACACAGAGCGATGCAATTTGACATCCGAACTATTAATAGTCCAGGCGATACAAAAACTATCCTAAGAAAATCCCTTTTAACATTGACTAATTAAATTAAATTTTATTTTATTTACTTAACTTTATTTTAGTAGGGATTTTCTTAGGATAGTTTTTGTATCGCCTGGACTATTAATAGTTCGGATGTCAAATTGCATCGCTCTGTGTCGCCCTCTGTGTCGCCCTAACTTGATACCTGTTGCCTTTTTTTAATATTTTAAAATAATTATTTAAATTTTATTTTATTATTTACTATTTTATCCTTTATTAAAATTAATAATAATATTATTTAAATTAAACAATACGAATGTAAAATTAGATTTTTTTAATAGAATTAAATTATTATTTTATTTATATTTTATCTACACCTGCTCATTTAATTAGTTCACCCTCAAATTATTTTTTTACTACGGTTATCTGCACCCGCTCATTTTATGAGTTCACCCCAAATCATTTTTTAACCATGGTTATCTGCAATCGCTCATTTTATAAGTTCACCCAAAATTATTTTTTACCACGGTTATCTGTACCTGCTCATTTTATAAGTTCACCTCAGAAGATTTTTTTTTTAAATGGAATAATTACATTTAAAGGACTATATTATCCTTTTATTAATTCACACAAAATATAATAAAATCAACCCTAATTTGTAGGGTGATACTCGAGTACATGCAAAATACCGGTACACACCAATTTTAATTTTTTATTTATATTTTATCTACACCCACTCATTTAATGAGTTCACCCAAAAATCATTTTTTTTACTACGGTTATCTACACCCGTTCATTTTATGAGTTCACCCCCAAATCATTTTTTTTATCACGGTTATGTGCACCCGCTCATTTTATGAGTTCACCCCTAAATTATCTACACCCCTCATTTTATGAGTTCACCCCAAATCTTTTTTTACTACGGTTACCTGCACCCGTTCATTTTAGGAGTTCACCCCCAAATCATTTTTTATCACGGTTATGTGCACACGCTCATTTTATGAGTTCACCCCTAAATTATTATTTTTTATCACGTTTATCTACACCCCTCATTTTATGAGTTCACCCCAAAAATATTTTTAAAAAAGTAATTACATTTAAAATACTATATTATCCTTTTATTAATTTACACAAAATATAATAAAATCAACCTTAATTTGTATATTTACAATCTGTAGTCAAGTCATTACCGAGTTACCGTCGATTCACCATCAAGTCATCCATATTTTTAGAAAAAAATCGTAAAACATAATTTAAAAAAAAAACTATCGAAATTAGGCAAAAATCTTGATTTTTTTTCTTTCTAAGTTTTCTTCCCTCTCCTCTTTTTCTCCCATTTTCAGTTTTTATTCCAAACTTTTAATTTCTTCGTTTTTTTTCCTTTTACTTTTTTTTTTATTTTCCATTTTTTCATGTGTATTTTTTTTAAAATTTTAATACAAAATAATATTATATGTATGATTTTATTATAGTCGTTAATACAATAAGTAATAACGAGTAATACCATAAATTGTAATCAGTAATACCATTAACAGTAATTAGTACGAATAAACACTTATCTTATTCAAAGTGAGATGGTCTCATGGCGACACTGTTCATAAATTAGTAGAAATAAACACTTTATTTTTTCCAAAGTGTTAAAACGTCATTCTCAAACTATGTTTTGGAAAGCAAAATTTTGGTGAAATCAGAATAAAAAAACTTTAGAAAATGTGAATGGAACTATAGGAAAACGTCATGATCAGACCATCGATTAGTTCTAAAAATTATGTGTCCATATAATGTTGCTTACGAACATTGACCTAATGTCCGATTTGTATAATGTAACTAGATTGATTGTTACCAGACTTGAAATTTACATTATTGAGGACACATTTTTATTTTGGAAGGAATGTTGGTAGTAAAGTTTTTATTTTGAGAATAATATTGAGTGTTTCGATGACACGGCTCCCATAGAATTTCGAATAAGATAATTTTTTATTCTATTGTCTTTTGCAATGACGATAAATAAAAGTTAAAGGTCAGTCTCTTTTCATGGTAGGTGTGTAGTGTGTACCTTCTGAAACATGTTCATGCATAGACAATTATATGTTGCAGCCCTCTAGAGTTAAGAGTGTATTGAAAAATATTTACTTAGATTCAAATGAATAACAAATTTACAAATTTATACTATGGAGTACATGTTTCAAATATTTTTTTAATTGAAAAATTAAACTTAAAATATATTATAAATTTATTTGAATTCTTTAAGGGCACTAACAGTCCTACGTTGCCCATTGTGACATTGTCCCTCCTTTACGTCAAAAAAAAAAAAAATTGTGATCGAGAGCAAACCGAGTAAGTGAAGACTTTTTGGGCCAACAATGTTAGCCCATTTAATTAAAAGTGGAGAATGTTTTGGGCTAGCATTTAATTAAAAGTGGGCAGCCCAATTGTTTTATCAAAGAAAATAACCAAATTGAACAACCAATTTCTTGAATTGTGCCTGAGTAATAACAAATGTTCAAAAAAAAAATAACATAATGTTCTTTCAACAATTACAACGAAAAAATACATCAGTTTTTCAAAATAATCTCATCTTCATGTTGAGCCCCCTAAAATATTATAAAACATGCTGAAATTTTATAATATTATAAAACATGCTGAAATTTTATAATAAATGAACAAAAAATTCCTCAAAATTAATCCACACAATTGATGTCTTTTGTCTTTTCTTTTTAATGACAAAATCATTATCTTAGGTGAAGTTGTGTCATCATTCTCATGTTGAGAAGACATATCTGCAAAATATACATTAAAAATAAAATTAATAAATGTCAGAATCTTATCATATTCATAAATTTCAAATAAATCTCATAAATCAATAACCATATATATAGAAATCATACAAATTTTATATGAATAACAAATCAATAACCATATAGAAATCATACAAATTTTATATGAATAACAATTGAGATTTGAGAATACTGCGTGCAGAAAAAACAGAGTATTAACACAGAAAAAAATCAAAATTCAATCAGAGGAATGCTCAATATCACATAAAAAAAACTAGCAGTAATTATCAACAATTTGAGAACACTTCTTTTTAGGCATACTAATAATACTCATAATTTGACTAAAAATGAACAAAAAAATAAAAAATATAAATATAAATTACGAGCAGCGGATGTGCAGAGAGTTTTTTTGAACGTGTTTGGGATGGAATGGAATTTTGTAGGTTTTCTCTTGATTTTAAAAAACCCAGAATCTCTTCCCGTTAGATTATATAAAATATTTTTGCTAATTTTCTGATCATAAACATATCAATTACTCCATGATCATAAATTGTAACAACTGATTTTCTGAATTCTGAATAGACGACCGACCAATAGCACATACAATAGCCACGCCCAATTTTGTGATCTCGAAACAGAAATTTGTATAAAAAATTCAACTAAATTAATAATTTAACCTAAAATTCAATTCATTCAAATAAAAAAAGATAATTTATTGTTTATTATGATTATTAATGATATGAGAATTAAAATAAAGATTATATATTATCAATTAATTTTTTTATTAATCATGTGAGGATAAATTTGTAATTTTATAATTATATATTTAAAATTATTAAATTTAATTTAAAAGTGTAATAGGGCGACAAAAAACGATAATAAGTGCAATGCAAGGCGATGGATTCTGCGACGCCAAATGCAACAGGTAGCAGGTCATCAAATATAAGCCATTAGATTTCAGATCTGATGGCTCAGATTACTGGACTGTTGATAGTCCAGGCGACATTGGACTGTCCTTAGAAGGCCCCATGTTAAAATAATAAGAATATAATATTTGGAAATAGTTTATTAATCATATCTTACTCAACCAATAACTTAATTACACATCATACTTTTTAAAATTAACAACTTCATTAAATTATGACACATAAGCCAAATCAACCACAAAATGACACATAAGTCAAATTAACCACAAAATGACACATCATCAATTTAAACTCCCTATTAGTATATAAGGGGATTTATAGTAACACAGATTAAAAGCAAATTTTTCTATTTTATCCTTCCATAAATTAATTTGTATTAATATTTCCTGTGAAAAATCAATTTATGTGTTATTTGTACTTATAGTAACACATATTTGGTCTTGCAGTAACATATAATTACCTTTATAGTAACACAGACCTGAAACCCGTTATCCTGTTAGCCTCTTGCGCGCGACTTTTGCGCGATTTTTAAGGAAATATTCATTTGACCGGTCAAACCCGCTACAGATCCGCGAATTTTGACCCTTCCTTAAATATACTAATATTTCACGTTAAATATTGCACATACGTGCGACCCATATATAAATATTTGAGAAAAATGGAATATAAAAAAATTTAAGAAAATTCACATAAAGCTAAAATTTAAATTGAATGGTTAAAAATGATTTTAATGTTCCACTCAAATCTGATAATTTTGGTAGCAAATTTGCCACCATAGTTGGAGATGCATTTAATGGATTGAACCAATGTTTTTAAAATTGGACCGGACTGGCCGGTTCAACCGTGAGCCGATCACGGAACCGGTCCGGAAAGGCGGAAGCTCCCTAAAAACCGTTTTCCAGGTTCGATCGGTAAAAAACCGGTTCAATCGGTCAAAACCGGCAAACCGGCTAAAATTCGGTCAGACCGGTTGCTTTTTTTTTTTTTAATATTAAAATAATTAGATACAGTAAGTCAAGCACGCCTCCAAATCTCTAATACCTTTCTCTCCCAAATTCTCTTTTCAATTGCGGAACCCTAACCTCAGCAGAAACGGTCGACGGCAGCCACGACGCTACCTTCGTAGCCAAGCTTGTGCCGCCGGCTCGCTGCCCTAACGATTAACCACCACCGCGCATAAGGAGATGTGGATTTTAGATACGTGTACGCATAAGAACTAAGAAGATATGAACTGCGCTGCGAGTAATGAATAGTAGTAGTGTAAATTAGATTATCTAATTGGCTGGTTTAAAAAAAAGTTCATCTAATGGGCCGTATTATTAATTATTAAATCAGTCCAATAATCTAGAATAATATTTAAACATTTGGGCTCATATATTGGGCCAAAAATACATTTATAATTAACTATTATAAAAATAAAAAACTAGGCGGCGATTAAGCGGCGCTAGGCGGTTGAAATCGTCTGTCTAGCGATTTCTGACTTTTACAACCTTGTTAATACCTAATATTTAATACATATTTAATCTGTTACTTTGCTTAAAATATTCTAAATATGAAAATTTTGAATGTCTAGACTCTACTCATCTACTGTATGCTTTGAAAGTTTCAGATTATATACTATAATTGTTTATAGTTTTAGTCATTTTGTTCTCTGTGCTTATTTTAAATTTGTAATATTTAATATTTTAATTTGATACTTATGAAATATGAATTATGGATTGAACTATGATGAATGATGATATATTTTATTTTTAATATTTGTTATTTTATGACTGTACAATGTTTATTTAATATAATTTTTATAAGTGCATATTTTTTTTTAATGACACGTAGATAATATTGAACAAAAAAGTACATAAAAAATATTTCACCGGTTGGACTGTGAATCGGTGGCCTGTCCGATTTGGTCACTAGTTCGGTTATGAAAACACTGGATTGAACCATATAATTCCAGATTTGCTTATAAAGTGGTTGGGAGAATTGACGCAACGCAAGCCTCAATCTTGAAAGACCATATCAAAACCCGCAAGAAACCCACAACTAGACATGCTTAAACTGTAATCGAAAAATCGTTGAACCACCGGTTACGGTTCAAAAATCGAACTGTAACCGGAAAATGGCGGTTCGATTTTGAATTTTGAAAACCGCCGGTTTGGTGGTTTTTTTTAAAAAAATTAATACACAATTCTTCTATTTTCTATGTGTAAATTTAAGTCATATAATTTCTATAAAATTCTAGTAAAGTATTTTTTCAAAGAGAGTTAAAACGAAAAAAAAAAAGGAGTAAAAATGGAGCGAAAACGAGAAAAAAAAACCATAATCGACGGTTTTTAACCATAACCACCGGTTGCCGGTTCGATTTCGGTTGCCAATTTTGGCAAACCATAACCAACGGTTTTTTGTGGTTGTGCATGTTCACCCACAACTCAATTCATTAAACAGATAGAACTTTTAATAACAATCAACTAAATCTCAAACGAAGAGTTTGGGCCCTTTATAAAGGCATAACAACTAAAAAGGAAGTTACTAAAAGATCCAACTAACCGAAACTACCAAAACTATTCGACAACTAAAAAAGGACAAAAACTAACAAAAATTAAAAACCTCAAATTTAAATACAAATGAGCAGTAACTTGAACAACAAAATTAACCCCATCATAAGCTCAATCACTTAGTTCATTCGCAGGTGTATCTTCATCATTCTCCATCATTACTGGCATAGCAGAAGCTACTTATCTTATAAGCCAAACACGCCCTTAAGAAATAACTTGTACTTAGATAAATAAGATGGTGCCCTCCGAGTTTAAACTTCACATTTGGTCATTTTAATCATTCCAAGTTTTTTTTCTTCCCAAAGTGTGCCCCACCTTATTTAACAATTCCATATTCTTCAATTTTATTGCACCATTTTTCACCCATTAGATTTCACCCATTAGAATTAAAACACACAACTTAATAAATTAAATAATTAATTTAAAAGAGTTGGTCAGACTCAACATGATGTTTTACTTAAGATAACAAGTAAATATTCCTTTAAAAAGCAGCATAACATCTTATTTTTTACAGTACATATTTTTAAAAGTAGCATATAACTAAATATATTAATTTGATCAATCCTCAAATTATAATTATATGTATCCTACAACGTTATTTCATTTTTTTATTAATTAAAAATTAAATCACCAACTTTAAATACGATTCTAATTTAGACTTTTTGACAATCTTAATTGTGTATGTTTTGAGATTAAATCAAATTAAAAAAACTTTTTGACAATCTTAATTGTGTATGTTTTGAGATTAAATCAAATTAAAAAAAAAATTGTTTGATTAAGTAGGTCTCACGTTAGCAAGTCACATTTGATTCGAGGACAAAGAAATTCATAAGGAAGACTAATTTACAAGTTAATGATTTATTTATCTGAAAAATTAGATTGGGTCTGACTATTTACACATCCATTTCGATTTAGAACACTCCCCCGATTGATGCACCACCCCTAAAATTTGTCAGGATAGATGCACACCCACTTAAATTGTCCTAACAACCCTTTCGACACAAAAAAACTATTTACTAAACCCACCCCCAAACCCTACTTTCTCCCCCTTCTTCTCTTTACTTCTTTTTCCAGCCGCAGCCCCACCTCAATTCACTCCGGCCGCCGCCCCACCTCAATTAACGCCGGCCGCCGCCTCCACCACACCAGCCATCGGCAGCCGGCCTCTGCCACGCCCCCGCCGCCACGGCCAACGCCCCCAGCCGTCGCGCCCCCTCCCCTCTTCCCCCTTTCTTTTTCCTGTGAAGTTTCCCCCATCCGCCCAGTCCGACCGCCACCCTTCTCGTCCACCCGCCGGAATGCCCTCGTCCCCGTCGCTATGGCCGACGACCCCCGCGACGGCTCAGCTACTGCCTTGGGCCGTCGCGGCCCCTCCCCCCCTTTTTTTTCTGTCCACCCCGTCCGACTGCTCCCCTCCCCCGTCCGACGGCTTCCTTTACCCATCCACCGGCGTCACCTCCCACCCATTCGCCGCCGCCCCACGCCGCTTTTTTTTTCTGTGAATTTTTTTCTTCGTTTTTTACGGTTCCCCGTCGTCTCCTCTTCCCCATTTTTTTTTTATTTCGACCATTCTAGGTCGACCAAATTCACTCTCGTCGACACCCTGTTGTCGACGAGAATGTATATGGTCGACATTCCATCGTCGATTTGTTTAAGTTTTTTTTTATTTTTTTTTCTACGAACCAGTGTCGACCATATTCATTCTCGTCGACAATAGGGTGTCGACGAGAATGAATATGGTCGACACTGGTTTGTCGATTTTTTTTTTTAAAATTGAAACTAAGTTTCTGAATTTTTTTTTGTTTGTGGTGAAATTTTGGTGTTTGGTGTTTAGTTGGGCGGCGACGACGGCAGCGATGGCGCGATAGTGGTGGTGGTAGGGTAAAATTAGGGTTTAAAAGTAAAGGGGGGTGCAGTTAGTAACGGGGGTGCATTTAGTAGTGTCATATGACTAAGAGGACATTTTTAGTATTTTACAATATTATTATAATATAAAACTGACAGGGGGAGTGTTCTAAACCGAAATGGGGGTGTAAATAGTCCCACCCAATTAGATTAGATTGAAAAAAATCAATAATCAAGAGAACATATTAATGGGCGCGGCTAAAGGCACCCAAGGATCCTATGAGGACACCCACGTGGAAAATACAAAAATACCCTCCATCCTATTAAAACCCTAAATCCTCCCCCATTCTCAAAATTAAAAGAGTACACCAACCTTACCCATTTCCTCCGCCTCCTCCACTCTCTTGAAGACGACGGCGCCACCCACGCCCACGCCGCCGCCTCCTTCCACGCGGCCGCTCGCACAGTGCCACCGCCGCCCACGCCACCGCCTTTGCCTTTGCCTCGCTGCGCCGCACACGCCTCCCTCTCCATTTCGCGGCCGCAGCCTCTACCCCTCCCCTTCGCGGCCGCACCTCTTCCCTCTCCCCTTGGCGGCCGTTCGCGGCCGCAACTCTTCCCTCTCCCCTTCGCGGCCGCAGTCCCTTCCCCTCCCTTTCACGGCCGTTCGCAGCCGCAGCTCCTCCCTCTCCCCTTCGCGGCCGTTCGCGGCCGCAACCCCTCCCACTCCCCTTCATCGCACCCGGCTACCCACGCCGCCGCTGTTCGAAGGTAAGTTTTTTTTTTTTTTCAATTTTTACAGTTTTTCAAAAAATTAGGGTTTTGAAAATTTAGGAAAATTAGGGTTTTTAGTAGTTCGGGAATTATTTTCGAACATATCGAGTTTGTTTTGGAAAAAAATTCGAACATATTGCGTTTGTTTTGAATTTTTTTTCGAACAACTTGAGTTTGTTTTGGAAAAAATTTCGAACAAGATGTTCGAATTTTTTTTCGAACAAATCTAAGTTGTTTTGAATTTTTTTTCGAATATATTGGATTTGTTTTGGTAAAATTTTCTAACATCTCAACTTTGTTTTGTTAAAATTTTCGAACATGTGAAGATTTTATTTTTGTTGTTGAAATTTTGAATTTTTTAGGATTTTTTATGTTTTGGTGTTGATGGTGGGAATCAGAATGATTCGTATTTGAAATGGTGAATCGCGTGTGAATCGGAATAGATGGGTGTACTCATCCGGCTTTTTTTTTAAAAAAAACTATAAGAGGGGTAAAAACGTCTTTTCGCACTACCCCTGTGACAAAAAAAATTCTACATGGGTGTACTCATAGGAAATCCGGGTGCCTTTAGCCGCGCCCCATATTAATCCAAACATGTGGGTTGGGCCATTTTTGAATTGATAATTCTTGGGCCAAGCCCATGCTATTGAGAATTGATTATTACTACAAATTCACAGAAACCCTAGCAGCTTACGCCTCCATCTGAAGCGCAATTCTCACTGAATCGGCTGCGACGCCATGGGTAGATACATTTTCTCCTTCTTTCCAAGCTCTGAGTCAATTCCTCGAAATTGCTATGTACGTATTGTTTACACACATTTATATTTGTGAATTTTGATTTGCAGGTGCGTACACTTACGTTTCGGAGCTATGGAAGAAGAAGCAGTCCGATGTGATGCGGTTTCTGCTTAGGGTCCGCTGCTGGGAGTACCGCCAGCTTCCCGCTATTGTACGTGTCACCCACCCGACCCGACCCGACAAGGCACGTCGCCTCGGCTACAAGGCCAAGCAGGTACTTCCGCTATTCTTCTAATTATTGCTCAACTCTTCACCGATGTACTGCGTAGTAAATTGATTTTTGGCATCTTTTTTTGCGTTGGAGGTGGAATAGAGGATTAATGGTTTTGGAATTTCAGCTTCAAGATTTATTTGTTAAAAATGATAATTTGAAGTTGAACTCAATATTCAAGAAATCCATGTTTGTGCTGAGAAATTTATTGTGTATTTTAAAATATAGATAGGACGTTTATCTTAACATTTTTTCTCCCACGGCTTCTCAAGAAATGGACTAGTGTTTAACTAACAACAAGAAATAAGCTAGGGTTTTAAAATTTTAGCTTTGGGATGTGCTTGGTGATGCTATGGGAGTTGAAGAGTCCGCATATCAAACTAGATGGAAAAAATCATCTAATAGTCCTCATATATGAAGTTGAATTCAGGTAAGATAAAAAGGAAGAAGAATGCAAAGATGATGATCCACAATATAGTGATGAGTAGGACTTTGATGTGGATGAGAATGAGAGCTGGACTATTGCTTAATTGCTACCTTTGCTTACATTTGATGCCTTTTGTGTGTTATTGGAGTTAAATTCGTAACTGTACTGTAGTGTTGTTTATTTTGTGTTTTTACTTTTCAGTATGTTCTAATGTTGACTTTCATAATTATCTGATTTTATATGGTATTGTATTTTGTAGGACTAGGTATCAAATGTGTTGTATTAATATATAATGATGTTTAGTGAAAATGGACAAGGGACACAGCCCTAGTGCCTTGCGTGCTTGGACACCTCTTTCGCCCTTAACTGTTTACTCCTTATTACCAGCTGTTCCTCTATAATGAGATAATATTCTATTATTCATAATGCAATTGTTTCAGAAATGGTTCAGAATAACTGTGACTATCATGTGTAGCAGTATAGATAGGTCCAGACATTTAATATATACACTTATGTATGTAAAACTACATGTTATTATCTGTTGTCTAGCAGCATAGGTTGTCGAGCTTTTACCAACATCTTCATAATGAAATACTAGAATTTTGTCCGTTCGATTTATTTCTGTCTATATATTTTTTAGGGATCAATTTTGATCTCATGATATTTAATTCTCATTACTTCCCCTATTCCTTAGGTTATTTTTGTCTTTTGTGCTTAGTGAATGAACCTATCTTTCAGGGATATGTGGTCTATCGTGTTCGTGTGAGACGTGGTGGGAGGAAGAGGCCAGTTCCCAAGGGTATTGTGTATGGTAAACCCACCAACCAGGGTGTTACTCAACTGAAATTCCAACGCAGCAAGAGGTCTGTTGCCGAAGAGCGTGCTGGCAGGAAACTCGGTGGACTAAGAGTTCTTAGTTCTTACTGGATCAACGAGGTTTGGATTTATATTGCATATTGTCTTCACATTCTCATTTTACCTGGCCATTATTGCGCTTACTCATTAGAGTGTTACAGTTACTCTTATTTGACCTGGATAACTTATTTTTTTTACTCATTGTTTGTGCTTTGAAATACTTTAATTCTCTTCTAAAAGAGCTAATACAACTGTGAATTGTTTGGAAGTTTGTCTTGTTTTTTGTTCCCTTGAGGTATTGCCAAGTTATGAACAAAGTTTATCCAGTAGGATGTTCAAGATGCGTTGTTTTAATCTTGAAAGCAAAAGTCTCCGGTCTGTTATTATAACTCTGTTAAAAATTGAGATATGTGTAAATCATGAGTGGGATTATACTGTCATTGTTAGTGCATTGAATCTCTTCAATTCCCTTCTGAACTATCTAAAACCTGTACACTGGGTTATTCTACAAGTGATACAAGTTGCAATATAATGTGGGTCATGATTCTTATTTTTATTGTTGATTTTTATGGCAAATAGGAAGCTTCAAGTCTTTTTTTTAATTTCAGGATTCGACTTACAAATATTTTGAAGTGATACTGATTGACCCAGCCCACACTACTATTCGTAATGACCCAAGGATCAACTGGATTTGCAATCCAGTCCACAAGCACCGGGAGCTTCGGGGTCTCACATCTGCTGGAAAGAAGTACAGGGGTCTCAGAGGCAGGGGCCATCTACACCATAAAGCACGTCCTTCCAGAAGGGCCACCTGGAAGAGGAACCAGACACTCTCCCTTCGTCGTTACCGTTGATCATCATGATGATATATTTTCCTTTTTTGGGTGTCTGTATGACAAACTTAGAGTCCTGTTTGTGTGCATTGAACCAAGTTTGGTACAAATTTTGCTTTGACGATACTGTGTTTTCTGAGTATGGATCATATATGAGTAATGAATGTGGCTATAAATGATGCTTTATTTTTCTCCCTGTGGTGTCACCTTATAGGTATATTGACTTGGCTCAGATCTTTTTAAGGGAATATTTTTTCAGTTGCTATGATGGATCCTTTGTTGGGTTAAAAGGCTTTTTTCAAGTTCAAATCATTTTTTATAATTGATTTGAGTTTGATTTTCTCTTTTAACAAGGTTAGAAGTGAGCAGTATAAAATACAATGAGAAAGATCATTTTGTTAGTAAGTTTACAAGATTACCCTTGTGAAAAAGATCCTGCATTTTGGGCAAACTTAGAATAATTAACCACCAGTCAATTGCCTGAGGTTATGAGGAAATGAATTCTATTCATGTGGAGGGGTTGAACAAAATTAAATTCTTGGCTTTAGGTTGACCTCTACAATGGTGTAAATGAACTCAGTTGAGGCAAGCATTGTTGAGCCTGAACTCTAATCGATTTAAGTTTAGAACTAGGTTGGGCCTAAAAAAATTTAAGATTGTGTTTGACTTTACAAGAAATTCAATAAAATCAAGTTGGACTCAATTACCTTACAATTTTTTAAAATTAAATGTAAAATATATTTTTCCTAGTATATCTATATATAAATATAAATTATATAGATAATAATAAAATAATAAATATTGTACAAGGTTTTTCGAATTGAGTATTTATGAACTCGAATTTGGTAGCTACTTGATTAAATTCGAGTCGATTTGATATTTTTTCGAGAGTAGCTCTCAAGATGGCTCAACTCTCTTCCAACCCTAGAGTTGATTCTTGAATTCGAGTTATGTACCTGCGGTTAAAAGAGAGGAGTTGTAGTTGAATTCTGGTATTCAAAGAAGGTAAGGTGGCTACCAAAATTTACAAGTCTACTAATGATGTTGAAAAACATGCCAAACTAGATGAGATATCCACACACAAAGAATCAATCAAATGCATCAACTTCTCTGAGATTCTATGACAACTTCTCTGAGATTCCATGGCAACTTCTCTGAGATTTCATCACAATTAGTCATCTCATGTGTTTTGAGCCTTTTTGGACAACAATTGATCGATATCCGGTACAACAATAGCTTTCTTGGTCAGTTCTCCTAATTCACAGCAATATCCGTTCGCAGTGTTGATCGCCATCGCGCTTTGAGGAAAATTAACCTCAATACCAGCAGTAACCTGCAACCCCACTTCTCACAATTATAATCACCAGGAACTAATTTCAGCAAGTTTATATAATAAAACAAATGACTCACATCAAACAGGTGTTCTCCTAATTTCAACTTAACCGCCCCACTTTTGTGCACCAACATTTTGCCCAGGTGTCCCCGTGGCAGCTCTTCCAGAATGCATCCTTTTTCTGCTGAAGCCAATGAATCCATGACAGCTATTCCTTTCCCTTTCTGATTTATCAACGATTTTTGAGGTGCTTTCGAGTGATCATCTGTATCTCTCCTGGTTGATCTGACAAATGGAAGTTTAGAAGGAAATTCGAAGAAGAGCATTCGTGGTTTATCATCTTCATCCTGGGGATTAACGGAACGTCAATATCTACATGTGTGGTTATACAAATAGAAACAAGCACCTTCTTGATAATGAACTAAGTACTGACCACTAAACCGAGTTCTATAGCAGCAGGCAAATCATCATCTTCATTATGGTTCGGAGCTTCCTCAAATTCTTGTTTATTAAGAAGTTCTGGGAAAGGGAAAAGAAACAGAATAGAATCATATGGCACTGCATTAAGTTTAATATTTGAAAAATAAAAAGAATCATCACATCTTAGGAGGCGCTTGGTCCATAACTCTTCGGTGGGAATGTTTATAGAAATTAATATAGGGTAATTTTTTATGGTTAATGAGAATAAAAGACAATCAAAATAAGTTCAACATCATCCATTTGGATAAATTACCTCCTCCCTCTAATCATATCTCCTGAATCATTGCACTATTTTTCAACCAACAATCTTTTGTGTCTCGACTTATTCCAAGATTAAAGCAATAACAATACAACCATCATTCTCATTACCATTCCCAAATTAAGAACCCAAACCAAACACCCTCTTAATTATCATTATGCACAATTTCTTCGTTTAATCAAAGAAAGACAAAAAACATTCCACTCATTTTTTAAAAGACAAAGATGGAAGGATACCTGGATTTCCAGAATAAGGTCTTCTTAAAGGTAGGGTAATAGGATAGTAACTGTTATAATCCTGAAGAGATATTGAAAGCATAAAAATTAGCATTCAAGAGAGTTGCAATATGTTTGAGAAAAGGACTGAATCGAGTATCATTACCCACGGCTCTCTATATTCTTTTTCCTTCTTTTCAGTCACATCATAAGTTGAATTCCCCGAACCTTCACCAATTTCTGTTTCTGCGGTTGATACAGTAATACGGGGTTGCATTTGATCGTCTTTCTTTTCTGATTGTCGGCTACTATTTGCCCTTTCACTTCGATCATCAGTAGATGCAACTCCATGTGAAAATAGAACTTCCTCTACAGCTGTATTTTTTCATGAGCAGACATGAGCTTCATGCTAATGTATGCATGTAATGTATGTATGCATGAGAGAGAGAGGAATTACGTTTCTTCTCCACTTCTGGTGCTTGCCTTGTTTGATGCTACACATTGTAAAATTGAGCAGACGTAAATTTTCACAGTATTTCACAAGAAATAAGTTGATTGACTTGTAGAGTGTTTACAGGCTTTATAAGCTCGTCCAATGTGTACAACAAAACTTACTATGGAGTATATATATATTGGTCTTATCATGTAAACAATTTTACACAATTACAGTGCAACTATTTCACAGCTTATTCTTTTTAATAGAACAACTAATATTGTCTAAAAATACATATAAAAAATGAAAACCAGTAGCACATCAAAAATACATATCATAGAGTAAAAGAGGGATAACTCAAGTCCAAAACAGAGTAAAAAGAACCACAATTTATAACTCAAGTTTATTTTATCATAAATAAATAGATAAATAAAAGGAATATTACAAAAGACAATTATATATAAGTCCAAATCAGAGTAAAAACGACAATGAAAAATAAACACGATTTAAAACTTGGTCTCTAGACGAAGGAGTGGGATAAATGATATGAAAAGATTAAAATAATAACTTCTCATTCATAATAAGTGTTACCTAACACACTATTTAATTAAGACAAATACTCATGATAAGTTTTAATTAAATCTATTTATCTATTTTTCCGTTAATTACTATTGCAATTAAAGATAAAAAAAAACTACTCACAAGTAATTTTATTGGATTACTATATATATAAACCGTTTAAAGATAAGTGAGAGAGGGAGGGAGGGAGTTACAGTAAATCTGCGAACAAGTTCAATGTCGTCGTCGTGATCGTCTTCAGCATCATCTTTCGTACTGCAATTTTGTTTAAATTTCCAATGAAAAAACACAATAATTCATTGAATCAATAGTTAAGTATTTGAAAATTACGGTGTAGTGGTAGCCGGAGTAGGATTTCTGCGACGAGGTGCTTTTGGAGCGAATCTTATCTGAGAAATGTAATACGAACATTAAAAAACTAAAGGATATGTTCATAATTCAGTTGATTAAAGGAAAATAAATGGAAATGCAGCAGACCTTTCTTCGAGGGGATGGATCTGGCGCCGGCTCCATTTGCGCAAACAATAGTCAAACCGTATACAAGAAACTGCAAATCATGATCAAACACCTCAGAATTCTGGGTTTGGATTGATGAAAGATGAAGACACTGAATGAGAAAAAAAAATGACAAAACCCTAGAAAAGAAGAGAGGGGCGAGACTCGAACCTGGGATCGCAAACTGGAAAATATGAAGCTCTGCCACTGGGTCACATTGTACATTTTATAACTTCTCCCGAAATTTATATTAAAACGAACTACTGGAGTATATTAGATTACACTTTTTTTTAAAAAAATTTATATAAATAGGGTAATTGTGAAAAAATATTATCATTAAAATTTAAATGTAATGTATGAAATTTTATTTATTTTATTGTAGAAGAAAATAATTTTTTTTTTTTTATTGATATAAAATAGAATTAGAAAATGGATGGTTGAAGGAGAAAGAAGAAAGAGAAAAGCAAAAATATATATATATTTTTTTAAATTTAAAATATAGAATTAAAGAGATTTGAAGACTTAAACTTTTGGGAGATTTATAATTAGTTAAAAAGTTATAATGAGAAGCACATGTATCATTTGTGTGCATCTCATTGCATGGTACATTTATTGTGTATATTTTGGTATTAAATAAAATAAATTAAACATTATTGATAATATATTATTTTATAATTTTCATATTAAATAAAAATATGACATGTATGCGTTGAAAATTATATAATAAATAATTTTTTAAAATTAAATAGATTAAAAAAAATTGAAAATATAACATATATAGTAATTTCAAAATAAAATATAATGAATGAAGCTCTTTGTGACCGTTTCTTATTGTACTTTCGACATTTCTCTCCTCTCATTATGTCTTCCTCTATATTAGCAGGAGCTTCAAGATTAGCTCTTGTTGCCCAATCTTTTCGAAAACAATGAGCAAATTATATCAAAACTTGCACTATTTGTTCTCTTTTTTGTTTGTGAACTACTTCATTTTTTGAAGATTGTAGAGGAAGAATGAATCATTAAAGTCCTCAAGACCATTTTTTCATTGTAGTTTTAACATTATTTATCTCTTCATTGTTGTTCTCTCATCTCACTATCTCTTCCTCTATATTAACAGGATCGCCAACATTAATTTTTGTTGCCCAATATTTTCTGAAAATAATGAGCAAATTATCGTAAAAGGAAAAAGTCCTATTTCGCCACCTTGAATGGGTCAAATGACTCTGCAAATAAGAAAATATACACAATAGAATGTGGTTGAAATAAATCAACTTCATGAATAAATATATATTAACCTAAAGATACAAATATGAAAATATGAACCTCACACAATTTTTTTTGTTGTAATACATTTTTATATTGGATCCATTCCAAAACCATTCTATTTGGGTCATTCAACCTGTCATACACAATATATTTTTTTTTCAAGGTCTTAATTTTTAATTCAAAAGTTCTTTTATTCATTCTAGTCGTGTTTTTGCATGCAACATCACTCATATAAATTATTTTTTGAATATAACCTCTCTTATAAAAGTTATATTAATATTTTGCTATGATGGACTTAATATAATTTGTTTTTAGATTAATATTCAAAAATCAATTCACGAATTACATTATATTCAACCAAAAATATAAATTGCAATTTTATTTATTTTTTCTCGTCAAAACTAATCTTTCCATTGCTAAGAATGAATCAAAAAGTCTGCATAATGAACATTTATTACAATTAAATCTACATACTTTCTTTTCAACATCTGAACATCAATGTGACAACACCAAATTTCACCTATAACAACTAGGCTTCTTTTTGCAAGAAATTTAGAAAATAACAATATATATGCAGGGAATATATATATATAAACAGGAAAAAAAAGGTAATACAAATTGTTGTTATCTCTTGAAGTATTAATTAACACATCTAGAAAGGTGCATATCATCGGTTCAATATTGTGTCAAAGTTAATGGTGTCACTTCTGATCATTTTGTTCCCTTTCGTGGTCTTCAACAAGGTGATACTCTCTCACCTTATTTATTTGTCCTTTGTGCACAAGTTTTTTCATCAATTATCTCCTCAGTTGTGATGTCTAAGCAGATTTCAGGTATTAAAATTGCGAGATCAGCTCCGGTGTTATCGCATCTCTTTTTTGCAGATGATAACTTACTCTTTTTCAAAGCGTCTAGAAAAGAAGTTCAAGCAATGGCTAATTGTATCTACACGTATGAAAAGGCTTCTGGACAATTGGTCAACATGGACAAATCATCAATTACCTTTAGCCCGTCTACGTGCCAGGCGAACGTGGATTCTTCAAAAAATATTTTGAGTATTCGATCGTCACAAGGTCATAATTTGTACCTGGGCCTCCCAACAATCACCCCAAAAGCAAGAAAGTTGAAGTTTAGCTATTTGGTGGATAGGGTGAGGAAACGTGTGATATCCTGGAATTATAAAAAAAATTCGGAAGGGGGAAGGAAAACTCTTATTATAGCGGTTCTTCAAGCAATCCCTTCTTCTGCTATGTCTTGTTTTCGAATTCCAGTTTCAATTTGTCAAGACATTGAACGAATTGTTGCAGGTTTTTTGTGGGGTGATAATGATTTGGGTAGGAGAATCCATTGGAAGAAATGGGGGGCTTTGTGTACTCCAAAACCAGAAGGGGGTATGGGTTTTCATAATATGATTCAGTTTAATAAAGCTTTGTTGGCTAAACAACTTTGGAGAATTATTACGATGCCGGATTCTCTTATTGGGAGGGTGTTTAAAGGTAGATATTTTAAGCATTCAAATGTCTTGGAAATTGATGTGGGATCCAATCCTTCCTTTGTGTGGAGATCTTTATTATGGAGTAGAGATGTGCTGGATATTGGTGGTTTGTTGGGTCTATTCGTCGTCTTCGTTGAGATAGGATAGACACAGGCTCAGGCACCTGGGATTGGGATAAGTAGAGAGGGGACCAAGTTCATACGGTAACACTCCACACTCAAGTCTTTCACACTTAACTCTCGGTTATACTTCACAAAGAGAAAGAAGAAAGAACGACTCCAATCAGACTTGAGTGGGAGTTTGCCTAAGATATAAACAACTAGGGCAACAAGTTGGCTACGGGCCTTTTGTGTTAAGGCATTGGGCCAAAACACTTGGGCCTAAGCCCAATAAATTCTCCACCTTTTTGGCCACCCCTCTACAATCCAAATATACGCAGGTTATCATCATCGCCTTAACACACACACACCCACACATAGCACACACAACACACGCATATCATACATAACACCTATTTCACGCACATTGCACCTGCAAAAGCAAAAACACGGAGTTTATATAAGGCATTAATAGCAAATGCAAAGTAAGCTATCAAGGAAAACACAAACAAACACGTTAGACACAGAGTACACAAACAATAACAGTTTAGACACACAAGTCACAAACAAAAAACATGAAACAGAATAAACATAGAGGCTGCAAAAAACAATTTTAATCAATAGAATCAAAATTCAAAGTTCTCATGCAAGACCTATGTTTTTCAACAGAAAGGCACTTGGTGCCCATATCAGCAGGATTAAACTCAGAAGCAATTTTCTCAAGATCAATAATGCCCTTTTCAATTATATCATGTACAAAATGGTATTTAACATCAACGTGTTTAGTTCTTTCATGGTATACAAGGTTCTTATACAATTGGATAGCATATTGACTATCAGAATATACAACCACTTCACCTTCAAGTAAGCCAATTTCAGAAATAAGACCTTTCAACCAAATGGCCTCTTTAGCAACATCAGTTATAGCAATATATTCAGATTCAGTTGTAGATAAAGCAACAACATGTTGTAACTGAGATTTCCAGCTAATACAAGAACCACATAAGGTGAACACATAAGAAGTGGTAGATTTCCTATTATCTCTATCATTAGCATAGTTAGAATCCACATACCCAACAAGTCTTACACCATTTGCACATTTAGAGAATTTAAGACATACCTCCATCGTACCCTTAAGGTACTTAAGTAGCCACTTCAAAGCCTCCTAATGAGGAATACCTGGATTAGACATATATCTACTCAAGTAACTAACATAATATGCAATATCAGGTCTGGTGCTTACCATGAGATACATCACAAATCCAATGGCGTTGGAGTAAGGCACATTTTTCATCTCATCAATTTCAGACTTCGTCATGGGAGACTGGGTCTTACTTAATACAAAATGGGAAACAAGGGGTACATTCACAGATTTAGCAAATGACATAGAGAATTTACTCAAAACCTTATCAACATATGAAATCTGACCAAGTAAAATAATATGCCTTTTCCTATCTCTTTCTATATGCATGCCTAAGATCTTCTTAGCATCACCAAGGTCTTTCATATCAAATTTATCATAAAGGCACTTTTGAACATACTCAACAGTTCTAACACAAGGACTAACAAGAAGCATGTCATCCACATAAATGAGCAAGAAAAAAGGCACAGACGCACTTTCCTTGTAGTACATGCAATGATCATAAGAACTTTTCTTAAGTTTTAAAGACATCATGCACTCATCAAATTTCTTATTCCACTGCCTAGGTGATTGTTTCATTCCATACAAAGACTTACGAAGAAGACACACATGCTCAGGGTTTTTAGGATCAACAAATCCTTCAGGTTGTCTCATGTAAATCTTTTTATCCAAATCACAATGCAAGAATGTTGTTTTCACATCCATTTGTTTAAGTTCCCAATTAAAGTGAGCAACAAGAGCAAACATTATGCGGACAGTGGTAAATTTGACAACAGGAGCAAAGATTTCAGTGTAATATATCCCCTCTTTTTGAGTAAAACCCTTAGCCACTAATCTAGCCTTAAATCTAACATGTTCAGTTTAATCTTTAACCTTAAATAACCACTTACAATCCACAACAGAACAATGCATATGTTTAGGTACAAGATTCCAAGTTTGGTTAACATGCAATGACTTCATTTCTTCTTTCATAGCATTTAACCATTTAACTGAATTTTTACACTTTAAAGCTTGATCATACGATTTAGGCTCATCATGGCAAGACTCAAAGGCATTGAAAGCATGTATGTCAATGTGGAAATTATCAAATCTAGTAGGTTGCCTAATATTTCTCCTAGGTCTATCCCTAGCAAGTTGATAATCAGTCAAATCAGCATTTTCAGGCACATTTTCCACATATTCAGCACAATTTTCATGCATTTCCACAGGTAAATCAGTATTTTCAGCAGGTAAAACATCATTTTCAGCATGTAAAACATCGTTTTCAGCATCAATATCAGTGTGATCAGTATCACTTTGCACGTTATTAGGTGTAGATAAATAGGGCAACAGCTCCACCTCACTTAGAGCAGTCTCATTTTCAGGTAAAGACACAGAAGCATGCAAGCACGGAAAATCAGATTCATTAAAGACAACATCTCTACTGATTACAACCGTAAATCCATGTTCATCCTTACACCACAATCTATAACCTTTAACACCATCATGGTAACCTAAGAAAACACATTTCCTAGACCTAGGTTCAAGTTTATCACCTTTTTGATGTACAAACGCAACATAACCAAAAACACGCAAGTTAGAATAATGAATGCTTTTACCACATAAAACATTTTCAGGACACTTACCTTTCAGGGGCACGGAAGGAGACCTATTGATTAGGTATGCAGCAGTGTGAACTGCTTCGCCCCAAAATTTCTTAGCAAGCCCGGAGGCAGCAAACATGCATCTAACTTTGTCCATTAAAGTCCTATTCATCCTTTCAGCAACCCCAATTTGTTGAGGTGTGTAAGGGACAAATTTATGCCTTTTAATACCAGAATTAGCACACAAGTTATCCATCAAATTGTTGCAAAATTCTAAACCATTATCAGTTCTAAGGCTTTTAATCTTTTTGTAAGTCCTTAGTTGAGTTTATAATATTAAGTAAGCTAGGAAAATGTCTAGAGGGGGGTGAATAGACTTTTCAAAATCTTTCAATATATCAGAATACATAATGCGGAATTTATCAGATTAATAATGAGCCCAACAAATTATACTCAACTAATTTCGAATATGAACTTCTGTTAAGAACACTAGTCTTGTCTATTCTATATGCAGTGTTAATAAATTAATCAAGTAAACACAAATAGAACAGAAAAGTAAACAACACACAAGGATTTATAGTGGTTCGACAACTTGTCTACATCCACTCTCACAACTCCAGTTGCGAAATTATTATTACTCTTCTCTTCGAGTAGTGTGTTCTTGTGGCTTAGAGTCCCAAGAAATAAGACTTCGATCTTCTCGATAACACTTCCAAGTGTTTCTTCGATCTAACTAGCTATTTTACAAGTAACTAGCAACTTGAACAAAACAGTAGAAGTAAAACTTCTCTTAGTTCAGTAGTAGCCTTCTTGAATTCGTCACTTGTCTTCTGGCTTGAACTTTCTGAACTTGAACTCTGTGAGTTTCTTTGCTTTGATTTCTCTTCGTAAAATGCTTCGTAATCTCTTAGAATCAGTGCTTTAGTACTTCAGTAGTCTTGAATCGTAGAATACCTTGGAGTATTTATAGACTTCTGAATATCAAGAACAGTTTGTTATCCAACCAAATTTTCTTGATAACTGACTTCTAACTGCTTCTTCTTATCCTTCCACGCGTTTCTTCAGTTAATTAGTTATTCCATAACTAACTCTTCAATATATATCTTCATACGCGTTTCTGACTTAAGTAATTCTTCTTACTTATCGCGCACTTGTCTAGTCTTCCATACTTAGACAAATCTTCAGTCTTCTTCTTCACTTGTCTTGTCTTGCGAGTCTTCTTATCTTCAGTAGTAGACTTCTCTAGTAGACTTCGATAATGAACTAATCTATACTAGTCCTATCATCTAAACTTAACAAGACTATTACATTACATTAAGCTTTATAACTCAGCTTAGTAATCTTAAGTCTATACATCAATATACAAACATATATGAGCTTCTATACAACAATTAAATGCTCATTATAAAACCTAACAAACATAACATAGTACTCATAAATCGTACTTGTCTTTTATTCATACTTAAACTTTTCTTTTCTTTTTTCATACTCTACTGATCATCACAAGACGACTTCCATAACTAGATCAGTCCATACTTAGAAATATTCAAGTCCACTTTTGGTTTATCAAAACTACTCATCTTTTCATCAATTAGGACTTTATATTAGGATTCATATCCCAACACTTTTTGCCAGTTTGATTTTCAATAAGAATTTTCCAATCCTTAAACTTTGCAAAAACATCAGATTTGTTTTTCATCAAGTAAACCCAAACTTTTCTAGAAAAATCATCAGTCACAGATAGAAAGTACACATTTCCACCATGGGCGGGCACACTAGCAGGACCCCAAACATCAACATGCAAGTACTCAAGAATATCAGTGCAAGAAGAGGTATTAGGGTAGGAGTTTACTGGAAATTTCACTTTATGTTGCTTTCCTAACACACATGAATCACAAAATGGCATGCAAGACAAATTTTCATCACCAAATGCACCAGATTTATGCAGAATTTCAAGCCCTTTGTTACTCATGTGTCCTAATCCCTTTGTATTCATCAATGCCCTTATCACCAATAAGCTTGATATCTTGAACTAGCTTAGTAAAATCATCCATATTTTCATCAACATCTTTATTCAAGTCAAGTTTAAAACGAAAGAATTTTTCAAGCAAGAAAGTTCTGCTAGGCAAAGATTTTTCAGTATACAACTCTTCTAACCTTTCCCATAACTTTTTAGCATCTTTCATCACACCAACATTTCTAAGCACACAGTCAGACAAATGCAAGATTATGGAAGACAAAGCATGTCTATTCATTACCTTTTTCTGTTTATCAGTTTCATCATCCTCATAACTATGGTCAACGACTGCGTATACATTCTACTGGATTAGGATGCATTCCATTTTCTGTTGCCAGATACTGAAATCACCCTTTCCAGTAAAGGGGGCCAGCACATACGTAGGAGTAGGGGTGGCCATTTGGTTTACACAGCTTTGAGCCTAATGAAAAAACCACAAAAAATATGCAAGGAAAAAACTGTAAATGACAAGCGGAAGCAAGCACACATAGGTCACCAAAATCAAGACCACAAAATAGAGATAATAAATATATAAGTCAATCTCAAAGACTTAAATCTACAACACCAAAATCCCAAGCAAATAATCCCCGGCCAGGGGCTACGCTACAAAAATAATAAATGAGAGGTCAAAGCCAATTTACCAGAGTGAGACCCTAGGTAAGAGTCTCAATTCACCAAACGAATCTTCAAGGCAATCCCGGGACCAAGCAAACGTGTTGCCCAATTTCCCATCAAAGACGGGGGCAGATCCCACGAGTGCCGCAAAAATTATTATTTCATCGAGTTGAAATTCACAACTACTCTGAAAAATACTCAAGACACAATAATATGTCTAAAACTTGGAAATACAGGTTAAATGAACACAATAATTAGATATTAATCTATTAGGTGTAAAATCACTACCTAAATAAATAAATATAAATTAATATTAAAAAATTAACCTACTGTAGAAAACCAAAAGTTTAATAAATCAAAACCTTACCAAAAACTTTACCTTTCCAGCAGTGACGGCAGGAGGCAGAAAGCTACAAAAAGGAAATAAATTAATATAATACTTAACTCCCTTATCACTCTGTTTACCTACGGCAATGGCGGCGCGACGTGAGAGGTGGCAGCTTCTGCTTCAGGACAGACGGCAACGTCTATTTCTTACCCTCGGAAGCGGCAGCGGTGCTGCTGCAGGGACTAGCGGCGACGGTGGCGGCTAGGGTTCCGCCACGGAAGAGGCGGCGTCACAGAGACGGCGGCAGACGACGACCTGTGGCTCTGATACCACTGTTGGGTCTATTCGTCGTTTCCGTTGAGATATGATAGACACAGGCTCAGGCACCTGGGATTGGGATAAGTAGAGAGGGGACCAAGTTCATACGGTAACACTCTACACTTAAGTCTTTCACACTTAACTCTCGGTTATACTTCACAAAGAGAAAGAAGAAAGAACGACTCCAATTAGACTTGAGTGGGAGGCTGCCTAAGATATAAACAACTAGGGCAACAAGTTGGCTACATGCCTTTTGTGTTAAGGCCTTGGGCCAAAACACTTGGGCCTAAGCCCAACATGGTCGATGGAGTATTGGTAATGGAAAGGACGTTCATGTTTATAAGGATATATGGGTTATTGGTTTAAATGATGGTCGAATATCCTCAAGAATTGCAAGTGCATCTAGTGTGATTAGGTTCATGTTAAGCAATGGTGAATGGAATGGAAATTTGATACGCCATGCCTTCTTACCGTTTGAAGTTGATAGAATTATGGTGATGACAACTCTTAGCATTGACGAGAAAGCTAAGATCAATTATTCTGGCCAGGATCATCAACTGGGAAATACACGGTTGCATCTGGATATAATGTTGCCCAGAAAAAGGGGATGTATGAGGAAGGTACAAATGTGGCAGGAACATCGAATTTGAAGAAGGGATCAGTTCTGTTTCAGAAGATTTGGTAGCTTGCGGTACCGCCGAAGGTACGCATTTTATGTTGTAAATTTTTTAATAACATGATTCATTCAGATGGAAGTTTAGCTTTGCACCATGTTCCTGTGGATACTACTTGTGGCCTTTGTGGTTTTTTTTGGGCGTATTCTATGCATTGTATTTTTAAATGTCCATTTGCAAAAAAAATCTTGGAAGAAGCAAGGCTTGTGGAGTGAGATTAAAAGAGCAATTCATGGAAATTGTATGGAGTTTTTCTCATGGTGTGTTCATAAGATGGATGGTACTCGCATGACCTTTGTTTTTATGTTGGTTTGGGCAATCTGGAAAGAGAGGTGTAGTATACTGCACCAAAAGGATTCGGCCAAAATTTCTTACCGAGTATATGACTTTGTTAATTATAGTGTGGGATGGGCAGTATCGTACTAGTAGGATTTCTTGAATTCAAAGAACATTGAGGGAGTATTAATGGATTTTATTGCTAAACTAAAAGAAATATATTCTCATGTTGGATTCGGTAATTTGCTTTTCACTGATGCAGCCTTCAATCCCTCTAAGAATTTCTCTGCAATTGGATTTGTGGTAAAATGCCAAGAAGGGAGAGTTATATTTGCTGGTGCACAGAGAATTAGGAATATTGGTACAGTTTGTGGCACAGAACTTAGAGGAATTGAAATTGGATTGGAGAAGTATATTCATAATCAAATCAGTATCAGTGGGATAAGATCGGATTCATCCGATGCAATTAAAAGAATTCAAGAGAGTTGTGATATCGGAGAAGCAGAAAATTAGATCGTGAATAATATTAGCAGTTGCGATGCGCATGATCAAGTTCCAAAGATTTTCATCTTCAGCTTCCATGAACTTGTCAAACACAACATATAACTCTTCTTTGCTGTTTGGGTCACCATACTTTCGGATTATCCAGTGATCTAATTCCCATTTCAACTTGACAACCATCCAAGCATCTCTATGCTCATTGTCTATGAACTTGTCTATGTGAGAATCTTCGATCTGGTCTGGATCAGCTTTCAATCTCTGCAGCAACTTGATGTGTTTGCCTAATATCTTCTTATTAACATAACGATCATCTTCAATCTTTTGCCTCTTCAGAATCTCTGTCTCATCTAGATCAACAATGATTTGACCTATAGATTCCTTAACTTTTGGTTCACGCATATCAAGCTTTCTTTTCACAACTCTTCTCGTCTGAACCTCTTCAGTTGTGATAGACTTGCCTTTAGCTTGTCTTTTCTGCTCTTCTGCACTTGCTTGCTCTAAGTCAGCTTTCTTGACTAGTCTTCTTCTCTTTGGCCTACATGTCTCTTCTGTAGCAGTAGCAGCAGTTTCAATCTCAGGTTCAGCAAACTTCACCTCTTTAGTCTCTTCCCCCTTTTTGGCTTCATCACTTGCCTTAAGAGTGAATAGAGAGATAAAACGAGTCATCTCTTCCTTAATTGCTTTCTTCATTAAATCAACAACTCTATCAATCTACTTTTGATGCGACCTGTCTTGACTCAACTTCTCAAGACGATCAGCAGTGTGTTCTAACTTCCTTGAAGAGAAAGTGAATTCATTCTTAAAATGAGTAGCAGTCAGCTGGAGTAGTATGTTCTCTTCAGTCATGTCTCTTAGGAGAGCTCTAGCTTGCACCAACTGATCTTGTGCTTCTCTTCTCTGTGCATCTGCTATCTCAATCTTCACACGATAGAGTCTTTCCATTTTCTTAGATTCCTCAGCCAATGTTCTTGCGAAATCAACATACCACTTCTCAGAGTAATTGATCTGTCTTTGCAAGAAGTCTTCTAATTGAGTATACATCTCTTGTCTGAAGGTGGCATCCATCTGATTTATTTCACCAACAATCAGTTCCTTAGAGCTATCAACAAGAGACTTATTCTGCTCTTCCAGAACTTGCTTTACGCCAGTCTTCAAAAATTCATCGATAGACGACTGGATAACTTGCCTAAAATCCATCTTCAACTCATATAAGAACTCTGGTGAAAAAAATTGAGTTGTTTGAGCAGCTTCGATTGGAGTATTATATTCAGGAACAACTTCAGCCATGATCTTCATCAAATACTTGAGCTTCAACCAACTTGTCTTCCAGATCAGTAGTCAAGACCAAGTCTTCTACTACTTCATCTTCTGGAATGAAGCTTCCAGCTATGACTTTCAGATTGATCGGAGGACAATATGGAACAATAGCCAACCTTGCTTCCATCTTCCTTTTTTCAGCAGCTTTTGAGTCTCTAATCACCAACTCAGCTAGCTTAGTAGTGTAAGCACACGTCTTAGATGGAAAATATTTTTCTATCTGTCTTGTGATCTGTCCAACATTGCACCTTGGACCATGAGCATGTTCAACTTGATATTTGAACACAAGACCTCTCATCTGATCTGAAACGTTCTCAAGATCAGTAATCGAATCAGTAGACATCGACTCTTCTACTGGTTCAACATCTTGCATCAACTCATCTTCTGCAAGATCAGATTCCGAGACTTGTACTCCAACACTTAACTTTGTTTCCGAAGACAGCAAATCATCTGAAATGTTTAGCATCCTCTTGTCAAGAGCAGTCAAGCCGTGTCCTGGGAGTAGTTCAGAATGATCTTTTACTCCACTGTTTTCCATTTGCTCCATCTTCCAGTCTTGGAAATTCTCAATTCCACCCTTTCCAAGAATAACTTCAAACATGTCTTCTGTCGGACCTTTCTTCAATGCAACCCATGTGCATATCCTGATCAACTTTTCATACAACTCTGAGGTTGTATTGATCTCGACTGATGGCAACATCTTTTTCAAATTTTTGGTCATTTATGCACGCAACCTCTTCTCGCGTAAACACAAGGGATAATCTACCAGGGCTTCAAATCTGTTTTTGGGAAGGGTCTGAGTAAGTGGGGTCCTTAACTCAGTTGCTGAAGTGTCAGCTAGATGAGTTCCCGAAACAGATGGGTTAATGGGTTCATCATTTTCTGTTGTGGTAGGAGGAATTTGAGTTGTGGTTTCATGGGGCTGTAATGTGGCTAGGTTTGGTATGACAACTGTAGAAGTATCAGTTGTAGCAAATATAGTAGTGTCTTGAGTAATGTTGGACCTTAATGGTTGAATGACCAACGGAGAGGTTTTGGGAATAGGTCTGGCACGAGATCAGAGTGATCTTGCCTTGGTTTTCATAGGGATATCAAGCGGAATGGAAATAGTACGAGAAGTAGTACTAACCCTTTCAGTCGACTTGTCTGGTGATGGACTCGACTCGACTCTCACCAATCGATATGTCTCTGCATCCTCTACTACCTTCTCCGAACCATCATCCGACTCCGTTTCCTCAGAATCATCTACGGGATCGATCATGGCCTCATCTGACACATAGTTCACAAGTGTACCACTTGTTCCAGCCTTAGCCTCAGCCTCGTCTTCCTCAGCACTAGACGAGTGAGCTTCAATCATCGCATCTCGTGGATTAATCTGAATTTGTCCACGTTTAAGCGCCCTCAGCTCTGCCTGTCTTTCAAGAGCATCCTTCTTCAGATAATGTTTCAACACATGAAACGACTTACCCTTGCTCCAATTCGTCTTGTTTGGAAGTAAGACGGGTAGCAATATGCTTAGCTTATTGCCAAAGCTAACAGCAGCAGACACCACCTATTCAGCAGCATCGGTGTCCACTCGAACATTCTTCTCGAAATACATCAAACGGTCTAAGAACAACCTATACCAATTTCCATATGTGATGCCATCATAGATTGCGGCCATCACTCTCGCCTTTTGGAGTGTCACTGAATCATAACTTCCAGTTACCCCTAGTAACATCTTACTGGCGATGTCAAGAAGAGTTCTATACTTGGGTAGCAACTCCTTCTTCTTGACAGACGAAATCTTGCCATCTCGATTCAGCTTCAATTTTTTTTTTTTTTGATGGAGACGTATGGCTCAGCTTAGTCATCTTAAGTTTAAACATCAATATACAAACATATATGAGCTTCTATACAACAATTAAATGCTCATTATAAAACCTAACAACTATAACATAGTACTCATAAATCGTACTTGTCTTTTATTCATACTTAAACTTTTCTTTTCTATCTTTCATACTCTACTGATCATCACAAGACGACTTCCATAACTAGATCAGTCCATACTTAGAAATATTCAAGTCCACTTTTGGCTTATCAAAACTACTCATCTTTTCATCAATTAGGACTTTATATTAGGATTCATATCCCAACACTTTTTACCAGTTTGATTTTCAATAAGAATTTTCCAATCCTTAAACTTTGCAAAAATATCAGATTTGTTTTTCATCAAGAAAACCCAAACTTTCCTAGAAAAATCATCAGTCACAGATAGAAAGTACACATTTCCACCATGGGCGGGCACACTAGCAAGACCCCAAACATCAACATGCAAGTACTCAAGAATATCAGTGCAAGAAGAGGTATTAGGGTAGGGGTTTACAGGAAATTTCACTTTATGTTGCTTTCCTAACACACATGAATCACAAAATGGCATGCAAGACAAATTTTCATCACCAAATGCACCAGATTTATGCAGAATTTCAAGCCCTTTGTTACTCATGTGTCCTAATCTCTTATGCCACAATTCAGTCTTATCAGTTTTGACAACATTCACAGAATTCACATAAGAATCAGATTTGGTAAAGCAAACATACAAATTGTTTCTTTTAACAGCTTTGAAAAGAACCATAGAGCCCCTCAAAATTTTCATGCAACCTTTCCCCCATTTTCTCTCATAACCATCATCTTCTAATGCAACACAAGAAATCAAATTATTTCTCAAGTCAGGAACATGCCTCACATTTTTCAGAGTAAATGAAACACCAGAGTCCAGTTTTAAGCACACATCACCAATTCCAGCAATATGACACTTTTTCTCATTAGCCATAGACACATAACCATGTTTAACCTCTTCATACGAAGAAAACAGATTTTTAAATGGGGACATATGAAACGTGCAACCAAAATCAACAAGCCATTCATTTTCACACATAGAAGTAGAATGCATAGAATTCACACATTGTACATCGTATATTTCAGTCACCATATAAACATCACCATCATGATTAGAACTGGAAGCCATGTTAGCATGCTCTTTATGTTGTTTCCTCTTAGGCTTACAACATTCCTTGTAATAATGACCAGTTTCACCACAGTTATAGCACTTTCGATTCCTAGACTTAGACCGATTGCTATCATGAGACTTCTTTTTAGCAACAAATTCATGATTATCATGCCTTTTCTTGTTATGAAATCTAGTAGAAGATCTACCCCTAACATGCATGACTTCACCAGAATTTTTACTACTCTTCGCATGGTATTTTAATTCATGCTCTTTGCTTTTTAAGCCATTAACCACAGTGTCAAGAGTAATAATATCTCTACCATACTTAATTGCAGACTTCATATCACTATAAGTATCAGGAATAGCATTTAATAGCACAACAGGGGTGTATTCATCAATGCCCTTATCACTAGTATGCTTGATATCTTGAACTACCTTAGTAAAATCATCCATATTTTCATCAACATCTTTATTCAAGTCAAGTTTAAAACGAAAGAATTTTTCAAGCAAGAAAGTTCTGCTAGGCAAAGATTTTTCAGTATATAACTCTTCTAACCTTTCCCATAACTTTTTAGCATATTTAATCACACCAACATTTCTAAGCACACAGTCAGAAAAATGCAAGATTATGGAAGACAAAGCATGTCTATTCATTACCTTTTTCTGTTTATCAGTTTCATCATCCTCATAACTATGGTCAACGACTGCGTAAACATTCTCCTGGATTAGGATGCATTCCATTTTCTGTTGCCAGATACTGAAATCACCTTTTTCCAGTAAAGGGGGCTAGCACATACATAGGAGTAGGGTTGGCCATTTGGTTTACACAACTTTGAGCCCAATGAAAAAACCACAAAAAATATGCAAGGAAAAAACTGTGAATGGCAAGCGGAAGCAAGCACACATAGGTCACCAAAATCAAGACCACAAAACAGAGATATCAAATATATAAGTCAATCTCAAAGACTTAAATATACAACACCAAAATCCCAAGTAAATAATCCCCGGCCAGGGGCTACGCTACGAAAATAATAAACGAGAGGTCAAAACCAATTTACCAGAGCGAGACCCTAGGTAAGAGTCTCAATTCACCAAACAAATTTTCAAGACAATCCCGGGACCAAGCAAACGTGCTGCCCAATTTCCCGTCAAAGACGGGGTTAGATCCCACGAGTGCTGCAAAAATTACTATTTCACCGAGTCGAAATTCACAACTACTCTGAAAAATACTCAAGACACAATAATATGTCTAAAACTTGGAAATATAGGTTAAATGAACACAATAATTAGATATTAATCTATTAGGTGTAAAATCACTACCTAAATAAATAAATATAAATTAATATTAAAAAATTAACCTACTTCAGAAAACCAAAAGTTTAATAAATCAAAACCTTACCAAAAACTTTACCTTTCCAGCATTGACGGCAGGAGGCAGAAAGCTATAAAAAGGAAATAAATTAATATAATACTTAACTCCCTTATCACTAAATTTACCTACGACAATGGTGGCGCGACGGGAGAGGCGACGGCTTCGGCTTCAGGACAGGCGGCAGCGACTATTTCTTACCCTCGGAAGCGGCGGCGCTGCTGCAGGGACTAGCGGCGACGGTGGCGGCTAGGGTTCCGCCACGGAAGAGGCGGCGTCACAGAGACGGCGGCAGACGACGACCTGTGGCTCTGATACCACTGTTGGGTCTATTCGTCGTTTCCGTTGAGATATGATAGACACAGGCTCAGGCACCTGGGATTGGGATAAGTAGAGAGGGGACCAAGTTCATACGGTAACACTCTACACTCAAGTCTTTCACACTTAACTCTCGGTTATACTTCACAAAGAGAAAGAAGAAAGAACGACTCCAATTAGACTTGAGTGGGAGGCTGCCTAAGATATAAACAACTAGGGCAACAAGTTGGCTACATGCCTTTTGTGTTAAGGCCTTGGGCCAAAACACTTGGGCCTAAGCCCAACATGGTCGATGGAGGATTGGTAATGGAAAGGACGTTCATGTTTATAAGGATATATGGGTTATTGGTTTAAATGATGGTCGAATATCCTCAAGAATTGCAAGTGCATCTAGTGTGATTAGGTTCATGTTAAGCAATGGTGAATGGAATGGAAATTTGATACGCCATGCCTTCTTACCGTTTGAAGTTGATAGAATTATGGTGATGACAACTCTTAGCATTGACGAGAAAGCTAAGATCAATTATTCTGGCCAGGATCATCAACTGGGAAATACACGGTTGCATCTGGATATAATGTTGCCCAGAAAAAGGGGATGTATGAGGAAGGTACAAATGTGGCAGGAACATCGAATTTGAAGAAGGGATTAGTTCTGTTTCAGAAGATTTGGAAGCGTGCGGTACCGCCGAAGGTACGCATTTTCTGTTGGAAATTTTTTAATAACATGATTCCTTCAGATGGAAGTTTAGCTTTGCACCATGTTCCTGTGGATACTACTTGTGGCCTTTGTGGTTTTTTTTTTTGGCGGATTCTATGCATTGTATTTTTAAATGTCCATTTGCAAAAAATTCTTGGAAGAAGCAAGGCTTGTAGAGTGAGATTAAAAGAGCAATTCATGGAAATTGTATGGAGTTTTTCTCATGGTGTGTTCACAAGATGGATGGTACTCGCATGGCCTTTGTTTTTATGTTGGTTTGGGCAATCTGAAAAGAGAGGTGTAGGATACTGCACCAAAAGGATTCGGCCAAAATTTCTTACCGAGTACATGACTTTGTTAATTATAGTGTGGGATGGGCAGTACCTTACTAGCAGGATTTCTTGAATGCAAAGAACATTGAGGGAGTATTGATGGATTTTATTGGTAAACCAAAAGAAATATATTCTCCTGTTGGATCCGGTAATTTGCTTTTCACTGATGCAGCCTTCAATCCCTCTAAGAATTTCTTTGCAATTGGATTTGTGGTAAAATGCCAAGAAGTGAGAGTTATATTTGCTGGTGCACAGAGAATTAGGAATACTGGTACAGTTTGTGGCACAGAACTTAGAGGAATTGAAATTGGATTGGAGAAGTATATTCATAATCAAATCAGTATCAGTGGGATAAGATCGGACTCATCCGATGCAATTAAAAGCATTCAAGAGAGTTGTGATATCGGAGAAGCAGAAAATTAGATCGTGAATAATATTAGGAGGTTACTGCAGAATGTCCTAGTGTGGGACTATCAACATGTGCCTCGAGAAAATAATCGTATTGCACATGCACTAGCTCAGAGTACCTATTACACTTCATTACCTCAGGACTGGTGTGAAGATGAATGTTTACAGTATTACAAGAATCTAGCTATTTCCTACTCTCATCATTGAGAGCTACTATTTCATGTTCCTTGTTGTATTGTCAAAAAAAAAAAAAAAAAAATTAACAACTCTAGAATATATATGTTTGGGGTGGGGTATTAATTAACAATATATGTTTGGGGTGGGGTATTAATTAACAAGAGTACAAGTCAACATGCTTAGTAACGATCAACCTTAAGGGGATGTTTGTTTTGAAATGAAAAATATGAATTTTGAAATCTCACTCATGTTCTAGTTTGAGATTTAGATTTAGCATTTCAAAATTTCACCTTACAAAATATCTATAAATCCTACAAAAGTCAATCATATAAATACCTACAAAACCTATATAAATAGCTATAAAACATATATAAACACATATAATCATATACTAAAGTTAAATATTACCTTACTTAAATCTCAGAACAAACACAAAATCATACAAGTCATTAGAATTTCAAAATCCACTTGATTTTGAAATTCGAATTTCAACATTCTCAAAATCCCAAAACAAACGTCCCCTGAAATAGTTTGTACTAGGTCTCTTGACCTAATAAAGGGGCTGAAGATTCATTAAGAAATATACACTTTCTGTCTCCTCATTTGTTCTAGCATTTTTTTGTGTTCTCCCTTTATCTTTTAAAGAGAAGTACACCCATTGATTACATAAGGATTCAATCGCATTAAAAGATCATTATAAAACAGCTATCAAATTCAAACAGATCTTAAGAATTTCAATGCAATGCAAGGACAAATATATACCAACCAGTATACCACTACCTTTTGTGTCCCCTTTTTTCAAGAAATTAAAATGTGAAAACAGTTACAACAAATTCATGACACATGGAAAGCTAAAACATGAAAAAGATTATCCAGCTTAAAAAGCAAGCAATCAAGATTGCCATTACATCATCATCACTCATACAACCTGCAGACGATTATCCTAGTAACCTGCAAGGCATATAATACATAGTAGTATTAATAACTTCAATTTGTCAAAGTGAAAAAACAAGAAAAGAGACGTACATGACGTCTCCAATTGTGAATTTAAGAGCGCCATAGCCACGTTTGTCGACCAACAATCTTCCAATGCCAGATGGAATATCTTCTTGTTTCTTCTTCTTATTCCCAGCTCGTCTAGGATTAGGGGCAGGGGGAGGGGAGTTCATAAAATGATCAAGTCTAACTCTAGATGCTCCTCCAGTCCATTCAGGTCTAGGTTCAGGTTCAGGTTCAGGTTTAGGCTTTGGTTTTGGTTGTGGTTTAGGGGCAGCACTACTAGTACTAGTAGTGGCAGTGGCACGAGGCTTGTTCCATATAGGTTTAATGGCAGCTATGTCTGCTTCATTACCTTCTTCTCTAATAGGACTATAATATGGTTGAGCTGAAGGAGGCCAATCCTCTTCTTGTCGTATTGCTTCTATGTTTTGAAGAATCCTATCTATATCATCCTCTGCATGCATCACACCCAACAAAATGACTACTCCATCATTTTGTAAACCTAGCTCCATGTATATAATTAGAACAAAATTTAAAAATGTTACCTGGATCCTGATACTCTGCTTTTCCTGCAACTTCCTCTGAAAACTGATTCAACACCCCATATAATAGTTTTAGCTAATTTACCCCCAAACACACTCAGAATTACTTATCTGATTTTTTTTATGTTTTTTGGGGAGAGGAGAATGATATCGTACGTGTGTCAATTCTCAATTAATAAACCATTCAGCATTAGTATTATGAAATAGAGTACAATCAACTTATTGAAAATAAAGAAACAGATATGAAAAAAATAAAACATAAATTTTATTCATAAGCCTTCTTTTTAATTTTTGCACATAGATTACTAGTATTTATTTATAGTGCCTAAAATTCTATTCATAGACTTTCTCTTTAATTTTTGCATATGGCCAATAGATTATAGTGCCTAAAATTCTTGGTTGGGACGTATGTATTGAAATCTAATACTCTTATTATTTTAACCGGTTCATACCTAAATTTCTTTCTAGCTAATTAATTATATTTCTTGATAAAAATATAAATAAATTAGTGATGGTTAAAGAAAGCAGGCAGTTAGAAAACAAGAAATCAATTAATTGGAGAGAGAGAAACACCAACTTGATCGTCGTCTTTATCCTTTGCAGGTATAGGGGGCGGGTCGTCGTGTTTATTATCCTTGGCGCCGGGTATGGGATTTCCCGTCTGCCCTGAGAATTACGAAGCAACGTTAAATAAAGAGATTGATTAATAAATCAGGTAAATTAAAAAAAAAAAAAAAAAAAAGGAAATGCAGAAGACCTTTTTCTTTCTAGCCATGGAATGGAGTCAGATTAAATTCACGGCCTGCACTGCACATTATTTGTTGAAAGATGAAGATGAAAGAAGAAACAGAAAACTAAAATTAAATTAAATTCCCGGCCTGTTGAAGGATTAATGAAGAAACAATGAAAAATTAAACAACGTGGAAATGAAGGAGCAAGAATCAAACCAGTAATCAGCTGATGGAGAGAGAGAGAAAAAGTAGAGTAGTGCAATTTAATTTAGCGAGAGCAGAGGGCAGATTGCGCCTTTATAACATACATGAGCTCTTCACTATTCAGTTAAAACTGCTTTCTAAACATTCTTCCGCATATATACACACACTCATTGATTTATAAAAGTGTTTTTATAAAAGTTTTAAGAAAGCCAAAATGAATATTTACCAATAAAATTTGAATGGGAGATATTATATTTTACCATGCGTTAATTATTAGGTTTGGCAGATTTAAGATGCAAATTAGAACTTTCTACATTTCACAATAATTTTTATACTTGGATAGAAACACATACTTCCTTTGTTCACGAAAAATATGTCTCTTTTGTTGGACACACGTTTTAAAAAAAAAAAATAGATAGAGTAAGAGTATTATGAGATTGTTGTGAGGTAAAAATAAAATGACTGTTTTCATAAAATGAAATGAACATATTTTTAGTGGATAGACACATAAAAAAAGTGAACATACTTTTAGTGGAAGCATCAAAAAAGTGTAATAATTAGTAGAATTTTAAAGGGTAATTTTGTAAACGTTTATATATAAATTAAAAAAAAAAATTGAACTTGTATTTATATGTAAGTTCAAAAGTATATATTGATATTTTACGTAAAATTGTGGATATTGTGAATATAAAATTTATAAAAAGTTTTCAATTTTACTTGTGGAATTATTTTGGGACATCCCAAAAAAATGTAAAAATTATTATGGAACAGATGGATGGAGTATATATTTTTATTTATTATTTTTGTCAAATATTAATTATTCTGTAAGGAGTTAAAAAAATTCAGATTTTATTTAAATGAAGTTTAAATTTATTGATTTTTTTTTTTAAATTTAAACTATTCTAAAGTATTTTACAGTATCACTTTTATTACTCTCTTGGTCCTTTACTCAATCTGATATTTACAGTTCACAAATTTTAAAGATAGGAGTTGTTTATTAATTTTATAGGGATAACATTATTTTTTTAATTGATGTTAAATGATCAATTAAAATGAATAAGACAAAATATATGTATTTTTACAAGAAAATTAATGATATGTATTGTAATATTAAAAAATGTGGGGTAGTAGTTAAAATGAAAGAAGTTTTTTTTTTTAGGAAATGTTCAATTTCTCTAAAAGTTGTTCATTTACTTTTTAAACATTAATTAAAAAATATAATATGTGTAGTGAATTATCACTGTAAAAAAAATTAAAGAGAAAAAGATAGAAAAATATAAAAAGAAGAAAAGGTAAATTAGAGAGACTATAGGCGTTAGAGATCCTACGTAACAAAAAAAAAATGAAATAATGAGTAAAACAAGAAAAAGTCAGTGTCTTGCAGATCCAATGGGCTTCCTGACAATAAAAGGCCCATTTACAGATTGGGCCAAAAGGCCACATGCGTCGAGAACAACCGACAACTCGTAAGGTGGAGCGTCGGAGGCGAGCCACTGATCCACGTAAAAAATGGACTGGCTGCATCCCATGTTGGGTCCAGATAACGTCACCTGGATACTATTACAGTACCAACCGGGGTGGGACCCAGACCCATCTGACGTCACATTAATCTTGCAAATGGGCTGTTCGATACATGGGCCTCGGCCCGAAAATATATCCAGACTTCCTCTTTCGAAATAATCGTGCTTACGGCCCATTAGGCCCCATTTCTTGAGATTAGGGATTGAAACTGTTTTGTTGTTGGAATCGCCGAGAGTGATGCTAATTTCTGAATTTGTTCCTGCTTTTATCACTGATCCGGTCTCAACGTGTAGACTATACACACATTCATCCTTAATATTTCAAAAATAAAATAAAAAAAATCAATTCATATATTTAGTAGGAGTACGTATATGATAACATGAACATGTCAAATTCATGTTTGAGATGGCAAAATATGAAAGTTATAGAAAAAATCGTGAATTGGTTCGGGTTGAAAGCAATCAATTAGATTTGTTTCACAAGACAAACATAAAAACTCTCTCACAGATTTGTGTTACTATAAGGACAAATGTGTGTTATTTTAATGACACTAAGAACAAGTAATACACATTTTTCTCTATAAGTAACACAGACATGAAAACAAGTTTGTATGTTTGTTATTTCACGGATTTAAAATGATATTGCATGTACAATATTGAGCGTAAATTCTTGTGTGATCCATTTGTGATTAAAATGGAGCTCTACACATAAGTGACATGTTTCCATCAACACTAGACACATACACAAACATGCATCTGTATAAATCATGACTAAATAACAATAATTAATATGAGAATAGAAAGTAAGTTAGAGTTACAGATGATGATGATGCGTCTGCTGAGAGTGTGAGAAGGGCAGCACAGAGAAGAAGAAAATAGCATTGCCTCCTCATCTTAAATTAATTATCTATCAATATTCCCTTCCTATATAATCACTAGAGATATAATTTGTTCCAACTTGTATGCATATATATAGTTGTTGGTGCATGTACACTAAATACCGTACCTTCCGTTTAAATTCATTATGCTAATTTATCTTGACACCAGTTTTAATAATTAATATTGATTAATTTATGTATAAAGTACATAGGTTTGAGATATAATGATGTGTGTGAGATTTAAGTTTAGTCAAATTGAAGTGGTAAGAAGATCCATAGTTGGATGCGATAAAGAAGGATATATGCTTGATTTTTTGGAAATTGAGATTTGAGAATATATGCATGGACACTAGCTTGTTTCGTACAGGGAAACATTCATATATACCGATTCAAAGTATAAAATATCCACATATATTATGTTACTTTAAAAAATAGCCTTCAAACTATAAAGTTTATGTTGCCACAAAATATGTAACTATTTCATTACATAGCAATAATATTTTACGAGGAATTTTCTTAGAATAGTTCGAGGACTATTAATAGTCCAAAGGCTAATTTACTTAGTACGATTAGACAGGATAGAAAATATAGTCTAACATCATGGGAACCAAACTAATTCTAAGAATTTAGTCTCTATTATTCTCATCATGCGATTTGCGAACCAAACTAACCCCAAATGTCAAATTGCGTCACGTGTTATTGCACCGAGTCGCATTAATTTGATACTCGTCGTCTAAATTTAATATTTTAAAATAATTTTTTAAATTGTATTTTGTTATTTACTAACAGAATATGTAGAATACATATTTTGGAAAAGAATAATTGAGAGGAAAATCACCGTAATCTGGTGATTGAGTATTCTGAAATATATAATAGTGAGATTTACAAAGTCTACAACAAACTTCCACAATTATAGGAAGACCAAATCATAAAAGATATATTCTAAGAATACAATAAAATCTCTAACAAATAATACTATTTAACATTATCTCTATTACCCCCCGTCAAGCGCTGCGTGGGGGTGAAGACACACGCAAAGCTTGGAACGTAAAAACTCAAAGGCTGGACGCGGAAGACTCTTAGTGAAGATATCTGCTAGCTGTAGATGAGATGGGACAAACCCGGTAGAAGTTCTGCCCAAAGACACTAGCTCACGAACAAAGTGATAATCCAAATCTATATGCTTGGCTCTCTTGTGTGCAACAGGATTTTGACTCAGAAAGATGGCGCTTTTGTTATCACATAACAGAGTAGGCCGAGTAGAAGGAAGAGCTCGAAGTTCCTTCAGAAGATTGATAACCCAAACAAGTTCGGCCGCAGCATTGGCCATAGCACGGTACTCAGATTCACAACTAGAGCGAGAAACAGTCGGTTGTTTCTTGGCACTCCAGGATACAAGATTACCTCCAAGAAAAATAGAGTACCCATATGTCGAACGACGAGTCTCAATGCAGCGAGCCCAGTCTGCATCAAAATAGGCCAGAATGGAAATATCCGAGCGCTTAGTGAAGGATAAACCGAAATGAATTGTACCTTTCACGTAGCGAAGGATACGCTTAACTGCCAGAAAATGGTCCTCCGTTGGAGACTGGAGGAACTGACTCACAGAGCTTACAGCATACGAGAGATCAGGTCTAGTGATAGTTAAATACTGCAAAGCACCAACAAGCGATCGATATAGGGTGGGATCCTTGAACGTAGGACCTGTGCTGACAAGTGATTCACCTGTTGCTAAGGGAGTTGAGACAGGTTTAGCCTCGACCAAGTCTGCACGCTCAAGGATGTCAAGTGCATACTTGGTCTGGCCAACAAACAAACCAGCGTCAGTGGAGGAGACCTCAAGGCCAAGGAAATAACTCAAAGAGCCAAGATCCTTGATAGCAAATTCGTCACCAGTACGAGCAATAAAGCGACGAAGGGCAGCAGAATCATTGCCTGTAACAATGATATCATCAACATACAAAAGGAGATAAATAATAGAATTACCCTGATGCAGATGAAAGAGAGACGAGTCAGAACGACTCTGAGAGAAGCCCAAGCTGAACAGAAATGTGCTAAAACGCTGGTACCAGGCAAGAGGGGCCTGGCGAAGGCCATATAGAGCCTTCTTAAGGCGACAAACATGATCAGGATGTTGAGGATCAACAAAGCCAGGAGGCTGAGACATGAAGACAGGGTTGTCAAGAACTCCATTAAGGAAAGCATTCTTGACATCAAGCTGATGAAGAGGCCACCCATGCTGAACCGATAATGCCAAGACTATCCGAACTGTAGCTGCCTTCACAACAGGACTAAATGTATGATGAAAATCCAAACCAGGAATCTGAGTGAAGCCCTGCGCCACTAAACGAGCCTTGTGACGTTCAATCGAACCATCTGCCAGAAATTTCGTACGAAAAACCCACTTTGAACCAACTATGTTCGTTCCAGATGGACGAGGCACCAGATCCCAAGTGGAATTCGAACGAAGTGCATCAATCTCCTCTTGCATAGCAGCAAACCAGTGGGAATGCTTAGCAGCAGACTTGAAACCACGAGGCTCAGAGGTGGTAACAAGTGCAGAGAGTAGAGCCGAAGAAGCGAAGTCGACTGGATAACGAGGTTTAAATGTCCCAACACGAGCTCGGGTGATCATGGGATGAGTGGATACAAGTGGCAAGTCCTGAGCTGGAGGCGGAACAGGAGGCGGAACAGGAGGCCCAACGTCGGGAACATGCGCTATAATAGGATCAGGCACATGTGGCGGCATAACCAGTTCATCATGAACCAGCGAGGGAGGACGAGTATCATGATCAACAGAAAACCGATGCGGTTGTCTGATAGGTGCCGAAACAGGAGCCAAAGGGGAATCAGAGGAGATGTCGAGAAAAGTCGAGATATCCAAATCAGTGACCTGTGTGAGAGATGGAGCTCGAGAAAATGGAAAATAGAGCTCATCAAACTGAGCATGGCGAGTGATAAAAACTCGAGAAGACTCTGGATCAAAGCAACGAAACCCCTTCTGAGTACTACTATACCCAAGAAAGATGCACGGCCGACTGCGAGGTTCTAATTTGTGAGCAACATAATCCCGAAGATAAGGATAAACACGACATCCAAATGGTTTAAAGGTATCATAACTAGGCGAGTATCCAAATAATACCTGAAAGGGAGAAATATTATCAAGTATCGCAGATGGAAGCCTGTTAATAACATATACTGCAGTAGCAAAGGCATCAAACCAAAGAGAAGCTGGAGCATGTGCATGAAAAAGCATGGACAACCCAGTTTCAGAGATGTGACGATGTTTACGTTCAGCCCTGCCATTTTGTTGAGGTGTATATGGACATGAAATTCGATGATGTATACCATGCTCGTGCATAAAGTGACGAACCCTCCCATTTACAAACTCAGTACCACCATCAGACTGAAATATCTTCACAGTTCGAGAAAATTGATTGCAGACAAAGGCATGAAATCGAACAAATACATCATAAAATTCTGACTTAGCACGTAATGGATATATCCAGGAAAAACGTGAAAAATCATCGACAAAGGCAACATAATACTTAAAGCCATCAGATGTAGAAACAGGTGCTGGACCCCACAAATCACAATGAATTAAATCAAGAACAGCAGTAGCTCGTTTTTCATTCAACATAAATGGTAAACGTTTGCTCTTGGCCAACTGGCAAGAAGAGCATAAACGAGGGTTTGGTAAAACTGAAGTAACAGATAAACAACCCTGTTTATTTAACAATGAGATAACTGAAAACGAGACATGCCCCAAACGCAAATGCCACAAGTCAAAGCTAGCTTTCAATCTCCTGACCCGAATTGCTGTAACCAAAGCTGGAACACCCCGATCAAGTAGGTAAAGCCCCTGATTACACCTTCCCTGAGCCAGTATTTTCTTTGTGAGTCGGTTCTGGATCGCAAAGAATTTATCAGAAAAAATAACATCGACAGGATAATCCGCAGTTAATTTACTGATAGATAGGAGGTTCTTTGTGATATGAGGTACAACAAGTACATCTAACAACTTAACATCGTCTGAAAGTTTAGTAGTGCCAATATGAGAAATATTCAACGCATTACCATTACCAACTATAACAGAACCGTTACCAGAATAAGACTCATGAGAGTCAAGGGCGGACAGTTGGTTCGTCATGTGAGCGGAGGCTCCGGAATCGAGATACCAATCAGGGGTAGAGTTTGAGACGTTGCAAGTCGAGGTGAAATCTTCAGCAAGATTTGCAGCAGAGTTCGAACCAATAGCATTCAGATACCTGGGGCATTTATCTGCGTAGTGCTCCCCACGACAGAGTTGGCATTTAGGCACGAAAGGACGACGGAAACCACCTCCAGAGGGCTGCCCATCACGCCTGCCAGAGCCACCCGCATTACCAGAAAAACCTGACGGCCTGGACTGCTGCTGGGACTGAGATTGGCCACGGTTCTGGGATCGGGACACCTGCCTGGACCCAGCCGAAGAAGGCTGCCCATCTCGAGTAGCAGAAAACGCCGCAGGTGCATGAGAAGGCCCTTCCATCGACTTCATCATCATGTCGAATTGCACAGCCTGGTGCAAAAGGTCACGAAACGCGGGGATCGGAGACATAGCCATACGGGTATCGGCAAAACCCGCAAACTGAAGTCCTAACCCACGTAAAAACCAGTGAGCTTTATCAGATGAATCAATCGGACGATCAATTGCTTGCAGCTGGTCACAGAGATGTTTAAACTTGCGCCCATACTCCTCCACAGACAGATCACCGCGACAGAGAGATAACAATTCTTCACGTAATTGATGCGATCGTGAAGATGAGGCATAAACAGATTCGAGCGCCACCCATGCCTGATTTGCAGAGGTGCAATCAATCACTTCAGACGCGGCATCAGGGGATATAGAGGTGTACAAAACGCTGAGCAACCGTTTGTCCTTGAGTCGCCATGTCGTATACTCCGGATTCGGTGTCGGATCAACAGCAGGTGCAACCGCCGGTACAGTGGCCGCGGGAGAGGGAGAAGTGCCGTCAAGATGCCCGAGTATATCGAAGCATTCAGCCATGTGAATAGTTTGACGACGCCACATAAGATAAGTTGACGCTTCAAGCTTGATTTGCATCATATTAATCATCGTCGTCACCGGAAGAGGATCGGTGGCGGAGGATGTCATCTTGTCGATCGAGAGAGATGAAGGAGGGGACCAGTCCTTGATATAACACTCGACGAGAAGGAAAACTGGACGGAGGCTACCAGTCCGTGCAGTGGGAGGAAGAGAGAATCGGATGTAGAAGCGAAAGAAAAGAATTAGGGTTTAGGATCGGTAATATTAGGCTGATACATAACAGAATATGTAGAATACATATTTTGGAAAAGAATAATTGAGAGGAAAATCACCGTAATCTGGTGATTGAGTATTCTGAAATATATAATAGTGAGATTTACAAAGTCTACAACAAACTTCCACAATTATAGGAAGACCAAATCATAAAAGATATATTCTAAAAATACAATAAAATCTCTAACAAATAATACTATTTAACATTATCTCTATTATTTACTAACTTAGCATTCCATTCATTAAAATTAAAAATACTAGCATTAAAACTAAATAGATTATTGTTTTTTAAAACCAAAATATATGATTATACTAAAATTAGTCTGAAACCCTCTCTTAATTGTAAACCCGTCGATATCTTCATCCCTGCCTAAAATAGTTCACGAAGCCCTGGTATACGGAAAGAATTTAAGTCGACTATGGTGTGCAGGAGGCGAGCAAATGAGAATCATCAAACGATCTTGGGTATGACAGAAACTTTAATATAAGTGATTGAGAATTTAGGCGGTCGATCGAGAAACGACGACGAAGTTGAGTAAAAGATTTGACAACACAGCGAGAAAAGGAATTTGGCAGCAACAACGAAGAAGAAAAATAATGATTTGGTTCCGATTTTGATGATGACTGGGGTGGGCGGATGATTAGGATTGAGAATGATAAAGTACTCCCATAGTTTCAATGTAAGCTACCCAACTTTCCTTTTTATCTGTAATGAAAGCTACCTATTCCATTTTTACCAAACTTTAGGTCTCCCATTAAATTATATTCTTCCCTCTCTTAATCACATCAACTCTAATACATCTACTTATTATATCATATTTCTTAACCTCCGTGCTTAAAGCTGTAGCTTTTACGGGGACGGAGGGAGTAATAATGATTAATGATTATAAATCAATATAAAATATAATTGAGTTGATCATGAAGGATAAATTTGTAATTTTAAAATTATATACCGCGTCCCGCAATTACTAATTTCACGTTTTTCTTTTCGGGACGTTCCACAATAACTTTTACACCATTAAAATGGAAAACCCTTTATAAACTCCACCCTCACAGTATTCTAAATTTTACACAAATGTCATTACTTTTTCTCCGCACATTCACAAAAGTAAACTCATTTATTTACATTATACATAAAGTTTTACAAAATTACCCCTCAAAATCCCCACTAAATTCATTTTCTTATTTTGTGTGTCATTTCACATGTGAAAATAATCATGAGACGGAGGGAGTATTTTAAATTATTAATTTTTTTTTATAAAATTATGATAGAGCGACACAAATGATGATTAGAGCATGCAAAATGATGAATTCTGCGACGCCAAGTGCAACAGGTAGCAGGTCATCAAATATAAACAATTAAATTTCAAATCTGATGGCTCACATTAATAGACTACAATATTTATAGTTTAAACGACACCTTGACTATTCTTAAATGGTGATCAAACTCTTTAATACGAAAAGTAAAGACAAAGTGGGATAGCTCAAGTGGTTAGAGCACCACTACCTAGGCCTTAGGTCCTGGATTCGAGTCATGGGGAGGGAAAAAAAAGGGATGGGTATTTAACTTCCATCAAAAAAAAAAAAAAAAAGGAAAAGTAAAAAATCAAATTAAATACTAATTGTATATTTGCTCAAATCATTTAAAATCTAATTGTATAACATGAGACAATAGTACAAATACTCCCTCCGTTTTTTAATAAGTAGTTTTCAGTTTACTGACTTACACTTTTTGGTAAATAGTGTTACACTTTTCAATTATTAAAAACATGAACTAGGGTGCACAACATGCACTCGAGTCCATAATTATTAAAAACATGAACTAGGGTGCACAACATGCACTCGAGTCCATAGCAGACCAACCCTTTCAACAAATTAAGATTATAAAGTGTGGTCCATATTACCCTTCATTAATTATTCCTAATTTTGATATAGAAGTTTTGTTTGATAAAGAATGTGGTCAAGAATGTAGCTAGTATTCATAAACCAGATTAATTTTGGTATAAACAATGTTTATGAAATTTATTTATGAACAATATATATGGTAAATGAATAAGGGTAAAATAGTCAAAATTAAAGAAAAAAAATTCAGAATGACACTTATTTTAAAATTAGTTAAAAAGTCAAAGTGACACTTATTAAAAAACGGAGGGAGTATTAATTATGGTGATTTTATTCACAATTAAGTCTTAAAATAACACATTTTTCTAGGGGCTCGTTTGCTTTACATGTTAGGATGGATAAGTTAGGATAGGATTGAATGTGATTGCACTGTTTAGATTATAATTTTTTAAATTGAAATTTGTGTTTGGATTGCTTGATTAAATTTTAAAGTTACTAGGGATAAGTTCTATTTTTTATTTGGATTTAAGGATAAATGAAATAAATATGATAATTTACTTTTCTACCCTTGAGGCCATTAATTAAATTATATTTTCATTATTCTCTCTTACCGACCATTTGCATTAATTGGGCTCATTCAACTCAAATAAAGTGATTTAGTTTTGGCCCAGTTTAATAATTACATATATTAAAATTTAATATAAAAATAACCTAAAATCTAAAATTCTATCCACAACGTTCCAGATCCTTCCCTGAGTATCTCTTTTCATAAATCAAACATTCAGGTCTTCTCAAATATCTATTTTTATAATTTGGTTTGGGGATTCCTAGCATTTGTCAATTTACTCGTGAATTCAATTTTCATTCCAAATACCCGTACACCTGTGAACTGAGAAACGTATACTTGAGGAAGCAGGCGGCGACGGTCAAAGTTTTGCGACGGCGACGGAGAGATCTGCATCGGCGACGGCGGTGGAAGATCCGCAGCGGAGAAGACAATGGAAGCGGCGACATCGATGAAACATCTTCTGCGGCGTCAATGGAACCTCTGCGGCGGAGGTGACATCGAATAAATCGGTTCTCTTATTTTATTTTTTATATTTGGCAGTAAATTCTTGTTCTTTTGAGGCGAATATAGTCTAAATTTACAAAGTTGGGAGGTTAGTATCGACAATTCACCTCTTTGATTGAAAGAGGATTTTTGTTGGATGAACAATCTTACCCCTTTCAACCTGACAAAGTTTTTCGAGCTCGGCTCGTTTACACCCTTAATTGCAGTTCATCTAATAGTCCTCATATATGAAGTTGAATTCAGGTAAGATAAAAAGGAAGAAGAATGCAAAGATGATGATCCACAATATAGTGATGAGTAGGACTTTGATGTGGATGAGAATGAGAGCTGGACTATTGCTTAATTGCTACCTTTGCTTACATTTGATGCCTTTTGTGTGTTATTGGAGTTAAATTCGTAACTGTACTGTAGTGTTGTTTATTTTGTGTTTTTACTTTTCAGTATGTTCTAATGTTGACTTTCATAATTATCTGATTTTATATGGTATTGTATTTTGTAGGACTAGGTATCAAATGTGTTGTATTAATATATAATGATGTTTAGTGAAAATGGACAAGGGACACAGCCCTAGTGCCTTGCGTGCTTGGACACCTCTTTCGCCCTTAACTGTTTACTCCTTATTACCAGCTGTTCCTCTATAATGAGATAATATTCTATTATTCATAATGCAATTGTTTCAGAAATGGTTCAGAATAACTGTGACTATCATGTGTAGCAGTATAGATAGGTCCAGACATTTAATATATACACTTATGTATGTAAAACTACATGTTATTATCTGTTGTCTAGCAGCATAGGTTGTCGAGCTTTTACCAACATCTTCATAATGAAATACTAGAATTTTGTCCGTTCGATTTATTTCTGTCTATATATTTTTTAGGGATCAATTTTGATCTCATGATATTTAATTCTCATTACTTCCCCTATTCCTTAGGTTATTTTTGTCTTTTGTGCTTAGTGAATGAACCTATCTTTCAGGGATATGTGGTCTATCGTGTTCGTGTGAGACGTGGTGGGAGGAAGAGGCCAGTTCCCAAGGGTATTGTGTATGGTAAACCCACCAACCAGGGTGTTACTCAACTGAAATTCCAACGCAGCAAGAGGTCTGTTGCCGAAGAGCGTGCTGGCAGGAAACTCGGTGGACTAAGAGTTCTTAGTTCTTACTGGATCAACGAGGTTTGGATTTATATTGCATATTGTCTTCACATTCTCATTTTACCTGGCCATTATTGCGCTTACTCATTAGAGTGTTACAGTTACTCTTATTTGACCTGGATAACTTATTTTTTTTACTCATTGTTTGTGCTTTGAAATACTTTAATTCTCTTCTAAAAGAGCTAATACAACTGTGAATTGTTTGGAAGTTTGTCTTGTTTTTTGTTCCCTTGAGGTATTGCCAAGTTATGAACAAAGTTTATCCAGTAGGATGTTCAAGATGCGTTGTTTTAATCTTGAAAGCAAAAGTCTCCGGTCTGTTATTATAACTCTGTTAAAAATTGAGATATGTGTAAATCATGAGTGGGATTATACTGTCATTGTTAGTGCATTGAATCTCTTCAATTCCCTTCTGAACTATCTAAAACCTGTACACTGGGTTATTCTACAAGTGATACAAGTTGCAATATAATGTGGGTCATGATTCTTATTTTTATTGTTGATTTTTATGGCAAATAGGAAGCTTCAAGTCTTTTTTTTAATTTCAGGATTCGACTTACAAATATTTTGAAGTGATACTGATTGACCCAGCCCACACTACTATTCGTAATGACCCAAGGATCAACTGGATTTGCAATCCAGTCCACAAGCACCGGGAGCTTCGGGGTCTCACATCTGCTGGAAAGAAGTACAGGGGTCTCAGAGGCAGGGGCCATCTACACCATAAAGCACGTCCTTCCAGAAGGGCCACCTGGAAGAGGAACCAGACACTCTCCCTTCGTCGTTACCGTTGATCATCATGATGATATATTTTCCTTTTTTGGGTGTCTGTATGACAAACTTAGAGTCCTGTTTGTGTGCATTGAACCAAGTTTGGTACAAATTTTGCTTTGACGATACTGTGTTTTCTGAGTATGGATCATATATGAGTAATGAATGTGGCTATAAATGATGCTTTATTTTTCTCCCTGTGGTGTCACCTTATAGGTATATTGACTTGGCTCAGATCTTTTTAAGGGAATATTTTTTCAGTTGCTATGATGGATCCTTTGTTGGGTTAAAAGGCTTTTTTCAAGTTCAAATCATTTTTTATAATTGATTTGAGTTTGATTTTCTCTTTTAACAAGGTTAGAAGTGAGCAGTATAAAATACAATGAGAAAGATCATTTTGTTAGTAAGTTTACAAGATTACCCTTGTGAAAAAGATCCTGCATTTTGGGCAAACTTAGAATAATTAACCACCAGTCAATTGCCTGAGGTTATGAGGAAATGAATTCTATTCATGTGGAGGGGTTGAACAAAATTAAATTCTTGGCTTTAGGTTGACCTCTACAATGGTGTAAATGAACTCAGTTGAGGCAAGCATTGTTGAGCCTGAACTCTAATCGATTTAAGTTTAGAACTAGGTTGGGCCTAAAAAAATTTAAGATTGTGTTTGACTTTACAAGAAATTCAATAAAATCAAGTTGGACTCAATTACCTTACAATTTTTTAAAATTAAATGTAAAATATATTTTTCCTAGTATATCTATATATAAATATAAATTATATAGATAATAATAAAATAATAAATATTGTACAAGGTTTTTCGAATTGAGTATTTATGAACTCGAATTTGGTAGCTACTTGATTAAATTCGAGTCGATTTGATATTTTTTCGAGAGTAGCTCTCAAGATGGCTCAACTCTCTTCCAACCCTAGAGTTGATTCTTGAATTCGAGTTATGTACCTGCGGTTAAAAGAGAGGAGTTGTAGTTGAATTCTGGTATTCAAAGAAGGTAAGGTGGCTACCAAAATTTACAAGTCTACTAATGATGTTGAAAAACATGCCAAACTAGATGAGATATCCACACACAAAGAATCAATCAAATGCATCAACTTCTCTGAGATTCTATGACAACTTCTCTGAGATTCCATGGCAACTTCTCTGAGATTTCATCACAATTAGTCATCTCATGTGTTTTGAGCCTTTTTGGACAACAATTGATCGATATCCGGTACAACAATAGCTTTCTTGGTCAGTTCTCCTAATTCACAGCAATATCCGTTCGCAGTGTTGATCGCCATCGCGCTTTGAGGAAAATTAACCTCAATACCAGCAGTAACCTGCAACCCCACTTCTCACAATTATAATCACCAGGAACTAATTTCAGCAAGTTTATATAATAAAACAAATGACTCACATCAAACAGGTGTTCTCCTAATTTCAACTTAACCGCCCCACTTTTGTGCACCAACATTTTGCCCAGGTGTCCCCGTGGCAGCTCTTCCAGAATGCATCCTTTTTCTGCTGAAGCCAATGAATCCATGACAGCTATTCCTTTCCCTTTCTGATTTATCAACGATTTTTGAGGTGCTTTCGAGTGATCATCTGTATCTCTCCTGGTTGATCTGACAAATGGAAGTTTAGAAGGAAATTCGAAGAAGAGCATTCGTGGTTTATCATCTTCATCCTGGGGATTAACGGAACGTCAATATCTACATGTGTGGTTATACAAATAGAAACAAGCACCTTCTTGATAATGAACTAAGTACTGACCACTAAACCGAGTTCTATAGCAGCAGGCAAATCATCATCTTCATTATGGTTCGGAGCTTCCTCAAATTCTTGTTTATTAAGAAGTTCTGGGAAAGGGAAAAGAAACAGAATAGAATCATATGGCACTGCATTAAGTTTAATATTTGAAAAATAAAAAGAATCATCACATCTTAGGAGGCGCTTGGTCCATAACTCTTCGGTGGGAATGTTTATAGAAATTAATATAGGGTAATTTTTTATGGTTAATGAGAATAAAAGACAATCAAAATAAGTTCAACATCATCCATTTGGATAAATTACCTCCTCCCTCTAATCATATCTCCTGAATCATTGCACTATTTTTCAACCAACAATCTTTTGTGTCTCGACTTATTCCAAGATTAAAGCAATAACAATACAACCATCATTCTCATTACCATTCCCAAATTAAGAACCCAAACCAAACACCCTCTTAATTATCATTATGCACAATTTCTTCGTTTAATCAAAGAAAGACAAAAAACATTCCACTCATTTTTTAAAAGACAAAGATGGAAGGATACCTGGATTTCCAGAATAAGGTCTTCTTAAAGGTAGGGTAATAGGATAGTAACTGTTATAATCCTGAAGAGATATTGAAAGCATAAAAATTAGCATTCAAGAGAGTTGCAATATGTTTGAGAAAAGGACTGAATCGAGTATCATTACCCACGGCTCTCTATATTCTTTTTCCTTCTTTTCAGTCACATCATAAGTTGAATTCCCCGAACCTTCACCAATTTCTGTTTCTGCGGTTGATACAGTAATACGGGGTTGCATTTGATCGTCTTTCTTTTCTGATTGTCGGCTACTATTTGCCCTTTCACTTCGATCATCAGTAGATGCAACTCCATGTGAAAATAGAACTTCCTCTACAGCTGTATTTTTTCATGAGCAGACATGAGCTTCATGCTAATGTATGCATGTAATGTATGTATGCGTGAGAGAGAGAGGAATTACGTTTCTTCTCCACTTCTGGTGCTTGCCTTGTTTGATGCTACACATTGTAAAATTGAGCAGACGTAAATTTTCACAGTATTTCACAAGAAATAAGTTGATTGACTTGTAGAGTGTTTACAGGCTTTATAAGCTCGTCCAATGTGTACAACAAAACTTACTATGGAGTATATATATATTGGTCTTATCATGTAAACAATTTTACACAATTACAGTGCAACTATTTCACAGCTTATTCTTTTTAATAGAACAACTAATATTGTCTAAAAATACATATAAAAAATGAAAACCAGTAGCACATCAAAAATACATATCATAGAGTAAAAGAGGGATAACTCAAGTCCAAAACAGAGTAAAAAGAACCACAATTTATAACTCAAGTTTATTTTATCATAAATAAATAGATAAATAAAAGGAATATTACAAAAGACAATTATATATAAGTCCAAATCAGAGTAAAAACGACAATGAAAAATAAACACGATTTAAAACTTGGTCTCTAGACGAAGGAGTGGGATAAATGATATGAAAAGATTAAAATAATAACTTCTCATTCATAATAAGTGTTACCTAACACACTATTTAATTAAGACAAATACTCATGATAAGTTTTAATTAAATCTATTTATCTATTTTTCCGTTAATTACTATTGCAATTAAAGATAAAAAAAAACTACTCACAAGTAATTTTATTGGATTACTATATATATAAACCGTTTAAAGATAAGTGAGAGAGGGAGGGAGGGAGTTACAGTAAATCTGCGAACAAGTTCAATGTCGTCGTCGTGATCGTCTTCAGCATCATCTTTCGTACTGCAATTTTGTTTAAATTTCCAATGAAAAAACACAATAATTCATTGAATCAATAGTTAAGTATTTGAAAATTACGGTGTAGTGGTAGCCGGAGTAGGATTTCTGCGACGAGGTGCTTTTGGAGCGAATCTTATCTGAGAAATGTAATACGAACATTAAAAAACTAAAGGATATGTTCATAATTCAGTTGATTAAAGGAAAATAAATGGAAATGCAGCAGACCTTTCTTCGAGGGGATGGATCTGGCGCCGGCTCCATTTGCGCAAACAATAGTCAAACCGTATACAAGAAACTGCAAATCATGATCAAACACCTCAGAATTCTGGGTTTGGATTGATGAAAGATGAAGACACTGAATGAAGAAAAAAAAATGACAAAACCCTAGAAAAGAAGAGAGGGGCGAGACTCGAACCTGGGATCGCAAACTGGAAAATATGAAGCTCTGCCACTGGGATCGCAAACATTATTATATGTTTGTTAATCAAATTAAAATATTTCATATCTATATCATTATTCACGGTTAAAAATATTAAAATACTTATACCTCTTAAACTCTATAATCTATAATCATCTTAATTGAAAATGTATATTGAAACATAAAATCAAGAAAATCCTAAAGTACGTAAATCGCTTCACTTTTGTGGGGAAAATAAACAATATGTATATTGAAGTGCATATGAATGAGATTATATACATTCATAAAAAGATATTAATCACACCTCTTCACAATAATATTTTTAACAAAATAGAAAAAAAACAGAGTGCCCGAAGCATGAATCATTCAGTAGTTCGAAAACCACTCACAATCTTCAAGTGTGAAAATAAAATTTGAGTCTCAATTCAAGAAGCAAATTGAGTAGGAATAGAAATTGATACTTTTGATAACCAATATGCATAGCCATAACAATGGCGGAACAGAGCATGAATGACTCAAATGGCTGAATAAACAGCCACTGAAAAGTGTAACTTTCCTCTGTTTTGGAAGATGGGGTTTTTTCTCCGCTGATCGATTGAAAGAGATAGCGGTTGGTTTGAAAAACATCAGAGAAAGATTCTTGTTGTCGGTGCGAAGTCCACCGGGAAAAGAGATTTTGGATGAGCTGCTGTCGGAGGGCTTTCTAGAGAAAACTAAAAATTGGGGCTTGTTAATAGAGTTGTGGGCTCCGTAGAAGGAGGTGCTCGACCATAACGCGCTGGCCGAATTCGTGACTCACTGCGGAAGGAGCTCGGTTATGGAAGCGTTGTCGTTTGGAGTGCCGATGATCGGTTGGCCAATATAAGGAATTGAAAGAATTGAGATTTGGGGAAGGAGAAGAATTGCGATGGAGATAAATCCATGATCGAATCTGCAGGAATTTTTCGAAATCAAATTTTGTAAATTCGAAATTTGGAAAGTCGAATACTTTCCGATTCTATGAGGAATTCCATGATTTGCGAAGATTCATGATTCTATGAGAATTCCATGATTTGCGAAGATTTTGGAAAGTCAGTGAACTAGGGGGAATGTAACCTAAATTCTAGGATTTTGACTAAGCAAGTTTTATGGAATTTAAAATATGCAGTTAGTTTTTTATTGACGAAAATATATTAAGTAATTAGATTAAGAGTATAATGGGACTTTTGGCTTTAATTTGACTCTATTTGAAAATTATACAACTTGATGTTTCTATTAGCTTAAGGGGTTCTAATAATGACCTTATTAGGGAATAATCTCTTGTTATTATAAGGCCAAAGTATTACAACTGTAAAACCAAAAGTGTACTATTAGTCTATTACATGTCAATACAATTCTGGAAAATTCGCCCAAAAAATTAAGTGTTCAGAATATTTTTGAACTTGTAGTAGTACACTTTTGACCTTGGAGTGGCAATAATCTGATCTGATAGTAACATAGTTTTGGCTTTGTACAGGGACGGAACATGATTGATGTTGAGGGGGCAAATAAAATATTGTTCAACATTATTATATGTTTGTTAATCAAATTAAAATATTTCATATCTATATCATTATTCACGGTTAAAAATATTAAAATACTTATACCTCTTAAACTCTATAATCTATAATCATCTTAATTGAAAATTAAAAATAATAATGAATGGTAAATAAAAAAAATTAAAATTTTGAGAAGAATTTGAAATCTTGAAGAATTGTGTATGTGTTTCTACTACTGGTGTTTTTTTTTTATGCCTCGGTATCCGGTACAAGGATTGACTAATTCGTAGGACCAATTTCATCGTCCACTTGCAAGGGTTCCATTTAAAACTAAAATTTTGCGTTCTGTATGGACTTGGCCACTTAGAAATTGTTTGCACCTTAGGGGTTTCGAACATAAAACCTAGAGAGGAGCACACTTCTAAATATACTACTTGTGTTGTAAACTTGTTAAGACGAAAAAAATAAATTATATTCTTTAATTCTAATCATTAAAATATAAGAAATTGAAATGAACATATTTCCGTACATCCAATTGTATAATGCAATTATGCCACAATTTTAACTTGCTCCTAATGTGACACATCAAAATTTTAATTTGATTACTTATATAGGTAGAAAAAATGGTTGAGAGATGGAAGTAAATAAATTATTTAGCGGAGAAGAGAGGTGCTCATCAGACTTGTGTCAGATTTCAGTGGGACACTAAAGGGGAGAATATAAAAAATTCATTGGAAGACTCTGATTCTTCAATTTTGTATTAAATGGCAGTGTCTCATTTACTTATGCTAATTTAATTGATTTAATTTAAATTATCACCTTCTTTTCTTTTTTTCTTTTTTTCTTTTTTTATTTTTTTATTTAAGGTTTACAAGATCACAATCAAATACAAAGATATTTTTCAAAGCTCCAGATCTTCAAATCAAGTCTTCAAACCAAGACGGATCAAATTGGTGTCGCTACCCGCTCCAATCGTGAGAAGTGGGGACGCGAGTGTACTTATTGCCCATGAAAAATGCATAGTCTACTATTTTAACAACAAGACAAACCCCACACTAAGGTAGTCTATATTGTTATGATAAATAGGGAAAATAAAAGGACAAAAGCCACCAAGCACCATAACATTCGATTTCAGCACCGCAGGGACATAAACAAACTCCACGAGGGACAGGCTCCACAAAGGGACTCCACGAAGGGACAACAAGCTCCACAAAAGGGACAGGAAAAAACGCAAAATGCGCCCATAAAAGCAGAAAATAAAGAAACTACAAGCAAAAGCCAGAAACTAAACAATCTAATCTAAGAAAGCAGGAAAAACGAAATGCAAAAATAAACTAAACAACCTAATCTAAGAAATCAGAAATAGCAAACAGAAAAATAAATGGGATCAATGAATCGCTCACCCGATTGGCCACCGTAGCGCCATCAGGGAGGGAAGACCCATTGATCCCACAAAAAATCGAAACAATAAACTCTAAGATTCGAATAAGTCTGAAAAACAACAGTAGGAAAGGGAGTAAAGGAGCTCAACCGGCGCTACAAGCGGTGCGCCTGCTTTCTTCTTTTTTTTAATATATATCCAATTTCTTTTAATCAATCTACCCGGTGATTTTTGGAGAAGATGGAAAAGAAAGGTGGCTTGAATATACAGAAGGTGGGCGATAGTTTATTTGGCGGTGGTAGGCGGTGGTAGACGGTGGAGGATTGCTTATTTATTAAGCAAAGCGGTGGGCATGTAGAGAGAAGGGAGGGCATGTAGAGACAAGGGAGAGGATATTTTTCACTCTTTCCCTATATCATTTTGAGAGGATGTGTTTTTCTCGATATGATAGGTCAATTGTATTCTTATCTATTCCGAGTATTCGAATACTTGTGTAATTGAAATATTCCATACATGCAATCCATATTAATTTGATCAAGTCAAAATTCTGAGTTCATTTAGTTCAAAAGTCAAATTAAGATAATTTAAAAAAATTCGCGGGTCATAAGCCCGGATTCGGGTCGTCCAGAAAATTCACGGTCGCAAACGGGTGGTTTACTACATGACCAAAATATTGTTACTAAAGGGTTAAAAAATTACCACTACAAGGCCAAAAAATTAATACTACATGTCAAAACATTCTGCAAATTCACCTAAAAAATTAACTGTCCAGAATATTTTTTAACATGTAGTAATACACTTTTGACCTTGTAGTGATAAAATTTTGGTCTTGTAGTAACATTGTTTTAATCATGTAGTAGCCGAATAAGTCAGAATTATTTTAGTAATTTTGCTAAAAAAAAAAGTGTCCAGAATATTTTTGGACTTGCAGTAATACACTTTTGGTCCTGTAGTGACAAAATTTATGTCATGTAGTAACATAGTTTTTGTTTTGGACTTGCAGTAATACACTTTTGGTCTTGTAGTGACAAAATTTATGTCATGTAGTAACATAGTTTTTGTTCATGTAGTAAGATAATATTTTAGAGCGAAAATAAATATTACTCAGGTTGACCCGCGTTCACCCGCATTTGACCCACAAATTTTGACTTAATTGATCAATATTGCATATAAGTTTTTGCCGGTGTAATTTGACACTCGTACCAAATATATTAAATATCAATTATTTAACTATTTAATTCGTGAATAAATTTTTTACAATAAAATTAGTAAATTAATTTAATTTTAATATGCATTTACTTAAATAAGTGAATTTTTTTAATTTAAAAAAATAGCACAAAGATTACCCATGTAAAAAAATCAAATGAAAACATCAGCTTCTACCAGTTTTCTAACGGGTGTTAGTGCGACATTTTTTTCTACTTTCCCTAATAATTTACTTACCCTCCTCACTTTAACTTATGCGGAATACGTACCATAATTGGACTGTTGCACCATTCATAAATTGAATATAGTTAGAATTTTTCAAACCATACACTTTCAAATTTATGATAAGAACCTTTCTAATCTTTTTTCTTAGAATGTTTAAGTGTTGGTCAAGGTGATTATAAAGAATAAACATCCTCCCCACATCATTTGAGAAAGGGCACAATCACACATCATATATTTATATCCTCCACATTTTCTTTGCACTTCGCACAATCTTTATCACTTTCATTTGTAATTATATTTCTTCTTGCCAAGTTATATTTGGTTGGTAATCTATTTCAAAATGTCTTTCTAATCTTTTTTTTTCTTAGAATGTTTAAGTGTCTGCATGAAGAACAACACTTCACATTTAAGCCAATCAAAACTTCTAAGTATGGTCAATGTGTCTGAGTATATATAGTCAATTCATTTGAACTTATCAAACAAGCCCATTTAAGCCAATTAAAACTTCTAAGTATGGTCAATGTGTCTGAGTATATATAGTTAATTCATTTGAACTTATCAAACAACCCCTAAGGGCATGTTTGTTTTGGGATTTTGAGGATTTTGAAATTCGGATTTCAAAATCTAATGGATTTTAAAATTCTAATGTTTTTTATGTTTTGTGTTTGTTTTGGGATTTATGTAGAGTGGATTTAACTTTATAGAATAGCGTTATAGATTTTATAGGTAATTATATAGGGTTTCTAGGTATTTATAGGGTTGACTTTTATAGGGTTTATAGGGTAGGATTTTGAAATCCTGAATCAAAATCCCAAACCGTAACGGGGGTGGAGTTTCGAAATCCCAAATCCGGATTTCCCATCCCAAAACAAACATGCCTAAAGGTGGACTCCCCGTCATACGCTAGTTTCGTTTTAAAATCATTTTTATTTTGAAAGATATTAGTCTCCAAAGTCACACACAAATTCCTAGCATCTAAAATTGTGAACGGAAACCAAAATTTACACAAAGAGTTACCATGCATAATTTAAAGAAGACAGAAGGATAACCTATAGAGAAATGAACAATATTGGAAATATGATTTCTTGATTAGTTACAAATGAGATTTACAAGAGGTATTTATACAAGAGAGAATTAGGTCTAACCTAACCCTAATGGGCTTTATAAGAGAGCCCATAGGAAACTAAGATGGGCCTATACAATAAATAAGAATGAGAGTGTATTTACAATATAGGTCCAATATGCCCCCTCAAGATGGAGTACCGTAGGATAGTCCAATCTTGGTCATAAGAAGCTGAAGGCGAGCACTGGAGAGAGGCTTGGTGAGGGCATCGGCAAGCTGGTCGGCAGTGGAGACATGCGAGATGCGGAGCCGAGCAGGTTTGACGAGGTCACGAACAAAGTGGAAGTCAATGGCAATGTGTTTCATTCGTGAGTGAAACACAGGGTTTGAGCATAAGTAGGTGGCCCCAATGTTGTCACAGTAGATGACTGGCACCGGAGAGTCAGGGAAGTGTAGTTCTTTAAGTAAGGATGTTAGCCATTGTACTTCAGAGGCCGCTGCGGCAATGGCTCTGTATTCGGCCTCAGTGGAAGAGCGAGCAACAGACTTCTGCTTTTTGGACGACCATGAGATAGGATTGGCCCCCAAAAAGACGACATATGCACTTGTGGAAGTGCGATCATCACAGTCGCCTGCCCAGTCAGCATCCGTGAAGCAGTGGAGCGAGGAGGATGAGGATGGGGTAATGTTGATTCCAACATCCCGTGTACCATTGAGGTAGCGGAGCAGACGTTTGACGGCATTCCAGTGCGTGATGGTGGGTGCATGCATGAACTGAGATAGCTTATGGACGGCAAAGGCGATGTCAGGTCTGGTGAGCTGGAGATACTGAAGGCTGCCGAGCACTTGACGATACTGAGTGGCGTCAGTGGGAGAGGTGCCATCCGAGAGAGTAAGGCGAGCAGAGGTGGATAGTGGAGTTTGGACTGGTTTAGAGTCGATCATGTTGTATCGGGCGAGCAGATCAGTGACGTATTTGCGTTGGGAGAGCAGGCATGACGTTGTAGAGCGAAGAACTTCAACTCCCAAGAAATAGGATAGAGGACCAAGGTCCTTGACTGAAAATTTTGTACTGAGGTCGGCAGCCACCCGGGCGAGCATGGGCGAGGAGTTGCCCGTCAGTATGAGATCGTCAACATAAACAAGGAAGTAGGCGACCACCCCATTGTTGTTGTAGACGAACAGAGATTCATCAGAGTGAGTAGGGATGAATCCAATTTCTTCGAGAAAAGTGCGAAGAGCATAGTACCATGTGCGAGGAGCCTGCTTTAGTCCATAGATGGATTTGCGGAGCTGGCAGACATAGGTGGGAAATGTCTTGTCTATGTCCCCGGAACTAATATCCTTTGTTGCATCGTCGAAAACCTCATGCGAAGCCTGGAAAATGCTTGAGAGCATGTATGGGAAGCCCTCGCGAGGTCGCATTCTTGCCCTCAAAACCAAGTTTCGCTCTCTGTCCAAAGGTGCTCGCCCGGTCTCCGACTTCCTCATGGAAGTTCGCTCTGTGGTCGACGAGCTTGCTCTCCTCGGCGTTTCCTCTGATGCCGAGGACGTCACTCTTCAAGTCCTCACTGGCCTTGATGAATCTTACAATGACATAGCCAATGCCATCCAAGCTCGCGAACAGCCCATCACCTTTGCTGAGCTCTGCGACAAGCTCCTCAGCGCCGAGGTTCAAATTGCCTCGCGACCATCCTCAGCCGTAATGCCTGCATCTGCGCTTACTGCTGGTACACGTCATCAGCGCTCCTCGCGACCAGACACGAGGGCTAAAACTTTTGATGCTCGCCCTCGCCAATCCTCGCCAAGACCCTATCTTGGCACATGCCAATACTGCCGAGCACCGGGCCACACTGCTCGCACCTGCCCTGAAATCCCTTCTTCACCCTCGCCTCCTGCCTCCTCTACGGGTCCTCGCCGCCCGCATGGGCGGTTCACACCACCTTCCCGTCTGAATCAGACAGCTGCTCGCCCGGCCTACTCGGCTCACTCAGCCTCCTCGGCACATCCTGCCGAGCACTGGATCCTTGACTCTGGCGCTTCCCATCACATCACCAACGACCTCGCCAACCTCTCCCTTCACTCGCCCTTCGCTGGGTCTGACAATGTAGAAATTGGTGATGGTCAAGGTTTACGCATATCGCACACTGGCTCTATGCACTTTCCTCAACTTAAGTCTCTCAGTTTTTCGAATGTTCTGGTCGTCCCACACATCTCGAAAAACTTGATTTCAGTGTCCAGTCTCTGTCGTGATAATGATGTTAACATTGTTTTTGATCGCTCTTCCTTTCAGGTACAGGATGGTCACTCGGGGAGCATTCTCCTCGTTGGGAGTCGTATCAATAATTTATATGTCTGGCCGGCACAAATGTCCATCACCCCTCCACAAGCCTTCACCACTCAACACCTCACGACGACCACCTGGCATGCCCGCCTTGGCCACCCATCAACAAAAATACTTGCTCACACTCTCTCTACACTTAGCCTATCCAGTGCACCTTCCAAACACTTCAATTGTAACTCATGCTCATGTATCAAGAGTCACAAACTACCATTTTATGATTCAAGCATTATATCTACTAAACCACTTGATGTTATCTTTTCTGATGTTTAGTCGTCCCCTATTCTATCTCCTGACAATCTAAAATACTATGTGCTATTCGTTGATCACTTTAGCAAATATGTTTGGGTGTACCCCCTAAAAAGGAAATCGGATGTTCTTTCCACTTTCATCACATTCAAAGCCCTTGTTGAAAACAACTTCCAAAACACGATCAAAACCTTTTACTCTGACAATGGGGGAGAGTTCATTGCTCTTCGCCCCTTTCTTCAATCTCATGGCATCGCCCACCTTACCACCCCGCCTCAGCCCGAGTAACCATGCGAGGTACAGAAGGTCGTGGGGGAGCATTGGTCGGCACAGGGATGTCAGGTGTGGGTGTGGCGAGCTGAGGTGCGGTTGTGTTTGGCGGGGGCGTGTTCGGCACTGGGTCAGGGGCGAGGACAGGTGTGATAGAGTTGGGTAGTGTAGGTGCTAGAAGAATGGGCGAGGAGTTTGAATCAGAGGAGGTGGGTGGCGAGGAGATGGAGGTCGCCAAGGGAGATGGATGAGGAGGGGGGGTGAAAAAGGGGAACGTATGTTCAACGAATTGAACATGCCGCGAGGTGTAGATTCTGTTCGAGGAGCGATCAAGGCAAAGGTAGGCGCTTTGCGTGGGCGAGTAGCCAATAAAGATACAATATTGGAAATATGATTTCTTGATTAGTTACAAATGAGATTTACAAGAGGTATTTATACAAGAGAGAATTAGGTCTAACCTATAACCCTAATGGGCTTTATAAGAGAGCCCATAGGAAACTAAGATGGGCCTATACAATAAATAAGAATGAGAGTGTATTTACAATATAGGTCCAATATAACCAAAACCCAAAACTCACTTTCAATCAGATTCCACAAATTATATTATATATAGACACAACACAAACTTGCTAATCAAAACTTGGGCCATAACTCAATCAATCAACTATTGTTATCATATTCTCTGATATTCAGCATATTTACTAGACTGAATTTAATCATTATTTGACAAATAAAGAATAGTAGTAACAAAAAAAAATGGAGGTATAAACCTGTTTTAATCTTACCTAATGAGAAACTACTAGTGAAGTTTGGGTAGTCAGATGTATCGAAGAAGCTAGTTAGTATCAGATGTATCGAAGAGGCTACAATCAATCAGATGGCATCGAATAAATAAGCTAGGATCAGATGCAGTGATGAATCGAAGAAGGAAGAAGCTACAATCAACGAGGTGCATCGAAGAAGCTAGAATTAGATGCAATGAATAAACTAGGATTAGAATCGGATCAGGTCAGATGCATCAGCTAGATTCTAAATCCGTTTCATCAATCAAGAAATAGGAATCTAAAAAAAATAGGAGCAGTGCGTGTATGAAAATGTCAAAAAGATAAATAAATTGACAAACAAAAAATACACCAACTACACTGTGTATTAGCAGATACATCTGTGTTAATTGGACATATATATATACACTATCTAATATTCTAATCTAAATAAATTGGGCTTACAAATAAGTTCAAAATGTATATATTAGCAAGACATCCAACAAACTCGTAATCATGATTCAATGCATTGTAACAGATATTCATCAATTCCCAATTCATTGTATTCGATCCGTCTAAGTTCAAACCCGCCAACTACACTATTATAAATCATTCAATTAAGTTTAGTAATAAAGGATTGAGAGAAACTAGACAAAACAATCTAAAACCTTAAATTAAGAAAATTTCAAGAATGTTGACCTTGGATCAGTAGCTCCCACAATGTGAGTCTGAAGATCTAATTATTAGCATCCATCACTCCCTCCCTCTCTGCTCTTTGTTTAAACATCTCTTCAAAGTCTCAATCTTGCATTTTACTTGTTCAGCTTTATTGCTCAACACATGTGCTAATTCCCTCAACTGCCCTTCAGTCATGGAATTGATGCACTCCGGCTGAGTAGGGTACTTAGCTTCCATGTTCTTTTTTCGAACCTCGTCTCCCGTCTTCTTGATCCTCTCACAAGATCCCTCCTTCTTCTTCTTCGCCTTGATCAATCGATGGACTTGGTCGCGGTTTTCAGGCCAGATTTCTGGGGTTTTGCTGCTGTTTTCTTGGATTATGATGCAAGCGGGGACATCACAGAGGGTGGTGAATTCGTGCATTTTTTGAATCAAACTGGCCTTCCTTTTCTTGAAAGAAAGGTTTCTTGATTTTTCCATTTTCAGCTTTCCCCTCTCCATTATGTCACTGTCCTGATCAATCAAAACATTCACATAGGCTTTTCTTTAATATTTGTATCAAGAAAGAAATATAGAAAAAATTAAGAATGAATTTGATTTACCAACAATTAATTATGCTTTAACTATTTATTCAACAGATACCCATATCACCAGATATAACAGGGAGGGAGGGAGGACAAGAAAAATAAGGTTATGAACAAAATCACACACTTAATAAACACAGAACCAAACCTTTAGTCTCGATTAAAACGGAAACGAGAAATTCCCAACTCTTTAAATCAACAGCTTCAACTCAAAATCAGTTATTTCAGAATATAGAACTAGGAAATACGATTTAAAGGGGGTTGTGAAAGAAAATCTTTGATTTGTGTTTATGGGGTTTATTTAGGGTAAAGGGGGATTTTGTGCGGAAATGACCGTTGAAAATTGGGCCGTTAACCCCCCTAGTTCAAAATTTAAAATTTAAATTGGCGAGAGAGGTTGCCGCATTTTTTCTTGTTTTTTTTTATGAAGAGAGCCGTTTCTTAAACAAAAAATGGCAATTGATTTTTTTATTTTGTTTAATTGTTCAGTGGTCAGATTACCATATTGTGAAAATTAATGTAGTAATAATTGAAGGTTGGTTGTGTGTGAAAACTTTATCTTTTTAAAGAAAAAAGGACAAAAAAAAAAAAAAAAAAAAAGTGTACTATCAATATAGTACTCCCTCCGTCTCAAATTAATTTTCATATGTAGGTGGACACGCATATTAAAAAAATGTAATAATTAGTGGAGTTTTGAGGGGTAATTTTGTAAAACTTTATGTATAAAGTAAATAAATAAGTTGACTTTTATGTATGTATGAAGAAAAAATAATGACATTTGTATAAAATTGAAAGATATTGTGGAGATGGAGTTTATAAATGATTTTTCATTTAAAGTGTGTAAAAGTTATTGTGGAACGTTCTCAAGAGGAAAGTGTGAAAATTATAGTGGAGATGAGTTCATTATAATAGGAATAAATATATTTAGAGTCATTCTATAAGACCCTTAAAACAATTTAAGACACAAATTATAATTAAAGGAATTTAAGTCACTTTCTACTTTGAAAATCCAATTATGCCATTCAGTCCTTACAAAAGTGAAATAATTGTATTATACAACCAAATTCCTTAATTTGCGCAATTTATGAAATTGATTTTTTTACATTACCTTCTTCGGCAAATACCATACCTACACCGGATCGCCGATGCTGATGGTGGCAAATAAATGCATCTTTTATTTCAAACAACGATTATGATCTTCCATATCTAGGTATTTCACTTAAGGGAATTTAATTATGTTTATTTTTTCAAATATTTCATCCCCAAAAATTCTAAAATTTCTGATATTGTCAATTTTCATAGTCATTAATTTTGTGTTCTCTGTTCTTCCCAGAAATGGAGAACCGTATAATTAGGGGTGGTTCAGTACGGTATACCGATCATACTGAACCATACCGTTATCATATCGAAAATTTCGATATTGAAAAAATTCATACCGTTACCGTACCGAAATTTAGGTATACCGTAATCTCGGTATACCGAAATTTTCGGTATGTAAAAATTCATACCGATACCGTACCGTAATTTCGGTATACCGAATTTTTGGTACGGTATATCGGTATACCGTACCATATCGATTCATATCGAAAATATTGAACCATCATTTCATATCGAAATACCAATATACCAATTCATACCAAAAATATTGAAGCACAATTTATACCAAAATTAATTATTTAAGGTTTATTTTATTTATGTTTTAATAATTAAAATTATTTCAATTTAAAAATAATATAAAATTATTATTTTATTAAGGTTTCGGTATTTTAGTATATCGATATACCGTTTCATACCGAATACCGAAAAAATTTTGGTATATCGAAATACTGCGGTATGGTCATTTTCCATACCGTTGTCGTACCGAAAATTTCGGTACGATATCATACCGTACCGAAAATCTCGGTATACCGAAAATTTCGATAATTTCGATATTTTTTCGGTATGAAAAGCTCAGTATACCGAAATTTCGATATTTTTTCGGTATGAAAAGCTCAGTATACCGAAATTTCGGTATATTTATCCACCCCTAGGTATAATTCTCAAAATTGATCACGATGTTAGATGCAAGTTGATCTGTATAAACAATCAAACAACATACCAGAGTATCCTAGATGAAATCATCAATAAATGGCCCAATTTGACAGAAGGTAATTTTTCCATTTTCTATTCAGTTGGGTGCATAAAGAATTATTATTTAGAGTGTGATAGTGATTTTAATGGTATGATGGAATTCTGCATTTTATCTTCTGAAAAATTGGTAGATATATGCCTTGAGGTTAATCATGCTTAGAACAAGTCTATACATGACCCAAATAGTCAAGGAAATGTTATTTCTGTTTGTGGTAATGATTCTTCGAGTTCTGTAGATGTATCCAAGATTAGAAAATCTAATAATATGCCTAGCAGCTCAATGTTTCTGAAGGAGATAGCGCATATACCTAGTAAAACTTGCACATGGGAATTCTTAGGTATTGGTAGTATCCCCAATTTTGACATAATGAGAGGAAGAAGTCATATTTGTCTGACCATTGGGGTGATATAATGGTTGTAGGAGCAATTTTCGCTGGCGAAGCACCGAAATTTAGAATTGAATTGATAAAGTACTCAATTAAGCTAAAATTCCAGTTTACATTCATTAAGAATTCTCCTAGATATGTGTATGTTGTTTGCTCTGAAAAATATACAACGAATTGTGAATGACTTATTAAAGCTAAGCAAACTCCTACGAAAGTTGGATTTGTTGTTTCGAAGGCTGATCTAAATCACAGTTGTGTAGGAAAGCTCTTATTAAAAGATAAAAATCGATTCGGGACAAATGTTATTAAGGATCTAATATTGCAACAAGTGAAAAACAATCCTTCAATAAGTGGAACTGACATAATCGATGATATTAAAAAGGATTATGGGTTAGATATTGAATATTACCAAGCGTGGCACGGAATAGAGGCCGCAAGGGACAATATATTTGGAAGTTACGATGATTCATACGACCAACTCCGTTGGTACGGAGAAGCAGTGAAGAGAACTAACCCATGCAGTCTATTTGATTTGGAAAAAGATGACATAACTAATCACTTTGAACACTTGTTCGTCTCATTCTATGCCTGCAAGGAAGGGTTTAAAACATGTAGGTCGATATTGTTTATAGATGGAACTTTCATGAAAGGAAGGTCAAAAGGAGTACTGCTCGCTGCTACAGCTAAAGACAGAGACAATGGTAAAAATGTTATTACTTATATCATCAGTTGTTTATAATTAGATAATTGATTAGTCACTTCATACTTTGGAGTTGTCTTCATTGTAGTAGTTAATAAATGGATATTCCAATATAATATTTGTGATGTTAGATTTTTATATAATCTATGAACTGGACAATCTATAAATTCAACTACTGCACTATCAATCTAACTTTTAAATTTATTTCTTGTATCATTTTCTGAAATGGTGTTATCCCCCTTCCACAACACTAAACCAAATAAATGTTTTTCGTGTGAAATGGGTCTGTTTCCTGTTGCTTTTGTCGTTGTGTCTAGGAGTGAGCATTATTCGGTTTTTGACCGAAAACCGAACCGAACCGAAATACAAATTCGGTTCGGTTTTCGGTTTCATCTTTTGAAAATATCGGTTTTCGGTTCGGTTTCGATTATTTCCGTAATAAAAATCGGTTAACCGAAACCGACCGAATTAGGGGCACTATATAAATCCTAAACCCTAGATTTCTAAACCTATTTCATTTCTTCCCCCACTCCAGCTTCCAAACGGCGCCCTCCCTCCCCAGACCCCAATCGGCCAAACATTTCCGCCGCTGATTCCGGCCACCACGGCCAATCGGTCGACTCTGCGGCCTCCCCACACCGGCCGCCCTCCTCTCCAAGTCTCCATCCTCCCCACACCTGCTACCCACGGCGGAATTGAAGAGTGACAAGTGAAGGTCAGTGATTGAGGGTTTAATGTGGACATACAAACCAAATGAAATTGGGGGTTTTTGTTGCTCAATTTCGTTGCCTCCTTCCTCTTCTTTTGTGGTATTATTGTTGCATGGCGGAAGAGGGATTGTTTCTGGGACGGATTTCATGGTGGATTTAGGGTTTTTTGGTTTAGGAAAAGGGAGACTTTACTGTAAAGAAGGTGAGGAATTGGACATGGCTTTACACTCTCTCTCTCTGATGAATTCAAACTTACCTATTGCAATCTCTTTTCCAAATTTGGGACAAAACTGTGGGCGTGTGTTTTCTCAATTTTTTCAGAATTTCGGTCCTTAATTCGGTTTTTCGGTTTTAGCCGAAACCGAACCGAATAATTCAGTTCGGTTAAATTCGGTTTTCACTATGCTCGGTTCGGGTTCGGTTAATTATACTGGAATTTCGGTTTTGGTTCGGTTGTGCTAATTCGGTTCAGTTCGGTGGCCGAACCGACCGATGCACACCCCTAGTTGTGTCAGCTGAGAACAAGGACAATTAGGTCTGGTTTCTAAGGAAGATCAGAGATAACATACAACACGATAAACAAATCATATACATTTCTGATAGAAACACGGGTCTAATGTCAGCGTTCTATGACGTATGGGAAAAACCAGCTCACTACTACTGTTTGTATCATCTTCTATCTAACCTTAAAGAAAGGTATGGTGGAGGTTGGAACACGCAGCACCGCGAGAATATGGCAGATCTTTTCAAGCAGTGTACTTATGCACCAATCAGCTCCATATTCAACCAAAAAATCGGCTGGAGACTGGCTGCAAGATACTCCATATTCGAAATGGGTTGTATATCATTCACCACATATAAAAAGGTACGGTGAAATGACGTCGAATGCAGCAGAGTCGTTTAACTCTTGGATTCGTGATGCTAGAGATCTTCCAATCACTTATATGATTGACGCTATTAGGAAACAAATTTCTAGATGGTTTGTTGAGAAACGTCAAGATAGTCAATGCTGGACAGGCATGTTAGTGCCTAGCAAGGAACAAGCTTGGAACGAAATGTCCAATATCAGTGCGTCGTGGGTCGCCTCAATATACCCAAACAGTCAGTTTCAGGTAGGATCTAAGACTTCAGTTACAGTCGACTTGGAGTACAATATATGCACATATTTTCAATGGCAAATAAAGGGTTTCCCATGTGCGCATGCATTGGCCGTTATTAAGAAGCATTGTACATCTATATCTGATGTCGTTGAAGAATGCTTCTTTACTTCAAGTTATCGTGCTTGCTATAAAGTTGATCTCGCTCCAGTTCCAGATACAGAGAGGTTCGGTTTCAAGTCCAGTTCAGATTCTGATAAAGTGCTACCACCTATTCTAAAGAATCCTCCCGGTCGTCCCAAACATAAAAAGATAACGTCATATGGAGAATACCTTTTTTTGGTTCGTCCGCCTATAAGCTTCCCATTTTACCATTTTGGTTCGTCCGCCTATAAGCTTCTCATACCTTTTTTTGTATGTACTTTTTCTTATACTTCACTTTATATCTTACTTTTTCTCTCTATCTCTCCCCTCTCTCAATCCCATCACTTGTACTATATCTATTATTTAATCACTCTTCTTAATCTCTGTGCCAAAAAGTAACGTGAAGCTTATAGGCGGACGGAGGGAGTAACATATTAGTTATCTAAAAGGAAAATTCTTGATACCATATTACAGTAAATTGTCTATTTAAACAAAGATATTTTTACAAAATTTTAATACAACATATTGTTCAAATATTATACACATATCCAAAAATTGTAATTAACGTTATAAAATATGTTGTTAATGATATATAATTAAATGGATTAAAGTTGCATATATATATTTGTAACAAATTTCTGCATACACTATATGCTTACAAAATATGAGTATTTTATTAATTTTTGTCAATATGGTATTATGTGTTTAAGAAATTTAGTGTTCATTATCTTTTCATTTAAACGACAATTTAACAATTTTACAGTTAGCATCTATTAAAATATTTAGAATTTATCTATTACATTAAATAAACCATATAAACAAAAAATAAAATAAAAAGTTCTCATATAATTTTCATGATCAATGATACGGGTAATAATTAAAATATAAATGAAGGAAAAACAATTGTCTATTAAAATAAGTAAAAAATGCAAAAAGAAATAATTATGATCGCAAAGTCCCCTGAGGAGATACAAGGCTTTCAACATACTTATATGTATGATCAATAGAAATCTCTGAATTCACATCTTCAATCATGCACACTTCACTTGTTGCAAAATCGTATGAGTAGAACGAACTTGTTGGATCATTCCTAAACATAATCTTTCTATGAGTATTGTTAATGAAGTGTATAGGCACGAGTTTATAATTAAGGGGTAGCATTCCCACTTTCAAAATAGTAAACTTCTTCCAAGTTGACCCCGTATTTGAATACGACAGCACCTGCATTTCAAAATTATATTTTCTTGTTACACAGTTATCCACACTGTGTCGATCCCCATATACGGGGAAAAAAGCCAATTTAGTCCCATAACTTATTACCTTTTTTGAAATGGTCCCAAAAAAGTTACATGTACCAATTTAGTCTCAAATTTTTTAAATTTGTTTTGTTTTGGTCCCATATTCGCCGGAAAGATGACTGAACAGTTGAATTCAGCCGGAAAATGCTGACTGTATAAATAAAAAATAATTTTAAATTATTTTAAAGTCCAGTAAAATAAAATAAAATCCAGGTCATTATTCTATAAAAATAAAATTATTATATTATTAAACTAAAATTAATTATTCCATAAACCCTAAATCAAATCCCCAAATCTCATTCGCTTTGACGTTCCACCCACCAGCTCCTCCGCCTTAAGCTCCGCTGTAGCCACCACCTCCTCCGGCGTTTCGTACGCCGAATCAACAATCCCCATCCCCATCGCCGCCTCCCCTCTAATCCTCGCCGCCTTCTGCACCACCTCCCACCGAGCCCCGGTTGATCCGTTTTTCACCCTAATTAAAGTCGTAAAATAATTCGGTAAAGTCATACCTATATCCATCTCGCTCATGTACAACACTCCTTTCGATGACGTCATCAGAAAGTAGTCTTGGCTTATGGCAAACATCATACCAGCGGCGGCTGTAGTCGGCATGGGGAGGGAGAGGAATTCGACACGACTCCTTTAAATAGATCCACAATTCGACCGAGCTCAATGAGTGTGGCTTTGACGGAGCCGGCCTTGACGCCGACGGCTTTGGTCGAACCGTTGGAGAAGAATTTTCCTTCGGCTACCATGAGAGCTGTGATCCTCATGATAAATTAATTTTATTAGGAGTAACCATAATTATTTAAGGGTAAAAGAATTGTGGGGATTTGATTTACTGTGATTTGGGGGGATTTGATTTACTATTTAAGTGATTTGGGGGATTTGATTTACGGTTTATGTGATAAAGCAGCATTAGTTTTTAGTATGTTTTTTGAATAATTAATTTTAGTTTGATAATATAATAATTTTATTTTTATAGAATAATGACGTGGATTTATTTTATTTTACTGGACTTAAAAATAATTAAATTTTTATTTATTTATACAGTCAGCACTTTCCGGCTGAATTCAGCCGTCCAATCATCTTTCCGGCGAAAATGGGACCAAAACAAAACAAATTTCAAAATTTTGGGACTAAATTAGTACATTTAACTTTTTTGGGACCATTTCAGAAAAGGTATTAAGTTATGGGACTAAATTGGCTTTTTTCCCCCATATACGGCTAGGCTATTGTCATCTAACGCCTCCACAACTAACAACCATGCTTCACATTCGTATTCAGGTAGTTTTATCAACTCATAACTCTTATCACTATAATCGAAAGTTGAAATTGCATAAACCCCATATCCTTCATAAATTTTCCAATGAAAAACTCCGCCAACAAATTGTGCATTACATGATAGTGGGTGTTTGTATGGAAATTGATTGAATTTCTAGAGTATAAACTCACTACACTTTGAAAAGCACCATATGACCAGAATCTTGTGAATCTCATTATTAAATAATCATTCGTAGCGCTATCATAACCTAACCCAAAAAACACTGATGCATTTTTAAACCCAGATGAAAATTTTATATTCGGATTAGGTATTATTAAGGTTTTATTTGTAATTGGATTAACCAATGAGTAAATATCATCTAAATCACAAAATAAAACTAACCCATTATAGCTTTCAAGTACCTCATAATCTTCAATATTTACAATTTCCGAACGTCGGTGTGTCTCAACACAATTGACAAAGTGGCTTGCGTAGCATACCGGAGGATATGCATCACGTTTTTTATGAATGAAAGAAAACATATTCCCGGACTTCATGTTACGTAAATGATCTTCAACGAATGAACTAAAAGAGATTAAAACATCTCATCCTTTGGAAACACATTTGAACTTTCTTATATGCCTTCCTGAGATTCTTTCCAGAATACCAGTTGTTAACTCATCGTGTATGAGGTCGATTAGCCTTGATATAATAATTCTAATTTATAGAAATAAGACAAGGATCAATGTATTGTATAAGCCCTAGTGTGTGTGGGAATATATATAATACAATGACAATATAAAGAGTAATAATGATGATACTTATTATAATTAATTACAACATTTTAATTAGAATCAATGTGTCGAATTCGTGTTCCATATTAATGCACTCATTATTTATTGTTTTAACTCATAATTTTTTGTTAAATATTAAAATTTTACAAATGACAACGTTAAATTGTATAGCTGTGTCGATCTAATTATTTCCCAATATATATTAACATTACTTTACAATATAATATAGTAGTATTCTTTAGACTTTATGTTTCCAACTCAAACTTATATAATTAACGTTAAAAGGGGAATATAATAAAACCTCCAACAATGCAGACCACGTTTCAGTTCAAATTTATGGAAGTTCAAGAGTCACTTCGTATATCCAACTCCACACCAAAAGACGCGATCGTTAATCACTATTAAAGAGAGATATTAAACGCATATATTCCTAAATTTGAAAAATCAATCTGTATACTTCAAATTTTCTTCATTTGATAATCGCGTTTCATCCAAAAAATATTCTAAATGGGAGAAATCATTTCGGAAGATGTCTCATTTAGGGATGGCAATTTCAACCCGCCCCGCCCCGTGTTATTTGTGTTGCCCCGCCCCGAACCCGTATTGAAATGGGGCGGGTCCGGGTATCACCCTCGACCCGTGACCCGTTTTTATATTTTTTTTTATATATTATACATATAAATATAATATATCTTCAATATTTTGCATGTAACATATTTATTAATACATATAACATATATATAACAATAATTCACCTTCATATATATTTTTTCAGGTTAATATAAATTGATAAAACATAAATTAAATATTTCATCTAAAAATTTATATCAATAGTAACCTCTTTATAATGTGAAAATAAATATATAAACATGCTTCTAAGACTATTTTATTTATTTTTCAATACAAATCTAATTTTTTTGTTATATATTTTTTTAAAAAATGTTTATTAATTTTTTAAAAATATTTTAAAAATTTTATAATGGGTCGCCCCGTTTTGCCCCGCCCCGTGACCCGAACGGTTCGACCCGACCCGGACTCTCATTTGACATTCTTGAGCAACTTCTCCCCAAACCATCATCAAGTTCAAATGCGTTTCACATAATTGGGAAAATTTGATTTCAGTTCAAAGACACCTCCGAAGGATGAAAATGAATAATATATTTTAAATCATGAATCAAGTAAGGGAAGTAAACCCGCCTATTTGTTATGAGTTTGTCCCCATTGCAGTACCATCGTACCGAAGGTTCGTTCGATCTTGCGATGAAGACTACGAAATACTTGGGACGTATAATGGGTTAGTGCTATTTTGCAACACCTCTGATGAATATTCTCTCGTTAATCAATCTACAAATGAAACGTTTATTCTTCCAAATGATCCTATTTCGATTCTTCCTGCATTTCGGGAAGCATGGGTTTATTTTTATTTAGGTTTCGACAGTGAATGCAGTGCTTTTAAAATAACGAGGATAGCTAGGTTTTGGTCAGTAGAAGGCTATGATCAGTATGAGATTAAGTTATATTGTTTTAAAACCAACGTTTGATCATTTGTTCAATCGTATCCATATGAAAAACTCCCTATTGCGAAAGATTTTTATGTCGGTGGTCGATTTCACTGGCAAGTTAGATTTGACGGTGGAATATATAAGTTGGCATCATTTGAAGTGAAGCATTTTGTCTATGAATTAATAGATATTCCACATTTTATACTTCCTACATGGCAAATAGGGTTCCGTGCATTGGATGAGTATAGTATTATTGTTTATTCTAGCAAACTTAGTCTAGAAGTAAATGGAGTCAGTATGTATTTTCTTTAGATGCACATACTAACTTATCACAGTGAACGGAGCATCTGGTCAAGCTTGACAATATTCAAGGAGGAAGCACTACCGTTTATGTACAACATCTACCCTATTTCATTTATGAACTGTTTGAAGACGATTATCATGTTTAAAGAGGAGCCAAGTGGAAAATTCTGCTCTTATGACATCACAAAAAGAGAATTTCATGACTTAGATTGGTTGGAGGACGCCCCGGATGTAGACCGTACATACAGTGTATTACAAAGTCTAGTATCTCCATTCCCAAAAAAATATATAGAATTATGTAGTATTATTATATTCTGTAACGTTGTTCTAACTACAAATCCCATCAAATGGTTGTTTATTATATATAGTTGTTGTAATCTATATGTTAATCTAAGTTATTAACTTATCTATGTTTATATCTTACTTATAAGACTAAATTTAAAGATTAATATAATGTATGATCTTCGTATGTACACTGATGCATTATTTTATTTTATTTGCATAATGCAACTGGGACGCCATATTGTTAGGAAAATGGATATGTAAACAAATGCAATTGTGTCTTCATGTTGTATATAAGTCGGCATATTTGCGATCCATATGATTAATATATTGTAGTTGAGCTGACATACCCATTTGGAAAACCTGCATACGTGCAATTCATATAGCATTCATGCAGAACTCTGTACATATAATAGATGATCATTATAGATGTCAAATATCGACTCAATATATGTGAAACATGCGTCATTTCAAAGTACATTAATGAATATCCATCCAACAGACAATACTATTAAAAAAAATCTAACAATAATATAACTTAATTATTTTTTAAAACCACGAGCATCATATCAAATTATTGCAACATCAATGTCGAATGAATGTATGTGTCATATGCTTCATTACAAAATGTCTTCTTGAATATCCATCCAACGCACACAACAATTCCTAGTATCAAAAAAGGCATAATTATAAATCCAAATTTATCTGGTACACCAATCTTGAAATTGCCTCCTTTCAACGCCCTAATTTCATCCTCGAGTTTAAGATTCGTCAGATGAAAGCTCTCCAAAAAAATTTCCAAATTTATTATCTTTGCGTGATCTTCGTTTAGTCTCTTTAACAATCCTGGAATAATATTTCTTCCTCTTTCGCACAGTTGTTTGTCAATCCACTGGAAAAATCTACAAAAGCCATCTCTCTACAATAAATTGGTCAAAACTAATATATATGTTTGTATATGTATAATTATATTAATATAAAAATTGAATAAGAACAAACGTTTTCTAAGCCTCGCAACCGAATAATCTTCTTCCCACGTTTTCACCCTTCCATGACGTAACGACCACTGCATTCCTATTGCAATAACACGTGACATATTTACTATTTTGGATGCTAAGAGACATCTTATATTGAAGAACAATGGGAGAGGCGGTTGATTGTGTTGATATGAATGAAATCATATGTATTCAAACCCTACATTCATTTATAGGGGATTTATATAGAAAGTTTCATTTAATATATGATTTGATCAAATTAGACGCATCAATTATAGAAAAGTTTATAAGGTATAAATTATGTCTTTAATATTATGATGTATAACAATTATAATTGCGTATATTTTCTATAATTATATCAAATATAATTAGTGAATATATTTTCTTGTGTTGGACTCAATATATATATATATATATAATACATTAAATGATAATGTAATAATACGAAATTATTCATATATAGTATATATTAAATATGTAGACTATATAATATATGACTATAATACGAATTTGTTGCTATACTATAACAATTTAATCAACAAAATATACATTATTTGTAAATAAAAAACAAAATGATATATATAAGCAAATTAAGCACTTCATATGCCCATGTCTAGTCATCCAAAACAACATCATAACAAAATATTACTTAATCCAAAACAACACTTCATATGCCCATATCTAGTCATCCAAAACAGCATCATAGGAACCACACAAAATAAAGTCTGAGAACCAAAGTATTTAAGATTGTTTTAAAAGTAAAGACTTTCTAAAGTCAGCAAATCGAATGTTTAGGCCGCAACATAACGAAACGGATCTTCAAAAGCACCTGCAATACGAACACGCAATTCGCTTGCTTTTCCTCCATCAAATGTCCCAGAAGTGGGATACGCACCTCTATGGAATGTCTCGATCAAGGAGCATACAACTACACCACAATCAAGGGATCCCTCTACATGCTGCATAATATTTGATTCTATTGACTTTGTCAATGATCGCTTTAGAAATTGGTGATTGGGTGATCTCTTTCTGAAAACGTTCTTTAGCTTTGCATCCACGTATTTAACCTTCAAATGAAATATTGTTATTCAATAATTTGTGTCATCTGATGTTACAACATCTGACCTCATAGTACTTATATAAAAATAAAAAAAGAAATCAAACGTACCACGTGCATAGCATCTTTTAGATATTGATCATTACCTCCTGCTATCCTAGAGATGTCTATCGGGCTGGCCCTAGTCCTATAGGGCCAGCCCTACAGGGCTACGGGCTAAACGGGTTAGGGCCTTATCCGGTTCATGTTTAACGGGCCTACAATTTTTGGGACCTAACTCTAACCCTAGCGGGCCACGGGCTAAACGGGCCACTAACAGGCTACAATAATTTTTTTTCTTTTAAAATTAAAGGTCTTAATTGGCATGTCCAACAAGCAAATAAAATAGAAAAAAACATAATTAGTTAATGATCACTAAATGAGAAAACAAAAGTATAATTTAAACACAATTCTAGAACTCATTGATCCTCAATATGACAAAATAAACCTAAACAAATATCATAATCTAATAAAAAATAGTAATAATAACTAATGGATGATAATGGGTTTCTTAATACTTATAGTTATGGTTATTGGTCAAATTACCCAAAATTTGTTTTAGGTTATTTATTTAAAAAAAAGAAAAAAAATGTAACAACTCGGGCTAGCGGGTTGGCCCTGTAGCCCTGCGGGCTAGCCCGGTTTAACCCACGGGCTAACCGGTCCGGGTCAAAAAAGCCCGGTTTTAAACGGGCCTATAATTCATGAACCCTAACCCTGTATTTTTCAGGGTTAAACGGGCCAGCCCGGTTAGCCCGACCCGGATAAACATCTCTATGCTATCCTAGGGCGAAGTGAATTGAAAAATGTCCACTGATTCTTCTTTATATCAAGCCTCAACAAAGTCCAGTGTTCTATGACATTTGAGCGTGTCCTTGCTCCATTCTCTGTTACGTTAACAGGAAATAGCAGGAAATCTTTATCGACAGCATCTTCTAATGGACGTTCAATTAGTACACCAAAGATCTTTCGCTTTGATATTACGCGCTTTTGGATCAGAACCTATCCATTAAAAAAAAATTGGATGTTAATAAACATTTTATTAAAAATACAATCCAAGATAAAGTCATACAAACCAAACAAAGTTAACGTATATTACCCAGCATGATGACGTAAAAGTCGTCACTCGTCTAGCAAAAGGGTAAGTCTGAAATAGCCTCAGACGAATCAAATCCGACCACACATCAATTACCTATTCCAAATATATCCGATAAGTCCATTTTTATTACTTAATAATAATACAAAATAAAATCGAATGGAATATAATATACCTCGTTATCAAGGCATCGATTGTTTAACAAGCTAATTAGCATTTTAACGGTGACATGTGTCAACAGACTATTCCCAATGTAAACAAGATGGCTGCATTGTTTAAAGTTACATGTCATGTAGATAATAATCAAACAATCTTAAACATAGTAAATTATATATGTTGCATGAATAATTATAAATGGGCGATAGACAAGTTACCTCTCTCCATGTTCAATCAACTTCTTATAAATTCCATCCTTCAATTCGCGTGGACAACTTTTCACCATTCCAAGACGATTATCAAAAGGGTACTTCACATAACGTTTCACAATCTTCTGTTCCGTAGCAGCATCTATATCGTCTCCATCATTGTCATCTATTTCATGTACTTTCATCAAATCTTGCGTTAAAGGATGTGGAGAAATCTGCACGACTTTCCTGCTGACTGCCCTTGTCCTATCCTTAACACGCGCAGCCAAAGAACTAATGAACTGGTTGTTATCCCGTTTCTTCTCAATCTTAATTACTGCTGCAGGTGTTAGATTCACTACATTCCCATTATCGTCAGTAGGAGAGGTCACAGCGGAAATCGCAATATTTGATAAGGGAGTTCTAACAGTTCCGCACGACCCACTAATCGGATTCTGCCCAGTCTTTGATGTTGAGTTCTAACCTAATGTAACCTCATTAGGCGAGACTGCCTTTCACTTTGAAACGGTAGAATCTACAAACGTACTAGTTGCAATATTAACATCATTAACATCCAAAATCACAGACATTTTTCCTACTCCAACATTTCTATTATTGGATCCAACTGCATCTTTCCCCTTAAAAGATCGCGCGTTAGAAACAACATTCACATTTTCTTCATGAACAGACTTTGGCGTTGAAAACCTCTCCACAGCTTCTCTTTCAATTTCATCAAATTCTTGGATGAATGTCTCATCTTCAAACAGCTGAGTTGGTGTTGGTCCTCTGATCATCTCTACCTCTCTTCTCAGAAGCTCATTCTCAGTTTCAAGATGATTAATAATATCGTTTTTTTGAGCTCTTTCAAGTTGATTGCGGACTCGCTCATTCTCCAATTGGTCTTTCAGTGATTTTATTTCAAGACGCATATCCTCTACGTCATTTCTCAAGCCTTCGCTATCTTCTCCAACTCTTCTTTCAGACTCAATATTCACATTTGACTTCATGTTTTTTCCTACATTCATGGGGACAGACCCACACCCATTATTATCGCCATCCAAAAAAGTCTTGTTCAAATCACTGCAAACTTTTAAGACTGTTTGCTGAAATTCATTGTCATCCCTAAGGGAACTATCAAAACCAAGATCAAATGAAGGTCCTTTTTCAAAATTTGCAGTATCACCCTTTGATGAAGAATCAACTTCAAACCTCTGTACAAATGACTTATCAACAACTGTTTTTCCTTTACCAACCGAATTTGAGTTTGTTTGTCCAGCCACAACTCCACTTGAACGGCCCGGAACATCTGTCATATTCACTGCGTTACTCTCAACCGGAGGATTTTGTTGATTATCTCTCAATGCCGATAGTGCAACTAATTTTGATGTCTCCCACGATTCTGCAGTCAACGGTTCAGGATACACCTACAACATTGTTTACATATCATACATATGTCTTTACATTTACTATTCAAAAAACATTTTAATCTGAGTGCATTACTTGTAAGACTAATATACATGTGTGTATCTATGCAACCTTCCTCTGAATATAGCAGCACTTAACTCATTGTGATCCCACTTTAAAAATCTAGGAAAAGCGTTCTGGTCCACAGGATGAACCAGCTATGTGTGTTCGCACAACCAGTACTAAATATACATCAAGAGCAACACACATTAATAATAAATAAAGTTTTATACAATAGATTATAGTTTATATAACTTTACTTACAGGAAAAAGCATTGCACAACCACCAACTTTCAAATCCCTGCTCTTCTTTAAATTATTAATCAAATTTACAACAATGTACGTAGACCAGTCGAATTTTGCACATTCCCATGAAATCTTCCAAATACGTTGTCATATACCAAGGGAGGGCTCCACCTCTGACTGGGCATAGTATACCACCCATTACATAGCAACATGGAAGTTTACATACATCCCGTAGAGACTTAGTAGCTGTTAATTCAATTATTTCCTTAATCTTAGCTAGAAAAACTAGCCTGTACAGAGGAAAATTTGGTGGTTTCATTACAAGTTCTTCCCTAAAACACCTTCTAATCCAACCTAGATGGGTATAATCATCTCATCTCAAACTTATCTTCTCATCACCTGATACTATTCCAAATACAAGCTCTGCATCTTCTTTTCTAATTTGTAGTTCTTTTGAACCAACAATGAAGCATTTTGACTCTTCGTCAAACATTCTTACAATGTCTCTTATATCATCTTCAATTTTCACACAGCTCTGAAACATCTTTTCACTACCATTGCACATAAATGAACTTAATAGCAGCCAGAAGGGAGTTTTCCTCAACTCCCTATAATGCATATATGTAATAACTCTGCTTCCTATCAATCTGCACCCCTTCTGTTTAGGAGAAAAAAACAAATAAAAAATTTTAGTGTACAATTTAGTATCAACTATTATACAATGATGAAAGTGTGTGCGGGGTGTATGAAAGTGTTTAAGTATAAGTAGATAAATGTTGCACAGAATGTTGAGACAAATAGTGCAACACTGACTCTAACAGAATATCAGAAATTAAGATACACAGCGGAAGACTTGAAACACTAAAAACAAACGAGACACAATGGAAATACTTTTAACATAGATTTTATAAATAAAAATCTATGTCTGCCTTATGGCGTAAAATCAATACTTATCTTCAAGTACAAATGTTGTGTGAAATGTTACAACAATAACTTTCACAACGAAACTATAAACGAGACAGGTGCCAAGTCTAGAAAACGAACTAAGTGTATAAATTATACACTGTCGAAATGCCTAGTCTATCTAATGATTACACTCTCAATAGATAAGAAGACACACAACCATACGGGTGATATACAACGTATGATCTAAAATGTAGAACTATTGGCCACAATTTCCTAACAGGGATGAACGCTCGGTCTAGGATATTGATCGAATAGAGCACACTGAATTATGAAGCCTTCAATCGGTATTTATAGAGGTGGTATGCGAATTCTAGAGGCTTCCGCATTGAGGTCCTATTTTTTAGGAGCTCAACTTCCATGATCTTTCTAGATCCTTCTAGCCTGCTCCAGGTCGTTCCAAATGCATCTAGGTTGTTCTAGCATGTTCTCCAATGTTCTGGAATCTTCCAGGTTCCAGATCCTTGTAGAAGCTTCTAGATCCTGCCAGAAATGCGACAACATTTAGATCAACATTTAATGTAGCATTTCAGAAAAGACTTAGAAAAAATCTCGGAAGGTCAAATTAAGATGTTGTTGATAATGTTAAGGCATTTAAGAATTAACAACATCTACAATCTCCCCCAATTTGACCTTTCGACTACAACACACCTGATGCACATATATTTCTATACATACTCAGTTTTATGTACTTAGTTGAGGTTGACATCATTGCTAAGTACTAGTCAAGACAATACCTGTTGTAATCGTTGGATCAAATCAAATGAAGATCAAGGATAATTTCATAATGATCCGTGCCAAAGGATCAAAACTATTTTATCCAAAATAGAATAAGTATAAACAATACACTTATTCACAACATAAGTAACTTTACTAAAAATCATAAGTTGAACTGGAAGAATTAACTTAAGATCTAAGTAAGACACTAACAAAACAAAATAACAGAACTCAGAACAAAAAGAATAAACACAACAAATACTCAGCAACCTGCAGTAAACACATGATAATCTGTAAACATATTAAGCAAAGGCAGTAAACAAATATCATCAAATGTAACCATAATTTAAGCAAGTTGCAACAAATAAACAAACTAACATCTAAGAAATAAATGACAAGTGTATCAGAATTTCAGAATACTTAAACATTAATTACAGAGGTTGAACTGAATAAATGGCATATATTGTTGTGGTAACAGCTGCAGCATCAACTTCCTGCACAGTAGCCATTATGATATATTCAGATCTCCCACTGTCTAGCTTATCCCTGTTCATTAGTGGAGATCACCATACAAGGTCTCCATCTCAGCATCATCATCATCAGCTTCATCCACAAAATAAGTAGATGCAAGATGTGCAACTACATCAGTTACTCCAGCATCAGCAGCATCAGGTTCACCAGCAGCAGCACCAGGAACTCCATCATCATTCAACTCTTCAATCACCACATTGGAGTTTGATGGTGGTGGTACTCCCCCTGTTGTAGGTGAAAGCATACTGGTCCACCTATCCTTCAGGAACTGGAGTTCATCAATAGTTTCCTGCAAGTGTTTCAGCTGTAGTTTGATGAATTCCTGTGAAAGATACACATTACCAGAAATGTTGACACGAATGTTCTCAACATTTGGGGGTGCATTTCTCTGATGTGTTCTGGAAGGGCCTGGTTGAGCAGAAGTAGAGGGTCTGGAAGATCTCTGTGGACTATCAGTACCAGGAGAAACTATGGGCAGATCAATGATTCTGTCCCCAATCAATAAGGCAGGAGCAATAGCAAGTAGTGGCACTCTCCCCCTCAAAACATCAGTCTTCTTAGCAGTGAAGCCATGGTGCTTCAGATAGTTTGAAATCAAGACTGGATAGGGCAGATTTCCTTTCCCAGTAGTTTTCCCAGTAAATTTCCTCATATGGTGAAAGATAGTGTGTCCCAGATTGAACTTCTTAAGTATAGAAATCCTATACATAAGAATGGCTTGGTCTCTTGTAATCTTAGTGGTGTTGGTAGTGGGAATCCAATTGTATATGATCAGCTTATACAAAACAGAATGTAAGGAGGTTAAGTGTCTAGCTAGCATCTTCCTAGTCCACTTAGTCTTTCTGCCCCCTGTGATTGCAGTAATCACAACATCCATATCCGGATCATCATCCTCATCAACATTAAGAGTGTGCAAGAACTCATTAATAAGTTCTGGAGTGAATGAAACATTCCTCCCCCTAAAATTAACAGTACCATAAGACCTAGAACTTCTTTTTCCATAACTTTTCTTCATACAGGCATAGAATCCATAAGACCAGTTTGTAAGAAAAGCTTCACCAAATGTAACAGCATTCAACATATTTCTATCCTCTAAAAACTTAATCATCCCCTTACTATCAAAATCAGGCACATTAATTCTTTTCTCAATCAACAGCTTCCTCTTAGAGTAAATTTCTAACCTTTTCTCAACATAATTAGAGTGATCAGAGATACCTTCACTTTCTTCCTCAGAAGGTAGTTCCTCATCAAGATCAGTGTCTCCATCATGTGCAGAGGAGCTTTTGGATGAGCTCTTTGCTTCAGTAGATGAGCTCTTTGCCTCAAAAGATGAGTTGTCTCCACTTCCACCATCATCAGGTTCTGGTGTGGACTCTTTTGCAGCAGCAAATGACTCAGCATTCTTCTTAAGAGATTCTTGCATGTCTCTTAGGCAAACATTGAAATCAGAATCAGAGTCTGATTCAGCAGGTTCTTCTTCAGGGATCATTTTGGCCTTCCCTTTCCTTTTAGGATCAGTAGCAGCTTTCTTCTCTAATGGTTTCTCAGCAACTTTCTTTGGCTTCTTTGCAGCAACAATGGCAATTTCAGTTTCTTCATCAGAATCAGTGAACACTTGAATGGGTTCACCAGCATCAGCTCCAGCTTTCTTCTTCTTCCTCATGGATTCAGAGTAATCCACACGGTACGATCTCCTTCTTTGTACAGGGCTTCTCTGTCTTTTCCCTTTCTGCGCATTTTTCTTGAAGGGAATAGGAGCAGACTCTTCAGAAAGTGAGAGAGATGAGTTTGTACCACTGTCAGAAGCTTGGGCGTCCTCCATTTCTTCATCCTCAGAATCGGATGCAGCAACAGCTTCTCCTTCAGCAACAACCTCCACATTTTCAGTTTGCGGGTGAATAGTAGGCGAATTGGGGCTTTTTGAGGCAGCAGTCATTTGGGCGGTTTGATCAGCCAAATAGCTTGAGATATCCACAGTGATATCTCCAAATGTCATCACAGGAAGATGACCTGTAGCTCGAAGAGTCTCAGACACCTCGTCGACAGCCCTAGTAAACTGTTCAACGGTCGAATCTTGTGGAATGTGGGTTGTTGGTGGAGCGGTTTGAGGAGCAGTTTGAGGAGTGGGAACGGTTGTTGATGGGTTTGCAGAGACATTGGAGTCGGCATTTGAGGAGCTGGATTGTTGTGAGGCCATTGAAGCAAGAATTTCGAGAGAGTTTTGGGCAGTTCGTTTGGAATTTTCAGAAGCAGAGTGTGAGTGAGAGTGGGATTGAGGTTGGTTTCCAGCCATTTAAGGAACAGTTGGATTTTCAAGGTAGGTTTGAGGAGTGTATACACAATCTTTGAGAGATACACGGCCAAAAGAACAAATCTGCAAGAGGTGTACTTAACAAAGCTCTACAAACAGCAATTAGCAATATAAATCACAATTAATTGAGTTTTATGTAGAGAATGTGTGTGTAGTTGGAGGCTAACACGATTAATTCTAGAAATAATGTGATAGTGCTCCACATTTTTAGCCACAACCTTGATCATGGTTTAATTAGTGGGAAAAATCCATTTTATTAATTAATTAATTAAATAATTAAGAAATTTCTAGAATAATGACTAAGTCCAAGCATAATCTGAAAAAAATAAAAAGCGTGGGTTAGTTATATAATTGAATAAATAAAATAAATCTCAATAAATAATTAATTAATTACTACTTATAAAAATAAATTCGAATCAGGCAATGTTGTGCTCAAAACTGTTACAAACACCTCAACACGGTTTTTACATGAATTTGCTTCATTTGTGTTGCACCATAATTTTTTCTTTTTGTGTTATAGCATCTAATTTGTATTGATCCATTGTTCCTGTAGAGTACATCGTAGTAGCGAACTCCGTGCCCCATACTTACTTAATGGATTACAGATATATTGATGTTTTTACCAAAGAATCACCTTTTGAAAAGAAGGCATCGTAGTAGTGAACTCCGTGCTCCATAGTTACTTAGTGATTTGGTACATCTTTTAGTATGCTAATAACATTCTCATTTTTATGCATTTGAGAGGTGTGAGACATGTTTATTTTTGCACTACAAGGTTCTTAGATTCGTAGATATTTTACAAATGAATTATTTAACTAAGTAAGAAATAAATTCAACTTATAAAATTTTTACAACCCATGATGTTGTCCCAAATGCTGACGCATTTATGACAACATCCATCCGAATTTTTCAGATAGTGCTCATGCCAAGAGATTTCCTCAAGATAGAGAATCTCTCATGGTCTAATGCCTTAGTAAAAATGTCAGCATTTTGTTTCTCAGTAGGTATATACTCCAACTTCACAATGTTCTTCTCTACTAAATCTCTCATAAAGTGATGTCTTATGCTAATGTGCTTTGTAAGTGAGTGTTGTACAGGATTCTTAGAAATGTTAATGGCACTAGTATTATCACAAAAGATTGTAAGTATACCATTCTCAATACCATAGTCATGGAACATCTTGTTCAGCCACAAGAGTTGTGTACAGCAGCTTCCAGCAGCTATATACTCAGATTCTGCAGTAGATTGTGAAACACAATTCTGCTTCTTGCTGTGCCATGAAATAAGATTGTTTCCCATGTAGAAACATCCTCCACTCGTACTCTTTCTATCATCTATATCTCCAGCCCAATCAGCATCACTGTAACCTATCAGAATGTTGTTGGTGTCCTTAGTATACCAGATTCTAAGGTCACTTGTACCTGAAACATACTTGATAATCCTTTTCACAGCATTCAGGTGAGATTCCTTTGGATTAGCTTGGTACCTAGCACAAACACACACACTGTACATAATATCTGGTCTACTAGAGGTTAAATACAGTAAACTACCTATCATAGATCTGTAAAGTGTTGGATCAACATCTGTTCCAGCATTGTCTTTGCAAAGTTTCAAAGAAGATCCCATATGAGTTTTCATTGGTTTTGAATTCTCAAGACCAAATCTTTTAACCAAGTTCTTAGCATACTTACTCTGGGAGAAGAAAATACCATCACTGCATTGTTTGATTTGAAGACCTAGAAAATAGTTCAAGTCTCCAACCATACTCATTTAAAATGTTGCAGTCATTGCCTCAACAAATTTACTCAACATTTTATCACAAGTAGAACCAAACACAATGTCATCAACATATATTTGAGCAATTAGTATATCATTTTCAGTGTGCTTAATGAACAAATTTCTATCTGCCTCTCCTCTAATAAATCCATATTCCAAAAGAAAGTCAGTAAGCCTACCATACCATGCTCTAGGAGCTTGTTTAAGACCATACAAAGCTTTCTTAAGTTTATATACATGATCAGGATACTGTGTATCTTCAAATCCTATAGGTTGTTCAACATATGCTTCTTCATTTAATATGCCATTTAGAAATGCAGCCTTTATATCCATTTGATGAAGTTTAATATCAATAAAACATGCAATAGCTAGCAGTAATCTAATAGATTATATCCTAGCAACAGGTGCAAAAGTTTCATCAAAATCAACTCCTTCAACTTGGGTGTAACCTTGTGCTACTAACCTAGCCTTGTTCCTAACAATATTACCAGATTCATCAGTTTTGTTCTTGAATATCCACCTTGTTCCAATGACATTAGTATGACTAGGTCTAGGAACAAGTGTCCACACTTCATTTCTTTCAAACTGACCAAGTTCTTCATGCATAGCATTAATCCAGTTTTCATCAGTTAAGGCTTCTTTAGCACTCTTAGGTTCAATTTCAGATAAATAGCATTCAACATTTACAACATTACACATAGAAGACATGCATATTGTTCTTACCACATCTACCTTGTTTGATCTTACTCTTCCTCTTGTTTGCACTCCAACTGTAGCATCGCCTATGATCTGGTCAGAAGGATGACTTTTGCCTATTCTTGAAGAAGGATTCGTCTTGGGAATGTACTGATCATTCTGTGAATTTACAGCTGACTGTTCTGTAGATGTTGACCCAGATGTGTTAACATTTGGTGCAACATTTTCAGACTTCAGTGTATTCTCAGAAGTGTCAGTAACCTGTGATACATCTTCTTCATCTTTGTCATCTGTAAGAACTTTATCATCATCAAACACAACGTTAACAGATTCTTGAACAGTGTTAGTTCTAAGGTTATAAACTCTATAAGCTTTACTATTTCTAGAATAGCCTAAAAAGAAACCTTTATCACTTTTAGAATCAAACTTATGAAGATGATCCCTATCATTCAGGATATAACACACACAACCAAATACATGAAAATATTTCACATTAGGTTTTCTGTTGTTCAAAATCTCATAAGGTGTTTGATTAGTGCCAGAACGAATAAAACCCCTATTAATAATATGGCATGCAGTATTCAATGCTTCTCTCCAAAATTTCTTAGCAAGACATTTGGATGTAAGCATAACTCTAGCCATTTCTTGTAAAGTTCTATTCTTTCTTTCAACAAATCCATTTTGTTGTGGAGTTTTAGGAGATGAATATTCTTGCAAGATACCCTTTTTATCACAAAAATCATTAAACATGCTGTTTTCAAATTCCCTACCATGATCAGTTCTAATACGGCCAACTTTCAAGTTAAACACATTTTTGAACCTCTTATAAAGAATTTTAAATGCAGCAAATGCTTCAGCTTTGTCTCTCAAAGATTCTACCCAGGTATATCTAGAAAAATCATCTACCACAACTAAGGAATACCTCTTTCCTCCAATGCTTTCAGTTTCCATAGGACCCATCAAATCCATGTGCAGTAATTCAAAGCATCGATGTGTAGTACAATGTGACAGCATTTTGTGTGACATTCTTACCTGCTTACCTTTTTGGCATGGTCCACATACAGTGGTGTTGTGAAACCTCAATTCTGGAATTCTTTTTACTGCATCTGCTTTGATTAGCTTTTTCATTGCTCTGTAATTTGCATGACCCAATCTTTGATGCCATAGAACATTTTCATCATGTTTTGACAAGTTACACATATTTGTTCCAATAAGATAGCAATCATCAGCTGACCTAGTACCAGTCATGACACAAACTTCATCTTTATTAAGAACATAACATGAATTTTTATCAAATTTCACATGCAAATTATCATCACAAAGTTGACTAATGCTAATCAGATTTGCAAGTAAGCCATCAACATGTAATACATTTTTAAGCTTAGGAAAACCTTCAACATTCAAAGTTCCTTTACCAACAATCTTTCCTTTAGAACCTCCACCGTATGTAACACTACCACTATTCAAGGTCATATAATCAGATAAGAAATCAATACGACCTGTCATATGTCTAGAACAACCACTATCAAAGTACCATAAATCAGGTAGACATGCTTTTAAAGAGGTATGAACAACATTACAGGTAGCTTTTGGTTTCCATGCAGATTTCATAAACTGTTTACCAGGATGTGACAGTTTTTTATGCAGCATTTTCAAGTTTTTCTGTTCTTCAAACAACTTTATATAGTAAAGACGAATGTGACCAACTTTGAAACAGTAATGACAGATATACTTCATTTTAACCTTGTGAGACTCTGTTTTTGTAGATGTTGCACCAGATGTGTCAACATTTGCCTTAACAAATTTCACAGGTTTTCTAAATTTATCAGAAATAGAAGCAGTAGTACCATCATAACCTAAACCATGATTATTAGACTTACCAGTAGCTATAACATTATTTACCTCAGAAGCATTCTTGGAATATTTCTTGAAACATAAAGTAGAATTTATCAGTTTCTCCTTTAAGTTACAGATTTCCAGATCTCTTTTGGTAAGAATAACTTCTAGCTTGGTGATTGTGTCTATCAAATCCTCATTCCTTTTATTCAGAGAATCAAGGGTGAGTTTCTAATTCTTCCAATCATCTAACAACTTTTGGTATTCATTGTCATCAGTCCTTTTTCCTGCATCATCAACTAAACCATTAAAACAGTTTAAATTTGGGTGACTCTGTTCTGATGTTGCTGTAGATGTTGAAGCATCACGTACAGCATCAGAATCTGTTTCATCCAGATCATCATCTGAGGAATCATTATAATCAATTCTGGTAAATTTAGAATATTCATTCTGATTTAATTCATCAAGATCATCATCAGAATCATCACTCAAGGTAGCACTAAAATTCAGTTTTTGCTTAAGTCTAGTATTTGCACATTCATTTGCATAATGGCCATAACCAGAACAAGCATTGCATTGAACTAATTTTCGAAATTCAGGATCATACCTTGGTTTACCTTCACTCTTTGATAGTCTTGGTGTGAATTGACCTTTCCTCCTTTCTGGTTGAGGTGTTGATGTGTTGATTTGAATCTTAGGCTGAATGTTGCTAGATTTGTTCACAGATTTCTTAAGAAACTTATTAAAGTGCTTAGTAAGTAAGGCAATGTTGTTAGGATCCTTGAGACATTTATCAAGCAATTCTTCATCAGAATCAACTTCAGTAATGATAGGTTGAATCTCAGAAATGTTTGATGTTTCCCCTTTAAAAACCACAACTTTCTTATCAGCATCATTTTCATCAGCTTGATTAGTGTTTATTTCATATGTTCTAAGAATACTCACTAACTCATTTTGAGTTAATGTATCTGTATTTTTTGCCTCTTCAATAGCACAAATTTTAGCATCAAATCTTTTAGGAACAGATCTTAATATCTTATGAACTACTCTAACATTAGAAATAGGGTCACCAAGAGAATGTGATTCATTGATTATCTCACTTAACCTTCATTGTAGGATGAAATGGTTTCATCTTCCTTCATTCGGAGATTCTCAAATTTTGTCCCCAACATTCGAAGCTTAGTCCTTCGAACACTGTCTGAACCCTCACAATGCTCTTGCAACCTGTCCCATGCATCTTTAGAAGTAGAACAGTTAGATATAATTTTAAACATTGAAACATCAACAGAAGTAAAAATAGCATTTAAAGCTTTAGAATTGTAGCTTGTTGTTGTTATTTCATCAGCCGTCCAATCAACTTCTCTTTTGAGTTGAACTTCACCATCTGCATCTGCTGGTTTCTTTGGAGCTTCCCATCCTGTAAGTACAGTCCTCCAAGCACGTTCATCAATTGACTTGATGTACATACGCATCTTAGGCTTCCAATAAGAATAATTTGAACCATCTAAAACGGGTGGCCTAAGTGCAGTGGATATGTGATGTGTTTCCATTGCTAACCTAAACTAAAAACACACTTGACCAAAGATCTAACCTAGTGTCGTCAGGTATCAACTCTAATACCAACTGAAAGTGTGTGCGGGGTGTATGAAAGTGTTTAAGTATAAGTAGATAAATGTTGCACAGAATGTTGAGACAAATAGTGCAACACTGACTCTAACAGAATATCAGAAATTAAGATACACAGCGGAAGACTTGAAACACTAAAAACAAACGAGACACAATGGAAATACTTTTAACATAGATTTTATAAATAAAAATCTATGTCTGCCTTATGGCGTAAAATCAATACTTATCTTCAAGTACAAATGTTGTGTGAAATGTTACAACAATAACTTTCATAACGAAACTATAAACGAGGCAGGTGCCAAGTCTAGAAAACGAACTAAGTGTATAAATTATACATTGTCGAAATGCCTAGTCTATCTAATGATTACACTCTCAATAGATAAGAAGACACACAACCATACGGGTGGTATACAACGTATGATCTAAAATGTAGAACTATTGGCCACAATTTCCTAACAGGGATGAATGCTCGGTCTAGGATATTGATCGAATAGAGCACATTGAATTATGAAGCCTTCAATCGGTATTTATAGAGGTGGTATGCGAATTCTAGAGGCTTCCGCATTGAGGTCCTATTTTTTAGGAGCTCAACTTCCATGATCTTTCTAGATCCTTCTAGCCTGCTCCAGGTCGTTCCAAATGCATCTAGGCTGTTCTAGCATGTTCTCCAATGTTCTAGAATCTTCCAGGTTCCAGATCCTTGTAGAAGCTTCTAGATCCTGCCAGAAATGCGACAACATTTAGATCAACATTTAATGTAGCATTTCAGAAAAGACTTAGAAAAAATCTCGGAAGGTCAAATTAAGATGTTGTTGATAATGTTAAGGCATTTAAGAATTAACAACATCTAAACAAATCTAATAGATTTATGTTGTCAAAACATTATAATTCTTAACTTAGTAGTAGTAAAGACTCGTTATCTCCGAATTACCTCTGTTAGTCCTCAGTGATACTCGGATCTGCCTACTTCTATTCCTCTTGCCGTTATTGGATTTATCTTCTTCTTCTATATGAATGTCTTTTCTCTTGTCCCTAGCCATACCTGTATATAACAACTTATTACTCGAAATCAAAAAAAAAAAAAATACATATATATATAAGACGAATTTATAATAAGCTGAAATGGACACTCTTGAAAAAAAAAAAAAAACTTATAACAACCAAAACACCAGTACAATAATTATACCATCATCGGAACACACCCAACACGAAAATCTTGCATCATGTAACACGATTTCAGAAAAAATCAATATACACAATATATATAATAATTTATTTTCAGAACTGATTTTCATATAGCTTGAAGATACATAACCAATCGCTAAGAATCATTCAGAACTGTTATACTATCTTAGAATAATTGTAAAATCTACTGAAATACACTACATATTTCAGCCCAGCACATACCTTTGATGCAGATCAGATGTTTTCGGATTGAAGAAGTCGGTGAAAAACCCTCCCAGCAAGATGCAGCATGGAAAAGGAGACTAGATTGATTTTGGGGTTTTGTTAATTTCAGTAATGGAAATGTCCGAAATATGGTATGTTTGTATAATTTTTTAGCTCGATTATCGATGATTTACTTTTTTTAAATTAGCATACGAATGTAGTTGACTAATATATTCTTGACATTAATTATATAAGGAGGTTAAAAAGGTAATATTGCTTATGTAATTGATCTTTTCTATAACTATAAACTAAAATATATATATATATATATATTTTATTAAAACACTAGGTGAAATGACTTATAGTGTTATTCCCCCATTATAATAAAGATTTATTAGTCATTTGAAATCTTATTACAAAAAAATCCTACCAGACAAACAAGCCAAGGATTTTGAAAAAAATTTAAAAATCACAATTAATAATTTTGATCTCTTGTTAGATAACTGTGTTAGATTACATCGTTATATGACACGTGTCCTAATAATTTGACTAATAACTAATTTAGGTTAATTATAACAAAAAAAAAATGATTTATTATCTCCCAAAATCTAAATAAATCTCCTAGCATTTAATCTTTTTAAAAAAATTATGTCAATTTTGGGCCGCACTTATGTGCAATATTTCATGTGAAATATTAGTATATTTAAGGAAGTGTCAAAATTCGCGGGTTTGACCGATCAAACGAATATTTTCTTAAAATCGCACGCAGAAGGCTAACAGGATAACGGGTTTCAGGTATGTGTTACTATAATAAATGTAATTATGTGTTACTGCAAGACCAAATATGTGTTATTGTAAGTACAAATAATACATCAATTGAATTTTCACAGGAAATATTAATACAAATTAATTTAAGGAAGGATAAAATAGAAATTTTGCTCTTAATCAGTGTTATTATAAATACAATTATATGTTACTGTACGGACAAATACGTGTTACTATACGGACAAATACGTGTTACTGTAAGGACAAGTAACACACAATTGGCTTTTGAGTAAAACATATTTGACATTAAAGTAACACAGAAAATTGTGTTACTATATAAATACAAGTGTATTGCTTTATAAAGAAAGGTGTGTTACTATATAAATAAAACCTCATTATTGAGAGGGAATGAGATACCCACATTAAAAAGACAAAGAACAATAATTGAAAACACGAAAAACACAATCATGTTGAATAGTTTATAGATCGCTACAATTACAAAAAACAATTAACTTAGATAATTCAAGAAAACAAAAATAATAATTTCTCCACTTGTTTTGTGATTAGTAGATCAGAAATCTGAACTGTTTTTTAAGTTTTTTTTTTTTTTTTAAATCTGTTTTTTAAGTTTTTTTTTTTTTTTTAAATTTATGCATCCCAGTCCAGAGAAGGAGATCGGCGACAACGCAGAGAAGAAGACCGAATATAAGATTAGATCATATTGCACAGTAGTGCTATGGTGAAATATTGTATATAAGTTTTTAACGTCAATTTTATTTTTAAAATATGAATATTAAAAAATATATAATATTAAAATATTATGAAACAACAAATATGAAAATTATTGTGATAAAAAATATGAAAAATAATTAAATACGTACAAATCCGAATATAAAGTATTTAAACAAATTGAATATTAAATATTTTATGATCAAAATTGAATATAAAAAAATTACGATCAAAAATAGTTTTAAAAAAAGTAACTCTGAATATTTTATGATCCATTTATATTAAATATAAAAAATATAACAATATAACTTTTTTTTTTCAGTTTTGTATTTAATTATATTTACTCAACACTTTTGTTTAATACTATAAAAGATTTTAATGAAAAATCAATTTTTTATTTAATTATTTTTCAACAATTTTAAAAAATATTAAATTATATATATATATAATACCTTTATATATTCAGTTTTGTATAGATTATATTTAAATAAGATTTTTTTCTTTAATGTAAAAATAAAATTATATTTGAATATAAAAATATTTTTCTTTAATGTAAAAAAAATTGACATTATATTTAAAAAAAAAAAATTAAATTCTGGAAAAAAATTATTTTTTTTTAAATGGAAATTTAGTTAGATTTGGGAAGAGAAGGCACATGTTATCCATCTAACAGTTGTAACACGATTGTAACAAAAGATATGAGATATGGTATTAGGATGGGAGAAGGCACATAAATTTGTGTATTTGAACATTTTCAAGATTTAACAGAGAGGAGCAGTCACAATTAAAAGCAGTGGAAGAAAGTTCATTACTACAAATTCATGCACATTTTATATACATGATGATGGATTCTTCATCAGAACCGGTAGCATAGCATCCCATCAATCTGTAAACAAAAAAAAAAGTATAATTTCAACAAAAGCTCATGTTGAAATGCCACTGACAAATTGTTCAAGAAACGAACAAAATTCATCCATTAATCAAAAAGAAAAGAGGTAAGTAGACAAAATACATTTGGATGGAGGGATTTAGGCCATGGATTTTAAATTCACAAACAAAATTCACTCCACTTGTTTGGATGATAAAATAAATGAATCGATTTAAACACTTAGGCTTTGGCTCACCCCTTTTTCAGTTAAAATTGAGAGTATTTCAAATCCTCACTAAAACCATGTCATTTGAAATCCATGTATTTTAAAATCATTTCATTTGAAATGCCTCCTGAAATCAAATCCCATCATCCAAACACAACCTTAATTTAGATCCGTCTCACAACTAGTCTTATGATATCACACCCAATTCGTCATTGATCAATGCAACAAGGAGTGCAAATACAAGAGGAAATATGTTTAATTCAACAATATTAGTACCATTCACATCTGTACAAGTTGTGAATGATAACAAATCAACTATTCAAGCACCTCAATACTATACATAATGAGATTTTTTTTTGTCAAAGTAGAGGAAAAGGTTATGGGCAAATTCTTGAGTCGTCCTATGTAATCAAAATTCAAATACCATTTCAAACAATAATTGCAATTTGATGGTCTTTAAACTATAATGATTATTACTGAGACTTGAAAGCAAACTTATCAAGATGGCGAACAAGTGTATTAGCTATATGCATCATTAACATTTAATCTAGTTGGATTAGCTGGCATATGATGTGATATACATATGATAGGAATTTCTATTAAATCATCACGTAACACTATCCCCTAGAGGCCTAGAGTGTCTGACCGTACAAGAATATACTGAGCTTACAATATGCATTAGGTCATTAATCTTTCATTGATCACTTGAAAAGTAGTAGCACATTTATTTACATTTAGCAGCATCTATACGAGAAACAAGGAGATGGTCCACAGTACAATGTGAAATAAAGTATGCATATATGATGAACCATTTAACTCACCTTGAATTTAGGAGCTAGAGCTACCTAGATCGAAGTCCATCGTGTAATCATATTCAATGGTAGGAATCACGGAAGCCACAAATTTCAAGAACAAGAAAAGGTACCTGAAATTGAAAAAATAAATAATAATCACTATTACAGAACACAGTAATAAATGTGAAACATAAAAAATATTGTCAAACTCGAACCAGCGGTAACGGAAATATATAAAAGGTGCCTCTCAGAATTGCAAAAGGCAGCTTATAACATAATCATCGTCTCTACAAAATAAGTAACAATTCTTTACAATGGCTTTGATTAACAACAGTATAACAGTAGTTAGAATTTGTCCGAGATGTTAATGTCTTCAAGAAAGTCTCAAAGTGAGTATATGTTTTTAAAAAGTCAGAAAAATGTCGAGTAAAAATGTTCAAAACTAATTTTAACACACACACACATGTATATAGTCAGCCAAAGTAGTACCAACTGATACCAAGTGAACTGCAGCAATGGTGCTTCTAAAAATACATTTTTAATTAAGGTCAAATTCGATTTGTGGAATCTATATTCAGAAAGCACACCTTTTACAGTGGTAGACCAGGATTTAAAAAAGCTTAGGGTGTGTTTGTTTATGGCCCCTCACTCCACATTTTTATTTCAAATCCAAATTCTTGTTTGTCAAACCGGATATAATACACATATTTTACTTTTATTCAATCATCTATCTTCCACTTTTTAATTCTCCCTCTGTCCAAACTTTGTATGTATGATTCATTTTCACGGGTTTTAAGGAATATTGATTGTTTACGTATAAAGTAGATGTGTAAAGTAAAAAGTGAATGGTGTATTAGTGTATTGGGGGAATAAATATTTCTATTTATGGAAGTGTGCATATTAAGTTTGGACGGACCAAAAAGGATACTTACATACAAAGATTAGACGGAGGGAGTAATTATTATCCACCCAACTCAACAACACTCTCTCTCTCCTCCTTTATACTTTACACACTCTCCAGTCTCTCCCTACTTTACACACAATCAATCAATAATCATCTATCACCTATATTTTCAAAATCCTACCCAATCAAATCCTACAAAATCTGCAATCTCAAACATATACAAAATCTAAATACACCTTTTACTATTCATCAAATCCACCTACTGAATTTCGAATCCAATCAAATCCATAAACAAACACCCCCTTAGTGTGAGAAGGCAGAAACTATAGAATTATGCTTTAACTAGAGGAACTAACTTGTGCTCTCAAAAAAAATAAAGGTAGGAGGAAGAGAATATACCGGTCAACTTCAGGCTCTACTCCTCGTGACATTAAAACATCAATGATTTTTTTCATTACAGCCCCATGGCGGCATGGATGAACAGAAGCATGTTTCCCAGGCAAGTGTGGATGGTCTTCAATGGTGACCTGATCTCATATTGAAAAAAAAAAATGGTGAGTACAGAATTGGAAATATCGTGACCAGACATTTAATGGGGCACGACTAAAGCATTTATAGCATGTTTCTATCATACCAATAACAAAAACAACACCTGCAAGGTTCAAAGAAGCACTTAATATGCTAATTCAACAGATTCATGTTCATTCTAATAAGGTTCGCAACAAGGTGGGTCCTAAAGAAGACATGTGCTAATGAATGTCAGTAAGGCAATTGATTGGGCTCAGTAAGAGGGTGGAACGTGTATTACAGATGAGAAATTTTATAATTTCAGCATGTTGATTGATCAGGAGTTTGGAAGGCTGCAAATTTGCCAAATTTAGTATCCTAATTAAATTGGGCATGGGGAGCATAACTGCATAAGGAAGCTTGTCATTTTCAATTTCAGACAAAAAAATAAAGAATCCCAATGAAAAAACAAATTGATTGCCCACTTTCAAGAAAATTGATACTCCGTCCGTCCCATAAGTGTTTGCACCATAAAATGGGCACACTTTTTAAGAAAAAAGTGTAATGAGTGGAGTGTTGAGGGGTAATTTTGTAAACTTATATAAATAAAGTAAAGAGAGCGGTTGGAATGAGTGTAAAAGTAATGGCATTTTGTGTAAATATGTGAATTTTGTGAGGGTGGGATTTATGGAGAAGTTTCCTTTTTAAGGGTGTGCAAACAATTGTGGGACGGACAAATAAGGTAAGTGTGCAAACAATTGCGGGGCCTTTTTTTTTTTTTTGTTTCCTTCTGAGTTCTGATCCATATAGATTAACTTTTATTATTGTCTTCCTCTTGTAGGCCAATTATTTTCGTGATTTCAAGGTTTAATTTTAAAGAAGTCAATTTTATTTTCACTCTATGTTATCACATCATTGTGAGCATAACTATATAAGCTCCTAAATGAAAGTCTTCATATTGAAATATTATTGGTGAGATTCCTCTTTTTGGTTCAACAAAGAGCTCTCATAACTTATCACAATTATTCTTGCTGTGTTCACCTTTGACTTTTCACTTACAATTCCTCATCTATTTTTTTATAGAGCACCTACCTAATTATAAATAGTTAGCAGACAATTTCGATATTATTCCTTGACTGTGAATCTGAATTCAATCATGTCTCATTTTGGTATCAGAATCACCCTTCAGAGTAAGTAAAAAAAAAAAATCATTGTTTATCCTGCTTCACGTAACGTTGAAAAAATGCAGAGAAGTCTTAGCATGCATGCAAATCAAAGGATCAGTGGCATGTTCCATTTGGACCAATAATAAGGGAAAGGCCCAAGAGGTTAATGGAAGAAATTAGAGGGCTGATTTGTTATGATATCCCACATCGGTTCCACATGAAAGTGTGGAAGGGTATATAAGTGGGAGTCAATCCTTCACCCTTGACCATGGTTTTGGGTAAAGTTAGGGCTCCCTAGCGTATATTCCTAACAATTGGTCCAACCTGCCGGATCCGGACGGGATACGGAAAGGGGCTACCCAATGGTGGGCCCAGGGGTTGCCACCTCGGATGTGGGCCCAGGGGGGCTGCCACCCGGGAAGTGGGCATTGGCATGTGGGTTGCCACCCGGAATGCGCTGTCCGTGGACGTCCGGTTTGAAAGGGGGATGGATTGTTATGATATCCCACATCGGTTCCACATGAGAGTGTGGAAGAGTATATAAGTGGGAGTCAATCCTTCACCCTTGACCATGGTTTTGGGTAAAGTTGGGGCTCCCTAGCTTATATTCCTAACAATATTCAAGAGATTCAGATATATTCTAATAAAGTGCATTCGAGCTCAATTGAAAAGAATATCATAGACTAATCAATGCCTTGGAGACAAGTGCAGCAAGGGTAAACTTGTCATTTTCAGGATGTTGATTGATTAATTCCAGTGAAGCACGAGGAAGAAGCTTGCAAATTTGCCACTTTGAGTATCTTTGTCTGGGTGGGTGTATTTTGAAGCATAATGGAGCAAGGCAGTCCTCCTAACACCCCAATAAACTTCCCTACTTTCCACATAAGTAAATATACTCTTTTTTCTGATTGCAAAAGACCATTTTTTCTAAATTTCTTTCTTTATTGTGAGTCATTACTAAATGTAGTGCTTCTCTAGGACTAGGATTTGGTTAATTTTCCTTTTTAGTTATTAACACAAAAATGGAAGCAGATAAATCCTAAGAGGATGATTCATCATTTAAAATAACATTAATATTAGTGTGAGGTTTCATTTTGTTTCATAAAAATCTATTCTCGACTCATCAAGATACTTCTTATGGTACTCATCTCAGACTTATCACTCATCCATCATGAGTGTTGTATCAACGTAATTTCCTGTAGCTTTGTTTCTAATCCAATAGATCACAGGTCAGGTTGTAAGATTGTGAATATGAATCGAGAAGATCCCAGGAAAAGTTATGGATTCTCGAGTCTTATTTTCTTTGTGGTTAGTATCGCTCCTTCCATGAGATTCTAAATTTCACAAATGGCAAGACAGAACAAGCCAGTCAAGAGTAGATGATAGTCACAAATATAACTTCCATTATGAGCACCAAAACATAAAGTTACTGAGATCGTGTCTCACCGTTTTGCGTGCATGGTCTTGACTAACATCTTCAAGAACAAGTTCCGGTTGCAAAAGCATCCTTGACTGCCACAGATGACAAGGGGGTATAATTAATTAATTGAAGAAAAATGTCACATGAGGACCAGAATCAAAACATAAAAAGTTGGCATATTCAAATAGGATGAAAATTCTGCTCTATAACACGGCAGTGTAGCCTATTGTGGAAGTATATCCGCAAAGATGGATTTTAAGTTGACCTCGTCATATCCTGTAAGCCAGACCCGAGGAGTTTGGTAATATTTGTCATACCTGTGAAAGACATTCTGTCAGACATGGTGCAAGAAACTTAAAATGTTCAGAGCATATTCAAGGTAAATTTGACTTACGTTATGCTCATGTCATATGTTCGAGTTCGAAGAATGTTGTCATCATCAGGCTCATGAGCTACAAGATATGCGGTCTGAAGTGTTGCCTACATTGATAACCAAAAAAAAAAACCCTAAAATAAGCAATCAATTGACATTGTTTATTAGAGTGAATATCAAATGATAATGTAGCTACAGAAAGTCATGCTACATTGATTACCAAAATTAAAACTACTTAACTAAAATAAGCAATCAATTGCTACTCCTATTATTTATTAAGAGTGGTTATAGAAAACACATATGAAAGTCAAAATGAATGTAGCTATAGAAAGTTACTCATGCCACAAAACAAGCAAATGAAATACATCTTTCTTCACCTTCTTTTTTTCAGTTGAAGAGTCTAGCTTCAAAAGATTTCAGGATAACCATTTTTTATTTATTTTTGCAAATAATGAAATTGGTGCTAGACCCAGGATGTAACTTACAGGATCATTTTCGACAAGGTTGTCTGTTTCATCAAATTCAGCCATGTCTGGGATCTCCTCCTCTTCCTCCCCTCCAAAGTAAGACGAAATTGATTGGATTTTGTTTTTCTTGGAGATTTCTAGTGTCTCCATGGAGGGTAAATCTTCATCCTCATCGCTTTTGCTTTCTAGAGACAAAAGAAGCATCAAGAAACATCAGTAAAGAAACTTATTTTTGTCACTCTACGGAACTAACAATCTTCATTTATATACCTTTGGGTTTTCCATGTGTTGCCAGCCAACCATCATTCTCCTCATTATCAATTAAAACTTCACCTCCTGCTGCCTCATATTCTTCTTCAATTGAGGCAGCTCTGCGAAGACAGGGGACTGCATTTTCAAAGAAAACATGATAAAGAAAAAAACAAACATATAAATAAGAGAAGAATAAATAAATTGATAAAAAATGATTTCATTGAAGGTCTTGGGCTGTTGTTAGGTATGACAAAGCATTCCTTGAAATGCTAAGGTGAAGTAGATGTTCTATTCAGGAGATATTAAAGATAACATCAAGAGTATCATCACAATCAACGTAAGACAAAAATAACATTCTTATTGGCAATACCAGAAGTTTCTGGATACAAGGAAGGCACTAACCATTTCTAGTTATCAGGAATTGCTTATCTTGAGGCAAATATGACTTCCTCTTGCTAGGCTCTCCGGATTCCCTTTACAAAAAGAAAAAGCAACCAAACATGAGAAACCTAAATGATTGGAGCACATCATTATTGAAAATAAGAACACTAGTCCTTCCGCCTGGCACCCAGCTCATAATTTTGCAGCCCACAAAGGGATACTTATCACTACTACGTTGTGAAGGAGTACAATGGCACCCTCACAGCCAAAAACCAAGACTAACCAATAAATACTTGGACGATCAAGGATATCGGATATTTTTTGAGGATCATGGGAATAAATTACATTAGGATTAGGAAGCATCAAGCATCATTATGAAGCAATATGTTTCATTCAGAGAGAGAGAGAGAGAGAGAGACTCAGTTCATTATTGGATCAAATTCCCATATAAAAAGAACCAATAGACAAGCTTTTGCTCAAAAACCCTACAAAAATCTAGGATAAAGACGAGAGATTAGGGCAGAAAAGCGGAAGAGATTGAAAAATACCAGGACCAGGTGGGGCATTTGGAGACGAGATTATCACCGGCGACGATAAACTCGTTGATGCTGAGAACGCCTTTCTCTTTGAATGCAGAGACGGTGCGAGGGCTCGTCATTCGCTCCACCGTCCCCTTGAACGCCTCATGGATTTTCTGTGAAAGCACCATCGGAACTTTGATCAAAGGGATTACAGAAAGCAGAGTTTGGATTTTTCAGCGACGGTTTTCAATTGACTTCAAACTCAATGATTTCGTTACAAATTTTGTTGAATTGATAATTTTTGGTAAAACTCAACAGGCCCAAAAGCACAACTAGGCAAAATAAAAGTGATGGGTAACGTGCGGCAGCACACCATAAACTTGGTGCAGGTGTGTGTAGTATTCGAAAAAACCGAAAAATGGATTGAATCGAATTGAAATTTTATGGTGTAGATTCGGTTTTCCATTAGATTATTATTTTCATTTGGAATCTTTCTTTAGTCAACATAAAACCTCATTCAAAAGAACTCATTTTTGTAGATTTCGCATTTTTATGGAAAACCCCCAATTTAAAATCGAAAATCGAATTATAAATTATGAATTATATATTAGGGATTAGAGTTTTTGTTAGTCCTTTAAATTGAATTAATTTTTAAATTTGATCCAAATGAAATACACATTTTGATTTTGGTCTCGTGTGCAATTCAAATCAATCATGAATAATCATAAAATTGCTCATGTGCAGAAAAATGTAGAAAAAATAGATTTGACCGGGTCATTTACTTGCAATTCAAAATTTAGGTCAACTTATGGGGATCAAAATCAAAATGTGTATTCCATCGTGACCACATTTAAAATTAGTCAAACTTGGTTTCAAAAAATTTAATCCCTATATATTATAATCCCTTCGTCGCACATTAAATTGAACTCTTTCTATTTTGGTCTTTTCCGTATTATATTGTTTCTTCCTAAAACTGTAAAAAATACTATATATATATATATATATTATTTTTTTTTTTTCTAATTATCTTTTTCAATATCTTAAAATTATATCAAATGTCATTATTATTTTTCACCCAAAACCATCTTTTTTTGTCATAATCTCTTCAATTGACTAATACACTCTTAACAAAACAGTTATTTTATCCTTTATAATACAAATAAACAACTCTCACGTTAAATCTATCTTGTGTCAAAATCAAAATGGGCAATCTAATGTGAGACGAAGGGAGTAATTAGTAATTTCAGTTTTCAGTTAGTTATTAAACGCAACCGAACCGAAAATTTTAGTTCGGTTGCAATTCGGTTTTACATATCTTCGGTTCAGTTATCGATACTTGAAAATTCGGTTATTTCAATTTTGGTTATTCGACTGTTGCTCACCTCTACTTTAGGGTATGTTTATTTTGGAATTTTGTTAATTTTAAAATTTAGTGATTTCAAAATTTTAATGAATCTTATGTTTTGCTTTTTGTTTTGAAATTTAAATTGGATAGTTGCTCGATCGAAAGGGCACATGTACAATTAATAATTGAACAGTTCTTTAGCTTAAATTTAGAAAGAGTACATTGTCATTTTATGTATGTTTTAAAATTTATGAGGTGCGTTTAAAAGATTTTGGGGGTGGGAATAGTGATATTCTCCTTAATTTCAACTTATATAAGTAGTTTTTTTTTAAGCTATTTATATAGTTTTAAAAAAATGGGATTGTAACTGATGTGATACTAAAATAAATAGTGTGATGGAATATGAAATTAATTTATTTTTGTTATAGTTAAATACTTAAATTATTCAGGTAGCGTTCACTTGAAGTATTGGAGCAATTGCAAACTTGTTCATACCAAAAAACTTCAAAACCAGTTTCATACCAAACAACTTGTTCATAGGAGAGCTTGCAAACTTGGTGAACATTTCTGAAACTTCCTGCGAAACGGTTTCGCAGAACTCAGAAATCAAATAATTGGTCTTTTATCCACCCCCAAAGACCTAAAAGCTCGTATGAAGTGCTAGAAAATCATTGTCTTTAATGCATATGAAATATTAAATTAATAATTAAATATTACCTATGAACATAAAATTTTAAAGCTTTCAAATACAAGCATGAACTTAGCTCAAAAAACCTAATTCCAGCACTGGGCATAGCTTAGTTTCCATGTCATTTCACAAATTTGAAAAAGTAGCATCAGATAGTTCAATAAAGAAAAACATTACTCTATTGATAAAATTACACATTGCTCTTTCTTCTGATCTTGCCCTTGCCATGATGTTTCCTTTTGGAAATCTTAATCCTCTTTTTAAGCTTCTTCCCGATAGGCTTCAACGATGCTAACCTTTGATTATCGTCAGCCATCTCCACCTCTGTTATTCAGCAATTTCATGATTAATAATGTTGATAATACAATATTGCAGGTACAATGCAATGTGAACATAAAGAAATTCCTTAGAGAAAGAATCAATGTGGTGTTTGGTTTAGTGGATGAATTTCAAATTCTCAATCAAATTCATTAAACTTATTTGGTTAAAACTCAAATCAATGGATTAAATCCTTCATTGAGTTATAGTTTGTTTTTTATCAATTTGAAATTCATTCTACAACAAAATCAATCCCTTCTTTCGCACACATATAACCACACAGTAAAACACACATATTTATTATTATTATGGTTCTTGTTGTTATTAAATAACTAGAAGTCTAGAAATTATAAAATTCAAATGTTATATCAAATTCTATATGGCAAAGAATTTGAAATTCTTCTGATAAATGCACACCAAATGTAAATAAGGGCATTGGAATGTGTGGATTTAAAATCAATTCATTTTTTTAAATCACTTGGAATTTCAAATCCTCAACCCAAACACAATCTAAGAGTTAACGACAACTGTGCATTTCACCGTGAATGCAACTTTATGAGACTGATTTGAATAGCTCAAGACAAATTCTTGTTTTCACCTTAAAACTGTTTTTCTCAAGTTACAAAATTGATATATTGTATAAACTGCATATGTGCATGGCCACAAAACTCAATTTTGTTAACTAAGACCTACTATTGTTTTTATCACATAAATGCATAATGTCAAATAGCATATATGGGCATTAAATATGACAACACAAATCCTATTTTCACAAATAAGTCTATAATTTAGAGTAATCTGAAATATGCCTAAAGCACTAAATAGAAAGTACAAACATATTATTACTAAAGTGATGGTACAAGTTATGCTGTTTATATCTTCAAAAACAAATTCCCTAGCAAAATGAATGAATCTTCTTTTTTTTTTTTTGACAAGAAAATGAATGAATCTTCTACTATGCCTTAAAAAGAAGATTTTTTTCAATAAACAAAAATAATATAGTCACTTTTCTTCTCGAGAAAAGAATTAAAAATACTAAATAAAAGAGTATGCACCAAGGAGAGCAGTGACTTTGGGATAGAGGTATGTATTGATTGCTAAATGCTAACAAAGGAACATATATTAAAGTTGACTTGCATAAATGTTTGCTATTACTCAATTATATTAGTACATACACACACATATGTAGTTTGTGTAGTGTGTGCATGTGACAAAGATATGTGTTGCAGGATCAGGGAACCTATTTTGAATCTTTCTTACGAAACAATTCATATTAAAGCCTATATAATCCTTGATCCAAAGAACACATTGAGCCATTACTTTTATTATCAAGCTAACATATCAAAGCAACTCAATCTGGTCTATTCCGTCAAGAAACCCAAACAGTCCCTAGTGTAACTTCATATAAACCATTTAGCATATGTTAGCTAGCATCAAATTGGGAGTAAAAGTGATCTATACTGTACAAACTCTAGCCCAAAGACTTTATACATTGAACAAAAAGGCTCAAATTCTTCAAATGAAGTGGCCTCACACGCAGAACTAGAATTGCGGAAACTCAAGATAGCAATAAGCTCACGAATCACGATTTTAACATACCAAGATACATACAAACAGCTAATCAAACATATTGGAAATATAGTGGCGAATAAATAAGGGAGCAGTAAAAAAAAACGGAAAGCTAAACAAAAAATGCAAAGGGAAAAGAGAGAAAGAAACAAACCCATGGCGTTGTCATTAACGAAAGGGGAAGATGCTGCGGCGGCAGAGGGAGTGGGCTTCACCGGAAGCTTGGGGGCGGCGAGCGCAGCCTCCGTGGCGGCAAGCTTGCCGGCTTCTTTCTTGTCGTAAATTGGCTCCACCAGCTCTCTCCTTATCGCCTTCAGTCTCTGCTTCCTCTTCGATCTCAGTGATTTCGCCATCGTTGCTCAAGGATTTTTCCTCTTCGTCTAGGGTTTTGCTGTACCCTTTGATTGAGCGGCTGCTGACTCTAGATATTTCCGTACTTATATAAGGTTTCGTTTTTCCATTTTTAATATTCTTTCCCCAAACCTAAAATAATAGGAGTAAATAACATTTTAACTATCTTTACTAAACATCTTGTCATCACTTTATTTATTTTTTTAAAAAAATTAATAGTTATAGTGTTTGAAAAGTTTTTAATTACTACTCTCACTTTTGGATTTTTTTTTTTTACTTTAAAAATTGTGGATTTAGAAAATTTATAGAGTCTTTTTTTATTGATTTATATAAATTTTCATATACTTGACACGATGGTGAAATATACTCTTTTTTATTGATTTACATAGATTTTTATAAACTTCGGCGCTGGAACTATTGATGCAAATGTATATGGAACACACTTGTATATGTCTCGTACCCGTTCTAATGTATTATGCCCAGGATCTGTTGGTGTATACTGTAAAGCAAACTTTTAGTGGGCTTTTGTGACGTATATTCGATTTCCTTTTATCTGAAATAAATGGTTTTTCACATTATTGCATTCTTTGTGATTACTTGTATGTCTGCTTATCTTGCATTGTAGACGATGTGGTGGTTTTGTAGTCACACAGAAGATCACATTGTCAGTCCCTTGTAAGATATAAAGAGTATTCACAACTGAGATAGTTATGGACAAAACTATTGGTTTAAGTTGTAGTGTAAACTTGTTAGTGGTTTGTCTTGACCATTAGTTTATACTAGTGCGTTGAGTCGTATTGAATGGATCACAGATAAGACATGTTCTTCTGTTCTGACTGTTATGAAGAACTAGAGGTCTTGGTGACTTTTATGATTCTTAACCCTAAGTGTGATATTTAAATGTGTGGGGTGCTTGTTCACTACTTTGATGTACCATAGGTGAGAATCTTGGTAGATTCTTCACGCTCCGTATTTTGGGTAGTGGCATCGCTCGCATGATGTCTACTTATTGGCATTAGGGCACCGTGTCCTGTACATCCAGACTGATGATGTCCCCTTGATGAAACTCATAAAGGATTGTCGTATTAAACCCTGTAGGTGGATTTAATCCGTACGACAACAAGGTTGAGTGGTATTACTCAAGGAATTATATAAATTAATTATTTAAAGAAGTCAGACGCTTTAATAATTAATGGACGTGCGATATCTTAAACACGGGGAATTATAAAGTCTAATAGAAGCCCTTATTCAGTTCGGGATATGACGGGAGTGCAACATTAATTCTCTAGTGGAATGAATTAATGTTCTCGGGCCAAATTATATGTTCATGAGCTGAACATAATAGTATTTGGGCCTGTAAGAAACCCAAACCCTATACCTTCTAATGGATCCCTAGTCTGGCCCATGAACTTATAAAGATTATAAATAAGAGCCTCAAAATAGTTTTGAAACCCTAGCACACACGAAATTGAGAAAACGGCTAGGGTTTCAAGGAGACGAACTAAAGGCAGTCTTCTCCACGTTTGATAGCGCGCCGTCCACCCGGTGTTCGAACAAGGTTGGGAGACAGACTAGAAGATCCGTAGATTTGAATCAACGCCTCGATCTTCAAAGGTAACAGATCTAAACTATGCTTTAGATGCATGCTGTTTATGTTTCAATTCGTTTTATACGTTTGGTACCCAACAACGAACCTGGTGACGGATCGCCTTCGCCGGCGTGTTCCAGCAAGATCCGCCCCGGACCCCGTATGGGTCCTAGAGAGTCGCCCCGTGCCCCGTTCCATTTTTCATATCATGTTGAATTTATTTAAGTTGTTTCTCACAATTGAAAACAATATTTTTCATGCATATATACATTGAAACAATTCACAACAATATAAATATTTTTCATGTTATATATACTCCCTCGGTCCAATTTTATTATGTCAACTTCTTCGAGCACGGGTTTTAATGAATATTAATTAGTTTATTCATAAAGTAGATAAGTTGAGGGTATGATAGAGTATTGTGGGGTCCATTTGTAAATAAATGATTGTTTATGAATAAAGTGAATGACAAAGTGGGTAAATAAGTGATGGTAGGAGGGTGGAGATAAAATAGTATGAATAATATTAGAGATTATTAACTAATAGAGTCACTTCTATAGAGTCTTAAGCAAGTAAAAACTACAACTTTTAAAATTCTCTAATAGGGTCACATTAGTGTAAAAAAACCTTAAATATTCATATACCTCTTTAATTTATATATTTGAACATTTAATTCGAATTTTAAATTCATAATTATGGGCAGCTCATTAATTCCCGAATTATAGGGCATATTCAACAAATTTTTTACTTTCCCAAAATCGAATTCTGAAACTTCATTTCAGCAAATCTGTCAATACAGAAACCAAATTAGGAAGTTTCTATCAAATTTGTTCAATTGTTCATATCGTCAAATTCAGTTCAGCAAACCGTTCATCCGTAAGTATCTACCACTTTTCAGTTCATCGTCTCTGTTTAATTGTTCAGTCCAGGTCATATTAAATTGTTCTGAAGAGCAGTGTCAAATCCTCACTTTCCCAATCTCGAAACATAAATTTCATTTTAGGAAGAAAGTAAATTAGGTCGTTCAATGCATACAGCAAATTAGGAAATTTATACCATTTTTTTTAATTGTTCATATCGTCAAAGTCATTCCAGCAAATCGATCATCGGTAAGTATCTTATATTGTAAATCTATCCGTCTCCGTTGAATCGTTCAGCATACATTATTTTAAATTGTTCTGATCGTCAACACTCTTATGATCCAAAACGTCTAGATTAGATTTTTTTATGTATATATACTGATTAATTGTTTGTTAAATGCACACGCTGTCATATCGTGAACTACTGAAATGGATTATAGTGTATTTTGCAAGGTTAATTTTAATGGAAAAAACAAGCTTATTCGAGTCAATGAGTCGACATCCTTTGCAGATTTATTGGTTGAAATTGCAGGCATGTCAACCCTTATTTGTCCCGATAGCATATCAATAACGTACTCCGTTTCTAGTCTCAACAACTTCTCAATAGAGTCTGATTCTGACATCAGTGGTATGGTAGAGTTTTGTAAGGCTACATCTGAAAAGTTAGTTAACTTATCTGTTGTGATGAGTAATCAAGATATTGTAGTCACTGATCTAATTCAATCTTCAGAGTCAAATGATAGTTTATTAGGTGAACAAATCCATCTTAAAAAAACACCTCTGAAGAACACAGTGTTGAATCATGCTACAAATTTTGTTGAAGACAGTCAACTCCGATCAGTTTTGATGGAATATGTAGTATCCCTACCTTTGATATATGTCCAGTTGAGAAGAAGAAGACATATTTATCAGATCATTGGGTTAATATAATGGACGGTGGGGTTGGAACTGTTTTCGTTGGAGGTGCACCTGAATTTAGAAAAGAGCTCATAAAATACTCCACAAAACTTAATTTTAAGTACAAGTATATGAAGAATTCCCCTAGGTACGTGTTTGCTGTTTGCAATGAACCATCAACACCCACGTGTAATTGGTTCATCAAAGTCAAGAGATTACCCACCAATAATGCATTTATGATTGTTAAAGCTAATTTAGTGCATAATTGTGTTGTAAACCTTCTCCTTGAAAAAAGAAACAGGTTAGGTCCCAAAATTGTGAAGAAATTTGTTATGGATAGTGTCAAAACTAATCCTATTATTGTTGTCAATGACGTAATCAACCACGTCAATGAGGGATATGGGTTTGTACTCCCTTATTGGAAGGTATGGCGTGTAATTGAAGCTGCAAGAGACTATATATTTGGAAGCTATGAAGAATCTTATGACCAATTGCGTTGGTACTGTGATGCAGTCAAACGGACAAACCACGGAAGTATAGTAGACCTTGAGAAGGATAATACAACCAACCGTTTTGAACGAATTTTTGTTTCGTTCAATGCATGCAAGGAGGGTTTTAAAAAATGCAGGCCAATGCTCTTCGTAGATGGCACCTTTATGAAGGGAAGATCAAAGGGCGTATTGCTTGCTGCAACTGCAAAGGATGGGAACAATGGTATTACATATTTTACATATTTCATTTCCATAGTACATTATCTAATACATTGTTGTTTTTGTGCATTACATAATCACAGATATTTATAATAGTATCCATATTGTTCATATTTTAGGTCTTTTTCCCATTGCATTCGCTGTAGTATCTGCTGAGAATAGGAAAAACTGGGCATGGTTCGTAACCAAGCTGCGTGATCTTATAATGCACGAAAAGAAGGTCATTTACATATCAGATAGAAATCTGGGATTGATGTATGCTTTCTACGATGTATAGGATGATCCAGCACACTTTTACTGCCTATACCATTTACTTTTAAATCTTAAGAGAAAATATGGTGGAGGTTGGAACACTCAACATCGCAAAAACATGGCTGATCTATTCAAGCAATGCGCATATGCACCAATAATAACTGTTTTCAAACAGAAATTGGACATTTTTAAAGCTGTTGGTGGTCAGATTGCAGCACAGTGGCTGGAAGACATGCCATATAAACATTGGGCAGTTGCATATTCACCATATATACATCGGTATTGTGAAATGATTTCTAACGCAACTGGTTCATTTAACTCTTGGATTCGTGAGGCTAGATCGCTTCCAATTACTTATATGTTGGATTCCACCAGGAAAAAGATATCACAATGGTTTGTTGAGAGACGTGAAAAAAGCAACAAATGGACTAGATTACTTGTGCCTAGCAAAGAAGATCTCTGGAATGAACTAGGAAACCTCAGTGCATCGTGGAGAGTTTTAGTCTATCCTAACGGTCAATTCGAGGTCCGTTGTAGGACGTCTGTAACTGTTGATTAGGAACATAAAATATGCACTTGTTTTAAATGACAGATTACAGGTTTTCCATGTGCACACGCTGTTGTTGTTATCAAGAGGCATTGTGATTCGGTTTTCAACTTTGTTGAAGATTGCTTCTTCACAGCCCGATACAAACAATGTTATGAAGAGGATCTAGTTCCAGTTCCCGATACAGAACGGTACGAAATCAATGCTGATTCCAGCCCGGATAAAATACTTCCACCTATCCTAAACAAACGGCCTGGTAGACCTAAGCAAAAGAGAATTACTTCGTATGGAGAATTTCGAAGGGTAAAACCTACATCTTGCAAACGTTGTGGGAAAACCGAGCGCCACGATTCTTTGACCTATGCCTCAGTTTTTGGTACCGACAAGACAAACTTTCAGCCATAGACACACAATATCTTATTGTGTAAATTTTTTTAAGTTAACACATTTTCTTTGACTGTGTTCCGATATACTTATCGGCTTTTCTATTTTTCTCATATCATATTGTTACCTTTCTTAGACTAATTGTTATTAGTTTATACACATTTCGTTGTGCATCTTTAAGGTGCATATACTAATGCGTGTTTCATATTGAAATGAACTTGTACGACGGAACTGGATATCGATTACCGCATTATCTTTTTATGTATTCGTTTCATTATTCATACCAATTTTTTCTGTTATATTTACGTAATTTATTATGCATTCTCTACATCATAACACATCTATTTAGGAATATGCAGTCTACATATGCACATATGTAGAATGCATGCCCCATGCTTTCCGTGCATATTACTATGCATATTCATGTGTGAAACTTTTTATAAGGTTATAAACTCATTATTTTATTATGACCCATTTATACATACCGAAATTCATTTCATTGTTCATATTAAACTTCATAATCTATTTCATATTTGTATGCACATTCAATATTGTGGGAACTGCAGCCACTAAGACACGCTTATTTAGTCTTTTTGTGATTTAATTGTGTTATGAGTATTTTAGTTGTAATTTAATTCTGGATCCTAAAATGCAGATTTTATACCTTTATTTGTATTGAAAATTAACAATTAATTCCGGATCCTTAAAGTCGTGTCCACTTCTTCAAATAAATATACGGTTAAATTATTGTTAGCATTTTATGGGCACGTTCTAATTAATAGCATTTTATGTACACGCCCACTACCTATAATCAACAGTTACATTTAGTTATTCCCATTATGTACACGCCCATGATGTACATTAACTATCCCATGAATAAATATCATTCATGACTTGTAATATTATCTCTAACTATTAATATCTCGTCAATGGTGTAAATCAATCACTTCATTCTTACAATTTTTTGGTTTACGAAAATGCACAATTCTAGGATGATCGAAAATCTTCCGGACGAAATCACTATTCCTATTCTACTCTTTCTTCTATCGAAATTTCTATCCAAATACAAGTGTATCTCTAGAAAAGGGAAATTTGTAATAGGTTCTAGGTGGTTTGTAAACTCACACATGTTGAATATGAAAGCAGCAAATCATTTCTCATTGATACATAAATACCACGTTGCATGCCCCCCATATCTTACCAATATAATCTCGGTAGGGAATCTCCCTATGTTTCTAGGGAAATATCCAATCATGACGAAGAGTACGAGGTTCTTGGTAGCTATAATGGTCTAGTATTATTCTGCAATATCGAAGATCAATATTCTATAAAAAATCCCTACCACTCAATAATATATTATTGTTCCAAACAAACCCATTTCCTTTCCAAAGGGACACGACATAGCTTGGGTTTATTTTGGATTTGGGTATCTCAGAAGTTCTAATGACTACATCGTTATGCGAATTGCTTATCTATGGGATCAAAGCTGTGGTGTGACCGAGGTATGCACTTTCTCACGAAATTCAAATACGTGGCCAAACCTTCCCCCCTTCCCGTTTGATAATTACCCCTGTTCAAATGCATTCTTCGCTGGTGATCTTTTTCATTAGATGTTTGTTGGTCCTGAAAGGACTATATAACAAGTGTATGGGGGGGGGATACACTTGTATGCAAATTCTTTTCAACTTTGATCAAACCAGAGTTCGGCAAGTTTGTCTTGGACAACTCTGCTGAAGATGTACAACCTTTACAAAGATAACCAAACTACTAAGTACTACTGAGTACTTAGTTGGATGACTATCTAAGTTGGTTATAAGTGCGGAATTAGTAGTTGGCCCTTTAGTTTAAACTCCTTTAAGTTCTGAAATCACTTAAGCAATATAGTCCAGTTTTCAGGGAACTTGTCCAATACAGTTTTTGCACAGTCTTGAATATATGTTCTTTGAAAGATTAGTTTTGTGTGCAGTGTTGAATGTATGAGAGTACTTTGAAAGTAGATCAACACAAGAGTTTATAGTGGTTCATAGACTCAAGCTCCTACATCCACTTTCCCTGATTTAACAGGATAATTCCTTCACTCTTGGAATTAACTTGTTTTATAGTGCCAAGGTGCACTTGATCAAGAACACCACTCCTTGGTGAATTGATCCCTAGGATGTCTAGAGTCCTAGTACCCTCTTCTCAACTCAGAACTGAACTGTTCTTCTCTCAACAGTCAGCTCCTACCACTTCTACTACTACAACCTTCTCACTTTCTCACTTGAAAGGGGTAAGGGTTGAAGTAGGGTTGAAGTAAGGTTCCAACTAATGAGATATCCTTTACAATGAAGATCAGTGTATAAGGATAGGATATCTCTCTAAGCTTTGTATGGATATACAATGGAGTTCAGCTTAGAAGAAGTGTTTGAAGACTAAGATAGTCTTTTGAAAGCTTGAATGTTCTATGAGCTTCAGAATACTTGTGTATTTGGATTCTGTTGAGGTCAGTTGAGGTGCTTTCAAATGGTCTTCACACTTCTGTATTTATAGACAAATTTGAGGATTTGCCCGTTGGAGAGGCAGTCCCAAATTGCTATAAATGTCTTCCTTGAGTTCTTCAAACTGGAAGACAGATTCTTGATAGTGACATGTCCTCATTTGGGTAATAAACGGCTTGTAAGACTTTGTCTTCATTCTGCAGCACTCTTCCCAATGTCTGACTTTAAGATTCACTTGTTAGGACTTGGACATGGCTTCTGAAGGTTGATCCAATGATAGGACAACATTCCTTATCAAATGGAAAACTCTGCTTATCACTATCAGCATAGTTGGCTTGCTCTTCTTCAGATGACTTGACTCTTTCCCTTTGCTTCATGTAGATGTGATCTCAGCATGATTCAATGAAGCCTTTTAGGGTGTAGTTGTCTTTATCTCTTCAGCATAGTTGACTTTCAGGCTTCAGAACACTTTGTTCTGGTTTAATTGTGCTGAGACAATTCTTCTGGACAACTCTCCTGATCAGCATACTTGGCCTTTAAGCTTCAGAACCTTTGTTCTTGTTTTAATTGCACAGAGACAACTTCTCTGGACAACTTTCCAGATCAGAGCATTTGAATATACTTGGCCTTTTGAGCTTTAGAACCTTTGTTCTTGCTTTAATTGTGCAGAGACAACTTCTCTGGACAACTCTCCTGATCAGCATACTTGGTCTTCAATAGACTTAGTGATTGTTCCAGAATTTGAGCCTTGAGGGGACTTGATCTTGATGGTCTTCAAGGCATATGTTCCCCCTCAAATTGTGCATCTAATTATCTAAGAGCTGCCTAACATATCAGCTTCTCATCTAGCCTTATTCTATATGTTCTAACATTCTTAGAACATAATCATCTTGACTTAGGCATGTCTCAGGAGGTTTTGGTATTCAATCAAAACATTTATCATTTTATTCCCAACAATTTCCCCCTTTTTGATGATGCCAAAACCTATACATTTTATGCAAAAGTGACTTGACTACACCTATTACATTTATCTTCAGAAGACATGACTAGGGTCAATTTTCCTGAAAAAGAATGTGTTAGTGTACTCGCCATTCATGTTGCAATTAGGTTTCAAAGATAGGCATAGAGAGATTTCTGTAACAGTGTTTCTTGATTCAAAGATGTTCAACTATCATTCATTCAAAAGTACATTACAAGTATGTTGATAGTTGAAGTTAACATATCAGAGCATGGAATCAATGTTGGGATATGAATCCTATAAACAATGTTCTAGATGATGAAAGTATGTTTTGATGGCCAAAAACAACTTAAAGTTAGTAATATATGTGGTTCTAAGTCATCTTAACTAAGTCATCTGATGAGAAACTTAAATTGAGATTACTGATCTTAATGATATCTGAAATAAGTTTACTGATCTTATTTAGTAAAATTAAGAATAAGATTACTGGTCTTAACTGAGTCATATGGAATAAGATTACTGATCTGAGTATGGAAACTGAGAATAATTTTAGTGATCTTATATGAGATATTTGAATCTGAGTTACTGATCTTATATATTTACTGATCTTAAATGCTTACTGATCTTATATGTAAGTTACTGATCGTATATGAGTTTACTGGTCTTATTGTTTACTGATCAGATATATGAACTGTTAAGAACTAAGCTGATGTTTTGTATTGTATAGACAACTTATAGTATAGGACTTAGATATACTCATCTGTATATAGTTCAGTTGATGTATGGATAGGTTTTATATTTGTAAAGTTGTATTCTATTGTATTCAGCATTGTAAAGTTCAGAACAGTAGATTAGAACTAGATTAGAAGAAGATCAGAAGACTATGAAGACTCAGAAGACTACTTCAGAATAAGAAGACTTCAAGAAGAGTTGAAGAGAAGCTTAGAAGAAATCTGGAGAAGTTTTGAACAGTTTTAAGTTACTGTGCTGACTGGCTCAGCAGAGTAAAAAATCAGAAGAGTAAAAATCAGAACAGTAAGTTACTGTGCTGATTTGGTGAATTTGAAGAATAAGTTTGGATAACTTATTTAAAGAGTAACTGAATATATTTGAAGATATGCTGACTTGGAAGTTGAAGGAAGTTACAAAGTCGGTTACAAGAAGAAGTTACAAAAACAGTTTTAGAGTTAGTTGAGAGTTAGTTCACAAACTGCTAACTGTCATACTAAGTTCTATAAATACTGTGTGATCTCCTACTACTAAGACTACTGATCATAAAGCATTCACAAGCAATCTAAGTCTACAGAGCACAAGAAGAACTCACAGAGTTGAAGGAGATTAAAGAAGAGAAGAGCCACTGAATTGAAGAGAAGAATCAAAGGCTATTCAAAGAGAAGTTTTACTTTTCAAGTTTAAATTTGTATTTTGTAAAACAAGTGTGCTAGTTACTTGGAAAATTACTAGTAGATCGAAGATATACCTGGAGGTATAATCGATAAGATCACAGTCTTAATCTTGGGACTTTAAGCCACAAGAAACTCAAGGAAGAGTTAATAAAACATCACAACTGGGATTGTGAGAGTGGATGTAGACATTTGTCGAACCACTATAAAATTCTGTGTTCTTTACTTTTCTGTTTGATATTTGTTAAAACAAGAACAATAGAATTTATTAAGTAAAGATCTAAAGAAAAGTTGAGTATAAACTAGTAAGGCCCATATTGTTTTGAAAGTACTGATCTGAGCTAAGTAAGCACAGTACAGTACATAAGAAGACTAAATTCCGCATTGCATATTCTGATATTTTGAAAGATTTTTGAAAGTCTATTCACCCCTCCCCTCTAAACTTTCTTAGCTTACTCAATCTTAACTCAACTTTGGGACCAACAATCAAAATACTATTACATCAGAGCATATACTAAATACTTAATAACATCTAGATCTTCAAGTATCAGAGCAAAAACTTATATTAGATCAGAGCAAACAGATTTTCAAAACATCAGCATTCTTGACCAGACTTCAGCATAGATAACCAATTAAACATATCTCCAGATAAGATAAGTTTTTCAACCACCAAAAAGGTCAGAAGACTTAGCCATTCAGAGATCATCTTCTTTAGGTGGCACCATCCCATATTGTGCCCACACTCTTCTTTTCAGCTCCATGGCTTCTTGGTTGGTTCCTTTGGGTCCAAGGGTCATCTTGTTCAGTTTGAGGATCTCTAGAAACTCTCTCAGGATCCTTGACTGGTCAATCCATCCTTCAAGTTTTGGAGGCATGTAAATGATAGGCTTGGGAGCATTGAGTTCGATTCTTGCAATATCAGCAGCTGCAAGCAATTGTTGATATAGCTCTCTGTAGTACTCTATCATGAATTCAGCAAAAGAAGAGTTGGCATCTCCTCCATTCCATCTGTCAATGACATAATAATCATAGACAAACTCCCTTTTAGCCTCTTCCCAAGTATCATTCAGCTGAATTGGCACCCATTTATCCAAGTGTGGATATTTGGTGTCCATGGGAATCAGTAGCTGTGGCTTCATTTTGCTGTAGGTTGCTCTCCTTCTTCTTAGCTTTTGGAAGTCAGCTCTTCTCTTATCTCTTGCTCTGTTGGCCTCATCCATCAAGTCCATTTTCTCTTGGGCCCTCATCATGGCCAGTTTCTGTTGAGTTTCAGGGTCTTTACCATACCCTTCATGAAACAACTTTGATGGATCAAGAGCTAAGACAGTTGTCTTCTTTTTGGGCTCAGGTCCAAATCCTTCAGCAAAAAATTCTTTAATATTTTCAGTGGACTTGGGATCTTCAGCACTCTTGTCAGTTTCAGAAGATTTATCCTTTTCAGCACTCTTGGATACTTCAGCAGTTTTGTCTTTTTCAGCAGTCTTTGCCTTTTTGGAAGTAGGCTCATCATCATCAATTCTGAACTCAGGGGGCAGATCAAGGCTGTTGGGAAAATCAGTGAATGTTTCAGCTTTTCTTTTGTTTCCTTTGGCCTTCTTAATCTTTCCTCTAGTTTGGACACCTTCAGCATTCTTGTCCAAACCAGATACCTCTCCTCCTGGTCTTTGCTGTAGCCTAACTCTTTCCTCTTGTGCTGAGGCCATTGAGTTCTTCAAGGCAATTGCTAACTGCTCTTCTTCATCCAAATCTTCTATGTTCAGGACTGCTGGCTCTTTTCCTTTTCCTTCAGCAGCTTTGTCCTTTCCCTTAACTGGGCTTCCAATGACCAAGGCACCTTTTGCTCTTGCTCTTTCCCTTTCCCCCTTTTTGGCAGCATCAAAACACTGGGGTTTGAGCTCACTCATTGTTGTAGCCATTAGGGATTGGGCTAAGTTTAGAGATTTCATCTCTTCCAACAAATATACATTCTCATCATGTATATTATGCATCTTATCACTGCTCAAGCTAAGGAAAGCTAGAACAGGCTTCATCTTTTGTTGGACAATCTCCTCCAAGGTTGCTTTCAGAGATGCATCAAGTTGGGCCTTAAGAAGCTCAGTGAGGTTGGCCACTGCACTTTCAGCAATGTTGGCCATCACTTCTTGGGAAAACTTTTCTGAGGCTGCTTTCACCATAGCAAGCCTTTGTTCTTCTGCTCTTTTCTTCTGCAGTGTAGTCTTCTTGCCAAGTGCTTGTTTGACAGTTAGTCTGAGAGCTTTGACATTGGCATTATGATTATCTCTCAGCAGCTTTTGTTCCTTCTTGACCTCCTCTGAGATGGATTCCATAGTGGATTTGGCTTTTTGAACTTCAGTGGAAATGGTTTGGAGACCAGTTTCCACACCACTTATCCTTGCTTCCAAGGTGGGTAGCACCACATCCTCAGAGCCTGTTAATCTCATTTCCACAGATGCTAGAGTTCTTCCTTGCTTATTCAATGCTCCTGATGTTTCAGCATGAGCAGACTGGACTTGATAAGCCAAAGAGTCCAACTTCTCTGATTGCATTCCAAGCAAGGCTTGTGCTGAGCCTGTATCTACTTGGATAGGGGCATCTGTCAAGAACTCATCTGCAAATATTTGGTCAAGAGAAATACCTGCAATGTTAGACAAATCAAACATGTTAGGGAATAAACACTCATCACCCTCAATTTCTTTTGCATAAGACTCTGATACATCAGCAACCTTCTTCTCATTTTCAACCTTTTCTTTTCTTCCTTCATTTAAAATGTCCTCACCCAAGGAATCAGGCCTCCTTTCATCAAGGGATTCTTGAAGTTCAGATTTGACTTCAAGAATAACCTGTCCTTCCTCACTTATACCACCCTCTATTTGTGGTACACTCACTATCTTAGTGATTACAACCTCTCTTTCATCCTCTACTCCCTCTGATTTTTTGACTAAACTCTCCTTTTCAACACCTTCACCTAGACCTGCAACATCTCCACCTTCAACAAGGTTCAAAGATGGCAGTTGTGGGGAGATCACAGTGCTTATTTCAGCAGCCACTGAGTCATCCTGAATGATTAAGGGCTGATCAGTGTCCAACTCTTCTGACACTGAATAGGCCTTAACCAAACCAGCCTCTAAGTTAGGAACCTCAACATCTTTAGGATGTGCCTTGGGTTCAGAAGAACCTTCATTGGCAGATGTATCTTTGGTTGTGTTACCACCCTTGGTCAACACCTTTGATGAAGCAGAGACTTTCCTATGATAGGTTAAGAGGGGAGTTGAAAGCAGATTGGATTCAGAAGGGTTGGGGTTGGTTTCAGGAGGGTTGGGTTTTGAGGGGTTTGAGGGATCATCAGGGGAATCATCATCATTTGAGCTACTATCAGAGTGTTTGATGCCCTTAGCTTTTCTTTCCTTCTCCTCAATGATCTTCTCATCTACTAACTTTGCAAAAACTTCCTCATCAATGAGAAATCTTGTTTTTAGCACACCAGCAAAGTGTAGCAGTCTGCTTTCCTCTACTTGCCACCAGTTTGCACCCTTATCTTGGATGACTTGTGATATCTCCATTATTGTTTTGTATTTAACATCCACAAGCATCCTCAAATCATGAAAAGTCTTCTGAATTCTTGGAAATTCAGCAAGTTGTGGATACAAACTGTCCACAGTAGCCTTGGCTCCACCTCTAAGCATACTCTCATAAGTATACTCCTCCTCATTCTCATTAGATGGAGAACTTTGGGCTATAGGGGAGTGGGCTGTGGTTTCATTAATTGCAGCTTCAGGCAAATTGAGTTCAGGAGGGTTGGCTTCAGAAGGGTTAGGCTCAATTGAAGGTTCCTCAGTTGCTTTTAAGAGCAATGATTCTGAGGGGGCTTTGCTCAGGGGAGTTGGCTCATGAAGTGCATGTTCTAAGAGTTTGGAGTAATTTAGCATAGATGAATCAAGAGGGGACAGGAGCCTTGTCTCATCCACTGCTAAGTCTGCTAGCACATCAATGTCACTTCTCTGCACACTTCCTTCTGGAGAGTATCTCTTAGTAAGATTGACAGGGGTGATAGGCTGGTTGGAAGGGGTAACATGGGTTTCAGGGGAGTTGGGTTCAATATTTTGGGTTTCAGGGATGTTGGCTTCTAAGGGTTGGCCTTCAGGGATTTTGGACTCTGGAGTTCCAGAACCAGAAGAGTTGGTCCTGGACTTAGATTTTGTCCTACTTTCAGCCCTGCTCTCCCTTAGAGCAATTTGAAGAGATCTTTCTTCCTGAAATTCGAGCACCTTCTCAGTGGGCTTGACTCTCCTCTTGCTTCCCCTACTGCTTCCACTGCCTTCCACTTTTTTCTCAGGGACAACTTCCCTGGGCCTCTTATCACCTTTCTTCTTTTGTCTTGTCTCATTATACTTCAGCCTCAACTCTTCTGAGTGGTCAGAAGGCACATTCACTCCCTCTTCTGCCACTTCATTAACTTCAGCTGATGCTCCTGAGGCTTCTCCTGAAGATATTTGAGACACTTTCTTGGATTTGATAGCCCTGGCCTTAGTTCTCTTCTTTAATTTGGGCTTTTCTTCAATCCTTTCAGCAGGGTTGGCCATTATCAACCTCCTTTGCTCAGTCTTTTTGCTGAGTTTTCTGAACATGATTTTCTGGGCTGGGAGGGGTTTGGCAAAGGTCTGCATCTCAGAGTAGTGAGCAAACTTCTCAATTAGTAAACTTGCCCTTGTGCAGTATTTGAGCTTGCTCTCCAACACAACCTTGTTGTGAGCTTTTACTTTGAATTTTGCCTTTTCTTTCATCATCTCAGATAAGATGAAAGTTCTCCAATCAAACTTGATGCCTTTATCACTGGCATCAATAACAGCTGCCATAATCCTTATCCTTGGATGACTGACCTGCTCCAAACTGCCAGTGTTGCTTAGCAAGCTTTTGGCAACTACTTCAAACAGGGTCAAGAACTTTGGCTTGAGGGTCCTCTTATGTTGAGTAGAGGATAGTGGCCCGGGAGTAATAAGCCATTCTTGAGCAATCTCTTCTTCAAGCCCATTACCATAAAGTTCTGGATTTCTTCCTTCTGAAGGCAGACCAAAGGCAGCATCAACATCTTCCTCAGAGAATTTTACTCTATGAAATCTTTCCTCTTCTTCACCATCTGCAACATAGGACAGTCTTGTGATAACCTCACCATCTTCAGGTTTCCCTCTCCATTTAAGAAATGCAAAGAACTCAGCCATGTATGATTCAAGACAAGAATCTGGCCTTTCTTGCATGAACTTTTGGAGACCTGCTATTCTCAACCATCTCAAGGTTGGAGTAACATTAGGATCCTCACTCTCAAAAGAAAGGATTGGCTCGAATGTGAGGTTGTTTTTGTGGCTCAGATAGCCAAAATCAAGGTCAAGTTCCTTGTTAGAGAAATCAACAACCATCTCTGGTTTTGCTTTGGGAGCCATTGAAGGTTACAAAGAGAAAAATTTGAGAGAGTTTGAGAGTGTTTGAAGTAGATGAGAGCTAGGGTTTCGAATACTTGGGGAATAAGTGTTTGTGGGGGATCTTAAGACTTGTGAATATTCTAAAAAGAATGTTTGTCAATGAGTTGGTGAAGTCTTGAGGCAATTCAACGGTTAACAAAAATGGAAATCCAAAATGGACGGCCAGGATTGACTTCAGGGGAGTTGTCCAATTTTGATCCAATGGTCAAAAACCAATGTAACAGAGAGTAATTGGTTTTATTCAAAACGTGGAGGTTATTTAATATTAGTTAATGGTTGGGGAGTTTTCAAGGTAGATCATGGCTTGAAAAGGTGTAATGCCAACAAGAGTTAAATCTTGGCATTTAATGCATGGAAAGTGACCTTTTGGGTAGGAGACAAATTAAATCCCAAAAAGATGATATCTGTATATGGAATGGGACAGATTTCGAAATAGGCAATGATTACCCAAAATAGGTGTTTATCAGACCAAGATTTGGTTTGATAGCTAGGACAACTTATCTGACCCCACTTGGACAAGTGTCCTGAAAAGATGTGGACAAGTGTCCTGAATGATTTAGGCCATCTCTTCTGAATTTCAGTAGACTTGACCAAGTCTGCTGAACATCATTTCTGTTCCCTTTCCTCCCATTAACTTCAATAGGATTTACTTGTCCAACTTCCCTGGATCAAGTAATCCCAATTCTGCTGATAGCTCCAGAAATCTTGCCTCTGCAAGTGGCTTAGTCAATATATCAGCTTTTTGATGATCTGTGTGGATTTTTACCAACTTTATGTCCTTCTTCTCCACATGGTCTCTAATGAAGTGATGCTTGATATCCACATGCTTGCATCTTGTGTGCAATACAGGATTCTGTGATATTGCAATAACACTGTTATTATCACAGAATATGGGCACTTCAGTAGAGTTGACATTGTAGTCTCTTAATTGTTGTCTTAACCAAAGAATTTGAGCACAACAACTTCCAGCAGCAACATATTCAGCTTCAGTGGTGGAGGTAGCCACTGTGTTTTGCTTCTTGGAAAACCAAGATATGAGTTTGTTGCCCAAGAATTGACAAGTCCCTGAGGTGGACTTTCTGTCAATTCTACACCCTCCATAATCAGCATCTGAGTAGCTAGTTAACTCAATGTTGTCATCAGCAGGGTACCAAAGGCCTAGATTTTCAGTGCCTTTGAGATACCTCAAGATCCTTTTTGCAGCCTCAAGATGGCTTTTCTTAGGATTTGCTTGAAACCTTGCACAAACACCTACTGCAAATGTGATGTCAGGTCTGCTGGCAGTGAGATAGAGGAGTGAACCAATGATTCCTCTATACTCAGTAGAGTTGGTTGAAATACCACTCTCATCAGGATCCATCTTCCAATTTGTGTTCATTGGGATCCTTACTGGCTTGCTAGTTGTACACCCAAATTTCTTGATCATTTCTCTGGTGTACTTAGCTTGATTGATGAAGATTCCTTCTTTGGATTGCTTGACTTGAAGTCCCAAAAAGAAGTTCATCAGACCCATCATGGACATCTCAAACTTGCTTTGCATGAGCTTGGAGAATTTCTCACACAGCTTCTCATTTGGGGATCCAAATATGATGTCATCCACATATATTTGGACAAGCAGGATGTCCTCTCCTTCAGTGATTCTGAAGAGAGTTCTGTCCACAGTTCCTTTGATAAAACCATGATACAAGAGGAACTGTGACAGGGTGTCATACCAGGCTCTTGGAGCTTGCTTGAGTCCATATAGAGCTTTCTTCAATCTGTAGACTTGATTTCCAATCTCAAAGCCAGGTGGTTGCTCCACATAGACTTCTTCTTTTAAAACTCCATTCAAGAAGGCACTCTTGACATCCATTTGGTATACTTTGAACCTCTTGTGGGCTGCATAGGCTAAGAACAGTCTGATTGCTTCTAGCCTTGCCACAGGTGCAAAGGTCTCATCATAGTCAATGCCTTCTGATTGACAATAGCCTTTTGCCACTAGTCTGGCCTTGTTTCTGACAATCACATCATTTTCATTCTTCTTGTTCTTGAACACCCATTTGGTTCCAATAACATCTTGATGTGAAGGTCTATCCACCAGCTCCCATACATCATTTCTGGTGAATTGGTTTAGCTCTTCCTGCATTGCTGTGATCCAGTTTGCATCCTGAAGTGCTTCATCAATGTCTTTTGGTTCCTGTTCTGATAAGAAACAACAAAACATATCACTTTCACCATGAAAACTTCTGGTTTTGACTCCTATATTTGGATCACCAAGTATCAGATTGGTAGGATGGTCAGATAACCAAGTCCTCCTTTTTCTGATCCCTTCAGTAGAGTTGTCCTCTACTAAGGTTGAGTCACCAGTGTTATAGAATTCAGGATAATTGAATGCGGGATCTAATTCAGGATCATATTCAGGGATGTTGTCCTCAATGTTTGGAACATTGGCATTTTCAACATTTATGGTTCCCCCTTGAATATTGGATTCATTAACTACTTCAGCAGAGCCTGCTTCTTCATTGGTAGTTGTTACCTGAGGGTGAACTAGGATTGGATCATTCAGTTCATCATTTCCTTCATTGGGTCTGCTTCAGGAATATTGCCTTCAGGATTGTTGTCCAGTGTGGCATTTTCAGGAAGATTGTCTTGGACAACATCTATGAATTCAGTGTCCTTGTCTTTTAGGCTTAGTCTGATTGTTCTCTGTGTGATTTCTTCAGTGTCCAGGTTTTTGTTCCTGATCTCAAAGATAGATTCATCAAACACAACATGAGGTGTTTCTTCCACAACAAGGGTTTTCTTGTTGTAGACTCTGAAAGCTCTACTGATTTGAGAGTATCCAAGAAATACTCCCTCATCAGCTTTGCTATCAAAGGCTTTCAACTGTTCGTTCCCATTATTGTGAATGAAACACTTACAACCAAATATGTGGAAGTATGACACTTTAGGCAATCTTCCTTTCCAGAGTTCATAGGGGGTTTTGCCTTGCCCCTTAGTAATCAAACATCTATTCTGAGTATGGCATGCATTATTTATGGCTTCAGCCCAAAACCTCTTAGGTAGATTAGAATCAGCAATTAAGGTTCTAGCAGCTTCTTTTAGAGTTCTATTCCTTCTTTCTGCAACTCCATTTTGTTGAGGAGTTTTAGCTGCTAAGGTTTCATGAGCTATTCCATTTGAAGTGCAATACTCATTGATGTATGAATTTATGAACTCAGTGCCTTTATCAGATCTTATCTTGATAATGTTAAGGCTTTTCTCATTTGACAGTCTCTTTAAAAGTTCAGGCAGTTTGACTTGTGTTTCCTTCTTATTAAGGAGAAATACTACCCATGTGAACCTAGAAAAGTCATCTACTACAACCAATGTGTATTTCCTTCCATTTATGCTTGAAGGGGTAATTGGTCAAAATAAGTCCATATGTAAAAGTTCAAGTACCCTTTCAGTAGAAATGACTGGTTTTCCTTTGAATGAGGCTTTAATCTGTTTTCCTTCTTGGCATGGTTTGCAGACATGCTCCTTTATGAAAACCTCATTGGGTAGTCCTTTTACTAAAGCATTTCTAGCAAGTTTGTTCATTGATTTGAAGTTCAGGTGGTTTAGCCTTTTATGCCATAACCAACTTTGTTCACTAGAGCTCTTAGCAATGAAACATGCAGCATCAGTAGACTTGTCCCAGTTTGCAAAATACACATTTCCTTTCCTAGTTCCAGTCAATAGAGTTTGTTGAGTCTTATCTTTGATTAAACATTTTCCACTTGAAAACTCAACATTGAAATCTTTATCACAGAATTGACTGATACTTAGGAGATTATATTTGAGACCAGCTACATAAGATACATTGGTCACTTTGATGTTACCAATCATCAAAGTACCATAACCTTTTGTTGTTGCTTGTGAGCTGTCTCCAAATATGACATTTGGGTCTTCTTTTTCCATAAAATCAGTGAGGAGTTCCTTGTTTCCAGTCATGTGCCTTGAGCATCCACTGTCAAGGTACCATGCTGTCTTTTTGCTCATACTCCTCTTCTTGTGGCCCAATGGTACCTGCAATTAGATAGGTTTAGGTACCCTTTGAGTTTTGGGTCCTGAGAGGTTAGCTGTACCTTTTGGAACCCAAACTTGCCTAATTACCCTGATTGATTCAAGGTGGCTAAGTTGTGTTCCTTGTGCATCAATATACACTGCCTTTCCCTTAAATGCCTTTGGGAAGGTGTGTGTGAAAGTGTTAACTTTGTAAGTTTCAGGAGGGTTGTCAAATCTCCTGAACTTATAAGTTCTTTGTGCAGCTTGATGAAATCTTTGAGGAAATGTCTTTTTATGACCATTACCCTTTGGCACGAATGGTTTTGGTTGTCTCATTTATTCTGCCCTTGAGGATAGTTGTCCTTTGGTCTATTCAGCTGAGGCTTTCTCAGAAGAGTTGGCATCTCCTCCATTCCATCTGTCAATGACATAATAATCATAGACAAACTCCCTTTTAGCCTCTTCCCATATGTCATTCAGTTGAATGGGCACCCATTTATCCAGGGATCAAAGCTGTGGTGTGACCGAGGTATGCACTTTCTCACGAAATTCAAATACGTGGCCAAACCTTCCCCCCTTCCCGTTTGATAATTACCCCTGTTCAAATGCATTCTTCGCTGGTGATCTTTTTCATTAGATGTTCAACGCTGGTAAAGCTCGCTATCAGTTGGCTACATTTGATATTCTAAATTCTACGTACTCATTGATTAAAATTCCTGATTTTAAGATTGTTCCTTTGAACTTAGAAGTTGAAGGTTTGGATGATGATACAATTGCAGTATATTGTAGTAGTTTGACCACACCAGAAGGTAGTTTTTATAGTAAGTATTTCTTTCAAATGCACTTACTTACTTACTCATCAGGTATCCCTACTTGGTCAAGTATTTCAATTTTCAAAAGAACACTATTACCTAACCATTACCATATATCATCAATAACCTTTCTCAACCAAGAGAGAACATAAATAATGTTCCTTGTACAACCATGGGGAGACTACTATTGCTACGATGCAATTGCAAAGACGTTTCAAGTTATAGAGGAATACGAAATGACATGCGGGGTTCAACATGCGTACAAGTATATTCTGTCTCTTGTATCTCCTTGCAATAAATAGTTTATTGATAAATATTTTATTGTAACACTAATGTCTAATATATTGCGTTCTATTTCAATTAAAATATTAATTGGTATGTTCATTTTATTCATGCTTCATAATTACAGTTTGTATCTAATATATATAATGTCCACATAGTGATAATGATGTTATTTATGCTTATAAAATAATCGTTAAATTTAAGACATTTCTTATGTATTACAAAATAATATTTAATCTAATAAGTTACATGAATTTATATGTATAGATGATATTCACAATTATTAGAAGATAATTAATATGCAGAAAACGAATCATATTTTATACTTTAGATTATATTATATTCCTTAATTATATAAAATCATTCAAATTTATTTAGCATTTCAATTAACTATAGCTATCATATTATAAATCGAGATGCATACTAAAAAAATTATCTGAAATATAATATTTTATTTTATTAACTATAACATTTACTATAATTTTATACAATAACTATTAAAACTATTATACAATAAATATTGGCGGGATTAACATGTAATTAATTGATTAGACATATTCCTGAACCGCCTCAATTAAATTTCTGAATGGACACATCCATCTTGCTTGTGGAATTCGAAAACTTTTGTTTTAAATAAGGTGACTTTTCACATTCAATTTATTAAGTCATTCAAACTACTTTCTTTCACACATTCAATCTAACTTTCTGAATCATCTTCACAAACTAAGATCTATCAAACACTTCAACTTTCAACGATCGTAAGATGAACAACCACATCCCTCAAATGCACATTCCATCCGAAATCAGAGATCATCTTTTGGAATTTCTAGATCCAAAACATTTATGCAGAATGAAGTGTGCTACCAAACATTGGAAGGATTTAATATCCTCAAAATCGTTTGTGGATTCTCAACTAGCCCGAATCAAAAGCCAGTACAGGTATGCTTTCATTCACAAAAATGTAGTTGCTAGCCCCCAGTGACTTATTTAACGGAGGGATATGGTGAACCTGGTACTAGGCGTTTTATAAGAGACAATGCAGACGATTATGAATTCCTTGGTACTTATAACGGATTAGTTTTATTCTGCAACACTCTTGATGAGTTTCATTTGTCAAACCCCCTCCACAAATCAATCCCTAGTTTTACCACCAGTTCTAGACCACATGCGTCCCTTTTTAGGGCAAGAGTCCTCTTATTTTGGTCTTGGATATGATGTAATGAATGATGATTTTTTGATTATTCGAGTTTGTTGTTTTCTTAGAAGGGTACAGTTCATCTGTTTGTTTGTACTCTAGGAATAACAAGTGTTGGTCATCCTTACCTCCTTTTCCAAGCCAATATTCCCCTATTGATAATGCATGTTTTGTTGGAGGACTTTTCCATTGGAATGTATACAGATCTGATGGACATGCATTAGTAACTTTTGATTGTCAAAATCATGTCTACGGGGAGGTTGCGGTTCCTGACTTTATCCTAGGCCAATGGTTTTATAAATATCAAGACTTGGATGATAACAATTTGGCCGTTTTTACTGATCGTCTCACTGTTGATGAGTATGGTGTGAGTCGATATTTTCTTCAAGTGCATATTTTAAATTACTCATCAGATAACATGAATTGGTCATCTTTCAACGTATTCATGGAAGGTTATTTACCTGACGGTTTTGCCCTCGAGCCAATCTCCTACCTAAATTCAACAAGGACACTATTGAAGTTTAGTGTTAAGCCATTTGGCTCATTCTTCTCGTACGATATTGCTACAAGGAATTTTTCAAGGCAGGAGGGTATTGAATCGTGGCCGGATTGTCCCAAATCGTACAAGTATATCAAGACTTTTGTATCACCGCACCCCTAATTATATATATAGTTTCATTGTGTAGTAATTGTTATTTTTGTCACATATGTTTAGTATATTAATGAAAAAGTTACTTTTTGTAGTTGTATTAAACATTTGTCCCTTATTAAGTTAGTCTATGTTTATTATGTGTATTGAATGTTGTTTGTTATATTTATAAGACTGTAAAAATATTGTTCATTGTGATATTCATAATCAATGGATATTCATAGTCAATTGATATTCTTGTTGTTTTGTTTTGTTCGGAAGTAACTTTAACACTCTTATGTGTACTAATATTATTGCTCGAGTTAATTTATAAATTTTCCAAATGTTAATGTCGATTCAACTTGAATCCTATCTTAACTCATATCTGAATAAACATTATTATATTCATATAAATATGCACATTACTGTATGCACGTATATGTACATATCACATGTGTACATGCACATATGTATGTACATTATTATATTCATATAAATATGCACATGTATAGAAGCCTATCACATAGTGCATTTTTTCGTGTGCATAGTTATGTTCCAGTGCACATTGTGTGTGTTCATATGTAAGTGACTGCGGTCCAGTTAGCATCTACGTGCATACACTATTTTTTTCGTATTCCCAACTGTTCATGCTCTCGTGCATACTGTAATGTTCATCTACAAGTGAACACCATAATGTGCATATCTAGTGTTCACACTTACCTGACTACAACATCCTGCATATCGAGGTTTGGGATATCATGGTTCATACTGCATAATACAATTCGTTGACATAGAACGTACCAAAATTAACCAAGCCATAAATCAGATCAATCCATAACAAAAAATCCGAAATAAAAAAACAATATCCAATAACAAAACAAACTTCACAAATAGTCATATAATACTGGAAATTAGAAATCCATATCATAAGCAATGATAATGGATATTGTTTATCCAACTTAGAGACCTAAAAAAAAAAAAAAAACGTTAAGTAGCCAGTATTCATGAGGACTTCACAAAACGATTAATAAAATTAAAAAAATCACCGACTTGTAGAAATCCAACTTATAAACTGTCTTTCGTGCAATAATCCCAGGTCTGATATGCAATCAATTTACTCAATAGTCATATGCAAAGGGTCAACGAACGATTCCACAATCCTAGATCTCATTGTGCTAGCAACAAGTTTTCCAAAATCTCCGATCTGAGGAACCTCCCCATTGTAGATGAATCAATTTCCTTGCACATAATGACTCCACAGTCTAATGAATCAAACCCCTGTCTACAAGTTTCAGCAGCAACTGGATACTTGAATGACATTCTTAAGTAAATGTGATTAGGCTTCCTTGCTTTGAACAGTTCGACCAATTTTCCATCAACATACTTCACGTACCATAATTGTACAAATGATACAAATACATAAGTGTGTATAAGTTAAACAATAATATTACAATCAGACTAAAGCGAAAACATATATGACACGGTATTACTTACCACATTTAACGATTCTGCCAAATATGGATCTACATGTGCTTTTGTCATTGGAGGAATTGAGTTATAGAAAGTCCATTCCCTAGTTGTCAGATCAAGAAGCAGTGTCCAATGATCAATGACTTTTAGACCCGTGGACGATCCCAATTCAGAAACAATTATTGGGAACATAAATATGGTTTTGTCTATGTTATCCTCAATAACTTTATCTATAAGTGAGTTAAATGCTTTTTGTTTGGCTATGTGACGATTTGTAATTATTGTCTGCACAAAAATATGTAACCGAAATTTTTTAGTTATTTTTAACTGAACAAAATCTATTTTATTTAATAACATAACACAAATGTGAAATGAAGAAATACCCAACATGTCGTTGTAAACACTTTCACACGTCTTGACTGTGGCCTCAGACTGAATAGAACTGATCTTAACATATCCCCCATGCATTAACTACCTATAATTTGTTAAAACATAAACAATTTACAGTAAAACCTCTCAAAAAGAATACTCTATTAAGGAATAAACTCGATCTCTTTAGGAATAAAAATTCATGGTCCCAACTTGGGACCAGTTATAATTTGGAATAAACTCCATATTGTCATAATTCATATTTTTTCAAGTCCCAACATAAAGAAATACACCTCCATTTAGGAATAAATCATAATAATATATATAATTTTATAATAGATTTAAGTTGATTTAAAATACTTGTTCAAGGTTGATTGTGACAATGATTTAATCTTTTGTGTTGTAACCTTATCCTTCAACTTGCATGTGCGCATTAGCTCGTCCACATGACCACCTTCTTGTTGAACCCAAAACATTTCCAACTTGTCGAGTAAGCTTAAAAAAAATGTATTATACATAGTATTTATAGATGAAAAAATTAAAGCAATCAAAAGCAAGTACATGCATCTATGGTGGGTGACTCTTGAGTATTGTCTTTTCATATTACGTGAGTAAATTAGTTCAATTAAGTTCAACACATTACTTCATGTACATGTATCTACTAATTATACCATTATATAATATACATGCATTTAAAAAAAAAAACCTTATAACTCTATTTAGGAATAACCCCCATTTATGAATATTTTTTTGTGGTCCCAAGGATATGACTATAGAGAGGTTTTACTGTATATACAAATTGTATGGTACAATATATACAATATGAGTAAATAAAACTATATACCTGACTGGTAATTTGCCCATCATTTGCAATGTCAATTAACATCTGAATTGACACATCAACAAGTGATATATCCACATGCCAAACAATGCAACTGAAATATGCATACTTTATTGTTGGGATATGAATCTGTGAAACAATGTTCTAATTGATGTGTATGTTTTGATGGCCAAAAGCAACTTAAGGATAATGGTATATGTGATTATATGTTGATATAAAAGTTCTATAGAGATTAAGTTTACTGATCTTAGTATGGAAACTGAGAATAAGTTTACTGATCTTAGTAAGAAATACTGAAATAAGTTTACTGATCTTATATGTAAATTACTGATCTTAGGTGTTTACTGATCTTATTATATTTACTGATTTGATATATGAACTGTTAGGAACTAAGCTGATGTTTTGTATTGTATAGACATCTTATAGTATAGGATTTAGATATACTCATCTGTATATAGTTCAGCTGATGTATGGATAGGTTTTATATTTGTAAAGTTGTATTCTATTGTATTCAGCATTGTAAAAGTTCAGAACAGTAAGGTTAGGAATAGATTAGAAGAGGATCAGAAGACTAATGAAGACTCAGAAGACTACTTCAGAATAAGAAGACTTCAAGAAGAGTTGAAGAAGAGATTAGAAGAAATCTGAAGAAGTTATAACAGCTTTAAGTTACTGTGCTGACTGGCTCAGCAGAGTAAAAATCCGAAGAGTAAAAATCAGAACAGTAAGTTACTGTGCTGATTTGGTGAAATTGAAGAATAAGTTTGGAAAGCTTATTTAAGAAGTAACTGAAGATTTATTGAAGATATGCTGACTTGGAAGGAAGTTACAAAGTCGGTTACAAGAAGAAGTTACAAAAACAGTTTTAGAGTTAGTTGAGAGTTAGTTCACAAACTGCTAACTGTCATACTAAGTTCTATAAATACTGTGTGATCTCCTACTGCTAAGACTACTGATCATAAAAGCATTCACAAGCAATCTAAGTCTACAGAGCACAAGAAGAACTCACAGAGTTGAAGGAGATTAAAGAAGAGAAGAGCCACTGAATTGAAGAGAAGAAATCAAAGGCTACTTAAAGAGAAGTTTTACTTTTCAGTTTTAAGTTTGTGTTTTGTAAAACAAGTGTGCTAGTTACTTGTAGAATTACTAGTCGATCGAAGATACACTTGGAAGTGTAATCGAAAAGATCACAGTCTTAATCTTGGGACTTTAAGCCACAAGAAACTCAAGGAAGAGTAATAAAACTTCACAACTGGAGTTGTGAGAGTGGATGTAGACATTTGTCGAACCACTATAAAATTCTGTGTTCTTTACATTTTCTGTTTGATATTTGTTTGAATTGTTTAACTAAGAACATTAAGAATTTATTAAGTAAAGATCTAAAGAAAAGTTGAGTATAAACTAGTAAGGCCCATATTGTTTTGAAAGTACTGGTCTGAGCTAAGTAAGCACAGTATAATACATAAGAAGACTAAATTCCGCATTGCATATTCTGATATTTTGAAAGATTTTTAAAAGTCTATTCACCCCTCCCATCTAGACTTTTACTAGCTTAATCAATTTTAACTCAACTTTGGGACCAACATTTATTACAAGGAAGATAGAGAAAAGAATGTATAACAATATAAACAACATATAGACATGTCAATTTTATTTATATATAATACTTGTAATTGAACAAAATACGTTGTACTTACTGTGGACCATTGTTCTTTAGCTCAGTGAATAGTTGCTCTCTAACATAGGCAGATATGCTTCTCACTGTTGCCAGTTTATTGTTGAAAGGGTACCTGACGACTGCTTTTGGCATTTTTTCCACATCTTCATTCACAGGTGCATCGTCATCATCGTCATTTATTTCATGAACTGCTATCAATTCATTTGTAAGAGGTTGAGGGGATAATATCACAGGTTTCCTGTCATCTGTTTCGCTCCTTCCCTTAATCCGATCAATTAATGAACCCGGAGATGGCCACTTTTTCTTCTTCCGCACCTTCTTTTTAGGGGTCTTTTCACAAGATTCTACTACTGGCTAAACCAATCCCACATCTGGCTGCTTCATTTTGTCATCTACAACATCATTCAAAACTCCATCTTCCATGTTTTCAACACCCATCTCAAATTCATTGTCCTCCAACATTGTATTTGAACAAAGTTCAGCCGTGACTTCTAAATTCTTCACCAACCTTTGGTTCTCGGCTTTCAATGCTATAATCTCATTATCTTTAACACTCAATTGCTTGTTAAAATTTTCCTTGATATCTTCTAGCTCTTTCTTACCAGCAACTAATTGAGATACTAGCATCTCAACCCTGTTTGCAAACCTCTCGTTATCACCTTTCAACTTTTTAAGTTCGCTGTCCTTTTTGGATAACTCTTCATCACAACTTAACCTGACATTGAGAATTTGTTTCTGCAGAACACCTATGTGAGCAACCAAATCATCAACCTTCCTCACACTGGTCTTTTCACCTACAGAATCAGTCATATTCTCATTCACACCCACATTGCCTCCTGCAATACCCTTACCACTATCATCAATAGCAGCTTGTCCGTCATCAACCACATCTCCACCAGTTCTGTTTATATCCTTACACACCATAAGAACAGGATCATTCTCATCTCTGAAATTTACCCCCGCAGACAAATCTTTCTCAAAACCAATATCAAAAGACGGGAATTCAATTGAAAAGTCTTCTTTCCATTAAAACTGGATCCAACCTCCACACCTTTTGAAGTTGAACCTTGAAATATCACATTCTGTTTTTCAACAACATTAAAGACTGTGTGTAATGTTTTAGGTCTTGTTGAAACATAAAACGAGACCTTGTCAACCGCAGAAGGTGTACCACTTTCTGTCTCAATTGCCGTCGTATCTACGCATCTGAATTGACGAAGAATCAAGAGTTGTTCCTTCTCATCTGTTGTAGCTTTTAGTTCGTCAGTAAAAACCTGTTTTCACATAACATCATAACTAAGTCTGCATTGCTTGAAAAAATTTAATCAAATCAATTTAATTATAAATAATATTACTTGGGTGGAACGACTCAATTTCCCATCTAATATTGCCAAATGCAGTGCTCCAACATCCCATTTCAGGAATCGAGGGAAAGCGGATGGATTAATTGGCTTAACGAGCCTGGTATGCTCGCATAACCAAAACTCCATTAAACATAGACAAAACGAACTGTAAAAAACGTAATGAAGACTATGTAAAAACTTTACTAGACAATGCAATGTATTGAAAAGTCATAAATGAGAAGAATTTTACCGGTAACATCATTGCACAACCACCCACCTTTAACTGCTTGCTTCTCCTTAGCTGACGTTTCAATTGGTCAACGATAAAAGTATTCCAGTCATACTTGCAAATATTTGAAAAGTTCTCCAAGTACATTGTCAAATGCCAAGGGACAGCTGAACTTCGAACTGGGCACAGAACAGACACCAATAGATAACAACATAAAAACCTTACCATCCTTACTTGATTCAGCATAATTTCTCCTAACAACAACGTTCAACGTCGTCAGTATCTGAGGTTTATACAAAGAATTATAGTATTGTGGCCTTGCTTCCATATCTTTCCCAAAACATCTATGAACCCAAGCAGGGTGATGATACTCATCCACCCTCTATCTGATTTCATCACTCCCACAGCTTATTCCAAGTATAAGCTTTGCATTAGACTTGGACAAGAATAGCCTAGTTCCTCCGATCACAAAACTTTCCGTTTCAAAGTCGAATCGCCTAACAATCTTCACTATATCACTCTCGTATTTCTTACACCTCTTCTTTAACGTAGCACTAACATTAATGCAAAGTGAATTCATTAGTAGCCAGAATGGAGTCTTCTTCAATTCCACTATATGCTGCTCTGTAAACACAGCTCCTTTCAAATCCTTAATAGGCGTCCTCATATTTGACCTATAGTATGTTTGAGTCAAGTCGACCTCTACTCCACCTACAACAGAAATAAACTCTTCATATAAATCTGTGCATATTTAATGTATACAATTAATTTTATTCTGGAAACAGTCTTACCAAAACAGTTCTCAGGTTTGATAGATTGAACCTCTTTGTCCTTCCTTGCTTGCTTTCTAATCCTCTTATATCTTTCAATGTCAGTATCTGCATTAAACATTTCATATTGAAATTGCATTATTATCTTACAAAATCTAGTCAAACAAAATTGTTTATTAAAGATTTGTAAAACAAATATCTAACAACACAAAAAACCATATGATTAAATAAAGAAGGGTAAATTCTTATTATAGTCATTTAAATACACCTTAATTATAAATATGATTAATTACCTTATGTGTCAGAAGTTGGATACTTATTTCTCCTTTTCACAGTTTCGTCTTCACTTTCAAAATCTATTCAATTACAAAAATATTCATTGTTTGTAAAAAAAATTATTATTTCCTGTATTATAACAAACAATCAATTCATTTATATAGATTTTTTGCTGGATTACCTGAATCTGGTTCAACATGGGGAGCTTTTGACTGATGCTTACCTGGTATTAGTAAAAATTTCTTAATATGGCACAATTTAAAGAAAGTAAACATTTAATATGATATCTTATAAAGGATATAAATTCATAAACCTTTAAGCTTTTCTTCCCTCCTTCTCTTTTCAGAAGAACCTGAACATTAACATCATCTATTAACTTAACTTTAAGGAAATTTTCTTCTTTGTAGATAATGTGCATATGTCTAGTTATATACATTACCTCATGTCTCAACACGATGCCCAATATCATCCACACTCATCAGTTTTTTGCCCCTTCCTTTGCTTGAACCTTCATCAGTGTGCCCACCAGACCTCCTTGTTCTTGCCATATGCACTTAGTATCTGAGTAAAGTTAGTCTAACTCCTTACAATGCATCCATAACTAATATGTATATGAATACAAACATTCATAAAACTATGTAACAGAGTCTTATAACATCTACAACTATACTAAATATGTTTTTTTCATCATAAACAAATGCATTTTCACAGTTTCTAAACACTGTATTGATTTTATTTTCTCAAATCAATGTTTGTAACATAATATTTTATTATCTAGGGTTTCAAAAGTAACTATCTTACTAAACAATAATAAAAAAACTTATATGAAATTTACACGAAAGACTGAAATAACAATACCCTGCTTCGAAAATAATGCTTTTTCAAAATTTCCAAACAATACCGTGCTTTTTTCATCATAAGCAAATGCATTTTAACAGTTTCTAAACAATTTATTGATTTTATTTTCTCAAATCAACGTCTGTAACATTATATTTTTTTATCTAGGGTTTCAAAAGTAACTATCTTACTCAACAATAATAAAAAACTGATATGAAATTTATACGAAAGACTGAAATAACATTACCCTGCTTCGTACAAAACATGTATTTTACAAACCATTAAACCTTTGATTTTGGCTATGACCTATTCATTTGTTTCAAAACACACCATATTTACATATCATCAGATGAATATACGCCGAAAAAACTAAGTTAAAACACGCATGCAAGTGATCGGAATACCTTTGTTGCTTGAATGAACTTTTTCGCCGAAAACAATGGTGTTGATTTTCTTGAAATCTCTCCAACGAAATGCAGATTTTTTTGGGAAAGTAATCCTTCAGCAACACAAAGTCAGCTAATTAATTTAAATTTGTTGTATTTTAGGAATATTTGAAAAATGGAAGGTGATATAATAGTGCGTTTTTCGAGGTTATGCATTAATTCAAACGATTTGATGTTAATCTGTAATATTAATTAATTTTAAATAATTTAAATGGGTAAAGGGCAACTATGTCTTATTAAGTGTCATTTTGACTCTAATAGATTAAAAACAATAACCTATTCCTAATTAGATAAAACTCTCAGTGAAATGACTCTAACAATAATTTACCCATAATATTATTTCCAAAAAAGGTATGGGCATAATAAAATTGGGCAACCAAAAAAGAAAAGTGGGAATAATGAAGTTGGACGGAGGGAGTATTATATATATATATATATATATATATATATATAATACTATATAAAGTTTATATAATAATTCGGGTCAGGTCGGATACTCGTGGGTCGGACATAAGACCCAGACCCGGTCCGTTCACATGCGGAGCGGGGCAGACCCGACTCGTTCTCAATACGGAGTAGATTCAACCTGACCCAAAGCTCGCGGGGCGGGACGGGTACCCGCGGGTTGGGTCAATATCGCCATCTCTACTTCACCTTTTGTCTTCAGAGTTTTCTAAGAGAATCCGTTGAAATCTCTTATTTTTAGAAGAGGTTTTGGATAGTGTAATTTATTAATGGTAAAGTCTAGTATGCACTCGAGTGCATGTTGTGCACCCTAGTCCATGTGCACTTTTCAGTTTTACTGACTTACACTTTTTGGTAAATGGTGTTGCACTTTTCAATTATTACTAAAAATATTATTATACAGTTTAATAATTGAAAAGTGCAACACCATTTACCAAAAAGTGTAAGTCAGTAAATTGAAAAGTGCAACATGGACTAGGGTGCACAACATGCACTCGAGTCCATAGCAGACCAACCCTCTATTTATATTTTTTTGAGAAAATCCAACAAAATCCACAGAGTATTAAAATCTTTATACTGTTGAATACCCAAAGATTTTTTAAAATTTTTTATAATACGTATTGAATACCTCAAAATTTTTAAAGACTTTTGAAAATTCGAATTGAATATCCCAAACTTTGAAAGTCTAAAAAAATTCTACAGAATCCACAACCAATACACCCCCCTAAAACTTTGTCCACAAGTGACGTATTGATATTTTTTAAAGAATTAATTCTAAATAAATACACCACCTTTAGTCTCAGTATCAATTTAATTCCGACCTTTATGATTATTAAAAAAAAAAAAATCAATCTTTCATTGTGTTTGGTCCTGAAAGGAGTATATAACAAGTGTATTGGGGGGGGGGGGGGGAATACACTTGTATGCAAATCTTTTTTACTTTAACCAAATATGACTCCAGCAGGGGTTGTCCTGGACAACTCTGCTAATATGATTAACTCCTGAAAGATAATCAAACTACTAAGCACTATGGAGTACTTAGTTGAATAACTATCTAATGAAGTTATATGTGCGGAATTAGTGGTTGGCCCTTTAGTTTCAAACTCCTTTAAGTTCTGAAATCCTTTCACAGTTTCAGGGAACTTGTCCAAATCTTGTTTTGCACAGTTTAGGATATGTATCTTTGAAAGTCCAGTTTGTGCAGTGTTGTATGTATGTAAGTGCTTGAAATTAAATCAACACAAGAGTATATAGTGGTTCAGAGACTCAAGCTCCTACATCCACTTTCCCTGATTTAACAGGATGATTCCTTCACTCTTGGAATTAACTTGTTTTATAGTGCCAAGGTGCACTTGATCAACCACACCACTCCTTGGTGCCTTGATCCCTAGGATGTCAAGAGTCCTAGTACCTTTTCTCAACTCAGAACTGAACTGTTCTTCTCTCAACAGTCAACTCCTTCCACTTCTACTACTACAACCTTCTAACTTTCTCTCTTGAAAGATATAAGGGTTGAGTTTTGGTTCCAACTAATGAGATATCCTTTACAATGAAGTTCAGTGTATAAGGATAGGATATCTCTCTAAGCTTTGTATTAGACACGGGCGGTTACAAACCGGAAAACCGCCGAACCGTGAAAACCGGCGGTTTCGGTTTCAAAACCGAACCGCAACCGTATTTTCACGGTTCGGTTTCGGTTGGTGATTTTGAAAACCGGCGGTTTCGGTTAAACCGGCGGTTTTCCGGTTAACCGTCCAAACCGCCGGTTTTCGGTTTTTAATTTTAATTTACAGTTAGATAATTAGATTACTTTGTCATTTTACTCATCATTTCTCGTTTTAAATTGTTCTAACTTGTAATTATATGAACTATAAGTTACCACTTACTCATTTAGGCACAATTACTAAACATAATTACATAAGCATTTAACTTAAACATTTTGAATAAAAATGACTAAACTAAGCATTAGAATTTATAATTTAGAAGTAAACATACATAAGCATTTAACTTAAACACATAAACTATAAATTAAAATTACTAAACATAAACACATAAACTAAAAATTAAAATTACTAAACATTTGAATAAAAACATAAACACATAAACTAAAAATTAAAATTACTAAACAATAAACATAAACACATAAACTAAAAAATAAAATTATTAAACATTTGACTTCAAATCTTCAATGTAGGGCATTATATTTTGTCCGGATGCTTGTTTTGCATGTGATTCACGTATGTTCCGTATCCTCCCCCGCGCTTAAATTTATATTGCGTACCACAATAGTTGCAACAAAGTTGATATGATCCATCAATTGGATTTTGACGGATTACACGAAAGTGATTTTGAAGGGATCTTTGAAAACGAAAATTGGGGGGGAAAGGAAAATCGAGTTGTTGTTGAACTCGAACCGTCGGCGGCGGAGGCGGTTGAATGGGTTGATCGACTTCCTCTTCATTTGTAGGATTGACATTCAAATTTGTTACAATTGAATGATTTGATGATCCTTCATTTGCCATTTGAATTGAAATTTGAAGTTGGGGAAATGAGAAAATTAAAATAAGACTATAAGAGAATAAGAGATTGAGTTTGGTGTGAAAAATGAGTTGGAAAAGGGGGTATTTATAGGACAAATTGTTAAAATACGAAATTAATTAAAAAAAAATCGGCAATCGGCGGTTAACCGACGGTTTGAAATTCAAATTATCTGACCGTTGGAAATTCAACGGTCCAGATCTGTTGACCGTTTGAAATCCAACGGCCGAGATAAATCCGGAATTTAAAAAAATATATATATATTACAACGGTAAAAACCGGCGGTTTAACCGCCGGTTTGACCCAGTTTGCTTTAATTCAAATTCTGACCGTTAGAAATCCAACGGTCCAGATCTGTTGACCGTTGGATCTCGACGGCTCAGATTGAAACGCGTGGCGGTTAACCGCCGATTTGCCGGAATTTTTTTTTATTTATTAATTTCGAATTTTGCTCTATAAATACCCCATTTTCCAACTCACTTTTCACACCAAACTCAATCTATTCTCAATCTCATAATCTCATTTCTCAACATTCATTCTCAAATCTCAAATTTCTCAATTCTTTCTCAATCTCTTACTCTTATAAATTAGTTTTTAATTATTACTTCTAGTTTTACTTACTTTACTTTACTAAATTCTCAAATTACTTTCTTACTATACTAAAAATTTCAATCTCTTAAAAATTATAATCTTATTTACTTAATTACTTTACTAAATTCTATTTCACTTCTTCTTACTTTCTTAATTCTTAATTTCTTACTAATTAAGCAATTATACTAATATGTCTTCTTCAAGAGGAAAGGCTATTGGAACTTCTTCATCTTCTCAAAGACGCATTCCATTATTCAACGAAGAGGAGGATCGAAATATTCGTAGAGTTCTTGGTGACAACATCGTTGAAGATGTTATTAACACTCTTGCCTCGGATGATGATGATGAAGAAGGTGGCCGCCCAACTCAAGAAAGTGCAACCGAAAATCCAACTCCAATGGAGGAAGGAGTTGGAGTTCCTTCACAACAAAACCCCATTTTGAAGTCCGAAATTTTTGCACGTCACTTTCGAAAAGTGCCAACCGCCGAAACCGATAAGTTTATTGTTTTTTGTAATTATTGTACAAAGCAATATAAGTTTAAAAAGGGAGGAGGATATGAAACATTTAGACTCCATTTGAGGTCCACACATCCAGATAGAGTGGGAATTGAAACGAGTCAAACACAACTAAGAGGATTTACCGGGTCCTCCGGAGGTGGAGTTCAAGGCGAGGTAAGTAATTCGACTTCTATTTTTAAATATGATCAAGCATATTTTAGAAAAATGTTAGCTAAAATGATAAGTGTTCAACATCTTCCTTATAGTTTTGTGGAAAATTTTGCTTTCAATGATTTGGTACAACTTTCCCTACAACCATGCATGAAAAAAGTTTCTCGTTCTACGATTACTCGTGATATTGCTAATGTTGTTGGTGAATATAAATATGCTTTGATCAATACTTTTAGAGCATTAACAAGTAAAGTTTCTATTTGCGCCGATATTTGGAGTGATAATTTTCAAAAACATTCTTATATAGGAATTACTTGTTATTGGATTGATGATTCTTGGACTTTAAACAAAAGATTAATTGCTTATAAGGACTTTGATGATATTCATAATGCCGAAAATATTAAAAAAAAAAATTGTTGATATTTTAAATGATTATGGTTTGAATTATAAAATTTTTTCTATTGGTTTTGATAATGCTAGTGCTAATAACGCTAGTATCGAAGAACTTCAAAGTGAGTGTCAACCGTATGTTGGTGGAATTTTTTTTCATATTAGATGCACGTGTCATATTTTAAATTTATGTGTTCAAGATGGTTTAAATGCTTTGAAAGTATATGTCGCTCCTATAAAAGATGCTATTACTTACTTGACGAGGCGTAGTAGTTTGATGAAAAAATGGAAAAAAATTTGTAGAACTAAGAATGTGCATCCAAAAAAAATTTCTCTTGATGTGTCAACACGGTGGAATTCTACTTATAAATTGTTAAGAGAGTCGGTTGAGTATAAAGAAACTTTATGTGGTTTTTTCGCACAAGAACATTGTGGTTTTCGTTTAAATCCTCAAAATTGGGATCATTGCATAAAAATTATTGAGATTTTGGAAACTTTTAATGATGCTACTTTTGCTATGTCTAAAGTTTACGAACCTACTTCTCATTTGGCAATTGAACATTCTCTTAAAATTGTTGGAGTATTAACACGTTATAAATATGATCCATTATTACATGATGCTATTGTTCCTATGTTGCAAAAATGGAAGAAATATTTTAATCAAATTCCTCCTATATTTTTAGTTGCTAAAGTGTTTGATCCTAGATATAAGTTAGATGGTGTACATGACATGTTAGAGTTGTATTATGAAAATTTATATCCTAGTGACGAAATTGGTTCTTCTAGTTCTAATCGACCGGATCCCGAAGAAATCGTAAGTGGTGTTAAACAACTTATATTAGCATTAATTAGGGAGCATATGGATTCTTCTTCTTCTTCTTCTTCTTCTTCTTCTTCTTCTTCTTCTTCTTCTTTTCTTCTTCTTCTTCTTCTTCTTCTTCTTGAATAATGGAATGCGTCTTTGAGAAAAATAACCGCCGAACCGACGGTTTTATAATCGAACCGGCGGTTTGTCGGTTCGGTTTCGGTTAGCAAAAACGTAAAACCGAAACCGCCGATTTTTAACCGTAACCGGCGGTTTCTGGCGGTTGGACATGTCTACTTTGTATGATTATACAATGAAGTTTAGCTTAGAATGAAGTGCTTGAAGACTAAGATAGTCTCTTTGAGAACTTTGAAGCTTTAGAATAGTTTGATAGTTGGATAGATAATGGATACTTCAAATGGTCTTCACACTTCTGTATTTATAGACAAATTTGAGGATTTGCCCGTTGGAGAGGCAGCCTCAAATGTATATAAATGTCTTCCTTGAACTCTGCAATTGGAGGACAGATTCTTGATAGTGATATGTCCTTAGTTTGGGAAATAAACGGCTGTAACTGTTTTGTCTTCACTTTGCAGCACTTTTCCCAATGTCTGACTTCAAGATTCCCTTGGTCAAACATGGACATCTCTTCTTATCAATGATCCTGAGATAAGGACAGCATTCCTTATCATTGGGACAATTCTGCTTATCAACTTCAGCAGACTATGCTCATCAGCAGTGTTGGCTCTTGGCTCTTCAGATGACTTGCCTCAATCCCTTTGCATGGATGACTCTTGATGATCTTTAAGCATTTGTGATTTGGTTCAGTAGCATTGATCATTTCAGCATAGTTGTCCTTAGGACAATTTTGGTTCAAGTATGCTGAGTCAACTCTGCTTAGTCAATCTTGCTGAACAATCTAGCTGGACAATCCTTCTGAATTTGTATGCTTCAGTAGATTAGATCTTTTGATGTTGCATTCAACATGTTTTATCTTCAGAAGACTTGATCTGTAAGTGTCTTGACTTGATCAACACATTTGTCCTTCAGCAGACTTGGGATAAGCTTGATTCTTTTTTTTTTTTTAGCCTTGAGGGGATATGATTCATGTAGTCTTCTAAGCATATGTTCCCCCTCAACTAGTGCATCTATATTTCTAAGAGCTGCCTAACATATCAGCTTCTCAACTAGTCTTAATCTACATGTTCCAACATTCCTGAAACATGTTCATGTAATCTGACTCATTCTAATTGGCATGTCTTAAAGGGGTTTTGGTATCATAATCAAAACTCATTTTATTCCCAACAATTTCCCCCTTTTTGATGATGCCAAAACCTATTACAAACTATGCAAAGGTGACTTGTCTACACTTATTACATTTTTCTTCAGTAGAGGTGACTTAGGTCAATTTTCCTGAAAGAAAATGTGTTAGTGTATTTTCTATTTTCTTTTGCATATAGGTTGACACATCAGACAAGTTGAGATCATGTAATGTTGTTTCTTGATTCAAAATATGTTCAACTATCATTCATATAAAGATCATTACAAGTATGTTGATAGTTTGAACTAACATATTAGAGCATGAAACATTACATCAGAGCATAAATTAACAAAATATATGATCAGAACTTTTAAACTATAAGTATCAGAACAAACAAGATCATATCAGCAATCTTGAGTAACTTTCAGCATAGATGATCAAGTCAGCAAATCAGCAACCAAGATAAGTTTTTATCCATTTCAGCACATAAAGGTCAAGAGGACTTAGCCAGTTCAAAGGTTATCTTCAGGAGGTGGCACCATTCCATATTGTGCCCACACTCTTTTCTTTAACTCCATGGCCTCTTGGTTAGTACCCTTTGGTCCAAGTTCCATCTTGTTCAGCTTCAGGATCTCAATGAACTCTTGGAAAATCTTGGACTGATCAATCCATCCAGTCAGCTTGGGAGGCATGTAAATGATTTTCTTAGGGGCGTTGAATTCAATTCTTGCCAGGTCTGCAGCTGCAAGAAGTTGCTGATATAACTCCCTGTGATACTCAATCATGAAATTGGTAAAAGTGGAGTTCACATCCTCATTATTCCATCTGCCTATGACATAGTAATCATAAACAAACTCCCTTTTTGCTTCTTCCCACATATCATTCAGCTGAGTTGGGACCCATTTATCCATGTGTGGATATTTGGTGTCCATGGGGATCAGTAGCTGTGACTTCAACTTGTTGTAGGTAGCCCTCCTTCTCCTGGGCTTCTGAAAGTCAGCTCTTCTTTTATCTCTTGCTCTGTTTGCTTCTTCCATCAAATCCATCTTTACTTGGGCTCTCATCATAGCCCGCTTCTGTTATGTTTCACGGTCCTTCTCATAACCTTCTTGAAACAACTTTGATGGATCATTGATCAGCACTGTTGTCTTTTTCTTTGGTGCAGGTCCAAAGCCTTCTTCAAACAACTCTTCAACATCTTCAACAGCTTTGGCACCTTCAGCAATCTTGGTCTCAGAAGACTTGACAACTTCAGCATTCTTGACTTGTTCAGCAGTCTTGACCTTTTCAGCATTCGTGGCCTTCTTGGAGGTAGGCTCTTCTTCTTCAATCCTGAATTCAAGTGGTAAATCAAGGCTGTTAGGAAAGTCTGTAAAAGTTTCAGCTTTCCTTTTGTTTCCTTTAGCCTTCTTGATTTGGTCTCTTGTCTAGTCCTGAAACTTCTCCTCCTGGCCTCTGATGAAGCATTGCTCTTTCTTCTTGTGCTGATGCCATTGAATTCTTCATTGCTATGGCCAATTGTTCTTCTTCATCAAGCTCTTCTAAATTCAGTACTGCTTGCTTCTTACCCTTGTCTTCAGCAACCTTGTCTTTGCCCTTATCTGAGCCACCAATTATCAAGGCACCTTTGGCCCTTGCTCTTTCCCTTTACCCTTTTTTGGTAGCATCAAAACATTGAGGTTTGAGCTCACTCATAGTAGTTGCCATCAAGGATTGGGCTTGGTTCAGGGACTTCATCTCTTCTAGCAAATATACATTCTCATCATGTATATTCTGCATCCTGGCACTGCTCAAGCTTAGGAAAGCTAGGACAGGCTTCATTTTCTGCTCAACAACCTCTTCCATGGTTGCTTTGAGAGATGCATCAAGGCTTGCCTTCAATAGGTCAGTAAGATTGGCTACAGCACTTTCAGCAATGTTGGCCATTACTTCTTGGGAAAACTTTTCTGAGGCAGCCTTCACCATTGCTAGCCTCATCTCTTCAGCTCTCTTCTTCCGAATGGCTGTTTTCTTGCCAAGTGCTTGCTTGATAGTTAATCTCAGAGCTTTGACATTATTATTGTGATTATCTCTTAGCAGCTTCTGCTCTTTCTTGACCTCTTTGGAGATGGATTCCATGCTGGTCTTTGCTTTCTGGACTTCAGTGGAGATGGTTTGCAGACCAGATTCCACTCCACTTATCCTTGCTTCCAATGTGGGTAGCACCACATCTTCAGAGCCAGTTAATCTCATCTCAACAGATGCCAATGTTCTACCTTGCTCATCCAAAGTTCCTGAAGTTTCAGCATGAGCAGATTGGACTTGATGAGCCAAGGAGTCCAACTTAGCTGATTGCACCCCAAGCAATGCTTGTGCTGATCCAGAGTCTACTTGGATGGGAGCATCTGTTAGGATATCATCTGCAAAGATTTGGTCAAGAGAAATACCTGCAATATCAGAAAAATCAAAAGGGTCAGAAAATAAACACTCATCACCCTCATTATTTTTTGCATAAGACTCTGATACATCAGCAGCCTTCTCCTCATTTTCAACTACTTTTTGACTTCCTTCAGTAATAATGTCCTCACACAAAGGAATAGGCCTCCTCTCTTCAAGGGATTCTTGAAGTTCAGATTTGACTTCAAGAATAACCTGTCCTTCCTCACTTATTCCACCCTCATATATTGGTACACTCACAATCTTAGTTATAACTACCTCTCTTTCATCCATAACTCCCTCTGGTTTTTCCACTATTCTTTCCTTTTCAACTCCTTCTCCTAAACCTGCAACATCTTCACCTTCAACAAGGTTCAAAGACGGCAGTTGTTGGGAGATCACAGTGCTTACATCAACAGCCACTGAGTCATCCTGAATGATTAAAGGCTGATCAGTGTCCAACTCTCCTGACACTGAAGAGGCTTTAATCAAACCAGCTTCTGAGGTAGGAGTCTCAACATCTTTAAGTTGTGCCTTGGGTTCAGATGAACCTTCATTAGCAGATGCATCTTTGGATGTGTCACCATCTTTGGTTAACACCTCTGAAGATACAGAGCCCTTTCTATGATAGGTTACAAGAGGATTTGAAAACTTGTTGGTTTCAGGAGGGTTGGGATGAGAGGGTTTGGGAGGGTTTGAAGGGTCATCTTTGCCATCATCATCATTTCAGCTACTATCAGGGTGTTTGATCCCTTTAGCCAGTCTCTCTTTCTCTTCATCAATCTTGTCAGCTACTAACTTTGCAAACACTTCCTCATCAGTGAAGAATCTGGTCTTGTTTACTCCTGCAAAGTGAAGTAGTCTTCCTTCTTCAATCTGCCACCAGTTTGCACCCTTGTCTTGGATGACTTGTGCAATCTCCATGATTTTTTGTCTTTGACATCCACTAGTGTCCTCAAATCATGGAATTGTTGCTGCAATCTTGGAAATTTTGCAAGTTGTGGGTACAAACTGTCCACAGTAGCTTTGGCTCCTCCTCTGAGCATACTTTCATAAGTATACTCCTCCTCATTCTCACTTGATTGAGGACTTTGGGCTATAGGGGAGTTGGCTCTGGGTTCAGGGGAATTGGCTTGAAGAGTGGCTTCAGGAAGGTTGAGCTCAGGGATATTGGCTTCAGAAAGGTTGGGCTCAACAATTGGTTCCTCAGTTGCTTTTGAGACCAATGGATCTAAAAGGGCTTTACTCAGGGGGATGGACTCAATCATGGCTTTCTCAAGCTGCTTAGAGAAGTTCAACATAGATGAGTCAAGTGGAGATAGCAATCTTGACTCATCAACTGCTATGTCAGCCAAGAGGTCAATTGGACTTCTTTGAGCAGTCCCTTCAGGAGAGTATCTCTTTGTAAGATCAACAGGGATAATGGGTTGGTCTTGAGGAGTGATATGAGTTTCAGGGGAGTTGGGTTCAGGATTTTGGGTTTCAGGAAAGTTGGGTCCTATAGGTTGATTTTCAGGGACTTTGGACTCAGGGGTTCCAGAACCAGAGGAGTTGGTCCTGGACTTGGATTTAGTCCTGCTTTCAGCCCTACTCTCCCTAAAAGCCACTTGGAGAGTCCTCTCCTCCTGAAGCTCCAAACTTTTCTCAGTGGGCTTGGCCCTTCTCTTACTGGCCCTACTACTCCCACTTCCTTCTTTCTCAGGGACAACTTCCCTGGGCCTCTTCTCACCCTTATTCTTCTGCCTTGTCTCATTATATTTCTGTCTCAATTCTTCTGAATGGTCAGAAAGAACTTGCATACCCTCTACTGCAACTTCTTCAATCTCAGTTGAAGCTCATGTGGTTTCTTCTGAGGGTAGTTGAGACAGCTTCTTGGTCTTGACAGCCCTGACCTATGTCCTTTTCTTCATTTTTTGTTTCTCCTCAACCTCCTCTTCAGCAGGTTTGGCCATCTGCATCCTCCTTTGCTCAGTTTTCTTGCTGAGCTTTCTGAACAAGATCTTTTGGGCAGGTAAAGGCTTGGCAAAATTCTGCATGTCAGTGTAGTGGGAAAACTTTTCAATCAGGAGGCTTGCCCTGGTGCAAAACCTCAATTTCCCTTCCAACACAACCTTGTTGTGAGCCTTTACTTTGAATTTAGCCTTTTCTTTCATCATTTTAGACAGAATGTATTCCCTCCAATTGAATTTGATGTCCTTATCACTGGCATCAATCAATGCAGCCATAACTCTTATCCTTGGAGCACTTACTTGCTCCAAACTGCTTGTGTTACTTAACAAACTCTTAGTAATTACCTCAAATAGGTTGAGGAATCTGGGCTTTAGAGTCCTCTTATGTTGAGTGGAGGAAAGTGGGCCTAGAATAATGAGCCATTCTTGAGCAATTTCTTGCTCATGGCCATTACCATAGAATTCTGGATTCCTCCCTTCAGAGGGCAATCCAAAGGCAGCATCCACATCTTCCTCAGAGAATTTCACCCTGTGAAATCTCTCTTCTTCTTCACCCTCAGCTATGTATGATAGCCTTGTTGCAACTTCACCATCTTTAGGCTTGCCCCTCCACTTGAGGAAGGCAAAGAACTCAGTCATGTAAGTCTCAAGGCATGACCTAGGCTTTTCTTCCATAAAATTTTGAAGCCCTGCCCTTCTAAGCCATCTAAGAGTTGGAGTGATTTCAGGGTCCTCACTCTCAAAAGAAAGGATTGGCTCGAATGTGAGGTTGTTTTTGTGGCTTAGGTAACCAAAATCAAGGTCAAGATCCTTGTTTGTGAAGTCAACAACCATCTCAGGTCTAGCTTTGGGAGCCATTGATGAAACAGTAAGAAGTTTGAGTAGGTTTTGAGAGGATGAGAGCTAGGGTTTCAAGAAAGTTTGAATGCGTGGGGCAGAAGTGAGGTTTGTGGGCTTCTTAAGACTTGTGAATATTCTACAAGGAATGTATGTCAATGAGTAGGTGAGTGTTAAGGCAATTCAAGGATTTACAAATGAGGAAATTCAATTTGAACGGCCAAGATTGATTTCAGGGGAGTTGGCCAGTTTTGATCCAACGGTTAATAACCAATGGAACAGTAGAAAACTGTTTTTATTCGAACGTGGGAAGGAGTTTAATGTTTGTTTAAAGCTGGGGGGTTATCAAGGTAGATCATGTCTTGAATTGTTTAATGCAAACAAGAGTTAAATCTTAGCATTTAATGCATTGAAAGTGACTTTTTGGGTAGGGGACAAATTAAATCCTTGAAAAGGTGATGGCTTGAAGAGGAATGGGACAGCCATCGAAATAGGCAATGATTACCCAAAATAGGTGCTTATCAGACCAAGATTTGGTTTGATAGCCAAGACAACTTATCTGACCCCACATGGACAAGTGTCCTGAAATGTTATGGACAAGTGTCCTGAAATGTTATGGACAAGTGTCCTGAATTTCAATGGACAAGTGTCCTGGCCAAATGAGGTCAAGATTTCTGAGTTTCAGAAGACTTGTCCAAGTCTGCTGAATAACTCTTTCAGTTCCCCCTTTCTTAGATAACTCCTTTGGGCTTACTTGCCCAACTTCCCTGTATCAAGAAGTCCCAACTCTGCTGATAATTCCATGAATCTTGCTTCTGCAAGTGGTTTTGTCAATATATCAGTTTTTTGATGATCAGTGTGGATTTTCACCAACTTGATGTCCTTCTTCTCCACATGGTCTCTAATGAAGTGATGCTTGATGTCCACATGTTTACACCTTGTGTGTAACACTGGATTCTGTGATATTGCAATAGCACTGTTGTTATCACAGAATATGGGCACTTCAGTAGAGTTGACAGTGTAGTGTCTTAGTTGTTGTCTCAGCCAAAGGATCTGAGCACAACAACTTCCAGCTGAAACATACTCAGCTTTAGTGGTGGAGGTGGCCACTGTATTCTGCTTCTTAGAGAACCAAGATATGAGTTTGTTCCGTAAGAATTGGCATGTCCCTGAAGTGGACTTCCTATCAATTCTGCAACCTCCATAATCAGCATCTGAGTAGCCAGTTAACTCAATGTTGTCATCAGCAGGGTACCAAAGGCCTATATTTTCAGTGCCTTTGATATACCTCAAGATCCTCTTAGCAGCCTCTAGATGGCTCTTCTTAGGATTTGCTTGAAACCTTGCACAAACACCTACTGCAAAGGTGATGTCAGGTCTGCTGGCAGTGAGATAGAGGAGTGAACCAATAATTCCTCTATATTTAGTAGAGTTGGTTGGAACACCACTCTCATCCGGATCCATTTTCCAATTTGTGTTCATAGGAATCCTTACTGGCTTGCTAGTAGTACATCCAAATTTCTTGATCATCTCTCTAGTGTAATTAGCTTGGTTGATGAATATTCCTTCTTTTGATTACTTGACTTGAAGACCCAAAAAGAAGTTCATCAACCCCATCATGGACATATCAAATTTGCTTTGCATGAGCTTTGAGAACTTTTCACAAAGCTTTTCATTGGGGGATCCAAATATGATATCATCAACATATATTTGGACAAGCAAGATGTCTTCTCCTTCACTAATTCTGAAGAGAGTTCTGTCCACAGTTCCTTTGATAAATCCATGATCCAAAATAAATTGTGATAGTGTGTCATACCAAGCTCTTGGAGCTTGCTTGAGTCCATAGAGAGCTTTCTTCAATCTGTAGACTTGGTTTCCTTCCTCAAAACCAGGTGGTTGCTCTACATAGACTTCTTCCTTTAAGACTCCATTCAAGAAGGCACTTTTGAAATCCATCTGGTACACTTTGAACCTCTTGTTGGCTGCATAGGCTAAGAAAAGCCTTATTGCTTCTAGCCTTGCCACAGGTGCAAATGTTTCATCATAATCAATGCCTTGTGATTGACAGTAGCCCTTGGCCACCAATCTGGCCTTGTTTCTGACTATCACATCATTTTCATTCTTTTTGTTCTTGAACACCCACTTGGTTCCAATAACATCTTGATGTGAAGGCCTATCCACTATTTCCTATACATCATTTCTATTGAATTGATTTAACTCTTCCTGCATTGCTGTGATCCAATTAGCATCTTGAAGTGCTTCCTCAATGTCACTTGGTTCCTGTTCTGATAGGAAACAACAAAATAGAGCACTTTCACCATGAAACCTTCTAGTTTTGACTCCTACACTTGGATCACCAAGTATCAGATTAGTAGGATGGTCAGATAACTGTGTCCTTCTTTTTCTGATCCCTTCAGTAGAGTTGTCCTCTACTAAGGTTGAGTCACTAGTATCATAAAATTCAGGATAATTGAGTGCAGGATCTAATTCATGATCATATTCAAGGGTGTTGTCCTCAATGTCAGGGACATTGGCATTTTCAACATTATTGTTTCCCCCTTGAATATTAAATCCATTAACTACCTCAGCAGGAACTGCTTCTTCATTGGTAGTTGTTACCTGAGTGTGAACTGGGATTGGGTCATCCAGTTCACCATTTCCTTCAGTGGGGTTTGCCTCAGGTAGATTGCCTTCAGGATTGTTGTCCAGTGTGATGTTTTCAGGAGGATTTGCTTGGACAACATCAATGAATACAGTGTCCTTGTCTTTTAGGCCTAATCTGGTTGTTCCTTGTGTGATTTCTTCAGTATCCAGGTTCTTATTCCTGATGTTAGAAGTAGATTCATCAAACACAACATGAGGTGTTTCCTCCACAACAAGGGTTTTACAATTATAAACTCTGAAAGCTCTACTGATTTGGGAATATTCAAGAAATATCCCCTCATCAGCTTTGCTATCAAAAGCTTTTAACTGCTCTTTCCCCATTATTGTGAATGAAACACTTATAACCAAATATGTGGAAATATGACACTTTAGGCAATCTCCCTTTCCGAGTTCATAAGGGGTTTTGCCTTGTCCCTTAGTGATCAAACATCTGTTTTGAGTATATCATGCAGTGTTAATAGCTTCAGCCCAAAACCTCTTAGGTAGATTAGAAACAACAATTAAGGTTCTAGCAGCCTCTTTTAAAGTTCTATTTCTTCTTTCTGCAACCCCATTCTGCTGAGGGGTTCTAGCTGCAGATGTTTCATGGGCAATTCCATTTTCTATGCAATACTCATTGATGTATGAATTTATCAACTCAGTGCCTTTATCAGATCTTATCTTGATTATATTAAGGCTTTTCTCATTAGATAATCTCTTTAGCAGTTCAGGGAGTTTGACTTGTGTTTCCTTCTTATTAAGGAGAAATACTACCCAAGTGAACCTAGAGAAGTCATCAACTACAACTAATGTGTATTCTCTTCCATTTATGCTTGCAGGGGTGATTGGTCCAAAGAGGTCCATATGTAGTAGTTCAAGCACCCTTTCAGTAGAGATGACTGGTTTTCCCTTGAATGAGACTTTAATCTGTTTCCCTTCTTGGCATGGTTTACAGACATGCTCTTTAATGAAAACCTCATTAGGTAGTCCTTTAAGTAATGCATTTCTAGCAAGTTTGTTCATTGATTTAAAGTTCAGGTGGTTTAGCCTTTTATGCCATGACCAGCTTTGTTCTTTAGAGCTCTTGGCAATGAAACATGCAGCATCAGTAGACTTGTCCCAGTCAGCAAAATACACATTTCCCTTTCTAGTTCCTGTCAGTGGAGTTTGTTGAGTTCTATCTTTGATTAAGCATTTTCCACTTGAAAACTCAACATTAAAACCTTTATCGCAAAACTGACTTATGCTTAAGAGATTATATTTGAGACCAGCCACATAAGATACATTGGATACCTTGATATTACCAATTATCAAGGTACCATAACCTTTTGTTGTTGCTTGTGAACTGTCTCCAAATGTAACATTAGGGCCTTCTTTTTCAATAAACTCAGTGAGGAGGTTCTTGTTTCCAGTCATGTGTCTTGAGCATCCACTGTCAAGATACCATGCTGACTTTTTGTTCTTACTCCTCATCTTGTGGCCCTTAGGTACCTGCAATTAGCAAACTTTAGGTACCCTTTGAATTTTGGGTCCTGAGAGGTTAGCTGTACCTTTAGGAACCCAAACGTGCCTAATTACCCTGATTGATTCAAGGTGGCTAAGTTGTTTTCCTCTAGCATCAATATACTCTGTCTTTCCCTTAAATGCCTTTGGAAAAGAGTGTGTGAAAGTGTTGACTCTGTAAGTTTCAGGAGAGTTGTCAAATCTCTTGAACTTATGAGTTCTTTGTGCTTCTTGAGGAAATCTTTGAGGGAAGGCATATTTGTGACCATTGCCCTTTGGCATCAAGGGTTTTGGTTGTCTCATTTTATTCTGCCTTTAAGGATAGTTGGCCTTGGGTCTGTTCAGTTGAGGCTTCCTCAGTAGAGTTGGCCTAGGCTGATCAAACCTTGGATAACTCCCCTGAACATTGTTCAGTAGAGTTGCCCTTCCATTGGGTCTACTCTGCTGACCAACATTCCTCATGTGTTCAGGGACTTTGGCCTTTTCCTTAGGTTTGGGTTTAGTCTCCTGAATCACTTGAGTAGGCATCTCATGCATTTTGCCCTTCCCTTTGTTTAGTGGCTGAATTATTTCATTTTCAGCTTGTTGTGCCACTGGTTTAACAAGGATTTTCTTAGTGTTACCTGTAGAAGCAACACTAAGACAAGGTGAAGATTCAAATGGATCAAATCCTAATCCACTTCTTTGAGCCATAGGTCTTTGGTAACTTTGAATTTCCTCTATTGCTCTAGAGGATTTCTTCAAAGCAGACATCTTTAATTTCAGGCTCTCTTCACTTGATTTAAGAATGTCATACTCATGTGAGAGATTTTCAAATTTTTCTTGAAGAATTTTAAGTTCAAAATCTTTTCTCTTCTGAGAAAGCAGTTGATCATCAATCTGCTTCTGTTGGTCAACTATCCTGAGATTTGCATCCTCAAGCTCTCTCAAGACTTGTTGATACAGTTCAGTAGATTTGACATCAACTACTGTCTTAGTAGGTTTTGAAAGTTCAATTGAAAGCCTTTCATTTTCTCTCACACAGTTGTCATGAAATTCTTGTAATCTAGTGAAATCTTCCATCAACTTTCCAAAAGAAAGTTTTAGGTTGACTTCACTAGTATTTTGTGAAAGAAATGATGGTGAGCTAGAAGTAGAGGATACCTCATCATCCTCTATGGCCATGTTGCACACATCATCATCATCACTGTTTGAGAATAGTCCATCATCAGAGGAGTTGAAGCTTTCAGCAGAATCAGATTCATCACCAGCCATCATGGCTTTTCTATTTGTGAATTTTTTGTCTCTTTTTGCTTGCCTCTCCTTTCTCTCCTTTGAGCTAAGTTCAGGGCAGTCATATTGGAAGTGCCCTTTCTTCTTGCAGTTATAGCACAGATCCTCATCATCATCTTTCTTTGGATCATCTCTCCTTCTAGATGAGGAGGGTTCAGCTCTGTTGGACTTTCTCCTATCAGAGTATTTGTCCTCTGATCTTTTCTCTTCAGGCTTTTTGTCCTCAGTTTGTGCTTCAGGAGAGTTGTACCTTCTCCTTAATTTGTTGTCTTAGTAGAATTTCTTGTATCTACCAAATCTTGAGTTGAGTTTGCCAAACCTCCTAGCCATGAGGGCCATTTCTTCCTTCATTTCAGCCTTAGAGACTGACTTGGATGATCTTGGAGTGGACTGCATCTCCGGTTCAGCAGACTTGGCTTTGAATGCCAGCCCTTTGGTTGGTAGGGAAGATTCCTCAGGTGGCTTCCTTCTATTGAGGTCAAACTCATAAGCTTTGAGTTCTGAGAAGATTTGTTGCATGGGCATGGTGGAGAGGTCCTTTGTGTTCTGCATCATTACTGAGTATACATCCCACTTTTGTGTGAGACTTCTCAGGATCTTAAGTGCAACTTCTCTCTTGGAGTAAACCTTGCCCAATTAGTTGATTTTATTCATGATATCTGTGAATCTGCCAGCCAATTTATCAATGGACTCTTCAGGCTCCATTGTGAATTGTTCAAACTTCTGCACAGCAACTTGGAGCTTATTCTCCTTGATTTTGGCAGTACCCTCACACATTTCAGCAAGGGTGTCCCAAATTTCTTTGGTTGTTGTGCAGTGGCAGACTCTTCCCATTACTGCATCTGGAATGGTCTGATAAAGAGTGTTCATTGCAAGATAATTCAAATTATCTTTTCTTTTCTCCTCAGTGGTGAGATCATCTTCATCCTTGGGGATTTCTTCCCTTATGTCAGCTCTTTGTTCATCAGTCATCCTAGGATTTATTTGAGTGAACACAAAAGGTCCTCTTGTGATCACTCTCAGCATATCATTGTGCAGGCATGCAAGATGAGATCTCATTCTGATCTTCCAGAAGTCATAGTTCTCAATTGAGAACATGGGCAGTTTGTGATGAGATATATGGTTGATTGGATCTGTGGCCATGTTGTTGATTCCTTGAACATCATCATGTGGAACAACATTGTTGTTGGCCATATCTCAAGTAAGATGGGTTAGTTACAGATATGATAAGATTTCAGATAGAGATCAGTCTAGTGACCACACAAAAATGTGTCTTTGAAAATCAAAATGGATTTTCAGAAGCAGTGGTCTTTGAACCCCTGCTCTGATACCACTTGTTGGTCCTGAAAGGAGTATATAACAAGTGTATGGGGGGGGGAATACACTTGTATGCAAATCTTTTTGACTTTAACCAAATATGACTCCAGAAGGGTTGTCCTGGACAACTCTGCTGATATGATTAACTCTTGAAAGATAATCAAACTACTAAGCACTATGGAGTACTTAGTTGAATAACTATCTAATGGAGTTATATGTGCGGAATTAGTGGTTGGCCCTTTAGTTTCAAACTCCTTTAAGTTCTGAAATCCTTTCACAGTTTCATAGTTTCAGGGAACTTGTCCAAATCTTGTTTTGCACAGTTTAGGATATGTATCTTTGAAAGTCCAATTTGTGCAGTGTTGTATGTATGTAAGCGCTTGAAATTAAATCAACACAAGAGTATATAGTGGTTCAGAGACTCAAGCTCCTACATCCACTTTCCCTGATTTAACAGGATAATTCATTCACTCTTGGAATTAACTTGTTTTATAGTGCCAAGGTGCACTTGATCAACCACACCACTCCTTAGTGCCTTGATCCCTAGGATGTCAAGAGTCCTAGTACCTTTTCTCAACTCAGAACTGAACTGTTCTTCTCTCAACAGTCAGCTCCTTCCACTTCTACTACTACAACCTTCTAACTTTCTCTCTTGAAAGATATAATGGTTGAGTTTTGGTTCCAACTAATGAGATATCATTTACAATGAAGTTCAGTGTATAAGGATAGGATATCTCTCTAAGCTTTGTATGATTATACAATGAAGTTTAGCTTAGGATGAAGTGCTTGAAGACTAAGATAGTCTCTTTGAGAACTTTGAAGCTTCAGAATAGTTTGATAGTTGGATAGATAATGGATACTTCAAATGGTCTTCACACTTCTGTATTTATAGACAAATTTGAGGATTTGGCCGTTGGAGAGGCAGCCTCAAATGTCTATAAATGTCTTCCTTGAACTCTACAACTGGAGGACATATTCTTGATAGTGATATGTCCTTAGTTTGGGAAAAAAATGGCTGTAACTGTTTTGTCTTCACTTTGCGGCACTTTTCCCAATGTCTGACTTCAAGATTCCCTTGGTCACATCTCTTCTTATCAATGATCCTGAGATAAGGACAACATTCCTTATCATTGGGACAATTCTGCTTATCAACTTCAGCAGACTATGCTCATCAACAGTGTTGGCTCTTGGCTCTTCAGATGACTTGGCTCAATCCCTTTGCATGGATGACTCTTGATGATCTTTAAGCATTTGTGAGTTGGTTCAGTAGCATTGATCATTTCAGCATAGTTGTCCTTGGGACAATTTTGGTTCAAGTATGCTGAGTCAACTCTGCTTAGTCAATCTTGCTGAACAATCTAGCTGGACAATCCTTCTGAATTTGTATGCTTCAGTAGATTAGATCATTTGATGTTGCATTCAACATGTTTGATCTTCAGAAGACTTGATCTGTAAGTGTCTTGACTTGATCAACACATTTGTCCTTCAGCAGACTTGGGATAAGCTTGATTTTTTTTTTTTAGCCTTGAGGGGATATGATTCATGTAGTCTTCTAAGCATATGTTCCCCCTCAACTAGTGCATCTATATTTCTAAGAGCTGCCTAACATATCAGCTTCTCAACTAGTCTTAATCTACATGTTCCAACATTCTTGAAACATGTTCATGTAATCTGACTCATTCTAATTGGCATGTCTTAAAGGGGTTTTGGTATCATAATCAAAACTCATTTTATTCCCAACAGTGTTGCAATTCAATACACATTTTTTTCTACGACCAACAATTGATGACGTGGCTTGCCGGAGCTCGTCACGTTAGATAACACATATTTTTTTTTTCACATCAAATTACACTTTATAAAAAAAAAAAACTCTTGCGCGTCTTTCTCACTTTTCAACTTCAATCAAATTCTTCTCTTCTAACCCTAAAAATCAACATTACAAGAGATAGAAACCTAATCCTAAAATGCTAAAAAAAAAAAGTCAAAATTCTAAGAGCATCCACAATGGGGTAAAAGTCCCATGTGGATTTCTACTCCTAACTCAAATGAAGGGTAGAAGGGGTTGGAGGAAGATGATGTGGAGGAGAGAAGAGAAATGGGGTAGAAGAACTTCTATTCCATTTGAAGTGGTCCCAACTTTTTTTTTGTTTAATTATTGTATTTTTTATGTTGTATTCATTATTTTATTTTAAATAATTTTTTAATATTTTGTCAAAAACTATATTAACATTAATTTATTTTTTAAAATTAAATATTAATTATAATATTTAAATTCTAAAAATAAATTATAAATAATGAATGAGTGAATATGAGGAGAATAAATCAATATATAAAATTGTATTTTAATTTATTAATTTAGGATTTCAATTATTGTATTTTTTATGTTGTACTCATTTTTTTATTTATAATAAATTTCATAATTTTTTAAAAATATATATATTAACATTAATATATTTTTTTAAATTAAATATTAATTATAATATTTAAATTATATAAATAAATTATAAATAATGAATGAATATGAAGAGAATATATATATATATATAAATTTGATAGTGGGACCATTAATTGTACTTTTTAGGGTAGAATGCATTGGAGAGGTAGAAGTTTTTTTAGATAAAAGTTGTAACGCCCCGAATCCGGAATGCAGCCCTTGAGGCTCAAACACTCTAAATTCGAGTCGCCACTTAGTTACCGAAAATCCGAACCTAAAAATTTCTTTTAAAAATACAATAACACAAGCAATATAATAAGAGTTTTGCAGCGGAAATAATTAAAGACAAATATAAGTTGCAATAAAATCAGTGTGGGCCCATTTATTAAAACTTAGAATATGATAAGTAGCAGTCGTTTTGAAAATAGCATACATATGGTTATCGAGTAACTTTAGGAAAGTTGTCACTTGGCATAAGAATAAAATCGTCTATCATAAGACATTTCATTTATTATAATATGTCTTAAATATATGTAATATTATAACATCTTAATGTGGGGAAACTCTGTGTCATCCCTGCTGCAACACCGGCCCCTCTCGATCATAACCTGAAAATATTAGTTTTGGGGTGTGAGATAAAAATCTCAGTGGATATCCTATACGCTGCTATATAGATTGACAGTATGCCAAAATTAATTTATATTAACATTTTATCGTAAATCTTTATGAATTCTTGAATAGTGATTTTGTTATTCACTGGAGTTTAATTCTTCTAATAGTGAACTTTCATTCACTGAGGATTCACAATATATATATCCTTATTCATAATTTTCATAAATCATCGTATATCATATTTATCATAAAACATAATTATCATATGGGACACTGGTAGCGACTCTACCACATGCTACCCCCTAAACGCTTCCACCTCCTTCAAGTATGTTAATCATACGGGACACTGATAGCGACTCTATCACATGCAATCCCCTAAACGCTTCCACCTCCTTCAAGTATGTTAATCATACGGGACACTGATAGCGACCCTACCACATGCAATCCCCTAAACGCTTCCACCTCCTCCTTGTGATTAATATATCACAGATTACAATATCATAAAATAATATATCATAGTTTATTCTTGTATTCTTGTGTTCTTAGTTATATGTTGATGTTTGTTTAGTTTAGTTCAGAATACACCAACAGTCCATATAACATTACGGCAATACAGTAGTGACACCCACCTGGTTAACTTTTAAGAAAAGCTACAAACTTCTTGAATGATTTTAGCAAGCGTAACACAGAAGAGGCCGTCCGAGCTCCGATTGGGCCACACTTCGCCTAGCACGTTTTCTTGAATATTTAATTGTTTATCAGAACTCTTGTTTCTTAATTTACTTAACAATTTTCCTTCCTGAGTAAATCCTATAATCACATGATAAGTAATATCAAAATAATAAATTCAAACAAATACATTTTAACATTTATTAATTGGCATGCTTCAACAAATAATAGCAAATTATGGAGCAACACATATATAATTTAAACACATGCTTCATTTAATAATTTAAAAGAAGCAAAATATAAAATAAGATAACTAACTCGAGTTTATATAGATATTTGAATTAAATGACTTTTGTAAAATCAACAACATTTTGAAAACCTAATATTTGTTAATTTGCATATACTCAAAATTAAATGGCACTAAAACTCAAATAATAAATAATGTATTATAATTGTCGTAATAAAAATAATACTAACACACGTTTAATTTAAACATGTTCCTCACTTAACAATCACATACGAGCAACTTATAAAATAATGCAATTAAAGTAGGTTATAATTTAATTTTATTTAAAACATTATTCTTATTTTATTAGCACAAATAATGATAGTGATAATAAATTAATATATTAACATTGTATTTACACTTGACACACAAATAATCAACAAATCAAAAAGCATCCATTCGGCACATATATTATGAAATACACAATTAATTAAAGTTACTTATAACAACAAATAGAAACGTCAGTTAAGATATATAGAGTTCTAGTTTTGCATTTTGTATTGTCCCTACGATCTAGTATCGTTGTTTGCAGAAAATTTGTTTAACTATAAAGTAGACGTTTAGATCTTTAAGAAACATTTTAATAATCTGTTTTAAAAAGATTTAACATATGCCGAATATTTTTTATGGATTTGGGTACGATTACGCCTGTTTCAGTTTTGATCCTTTTTACTCGGAAATTTAAAATAAAATAGCTACAGCTGTTTAATTCCAACAAAATTTGTTTCCATAGCCTTTCAATATATTTCTATCAACGTAGATATTTTTCAGAATTTAATTGTAGCTCCGAAGATAAGATTTTGAAATTTTGCAAAATTGGACATCCTTTAAAACTGTGAATTTTCGCATATGTTCGTCAATCATTTCTCGTCAAACGACTAATTCAATTAACATGAAATCTTGGGGTAAATAAACTATACTATATCAAGTTTATTGACAAGAAAAGGGTTTGTGAAAAACGCATCTCGAAGTCGAGTTAAAATGACTCCGAAGTTTTGAACTTGAAATGATGCTCTGTTTTTTCCAGATTTTTCCAGCATACTGCCCAATTTTCAAAATCGAATATCTCTCATTATACCTTATCAATTCGTGTCATTTTTTGTATTTAGACTCTCCACTGTACGAAGATTATTTCCTCTTTGGTTTTATGTCAAAATCATTTTTCTATAAAAAGATATAAGCATCCAAAATCAGTGGTTTAGTAGTTTCGAAACATTATCTTTAAAAATTCATATCTCTTAAACCGTTGGCTCAATTCGTACAAGATTTATACAGTAAGTTCATAACTCAACATAGTTCATTTCCATATTTTTAGTTTTAGCAAAAGCTCTCTGTAATAAAAGTCGAACTACAGGGCAGTAGCTATGTTCTTAAATTCCAGATTTTTGGTTTTGTGACTTACCATGTTCGTGCATAGAAATGGGCAGCATAACATTACTATAATCGAAAACTGAAATCATGGATGTAAAGTAAAACAATCAAGAAACACATAAGAGTTTTAAACTAACAAATATCATCAAATTTAAACAAGATAAAAGCAGATATAAAAACAACACAATGCAGTTTTTAGTTTACGGGTTTACGGAACAACCTTTTGATTTTCTGTTAGGATAGAGCTTGATCATTTTCGTGCTTAGGCCTGAGGAATGATAGAAGAACAACAGGGGCTCGGTTCTTCAAGGATTGAGCAAGAAAATTGAAGAACGAGTTAACACACATAATCTAGAAATAAAATACAGCAGCGAATTAAGAAGAAGAAGAAGGAGGCGTGTTCTTTACTTTGCTTAGATGGAGAGGGTTGATTCTTCAACTCAAACACCAGCTGGGAGACGTTTCTGATGGATGGAAAAGCTTAAAGACGAGCTGGAATTGTAGACATGAATCGGTTCTTCCTACGGATTAGGATGACCGATCGAAGAGGCAAAAAGGAAAAGAAGTGGTGTGTTCTCCTCCTTAATCTTGATCGATTCTTCAGATGGAATGGAGAATGATTTTGGCAGAGCTTGGGAGTGTTTGTGAAAGGGAATAATGAAGAAGAAAGCTACTGTGTTGGGGGTATATATAGGAGAGAAGATGGTTGGTTATGAATAGTATTTGGTGAGGTGGACCAAAAGTGACCACATGAGTTATGTGGTTAAAAGTTAAAGTTGTTGATATTTATTTATCACGGTATTCGTTAGTACTCGGTATTTACTACAAAGTCGTTACTTATTCTTGTGTTAGTTTTTCGCGGAAAATTACACGAGAGCTATAAACATTTATTTAGGATTTATGGCGATAAAATCGTCGCACTTTGAGATAAAAATTATTAAATTATAAATTCTACTTACGACTACTTATATTATTTTAGTTTTAAATTTCAATATTAATTTAATAGCGAATTTATCAGAAAGAGTCCTAATATAAAATAAACTCAGATAAGACAAACATTATATCACAAAGACACGAAAAGCATGGCAACCAAGTAAATGTAATTTTCATAATTATAAATTTTCAATGTATTAAATATTATATCAATGATCAAGCAAGTAAATGAATCAGACCTCTATATTTTATATTAAGATTGAAATGGCGAGGCAATTACTTATTAAAATGCGTATTACGCTTCGTTAAGTTGTTTATCACATAAGCTTTTGATAAAATGATTTGTAAGGTTATTAATTAGACTTCTTTCCTTTCGACACTTATTAAATATTTATCAAACCTTATACTTCTTTTATTTCTTTATTAAGTGCTAGGAGTGTTGCCCGACCAGAATGCTCGTCCGTCTTCCTGAAAATCAAATCTTTTAGAAACAAATAACGACGTTAATATAGTTGAAAATTCTTAAATAATTTTTTTCCTTTATTTCATATTAAATTTTGGGACGGGGTGTTACAAAAATAAGAGACTTTGGATGCTCTAAGAAACTGTGGTCTCATTTGTTTGAAAGTAGAGTGAAGTTTGTAAACTCGTGAAATCTTCTGACTTTGTTTATTTGAGTGTGGTGCATGAGAAATATTAAAAAGAAATATGGTGAACATTCACTTACAATACTTTTTTTTAACGGTAGATGAGCACTTATAGATGATAATTTACTGTATCAAGGGGAACCCTTAGACCTCAACATTGCATAGATGCAGATAGAGTTGATTATTTTGATTTTAGTTGATTGAGTTTGAGAAAGGGAGAAGATGCAAAAGAAGAAGAACTTGAGTTTGAGAAGTGGAGAAGACGCAAAAGAAGCGGAAGTTTTATTTTTACTTTTATAAAGTTTTATTTTTATTTTTATAAAGTGTAATCTGATATGGAAAAAAAATATGTGTAGTCATTTTTTATAATAATGGTAAAGATCGTGATTAACTGAGACTAAATGTGGTATTTATTTAGAATTGACCATTTTTTAAATGAAGGAGGAAGGAAGTGGTATCTTTAAATTAATAAACTAGACCATAAAATTCTATTAATTTACATATATATCCTTAATTCATCTATTTCACAGTTTAAAACGGCTTACGTAGCATGTCCCACATCTCTACAATTTAAAATCCTGCATGCTTATAATTTATGTGATTTTGCATTTTTTATTATGTTAAAATTTATTATTTATTTATTTATTATACATTGACATATATTTTTTAATCTTCTTTTAATATTTTCTCAATTGTCCTAAATTTGTTATGTGTATTAATGATTGTTTTTTTCTTTTTCACTTACCTAGTTGACATTATTGTTGGCTTGATTCTTCAATTTTAACTTTCGCCTGAAGATGTTCATTCTTCGTTTTCTTGATCATCATCTTCAATTGCCACTTGAACTCTTTTTTCGGATCTTATCCAATCAACAAGAAAGCATTGACTCTCTACATTTTCAACAATTATATTTGATCTTGTTGCATCCAAAGTATAGTGTCCAACAATACCGCAACAATTGAGGCGGAAGTCGAAAGAATTTTCCTTGCGAGCATTGACAATACCGCGCGAATATAAATTTATCCTCCTCGACCACCACTTGAGTATGTCAAATAATTCTACATTTTCATCAAAATCTATTGTTGGATTCTAATTTGATACATAATATTCAAATTCTTGAGTATATGATGATGACCTTGGACTTTTTTTGGTTATGAGATTCAAGATAACTAGAAACATTACACATAAATGGATTGATATAGATATGATTACTTGTATGATTAACCCTAGAAGATGAAGATGATTCACGATTACCATTTAAATTCGGGTGTAAGCTCGAATACTCTCTAACTAAATCTAATATTGTTTGTTTAATATTACTTTTAATCACATTTGAATCCGGTTGAATCAAAATGCTCCGACTCGAGATATAACACATTATAATAAAATATTAATAAATCATACCATCTAACTTATATTTATGATCAAATACTTTAGCAATTAAAATTATTTTGGAATTAAACTGAAAATTTTCAACCAGTTTTCCATCACAGAAAAAATTCTGCACCACTTAACATTAGATCATGCATATTTTCTCTTAAAATACAAGCAATTTTATCACAATGTTCAAGAGCAACATGAAAAGTGTGTTGATAAACTTTAGATAAATCAAAAGTAGCATCACTAAAATTTTCCAAAATTTCACAAATCTTTATGCATGGATCCCAATTAGGGCTGACAAATAGTGCTATCGTTGTCATGTTTCGTGTCAACACGATAGTGACACAACACAATAAGGCCAAACACGAACATGATAATTTTTCGTGTCGACGTGACACGACACGTAACAGATAACAACACGATAACGACACAATAAGAAAATAAATCAATTTAAAATTGCATTTAAATATATAAAAAATAATATATTTAGATAAATATGAAAAATTATCGTGTTATTATCGGATACGTGTCATTATTGCGTCGTGTCATATCAGGTAAATAACAGGTTAACGGGTTATAGGTTAATGGGTTACCTGTTAATTTTATCGTGCTTAATGGGTCGACACAATCACGACACAAAATTTTTGTGTTGTTATCGGATCGACCCGATAACGACACGGACCCGATAAGGCCAAACACCCCACAATTTTCGTATCAATTTCGTGTCGTGTCGAAAATTGCCACCCCTAAATTCTCAATATTGGGGATATAAACGAAAACAACATCTTCTTTTTAAAAAAACATATAAAGTTTCTCTATAATCCATAGACCCCTTCAACAACTTATATAAGAAATTCCACTGAATTACGCATTAAGAGTAGACATGGACAAAATCAAAACTGGAATCGGTCGAACCGACTGGTTTCAACCACCGATCTCGGTTCGAAAATCGATTCGTAACCTTAAAATTAAGGTTCGATTTCCATTCAAAAAATTTAAAACCATCGATTCGACGGTTAACCAGTCGAATTCCCGAAGCCCTTGCCCAACTAACCAGGGAATTGTATGGATTCGAAAGAATTGTAATATATGCTCGGGCATTGTTGATTGTCTAACCTCTCCTCCCAACCAACTAAGGAAGGTTTAAATAGAGTCATTGTAGCCTCACCTTATTGCCATCCTTGGCAGAACTACCTTTTATGGAAGAGATCTATCCATATGATCAAATTAATAAAAACAAACTATACAAGAAACTGACTATTAATGAAAAAATATCTTATTATAGTTTTTTTTAGTTAAAAGTCTACAATTACATGATTTATATCATTAAAAAATTAATTATCTTGTAGTGAAGTTTGACGTTGGCTGGGGCGATGAGATGGAGGACACATCAAAACTAGGCTTAATTTTGGGTAATCACATGACATTTTTCCCGAATTAGGTCACTCCCAATCAAAATTGGTCTAAATTATCTCAATTTTAAAGTTCATAAATATGCAACCAAAAAATAAGTTCACTGATTTACCACCCACTATAAAAAATGTCCTGTATACCGACATATTTTCGTTGGAAATAGTACTTACCGATGGAAAAATTCCATCCAACACGTCCGCGTCGGCAAGTATTACCGATGAAATTTGACTCTCAGTCGGTATTACTGACGGATTACAGATGGACAGGATCCGTCGGTAATACCGATGGTCATTCACCGTCGATGAAATTTGACGACCCATTTGTGTACCGGGTCATTATATGTCGGTAATATATTATTAAAATAATTTAAAATTTAGTGACGACGGTCAATATGTCCATCGGTATCACCGACAAAATATTATTATTATTATTTTCAATTTTGTCTGTCGAAAATCAAGGATTTTCATTGGTGATCCGCCTTTGATATCGAAGACATATTTCGTCGGTTTCGGACCGCCTAGACCCGACCCGCACCCGCGAACCTATATATTAATTGGTCGATAATTCGGCCTTGCTGGGACTCGAACCCGAGTGTGTGGGCTCCTACCAATCGAACAAATCTGTTTTTCGTTTATAATTGTAATATTAATTGTATATAAACTCATTTTCAACCCTTTTTTTAAAAAAAAATCACAAAATTAATTTCCGTTATATTATTAAGTAAATTTAAGTAAGTTTGTGACTTATAACTATTGTAAATTTAATTTTTTTAATTTTTATATTGTAATTTTTTTTTTTTTGCTTTGATTAAAATTCTAAAATGTCCATATGTATATATTTTTTTATTTTAGAAACAAATCTATTTAATAATTGAACATTCTCACATATATTAGTTGTAATTGATTTATAATTTGTAACTAAATGATAAATAATTACATTTTATAAATTTACAAAAATAATTAGATTACATTAATTTAATATTCATCTTCGTCTTTGTCTTTGTCTTCATCTACATTTTCATTATTTGCCTCATCTTCATCTTCCTCCTCATCCTCATTTGCTCCTCCTCATCTGCATCCTCTTCTACATCTTGACTATCGTTTTCAATTTCGATCAATTATAGATTTGCAACTCGTCAAGACCTTTTCGAGTTCGAACTTACGAGACGAAAGAATAATTTTCTTTCTTTCTTTCGAAAGAATGCTGCTGCATTCGGTATTTAAAAAAAAAAAAAAAGGATTATCAACGAATTTTTCTGTCGGTAATGTGTATATATTTATGTCACAAGGAATTTAAGTGGTTATCGAGGAGGTGCATCGAAACTGGGTCAGTTACCGACGGATTCGGTCCGTCGGTAATCATAAATTAAATACCGACGGTCGATTTCGTCGGTAAACAAGCTAAAAATGTTACCGTTTCATTGTCTAAGCTTGTCCGTCAGAAGATCGGTCGGTAATTACCGATCGATGGCGATATCCGTCGGTAAACCCGTTGCCTTTTCGAATCTGTCAAATTTAGTCAGTAATACCGACGGATCTCGTTTCTCCAGTATTTAACATCGTTTTTGTAGTGACCCCATGCAGGAACGGACCCAGCATCGGAGGCTGGGGGGAGAGGTGAGGTGAGGGTGCAAAAAAATTAATGATTCAAAATGCTTAATGCTTATAAAAATGTATAATTATAATATTAATAGGTACATCAAATTACATTAATATTAATTATCAAGTTTCTATAAAACATTACATGTATTTAATTTATTAGAACTAATTGAATATATATATATATATATATATATATATATATATAAATTCACACATCACTACAAGAAAATTGATTTTTAGTGACAACATTCTCTCATTATTGCTTCTCTAGTTAAAAGTCTTTAGTGACAGAAATTCGAGAATTAATGACAGTACCTGTCACTAAAAGTCAATTACCGTCACTAAAAACTTTTAGCTAGAGAAGCTATAATGACAGAAATTATGTCATTAAAAGTAATTTTTCTTGTAGTGCATATATTAGAAATGATGATTGTGCATTGCAAAAAAAATTATTATTGTATTGTATCGTCTAGTATTGATAATTAAAAAAATTAAATGAATATTCAAATTATTGAACAACAAAGATAATATTTATTTATTTTGTTTAATATTGTGTAAAATTAAAAAAATTAAAAATTAAACTATCAATCATATTTTCTTCATCAATCCCTTTTTTAGTAGACTAAGTTATATTCATTTATATAATAATATGGATTAATTGGAAACTTATTTTAAAAAATACTGAAATAATACAAAAGTGATTGTTTTTTATTAATAATAGTTTCAGAACATTTAAAATATAATCATTTTGAGATCAGTTTTATAATTAAAATACATATAAAATAATCACTTTTATATATAAATATTAAAATTGCAATAAAAATGACTTTTGTAATAAACTCACTACTTAAATAATTTAATTTAAAAAAATAAATTATTAATTATATTTTACTAATTTTACTTAATTAAAAAAAACTAAAATATTAAAATTTAAATAAATATATATAGGGGGTGGTTGGGGGAGGTCCCCCTGACCCAATGTAAGTTAGTGTCCAAAAATAATAATTATCCTTGAATAACCGTGACGGGTCAATGATCAAGCATTCAAAACCGTGGAATTGTACATAAATTAAAATGATGAAAAGTAATTAAAGAAAAAAAAAAAAAATCATATATGAAAAAGAAGTAATTGAATATGATTATTAATTAACTAACTTAACGGCCGCGCCTATTGAAGCTGCAATTCCATTGGATGAATCACCTGGTCAACAGACAAAAGGATCTCTATCTAGGACATGGATTTCTATATATACATCAAATTTCCCAAATCCATGCCATTAAGAAGCTAGAGAAAAGAGAAGGAACGTGGTGTTATGGGAGGAGGGGTTTCCAGCTTTGTCAAATCAAGGAAAACAAAATTTTGACAAAGGACGTGAAACCCCACCAAAAAATATTCATCCTTCCTTCATCTTCATCTAATTAATTCGCATGTACCAATCTTGAATTATATATATTAATTCCAATTTGTGATCGATCAGCGCGCGATGATGAGTTTGTTGGAAAAAGTCTGTCTTTTCTTGTCCATTTTACCCTTATTAATTGTCCGTTGTAATTCCGATTATGAAGAGATTTTCAACCCTAGGGTATTCGGGTTCTCGGAAGGGCGGACGAAAGAATGGCCGGAGAATGAAGTTTATATGCAATGCACAAAATGGAGGGCGAGTTTGGAGAGTAATGATCATGTAATTAGTGAATTACGTCCATGGAAGACAATTCCGAAAGAGTGTGGTGATTATGTAGAGGAATATATGAGAGGGATGGAGTATGAAGTTGATCTTCAAAGGGTGTCGGAAGATGCTGAAATGTATGCAACAAGTTTTAATTTGAGTAAAGATGGAAAAGATGCTTGGCTTTTTGATGTTGATGAGACTTTGCTTTCCAATCTTCCCTATTATTCTCAACATGGTTTTGGGTAAGTAATTTTCACTTTTTTCGTATTAATATGTTACATATACTATATAACTTGTATTTGACTCATTAAATGATTCAGAAATATTCATAGATGGACTCATACTAATAATTTAATCAGTATCTTCAAATGAATCCAATTACATGTAATATTACACCATAACTTTACATAGTATGCATGATTCAGAATCATTAATATTACATTGTGCATTACTTTTTTTTGGTGATGTAGGCTGGAGATTTATGATAGTACGAAATTTGATCGATGGGTTGAGACGGGGAATGCACCTGCAATAGAATCGAGTTTGAAGCTTTATAAAGAGGTTTTAAATTTAGGATTCAAGATTATCATGTTAACTGGTAGAAGCGACAAGCACCGAAGCATCACTGTTGAGAATTTGTCCAAAGCTGGATTTGGAGTGTGGGAAAAGCTCATACTCAGGTCAGTTTTCAGCTCATTTTTCTAAAGCTTCTTATTTGGTTTTTGCAACATTGATTAAAGAATGCTCGTATAACATTATATGTGTAGTAAATTGTTGGGACAGAAAGAGATAGGAAAAAAAAAAAAAGATAGAGAGAGAAGGGTAGAAAAGAGAAAAGGTAGTAGCTAGAGAGATATACTGAGTGTTGCCAAAAGAAACTTATGGTGGAAAATCCAAAATAACAAAATAAGTAACTTTAAAAGGAATGGAGGAAGTATTATATTGCATGCCTTTTTGGGACTTGAATGGAAAATGAAACGATAATGCTTTTATGTTTTAAAAGTAATACTCCATTCGTCTCATCAATATTTGCACACCAAGTTTTATATTACATCAGTGCACTTACTACGTTTCAGTTATATTAATATGCACATTTTAATTATATTAATGATACGTTTCACTTATATTAGTATGAACGTTTCCGTGCAATTGGTGCACAAGAGACTTGACTCATATTTTCACCCTCAGTTGTGTGGACGAAATAAGAAAAATGCACTTTATGGTTGATTAAATTGCTTTATGAGGGACAATTTTATCACAAAAATGCACTTTATTGTTTATTGGATTGCTTTATGATAGACATTTTGTATAGATATTTGTGAGTAAATTTTCCATTTTGGAGTGCTCAAATAATAGGACTTCCAATAAGACAAATGCCTAAATAATATTGGCGCTGTGGGAGTGTATGACAATACTTGCTTGCAGATTGAATAGGTAGGTGTTAATGTTATCTGATTGAGATAAATGAAAATGGAAACACAGACTGATCGAGAAAAGTTCTAGATTAATGTTGTGAATTTATCATAAAAAGTCTTGACCTTATATTTATTTAATGCCATCGTAGATTTTTTTAAGAGATTTGACATGATCTTTTTAATAAATAGGCTTAATCTGAAAGTGTTTGATCATTTAAATCACGTTAAATAAATAAATTTGTGCATAATCATAATAATTTACTCATTAAATCTCAAAACGAAGACAAATAAGTGTATTTGATAGTAGTCAAAAACTTGTGTGAAACCGTCTCACGAAAAAGATTCGTGAGATGGATCAAAATTTTGGGTAGAATAATCCATTTTTTTTTTTTGTTAAAAAAGTGATATTTAGTAAAAAATGATAATATTTTTAATAAAAGTGACTATCACTTTTTGTTTATAAGATGGTCTCACCAAGACTGGCCCTTGATAGTATATTAATTGATAATTACAATTTGAGGGACGTACGGTTAAAAAAATTATTTCTTAAAATAAGAATTTAATATTTTAAGAAACAAAAACTAAAATGATTTTTTACTTTAAATTTTAGGTGGTTTTAAAAATCAAATTTTAAAATTCTGATTAATAGTAATATACGGATGTTTCTTTTAAATTCTTGAGCAGGGAATTATTTAAATTTATGTTATATAAATAAATGTGTAACATTTAATTTTATGTTAAATCAACTAGTAAATTTAATAGGGATGATCTTTGAAAATCAATTTTTAAATTTTAAAAATTATTTGGTGTAGAATATTAAAACTCAAAATCTAATTTTTTAAAATAGGGTTAATTGCAAAATAAATCACGACCTTTAGTGTTTTTATCAATTACAACATATTCTTTTTTTCTATGCAATTTGATACACCACCTTTTTAAGTTTTACAATTTAATACACCGATAGATTTTCCGGTCAATTTTAGTATGATGTGGCATCGGAAATACAAAATTCATCACGTTGTTGCCACGTAAACTACCATTAATTTTTTTTTAAAATTGATTTTTAAAAGACATTTCTGGACTTATTTTTAGTTTCTCCATGGCTCCTCTGGCTTAAACTTTCAATTAGGAAAATAACTAGTTTAGTCCAATAATGTAGGAGTATTATTTACTGGAATGATCGCATACACACATTCTTCAATAATCATTAATAACACAACATTAGCACACGAAACATTATTTTTTTGTTAGTTTTATTTTTTTCTAATCGCACAAAGCATATTTATGGCCGGAAATTGGCCGGTGTATAGGGATCACAATTCACATACACACATTCTTCCAGTATTAGTTTTATTGTAGGGATCACATACACACAATCTTTTCGGCGCCACGTCATACTAAAATTGATCGGAAAATCTATTGGTGTATTAAATTGTAAAATTTAAAAAGGTGGTGTATCGAATTACAAAGAAAAGAAGAATATGTTGTAATTGATAAAAACACGGTCGTGATTTATTTTGCAATTAACCCTTAAAAAAAAAAAACATTACCTAAAAGTTCAGGGACTAATGATGCAATATACCAATTTAGTTCAATTAATAGAAACTCCAGTGTCAAATGAAATTTATGTATGTAAAAACATGTAGCTTTTGTTTCATTTATGCTACTGCAAAATCACCAGCATTTTAAGAAAAATAATTTTTACTGACAAAATTTTATTATTGCGCTGACAGAAAGTCTTCAGTGACTAGTTTCAAAAAAATTAATTTATGTTATTAATTTTTTTTTAAAATTATAATGACATCATTTCTGTTATTAAAACTCCATTTCTTAATATTGAATTAAAGTATCATATGAGTTTGTTGTTTACCGACGAAATTGAAAATAATACAATTACCGAGGAAGGTATTTGTTTGTGACGTCGAAACTTTTTACTAGTCGAAATTTAAATTTGTACGTAATTTACTGATGAAATTTCCATAAGATTTATTTGGGAGTATTACTGATGGAAATTTCTATAAACTCAACACGTCAATTTTTATTTGAAGAGATAATTTCATTCTGTGTCCCTTGAAACATAGGCCTATTTCACTTTAAATTGTTTAAGAATTCATTTTTTCAATTTACATTATAAGATGTTCAATTTACATTCTAGAATGTGTAACTTACATCATTTTTGTCGGATTTTTTTTAAATGACCGAAAGTGTGGCCGAATGATTCAATTTAAGTGATTTAAGTTTGAAAATTAAAAATTTCTAAAGATCTAATTATATGTTTTTTAAAAAAAATCTAAAAATCTCAATAAAATTAAAATATAAAAATTCTAAAAACTAAATATTGTAAAAAAAATTTATAATGATTTACAATTCTAAAAATCTGAGCTAGATATGTAGTTGCACTGTATACTTTTCTTTGTACACTCTATTACAAAATTAATATAAACGCTCTACAAGTTCAAATTTTAAATAGGAAGAGATTTTATAGTATTTGGGACTCCCGTTGAATGCAACTTCATTCATATTCAATTATTTACTCGTTGGGTCTGTTCTTCAAATGATTGAGTCCAAATCCAAAATAGGAATAAAAGAAAGTATTAGAGAATTAATATAAATTAATAATTTTATAGATATATTTCTACAAATTCAGATTTTAAAAGTTAATGATGAATGACTCACTACTACACATTTAAGCGAGCTCTTTTAAAAGCTCTCCAAGTGGGAGCTATCCAAGCTTAAGGGCTCTCCAAGTGCAATTTATCTATGGACTCGAGTGCATGTTGTGCACCCTAGTCCATGTTGCACTTTTCAGTTTAATGACTTACACTTTTTGGTAAATGATATTACACTTTTCAATTATTAAACTGTATAATACTATTTTTAGTAATAATTGAAAAGTGCAACACAGTAAACTGAAAAGTGCACATGAACTAGGGTGCACAGCATGCACTCAAGTGCATACTAGACTTCACCATTAAGTAGAAGGTGATGAAATATTGTTATGTTATATGCAGGTCTGAAGAGGATAATACAAAAACAGCGAGCAAGTACAAATCAGATAAAAGGAGTGAGCTAGTTAAAGAGGGGTATCGAGTAGTGGGCAACTCTGGAGATCAATGGAGTGATCTTTTAGGTCCTTGTATGTCTAATCGTTCCTTCAAGCTTCCCAATCCCATGTACTACATTCCTTAATTAATTCTTTCTTCTTTATTCAATATAAATATATTTGTATATATATTGTAATATATTAGTAATATATTTGATCTGATTTTTTACTCCTCTCTTGATCCATATGAATTTATAGATTTTTTATACCTGGAGTATTACGGTCCCGTCGAGACCATTATAAGACTCCATTTGGATTGGGTCAATAATGGGTCATTACTTTGGGCCTGAGCCATTTATTATTATTTTATCTAATATGAGCTTAAATTGAGTTTTGATTGAATTACACTCGTTTAGACGTGTTTTTCTTGAACTTACTACAGGTCAATCAAGCTCTTGAGGTGGGTTAGACTCCTTAGTATTAGGACGCACTAAATTATTTAGATATTATTGTGAGTTTGGGTTGACCCAATAAAGTCTAGTTTGAATTAACCCACCTCACTCAATATATAAAGGCGGAATGCATATCTAGGTCCCAAATTAATAGTAAATCTTGTTTTTTAAAGTTCTTAAACTATTTTGTGTTAGGAAAGCCCTTAAACTATTGAGTTCTTAGGGCATGATTAATATGAAAGAATAAAATTATGACTGAATGAAATGAACTCGTGAATGGAATGATGGTATGAATGGAATAACATAAGAATGGTCATTCTCACGATTGGTATGAATTAGGAATGGAAAACCATTCCTTGATTGATTACATTCTTGTGATTGGTATAATAAAATGAAATGAGATATAATGTAAAGAATTTATCTTAAATGACTAAAATACCCTTCAATATACATTTTATAACAATATATTAAATTAGTCACTTATTTTTTTAACAATAAAACTTTATAAAATTAATTCATTTAAAAAATGGTGAACATTAATTGTGAATCGATCTAATCTTATATTAATGATATTGGACTTGGTATAATCAAAGATATGGTGATGTGCATCTTCTTCGTAACTCCCATCTCACTTGATAACCGCTACACTTGTTCGTCAATTTTTCAGTTGATATTTGTTGGGATATGGATCCTGAAACAAGTTCTATTCGATGATGAGATAAGTTTCGATAAGCCAAAAAGAAGACTTGAATATATTTCTAAGTGTTGACGAATCTAGTTATGGAAGTCGTCTTATGTGACAAGATCAGACAAGTAAAAGTATTGTTGAAAATAAACTAAGTATGAAAAGAACAGTTTCATATAGGATTTTATGATAAAGCTTATAATCATTGTATATAAACTTATGTTCATTTGATGTAATAGTTTATAGGTTGACTAAGCTGAGTTATAAAGCTTAAAGTAATAATCTAGATAGGTTAGTTGATAGGACTAGATTAGTTCTACAAGAGAAGAAGATTATGAAGACTAGAAGACTTGTACCAGACAAGACAAGTGCTGAGAAGCTGAAATATTCTAAGTACAGAATATTGAAGAAGACAAGTCAAGTTCAAAGTTCAAGTGAAGATATGTTCGTATATTGAAGATATGAAGTCTGTTACGTATCATAACAGAATAACCGACGAAGATAAAAGGATAAATACCAGAAGCGGTTATGAAGTTTGTTAAGAGAAGTTATCAAGAAAAGGTTGTTGGATAACAAACTTATCTTGAGGAAAAGAAGTCTATAAATACATGAAGACATTCAACGTGAAAAGACTACTGATATCATAACTACTGAAGCGTACTGAAGAAATCAAGCAAAGAAAACTCTTAGAGTTCAAGAAGCAAAGTTTGAAGAATCCCTGAAGAAAAGCAAAGTTCATATTCAGAAGGCGAATCAAATAGAGAAGTTTTTCTTTATTGTTTTAGTTTGATTAAGCTTGCTAGTTGCTTATTAAATCACTAGTTGTTAGATCGAAGATATACTTGGTAGTATATTCGAAAAGATCGAAGTCTTAATCTTGAGACTTAAAGCCACAAGACAAGTTAATAAAATTTCACGACTAGAGTTGTGAGAGTGGATGTAGACAAGTTGTCGAACCACTATAAAATTCGTGTGTTGTTTACTTACTGCATTGATATTGATTCATTGTGTTAATTGTTTACTTGAATTGATAATTGATAAAACCGCAGAATATACAAGTTTAATGTTCATTGAATAGTTGAGTATAATTCAAGGGCTCATAATTTGATATATTCCGCATTGTTTACTCTGATATTTTGAAAGATTTTTAATAAGTCTATTCACCCCTCCGCTTTAAACTTTTACTAGCTTACTCAATCTAAACTCTACTTTGGGACCAACAAGTGGTATCAGAGCAGTGGTTCATTAAGACTGTTGTTTCTTGATTACTAGAAAAGACTTTTGAGGGAAAAGTCTTGTTGTCCGTTTGAATAGATTTGAATATCTTACTTGTCTTACAATTTCTATGATATCTTTGATCAATCTGTCATATATCAACTGATTTCCTTACTCATGGCTATGGAAATTTATGCTAACAAGTTACCCAAGTTTTCTGTGCAAGATTACGACTATTGGAAGCTCCGAATGGAAGCCATCTTCAGTTCTACACATGATCTGATGGTGTCCGTCATCAAGGAGGGACCAATCACAATAATGACGCTCAACACTGCTACTATTGACCCATCCAAAGTTATAGGCATACTCGTGCCTAAACCCAGGTCAGATCTCACTTCAGAAGAAATGAGGCAAAATAATCTGGACAACTTATCTAAGAATTACATTTTACATACCCTACCTAACGAGTATCTAGGTAAAGTATTAAAATGTAAGACTACTAAAGAGATGTGGGATAGACTTGCTGTTCTTTGTGAAGGAACTACCCTGATCAAGGAAAGTAACTTGTCTACTGCTGTACAGAGATTTGAATCATTCAAAATGAAAGCTAGCGAAATTATCGACCAGTTGGATACTCGTTTTACTCGCATTATGAATGATCTTGAAGTGTTAGGTAATACTTATACTAATAGAGAGATCAACTTGAGGATTCCTAAGGAGTTAGACGAGAGATGGAAGATGGTCAAAATGATCATAAAAAACACACAAGATATTGATTCATGGTCTGCTGAGACTATGTTCCAAACGCTTAAGGCTCATAAATTCGATTTAGACGAAGATGATCCCATAGCTAGTAGTGATAAGGAGAAGACCAACTCTAAGAATGTTGCTTTCAAAGCCTCCTCCTCTAGAAATTCCAGGATAGCTAAGTCTAAGTCTCCTAGCATAAAAGACAAGTTAGACAAGTCTGAACTTAGTCTTAAGGATCAGATGAGTTTAATGGTCAAGAGGTTTGATAGACTAAACAAGAGGTATGGTAGGTACAAACGCTTTTACAAGGATTATAGAGGTTCCAATGATAAGAACTCCTCTGGGAACAGACGAGATATAAACTCTTCTGAAAGAAGGGATGATATCTCTAAAGAAACCAGACGAGATAGGAACTCAGGAGATAAGAAGGATAGGAATTCCTCAGATAGATGAGACAGGAATAGGGATCAATCCCCAAAGAAAAAGTCTATTGATGATCCTTTGTGTTATAACTGTGATAAGCCAGGTCATTACATCTACGAGTGTCCTGATCTTAGCTCAGAAGACAGAAAGGAATGGAAGGACAGACGTGATCAAAGATATGCCAAGGGTAAGAAGGCAATGTTGGCACACGATGACTCTGAGACGGAATCAGACAAGTTACCTTCGTCTTCTTCTGATTGCCCTTCTAGTGACGAAAGAAAAGCATTCATTGTAGACGATGGCCTAACCATGATGGCCAAGATCGAACAAGAGGTATCTTCTGCAACTTCTTTTCGTTCATGTGATGACTCAGAATCTGATGAAAGTGACACTGCTAATAGTGGAGTAGAAAGTAATCTTCATCATTCCAATGGAGTGACTGAAGAAGACCTCCTACTTGCTAATAAAGCATTCATGGAAGTCAGTGATGAGAACATCTTTTTAAAACAAGAAATCATTGATCTTCGGGAAGCTCAGTCTAAAATAGATCCTAATATAGCTGTCTTAAACAAACGCTTGACAGAAGAGTTGAATCAACTCAAAGACAAGTGTGCGTTAATAGACAAGATATATCAAGATTTGTTAAAGACCCAAGCAACTAAGACCTTTTTTTTTTTTTTGTAGACAAGCAACTGAGACTAATGAATTCAATGTTTTAAAGAATAAGTGCAAAAAGCTTGAAGAGCGCAATAAGTTCTTAGAAACTGAAGTCTTAAATCTAGACCTTAAACTAGCCGACTTGGTTAATTCTTCGATAATTAATCAACAACTGTTAGATAGGTATAGGGCTCCAGATGATAAGACTGGGTTGGGTGCATATACACCTAGCTCGCCTACTCAAGCTATTAAGAACCCTATTGTTGCTAGTTCAAATTCTTTGACAAATGATAAAGGCAAAAGACCAATTGATTACAATATTGAAGCACCAACTCAAGGTATTGTACATAGACAGACTAGAGTTAACACTCCGACTACCAAGGGTGGTAGAAAGAATGTTAACAACAAACTTGTCTTGTCTTGACCAAATCAGAAGAGGTCTAACAATCGTGGACGACCTAATCAGGTCAGATACGAAGATTGGTATCCTCTTCAGACCAACTCTAGACTAGTACAGACTCGTTGGAATGAGCCTAGACCTCCTTTCATAAGGCAGTCTCAGCTCTACTCAACAAGACCTAGAAATGTTGCTCCAAAATATCGTACTCAACCTGTCTTATATCCTCCACCTTTATCATATGATATCATTGGTGAGGAAAGACCTAAACATGTCTATAAACCATATGACCCAAATGCATATAAGCCTTATTCGAACTATCAAAGGCCGATGCCTACTCAAGTTGAGGTTAAGTCTAAAGGCTACCTCAAACGAGTAGACCCAAAGTCTGACGATAGATCAGATAAGGATAACAGGGTATTATTTTGTAACAAGCATGGTAGAAAATTAAAGAGGTCTTATTTGTTCAAAACTCCTATGTACATTTGGATTCCTCTTAATGCTACTAACCCCCCAGGACCCCAATAGACAAGAATGGTACCTAAGTTATTAAATATCATCATTAGAGGGTCGACTCGACTTATACAAGAAATGTGGTTCTGTAGGAGAAACTTGGTACATCGATAGTGGTTGTTCGCACCACATGACGGGTACTAAGGCTCTTCTATCGAGCTACTGTGAACAAGAAGGAACCAAGGTGATCTTTGGTGATAACTCAATGGCTGTTACAAAAGGTTTCGGATACATCCGAAATGGAGATGTAGAGATACAAGACGTATCCTACGTTGAAGGTTTGAAGTACAATTTACTTTCTGTTTCTCAATTTTGTGATCGTGGTTATAAGGTACAATTCAAGAGTCGCAAATGCGAAATCATCGATAAGAGGACTCATACTATTCTGCTAGTCGGCATCAGACAAGGCAGCGTATACATTGTGAATTGGAATAGCTGTCCTAGGGATACTTGTCTTCTTAGTAAGAACCCTAAAGAGATCAGTTGGCTATGGCATAGACGCCTATGCCACATGAACTTTAAGGTTATTAATAAGATTGCAAGAGATTACCTTGTTGAAGGTATACCCAACAAAATCTATTTCAAGTAACATGTGTGTGACGCATGCCAGAAAGGTAAACAGGTAAAAGGTTCTTTTAAATCTATTCCTACACTCTCAACAAGTAGAGTCTTAGAACTTCTACATATGGATCTTCATGGTCCTATCACTCCTCCAACTTTGAATGGTAGAAGGTACACGCTTGTTGTGGTAGACGACTATTATAAGTTTACTTGGGTAGTCTTCTTAAACAAGAAAAGTGATACACAAACACTCCTACCTGATCTGTTGAAGAGGATTCAAGTTGAGAAAAGTCAGCCCATTATCAAGATTCGTAGTGATAAGGGGACTGAATTTATTAATAGCTATATCAAAGAATTTTGTTCTAAAAGTGGTATCCAGCACCTAACTAGTGCAGTTAGGACTACACAACAAAATGGTGTAGCTGAGCGACGGAATAGAACACTTAAAGAAGCCTGCAGGACCATGATAGTAGAGTATAACACACCTCAGAAGTTTTGGGCAGAGGCGATCAACACTGCTTGCCACACCCAAAATAGAAGTGCGATCAACAAAGCACTAGGTAAGACACCCTACGAGGTATGGAAAGATAGAAAGCCTAGAGTATCTTATTTTCATATATTTAGATGCAAATGTTTCATCCATAACAATGGGAAAAGTAAGTTAAATGCATTTGATGCTAAGGCAGACGAGGGGATATTCTTAGGATACTTCTCTACGAGCAAAGCATTCAGAGTATTTAATTACTCGACTCTTTGTGTGGAAGAAACACCACATGCTGTTTTCAATGAAGCTAGACAGGACTCGTCTACTGACCAGACCAGTAAGAAAGTAAGTGAATTAAAACTTCAATCTGACGACGAACCAGAAGTGTACGAATCTGTACAAGCCTACAATCCGTTCCTGAAAGTCCTCGAGTCAGATGACGAGGTGAAGGTAAATGACAAAGAAGTTTATGTAGAACAACCTCATAGTTTTGAGGTCAAAGGAAATCAAGTGTACAGGTTGAAGAAAGCATTATACGGACTGAAACAAGCTCCAAGAGCATGGTACGACACTCTCTCTCTCTTTCTATTAGAAAATGGTTTTACTAAGGGCAAGGTCGATAGAACCTTGTTCAGAAGACAAGAAGGGAAGTATATCCTACTTTTTTAAATTTACGTGGATGATATCATTTTGGTTCACCCAACAAAAGTATGAGTGAGAGCTTTTCGAAACTCATGCAAAGTAAATTTGAAATGTCTATGATGGGAGAAATTAATTACTTTCTTGGTCTTCAAGTAAAACAGTCTGATGAAGGCATATTCATTAACCAAGCCAAGTATACTCGTAATCTACTTGAAAAATATGGTATTAAAACCTGCAAATCTGTTGGAGTACCAATGCTACCCGTCTACCGCATGGATCCAGACGAACAAGGTAAAAGTGTCGATCAATCATACTATCGTGGCTTAATTGGTTCATTGCTCTACTTGACTGCCAGTAGACCGGACATAACATTCGCAGTGGGTGTATGTGCTCGGTTTCAGGCCAACCCCAAGGAAAGTCACCTGGAATCTGCTAAAAGAATATTGAAATATCTGAAAGGAACCATTAATCGAGGTTTATGGTACCCTACAGATGATGATCTATTCTTAACTGGATATTCAGACTCGAACTTTGGTGGTTGCAGGATAGATAGGAAATCAACATCCGATTCATGTCAATTCTTAGGTTCTAAACTCATCTCATGGTTTTCAAAGAAACAAACAAGTGTAGCAACCTCTACTACTGAAGCAGAGTACATGGCTGCAAGAAGTTGTTGTAGTCAGCTACTATGACTAATACAACAACTCAGAGACTACCATATTGTAGAATCTAATGTACCAATATTCTGTGACAGTAATAGTGCTATTGCTATCACTCAAAATCCTGTTTTGCATACTAGATGTAAGCATGTAGATGTTAAACATCATTTTATACGTGATCATGTTGAGAAAAAGAACATACGCATGGAAAAGATTCATACTGACATACAGCGAGTTGATATTCTTACAAAACCATTACCTGAAGCACGATTTAGAGAGTTATGCATTAGCTTAGGATTTATTGATCTTGACCCTACTTGTGCATAATACTGTACTAACACGACATGTACACCATAGCAAGAAATTTGCAGAAAAGATGAAGTTCAACATAGACGCAATCACACTACTTTCAGACTCGACTCGATCTAGGTAAACAAGGTCAGATAAGATGACCAAACAACCCGATGAGGAAGCTGGTAAAGCTGAGGGTAATACTAGGAGAATATACATTTAAGGGGGAATCCATGATTTCTTAAAAATCCTTATGTTGACTCTTAAGTTTGTTAAAAGTCATCTTGTTTGAAACCTTGATTTGATTACTGCTTATGATTGATATTCACGTTAATTATTTTACTCTACTACTCGTATCTACTCTTACACGTCGATTAAGATGAGATAGGTACTTGAAGATGTTCGCGAATCAGATAGACAAGCACAGTCGAAGGGGGAACTCGTCTTGTGCAAACCGAAAGTCTACTAATCTGTTCTGATGAACTTGAACAGACCAGATAGGCTCATACATTCTGTATAAATTGGTTAAGTGTTTTGAACTGAATTAAGGGTATTATTGTAATTAGAACTGGATTCGTACACTCCATTTAATGAGGTGTATACACCTAGTTTCCCGCCTAAAACTACTGCATTAGGTTAGATGAGTACACTCTTCTTTCCTAACCAATAGCACAGTCGGATTCCAAAATTTACAATATCAAATCACATAATATTCTCGATTACAGTACTGAATTCCAAAGGTTTTGTTATTACCGTTGGATCACTCAAATCGATCTACACCACTAATTCAAAAACCCCAAATTTATAAAACTTCCAATTACTGAAATTACTCCCCACGTTTTACTCAACTTTCCTACTTTCAAGTTCTCAAATCTTATAAAAACCCTACTACCCATCTCTGTTAGTTACATTCTTACTCATTTCTATCGAAAATGTCTATTGTTTCAATTTTCGATGCTGAAACTAACATGCAGGTGAGATTCGATCTTGGAAAGTATGCCTCTGAAGGCAAGGTCCATGTAGAAAGCCCAATGTTCTTCAAGGAGAGGCACACTGATGACAACAAATAAATTCTTATTAAATGTCTTAGATGTGGGTTGAAGCCGTATCTGGAAGCTGTTCCAGAAGTGGTCTTTGAAGAAGAAGTTTTGGAGTTTTATGCTACTGCTACTCACATAGGCGAGTACATAGAAGCCTTTGTTGGAGGAAGAAGAATCAAGTTATCTAGAGAGATACTTGATGATGTATTTGATGTAAAGCAGGGTTCTATCGATGTGGAACTTTATGCTGCTGGTCAAGAATTAAGATATTTAAGTATCTTCTGCGGCAAGAAATTAAAACTGAACAATGATGGTAAAATTCCGGCAGTAAAGAAGAAGCAATTGTTGCCGAAATACAAGACGTTACTCGACATCGCAAGCAAAATGCTGCTTGGTGTCACTGGAAGCTACGATTCAGTCACTCTTCAAAAGGCGAGAGTGATGGCTGCCATTTATGACGGAATCATGGAAGGAAATTGGCAAAAGTTGTTCATGGATTGCTTGATGTATTTTGCAAAGAATGTCAAAGTTTATCTTAATACAAGAGAATGGATGGTATCTGCTACTGTTAGCTTTGGAAACAAGCTCAGTATCTTGTTACCAGTCTTGTTGCCAAACAAGAAGGACTGGAGTAAAGGGAAGTCATTCCATGTCCTAAAGTTTTATTTGAGAAAGGATGCTATAGATAGACAAACTCAAGGCAGGATTGTTGAGAAAAAACAGATTCAGATCAATCCAAGAGACGCAATGATTGAGGCTGAATCGTTTGGTGAAGGAGAAGAAATAGAAATCGAAGAAGGTGGAACTAGTGGAGCACTAGTTGAATATGTTTCGGACGAAGCACAGATAGATCCAGTCGAAGATTTTGAAGAAACTGAATTAGACGAGTCTTAAGAGAAAGAAGAGATGGAGACGGAAGAAGAGTACAATGCTAGAGTTAACAAGATTCTAAGGAATCTACCTTCGCCCCAATCACCTCCTCCTACTCGTCTGGTGGCCGAAACAAGTTCATCACCAGCCAAGAAGGCAAGATTGGTTAGTTCTTCTATTCATATGCTATCTCCTCCCGCTATTCCTGTGAAAACAAAGGCAAGAACACTTCGTTCTCGTGCCAGACCAGATCCCCAAGCCCCTCCCAAGTTCGTGCAACACTTAAGCTCTCTCTTAACTCAAAACACGACTGTATTTGCACCAATTGATTCTATAACAACTGATACTCTAAACCCAACTCTTTTTCAATCCCAAGAAACCACCACTCAATCTCTACTTCTACCCTCAACAGAACAAGTTGAACCTAACCCATCTGTTTCGGGAACCCCACTAGCTGAGACTTCGGCTACTGAGTTAAGGACCCCATTCACTCAGACTCCTCCCAAACACAGATTTCCCAATCTCGTTGATTACCCAATGTGCGTGCGAGAGAAGAGGCTGTGAGCACAAATTATAAAGAATCTAAAGAAGATTTTGCCGCCAGTCGAGATCGATACAAACTCTGAAACCTATGAAAAGCTAATAAGGATTTGTACATGGGTTGCTTTAAGAAAGGGTCCGACTGAACACACATTTGAAGTCATTTTAGGTATGGGCGGAATATCGAATTTTCAAGACTGGGAAATGGAACAGAAAGAAAACAGTGGAGTGAAAAGCTACATTGAGTTACTATCTCCAGAAGCCTTGATTGCTCTTGTCAAGAAAATGCTGAACGTTCCAGATGATATCATTCCTGTAGAAGAGTCTAAGGAATCAGCCCAGCCAAGTGAAAAGATGGATGCTGCTATTCAAGTCTCAGAAGATGATTTGATGGTTGAAGCAGAAGTAGAAGAGTTGAAGTCTACTGATCCAGAAATCGATCTAGACAACATATCTGATCAACTGAGAGGAATTATCTTCAAATTCCAGGTTGAACATGCGCATGGTCCAAGGTGCAATGTTGGTCAGATCACCAGACAAGTCGAGAAGTATTTTCCATCAGAAACATGTGCTTACACTGCAAAGCTTGTAGAAATGGTGAAAAAGGAATCAGACGAAGTTGAACGTAAAGCTAAGGAAGCAATGTTAGATATTATTCCTTACTCTCCTATTCTAAACCTGAAAGCTATAGCAGGAAGTGTGCTACCAGTAGAAGAAGATGAAGTCTTGTCTAATGAGGCTGAGTTAAAACTTGTTGAAGTTCATATTGCTGATGAATCTATGGAAGATGTTATTGCTGAAGAAATTCAAACATCAAGTGCTACTAATGTGTCGATAGATCAGTTGAAGGATGATTTAAGACAAGTAGTGAAGACAGCGATAGATGAATTCTTGAAAGCTGATGTCAAGAAGGTGCTACAAGAACAAAACAGTTCTCTTGTGACTAGTTCGAAGGAAATGATCATTAACGAAGTTAATCAACTTGATACTGCATTTAGACAAAAAATGTTCAACTAGTTGGAGTTATTCATTCAAAACCAAGTTGAATATTCTGAAAAGAGCTCAGTCGACTTCGCAAGAGTTCTAGCAAGAGAATCCAAAAAGATGGAAAGAGTTTATAGAGTAAAGATTGAGATTGCAGATGAGTAGAGGAGAGAAGCTCAAGAATAGTTACAACAAGCAAGAGCACTCCTAACTGACATGACGGAGCAGAACAGAATCTTAAGGTTAACTCCTACTCACTTTAAGAATGAATTTTCTTTTACTTCTAAGAAACTCGAGTACACTGCTGATCGACTAGAGAAGATTAGTCAAGATGAAAGCCATCAGAAACAGATTGAGAAGGCTACTAATCTGATGAAGCAAGCTGTATAAGAAGAAGAGAAAGTGAAAGAACAAGAGCAAGAAATTCCTGAAGTTCGATCAGAAATTCAGCAAGAGACAAGTCGACCAAGGAGAGGAAGACTAGTGAAGGCTGCTGAAAAAGAAAAGATAAGTGCTGAAGACCAGATCAGAATTGCAAAAGGCAAAGTGTCTGAAGATCAAGTCCAGACAAGGCGAGTAAAGAGAAATCTTGAGTCAAAGAAAGAAGCTTTAGAAGAAATACTTGCTGGACTAGATGATGAAGAAATTCACAAAAGGCAAAAAATAGAAGATGATAAGTATGCTAACAAGAAAGTGTTAGGCAAACATATCAAGAAGCTGCAAGATAGCAAAGCAAAACCAGATGAGATGGAAGATGCTCTCATTGACAAAATCATTGATGCTGAGCACAGTGAAGATTGGAAGATTGTCAAGGAAAAATGGGAGATTATTCACTGGATAATTAGAAGATATGGTGATATCTCGAGTCAAGATGAGTTGTTTGGTTTATTTGAAAATTTTATGGATGTTGAAAACCACAACTTATGGAATTTGATCATGAGGATAGCTACTGCTGTAGGCTATAACATTTTATCTCCAGAATTTCCTAAGTGGGAAACACCAATGCTTGGATCTGGAAAAAGAATCGACTCCAATATCATTAAGAAGTTTGAAGAGAAGCTCCTAGAAGATGAGAAGATTGATAATGAATGTCATATTTATGAAATTCATCAAAGGATTCTAGATGCATTCCAAGTTCCTGATAATGAAGCGAAGACCCCAAGTGGAGGAAGTATGGATTTAAGTATGTAATTATTAGTCTACTTTACTTATTTCATTTTTTTTTGTTAAGTAATTGTAATCGATCTGATCCGATTTACAATAAATGAAAAGATGAACTATTTTGATAAGATAACTACTTAACTAGTCTATTTACTTAAAATAATTCAAGTAGTTTTGGCTTCATAAAAAAGGGGGAAATTGTTGGGATATGGATCCTAAAACAAGTTCTATTTGATGATGAGATAAGTTTTGATAAGCCAAAAAGAAGACTTGAATATATTTCTAAGTGTTGACTGATCTAGTTATGTAAGTCGTCTTATGTGACAAGATCAGACAAGTAAAAGTATTTTTGAAAATAAACTAAGTATGAAAAGAACAGTTTCATATAGGATTTTATGATAAAGCTTATAATCATTGTATAGAAGCTTATGTTCAGTTGATGTTATAGTTTATAGGTTGACTAAGCTGAGTTATAAAGTTTAAAGTAATAATCTAGATAGGTTAGTTGATAGGACTAAATTAGTTCTACAAGAGAAGAAGATTATGAAGACTAGAAGACTTGTACCAGATAAGACAAGTGCTGAAAAGCTGAAATATTCTAAGTAAAGAATATTGAAGAAGACAAGTCAAGTTCAAAGTTCAAGTGAAGATATGTTCGTATATTGAAGATATGAAGTCTGTTATGTATCATAACATAATACGACGAAGATAAAAGGATAAATACCAGAAGCGGTTATGAAGTTTGTTAAGAGAAGTTATCAAGAAAAGGTTGTTGGATAACAAACTTATCTTGAGGAAAAGAAGTCTATAAATACATGAAGACATTCAACGTGAAAAGAATACTGATATCATAACTACTGAAGCGTACTGAAGAAATCAAGCAAAGAAAACTCTCAGAGTTCAAGAAGCAAAGTTTGAAGAATCCCGGAAGAAAAGCAAAGTTCATATTCAGAAGGCGAATCAAATAGAGAAGTTTTTCTTTATTGTTTTAGTTTGATTAAGCTTGCTAGTTGCTTATTAAATCACTAGTTGTTAGATCGAAGATATACTTGGTAGTATATTCGAAAAGATCGAAATCTTAATCTTGGGACTTAAAGCCACAAGACAAGTTAATAAAATTTAACGACTGAAGTTGTGAGAGTGGATGTAGACAAGTTGTCGAACCACTATAAAATTCGTGTGTTGTTTACTTACTGCATTGATATTGATTCATTGTGTTAATTGTTTACTTGAATTGATAATTGATAAAACTGCAGAATAGACAAGTTTAGTGTTCATTGAATAGTTGAGTATAATTCAAGGGCTCATACTTTGATATATTCCGCATTGTTTACTCTGATATTTTGAAAGATTTTTAAAAAGTCTATTCACCCATTCCCTCTAGACTTTTACTAGCTTACTCAATCTAAACTCAACTTTGGGACCAACAATCTTCTCCGCCATTTTTGCATCATTTCCTTGTGTTGTTGGCTAAATTTTGTTTGATTGAAATGCGTTCAATTGTCGCCGGAGAAGACTTTTATACTGCGGATGAGTCATCATTGATGATGGATTTTGTAGTTGGATGAGTCGCCACCGCCTTCCGCTTCTTTCCAGTGGAAAAAGCATCACAAAGCTTCGTTAGTGTCGTCGTCTCACTAAGCATAAATTTTGTGATACTAGCAGTATCGATTGAAGTCGGCGGAGAAGAAGGCTGCAGGGGGCGGCGATGAAAGGTTGAAAAAATTAATGAAATTCTTATTTAATTGTTGAGAGGATATTGTCGTAAAAATAAATATGAGTTAATATTTAAAAAATATAAAAATAAATAAATTGATTTCACAAAGAATGGAATGGGTAAAGACAAGGGGGTGGAGTGGAATCAAAATTCTTTATTTTTGGGAATCCCGATTCCTTAAAGAATGGTGATTCCAAGTAAAAAAAATATATCAATCATAAGATTAGGAATAGACTCATGAATACTCATTCAATTCCAAACCTATTACCCCATACCAATCATGCTCTTATTTGAAGAAATCTTTTTTTAGCCTTTAGGTACGAAAGAATCATTTTCTTGGATTCTTTAGGCTAGGTGTGGGAAAGGACCAGGCCCACGTAGACTTTACAAAAGGCCACAAATAAATGCCCCCCAATTATTATGTGTTCACCCATTAGATGTCTTCACCCCTCACATATGAGTTCACCCATCTCTTATTTTTCAAAATTACCCTCCTTACCCATAAACTCTAATTTACCTCATACCTCACTCCATTTTTTGGATTTCTCTTCACCATGTTCGATTTCGCACTCACTATTCACTATTCACTACTCACTACTCAATATATGTGTTGTGTATTTCATTTCTGAATTTTTTTTACAAAAATTGCGTTTTGCAAAAACTCAGCACTGGTTCGCCGAATTTTATGAGATTCTTCGGGAAAAATTCCACGTTTTGAATCAAAACTCGACCAACTTTTCCACGTTATGATTCAAAACTCGGCCAACTTTTTCACATTTTGATTCAGCACTAGTTTGCCGAGTTTTGAATCAAAACGTGGAAAACTTGACCAAGTTTTGAATCATAACGTGGAAAAGTTGACCGAATTTTGATTCAAAACGTGGAACTTTTTTCCGAAAAATCTCACAAAACTCGGCGAACCAGTGCTGAGTTTTTGCAAAACACGATTTTTGTAAAAAAAAACTTGGAAACGAAATACACTACACAATCATGTAATAATATGTTCAAATAAAACAATAATAACATGAAAAATAATCAATTGCAAAGAAATACTATGTTTTGGGTGTGAGAGGAATACAAAAAAAAACTGATTTTTTTTTTGTTTACGGGTGGGGGTGAACTCAGCATACAAGGGTAGTATAGTCTTTTTACCTATTGGTTCAAAATATAAATTGGGGTGTGGGTGAAAACATAATATGTGGGGGGTCATTTATCCGTGGCCTTTACAAAAAAAAAAGTCGAGCCTGTTAAATATTTTTTAGGCCCAAGCTTGGCCCATGGCCTGTTATTGATTTTTTTTTTTAAGGTTTGACCTGACCTTTTTAATAAATAGGTATGACCCGAAAGCCTTTTAAATGCCTTTTTAGTCCTATTAGTGCATTTTAAAAAAAAAATCCTACAACACTTGTATTTCATTAAATCATAAAAAAATCCACGAATTATATTAATTTATAACTTACTAGTTAGAAATTATATATATTAGACACTCTTATTTAAGATGTTTTCTATATTTAAGTATAAGTATTAGGTATTTATTATATTTTTATAATTTTATATTATATATTATATATATATATATATATATATTTTTATTTTATATATTAAACTAATTAAATAGGCCGGCCTGTTGGGCTTGAAAGGCCTACGAAAAAGCTCAAGCCCGATCTATTTAACTAAATAATAGACTTTCAAAAAAGCCTGAGCCCGTCTTGTTTATTAAATGAGCCGAGCTTTAATAGGTCGAGCCGTAAACCCCTGTCGAGTAGCTTGGCTCATTCCCACCCCTATTTGGGACTAAAAATTTTGAAATGAAAATTGAGAAATCTTAAATGGAGACTTGTGATTAGAAATGCAAAATTGAGAATTTGAGACTAAAGACTGGAAAATGTCCTATTTATATATAAACTAGGGTCTTTATTACGCGGAATTGAAAAAAACAATCATTATTTAATAAGATTATATATAATTTTTTTATTAAAAAAGTGAGTTTATAAGGAACCAAACATTCTCACAACATTAATGTTTCTATGGGAAACTATCGAACAAATATAGACCTTTCAAATGAAGATTTTGGCATACAAATAATGAAGATTTTGGCATACAAATAATTGTTATTCTGGCAATGTCCATATGTACTCACCATCATACATGTAAATAACTTCCATTCAACCATTCCCCAAACACTATTGAAGTGAACACTATTGAAGTGAGACACAATTGCAAGAAACGTGATAATTAAATATTAATTTGTGTCGTTAAAGAATATACGTAATAATTTTACAATCAATATAAATTAGTGATTAGTACTCGAGAAAAAATTTAAAAAATCTATTAAGGAATGTAAATCGAAATGTGAAATAAGAAGATTTTCATTTGGAGTAGAAACTCATCCCTATAACAGCCACTCACCATTTTTATGTTATATTATAGTAAGTCAAACTATTTAGTATGATAAGATAACTATGAATCAAGAGTTAGTTCCACAACAATTTAATATCTCATTACATTAGTCAATGAGCTAAATTATAACTTGAATAGTCGAAACATAGTATTCAAGGGCCATGGACAAACTCTGAAACACAACTAAAATTAAGATATAAAAAAAAAAACAAAAATAAAACAAGGGATTATATTTTTTTTAGTCCATTAAGTTACCACGTTTTTGAATTTAGTCCACCAGATTACGACTTTTTGAATTTAATCCATTAAGTTTCGATTTATTTTGATTTTGGTCCAGTTACCTGCTAAAGCAGGTTTAACAAGTCATTTTTTAAAACACACCACACACCCCATAAAATGTTATGCACACCTCAAATGTTAAACACACCACACTAAAATTTAAAAATCATTTTTATTACTATACACACCCCACTTCTTTCCTATTTAATAAATTGTCAAAAATAATTAAATTAAAAAAAATAAGAATTCAAATTATTATAAAAAAATATAAATAAAACCTATAAAAAAATCGTCAAAATTTTCAAAAATTAAACAAAGCTACAAAAATCAATTAATTTAATTAGTTTTAAAGATTTAGTTGATTTTTTTACTATTTTTTAAGATTATTAAATTAAATTAAAAAAAATCTTCAAAAGTATTGAAAAATCAACTAAATTTTCAAAACTAATTAAATTAATTATTTTTTAGCTTTTTTAAAATTTTGAAGATTTAAGTATTATAGATTTTATTTATATTTTTCATATTAATTTGAATTCTTAATTTTTTTAATTAAATTATTTTTGAAAATTTATTAAATATGTTTATGGTTTTTTTTTAACTTTAATTGATTTTTTTTTTTAATTTTTGTGTTTAACATTTAAAGTGTGTATAATATTGGGATGTTAGTAAATTCATGTAATATAAAAGAAATATTTAAAAGAAAAATAAAATAAAAAAATTTAAACCTCCAATGCTTTATTAATGTTTTATTTGCGTTCTTACTTCTATAAAAATGTCGACAATAAGGCTAAATAAAATTTAAAAATAGTAAAAAATTAACTAAATTTTCAAAACTAGGCGATTTTTTATAGGTTTTATTTATATTTTTCATATTAATTTGAATTCTTATTTTTTTAATTTAATTATTTTTGTCAATTTATTAAATAGAAAAGAATTGGGGTGTGTATAGTAATAAAAAATGATTTTTAAATTTTAGTGTGGTGTGTTTAACATTTGGGGTGTGTATAACATTTTATGGGGTGTATTTTAAAAAATGACCTATTAAACCTATTATAGCAAGAAACTGAACTAGAATCAAAATAAATCAAAACTTAATGAACTAAATTCAAAAAGTCGTAATCTAGTGGACTAAATTAAAAAACATGGTAACTTAATGGACTAAAAAAATATAATCTCTAAGACAAAATAATTATTTAAATACAAAAGAATGACAGTGTCTCAACTAAAATAAATATACAATAAAATAATGACAACATGAAGTTTTTATCTCAAAACTGAACAAATTCAAGCAGATCCCGCCTCTTTAATTAATGCAGAGGATACATTTTCATTGCAATAACCAAACTGCAAAACAAATTTAAAATGTAAATGAAAGTGAAAAAAAATTAGAAACAACAACAAAAATAAAGTGGGAAAAATGAATCTGAAAAAAAAAAAGAAAAAAAAAAAAAAAAGAGAATTATGGAAACATAGCCTTCATCAGAGGGCATGTTTGGTAGCCCATTTTATTATCTCCCAGTTGAGCCTAGTTAGTTAACTGGTTGAGATAAATTCAACTCTTGTTTATAAACTATTGTTTGGTACATATTTTGTGTTTGTGCAACTTTAGTCAGATGAGGGTAAGTGGTACTACTATTCACGAGTAAAATGTCGAATTTGTCCTCGTTTATTAAATTAAATTTCTTTTGTATCCTCTACCATTTCCTGTGTGTTTAGTCCAGATTCAGTTCAAAATTTTATACTTTTTCCTAAATATGAATTGATTCACGAGTGTTTGAAGGGAGAGAAACTGTACATCATGTATAATTGCTTTGTTTCAGACTTTGTATTCATTCATGGTGTAGAAGTAGGAGGATAAATTGATTTCAAATCAGAAAACTGCAATGAGGACTAAAAATCAAATCTAAATGACAATTTAAAAATACAATATACAATATGTAAAACACTATCAAGGTCAAATTAAGAAAGGGAAGTCTCCTAAACAAAATAAGAACAAACTGAAAATTGACTCGCAGCTGCTCAAGACGATCTTCGCAAAATACGTCGACATCGCTAAGAAAGTGATTTTTCAATTGAATCTCGTTCGATGATGTTGGAGATTGTTTGCCGAATTTACAAGAGGTTGGAAGCTGCAACGCCGTTTGCGCAATTGACACCTTTGGAGCTCAAATCCATGGTGGATCAGATGAAGAACCGGTGAAAATGGAGGTCGAATGGGTGCATCATTTCTGATATTGAAGGCGAGGACGTAAATTAGGATAAGATCTGATTTTTTAACTTTGTACCGCTTTTTCTGCAATCGGCGTCGCTTCTCACGATGATGTTCACAAAGTCCGATGACATCGCCGCTCCATGGTGGATCAGATTGGAAGTTGGAATGGGAGATGTAGATAGTGCATCTGATGAGAGATGAAAATTAGGGCAGAAGAAAGCCCAATAATGATTTTTGGCATTTATATACGTGAGGGGCAAAATTGTAATTGAAACAAAACACTCGAATATTGTTCAGTCGAGATAGCCCAACTTGGCAACAATGGGCTGTTAACTCCCTCGAAGAGGAACAGGGATTACTAACGGGCCACTTAACTAACTCGGGCCTTCTAACAATGTACCAAACACCCGATATTGCAGTTAACTAAACTAACGTGGGTTAAACATGCCTACCAAACAAGCCCAGAATGTATAAATACTTGTAGGATAAAATGATTATTTTCAAGAATTCATGGATTAGAATCTATGGGAATGTGTGCAAGAAATGATAATGAGATTTGAAGAAATTGGCGCAAGAAGCATTGTCAACTGTATTGCTGTGTTAACTGTAAAAGTTTTCTTGGAATCAAAATTGAAGACTGAGGTAGAATAAAAAAACTAGATAAAATGAGAGCATATTGAATAATATTAAAAAAAAAAACATTGGGGAGGACAAAAAAAAACTATAACCTTCCGATTCCCTTTCCTTCCAATCTCTCTATCTAAAATCTTTATCCACGAAAAAACAAAAATCACATAAGAAATAAGATAGAGCAAAATCAAATGGAAAGGAATAAAAGGAAATTAGAGATACACTAAAATTAAAATAGAAGAGATGTAACAAAGTAACACACGTGAATTATCAGACTGAGCAGAGAAAAATTACAAATTCAGATAAAGACTTAAGGTTACTCTCTTTTTCATTAATAGTTTACACTTACTTTACACTCGGGTCTCTTCTCGTTAATCAATTTCGTTTTCTTTTCTTAGTTGTGACAGTTGAGAAGTTTGCAAATATATTATATAAAGATTACATAGAAAAAGGTAAAGGATAAGGAAAAGTAAATCTCAGGTCATTCATTATCGGGGCTTCATACAGAGAAACTTCTGCCAATCACCACTATATAAACCCAAAAAAAGATCAAGGCATTTGAACATTGATTCTATTGCTTACGGATGGCACCGGTGGAGCATACACATGTAATAAAAATACCAGGATGGGTTCAGATGGATTATTAAAAGACGTAAAAATGTGTTTCTTTATTCTTTGAGTACATAGAATATGGTTCTTTGAGATTGTTCAATCTCATTTTTTTCTTCCGTAAAAACATCTCTATTTGGTTTCTCTTCACCAAAAAATGCAACTGGACAATAAGTTTCCCAAGTTCACCCGCTGGGTGAGTCGCCTAACATATTTTCTCATTGCAGAGGTGTTAGTTATCCATCTGCAAAAAACATTTAAAAAAAAATAAATAGAAAATTAGTGGTAAACGTAGGGTATATCATTGGTAATCCTAGGCCGAAATATTGAACGACAAAAGATGAGAGATGAGTCTCCCGTTGGATGAGCCTCCTGGCATATTTTCTCATTGCAGAGTAGTTATTCATCTACGAAAATGATTAAAAAAATAGAAAATCATTCTCAAACCTAGGGTATATCATTTGTTAATTCTCTTATTCTTCTTCACTTCTCACCTAACGGGAGAAAAATAAAAGATCATTCCTTAATTCATTCCAAATATATATTTATTTATTAGAAATGATCATTTCAAATGAAATGGTTATTACCAAAAATTAAGGAATAATCATTCCTTTCATACCCAATGGTATTATGTATTCCATGGTGTAAGGAATGAATATTTTTATTATTATATAAAATATTTTTTTTTTCATTTTCAATTTCAATAATAATAATTTATTTTTTTTAAATTAATATTTAATATTATTACTATTAAATAAATTATAATTAACTATTATCAATAATAAAATTTTAAAAATCAATAATACAAATAATAAATTTATAAATTAAATAATAATTAAATATACTTTAATATATAATAGTTATAAAAATATTAATAACACATAAATTAAGAAAATATTTATTATTTGATTCAGTAATTTAAACACTCAACAATAATATTTTTTATATATTAATACTAATATATATTAATATATAATACTATAATATTTAATAATAATAATTTTTAAATAATAAAGAGTAATAATAACAAATCATCACAACAACAAAAAATAACAATAATAATAATTTAGGTAATTTTACACAACATCGATTTTTTATTCCTTGTTCATACCAACCATAACAATTGTCATTCCTATTTCATTCATTTCCCACATTTATTCCATTCACGACTTCATTTCATTCGGCCATATTTTCATTCCATCATACCAATCATGCCGCTGCCATTTCTAAAAACATCAAATCTTTCAATTAGTTGCATTAATCCTCAAAGAAGCATTTCCTCTTACAGAGGTCTAATAAATAAAGTGTACGACTAAAGACATTGCAATTGAAAAAAATCGATACATACCAGACTTGAAAAATTCACCATACTCGTAAAATTACACACTACATAACAAACAAACAAAAATGATACATGGATGTGCATATTCGCATTAAAATACATTTTTCCTTTTCAATATTCACTATTCGCGTTCCAAATGATACCTATTATTTGTTGGAATAAGTTTGTTTTTAAATGGATATTAGAGGATATCGGTATCATAATCGAACTCGACCCAGCCACAGATTATCGAATTAAAATGGACGCCTCTAGGGTGAAGATCAGAACGGACTCGTTCAAATTGATATGGAGGCATGTAACATTTGGTATGGGCGCCAATCTAATCGAAGTGCATATCCATGAGGAACCTCCGACCGCCCAAGAGTGGGCTGAATACTGTAAAGTCAATATCCCAGACGGTATATTCGATGCAGTTATTGGTAAAATGGGTACGAATGAGGAGGAGGAAGAAGAATCCCAAGAGTCGTCGGTGCCGGAATCGAAATCGAAATCGCAACGATCAAAAAATCTGATGTCTACGGCCAACGCCTCGGGGTCAAGCGAAACGACGGGAGACCAAGGACGCCTCGAAAGTGACGAGGTCATATTGGAAATCAGTAATGAGGGGTATTCCAAGACAGATGGAGGCATGGCCGAGACATTAAAGCCCATTAAGTGGTGTGGTCCCGATAATCTAGTTAGTCATAAAATTACTCAACAATGGGTCCCAAAAATCTTGGGAGAGCATTCTACACTGGGGAACAACACTGTGATTGATGGGAAGGATAATACGCATTCAAATGAGGAAGACGCGGAGATTGCAATTACCAAATCCATCCAATATATGGGTCTCAATCCAAGAACTAAATCATTAGAACCCATACCAGCAGAAGTTGTTATTCCAGGCAACAACGAGAGTTAGATGGAAGAGAAACAACATGAATTAAGTCAATTAGCACAGGATATGGATATAATGGCTGAGCATGGTCAAACCAGCTACTCAACCAGAGGCCAAACCAAGGCAATTACAGAGTATTTCAGCTATTCGTCGAGCGGTATTAGATTCAAGGCACCTACTTTGGGCGACCAGGATAACATCACAGAGGACCCAGATTCTAGGCCGGAAACTACTAAGGAAGATATTATTAAAGACCAGAAAATCCAGATGAGTTTCAATAGTAATTTATGCAACACCATTGATGGAACAAAAGCAATTAGATGGGAAGAGATACAATCCAAGGAAACACAAACCAGGGGAAATGGATGTAACAGTCTTACTTCATCGGACAACGAATCGGAAGATAGATGTGAAGTAGGAAACATCAATAATCGCACAAACAAAAGCAAAAAAGCTAGAACAAAGAGAATGAGGAAGATCCAACGCAAAAGAGAAGCTAAATCAAAACAGAACCAATGGTTGGCATTTGCTCGTGGGATGTCAGAATCTTCCAAAAAAGCTCAAATAAGAGGTCAGAACAGCCACGAAGAAGTAAGAAATCAAACAGACCAAAATCTAAATAACATGATCGGTCCATAAGAGATTTGGGAATTGGGGAAACAAATTGGAGCAATCAACGATAAGAACGAACAAGAGATATTAAGGAAACTGAAAGATTTGCAACAAAAGGACGACGTAGAGAAGAGCACTACCAAATCTACAGTTGTTTAATGAAGATCATATCTTACAACATTAGAGGGCTCGGGGGCAGACTAAAAAAGTAGGAAGTAAGAGAGTTGGTAGCAAAGTTCAATCCAGATTTGGTTTGCATACAAGAGTCTAAGTACTCAGACCACACAAAAATTACAACAGGAGCGATATGGGGGGAAGGAGATATTGGATGGGCAGCAAAGAATGCAGTACGAAGATCAGGAGGAATCATCAGTTTATGGAATAAGGAGAAAATAGAAATTGTACAAGAATGGTCAATGGAAGGGGCAGTAGGTGTCGAGGGGAAATGGGTGGAAAATGGAAGATATATCACAGTGGTCAATATCTACAGCCCTTGTGATATTGGGGGAAAAATCAGTTTATGAGATGCATTATTGGGAAAAAATAGATCTAGCAATAACACAGGCTGGTGTATAATAGGGGACTTCAACGAGGTCTGAAACACATCCGAGAGGAAAGGTAGAGCAACATATACACCTACGGCTAACAGTCGGAAATTCGATGAATTCCTCACAGAGGCCGGGCTCAACGAAGTTCATCTAACAGGAAGAAAATTTACATGGTCCAGACTCGATGGGAATGCTGCAGCAGGATCGACAGAGCCTTTGTCTCAGACGATTGGATGGACGATTGGGATGAATACACCTTGAAGGGTCTGGACAAGAATAGTTCCGATCACTGTCCTATTTTTCTATACAAAAGCTTACAGAACTGGGGGCCTAAACCGTTCCGATTCTTCAACAGATGGCTCGAATATCCCAGTTTCGTCGACCACATCCAAAGCCAGTGGAACGGATATGTTGTGAGTGGAACCGAAAGTTACAAGTTCAAAGAAAAATTGAAAAAGCTGAAGTTCGATATCAAAGAGTGGTGCACACAAAATACAAACATGACAGAAATAAAATTAAAGGAAGCCAAGTCTGAGATGGATAATCTGGACAGAACACAAGAAAATAGAAATTTGTCGGAGGGAGAAAAGGAGCGACTGAAAGAGGTTAGAAGTGTTATCTGGAACGTTAGAAAATTAAAAGACAGAGAGACTTTTCAGAAATCGAGAATCCAATGGATCAAAGAAGGAGATGCGAATTCCGCCTATTTTCACAAAATTATTAATTACAGGCGAGCAGGTAACAAGATAGAAGGGTTGATGATAGAAAATGTTTTGAGCGACGATATCCCGAAAGTCAAGCAAGCAATATTCGAACATTTCAAAACTCAATTCTCAAAACAAACAACCGACAGACCCCGCCTTAAGCATTTGGTGTCTACAAAATTAGGGAGAGAGAACAACGAGAGTCTAATGGCACCCTTCAGTGAGATGGAAATAAAAAATGCAGTCTGGAGTTGTGGTGGGAACAAGAGCCTAGGCCTTGATGGAATGTCTTTTAAACTCATCAAAAGAATATGGCCCACCATCAAAGGAGACATTATCAAAGCTATGGACGAATTCCATCAAAGCGGTAAGATTGTTAAAGGCAGCAACCCGAGCTTCGTAACTCTTATCCCAAAAAAGAAGGGCGCATCCCTCATGAGTGACTTCTGGCCTATATCGTTAATAGGCTGCCTATACAAAATTCTAGCGAAGGTACTAGCTAATAGGATGTCCAGGGTAATTAGCGAGGTGATCTCTGAGAATCAAAGCGCCTTCGTGGGTAATAAAAAAATTTTAGACAACATTTTAGTACTTAATGAATCTCTGGATTTCGTCAAAAGGGAAAAGACTGATGGTTTATTCTTCAAAGTGGATTTCGAGAAGGCCTACGATTCAGTTTTTTGGGAATTCATTGACGAAATTATGGAAGGAATGAATTTCAATTGGAAGTGGAGGAAATGGATACGCGGTTGTCTTTCATCGGCCACTGTGGCGATTTTAGTCAACGGGAGTCCGACGAGTGAATTCAAACTCGAGAGAGGGATGCGGCAAGGCGACCCCTTATCTCCATTCCTATTTCTTATAGCAGTTGAAGGGTTAAGTTGTTTAATGCAGAAAGCTGTGAATATCGGTAAATTCAAGTGCCTGGAAATAGGACGCCTAAAAACAAGTGTGAGTCATTTACAGTTTGCCGATGATACAGTAATTCTGGGAAGAGCGACACGAGAGAATGCAAAAACTATGAAAGGGATACTCCGTATTTTCGAGTTGGCATCTGGATTGAAGGTCAATTATCACAAAAGTTCCTTGTTCGGGGCTGGTATAAACACGGAGGAACTACACTAATTTGCTGAAATTTTGGGGTGCACTCGTGGGTCAATTCCGTTCTCATATCTCGGTCTTCCTATTGGTGCTAATCCAAGATGTTGTGCAACGTGGAAACCACTAATAGCTAGACTCCGAAAAAAACTCTTGGGGTGGGCAAGGAGGCACTTGTCTCTCGGCGGTAGGATCACCCTCTTGAACTCAGTGCTCACGACCATGCCACTTTATTACATATCTTTTTACAAAATCCCGGTGAGTGTTTCTAAATCCATTAAAAGAATTCAAAGGAATTTTCTTTGGGGGGGGAATGATAATTCTAGGAAAATCGCTTGGGTGAGATGGGAGAAAGTTTGCAAAAGTAGGGCAGCAGGAGGCCTTGGAGTTAGAGATATTAATCTCTTCAACAAAGCATTATTATGTAAGTGGTTATGGAGATGGTCTAACGAGAAGGAGGCATTTTGGGCTAGAATTCTTAAATCTAGGTATGGATGTTTCAACCACACAGGTTCGGACGCTATTGGTCACTCCATTTGGTGGAGAGACATCGGTAAAATCACTGAAGGGGAGGTGGGGTCTATTTTTTATGAGAATTTGGAAGTTCGCTTGGGAAAGGGGTCTAAAATTAGATTTTGGGTTGATCCTTGGATCGATGATAAAAGTTGCCTTAAAGATAGTTTCAACGCTTTGTATCGTTTATCAAATGACAAACTTGGATGTGTAAAAAATTTTTTTCTACAAGATGGGGTAACATGGAAATTTCATTGGAACAGGCCATTTAACGCTAATGAATTTTTGGAGTTTGTTTCCCTTTGGTCTTGCATTTGCAGATACAGGTTAGACGACTCGAGAGACGATTCGTTGAGATGGAAAGGAGCAAAAAACGGGATATTCAACACGAAGAGCATGTATCTCAAACTCGCAGAAAGGACGGCGCCGGAAGTTAGTTCGAAAGTGAAGTGGGAAAAAATCTGATGGAAATGCACGCCAATTAAGGTGTCGGCTTTGACATGGAAGGTCCTTCAAGGTAGAGTGGCAACAACGGACAATCTTAGGCGGAGAGGCATTACCCCAGATAGGGCGAGCAGCTTATGCCCTTTATGCAAAGTTAGTCCGGAAACAGGGCAGCATATCTTTGCTTTGTGTTCCGTATCACTTCTGGTTTGGGAGGAAATAACTATTTGGATTAAAGGCAGATTGCTGTACTCTATTACTATGGGGGAGCAATGGGAAGAATTTTACAAAATTGCGAAAAGGGCTATTCACAGAAATATCCTCGGCCTCAGATGGCAGTGCACGATTTGGAAAATTTGGAGGAACCAGAACAACATTATCTTCAACGAGGTTTCATCAACGTTAGAAGAGATTTCAGAGAGCATTAAATTCAGTTCGTGGAAATGGTTAAGGGCACACAATATTATTAACTCACCTTATATTGATTGAGAAAGGGAACTGTGGATGTGTATAAGTGAGTAATTCTCAGAAATGTAGAACAAATCATATTCACCATGTAAAAGAGTTCATAGTTGTAATCGGGTTGTAATACCCATTGTACGTATACGTTAATACAAAGCACCATCTTTTCTTCTAAAAAAAAATGTATTCTAATGCATTTAGTAAACCCTAGCAAAATTGAACAACTAAGATCATTTTCTCAAGATTAAATGGTTGAGATTAAAAGTTAAAGCTAAAATGAGGGAGAATTGTGGAATTTTGAAATGGGATGGTTTGAGAAGAAATAGGTTGAGATAGACTAATCAGATTGCGACATGTGGCAGTTGAGAAGTTTTCAAATATATAATATAAAGATTAATAAAATTAATAAAAAAGTTGGTAAGTTCGGTAGGCAAGCAAAATTCAATTAATTTGGGACTCCAAAGCCCAATAAATCAAGATGGGCCTCCATAGCCCAAAAAATCAAGTCGGACCTCTAAAGCCCAACAAATCCAGTCGGGTCTCTAAAGTCCAGTAAATCAAGACAGGCCTGTAAATCCAGTAAATCAAATCGGGTCTCTAAAGTCTAGTAAATCAAGACGGACCTCTAAATTCTAGTAAATCAAGACGAGCCTCTAAAGTCCAGTAAATCAAATCAGACCAGAATATGATATTTTGAATTTATCAAGTAATACTTCCTACCAAGTGGATAAGAACAAAGACTAAGTCTTGTTAGATAAGCATAAATATCTTCAGTCCATCATATTTGGCCCATAAAAATCCCTAGGTTCTACACCTATAAAAAGGGGCCTCATTCAACTCATTTGAGAGATAACATTCAAAACTCTAAAATTCTCTGCAGAGATTTTAGAGTGTTCTTCAACATTCGAAGTAGCTTCAAAGGCATTTTTCGTGCAAAGTGGCCAAAAGCAGCGTTCGATTCGAGATCAAGGTGTTAAGCCTCAATTCGACATTTCTTCAAGGAAGTTCTTCGTGGATTTTCAACGATTTTTAAAGGCATTTTTCGTGCAAAGCAGCCAAAAGTAGAGTTCGATTCGAGATCAAGGTGCTAAGCCCCTCAATTCGTCGTTTCTTCAAGGAAGGTCTTCCTGGATCTTCAACGACGTTCATCCCAAAGTCCCTAAAATCAACGTTTAATCCAAAATACGACGCCGAGCCCTTCGATTAACGTTATAAGTCTCAAGTTCAAGATCAGATAGGATTCAACTGCAGATCCAATCCGAAAATTTAAAGAAATTCAAGTTAAGTTTATGAAGAGAGAACCAAAGGAGTAAATTAGAGATTGCAACCCGCAAAATTCTATTTTTAATCCGAAAATAAATAAATTGTATTGCATTTTTGCGTTTTTATATTAAATTCACGAAATTTGTGTTTACAAGGCCCGTTAAGATGACTCAACAAATTATGTCTGTTTCTATTTCGAGTGTAGGTCCCGATACGAGTTAGTGAGGGTAAAAAGTTTAGACGGAAGGGGTGAATAAACTTTTAAAGAAATGTTTTTGTGAACATTTTAGTTGCTGACTTAGTGAAGTCAAGTCAGTTAGCAAATAATTATTAGTGATTGAGTGCGAAATGTTTCATCTCATACTGATAACTAACCTCATGACGGTTCGAGAGTTGATTAGTTGGACAACTATCGAGATGAGCCGTGTTCGAAAATGTGTAGGCCCTACCCTAAATCATACTTGTGTGATTATGAAAACTTATCTTTTAAACCTTGAAAAACTATTGGTTAATTTTATACAGTCAAAACAATATCAAGTATGCTTGGTACTCAATCGATCTGTAGTGTTATGCAATTTGATAAATATATGAATGAATATTAGATTATCAAAGCAATAAAATAACACAAAGATTTATAGCGGTTCGAAAACTTGGCTTTTACGTACGTCCACTCTCATGGACTTAAAAGTGCTATTATTTTCTTCAACGCCATCCTTAATTTTTAAGTGCCAAGGGACACTTGTTAACTTATTACCCTTCGTGGGTTTCATTTCCTGCGATTTATACGAGTTACAACCTTCTTACAACAGTTGTACTAAACAAACTTGGGCTAACACTCGATCTCTTAAGGGTAGGTTTGTTTGTGAAGTAGTTTTCAACTATATGAAATCTCTTTTGCAAGATGGGCTTGAGAGATTTCTTTTGTGATTTTAGGATTTGGATTTATAAGCTTAGAATATATGATTGAACACTTAAAATTTGACTTGAAAGTGTTCTTGAAAATACTAAGACAATATCTTAAACAAATGCATGTAATTTGGGTTCTCTTCTAATATTTTCAACTTATCAAGAACCACGGTATGATTAAATGCCACAAGATCTTACTCAAAATTTTTAATAAGTTCTCAAATAAAATAATCTCACAAAGAGAATGAGCAAAACAAATATGGAGTTTTCTTATGAAAATAGATGTGTCTTTCCCAAAAAATACAAACCTAAGTGACCTAAGTGACTTTAAAAGATACTGAAGACTCAATTCAAAGCCAAAAGAGAAACTTACGACTCTTGAAATTTTCTAGAAAATGTACTAAAAACTAATAATAGTAAAAATAAAATACTACTCCCTCTGTCCCATCATTAATGAAACAATTACTGTTTGCACTGAGTTTAATGTAAGAATTGTTTATTGGTATTAAATGTGATAAAGTGGCTTTTTATGAGGAATATAATGGGTAATTCAACTTTATTGGAGAGAGAATCTTTAGTTAGTGGGTAAAAAGTAATGACACGTGGTGTAAATAAGAGATGTTTGAAGGAGTTTTTTAAAAGGGTAGAAAATTGTTTTTTTCAAATAAGGAAATGTTCCATTAATAATAAGACATATGTTTTTGGCAAATGTTCCATTAATAATAGGACGGAGGGAGTAATAAATATGGACTTCATTTGTGCCAAGCTTTTGAGGGATCACGAACTTAGAAATATGTCTTTAGGCCCAAATTAATTTCATGACATCTCTTTAATAGTAGTCCAACCCAATAACATTCACTAATAGGCTTTCTTTGAGCTTTTCTTGCACATTTTTTCATATTTTTCAATTTCAGCAACTAAGCTAATCAAATCCTCATTTATCTTCTTAGCTTTTGCCCTTGTAATCGACCCATTAAGCACGACCAAAATATCTCTTATGTTTGCATGACTTTGCACGGTTGGATCCCTATCATTCCCTTCTACAAAAGGTTTCATCCTTGAATTTGCATCACCAGAATAAGGAGAAAGACCAGTAACGTTGAAAGTTGCACTTACATTATACTCACCTAGGAGGCCAAGTTTGTATGCGTTGTCATTGACTCGTGCAATAACTTGAAATTGACCATCTCCTCTTGGTTGCAATTTTGAATTTCTGGTACTCGAAAATCTTCCCTTTCTCAAGTGTAACCATACCCAATCACCGGGCACAAAGATGACTTGTTTACGACCCTTGTTAGCTTGCTTAACTTATTGCTAGGTTCTCTTCTCAATGTTGAGTTTCACTCTTTCATTCAACTTTGTTGGTCCTGAGTGGAGTATGACACAAGTGTATGGGGGGGGGATGCACTTGTGTAGACAAATTCATCTTTTTGAAACAATTTAGCCTTATTAGGAAAGTTGTCTGACAACTACTCTGAGTGAGTAACCTGAATAGATAATCAGCCTACTGAAAACTATGAAGTGATCAGTTGGATAACTATCTAAAAGGATTGCTAAGTGCGGAATATGGTTGGCCTTTTCTTTGAAGGAATACTCCAAGTACATTTCTGAAAAACTAGTTTATTAGGGACTTTGTCCAAAACAGTTTTGCTTAACTTTGTTGAACTTAACTCTGTTACTATAATCTTTATAAAAATGTGAATTAGAAAGCAGTGCAGAATATAAATAACACAGCAAGTTATAGTGGTTCAGAGGCTCAAGCTCCTACATCCACTTTCCCTGATTTTACAGGATAATTCCTTAACACCTGGAATTAGCTTGTTTTATAGTGCCAAGGTGCACTGATCAACAACACTATCTTAGTGCTTTGATCCCTAGGATAATCTGAGTCCTAGTGCTCAACTTCAATGAGTTAAGATTGTATTTACTCTTAACAGTCCTTAACTCCTCACTTCTACAACAAACTCTACTTCACTTATTAGGTAAGGGTTTGAGGTTTGGTTCCAACTAATTGAGATATCCTTTACAATAAGAACTGTGTAAAGGGTTAGGATATCTCAGTGCTAAGCTTTGGATATTACAAGAGAGGCTTAGCTAGAAGTGATCAGGAAACTTGGGATTTGTAAGAAATAAACTTGTATTTCCTTGAATGCTTGATAGTAGTTTGATAGCAGATTATTGGACACTTGAATCCTTGGATCACTTCTGAATTTATAGAACAATTTGATCATCTATCCGTTGGAGAGATAGACTTTTAAATTGTCTATTTGCAGCTTCATTGAAACGGCTATGGGAGCAACCTTCTATTATCCACTGTGCAAGAAGGTTCTTCAATGGTTGCTTTAATGAATGTGTTGACTTCTGAAAAATGCGGCTGAGAAGACTTGTGTCAGTTTCCAAAATTGCACATTTTCTAAGGTTGATTCATGGCAGACTTTGTACTTTTCCAACGATCAGATGGACAAGTACTTTGAACTTTTCTGTTGCTCATGGAATGTTCTTTCATTCATTCAATTCTTCAGTCTTTAATGCTTCTAAGTCTTCAATGCTTGTTCAGGCTTGATGGCATTAATGCTTCATTAAAGTTGTCTTCTGAGATAGTGGCATTCAATTCTCTTGATCTACTAAGTCTTCAACTTGATCTGTTATTGCCCTTATCAGTGTCTTTCTCTCTTTGTCAGGCTTTACTTGAGCTTTGATCATTCAGCCAAGTTGTCTTCTTCAGCAGACTTGTCTTCATATATTCAGCATACTTGATCAAATGGACTTAAACTAACAAGTTGCCTAACATTTCAGCTTTGGACAACTATCCTGAACACTAAATATCTCAACATTTCTGAGATTCTAGACTTTAGACATTTTTACTGTCTCAATTATCCTGAGATAACTACACTGATACACTTTATATTTATCTCAACTAAGCTGACCATCATCAATCAGGGGTTTTGGTATCTTAATCAAAATCAATTCATTTCCCAACAAGATCCCTATCATTCCCTTCTACAAAAGGTTTCATCCTTGAATTTGCATCGCCAGAATAAGGAGAAAGACCAGTAACGTTGAAAGTTGCACTTACATTATACTCACCTAGGAGGCCAAGTTTGTATGTGTGGTCATTGACTCGTGCAATAACTCGAAATTGACCATCTCCTCTTGGTTGCAATTTTGAATTTCTGGTACTCGAAAATCTTCCCTTTCTCAAGTGTAACCATACCCAATCACCGGGCACAAAGATGACTTGTTTACGACCCTTGTTAGCTTGCTTAACTTATTGCTAGGTTCTCTTCTCAATGTTGAGTTTCACTCTTTCATGCAACTTTTTAATCATCTCAGACTTTTGCTTTTCCATCAAAACGTACGTTCTTCAATGGGTATTGGTACAAGATCAAGTGAACTTATTGGAATAAATTCATATACAACTTCAAAAGAAAAGTGATTAGTAGTAAAATGAACACTTATATTATTATAAAATTCAGCAAATGACAAACAATCTTTCCATTTTTTCAAGTTCTTTGGTATCAAAACTCTAATCAATTGAGACAAAGTTCTATTAACAACTTCATTTTGTCCATCAGTTCAAGGATGGAAAGTAGTAGAAAATAAAAGTTTAGTTCTCAATTTACTCCACAATACACGCTAAAATTGACTAAAAAATTTTACATCTCTATCACTCACAATGGTTTTTGGAACTCCATGCACACAAACAATTTCCTTAAAGAATAAATTAATAATATGATTTGCCTCATTAGTCTTATTACATAGAATGAAGTGTGCCATTTTTTAAAATCAATCAACCACCACAAACACATATTTTGGCAAACCTAAAACAAAGCTCATGGATATGTCTACCTAATGTTCATTCGGTATAGGTAACAATGTGTATAATCCATGTAGGTGAGCTCTTGACTTAACTTGCTTGCAAGTTATGCACTTTTCACAACAAATTTCAACTTCAACACGCATTTTAGGCTAATAGAAATGATCACACAAAATACGCAAAATTTTAGGTACTCTAAAAGATCCTATTAGTCCTCCCCATGTGCTTCTCTAACACGCAACTCACACATATAACATTTAGAAATGCATACATAGTTTACTTTCACGAAACAAATATCCCCCATACCTATAATTAAAATTACTCAAATGCTGCATGCTCACAAGCCAAATAAATGGAAGCAAAATCAGAATCATCCATATACATGTCCTTAATAGATTAGAAATCAAAGTAGTGATCAATGTATGCCTCCTAAACAATGCACAAACCACAATGTTTTCTTTCCCTTTTTTGTAGTTAATCACAAATAAAAAGAATTCCATGAATTCTACCATTGACATGCCTCTTACTAAGCTTACCTTGCACCTTGAGGTATTTGAGAGATTCATGATCAGTATGAATAAAGAATTCTCGAGACCACAAGTAATGTTGTCATATTTCTAGTGCTCTCACCAAAGCATACAACTCCTTATCGTAAGTTGGATAGTTCAATTGAGCTCCCTTTAACTTCTCACTAGAGTAACCAATCGATTTTTCATCCTGCATTAAAACAACACCTATACCTACTCCAGATGCATCACATTCAAGTTCAAAGCTTTTATTAAAAAAAAAAAAGCTTGGTAATGCAAGTATTGAAGCAGTAGTGAGTTTTTCTTTCAAAAGATAAAAAGGTTATTCTTAAGGACTTGTGAAAATTATATATTATTCTTATACACTTACCTAGAGAGAGTGAGAAACTCGCTATTTTATCCCTAAGATAATCTATTTATTACGCCCCATTTATAAAGTGTTGATATCTCCTACCTCATTCTATTTATTATAGTTGTCAACAACGCAAAATTTAACTTAAAAAAGAACTTGCCTTTTTCATATTTGATGTTTTTGACCGATGTAATTATGATTCATTGATTTCAGTGATTTTTTTTAAAAATATTTTAATCAAATTAGATTTCTTTTAAATAAATAAATTTTATTTATCAAATTAGAATTTTCACTACAAAAAAGAGGTGTTTTACCGACGGTTATACCGACGGATATTCAGTCGGTATTGGCTCTTACCGACGGAATTACCGACGGATTTTATCCGTCGTCAATGAATTGGTCGGTAGTGGTTACCGACGGAAATATGCGTCCGTCGGTATATGCCGACGGAATCCCGACGGATTCGAACCAACCCGTTTTCAAACCGGGTCGCCTATACCGACGAATTTAATTCTGTCGGCAGTCAAGCCAACCCGTTTTCAAACCAAGTTTTCAAACCGGGTCGCCTTTACCGACGGATCCCAAATCAATTTTTCGTCGGTAGATCCGTCGGTATATTTTGGACTTAAATTTTATTATTTTAATTTACCGACGGTATTTTCCGTCGGTAAGTAAGTATTAATGTTTTTAAAAAAATGGAATTCCGTCGGCTCGCCCGTCGGTATTACCGACGCTACACCGACGGAATAGTCCGTCGGTAAGTACCAAAAATTTTAAAAAAAAATTTATTTGCGATCGGGATCCGACCCGATCCCGATTGCTTACATAATTGATTAAAATTCAATACATGATCAAAATTCAATACACAAATCTACATTACATCTACATTACATCCAATAGAATAAACAAAATCGTGCTAAGGCATCGAATGGTGTTCCGGAATTGGCAGAGGATCGATCAAGTAAGAAGCAAATAGAATTTTGCTACTTATTATGACAACTATACCCCTCACTAGAATGCTTGAAAAAGCTCTGTGAAATATTAAAACAACATAGTAAAAATTAACAAAAACTTATATGAGAAATAATTTAACAAGAATGTGAGTATATTAATACGTACCGTGGAGTATATTAAATTGTCCTTCGCTGACTCGACTCCATCCCTGCCATTTCAAAATCAATTCCAAAGAATCAAGATTCAATTGTCATTTTATAGATTTAAACATAAATTAAATTATCATAAAAATTGAACATACCTCAACAGAAATCAAGTAACTTCATTAGGCTCGCATAGTTTCGGTCATGCTGGTAGTTCAAAGATAAGAGATTTAGAGTACAATAAATAAATCAATAATTCAAGGAATAATTATTAATAAAATCTGATGAACTGATTTTTTTATCAAGTGATTAGGCCTTCAACAATGCATCATCGATCCAAATCGAAAGGAAAACATAAACATAAGAAAATCAAATTCGGTGAAATGATTTTTAAGATACAAAGCACAAAGAATATATAGATCTTTCAACTAAAATTCGATTGGCAACGTCCGGTGAAAAACATGTCATAATCTTAATTTACATGAAAAGAGAAAATATTAAAATCAAACAAAAAAAAACAAGTAACGTTTGTCCAGTAGAAGACGTTGACGTCGGTGGGCAAAAAAAACGTACCTTTCAAATGAAGACGGCGACGGCAGAGGAGGCGGTGGGCGACGACAGAGGAGGCGGTGGGCGACGGCTTTCTTGGAGAGAGGATGGGCGACGACTGCAGGTAGGGAGGATGGGCGGCGGCCGCGACCACGGCAAGGAGGTTTTACATTCGGAAAGGAGGTGGAGTGGGGGAGGGGGAGAGGGAGAGGGAGAGACATAGAGAGTTTGAGGGAAAATACGCGTGAAATGAGAGAAAGTTGCATTTATAATCGGAAATGCCGACGGAAATGGCGATGGATATGTCGGTCGGCTTTGGCTCGTTGCCGTTAGCGACGGAAATGGCGACGGATATTTCGGTCGGCTTTGGCTCATTGCCATTAGCGACGGAAATGGTGACGGATATTTCGGTCGGCTTTGACTCGTTGCTGTTAGCGACGGAAATGGCGACGGATATTTCGGTCGGCTTTGGTTCGTTACCATTAGCGACGGAAATGGCGACGGATATTTCGGTCGGCTTTGACTTGTTGCCGTTAGCGACGGAAATGGCGACGGATATGTTCCGTCGCCATTGGATTTTTATAACCAAATGATAAATAATTAAATTATAAGTTAATTAATAAAATAACCAAATGATAAATAATTAAATTATAAGTTATAACCAAATGATAAATAATGAAATCTTATAAATTGTACAAAATAAAATAGCTAGGTTACATTAATTTAATATTCATCTTCATCTTCGTCTTCATTTTCATTATTTGCCACATCTTCCTCTTCCTCCTCATCTTCTTCATCCTCATCTTCTTCATCCTCCCCCTCGTCATGTTCATCCTCCTCCTCATGTCCACTATCGTTTTCAATAACAATCAATTGTGGATTTGCAGCCGTCAAGTCTACCGAAAGATTAAAATCTCCCGCAAACACTTCAGTTTGATTCTCTATTTGTTCCATTTGAAACGGAGGTTCATCTTCATCGTTGTTTTCCTTTTGGGGGACCTCCACTATTGACGTTGCCTTCACTTTGCAAACAGCGTGCCATTCTGATCTATTACGTTTTCCAGCTCCTGGATACGTGCAGTAGTAGACTTGAGATACCTGAGAGGCAAATACAAACGGATCATCCCCGCTATACTTCCTTTTCGAATTAACATCCACAAGCTTGTACTCCGGATGAATTTTGGTTCCTAAAGGGGATGTGTCAAACCAATGGCACTTGAACAACATTACGGTTTTCACTGGATATCCCGGATATTCAATTTCAACGACTTCGTGCAACACCCCAAAGTAATCACTTGCATCTGCATTGTAATTCGCACCCCTAAGACAAACACCACTGTTGTTAGTCGTTCTTGTTGATGCATACTCTGATGTATGAAACCTGTAGCCTTTCACAATATAGCCGTTGTAAGTCCTCACACGACGTAGTGGTCCTTTGCTGAGATCCTGTAAGAACCGGCTCTGAAAATCGTGCGATTGTCCCTATACGTACAGTTAAAATTAACATTAATCAAAACAATTATTTGTTCACGTAAAATTCAATTAATGATACTCACATAACGTTGGAACCATCGGGCAAATTGACGTTGAAGACTAGTATCTATGTCTCTATCTGAGATGTTTTGATCTGCATGTCGTAGTTCTTGTGTATACATCCTAATAATTCACAACACAATTAGATGATAAATGACGCACGTTTAGTGCTATTTAATTAGATGATAAATATATGAAATACTTACTCAATGTAAGGCTGAACTTCATCACAATTCAATAACACGTACGTTTGTGCTATTTCAGCCTCTGTGTGTGTTGACCAATATCGTTCAGTGGCTTTTCCTATAGGTCGCCCCTTAGACTTGAATACAGAGAGCATGCCATCGACTTCTTGTTGCGTACCTCTACCATCGAAGTTACGTGGTTCATTCCTGATCCTCGTGTTGACATGGTCTTCAAAATAATATGAACAAAACATGCCAACCTCTTCATTCAAATACGCATTAACAATCGATGCTTCGACGTTTGCCTTCTGTTTAGCATTGCGCTTCAAGTTGTGGAGATACCTAAAATTATAATAGTTAACAAATTAAAATAAGACTCCATATACTAAAAACTAATTAAATGAGAGAAATAGAATTGTTCACCTCTCAAATGGGTACATCCACCTGTACTGCACTGGACCACAAATCCTAGCTTCATACGCTAAGTGAACAGGTAAGTGTTCCATCGAGTCAAAGAAGCTAGGTGGGAAAAAACGTTCCAACTTACACAAAATAACTGGAATGTCTCGTTCCAAACGATTCATATCATCAACCTTGATTGTTGTAGACGTTAAATCTCTAAAAAAGAGACTTAATTCAGTGACAGCCCTCCACACATTCAGAGGAAGAAATTCTCGAAACGCAATAGGTATCAAGCGCTGCATAAAAACATGACAATCATGACTCTTCATCCCTGCAACTTTACCTTTTGTTGTGTCTACGCATCGACTCATGTTTGACACGTAGCCGTCTGGAAATCTTAACTCTTTAATCCACCTACACAATTCCTATTTTTGTGCCTTATCTAGTGTGTAGCAAGCCTTTGGATATTTACCTGTACGGGTATACTGTTCCAACTCATCACGGCGACAGATAGTGTTCAACTCTTCCCTGGACTTTGGAGTATCTTTCGTCTTGCCTTCTGTGTTCATGATTGTGTGAAACACGTTGTCAAACACATTCTTCTCAATGTGCATGACATCCAAATTGTGTCGGAGCAATAGTGAACTCCAATATGGCAAGTCCCAAAAAATACTCTTTTTCTTCCAGTTACCTGGGATTCCTTTGTTGTGTTCTTCTGCATTTTCCTCCGTAGTTTTTTTCAAACCCGTCCACTCAATCTCATGTAACAGACTTTGTCCTGTACGATTAATAAATGTTAGAATAAATGTAACCCAAAAAAACATGTTAAAATAAATGTATAAAATACCATTTCGAAGGGGCGGTCGATTGTTTGTGACTGTTCTATTCTTCGTGAAGTCCACCTTATTCCTTCGAAATGGATGATCTCGAGGTAAAAACCTTCGGTGATTATCGAACCATGAAACTTTTCTACTCTTGGGGAGACTGAAAGCTTCAGAATATTCCATACAATACGGACAAGCTTGCTTTCCGGCTGTACTCCACCCGGACAACATAGCATATGCAGGAAAGTCGCTAATGGTCCACAATAAAGCAGCACGCATCGTGAAGTTCTGTTTCCTAGAAACATCATACGTTTGGACTTCGTTATCCCATAGGAAGATCAAGTCTTTAATAAGAGGCTGGAGATAAACATCAAGTTTATGCTTTGGATTCGACGGACCAGGCACCAATACAGTCAGAAACATTGTTTGAGGTTTCATGCACATCCATGGAGGTAGATTATACGGAGTCAGTATCACCGGCCACAAAGAATACTTCTTTCCATAACTCCCAAACGGTGCAAAACCATCAGTACTCAAGCCTAATCTCACATTCCTCGGTTCACAAGCAAATCCTGGAAACACGTTATCAAGGTGTTTCCAGGCTTTAGAGTCGGACGGATGTCTCATATCCCCAGCCTCAGTATCTTCAGAATTTCTTGCATGCCACGTCATGTGTTGAGCTGTAGCACTAGATTGAAACAATCTCATTAAACGAGGAATGATAGGAAGATAATACATCCTCTTGTGTGGCACTTTCTTTTTTGTCTTGCTCGATTGACCACCTGGTCCCTTCCGTCGTGGCTCTTTGTACCGGGGATGGCCACACATTCTACACATAAGAAGATCGCTATCGTCATCACCCCAGTATAACATGCAACCATTCACACAACAATCAATCTTCTCAACCGGCAAACCCATATTCTTCATCAGTTGTTTGCTCTGATGAAACGTCGTAGGTACTTTATTATCGACAGGACAAATCTCACTGCATAATTGTGTCATTTGCTCATATGCTCTGTTAGATAGCTTGTTCTCCGTCTTGATAGCCATAAGTCGAGCATTAAATGACAACTGAGAATGAGAATCACACCCTGGGTACAAATCTTGATCGACTAATTTGAGCATCTCATAAAACTGAAATGCTTCATCCGTTGGTTCCTCCTCTATATTTGACATACCGGCTTCCATCACCATTGTTTGATACATATTGGGTTCTTCCACCCCAAACTCTTGATCGTTACTGGTGCCGACATGCTCAACGTGTACGGGTTGTTCATAAATTGCAGTAGTGTAATAGTACAAGACTTGATCAAAATTATAAGGCCACCGTTGTTCGCCATGACTTGTCCAATTATAGTAATTATCAACGAACCCATTCATAACAACGTGGCATAAGACTTCATCAATGCTTTTAAATGATCTATTCTTACATTTCTTAGCATTACACGGACACCTAATACAATCCTCAGACATGTAATGTGGGTGTAGCTTTGCAAATTCAACAAATGACACGAGTTTATCATAAAATTCAACATTCACATTTCCTAAAACGAGCCTAGGAGTACAATACATCCACCGACGATCCGGCAATTCCATCTGTTAAACAATTTGACCAAAATAAAATTACACACTAAAAATTAAACACTAAAAGTAAAAATTATGTAGTAAAATTACACACTAAAAAACTAAACACCAAATTAAAATTACACACTAAAAAACATACCTTAAATTTTCGCTCCAATCCAAATTTTTTGCTCCACACTAAAAATTTTCGCGTGTTTTGAGGTTCTGGAATGTTTTTCAATACTACATGCCGACGGAAATGTCAGTCCGTCGGTATATCACGCGCCGAAATTCCGTCGGTATTGCCAATACCGACAGCTAATTTCAGTCGGTAACACATATTTCAAATGTATGTCAAATCAGTCAGATTCCGTTGACCAATTTTCAGTCGGTATTTACATTACCGACGGAAATTCCGTCGGTATTGAACATGTGTCAATACCGACGGAATCACTTTCCGTCGGTAAAGACGCGTATAAAAAAAATTTAACTACGTATTCTTAACACTCCAACCACACTCAAAACAACCTACTTCTTCACAAACATCAAAATTTTAAAAAATACAGAAACTCATGTCTTCATCTTCGACATCCATGAAAATTGTGGTATGCCATTGTGGAAAAGAAGCTCGTGTGTGCATGTCGAAGCAAGAAAAAAGCAGAGGTAGACTATTTTATACTTGCCCAGATTCACTAAATGGTAATGGATGCTCCTTTTTTGTTTGGGCCGATGAACACGAAATTCACGGACAAGGAACGAGTTCACACGGAATGTTTTCGGGCATGGTGAGGAGAATTGACTCACTTTTGCTTGAAAATCAAGAGCTCAACAACAAGTTGAATCATGCGCAACTAGTTGGGGATATGTATAAGGATACATCTGACCAACTAACCTCAGAATTAGGATTTGAAGCTGGAAAAGTTGAAGAGCTAAAGAAGCAGAGGAACTTTCTTGTTGTGGCCATAGTATTCTGTGTTCTACCCTATGTGTTCAAGTTTATAGGTTGGATGTAATCCTAAGTTTATGTCTCTAATATGTATTGCTAAGTTTATGTAATGTTAAGTGTATGCATGTAATGTAACCACAACAACAGCCTTTCTTCAAGGCAATTTTCAATGAAAATGTTGTTTATCTATCACATAAAACATCCAAATTTAAATATACACATTTTTAACACATAAAACACACATAACTAAAATTAAACAACTGATACTTAAACATAAAAGTAAATAGTTCAACAAAAATGCAGATAAAAAATAAATAGTTCTACGAGACATAAAAGTAAATAGTTCTACGAGACATAAAAATAAAATTGTTAAACACATAAAAAAAAAATTATTCAAAGTCACTCATTGACCATAGTAGAATATATCAATGTCGTCATCGTTGCCAACGAACTGACCAATGATGTCATCATCGTGCTGCATGGTCGGGACATAGGGGGAGGGGGCTGCGGGGGCTGAGGGGGCTGGGGGAACAGGCACGTTCACGTTGGCCGTCGGTGGAGGAGCTTGCATGGTTCTCCGATAAACCTCCTCGATCCTCTCGTCCGACCACCCCATCTCTCGACCCATATTCACATGCATCACATGCATGTAATGGTTGAATTGTGCCATCGTCACATCAGGAATTTGGGTGGAAGATACGGAACCCTGCGATGCCGTCTAGGACGGACCAGCGCCGGAAATGACATCAGCGCTCATACGACCAAGGCCCAGAACTCGTCCGCGGGTGGTGGGGGCAACTTCCAAATAAGCCCGGTCCACCTCCTCGACTTTAGGGGCACTGCTGCTTCCGGCTTGAGTAGGGTCGACTTGAGTTCCGATCTCGGCAATCCTCCGTTTCATCTCCAACTACATAATTAATAATTTTAAATTAATAGAATAAATTATAAAAAATGTATTTAATTAAACAATTTTATTACTTACGTGGAGGTTAGTTGTGCGCCCGTATGTGGATTGCTGTGTATCAGCATTAAACGGATGAGCAATGCTCATCCGGTCCAAGTGAGTGGGTACACGCCCCGTATCCCGTTCCTAATAATTAAATTTATGTATTATATATATTAAATATATAATTAAATTTATTGAAATTAATTAAAAAATTAATAAACACTTACAATGACCATCGACTGCTCAAGGATGGACCGGGCTCCAGTCCGATGCCTGGACATCCCACCCCCATCGTCGGATCTCCGGTTGGCCTTAGCAATCTCACACTTCCTGATGTACTCCGGATCCAGCCACTCCCTCGTCAATGAATCCCACAACACAACACCATTATCATCCTTACCCAAGCTCTGCGTCGTCCCATCGCGCCGCCATGCCATTCTCCATTCGTACATTAAATCCTTATACCGCTGCTGCGCCGATTTACAGATATACTTGAACATAGCCTGGTCTGAGTACATATTCCGATCCCAAGTGGTTTGTTTCTACACATATAATAAATTGTTTTTTATTGAACAAATTAACAAACATTAATTAAATAATTAAGTAATTAATTACTACCTGAAATTCCTCGAAGTACGCCAACTTTTTTTGTTTTGGGACCTTCGACCAGGTATATGCACCCGCAGAGATCGGTAAAGAGCCAAAAGCAACCGTGCATGCCCTGGAGACCTCGTTACCAGGTAACAATCTGTGACATTAATTAACAAACAAAACACATTATAAATTAAAACGAATGTGAAATTAATTAATTATTAATTATTAAACAATAAAAGTATTTAATTACTTACACTCCTCCACTTGTAGCCCAAACGCGCTCCCGGCCATCCTGAGCATGAACAGCAGGATGGTCCCGGACAGACGAATGAGACGACGACTGATCAGGCGACGGGTGTGGAATGGGTGGCGGAGGCGACGATAATGGTGTTCGTGACAGTGTAGGCGCCGGCGCCTCGGGTCTAAGTTTGGATCGACTCTTCCTCGATCGGCTACGTGACCCGGAGGCCCCGTGAGATCCCGAGCCACCAGAGGCACCAGCACCATTTCCAGTCATCTATTTAATTTAAACATTTAAATTAATAAATTATATATATAATACTAATTAATTAATAATAAATTTCTTAATTTAATAAAAAACAATAATCTAATAAATTAAAATTTAATCCCTAAATAATAACCTATTTTAAGAAATAATAACCTACTTTAATAAATAATTTTTTATTCAATCAACAATACCTAATTTAATCAATAATAACCTATTTTAATAAATAATTTCCTATTTTATTCAATCAACAATACCTAATTTCCTATTTTTAATAAATAATTTTTTATTCAATCAACAATACCTAATTTAATCAATAATAACCTATTTTAATAAATAATTTCCTATTTTATTCAACAATAACTAATTTCCTATTTTATTCAACAATAACTAATTTATTCAATAATTTTCAACTTTAATTAACAATTTTCTATTTTAATTAACAATCTATAACCTAATAAATTTAGTAACAATTTTTTCTAACTTTAAAATAACAATTTCCTAATATAATTAACAAAGCCCCTAATTTAATCAATAATTTCATAATTAGTAAATCAACAATATTAATCTAGCTAATTATAACGTACAATATCATAATTTAATTATGTAATTAACTCCACTCCAACGTATATGCAAATTCAACAATAATATCAATTATATATATAACATCAATTATGCAAAACATGCAATATCGATCTTAACAAATCACATCAATTTATTATAAATAACTATATACATCAACTAGCTAGCTATACATATAGGCAATTATCCACTTACAATATCAACAAATTAATTAGATATATCAACTACATACATTCAAAATAATTAACTATATACATCAACTACAAACAATTAATTTCATATTAATCTATATAACAATTTAAATTAACACATGCAATTTAATTCATAATTATAGGCAATACATATATAACTTAAAAATTAATTACTAACAAATTAAGAAAGCGTACCGTATAGATTTTCTAATCGAGTCGAGAGATCACCTCGGTCGAGCCTCTTCTTCGCGCGATGAAGATGGAGAAGGAAAGAGTGAGGAGGGAGGAGGGAGGGTTTCTGTAATCTGTTCTTCAGTTTATATACAAAAAAAAAATTGCCTTTACCGACGGATATTTCCGTCGGTAATGACCAGATTAATTATGGTAGTTATTGCGGGTCGGTTACCGACGGATATTTCCGTCGGTAATGACCACATTTAATTTTGGGAGTCGATCAAGAAGGCGGTTAGTTAATGCGGGTCGGTTACCGACGGAATATTTACAATACCGACGGAACAATCCGTCGGCCGGTGACCCAAAAATGACACCGTGTAGAGAGTTCTGAGTGTCCGTCGGCATATCCGTCGGTATCCCGTCGGGAAAGCCGACGGAAATTGAATTCCGTCGGCAGAGTCTTCTGACTTTGAATTCCGTCGGTAATCCGTCGGTACAGCCGTCGGAAAGGAAATCCGTCGGTATACATCCGTCGGCAAAAACAAGCGTTTTTGTAGTGTTTCTACCTAACCTCATCCCACATATTAGTTAATGCAATAAATTTATGGAAATATATTTTGGTCTGCTATTTTTACAAAACGACAAAACAAATAGTCTTAAAAGTTGTATTCATAGAAAATAAATGAAGGGACCTTGTTATTTCTGACAAAAGAGACACTCGATTTAATCATACCATCTGATAGATATGGGATCCACGCATCCCACTTAGTGTTAATTTTCTACCCATCACCCACTCTCCATAAAAAACCCTTTTGAAGTAAATGTTTGCTCCAACACAAAGACAACCATATGTATGAGGAATTACTCCCCACCGAAGCATCTAGGGCATCTGAGTAATTAAAGTATCGAGCCTTGAATACTTGTACAACTAACGTATCCGTGAAGACAGTTATTCTCCATAATTTTTTACCAAGAAAGACTTGATTAAATTCCGCCAAATAATCTTAAAAATTGTACTATTCATTAAAAAAAAAACATGTGTGTAGATTTTAATGCAATAAGGTTATAGAAATATATTTTGGTCTATTATTGTTTAGTATTCAATTTACTCCACAAAACACATTAAAATTGACTAAAAAATTTACAACTCTATCACTCACAATGGTTTTTGGAACTCCATGCACACAAATAATTTCCTTAAAGAATAAATCAACAATATGAGTTGCTTCATTAGTCTAATTACATAAAATAAAGTGTGGAATTTTTTAAAATCTATCAACCACCACAAAACACATATTTTCGCAAACCAAAAAAAAGTACATGGATATGTCTACCCAAGGTTCATTCGGTATAGGTAATGGTTTGTATAATCCATGTAGATGAGCTCTTGAATTAGGCTTTTGCAAGTTATGCACTGTTCACAAAAAAAATCAACATCAACACGCATTTTAGGCCAATAGAAATACCCAAAGTTTTATGTACTGTAAAATGTCTCACTAGTCCTCCTCCATGTGCTTCCCTAACAAGCTACTCACACATATAACATTTAGAAATGTATAGTTTGCTTTCACGAAACAAATATCCCTCATGCCTATAAAATTTCTCAAATGTAGCATACTCACAAGCCAAAGAATCATCCATATACATGTCCTTGATAGACCCAGAACCAAGAAGCTTAGGACTCAAAGTAGTGATCAATGTATGCCTCCTATAATGCACCAACCACAATGTTTTCTTTCCCCTTTTTGTACTTAATCACATATAGAAATGATTCCATGAATTCTACCCATTTGGTATACCTCTTACTAAGTTTACATTGCCCCTTGAGGTATTTGAGAGATTCATGATCCGTATGAATAACGAATTCTCGAGACCACAAGTAATGTTGTCATGTTTTTAGTGCTCTCACCAAAGCACACAACTCTTTGTCGTAAGTTGGATAGTTCAATTGAGCTCCCTTCAACTTCTCACTAGAGTAAGCAATCAATTTTCCATCCCGCATTAAAACAACACATTTACCTACTCCAGATGCATCACATTCAAGTTCAAAGCCTTTATTAAAAAAAGTCAAATAATGCAAGAATTGGAGCAGTAGTGAATTTTTCTTTCAAAAGATTAAAAAGATTATTCTTAAGGACTTGTGGAATTTTATACTATTCTAATTATACACTTACATATGAAGAGTGAGAAACTCGTTATTTTATCCCTAAGATAATCTATTTATTACGCATCATTTATAAAGTGCTAATATCTCCCACTTTGTTCTATCTCTTATAGTTGTCCACAATTGAAAATTTTACTTAAAAAAGAACTTGCATTTTTCATATTGGACCGACATAAATATGATTAATTGATTTCAGTGATTTTTTTTAAATAAATAAATTATATTTATCAAATTAGAATTTTCTACCTAACCTCATCCCACATATTAGTTAATTAATGCAATAAATTTATAGAAATATATTTTGGTCTGCTATTGTTACAAAACGACAAAATAAATAGTCTTAAAAGTTGTATTCATAAAAAATAAAACACGTGTGTCGCTTTTAGTGCAATAAATTTATAGATTTTTTTTTACAAGAAAGAGAGCTCCAATATTATTGAACCAATACAAGATATTGAGCTAACTCTCTAACCCATGTAGGGACTTCTGCTCCAATCCAAACTTGAAAAAGTGGAGAGTCAATTGCATACTTAGCCAACCTGTGCGCCATCGTCGTTCTCCTCCGGGGCAAATAGTGAATCCCCCATATTCCACTCCACCATCATTAACCACTTCCCGCAATGCAGTAATAGTATTTTCTTTGGGTCCAAAGAATTTGTCATTATGTCATCAACTTGTCGAAACTATTTCCACGGAATCCGTAAATACTTTTGTAGGACTAATTTGTAAATCTCATACCACTCGAACACCTAAAACCACTGCTCGCGCTTCCGCCCTGAGCACTGATCCAGTTGGCCCAATTTGTCGGCAACCAGCCGTGACAACCTATCCATCCGGGTCAAGCACACCATATCCCACACTGTTCATGGAAGCAAGCACCAAAAATCAACTTGCTTCCATGAAAGGCCCATAAATTCTGCAATGATTCTCATATAGGCGCGTGCGACTCTACGTACTCGACATTAATATCGCAGCATTCACTGCTTGATAATCTAGCATAAATTGATCCACCCACGACGTTGATAACATATAGTCTGCACCAAGTAATCGTCTATTGTGAGTGGGTGTGTCTTTGTACTTGCAACGCTCATTCCACACCACATAGAGTCTCAAGCAGAACGTAGTAAACTCATGCATTCCAGTTTGAGCATGAACACCCCACAACACAACCTCCATATTCACGTGTCTGCCTTGTTTAAGTAGACTCCACAAACCGCACTATTTCCATATTCCTCTAATAGCTGGGAAAAATAACATTGCATGTGCCTCGTCTGCTTTTGGGGACCCACAAATGAAGCAACCTAGAGCAATCGGGACATGTCTCCTAGCCAAATTCGCCTCCATTTGGACGATGCCCCATGCAACCTTCCAGATAAAAATTCAGGCCTTAGGAGGGATGTTAAGCCCCCATATAATATTCCAACGATTCTTACTAGCCGATTGGTTCGAAGATTGTGAAACATGAATATTAGAATTTCTTGCAAACACAATCTGTCTATAACCTGAGTTAGCCGTGTAATTATATTTCCCCCATCAAATGTCCCCATTCCCCAATTGGAATGCATTTCACAACTTCCACCTCAAAAGAAATGAAGAGGCCTTGTCATTTCTACATCCTAAGTTCCGTCATTAGAGATAAATGAAGAGACATTGTCATTTCCGAAAAAAGAAACGCTTAATTTAATCTTACCATCTGATAGAGATGGGATTCAGGCATCCCACTTAGTGTTAATTTTTGACCCATCGCCCACTTTCCATAACAAACCCTTTTGAAGTAAATGTTTGCTCCATGCCAACACAAAGACCGCCATATGTTTGAGGAGTTACTCGCCATCAAAAAACATTCATGACATCCGAGTATTTAAAGTACCGAGCCTTAAAAAATCATGCAACTAATGAGTCTGGAAAAGAGATTATTCTCCACAATTGTTTAGCAACTTAATTAAATTCCACTAAATAATCTTAAAAGTTGTATTCATTAAAAATAAAACACTATAAAATTTATAGAAATATATTTTGGTATGCTATTGTTACCATATTATTTTCAAGATGATTTATTTATTTTGAGTCAACAATAGAATTTAGACCATTTGACGATGTTATGCTAACATGCCACGTTAATGAGTGAATCAAATATATATATATATATATATATATAGTTATTTGCTATAGTTAGTAAATTTTAAGCTATTTGTGTTGTACAACCATCTCTTTATCATATGTAACATATATAGAGATATTTTAATAAATTATTTGTTACACATATATACAACATATATATATATATATGATATGAATTTCTCTCGACAAGATTATTTTGACACGTTGATCATGTTCTTATTATCATTCTTAAGTTGTTATGACAATTTTAATCTACAAATAATGTTCTTGAATTATTATCTTTTGGGAGTTTCTTATCTCATTCTTGGTTTCCTATAGCAATTTAACAAAAGAATTGCAAACATAGTATGAACTAAAAAAAAATGCAGCAATGAGAGTTTATCCAAAATAAATTGATTTCATAAATAATTGCATAATACATCCTCGATCCAGTGAGAGCTACCAACTTTATTTTTTTATTCGTCCCAATGAAAGTTATCTTTTTTTTTTTTTAACAAACTACTATCTTTCACATTTCATTATATGGATATCTTTCATCTAGACGGATATTACACTGAAATTAGTGTATTTCGTTGATAACGAGGGATATACTTCTTTAGCCAAAGAGGCTTTCCCATTACCACTACCCTTACAACCTCATTATCGAGCATAATCATTCTTGGTAGTGCCGATGTAGTGAAAATAATTTTACCAAACTCTGACATTCTATTGCCTTGGTTGTGCACGTACACATATTGCACACTATTAGGCCCAAGACGTCTGCAAAAATGATATATACAAATAATTATTAGCAATTAACTGCTTCTTTTGATATGGAACTAGATCTGTGTTGAGTTTCTATACACGATTTTGATATGGAACCAGAAAGTGGGGTTTTTATGGAATCAATCACATGTATAAAATATTTTGTACATGTTAAAATGTACAAGTGATTTATGCATATATGGTTGATTCCATAAGAAACTCATCATCAAGTTCTACATCATTACTAATATATACATCTGTTAACTTACCTGGTAAAATAATCATTGATTTCTCGTTGTCTAAGTGCGGAACCACTAGTGAAGGTGAAGAATAAGGTCCTCTGGGCTTCATCAATTCTATTTCGTTGTTGCACAACGATTCTTGGATAAAATGGTTCAGCAAAAGGGTTAAGGTTCGACATGTTTTTTGATGGAGGAATTTTTCAATTGTAATAAAAAAAAAAGTTATACACTTATATAGAGAGTGAAAAACTAGGTATTTATCAATCCCTAAAAGAATCTATTTATTAACATATCATAATTAATACGTTAATATATAATTTATTACGCATCATTAATCTATTTACTATGCATCATTAATAGTAATGTTGTCAACTACTGAAAAGTTTGCTTAAATAGGGGCTTGACTTTTTCTTATTTAATGTTTTAAATGGATGTAATTACGATTCAACTATTTTAGTAACTATTTTAGTAATACTCTATCCGTTTCATAAAGTTTATCGCATTTAGTTTTAAATTTTGTTTCAAAAAGTTTATCATTTTTCCTATTTTTTACCAATGATCTCCCTAAATTACCCCTATTAATATCTACTCCTTCCGTCCCACAAACATAGCCACATTTAACTTTACACACAGATTAAAAAATATCAATAAATGTAGTCAAGTTTAACTAATGTGCCAATTTTGCCTTTGAAATTTTATACTCCAAAATCTGCTAAGCCTTAATTACTCTTATTAATTAGGGATAAAATTGACAATAAAGCATTTAATACTAAAGTAAAATAAGAAATGTGGCTATAATTTGGGACATTAAAAAAAGAAATATGTGGTTATCTTTGTGTAACGAAGGGAGTACAATATCTATTTCTTTTGGAAATATATTAATGATATGGTGGAAGGAAGGGTCAAAGGAAGAGTGAAAAAGAAAGGTGTGAAAAGAAAAGAAAAAGAGAAGGATGAGAGAAAAATTAATGAGTAAATGTGTAAAAAAAAAAATTCTTAATTCTATACAAAATAAAAAATGCCACAAACTTTATTTAATAGAGAGAGTAATTTTTTATATTTTTTTAATAAATTGTGAGGTATATCTTTTTACCTAACCTTACCTCCACTGCCCCACAGTTGTCTATCTCTAACAAATTGATTGAAATATAGATAATTATTACTATCTCCTTGAAAAGTTTGCATACTTTTTTTTTCATGATATACCCATATTTACCCTTTATACAATATTTTTTGGGGCTTACCATACACTTAATCAAACTATGTTATTTACTTTATATAAAAAGATTTACAAAATTATCCCAAAAACTTTAATTATTACACTTTTTTTTTAAAACTGCGTTCTAACAAATGAAAACTTTTCAGGAATGGAGGGAATATAAATTTGGATCAAAAATTTATGAATTAAACTCGGGTCAACGTAAATCAATGTAGGTCAAATTTAATTTTTTTTTTTTTTGCTTTTAAGTATTGTTTTGCTACATGACCAAAACTATTTTACTACATGACTAAAATATTGTCAATACAAGGTTAATAGTGTATTACTATAAATTCAAAAATATTTTGGACACTTTCAAAATATTTTTGATATGTAGTAGTTCACTTTTGATCTTGTAGTGATAATACTTTGGTCTTGCACTAACAATATATTGGTTGTGTAGTAAACCACTTGTTCACGACCCGCAATTTTTTTGGGAGACCAAATCTAAACTTTTAACCCACAATTTTTTTAAAATATCTTAATTAGACATATTTTATATGTGAAATATTTCACACAAGTGTTGCTCTTATAGTTCAGTGATTTATTGATAAATTAAAAATATTTTTTTGTTAGTAAACCTTCGAATTGCAATCCTGATGTTTATTTTGAATTTTAAAAATCAAGTTTTAAATTTACAAATTTAAATTAGACTTTATTTTGAGATTTTAAAAATCAATTTTATAAAAACCCTACTACAACTCCTATAAACTTACAATCTTATTTTTCAATATAATCAATTTTATCTCTAAATTTTTTTATAGTATTTAAATCATATCCCATATCTTATAATATCCAATCATTATAATTATATCCAACAAGGATATAATAATAAAATAATGTTTACTCTTACACATTAATTTAACATAAAGTCAAATATTACTCTTCTCAAAATTCTAGAACAAACGCATACTATACTACTTATTAGAATTTCTAGATATCGTAGATTTCAAAAAAATCAATTAAAACTCAAAACAAATATCATCTTACATTATTTTTTTTTCGACACAAGGTAATCTTAGTTTCCATTATTGCAAATGCATGGAAACCATGGTAGCCCAACCACAAATTACGACGGGTGTACCCAATTACAAGGATTGTAAAAAAATGAGATTGTCTAGACAATGTGCTAACAAGTTTGAACTTCTTTTAACAAAAGAAACTGAAACATTATTGAATTCAGCTAATAAATCCCTGCAAGCAACCCGCGCATAATCACCAAATATAGAATCATAAGAATATGTTGAATTCAAAGCATCCATAATCACATTATCATCCCCCTCTAAGATGAAATTGTTCCAATTGTGGGTCTTCAACAACGATAAAGCCTAAAAAAACCATATTGCTTCACCAACATCAACACCCCACAATCGGATTTCACAACAGTCCTTCCCAACAAGAACTCTCCATGTTCATCATGAACCGCCATCCCCACCCTAGTTTGGGCTGGGTCTAGGAGGAAAGCCGCATCCACATTTACTTTACGCCATCCGTTTGGTGGTGAGTGCCAAACTTCACCTTGCCCCTCTATTCTCGTTTCGATGGTTATTTCTAGCCATGGCTAAATGGACAGCCACTTTTGGAGTATTTGAAGTGTTATTCCAAAGCTTTGAATTTCTCTCACGCCAAATTTGCCACATCATCATGTCAAAACTAATCAAAACTGCCTCAATACGACTCTCAAGCATTTACAAGATGAAATCTTTTAGGATGCGTTTGGTTGGATGGATTTGGACTTATGGATTTCAAATCCACAACCTAAATCCATTCTACATGTTTGGATTATAAATGAATTTCAAATATTTAGATTTGTTTCCACACACTTTTTAATTAAAATTGTGAGAGATTTCAAATCCTCACTAAAACCATGTCATTTGAAATCCATGTATTTTTAACTCCGTTCATTTGAAATGCCTCCTCAAATCAAATCTCCCCATCCAAACACAACCATAAGTTATCTACCCTATAAGCAAAACATCATCCACCTTCATGAGTAGTCCTGCGGCAGCCCAACAGGTACGAGCATAATCACATGACGTGAAGAGATGCCAAGCATCCTCCGCCCCACCCCCCTCGCCCGCTGCACACATCATGCAGCTTGTGTCATGCACAATTCTTTTAGAGTAAAGATTAACCCTAGTAGGCAAAAATTTACGAGCTGATATCCAAAGAAAATCACGTATTCTAGGAGGAGTTCATAGTCTCCAAATGGCGCGCCAGTTACCATCAATGACAGGTCTGCCGATAACCCCCTCAATAATTTATACGTTGAGCACACTGTATATTTTCCTCGATTTGACTAAGTTATTTGAGCTAAATCGCACGTGACTTAATTATTCACATAAGTTTTATCCGTCGAGTTTAATACGTATATAGTTAAAATCCAAGAAACAGAAGTTATATTAGTTAATAAAATGACATAACAAACAATCATAAAAGTTATATTCATTTAAAAAAACATATGCTTATGATTTTAATGCAATTAATATATTGGAATATATTTTGGTCCATTTAATTACATGATATATTTCAAGATGAATTGTTAATTCCAAGTCAAGCGATAAAATTTACATGATGCATATGATATTCTTTGTCAATCCCTTTTGTGGATTGATTGGTCTTCTTGAATTTAGGGGACTTTCATTTCAAAATATTTTTGGACAGCAATTTGGAGAACCATCTGAGGCTTGATTCCACTTCAGTCTGGTTTGCACGTTATGAAGTTCAACACCTCGAAAAATCTAGTCCAGCCTCATGCTAATTAAAAGTTCGAATAATAAAATTTCGCATGCATATTTATTATTAATGCAACTGCATAAAAATTATTTCACATAAAACCTTACATATTTTGGTAAATTCAGTTTGCCAAAAAGAATGCGAGTCTCAAGTAGGTGGTTTATTACAAGATCAAAATAAGCTACTTCAAGGCCAAAATAAAACTATTATAGGCCAAAATATGATACTAAATGTACCTTAGATAACTCGTCCTATTTACAATTATTTTATTCATAATGGATCCCAAAACACCTTTATTTTATTTATTTACTTTATTTCTTTTATATTAAAACTCGTGCCCCACTCCTTGAGCAAAATTTTAGTAGACGAAAAAACTACTTCCCTGTCCAAAACAGTTTTTACATTTTTTTTTGTTCCACATTAGTTTTTCATATCCCAAAAATAAAATTTTTAACTAATAGGGAACAATATCTTTTTATTTTAGTCTTTCTCTTTGTATATTCTCAAATATATGATTGTTATATTTACATGAATTATCTCATCTATAAATACTTATAAATAGTGAATCGTTCCTATCACCTCATCAACGGTGATCATATACCTATTATCATATGATATCAGTCTAAATCATCGAAACCCTAATTCTTTTGTAAAGCCTCACGCTAAATTTCTCTTTCACTACCCATGACGGCGACAACTACTCCCCCGGCCCCGAACATTCCCTTCAACACCTTGGCACACCTTCTGACCATCAAGTTGACAGCCTCCAACTACCTGCTTTGGCGAAATCATGTGGTTCTAGTTCTATCAAGCTATGATTTTCTCTCTCATGTTCGTGGTACGGTAGCTACTCTAGCTTAGACGATCACCAAATCTGGTAAGTCGGCCCCAAACCCTGAGTACATCTCTTGGTTTGAAAAAGGATCAAATGATCCCCTGTCTCCTTCTTTTCTCTCTTTCTAAAGAGGCCATGGCCGAGGTTATTGATTGTGAAACCCCCTGTTCTATTTGGACTGCCCTTGAATTTACTTTCAGTCATGCCTTAGCCTCTTGCATAAATCATATTGTGTAGCCAGTTACTCTGTCTTCGTCGCGGTTCTACCTCTATGGACGATTAAAACAAGAAATTTAGTGCTCTCTGCGATCAACTCGCTTCCATTGGTAAGCCTGTTGATGATGGTGACAAGTGTCACTGGTTTCTTACTCACTACAAAAAAATCTGATTTTGATACCGAAGTTTAGAGACGAACATCAAATCTGTCTCTAATAGGTACGAATCAGATTTGTTAACAAATCGAGATTTGAAATCGAAAATAAAATCGTCTCTCATTGTAAACATATTAAATACGACTTTTAGTTTAGAGAGTCTTAGATACGGATACCACCGTCTCTAATCAGACAAAGTTTTCTTCCCACCATAAAAAGAGTCAAAGTGGTGCACGAAATTTGAATTTTTGATCTGATACAGAATTTGTCTATCTCTAATCGGTATCTAATTAGTCAAATGGTTAAATTAAATAAAAAATAAAATCGAAACCTTTTTAATTGATTTTTTATTTTATTTTAATTATTATTTACTCCCTCCGTTCATAAAGTTTGTCGCATTTGATCTTTATTTTTGTTACAAAAAGTTTGTAGCTTTTCCTATTTTTACCACAAATTTTCTTAAACGGCCCCTTTGTAACTCCTACAATATCACTTTTAATTCGAAATATATTAATGATTCATTTTCTCCCATTCGAAGGCTCACACAACTGATGGAAGTAGACATCAAATTCTTTTATACAACAAGCAAATGGATCACATTTCATGCCGCTGTAAAATGTTTGAGTTTGAAGGAATACTATGTAGACACTTGCTGATATATTTTCGAGTCAAACAAGTCCTTGAATTAGCTGATAAGTACATCCTCCATAGGTGGACAAAGAATGCAAAGGTCGGAGTGGTAACCGACAAAAGTGGTACACATATCAATGAGGCATCCTTAACTTGGCACAAATCTTATATTGGAATCTTTTGAAGAGTTGCACGCCAAAGTAAGAAAAATTAATAGTAGTCAAGAAGTGAATTCACGACTTCCAGATGAGGAAAAGCATCAAATTATTTGTGACCCCTCGAAAGTGAGGGAAAAGGGATGTGTGAAAAGATTGCAATCATCAAAAGAACTTAGTGTGTCCACTAAAAGATTGTGTCGTGGATGTGGACTTCGTGGGCAATCACATGACAAACACAATTGTCGCGTATTTCTTGACGGGTAATAATCAATTTTACAATTTTAATGAACTTGAACTCTTTTTAGCTACAACAATAATAACAATGCAAATATTTATGTGTACTTTGTGTGTAAAGGTAAAGTATCTACTACAGATGATGATCTTCAGGAGAATATCAATGCTTAAACATTCATGCAAGTGATTTATTTTAATTATAGTGATATTTTCTTAGTAGTCATTATTTATATATACTAATTAATTTTCCATAATATTTGAGCATATTAGTGTATGGTTGTATACATTGTCTCATATTTTTTCTACATACGTGTATGAATAATTTTGACTCAATATGATTTTTTTTGACTTAATGTTTTTATGGTTTGCATGGTGTATATCAATTTTGATTTAATATTATCATTTTTTATCATTTTATTGCTAAATTATAAATTATGTCATCCATCACCATTATTTGTTATTTATTTGTGTTAGTAAATTGGGAAAAAAAATCATAGATAAGAACTTTTCAATTATATACAAGTGAATTTCCTAATCTATTATATTGGAAATGATATAGAGCGCCCACCGTCTGTGCCCACTGCCTAGGTAGCATACACACATCATTAATTTTTTTTTATTTATATTTAATTTGAATTTAATGTCATATTAATATTTTATTTTATCAAAATTATAAAATCATTTTTTTACCTTTAATTTAATACCGTCTTTATCAAATCACGCAGTTTTCCTTCTGCCATTAATCTTTTCTCAAATCTTTCCATCCCCATTAATTTTTTCTCAGAATCTCTTCTCCACTAAATAAAAAATAATCTCAATGGTCATAACCACCTTTTAGAATATTTTAGAAAAAATAATAGAGAAATAAATGTGAGTAGTGAGTTTTCAAAACCTTCATCATAAAGGATGTGAAAAACGATTTAAATCATCAAAGAGATAAAAATGACACAAAGTAGGACATGCAGTATTTGCAATCGAAAGGGGCCAAGATTGGAAAACGACTTAAATAGATAGAAATGACACAGTAGTATTTGCAGTCGAAGGGGCATGATAAATTCCGTATTATTTAGGTTTCTTAATGTTGATGAGAGATTATTTTTTATTTTGTGAAGAAGTTTGAGAAAAGATTAATGGGAGATGGAAAGCTGAGTGATTTGATAGAGATAATATTAAATTAAAGGTAAAAAAATAATTTTATAATTTTGATAAAATAAAATATTAATATGACATTAAATTCAAATTAAATATAAATAAAAAAGAATTTAATGACGTGTGTATGCCACCTAGCAGTGGGCACAGACGGTGGGCACTATTGGTGGGCTCTATATCATTTCCGTCTATTATATATCAAATCTTTCTAAAACATTTTATGAAATAACAGCTACAATTAAGATATGATATTTTTTTGCTGAGAAAATAAGTAATAATTGCAGAAAACTTGATTTACTTCGTGTGGGGAAAGTATTTGATTTGCTTTGGAAATGTTTTCTAGTTTTTACTAACGAGTTAAGTGGGAAATTCCTAGTGAAAGCTACCCAACTTTCCTTTTTCGTCCATCTCAATGAAAGCTCCACATCCCTTTTTGGTAACTATTCCCTCTCACATTTAATTATATTCTTCTCTCTCTCAATCACATCACCTCTAATACATCTACTTATTATATTAGTATTTCTTAATCTTCGTGTGTCCGGAGCTCATGGGGAGCTTTCTCCAGTACTGAGGGAGTAAAAAATTAAAATATATTTTAATGGATCATATTTATTTTAAATTATATATAAAATATATTAATAAGAATTATGTGGATGATGATGTGGCGTGACACCTCAATAATCCGTTCCATAAAAAATTTTAAGATTGGTTTTACATCACTACTATATATATTAATTACTACTCATCGTAATTTACATTAAAGACATCCTAATTAATCAATTAATTATGTATATGAAATAAATTTATAAAATAAGTCAAAAAATGTATATAGATCACAAAAATTTATATGCAATATTGCATACATGCATTTTAGTCACTCACACACATATTCTTTATAAATACACCCACAAGCTTAATTCACACACATTTTTTATAAATACACCCACAAGCTTAATTCACACACATATGTTTTATAAATACACCCACTGACAGCTCAATTCACACCCAATTTTTTTATAAATGCACCCACTGACAGAAATTGAACATGGTCGTCTTCTCCGAGCAGTTTTCGATCACCTCAGGCCGCGATCGGACGCTGCAATTTACGATGACCTTAATCCTTAAATATTTTATATTTCTTTAAATATTTTTTAATACTAATCATTATGGGTCAATATTATTTTGTATTACATGAAATAATATATCTTACTACATGCAATAATATATGTTACTATATATTAAAATGTGGGTTACTTAATCAATAAAAAAAATATAACAATATAAAAGAATCAATATTACTATATAAAATTGTGTTATTACTACATGTAATAATTTATTTTACTACATAAAAAATTATATGTTACTACATACTACAGTTTGAATTACTACATTGAATAGACGATTGTTACTATATGTAACTTTATCAAATGATCTAATATTTTTCGCATCATCCTACAATAAAACATTTTGTATTACAACATGATTATTGTGTTTACTACATTCGATAATATATGTTACTACATATTATAATGTGAGTTACTACATCAATAAAAACACTAGAAAAAACGTGTTACTAAATAAAAGAATTTGTATTATTATATAAATAGTTTGTGTTATTACTACATAAAATAATGTGTATTACTACATATTACAATTTGAATTACTAAATTTAATATCCCGCGTTCGACAATAAAATAAAAGATAAAAAAATCACAGAAACAAGTAAAATAAACGGATTAAAAATTTCAAATTAAACTGTCAGTGGGTGTATTTATAAGAAATGTGTGTGTGAATTAAGTTTGTTGGTGTATTTATAAAAAGTGTGTGTGTGAATTAAGCTTGTTGGTGTATTTATAAAAAATGTGTGTGTGAATTAAGCTTGTTGGTGTATTTATAAAGAACATGTGTGTGAATGACTGAAATGCATATATGCAATATTTCATACAAGACTAGCCCTATATAGATATACAATTTAGAAATTAACAACAAAAAATTACATTTTAAAATTTTTAAGTTACAATTTTAATATATGTGAAAGAAAGAAATCAAATGAATTAAAAAATAAAAGAGTCAACTGTCAAAGTGGCGGGTGCCTAGCAACCCACTTGGGTTCAATTCCCACTTAAACCAAATAAATGGTCATTTAACTAGTTGAAGAGAGGGTGGTTGGGGATGGGGGGGGGGGGGATTCAGTGGGTGTGGGTCGCTTAGTGGGTTCGGGTTCGAGTTGGAGGGTGTAAGCTACAAATTTAGAGACACGACAAAACATCGTTTTTAATTAGAAACGAAATTTGAAATAAATTCTTGACCCGAATGTAAAACGGGTCGTTCATCGTTTAGATACGGAAAAATAAATTCTTGATCCGGATGTAAAACGGGTCGTTCATTGTTTAAATACGAAAAAAAAACGTTTTCAAATCTGTCCCTTACTAGAAACAGAATTTACAAAACTGTTCCTGACATTAGATAACATGTGATTAGGAATAGATAGAAAATGGTATCAAAATCCATTTCTAACCTGTTTAGAGACCGTTTTTATGGTATCTAAACCATCTGTAAATCTTAGTTTTTTTGTAGTGACTAGTCTTGGCCCCCAGATTGCTAATTTTTTCTAACACTCGCATGGCTATGTCGCCCATGCCTATGTTTCGAGATCTGATCCATCATGCATTAAACTATGAGCAGTTTACTCGCTCAATGGACTCCTCATCCTCGCCCATTCCTACATTCGCTGCTTATCCTTGCCCGAAAGTCTCCTCGTTGTGGCACCAAATACTGTCATCCATCCTCTCGAAATTCTAGTGGCCAGGCGCCCACTGGCTCCTCGGCGGGTTGTTCAATTGATGCTCGTCGGCCTCCCACATGTCGGATTTGCTACCAGCAGGGCCATTATGCTAATCATTGCCCGGAGCATTATGCTTACCTTGTCCCATTTGCGGCCAATCTTGCTCATACCTTTGATACTCAGTGTCATGTCTCGCAACCTCAAACTGGTTCCTCGATAGTGGTTCTGTCGCTCACATGACTCCCCGCTCCGCTGATTTGGACAGTCTTCATCTGTATTTTGGTAACGATAATGTTATTGTTGCTAATGCTTCTACTTTTACGATCACTCATGTTGGGTCATGTTCGGTCAATAAGGATGTCCACTTGTTAGATGTGTTTGTGGTGCCACATCTTACAAAGAAAGTACTCCCTTCGTCCCCGAAAAGTTTGCAAGGAATCTTGGGCACATGATTTAAGAAAAAAGTGTAATGATGAGAATGTTGAGAGATAATTTTGTAAACTTTAATATATAAAGTAAATAAAGTAGATGGGTTGAGTGTATGGTGGGCCCCAAAAGTAATGGCATGAAGGGTAAATATATGTATATTGTGAGGGTGGGGATTGTGATGATAATTTCTATTTTGGGGTATGTAAACTTTTGGTGGACAAACAAAAAATGAAAGTATGCAAACTTTTGAGAGACGGAGAGAGTGTTATCCATTAGTAAGCTTGCCTCCAATTTTCCTATTAACGTATTGTTTACTAATGACTCCTTTGTCATTCAGAATCGGGTGACCAAACAACCTTTGGAGAGGGATCAGCATAGTCGAGGAATCTGTGTCTTAGAGCGGGGTACTCCAGTTTTGGTCGCTGCTTTACGAAGCTCGTCGCTGAAGGTCTCTTTTGAATGTTGGCATCGTAGATTAGGCCATGTTCCTATTTCTGTCATTAATTTGTTGCGTAAATTGGGCTTGTTGACCCTTACTTCCTTGTTGCCCACCCCGGAGTTATGTACTCCGTGTCAACTGGCTAAGAGTAATCATTTATCTTTTTCTTTGAATGAAAAATGAGCATCGCATGTTTTGGATTTAGTTCACTGTGATCTTTGGAGACCTACCCCTGTTGTTTCGAATGATTTTCGATACTATGTTATTTTTGTGGATGATTTCTCTAGATGCACTTGACTTTATCACCTGCATGCCAAGTCTGATTTCTATGATGTGTTCATTCGGTTTCATACTTTTGTTTGCAATCAATTCTCCACTTCCATTAAGGCTTTCAGAGTGATGGTAGAACGAAGTTTATTAATGGTCGCGTTCGTGAATTCCTCGCTGCCAGCGGCATCCATCATCGCATCTCTTGTCCGTACACTCCTTAACAGAATGGCCGAGTTGAACGTAAGCATCGTCATGTCACTGAAACTGGGCTCTTCTTATTATTTTAGGCGAGCATGCCTGCTCACTTTTGGGTTGATGCCTTCTCCACAGTTGTCTACATTATTAACCGTCTGTCCACACATATTCTCGGGGATAGGTCACCCTTTCATCTCCTATTCGACAATGCTCCGAACTTTGCCAATTTCCAGACTTTTGGTTGCCGAGTGTTTCTGTATCTCTGTGATATGCTCCTCACAAGCTTTCTCCTCGCAGTGCTCCGTGTATATTTATGGGTTACAAATTTTCCCATAAGGGGTTTCGATGTTACAATCCTATCACTTCCCGCTTCTACACTACTCAACATGTTCAGTTTGATGAATTTGTGTTCCCGTTCTTGGCCGCTCGTGCTCCTTTCTCGCCTGTTGACTCTCTTGAATTGAGTTCATTCATAGAACCAACAATTGCTCTTAGTTGGCCTCCTTGTGGTCTTTGCCTTGACCCGCTGCCTCCGTCTTTATCTCCTGATCGGCCGGCCCCTCAGATGCCTCCTATTGCTCGTCCGGCTGCTCGCCCTCTTGACCAGCCACCAACTGCTCGCCCACTATTTGTTCCAACTCACCCGATGGTCACTCGGCTAAATTTGGAATTTTTAAGCCTTAGCACATTGCCGACATTGCTACCACCGGACTCCTGTCCGCCCTCTCAGTCTCCGACGAGCCTAAGGGCTTCAAATCAACACTTAAGCATTCACACTGGTTAGCTGCAATGCAATCTGAACTCGATGCGCTGCATGCTAATAAAACTTCGGAGTTGGTTCATTACCTTCACTCCACAAACAACTCTTACTTTTAAAATTAAAGATAAATTTGGAAGGTGGAAGTTGTATGTGAAACGTGTTAAAAAAAAAAAAAAAAAAACAAGCCAATTACTAATCGTGTACAAATTTTTGCAGGGTTGAAAATAAGCAAACTAATAGGTCCAAGTCAAGTCATTAATTCGTGAAGAGCATGAACATCAGCAAAATCAACGTAACTGATAAAACATCACATGGATCCACCACCCACTTCTCTCTCTCTCTCTCTCTCTCTCTAACACCCTGTCCCCTATCTCTCTTTCTCTCTCACACACACATTTGTCTGCACCTCACTTCTTCTAATGTCATCATTTTCCAGTTCCAGTCCATTCTCAAGATTTTTTCTTTCCATTAATTCCAACACTAGTTCACTTTACCCCTCTCAGTAATTTCAGATTCCCTTTTCTCATGTCACCATTTTCAATCTCTCACAATCACATTTCGATCCCAAAATCATTACATCAATGAAAGAAGAAAATGGAGCACAAATATAAACTCGTACTAATCATAACTCTGCCCTCCTTAGCAGCCTTAGCCCTTATTTTTCTAGCAATTTTTTGTTTCAGAAGAAGAAAATTAGAGAATGGTGATAGAGATGCAGAAACTTGCTTCGAGGGTAAAGAAGGGAATCTTGAAATTACAGAGGGTTTGGTGAAGTTTGAGGGTGGTGAAGCCCTTAGTGTTGTTGAAATTCTCGATGCCCCTGGTGAGGTTATTGGCAAATCTTGCTATGGGACATTGTACAGAGCCGTTTTGGTTAGCTCTAATTCATTGACTTTGCTTAGATTCTTGAGGCCTACTTGTACTTTGAGGGTAAAAGAGGTAATTCCAATTGTGGAGTTGTTGGGCAGTTTGAGGCACCAAAATTTGGTGCCTCTCAGTGCATTTTATGCAGGCCCAAGAGGGGAGAAGCTCATGGTTCATCCATTTTATGGGCGTGGAAATCTGGCTCAGTTTATCAGAGGTGAAACTGAAACCCTCTTTTTCATTAAAATTTGAATCTTTTTTTTCTTGCTGTTGTTAATTGTCAAGAGAATTAATTAGTATGTGTTTGGTGAACAAATTGTGTGATTTTATTTTGAGGGGCCATATGTGTTTGCTTTGTGCACAAGCATAATGCAATTTTGTCAATCTTGATTTGGTTAGAATTTTGTACTATTGCATTGATCATTGTTGCTGTTATGGAAACTGTCTGAGATTGTGCTTGGCTTTCTGTTAGATGTCGTTTTTGTTTTCGTTCTTTTCGTTTACGTGATAATTTCCATTTCGAGGTTCGTAGCTTGATCAAATTGAATAGCTGATCAGAAAGGAAAACAATTTTGTCAATCTAGATTTGGTTAGAATCTTGTTCTAGTGAATTGATCATTGTCTGTTGAGATTGTGCTTGGCTTTCTGTTAGATGTCGTTCTTTTCGTTTACGTGATAATTTCCATTTTGAGGTTTGTAGCTTGATCAATATCTTGTACTAGTTTGTTGGATATTCTTAGTTTCTACAGTATAATCTGATATTACTTTAAGCTTTGGACATAGTTTAAAAGGGCATGAAGCATGGAAGATTCTGCTGAATCTTAATTGATTAGAATTATAGTAATCTGATTGAGCTGAATACAGAACGTTCTAACACGTGTGGATACGCTTTGACATCAATCGCTTATAATTGGAAAATGTTAATTATGGTGGGATCCCTAGAACTACAGAAATCTATTTAATTTGAACATATAACGTTCTAACACGTGTCGATACGTTTTGAGATCCATCATGTGTAATTGGAAAATGTCAATTATGTTGGGATTCGGAATGTTAGTTCATTAGTTCACAAGCTAATTGATTCTCCTATTTGCCTTGTGACTCGAGTGCATTTGCAAATTCTACTCCAGAATCACTTTTTTTCAAAAGCTGTGAGTAGTAGGTGGTTGTGTTTGTAAACTCCTCACTGCTGTAGGTTTTTTTTTAGAGTTTGCAAAGTGTAAACACCACCTCAGTCGTAGTAAGTGTTTCTGTATGAAACGATGTCCTTTGCTGTGTTTTATACACAGAGGATCCGTACGGATTAGAATAGTCTTTACATCTCAGCTTGTGTTATTATTTAGAGTTTGATTCACAAGTCTCTTGGTTCGTTTTCTAATTTTGCACGTGTCAAATGAATCCATTTGTGACGACTACTGGTGTGATTAACGTGCAGATGGTAATGTTGAGGCTCGAAAATGGCAAACCATATGCAGAATCTCCATCGGCATTGCAAGAGGTCTTCACCATCTTCACACATCTTTGGGAAAACCAATTCCCCATGGTAACCTCAAGTCGAAGAACATACTACTCGACGCCTTTCACAACCCATACATTTCCGATTTTGGCCTCCATCTTCTCTTAAATCCAACTGCAGGCCAACAAATGCTGGAAGCATCTAAAGCTCAGGGCTATAAAGCCCCTGAGCTGATTAAAATGAAAGATGCTTGTGAAGAAAGTGATATGTACAGCTTAGGGGTAATACTTTTCGAATTACTATCTGGGAAAGAACCGATTGGCCAAAACACCACACCCGATCAAGATTCGTATTTGCCAAGTGTTATGAGATCCGCGATTCTTGATGACCGAATTGTCGACTTGTATCATCCAGACATTCTTCTCGGCCTAACCCGTGATCAGAGGGTGGCAACCGAAGATGCGATTCTCAGATATTTTCAACTAGCAATGGCTTGTTGTTCGCCGTCTAGGCCTCTTCGGCCGGATATAAAGCAAGTTCTTGACAAGCTTGAAGAAATCGCAAAGTAAAGACGGTTTCTTCAAGTCTTCTGTGAGTACGTTCATACATGAGACCGTCTTATATAAATTCTGAAAGAGTCAACACTGTGTTCGGGACATAGCTAGTGTTGTAGTTTTGACTAATTTAATGATGGTGGAAACAAACGATGTATTTTTGAAGAAAGTTTCCTTACAAGGAACATACCCCGATGTAAATGAATTGAATCGTGGCGAATATTCAAATATTAATATTTGTTTAAAATTAAAATATTACAGTAAATCTGATTTGGTATACGAATTATTCGAGTTTAAATTTGAAATTTTATTTCTAGTTTTTTCATAAAATTACTGCTCATTTTTTCTCTGTCTCAAAATATATCTTTCCATTTTGAAATGAGTAAAATGTTCAAAATATTTTTATTAAATGAATGGATTGTTGTTTTAATTTCAATATATTTGAAAGTTTATAGATAAAAATTAGAATTTTAGATACAATAAATGATGTTTTATTGATATGTATAAATAAAATAAAAAAAGAGAATCATCATTTTGGGATGAATGAAGTATTACTCTCTCTATCTAGGTATAATGTTTTGGCAAAAACTTGACGGGGAAATATTTGTTTTAGTCCTTTAAGTTTGAGTGATTCCAAAATAAATCATTTAAGTTTTTAACTTTACAAAATATATCATATATCTTACAAGCTATTAATTTTAGTCCTTTTTTAAATCTATTTTAGTCCTTTTAAGTTTAAACTCCAATTTTAATAAAATTTAAGGTATAATTTATTCCTTCTAAACAGAAAATATTTTATTTAAATCTATTTACTATTTTTATGTTTTATTGAATACTGATTTTATTTAAATCTGTATTCCAATTTTAATAAAATTTTATTTACAGAAAATTTTATTCCAATTTAAATCCGTAAATATAAACAGAAAATATTTTATTTAAAATTTTAAAAAAATACATCATTAAAATATTTTAAAAAAATACTAATTTTAATGTATTTTTTTTAAAACATCATTAAAATCTGAATTATGCTCAAATTCTACCTAGCCATTTTCTCTAATTAATTAAATATATAAAAATTCGAAAATAAAAATATATACTAAAATCTAGAAAATTGAAAAAAAATTATAAATATGTTTTAAAAAAAGGGACAACTCCAACTACCCCGATCATATTCTCCAAATGTAAATTATATGATTTATATAATAATTTATAATTTACATTTGGGGAATATGACAGGGGTTTAGGGTTTAAATTAATCTCGACTCGATTAAAACTCATTTTAGTTCGACTCATATAATTATCAAACAAGCTTAAATAAGAATTTTAAAACTTAATAAATGTGCATTAAATTAATTTGAATGCGTTTTTATATGATTTAATATTATGTTTATCACAATAATTACTTATAGAGTTTAGATTTAATTATACTTGTGTTCAATTTAGTTCGGAAAATAATTTCTTGGATGGGAGGTCTACGGATACATAAAATCTCGTATAATCTCGTTCAATTTATTATATAAATCATACTATAATTTACATTTGGGGAATATGAAGTATGATTTACATTTGGGGAATATGACAAGGGGTAGTTAGAGTTGTCCCTTTTTTTAAACATATTTATAATTTTCTTTCAATTTTCTAGATTTTAGTATATATTTTTATTTTCAAATTTTAATATTTTTAATTAATTAGGGAAAATGACTAAATAGAATTTGGGCATAATTCAGATTTTAATGATATTTTTATTTAATTTAAAAAATATTTTAAATAATGTTTTAAAAAAATACATTAAATCAGTATTTTTTTTTAAATATTTTAATGATGTATATTTTTTTAAATTTTAAATAAAATATTTTATGTTTATATTGGAATTTAACTACGGATTTAATTTGGAATAAAATTTTCTGTAAATAAAATTTTATTAAAATTGGAATACAAATTTAAATAAAATCAGTATTCAATAAAACAGAAAAATAGATTTAAATAAAATATTTTCTGTTTAGAAGGAATAACTAAAATAGATTTTAAAAAGGACTAAAATTAATAGCTTGTAAGATATATGATGTATTTTGTAAAGTTAAAAACTTAAAAGGATTTATTTTGAAATCACTCAAACTTAAAGGACTAAAACAAATATTTCTTCAAACTTAACAAAAGTAACTATCGGAAACCTAGAGAGAGTCAACTTCATGGAGTATAAAGTAGTTAGTCAAAAAAGAGAATATGCACCCTTATTTGGACAATTTTTAGAAAAATAAGGTTTATATAAACAAAGAGAGTACTAATTATAAACAAATTAATCAAATGAATGATTACTGATACCGAATCAATTTTATTTTTTTTCGAGGGAATACCGAATCAAATATAATATTTTGTATTTGTATTCGAATACCCTTCGAATATAAAACAATGTAGTAATTGAATTCGATTATAAATATTTAAAATTGAAATTAATACTACAATATTGGAATCATCAAGTGTTAACGTGTTAAGGATTGACTTTGGAAAAGGAAGAAATTGTCAATGAAGACATGAGGAAGAGTACTTTTTTCAAAGCGACATGAAAATAGTGAGACTAATTCACAAATACTAGATTAATATTAATAGTTGCTCTTGTTTTTCGTACATCCTCCTATCAAGATCATAATAATATTATAAAATGTTTTTACAGAAGCAGTGCCGCACGATGGCCTTGTCAATTGTCATAATCCTACTTCTTATTTTAGTCCTTCTCTCTCCTCTTTCTCTCTGTTACCATAAAATAATACTCTCCCCGTTTTACTATATTTTCTTTTTTACTATTTTTATTAAATATAAAATAGTAATATAATAAAATAATAAATATAGTACAAGTGATATAATTAGAAAAAATAATAAATGGATATGTGGTAAATATGATAAAATAATTGATATGAATATAATTGAAATAAAAAAGATGAAATAATATTTCAAAGTAAAATGAGAAATTCATTGTGGAGTGTTAAAGAAAAATAAGGTGAGAAACTTAAAAGTTGGGTTATATTGATTATTACCAAATTTTTTTTGTTGTACAAACAATCTTTGACGCGAAGGGCTCAGCATAAGGATTAAGGTTTGACACGTTGATGGTGCATTTTTTTTTTTTTCGCTCATAATAAAGAAAATGTTATTCTCATCAAGTAATGAAAAATTTACAATATCCTTTCATTCCTTTGTACTTATATATAAAGAGATTAAAAAAAAAAAAGTATATACAAAGGAAGGTTACGTAAGTCGTAATCCGCGGATTGGTACTGTAAATTTTTTCCAAGAATATTTTAGCTGTAATATTCTTGAGTAATAAATACGTAATTCTAATTTAATAAAAATAGAGAATGGTAAAGAGATATCTAAAAAAATTTAAATCTTATAAAATTAATGATAAAAAAATATAAAAATACCGTTTTAAACTTTTAAACCGATAGAATTTTACAAAGAGTGAGGCTCAAGTGCACTCGCACACCTCTTTTCTTCCTTTTCTTTTTTTTTTTTAAAAAAAAATTTCACACTTTTTTTAAAATATTTTTTTATTATAAAAGTGCAAGTAATAATTACTAAAAGTGTAGCATTAATAATAAAAATGAAAGTACTAATTACTAAAAAGTGTAACATTAATAATAAATAAAAGTGCAAGTAATAATTACTAAAAAGTGTAACATTAATGACACTGTTGCTTAAGTTCTACATGAATAAATAACTTTTTTGTTCGATCAAAAAAAAAAGTGTAACATTAATAACCAATAAAAATATGTTCAAATATTTTTCAACTACAATTCATAGTCATTGTCATTAATATTATCCGGTCATTTTTATCAAATTGTTCAATTAAAAAAAAATGCAAAAATAAAATAAAATGAGGGACAGATTCAAACCATGTAAGTTGTTGACATACTCAATAATACATAGTTTTCTTATTCTTTTCAGTTATAGTGACTTAGACTTTTTATTAATATTGTGTTGGACTTTTCAGTTATAATGACTTACATTTTTCACTATTATTGTGTTGCATTTTTCAGTTATACTCACTTGTTTTTTTTTTTTTTAATGTGTTGCACTTTTCAGTTATAAATACTTACATTTTTTCGTAATATCGTGTTGCACTTTTTAGTTATATTGACTTACACTTTTTGTAATACTGTATTGCACTTTTCAGTTATACTAACTTGCATTTTTTATAATATTGTGTTGCACTTTTCAATTATACTGACTTGCATTTTTTATGATATTGTGTTGCACTTTTCAGTTATGCTGACTTGTATTTTTATAATATTGTGTTGCACTTTTCAATAATATTGACCTACATTTTTTAGTAATATTGTGTTGTACTTTTCAGTTATACTAACATGAACTATTTTATAATAGGGGAGATCACCATTAGGTCCCTTGTGGGGGGACCTATAGCAACCCACTCCCTCCCATATATGACAGTGCATCAAGATGATAATTTGTGGGCAATGTGACTAATTTAACCCTGCTTTTAATTTAAGATTTCTGAAATAAAAAAACACCTTTTGCCTTTTTGCTTTTGGCTGTTCTCACTTCCCTAGCTATGTAGTCTCACATCCATCCCACCGTCTTGACCAAAAAATTCCGGCAATTGAATGTGATGGTCAATCTTCAGATTCTCGCCGAAGCATCATAACAAACACCAGGCCCGGCGACAATTCTGTTGACAAAGCCCTTAAATGTTTCCAGATGGGATGATTTCGGTCTTGATGCATTCCGATGACCGGCGACATGATTTCGAAAGTGAAGGGGAAGAAATCCGAGGTCTCGGTATAGAACTTCGAGAAGGTTATTCATTCTTTCTCAACTAGGATAGACCTTCATTTTTTTTTAGATGCATCCTAAAATTTAGGGTTTTTGATTTTGAATAAGGTCAATAACTTCATTGAAAGAGAAGGCCTTCCTTCTGAAATGTTTATCTTTGTATTTGAAATAGGTTAAATTATTAGGGTTTTTTTTTTTCCGATCTGAAATGTGTAAACTTTTACAGATTATTTTCTTGTTAGTATAATAAGACATCCACTAAATTAATCAAATTTCTTGAAGTTTCGATCGAAGAAACACTTGGAAGTGTTATCGATAAGATCAAAGTCTTATTTCTTGGGACTCTAAGCCACAAGAACACACTACTCGAAGAGAAGAGTAATAAGAATTTCGCAACTGGAGTTGTGAGAGTGGATGTAGAAAAGTTGTCGAACCACTATAAATCTCGTGTTGTTTACTTTACTGTTTTATTTGTTGTTTGATTGATTACTTGTTTAATTGATTAAAATTACATCTAGAATAGACAAGTTAAGTGTTCTTACAGAAGTTCAATTCGAAATTAGTTGAGTACAAATTGTTGGGCTCATTGTAATCTGATAAATTCTGCATAAGTGTACTGTGATATATTGAAAGATTTTGAAAAGTCTATTCACCCCCTCTAGACATTTTCCTAGCTTACTCAATATTATTAACTCAACTAGGGACCTACATAGGAAATTTCAGATCGCCTATGGGCACCAAGTCCCCCACTCCTAGAGCAGCACTCTTCAGCTCCGAAATAGCCCTCCCTAAAATGTTGATATCCTCCTTGGGATCCCCTGGGAACTTCGGGGGAGTAGCTAGGTCATCCAGGCGAAGGGCGCGGGTGTAGTGACCGTCAAACCATGCAGCGGAATGCTCGGCTACGGCATTGGAGAAGCCATGATCGATGAAGTGCGGAATGTATGCCCCCATCGCCCCTAGAAAACTAGTGCTTTTGAGAAAAGCCTCTAGCCATTCTCGATGCAAATTACCCAGAAAGGTCTGCCCTGCCGCGGACGTAAAGAGAGAATCAATACAGAGCTTCACCCCTGCCGAAAGGTAGGTCAGTCTCCAGGCGCTGGATCCCACTGTCCCGCTCAGCAACTTGAGCTCGCAGTAAAGAAATCTGCTCGGACAAAACCTGATTCTGTGTTGAGAGCTGAACCTTCTCAGCCATGCCTGACTTCCTCCCTAAAGTGGCCTCTCGAAGCTCTGCCTCTACCAGTTCCTTCTTTACCTTCTCTTGCTCCACCTGACTCTGGAGATCGTCATGGAGTTGAAGATATTGGAGGGCTCGCTCGAATACGTCAGAGTAGAGAAGACCAAACTACACAAAGGATAAAAAGTAATAAAAAGAGCAAGGACATCTATTCTACCCCTTATCAGTCATATGAAAGAATATGTACATAATGGGCTTACTTGAGAGAAACTATGAGCAGTGTGCACTATCCTCTCCTCCAAGGTTAGAGCACTGAGAGCTTTTATAGCAGGAGTAGGGATATGGCGTTCCACAAAAGCAGTGAACTGATCAATGTTGATATCACCCGTGCCTTCCAGGTCAATGGTCTCCGAGGGGGTGAAGGAAGACTTACCTCTAGTTTTCTTCTTCTTGGAAGCACCAGGAGTGGGGAGTCCCGAAGAGAAAGCAGCTTTTCCGGTAGAGGACCTGGTACGTTTAACAACTGACCCCACTGAGGGCTTCATCGGAGAAGGGGGAGGGGGAGCTTTCGTAGAACTTTCCGGAGCAGGAGGTTTATTCACCATAGAAAGTGGAGCAGCATCTCGAGAAATTTGGGATAACCAACTCATAGCTGTAACAAAAAAATGAAGATATCAAAAACCATGGAGATCTAAACCTCGAGGGTAGCAACAGGGAAAAAGAAATGATATTACCATCGTCTGGACCTAAAGGATAATCTGTGCGGCCGAAACCGAAATGGGATAAAGCCCTAGGATTTTTACATATGCTCATCACATCGAAATACCCATGAACAACCACATGTTTATTCAAGTTTTTCATTACATCTAAGTTAAGAGAGGAGCAAACAGAGAGAGGGGGACTGGGCACCCCAGGATTCTCATAAATCCATCCCTCATGGGGAAATTCCCAAGAAGAATGGCTGGTAACGAAGAAGTAGTAATCCTTCCATTCCTAGACCCCCTCATGGAGTTTTTCCATGAATTTTCCGGTTCTAGAGGGGCGACCACATGCATAAAAAAACCCATCCGCAAACTTGCACATGTACTGGGTTAAAAAGAGTTGGGCTGAGGGTTCTCCATCGTTCCCCTTTACCAGAATGTAAAACCCTATCATGGCTCGAATGGCGTTCGGGGTAAATTGATTAAGGGGTATCCGGAGGTAAGAAGAGATTTCGGCAAGATAAGGGTTAACCGGAAAACGAAGGCCTACCTTCAATTGAGCCTCCCAAAAGGCTAGAGTTTTAGGGCCAGCAAAATTTGGGCGTTCTTTACGATGAGCCGCCCTAACTACGTAATCTGCCGGAAAAATTCCGGAACAGACAAAGGCGGCTACCCGCTCTTCAGGAAGGGATGAGGAAGTAGAAATCTTATTTTTTAGAGCAGGATCGGTTATGGGCCGGAAAAATTCTGGAACGGACAAAGGCGGCTACCCGCTCTTCAGGAAGGGATGAGGAAGTAGAAATCTTATTTTTTAGAGCAGGATCGGTTATGGGAAATAAAGAAATCGGCTGGGAAAGAGACTCCAAACTTTCCATAGAAGCCGAGTCTGATCAAGCCCGAGAAGAGGACAACATGAGGATAAAATAAAAAAGAAGCGATGAAAGAAGAGAGGTACCTGAGATGAAGGCACCTTTTGAACGTGACGGAGTTGCCGGGGAACGTGCGAGGGAGTAGGCGGTTGCAGAAAACGAAAGGGAAATATTGAGGACGAGGATTAGAACGAAATAGATAGAATTGAAAGGAGGAAGTTTGAAAGACGGGAGGAATTTTGAATTGGGGGGAAGTTATGATAGCGGAGTGAAAAGGGGGGGAAGATCGAGAAGAGGTATAATTGAAATCCAGTGAGAAAGCGCGTGGGAGAAAAAAGGGCGACGAAGTGTCTCGTCTTCTGTAAGCGTGCATAATAAAGGTTGTCCTCTGTAATTGTGCAAAATAAAGACAAGTGGGGGGTTCGATGCTGAGCAAGAGCGCGAAATTGAAGAAATTATTGGAGAATAAATATATCAGGTCTTGGTAAAATCGCGGATTAGAGACGACCAAAGGAAGGGAATATTCCGCTCAAAATCATCTCAATCTCATTTTCTTTCCTACTCTCATAAAATTGCGGACACGTTTATGAGAGTCTGGGGAAGTAGTTGATGCGGCCAAAATATGTCGTCAATGGAGATGACGACACGTGTAGATAAGATGAATTAGATAGGTCTTAGTCAAAGTAATTATCTATGGGACATGATTAATACACCCTTAAGCCCAAAGAGAGGAATGAGGGTGATTGGGCCTTTGGCCCACCTCTAGGGCCCGATGGTTCTTGGGCTAGATAGGACCAGCTCATGGAGGAAGGACCTAGAAGCTGTTTCTAATAGATGAGGCCCGCGAATGAATCAAGGCAGAGAAGTGGGGGAGTCCACTGAGGGACCGAGTCTTATGGACGGTTGAGGATAAAGAGGAAGAGGGAGTCTCCCTCTCACCCACGAAATGAGGAAAGGTATATAAGCAGGTTTGTATTAGTTTATTGTTTACGTTTTTTGACATCATAAGCACCTTTATACTACTTTCACTAAAAGAGACGAAGAACACACTGAAATATATCAAATCCCACAATCCTTGCGAGAATTTCCCTTGATCTATAGGGAAATTCCTCCTTGATTCTCCCGAGAAGGTTTCTGACTTGAGCGTCGGAGATTTCGCGCTGGAATCCCCTCCGGCGTGTTTTTGCAGGTCATACGGGAGCTTATAGGAGGATTGTTCGTGAGAGAACTTGTGGGAGGCAGGCGATTCAGGCCCGCAATTCTCATTATCTACACGGAAATATTCAGTATCCTTAAACGTTATTTTTTGACGCAACACTATTTAACCACCGGAATTTAACAGCCGCCGCCACCACCTCCGTCCAATCGGTGTCAGAATCTCAGAAAAAAAATATATGAGAAATCCCAGGAATTTTTTTTGACATCTTTCGACAAACCAGTGTCGAAATCTACACTCTTTTTCAACACTCTTTTGTCGAAAAAAATTTCAATTTTATTAAAATAATTTTCAGCAAAGAGTAATCGAAAATGGTGAGATTTGTCGATAAGAATTGATCGACAATTGACATAATTTTTTACACTGATTCATCGAAAAAAAAAAAAAAAAACTTACCGCCCACTTGAAAATGAAAAATGGAAAATGAGTGAGGTGAGAGGGATAGGGTGGGAGACGTGGATTGGGGGTGGGGATGGGGTAGGTGAAGTAGAAGGGTGGGGCAGCGGCGAGGAGGTGGGTGTGTGAAAGAAATAGAGAAATTAGAATTTTTTACGGGGTGTATTTAATAAGGGAAGTTTTAGAAAGAAAATAGTACGGAGTACTAGTTTGGATAATTTATAGGGAGTGCGTCAATAATTTCTAAATTTGTTGGGGGAGTGTATCAATCGAAGAAGTGTATTAAACAACCATGGAGGTGCAAATAACCGTACCCTTTAGTACTAATTTTAACCTGTGTTTATTTTTTTTACAGCCTCAAAGCTCATATAACCATTTTAACATCTCTATTGCACACCATATGAATTCCTCTACTACAGTCGCTTTTACGCTATATAATTATTCTCTATAATGTAATTGTTCTATTCTAAAACATTTATTTATTAAAATTAGTTCATCTTATTTTTCGTGTGTCAAAAATATTCAATTTAAAAAATTAAATTTAAATAAAGTACACCTACATATGAAAAAAAAATGGATTTCATAACAAAGAAGATAATATAACATTTCATAAGATGCAAATAGCCTTACCCTTCCCTATTTACACTTTGAAGTTGAATATTTTGCTAATAACAAGAACCTAAACACTCAAAAACACAAAAAATACAAGCCTGAATTTCCTTTTCTGCTTTTGGGGTCAAAGATTGTTCTATCTCTACTCTATACTAAATACATTCTGAAGCATCAAAGACTACACATTGCATTAACAAAACTAGGAAAAATCCATGATAAAATTGCAACAGAAAAATTTATGCTTGTTTTCCAGACTTCCATTCCATGATTGCAGAAAGAAGGGCGTAATTCGGTATTAGATATTTGTGCGGTAATGGCAATTGAGTAATCGGAGACGTATCGTTCCCCTGAAGCCAAACCTCTATTGCCTTTCGGTCGTACGTATACCCATCCGCAGCAACACAGGGCTCAACCATTACCCCCTGCAATGCAAACTTTCAGTGGTTAATAATATATGAAAATGGAAAGCACTTCTAGAGTCCATAACCATATTTTATAACAAAAACTTTTATGCACCTCCGTGCAACTAACTCCTATAATCAATTTTCAACAATAACAATATAACCATCATTTTCATTGAATATTCAATAACCCTCATTTTCATTCCCATTGTGGCTGAAAAAGATTTTTTTTTTTTTTTTTTTAATACTCCTCTCACATGTGGCTAGGGGTTCACCAAAGAAAGAAAGAAAATCGACTTACATTGAGAATGGGACATGTGAAGTGTTTAGGAGGCGGTGATGCAGAAACCAACGCTGAGTTTCGAGCTTTCTCAGCAGAATCATTCAACTCCTCCAAAACTGGAAGAACTACATCTTCCAAATCAGGCCTATCTTTTCGTCTAAGTTCCGTACACTTTAATGCAATAAGAGCTAAATCTTTAGCCTCTTCAATTGGCCATCCAGCCTCTGGATCTAGCACCTGAATCAAATTATCATTTTCCATTGCAATTTCCACTTTATGAGCTAAGGCAATGGCTGGTTTTGCTGTCAACAATTGCAAAATAACGATCCCAAAAGCATAAACATCAGACTTAGGGGTGACGATCCCTGTTCTTTGATACTCAGGATCGATATAGCAAAGTGTACCCACTGGAGCTGTGTCCTTAAACGATGAATCATTGTTAATAACTGTTGAAAGGCCAACATCTCCGATTTTACTGACATTATTACGGTCAAGTAATATGTTTGCTGGCTTTAGATCACGATGTATGATGGCTTCTGGCTTTGAGTTGTGTAGGAATACGAGGGCTGAAGCTACTTCCCATGCAATTCTTACTCGATCAAACCAAGAAAGTGGAGGAGTGTTGTTTTTCTTGTTGAGTCTGTCTTCGAGGCTACCGTTTTCCATGAACTCGTATACTAGGCAACTTCGGTCAGGGCATGCACCCAAAAGAATCAGCAAATGTGGATGACGAATTTGGTTCAATATATCCAGCTAGAGAGAGAGAGAGAACACTCAGAAGTTAGAAAATCTGAAAGGGTAAATATTTTTTATAGTACGAAAAATGAAGCTATTAAAAATAAGTTAGAATTATCATGGGATTGGTCCCCCAGGATTAGTCGGTCCTTTGACCGAATACCCGAGGCTTCGAAAAAAAAATTCATTCTATTTTCAACTTGATGTTAATATTCATTAATTTAGTTGTTTATTTATGTCAATATTTTAAGTGGCCTACAATTTAAATAATTTCATTCAAACTAATACAATTTAGTTTCATATTCTCAAATTTTGGAGATAGTACATATTTTAAAAGTTCATAATAAGGCTACAATAAATCTTTATACGAACTAATACAATTTTTCCAATCTATCACTATAAATGTTGTGTAAGAAAATCACTAGTATATTTTTACTACTTATTTACTACATACTAATATGTTTACATATAACGTGCAATGCACGTTGTATTAACTACTAGATCTGTTCCAATTTAACTGTCTTTTTTTGTATTTCACATAGATTAAAATAGTAAATTTCATACGTATAATTATTTATATAAAATTACTAATATACCCTCTGTACAGTTTATCAATGAATCATTTATGGTCATTTAGAAGTATTTACATCCAAAAGAGCAAAGTTGGAAAAAACTACTCCATCCGTCTACGAAAAGTAGTCTCATTTGTCTTATATTCTTTGTCCATAAAATGTAGTCTCATACCCTTTATGGAAACTATCACCCTTCAACCATCACTTAATTACTCAAATTGACATCAACTTTATTCACAAACAATCACTTTATTCACAATGAACCCCACAATACCCTACAATACCCTTACTTTATCTACATTTTTCTTAAAACATGTGCCCCACTCCAGTGGGACTACATTTCATGGACGGAGGGAGTATTTTATATCACTTGTAAAACCAAAAGGGACAGATATTTTGATACAATATTTTTCCCTCTAAAACGACAGTTAAATTGGAACAAAGAAGGTAGTAATTTAGAAAAAAGGGAGTAACTAGTCAACATTAGAAGTGCATACCTCCTGCTGAAATTGTTTTGTTACTATATTTTCCTTAACATGGAGAATCTTCAAGGCAGCAGTTGTATGCTGAAAGGTGCATTTATACACCGTCCCGTATGCTCCCGTTCCAATTTTAAGATCATCAGAGAATGATGATGTGGCAGAGACGATTTCTTCCCACGTGAATAGACGGTACTGATTGAACGAGCCATTCAGGACGCTTTCAAGATTCTCCTTTTCTTTTGTTTCACGAGACACTCTCACCTCTGCTTCTTTTCTTTCTACTGCTTCTCTTTCAGCACATTCGTTGAGAAGTTCAGCCTCTCGTTTAGCAGATTCGTATCTCTGTTTCTCCTGTGTGGCAAAATCTTTGGCTTCTTCCTCCTTAAAACTTATCTGTTTGAGATTAATTTCCTCCTCTAGATGCCGTTTATGAAGTTCATTCAACTGAATGATTGACAACAGAAAAATCAACATATATAGCAGAAAAATGAGTTATATAGAAACATCAGTTAGCTATGCATACTGTACCTTTCTAGAAGTGTCAATTGCTTCCCCTTGGGCCATTGCATACATTCCTCGGATATGTCTGAGTTCAATTCTCAATTTTTCTAGCTCAAAATTGATATTGCCCTGGAGAAAGGATCCAAGTTATTCTTTGGATACATTATATTCTACAGGGCTTGCCCAGAGGCTAGATGATATTATAAAAGTTAGGAATTTTTTTTTTTTATAGTCCTGTAAGTTTACCCATTTTTACTTCCAGGACATTCCACTTTCCTGAATTGAATTTTGTTCTGTTAACTTTCAAAATTCTACTTTTTAGTCCTTGCACTAGCTACAGCGGGTTGGTAACAGGTTTTGAATTTGATTCAAATAGCTGTCATAATTGATTTCTCACTCATAGTATCGTCTTATATGCAAGTTATACATTTATTGCAACATCATGATGCAAATATTTCATAGAGTTTTGAAGCTCAACATACCAAAAGATATGGGAAACGGTACCTGATTATTGGGAGAGGTTTCAGAAGTCGAAGCTAATTGGCCCGATGACGGATTGTCTGCCACTAATCCCCTGAAGCTAGAGGCCTGAATAGCCATGTCATTTACATTGTTTGACCCATTACTCCTTTCAGCATCAAGATATAAATTATTATGATACACAAGTCCAGTCGAAGGCATTCTCTTATGAATAAGAGTTTGGTTGATGGATGAAAGAGCCTGAAACCGCTGCATGGGAAGTGAAGCAGAAGCTGAACGAAAATGTGAGAATGACACGTCTGTCGAATCTGAAGGCACATTCAAGGAAAGGAATGAGTTCGATAAATTCAGTCAAAATACACAAAAAAATTGCATTCCATCACTATTCAACACACTTTCCAAAAAGAATAGATCACACTCTTTACAACCTTGATTTATCAATTATTGTTTAAAGATGATGTGGACCAATTTGCCTTTGGATCAGTATTATCTAGATTATGGAGTTATTATGGAACACATGAGATCAGATTGACGGAATTAAACACTTATGCACAAAACTGATATAGCCCAATGTATCACTCTCTTGTAACAGTTTTATCTTACAACCAATACTATCAAACTAATATTTTTAATGAAGCAACTAACACTGCTTAAAAATACACACAAAATGCAAGTCAGTTGCACAGTAAAACTTGTTTACATAAGACGTTGCCCCAAAAGAAAATGCAACGATACTTCAACCAGATTGAGGCATTAACTTGAAATAAGAGATATTCTAACTAGAGTGAAAAAAGCTTTCGTATAAAGTACCTGGTATTGAGCTAAAAGTATGGCTTGAAGAATTATCAGTGGAACAACTTGTGTCACTGCTGTCATCTTCTCTAAAGCTTTGGTTTGTTTCTGAATCTGAAGGCCGTAATGATGATAGTTTTCCTTTAGATACAGCATATACAGTGCAAAAACTTGGACAGCTTTCTGATATTTTTGATGATAATGTTTGTCCCCTGACAAAATGGAGCTTTAGGACCCATTAGAGAGGTGTGTTTCTCAATAAAAAAAAATGCGAAAGAATAAAAAACGACTAAAAGATATCCATAAAGTCAAACAACAGATGCATGGGCTAACATTCTACTATTTAAGATCAAGGGTGGATGTTCAATACATTTGAGTAAGCCCGGAAAAACTATGAACCCTCTGTTTTAAGCACGATAGAGAGGCAAAACGGGGTGCTGTGGCCCTCTGAGTTTGAATACTCTTTCTTTATGTATTTAATTGGCAATAAAAACTTCTATGAACTTCGTTCACGGAAGTTTTATGGTGAACCACATAATACTATTTAGTATACGAAGTGATTGTGAGAAGAAATACACATAAAATCAAGCATTTTTTATACGGTGATGCTTCCGATGCTAAACAATACTGTATTATATTGTATACTAAATAGTACTCCCTCCGTCCCTCATTAAGTTACCCATTTTGACATTTTAGGCGTCCCTTGTTAAGTTACTCATTTTCATTTTTGTCAACAGTCCACTATTTCTCTTTACCTTTTTCTTACCTCTCTCTACCTTTTCTCTTTCCTATCTTTCTCTACCTCAATACTCCACTAAATATTATATTCTTAAAACTTGTGCAAATAGTAAATGAATAACTTAACGGGGGACGGAGGGAGTATTACTTTGAATAAAAGAGTTCACGTGAACCTGGTTCACAAGTGACCTACTCTTATCATTAATGCATTATCCATCATAAATGATCTAAAATTGTCATATGCCACCACCAATGAATGAATATATCCACGATGAAATTTGTTACACAACTAGATATTACGTGCTTTTTCAAGTGAAAATTTAGAGGCACAAAATACAGAGATTTACTTTTTCCCCACATAGGCAATTTGTCACTAAGGCGAAGACATTACGATTTGAAAAAAGTAAGAATAAGTTACTATAACACTTAATAATCAGTCATTTTGCATTACCTTGAGAAAATACCACGAGATGAAGCACCAATAACAAGTTTATTGATCTTATGCTTTTGAATATCCCCAGATATTGCAGTTGCCACGTCATCTGATTCTATCTGTACAACTTCAACTTGCACCTGCATGTGAAAATAGTAATTAAGCACCTTATCAATCAACGCAATAGCAATCTTTCAAAAACTCATTCATACTTACGTTTCTTTGGCTACACATTTTTTTGTAAGGAAGAAGCTTTTCATTTACTTGCCACTCCTGTTCCTGTCTGAATGCAGTCACTACGTCGTCTCGTACTTTGCAAACAGGAATAAAATTTCCCACTGTCACAGACTCGCACAAAATACTGTATGATCAACTAAGGAAGCGTTTGGTTCAAAATTCTTCAATGAGAATGGTAATGAGAATTAAAAATGATCAACTCACCTTCATCATACTCATACAACTTAAAGGGGTTTAAAAATAAGTTAATCATTACCCCCATTTTGATTAACTACCTCCCCTCCTGTAATAATCTCTTCTCAATCATTCCATTAATCCTCAACCAACAACCATTTTTGTCTCCACATAATATAATCATCATTCTGATTGTAATTCACTATTCAGTGACTCTTAATACCATCCCCATTGAAGAATTTGAACCAAACACCCCAAGAATAACGTTTTCGAAACTCCTACTCATTGATAAAAGGAAGTTTGTGTTTCATTAAGTCTAGTGCTAATAGATATGCTTCTACATGATAATTGTAATGCAACAAAGGCACAGGTAGTGAAATCTATCAAGTCAGTCACTCTGTATCCTATAAATAATCCCCACAAAAACTTAGTCTAAACACTTTTATACTTAGGAACTAATACTTTATGTATCATCACCACATAATAAATACTTGGAGGAACAACTTACTGGGAGTTGGAATTCTTGATATCACAGAGCGAATGTGGAATAACTTGAAGTAAACCAACCCTTCTGGAACAAATTTATCAAGTGCCCATTTCACAACATATTTGCTGTTTTTGCTTCCACTTATACCCACAGCAACTACTGAGTTTTGTGAGGGTGAAACCCCCTCCAGCCCTTCAATTCTATTTACATTTTTCTCTCCCATTTTTCTTCTTTTCAACAATCAACAATCTGCAGCATCATAAAATCCACAATTTACTGTCATATGCACAGATCAATTCCAGCAAAATACAGAAACAGGCTTTCTTGAGAACTTCTGAAATATTACATTTCTTGAAAAACCCAGAAAGATATGGTCTAAAACAATCTCAAAGAGAAAAAGAAAAGGAGAAATTGCATACCAAGATTTGTGTTTCTAACTTGGTTTGAATCTTCATCTTCTAGAATGTTTTCTGGAGCCCATTGAAAAGTAAACATGAAGAAAACTTGTGGGAAAGTTGTGATAAAAACAACTTGTGGGCTCTTCACATGGATCATGCTTCGAACAAGTCATTTGACTCATCTCTGACAAGACAATTATATTAGGTTACTTACAAGTAATTATCATCCTCAATTATTAACTCATAAACAAAATTGACATTCCATATTATTCTCTGTATATTCTGTTCTCACGCTCAAAAGTCGCACATTGATTGTTTCAAGAATTGGAAAAGCTGCTTCGACTCAGTGTTACTTGCATTTCTCTATGCTATATGTACTTTGGTTTTGGTCTCTCTATTGTTTATAAATTATTTAAATAAAAATAATCAACTTTTTTAATAATAAATTAATAATTAAAAAATTACTCCCCGACAAGCATATTAAGAAAGTGTAATAATAAGTGAAATTTTAAAAGATAAATTTATAAAATTTTATGTACAGTATAAAGTAAATGTAAAGAAATGAGTTAACTTTTGTGTATGAGGTTAGTCTTTTATGAAATATTGTATATATGCATTTCAGTCATTTACACTCACATTCTTTATAAATACACCCAGTGACAGTTCAACCCACATTTTTTATAAATACACCCACTGACAGTTAAATTCACACCCATGTTTTTTTATAAATATACCCACAAGCAGAAATATTTTTTATAAATACACTCACTAGCAGAAATTGTACTTAGTCGTCTTCTCCGAGCAGTTTTCGGCCACCCGAGGCCGCGGCCGAACGCTGCAATTTACGACGGTCTTTTTAATTTTTAAATATTTTCTATTTCTTTAAATATTCTTTAATTATTATTATGGATCGATGTTATTTTATATTATTACATGCAATAATATATGTTACTATATGGTATAATGTGAGTTACTTAATTAATAAAAATTCTAGAAAAAAATACTACATAAAAGAATCGGTATTACTATATAAAAAATTATATGTTACTACATACTTTAGTTTGAATTACTACATTGAATATGAGTTTGTTACTATATGTAACTTTATCAAATGATTTGCATTAGAACATGGTTATTGTGTTTACTACATGCGATAGTATATGTTACTACATATTATAATGCGAGTTACTACATTAACAAAAACACTAGAAAAAAACGGGTTACTAAATAAAAGAATTTGTATTATTATATAAAATAGTTTGTGTTATTACTACATAAAATAATGTGTGTTACTACATATTACGATTTGAATTACTAAATTTAATATCCCGCGTTCGGCAATAAAATAAAAGATAAAAAAATCACAAAAATTGACAAAATAAACGGGTTAAATTTTTTTGTCAAAATTAGAACACAAGCAGGCCAGTTGACAAATAAATTAAGAATTAACCCAAATGAATTAATGGTGGCCCAATAATATATTTTTTCAGCCCATTGACTTAATAAGTCAATATTTTCAGTCCAATTGACTTAATTAGTCAATATTGCATGTATGCAATATTGCATATAAGTTTTTGTGTTGTGTATGTGCGAGAAAAAGTAATGACATTTGTGTAAAATTGAGGATATTATGAGTTGACTTTTGTGTATGTGCAAGAAAAAGTAATGACATTTGTGTAAAATTGAGGAAATTATGAAGGTGAAGTACTGAAATTTATAAACAATTTTCCATTTTAAGGTTATGAAAGTTATTGTGGAACACTCAGAAAAAAGAAAAATATGAAAATATTTACGGAACGGGACAGAGGGAGTACAAAATAATTTTGTTGATTCAGAACTTGGATTATTTAAAAGGAAAAAAAATTAGTAGTTGGATTCAGAATTTGATAAAATAATAAAATGTTCATCTAGTCTGAAAGTATGTTTACTTGTTTATTTGTTTATCTATCAAAAGTTTGTTAATTTACTTTATAAAAATTATCAATTTATTTTTACTTTTCAATATCACTTAATTACTTAAATTGTGATCAAAATTTACCCTCAATTTATTTATTACTTATTTATTTATTTATTCTTAAAATATGTGTTAGAGGTAGTTAAACAACAAACTCCTTATGTTCTCTTGTATTTAATCCATATTTATGCCTGAATATATGTTAGAATAAGTAGATGTATTATTAGGTGATATGATTAAGAGGGAGAAAAATATAATGAAATATGAGAGGAAAAAAATTGTCAAAAAGGGAATGGGTAACTTTCACTGGAATGAGCGAAAAAAATTTTTTGGATAACTTTCATTAGGACGGATGAAGTACATGATAAAGATGTTAGTTTAAGCTTATGTTGTTGGTTATGCTAGAAAAGAGTAAAACTGAAATTGTTTTGTTACTTCCTTCGTCCCGTTATTAATTAAACATTTACTGTCTGCACGAGTTTTAATGTAAGAATTGTTTATTGGTATTAAATGTGATAAAACAACTTTTTAGAAGGGACATAATGGGTAATTCAACTTTATTGGAGAGCTAATCTTTAGTTAGTGTGTAAAAACTAAAAATAATGACATGTGGTGTAAATAAGAGATGTTTGAGGGAGTTTTTTTTAAAGGATTAAAAAGTTATTTTTTTTCAAATAAGAAAATGTTCAAATAATAACGAGATAGACGTTTTTGTCAAATGTTCAAATAATAATGGGACGAAGGGAGTACTATATATGACCAATGTAGTAAAGACATGTTAACGATTAGTATATTTTTCAGAGCCACCAACATAGAGTTAAAAATCAAACAAAAGTATGTGTAAAATCAGTATATCTTTGTTTAAGTGAAATTGGTGGTTAGGAGATTAAAAATATTTAGAATTTATTTTTGTTAAATGATGATATTAAGGCTGGAACACGTCGGCGAAGACAGTCCATCATCAGGATCGTTGTCGGATACTAAACGTACAAAACGAATTAAAACATAAACATGCATCTAAAGAAAAGTTCAGATTCGCTACCCTTGAAGACCGAGTCGTTGATTCCACTATGAATTTTCTAGTCTGTCTCCCAACCTTGTTCGAACACCGGGTGGACGGCGCACTATCAAACGTGGAGAAGGTGGCCTCAGTTTCGTCTCCTTGAAACCCTAGCTGTTTTATGCTATTTCGTGTATGTTAGGGTTTCAAGACTGACTTAAGGCACCTTTATATAATCTCCAAAGGTTTCATGGGTGTCAGACCAGTAATCCATTAGAAAGTATAGGGTTTGGGCTTCTTTTAGGCTCAAATACTCTTATGGTCAGCCTAGAACATATAATTTGGCCCGAGAACATTAATTCATCCCACTAGAGAATTAATGTTGCACTCACGTCCTATCCAAACTGAATCAGGGCTTCTATTAGACTTTAAAATTCTCCGCGTTGAAGATATCGCACGTCCATTAATTATTAAAGCTTCTGACCACTTTAAATAATTAATGTCTATAATTATTTGAGTAGTACCACTCAACCTTGTTGTCGTACAGATTAAATCCACCTACAGGGTTTAATACAACAATCCTTTATTCCTTTATGAGTTTCCTCAAGGGGACGTCATCAGCCTGGATGTTCATGACACGGTGCCCTAATGCCAATAAGTAGGTATCATGTGAGCGATGTCACTACCCAAAATACGATGTGTGAAGAATCTACCAAGATTCACACCTATGGTACATCAAAGTAGTAAACAAGCACCCCACACATCTAAATGTCACACTTAGGGTTAAAAATCATAAAAGTCACCAAGACCTCTAGTTCTTCATAACTGTCAGAACAGAAGAACATGTCTTATATGTGATCCATTTAGTACGCCACATTGCATGAGTATAAACTAATGACCAAGACAAGCCACTAACAAGTTTATACTACAACTTAAACCAATAGTTGTGTCCAGAACTATCTTAATTGTGAATATTGTTTATATCTTACAAGGAACTGACAATGTGATCTTCTATGTGACTACAAACCCACCACATTTTCTACAATGTAAGATAAACAAACATACAATTAATCACAAAGAATGCAATAATGTGAAAAACCATTTATTTAAGATAATAGGGAAATCGAATATACATCTACAAAAGTCCACTAAAAGTTTTCTTTATAGTATACACCAACAATCTCCCACTTATACTAAAGCTAAACTTTTAGTATACATATAAACACATTAACATTTCTCCATCTTATACTCAAAGTCTAGCTTGTAATACATCGTAAACCTAGACCGTGTACATATTTCTCAAAAACTTTTATTGCCAGAGTCTTTGTGAAAGGATCAACCAAGTTATCCAACGATGCAATATTAGCCACAGCCATAGCCACGTCACCTCGATTTACAATATCTCGTATAATGTGGTACTTCTGCTCTATGTGTTTACTTGCTCTTTGGGCTCTAGGTTCTTTCGAGTTTGTCACTGCACCCGCGTTATCACAATAAACAATTATACACATCAGTATACTCTGAGACACCCCTAATTCTAGAAAGAAATTACGTAGCCAGACAACCTTTTTGACAGCCTATGAGGCAGCTACGTACTCGGCTTCCATAGTGGAGTTCGCGATACATTTCTACTTCACACTTCTCCAAGATATAGCTCCACCTCCCAGCATAAACACATAACCCGAGGTTGACTTCCATTCATCTCGACCAGCTTGAAAATCTGAATCGGTATAACCTAAAGAAATCAAATTGTTTGACTAGTATACTAACATATAATCTCAAGTCCTTTTCAAATACTTGAGAATATGCTTAACAGTAATCCAGTGTCCTTGACCAGGGTTAGACTGATATCTTGCTACCATGCCAATTGCATAGCAAATATCAGGCCTCGTACACAACATCGCATACATAAGGCTTCCTACAGCCGAAGCATAAAGAACCTTAGCCATCTCCTCTATCTCATTTTGTGTCTTATGACACATATCCTTAGATAGAGGGACTCCATATGTGAAAGGTAGTACACCCTTCTTGAAATTCTGCATGCTAAAACAAGCAATCACAGTATCAATGTAAGACGCTTGGGATAAACACAACATTTTTTTTTATCACGAGTGACCTTAATACCAAGAATATACGATGCTTCTCCCATACCCTTCATTTGAAACTGCTTTGAAAGCCATACCTTTACGTTTGACAATACTTTCACATTGTTGCCAATAAGAAGAATATCATCTACGTACACAACTTTAATTTTGACATTGTTCAAATCTAAAAGATTTGATCACCTCGTCAAAACGAATGTTCCAAGACCTAGAAGCTTGATTTAGCCCATAAAAAGACTTCTTTAGCTTCCAGGTTAGATGCTCCTGACCTTTCTTCACATAACCCTCGGGTTGCTGCATATCGATGTCATTATCCAAATTTTCATTAAGGAAAGATGTCTTGACATCCATTTGCCAAATCTCATAGTTCATGTGATTAACTATGGATAAGAGATTCCAGATCGATTTTAACATAGCTACTGCCGAGAAGGTCTCGTCATATAGTCGATTCCTTTTTTCTATGTAAAACCCTTTGCCACCAACCGTGCCTTAAAAAACAGTAATCTACCCATCAGACCCTCTCTTACGCCTGTAGACCCACTTACACCCAACGACTTTCTTGTCGTAGGGAAGCTCACTTAGGTCATACAATTCCATAACATCCATAAATTCAATTTCTAAATCCACGGACTTGTGCTAAGACCCTGCATCTTTGTCTTTGATTGCCTCTTTGTAAGTCCAGGGGTCATTATCATCATGTTCATCGCTTGAAATCAAGTCCACAAACTCTCCCACAAACATGAAACGGTCAGGTTAGCGAGGCAGTGTATACAAAGGTTCGTTATAGTAACCACGTTATGCAGTCTCTTGTGGTATTTTCTCTTGCACACTCGGTGCGCCATTGTCTCCTCTCAACTCATTTAGAACGATTTCACTATTGGACTTATGCTCATTCATATAGTCTTCTTCCACAAATCGGGCATTGGTACTCACCACCACCCCCTGATCATTAGGATTATAAAAATAACCACTTCTCCTTCCCTTAGGTGATGTTTGGTTAGGGACTGTGGTGGATGAGATTGAGATGGGGATGAAAAAAAAAGGGATGGGAGTAATCCATGAATAGTAATTGTGTTTAAGTTGTGTTTGAATTGAGATTGAGAAGTAGGGGTGTGTGTAGCTTTATGTCAAATCAAGAGTGAAGTTGTATTATGTTATTATTGTTAGTTAGTTAAGTAATGAATGATTGAATGATGTTTAATTATTATTTTGTTGATGGTGTAAATATATGAATTTAATATTAATATATTTATTTATATTATTTGAATTTAATGTAATTATTATTATATGTCTATCTACTTAATATTAAATATATTTACGTACATTATAATAGTATATACCTGTTGGTCCCAAAGTTGAGTTAATAATATTGAGTAAGCTAGTGAAAATGTCTAGAGGGGAGGGGTGAATAGACTTTTCAAAAATCTTTCAATATATCAGAATACACAATGCGGAATAATCAGATTACTAATGAGCCCAATCAGATTTATACTCAACCTTTTATCTAGATCTTTATCTTTGTTAATTCTTAATGTCCTTAGTTAAACAATTCAACAAATATCAAACAGTAAAGTAAAGAACACAGAATTTTATAGTGGTTCGACAAATGTCTACATCCACTCTCACAACTCCAGTTGTGAAGTTTTATTACTCTTCTTGAGCTTCTTGTGGCTTAAAGTCCCAAGATTAAGACTTTGATCTTTTCGATTATACCTCCAGGTATATCTTCGATCTACTAGTAATTCTACAAGTAACTAGCACACTTGTTTTACAAAATACAAACTTAAACTTGAAAAGTAAAACTTCTCTTTGAATAGCCTTTGATTCTTCTCTTCAATTCAGTGGCTCTTCTTCTTTAATCTCCTTAACTCTGTGAGTTCTTGCTTGTAGACTTGCTTTTGAATTCTCTAAGATCAGTAATTGCTCAGTTGTCTTCACCAGTAGGAGATCATACAGTATTTATAGAACTTAGTATGACAGTTAGCAGTTTGTGAACTAACTCTCAACTAACTCTAAAACTGTTTTTGTAACTTCTTCTTGTAACCGACTTTGTAACTTCCTTCAACTTCCAAGTCAGCAATTCTTCAATAAATCTTCAGTTACTCTTTAAATAAGTTTTCCAAACTCATTCTTCAATTTCACCAAATCAGCACAGTAACTTACTGCTCTGATTTTTACTCTTCGGATTTTACTCTGCTGAGTCAGTCAGCACAGTAACTTAAAACCTTTCAAAACTTCTCCAGATTTCTTCTCAGCTTCACTTCAACTCTTCTTTGAAGTCTTCTTGTTCTGAAGTAGTCTTCTTAGTCTTCCTTAGTCTTCTGATCTTCTTCTAATCTATTCCTATTCTACTGTTCTGAACTTTACATTGCTAAATAGAATACAACTTTACATATATAAAACCTATCTATACATCAACTGAACTATATACAGATGAGTATGTTAAAGTCCTATACTATAAGCTGTCTATACAATACAAAACATCAACTTAGTTCCTAACAGTTCATATATCAGATCAGTAACTAATAAGATCAGTAACTTACATATAAGATCAGTAAGCATATAAGATCAAAAAGTATATCAGATCAGTAACTCAGATTTCAAATATCTCATATAAGATCACTAAAATTATTCTCAGTTTCCATACTCAGATCAGTAATCTTATTCCAATATTACTCAGTTAAGATCAGTAATCTCAATTTAAGTTTCTCATTAGATTAGTAAGCTTATATTCAGATGACTTAGTTAAGATGACTTAGAACCACATATATCACTAACTTTAAGTTGCTTTTGGTCATCAAAACATACTTTCATCAACTAGAACATTGTTTCAAGGATTCATATCCCAACAATACCTATTAAATACTTATTTTTATTTTTATTAATTTGATATTATTTTTATTTAATTGATATAATTTTATCAAAGTGAAAAGTTGGGAGAGGGGTTGATTTTGAAGTACTATGAGAGATAATTGTTTTGTAACCATATTAATACTGAATAAATATATAAAAGTCAAATGATATAAGTCTGGTTTAATACAATCTGATCATAAAATACACACAAAATAAAATCAACGCAAAAACAATTACTACAATTTATTGTCTTATACCCTTCAGTGTACGTGTACTTCTTTATTTTGCCACATAGCATTCGCGATTGCATCCCTATGCTCGCTTTGAGAATCGATAGATTGCCTTGTTGCATTTCTTGCATTAGAATGTAATGTGGGATCTCCACCAATACCTTGTTCAAGCTCATCAAAGATAGGATCTGCCATACCAAATTTTTGAATGAAATTTTGAAGAACACAACAAATAATTACCATCTTAACTTGGGTACGCATAGAGTAGCAAGGCAATCCATATCTCAAAACTGAGAATCGACTCTTCAACATCCCAAAAAACGTCTCCATGACATTCCTTAATCTAGAATGTCGGAGATTAAATAACTCACGTGGTGTAGTGGGATGCACTCCATTATTTCGAAACTCTTTTAGGTGATATCTTATTGATTTGTACGGAGTTAAGAAACTGTTGTAATTGCAAAAGCTAGCATCAATCAAATACATTTTTCCTATTAAAATCACAAGCACAAATTATAAATCGTGTGTTGCATGCATCGTTTCCAAAATTCACAAAGTTAAGTGGAGTACCTTCTGGAGGCCAAGGAAAATGTTCATCATTCAGAATAACACTTGATAAGACCCCCGCATCAGACACACTCCCTTCCCATCCAGCATAGACATACGTGAATAAACCGTCAAAGTCACATATTGCAAGCACATTTTGTGATAAAGTTCCCTTACGTGATCGATAACGTTGTTGTTGATCTTCTGAAACCCATTCTGGTATTAAAGATCCATCCATAGCACCAACTACATCCTGCAGATCAATAAATTACATCTACATATAACAAATGGATTAATTGTATGTAATTCTAAGTAAAAAAAACCTTGAAATACGGGTAAAGACATGGGTCATTGAGCACTTTTGGTGGAGTGTTTGAGAAGTCCGGTGGAGTAATATATATATATATATAGATGTTAAACCCATCAAAGCTTTTAGAACCTGATGCATCGCACTATTCACAGTTTTAGTTGAGTGTTGAAAGCGTTCCCCTAAAATGCGATGCCTCGACTGATGCGCGACAATGCGCAAGAATATTGCAACTTTCTCTTCAATTGAAATTCATGCGTGGGTACCGTTGATTAAGAGTCCACGTGTGGTCAATTCATCGACGAGTCCCCTAAAACACGGTTTGTTCATACGGAAAGTATTATAAAATGTTGTATCAGCACCATTTAGAAGCTCTCCTACCCAATCATTTTCACCTAAACATGAGGTTAATTGTCGAATTCATTGTTGGGGCGGATTACGAATATACCATCCACACAAATAGAATAAAAAATGCACCAATATTTCATCATCAGAACTATCGTCATTATTCTCGCCACTCGAACAACCGGAACAACAGGGACTGCTTCATGTTCATCCTTAGAACCTGACATATTACCTAATAATTTGATGGGGTTTTGTAGGATACCTGTAAGTAGGTGGAAGATGTAATTTCCTTCGACCTTACAAAGCTTGTAGAAGTGAGAAAATTATGAGCTTGAAGAGAACAAAAAATTATGAGTTGTAAAATTGTAAGACATACATATCATACTTTAAATTATTACTAGTTATTTATAGTAAAAAATTAAAATGTCTTCTTGTAAAGAAATTAGAATGAAACTATAAAAATGTTAAATAATCAATACCCGACTCAAGGTTAAGTAGGAAACACTGGTTCCAGATCATATCCCATAAAAGATATGATTCATAAAGCAAAGTTAAATTGGAACAAACATAGGAGAAACAATGTTATTTTGAGATTTTCATGATATCTAGCTTCAGAGGCACAGCACTATCTACATCAAGAGCAACAAAATAACCTACTGTTAAACATAAACTAACTTAACATAAAGTTTCCTTTATATTGCTAACAACGAAAATGTTGGGATATGAATCCTAGAACAAGTCCTAAATGATGATAAAAGATAAAAGATAAAGTTTTGATAAGCCAAAAGAAGACTTGAATATTTTCTAAGTGTTGACTGATCTAGTCTAGTCAAGTTGAAGTCATCTTGTACAAGACCAGTAGAGTTCACAAGACAAGTACTAGTGTTTTAAAGACAAGTATTATTGAAAGATAAGTACGATTTATAAGTACTTCATATTTGTTATTCGTACATGTTAGATTGTTATTGAGCTATGAATAATTGTTGTATAGAGCTCATGATTTTTAATTGTAATAGATAGATTCTTTGTATAGTTTTCTAAGTTGACTAAGCTTTGTAAACAAGAGCTTAAAGTAATGTAATGTAATAGTCTTGTTAGGACTAGATTAGTTCTATGTTGTAATCTGAAGAAGTCTACTGCACAAGACAAGTAGAAGACACAGTCTACTACTACTGGACAAGACAGGTGCGCGACTAAACAAGACAGGTCAACTTGAAGTTAGTTACAAAAGCGTGTTGAAGATAAAGTTTGAAGAATTAGTTAAGGAATAACTAATTAACTGAAGAAACGTGTTAAAGGATATGAGGAATCAGTTACAAGTTAGTTTTCAAGAAAGGTTGTTACACAACTGAAAGTTCTTGGAATTAGAAGTCTATAAATACCTCAAGGTATTCATTGATTAAAGACTACTGAAATATTGTTACTGCAAAATTGAAGATTCAAGTGAAGAAATTACTCTCAGAGATTGAAGTTCAGAAAGTAAAGCTACGCAAGACAAGTGAAGATCGAAGAAGGCTACTACTGAACGAAGAGAAGTTTTATTTTCGTTTACTGTTTCAAGTTGCTAGTTACTTGTAAAATAGCTAGTAAGATCGAAGATATATCTGGAGATATAATCGAGAAGATCTAAGTCTTATTTCTTGGGACTTAAAGCTACAAGAACATATTACTCGATTGGAAGAGTTAATAAGAATTTCACAACTGGGTTTGTGAGAGTGGATGTAGACAAGTTGTCGAACCACTATAAATCTCGTGTTTGATTTACTTTACTGTTTTGTTTGTTGTTTAATTGATTAACTGTTTGATTGATTGAATTACATAACTGAACAAGACTAGTTGAGTAAACACTGAAACAGAGTTTTCGAAATAAGTTGAGTATAATCTTTAATTGGGCTCATTGTTAATTTCGTATTCCGCACATTGTAATTCTGATATATCGAAAGATTTTAGAAAAGTCTATTCACCCCCCTCTAGACATTTTCTTTAGCTTCCCTCGATATTAACTCAACTTAGGGACCTACAAGTGGTATCAGAGCAGTAGTTTACGAACTGCTGTTTCTTGATAACCAATTCAAGACTTGGGTGAAGTCTTGACCCGAGACTATACGTGCTCTTACGTGTTCTTTATCACTATACTTGAAAAATATCTGTTTCTTGATACTATACTGTGTCATACGTATTTTCTTGAATCATGTCACTCGAAATCAGCGCTAACAAGTTACCTAAGTTCCAGGTTCAGGACTATGACTATTGGAAACTAAGGATGGAAGCCATCTTCAGTTCCACTCACGACTTAATGATCTCCGTCATCACTGAAGGTCCGATAGTGACCATGATCCCTAATACTGCTGCCCTTGACACAAACCAACCCGTGGGTACACTCGTCAAGAAACCAAGGTCAGAACTAACCTCAGAAGAAATGAGACAGAATAATTTGGACAGTTTGGCCAAGAATTACATCTTACACACTCTTCCTAACGAGTATCTGGGAAAAGTGTTAAAATGTAAAACTGCCAAAGAAATGTGGGATCGCTTAGCTATCATTTGTGAAGGGACATCCCTAATCAAAGAAAGCAAGCTTTCTACAGCAGTCCAAAGATTCGAATCATTTCATATGAAAGCTGGTGAAACAATAGACCAGTTGGATACTCGTTTTACCAAAATCATGAATGACTTGGAAGTCCTTGGCAAATCTTATACTCCACGTGAAATCAATCTTAGGATTCTCAAAAGCCTTGATAGTAGATGGAAAATGGTAAAAATGCTTGTTAAGAATACCCAAGTGTTTCAAACTCTAAAGGCCCATGAGTTTGATTTAGACGAAGATGAACCCATAGCAAGTAGTGACAGAGAACATGCTGTATCTAAGAATGTTGCGTTTAAGGCTAGTTCGTCTAAGGTAGACAGGTCGAAGTCTAAGACTAGGTCTACTTCTGTGAAAGACGAGTTAGATACTGATCTTAGTCTGAAGGATCAGGTAAGCCTCATGGTTAGAAAGTTTGATAGGCTGAATAAACGTTTCGGAAGATATAAGAAGTTCTATAGAGAGCATAGAGGGTCTGCTTCTAAGAACTCGTCTGAGACCAGACAAGACCGAAACTCGTCCGAAAGGAGAGACGAAGTCTCGAAAGGTAACAGACAAGATAGAGAGTCTGATGGTAGGAAGATTACTCGTTCTGATAGACGTGATAAACGAAGGAATAACTCTCCTATTAAAAAGGCTACTAATGATCTCTTGTGTTATAACTGTGAGAAACCAGGTCACTACATATATGAATGTCCAGACCTGAGTACTGATGATCGAGAAGAACGCAAAGCACGAAGGGAAAGAAGATACAACCGTGGCAAGAAGGCAATGATGGCCAATGATGACTCTGATTCTGACTCAGACGAGTTGCCATCATCCTCATCTAGCTACCCGTCTGAACCAGATCACGATAAAGCTTTCATAGTAGATGATGGTCTATGTTGCATGGCTAAAATCGACCAAGAGGTATCATCTGCCACTTCTTTTCAATCTTGTGATGAATCAGATTCTGATGAAAGTGATACTGCCAGTAGCAAAGTAGGGAGTAGCCTTCAGCACTCTACTAGTGCAGTTGAAGACGACCTCCTACTTGCCAACCAGGCAATCATTGAAGTCAGTGACGAAAACATCATTTTAAGACAAGAAATCATTGATCTTAAGGAAGCTCAGTCTAAAGTAGATCCTAATATAACAGTCATAAATGAACGCTTGCAAGAAGAGTTGAGTCAACTTAAAGACAAGTGTGCATTGACAGACAAGTTGTATCAAGACCTACTTAAGACATATGCTACTGAGAAACATGAATTCAATGTTTTAAAAAACAAGTGCAAAAAGCTTGAAGAACGTAATAAGTTCTTAGAAACCGAGGTTGTCACTCTAGACCTTAAACTTACTGACCTGGTTAACTCTTCAAAGGTTAACCTTGAACTGTCAGATAGGTATAGGGCTCCTGCTGACAAGACAGGCATAGGTGCTGAGACATCAAGCTCGTCTACTCTAGTTCCTAAGAACCCTACTATTTTCATTTCAAGCTCTTTGACTAATGATAAAGGAAAAGGACCAATGATATACGATATTGATACTCCATCTAAAGGTACTGTACCAAAACAAGCTCAAGTTAACATTCCAATTACCAAGGGAGGTAAAAAGAAAGTTAACAACAAGCCTGTTCCGTTTAAGACAAGTCAACAAAGGACTAGAAGTCGTGGACGACCTAATCAGGTCAGATACGAGGACTGGTATCCTGAGGAGACAAGTACAGACTAGACGACAAGAGTCTAGACCTCCTCTCATAAGGCAGTCTCAACTCTACTCATCTAGACCTAGACAGGAAGGTCCAAAATATCGTACACAAGCTGTTCTATATCCTCCACCTTTGTCATATGATATCGAAGGAGAAGAAAGACCTAAACATGTCTATAAACCGTATGGACCTAATGCATATAAACCCTACTCTGACTATCATAGACAAGTGCCTGCTCAAGTAGAGATCAAGTCGAAAGGCTATCTCCAAAGAGTAGACCCGAACTCGACTGATAGGCCAGATAAGGACAACAAGGTCTTATTTTGCAACAAATATGGTCGAAAGCTTAGAAGATCAAACTTGTTCAGGACTCCAATGTACATTTGGATTCCATTGAACTCGACTAACCCCCCAGGACCCCAATAAACAAGGAGGGTACCTAAATTATGAAATATCATCTAATGCAGGGTCGACTCGATCTATACAAGAAGGGTGGCTCAATAGGAGAAACTTGGTACATAGACAGTGGCTGTTCGCACCACATGACTGGTACCAAGGCTCTCTTATCAAGCTACCATGAGCAAGAAGGACCAAAAGTAATATTTGGTGATAGATCCACTGCTGTTACTAAAGGATTCGGTTACATTCGGAATGGAGACATAGAGATCCAAGATGTCTCATATGTTGAAGGCTTGAAATACAATTTACTCTCTGTTTCACAATTTTGTGATCGTGGATACAAGGTGCAGTTCAAGAGTCGCAAATGTGAAATCATTGACAAAAGGACACACACAGTCCTACTGGTCGGCATAAGACAAGGAAGTGTGTACATAGTGAACTGGAACAGTTGTCCGAGGGACACCTGTCTGCTTACTAAGAATCCTAAAGAACTTGGCTGGCTCTGGCATAGACGCCTCTGTCATCTAAACTTTAAGGTTCTTAATAAGATAGCCAGAGACTACCTTGTGGAAGGTATTCCCAATGAAGTCTACTACAAGTCACATGTATGCACGTCCTGTCAGAAAGGTAAACAGGTAAAAGGTTCCTTTAAATCTATTCCATCCCTCTCAACAAGTAGAGTTCTCGAACTCCTACATATGGACCTACATGGCCCAATAACTCCTCCAACTTTGAACGGTAGAAGGTACACACTTGTTGTGGTAGATGACTATTCTAAGTTCACTTGGGTAGTCTTCTTACACAAGAAGAGTGATACAAAAACACTTTTGCCTGATCTGTTGAAAAAGTTACAGGTTGAGAAGAATCAGTCAATTGTCAAGATCCGTAGTGACAAGGGTACTGAATTCATTAACTGCTATATTAAAGAATTTTGTTCTAAGCGTGGCATCCAGCACCTTACTAGTGCAGCAAGGACACCACAACAAAATGGAGTAGCAGAGCGAAGGAACAGAACTCTTAAGGAGGCCTGCAGGACCATGCTGACAGAGTACAATACGCCTCAGAAGTTTTGGGCAGAAGCTATCAATACTGCATGCCACTCACAAAATAGAAGTGCTATCAATAAAGCACTAGGTAAGACACCCTATGAGGTATGGAAAGGTCGAAAACCCAGAGTTTCATATTTCCATATATTTGGTTGCAAGTGTTTTATCCATAACAATGGGAAAAGCAAGTTGAATGCATTTGATGCTAAAGCAGACGAGGGGATATTCTTAGGATACTCCTCGACTAGCAAAGCATTTAGAGTATTCAACTACTCAACCCTTTGTGTGGAAGAAACACCACATGTGGTTTTCGATGAATCTCAACAGGACTCGTCTGCCAACAAGATTAGTGAGAAAGTTACTGAGCTAACTATCGAATCTGACAAAGATTCAGAGGTATATGAATCCGTTCAAGCATACAATCCATTCATGAAAGCCCTCGAATCTGATGACAAGGAAAGGGTTTCGAAGTCAAAGGTAATCAGGTATACAGATTAAAGAAGGCCTTATATGGACTAAAACAAGCTCCAAGAGCCTGGTACGATACTCTTTCTCAATTTCTATTAGAAAATGGTTTTACTAAGGGCAAGGTCGATAGAACCTTGTTTAGAAGACAAGAAGGGAAAGACATTTTACTCGTCCAAATTTACGTAGATGACATCATTTTTGGTTCACCTAACAAAAAGCTGAGTGAAAGTTTCTCAACACTCATGCAAAGTAAATTTGAGATGTCGATGATGGGTGAAATGAATTACTTTCTTGGACTTCAAGTAAAACAGACCCCAGAAGGGATTTTCATAAATCAAGCAAAGTATACTCGTAATCTACTAGACAAGTATGGTATTAAGACATGTAAATCTTCTGGAGTACCTATGCAACCTACTTACAGGATGGACCCAGACGAGAATGGTAAGTGTGCTGATCAAACTCATTACCGTGGACTTATTGGTTCATTACTGTACTTGACTGCTAGTAGACCTGATATTGCATTTTCTGTTGGTGTATGTGCTCGTTTTCAAGCTAATCCAAAAGAGAGTCATATGGAAACCACTAAAAGGATATTGAAATATTTGAAAGGGACCATCAATCGTGGTATATGGTATCCTTCAAATGATGATTTATCTCTAAGTGGCTACTCTGATTCTGATTTTGGTGGTTGTAGAATAGATAGGAAATCTACATCTGGTTCTTGTCAATTCTTAGGCACAAAACTCATTTCATGGTTTTCGAAAAAGCAGACAAGTGTTGCTACCTCTACTACTGAAGCCGAGTACATGGCTGCTGGTAGTTGTTGTAGTCAATTATTATGGCTTATTCAACAGCTTAGAGATTATAATATTTATGAATCAAATGTTCCTATTTACTGTGATAGTAATAGTGCTATTGCCATTACACAAAATCCTGTTTTACACACACGTTGTAAGCACGTCGATGTGAAACATCATTTCATACGTGATCATGTAGAAAAGAAGGATATTCGCATGGAAAAGATTCACACTGATTTTCAAAGAGCTGATATTTTCACAAAACCATTAGCTGAGGCCCGATTTCGTGAATTATGCATTAGTCTAGGACTAATTGATCTTGATCCTACTAGTATGTAGAAATGTACTAACCAGACAGGTATAGTCCTAAGAAGAAAAGAGAAACAGACAAGTTACCACAAAAAGAGCAGAGCACTCGTCTACTCACCCAACAAACAGGTATTCAAGGTCAGACAAGTTGACCAAACAACCCGATGAGGAAGCTGGTAAAGCCGAGGGTAATACTAAGGGAATAAACATTTAAGGGGGAATCCTTGATTTCTTAAAGATCCTTATGTTGACTCTTTAGTTTGGTAACAGTCATCTTGCTTGAACCTTGATCATTGACTTAAATGGATATTCATTCTAATTATTCTACTCGACTACCTGTACTACATCTAATCCATAGTGTGAGAAAAGACAGGTTCAAATAATCGTTTGATGTTCAAAGTAGACAAGCATAGTCGAAGGGGGAACTCGTCTTGTGCACGACCAGTCTACTCGTCTGTTCTGGATAGACACGAACAGACAAGATAAGTGTTCCTATGATGTAAATACTCTAAGTGTTTAAACAAAACGAATTATGGATATAAATGTAATTTGAGTAATGAAAATTTTGAAAAACCTAGAATTGGATTTATACACTCCATTTAATGAGGTGTATATAACCAGTTCGCGCCAAAACTCTACTATACTAGGTCAGATATGTACACTCCATTTATCCTACCAATAGAAAAGACGGATTTCAAATGTTACGATACTAAATCACGTAATATTCTCGATTCCGCCAAACTGAATTTCAAAAGACTTTCATATGTGTCCATTGGATTAAATCTTTCAATCTCAACCATTGATTTCAACATTCAAGGTTTAACAAAACCCATACTACTCGTTCATAACTGCTCACAAGTTCTTATCTCCTAATTTTCATAACATCTCAAACATTCAAACTCTTTCGAAATCTCTTAAGTTTGATAATCAGTCTACTATGTCGATCGTTTCGATATTTGATGCTCGTACTAACATGCAAGCTAGGTTTGATCTCGGTAAGTACATCACCGAAGGAAGAGTGCATGTAGAAGGATCGGTGTTTTTCAAAGGGAATCACACTGAAGACAACAAAGAAATTTTGATAAAATGCTTCAGATGCGGTTTGAGACCCTATTTGGAGGCATTTCCTGAGGTTGTGTTGGAAGAAGAAGTGTTAGAGTTTTATGCTACTGCAACTCGACAAGGCGACTCGATTGAAGCCTTTGTTGGAAGAAGGCGAGTGGAGATCACTCGTGAATTTCTGACAGAATCACTGAAATTGCCATCCGGATCGATAGATATCGAAAGATATGCAGAAGGCAGAGAGTTGAGGTATTTGAGTATTTTCTGTGGAAAAAAGCTGAAATTGAAAAGCGATGGAAAAGTTTCTGTGGTCAAGAAGAAGGAGCTACTCGACAAATACAAGACTCTTCTTGATATCGCATCAAAAATGTTGCTAGGAGCCACTGGGAGTTTTGACTCTGTGACGCCCCAGAAAGCAAGAATTATGGCTGTGATTCATGATGGAATCACTGAAGGAAACTGGTCTAAACTCTTTTTGGACAGATTGATGTATTACAAGAAGTTTGTGCAAGTTGACACCAGTACAGTGAACTGGGTTGTGTCTGCAAATGTAAGTTTCGGAAACAAGTTGAGCATCATTCTACCCATCTTATTGCCCAACAAGACGAGTTGGAGTAAAGGCAAGCCATTCCATCCTCTAAAGCATTATTTGAAGAAGGAGGCTCTGGCTAAGCAAGCTGCTGCTAGATCGGCTGCCACCGGACAAGTCCATATCAATCCTGATGATGCCATGATTGAAGCTGCCTCGTCTAGTTCTGGAGAAGACGAGTCGGGCAGTGAAGGTTCTGAAGAAGCTAAAGCTGGAACTAGTAGAAGACTAGTTCAGTATGTGGAAGAGGAGGCAATGATTGAGGCTGCAGGAGACTCAGAAGAGACTCACTCAGACAAGGAGCCTGAGAAGGAAGAGGAAGAGTTGCAAGTGTATCGACTGGTGAGAGTCGAGTCGAGTCCCTCACCAGACAAGTCGACTGAAGAAAAGGTTGGTACTTCTTCTCGAACTTTGTCAATTCCTCTCTCTCTCCCCGTTAAAACCAAGGCCAGGTCACTCCGATCTCGTGCCAAACCTGTACCCAAAACCTCATCAGTGTTGGCAGTGCAACCACTTCGAGCCAACATAACCCCACACACTACTATATACGATACAATTGATACTTCTACAACTGTCGAACCAAACCAAGCCACATTAAAGCCCCAAGAAACCACCATCCAAATTCCTATTACCTCAACAGAATATGTTGAACCCCCCAACCCGTCTATTTCAGAAACTCCACTGGTTGCCACTGCAACAACTGAGACAGGGACCTTACCTGCTCAGACCCCTTCTGAAATAAGATTCGAATCCCTCGTCTACTACCCGATGTGTTTAAGAGAGAAGAGATTGCGTTTGAAGATGTCACACAATCTAAGAAAAATGCTACCATCAATAGAGATTGACACATCTTCAGAAGCTTATGAAAAACTTCTAAGGATATGCACTTGGTATGCATTGAAGTCATCCCCAACAGAAGATCTGTTTGAAGTCATACAAGGCATGGGAGGTATCTCAAATTTTCAAGATTGGGAGATGGAACAGAAGGAGAATAGTGGAGTCAAGGACCACTCTGAATTGTTTCCACCTCATGCATTGACAGCATTGGTGAAGAAAATGCTGAACATACCTGATGATATTTTATCGTCAGAGGTCAAGTTTGATGTTGGTGTTCAGACTGATCTACCGGAAGAAGAGTTGAGAGCTGTAACTGTTGAAGCTGGCATTCAAACGTCAGATCAGTCAGAAGATGAGTCTGAAAACTCTGATGATGATTCTTTCTACTTTGGAGTTGAAGATGATGAGTTTATGGATGCTGTAATGTTTACAGAAGATGAACTTATTGAGAAAGTTCAAGAAGAGGTTGTTACTGAAGCTCAGTCGTCTATTCAAGGTTTCTCTGAAGGATATCTTACAGAGTTGAAGTCGGACTTGAGAGATGCTGTTCACTCTGCTGTTGATGAGTTCTTAAATTCAAAGGTTAAGGACGTGCTAGTTGAGCAAAACCAATCGCTTGTTGACTCCTCGAGAGAATTGATTGTTGGAGAGGTCAACAAAATGGACTCAACTTTCCGAGCTGAGTTGTATGCGGAAGTTGAACGTTTTCTTCAGAAGCAAGTTGAATTTTCTGAGACAAGATCTATTTCATTTGCTAGGACATTAGCTGAAGAATCCAGCAAGATGGAGAGGCTATACAGGGTGAAAATTGAGATAGCTGATGAGCAAAGACGAGAAGCACAGGATCAGTTGGTGCGTTCTCAAGCTATTCTTACTGAGCTGACTAAGCAAAATACCTTACTGCGTCAGACAACTGTTCACTTCAAGGACGAATTGGCTATTAATTCAAAGAAGTTGGAGTCTACTGTTGATCGATTAGACAAAATGAGTCGTGATCAGACGCATCAAAGACAGATAGAGCTCGCGGCTGAAGCTATGAAGGAAGCACTAAAAGAAGAAATGACTCGATTCACTAGTCTATTCACTCTTAAGGCAAGTGATGAAGCCAAAAGGGGGGAAGAGACAAGTAGAGTTGAAGAAAAGTCAAGCGCAGAACCGGAAGTTAAGGCTGCTGCGACTGAGATAGAAGAGTTAAGGTATCCCAAGAGAGGAAGGCTAGTCAAGAAGGCAGATCTTGAACAAGCTGAAGAACAGAAAAGACTGCTAAAAGGAAAAAGTATTGCATCTCCTGAAGTTGAAACTCAGACTAGACAAGTCAAGAGAAAACTTGTTCTAGAGAAGAAGAAAGAAGAGTTAGGAGATATTCTAGCTGATATTGGTGATGAAGAGGTTGAAGCTCTTCATAAGAAGCAGAAGCTGGAAGAAGTTCATTATGCTAACAAGAAATTGTTAGGAAAACATATCAAAATGTTGCTGAAGTTGAAGACTGGTCCAGATCAAGTAGAAGATTCCTACATTGATAATTTCATTGACGATGAACATAAAGATGCATGGTTCAAAGTCAAGCTGAAGTGGGAGTTGGATCACTGGATTATTCGCAAGTTTGGAGATCTAGAGAGCAAAGAAGAGTTATACGCGATTTTTGACAAGTTCATGGAAACTCAAGATCGAAATCTATGGACCTTGATCATGAGGATTGCAACTGCGGTAAGTTTTAATATTCTTGTTCCTATTTTTCCTAAATGGATTACTCCTATGTTAGGTTCTGGAAAAAGGATCGATTACAATCATATAAAGAAGTTTGAAGAAGAACTACTGGAGAAGGAGAAGATAGAGACTGAAGAACACATGACTGTCATTCACAAAAGGCTACTAGATGCTTTTGGTGTTCCAAGTTCTTAAGAAGGTATTGTATCAGATTAGTTTTTTTTGGTTGCTCTGGTACTTAGTTTTATTTTGATTAAGTATTTGTAATATCTACTGATCTTGTTTCGAAATGAATGAAAAGATAAGTACTATTTGATGTTTAAGACAAGATAACTACTTAATTAGTCTACTATTATGAAAAGATTCAAGTAGTTTTGGCTTCATCAAAAAGGGGGAAATTGTTGGGATATGAATCCTAGAACAAGTCCTAAATGATGATAAAAGATAAAAGATAAAGTTTTGATAAGCCAAAAGAAGACTTGAATATTTTCTAAGTGTTGACTGATCTAGTCTAGTTAAGTTGAAGTCATCTTGTACAAGACCAGTAGAGTTCACAAGACAAGTACTAGTGTTTTAAAGACAAGTATTATTGAAAGATAAGTACGATTTATAAGTACTTCATATTTGTTATTCGTACATGTTAGATTGTTATTGAGCTATGAATAATTGTTGTATAGAGCTCATGATTTTTAATTGTAATAGATAGATTCTTTGTATAGTTTTCTAAGTTGACTAAGTTTTGTAAACAAGAGCTTAAAGTAATGTAATGTAATAGTCTTGTTAGGACTAGATTAGTTCTATGTTGTAATCTGAAGAAGTCTACTGCACAAGACAAGTAGAAGACATAGTCTACTACTACTGGACAAGACAGGTGCGCGACTAAACAAGACAGGTCAACTTGAAGTTAGTTACAAAAGCGTGTTGAAGATAAAGTTTGAAGAATTAGTTAAGGAATAACTAATTAACTGAAGAAACGTGTTAAAGGATATGAGGAATCAGTTACAAGTTAGTTTTCAAGAAAGGTTGTTACACAACTGAAAGTTCTTGGAATTAGAAGTCTATAAATACCTCAAGGTATTCATTGATTAAAGACTACTGAAATATTGTTACTGCAAAATTGAAGATTCAAGTGAAGAAATTACTCTCAGAGATTGAAGTTCAGAAAGTAAAGCTACGCAAGACAAGTGAAGATCGAAGAAGGCTACTACTGAACGAAGAGAAGTTTTATTTTCGTTTACTGTTTCAAGTTGCTAGTTACTTGTAAAATAGCTAGTAAGATCGAAGATATATCTGGAGATATAATCGAGAAGATCTAAGTCTTATTTCTTGGGACTTAAAGCTACAAGAACATATTACTCGATTGGAAGAGTTAATAAGAATTTCACAACTGGGTTTGTGAGAGTGGATGTAGACAAGTTGTCGAACCACTATAAATCTCGTGTTTGATTTACTTTACTGTTTTGTTTGTTGTTTAATTGATTAACTGTTTGATTGATTGAATTACATAACTGAACAAGACTAGTTGAGTAAACACTGAAACAGAGTTTTCGAAATAAGTTGAGTATAATCTTTAATTGGGCTCATTGTTAATTTCGTATTCCGCACATTGTAATTCTGATATATCGAAAGATTTTAGAAAAGTCTATTCACCCCCCTCTAGACATTTTCTTTAGCTTCCCTCGATATTAACTCAACTTAGGGACCTACAGAAAATTACTCACCCAACAACTAATAACACATCCAGAAGTCAGAATTTGAGATAATTCTCATTAATGTTAATGAAAACAGGAACATAATAAATATAAACTGAATATTCAAACACAACATGTTAAGGGGATGTTTCTTTTTGGTTTTAAAAACCAGGTTTTGGATTTCAAGATCCATAACCCGTTTTACTTCGGGATTTAAAAACCGGTTTTCAAAATCCACTCAAAACCACCCTTATCAAACATATTGATTTGACATAAAGTTATATCTATATAATATTACTCCAATCATTATATTCTTTTTCAACAATAATATAATAATACTATAATAATATAATAATACAATAATATAATACATTTAATCAACTAATCATTATAATCTCACCAAACAATAATATAATAATACAAACTCATTCAATCTTACAACTTGATTTGACATAAAGTTAAATCCTTCACTATTCCAAAACCCAAAAGAAACACCCATATTACTATTCATCGGGATTTCAAAAACCAGGATTTCAAAAATCTGGTTTTTAAAACCACCCAAAGCCCAAAAGAAACATCCCCTTGTTAAAAGAAAATTGTCAACCAAACATTTATCATAATAAATATACTAAATAAAGGTCAAACTGAAATCCGAATCTACAAGTTCAACACCCATGCACGTATAAGATTCATGTTCATACGTGAAAACACCTTATGACACTCCAGATCCATAAATCGGTCAGATGCCTTGATCATCTGGTTTAATGGAACACCTTCCATGTTTTGAACTATTTCCATACAAACATCTATGGATGCCTCAGATTGATCCAACATCGACATCTTTTTAGCCATGTACAAGTGAAAGTCATCCCTCAATTTATTAAACCTTTCGTTATCATCATTAATATCTAAAGAAGATCGCTTGCGAGAAGATCGTCGACTACCACCAACACTTTTCTCGACTGGATGACTAGAGGAAGGAGGAATATTCTAATCATTTACTGGAGAAGGATTAACGTCTTGCTCTTCCCGCTCATCATCAGTGACCTCAGCAAATGTCGATCGGGCACCCCCTCCTGTGGCTACACTTTTCTTGAAAAGCTCAGTGCACATTTCAAAGTGTTGGAGTCCTCCTTTTATGATAGGTTTGTGATACTAGCCTTCTGTTAAATTTGAATAAATGATAAATATATAACTAAATAAAATAAAATAAGTGTAGCTTCATTTAAATTTACTTACCGCATAAAGTCCTTCTAAGACAACTGGGGCGCCTGTTACAGTCCCCAATTCTTCATCCCAAGCAAGACCCGATCCTAAATTTGTCTTGTAATTTTTCATTTGTTTCTTAAACTAGACTCCGTGAAATAATTGGGTCTTTTGACTATAACATTTAAGTTTAGGGCCATCTCTTGAAGGACAATGGAACTAAAAGACGAGGTTAGGAGTTGGTGGTTTATTTGAGCTTGGTGACAAAGTAAAATAAAATGAGACTCAAATTCCTTGGTCTAATGCACTTTGTCTTTAGGCATTTATAATGAGTAAAATGTGAATTGTAACAATCTATTTTGATGTGTCATCAACATCATTTCCAGACTGTCCTATTAATCATATATCACATACAATAACAAAGTTAAACAAATTATACAATCTGCACACTACACCAGATTACCATCACAAAAAAAATCAATGCATAATGCACCAGATTACCATCACCAAAAAAATCGACCATCTTAGAAGTCTTAATCTTTTTTTCACATGGCCAAATACCACATAGATAAATTAGTCAAATCCGTTGATGCACCAAATTAGAAATTAAAAAAATAGTCCAAAATAGAGTCCACAGTCCACATCTTAGTAATACAGAAAATATTCATCAACAAAAATCTATTTAAATGTCCAAATTAGTCAAATCTATATACATGCAAACAAAAATAAATTTTCAAATATTCAACCAGAAAAACATATAATACATAAAACAAACAACAAAAATCCACTTAAAATTGAGAAAAAAATTACCTAGGTTATCTTCAATCTATGTTTTTAAGGCGAATCTTATCGTTAGAACCCACCGACTCTGAATCAACCAACACCAAACTTCGATCTCGTTTGCGAGTGCAAGGTGCACATTGCGCATACCGCGTTACAAAAATAAAACCACAAAAGTTGGAAACATATATATAAAAGAGAATACAAAGGCAAAATAAATGCAAGCTCTCCCCAACCAACCTTATATTTAGTGTATAGATCTCTGCAAAAGTAAATTGAACAAGGAAAAAATCGCCCCTTAAATCTGAATTGACTATTGAGAGATACGTGTATAAGATTCTCTTTAAAGTAGATACAAATATCAGACAATTTATGCTAAATTGAGAAAAGAGTAGGTGAATGGATTTTATTTGAGAGAGAGAGAGAGAACGAAGTGTTGTGGCCCGCGTGTGGAAATTCTGGTAGTTGAATCACTTGAATTGGTTTAATTGAGAGAGAGTACGGTTGAGAAAGAGAGTACGATGGATTCAATTTTAATTTTTAGTTGGTTAATAACCACATCAAATTAAAAAAAATATTAATAGGATAATTTCAATTATATATATATATATATATATATATATATAGAGTATAATACACATATCAAATTAAAAAATTATTAGTTGGATAATTTTATATGATTATATAAAAATAAGAGTGAGAATAAGGTTAATTAAAGAATAATAGGAAAGATAATGAGTGTGTGAAAGAAAAGTATGAGAGATAATGGGTTTGTGAAAAAAAAGTATGAGAGAGAATGAGTGACTGAAAAGACAAAAGATGATGTGATTGTATAAAAATATGTGTGTAGATGTGTTATATGGGTGGATGGGTATTTGGATGGAGAGGGATGGGGGATGACCCATCCAAATCCGGATGGGCCAATCCCAAACCAAACACACCCTTAGGGTATATATCCTACAAACAACCGTACTTTAGTTCTAGGTGCCAACTTATCAACTTCCTTGTTCAGTACATGTGTTGGACAACCCCAAATCCGAATGTGGTTTAGACTAGGCTTTCGCCTAGACCACAATTCAATTGGAGTTTTTGGAACCACTTTAGAAGGTACACCACTATTTCTAAAAAGAGGTAGGTAATGAAGCATAACTCATCATCGATCTCACCATATCTAATAGTGTCTTGTTCCTTCTATTAGCCACGCCATTCTGTTGCGGAGTACCAGGCGCAGAGAGCTGGGATCTAATCCCGTTCTCTAATAAGTATTGCCTAAATTTATTTCTAAGGGGTATTCGCCACCACGATCAGAACGTAGTGACTTGATACTCTTACCATGACAGTTCTCCACTTCTGCCTTAAATTCTTTGAACTTGCCAAAGCATTTAGACTTGTGGCGCATCAGGTAGATGTATCCATATCTTGAGTAATCATCAATGAAAGTGACGAATTACTCAAAGCCTCTTCTAGCTTGAACAGTCATAGGCCCACACAAATCAGAGTGAATCAATTTCAACACATCATTGGCCATATTCCCCTTACCCTTAAAAGACCTCGAGGTTATCTTGCCTTCCAAATAGGATTCGCAGACTGAGAATGGTTCCACTTGGAGAGACTAAAAAAACCTACTACTTACCAGTCTTTGAATCCTTCTTAGGTTAACATGACCCAATGTTTTAGATGCCAAAGGTACGTTTGATTCAACCTTGAAGGTTCATTTCTCTTATTTAATGATGACGATGAATGAGCTTCAGTCATAGTATGATATGCACACGTAATAGTATAAAAATTGTTTTCCAACATGCTAGAACAGATTAAATAGTCATTTATCATAATAACAACATTGTCATTAAAAACAACCGAGCATCCATCCAAAAACAACTTCGAAACTGAAATTAAATTCCTCCAAAAATTCGCCACGTATAAAACGTTCTTTAATACTAACATAGAATTAGAAAAACATAAGTGAACATCTCCCACTACAACCACTGATACTATCGCAGCGTTGCCCAAACTAATAGTACTCTCACCCTCACTCAGTTGCCTTGTCTGTAGAAACCCCTGCAAGGTATAACAAACATGGTCAGTGGCTCTTGTATCTACTATCCAAGAAAAGGCAGAACAAGCCGCAAAACATGTTTCAACAACTAAAGCGAGAGACGTACCAAAGTTGTCATTTCTCAGGTGAGGATAATCAGACTTCCAATGTCCTGTCTTGTTTCACTTAAAACATTTGCCCTTCGGCTTTTTCATGCCACCAGAAGACGCTATTTTCTTGCTCCTACTGCTTTCACCACCACCCTTTTTTTGTAAAGGTTTTTTCTTCCTTTTGCCATTAGATGAAGAAGGTCCAGCCTGAACAGTAACATTGGCATGTGGTCGCTTACCCATGAGACCCTCCACCGCGACCAATCTTATAAGAAGCTCGGCTAAAGAGTAGTGCTTTTTACTTATGATCGCATTTACACGGAAGTTCTCAAAGGATCATATCGATCTTGGTGTCATTATCGATTAACCCTCCGAGGACCTCAATCTCATTCATATATTCCATCATCTTGAGACCGTGGTCCCTCACGGACGCTCTCTCTAGGATATAGGTTGAAATAATCTTCCCCATAGCCTCAAAGCGGATAACCATTCTCACTAAAAAGCTCTTTTAGGCTCAACACCATATTTGCGGCACTAGGCATTGTTTGATGCTGCTGTTGTAAAACATTTGACAGCGAGGTCAAAATGTAACAACAAGCCATCTCATCATACTTGTGCCACTTCTTATGAGCCTCCCTTTGATCTTCAGTACATTCGAGTCCCAAAGGGGCAGGAGCACAAACTTGTACTCATCTGCAACTAGGACAATGTCCAAATTTCTTTTCCAATCCAAATAATTGACCAGTAAGCTTATTTTGATTTAAGATAACCATAAATAGGTGGAATGTCACCATATGTATTTGAAATAAAGAAAATTCAAGCAATAAACCACATAAGTTTGAAGCATAAAATATTGGAAACCTTCAAAACCAACATTCAACACAACCTCCAACATCCCAACAAACATATATGCAAGCCACGTTAGGGTGGTAATTTACATATGTATTCATAGATTATACATTCAGTCTTTAATTGCAATATCATGTCAACTTATCCTTATGACGAATGAAATTAACAGTCGGACTTTAACTCGCCATGTGAATTAGAAAAGTGACCCCGTTGGGGGGTTATATTAAAATTCACATCTAAGTGATGACCACAATTTAACTACAGTTGTCTTGAATTATTCTTTACCGATGAACTCATGGATGATACATCTGTTAGGGAAGATCACACACTTCATCTAAAGATTAAAACATTTTAATTAGAAGTTTTAACTAGTAAGCTCGTGAATGTTGCATCTGTTAGGGGGAGACTCCCAAGGTCCCACGAGAAACACACACCTTACTTAAAGATAAATTGTGGAGGCCTATGAATTAATTAAAATTCAATTATCCCACTTAGTCATTTTAACATAAAGATTATTCACAGGCATAGCAAATTAACAAAAATTAACACATACATGCCATAACAAAATAGATGCGATAAACATAGGCAAAAATAAATAAATGCACATCTATCGCAACCCCTTAAAAAACCTATCAAAAAACAGCCTACATAAAACAGTGGTGCGGACGGATGCCTCGCATCGGCCTCTCACGTAATGCAAAAATCTTGAATTCACGTCCACCGACTTAAACTGGAAGAAAACTTCATCAAGGCTTTTGAATTAGGTCCTGACACGGTTTGTCTTAACTTATCCATGACATCTGTAGATCTCTTTGTGGCATTTTCGAAAAGGTATTATGGGCCGAAAATGGACACCCGAGTCAAAAGTTATGGCCAAAACTGTTTTCACCGTCCAATAGCCCTAACCCGAAAACTCAAATCACCGTTTCCAGATCTTCTATCAACACCGCCCTTTCTTGCGATTAAAATTACAACAAAAACAAGAAAACCGCTACTATAGTGATCTATGAAAATGTCCTATACTACCCATACTTATTATCTGGTTTGTGATACAAAAAAAAAATCATAAACTAGAGAAAATAACAGAAACGCATCCATACATGAAACAAAAAAAATTGAATCATACAATCATACGTTTCAGGCAGAACCAACAATCTACAAATCCAGGCTCTGATACCAATTGCTAGAACACACCGGCGAAGGCGGTTCGTCACCAGGATTGTTGTCGGATGCCAAACGTATAAAACGAATTCACTACTACATATTTGGCCTTGGAGAGCTCTTAGAAGAGTTCTCCAAGTGGGAGTTGTGTCCAAGCTAAATTGCACTTGGAGAGCCCTTTTTACACTTGGAGAGCCCTTTAAGGGCTCTCCAAGTGCAATTTAGCTTGGACAGCTCCCACTTGGAGAGCTCTTCTAAAAGCTCTCCAAGGCCAAATATGTAGTAGTGATTAAAACCTAAGCATGCATCTAAAGTGAAGTTCAGATTCGTTACCTTTGAAGATCGAGGTATTGATTCCACTACAAATCTTCTAGTCTGTCTCCCAACCTCGTCCGAACACCGGGTGGACGACTATCAAACATAGAGAAGGTGGCCTCAGTTTCGTCTTCTTGAAACCCTAGCCGTTAACAACAAATGACTGATTAAGTCTAAAGTCAAGTGGATAGGTTTGAAAAGACTATGCTTGAATTTTTTAGTCAAGAAAAAATGAATATTCAGCTCAAAAGTCAACTTAACAAATGCCAAACAAAGTCAGAATAACTTGACGCCAAATCTATATTCAAAGCTTCAATATGTAGTATATTATCCATTAGTTTAAACTCAACATAGACCAACAATAAGACAACACATGACCTTGACTTGATAGAAGTCCGTAGTTGTATTGGAGCAACGACTATAAAGTCTGTAGAATGTCAACGAGACCTTACCTTAAAAGCACAAATAAATTTGAGGTACATCTCTCAAGGACGATTCGCATAACCACATATAGTATGATTCACTTTAACTTTCTAACGATTATATTACGAATCACACTATAAATACAAGACAACCTTCATGGTGAAGAACATGAAAATTCTACAAGTCGAAACTCTACACGTTTGTCTACATGCGTATTCTCAAGAAACCAATAATTTTCAGGAGAAAGTTCATCAAAGCTATATCTAAATTCTAAGTGTTCTTTCATCCTAGTTCTAAGCATAATTTTAGTTTTGTCAAACGTGTTGTTTGAAGAATTCATTAGTTGGAACCTACATCAAACATTATTTCTTTATCTTTAGATCGAGTTTGTTGCAAAGCACTTTAAGAGTACTTGTTCTCACTATAACAAGTAGGATAATATACTTTCGAGTTATATCGAGTCCAAAGTGTTATTCTTATATATCCCTTAAAATATAAGTCATTTCTTTTAAAAATATAATATCACACTTGGGTTGTGAGCGTGGATGCAAGATTGGGATAAGAACCACTATAAATCTCTGTGTTATATATATACCAGTTTTGATAAACTACGTATCCATTCATAATTTTCATATTTATCAAATTGCATAAACATCAGTCAGTTGTACATCAAGTCAGAAGATATTTCTTGCATAAAACTAAGAAGAATATTTTCTAAGTGCAAAACAAGTTTTTTTTTTTTACAACTAAGTCTATCTTTAGGGTCTACACTAATTCCGTAAAAGCTCAACTTAGTTTGATAGTTGTCCAACTAATCAGCTCTCGAAACAGTCAATAGGTTAGTTATCATTTTGTAGTTGTTCTACCACTCACACTCTTTCACAATTGTGTTATTTGTCGACTGACATTTTCTTTGGTCAAACTACCTCACTCAATTGTCACACACAAAGTTATTTTTAATTTTTAAGTTTGTCCATCCCTTCTCTCTAAACTTTAAACCCTCACTTAATTCGTTCAGGACCTACCAGTTTTACTAAAATCATTAAATTATAACTATGCTTATTCAACACATTTGAATAAGAAAAATTGGTAGGAAACAACTTCTAAGATGCTAGAAACCATGGGATAAAGTTGAGGAGAAAAACTGAAAACTCAAGAGCAAAAATTATTAATAATAAAAATGTATTGCTTATATCGATGCATCATTACTACTGTCAATTACTCCCTCTGTCCCACAAAAATAGCTGCATATTTCTTTTTTGGATGTCCCAAATTATAACTATATTGGGTTTTTCTATCGTGAGACAGAGGGTTCGCCCTGTCTTATAAAAGGCGTCCAATGGAGAGTTGACACGTCACTTTGCTTCGTCATTGCAATCGCCCTTCGCAATTATTTAAAATATTTAATTTTTATAAAAAAATTATAAAATTACTAGAATACCCTTATAATATTATTTTAAAAATACGTACAAATTTACAAAATTAACCCTCTTTTATTTCAAATAATCTCAACCAAATATCTTTTTTATTATAATTCAATTCAATTAAAAATACACCATTAGATATTGTAACACCCCAGAATTAGGCACAAATCTCTGATCTCTTTTTTTTTTCTTCCCCTTCCTGTTTTCCCTTTTACTTTTTTTCTTCATTGTTATCGTGACCACAAGGGAGAAATAAAATGTGACTCCTCTAAATAGCAACATAACATACAACCGTAACAGCCCACAACAATATTCTCACTGCGACTTCCGGCAAGGAGAATTGACGGCGACCGCCGTGCAAGTGGTGGCCAAGGCCTAGTCAACGTCGGGAGGATGGGAGCCTGAGTCATTTTCGCGTGAGAGGCCTCGCCGGAGAGAGAAGGGAGGCTCCCGCGACTTCCGGCAAGAAGAATCGACGGCGACCGCCGTGCAAGTGGTGGCCAGAGCCAAGTCGACGTCGGGAGGATGGGAGCCCGAGTCGTTTTCGTGTGAGGGGCCTCGCCGGCGAGAGAGAAGCGAGGCTCCGGCGTTGAGCTCAAAATCCGGCGAGCACAACTTCAATCTTCCGGCCATGAAAAGCAGCAGCGGACGGCGATGGGAGTTTTTCGCGTTGGTTGCAGCGGCCGAAGAAGAAACCGACTTCCATGGGGTAGCGACGGCTGGGGCAGGCGACGGAGGAGGCTGCCGGGATTTGGAAGATGAAGCTGGTGTGGAGGAGTTGCAAATGTGCAGGGGGCACGGTACCCGCAATTAATTAAAGATGTTTGAATATTTACGTAATTTTTTAATTTAATATTTTTATTTATTTTAAAATAAAAGGATATTTTTGTCATTTTATATATATCAATTTAATTTATTAGTAGGGCGATGTATTACGATTGCATAATGCATAGAGCAAACGCACTAATGCAAAGTGCAATCATATAAATTAAATTCAATACGTCAGATCAACGATCTAACGGTATTTTAAGTATTGTCTTTTGTAAGACAGTGCGAAACCTGTCTTACCATAGAAAGAAAGACCCAACTATATTTCCTCTTTTACTTAAGTATTAAATGTTTTATTGTCAATTTTACCCCTAATTAATAAGAGTAATTAAAGCTTAGCAGATTTTGAAGTATGTGATTTCAAGGGCAAAATTGACACATTAGCTAAATTTGACTACATTTATTGATTTTTCTTAATCTGTGTGTAAAGTTAAATGTAGCTATCTTTGTGGAACGGAGGAGTAATAAAACTCTCTATCTCTTTAAAAAAAAAAAAAAAAAAGTCCACTTTCAATTTTCACATATATCAATAAAATATTTTGACTAAAATTTACTCTTACATTCCTATTAGTATGTTATTATTTAATATTAATAATCAATACTCACAATAAATCTCAATAATTACTCTGTATTAAATAAGAGTATTTTAGACAAAAATGTTGAAAAGAAAGGAAAATTGACTATAATTTGAAAAAAAAAAAAAAAGGAATAGAACGTGGACTAACTTTTTGAGTCGAAAGAAGTATTAAATATAGAAAATATATTTCCTCCATCCCACAAATATAGATCTGTAGTTATTTCTGCACAAATGAAGAAATGGAATTATTATAGTTAATTAAAAAAAAATGTTCTCATTTTTCTTTTATATCTACTCATTACTAGCTAGTTTCTAGATATTAATTTGAAAAGGAAAATTAATACTCTAATAAGGGATCAAGATGGAAAGAAAAATTAATGATTTATTAAATATAGTAACTTATTTATCTTTTTTGGGGTGGACAAAAATTAGAAAACAATTCTTATTTTTTGGTAGGAAATAAATCTCTTGAGTCAATTTTTTTGTGCTGACAACTATAATGGATGAATTTAGGTCGGACAATCTAAATAACCTAAATAGGAATCCAATCCAATATATTTATAAATGTCATTTTATGAGATTGAAATTATTACTTATATAATATACGTGGAATTAATAATTAATTGACATATTAATATTAAATATTACCCTTTCATTTTCACACATATTAAGAAAGTCATTTAATACTAATAATTATTTTATAAAATAACTATGTAATTAATATGCTCCTAATTTACTCCTATTTAAAATAAATACACTTTTATATCAATCCACACATATTAAGAAAATAATTAATGAATTAGTATACCCTTAATAAATGGTGATTTATCTTATTAAAAAAACACATTTATTTGAGTATTTAAATATTTTCAAGAACAAATTAGGAAAAAAAGTAATAAATATACATTTAAAAGTGTAAAACGTTATCTAATTTATAGTATTAATTAATCATTTATTAACCATAATAATTATAGTTGAAAAATCAAGAAAGGACCAAAGTTTAAAAAAAGACCATTTAATATTCTTTGAAAATCAAAAGCGACAAATATTTTTACACAATTTTTCATCTAAAATTATCGATAAAGTGTAACGAGGACTATAGAGACATTGGTATAAATTTAGAACTAGCTAGAAATTTATTAACGATAATAAATAGTCGTATTTATTCGCTCACTAAGCAACAAATGAAGAGAACCCCATGCAAAGGATCTTAAAGTCGTTGTAATCAGAATAGACACAAAATATGCTCCAATAATTTAATTGCATTTGTCACAAAGTTGGATAGCTCAAGTGGTTAGAGCACCACTATCTAGGAGGTTCTGAATTCGAGTCATTGGGAGGGGGAAAAAGAAATGGGTATTTAACTTTCATAAAAAAAAAAATTAATTGCATTCGTACGTGTTTTATTTTTTAAATAAACTTATGTATTTGTTAGTTTATGTTTTTTTATTTGAACGAATAAGAGTTTCATATTTGATGATTATAACTAACTTTCATCAAAAAAAAATTAATTGCATTCGTACGTGTTTTATTTTTTAAATAAACTTATGTATTTGTTAGTTTATGTTTTTTTATTTGAACGAATAAGAGTTTCATATTTGATGATTATAACTTCCACGAATAATTAAGCCGGGGAGGATTTGACTCAAATGGCTTAATAAAAAGGTTTTTACACTTTTTGGCCATGTTTTTTTAGTTTAAGGTGATGTTTTGCTAAGAAGTTAGATTTATTTTTAAAAATCGATTTTTAAGATCTATAGATGATTTCGAAATCTTGATAATAGTAGAGTGTGTTTGTTTTAGAGATTAGTGAGATTTTTCATTTTAAAGAATAAATGATATTATTATATTATTCTTTGAAGTGATTGTAATAATTGGACGATGTGATTTATAATTTAAATTATTGAAAGTGTAAGAAGATAAGATTGTTGAAAAATGAGATATAAGTTTAAATATGTTTTATTGTGGTTTTACTCCTTCCTTCCGTTCCACAAAGATGGCTACATTTGACTTTACAAATTAAAAAAAAATTAATAAATGTAGTTAAAATTAGCTAATGTGTCAATTTTACCCTTAGAATCTCATACTCCAAAATCTGCTAAGCATTAATTACTCTTATTAATTAGGGGGTAAAATTGTCAATAAAACATTTAATGCTAAAGTAAAAGAGGAAATGTGGCTATAATTTGAGACATCCGAAAAAGGAATACGTGGCTATCTTTGTGGGACGGAGGGAGTATAATTAAAATTAGATTTTAAAATTTCGAATTAGAAACACATCTAGATTTTCAAATTCAAAATTTGATTTTTAAAATTCAAAACAAAATCACATAAGGACTATAATTCGAAGGTTTAGTAGAATATATGTTAATTTATTTATAAACAACATAATTATTGTTGGGATATGCTTTGAAATATAATAAAATAAGATTTTAACTTGACGCCAAAATTCTTGAAACCTTTTAATGCTGATTTATCTAAGGGGGTATTGGTTGGGGATTATTTAGGTTTTTTTTGGACTTTTAAAGTGTGGGTGTATTCAATTCGAATTTTAAAAAGTCTTTAAAAATTTTGAGGTATTCAATACGAATTTTAAAAAGTTTTTAAAAATCTTTAGGTATTCAACAATTTATGAATTTTGTTGGATACTCCTCCAAAAATATAAATAAATTTCACTATCCAAAATCTCTTCTAAAAACTAGAGATTTCAACGAATTCTCTTAGAGAACTCTAAAGACGAAAGATCAGAAGTAGGGATGACAATATTGACCCGACCCGCGGGTACCCACCCCACCCGCGAGCTTTGGATCAGGTCGGATCCGCCCTGTATTGAGTATGAATCGGGTCTGGATCTTATGCCCGACCCGCGGGTATCTGAACCGTCCCGAATTAATATAGGAGTATAAATTATATATATATATATATTATATATATATATTGGTATATATATATATATAATTGATTTAAAAAAAAACACTTTACATTAAAAAAAAAAAAACTAATCACATCAATACCGGAATTTATGAAAATCTATGTAAATCAATAAAAAAAATATATATTTCACAATCCTATCAAGTCTATGAAAATCCATATAAATCAATAAAAAAAGTCAGTCACACTCTGCATAGACTCTATGGATTTTATAAATCCACGTACTTTTTAAAATCCTAAAAAATCTAATAGAATCCCAATTGAATACACTCTTCTAAGTCTGTAAATTTAAGTTAAAAAATCAAATGCTACTAAACATAAAATTTGTCACCTTCAAGTAATAAATTGTGACGATTTTTGTGTCGCGCGAAAATTTTCTTCACGAAATGTGTGATTTCCTAAAATGCTTGCTAGCTAACCTAATCCTAGGCCATCTACCTTCTCTCAATTGTCACGTGAAAAAATATTTTTTATTTAAAATCAATTCACCCCTTCCCTCTAAACTTAGACAATCACTTAATTCATTCGGGACCTACATATCATTTGAGGATATAAAGGAAATAATATCTAGACTGAAGAAAAAGATCGAGCCAGATTGAAGGCTCAAGCCAAATTAGACGCTCAAGTGAGATAAGCTTCAAGAAAAGAAGTGTTGGTCCCTATAAATTTTGTTGGATACTCCTCCAAAAATATAAATAAATTTATCTATCCAAAATCTCTTCTAAAACCAGAGATTTCAACGAATTCTCTTAGAGAACTCTAAAGACGAAAGATCAGAAGTAGGGATGACAATATTGACCCGACCCGCGGGTACCCACCCCACCCGCGAGCTTTGGATCAGGTCGGATCCGCCCTGTATTGAGTATGGATCGGGTCTGAATCTTATGCCCGACCCGCGGGTATCTGAACCGTCCCGAATTAATATAGGAGTATAAATTATATATATATATATTATATATATATAATTGATTTAAAAAAAAACACTTTACATTAAAAAAAAAAAAAACTAATCACATCAATATCGGAGTTTATGAAAATCTATGTAAATCAATAAAAAAAATATATATTTCACAGTCCTATCAAGTCTATGAAAATCCATATAAATCAATAAAAAAAGTCTGTCACACTCTGCATAGACTCTATGAATTTTATAAATCCACGTACTTTTTAAAATCCTAAAAAATCTAATAGAATCCCAATTGAATACACTCCCCTAAGTCTGTAAATTTAAGTTAAAAAATCAAATGCTACTAAACATAAAATTTGTCACCTTTAAGTAATAAATTGTGACGATTTTTGTGTCGCCGCGAAAATTTTCTTCACGAAATGTGTGATTTCCTAAAATGCTTGCTAGCTAACCTAATCCTAGGCCATCTACCTTCTCTCAATTGTCACGTGAAAAAATATTTTTTATTTAAAATCAATTCACCCCTTCCCTCTAAACTTAGACAATCACTTAATTCATTCGGGACCTACATGTCATTTGAGGATATAAAGGAAATAATATCTAGACTAAAGAAAAAGATCGAGCCAGATTGAAGGCTCAAGCCAAATTAGACGCTCAAGTGAGATAAGCCTCAAGAAAAGAAGTGTTGGTCCCTATAAATGAGTATGAATGCTGGACAAAGACTAGAGGGGGGATGTGAATTGACTTTGTAACTTTAAAACTTTGTCGCGTAAGATCAGATGAGATAAAAAATTAGTTATGTGTTATGTCGTCTAATGCAGCTAAAGTATGCTTTGATCGAGTGCGAGTGTAGAACGATAAGGATAGATAACTAATTAACCTACTGATTGCTTGTTAGTTGATTAGTTGGATCACTATCTACTCAGTTGTTAGTGTGGAATAGTGTTGACCCTAATATTTAGACTCGTGGGTTGAATGAAAATCTTTTAACAAAGAATGACTTTGATATAAAACAGATGACTATACCAGTTGACATGATGTTTGCTGATTATGGAAATAACACTTATGTGTTTTGACTCTTTTGAAAGCTTATGTATATATAAAAGAATGTTATATGTAACAGATGATATACAATAAACAATAAAAGCATAAAATAATAAATGAACTCAAAATTTATAGTGGTTTAGACAACTTGTCCTACGTCCACTCTCACACTTCCAACTGTGATATTAATTCCTTATAAAATAAGGTCCTTGCTACTTTTAAGTCACAAGAGAAGACTTTTGACCTCGATACACCATCTGAGTGCAATTGGATCTACTTGTTACATTTTAGAACAAGTACTCTTACAATTTGTTGGTTGCAAAATCAAACTAACTTTCTAGGGTTTAGAAGGTAGGATTTGGGTTTACAAAATGTATCAACTGTGTGTTGAACTGAGCGGTTCATAGCCACACTTTCTAAGCTTAAGATAGTAATGGAATACTGGCTTAGATGATCAGAAACTTAGAGCTAAATGATTTTCAGAATTGAACGCTGGCTCTTGTAGAACTCTAAAGGATTCAGTAAGCTTGAATGATGAACTTGCTTTGCTGATAGTGAGTTCTTGTGTGGAGTTTCTGTACGTTATTACAGGAACAACTTCTTGTATTTATAGAGGATTGGAGCATAAACTAGCCGTTGCAACCAAATCTTCCATGTATGGCCGAGATCTTTATGGATTGATTCTTCATGATATCCTGGTACGACATTACCTAAAAAGGGAATTAGCATTTAATGTGCATTAAATGTTGTTGTACGATTCTGAATGATCTCTGAAACCTAGTCCAAGTCAACTCAATAGTTGTGTTGGCATCTTCTAATTGGTCCACGTCAATTGAGTTGGTTAGACTTGCAGTCTTATCTTCTGTTGAACCTGTCAGTTGAGGTCCGACATTCTCTTTGTCTGTTTAAGGTTGTTGCCTTCTCTTTAATGTATGCTATTAGCTGAGTCCATCACCTGATTAGCTCTTCTAATCTTTAAGGCTTCTTAGACAAGAACTGTTGGAGTCCATATCAGCTAACATCTTCTAGTCGGCTGATCTCGAGTAGCTAATTTCATTTTATTAAGAAATACAAGGACATTGTCATCTAATTTCACTAATGGACTTCCTCTTCTTTTAGTCTTCAGTCTCGTCTTCTGTTTAAATCTTGATCATAAGCGTATTTAACCAGATGTGGTATCAGTTGATATACATACAGTTGATTCCACATGACTAAGACTTAGATAAAATACTAACTACTAAGCTTTATAAGAACAACTTAGGTAACCTATCCACTAGATTACAAATTATATCCTAACACTAGATTACATGATCTTGTTTGGCTATCAAAACTAAATTCTAACTATTCACATTAGGGGTAGAATGAATATTCCAACAAGAAGCACTCATAAAGAGCATAAGCGATTCTTCTAAAGGACCTAGAAAAAGATTTAGGGGATGTTTCTTTTTGGTTTTAAAAACCAGGTTTTGGATTTCAAGATCCAAAACCCGTTTTACTTCGGGATTTAAAAACCGGTTTTCAAAATCCACTCAAAACCACCCTTATCAAACATATTGATTTGACATAAAGTTATATCTATATAATATTACTCCAATCATTATATTCTTTTTCAACAATAATATAATAATACTATAATAATATAATAATACAATAATATAATAAATTTAATCAACTAATCATTATAATCTCACCAAACAATAATATAATAATACAAACTCATTCAATCTTACAACTTGATTTGACATAAAGTTAAATCCTTCACTATTCCAAAACCCAAAAGAAACACCCATATTACTATTCATCGGGATTTCAAAAACCAGGATTTCAAAAATCTGGTTTTTAAAACCACCCAAAGCCCAAAAGAAACATCCCCTTAGAGAATACTGAAGATCTTGGTTATCCTAGAAGACAATCTACCTGAAAATGTTCAGATCACTAGAGTGACTTAAGCATCAAAACCAACTTTTGTAGAATTTGAGAATATCTTTGTTAAAGGCTTTAATTGGACTAAACTAAGTGTAGAGAATCTGGAGATGTAGAAAAAGCTTCATATTCTACAACAAAGAGAAAAGATTGAATCTTTTGTATAGCTGAAGTTGAGAGAAGGAAGAGATATTCATAATTCAAGATCAGAGGAAGATGTAAGATAATTGTGTGTAATGGGAGGAAGACAAAATTCTGGGTAGATAGATGGGTTGGGGGTAACTGCCTTAGTGAGTTGTTCCCTAGGCTTTATAATATTGAGAAAGATAAAAATTGCAAGATTGCTGAGAGAATTTCATGAGTGGAGGGTAAGTTATCTTTCAATGGGGAATGGCGTAGAGAGCTTCGCGAGAGAGATGTTTGTGATACTAACTCTTTGTGCAACAAGATTAGGAGCTTTATTTCAGATTCGCAAGAGGAGGACAGCTGGTCGTGGAGTTTGGAAAAGAACGGGTTGTACTCCGTAAAATCGGCGTACAACTTTCTGTTGGCCCAATCTATGGAGGACAGACAGGATCTCGAAGAACTTAAGTGCGTATGGATCAAAGATCTTCCCCTAAAGGTGGCCGGATTTTCGTGGAAGATGCTCCAAGATAAAATCCCAACAATAATGAATCTCAGAAAAAGAGGAGCATACAATTCGAATTTTTCAACGAAGTGCAAGTTCTGTGATAAAGAGGACGAGGAATCGAAGCATCTCTTCTTTCATTGCCCGAAGACGATGAAGGTGTGGTCAAAAATTTACGAGTGGTTCGATCTGAATTATACGAGACTGAGGAGGATGGTTTGCAACATCTTGTAGAGCATAATCGCCTTGCTGGAGCATCTTGGAAAGTCCCATGGTCATGTGTTTGGCACTGTGTGGTATGGTCTATTTGGAGCAGCAGGAACAACCTAATTTTCAAAGGACGTGACTTCGACTTTAAAGCAGTGGTGGAAAAGATTAATGGGCACACATACAGGTGGCTAAAAACCAAGAGCAATTTTGCAAGAGGAATTACTATGAATGAATGGATAAGGGAACCAAGTTCTTGCTTCTAATTGCTATCTATGTATTTTTCGTTTTCTGCTTTGAATTTTCGACGTTTGTAGTTTGTCTTTTTCGTCGATTGGGGTATTCCTGATACCCAAACAATAAAATTTTGCCGCTTCCAAAAAAAAAATATCAGAGGAAGATGTACTTCCTAGATGATATAAGAAAACCACTAAAGTTTATTCCCAAAAATAATATCTCATTATCTTTATAAGGTACTGAGACTAAATTATATATTATATACTAACTATTTTTCAGATAATCCAAAGTCTAAGACCAAGTGTTTATATTTTGTGTAACTTTATAAATTTTTACCAAGTATGGAGATTCAGGCTAGTTTTCCATGATGTAGTCAAATCTACTGTAACTAAATTATAAGGTCAATAAAAAGGTATGGAATATAAAAGAAAAAAGAAAATCTAAAATCATAAGCTCACAAGTCGAGTCAGAGGTCGGAGTGCCGTTAAAACCTTACTCGGGAAAACCCTCCTTAGGGACAAAATTCAGGCGAAGGAAAAAGGTAAACTCCTCTAACAATCAATGTCTGTAAAAGACGGTATACAAATCTTTATGCAAGAAAGTAAGTAAGAAATCTGGAGGATAGCCCCTCCAAATACAGTTGATGTTCGTCTTGGCCACTGCGTCAGCCGCCTGGTTGGCCTCTCTAAAAGTGTGAGAAAACCGAATGTGCATGTCTGTGGTAAGAGGATGAACCTGACTCCAGAGGCCCTGCAGTCACCAAGGGATAGAAGGAGTAGAGCTCATCAAAGTGCTAACTGTCAGACTGGAGTCCGACTCGATCCATAAGAACCGCCACCCTTGGGCATGGGCATACTGAATAGCAATGAGAGCCGCTGCTAACTCCGCCTCAAAAGGAATACCCCAACCAACCTCTTGGGCAATAGCTGCAACAAAGAACCCCATGAAGTTCCTAAACATCGCCCCTGCATGCAGACTACCTGGAGAGGATGTTGCACTGCCGTCTGTGTTGATCTTGTAACTAAATTATAAGGTTACTTAAGTGTTTTGTAGGTTTTTTCATCATAAAAAAAAGGGTTAATTGTAAAAAAAAATCACAACCTTTCATTTGGTTGCAATTTAATTTAAACCTTTGAAATATTGCAATTAAATCATCAACTTTCATACTTTTGGCAAATTTAACTTTCGGGCAGCTTCCTGGTGCCCGAGTCTGATGTGGCAGGCCTAGTTGGACTCTTATAAGTAAAACATCATCGTTTTTATTCAAATTAGTAAAAAAACTTAATAAAATATTAAATTATTATTTATTAAATGAAATGCTTTCTCGATTAAAAAATCCCAACTAAATAATAAATTAAAATAAATAAAAAAATTTAATTCTAAATCTTCAAACAATAACAAAATCTGTGATTTTATATTTTCTATACTTTTTTCCACACCCAACAGACTCATTCCTAAGAACCCTAGAGAAATGGTCATCTTCATCAATACTCAGGAATATTTAGTAGCAGAATGAAGGGAACACTGTTTTTCTCCTTGGTCTTCGGTGATTCTTGACATTTTTTTCTCCTTGATCTTTGCTGATTGTTCATCTGCATTTTTAACATACTAAAGCTTTAGGGGGAAATAAAAAACACAACTCAACAACATTGGAATCAGATACCAAAACTCCACGATTCAACCATTAGCCACTTTTGTGAACTGCTTAGAGAAACATATCTAGGAAATTGGAGAATAGATCGGGAAATCGTCGGCATGGACGGTTTTGAAAAGCCTTATGAATCAGAAATTGAAGATGAAAGACTTTCCGATCAAGCCCAACTGAAGGCTTGCCAACTATCTCATCCATTTCAACATTCCGATCTCGACAGCGCGCCCGTTCCTCCATATCCTAGGGTTCGATTTGGGGAAAATGAAACTGGGGTCACATTATTTGAATGGGGGTAAATGAAATTGGGGTTGTAATAGAAAATATTGGTGACGAAGATCACGATTTTGAGAACTTCTGAGTAAATTGCTGAAGAAATTGGTGGACAGGGAATGAGCGGAAGAAAGAGTTCGCAGAATAACTCAAAATTTTGTTTCTTTGTTATTGTTTGAGGATTTAAAATTTAGATCCTTTATTTATTTTAATTTATTATTTAATTGGTTTTTTTTTTAATCAAAAAAACATTTTATTTAATGAGGAATAATTAAATGCTTTATTAATTTTTTTTTTAATTAACTTGAATAAAACGCTCGGGTACAAGGGAATCTGCCCGAAGTTAAATTTGCCAAAAGTGTGAAAGTTGGTGATTTAATTGCAATATTTCAAAGGTTTAGATTAAATTGCAACTCAATGAAAGGTTGCGATTTTTTTTTGCAATTAACCCTAAAAAAAGGAAATTGTTGGAATATGATTTAAAATATAATAAGATAATATCTTAATTTGATACCAAAATCCATGAAACCCATTAATGATGATTTGCCTAAGTTTGTAAATTCAAGTTGAAAAGTCACAAACACAAACAAGTTAGCATAAAAACAACTTATATGTTAGAAAGTTGTGACTTTAGATAAGTGCTGAAGTGAAGAAGATTTAGCCTAAAGGAACTAGACTGATGACAAGAAGTCTGGAGACTCAAAGCCTGAAATCTGAATTTCACACCTGAAGTAGAACTCAGTAGAGTTAACGCAATTAAAAAAAAAAAAAAGTCATGTATTGCAATTTCATTAGAGTTTCACAAAGAAGAGAAGATTAATATGTTAGAAGAGTTCAATACAAATCTAAAGATCACATGAAGTTATTAAAGCGCAGAAGTTCTTGAAATCATGCATGGAACAATCTGTATGTGCAACCTAATATTCTAAATTCGAGAGAAAAGATCAAAATAACCGTTGTAGAGAATCAAAATATTTAGACTGAAGAGAAAATTAGAAGATGGCACCTGACATTATAACTAGCAAATCTGAACACCACATGTTTAAAAAATGACCACCACAAGACAAGATCAACGTTCAAACTTGCATGTACCATTTGCATGGAAGACCTCTATCTTTTCAAAAGTTCAAATTTATAGCTAAAATAATTTCTCCTCCAATGATAATTAAGTTTTCTCATGCTTATAAACAGGGAAGGTCTTGAACATCTCAAGGTAATGAGAATTACAATGAAAAGTTGAAACTATTGCAATTTTCAAGCTTGCAAGCAAGCATTCAAAAATTCAGAAGCATATAAAAGCATTCATTAAAGGGTTCATAATTCCCAAGTTCTAAGCAGGTTGTTCATTAATTTATCCATAAATTTTGAGTTATCATATCATTGTTTATTGTTCATCATTGTAAATGATATCATATTAGTTGGAACCCAAAATCAAACTCTTACAACCTACAGTATTTTGAGAGATTGTGAGATTGAGTGAGATTTGAGAACTATAAATAAGACAACATTGTTGGTTGCTCTGAAAACTTTGAGGTTGAGAGATTGATTACTAGACTTAGATCTCTAGGAATTAGATTATCAAAGATTGATAATTCTAATATTTACATCTTGGCACTCTAAAACAAGTTAATTCCAGATTGAAAGAATTGTCCTATTAAATCAGAAAAAGTGGAGGTAAGAGTTTGAGTCTCTAAACCTCTATAAACGTTCTTTACATTCAATCATTTACATACTTGCTATTAATTTCTTATACTTGTACTTATCTTTTTTTGAGGTTATACTTGTACTTATCTTTTAAACATGTAAAAAAATTGAGAAAACTGTTTTTGCACAAGTTGAAAAATGCACATGTACGTGACCAAATCACATGTATTGTTAAAATTGTAATTTTGTGTGAGTAAAATTTAAAAATGATTTTTTACAACTAAAGGACTATAAATATAAAGGGTCAACCACGTCTATTTTGCACTAAATTTTGTCTTTAGTATTAGTCCACTGAATACACTACATTGTTGTTTTTTTGTAGACATGTCATTAGAGCAAATCACCAGATTTTTGTTAAGGGTGATTTAAAAAAAAAAAATCACTACACGTATATTCCCCATACACGTGTTAACTACTTTTGGGATCAACAATTATAACTATTTACTCTTAATCAACACAAATAATGCATATTATGTTTGGGTATTCATCCAGCCCCTAATCTAATTGCAAATTATAAGTTTAGTTTTGATGGTGAAAACCAAATAAGTAGAGTACAAGTCAGAACAATAATTTATAATCTAGAAGTAAGTTACCTAAGTTGTTTTATAAAGCTTAGAAGCAGTGAAGATGTCTAAGTCTAAGTCTAAGTCTGAGGAATCAGTTATACGTATATCAACTGATTACTCATCTGTTTTAACACGCGCTCACTCAAGACTTATAAAGAAGAAGACTGAAGACTAGAAGACATTAAAGCTCATTAGTAAAATCAGATCTAAAGGTTGTTGTATACCTTATAGACTGAAAGTAACTATTTGATAATCCGCGTTCAAATTTAGAAGACCATTTAGCAGATATGAGCTCACCAGATCTTGTCTAGAAGAAGCCTCAAGATGCATTAAAGTCAAGCCCATCTGAATTTCAGATAACAGTTAGTATTTATGATGAAGACACCTTGAATAAGTGTTAGTTCACTTATGATACTAAGTATTGGGAAGAAGAGGCAATGTTAACAGAAGACAAAGAGAATGTTAGACCAGTTCTGAATTACTCAAACAGAAAACAAGACAATTCGTTCAACAACTTGACTGATGTGGACCAATGATAAATTGACAACAAACCTACAAATTTGACTTGAACTAGGTCATTTAGAGATCTGTCAGAAGATGTACGAAACATTAAATGCACCATTACCATTTCTGGTAATGTCGTACCAGAATATCTACAAACATCCATTATCATTAGATCTCGACCATACTTAGAGGGTTTGCTTGCAACGACTAGTTTCTCACCAACTGCTAGTTCGAAGCCCAAATCTCTCTATAAATACAACACTTGTTCTTTGGAATAAGGTACCAAAAATCTTACAAACAAAAACTCTCATATTCAGTAGATATCAAGAACAAAGCCATCTGAAATATTCCAATCGAGTTCTTAAGAGCCAGCATAGTTTTTCTATCCTTAGAAGCTCTAATTTTCCGATCCTAAGCCTACATAAAAAATCTTATCTTTAGTGTTTAGATTAGCAGTGTGTTTTTTAACACATTGAGTTGGTTATTAACATCTTTATTTATTTGTTAAGAAAACCCGTGTAAAGGATACTTATTTCCTAACCAACAAGTAGATTTGTATCCTCAAAAAGTAGTTGAGGATCTTGATCACAAGTCTTCTCTTGGGACTATAAACTTTGCAAGATAGTGAATTTCTCTAGCTGATTAGAGAGAGTGGGCGTAGGATATTGAGATCTGAACCACTATAAATACTTGTGTTCTTATTGCTTTATTTATCATTCTGTATATCATTCATATTGCTCATACTTTGATAAAAGCAAAGTTTTTTAAAAGAGTCAAAATCCATTAAGTATAAGTTTTATAATCAACATATATCATATATCAGCTGATAACATTCATTGTTTTAAAGTTATTTTTTAAAAAAAAGTTTTCATATCAACCCACGAGTCTAAACATTTAGGGCCTACACATTTCCGCACCTTAACTGTTAAGATAACTTCCAACTGACCAGCTGATTTAAGCAATCAATAGGTTTCTTATCTTGATCTGCTATATACACTCGCACTCTCGATCAGATCAACTTATTTCCATTCAAACGATATATTATCTAACTATTCTGATCGTCTCATCTAATCTTACACAAAAAGTTTTAAAATACTAGAAAGTCTATTCACCCACTCTAGACTTTCACCATACTCGTTTTGGAACCAACATATTGAACTAAACATTTTTTAAACCAATGTTTTTGTGATAGAAAATTGTAGTATATAAGGTTAGATAGAACATTCAAATTTTGATAATTTTTTTTTTTAAATTATCAATTAAATGTTGAATCATATATAATTATGTCAATTCAAAACATTAAATATAAGGTCAACCTATTTTTTTTTTTAGCAAAATTTACAGTGATATTGACAACTGTAAGGGATAGGATTATGTTAGACAACTGTACGGGATAAAATAAAGTAGAGAGATATAATCACATTAATGACAAATAATTAATACTAGATTCTCTTAGGTTTAGAATACTCAGTTTCACACCATTAAACTCTCGCTATATAAGTGCCTAGGAATAACGCAAAATTTTCATCACTTCATGAGAATAGTATTTTCTTCATTATAATCGAAAGAAAATAAGTCAAAAAAATCCTCCATGAATAACATGTCCAACATTATTCCATCTATGCCAAGGATTGGGGTACAACGAAGAAATGATGCTTATGAACACCGAAGGTCCTTATTCTTCACCTTCACTAGTGGTCTCCCAATCAGAAAGGAAGAAATCTACCATTATTTTACCAGGTAATTTAATAGTGTCTCTCTGTGTAGTTCAATTATTGGTATTTTATGGATATTTAAATTCAACACAAAATCTTTACTTTGTAAAAGAGTCAAGTAATTGATACACAAATCTATTGATATTCAATGCAAGGTTCCATATCAATATTTATAAAATAAAGGAAATATTAACTGATAGAGCTGGTCTTGGTTGAGAACGTCTCAGGATCCCAATCCGTGAGACGGGTCTTCCTTGATCTAATGTAAAAAATAATAATGTTTAAATTTAAAAATATTATCACTTTTTACTTAAGAATTGTCACTTTTTTTGTAAACATAAAATCGGAAGAAAACAAATGTGTTGCCCAACCTAATTTGGTATGGGTCAAAAGAGATCCGTCATACGGAAAAGATCCGTGAGACGGTCTCACACAAATTTTTGTGTGTTAATTATTTAAAAAGTTGATATATATGGTGTTTAATTAACAGGTTGCTTGGGCCTAATAGCGTGGAATATGTGTACGTGCACGAGCGACATAATAGAATGCCAGAATTTGGTAAAATAACTTTCACTTCATGTTTTGTACCCAGAATAATTATGCGGGATAAGGAGGTTGTAAGTGTATGCATAATGGGAAAGCCTCTTTGGCTAAAGAATTACATACCTCCTTCTCAACGAAATACACAAACTTCTTTCTAAGTAAAATGTATTCTATCAGATGTTAGTTATTACAAATTTAATGAGTCGATCAACATTGTTTTTATAGGCGTCGTCTTTCAGATTAGATCTGAGAGTCCATTTATCTTTTAAAAAATTATGAAATTATATACTTATGAAGTCTATTTGTGTTGGACAAACTTTTATTGAAGCATTTATGTAATTCATATTATGTTGTATTTCTTTTGTTTACATTAATGTTGTAGGAACTCAAGAATGGAAAACCAAAAAAAAAAAAAAAAAATCTAAAAATAATAATTATGTGTGGATTAAAATTGTGGTAAGAACTCAAGAATTTTAATGGGAACATGAACAAGATGTAATTCTGCTTGAGGGTTCACTGCTTGTGCCTCTTTTCTGTGTTTTAATATATTACCATTTTAACTGTTAAAAAAATGTCATAATAATTAATGCTTATATATTTTGTTGAGAGAATCTAATTAATTATCATTTATATACGTACTATATATTTATTAAATAAATTATTATATTATATTATAAAAGAAGAATGCAATTTCTCCTACTTCGGAGACATGTATTTCTCACATATGTCAAAATAATTTTTTTAATATTTTTTAATTTAATTTATTAAATAAATATGAAAAAAGGGTAAATATATTCTTTTTTTCACTTAACTTTCATCAATCTCAATTTATTTAGTCCACTAATATCTTTAACTTTGAAAACAGTCTCTTAAGTTTACCAAAAAAGAAAATCATAACAAAATTCAAATTATGTAATTATGGACCAATATTTTATGAATAATATATTCTCTAATTAAATTATTTTTTTCACTCAACTGGGTAATCAAGCCATGAAGCTTACAAGCAACATATTTATATTTCACCAAGTCAAATGTCTACAAACATATATATATTGCTAAATATCATTACAATTAATAATCCTACCGCCGTGATTAGAAATAAGGAAAAAAAAAAAAGGTTCAAGACTGTCTTATTATAAATTGGTCTTATTGTAATCTAAAATATTCAGAGAAAATTAAATATACAAACGTTGCACGGACATTAGTCTTCATGACATTTGTACATGTGCATGTCTATTAATGTATTGCTATTTTAATTAAAAGTGAATGACTAAAACTAATAATAAGTTTGTGCATATTGTTAACTTCAAGTTGTACATAACATGAAGGTTTTGATAATCCAAGTTGACCAAATAGCGAGCGTAAACCTCTCTTTATATCTCGCCAAATGGCAAAGGGACCCTCGCCAACCCTAAATAATTAGCGAGGGTTTCCCCTCACCAGTGTTTGATTCTTTTTGCAGTGTTTGATTATTTTTGTAGTGACAACTAATACCATCAAATTAATACATTTATGGTGAAAATAGTTCATATTTAACTTTGTCCATTAATAAAGAAGGAGTGAGATCGAATATATAGTTGTATATTAATGAATGTAATGTGTGTATATCAAATGCACTTGCACCATTTGACCCTCTCCAATTGTATATGCATGTGGATCCTTTATATTCTATTAACCCAAATTATTCTCGGTGATACATCTTCACAATGATTTATTTTGCAAATGCATGGGCAGAGGTCTTCAAGTTGGGTTCCATTCAATATAAGCTCTGGAAATTAATTTATGCGTTGACTTTTCAAAACTCTTGGGGCCAAATTATATTGTTGCAGCCATAATATTTAATTCTTAATTAATACAAGATGTTCTTTGTCTTCCACAAAAAAAATTAGAGTTATTCGCGCGCCTTCTACTAAAAACAACCAACTGTTCATCTTCTCATTTGTGTATTAAAAAAAAATTCATATGCTTCTGCTATAAATAAGTTGCCTCTCCACCTCCCTCTCATTCATTCAACTTAATTACGACGAATGTGTTGGGATATTCATCACACCTTTAGTCTGAAGATAATATTGTATTAAGTTTTGATGGTCAAAACAAATATTGTAATCAATCTAGTGTTGGAATAATTTGTAATCTAGTGTATATGTTACCTAAATTGTTCTTATAAAGCTTAATAGTTAGTATTTTGTCTAAGTCTAATCATATGGAACCAGTTGTATGTATATCAGCTTATACCACATCTGGTTAAACATGCGTATACTCAAGACTTAAAGAGTAGAAGACTGAAGACTAGAAGATGAGGTAGACCATTAGTGAAATCAGATGACAAGGTCCTTGTATGCCTTAGTCAAATGAGATTAACTACCCAAAATCAGCCGACTAGAAGATGCTAGCTGATATAGACTCCAACAAATCTTGTCTAGGAAACCTTAAAACATCATAAGAGCTATTGTTGGTCCTGAAAGAAGTATGACACAAGTGTATGAGGGGAGGGGGGGAATGCACTTGTGTATGCAAATTCTTTTCTTTTAAACAAATCAGGTTATCAACAGAGTTGTCTAGACAACTGAGTATGTATAACTTTGATTAGATAATCAAAATATTGAGAACTATGAAGTAATTAGTTGAATAACTATCTAACTAAGTTATAAGTGTAGAATTATGGTTGACCCATTATATTTAATTTAATCTCCTTTAAGTTCTGAAAAACTTCTTAACACTTAACTGGTTTTCAGGGAACTTGTCCCAAAATAGTTTTGCACAACTTATGAATTATATCTTTTGAAGATCAAGTTTGTGTGCAGTGTATGAATTTGTTACTTATATGAAATGTGCAATAAATAAATAACACAAAGGTTTATAGTGGTTCAGAGACTCAAGCTCCTACATCCACTTCCCTTGTTGAACAGGATAATTCTCTCTCTTGGAATTAACTTGTTTTATAGTGTCAATGTGCACTGATCAACCACACTACTCCTTAGTACCTTGATCCCAAGGAATTCTGAGTCTTAATACTCAATCTACTCGAACTAAACTGTACTTCTCTTGACAGTTCTAGTTCTTACACTTCTACAACAACACTTATAACTTTCGTTGAAAGGTTTAAGGGGTTGAGGTTGTTCCAATTAGGGTGAGATATCCTTTATAATGAAGAACTGTATAAGGATATGATATTTCTCTAAGCTTTGATTGATGTACAATGAGTTCAGCTTAGCTAGGTATTGGAACTATTTTGGAAACTAAGAATGATGTATTCTTATGAGCTTGAAGGCTTGTATGCTTGCGAGCTTGTAGTTTCCTTGACTAGTTAGATGCCTTGAATGGTTTCCAAACTCCAGTATTTATAGAGCAAAGTGAGGATATGTCCGTTGGAGAGACATCCTCAAATTGTCTATTTCCAGCTTCTTAGGAATGAGCATTTTAGATTCAGGATCTGTGAAAGTGCCATGTCTTCAGTTTAGGGAAGAAACGGTTAAGCCTCTTTGTCTTGATTTGTGTGGCTCTTCTCCCAATGTCTGACTTGACTTCTTAACGTTCAGCTTGAAGACATTCTTCTTGAAAGTTGATTCTTGTCTAAAGGACAACATTCCTTATGATCAACAAGACAGGTTTGTGCTCTTCCTTATCTCATCAGCTCACTTGTCTTATCAGCAGTGTTTGCATGCTTCTTCACTTGGCTTCCCATCTTCACTGATTGTTACTTGGATCAATATTGATGAACATGTCTTCATATCAGTAAGATTGGTCTTGATCATCATTGTTCTCTCTTGCCTTAGAGTAGATTTTGTTCTTGGTCTACTCTTCTGATGTACTCTGCTGATCTAGTCTGCTGATCAACTCTTCTTATTTATTCATCTGATCAAGTTGATATCAGCAAGGATGATTCATTTGATATAGTCTTCTGATTTTGAACCATCAGCAGGGTTGGCTCTTCTAATCTTACTATTCTGATTTTGAGTCTTCAACAGGGTTGTAATTCTATTGATCTTGAGCCTAAGGGAACTTGATTTATATGATCCATTAAACTTATGTTCCCCCTAAACTAATGCTTTCTGGCAGCTATAAGCTGCCTAACACATCAGTTGTTCAACTAACCTGATCTATATGTTCCAACAGTCCTGAAACATACTTAATCAATTTGACTTATCTAATATGACATATCATCAGGGATTTTGGTATCTTAATAAACATCTCATTTTATTCCCAACAATTTCCCCCATTTTGATGATGCCAAAATCTATACAATGGTGACTTGACTATACTATTACAGATCTTCAGTAGAAATGACTAGGTTAAATTACTTGAAAGAAAATGTTAGCACAATAATAGTCCAAGCACATATATGTTAAATCAGGTTAGTTGAGATAATGAGATATTATCTCTTGAAGCAAAATAGTTAAATTTCCATTGATAGTAAAGATATTACATGGCATGATAATCATGAAGTTAACTAATCAAAGCATAATTTAACTAATTAGAGCATAAACATAAAAGGAAACTTATTAGTTTCAAAATCATCTTCAGTTGGTGGCACCATCTCATATTGTGCCCACACTCTTCTCTTCAAGTCCATGATCTCCTAGTTGGTTCCTTTTGGTCCTACCTTCAGCTTTTCAATCTTCATTATGTCAATGAATTCTTGCTGGATCTTATGTTGATCAATATGTCCTCCACTGAACTTTGGGGGCATATAGAGAATTGGACTAGGGGCTTTGAACTCAACTTCTGCCATTTCAGCTGCAGCAAAGAGCTGTTGATAAAGAACTCAGTGGTTGTCATACATATATTGGCTAAATATGTCCTCCACATATTCATCTAGCCACCATCCTATGACATAAAAGTCATACACAAATTCTCTCCTAGCTTCCTCCCATTGATCATTAAGTGATATTGGGACCCAAGTATCATGATGAGGGTATTTGGTTTTCCATCTGAGCAACAGTTTGGGCTTCAACTGAGTGTTAAGTTGCCCTTCTTCTTGGCATCACAAACTGTTCTCTTCTCCTGTCCATTGCTCTGTTTGCTTCCATAAGAGCCTCCATCTTCTCTCTAGCTCTCTCCATTGACAGCTTCTCCTAAGTTTCAGGATCCTTCCCAAATCCTTCTTCAAATAGCTTTGAAGGATCATCAACCAAGACATGTGCTCTTTTCTTTTCAGGGTACTTGGCCACTTCTATTTCAACAGTCTTTCTCTTCTTGGAACTGGGCTGATCTTCAGGTTGAAACTCAGCTGGTAGACTCAGGATATTTGGGAATTCAGTGAAGGTTTCCTCTCTTCTCTTTCTTTTATTGATCTTCTTCATTTTCCCCCTGACTTGGATATCTTCATTCTCCTTATCCAAGCCTGCTGATTCACCACCAGGACTTTGCTGCCATCTTGCTTCATCTTCTTGGATGGATGCCATAGAGTTCTTTACAGCTATGTCAAACTGTTCTTCTTTTGTCAAATCCTCTATGCTCATCACTTGCTTCCCTTTCCCTTGAACTTCAGGCAATTTGGACTAAGGATTTGAGTTTCTGCCACCAATCTTCAAGTCACCCTTAGCTCGAGCTCTTTTTTTTCCCCCTTTTTGGCAACATCAAAACATTGGGGCTTCAAATCACTCATAGTGACTGATAGCTGAGCTTGTTCCTAGTTCAGGGACTTTACCTCCTCCAAGAGATAAACATTCTCATCATGGATGTTCTGCATTTTATCATTGCTCATACATACAGAAAAAAGCAAGAACTGGCTTCATCTTCTGTTCCACAACAACTTCCATGGTAGACTTAAGAGATTCATCCAATTTGGCTTTGAGAAGTTCACTGAGGTTGGCCACTACATCTTTAGAGATCTTGGCAAGCGCACCACTTGTGAACTTAGCTGAGGCTTTCTTCACCATAGCCAATCTAAGTTCTTCAACTCACTTTCTCTAAATTGCAGTCTTCTGCCTCAGAGCTTGCTTAACCACATTCTTTAGAGCAGCTACATTCTTATTGTGGTTCTTCACTAGCAACTTTTGTTCATTCTGCACTGATTTTGTGAACTTCTTCCTAGTGGATTTAAGTTTCTTAACATCAATAGAGATGGCCTGCAGCCCTATCTCTACACCACTAAGCCTTGCTTCAATTATAGGAAGCACTACATCTTCAGATCCACTCAGCCTCATCTCCACTGAAGCTAGTGTCCTTCCTTAGGGCTTCTAAAGTGTGTGCATGAGCTTTTCCTACTCCTTTCACCAATGTATCCAACTTAACTGAGTGAACTTCAATTGCATCAGATGCAAATTTCATACTTGACAAGTCATGGTCAGCTTAAATGGGAGTGTCTATGAACACATCTGCAACAAACATCTGTTCAAAGGTGATACCTTCATTATCTGCAAAGAAAAACTTGTTAGGTAAATCTCCCTCAACTCCCTCAAATTCTTTGCCCAAAAGCTTTGGATCATCCGCATCTTTCTCCTCATTTTCAACTAGTTTCTTTTCTCCTTTATCAACAATGTTTTTTTCTCACATTTCACCAAGGGATTCTTCAAGTTCAGATTTGACTTGAAGAATAACCTGGCCTTCCTCACTTATACTTCCATCACCATCTTTAGTTGGTTCTCTCACTACTTTAGTAATTTCAACATCATCATGCTAACTAACACCTCCCTCTATTTTTTCAGCACTAAGCTCCTTTTCAACTTCTTCTCCTAAACATGACACTTCTACATCCTCAATAGGATTCATAGAAGACAGTTGTGAGGTGATCACAATATTTGGGCATCCCAAATCCGCTAAGCCAGCCTGAATGGAAGAAAGTACCTCAATGTCCAACTCCTCTGACACTTTGGTAGTCCTAGCCAAACTAGCTTCTCTTATGGAAGTCTCAATATTGGTCCTAAAGTTGAGTGAAGATTAGAATAAGCCTGAAAAGTCTAGAGGGGAGGGGTGAATAGACTTTTAAAACTTTTCTAAAATATCAGAGTTATAACGCGGAAATAGTTGTTGGGAATAAAATGAGTTTTGATGAATATACCAAAACCCCCTTGAGACATGCCAAGTAGATAAGTCATTTGTAATGAACATGTTTCAGGAATGTTGGAACATGTAGTCTAAGACAAGTAGAGAAGCTGATGTGTTAGGCAGCTCTTAGAAGAATAGATGCACTAGTTGAGGGGGAACACTTGATTTGATAGCTTAAAGCTATATCAGTCCCCTCAAGGCTCAGTTATGGAATGATCTCAAGTCTGCTGAAGGACAAGTATGCTGATAAAGTGGAATCAGTCAAAAGACAACTTAGTGAATGCCAACATGAGTTAAGATGCATCATCAAAGCACCAATCTACTGCATCATACAAAGCTAAGAAGAGTTGTCCATCTGAATGTTTCAAAAGAGTTGTCTCAGCACACTTGAACTGAATCTGTCTCAAGGACAACTATGCTGAAAGAAGGTCAAGTCCATCTTTTCTAGTCATATATACTTAAATGACAACACAAAGAAGAAGTGGAAAGAGAAAGAGACAAGTCATCTGAAGAAGCTAAAAGAGCCAACACTGCTGATGAATGAACTCTGCTGAATCTGATAAGCAGAGTTGTCCAAGTGATAAGGAAGCTTGTCCTTATCTCAGGAATATTGATAAGAAGAGATGTCCATGTTTGACCAAGTGAATCTTGAAGTCAGACATTGGGAAAAGTGCTCAGAATGAAGACAAAGTTGTTGCAGCCGTTTATTTCCCAAAACAAGGACATGTCACTATCAGAATCTGTCTTCCAAGTTGAAGAACTCAAGGAAGACATTTATAGCATTTTGGGACTGCCTCTCCAACGGGCAAATCCTCAAAATTGTCTATAAATATAGAAGTGTGAAGACCATTTGAAGCAACCCTTGAGAATCCAATCTACATCCAACTGAACATCTACTCTGAAGCTTCAAAAGTCCTCAAAAGACATTCTTAGTCTTTAAACACTTCATCTAAGCTGAATTTCATTGTACATCCATACAGAGCTTAGAAGAGATATCCTCTCCTTATACACTGGCCTTCATTGTAAAGGATATCTCATTAGTTGGAACCTTACTTCAACCCTTACCCATTTCAAGTGAGAAAGTGAGAAGGTTGTAGTAGTAGAAGTGGAAGGAACTAACTGTTGAGAGAAGAACAGTTCAGTTCTGAGTTGAGAAGAGGGTACTAGGACTCTAGACATCCTAGGGATCAATTCACCAAGGAGTGGTGTTCTTGATCAAGTGCACCTTGGCACTATAAAATAAGTTAATTCCAAGAGTGAATGAATTATCCTATTAAATCTGGGAAAGTGGATGTAGGAGCTTGAGTCTCTAAACCACTATAAACCACTGTGTTGATTTACATTCAAAGTACTTTCATACATTCAACACTGCACACATAAACTGAACTTTCAAAGAATCATATCACAAACTGTGCAAAACCTGATTTGGACAAGTTCCCTGATAGACTGTGATAAACTACTTAAGTGATTTTAGAATATAAAAAGGAGTTTAAACTTTAGGGCCAACCACTAATTCCGCACATATAACTCCCTTAGATAGTTACTCAACTAAGTACTCAATAGTATTTAGTAGTTTGATTATCTTAGAAGAGTTAATCATATCAGCAGAGTTGTTCAGGACAACCTTGCTGAACTCTGGTTTGATCAAATTTGAAAATAATTTGCATACAAGTGTATTCCCCTCCCCCCATACACTTGTTATATACTCCTTTCTGGACCAACAATAGTGTTATGTTAAAGTACTGTGCTTATATCAGATCAGCTTAGTACTCTTAGTATTAATGTGAGCCTTTAACAAGTTTATACTCAACTCTTTGATTATGAATTTTACTATTGTTCTTGAATCAAGTAATTCGTCTACTCAATAAGATTTCTCAATCTAGTTGTTTATACGAATTCTTAAAGAATTATAAGAATATAAAACAGTAAGTAAATGAACAAATAATTTTATACTGGTTCGACAAATGTTTACATCCACTCTCACAATCTCAATTGTGATGTTTTATTAACTCCTTGAGTTTCTTGTTGCTTTAAGTCCCAAGACTAAGGCTTTGATCTTGTCGATTGTACCACCAGGTATATCTTCGATCTACTAGTAATTCACACAAGTAACTAGCATACTTGTTTACAAAACGAAAACACAAACTAGAAGATAAAACTTCTCTTTGAGTAGCCTTGTGAATATGCTTCTTCAAAACTTGGCTTCTTGTTTGATCTTCTTGAACTCTGTGAGTTTCTTGAATGCTTCTAAGACTTGAATATCTCTTTGAATGCTCGTTCTTTCAGTAGTCTTTTCAGTAGAAGATCTCACGGTATTTATAGACTTTAGTTAGGTAGTTAGGAGTTTGTGAAACTAACTCCAACTAACTCTTAACCGCTTTTTGTAACTTGTTTCTCCAACTAACTTCAACTGTTTTAAGTCAGTCTTCATATCTTCAAATAGATATTCAGTTACGTCCTTCAAATAAGTTTTCCAAACTTATTCTTCAGCACAGTAAAATACTCTTCTTAGTATTACTGTTCTTATGTACTCTACTTCAAGTACTCTTCTTATGTTCTGTTCTGAGCTTCTTCAGAATACTTATTCAATACTTCTGAGTCTTCAATCTACTCTCTTTAGGTTGTAGTCTTCTTATTCCGAGTAGTCTTCTGACTTCACTCTAGTCTTCTGATCTGGACTAGTCTTCTGATATCTAACTATACTGATTACAATACAATACAAACTTACAAATATAAAACCTATCAATACTTCAACTGAAGTATATACAGTAGAGTATATCTAAGTCCTATACTATAAGCTGTCTATACAATAATTACATCAGCTTATGTTGGTCCTGAAAGGAGTATATAACAAGTATATGGGGGGGGGGGGGGAATACACTTGTATGCAATTTCTTTCTCAATTTGATCAAACCAGAGTTCAGCAAGATTGTCTTGGACAACTCTGCTGAAGATGTATAACCTTTTCAAAGATAACCAAGCCACTAAGCACTATTGAGTACTTAGTTGAATAGGTATCTAAGTTGGTTATAAGTGCGGAATTAGTGGTTGGCCCTTTAGTTTAAACTCCTTTAAGTTCTGAAATCACCTTAAGCAATATAGTCAAGTTTTCAGGGAACTTGTGCAATACAGTTTTTGCACAGTCTTTGAATATATGTCCTTTGAAAGATCAGTTTTGTGTGCAGTGTTGAATGTATGAAAGTACTTTGAAAGTAAATCAACACAAGAGTTTATAGTGGTTCAGAGACTCAAGCTCCTACATCCACTTTCCCTGATTTAACAGGATAATTCCTTCACTCTTGGAATTAACTTGTTTTATAGTGCCAAGGTGCACTTGATCAAGAACACCACTCCTTGGTGAATTGATCCCTAGGATGTCTAGAGTCCTAGTACCCTCTTCTCAACTCAGAACTGAACTGTTCTTCTCTCAACAGTCAGCTCCTACCACTTCTAATACTACAACCTTCTCACTTTCTCACTTGAAAGGGGTAAGGGTTGAAGTAAGGTTCCAACTAATGTGATATCCTTTACAATGAAAGTCAGTGTATAGGGATTAGGATATCTCTCTAAGCTTTGTATGTATATACAATAAGTTCAGCTTAGAAGAAGTGTTTGAAGACTAAGATAGTCTCTTTGAAATCTTGATAGCACTTGATAACTTGTAGGATAGTTGGCTTAGTAGTTGGTGCTTCAAATGGTCTTCACACTTCTGTATTTATAGACAAATTTGAGGATTTGCCCGTTGGAGAGGCAGTCCCAAATTGCTATAAATGTCTTCCTTGAGTTCTTCAAACTGGAAGACAGATTCTTGATAGTGACATGTCCTCATTTGGGTAATAAACGGTTGTTAAGACTTTGTCTTCATTCTGCAGCACTCTTCCCAATGTCTGACTTTAAGATTCATTTGTTAGGACTTGGACATGGCTTCTGAAGGTTGATCCAATGATAGAACAACATTCCTTATCAAATGGACAACTCTGCTTATCACTATCAGCATACTTGCTTATCAGCATAGTTGGCTTGCTCTTTTCAGTTGACTTGGCTCTTTTCCCTTTGCTTCTCTTGGAATTGATCTTAGCATCATTTTTGAAGGCTTTAGGGTGTAGTTGTCTTCACTTCTTCAGCATAGTTGGTTTTCAAGCTTCAGAACACTTGTTCTGGTTCAATGGTACCGAGACAACTCTTCTGGACAACTCTCCCGATCAGCATACTTGGCCTTTAAGCTTCAGAACATTTGTTCTTGTTTTAATTGTGCAGAGACAACTCTTCTGGACAACTCTCCTGATCAGCATACTTGGCCTTCAATTGACTTAGTGATTGTTCCAGAATTTGAGCCTAGAGGGGACTTTGTTCTTGATATTCTTTAAAGCATATGTTCCCCCTCAAATTGTGCATCTAATCATCTAAGAGCTGCCTAACATATCAGCTCCTCATCTAGCCTTATTCTATATGTTCTAACATGCTTAGAACATAATCATCTTAGACTTAGGCATGTCTCAGGGGGTTTTGGTATTGAATCAAAACATATCTCATTTTATTCCCAACAATTTCCCCCTTTTTTATGATGCCAAAACCTATACATTTTATGCAAAAGTGACTTGATTACACCTATTACATTTATCTTCAGAAGACATGACTAGGGTCACTTATCCTGAAAAATAATGTGTTAGTGTACTCACCATTCATGCTGCAAATAGGTTTCAAAGATAGGCATAGAGAGATTTCTGCAATAGTGTTTCTTGATTCAAAGTAAGTTCAACTATCATTCATTTGAAAATCATTACAAGCATATTGATAGTTGAAGTTAACATATCAGAGCATGAATCCAAAACACTATTACACTAGATCATTTCATTACAAGATGTCAGAGCATATACTAAATACTTAATAGCATCTAGATCTTCAAGTATCAGAACACACCACATTAGCATTCTTGACCAACTTCAGCATAGATGACCAATTTCAGAAAATCAGTATTCAAGGCAGTCAGATTCAGCAGAAAGGGATTAAGAGGACTTAGCCAATTTCAGAGATCATCTTCAGGAGGTGGCACCATCCCATATTGTGCCCACACTCTCTTCTTAAGATCCATGGCCTCTTGATTAGTTCCCTTGGGTCCAAGTACCATCTTGTTTAGCTTCACAATTTCTAGGAACTCTTGGAGAATCCTAGACTGGTCAATCCATCCTTCCAGCTTGGGTGGGAGGCATATAGATGATTGGCTTGGGAGCAGTGAATTCAACCCTTGCAAGATCAGCAGCTGCAAGTAGTTGCTGATAAAGGTTTTTGAAGTATTCAATCATGAATTCAGCAAAGGTGGTGTTAACTTCCCTTCCATTCCACCTATCAATGACATAATAGTCATAGACAAACTCCCTTTTGTCTCTTGCTCTTTGTGCTTCATCCATAAAGTCCATTTTCTCTTGGGCCCTCATCATGGCCAGTTTCTGTTGAGTTTCAGGGTCTTTGCCATACCCTTCATGAAACAACTTTGATGGATCATTCAGCAACACAACTTTCTTCTTCTTTGGTCCTGGTCCAAAGCCTTCTTCATACAATTCTTCTATATCTTCAGCAGCTTTGGCACCATCAGGGGACTTAGTCTCAGCAGACTTTTCTAATTTCTCAGAGGATTTGTCTTTTTCAGCAATCTTGGACACTTCAGCAGCTTTGTCCTTTTCAGCATTTTTGGCTTTCTTGGAGGTAGGCACTTCATCATCAATTCTAAACTCAAAGGGCAGATCAAGGCTGTTGGGAAAGTCAGTAAATGTCTCAGTTTTTCTTTTCTTTCCTTGGGCCTTCTTGATTTTTCCTCTAGTTTGGACACCTTCAGCATCTTTGTCCAAACCAGATACCTCTCCTCCTGGTCTTTGCTGAAGCCATTGAGTTCTTCAAGGCAATTGCTAACTGCTCTTCTTCATCCAAATCTTCCAATAATCAAGGCATCTTTGGCCCTTGCTCTTTCCCTTTCCCCCTTTTTGGCAGCATCAAAACACTAAGGTTTGAGCTCACTCATGGTTGTAGCCATCAGGGATTGGGCTAGGTTCAGAGATTTCATCTCTTCCAGTAGATATACATTCTCATCATGTATATTCTGCATCATATCACTACTCAAGCTAAGGAAAGCTAGAACAAGCTTCATTTTTTGCTCAACAACCTCCTCCAAGATTGCTTTTAGAGATGCATCCAATTGGGCCTTTAAGAGCTCAGTGAGGTTGGCCACTGCACCTTCAGCAATGTTGGCCATCACTTCTTGGGAAAATTTCTCTGAAGCAGCTTTCACCATTGCTAGCCTTTGTTCCTTAACTCTTTTTCATTGCAATGCTGTCTTCTTTCCAAGGGCTTGTTTGACAGTTAGTCTGAGAGCTTTGACATTTGCATTGTGATTATCTCTCAGCAGCTTCTGATCTTTCTTGACCTCTTCTGAGATTTTCTCCATGGTGGCTTTGGCTTTTTGGACTTCACTGGAAATGGTTTAAAGACCAGATTCTACTCCTTCTATCCTTGCTTCCAATGTGGGTAACACCACATCCTCAGAGCCTGTTAGTCTCATTTCTACAGATGTTAAAGTTCTTCCATGTTGATCCAAAGCTCCAGTGGTTTCTGCATGAGCTGATTGGACTGGATGAGTCAAGGAGTCCAACTTTGCTGATTGCATTCCAAGCAAGGCTTGTGCAGATCCTGAATCAACTTGGATGGGAGTATCTGTTAAGAAGTCATCTGCAAAAATTTGTTCAAAAGTTATACCTGCAAGATCAGACAAATCAAAAACACACTCATCACCCTCAGTTTATTTTGCATAAGACTCTGATACATCAGCAGCCTTCTTCTCATTTTCAACTCTTTCTTTTCTTCCTTCCTGGGTAATGTCCTCACTCAAGGAATCAGGCCTCCTTTCATCAAGGGATTCTTGAAGTTCAGATTTGACTTCAAGAATAGCCTGTCCTTTCTCACTTATATCACCCTCATTTGTTGGTACACTTACTATCTTAGTGATCACAACCTCTCTTTCATCCTCTACTCCCTCTGATTTTTCAATTAAACTCTCTTTTTCAACACCTTCACATATTCCTGCAACATCTCCACCTTCAACAAGGTTAAGAGATGGTAGTTGTGGGGAGATCACAGTGCTTATTTCAGCAGCCACTGAGTCATCCTGAATGATTAAGGGCTGATCAGTGTCCAACTCTCCTGACACTGAATAGGCCTTAATCAAACCAGCCTCTAAAGTAGGAACCTCAACATCTTTAGGCTGTGCCTTGGGTTCAAAAGAACCTTCATTGGCAGATGTATCTTTGGTTGTGTTACCACCCTTGGTCAACACCTCTGATGAAATAGAGCCTTTTCTATGATAGGTTAGGAGAGGGGTTGAAGGCAGATTGGATTCAGAAGGGTTGGGATTTGTTTCAGGAGGGTTGGGTTTTGAGGGGTTTGAGGGATAATCAGGGGAATCATCATCATTTGAGCTACTATCAGGGTGTCTGATGCCCTTAGCTTTTCTTTCCTTCTCCTCAATGATCTTCTCATCTACTATCTTTGCAAACACATCCTCGTCAATGAGGAATCTTGTTTTCAGCACACCAACAAAGTGTAGCAGTCTGCTTTCTTCCACTTGCCACCAGTTTGCACCCTTATCTTGGATGACTTGTGATATCTCCATTATGGTTTTGTATTTTACATCCACAAACATCCTCAAATCTTGAAATATCCTTTGAATTCTTAGAAATTCAGTAAGTTGTGGATACAAACTGTCCACAGTAGCCTTGCCTCCACCTCTGAGCATACTCTCATAAGTATACTCCTCCTCATCTCCACTTGAATGGGGACTTTGGGTTATAGGGGAGTTGGCTCTGTCTTCTCCTAGTGTGGCTTCAGGAAGGTTAAGTTCAGGAATGTTGGCTTCAGAAGGGTTGGGTGCAGTTGAAGGTACTTCAGTTGCTTTTGAGAGCAATGGATCTGAAGGGGATTTGCTCAGGGGGGTTGGCTCATTAAGTGCAGTTTCTAAAAGTTTTGAATAATTGAGCATGGATGAGTCAAGGGGTGACAGCAATCTTGTCTCATCTACAGCTAAGTCTGCAAGCACATCTATCCCACTTCTTTGCACACTCCCTTATGGTGAATATCTCTTTGTAAGATTAACAGGGGTGATTGGTTGGTTTGTGGGAGTAACATGAGTTTCAGGGGAGTTGGGATCAGGATTCTGAGTTTCAGGAAGGTTGGCCTCTATTGGTTGACCTGCAGGGACCTTGGATTCTGGAGTTCCAGAATCAGAAGAGTTGGTCCTTGATTTAGACTTGGTCCTGCTTTCAGCTCTGCTCTCTCTTAGAGCAAGTTGTAGAGGTTTTTCCTCTTGAAGCTCTAACACCTTTTTAGTAGGCTTGACCCTTCTCTTACTAGCCCTACTGCTCCCACTTCCTTCTCCATCCTTCTCAGGGACAACTTCCCTGATCCTCTTTTCACCCTTAGACTTTTGTCTAGTCTCATTGTTTCTCTGTCTTAACTCTTCTGAGTGATCAGAAGGTACGTGCACTCCTTCTTCAGCAACTTCTTCAATTTCAGTTGAGGCTCCTGAGTTCTCTTCTGAAGGAATTTGAGACACCTTTCTTGTCTTCACCACTCTGGCCTTAGTTCTTTTCTTTAACTTTGGCTTTTCTTCAGCCTTCTCTTCAGCAGATTTGGCCAGGAGCATCCTTCTTTGCTCAGTTTTCTTGCTTGGCTTTCTGAACAATATTTTCTGGGCAGGGAGGGGTTTGGCAAAGGTCTGCATCTCAGAGTAGTGAGCAAACTTTTCAATTAGCAAACTTGCTCTTGTGCAGTATTTGAGCTTGCTCTCTAACACAACCTTGTTGTGAGCCTTCACTTTGAATTTTGCCTTTTCTTTCATCATCTTAGACAAGATGAAAGTCCTCCAATCAAACTTGATGCCTTTGTCACTAGCATCAATAACAGCTGCCATAATCCTTATCCTTGGATGACTGATCTGCTCCAAACTGCCAGTGTTGCTTAGCAAACTTTTGGCAACCACTTCAAACAAGGTCAGAAACTTTGGCTTAAGAGTCCTCTTATGTTGAGTAGAGGATAGTGGCCCTGGAGTAATAAGCAATTCTTGAGCAATCTCTTCTTCAATCCCATTACCATAAAATTCTGGATTCCTTCCCTCTGAAGGCAAACCAAAAGCAGCATCAATATCTTCCTCAGAAAATTTTACTCTGTGAAATCTTTTCTCTTCTTCACAATCTGCAACATAGGACAGTCTTGTGGCAACCTCACCATCTTCAGGTTTACCTCTCCATTTAAGAAATGCAAAGAACTCAGCCATATATGATTCAAGACAAGAATCTGGCTTTTCTTGCATGAACTTTTGGAGACCTGCCCTTCTCAACCATCTCAAGGTTGGAGTAATATTGGGATCCTCACTTTCAAAAGAAAGGATTGGCTCGAATGTGAGGTTGTTTTTTGTGGCTCAGATAGCCAAAATCAAGGTCTAGATCATTGTTTGTGAAGTCAACAACCATCTCAGTTCTTACTTTAGGAGCCATTGAAGGTTACAGAAATGAATTTGAGTGAGTTTGAGAGTGTTTGAAGAAGATGAAAGCTAGGGTTTCGAATACTTGGGGAAGAAGTGTTTGTGGGGGTTCTTAAGACTTGTGAATATTCTAAAAAGAATGTTTGTCAATGATTTGGTGAAGTCTTGAGGCAATTCAACTGTTAACAAAAATGGAAAACAAAATTGGACGACCAGGATTGATTTCAGGGGAGTTGGCCAATTTTGATCCAATGGTCAAAAACCAATGTAACAGTGAGTAATTGGTTTTATTCAAAACGTGGAAGTTATTTAATATTAGTTAATGGTTGGGGAGTTTTCAAGGTAGATCATGGCTTGAAAAGGTGTAATGCAAACAAGAGTTAAATCTTGGCATTTAATGCATGGAAAGTGACCTTTTGGGTGGGAGACAAATTAAATCCCAAAAAGATGATATCTGTATATGGAATGGGACAGATTTCAAAATAGGCAATGATTACCCAAAATAGGTGCTTATCAGACCAAGAAAATAGTTAGATAGCCAAGACAACTTATCTGACCCCACTTGTACAAGTGTCCTGAATGATTGAGGTCATCTCTTCTGAATTTCAGTAGACTTGACCAAGTCTGCTGAACACCATTTCAGTTCCCTTTACTCCCATTAACTTCAATAGAATTTACTTGTCCAACTTCCCTGGATCAAGTAATCCCAATTCTGCTGATAGCTCTAGAAATCTTGCCTCTGCAAGTGGCTTAGTCAATATATCAGCTTTTTTATGATCTGTGTGGATTTTCACCAACTTTATGTCCTTCTTCTCCACATGGTCTCTAATGAAGTGATGCTTGATGTCCACATGTTTGCATCTAGTGTGCAGTACTGGATTCTGTGATATTGCAATGGCACTATTGTTGTCACAGAAGATAGACACTTCAGTAGAGTTGACATTGTAGTCTCTTAGTTGTTGTCTCAACCAAAGAATCTGAGCACAACAACTTCCAGCTGCAACATATTCAGCTTCAGTGGTGGAAGTAGCCACTGTGTTTTGCTTCTTGGAGAACCAAGATATGAGTTTGTTGCCCAAGAATTGACAAGTCCCTGAAGTGGACTTTCTGTCAATTCTACATCCTCCATAATCAGCATCTGAGTAGCCAGTTAACTCAATGTTGTCATCAGCAGGGTACCAAAGGCCTAGATTTTCAGTACCTTTGAGATACCTCAAAATCCTTTTTGCAGCCTCAAGATGGCTTTTCTTAGGATTTGCTTGAAACCTTGCACAAACACCTACTGCAAAGGTGATGTCAGGTCTACTGGCAGTGAGATAGAGGAGAGAACCAATGATTCCTCTATACTCAGTAGAGTTGGTTGAGATACCACTCTCATCAGGATCCATCTTCCAATTTGTGTTCATTGGGATCCTTACTGGCTTGCTAGTTGTACACCCAAATTTCTTGATCATTTCTCTGGTGTACTTAGCTTGATTGATGAAGATTCCTTCTTTAGATTGCTTGACTTGAAGTCCCAAAAAGAAATTCATCAGACCCATCATGGAAATTTCAAACTTGCTTTGCATAAGCTTTGAGAACTTCTCACACAACTTCTCATTGGGGGATCCAAATATGATGTCATCCACATATATTTGGACAAGCAAGATGTCCTCTCCTTCAGTAATTCTGAAGAGAGTTCTGTCCACAGTTCCTTTGATGAAACCATGATCCAAGAGGAACTGTTACAGGGTGTCATACCAGGCTCTTGGAGCTTGTTTAAGTCCATACAGAGCTTTCTTCAGTCTATAGACTTGGTTTCCAATCTCAAAACCAGGTGGTTGCTCCACATAGACTTCTTCTTTTAAGACTCCATTCAGGAAGGCACTTTTGACATCCATTTGGTATACTTTGAACCTCTTGTGGGCTGCAAAGGTCTCATCATAGTCAATGCCTTCTGATTGACAATAGCCTTTTGCCACTAATCTTGCCTTGTTTCTGACAATCACATCATTTTCATTCTTCTTGTTCTTGAACACCCAATTGGTTCCAATAACATCTTGATGTGAAGGTCTATCCACCAGCTCCCAAACATCATTTCTGGTGAATTGATTTAGCTCTTCCTGCATTGCTGTGATCCAGTTTGCATCTTGAAGTGCTTCATCAATGTCTTTTGGTTCCTGTTCTGATAAGAAACAACAAAACAGAGCACTTTCACCATGAAATCTTCTGGTTTGACTCCTATACTTGGGTCACCAAGTATCAGATCAGTAGGATGTTCAGACAACCAAGTCCTTCTTTTTCTGATTCCTTCAGTAGAGTTGTCCTATACTAAAGTTGAGTCACCAGTGTTATAGAATTCAGGATAATTGAATGCAGGATCTAATTCAGGATCATATTCAGGGATGTTGTCCTCAATGTCAGGGACATTGGTATTTTCAACATTTATGGTTCCCCCTGGAATATTAGATCCATTAACTACCTCAGCAGAGCCTGCTTCTTCATTGGTAGATGTTACCTGGATGTGAACTGGGATTGGATCATTCAATTCACCATTTCCTTCAGTGGGGTTTGCTTCAGGAATATTGCCTTCAGGATTGTTGTCCAGTGAAACAGTTTCAGGGAGATTGGCTTGGACAACATCTATGAATTCAGTGTCCTTGTCCTTTAGGCTCAGTCTGGTTGTCCTCTGTGTGATTTCTTCTGATTCCAAGTTCTCATTTCTGATCTCAAAGATGGATTCATCAAACACGACATGAGGTGTTTCCTCCACAACAAGGGTTTTCTTGTTGTAGACTCTGAAAGCTCTATTGATTTGAGAGTATCCAAGAAATACTCCTTCATCAGCTTTGTTATCAAAGGCTTTCAACTGTTCTTCCCCATTATTGTGAATGAAGCACTTACAACCAAATATGTGAAAGTATGACACTTTAGGCATTCTTCCTTTCCAGAGTTCATAGGGGGTTTTGCCTTGCCCCTTAGTAATCAAACACCTATTTTGAGTATGGCATGCAGTATTTATAGCTTCACCCCAAAACCTCTTAGGTAGATTAGAATCAGCAATTAAGGTTCTAGCAGCTACTTTTAGAGTTCTATTCCTTCTTTCTGCAACTCCATTTTGTTGAGGAGTTCTAGGTGCTGAAGTTTCATGAGCTATTCCATTTAAAGTGCAATACTCATTGATGTATGAATTTATGAACTCAGTGCCTTTATCAGATATAATCTTGATAATGCTAAGGCTTTTCTCATTTGACAGTCTCTTTAAAAGTTCAGGCAGTTTGACTTGTGTTTCCTTCTTATTAAGGAGAAATACTACCCATGTGAACCTAGAGAAGTCATCTACTACAACCAATGTGTATTTTCTACCATTAATACTTGCAGGAGTAATTGGTCCAAATAAGTCCATATGTAAAAGTTCAAGTACCCTTTCAGTAGAAATGACTGGTTTTCCCTTGAATGAGGCTTTAATCTGTTTTCTTTCTTGGCATGGTTTGCAGACATGCTCTTTAATGAAAATCTCATTGGGTAGTCCCTTAACTAATGCATTCCTAGCAAGTTTGTTCATTGATTTGAAGTTTAGGTGGTTTAGCCTTTTATGCCACAACCAGCTTTGTTCACTAGAACTCTTAGCAATGAAACATGCAGCATCAGTAGACTTGTCCCAGTCTGCAAAATACACATTTCCTTTCCTAGTTCCAGTCAATAGAGTTTGTTGAGTCTTATCTTTGATTAAACATTTTCCACTTGAAAACTCAACATTGAAACCTTTATCACAGAATTGACTGATACTTAGGAGATTATATTTGAGACCAGCTACATAAGACACATTGGATACTTTGATGTTACCAATCATCAAAGTACCATAACCTTTTGTTGTTGCTTGTGAGTTGTCTCCAAATGTGACATTTGGGCCTTCTTTTTCAGTGAAATCAGTGAGGAGTTCTTTGTTTCCAGTCATGTGCCTTGAGCATCCACTGTCAAGGTACCATGCTGACTTTTTGCTCATACTCCTCATCCTCTTGTTGCCCTTAGGTACCTGCAATTAGATAGGTTTAGGTACCCTTTGAGTTTTGGGTCCTGAGAGGTTAGTTGTACCTTTAGGAACCCAAACTTGCCTAATTACCCTGATTGATTCAAGGTGGCTAAGTTGTTTTCCTTGTGCATCAACATACACAGCCTTTCCCTTAAATGCCTTTGGGAAGGTGTGTGTGAAAGTATTAACTATGTAAGTTTCAAGAGGTTTGTCAAATCTCCTGAACTTATGAGTTCTTTGTATAGTTTGATGAAATCTTTGAGGAAAGGCATTTTTATGACCATTACCCTTTGGCGTGAAGGGTTTTCGTTGTCTCATTTTATTCTGCCCTTGAGGATAGTTGTCCTTAGGTCTATTCAGCTGAGGCTTTCTCAGAAGAGTTGGCCTTGGCTGATTATACCTTGGATAACTCCTCTGAACATTGTTCAGGAGAGTTGCCCTTCCATTGGGTCTACTCTGCTGACCAACATTCCTCTTGTGTTCAGGGACTTTGGCCATTTCCTTAGGTTTGGGTCTAGTCTCCTGAAGCACTTGAGTAGGCATTTCATTCATTTTGCCCTTTCCTTTGTTCAGTGGCTGAATTATTTCATTTTCAGCTTGTTGTGCCACTGATTTAACAAAGATTTTCTTAGTGTTACTTGTTGAAGCAACACTAAGACAAGGTGAAGATTCAAATGGATCAAAACCTAATCCACTTATTTGAGCCATAGGTCTTTGATAACTTTGAATTTCCTCTATTGCTCTAGAGGATTTGTTCAAAGCAGACATCTTTAATTTCAGGCTCTCTTCACTTGATTTGAGAATGTCATACTAATGTAAGAGGTTTTCAAATTTTGCTTGAAGAATTTTTAATTCAAACTCTTTTCTCTTCTGAGTAAGTAATTGAGCATCAATCTGTCCTTGTTGGTCAACTATCCTGAGATTTGCTTCCTCAAGCTCTCTCAAGACTTGTTGGTACAACTCAGTAGATTTAATGTCAACTACAGTCTCAGCAGGTTTTGAAAGCTCAATTGAAAGTCTTTCATTTTCTCTCACACAGTTGTCATGAAATTCTTGCATCCTAGTGAAATCTTCCATTAACTTCCCAAAGGAAAGTTTCAAGTTGACTTCACTAGTGTTCTGTGATAGAAATGATGGTGAGCTAGAAGTGGAGGATACCTCATCATCCTCAATGGCCATGTTGCACACATCATCATCATCATCATCACTGTTTGAGAACAGTCCATCAGAAGAGTTGAAGCTTTCAGCACTATCAGATTCTTCACCAGCCATCATGGCCTTCCTATTGGTGAACTTTCTGTCTCTTTCTGCTTTCCTTTCTCTTCTTTCTTTAGAGCTCAATTCAGGGCAGTTATACTGGAAGTGCCCTTTCTTTTTGAAATTATAGCACAAGTCTTCATCATCATCCTTCTTGGATTCATCTCTTCTTTTAGATGATGAAGGGTCGGCTCTACTGGACCTTCTCTTATCAGAGTACCTGTCCTCTGATCTTTTCTCTTCAGGCTTTTTGTCCTCAGCCTATGCTTCAGGAGAGTTGTACCTTCTCCTGAATTTGTTGTCTTGGTAAAATTTCTTGTATCTACCAAATCTTGAGTTGATTTTGTCAAACCTTCTAGCCATGAGGGCCATCTCTTCCTTCATTTCAGTCTTAGAGACTGACTTTGATGATCTTGGAGTGGACTGCATTTCTAGTTCAGTAGTTTTGGCTTTAAATGCTACTCCCTTGGTTGGTAGAGAAGATTCCTCTGTTGGCTTTCTTCTGTTGAGGTCAAACTCATATGCTTTGAGTTCTGAGAAGATTTGTTGCATGGGAATGGAGGAGAGATCCTTGGTGTTCTGCATCATTACAGCATATACATCCCACTTTTGAGTGAGACTTCTCAGGATTTTTAATCCAACTTCTCTCCTGGAGTACACCTTGCCCAAGGAGTTGATTTCATTCATCACATCTGTGAATCTACCAGCAAATTTGTCAATGGACTCATCTGGCTCCATTGAGAACTGTTCAAACTTTTGTACAGCCACTTGGAGCTTGTTCTCCTTTATCTTTTCAGTACCCTCACACATTTCAGCAAGAGTATCCCAAATTTCTTTGGTTGTTGTTCAATGGTAAACTCTTCCCATGATTGCATCTGGAATTGTTTGATAAAGAGTATTCATTGCAAGATAATTTAAGTTATCTTTTCTTTTCTCTTCAGCAGTGAAATCATCTTCATCTTTAGGGATCTCTTCCCTTATGTCAGCTCTTTGATCTTCAGTTAATCTGGGGTTGATTTGAGTGAACATATAGGGTCCTCTTGTAATCACTCTCAGCATGTTAGTATGAAGAGATGCAAGATGAGCTCTCATTCTGATCTTCTAGAAGTCATAGTTCTCAATTGAGAACATGGGCAGCTTGTGATGTGATATATGGTTGACTGGATTGGTGGCCATATTGTTGATTCCTTGAACAGCATCATTAGGAACAGCATTGTTGTTGGCCATAGCTTAAGAGTAAGATGTTAGTCAAATAATAGGATTTCAGATAGATCAGTTCAGTGACCACACTAAATATGTGATTTTGAAAATCAAGATGGATTATCAGAAGCAGTGGTCCTTGAACCCCTGCTCTGATACCACTTGTTGGTCCTGAAAGGAGTATATAACAAGTGTATGGGGGGGAATACACTTGTATGCAAATTCTTTCTCAATTTGATCAAACCAGAGTTCAGCAAGATTGTCTTTGACAACTCTGCTGAAGATGTATAACCTTTTCAAACATAACCAAGCCACAAAGCACTATTGAGTACTTAGTTGAATGAGTATCTAAGTTGGTTATAAGTGCGGAATTAGTGGTTGGCCCTTTAGTTTAAACTCCTTTAAGTTCTGAAATCACCTTAAGGAATATAGTCCAGTTTTCAGGGAACTTGTCCAATATAGTTTTTGCACAGTCTTTGATTATATGTCCTTTGAAAGATCAGTTTTGTGTGCAGTGTTGAATGTATGAAAGTACTTTGAAAGTAAATCAACACAAGAGTTTATAGTGGTTCAGAGACTCAAGCTCCTACATCCACTTTCCCTGATTTAACAGGAAAATTCCTTCACTCTTGGAATTAACTTGTTTTATAGTGCCAAGGTGCACTTGATCAAGAACATCACTCCTTGGTGAATTGATCCCTAGGATGTCTAGAGTCCTAGTACCCTCTTCTCAACTCAGAACTGAACTGTTCTTCTCTCAACAGTCAGCTCCTACCACTTCTACTACTACAACCTTCTCACTTTCTCACTTGAAAGGGGTAAGGGTTGAAGTAACGTTCCAACTAATGAGATATCTTTTACAATGAAAGTCAGTGTATAGGGATTAGGATATCTCTCTAAGCTTTGTATGGATATACAATAAGTTCAGCTTAGAAGAAGTGTTTGAAGACTAAGATAGTCTCTTTGAAAGCTTAAGAGCACTTGATAACTTGTAGGATAGTTGGCTTAGTAGTTGGTGCTTCAAATGGTCTTCACACTTCTGTATTTATAGACAAATTTGAGGATTTGCCCATTGGAGAAGCAGTCCCAAATTGCTATAAATGTCTTCCTTGAGTTCTTCAAACTGGAAGAAAGATTCTTGATAGTGACATGTCCTCATTTGGGTAATAAACGGTTCTTAAGACTTTGTCTTCATTCTGCAGCACTCTTCCCAATGTCTGACTTTAAGATTCATTTGTTAGGACTTGGACATGGCTTCTGAAGGTTGATCCAATGATAGGACAACATTCCTTATCAAATGGACAACTCTGCTTATCACTATCAGCATACTTGCTTATCAGCATAGTTGGCTTGCTCTTTTCAGTTGACTTGGCTCTTTTCCCTTTGCTTCTCTTGGAATTGATCTTAGCATCATTCTTGAAGGCTTTAGGGTGTAGTTGTCTTCACTTCTTCAGCATAGTTGGTTTTCAAGCTTCAGAACACTTGTTCTAGTTCAATTGTACTGAGACAACTCTTCTGGACAACTCTCCTGATCAGCATACTTGGCCTTTAAGCTTCAGAACATTTGTTCTTGTTTTAATTGTGCAGAGACAACTCTTCTGGACAACTCTCCTGGTCAGCATACTTGGCCTTCAATAGACTTAGTGATTGTTCCAGAATTTGAGCCTAGAGGGGACTTTGTTCTTGATATTCTTTAAAGCATATGTTCCCCCTCAAATTGTGCATCTAATCATCTAAAAGCTGCCTAACATATCAGCTCCTCATCTAGCCTTATTCTATATGTTCTAACATGCTTAGAACATAATCATCTTAGACTTAGGCATGTCTCAGGGGGTTTTGGTATTGAATCAAAACATATCTCATTTTATTCCCAACAGCTTAGTTCCTAACAATTAGAATATTTCACATATAAGAACAGTAAACTCAGTTTATATAACTTCTCAAGATGACTTAGTTAAGATGACTTCTTCCACATATATTATTAACTTTAAGTTGCTTTTTGGCCATCAAAACTTATTATCATCAACTAGGACTTTGTTTTCTAGGATTTATATCCCAACACTCAACATCATTTAGCTGTGCCTTAGGTTCTGAAGAATCATCCTCCACTAATGCCAAAACCTCTGAATTAACAGAGTCCTTTCCCCCTTCTCGAGATAGGAATTGTACCTCAACATTCTTGGATCCAGAGGGCTTAGGGTTAGATGGATCATCATCATCATTTGAACTGCTATCAGTGTGTTTGATCCCCAGGGCAATTCTATCAGCTTCCTCTTCCATCTTCTTTTCCACCAAGTTGGCAAAAACAACTTCATCAGTGAGAATTATTGTCTTCTTAACACCAGCAAAGTGTAGAAGTATGTTTTCTTCTATTTTCCACCTACTTGCACCTTTATGTTGAATAGCCTGAGAAATCTCCATGATGGTTTTATCTTTTATCTCCAGTAAATCTCCTAGATCATGGAATTGCTTCTGCAATCTAAGATAATTGCTTAATCTTGGGTACAAGGTATCCAAATTGGCTCTTGCTACTCCTCTGAGCATACCTTCATAGGTATACTCCTCTTCATAATCATCTGAATGATGACTTTGGGTTATAGGAGAGTTGGATTCTATTTCAGGAGGATTGGAAGATTGGGTAGGTTCAGGGATGTTAGGTTTAAATGGGTTGGAATCAGGTGCTTATGAGAAATGGTCCTGATGGGCCTTTTGGTTTTGGAGTTGGTTCCATAATGGCTAACTCAAGGAATTTTGAGTAAGAAAGTAATTCAGCATCAAGAGGGGATCCTAGCCTAGACTCATCTACTGGAATATCAGCCAAGATGTCAGTTGGCCCTCTTTGTGTCGTTCCTTCAGGAGAGTATCTCTTTTCAAGGACAATGGGAATGATAGGTTGATTTTCTGGGGTTCTGTAGGAATCAGGGGAATTGTCTTGGTAAGATTGAATTTCAGGGGATTTGGACTTAGGGGTTTTGTTTTCAGGAGAGATGGATTTAGATTTGGATCTACTTGCAACTCTGCTCTCCTTGAGGATTTGTTTAAGAGTTTCCTCCTCCTTTTCTCAAAGGTTTTCACCAACCTCTCGCTTGGCCTTGGGGTTTCCTCCTCCTCTGGGTCAACTTCCTTGACTCATTTTCTTTTTGCCACTGGGGTCTTTGAAGATACCTTTTTGTACTTCTTTATAGCCATATGGAACTTTTCCCTTAATTCTTTTGAATCAGAAGGGACAGTTACTCCTTCTTCAGCCACTTTTTCCAACTCTAATGAAGTATCAAACTCCTCTTCTGATACTATTTCCTTCAATTTCTTTGTCTTTACAACCCTTGCTTTCCTCTTCGGCTTCAATGAGGCTTTCTATTCTTCCTCTTCAGCAGCTTTAGCTGTAATCTCCATCTTGCTCTTTTCAGACTTTTTGGACATCTTCCTATACAGTGTCTTCTGGGAAGGTAGAGGCTTAGCAAATGTTTGCATTTGAGAGTATGTGAATACCTCTTAATTAGAAGACTTGCCCTTGTGCAATACCTGATTTTACTTTCCACCACAACCTTGTTGTGAGCCTTAACATTGAATTTGTACTTTTCCTTCATCATCTCTCCCAATATGAAGTCCCTCCAGTTGAACTTGATGCCTTTATCACTTCTATCGACCACAACAATCATTATCCTCAATCTAGGATAACTAATCTACTCAAGGCTTCAAGTGTTACCAAGAATGCTCTTAGTAACCACTTCAAATAGTGTTTGAAACACAAGCTTCAATGTGTTCTTGTGTTGAGAGCTGAGACCAGAGGTGCATGTTTGATGAGCCATTCATTTGCAATGCCCTGCTAATTTCCAACTCCATAATTTTTAGGACTCCTTCCTTCTGAAGGCAATCCAAAAGCAGCTTCTAGGTCATCTTCACTGAAAGTGATGACATGAGATTTTTGTTCCTCCTGGTCTTCATCTTCAAAGGCCAGCCTGGTTCTTACTTCTCCACCACTTGCATTTCTTCTCCATTTGAGGAAAGCAAAGAACTCAGCCATAAAGGGCTCCAAGTAAGATGCAGGCTTGCTTTCCATGAACTTTTGAAGGCCTGCCAGAACTGGAGTGATTTCTGGTTTCTCATTATCAAATGAGACAATGGGCTCGAACCAGAGGTTGTTCTTGTTGCTTAGATATGAAAAATCAACATTTAGCCTCTCATCAGAAAAGTTTACAAGCTTATCTTGTCGAATCTTTGGTTCCATTTGAAAGTAAGAAAGCTTGGAGTATTTGAGTGTTTGAAAGAAATGGATAAGAACTCAAGAGATTGAAAGAATTCGAGTAGGGAAGAATGGATGGGATTAGGGCTTCTTAAGACTTATGAATATTCCAAAAGGGATATTTGTCAATTAGTTGGTAAGTCTTAAGGTGAATCAACGATGATCAAATTGGAAAATCAATTCTGGACGGCCAGGATTGATTCAGGGGAGTTGGTCATCAATTGATCCAACGACTAAGATTTAAACTGAGGCAATGGAACAGTTTAATCAGAACGTAGGGTTAGAAGTTAAGACTTTTAAATGCTTGTGGGAGTTATCAAGGTAGATTGTGGGCTAAAAGGTTAATGCAAACAAAAGTGGATATATTTTGCATTAAATGCCCGAAAGAGACAGATTGGGTAGGGGACAAAATATATAGTGAAAATGTGATTTGCTTGAAAAGGAATGGGACAACCATCGAAATAAGCAATGATTACCCAAAATAGGCACTTATCATCCTTGGTTTCTCAATATGAAAACCGTTTCAGCTTATCTGGCCCCACATAGACAACTACCCTGACCTAAAGCACCTGAAGTGGGCCCAACATAATAAATTGGTCGGCCCAACTTCTCTGAACTTGTTTGGGTCATCTCCTCTGAGTTGAAGTTGACTTTTAATTCTGTCAGAGGTGAAGCTTGCCCAAGTCTCCTGATGAACATTGAGTCTTCCCATTTAATCCTTGCAATCCTTAAGGCTTAATTGACCATCTTCCCTAGATCTAGCAATCCCTACTCTACTGATAATTTCATGAATCTAGCTTCAGCTAGTGGCTTTGTGAGAATATCAGCCCTTTGATGACTAGTGTGGATTTTCACCATTTTGATGTCCTTCTTTTCCACATGATCCCTTATGAAGTGATGTTTGATGTCCACATGCTTGCATCTTGTGTGTAACACTAGATTTTGTCATGAATCTAGCTTAAGCTAGTGGCTTTGTGAGAATATCAGCCTTTTGATGATCAATGTGGATTTTCACCATTTTGATGTCCTTCTTTTCCACATGACCCTTTATGAAGTGATGCTTGATGTCCACATGCTTGCATCTTATGTGTAACACTGGATTTTGTGAAATAGCAATGGCACTATTGTTGTCACAAAATATGGGCACTTCAGTGCTGTTGACATTATAGTCCTTTAATTGTTGCCTCAACCATAAGCTTTGAGCACAACAACTGCCGGCTGTAAAATATTCAGCTTCAGTGGTTGAAGTCGCCACAGTGTCTTGCTTCTTTGAAAACCAAGAGATGAGCTTGCTTCCCAATAATTGACATGTTCCTGAGGTGGACTTCTATCAATTTTGCATCCTCTATAATCATCATCTGAATATCCAGTGAGCTCTATGTTGTCAGCTGAAGGATACCAAAGGCCTACATTTTTAGTACCTTTGAGATATCTCAAGATCCTCTTTGCACCTTCAAGATGACTATTCTTTAGATTGGCCCGAAACCTTGTACATACACCTACTGCAAAGGTGATGTCTAACCTACTTGTTGTGAGATACAAGAGTGGTCCAATAATTCCTCTAAATTCAATGGAGTTGGTTGGAACTCCATTTTCATCTGGATCCATCTTTGGTGTTCATTGGAATCCTTACCGGTTTGCTTGTTGAACATCCAAACTTCTTGATTATGTCTCTTGTATATTTGGCTAGATTGATGAAGATTCCTTCATTTGATTGCTTGACTTGAAGTCCCAAGAAAAATTTCATCAATCCCATCATTGACATCTCAAACTTGCTTTGCATCAGTTTTGAGAATTTCACACACAGCTTCTCATTTGGAGATCCAAATATAATGTCATCCACATAAATTTGGACTAAAAATATATCATCTCCCTCACAAATTCTGAACAAGGTTATGTCCACTATCCCTTTGACAAAACCACGATCTAACATAAATTGTGACAAGGTGTCATACCAAGATCTTAGAGCATGTTTAAGTCCATAAAGGGCTTTATCCAGTGAGCTCTATGTTGTCAGCTGAAGGATACCAAAGGCCTACATTTTTAGTACCTTTGAGATATCTCAAGATCCTCTTTGCACCTTCAAGATGACTATTCTTTAGATTGGCCTGAAACCTTGTACATACACCTACTGCAAAGGTGATGTCTAACCTACTTGTTGTGAGATACAAGAGTGGTCCAATAATTCCTCTAAATTCAATGGAGTTGGTTGGAACTCCATTTTCATCTGGATCCATCTTTGGTGTTCATTGGAATCCTTACCGGTTTGCTTGTTGAACATCCAAACTTCTTGATTATGTCTCTTGTATATTTGGCTAGATTGATGAAGATTCCTTCATTTGATTGCTTGACTTGAAGTCCCAAGAAAAATTTCATCAATCCCATCATTGACATCTCAAACTTGCTTTGCATCAGTTTTGAGAATTTCACACACAGCTTCTCATTTGGAGATCCAAATATAATGTCATCCACATAAATTTGGACTAAAAATATATCATCTCCCTCACAAATTCTGAACAAGGTTATGTCCACTATCCCTTTGACAAAACCACGATCTAACATAAATTGTGACAAGGTGTCATACCAAGATCTTAGAGCATGTTTAAGTCCATAAAGGGCTTTATCCAGTGAGCTCTATGTTGTCAGCTGAAGGATACCAAAGGCCTACATTTTTAGTACCTTTGAGATATCTCAAGATCCTCTTTGCACCTTCAAGATGACTATTCTTTAGATTGGCCTGAAACCTTGTACATACACCTACTGCAAAGGTGATGTCTAACCTACTTGTTGTGAGATACAAGAGTGGTCCAATAATTCCTCTAAATTCAATGGAGTTGGTTGGAACTCCATTTTCATCTGGATCCATCTTTGGTGTTCATTGGAATCCTTACCGGTTTGCTTGTTGAACATCCAAACTTCTTGATTATGTCTCTTGTATATTTGGCTAGATTGATGAAGATTCCTTCATTTGATTGCTTGACTTGAAGTCCCAAGAAAAAATTCATCAATCCCATCATTGACATCTTAAACTTGCTTTGCATCAGTTTTGAGAATTTCACACACAGCTTCTCATTTGGAGATCCAAATATAATGTCATCCACATAAATTTGGACTAAAAATATATCATCTCCCTCACAAATTCTGAACAAGGTTATGTCCACTATCCCTTTGACAAAACCACGATCTAACATAAATTGTGACAAGGTGTCATACCAAGATCTTAGAGCATGCTTAAGTCCATAAAGGGCTTTATCCAGTGAGCTCTATGTTGTCAGCTGAAGGATACCAAAGGCCTACATTTTTAGTACCTTTGAGATATCTCAAGATCCTCTTTGCACCTTCAAGATGACTATTCTTTAGATTGGCCTGAAACCTTGTACATACACCTACTGCAAAGGTGATGTCTAACCTACTTGTTGTGAGATACAAGAGTGGTCCAATAATTCCTCTAAATTCAATGGAGTTGGTTGGAACTCCATTTTCATCTGGATCCATATTTGGTGTTCATTGGAATCCTTACCGGTTTGCTTGTTGAACATCCAAACTTCTTGATTATGTCTCTTGTATATTTGGCTAGATTGATGAAGATTCCTTCATTTGATTGCTTGACTTGAAGTCCCAAGAAAAATTTCATCAATCCCATCATTGACATCTCAAACTTGCTTTGCATCAGTTTTGAGAATTTCACACACAGCTTCTCATTTGGAGATCCAAATATAATGTCATCCACATAAATTTGGACTAAAAATATATCATCTCCCTCACAAATTCTGAACAAGGTTATGTCCACTATCCCTTTTAGGGGTCTGCACCGTTCCAAAACCGGACCGGACCGGACCGGGACCGGTTTGGACCGGGACCGAAATCTTACGAGATGGTCGGACCGGAGACCGGACCGTAATCTATCCGGTCCGGGTTTGGACCGGTTTGGACCGGTTCCTTTCTTTTTTTTTTATATATAATTTTTTACAACTTTAATTGGACCGGTTCCTTTTTTTTTTTTTTATATAATTTTTTACAACTTTAATTGGACCGGTTCCTTTTTTTTTTTATATATATATAATTTTTTACAACTTTTACTATGTAATATTTACTATCATAAATTCTTTTATTATGCCCTAACTCCTAAAGAATAAATTATATTCATTGGATCAAGTTGATCACAATTGTGCAAAATTTTAAAATTGTCAAGATACTACTTATATATATATTAGCAACAACCAACAGTCTCTAACAAACTTAATATATATAGCAAAATAATAGAAAGTATTCAAAATCAAAACCAACCCCTAGAAACAAAGTCCAAAAACAAAAACAACAAAAACACGTTACAAAGTAGTCTTGAACAAATATGTTAACCATTAGTCTTGAGCATTAGTCTTGAGCAATTTAAGGGTCCACAATGTATATAACATTGTCTTCATCATTCAAAGTAGTCTTGAGTAAATCTGTTATTACAAATAAAAATGTTAACAGTGTACAACTAATGAAAAGAAAGTAGGTTGACAATTTATTTAATAAATATAAATCATTACCATTCTCAATTTCTTCTAACTCATGTAAATCACGCAAATTATCTTCCATATCGCGCAAATCCTTGGGTGCTCCCTTCGCTCGAAGCCAATCTTGTGTACAAATAAGGGCTTGCACTGTCTATTATTTTCTCATAAAAAAATAAATAAATTAGATAACAAAAGTAAAATAAAACATTATTTAATAACATAGAAAAAAGAAATTAAGTTGTATATATTACCAGTGGATTCAAAGAACTCCTAAATGAGTCAAGATGACGACCTCCCGTACTAAACGCAGATTCAGAGGCAACAGTAGATAATGGAATAGCAAGTATATCTCGTGCCATCCGCGAAACAATCGGATATCGATGCTCATTAATAGCCCACCAAGACAATGCATCTAGGTCATTTTCATCATCCCCTAATATTTCATTCAAATACCTTTCAAACTCACTTCTTACATGTCCACTTGATCCTTTCAACCTCTTAGCTCTGTCTTGAAGACTTCTCACATAGTTTATGTCATCTCCCATACCATCTCCACCTCCAAATACATCATTAGAAGTCAATTCAATGTTTTGGCCACTTTGTGGAGCCAAATGAGAGTACAGATGTCTATATTCATCAAATAAAGAATAAGCATGATCTTTCACTTTGGCAGTCAATCTCATACCCTCTTCCTTTCCATACATGTCTGTGAGAGTCAATTCTACCACATCAAGTTTTGATTGTGGATCAAGAACAACTGCAAGATAAATCATTATATTCATTTTATCAACATCACCCCAATACTTATCATACTTCATTCTCATACAAGCTGCCATGTTTTGAAATTCTATCTCAAGGTTTTTCTCCCACTTATTCAACTGATCAAGAGTAGCAGCAATTCCAAAAAAACCCTTGTTACTAGTCACATAAGAAGTACCAGAAATACGACGAGTTAACGAGTAGAATCCTTTCAAAAACACAACTAACCTACTCACATTACACCAATCATCAGCATCAGGAGGCTTTTCATCATGTGGAACATCTCTTCCATCAGGCAAATTCACACCACTAAAAATACGCTGAAATTTACAAGCAGTGTCTAACATAACATAAGTGGAATTCCAGCGAGTAGGACAATCAAGGGATAAAAGAGATTTGGAATCTAAATTAGCTTTCTCAATGAGTTCTTTGAATCTATGCAATCTTGCAGGAGAATTCCTAATATATTTCACAGTAGTTCTAACTCTATTAATGGATACACAATGCTCTTTAATGCCATCCCAAACAATAAGGTTAATGATGTGAGCCATACACCTAACGTGAAGAAATTTCCCATCACTAATGCATCCCGTGCGTTGAACCATCTTTCTCAAATAGCCACATGCAACATCATTCGAACTAGCATTGTCAACAGTGACAGTAAAAAGCTTATCTTCAATCCCCCAAGATTCTAAGCAAGACTCAACAGCTTTCCCTATAGCTTCACCTTTATGACTAGAAATTGGACAAAAATTTATTATTCTTTTTTGCAATTTCCATTCACTGTCAATAAAGTGAGCTGTTAGACACATGTAATTTATTCTTTGTATTGATGTCCAAGTATCTGTTGTCACACAAACCCTTTGACATGAACTCCTAAAAAATTCTTTCAATTCTACTTTTTCATTTTTGTAGAGTAGAAGAATATCCCGTGCAACAGTAGTGCGTGAGGGAACACGAAATCTAGGCACACAAACTTCCATCAACCGTTTAAATCCAAGTTTCTCAACATGCCTAAAAGGTAATTCATCAACAACAATGTGATAAGTAAGTGCATCCCTCACATCTTTCAAATTTACTGTCCCAAATTTCAATTTCCCCTCGGTCTCTTCACCATCCCCAGATTTAAAAACCAATTCTGATTGTTTCCCTTTACCTTTATTATCAGGATTACGGATACATCTATCAGAATGTAGTTTGATATTTTTGGTTCCATTCATGTTAGAATCAGCAGCAAATGTTGATTCACAAAATTTACATTCAGCCCTAAGAAACATTTTTTCATCCAAATACTCTATAAAATTTTGCCAATACACAGCCCTTCTTTTGCTCTTTCTATTAACGTACCTTCGTCCCTCAGTTAGTGTCTTACTCGGAGGTAAGGACTTGCGCAACTCTTCCAATTCTTCATTAGTAAGCGCATCCGATGATTGATCAGAAACAACCGGTACTCTTTTTAATTGAGATCGAGACTGAGAGTTATCCATCTAAAATTGAAATAATAAATTAGTATGAAGAATATATGAAGAAGTGAAATAATTAAATTAGAAAACGCTTCTCAAGACTCAAGAAAACTAACATTGCAAGATGATTGGGTAGAGTACTCCGTTGCGTTGGCTCTATTACCTTCTCACACGAGTCACGAGACTCACGACTCACGGTCACGGACTCACGGAGTCACGGGGCTATTTCTTGATTGAACGTCGGCAAAGAAAGGGGTGGAGAAGGTGGCCGGAGTGGTGGGGATATGGATATCTCTTGGTTGAACGTCGGCAAAGAAAGGGGGCGGAGAAAGGTAGGGTTCAAGGCGCCGTTTAAAGAATGTGAGAAGTTAGAACTTAGAAGTGATGAAGTGAGAGTGAGAATGGAAAATTAGGGTTAGATAATTATTAGCGATATTATCTTTTAATAAAAATTTAAAAAAATATATATATATTAATTCCGGGTTTCCGGTCTTGGACCGGTAAAATCCGGTTTTAGACCGGACCGAAACCCGGAATTCCAGAATTTTAAGGACCGGAGACCGGACCGGTTTTCCCGGTCCCGGTCCGGTTCCGGTCCGGTCCGGTCCGGTTCCGGTCATTTTTCCGGTCCGGATTTATTTTGAACAGTCCTAATCCCTTTGACAAAACCACGATCTAACATAAATTGTGACAAGGTGTCATACCAAGATCTTAGAGCATGCTTAAGTCCATAAAGGGCTTTATCCAGTGAGCTCTATGTTGTCAGCTGAAGGATACCAAAGGCCTACATTTTTAGTACCTTTGAGATATCTCAAGATCCTCTTTGCACCTTCAAGATGACTATTCTTTAGATTGGCCTGAAACCTTGTACATACACCTACTGCAAAGGTGGTGTCTAACCTACTTGTTGTGAGATACAAGAGTGGTCCAATAATTCCTCTAAATTCAATGGAGTTGGTTGGAACTCCATTTTCATCTGGATCCATCTTTGGTGTTCATTGGAATCCTTACCGGTTTGCTTGTTGAACATCCAAACTTCTTGATTATGTCTCTTGTATATTTGGCTAGATTGATGAAGATTCCTTCATTTGATTGCTTGACTTGAAGTCCCAAGAAAAAATTCATCAATCCCATCATTGACATCTTAAACTTGCTTTGCATCAGTTTTGAGAATTTCACACACAGCTTCTCATTTGGAGATCCAAATATAATGTCATCCACATAAATTTGGACTAAAAATATATCATCTCCCTCACAAATTCTGAACAAGGTTATGTCCACTATCCCTTTGACAAAACCACGATCTAACATAAATTGTGACAAGGTGTCATACCAAGATCTTAGAGCATGCTTAAGTCCATAAAGGGCTTTATCCAGTGAGCTCTATGTTGTCAGCTGAAGGATACCAAAGGCCTACATTTTTAGTACCTTTGAGATATCTCAAGATCCTCTTTGCACCTTCAAGATGACTATTCTTTAGATTGGCCTGAAACCTTGTACATACACCTACTGCAAAGGTGATGTCTAACCTACTTGTTGTGAGATACAAGAGTGGTCCAATAATTCCTCTAAATTCAATGGAGTTGGTTGGAACTCCATTTTCATCTGGATCCATCTTTGGTGTTCATTGGAATCCTTACCGGTTTGCTTGTTGAACATCCAAACTTCTTGATTATGTCTCTTGTATATTTGGCTAGATTGATGAAGATTCCTTCATTTGATTGCTTGACTTGAAGTCCCAAGAAAAATTTCATCAATCCCATCATTGATATCTCAAACTTGCTTTGCATCAGTTTTGAGAATTTCACACACAGCTTCTCATTTGGAGATCCAAATATAATGTCATCCACATAAATTTGGACTAAAAATATATCATCTCCCTCACAAATTCTGAACAAGGTTATGTCCACTATCCCTTTGACAAAACCACGATCTAACATAAATTGTGACAAGGTGTCATACCAAGATCTTAGAGCATGCTTAAGTCCATAAAGGGCTTTGTTGAATTTGTACACCTTATCTCCTTCCTTAAACCTTGGGGGTTGCTCCACATAGACTTCTTCTTTGAGTACTCCATTCAGAAAAGCACTTTTAAACATCCATATGATAGACTTTGAACCTCTTGTGGGCAGCATATGCTAAAAATAGCCTTATAGCTTCAAGTCTTGCCACAGGTGCAAATGTCTCATCATAGTCTATGCCTTCTGATTGACAGTATCCTTTAGCCACCAATCTGGTTTTGTTCCTTACAATCACATCATTTTTATTCTTCATGTTCTTGAACACCCACTAGGTTCCAATAACATCTTGATGTGATGGCCTGTTAACTAGCTCCCAAACATCATTTCTTGTAAACTGGTTAAATTCTTCTTGCATTGCAATGATCCAGTTTGTGTCCTGAAGTGCTTCTTCAATGTCTTGGGGTTCTTGTTCTGATAAGAAACAACAAAATAGAGCACTTTCACCATGAAACCTTCTAGTTTTGACTCCAACATTTGGATTTCCAAGTATCAGGCCAGTTGGATGGCCAGATAACCAAGTCCTTCTTTGCTTGATCCCTTCAGTACAGTTATACTCTACTAAGGTTGAGTCATTAGGATCATAAAATTCAGGAAAGTTTATTGAAGGATCTAATTCGGGATCATATTCAGGGGAGTTATCCTCAATGTCAGGGACATTAGCATTTTTAGTGATATTGATTCCCCCTTGAATATTATATCCATTAACTACCTCAGCACTATCGACTTCTTCATTGGTAGTTGTTACTTGTGTATGAACTGGGATTGGATCAATCAGTTCATCATTTCCTTCAGAGATGTTTGCTTCATGTAAGTTGCCATCAGGTGTGTTGTCCACTATTTGATTTTCAGTGAGGTTTGGTTAGACAACTTCAGTGAATGTTGTATCTTTGTTCTTTAGGCTTAATTTAGGTGTCCTTTGTGTTATGTCATCTATATCCAAGGTTTTATCCATGTTCTTAAAGAAGGGATTTGCAATTGTAGACCCTGAAAGCTCTACTAATTTGAGAATATCCAAGAAACATCCCTTCATCAGCTTTACTATCAAAATCTTTCAATTGTTCTTTCCCATTGTTGTGAATGAAACATTTACAACCAAATATATAAAATAAGATACTTTTGGCAATCTTCCTTTCCAGAGTTCATATGGGGTCTTTCTTTGACCTTTAGTAATTAAATATCTATTTTGAGTATAACATACAGTGTTTATAACTTCAGCCCAAAATCTATTAGGTAATTTAGATTCAGCAATTAAGGTTCAAACAACCTCTTTAAGTGTTCTATTTCTTCTTTCAGCTACCCCATTCTGTTGAGGTTTCCTAAGTGCTAAAGTTTCATGGGCTATTCTATTTTTAGTGCAATACTCATTTATGTAGGAATTTATGAACTCAGTGCCTTTGTCAAATCTAATCTTGACTATATTAAGGCTTTTCGATTTGCTAAGTTTCTTCATTAACTCAGGTAGTTTGACTTGTGTTTCCTTCTTATTAAGGAGAAATACTACCTAAATGTATCTAGAAAAGTCATCAACTACTACCAATATGTATTTTCTTCCATTTATACTAGCAGGTGTAATTAGTCCAAAGAGGTTTATATGTAAAAGTTGAAGCACCCTGTCAGTAGAGATGGTTGGCTCTCCCTTAAATTAAGCTTTTATCTGTTTTCCTTCTTGGCATGGTTTGCATACATACTCTTTAATGAATACTTCATTTGGTATCCCTTTTACTAATGCATTCCTTACTAGCTTGTTCATGGATATAATGTTCAGGTGGTTTAGCCTCTTATGCCATAACCAACTCTGCTCATTTGAGCTTTTAGCTATGAAGCAAGTATCATTAGTAGATTTGTTCCAATATGCAAAATACACATTTCCTTTTCTCATGACAGTCAGGAGAGTTTGTGGAGTTGACTTGTTCTTGATTAAACATGTATTACTTGAAAACTCAACATTATATCCTTTATCACAAAACTGACTTATGCTAAGGAGATTATACTTGAGACCAGCCGCATGCGATACACTGGTTACCTTAACATTACCAATGATTAAGGTACCATAACCTTTAGTTGTAGTTTGTGAGCTGTCTTCAAATGTGACTTGAGGACCTACTTTTTCAATAAAATCAGTGAGGAGTGATTTATTTCCAGTCATGTGCCTTGAACATCCACTGTCCAAATACAATGTTGTCTTTTTGTCCAAGCTCCACTTCTTCTTTTGGTCCTTTGGTACCTGCAAAGATCAAGCTTTAGGTACCCTTTGAATTTTGGGTCTTGAGAGGTTAGTTGTACCTTTAAGAACCCAAACTTGCTTAATTACCCCGATTGATTTAAGGTGGCTAAGTTGTTTTCCTAATTCAACAACATAACTATTTTTCCCTTAAATGCCTTTTGGGAAGAATGTGTGAAGGTGTGAACCTTATAAGTATTAGGAGAATGAGATTTTTTCATTGGAAAAATTCTTCTGACCTTATTAGGTCCTTCGGTCCTGAGATTTTGTAGGCTTGGGGCGAATAAGAAAAATGGGCCCCTTCTTCTAGCATTTTGAGAGTAAATGAGTTTTTCATAATGAGGATAGGCGAGGGAGGAAAATTACTTTTTATATAGGGTATAAATGGTAACTCTGAAAAAAGTTAGTACTAAATAGTAAAAAGGGAGGTGTAAAAAATATCTAAGGGTAAAAAAACTCTTAAAATAAGTATGAAATGTGTACATATGGACCGTGCATGAAAGATGTATATACATATCATACACAAAATTTGCACAAAATGTGCATGTACGGATCATGCACAAAATGTGCACATGACATTTGTATTTTATTCACTATAAGAAAAAAAAACATTTTGTTACACATCTTTTGCCTCACACACACATATATATAAGTAGACCCCAGAAATTTCGGGGCCACCCCTACTACCACCCTCTGAAATTAAATTAATTCAAAGAATATGGACCAAGAACAAAGACGATTTAACAAGATTGGCACCTGGCTGCTCCCCTCACACTCTTGAACTCGGAATGAATGCCATTCAGGATTTTTGAGTTTTTCTTGCTTGGAGGAGCAAACTTTACCAGCCTTTGCATGAACCTCCCGGGAGGGGTACCTTTTCTGGCACGCTTTGATGAAGGTTGTGAGATTAAGTTCCCCCATTCTCTTTACCCCTATCACAACTCTGCTCTGACTCGCCATAACTTTCAATCCCTCAATTCCCTATAACCAAAAAATTATAATGCATCTAATGTCCCTTAATCTATCTACATTTTTATTTGTTTCACGGTTTTCTCCTTTTTTTACACTCGCCCACGAGTTGATTTTGGACATTTTCTGACTTCTTGAATCGTGATATTTTTTTATAAAGTGTCAAAAAGGGGTCGTGCAATATGTACTTTGTGCTTTTCTCCAATCCCAAGATTTTGAGTCAAATAATTCATTTGCAAACTCAATCTTTAGCTGACTACATATACAAAACAAAACACTAATATATCAATAATGGATTAAAACTAACAAACATTTAACGTCAAAAAATAACAAAATAAGTGTGTATCCTTAAGCGCATATATATATATATATATATAATAAAATTAACTGGATATTTATTACTAGATCCCAAATTGCGTACGTATAGTATTGGAATACTTAATTTGAAATAATAAATTAATACTACTATTAAAATTTCTTAATTAATAATCTGAAGTGATAAGATATACTTATCAAAAGTGACGCAAATTATCAGGAAACTAATAACAAAAAGTAGAATTACGTACTCATTGATTTTCATCTCGCATAATCGGACAATCTTGAAGGACAATGGCTTTGATGTGGAGACAAGAAGCGCAACTCCAACAGTTCTATAACGGAGTTTCGGGTTGGGCATCACTTTCCATTGCTTGGTTGCTGGTTTGCCCACATACCATCGACTATTTTTATCATTTCGTTTTTCACAACACACGATTCTTTTGTTGCAAGAAGCTAGAATTTTTACATTACCCGATGGCCAGCTTTTGTTTATACAACCTTCTCCGTTTTGATTTTCACCAACGAACCTGGATATATCTTAGCTATTATACATATCCTGAACGAAAAAATCAAAGAATACACACCCGTATTTTTCAAATAGAAAGGGAAGAAAGCGGAGTCGTAGATCATATCCTTCCATTCCTTGGGAAGTATCTTACATCTATCCAACGTATTTAGCAAAGTTATACATAACACCTTGGAAATCATCTCCCATGCAAGCAGGGGTGGCCCTGAGGCAGGGCGGTAGGGGCGATTGCCCTAGGCCCCGAAATTTCAGGGGCCTACTTATATATATATATGTGTGTGTGCGCGCGCGCGCGCGCACGCGTGTGTGTGATGAAAGATATGTGACAACATGCTTTTTTCTTATAGTGAATAAAATACAAATGTCATGTGCACATTTTGTGCACGATCCGTACGTGCACATTTTGTGCACAATCCGTATATGCATGTTTCATGCACGGTCCATATGTACTCATTTCATACTTATTTTAAGAGTTTTTTTTACACTTAGATATTTTTTACACCTCCATTTTTTTACATTCTAGTACTAACTTTTTTTAGAGTTATTATTAGGTGCAAAATGGGTGGTAAAATACCATTTATACCCCATATAAAAAGTAAATTTCCTCCCTCGCCTAACCCCATTATGCAAAAACTCATTTACTCTCAAAATGCTAGAAGAAGAAGCCAATTTTTCATGTTTGCCCCAAGCCTACAAAATCTGAGGACCTACTCTATTTATAGGAAATATTAATCTTTTTTCATCTATATAAAAACCCATTTTTCCTACCGAATTATTTACTATTTTTATTTGCTTATCCAACAAATTTTGTCACACACGTTCCTGCTCATCAATATATTTATTCCTATTCGAAAACTTCATTACAAAAAGAGAATTCGAAGACGAATCAAGATTTTCCATGCAGAGTTGGTCCTGATATTTTGTAGACTTGGGGCGAATAAGAAAAATGGGCCCATTCTTCTAGCATTTTGAGAATACATGAGTTTTTGCATAATAGGGATAGGCGAGGGAGAAAAATTACTTTTTATATAGGGTATAAATGGCATTTTACACTAATTTTGTACCTAACAGTAACTCTCAAAAAAGTTAGTACTAAATAGTAAAAAGGGAGGTGTAAAAAATATCTAAGGGTAAAAAACTCTTAAAATAAGTATGAAATGTGTACATATGGACTATGCATGAAACATGCATATACATATCATACACAAATTTGGACAAAATGTGCACGTACGGATCATGCACAAAATGTGCACGAAATGTGCACATGACATTTGTATTTATTCACTATAAGAAAAAAAAGCATTTTGTTACACATCTTTCGCCTCACATACACACACACACACACACACTTATATATATAAGTAGACCCCAGAAATTTTGGGGCCACCCCTACTACCACCCTCTGAAATTAAATTAATTCAAAGAATATGGACCAAGAACAAAGGCGATTTAACAAGATTGGCACCTGGCTGCTCCCCTCACACTCTTGAACTCGGAATGGATGCCATTCAGGATTTTTGAGTTTTTCTTGCTAGGAGGAGCAAACGTTACCAGCCTTTGCATGAACCTCCCGGGAGGGGTACCTTTTCTGGCACGCTTTGATGAAGGTTGTGAGATTAAGTTCCCCCATTCTGTTTACCCCTATCACAACTCTGCTCTGACTCGCCATAACTTTCAATCCCTCAATTCCCTATAACCAACACATTATAATGCATCTAATGCCCCTTAATCTATCTACATTTTTGTTTATTTCACGGTTTTCTCCTTTTTTTTTACACTCGCCCACGAGTTGATTTTGGACATTTTCTGACTTCTGGAATCGCGACATTTTTTATGGAGTGTCAAAAAGGGGTCGTGAAATATGTACTTTGTGCTTTTCTCCAATCCCAAGATTTTGAGTCAAATAATTCATTTGCAAACTCAATATTTAGCTGACTACATATACAAAACAAAACACTAATATATCAATAATGGATTAAAAATAACAAACATTTAACGTCAAAAAATAACAAAATAAGTGTGTATCCTTAAGCGCATATATATACATATATATATATAAAAAATAATAATAAAATTAACTGGATATTTATTACTAGATCCCAAATTGCATATGTATAGTATTGAAATACTTAATTTGAAATAATAAATTAATACTACTATCAAAATTTCTTAATTAATAATCTAAAGTGATAAGATATACTTATCAGGAAAAAAAAAAGTAGAATTACGTAATCATTGATTTTCATCTCGCATAATCGGACAATCTTGAAGGACAATGCCTTTGTGTGGAGACAACAAACGCAAATCCAACAGTTCTATAACGGAGTTTCGGGTTGGGCATCACTTTCCATTGCTTGGTTGCTGGTTTGCCTACATACCACCGACTATTTTTATCATTTCGTTTTTCACAACACACGATTCTTTTGTTGCAAGAAGCTAGAATTTTTACATTACCCGATGGCCAGCTTTTGTTTATGCAACCTTCTCTGTTTTGATTTTCACCAACGAACCTGGATATATCTTAGCTATTATACATATTCTGAACGGAAAAATCAAAGAATACACCCGTATTTTTCAAATAGAAAGGAAAGAAAGCGGAGTCGTAGATCATATCCTTCCATTCCTTGGACAGCATCTTACATCTATCCAACGTATTTAGTAATGTTCTAGACAACACCTCGGAAATCATCGCCAATGGAAGCAGGGGTGGCCCTGAGGCAGGGCGGTAGGGGCGATTGCCCTAGGACTCAAAATTTCAGGGGCCTACTTATATATATATATATATATATGTGTGTGTGTGTGTGTGTGCGTGTGCGCGAGCGCTTGTGTGTGACGAAAGATGTGTGACAATATGCTTTTTTCTTATAGTGAATAAAATACAAATGTCATGTGCACATTTTGTGCACGATCCGTACGTGCACATTTCGTGCATGATCCGTGCACATTTTGTGCACGATCCGTATATGCATGTTTTATGAACGGTCCATATGTACTCATTTTATACTCATTTTAAGTGTTTTTTTTACCCTTAGATATTTTTTACACCTCCATTTTTTTACTTTATAATACTAACTTTTTTTAGAGTTACTATTAGGTGCAAAATGGGTGTTAAAATACCATTTATACCTTATATAAAAAGTAAATTTCCTCCCTCGCCTAACCCCATTATGCAAAAGCTCATTTACTCTCAAAATGCTAGAAGGAGAGGCCAACTTTTCTTGTTCGCCCCAAGCCTACAAAATCTCAGGACCGACTCTGCTTAGACATGCCAATTAGATAAGTCAGATTACATTGACATGTTTCAGGAATGTTGGAACATGAAGATTAAGACTAGTTGAGAAGCTGATATGTTAAGCAGCTCTTAGATATATATATATAGATGCACTAGTTGAGGGGGAACATATGCTTAGAAGACTACATGTATCATATCCCCTCAAGGCTCTAAATCAAGCTTATCCCAAGTCTGCTGATGGACAGATATGCTGATCAAGACTAATCAATTGAAGAACAACCTTTTGATTGATCATACGAGTTAAATGCATCATCTAGACCTAGTCTACTGAAGCATACAAGATCAGAAGGTTTGTCCAAGCAGAGTTGTCTCAACATACATGAACCAGAAGAGCTTCAAGGACAACTATGCTGAAATGATCAATGTTACTGAACCAAGTCTTATATGTTTATTGATCACCTAGAGTCATGCATGAAGACATCCGAAGAAGCTAAGAGACAACACTGCTGATAAGCAGAAACTGCTGAAGTTGATAAGCAGAATTATCCTAGTGATAAGGAAAGTTTTCCTTATCTCAAGTTTTCCTTATCTCAGGATCATTGATAAGAAGAGATGTCCATGTTTGACCAAGGGAATCTTAAAGTCAGACATTGGGGAAAGTGTTGCAGAGTCAAGACAAAGTTGTTACAGCCGTTTATTTCCCAAACTAAGGACATGTCACTATCAAGAATCTGTCTTCCAGTTGCAAAGTTCAAGGAAGATATTTATAGACAATTGAGGTTGTCTTTCCAACGGGCAAATTCTCAATTTTGTCTATAAATACAGAAGTATGAAGACCATTTGAAGTATCTCAACAACATCCAACTATCAAACTATTTTGAAGCTTCAAAGTTCTCAAAGAGACTACCTTAGTCTTCAAACACTTCATCCTAAGTTGAACCTCATTGTATAATCATACAAAGCTTAGAGAGATATACTATCCTTATACACTGAGCTTCATTGTAAAGGATATCTCATTAGTTGGAACCAAAACTCAACCCTTATATCTTTCAAGAGAGAAAGTTAGAAGGTTGTAGTAGTAGAAGTGGAAGGAGCTGACTGTTGAGAGAAGAACAGTTCAGTTCTGAGTTGAGAAAGGGTACTAGGACTCTTGACATCCTAGGGATCAAGGCACCAAGGAGTGGTGTGGTTGATCAAGTGCACCTTGGCACTATAAAACAAGTTAATTCCAAGAGTGAAGGAATTATCCTGTTAAATCAGGGAAAGTGGATGTAGGAGCTTGAGTCTCTGAACCACTATAAATCTTTGTGTTGATTTACTTTCAAGTATTTACATTCATTCAACACTACTCACAAATTGGACTTTCAAAGACATATACATAAGATTGTGCAAAACAGATTTGGACAAGTTCCCTGAAACTGGATTGATTGTTAAGGTGATTTCAGAACTTAAAAAGAGTTTAAACTAAAAGGGTCAACCACTATTTCGCACATATAACTCCATTAGATATTTATTCAACTAAGTACTCAATAGTACTTAGTAGTTTGATTATCTTCAAAGAGATAATCATCTCAGCAGAGTTGTCCAGGACAACACTGCTGAAGTCTTATGTGGTTAAGTTTGAAAAAGATTTGCATACAAGTGTATTCCCCCCCCCCCCCCATACACTTGTTATACACTCCTTTCAGGACCAACATAATAACATACACTTTTCATTAATAGATCATACACTTTTCAATTATAATAACATACACTTCTCAGTTATAATAACATACATTTTTCATTAATATAACATACACTTTACTTTTAAGTTATAATAACATACAATTTTCAGTTATAAGAACATACACTTTTAATTAAAAACAATGTTGCACTTTTCAATATTGTAACATACACTTTTCATTTAAAAAACAAAGATTCACTTTTCAATATACTAACATACACTTTTTAAAAAAAAAAATTGAAAAAATAATAAAATTAAAAAAAATTCTAAAAAAAAATAAAAAATAAAATGTCAAAGTTTGACCGTTGACCGATCAACAGTTGACTAGTCAAAATCCACTCAAGTACATCATGTACTTAGTGTATACAAGACTTTCGCTTCATATTATACTATGACTATAATTCAAAGTAGAACTTCAAAGTAGAACACTCCATCCATCCATAACCAACATATTTGAAATCAATTGACCCTCTACAAAAATTCTAAAACTACTTTAACCATATTATTAATTATAATTAGTGTTTCAATTTCATTAAAATTGGTTGATGCTAAATTAGAACAATTTATACTCAAAAACGTCAAATCTTTTTAGAATATTGTATTTTTTTAAATCAAATCTTCAATTTATAGTAAAAATGAAATTTGTTATCGTTTCAAGCATAGTCAAGGGTTGCAGATGCGCATATTGAAAAGTCACATTTGGAACCCACGACTTTTAAAGGCCTCTGACTTAAAATATAATAAATACAGAAATAATATTTTTTTTATAAAATTCGGGGCCGCACTTATGTGCAATATTTCACGTGAAATATTAGTATATTTAAGGAAGGGTCAAAATTCGCGGATTTGTAGCGGGTTTGACCGGTCAAACGAATATTTCCTTAAAAATCGCGCGCAGGAGGCTAACAAGATAACGGGTTTCAAGTCCGTGTTACTATAAAAGGTAATTATATGTTACTACAAGACCAAATATGTATTACTGTAAGTACAAATAACACATAAATTGACTTTTCACAGGAAATATTAATACAAATTAATTTAAGGAAAGATAAAATAGAAAAATTTGTTCTTAATCCGTGTTACTATAAATACAATTATATGTTACTGTACGGACAAATACGTGTTACTGTAAAAACAAGTAACACATAATTGACTTTTGAGTAACACATATTTGACTTTAAAGTAACACAGAAAAATGTGTTACTATATAAACACAAGTGTATTACTGTATTAAGAAAGATGTGTTACTGTATAACTAAAACGTCATTATTGAGAGTGAATGAGATACCCACATTAAAAAAGACGAAGAACAATAATTGAAAACACGAAAAACACAACCATGTTGAATAATTTATCGATCCTTACAAATAAAAAGACATAATTATCAACAATTAATTTGAATAAAATCTGTGTATGGTATTATTGTTGATTTTTTCTCATTCAAAAATTTATTCAAAAAATAAATAATGATTTTTCTCTTTAGTGATTTGCAGATCAGATCGGAATTGATTTTTCTCTTTTGTGATTAGCAGATCAGATCAGATCAGATCTGATTTTTTTTTTTAATGAAAGTTGCGCTGCATATTTGTGCAGAAGAAAAGAAAAGAAAGCGCATAAGAGAAGGAAGGGAGAAAGCGCAGAAGAGAAGAATGAAGAAAACGCAGAAGAGAAAGGAAGGAGAAGAAGCAGGAGAAGAAGCAACCGGTTCCCAGAGGAAGAATAGTTACGAATAAAAACATAACAATTAGTGAAATTGCACCATAAGACTATGGTGAAATATTGTATATAAGTTTTTGTCTAAAATTCGCACCTGGAAGGCGCGCTTATTAATGAATGTGAGATGGCATTCCCGAGACATGCAAAAGGCAAGTGGCATTAAATACTGAATAGAGGAAAAATAAAAAAAGAGACATGGATTAGGGAAGTCGCTGCAAATGCTGGGGTGTGTTTTATTTTTAATTAATTAAATATTCCTATGTATTTATTGCCTATTAATGTGCACTGCGTGTTAGTAAGTGAGGTGTGTAATTAGGTCACCGTTAAACAAATTTTCAGTTTTATTGTACATGCTCTATATAAGATAAAATCTATTTTTACATTTTTATCTATATTTTAATTTTGGACAATTATATCCAAATAAATAAAAAATTATGAAAAATCCTTCTCATCTAATGGAATGAAAAAAATGCCGTGAAACAAGAAGAATAAAAAATTGAATTTAAGATACTTAAAAAAATTATAAAAATTAAAATCCTAATTTTTTATAAAAATTAATGAAACTGTGTAAAAAAAATGAAGATTAAGTGTACCAAATTTAAAGTTTCTCTCTATATCGATCTTTCTCAATCACATTTAATTTATTTTTTAAAAGCAATTGTTTATGTGTACCAGTTTGTAACTGACTATTTACCCTCTTTTTTTAATAAATTCACACTCCCTTTTTTTAGGCACTCCCTTCTTCTAGGCACTTATGTGTACAAGTTACAAACATGTAACTAAATCCAATTTTTTACATGAGTTATTAATTTTTTACCTTCTTTTCACTACAAAAAAATGCTGAAATTGCGAGGGATTTTAGTGAGGGGTTTAAATCCCTCGCTAAATAGCAAGGGATTTAGTGTGGGAATATAATGCTGAGGGATATTACGAGGGAAGAGATAACCCTCGCTAATAAGCAAGGGCAAAGGAAATCACTCGGTAAATGCCTAGGGAAATAGAGCGCATTTTAGCCTTAAAAAAATGGCGAGGGAAAGTTCCTTGGCAACTTGACATACCATTTAAAATTGTCGAGGGCTTGCGGACCCTCATGAAAACCCTTGCAAAATTTTTACCTAAAAACAATTAATACTTAATTAAATAAATTAATTAAAATATCAAAATGTAATTATTGTGTGATGTATTTTTAATTGAGGTTGAGAATGTTTTTTTTTTTTTTGTGTGTGTAATTTTAATTGAAGTTTTTAATTATGTTGTGTGTGAACAACTTGTTTAATTGGTTCGTAATCACCAATTTAACAAATATAATTCATATGCATATTTGTGTGTTGAAAAAAAAATTAAACATAATTATGTATGCTATAATTATGGGTTGACAATTTTTAAATAAATTAAAAAAAAAAAATTTAAGTATATATTTTTTATTGTTCTGCAAAAAATTTAAAAGTATATAATACGGAGTATAATTTAAAAGTAAATTTAAAAGTAATCACCAACCGTGCTTCAGCAAAATCGTTCTGCAAGGAACATACACAAGCACAAGGTTGCAGGTTCGATTCTACAATCCTACTTTTTTTTATTATTTCAAATTTACAAGTTCTGTATGTAAAATGCTACATAGATACAAAGAAAAGGAACAAAACTTATCCCACATCGAAAAACCAAAAGCTTTACGGATGCTTTATATCCAACAAAATCTACAATATCAGTCGCTGGTCTTAGTAATTGAAGCTTGTAATTCGATTTTGGCCTTTAAGTTGATTCGCCTTTGGGCCTGTTCTTAATTATTGGGCATAGGGTAAGGCTCGTGGATGTATTGTGAGAGGCTTTACAGAGATAACATATGGACTGTGGGCTGGGTAGTAAAATTCCAATTTTATATTTTTTTATTTTGTCAGAGGCAGAAATCCCTCGCTATTTGCCGAGGGATTCTGCGAGGATTAATTTAAAAAATTAAAAAGCTTTGTCGAGGGATTAAGCCCTCACTATTTTTGCCGAGGGCTTAAATGAGAAATTCCTAGGGAAAAATTTACCGAGGAGGGTTTTGACAAGGGCTGCATTCCCTCACTAAATCCCTCAGCATTTTGTTTAGTGAGGATTTTTCCCTCACTAAATCCCTCGTGAAATGATACAATTTTTGTTGTGTTTTTATTAATATCACTCCCAAATTTTTTAAAAGAAAAATACATGTAAAATACTATATTACCATTTTATCAATTAAATTAAAATACAATTCATTAAAATTATAATTATACATCGACTATCGATTCACCAATGAATAACCACGAAGTCAAATATTATTCTATTTTTTTAACTTTAAAAAAATAAATATAAAAACATAAAGAATATTAAAAAAATATGAAACTCAAAAATAAAATTATGAAATAAAATTTCTAGTTTTTTTTTTTTCAAAAAATGATCAAAATTTAGGAAAAAAATACAAAACAAAATCCAAAAAAAAAAACTAAACTAAAAAAATTCAATTTTTTTCTAATTTGGGTATAAATGTATGAATATGACATGCTTACTTTCTAGCTTTAATCTGATTTATAATAACTAATATTATTTTGTTATGTTTTCATTATTTCTAAAATAATATCTGGTTACAAGTTTTTTAAGTTTGTATATTATTTTTTAAAACTAATTAATAATATAATCTAATTGAAAAATAAAATTTATATTTAGAAACTTTAATGAGTTGAGAATTGGGGAAGAAACCAGCATAATATTGCATCAGCTTTATTATTTTCTTTGGGGTCATCGTCATGTTGATGCATTCATATGTTTATTGAGTGTGATCGTATCTATTAATTGAATTTTGTGTTCAGTGTGATTCATTCTCACTTTTTTTCTTCTTACTAGTTAGTTAATATCATTTTTTTAATATTGATGTATTAATTTGCATGGTATGTCTGGAATTATAAATGTGTTAAGTTATGTATTTTTTGTTAAATATAAATATTAGTTTAAATACGATATATTATTAGTACGCCTATGGTATAGTACTAGTTAATATATTGTATAGTACTAGATATTAATGTGGGTATAAAAATATTACGGAGTACAGAGTATTTAATATATGAAATAAGGCAAAAACTTGTGTGAGACCGTCTCACGGATCTCATTCTGTGAGATGAATCTTTATGTGACCCATTAAATATTAATATTGGCCCACGGCCCACCTAAACTACCTTCATTCCAGGCCATTCCTCTTAAACTTCTTGCCCAGCAGCCCATGCAATATTATCCATGCGGCTTTATGTTTCAAGCCCATCAGGCCATCACTAACATATTAGCCAGGCGGGCTTTATATAAGCCAATTTAAAAAAGTAATATATTTTATTAAAAGTATTAATAAAAATTTGACACATACAATTTATTTACGAGGTGATTTTTTGTTATTAAGAAGTAAATAAAAAACCTGGTACCCAATTTACAACAAGAATTTAAGAATAAGTCTTGATTATCTTTATTAATTACATTAATTTTTAAGTTAATTTCCATTTTTACATGAAAGATATCATTATTAAAAAAAGTGATAAAAGTTTAGTTAAAAAGTGATAATATTTTTATGAAAAGTGACTATAACTTTTTATTTAAATACCATCATTTTTTATTTAAACATTATCACTTTTCAATTTTAAGTTAGATTATCAGTTAGTAGGCAGGATTATATTTACTTAAACAATATCATGGTCTATTAGTGGACATAATCATATTTACTTATTCCAACGATTCTGTGTTGTAATTGAAAATCAATATTTAAAAAATGTTGTATCATTTTTAATTTAAAAGATTAGTAGTATTATTTTATAAAATTTTTTTTTTGTTTCTTGGAAATGTGGCTAAAATATTATAATTAATTCTTCCATTTTTCTAAGGGCATGTTTGTTTTGGGATTTTGAAGATTTTGATATCCGGATTTCAAAATTTTATTGGATTTCAAAATTCTAATGTTTTTTGTATTTTGTGTTTGTTTTGGTATTTATATAGGGTAGGATTTAACTTTATAGTATAGGATTATAAGTTTTATATGTGGTTTGTAGGTATTTATAGGGTTGACTTTTACGGTTTATAGGTATTTATAGGGTGGGATTTTGAAATTCTAAATCAAAATCCCAAAGTGTAACAGGGGTGGAGTTTCGAAATCCCAAATCCGAATTTCTCATCCCAAAACAAACATGCCCTAAGTGTTGAGATACGCAATAACAATGGTGGGCAACTTGTCCATTTACCGCTAATTAATTTTCTGGGGTGGCCCAAATTTTCGTGGTCTCACTCATTAAAATGATTAAGTGGAGCTTCGTCTCACGAAATGAGATTTGTGAGACGACCTCACACAAGATTTCCTCTTATTTTTTAAATTAATTATCATTTTTACTTGATATAATTTACTATTCAAAAAGTTAAAAAATAATAATGATAATGATTTATTAAAAGTGACTATCACTTTTTAATTAAACATTATTACTTTCTAATTAAACATTATCACTTTTAATTCTGAATTAATAAATGAGATTATATATTACTGAACATAATTATCTTTACTAATTGCATTAGTTTGATGTGTCAATATTGTTAGATTTTATTTAAAAAATATCACTATTCTAAAAGTGATAAAAGTTTAATTAGAAAGTGATAATGTTTTTGTCAACTATTATCTTTTACTTAAACCTTATCATTTTTTAATTCAAATATAATGAATTACATTATTTGTTGGTGGACATAATTATTTTTACTAAATACATTATTTTTCCTGAGTTAATGATCATTTTTACTTAATATAATTCAATATTAAAAAAAAGTAAAAGTTTAGTTGAAAAGTGATGATAATTTATTAAGAGTGGCTATCGAATTTTTTTTTACTCTAACATTATCATTTTTAAAATATGAATTAATTAATGATTGTGATTATATATCAGTGAACATGATTATTTTACTAATTGTATTAATTTTATGACTTAAATGTTTCTCTTTATTTGACAGAATATCACTATTTAAAAAATGATAACAATTTAGGTGAAAAGTGATAATGTTTTTATAAAAAATGACTATCACTTTTTATTTAAATATTATCACTTTTTAATTCTGATTTAATAAATTATAGTATTATCATTACTAATTACATCAGTTTTTTGTGTTAATTATCACTTTTTTATTCGATAGAATATTATTATTCAAAAAGTGATAACAATTTAGTTGAAAAGTGATAATATTTTTATGAAGTGATTATTACATTTTACTTAAAGATTATTATCTTTGCATCAGTTTTTTTATGTTAATTATCATTTTTTTATTTGATAGAAATCACATTTTTTTATTTAAATATAAATTATTTTTTGTTGGATTAAGATGCTTCAAGAAAAAAAGGTAATTAAATTATTAATTATTTGTCAATATTTCCAAATTGATCTAAATAAAATATTTTTTAAACGATCTTTTTTAAATGTTAGAAGGATCAAAATATTATAAATTAGTTATACTATTTTTCTTAAAAGAAATCAGCGATGGGCCAGTTTGTCTTTGGATCAAACATTATCGCGGCCTTTTAATTTTTATGGAGGGCGGCCCTTTTTTCTGGCATTATTATTGCGCCTTTAATGAAATGAATAAGGAGCTCCGTCTCACGGTGTGAGATCCGTGAGACGCTCTCACACAAGACCTTTCCATGAAATAATACTATACAATATTTGAATTTATACTATACTATATTTGAACTAGTACCATAGAGTATGTGAACTAATACTATACAATATGTGAACTAATACTATACTATATTTGAATTATTACCATAAAGTATGTGAACTCGAAATTCGAAAAAATTAAAACATATACCAATATAAACTAATATTATAATGTATATGAACTAATATGTACAGTACGTACTGCATATTAACTAATAATATATCATAATACTTATCAATGGTTATCATAACACTTATAAACTAAAAATTATATTCATAAAAAATTAAAATAAAGTGATTAAAAAATGAAAGTTCAAATGAAAAAAATAATTAAACAATGTAAAACGAAGTTAAATTTGTAAGGTAAAGTAAAAATTTGAAAGGATAAGGTGAAAATTATACACCAATTAATTAAAGTAAAATAATACCAATAAAATTGAACACTTGCCTAAGAGATGTGAGAGTTTTATTTTTTAAAACAAATTATTATTATACTATTTAATACTTAAAAAAACAATTAATATTATTTTAAAAATTTTCTTATTAGATTTTAAAATTTTAGAATAATTATTTATGACATAAAAAGAAATTACGTTAAAAAAATTATCATTTGAAACACAAATGATAAACAGGAAGAAAAATAAATTTAAAAAATAATATTAAAAAGATAAATATAAATATTAATTGAGTAAAATAAAAATAAAAAAATTATAAAAAATTAATGGAGTATTAGTTTTTAATGATAAAATTAAAAAAAAAATTAATTGAAGTAAAATAAAGGCCAATGAAAAAATGTATGTGTTAAATTGATATAGTAAATGGGTCATGTGTTATTGGATTGGATATAGTAAATGAGTTATTGGATTAAATATAGTAGTTACATATATTGGATTGACTATAGTAGTTACATACATGTAACTTTAAATGATAATATACTTCCTCCATTAATAAAATGAGTGAATCACACATAGAAGAGTGAAATGTTTAGAAATAGATGTAAGAAAAATATATACCTATATATAATTATTGAAATGATAATATACTTCCTCTATTAATTTTTATAATTTTCATTTTAGTTGGGTATATATTTTAAGAAAAAATAATTGTTTAGATAAAAAATTAAAATTTAATGATAGATATTATTAATTTAGGTTAGGTAAATACTCCCATCCATTCCATAAGTGTTTACACTATAAAATGGGCACACTTTTAAAAAAAAATGTAATGAGTAGAGTGTTGAAGGGTAATTTTATAAAGTTATGTAAATAAAATAAAAATGTGATTGAAAAGAGTGTAAAAGTAAGGGTTAATTGCAAAAAAAATCACGACCTTTATAATATTTATCAATTACAACATATTTTTTTTTTCTTTGCAATTCGATACACCACCTTTTTAAGTTTTGCAATTTGATGCATGTGTTTATTTTTCGACAACACATGAATGATATATATATTGAAGCCGCATTAAGGTTCTACACAAATGCCCACGTAAATGTCTTGATTGATCAATAAAATATTTTTTATATATTTTATATTTTATTTTTTGTTTTTTAAAAAAGTTTTTAAATAAAAACAATATGAAAAACATCACATTATTTTTGTGGACTATGATTTGGAGGACGCGATCTTATACTTTTGAGTTTTGGGGAGGGGGAAATGATAATAATTAAATTGGTTTATGATTTATTTTTAAAAATATTAGTATTGTTTTTAATTTTAAAACGATTTTTTTATTATTCTGTTTAGTTAAAAACGTTTTAAAAATTAAAAAAAAACATTATTCATCATTCGTGACATCTATGTGGCAGCTCGACAGCTCTGACAATTAAATTATGATTTAATTGTTGCCAGAAAATTGACATATGCATTGAATTGCAAAAATTAAAAAGGTGGTGTATCAAATTGTAAAGAAAAAAAAAGATATGTTGTAATTGATAAAAACTGTAAAGGTCGTGATTTTTTTTGCAATTAACCCTAAAAGTAATGATATTTTAAGTAAATATGTGAATATTGTGAGGGTGAATTATGAGAGAGATTTCTTTTATAGATATATAAATAATTGTGGAACAGACAAATAAGATAAGTGTGCAAACATGAAACAAAAGACGTAATAAATTTGACTAGTTCTTTAATACGGAGTATAATTTATTTACAATATAACTTTTTATAATATTAAGTGTATTTTTGCAATAATAATTAATTCTGCACACCATATGACACACCTCACCACTAACACAGAGAGTACATTAATAGGAAATAAACCCATAAGAATATTTAATTAATTTAAAATAAAACACAACCCAACATTTTTTTGTGTGCGTGAAGATAACAACCCAACATTTTAAATTTCCGTATCTCACCTCTTTTTTCATTTTTTCTCTACTACTCTCACATTTTTTCTCGTGCTCATTCCTCATGCCTACATAAGTATTTAATGTCAACTGCATGGCCTCAGAAAGGCTAAACCTGCTAAGCCATCCAAATCAATCTCATTATTAATTAATAAGCGCGCCTTCCGGTCGCGACTATTATTAAAAAAAATTATTTCTGTATTTTTATATTTTAAGTCAGAGCCCTCCAAAAGTCGCGAGTTCTAGATGTGACTTTTCAATAAGCGCGCCTGCAATTTGCTATTATGCTTAAAACGACAACAAACATCATTTTTACTATAAATTGAAGATTTGATTTAAAAAATACAATATTCTAAAAAATTTGCCCTCAAAAGCCCGTTACATAGCTTACTGTTATATTAATGTGATTTCTTTTACTAGCTTTTATTTATTTAATAAACTTGTGTCCGATCACTAGATCTAATTCATGAATTATACATGCATATTTTGTCCTTTAGCTTGATTGTTTCTTAGGATTATACTTTTACAAACTATAATATATATATATATATATATATATTACAACATTTTCGTGCGATAAAAAACTAGTGAAAGTGTTGAGATTAATGCAATATTGGAATGTCATTTGATTCTGGTATCAGAAGTGTTCCTACTACCAGAAGTGTTCTTACTATCAGAATTGTTCTTATAGTATAAGTACAGTAACTAGTGTTCTGATATTGGTTTTCAGTACAAATCGAGTAAGGAGTACTCTGCTGATAAAGTTTAGTGTTCTGTTCTTAGGTATCAACTCTTCTGGTCTTATCAGAAGAGTGGTGTTCTTAGTCTGCTGAAGAATACTGTGATGAGGTCCAGTGTGTTGATTTCTAGTTTCAGAGTTAGTTTATTTCTGTTAGTTTGTTGGTGGCAGTTTCAACTTGCATTGTACATCTATAAATACACCATCTAGTGCATAGGTTTTGGGTTACCAAAACTGAGAGTTTCGAGAGGGGTCAAGCTTTGTGTATACTTGTAATCTGTAACTTTCAATTGTGATTAGTGAAGAGAGTCTTCTATCCTCCGTGGACATAGATCATTTGATTGAACCACGTAAATCCCAAGTCTTATTTTATTTTCTTTATTCGTTTCAATTCTTTGTGTTTCTAGTGATCTTGATTTATCATTTGTGAGGAGTTGTTTTGTGAATACAATTCCATAACAATTGGCGCCGTCTGTGGGAAGTCGAAAGATAAAGCCAAGAATCAAGAAATGGGCTCTGTAAATTTGGAAATAGAGAAATTCAATGGTAAGACAGATTTTGGTTTATGGAAAGTCAAGATGAAGGCTCTGCTATCATATCATGGGCTAAAAGAGGCCCTTACTCCTCTTGACCCTTCATCCGATGTAGACAATGCCAAGAAAGAAGAGCTTATGGAAAAATCTTACAACATTGTTGTTCTGAGTTTGGGAGATAATGTTTTTAGAGAAGTTATGAAGGAGAAGGATGTTGCTGGAGTATTTGAGGCATTAGATGATCTGTATTTGGCACAATCTTTGTCAAATCAGATGTTTATGGAAAGGAAGCTCAATAATTTCAAGATGTCAGATGATAAAACCCTTGATTAGCAGTTAGTAGAGTTCATGCATGCAGTTGATGATCTTGAGAACATTGGGATTACCTTGGAAGATCGTAAGAAGTCTTTTCTACTTTTGGAAGCATTACCACCTTCTTATGACAGCTTTAAGGATGCTTTGCTAATTACCAAGGATGGTAAGGCAAAATTCAATCAAGAAGACCAAGAACCAAGCTGAGGGTCGTAATATTAAACTGAAGAATGACAAGAAGAAAGGGCAAGGCAACAAGTTCCATGCCAAGCCAGGTTAAAGGAGGAATGGGTTTGTAGTCAAGGACAAAGCTTGCTACAAATGCCATAAAGAAGGACATTTCATAAAAGATTGTCCTGAACATAAGAAGCCTACTGATGCTGCTAAAGCTAATGTAGCAGAGGCAAAAGGATATGAAAGTGCTGAAGTAATGAGCATAACAAATAGCAAACTTGTTAATGAATGGGTGTTAGATTCTAGATGTTCTTTTCACATGTGTCCTACCAAATCTTAGTTTCAAAACCTTGAGATGATGGATGGAGGATCAGTAATGTTAGGTAATGATGAAAGTTGTAATGTGAGAGGGATTAGCACTGTGAGGGTGAAGATGTTTAATGATAAACATATGATCCTGACCAATGTCAGATTTGTTCCTGATTTAAAGAGAAACCTTATATCTCTTGGCACACTAAATGCTTTGGGTTATGAATTCAAGACAGAAAGAGGATGTATGTTGGTTACCAAAGATAAAAGAACAGTAATGCAAGGGAAGAAGTCTAATGGGTTATATTCTTTAATTGGTGAGACAATCACAGGGGCTGCTGATGTTACCATGAGTTCTGATGATGCTATGCTTTGGCATAAGAGGGTAGCACATGTGGGAGAGAAAGGCATAATGGAGTTATCCAAGAAGGGGGCATTCCACCAGAAGACATTCAAAAACCTAGAGTTTTGTGAGCTGTGCATTCTTGGCAAGGCCAAGAAGAAGTCATTCCAGAAGGGTGAGCACACTAGAAAGGAGATGCTGGATTATGTTCATTCAGATGTGTGGGGGCCATCAAGAACTGAAATCATTAGTGGAGGTAAGTATTTCATGTCCATTATAGATGACTATTATAGAAAAGTTTGGGTGTTCATTCTCAAACAGAAGAGTGAGGCCTTTACAAAATTCAAAGAATGGCTACTTAATTGAGATAGAGAACAAGAAAGAAAAGTCCTTAAAACATTTGAGGACAGATAATGGCCTTGAGTATCTATCAGCTGAATTACTAGACATAGAACTGTCCCTCTTAATCCACAACAAAAGGGATTAGCAGAGAGAATGAATAGAACTATTCTACAATGGGTCAGATGCATGTTAGTTGATGCTAAATTACCTAAAAGTTTTTGGGGAGAATTTGTATGTACTGCATGTTACTTAATAAATAAAACCCCGTTATTTGCTTTAGAAGGTAAAAACCCAGATGAGATCTGGTATGGCAAGTTGTCTGATTATTCAAAACTGAAAGTGTTTGGATGTCAGGCTTATGCACATGTCAGACAGGATAAGCTTGAGCCAAGGGCTCTAAAATGTATATTCATTGGTTATCCAATAAGTGTCAAGGGCTATATATTGTGGTGCCTTGAACCAGGTCATAGGAAACTAATAATCAACATAGATGTTGATTTTAATGAGAAGGTAATGGGATATCCTCACAATGAAAATTCTCATGACCTAGATGGAAGAATTGTAAATGAGTTAGAAGTGAGTTTCTCAGCTGAGGTGGAGTTTCCCACATCAAATCAGTTGGCACCAGAGGAGGTGGCCAACCCTGCTGATCTGGGAGATGCCACACCAGATGAGGTTGTTCCAGAATAGGTACCATAAGAAGATTCAGAAGATGATACCATTGAGGACAACCATGTTGATTTGAGGAATTACAGTCTTGCAAGAGATAGGCTCAGAAGGCAGATTCACCCCGCATCTAGGTTTGGCCAAGCTATCTTATGTCATATGCTCTGATCACAGCAGAAGAGGTGGAGCATTATGAGCCAAGAAACTATAAGGAAGTTATCACTAGTCCTGAAAGAGAGTAGTAGATAGCAGCCATGTCACAAGAGTTGCAATCCTTAGAGAAGAATGAGACCTGGATCCTTGTGGAGAAGTCAGACAACCAGAAGTTGGTCAGCTGCAGGTGGCTGTTCAAGAAGAAGCTTGAAGTTGGTTTTGGTGGTGCTAGAGAGCACATCCGATTTAAGGCTAGGTTGGTGGCAAGAGGATTCACGCAAAGAGAAGGCATCGACTTCAATCAGGTATTCTCTCCTGTTGTTAAACACTGTTCAATAAGATTATTTTTGTCTAAGGTTGCTCAAGATGATCTTGAATTACATCAGATAGATGTTAAAACTTCTTTTCTACGTGGAGAACTAGTTGAAACAATATATATGCATCAACCAGAAGGGTTCATCATGCTTGGAATTGAAAGTGAGGTATGCTTGCTTAAGAAATCACTGTATGGGCTCAAGTAGATTCCTAGACAATGGTATAGAAAGTTTGATACCTTCATGCTTTCTATTGGTTTCTTAAGAAGCAAATATGATGGATGTGTATATATTGGTAAACAAGATTATCTAGAGAACACCTATCTACTGATCTATGTAGATGATATGTTAATAGCTAATAAGAGTATGAGAAATATTACCCAGCTGAAGCAGCAGTTGAGTAGCAAGTTCGAGAGGAAGGACCTAGGTGAAGCCAAGAGAATATTAGGGATGGATATTCTCAGAAATAGGAAAGCATGAAAGTTGTTCCTATCCTAGAAGAGTTATATTCAGAAGGTCTTGAAGAGGTTTCTTATGCACCAGTCCAGACCAATTAGTACTTCATTTGGTCAGCAATTCAAGTTATCAGTCAAGCAATCTCCTCAAACAGCTGAAGAAAAGAAGCAGATGCTTACTGTTCCTTATGCCAATGAAGTGGGAAGTCTCATGTATGCTACGGTTTGTAGTAGACCAAATCTTGCTTATGATGTTAGTATGGTGAGTAGATTCATGGGAAATCAAGGGAAACTACACTGGGAAGCATTTAAGTGGATTCTGAGATATCTGAATGGATCAGAAGACTTAGGTCTAGTGTTCGAGAGGTGTGCTGATACCAAGAGTCCTCTGATTGGATTTGTGGATTCTGATTTTGCTGGAAACATAGATACAAGGAAGTCTTTATCTGGTTATGTGTTTACATTGTATGACACTAGTATCACCTGGAGAACAGCTTTACAATCTATGGTACCTTATCCACAACTAAAGTTGAATGCATAGCATTGACAGAAGCTGTGAAGGAAGCAATGTGGTTGAAGGTCATTCTCAGAGATTTTGGCATAAATCAGAGAAGTGTTCTTGTGTTATGTGATAATCAGAGCACTGTCCATCTAGCAAAACATCAAGTGTTTCATGAGAGGTTAAGACACATTGATGTGAAGTTTCATTTTGTTAGAGACATCTTGGAGAAGAGCATTGTTGAAGTTCAGAACGTAGCTTTAGAAGAGAATGCAGCTAATATGTTGACTAAGGCATTACCAAGCAATAAGTTCAGCCATTGCATGGAGTTGGTAAACCTTAGTACCTGGGATGTTCATTAAGAAGAGAATGAACAAACAGCCTTGGGGAGGGCTGAGAAGAAGGCAATCTTGCATTAAGGTGGAGAATTGTTGAGATTAATGCAATATTGGAATGACATTTGATTCTGGTATCAGAAGTGTTCTTACTACCAGAAGTGTTCTTACTATCAAAATTGTTCTTATAGTATAAGCACAGTAACTAGTGTTCTGATATTGGTTTTCAGTACAAACTGAGTAAGGAAGGTTTAGTGTTCTGATCTAAGGTATTAACTCTGCTGGTCTTATTAGAAGAGTAGTGTTCTTAGTCTACTGAGGTCTACTGTGCTGAGGTCTAGTGTGTTGATTTCGAGTTTCAGAGTTAGTTTAGTTCTGTTAGTTTTTTTAGGTAGTTAGTTTGTTGGTGGCAGTTTCAACTTGCATTGTACATCTATAAATACACCATCTAGTGTATAGGTTGTGGGTTACCAAAACTAAGAGTTTCGAGAGAGGTCAAGCTTTGTGTATACTTGTAATGTAACTTTCAATTTTGATTAGTGAAGAGAGTCTTCTATCCTCCGTGGACGTAGATCATTTGATCGAACCACGTAAATGCCGAGTCTTATTTTGTCTTGTTTATTCGTTTCAATTCTTTGCGTTTCTAGTGATCTTGATTTATCATTTGTGAGGAATTGCTTTGTGAATACAATTCCATAACACAAAGAAAATAGAAAAGAAAAGTGTCCAGATGATTCCGATCGGTTAGACGTCTCCAACTAATTAGAACACTTGAATATAGAAGAAATAACTGCTCTAGGATAGTAATTCAGAAAAGTAAGCAACGAGACAAACAACACACAAGGATTTAAGTGGTTCGATCAATGTGATCTACATCCACTGGACCAGACTAGTACTTCCTTGATTGATAAAGAATGTTTACACACTCATTCACTCGAAATTGGATATTTCCTCAGTTCACTCGTGAACTCACACAACTCAAAGAATACAATAACGTACTAAATCTCTCTATCCAACCTTTACAATGTACACAAACAAGAGTATGTAAAGACCAAAGGTAGTTGCTGCTGTTATGAACTGTTTTGAGTAGTTATCAACCGTTTTCAACCGCTTGTAACAACCCATGTGCTCTGTTATTGCCCAACTGAAATGGTAGTTATGCCCTCAAGTTGTTGTAACTGTAAAACTGTTAGTTAAACTAACTAACTTCGAACCAGAAGACTTGTCCATAAAGATCAGATCACTACTTAGTGTTCTGATACTCAACTCTTCTGTTCTGATGATCAAAAGCTAACTCTGCTGATAGACTTCATACTGTGCTGATCTTAACTGCACTGACAAAGTACTGTGCTGACCCAAGTACTGTGCTGACCTGGTACTGTGCTGACCCAAGTACTGTGCTGATCTGGTACTGAGTTGATCTACTCTGCTGAAGTACTGATCTTGGTACACTCTGCTGAAGTACTGATCTTAGTCCAGTCTGCTGAAGTACTGATCCTAGTCCAGGACTGTGCTGATCTTACTGTGTTGATCCCAACTGTGCTGAATTCTAAGCATCACCTTCTCATCTGATTGAAACCCTTCAACTCATCTCATAAGGCCTAAGTTGTCTTATCTGATCCTATCAGCTCAGTAGTTTACTGTGCTGATTTTGAGATTATGAGATAACACTCACAATTCTCCATCTTTAGCTCATAATCGAACTAATCTCCACCAAAACAAAAAAACCAACACTATTCTCCTCAAAGAATAGCCTCCACTACTGATCTTCTGCCACAAGAACAGTAGCCTTCTCCTCGGAGGAATTAATGCAGTCCAATAAGTCTAAGACACAAGCCAAACTTCTCTTTTAGCAATGCCTTAGTGAACGCATCAGCAGGGTTCTCCTCTGTAGCAATCTTCACTACCTGGACCACCCCCTTCTCAACAATATCTCTTACAAAGTACAGCTTTACATCTATGTGCTTAGTTCTCTCATGATACCCCTGATGCTTTGCAAGATGTATTGCACTTTGGTTATCACAGAAGACAGTCACACTTCTTTGTGATATACCAAACTCCTTCAAGATCCCCCTAAGCCACATGCTCTCCTTAACTGCCTCAGTCAAGGCTACATATTCTAATTTCGTAGTAGATAATGCAACTACGGACTGATGTATTGACCTCCATGATATAGCTGTACCAAATAAGGTGAATACATACCCTGTCAAGGACTTTCTTGTGTCTACATTGGCTGCATAGTCGGCATCAACATATCCCACAAGTGCTTCTCCCTCATCTGATATCTTCTGAAATTTCAGACCTTTCTCCTTAACTTGATTGATACTGTTAATAGACTCCCCAGCTATTAACATATCATCTACATACAACAGAAGATAGGTAACTGAACTCCCAACTCTCCTGAAGTAAACACAGCTGTCATACAAGCTTCTTGCAAAACCAACTGAGCAAATGTACTCATCAAACCTTAAGTACCATTGTCTAGGGCTTTGTTTGAGGCCATAAAGTGATTTTCTGAGTAAGCACACTTTGTCTTCTCCATCTTCTATGTCCAACCCTTCTGGTATTTTCATGTAGATCTTCTCATCTAAAGTCCCATGAAGAAATGCTGTGGTCACATCCATCTGATGCAGCTTCAATTCATATTGAGCAACCATAGCCAACAAGATTCTGATGCTACAATGCTTTACAACAGGTGAGAAGATTTCATTAAAGTCAATACCTTCTTTTTGTGTAAATCCTTTAGCTACAAGTCTTGTCTTGTACCTAATCTTGCCACCTCTCTAAGCCTCCACCTTTTTCTTGTAGATCCACTTACACCCAACATGTTTCTTGTTCTTAGGCCTCTCAACAATCTCCCAAGTCTGGTTCTTGTTTAGAGATAACAGTTCTTCCTCCATAGCAACTAACCACTTCTCTTTGTCATGGCAGTTGATGGCTTCTGTGTAATTTTTAGGCTCCAAAGACTCCACCTCAAGAGTTGCACATAATGCAAATGATACTATGTCAGCTTGACCATACCTCTGAGGTGGGTGGACTTCTCTTCTGGTTCTGTCCCTAGTCAGCTGATAGTCATGAAGATCAGTATCACTATGAGTGGTATCCTCCTCATCTGGATCAATCAGCTCTTCAGTTAGTGTTATGATGTCACCATGCTCCACCTCCACCTGTGTCTCATCTGGTTTGTTGTGTGCTGTATTGGAGCTTGCCTCCTCTTTCAATGGCATTCTACTTTCATCAAAAGTTACATCTCTGCTGATAATACACTTCTGCATTCCAGCTTCTAGGCATCACAATCTGTATCCTTTCACACCTAAAGGATATCCTATGAACACACATTTCAAGGCTCGAGGCTCAAGCTTATCTTGCTTGACATGGGCATATGCTGAACAACCATACACCTTCAAATTACTGTACTCAGCTGCATGGCTAGACCATAACTCTTCTGGGGTTTTAAATTGCACAGCTGAGGAAGGGCTTCTGTTTATCAAGTAGGCTGTTGTTGACACTGCTTCCCCCCAAAATACTTTAGGCAGTCTAGAGATACTCAACATGCATCTAACTCTCTCAAGTAAAGTCTGGTTCATTCTCTCAGCTACTCCATTCTGCTGAGGTGTACCTGGTACTGTTCTATGCCTCACTATACCCTTCTTCTTGCAGAAAACATTGAACTCTTCTGATATGAACTCCAGCCCATTATCAGTTCTCAAATGCTTGAGATTCTTTCCAGAAATATTCTCCACCTCAGTGAGCCATTCCTTAAATTTTTCAAATGCTTCTGACTTGGATTTCAGGATAGTGATCCATACCTTTCTTGAGTAGTCATCTATGATAGACATGAAGTATCTCCCACCACTTCTGGTCTGATTCCTAGCTGGCCCCCATAAATCTGAATGGACATAGTCCAAAATTCCTTTGGTAGAGTGTGAACTCTTTCCAAACTTCAATCTCTTGGATTTCCCAAGAATGCAGTGCTCACACAAATCAAGCTTTGTGATCTTGTCACCACATAGCAATCCTTGCTTACTTAGCTCAAGTAGGCCCTTCTCTCCTACCTGACCTAGTCTTCTGTGCCACAACATTGAGTTGTCTTGCACCCTTGCCACATCTGATCTGCCAATAACTGTTCCCCCTTAAGAAAGTAGAGATCATTTCTTCTCTCACCTTTAAGAACAGTAAGCTTCCCCTTTGAAACTCAGAGCTCTCCATCTTCAGACTGGAATTTATAGCCCAATGAATCCAGCATACCAAGAGATATCAAATTTCTCTTGAGTTCAGGAACATACCTGACCCTCTTGAGAATCCTCACTACTCCATCATACATCTTCAAGTGTACTGTACCTTCACCTCTGACTTTGCAAGTGTGATCATTCCCTAACAACACAGAACCTCCATTCTGATGCTTAAAATCATGAAACCACTCTCTTCTTGGAGTCATGTGGAAAGAACACCCTGAATCTAAAATCCAATCTTACTGCTCTTTAGTGGAAGTGATGGATAGGGACTGAGCTGACTCATAGCCTTTCTGCTCCTTATCATCTTGGGTTTGATTTGCTTAATTCTTATCAACAGGGTTCTTAGGACCAGATTTTCTCATAAGCTGTTTGTACTTGTAACAAGTACTCTTAAAGTGCCCAGGTTTGTTGCAGTGGTGGCACACTACTTCCCCTTGATTTGACACAGCTGATTTACCCTTATCAGCTCCCTTGGGTTGACTAGACCCCTTCTTGGAGACAGATTTCTTCTGTCCTCCCTTGATTGCCAATCCTTCCCCACTACTACTTTTATCTCCTTGAGATGTTTTGTTATGTAACAGCTTGGACTTGACAGCCGATCACATCCTCCAATGTGATTGCTTCCTTTCTACCATACAAGATGGTGTCCTTTAGGATTTCAAAGGACTTAGGCAGAGCACTCAACAAGATCAGAGCCTTATCCTCTTCCTCTAACTTGACATCCAAATTCTCCAGATCATCAAGAATCTTGTTGAACTCATCTAGCTGCTCCGTAATGGGTTTGTCATCTCCCATTCTAAAGGCATACAACTTCTGCTTCGAATAGAGTCGGTTAGCAAGAGTTTTCACCATATATAGCTTCTCAAGCTTATCCCAAACCTCCTTCGCTGACTTCTCTTTAGAAACCTCCCTCAAGACCTTATCTCCAAGGCAGAGTAGGATCGTGCTTCGAGCTTTCCTGAGCAACTTGCTCATTTCAGCCGCAGCTGTTGCAAATTCTTCTGCAATCTCTTCAGATTCTTCGAGAGCCTCGAATAATCCTTGTTGTTCAAGGAGGGCCTGCATTTTGACCTTCCACAGCCCAAAATCTCCAGTGCCTGTAAACTTCTCTATGTTGTACTTGGTAGAATTCCCCATCTTTAGATCTGCAGCTACTTCGGTTTCCCACAGACGGCGCCAATTGTCAAGATGATTCCGATCGGTTAGACGTCTCCAACTAATTAGAACACTTGAATATAGAAGAAATAACTGCTCTAGGATAGTAATTCAGAAAAGTAAGCAACGAGACAAACAACACACAAGGATTTAAGTGGTTCGATCAATGTGATCTACATCCACTGGACCAGACTAGTACTTCTTTGATTGATAAAGAATGTTTACACACTCATTCACTCGGAATTGGATATTTCCTCACTTCACTCGTGAACTCACACAACTCAAAGAATACAATAACGTACTAAATCTCTCTATCTAACCTTTACAATGTACACAAACAAGAGTATGTAAAGACCAAAGGTAGTTGCTGCTGTTAGGAATTGTTTTGAGTAGTTATCAACCGTTTGCAACCGCTTGTAACAACCCATGTGCTCTGTTATTGCCCAACTGAAATGGTAGTTATGCCTTCAAGTTGTTGTAACTGTAAAACTGTTAGTTAAACTAACTAACTTCGAACCAGAAGACTTGTCCATAAAGATCAGATCACTACTTAGTGTTCTCATACTCAACTCTTCTGTTCTGATGATCAAAAGCTAACTCTGCTGATAGACTTCATATTGTGTTGATCTTAACTGCACTGACCAAGTACTGTGCTGACCTGGTACTGTGCTGATCTGGTACTGAGCTGATCTACTCTGCTGAAGTACTGATCTTGGTACACTCTGTTGAAGTACTGATCTTAGTCCAGTCTGCTGAAGTACTGATCCTAGTCCAGGACTGTGCTGATCCCAACTGTGCTGAATTCTAAGCATCACCTTCTCATCTGATTGAAACCCTTCAACTCATCTGATAAGGCCTAAGTTATCTTATCTGATCCTATCAGCTCAGTAATTTACTGTGCTGATTTTGAGATTATGAGATAACACTAAAAAAAGAACAACATATTAGTGATAAAAAGTATACATTTCTTCATAAATCGCTAAAATTTATTTTTTCTAAAATGTATTAATTATTTACATGAAATCATTAATTTTATTTTAATTATAATAATTATTTTTGCTAAATATAAAGTTACTTGGGAAAAATGAAAGAAACGAAGAGAAGAAAAAACAAGAACGTTTCAATGATAATAAGTTGCACATTTACTTCAATACTATTAATTTTTGTTTTTATACCTATAAAATGTATTTGAGAAAAAAAATGAAATAAAGAACAAAAATGGAAGATATGTTATAAAATAATATATAAAATGGATGTCCTTTCAAATACTTTTAGATGATTCTAGTATAAGCACTTATGATGATCACTTATGATGATCTTTATGTTAGAATTCTAGGAGCCTCTCTTGATGATCACTTATGATGATCTTTATGTTAGAATTCTAGGAGCCTCTCTTGCTCCCTATAAAAGGGTGGTATGCCACCCCATTTTGTACACTCGATGAAAGGAATAAAAGTATTAGTTTTACAACACGTTATCAGCACGAGTCTCTACGTTGAGCCAAAATAATATTTTCAAGTATTATATACTTGAACCTCTTCAAGGTAGATTAAGGTAGTGTTTTTTTTTCTCCTTTCTCATTTCATTCTTCATTATGGCTACTTTCACAAAACTTGAATTTGCACCACTTGATATCACCGGAAAAAATTATTTGTCATGGATTTTAGATGTTGAAATTCATCTTGAGGCTATGGGTCTTGGTGATGCTATTGTTGAAAATAATAGTGCATCAAATCAAGACCGTGCCAAAACAATGATTTTCCTTCGTCATCATTTGGATGAAGGATTGTAAACTGAATATTTAACAGTGAAAGATCCACTAGTTTTGTGGAGAAATTTAAAAGAAAGATACGACCACCTGAAGATGGTCGTCCTTCCAAAAGCCCGGTATGATTGGCTTCATCTACGTCTGCAAGATTTCAAAACTGTCAATGAATATAATTCGGCTATGTTCAGAATTACTTCACAATTAAAATTATGTGGTGAAACCATAACTGATGATGATATGCTTGAGAAGACATTCTCTACTTTTCATGTCTCGAATATGCTCCTGCAGCAACAATATCGAGAAAAAGGTTTTAAGAAATATTCTGAACTCATTGCATGCCTTCTCTTAGCCGAGCAAAATAATGAATTATTGTTGAAAAATCATGAGTCCCGACCCACCGGTTCTAGTCCATTCCCTGAAGCGAATGCGACTCAATCTCAAAATTCTGGTCGTGGTCGTGGACGTGGACGTGGACGTGGTGGTAGCCGAGGACGTGGTAATAATCGTGGTCGCGGTCGTGGTAGATTTACTCCATATAATAACAACAACCATGATCGTGACAAGAAACAAGCTTGTCTCCCAGAAGAGAGACAATGGAGAAAAGAATGGAGAAAAGAAGAAATATGAGGAACATTGTTACCGGTGTGGAATGGAAGGTCATTGGTCCCGCGTGTGTCGAACAGCGGATCATCTTGTTGAGCTTTATCAAGCTACTTTGAAAAATAAGGCAAAAAATGTTGAGACAAATTTTATTGATAACAATATTGCTCTTGATGGTGATGATGTGGTTATGACCCATCTTGATGTAGCCGATTTCTTTAACGATGTTAACTAAGCATATGATGAATACCCTATAAGTATTTCATGATGAATAAAATATTTATATATTTTGCATCTTTTATTAATATTAATTTCTAATTTATGTTTTATTTTTTTTATGAAGTAGCAATGGATGCCAAACATTTGGGAATGAATAGTGATGGTGATATTTGTCTAATTGATAGTGCTACTACACACACTATACTTAAAAATGAAAAATATTTTTCTCATTTGCAAAAGGGGGAGACAAATGTTAACACTATAAGTGGTAGTGCAAATTTGATTGATGGCTCCGGAAGAGCCACAATATTTCTCCCTGAAGGAACTAAACTAGTTATAAATAATGCACTACTGTCTCCCAAGTCTCAAAGAAATTTGTTAAGTTTTAAAGATATCCGCAAAAATGGGTATCATATCGAGACTCTAAATGAGAAAAATAGTGAATGTCTATTGATTACACAAGTTGTTTCTGGAAAGAAACGTGTGTTAGAAAAGCTGTATTCACTCTCTTCTGGCCTATATTACACGAATATAAATACAGCTGAAACATATCACCTAATAGACCAGAAGTCTATTACTCCCAATGATTTTATGGTTTGGCACGATCGACTTGGACATCCTGGTTCCACCATGATGAGGCGCATAATTGAACATTCACATGGCCATTCATTAGAAAATAAAAAGGTGTTAAATTCTAATGAATTCTCATGTGTTGCATGCTCTCAAGGGAAGTTAATTGTTAGACCTTCACCAACTAAAGTGGGGATTGAATCCCCTGCATTTCTAGAACGAATTCATGGTGATATTTGTGGGCCTGTAGATCCACCATGTGGACCATTTCGATATTTTATGGTGCTAGTTGATGCATCAACGAGATGGTCACATGTATGTCTCTTATCCTCTCGCAACTTGGCATTCGCAAGATTACTTGCTCAAATAATAAAGTTGCGAGCACAATTTCCAGATCACCCAATAAAGAAAATTCGTTTAGATAATGCTGGTGAATATTCATCACATGCTTTTTATGATTATTGCATGTCGATTGGAATAAGTGTTGAAAATCCTGTAGCTCATGTTCACACACAAAATGGTCTAGCCGAATCATTTATCAAACGATTGCAGTTAATTGCTAGACCATTGTTAATGAAATCAAAACTCCCTTTATCTGGTTGGGGACATGCTATACTACATGCAGCAACACTTGTGAGAATTCGGCCGACAAATTATAATAACCTTTCTCCCCTTCAATTAACATTTGGTTATGAGTCCAATATCTCCCATTTAAGAATTTTCGGGTGTGCGGTTTATGTTCCAATTGCACCGCCTCACCGAACTAAATTGGGCCCCCAACGAAGGTTGGGAATATATGTCGGGTATGAATCACCTTCTATAATTAAATATATTGAACCATTAACAGGTGATTTATTTACTGCTAGATTTGCAGATTGTCATTTTGATGAATCTCATTTCCCGACATTAGGGGGAGGTAAGGATCAACCGAAAAAAGAAATCAATTGGAAAATTGCATTAGATTTCCTTGATCCTCGTACAAAAGAATGTGAACTAGAAGTTCAAAGGATCATACATTTGCAACAAATTGCAAATCAATTACCGGATGCATTTAGTGACTCCAGAAGAGTTACTAAATCACATATTCCTGCAGAAAATGTTCCGGTTAAGATTGGTGTCCCTGAAGGACAAATAACAAGTGCTAATGAATCTAAAGCACGCCTGAAGCGTGGTAGACCTCTTGGTTCCAAAGATAAAAACCCTTGAAAGAAAAGAGGAATAATTAAGATTGACGAGTCAAATGAGGATGAACAACTCGCACGTAGTGAGAAAATTCAGCTTCCTGAAGAAGTTGTCTCAGAAGATGTTGCTCCTGAAGAGCATGAGGTTGTAGAAACTTCAATAAATTATATCACTACGGGAAAAAGTTGGAACCGAAGAGAAACAGTCATTGACAATGTTTTTGCATATAATGTAGCACTTGATTTTTTGGAAGAATTTGAGGATCGTGAACCCAGATCGGTTAATGAATGTCGGCGTAGAAATGACTGACCAAAATGGAAAGATGCAATTCAATCCGAGTTGGATTCACTGGCAAAACGAAAAGTATTTGGACCTGTAGTCCAAACACCTGAAGGTGTAAAGCCAGTGGGATACAAATGGGTATTCGTGCGAAAAAGAAATGAGAAAAATGAAGTTGTGAGATATAAAGCACGATTGGTAGCCCAAGGTTTTTCACAAAGACCTGGATTTGACTATGATGAAACATACTCTCCTGTGATGGATGCAATTACATTTAGATATCTTGTAAGTTTTACCGTGCATGAAAAACTTGAAATGCATCTAATGGACGTAGTCACTGCATACTTATACGGTAATCTTGAAAAAGATATCTACATGAAAGTCCCTGAAGGATTCAACATGCCTGAAGCATGTAAATCAAATCCAAGAGAAATTTATTCTATTAAATTGCAAAGGTCTTTGTATGGGCTCAAACAATCCGGACGTATGTGGTATAATCGTCTTACCGAATGTCTAGTCAAGGAAGGTTATACCAATGATCCAATATGTCCATGCGTTTTTATAAAGAAAAATGGATCACGTTTTGTGATAATTGCAGTGTATGTTGATGATCTCAATTTAATCGGGACTCCTGAAGAGCTCGAAGAGGCAGTTGCATATTTAAAGAAAGAATTTGAGATCAAGGATTTTGGAAAGACAAAATTTTGCCTTGGTTTGCAAATTGAACACCTCGAAGGTGGAATTTTTGTCCACCAGACTGCTTACACCCAAAAGGTTTTAAAGAGGTTCTATATGGAAAAGGCACATCCACTAAGTACCCCAATGGTCGTCCGGTCACTCGATCCTAATAAAGACCCTTTCAGACCGCGAGATGAAAATGAAGAGATACTTGGTCTTGAAGTACCATATCTCAGTGCAATTGGTGCACTTATGTACCTTGCTAACTGCACAAGGCCAGATATATCATTTGCAGTTAATTTACTAGCAAGATTTAGTTCATCTCCCACAAGGAGACATTGGAATGGTATAAAACACATTTTTCGCTATCTCCAAGGAACAATTGATCTTGGCCTATTTTATTCAAATAAATCTCGACCTGAATTGCTTGGTTATGCTGATGCTGGGTATTTATCTGACCCACATAAAGCAAGGTCTCAAACTGGATATGTATTCACATGTGGTGGTACAACCATTTCATGGCGATCTACAAAACAGTCACTTGCTGCCACTTCTTCAAATCATGCTGAAATTATAGCAATTCATGAGGCCAGTCGGGAATGTGTTTGGTTAAGGTCAATGATTAATTATATTCGAAAGAATTGTGGATTGTCTCATGACAATAAAAATCCTCCAACTCTATTATATGAAGATAATGCAGCTTGTATAGCTCAACTAAAAGGAGGATACATTAAAGGAGATAGAACTAAACATATTTCACCAAAATTCTTCTTTACTCATGAGTTGCAAAAGAATGGTGAGATTGATGTGCAACAAATCCGCTCAAGTGACAATTTAGCAGATTTATTTACCAAGGCACTACCTACTGCAACATTTGAGAAGCTGGTGAAGCGTATCGGAATGCGTCGATTAAAGGATTCCGCATGATGCTTGGATCAGGGGGAGATTGAATACACTAAGTAATATGTACTCTTTTTCCCTTGCTAGGTTTTTGTCCCACTGGGTTTTTCCCTAGTAAGGTTTTTAACGAGGCATATTCTTTGTGTAATGACGGACATCCAAGGGGGAGTGTTATAAAATAATATATAAAATGGATGTCCTTTCAAATACTTTTAGATGATTCTAGTATAAGCACTTATGATGATCACTTATGATGATCTTTATGTTAGAATTCTAGGAGCCTCTCTTGATGATCACTTATGATGATCTTTATGTTAGAATTCTAGGAGCCTCTCTTGCTCCCTATAAAAGGGTGGTATGCCACCCCATTTTGTACACTCGATGAAAGGAATAAAAGTATTAGTTTTACAACAAGATAAATTTTCTTGGAAACCTTCTGAAAGATTTGTAAGATTCAAACCTAGGCAGTAGACACTTAGAAGACTTTGCAAATACATTGAAAATATTATGGTATACTAGTATTCTATGGGCCAAATTTATTGGACATGGACTTGATGCGCACAAGACCTACCTACTCTCATTCTAATTTGATTTTAAGGCAGAAACTTGTGTGAGACCGTCTCACAGATCTTTTTCTGTGAGACGGATCATTTTAACCCATATTTCAAAATTTAGGGTAGGATAACCCATACTTTTTTTCAGATTTTGATTTGTAAAAAAAGTGATAATGTTTAAGTAAAAAGTGATAATATTTTTAACAAAAGTGATTATCACTTTTTACTTAAACACAATCACTTTTTGCTCAAACATTATCATTTTTTATATATGAGGGCCGTCTCACGGATCTCATTCTGTGAGACGGTCTCACCCAAGACTAGCCCTTTATATAATTACATAAACTTCTTAGCACAAGTGAAACTCTATTTTACTTTGGTATTGTATGTATTACGTGCACTAGTGAAATTCTAGTATATTTTTAAATAATATTAATTATTTTCATTGAAACAATTTTAATTATCAGTTACAATTTCATTGAGAACAATTATAATTGTTTAGTGAAAACATCTTATACTTAATGTTGATGTTGTACCTGTGATTAACAAAATGTTCCATTACTTTGGGCAACATCATAATTTTCCCTTTCTCCTAACGCTAACTCTGATTTTTCTATGTTGTTCGTAATGTTCCTTTTATGCAGTTACAGGGCTGGACAGTTTCAGATCTGGCAATTGCATGAGGAGTGAGAAAAAACCTACAATCATGGAAGTTGAGATTAACTTGGAAGTTTCCTTATTTTTAAGAGTTAAGAGGAGTTACATAGAACATGCAATCTATGGGAGTTGAAGGCTGCAGAATTATCTATAAATAGAGGCTGCCTTCAACGCAAAAATCAGAGAGAAGAAAAGCTCACCAAGACTAAAGCTATCGAGTGCACGTGTTTATTTAGTTTTAAAAATATCATTGTTTCCTCTCTCTTTGTGTGATAGATTAGTTGTAAACTCTATAAAATAATCTAGCACATTAGTTTTGAATCTAGAAGATTTATGTATAGACCGAATTGAGGAGTTGTTCCATAAAAGTTATTCTAGATTCGTAGGGTTGTCAATACCGTATAATTGGCACTGCCGTACCTCGAAGAGGTTTTTGGTTCTTGTTTTACTAATAATATTTTTAGTGAAACAGTATAGACTTATTTATAGTCTATACAAAATTTTGAATACTCTGTTGTTTCGTGTTTTTAATTTTCGCTGCTCTAATTGTTGTCTTCGTTGTTCCATCATCTTTAAGGCAACACCTCTGATAAACACGCACACACACTTTCAGTTGGTATTAGAGCCAACTACTTGATACACTAAGTAGAGATTCTTCTTAGAGTGTGTTTTTACAATGGAGTATCCACTTTCACCCGCGCACTTAAACCTCCCATTCTAGACGGTACTAACTATACTTTTTGGAAGCCTAAAATGCGTATGTGCATCAAATCAATTGATGAACGAGCATGGATGAGTGTTCTTCCTGGTTGGACTCAACCACGAACTACGGCGGGTGATGATAATGAGTCACGAGTCAAGAGAGAACTTGATTGGACCAATGATGAAATCACGGCTGCAAGCTATAATTCAAAGGCGTTGAATGCAATCTTTACCTCGACTGATGTCTCAATGTTCAAGATCATTTCAAATTGCATATCCTCGAAGGAAGCGTGGGATCGATTGCAAGAACATTGTGAAGGATCGGATAGCGTACGAAGGACGAGACTACATATGCTTTGAACCAAATTCGTGAATCTAAGGATGAAAGAAGATGAAACTATTTATGCCTACAACGAAAGGTTGACTGAAATTGCAAACGAAGCTCATTCAGTTGGTGATCCAATATCCAATACAAGGTTAGTTCATAAAATTCTTAGATCTGTCCCTAAACTTTTTTATCCTAAGATATGTGTTATTAAAGAAGCTAAGGACACTTACGTTCTAAGCCAAAATGAATTAATTGGAATATTGAAAACCTATGAGATGAACTTTACTAAAAAGAATGATGAAAGTGATAAGAAAGTTTTAGTTTTTAAAGGTAATGCTTCATCCAGTACTGATAAATCTTCGTATATTACTGAAATTTAAACTGATGATGATGATGTTTTCGAGGAATGTCTCAACAATCCTGATAACATGGCCTTAATTACTAAACAGTTCAAATAATTCTTGAAAAATAGGTCAAACAAGTTTAAAGACAGTATACAACCTAAGGTTCAGATTAATAACACTCAACAATTTTCTGTTAGGAAAAATACTTTCAATCAATCTAGGCAAATTGATAGGAGTAGCAAATTCAAAAATGATGCTGAATTTAGAAAGAAAGTCAACTGTGATGCCTGTTCTAGTTTTGGTCATTATGCTAATGAATGTGCCAACACTTTGCTAAAAAAGAAAATTGAATTTCAGTGCTACTATGAGTGATTAATCTGATGCTGAAAATGAAATTGAAGATGATGTAGAACGTGCTTTTTCTGGCATAATTGATTTTGATGATACGTTTATTGATGATTTGGATGATGATTATTCAGATGATGGGCTAAATGTGCCTACATTCCAGACATCACCAAGTAATGTTAGTCCAGAATCTAACTGTTTTGTAAGTTCAATTTTTGAGACAGCTACTTCAAGCGACATGAACTTATCCAGAAGTGATACAGAAATTGATGATCTTTATAAAACTATTTCTAAACAAGAATCTATGCTTACAAAGAAAGATCATGAGATTTAAAAACTTAAAGATAGGTTGGATGTTTCTATTTTGGATTTCAGAAAATACCCATATGATAAACCCTTAATTAATAATAATTAATTCTTTCAAAAGTCATACAGTTTTTTAAATTGAAAAATTAAATCAAACTCTAAAGTCTATGACTATAGAAAATTCTGATTTAAGAGATTCTTTAACAAAATTAGAAAGTATCTTAACTAAAAAGGACTTGGAGATCTGTAAGCTAAATGAAAAGTTGAAGGAATCTACATTAAACTTCAAGAAATTTTCAGAAGGAAGGACAAAGTTGAACCATGCATTAACGATAGGTAATCCAGGAAAAAATGGACTTGGATATAATGATATGTCTTCTAAACCTTCAAATGCTAAAATGCATATTGTGTTTGTAAAAGTTGAAGCTAGAAATGATTCTAACACCTCTGCTAAAGCACAAGTTTCTGTTGATAAAGGAAATACATGTTGTTACTGCTTAAAAAATGGGCATACACGATCATACTGTTTCAAACGAATGAAAGATAAGAAAACTGACAAAATGTTGTCTAAAATTACTCAATATGCTGAACAACATTCTGTACAAAACGCTTCTGTTTCTAAATCTGATATTATGCGTAATGTTGTGCATATGTCTTTGAAGTCTGTATTCCTGGTTTATGGTACTTTGATAGTGGCTGTAGTAGACACATGACAGGGCAAATTAACTATCTTTCTGATTATAAGGCTTATGATGGTGGAAATGTTACCTATGGAGGTGGTTCTAAAGGTAGAATTATTGGGAAAGGAACACTGAATGTATCTGATTTTCCTAAATTATCAAATGTTTTACATGTTGATGGCTTACTTGCAAACTTGATTAGCATTAGTCAATTATGTGATGATGATCTACATGTTAAATTTGATAAGAAATTTTTGTTATGTTCTGGACAAACATTCTAATTGTGTTATGACAGGAACAAGATCAGTTGATAATTGTTATTTGATTGAATCAAAAGAAATATGCAATAATGTTAAAATTGATGAAAATACTCTTTGGCACAACAAACTTGGTCACGCTAATTATAAACAGATTCAACAACTGATTAGATTTGGAGCTGTTACAGGTTTACCTAAACTTCAGTTTGGAAATACCAAGATTTGTGGCCCATGCCAAAAAGGTAAGCAGGTTAGGGTGTCTCACGAAATGTTGAGACATTGTTCAACAAAACACTGATTTGAACTGATGCATATGGATTTGATGGGTCCAATGGAGACTGAGAGTATGGGTGGTAAGAGATATTCATTGGTTGTGGTTGATGATTACTCAAGATACACTTGGATTGAATTTCTAAAAGAAAAATCTGAAACTTTTTCTGTCTTCAAAATTCTTTATAAAAGATTCAGAATTGTTTTTAACTCTAAAGTATGCAGAATTAGGTCTGATCACAGAAGAGAGTTTGAAAATAGTTCGTTTACTGAATTTTGTGAAAGTAAGGGTATCATGCAAGAGTTTTCTTCACCTAAAAATCCACAACAAAATGGTATTCCTGAAAGGAAGAATAGAACTCTTCAAGAAATGGTTAGAGTTATGCTTTTATCCAAACAACTTTCTAAAAGATTTTAGGTTGAAGCATTAAACACTGCATGTCATATTTCTAATAGAGTTTATATTCGAGCAAACTCAAATGAAACTCCATATGAAATTCTAAATAGGAGAAAACCAAATTTGAAATATTTTCATGTGTTTAGATGTGTTTGCTATATTTTGAATGATAGAGATCAATTGCATAAGTTTGATTCAAAAAGTGACAAGGGATTCTTTTTAGGCTATTCTAGAAATAACAAAGCCTATAGAATTTATAATCTAAGGACTGATACTGTGCAAGAATCTATAAATGTGGTATTTGATGATGATGATAGTCTTACAGGTCAAAACATTGAAGATGATGTATCTGATCTAGTTGAAATTTCAAAAGATTCTGAGAATTCTGATCAAAATCAAAGTGTTGATACAGATGATGCAACACCCGTGCAAATAACTTCGGAAAAGTCAAAATCACCAGAAAATATCTATGAATATCAGAAAACACCATCTACCAGAATACTTAAGAATTATCCTCAAGACCAGATCATAGGTGAACAATTTACAGGTGTTCAATCAAGAAGAAGAATGAGTATCAATTCAAAAGATGTGGTAAGGTCTATATGCATGTCATCCATGTGCAACAAGGTAACTCATGAGTGTTATCATTCTATGATTGAGCCTAAAGATATTGTTAAAGCTTTAAATGATGAAAATTGGGTAAATGTTATGCATGAAGAATTAAATCAGTTTGTTAGAAATGATGTATGGACTCTTATTCCTAGACCTGATAGTGTCAATGTTATAGGAACTAAGTAGATATTTAAAAACAAAACTGATGAAATAGAAAACATCATTAGAAACAAAGCTAGGCCTGTGGCTCAAGGTTACACTCATGTTTAAGGTATAGATTTGATGAAACATTTTCTCCTATAGCTAGAATCGAGTCTATTAGATTATTACTTGTCATTGCATGTTTAATTGATATAAAGTTGCATCAAATGGATGTTAAGGCTGCATTCTTGAATGGAATTCTTATGGAAGAAGCTTATGTTGAACAACCAAAAGGTTTTGAAAATCCTGAATTTCCTGACCATGTATTTAAATTGAAGAAGGCCTTATATGGATTAAAACAAGCGCCTAGAGCATGGTATGAAAGACTAACTGATTTCCTAATTGAATTTGGATTTGTTAGAGGAGAGGCTGATAGAACTCTTTTTATTAAGTATGCTAATAATGATATTATGATTGCTCAAATCTATATTGATGATATAGTATTTGGATCTACTTGTGATCATATGCTTAAATTGTTTGTGAATGAAATGACATCTACTTTTGAAATGTCTATGATTGGTGATTTAAATTACTTTCTAGGACTTCAGATTAAACAACATAAAGATGGCTTTTTTATTACTCAAAGCAAGTATGCTAAAAGCTTAGTTAAAAGATTCGGCTTAGATAATTCTAAACACATGAAGACACCTATGGGATCAACTCAGAAACTGAGTAAAGACAATGTTGGACAAAATGTTGATCCAACATTATACAGATCAATGATCGAAAGTCTTCTGTATTTAAGCTCTAGTAGGCCTGATATCATGTTCAATGTATGCTTGTGTGCTAGATATCAATCTAATCCTAAAGAATCACATATGAATGTTGTTAAAAGAATTATACGATATGTTGCAAGCACATGTGATTTGGGCATATGGTATAACAAAGACACTAAATGTACTTTAACAGGAAATAGTGATGCAGATTGGGCAGGTGATAGTGATGATCGAAAGAATACAAGTGGTGGTTATTTCTACATGGGAAATAAATTAATCTCATGGCACAGTAGGAAACAAAACTGCGTTTCTCAATCCACTGCTGAATCTGAATATATTGCAGCATGGAGTTGTTGTACTCAATTACTTTGGTTGCAAAAAATGTTCAATGATTATGGCATTAAAAATGATGGGCTAACTGTATTTTGTGATAATACTAGTGCTATAAATATATCTAAGAATCATGTGCAACATTCTTTGACAAAGCATATAAGTATTAGACACCATTTTATTAGAGATCGTGTTGAGAAGGAGATTGTGAAGTTAGAATATATATCTACTGAGAAACAACTAGCTGATATTTTTACAAAAGCCCTTGATGATAAGAGATTTTCATCCCTTCGAAAATCTCTTGGATTATGCACTATCTGAAAAATTCTAACTAAATGTTGTATCGAATGTGTAAACATTTGAGACAACATATGGAATGGTCTTTTAGATTTTTCTGGATATTTTTGTGTGTTAGATTTTAAATAATTCTTCTGTGTAAATGTTATTTGAGACTTGAAAAAGTGTTGCAAAATTTTTTGTTCTGGACATACATCTCTTAAATGCAAAAAGGGATCACAATTTAGATGCTTAAAAATCACTGAGTAACTATGGGACACGGAGCTCACTACTACGATGTTCTCTTTTCAAAAGGTGATTAAATCATGCATCAAATTATTCATATATCCATTGAGTAACTATGGGGCACGAAGTTCGCTACTACGATGCACTCTTTTCAAAAGATAGATCAATGTGAAATTGTGAAGAAAAAAAATGTGCAACACAAATGAAGCAAATTTATGTAAAAACAGTGTTGAGATGTATGTGGGTCAACATTTTGAGAGACATTAAAATGGTTCGAATTTCAGTTACCTTTATGAATTATTTATTTTCTGAATATTAGAATAATTTTTCAATTTTATTTCCAGGTCAGCATTTAATTCCAAATATTTATTGCATTTCTTTATTTTTTTTATTTTTTTTAAATTTGGGCAGTTTATTTTTTCCTAGTTTTTCTCCCACAAACTTCACACGATCAAATTCATGGCAGAAGTTATCTCCCACTATTCCACTATTCAAATCCACTTCTGAAAAATTACTTCTGATCAATCTGGTTTGCCGGCACCCAAAAATAAGGGTCGATCCCACGGGAATGGTGAAACTCAATTGAATAAATTGTTTACGAAAGCAATAAAATGGGGGAGGGGAGTTTGGTTGGTGGTTTCTAATCTTATATAATAAAAGGAGGAAAGTACTCTCCTGAGCTCGACATGTGGCTCTCCAGATCTTGACATGTGTACGCCACGTCATTATTTAATTTTCTTTCTTCTTTGTCTGTTTGCCTTCTCACTCTCACCGTTTCATCTTTCACCATTTATGCACAGGCAGATAGATGGGTCTGCTCGATCTCGCCCCGGCTTCCTCCATCTTCTTGGTGTTTATGAAGCTCCTTCAACTTCTTCTCCTGACCCTTCTTTACTTCAGAGGTAAATCCTGCACACGTATTTATAATTGATTAACTACAACATCTAACAATGAAGAAATTAAAGAACTAAGCCAAAAAAAAGAAAGAGGAAATTCAATAGTGTTATTAAATTAGTAGAAGAATCAGATAAAATTCCCTATAAAAACCATTCCAATTCAAAGAACAAACCCTTTTGATCGAATTTCTAACATGAACTACTCATCCAGTATAGTGCTTAAATTCACAAAGGGAAAGTATAGATCAAGAGTGTAGATCAACTCCTGAAGAAAGAGGAGAATTCAGGTTAAACCTTCGTGAATTTGCAAAAATTAGGGGAAGCTGTCATTATTAGTATTGTGTACAATGATGCTCTCTTGACGTTGAGTCCCAATTACCGGAAATAATTTCCTTTTCTTTTATTGTCATCTAAAATCTATTGGAGCACATTTTCTATTGTCGGTACCATAATAATTTGATTTGATTTATGTTATTTGCAGAGTGCAGGAAATATGAGGACTTCCATGAGCAAAACTCAAACACTGAGAGGAGTTGGTTGGGATGTTGCAGCAATAGGAAATGGTTCGCTCGATAAGGATAATTTCATTTTTTTTATCTATATTATCCTAAGACTGATATGAAGTAATGTGAGTTAATATCTGGAGGATCTTAAGATTACACAATTCTTTTTTTAAAATTTAAATTAGCATATATAGGTGGTATTTGAGGAAGGTCAGGATAAATTATTTGGATTTCATTTAGAAGTGAATTCACCTTAGACCTATTGAAGAATTGTGGCTTGGTTCTCTCTCTTTTAAACTGCTTGCATCTCTATATTCTGAAAATTGAATTCACAAACCTCCAAAGATGTTGCCAACTGATACCACCATTTGACATATATTGTAAATAAAATATTGTATCATCTATGATCCATGAGGCAGCAATGTTGTAAGAGTAATATGAGGATTAGTGAATCTTCGTAAGTGTAATTTGGTTAAGATTTTTTCTAGAACCAAGAAGAAAAGAGTCATAAAATCTTAGTGTTGAAGCATAATGGTAAGCTGGGTAAGTTTCACATATTACTCGATGCATAAATAATATGCCTATTTTCTCAATCAATCTAGAAAAGGATTAATTATTTCCTTGATGTTTAATGAGGCAAGTTAAGAATCACAACAATCTTATGTATATTCTTTATCTTCCTAATTTTTTCTACTTTGAGTTTATATACTCGACATTTGAAATTGGTATTTTAACGTCAGGTTCAACAAACACTCGATATTAGCACTCAAAATGACTCAATTCTTAGAGACATATGTATTGATCATTAATTTTGACTTTTGGCAGGTAGTAGAAGAGGAAGAACAAAAAAATGAAGAAGAAAAACCAGAGGTGATTTTTGAGGCGATTATGTTGCAAGGCGTTCAGGTTTTCTTAGTTAATCAATTTAATTAGGTTTAATAATGTTTGTAACTGTATTTGTTTTAAGCAATTGTGATTTGAAAATGCTGTTTTTTGTTTATTAGCTAATAAGAGAAGCTTTGGAGATCTCGACGATGATGAAGACAATATTTTTGGGACAAAGAAGGTCGATCTCTTTTACTTACTGCTTTAGTAGTTTGAGTATTTTGCTGCAAATTTACATATTTATTACACTATGCTGTCGCATTGTGTAGCTTTATGTGTAGGATTTATGGTTTTAGTCCTGAATATCATTCTCTCTTGCTAATTAGCATAAACCATAGTATAATTTTGTGAAAATTTTCTTATCAGGTCATCCAATTAAGATTTTGAATTTCCAGTTTCCTTCTTTCTAAAAGTGAGAACAAAGAGGTTGGTTTCGAATTGATTTACTTTCTCTTTCTTTATGTGTTGTAATATTTACTTAAAACAAAATTGTCGTGTTTTAGAAATGCAAAAAATTATGGGAAAATTTTGAAGATGGGTTGCATTGAAGTCACGGAAGATCACAAGATAACACCACTGTTAAGATTTTTCACTTCAAAGAGTGAGGAAGAGCCACTCTATTACATGGCATCAGACAACTTACAAGGTGCCAGCTCCATTCTTAGAGAAATTGTTCCAGAATGGTATTGAGGTATGCACTCATTGTTTAATGAGGCAAGTTAAGAATCAAAGCAATCTTATATATATTCTTAACTTCCTAATTTTCTTTACTTTGAGTTTACTCGGCATTTGGAACTGGTATTTTAACGCTAGATTCAACAAACACTCGATATTAACACTCAAAGGCCTTACAAGAAATGTTTAGAATGAAGTTAGTTGTGTCTCTCTAGAGCTTGCCATGTGTCACTTTTAAGCTATTATTCTTTTGACACGTGTTATACGCTAAAGAGACGTCAAGAGTTGAAATGTTGATTCCGAGTATTCGATTGAAACCATCGCGTAGCATGGTAATGAATGTGGAGACTCTTCTGGATATTCTTAATGATGTTGACGGTATTAGAACTTCCACTTTTAATAACAAGTCTTCTCACGTATAATAAAAGCATTGAGCATCGAACAATCAATCTATGTTATGTGCTCTTATCTTATGTTTCTTTGTTTCATTTTGTAAAATCGTAATACTGACTTTAATATTTTATATCCAGTTCATTGGAAATTATCAGAGAATTACCTGTAGGGTGCATTAAAATCAGAGAATTGTTCTAAACATTGAAACTTACACACACTTTATCTTTATTTAATCAGATTGCTTTGATGGTGTGTGATGACCTTTGGAAGTCAAGGATTTTGTTTTGCTGGAGAATGGGATCATCACTCTGTACCTAGAGCGACCACTAAAATGTTTCCTTTTTTTTTTCTTTCTTGATAATTTAGAATACAATAATTTTCTTTGATTGTTATTTGTGAATTGTGAATGCTAGATGCAGTCACCTGAATTAGATGAACATGCATGATCGATGCAGTTCATCAGATGTATATGAAACACCACCCACCCATCAAGTACCGTTAAGTGCTTCTGATTAATTGGTATCTTCAGTCAAGTTTTAGTGCTTTATTGATGTACTGATAAAATGTTAGAACGAATTTTGTGTACTATTATACGCGTTAGTTTATATAAATTCAAACAGAGCTATAGAACTGTAGTTTCTGATCTGTGTTGGCCTAAGCATTACTGATTTGTCTCAGACTCTTCTAATATTCAGTTTATTTATTGATTTTGATATTTAGAGAGATTTATTTTTGCATTTATGCCCGATTTAGACTGCGTGTGTAATTGGAATATTTGCGTTGTGCATTAACATAATATTACGCCTTAAAAGATTGTCGTTTATCTCTTGCAGTGAGTAATTTAATTATGAGTGTATCTAGAATCTGCGAATTCCTTCTGTAATTTGAGCTCTTAAATTGTGGAAGTATAATATTATTATTTTTTCTTAGATCCCCAAGTATGACATATTTGAGAATATCAATTATTTGAAAGAGTTAGCAGAGATGCCGCAGTTGACACGATGACACCAGAGAGACTACTCCAGAAGCCTTTGTGCTTTACACCGCACTGTGAGTAGGCTAGGCTTTAATCTATTGTAGTAATCTTTGTTGAATGTGTTTGCAGTTTTTTGGTGATAGCATAACTTTGTGGTGCTTACTATATCAATTAAATTTATGCATTTTTTATCTCAGAATTCACCCATTTTGCAGACATTGCAGCCTCAAATTCTGAAAAAGAAGAAGAAGCTAGGCAACTATGTTTATATGCTTATTATTGACGGGTTGGAATGTTGTTGTTCTTATTGCTGCAGTTCTTACTTGGCAAGAAAATGCTATCGAGGCTGCTCATTTCATCTCACACTTCCCATGAGGGGCTGCTATCATCTTTCTCAAACACCTGTTGTGCATCATGTTGCTAATATTTGAATAACTTGGTTTATGGTTCTATATTACTGTATTAGACTAAGAATGAAAAACACCTCCACCACAAAACGACTTTTTAAATGCATTTTAGGACTTCGATCAGGTGTGTTTATATTATGTGTATATTGATGCCATACTCAAGAAGATATATGACTTTGTGCTAAAAAAAGATTGGGCTTTCAAACCAACAGGAAAAATCAATCATTCTATCATTTAAAAATGTGTTTCGTTTATTAGGAATAAAACTTCATATGTCATATGTAATGGGACACTGGTTTTCACTTGATTGTTTTTAGTTTTATTATGCACAATGCACTAATATACCGGTACATCATTTCTAACGATTATGCTTCACTTGGCAGTTTCGAGAATCAATAACAGATTGAGGCCCCTGCTTTTGTCACTGTTGCTCGCAGCCGATAACCATCCATTGTTGCAGCCATAGAAGAATGATACCAATCGATATGCTAAGCTATTGTGAGAAACAGATGCAACCGAAGAATAGAAATGTATAATTGCCTCACCCAATTCCATTAATAAAAGCTCTAACTTCTATTTTTGGTCTGGCTAATGCCTGATTTATTTTATTTATGTGAATTCTCACTTTGAATTTACGTGAAATGACCTCCATGATTGGCACAGTATGTTGTGAATACCAATTTGTTGAAGCAGCGCAAGTTGGTTATATATCCATTCATTGAAAATTGTAGGTCTATAGACTTTGAGTCAACTCCAATGGTTTGTTGTGATATTTGTCAACATTGGCTGCACTGTCCCTGTATAGAATCAGGTTAATTTTGTTTATTTGAGCGGTGATTTTAAGATATTCATTTAATCAAAGAGATTTTATTGATGCTTCGTTTATGAAGGGAAGGAATATAATGAATTTGAAGGAAATGATTTTGAAACATGAAGATGAATATAAAAGCTTGGAAGGAGAAGACTTTTATTGGCGAAGAAACTATTTACGAGTAAAAATAGAACAAAGCTTGGGTTTTTTACCAAATTATTGTATTTTAAATAATAATTCGTAAAATACGGTACATTTTTAAAATTGTATTAAACTATAGTAAAACGCGGTGGGGCACAGCGTTTCTATAACAATGATGCGAGGCCCCAAAGCGTTTTTGTACTGACATGTGTTTTAGATTTTTTATTTATTTTTTTCAAATTTTGTGCTTCAAAATATGTTTAACGCTTGTTTAACCCCAAGCGTTTTCCTTAATTATGTATATGTATGTGTTATTATATGGAGTATGTTACATGCAGCATACGCACAACATGCCATCTATAAAAAATACGGAGTAATAAATAAAACTTATTTTTTTTAACTGTTTTTAACGTTATGATTTATTAAAAAATAAGGAGTTATATTTTTTTAATCTCCATGCATACATTATGCATATTTAACATTGATACTATTATTAGTTAAAAAAAAAAACATTTGATATTATTAAAGCAAATATTACGAAATACTTATTTTATTATACTCTCTTCGTTTTTATTATAATTTTTTTATTATTCTCATTCTCTTTTTTGAATAATATTATTCACACTATTTTATCTTTACCCTCTAACCATTAATTATTAATATAAATTGTTATTAACTCTATTTATAAACAATTACTTTATTTATAGGTGAACTTCACAATACGTCATCATACCCTTGACTAACTTATCTATTTTATATACTCCCTCCGTCTATTTATAAGTTTTTCATTTTATCATTTTGGTTCGTTCGCCTATAATTCTCATATCCAATTAATAAATATCTTTTACTAATATTTTATTTGTATACTTCACTTTATATTTAAAGTTTCTTTTTATTTTTCTTTCTCAATCACATCACTTGCATTATATATATTATTTAATCACTTTTCTTAATTCATGTGCCAAAAAGTAACGGAAAATTTATAACTGAACGAATATAATAAGTTAATAAATAATTTTTAAAACTTGTGTCCGAAAAAATTAGAAGAATAAATTTAAAAAGAGAGTATGTCATTAAATTAAAAAAAACATTGTCCTAAAATAATTTTTTACTTATTAAAAAATGCATGAAAAAAAAATCCATTTTTTAAATAGATGGTATGCTTCAGGGAACATATACTCCTACTCAAAATACTTAGCCATACATAATTAAGGAAAACGCTTGGCCCCAAAGCGTTTTCCAATTTTTTTTTTTTTTTTTTTAATTTGTTAAACATATTTTGAAGCACAAAATGTGAAAAAAAATAAAGGAAACACGTGGGGCTCCGCGTTTTCTATTTTTAAATTAATTTTTCCCTAAACAAATAATATATATTACATTTGGACCACAAAACGCGTGAGAGCTGCGCGTTTTGGGTCAATTTTAATAAATAAAAAAATTGAAACACATGTCAGTGCAAAAACGCTTTGGGGCCTCGCGTCATTGTTACAGAAACGCTTTGCTCCACCACGTTTTACTATAGTTTAATACAGTTTTTAAAATGTGCCGTATTTTACAAATTAATTATTTAAAATACAATAATTTGATAAAAAAAAACCCCACAAAGCTTTATATGGGGAAGAAATTGAAAAAAAAAAAACATTCTTCCAGAAATTGAGAAAATTAGACTACCGAATTTTATGTTAAAAAATATAATTTTATACATTACAAAAACAAAATACAATAAAAGACCCGTGCATCGCACGGGCCAAAATCTAGTTCTACTAAAAGCAATAAAAATAACACGTAAACAAATAAAAGGAAATTCTAGTTCTCGGATTTGCTTTCCCTTGAATAATTCTCATACACAATTAAAATTCACAAATATCTAAACTCTTTTATGAATCTTGCCCCTAAACCAGTGGTACGACCAAACTAGTTCGAATTATTTCTTAAGTTTAATTAATTAAAAGGTACGACCTCTAATTAACCTATTCTAATGAATAACCTCAAAACATGTATTCGAGATTCAACTCACAGAATGCATTAACGAACCAAACTAATAGAGCAAACTAGACTATGAATACGAGACGCTCGTTTCATACAATCTAGACTTCGCTATCCCTAGGGTGTTCTACCCTATTTGCTACTTCAATTATACAATTATAGCGTGCAATATAGCTAGAAATAATTAATTGATCATGCAAGTTGATCAGGCTCACAAAATAATTAAACATTACATGCATAGCATAAAACAAATAACGAAGAAATCAAATAGAAAGGATTGAGAAATTCGTTACTAAATAATCGAGAATTAAATCATAACAAATGTTTGCACCTCCTCGAACTAGAAAATAAATTAGCCGAACATGGCTATAAAAATATCACGACAAACTCTCATAGAAAACTCTCCTCTCAAAATTGACGGCAGCTTCCTCCGATTCACGAACGGCGGCCTCCTTCCTGCTCCCAGGAATACCTTGGATTAGGTATTAAGATTTTTGCTCCATGGGCACATCAATTGGGCTCTTAGTTAAATTCTAATATTATTCACGAAATGGGCTCAATTAAAAGACCAACTAATGTGCCAAAATAATGGCATGGTCGGCAACTGTACACAATTTTTCTGCATTGCTAAATTGTCAACACTAAGCTCCATAGTGTTGGATATCTTTATTTGCATTTAGCTCAATCGACACATGTCTCATGTATCTCCACACTTGGTCTGTTACATGTATCTTCAAAATACTTCAATTATATCTAAATAAAGTAGAAAATAAAATATCAAAGTATATGAAAACACAAAGTAATAAGTCGAGAAATCACAATAAAATATCAAATTAATTCTCATAGAATTCTTAATTAAAGCACACAAATATGCAATAATTTCGACTCATGGATCACAATCTCTATCTCTATATAAGACTCTCAATCAAAATGAATGTCTACTCATCTTATACATTGCATCATTAACTTATTGGCACAAGGAATTAAAAGGTATATTTGTAGTTCCAAGACTACAAAATAGGGTTGAATTATTACTAGCCTACAATATTCATTAAGATTTCTTGTAATTTGAAAAGGCTTTTAAACTTCTGATTTGATTGTTGCAGACCTTTATAGATGGAAAATTCATCATCTTCTTCACCGAAACCTAGCTCAAACCCTTCTTCCTCATCCATCTCTCAAACAAACCTTAACCTACTATCATCTATGGCGTCCTCTCCAAACGTTTCAGAAAATATTGCATCAACTGAACCCGACTCACCCACTATTACGATTGGGTCGATTGAAATTCAAATTCCCACAATGCAAAATTCTGTTTCTGAAACACCAAAAGCTCCAGAAATTCCATCCACTGAAACTCCTAAAATTACCCCATCCGGACTTTGGACCTCTGGATATTCGCACAGAAATTGCTCAAGATTCAAAATCCATTTTTGTACTAGAATCTTCAAGTGCTCCACCGGAAACAGAGGGTGTGCCTTAGAATGACGGGTCTTCTAAAAATGACACTCTTCAAACCTTTCTGATGCAAAACTTCTTTCCTCTGGGCACTCCGTTCAAAGTTCTACAACAAGCATTTGAATCACTTAGTAAAAAAGATAATATATCCTGTGATAGTCCTTGGAGATGAAGAGTTTGACAATGCAATGTTCAAATCCACTCATTCTCCAGATTCTTCCAAAGGTAAAAATTTTAAATCATCCTCTTCATCCTCTGATGAAACACTTGCTTCTAGATTTCAAAGAGTTCATCGTAAAAGAAAGAGCACCCCAATTCGAAAGTGGGGGAGTCGAAGAAAATCACAAAGAACTCTTGGAAAGAGGGTGGACTACACTGGGAAAGCAAAGAAGGGGCATACTGATGGTGGTTCTTCAAATCCAGTGCATGTGGCTGATTCTAAATCTGATTCTCCTACCGAGAAAGCTTCTTCTGATGATCAATTCAATCCGGTTGATGAGGATACAGTTACTAATGATGTCCAAATGGAAGGAAACACTGATGATCATAATAATGCTGCTGAGTCCGAAAATGTTGCCTCTCCGATGGCAACATCCGAAAGTTCGTCACCACCATCATCCTCTGACCCTTCTGATGAGGATGGTGACAGTGACAACGAGGTACAATCTGACCCTTTATTTAGTTTGAATGATGAAGAAGAACTTAGAAACGATCAAAACAGTGAAAGATATAGGACAATTCGAACACGGCTGATTGCTAGTGAAAGGGTAATCAAATTTTCAGACTTTGAAGAGGTTAATATGATAGGATTTTTAGAAGAGATATCCTTGTTATATTCCTTACAATTTGCATACCCATATTATGTTGAGTGGATTTATGAATTTTATGCAAATGTAAGCAAGTTTACCTCAAGAGTAGAGTCTCCTAGTTATGGAAATGTGTGGTTCCGTGGTAACACTATTGCTATCACTCCTAGACTTATAAACATTATGCTCAAGACTAGGATTATGGATGATCCTGTTGTGTCTGATCACAATGAGGTTATCTCAGTTATCACTAGGGGTCGAGTCAAAAAATGGAAACACAAACTTTTAGCCTCCCGTTTAACTAGCTTGTATTCTGTGTTACATAAGCTGGTGTGTTACAATTAGCTACCTACCACAAACAACACTACCCTTACTCTAGATCAAGCCATCCTCTTATATAAGATAGGGCACCTCAAACAGTTTAATCTTGGTCAAACTATCTTTGACAACATGATGTCGTATGGGCGTAATCTGAAGGGAAAGGGACTTCTTCCTTATCCTTGTCTGATCTACAAGTTCCTTGAAGACAAAGAGTTATTTCGACCAGAAAATGAGGTAATCAGTGGTTATGTACCTCACTACACCATCTCGCATCAACTGAAGACAGGAAACCGAGTGCGTGATCTGCCACTTCATGGCAGACGACATGTTCCTGAAGATGTGCCATCTTCTTCACAACACAATTTGCATACAGGTTTTATTGCCTCTGTGCACTTGTCTCCCACTTACATACAGGAGCAGATCGAGTACATCCAAACCACGATAACCAATCTTCAAAGCACGGTTGAAGACTTGCTTCTCCAGAAGCAATTTTGGCAACACTTGCTTTCTACTCCAACAGGGGGAGTAGCTGATGCTGATGTTACAGGTGGTGATAATGTTCCTAATGCTGGTGATGGATCATTTCCTAGAGCAACTGATGTTGATGACGTTCCAGTTGCTGATCAACCAAATATTGATACAGTTCATACTGTAGCTGAAAATGTCGATGCAGTTCAACAAGTTCAAGACCAAAACGATGAAGACCTCCATACACTTTATGGAGACATTTGATTAAAGCATGAAGACAGTGGGAGAACTTGTGTTGAGGGGGAGTACGTGCAGACTACATGAAGATGCAGCTGATATCATTTCGGCCCAATCCTTGCCCTCAATGCACCTTTATATTTTTCTCCGAGAAAAAATCATTTTACGTCCTGTAACTTAGGCCTAATCCAATTTATATCCTTTAAGTTTTCACTTTTTCGATTTACATCCTTTTTGGTCCAATTTACGTCCTTTTCGCCGAAATTTTTTCAAACTCACCGGAAAGTGAGGAATAAATTGGGATTCCGGCCAAATAGTCCAATTTACGTCCTTTAAGTTTGAAATTTTAAAATTTAATAAATAAATTTTCTAAAAATATCTTTAAAATTTTCAAAATATTATTAAAAATCTGAAAAACATCATTAAAATTAAAAATTATAAAATGTGAAAAATAAAATTCAAAATACCTTATTTAATTTTTTAAAAATCTCATTAAATATTATAAAATATGTAAAATAAAAATAAAAGATTTTACAATTCAAAATATCGAAAATGTTTAACTTAAAATTAAGAAATTCGAAAATCTCATTAAAAATTCTAAAAATCTCTTTAATTTTTTTAAAATGTGTAGATTAAATATTAAAAAATTTAAAAACCCATAAGAATAATAAAAATTATTAATATGTCATTAAAAAACAGACTTGATTCAGACTCATCCGCCAATAAAGTTTTTCTCGAACTCCTAAATTTTTTTGTATTCCACGCCTTGATTGATTGTAGAACCATGTCAAATTCATTTTATTGAGGTTTTTAGAATTGTATAATTTTTAATTTTATTTTAAACATTTTTTAAATTTTAATTTATAGATTTTTTATATTTAGAATTTTATGTTTTTATGAGATTTTTAGAATTTTTTTTTTAATTTACAATATTTAAAATTTTTAGAATTGTAGATTTTTTAATTTTTTGTTTTTAGAATTTTTTATTTTTATTTTACACAATTTATAAATTTTAATGATATTTTTAGTTTTTAATGAGATTTTTAATTTTTTAAAGAATTTTTTAATTATTAATTTTTAATTTTCAAACTTAAAGGATGTAAATTGGACTATTTGACCGGAATTCCAATTTTCCGGCGAAAAGGACATAAATTGGACCTAAAAGGACATAAATTGGACACACTAGGACGTAAATTGAAAAAGTGAAAACTTAAAGGATATAAACTGGATTAGGCCTAAGTTACAGGACGTAATATGAAATTTTCTCTTTTTCTCCTTGTTGTAATGCTTAATATTTAATTATGTTGTTTTATTTCTATTTGAAAACAATTTTATTTCAGTATTGTTTTTTGATATTTCAGTTTATTAGGATTTCCTTATTATTATTTTAGGATTTCTTTTTGTTGTTATTTATTTCAATTTTTAATCTAAACACATTGTTTTTAGTGTTTAGAGCAAGACTTGTCACCTACATTTGGTTATTACAGTTTTATGTCACACTACAAAAAAGAGGTGTTTTACTGACGGTTATACCGATGGATATTCAGTCGGTATTGGCTCTTACCGACGGAATTACCGACGGATTTTATCCGTCGTCAATGAATTGGTCGGTAGTGGTTACCGACGGAAAATATGCGTCCGTCGGTATATGCCGACGGATTCCCGACGGATTCAAACCAACCCGTTTTCAAACCGGGTCGCCTATACCGACGGATTCAATTCCGTCGGCAGTCAAGCCAACCCGTTTTCAAACCAAGTTTTCAAACCGGGTCGCCTTTACTGACGGATCCCAAATCAATTTTTCGTCGGTAGATCCGTCGGTATATTTTGGACTTAAATTTTATTATTTTAATTTACCGACGGAATTTTCCGTCGGTAAGTATTAAATTTTTTTAAAAAAAATGAAATTCCGTCGGCTCGCCCGTCGGTATTACCGACGCTACACCGACGGAATAGTCCGTCGGTAAGTACCAAAAATTTAAAAAAAAAATTTATTTGCGATCGGGATCCGACCCGATCAAAATTGCTTAAATAATTGCTTAAAATTCAATACACGATCAAAATTCAATACACGATCAAAATTGCTTAAATAATTCAATACACAAATCTACATTACATCCAACAGAATAAACAAAATCGTGCTAAGGCATCGAATGGTGTTCCGGAATTGACAGAGGATCGATCAAGTAAGAAGCAAATAGAATTTTGTTGCTGATTATGACAACTATACCCCTCACTAGAATGCTTGAAAAAGCTCTGTGAAATATTAAAACAACATAGTAAACATTAACAAAAACTTATATGAGAAATAATTTAACAAGAATGTGAGTATATTAATACGTACCGTGGAGTATATTAAATTGTCCTTCGCTGACTCGACTCCATCCCTGCCATTTCAAAATCAATTCCAAAGAATCAAGATTCAATTGTCATTTTATATATTTAAACATAAACATAAATTAAATTATCATAAAAATTGAACATACCTCAACAGAGATCAAGTAACTTCATTAGGCTCGCATAGTTTCGGTCATGCTGATAGTTCAAAGATAAGAGATTTAGAGTACAATAAATAAATCAATAATTCAAGGAATAATTATTAATTCAACGCGAACTGTCGGTAAATCTACACAGATTGATCATATTCTTATATCAAGAGGTTATCTTATCTGCATCTAAACAGAGCTTTTTCGAGCCAAGATGCAACCAAGACATATAAAGCAAAAAAATCGAGACAGAGAGGCGTAAAGAAATTGTTACATTATGGAAACATAGTTTTTTCACCACTATACAATTACCATTGCAAGAAATAAAATCATTCCTTATATAAACATGAATATACAAGTAATTGAATTAAATTAAATGTTTCGATGATGAATAAAAAAAACGTACCTTTCAAACGAAGACGGCGACGGCAGAGGAGGCGGTGGGCGACGGCAGAGGAGGCGGTGGGCGACGGCTTTCTTGGAGAGAGGATGGGCGGCGGTCGCGACCACGACAAGGAGGCTTTATATTCGGAAAGGAGGTGGAGTGGGGGAGGGGGAGAGGGAGAGACATAGAGAGATTGAGGGAAAATACGCGTGAAATGAGAGAAAACTACATTTATAATCGGAAATGCCGACGGATATGCCGACGGATAATTCGGTCGGCTTTGGCTCGTTGCCGTTAGCGACGGAAATGGCGACGGATATTTCGGTCGGCTTTGGCTCGTTGCCGTTAGCGACGGAAATGGCGACGGATATTTCGGTCGGATTTGGCTCGTTGCCGTTAGCGACGGAAATGGCGACGGATATTTCGGTCGGCTTTGGCTCGTTGCCGTTAGCGACGGAAATGGCGACGGATATGTTCCGTCGCCATTGGATTTTTATAACCAAATGATAAATAATTAAATTATAAGTTAATTAATAAAATAACCAAATGATAAATAATTAAATTATAAGTTAATTAATAAAATAACCAAATGATAAATAATTAAATTATAAGTTATAACCAAATGATAAATAATGAAATCTTATAAATTGTACAAAATAAAATAGCTAGGTTACATTAATTTAATATTGATCTTCATCTTCGTCTTCATTTTCATTATTTGCCACATCTTCCTCTTCCTCCTCATCTTCTTCATCCTCCCCCTCATCATGTTCATCCTCCTCCTCATGTCCACTATCGTTTTCAATAACAATCAATTGTGGATTTGCAGCCGTCAAGTCTACCGAAAGATTAAAATCTCCCGCAAACACTTCAGTTTGATTCTCTATTTGTTCCATTTGAAACGGAGGTTCATCTTCATCGTTGTTTTCCTTTTGGGGGACCTCCACCATTGACCTTGCCTTCACTTTGCAAACAGCGTGCCATTCTGATCTATTACGTTTTCTAGCTCCTGGATACGTGCAGTAGTAGACTTGAGATACCTGAGAGGCAAATACAAACGGATCATCCCCGCTATACTTCCTTTTCGAATTAACATCCACAAGCTTGTACTCCGGATGAATTTTGGTTCCTAAAGGGGATGTGTCAAACCAATGGCACTTGAACGACATTACGGTTTTCACTGGATATCCCGGATATTCAATTTCAACGACTTCGTGCAACACCCCAAAGTAATCACTTGCATCTGCATTGTAATTCGCACCCCTAAGACAAACACCACTGTTGTTAGTCGTTCTTGTTGATGCATACTCTGATGTATGAAACCTGTAGCCTTTCACAATATAGCCGTTGTAAGTCCTCACACGCCGTAGTGGTCCTTGGCTGAGATCCTGTAAGAACCGGCTCTGAAAATCGTGCGATTGTCCCTATACGTACAGTTAAAATTAACATTAATCAAAACAATTATTTGTTCACGTAAAATTCAATTAATGATACTCACATAACGTTGGAACCATCGGGCAAATTGACGTTGAAGACTAGTATCTATGTCTCTATCTGAGATGTTTTGATCTGCATGTCGTAGTTCTTGTGTATACATCCTAATAATTCACAACACAATTAGATGATAAATGACGCACGTTTAGTGCTATTTAATTAGATGATAAATATATGAAATACTTACTCAATGTAAGGCTGAACTTCATCACAATTCAATAACACGTACGTTTGTGCTATTTCAGCCTCTGTGTGTGTTGACCAATATCGTTCAGTGGCTTTTCCTATAGGTCGCCCCTTAGACTTAAATACAGAGAGCATGCCATCGACTTCTTGTTGCGTACCTCTACCATCGAAGTTACGTGGTTCATTCCTGATCCTCGTGTTGACATGGTCTTCAAAATAATATGAACAAAACATGCCAACCTCTTCATTCAAATACGCATTAACAATCGATGCTTCGACGTTTGCCTTCTGTTTAGCATTGCGCTTCAAGTTGTGGAGATACCTAAAATTATAATAGTTAACAAATTAAAATAAGGCTCCATATACTAAAAACTAATTAAATGAGAGAAATAGAATTGTTCACCTCTCAAATGGGTACATCCACCTGTACTGCACTGGACCACAAATCCTAGCTTCATACGCTAAGTGAACAGGTAAGTGTTCCATCGAGTCAAAGAAGCTAGGTGGGAAAAAACGTTCCAACTTACACAAAATAACTGGAATGTCTCGTTCCAAACGATTCATATCATCAACCTTGATTGTTGTAGACATTAAATCTCTAAAAAAGAGACTTAATTCAGTGACAGCCCTCCACACATTCAGAGGAATAAATTCTCGAAACGCAATAGGTATCAAGCGCTGCATAAAAACATGACAATCATGACTCTTCATCCCTGCAACTTTGCCTTTTGTTGTGTCTACGCATCGACTCATGTTTGACACGTAGCCGTCTGGAAATCTTAACTCTTTAATCCACCTACACAATTCCTGTTTTTGTGCCTTATCTAGTGTGTAGCAAGCCTTTGGATATTTACCTGTACGGGTATCCTGTTCCAACTCATCACGGCGACAGATAGTGTTCAACTCTTCCCTGGACTTTGGAGTATCTTTCGTCTTGCCTTCTGTGTTCATGATTGTGTGAAACACGTTGTCAAACACATTCTTCTCAATGTGCATGACATCCAAATTGTGTCGGAGCAATAGTGAACTCCAATATGGCAAGTCCCAAAAAATACTCTTTTTCTTCCAGTTACCTGGGATTCCTTTGTTGTGTTCTTCTGCATTTTCCTCCGTAGTTTTTTTCAAACCCGTCCACTCAATCTCATGTAACAGACTTTGTCCTGTACGATTAATAAATGTTAGAATAAATGTAACCCAAAAAAACATGTTAAAATAAATGTATAAAATACCATTTCGAACGGGCGGTCGATTGTTTGTGACTGTTCTATTCTTCGTGAAGTCCACCTTATTCCTTCGAAATGGATGATCTCGAGGTAAAAACCTTCGGTGATTATCGAACCATGAAACTTTTCTACTCTTCGGGAGACTGAAAGCTTCAGAATATTCCATACAATACGGACAATAAAGCAGCACGCATCGTGAAGTTCTGTTTCCTAGAAACATCATACGTTTGGACTCCGTTATCCCATAGGAAGATCAAGTCTTTAATAAGAGGCTGGAGATAAACATCAAGTTTATGCTTTGGATTCGACGGACCAGGCACCAATACAGTCAGAAACATTGTTTGAGGTTTCATGCACATCCATGGAGGTAGATTATACGGAGTCAGTATCACCGGCCACAAAGAATACTTCTTTCCATAACTCCCAAACGGTGCAAAACCATCAGTACTCAAGCCTAATCTCACATTCGTCGGTTCACAAGCAAATCCTGGAAACACGTTATCAAGGTGTTTCCAGGCTTTAGAGTCGGACGGATGTCTCATATCCCCAACCTCAGTATCTTCAGAATTTCTTGCATGCCACGTCATGTGTTGAGCTGTAGCACTAGATTGAAACAATCTCATTAAACGAGGAATGATAGGAAGATAATACATCCTCTTGTGTGGCACTTTCTTTTTTGTCTTGCTCGATTGACCACCTGGTCCCTTCCGTCGTGGCTCTTTGTACCGGGGATGGCCACACATTCTACACATAAGAAGATCGCTATCGTCATCACCCCAGTATAACATGCAACCATTCACACAACAATCAATCTTCTCAACCGGCAAACCCATATTCTTCATCAGTTGTTTGCTCTGATGAAACGTCGTAGGTACTTTATTATCGATAGGACAAATCTCACTGCATAATTGTGTCATTTGCTCATATGCTCTGTTAGATAGCTTGTTCTCCGTCTTGATAGCCATAAGTCGAGCATTAAATGACAACTGAGAATGAGAATCACACCCTGGGTACAAATCTTGATCGACTAATTTGAGCATCTCATAAAACTGAAATGCTTCATCCGTTGGTTCCTCCTCTATATGTGACATACCGGCTTCCATCACCATTGTTTGATACATATCGGGTTCTTCCACCCCAAACTCTTGATCGTTACTGGTGCCGACATGCTCAACGTGTACGGGTTGTTCATAAATTGCAGTAGTGTAATAGTACAAGACTTGATCAAAATTATAAGGCCACCGTTGTTCGCCATGACTTGTCCAATTATAGTAATTATCAACGAACCCATTCATAACAACGTGGCATAAGACTTCATCAATGCTTTTAAATGATCTATTCTTACATTTCTTAGCATTACACGGACACCTAATACAATCCTCAGACATGTAATGTGGGTGTAGCTTTGCAAATTCAACAAATGACACGAGTTTATCATAAAATTCAACATTCACATTTCCTTAAACGAGCCTAGGAGTACAATACATCCACCGACGATCCGGCAATTCCATCTGTTAAACAATTTCACCAAAATAAAATTACACACTAAAAATTAAACACTAAAAGTAAAAATTATGTAGTAAAATTACACACTAAAAAATTAAACACTAAATTAAAATTACACACTAAAAAACATACCTTAAATTTTCGCTCCAATCCAAATTTTTCCCTTAATTTTTTGCTCCACACTAAAAATTTTCGCGTGTATTGAGGTTCTGGAACATTTTTCAATACTACATGCCGACGGAAATGTCAGTCCGTCGGTATATCACGCGCCAAAATTCCGTCGGTATTGGCACTACCGACGAAAAATATCAGTCGGTACCAAAGATTTGAAATGTATGTCAAATCAGTCAGATTCCGTTGACCAATTTTCAGTCGGTATTTACATTACCGACGGAATTTCCGTCGGCATTGAACATGTGTCAATACCGACGGAATCACTTTCCGTCGGTAAAGACACGTATAAAAAAAATTTAACTGCGTATTCTTAACACTCCAACCACACTCAAAACAACCTACTTCTTCACAAACATCAAAAATTAAAAAAATACAGAAACTCATGTCTTCATCTTCGACATCCATGAAAATTGTGGTATGCCATTGTGGAAAAGAAGCTCGTGTGTGCATGTCGAAGCAAGAAAAAAGCAGAGGTAGACTATTTTATACTTGCCCAGATTCACTAAATGGTAATGGATGCTCCTTTTTTGTTTGGGCCGATGAACACGAAATTCACGGACAAGGAACGAGTTCACACGGAATGTTTCCGGGCATGGTGAGGAGAATTGACTCACTTTTGCTTGAAAATCAAGAGCTCAACAACAAGTTGAATCATGCGCAACTAGTTGGGGATATGTATAAGGATACATCTGACCAACTAACCTCAAAATTAGGATTTGAAGCTGGAAAAGTTGAAGAGCTAAAGAAGCAGAGGAACTTTCTTGTTGTGGCCATAGTATTCTGTGTTCTACCCTATGTGTTCAAGTTTATAGGTTGGATGTAATCCTAAGTTTATGTCTCTAATATGTATTGCTAATTTTATGTAATGTTAAGTGTATGCATGTAATGTAACCACAACAACAGCCTTTCTTCAAGGCAATTTTCAATGAAAATGTTGTTTATCTATCACATAAAACATCCAAATTTAAATATACACATTCTTAACACATAAAACACACATAACTAAAATTAAACAACTGATACTTAAACATAAAAGTAAATAGTTCAAAAAAAATGTAGATAAAAAATAAATAGTTCTACGAGACATAAAAGTAAATAGTTCTACGAGACATAAAAATAAAATTGTTAAACACATAAAAAAAAAAATATTCAAAGTCACTCATGGACCATAGAGGAATATATCAATGTTATCGTTGCCAACGTACTGCTGACCCATGATGTCATCATCGTGCTGCATGGTCGGGACATAGGCTGAGGGGGCTGAGGGGGCTGGGGGAACAGGCACGTTCACGTTGGCTGTCGGTGGAGGAGCTTGCATGGTTCTCCGATAAACCTACTCGATCTTCTGGTCCGACCACCCCATCTCTCGACCCATATTCACATGCATCACATGCATGTAATGGTTGAATTGTGCCATCGTCACATCAGGAGTTGGGGTGGAAGATACGGAACCCTGCGATGCCGTCTGGGACGGACCAGCGCCGGAAATGACATCAACGCTCATACGACCAAGGCCCAGAACTCGTCCGCGGGTGGTGGGGGCAACTTCCAAATAAGCCCGGTCCACCTCCTCGACTGTAGGGGCACTGTTGGTTCCGGCTTGAGTAGGGTCGACTTGAGTTCCGATCTCGGCAATCCTCCGGTTCATCTCCAACTACATAATTAATAATTTTAAATTAATAGAATAAATTATAAAAAATGTATTTAATTAAACAATTTTATTACTTACGTGGAGGTTAGTTGTGCGCTCGTATGTGGATTGCTGTGTATCAGCATTAAACGGATGAGCAATGCTCATCCGGTCCAAGTGAGTGGGTACACGCCTCGTATCCCGTTCCTAATAATTAAATTTATGTATTATATATATTAAATATATAATTAAATTTATTGAAATTAATTAAAAAATTAATAAACACTTACAATGACCATCGACTGCTCAAGGATGGACCGGGCTCCAGTCCGATGCCTGGACATCCCACCCCCATCGTCGGATCTCCGGTTGGCCTTAGCAATCTCACACTTCCTGATGTACTCCGGATCCAGCCACTCCCTCGTCAATGAATCCCACAACACAACATCATTATCATCCTTACCCAAGCTCTGCGTCGTCCCATCGCTCCGCCATGCCATTCTCAATTCGTACATTAAATCCTTATACCGATGTTGCGCCGATTTACAGAAATACTTGAACATAGCCTGGTCTGAGTACATATTCCGATCCCAAGTGGTTTGTTTTTGCACATATAATAAATTGTTTATTATTGAACAAATTAACAAACATTAATTAAATAATTAAGTAATTAATTACTACCTGAAATTCCTCGAAGTACGCCAACTTTTTTTGTTTTGGGACCTTCGACCAGGTAATTGCACCCGCAGAGATCGGTAAAGAGCCAAAAGCAACCGTGCATGCCCTGGAGACCTCGTTACCAGGTAACAATCTGTGACATTAATTAACAAACAAAACACATTATAAATTAAAACGAATGTGAAATTAATTAATTATTAATTATTAAACAATAAAATTATTTAATTACTTACACTCCTCCACTTGTAGCCCAAACGCGCTCCCGGCCATCCCGAGCAGGAACAGCAGGATGGTCCCGGACAGACGAATGAGACGACGACTGATCAGGCGACGGGTGTGGAATGGGTGGCGGAGGCGACGATAATGGTGTTCGTGACAGTGTAGGCGCCGGCGCCTCGGGTCTAAGTTTGGATCAACTCTTCCTCGATCGGCTACGTGACCCGGAGGCCCCGTGAGATCCCGAGCCACCAGAGGCACCAGCACCATTTCCAGTCATCTATTTAATTTAAACATTTAAATTAATAAATTATATATATAATACTAATTAATTAATAATAAATTTCTTAATTTAATAAAAAACAATAATCTAATAAATTAAAATTTAATCCCTAAATAATAACCTATTTTAAGAAATAATAACCTATTTTAATAAATAATTTTTTATTCAATCAACAATACCTAATTTAATCAATAATAACCTATTTTAATAAATAATTTCCTATTTTATTCAACAATAACTAATTTCCTATTTTATTCAACAATAACTAATTTATTCAATAATTTTCAACTTTAATTAACAATTTTCTATTTTAATTAACAATCTATAACCTAATAAATTTAGTAACAATTTTTTCTAACTTTAAAATAACAATTTTCTAATATAATTAACAAAGCCCCTAATTTAATCAATAATTTCATAATTAGTAAATCAACAATATTAATCTAGCTAATTATAACGTACAATATCATAATTTAATTATGTAATTAACTCCACTCCAACGTATATGCAAATTCAACAATAATATCAATTATATATATAACATCAATTATGCAAAACATGCAATATCGATCTTAACAAATCACATCAATTTATTATAAATAACTATATACATCAACTAGCTATACATATAGGCAATTATCCACTTACAATATCAACTAATTAATTAGATATATCAACTACATACATTCAAAATAATTAACTATATACATCAACTACAAACAATTAATTTCATATTAATCTATATAACAATTTAAATTAACACATGCAATTTAATTCATAATTATAGGCAATACATATATAACTTAAAAATTAATTACTAACAAATTAAGAAAGCGTACCGTATAGATTTTCTAATCGAGTCGAGAGATCACCTCGGCCGAGCCTCTTCTTCGCGCGATGAAGATGAAGACGGAAAGAGTGAGGAGGGAGGAGGGAGGGTTTCTGTAATCTGTTCTTCAGTTTATATACAAAAAAAAAAAAATGCCTTTACCGACGGATATTTCCGTCGGTAATGACCAGATTAATTATGGTAGTTAATGCGGGTCGGTTACCGACGGATATTTCCGTCGGTAATGACCACACTTAATTTTGGGAGTCGATCAAGAAGGCGGTTAGTTAATGCGGGTCGGTTACCGACGGAATATTTACAATACCGACTGAACAATCCGTCGGCCGGTGACCCAAAAACGACACCGTGTAGAGAGTTCTGAGTGTCCGTCGGCATATCCGCCGGTATCCCGTCGGGAAAGCCGACGGAAATTGAATTCCGTCGGCAGAGTCTTCTGACTTTGAATTCCGTCGGTAATCCGTCGGTACAGCCGTCGGAAAGGAAATCCGTCGGTATACATCCGTCGGCATAAACAAGCGTTTTTGTAGTGTCATTTACTTGATGTAAACTTTGTATATTTTTACTTTGAACAGTTCTGTATGTTTAACATCAAAAGTATTGTAGTAGAAAGGCTAAATTGAGGGAGATTGTTGATGTTGTACCGGTGATGAATAAAATGTTCCATCACTTTGGGCAACATCATAATTCGCCCTTTCTCCTAACGCTAACTCCGATTTTTCTATGTTGTTCGTAATGTTCCTTTTATGCAGTTACAGGGCTGGACGGTTCCAAATCTGGCAGTTGCATGAGGAGTGAGAAAAAACCTACAATCATGGAAGTTGAGATTAACTTGGAAGTTTCCTTATTTTTAGAAGTTAAGAGGAGTTACATAGATCATGCAATCTATGGGAGTTGAAGGCTGCAGAATTATCTATAAATAGAGGCTGCCTTCAACGCAAAAATCAGAGAGAAGAAAAGCTCACCAAGATTAAAGCTATCGAGTGCACGTGTGCATTTAGTTTTAGAAATATCATTGTTTCCTCTCTTTGCGTGTGATAGATTAGTTCTAAACTCTATCAAATAATCTAGCACATTAGTTTTGAATCTAGAAAGTTTATGTATAGACCGAATTGAGGAGTTGTTCCATAAAAGTTATTCTAGATTTGTAGGGTTGTCAATACAGTATAATTGGCACTGTCGTACCTCGAAGAGGTTTTTGATTCTTGTTTTACTAATCATATTTTTAGTGAAACTTTATAGACTTATTTATAGTCTATACAAAATTTTGAATACTCTGCTGTTTCGTGTTTTTAATTTCCGCTGCTCTAATTGTTGTCTTCGTTGTTCCATCATCTTTAAGGCAACACCTCAGATAAACACGCATACACGCTTTCATTTAATAATACATTTGAGTTGCAATGCTCATAATACTTTAATATTGTTCATAAATTACCGCCAATATAATTAGTAGTGTTGGTGACTGATGGCGAACGTGAGCTTGGATGAAAATTTTAACTTTTTTCTTGTATAATGTTACCCCTGTTCAAAGCTCAAAAGCATGTTTATTTTGGGACTCACACATGTTTGGACATGGGATATACCATCTCCCATTTTGTTCTAACTCGAGATTTAATATTCGAATTTCATTATTCAATACATCCACTATAAAATATATATATATATATATATATATATATAACATCACTCAATTTTACATAATTGATTTGACATAAAATTATACTCCCTCCGTTCCAAGGAACTTGCACCTCTGGGATGGCACACATTTTAATAAATGGGTAAGAAAAAGTGTAATGAGTGATGTTTTGAGGGGTAGTTTTATAAACTTTTATGAATAAAGTAAAGTAAATGGTAGATTGAGTGTGAAAAAGTAATGACATATGGGTAAATATGTGTATATTTTAAGGGTGAGTGTTATGATAATATTTTCTTTTATGGAGTGTGCAAATTAGTATGGGACATCCATATTGAAAAAGTGTGCAAATTCCTGTGGAACAGAGGGAGTATTATATAATATATTAATACAACATCATCCACATTTAGAATATCCACAATGGGAGGAAAGAATTCACATGTGAAGCCATTCCCCTACCCAAAAAATGAGAAAGAAATAGGTGTAAGGTTGATGATGTGGCACAGAAAGAAAGAAATAGGAAGGCTTGCTGCTTCCTCGGAAAAGAGAAAAAAAAATGAAGAATGGAAGAGCAAAGGTATAAAGATTGTGTTTCCAACAAAAGAAAAATAAAAGTGGAAAAGGAGAGTATATATATATTTTTTTTTAACACGATACACAAGCATTACAAGGATCTGAAAAGTATTGTTACGATTGTCAATGATATTCGACTCCGATTAGACGTCTCCAATCACAAGCAAAATAATCGACCAATATTCAATCCAACGAAAGCATGGCAATTCACAAATATAAACGAAAACGAAAAACAGAGAACAAGAAGATTTAAGTGGTTCGATCAACGTGATCTACATCCACTGGACACACGACTTCAATTTGATTAGTATAAGAGATGTTTACAAACACTCATCACTCGGAAAGGGATTTATCCTCACTTCGCTCGTGAACTCTCAACTCTCAAAACGAATGCTCGTACGCGTCAAGAATTACAATTACAAGTAATGGGGTATTTATAGGTTGTCAAGGGTGATTGCAGCGTGTGTTGAAAGCGTGCTCTGTTGCCACGTGGATTCTGTTACAACCGTGTAACAAACTCACACCTTCAGCGTGACCCAATCTGAATTGACCTCCTTGCCCTTCACTTGTCTTCGCAAGACAAGACGACTCCATACTTAGCCAAAAATTAACCCTGCTAACAGAACTCAACTAGTCTGGTCAGACCTCTACTTGTCTGGTCTTCCCAACTCGTCTTGTCCTTCGCAACACCCATCTCATCTGTTTGGACTCCTCCAACTCATCTGATCTGGTCTGAGCTAACTTGTCTGACTCCACCAGCTGATACGCCCAACAGCTGAGTCCTTCAGAAGACTTATATCAACTAAGTATCTCGACTGATCTGCCCAACAGACGAGTACAGTAGTAGAGTAGAATCTACCTGATCTTCACAAGACGAGTAGCACTCGTCTAGTCTAGGAGGATTTGAGATAAACCTCACAATTCTCCACCTTTAGCTCAAAATCTCCACCTTGAACTAACAGCTCCGATCTATCCTTCTCAAAGGACAGATTCTACTACTAATCTGACGCCACCAGACTAGTAACCTTCTCCGCAGAGGTCACTAATGCAAACCAACTGACCTAAGACATAAACCAAACTTCTCCTTTGGTAACGCCTTAGTAAATGCATCAGCAGGGTTCTCCTCAGTAGCTATCTTAACCACTTGGACGCTCCCCTTCTCCACAATGTCTCTCACAAAGTACAGTTTCACATCAATGTGCTTGGTTCTCTCGTGATACCCCTGATGCTTTGCGAGATGAATTGCGCTTTGATTATCACAGAAGACAGTCACACTGTTCTGAGATAAACCAAATTCCTTAAGAATCCCTTTCAGCCACATGCTTTCCTTAACTGCCTCAGTCAAGGCCACGTACTCCGCTTCAGTAGTAGACAATGCAACTACGGATTGATGAATAGACCTCCACGACACTGCCGTACCAAATAGAGTGAACACATATCCTGTTAAGGATTTTCGAGTGTCAACATTGGCTGCGTAATCTGCATCCACGTATCCCACAAGTGCATCCCCCTCACTTGGCATCTTCTGAAATTTCAGACCCGTCTGTGCTGATCCCAGAACATATCTCATAACCCACTTAACCGTTTCCCAATGGCTTAAGCCTGGATCACTCATATATCTGCTGATCACACTCATAGCATGAGTCAAGTCTGGCCTACAACACACCATAGCATACATTAAACTCCCTACAGCACTGGCATAAGGTATCTTGCTCATCTGAGTTCGCTCTTGGCTGTTCCTGGGACTCATCTGATTGGACAATCGATGATGTTGGCCAATAGGAGTAGAGACAGTCTTTGCCTTATGCATTCTGAACCTCTCTAACACCTTCTGCAGATAAGTAGGCTGACTCAGCAGAATAGACCCGTCTAGTCTACTGATCTCCATCCCAAGAATCACTTTGGCTTCACCAAGATCTTTCATCTCAAACTCCCGTTTGAGGATCTCCTTAACTTGATTAACACTGTCAATAGTCTCGCCTGCTATTAACATGTCATCCACATATAGCAGAAGATAGGTAACACCAGTCCCAACCCGTCTGAAATAGACACAACTGTCGTACAAGCTCCTTGTAAAACCAGCTGAGCAAATGTACTCATCAAATCTCAAGTACCATTGTCTAGGGCTTTGTTTGAGACCATAGAGGGACTTCTTCAATAGACAGACCTTGTCTTCCCCTTCTTCTATGTCCAACCCTTCTGGTAGCTTCATGTAGATCCTCTCGTCTAGAGATCCATGTAAGAAAGCTGTGGTCACATCCATCTGATGTAGCTCCAATTCATATTGAGCGACCATAGCTAACAAGATTCTGATGCTACAATGCTTCACAACAGGTGAGAAGATTTCATTGAAATCGATACCTTCTTTCTGTGTAAATCCCTTAGCTACAAGCCTCGCCTTGTATCTAAGTCTGCCACCCCTCTGAGCCTCCACCTTCTTTTTATAGATCCACTTGCACCCAACCAACTTCTTGTTCTTGGGCCTCTGAACAATCTCCCATGTCTGGTTCTTGTTCAAAGAAAGCAGCTCCTCCTCCATAGCAACAATCCACTTCTCCTTGTCGTGGCAGCTAATGGCTTCTGAATAAGACTTTGGCTCCAGAGACTCCACCTCAAGAGCTGCACATAATGCAAATGAGACTATGTCAGCTTGACCGTACCTCTGAGGTGGGTGGACTTCTCGTCTGGTTCTGTCCCGTGCCAGCTGATAATGTTGAAGATCATTCTCGCCTTGAGGATCGCCCTCCTCATCTGGATCAATATCATCTCCAACTGGTCTTGTGGAGTCAACTTGCTCCACCTCGACTTGTGTCTCGTCTGGTTGGTTATCAGCTGCACTAGTACTCGTACTAGTCTGTTCTGATAGAGGCATCCGACTCTCATCAAACGTAACATCTCTACTGATTATACATTTCTGCATCCCAGCTTCGAGGCACCATAACCTGTATCCTTTCACGCCAGAAGGATACCCAACAAACACGCATCGCAATGCTCGAGGCTCAAGCTTATCTTGCTTGACATGAGCATAAGCTTGACATCCAAATACCTTCAAATGATTGTAATCGGCTGCACGTCCACACCACAACTCCTCTGGGGTTTTGTATTGCACAGCCGAGGAAGGACTCCTGTTTATCAAGTAGGCTGCAGTAGACACAACCTCTCCCCAAAACACCTTCGGCAGACAAGAACTGTTCAACATACACCTGACCCTCTCAAGTAGTGTCTGGTTCATCCTCTCAGCTACTCCGTTTTGCTGAGGGGTCCCTGGCACAGTCCTATGCCGTACTATTCCCTTCGATTTGCAGAACGCATTGAACTCGTCTGATAGGTACTCCAGACCATTATCAGTTCTCAAATGTTTGAGAGTCTTGCCTGTGACATTTTCACATTCAATGAGCCATTCCTTGAATTTCTCAAATGCTTCTGACTTCGACTTGAGAATAGACACCCACACCTTTCTTGAGTAGTCGTCTATGATAGACAAGAAGTATTTTCCACCAGACCTCGTCTGATTCCTCGCTGGCCCCCATAGATCAGAATGGACGTAGTCCATGATCCCATTGGTAGAGTGAACACCCTTACCAAACTTAAGTCTCTTGGACTTACCAAGAATACAAGACTCACACAAGTCGAGTTGAGTGATCTTGTCTTTGCCAAGTAGACCTTGCTTAGACAGCTCCACTAGACCCTTCTCGCCTACGTGAGCTAGTCTTTTGTGCCACAACATTGAGTTGTCTTGCACCTCCGCTACATCTGATCTACCAGCTACTGTTTCTCCCTTAAGAAAGTAGAGATCACTCCTTCTCTCACCTTTCAGGACAGTCAGCTCCCCTTTTGACACACTGAGCTCTCCATCAGCCGACTGGAATTTATAGCCCATAGAATCCAACATCCCAAGTGAGATCAAATTTCTCTTGAGTTCAGGTACGTACCTAACACTCTTGAGTATTCTTACTACCCCATCGAACATCTTCAGGTGAACACTACCTTCTCCAACAACTTTGCAAGTGTGATCATTCCCAAGCAGAACAGAACAGCCCTTCTGTTGCTTGAAGTCATGAAACCAATCTCGTCTTGGAGTCATATGGAAAGAACACCCTGAATCAAGGATCCATGCTTGCTGTTCTGTAGAGGATGTGATGGTTAGCGCTTGAGCAGACTCATAGCCTTCTTGCTCCTTCTCAACTTGAGTCTGATTAGCTTGATTCTTGTCATTAGAGGTATTGGCACCAGATTTCCTCAAGAACTGCTTGTATTTGTGACAAGCATTCTTATAGTGCCCAGGCTTGTTGCAATGGTAGCACACTGCTTCACCTTGATTGGACACAACTGATTTTCCCTTATCAGCTCCTTTGGGTTGACTAGACCCCTTCTTGGCACCAGATCGCTTCTGGCCACCTCTGATTGCCAATCCTTCTCCGCTACTGACCTTGTCTGCTTGAGACGTCTTGTTGTGCAGCAGCTTGGACTTGACAGCCAGCATTACATCCTCCAATGTAATACTTTCCTTCCTACCATACAAGATGGTATCCTTTAAGATTTCAAAGGACTTAGGGAGAGCACTCAATAGAATCAGAGCCTTATCCTCTCCCTCTAACTTGACATCTAAATTCTCTAGATCATCAAGAATTCTATTGAACTCATCAAGCTGATCCGGAATGGGTTTGTCATCCACCATTCTGAAGGCATACAGCTTCTGTTTCGAATAGAGACGGTTAGCTAAGGTTTTAACCATGTAAAGTTTACCTAGCTTGTCCCAGACCTCTTTCGCGGATTTCTCTTTAGCCACCTCTCTCAGAACCTTATCACCAAGGCAGAGAAGAATAGTGCTTCGAGCTTTCCTGAGCATCTTGCTCCTTTCAGCAGCAGCGGAGGCAGATTCCTCGGTTGGGGCTGTAGACTCTTCGAGCACGTCGAACAAGCCTTGCTGTTCTAGGAGAGCCTGCATCTTGACTCTCCACAGCCCAAAGTCACCCGTGCCTGAGAACTTCTCAATATTATACTTGGTCGAATTCTCCATCTTCGATCTGGCAATTGATTAATGGTTGACAATCGATTCCTCTCGTTTCCGATTCCCACAGACGGCGCCAATTGTTACGATTGTCAATGATATTCGACTCCGATTAGACGTCTCCAATCACAAGCAAAATAATCGACCAATATTCAATCCAACGAAAGCATGGCAATTCACAAATATAAACGAAAACGAAAAACAGAGCACAAGAAGATTTAAGTGGTTCGATCAACGTGATCTACATCCACTGGACACACGACTTCAATTTGATTAGTATAAGAGATGTTTACAAACACTCATCACTCGGAAAGGGATTTATCCTCACTTCGCTCGTGAACTCTCAACTCTCAAAACGAATGCTCGTACGCGTCAAGAATTACAATTACAAGTAATGGGGTATTTATAGGTTGTCAAGGGTGATTGCAGCGTGTGTTGAAAGCGTGCTCTGTTGCCACGTGGATTCTGTTACAACCGTGTAACAAACTCACACCTTCAGCGTGACCCAATCTGAATTGACCTCCTTGCCCTTCACTTGTCTTCGCAAGACAAGACGACTCCATACTTAGCCAAAAATTAACCCTGCTATCAGAACTCAACTAGTCTGGTCAGACCTCTACTTGTCTGGTCTTCCCAACTCGTCTTGTCCTTCGCAACACCCATCTCATCTGTTTGGACTCCTCCAACTCATCTGATCTGGTCTGAGCTAACTTGTCTGACTCCACCAGCTGATACGCCCAACAGCTGAGTCCTTCAGAAGACTTATATCAACTAAGTATCTCGACTGATCTGCCCAACAGACGAGTACAGTAGTAGAGTAGAATCTACCTGATCTTCACAAGACGAGTAGCACTCGTCTAGTCTAGGAGGATTTGAGATAAACCTCACAAGTATAAAATCAAACTAAATCCCTAACATGCTGCGGAATTCCTTCTCCAATCCAATCCTGAGGTATTGAAGAGGTGAGCGTCATCTTAACTAGTTTATGTGCTATTTCATTTTGTTTTCTTGAGATGAACTGACAATCCCACACTAGGAGTTCACTCAACAGGCACCTGATACATTGCAATGAATCATCATCAACTCTATCTACCTGTAAATTATTATAAATAGCATCTATGGCTTGAGTTGAATCTGACCGTAGGCCAGAAAGCATCATTTTTACTTCCAAGCATTTTGTCAAACCAAATACTATAGCTTTAAGTTCTGCCCCTAACACTGAAACTGGGTCTGAAATTCTTGAAAAAACCGCCAACAAAATGTTCCCATTTTCATTTAAAAGAGCATAATCTATAGCAAAGAACTGTCAATCTGGATTAAAAGCTCATCAGTAAATAAAACATTACCAGAAACCAGAAGGGATAGTGACAGATTTGCTAAATTTCTTCCCACCAAGGCATCCACTTTCATTCTTATGAAAACCATTTTGGAAATCTACTAAGTACCGTAAAGTCCACTCGACACAAAATAGAGAGTATATTACACGTGTGGGGGTGTGTTATGTCTGGGTCCCTCCACTAAAATCTCATATTTGATCATTTCTTTTTTTTTCTTTTTTATTATTGTTTTTAAATATTCATATTTCCTTTCATTTTATCTGCACATTTTTTTATTTATTATTATTTTTTAAAATTTCACATAAGGTTTGCTATTTTATTTTTTTAAAACTAACGCGTAGATATTGAAAAATGAAAAAGGATCACAATGTTAAAATAAATTATAATAAAACATGAAATAAAAGTAGATAATTAAATCAAATTAAAATAACATGGTCTGTTTCATTTTACCTTAGGGATTTTCAAGCTAAATTATCAATTTTATTTTTGTAACACTCCACTATGTCTCTATCTTTTTTACTTCTTATTTCTCTCTACATTTTTTTTTTTTTGTACCTTTCTCCACTTTTTTTTTTATCTCACTCTACCTCAATGCCCCATTATCCATTGAGCAACACTATGAAATATTTCATGCATGAAATATGTCTAATTAAAAGTATTTAAAAAAAGTTGTGGGTCATAAGCTTTTATTCGAATCGCTCAAAAAATTATATCGCAAGCAAATGGTTTACTACATGATCAATATATTGTTACTATAAGACAAAAATATTACTACTACAAGATCAAAAATGTACTACTGCATGTCAAAAAAATCTAAAAAATTCGCTTAGAAATTTAACTGTAACTTTTAATAGTACACTTTTGACATTGCAGTGATAATAATTTGGTCTGATAGTAATATAGTTTTGGCCTTGTATTAACATAATATTTCTAGGTGTTGGTCCCAAGTTGAGTTTATAATATTGAGTAAGCTAGTAAAAGTCTAGAGGGGAGGGGTGAATAGACTTTTAAAAATCTTTCAATATATCCGAATACGTAATGTGGAATATCAGATTAACAATGAGCCCAATCAAATTTATACTCAACTTATATTCGAAATTCGAACTTCTTGATGAACACTCTACTTGTCTTGTTCAGATATGAAATTAATCAATTAAGCAATTAAACAAACAAGAAAGTAAACCAACACACAACGATTTTATAGTGGTTCGACAACTTGTCTACATCCACTCTCACAACTCCAGTTGTGATATTCTTATTAACTCTTCCAATCGAGTAGTCTTGTGATTTTAAGTCCCAAGATATAAGACTTAGATCTTCTCGAAAACACTACCAAGTGCCTCTTCGATCTAACTAGCTATTTTACAAGTAACTAGCAACTTGAAACAGTAAAACAAAAATAAAACTTCTCTTCGTTCAGTAGTAGCCTTCTTTGATCTTCACTTGTCTTGTGTAGCTTCACTTTCTGAACTTCAACCTCTGAGAGTATTTGCTTTTCTTTGAATCTTCAATAATGCTTCAGTATATAGTAGTATCAGTAGTCTCTAATCGATCAATACCTTACGGTATTTATAGACTTTAATTTCAAGAACTTTCAGTTGTATAACAACCTTTCTTGAAAACTAACTTATAACTGATTCTTCTTATCCATCCACGCGTTTCTTCAGTTAATTAGTTATTCCTTAACTAACTCTTTAGTCTTTATCTTTAATACGCGCTTCTGTAACTAACTCATTAGTTCTTCTCGTCTTGTCTTGTAGTCTTGCGCACCTGTCTTGTTCTCCAGTAGTAGACTTCTTCTTCTACTTGTCTTGTGCAGTAGACTTTTTCTTCAGACTTCATCATAGAACTAATCTAGTCCTATTATCTAATCCTAACAAGACTATTACATTACATTAAGCTTTATAAAATAGCTTAGTCATCTTAGAAACTATACAAAGAATATAAACGAAACATGAGCTTATATACATCTCAAATAGCTCAGTATAAAACCTATCAAGTATACAAAGTACTTATAAACTGTACTTATCTTATGAACTAGTACTTGTCTTGTGAACTCTACTGATCTGCTCAAGATGACTTCATAACTAGACTAGTTCAGTCAACACTTAGAAAATATTCAAGTCTACTTTTTGGCTTATCAAAACTTATCTTATTTTTTCATCATTTAGGACTTGTCTTTAGAATTCATATCCCAACACTAGGCTTATAACAACATATTTTGACTTTGTAGTAATGTAAATATTTTACTACAATAAGACTAAAACTATGTTATTATATAGTTCAAAAAAATTCTGCCAAATTAAACAAAAAACTAAGTGCCAAGTAATTTTTTGGACTTGTAATACTACACTTTTGATCTTGTAATGACAATATTATTGTCATATAATAACATAGTTTTGGTCATGTAGTAAACGAATAATTGGATGCGAAAAAATATACTTTATTTTAGTTAAGATTGACCCGCATTGATTTGCGTTGACCCGGATTTAACCCACAATTTTTTGCCTCAAATTTACCTTAATTGACTATATTTCATGTATGAAATATTTTATATAAGTTTTTGTCTTATTCATGTAATACTATTATTTTTATTTTTTTTAAATGTGCAAACAATAAATGAGACACTTAGCTTTGATATGTTGGTGTAATTAATTACTAGTGGATACTTCATTCGTTCTTGAAAAAGTTGTGGTGCTTTTTGAGCAAAAAAAAAAAAAGAGTATTCAGAGTTATTTTTAATTTGTAAATTTTGATATATAAAGTAAATAAAATAATTGAATTAAGTGTATGGTGCATGGACCTAAAAGTAATGATATGAAAAGAGTACATATGCGCATATTGTAAAAATAGAAATTGTGATGATTATTTTCGTTGAGGTGCATTCAAATTTTATAGGAATAAACTAAAAGAAAAAATATAAACTTTTGAAAAATGGTGGAGGGACAAAAAAAATAATAATAATAAATAATTAGATGTACTTGAATTCAGTAGACTTGGACTTGGACTTGGTCTACGTCTTCGCTTTGCTTAACCAGATTCACAGTCGAAACATTATATATACAACAATGATTTCCCAGAAATGTCAAACACGTTATATATTTTCCAGATTTTGACATAGTGAGTTCAACTTTTTATTTTATTTCAGTTACGAGTTTAAATTTTATGAACCTACCCTCTCAAATGGATACATGCATGATGCATCTATAACTGGAACGACAATTTTTACTTCATAAATAAGGTGAACAAGGGGATATTTAATTGAATCAGATAAATAATTTAGGTGAAAATAGATTACACAAAATAGCTGAATGTCTATAGCCAAACTTAGTTATGTCCTCTACTCTGATAGTCATGAAAGTTAGCTAAATTCTTGAATATAATTTTAAATTTTATTATAAAATCTTAAAAAATATTTTACATATATATATTAATGATGATTTTAAACTTAATTTTAAAAATTATTATAAAATCTTAATAACGTATCATTTGTCGATTTCATTGAACACCTTTTGTTTCTAATGTCTATAGTTTAATGGAAAGTGCCGATTCTAAGTAATACTCATAATTTGACTCATTTCCATTGGCATTTACAAGAAAGGGCCCAGATAATGTTATTATCCTAACTGGCCATTGTCATAGCTTGTCGGGAAAGGAACAATTTTTTATAATAATGAGAACGACATGTGTTAACATTTCATTGAATGGAACATGTAGAACATGAGAGGTGAAACAGAAGAACGGATCTAGGTTAAATTTACGTAAAAAAAAAAAACAATATTTGCAAGTTTAAAGATGGACAACAATGGTAGGAAATAGCTTCGAAATTAAAGTGATTTTAATTCAAATTGTGCCTCCAATATCATTTAACAATTTTTTAAAGAAAATCTTTTATGAATCTTAAAATGGATGTGCCTAATGATTCAGCAATGAATTGAGAAGTTTAGGAATAGAATTCCACCACGCACTAGCCTAGGTCAAATTAACAAAAAATTAAAGGGCATGACTCATGACTCATGAGTATTCATTACTCCAAGCACTTCACTTGACTTGACTCATGAGTATTCATTACTCCACCCACTTCATTGACTAATTCCAATCACCAAAATGGGAAGGAAATGTAGCACGAATATGTTTTGTGTCTCATTGAAAGTTGCTCGTTTCTTTTTTTTTCATATATCTTTTTTCTTTCATTTTTTTTGTACGTTTTCCTACTTTTTTTTCTTATCTTTTCTATTTCATATCTGACTATCTCTACCTCAACAACACATTTAATATTAAATTAATTTGTAGGCGTTGGAGTACCATTTGTACTCCATTCTAATACAAATTATTCCCAATAAAAAAAAATACTCCCTCCGTCCCACAGAAATTTGCACACTTTCCATATATGGATGTCTCATACCAATTTGCACACTTTCCATATATGGATGTCCCATACCAATTTGCACACTCCATAAAAGGAAATATCTTCACAACCCTCACCCTTAAAATATACTCATATTTACCCATATGCCATTACTTTTCCACACTCAATCTACTTTTTACTTTACTTTATTTATAAAAGTTTACAAAACTACCCCTCAAAACATCAATCATTACACTTTTTCTTACACATTTCTTAAAATGTGTGTCGGTCAAAGGGTGCAAGTTCCTCCGGGACGGAGGGAGTACTAATTAATGCTTTTAAAAACAAAGTACTTCCTCTGTGAAATCAATTTTCACACTTTTCTGTTTCTGTTTGGTTTGTTTCACATTAGTTTTAACACCTTAAAAAAGAAGTTTTTCACAACTCTTACCATTAAATTTTTTACTTATTTATCTTCTATATCATTACATTTTTCTTACTTACACAATACATTTACTTTATTATTTTAATACCCTTATTTTATTATTATTAGTATTTTCTTAGTTTTTTTGTATTTTCTTAGTATTTTTTAAAATGGAGAGTATTAATTTATCATCCCTAGTTGTTCCATTAAAGCATAATATTTTTTGTCAGTATTGTTTCATTCAAAGTATAAAAATATTACTCCCTCAGTTCCAAAATATATTCACAAAACCTTATATGCAATATTGCATATATGCATTTCAATCATTTACACACATGTTCTTTATAAATACACCCACAAACTTAATTCACACACATTTTTTATAAATACACCCACAAGATTAATTCACACACACATTTTTTATAAATACTTCACAAGCTTAATTCACACACACATTTTTTATAAATACATCCATTGACAGCTCAATTCACACCCACCTTTTTTTGTAAATGCACCCACTGACAGAAATTGAACATGGTCGTCTTCTCCGAGCAGTTTTCGGTCACCTCAGGCCGCGGTCGGACGCTGCAATTTACGATGACCTTAATCCTTAAATATTTTATATTTCTTTAAATATTCTTTAATACTAATTATTATGAGTCAATGTTATTTTGTATTACGTGCAATAATATATCTTACTACATTCAATAATATATGTTACTATATATTATAATGTGGGTTACTTAATCAATAAAAAAAAAAAAAAAATCAGTATTACTATATAAAATTGTGTTATTACTACATGTAATAATTTGTTTACTACATAAAAAATTATATGTTACTACATACTACAGTTTGAATTACTACATTGAATAGACGTTTGTTACTATATGTAACTTTATCAAATGATCTAATATTTTTCGCATCATCCTGCAATAAAACATTTTGTATTACAACATGATTATTGCATTTACTACATTCGATAATATATGTTACTACATATTATAATGTGAGTTACTACATCAATAAAAACACTAGAAAAAACGTGTTACTAAATAAAAGAATTTGTATTATTATATAAATAGTTTGTGTTATTACTACATAAAATAATGTGTATTACTACATATTACAATTTGAATTACTACATTTAATATCCCGCGGTCGACAATAAAATAAAAGATAAAAAATCACAGAAACGAGTAAAATAAACGGATTAAAAATTTCGAATTAAGTTGTCAGTGGGTGTATTTATAAAAAATGTGTTTGTGAATTAAATTTGTGGGTGTATTTATAAAAAATGTGTGTGCGAATTAAGTTTGTGGGTGTATTTATAAAAAATGTGTATGTGAATTAAGCTTGTGGATGTATTTATAAAGAACATGTGTGTGAATAACTGAAATGCATATATGCAATATTTCATACAAGACTAGCCCAAATATATTTTCGTATTTATTTTTTGTTTATCCCAAAATATAGTCTATTTTTAAGGGGGCGTGTATAATGTAAAAATTAGGCGTGTTTTCAAAAAATGTAAATTAAAAGAAGACATTGGACGACGAATTCAAGAAGAAAAATCCAACACAAATTAATTAAAGTTGACTTGATGGATTTTTTCTGTTTGGACCACTGAAGACGACTGAGTACTCCAAGTATTTCCAAAACCATTTATATATAAAATCAGAACAAATATTCAAGAAATTATGTGCACATATTTTCACCAGAGCCAATATGTCTACACCAATGGAGTAAGCTAATATCTTGTTTAATTATTCATCAAAATGTTTATGTAATTATATCTTTTTCTTTAATATTCATCAAAATGTTTATGTAATTATATATTTGCAGATACTACAACTCTTTACCTCCAGTGACAAAGATATATGCTGTGGCATGTTTAATGACTACTGCTGCATATGAACTCAACCTTTACGACATCACAAATATTGCACTTATCTATTCCGATGTTTTTAAAAAGTTTCAGGTATATATATCTCTATTGATCCTCTACATTTTAGTATTTTGCAATTTTGATCAAAATTTGACTCATGAAAGAAATTGAAATATAATGACAAATATTGATTATAAATTCGTATATAGTTCGTTTGAAGAAAAGTTTTTATTCATATAAGAAAATATTCTCTCTTTCCCAAATTAATTTTCATATGGAGAATTAAATAAAACACTACAACTCTTACCTTTAAAATTCTCACTTATTTACCTTCCATGTTCACTACAAGAAAAATGATTTTTAATGACAGAAATCTCGTAATTATAGTTTTTCTACCTAAAAATCTTTAATGACAGTTTTAGTGATAGGTCTGTCATTAATTCTCAATTTTCTGTCACTAAAAGACTTTTAGAGAGAATTTTGTCATTAAAAGTCAATTTTTTTTGTAGTAATTTTTTTTTTCTAAAACAATACCCTTAATTTACCAATTTAATAAAGTTCAAAAAATTCAATATCCTTTACTTTATAACATTTTTTTAGAAATACTAATATTAATTTGTAAGTTTAAAAATATCAACACATTTTCAACATACAAATAATACTTTTTGTAGAAGATATACTTTTCAACATATTATTAATATTTTTCAATCAATGATTCATGAAAACAATGGTTTAGTTGAACTTTGTTGATGAAGCTCAGGTAAACAATGCACTAGTTACAGATGTATAGAAGGATTCCTCTTATGTTTTATTTAGACTTAATTTTTTTGTTTGATATGAGCAGATTTGGAGGCTGATCACACCCGTCTTCTTCATCGGACCATTTTCGCTTAGTTTTGCGATGCGTCTCTTAACAATGTAATATTCAATTATTATTTTTTTTATTAATAATCAATAAAATTCATAATAAAATAACAAATTGATCAATTGCAATTACATGAATATTTTGTAGATTGCTGTATGGAGTTCAGTTAGAGAGGGGACCTTTTGACAAGCGCACAGCAGATTTAGTATGGATGTACATATTTTCAGCTTTCACACTCTTGGTAATTATTTTATTTCGTCATCGTTTTCAATTTTCAATTTTTTTTTTTAATTTTAATCGGCAGGGCACTGTACTGTTTTAATGTATTGTACTATACAACTACGTAATGTACATTAAAGCACAAGTAAACGGTGGCCGGCCTGCAGTCTGCAGTGTAACGTAGAATAAACAAATTTTTAGCATATTAATTTTTGTGGTTGAATTTAGGTAATTGCAGGAATTCCATATTACTGGTCAATATATTTCACGGGACCATGTATTGTTTATGTGATAGGCTACATCTGGGGCCGAGAGTTCCCAAATGCTCGTGTCAATGTTCATGGTCTATTTGAGTTGAAGGTATTTATTTGCTTCATTTTTGCATTTTACTTATCGTTTAAAAATGTTTTACACAAATTTTAAAAATTGTTAAATAGCACTGAAAATATACGTGTAAAATGCTACTTTTACCTTTTTATTTACATACATGAACCTTTAATGCATATATATGTGTCTAAATGGATGTTTAATATTCTTATTACTTATATATACAAATGTAATTTAAACGTAAATACGCATATGAAATATTGCACATATGCCTCTCTCGATCAACTCGTTGCCACAACTTATGCTTTCTTCCTTCCCATTTCTTCTTCATCGCGATACTCTTTTTTACGTTTTCTCTATGACAAATTCTTCTTCACGTTGCGTTTTTTTTTCCTCGTTTTCCCCTACCTCACAATCTCCGATGGTAATTTCTTACATGTTTTTCCTCTCTTCTCTATTTTTTTTTTCCATTAGATTTTGTTGATTTACTTTACTTGATTATGCTTCAATTCGATGGATCAATATTTTGAGTATCAAGGTTTAATAAAACTTTTGATTTTTTTTTTTTTTTTGCATTTGTACTGATTTTATTTTATATAATAACACTGGTTTCAATACTTACACATGTTACTAAAAGAGCAACTATGCATTATTGTTCTTAGTATGCATTATTGTAATAACAAGTACTCCCTCCGTCCCGGAGGAACTTGCACCCTTTGACCGGCACACATTTTAAGAAATGTGTAAGAAAATGTGTAATGATTGATGTTTTGAAGGGTAGTTTTGTAAATTTTTATGAATAAAGTAAAGTAAAAAGTAGATTGAGTGTGGAAAAGTAATGGCATATGGGTAAATATGAGTATATTTCAAGGGTGAAGGTTGTGAAGATATTTCCTTTTATGGAGTGTGCAAATTGGTATGAGACATCCATATATGGAAAGTGTGCAAATTCCTGTGGGACGGAGGGAGTAACATATATTTATTATAACACAAACTTAAAAATGAAATTTTTTTGTTTGTTTTTATGCAATTTTTTTTTAAAGATCCATGTAACCTCAATGTACTAATATTGCACAGGTGGGTGTCTCTTATTTTATTTTAAAATAATGTTAGTTTTTGTTTATCAAATAATATTACATGGAATAGATGAAAAAAAAATTGAAATCCGAATTAATGTAAACTTTTTTTTTAAAGTATTATTGTTGTGTATTCAAAGTATCACTATTATGCGTAATCAATGTCGTTGTTGTGCATACAATCTGTTCCTCTTTAAAAATTAAGTACTTTTCTTAAACACTAATATTTTGAACATACTATAACGACACTTCATATGTACAATGACACTCGAAAAAAAAAATCAAAAAATCATGTGCGTGACTCTAAATTCCCTATTCCGGACATTTTAATGTTTTATCTCTATTGCAATTATAAAAACAAATTGCACATATATACTAAATATTGTTATTGCAGGGGTTTTACATGCCTTGGTATATGCTTGCAGCAGACATGTTATTTGGGAATCCTTTGAAACATGGTTGTATGGGAATTGCGGCAGGCCATCTTTTTTATTTCCTCTCCGTGCTTTATCCACTTTCTTCTGGGAGGAACATCCTCAAAACTCCAAATTTGGTGTATCCTTTTTAACTATAATTACCTACATTTTTAACTATAATTACCTACATCAGTGTAACTGACATCCATTTTCGATTGAACGTCATTTTTAGTGTTCAGTCACTCTAGTCGAACGGATAGAGTGGTGTACGCTTATCATCCCGTTCGATCGAAGTGACTGAACACTAAACACGACGTTCGATCGAAAATGAACGTACTTCGGGTACATAGTTTGTAACTGTTATACAAGAGTTTTACGAACTATTATTACATGCTTACTTCTTGACTAATTACTACCTACGTCCACCAATTCTATGCTCATACTTTTGAGCATAATTTTTTAAGATAAAAATAGATAAAATAGATAATGTAAAAATATTGTGAAGTTTATTGTGAATAAAATAATTTAATGAACGGACTAATAAGACAAGTGGAATTATAGTGGACAGAGGGAGTATAATTTACTCTTCATTTTTTTCATATAAACCTTAAATCTTAAAACGTGAAATTTATTATAAATATTAATATTTTTTTAACATTATACATGCCAATAGTTTAGATGGTGGAACACAAAATTGATATATATCATTCCATAATTTTTAGTGTTTTTATTTATCATGACTGCTTTCATATATACTTCATCCGCCTATAAATTTTCTATTTTGTCATTTTGATTCGTCCGCATATAAAGTTTTCATATTTTTTCGCAAGTATATTTTTATTTTAATTTTTTAAACTTCATTTTATATATTTTTTTTTTCTGTCTTTCTCTCAATCACATTATTGTATTATATCTATTATTTAATCACCTTTTTAATCTCTGTACACAAAATAGTGAAAAATTTATAGGCGGGAAGATTGATTTTTTGTGTTAGAAGTTTTGTATTTTATTAATTGTGCAGTAAGAAAAGGTAATAATTTGGTTCCTTGACTGATAATTTGAAGTCATAAATTGGTGGCATTTTGGGGTGAGGGATACCAAATAAATTCTCCATTCAGAGGTAGTAATGATCGCACACACGTGGTGTTCCGTGGGAGGAGTAACCGATTGGATGGAGCTACAACCACCGCACCACCGTCGGAGAGGAACGTTGATACGACGGAGCCACCCAATTCTGCCGGCGGTGTTGCTTTTCGCGGTAGAAGCCGCCGCCTCGGAAGCGGGTAGCTAGCCACACACCTTGTGAAAATATTGAGGGCCTATTTTCCCTTTCTGCCGGCTAATGCTTCGTACGCGTTTATTTATCATTATGCCTTTTTTTGAGCTATTATTATTATTATGTCTTTTGGAAACACCCAGTCTTGTATGCACGCACTTGTATTTTTACCGTGAGATTAGGTGAGACCATTGTCAATTTTTAATATAAATTTATCACTTTTAATGTAAAGTGCATCATTTTTTAAACTTTTGTCTTAAAATAATACTCCTTCCGTCCGTCTATAAATTTTTCACTACTTTTAAACACATAAATTAAAAAAAGTGATTAAATCATACATATATTACCATTGATGTGATTGAAATAAAGAAAAAGTAAGTTATAAAATGAAGAATAATAAAGAAGTATTTGCCAAAAAGTAAGTTATTAAAATTAATTTGGTAGACAGATTAATAAAGTGAACGAACTAAAATACCAAAATAAAAAAGTATAGACGGATGGAGGGAATACATTTTACACATATATTTTAAGAAATGATACTTTTTTTAAAAAAAATTGATAACATTCAATTAGAAAGTGACATCGATTTCACAATGTGACAGTCTGATTTGCTCTTTTATTAGTTAACGATATTAAAGGTTTTCATTAAGCAAATATTGACCATTCTTACTTAAACACATTAGTCCCTGTTAGTTACTAAACCTCTACTAAGGGCATGTGTGATAGCAAAAACTGATTATCTAAAATTAGAATGATAACTAAATTTTATAAATTATAAAGCATAACTAACTTTAATATAAGTTATCAAACAACCAATAAAAATTATAGTATATAGTTAATCTAGATCTAATCTAAACTATCAAACATGGCCTAATTGATCAGTTTCCAGCCCATTAAACATTTTTTTCTCGCTATTAGTAATAGTTTTATTCTAATATTTGATACGCACGCACAGCACAGCACATAAGTGAGGGGCCATAACTTAATTAAACTAATACAGAAATATTACTCAAATCCCCATCATTTCAAGTACTAATTTTCTCTCCCTATGTCTATGTTAAACAATATTTTTTTAGTTTAAACTTCTACCATTGCTCTATTTCTATTTTTAAGTAGAAAATAACTGGGTTTTTAGTTTAATAATTTTAAGTGGAGTAACACTTTTGTGCACCCGTGTGCAACTGAAATCATAAAATACACATAGAAATGATGCCGGATTTTAGAACACTTGGCATACGTGAATACATTCACAACAATTTGGTGACTAAGATCACAAGGCAAATACAAGAATTTCGCCAATTTCCCAGCTAAATTTACAAATCTAGGCTATCTATACTAACTATTGCAGCATAAATAAAAAGCTTATACTCCCAGGTGCACAAACTAAATATTTTAAATAACTTATTGTTCAATATCACAATATATATCCTAGTTTCGTCTCTTTGAAGAAACACTATGGCATGCAGCAATTTCACAACAGTCTCAGCACATCGTACCTGATACTTTCTCCCTTGAAGCCCCAGAAGATCGACAATCAATCTCGTTCAAAACTTTACGACCAGATTGTCTCCTGGTGGAACAACTGAATCATTAGATCTTGCACTAGGAACCATCATATAACATTCAGCTGTAAGGTAGAAGGGTCTCCAATTCTGATTGGTTCACAACCTCTTCAATGACCTTTTCCGTATATTTTTTTAGGGTAGAGTAATATCTATAATGGACGATGTACAGATATGCACATTTCTGAGGTTATGCCTCGGGACCAGTTGCAAACAAGCTAATAAGGCCTCGAAATACTTGAACAGATAGCTGATGCGCTTCGAAAAGCTCACCGTCCACATTCCATACACCCTCCTTTCCAATAGATGTGAATGTGAAAGCCGGAGTCTGGCCACAAGGATTAAAAAAAGTCAGCATGGAAATAGAGAGACGAGGGGGTGGGGGGAGGGGACAAACAAGCAAGTTGAGGAAATATACTTTATGGTGTTCAACAAATTGAAAATCAAGGGGGTCCGCGCCTTTCCTAGCAAGCTGAATAAGGTGCCTGCACAAAAATTAAATATAATGAGAATTGAGAATATTTGTCATCAAACCACCATAGATTCCTATATTATTTCAATTAAATCAGCACCATTTTGGTCTATTTACAAGGAGCCCTTAGTGATCTCAAGACGCTTAAATAGAGGCCATGAAGAGTAAATTGCAAAAATGGTCCCGTATCTATTGGGAGCTGGCGATTTTAAACTCAATACGAATTAATTTTCTCAATTAAGTCTCACAACTTTTAAAAAGATGCAATTTTAGTCCTATATACTCAGCTATGAGAGATAAATGAGAGAGAGAGTCCGGGTGGTAAAGATTACCATAGATAAGAAGGATGAGGGCAGTCTTTAATCAATATGAGATGCAGGAAGCCATCAGCAAGATGAGCATCAGCTACTAGGCCATCAGGAGCCTTTTCATTCCGGCAAGATATCACAGCTGCACCAACACTAAGAAAACGACCTCTAGACCTTGACCATTTTACCCCTTTACCCGCGAAGGGGGACCCGATTTTTGTGCCATTCGGTTTTGAGTTGCATACTTCACAGTTAGTACGACAACTCACCCAATCGGACTTTTTAGGAAGACACCAAATCGTACTACTACTATCTGCTTCAGGACTCGAGCTGGCTTCTGCCGGTTCAACTTCAAGATAATTCACTTCTGCTTCGTATGACCTTTACAAAGTAGAACACAATATTTATTAAAAAAAAAAAGAAGAAGATGATCACTCTTGATTTATGAATATTAATATTTAAGAGAAATACTTGTCTAAGAAAGAATAACAGAAAGCATATTTTAGTGGAAGGAAATAACTGAACACTCCATTCATTATGAATTTTTTTTACATTACTTTGGCAAATTTATTAAGAAAGCAAATAATTCTAGAGCTGGCCCCTCAAGGGAAAAATAGGATAACTGAAAGGGCTGTCATCATAAGCAAGCATCGAGGTCTTAGGGGGATTTATAATTTTTTTTTTTTTTGAGTTAAAATTCATTTGTCTCGTAACTTTTGTCATTTCTGCAACAGGTCCCGAAAAAAAAAAGTTTTGGTACCAAAGTGGTAAATTTGACATGCGACGTTTTGGAGCACAATTCTGGGAGCTTTATGCGAATAAATAAATAAATTATGGGATCACCTTTACACCTCACGTTCACATTCCAGTGACTTTGAGACAAAATAGGACCAATTAAGGAGTTATGAGATTAAATCGAAAAACTTAACTTTATGAGACCTCATGCAGAAAAGGCAAAAGTTGCGGCACCGATTTTTTACTCATTTTTTAACCAGGCATAGGATAGCACACTGCATTTACTAAATGTTACATTCTACCAAAAAGACATATCGACTATATGTTGTTCTCACTTGCATGATGACCAGATTCTGATTTGATCAACCAGAGTGTAATAAATCAATCATGCCTTTGACATTATCACTATTAGGAGAACGATTCAAAATCAAGTTTGACACTTTGTTTTGCCAGAAATATAGAATAGGACTATTAGCTACAACAAACTTAAACTTGGATAATGCACCAACCATTTTCTTGCTTTTCATAATGGTCCTAGCACACGTCCTTTTTTTTCTTTTTTCTTTCTAATTCTTAGTTATTGACACTACAGGCACCAAAGTTTCTGAAAGAGCTTCCAGATATTGTCATTTGCTAAGCCCAAAGCTAAAAGAAATCCATATTAGAAAAGCTCTCTCTCTCTTTCAACCTTTTAATGTTCAAAGCCAAATAATTGCATACCTATGCTGAAGAAAAACCTTGGTCCCAGCATAGTCATATCTCTTGGGTCCCATCCATCGATGCTTCTCACTCTCTGTAATGACATCTCCATAGAAGCCATACCTAATAAATACCAAGAAAAATATGTTATTGAAAGAACAAGAAAACATCATCTGGGGCACTGAACAAAATGTAAAATTTTATATAAGAGGCAAGTCCATGGGACATAATGATGGTACTGGAGGAAAATTCAAAATTTAACACATGGCCCAGAAAAGGACTTCGTAACCGGGAGAAAGGAGCAGACTGACCATTTTAAAGAGAAAAAATAAACAAGACGACCAGTAATATAGCAATGAAGAACACCACGGAACTTCATAATCCGGTTCGTTGGTTTTTTCTTTTTAGTGTATATTTAGGATATTGGTTTGGTAAGAACTACTTATATGGCTGTTAGAAATGAGTCAAAACTCCACATCTGTAATTATTTTAAATGCAGATACACATATCATGACTAATACCTCCCTCCATTCCAATTTAACTATCGTTTCTTTGGTGTTACACACAGATTAAGAAAGTCACTTAATACCAATAATTATTTGTATAAAATGACTAATATACCCTTTATCTCAATAATGAGACATCACAAAAATTAAGTAAAGCGCAAAGTTGGAAAAAAATATTTAATTTCTCTTGGAAAACCAAAAGCGAAAGATACTTTGGAACAAAAAAAAATTTCTAAAAGAAAGTTAGATTAGAATGGAGGAAGTATTAAACTTTAACCGACTAATATAACTTTGCCATATTGAAGTGAAAATATGAATATGCTAAACAATGAATGAATAATATCATGAGATTACTGAATATAGGCAAAATAATACCCAGCAAAAGAAGCAGCATAGCGTACACAGGGTTCTTCATTTGAAGCATGTGTTTTTCTCCATCTAACGAGTTGAGCTATATCAAGATGCACCCTTTTTCCGAGGATGATATGCAATGCTGATGTCACAGGGTCTCGAACCCCAGTCGTACTGCAAAAGTAAAACAAAGCGTCAGTATTTCAACAAAAAGATTATACATACAATGAAAAAAAACTATGGGCATAAAAGCTTCTTCGCTTTAAATTCAATTTTAAGGCATAATATATCAAATTAATCTATTTTTACGATCCTTTAATTTGATGTCCATAGTGCAAACTAAATAATGAAATTTTATATTTAAAATGTGGGTTTTATGGTGGTTTAAAGTGTTTTTTTTTTGTGCGAATTGAATTTGAGTATTTGTAATAAATTTGAACATTTATGGTAATCAAAAAGTTAAAAAAAGAAACAGAGAATATATTCAGCACAAAATTATATTTAATAAAACTATATGTATAAATAATAGTATTAAATCATTGTTATGAACAATAATAAACTAGATATACTAATTGTGCATCGGACAACTGTATTTCTGATCAATTTAAAGGCAAATAATTACTCTTATCAAGCAAGAACTGAGGCAGGGTCAATGTCCCCAGAAAAAAAAAAAGAATGCATCTAAAGGTCTCTGAAGTATTCAAATTTTGTTTTGAAAGATCCCTAAAAAAATTAATTTAAAAAAAAACCCTAAAAAAAGAATGCATCTAAAGGTCTCTGAAGTATCAATTTTTATTTGAAAGATCCCTAAAATATTGAAATATGATTTCATGATGTCTTTTTTAACATACCGTGAAAGCTTCTTTTATTAAACTGGTGCCTTCATTAAACCGATGTTTTTATTAAAGTTAAATCATCTAACAAATTAGTAAAAGAAGTTTTAACGGAATGTTAAAAAAGGGCATCATGAAATCATATGTAGGCTTTTTAAAACAAGAAATACTTTAAGGACCTCCGACCTCTTGAAATAAATGAGGGCATCATGAAATCATATGTAGGCTTTTTAAAACAAGAAATACTTTAAGGACCTCCGACCTCTTGAAATAAATGTGGATACTGTTAGGCATTCAAGCTGGAAGCCCTAACTCCACCCAAAAGCTAGCCCGAGGGTGGAGGTTTGACTCCCTATTAAGTACCCATCCACAACTGCTTGTGGATCCGATGTGGGATCGTAACATATACTTTAAGGACCTTTAAACACATTATGTCAAAAAAGAATTATTTAAGTGTAGGTAAAGCTGAAAATACCAAATCACGATGGCATCAGTGGATCCAGCAGGGATAATCCCAAATCTGAACATATCATTTGGAAAAGGAGATTCAGGATCTTGTTCTGCATAAACAAAACACAAAAAAATCATGAATATCGCTACTTCTGCAAAACAGTAGGGGACATATGTGAAACTATATTTCGAATCTCTAGCAAGTTTTTCTATCATGTTCCTATACCCGAAGATGCATTCATGACAAGTATCTTTTAGAGAATTTTAATTTTAGGGTTAATATCGTTTTTGGTCCCTAAAGTTTACCTTTATCTTGTTTTGGTCCTCTTCTCTTTCACTCACTGTCAAAATTTGATCCTGCAAGTACACATTTACTCACATTTGGTCCAACCCTTAGTTGACCATCCGTTGACTGACAGAATCAACTATTTCGTGGTGCTAAATGTAATAATTTAAAGAAATTGTACTGAAATGTGATTTTCAAACAAATCTAAAATACAAAAAAAAGTTTTAAAATAGTAAAATTAGCACCCTCAAATTGTTGATTTAGTCAGTCAACGAACGGTCAACTGTAGGTGGGACCAAATGTGGAGTAAAAGTGTATTTTCAGTACTAAACTTGACAGTGAGTGAAAAAGGGGGATCAAAACTGTAGAAAAGGTAAACTTTAGGGGCCAAAAATGATATTATCCCAGAAAGTTATTACATGTAGAGATGATAACATACCAAGATTAGGGGGTTGAGTTTCAATTTGTTCAGAGCTTGTGAGTAAAGGAGACCCAGCTTCATTATAATCACAATGATCTAAACTGCTTCTTTCAACATTACCAATTGGTATCGATTGAGTCTCAGCAGGGTTCATGGTATCCCCAGGAGCTGGAGGATATGGAGCTTTATGCCTCGAAATGAGAAGACCATTAAGGAGTTCATTGAAAAATCCGTCACCCCCCTAGTAACATATGAAGCAATCATATGGATTACAAAAATAATATCAGTACAAAAATAGTAACATATGAAGCAATCCTATGGATTACAAAAATAATATCAGTACAAAAATAGTAACATATGAAGCAATCATTGGTCTGATGACCCCTTCCACATTGTGCAGCAAACACAAAGTTATCCAAAAAAAAACACTGGAAAACCCGAACACTGATATTGAATGAACAAAAATATTTTGAACAAGAAATTACATACTCATCACCTTAAGCATTGAACAAAAATTTCACAAAACACATCTGGATATTAAATAAAATTAACGTACAAATTATTTAACAGGACAATTAAGATAAATTGGGAAATTATACTCCCGCCGTATTTTACTAGATTACTTGTTTTCCTTTTTGGTCTGTTTTTTACTAGATTACCCATTTCCTAAAAAAAGGAAGTAACTTTATCACTTTAAATACTATTAAAAAACTCTTACATTAAAACCCGTGCCCGGGTCAAATGGGTAGTCAACTAAACTACAGAGGGAGTATCAATTTTCGTCTTGAGGGAGCTCGTGAAATAAATTTTTAATATTGGAAGGACTTTTTAAAACTAAAAAAAATAGATTGAGGACCCATCGCTATGAAAGTTGATAGTTTAGGGACCTTTTTTATGCATTATGTCAAAAAAATAACAACATTAAACTTAAACACTTCAACATGATACATTAGATAACTTATGAGTCATGGATAGGCCTCTCTGACATATTGCTGAGAAGAAACAGGTGCAAGCTTTGCATAAAATAATGAAGAAAGATCTAAATTGTTCACTATTCAGAAATCCGCCAATTTATAAAATAAAAAAGAAATTTTGATGGTTAGACGTTCGGGCATGTGAGGATCAATGATGAGGTGCAACCCCAATTTCTAGAGAAAAATAAGATGTTTCTTCGATACAGATTCCTTTCAAATGTACTGAAAGTGAAACTAGAAATGGTAAGCAAATTAGCAATGTCTGTTTTCACCATCATAAAGGAATAGATACTTGTTAAGTTTGATTATGGTAAAGACTAAAGATATATGACATTCCTACAAACATTTCTTGAACTGGAAAATTGGTTATGACTCATTTTGCCAACCTGCTACGTTTTGTATCATTTATATGAAAGCTGAGACCAAGCAAGTTTCATTTCCATATTCTATCTTCTTGTGACCAAATTACTCCTATAATTTACAATATATCCTCGATACTTATAAACATAAATTAAATAAATTGTGTGTGTGATATGTCACAATGAAATAGCCAAATTGCCAATCAATTACACCAAATACAAACTATGCATAATATTACATAGGTAAGTATTTACATACTTATATTAATATATTTTCCTGTATAAAGTAATAACCTATGTTTCAAAAAGATTGAAAATCAGAAAATGCACAAGTAAGGGAGTATAAATACTTACAACAGCTACAACGCCATCATATAAACTTAGGTCTCTATTTGTAATTGAGGACAACACATCACGTGCATGCCCAGCCCTCTCTGTCACTATAACCTGAAGAAAAGGTAAAATGTGTGGAGAAAAAGAGTTATCCAACTGACTAACATGGGAATATGAAAGCTTTAGTAATAATCCAATGGAAAAAAAGCAAATAGTCAAGCTATCTAAAAGAGAAGTAAATGGGTTGAAACCTTAAATCAAGTCGTACATTGCTTGATACTTGGTTAATTTAAGAAATAAGGTTGAACTTGTCCATGATTGGTCAACAGTCTATAAATAAATCGAATTGCATCAATAGAATCAATGGTTCATAAGTAGCCCTTGAATACTCAAGCACATATAACATTCATATTTATAGGCTGGTCTTTGATGAAACATCAAAGGTGTTTATTGAAATGGACAAAATGATAAATGGATAAATCCTAGAAAGGGGTTTTCCCGCAACATTTCCAAACCACAAAGAGGTTTCGTGCAATAGAGCCCTTATATATTCACCAGCAAACAAGAATTATTTGGATATTCTTGAAGTACCAAAGACACTTAAGTATACTCAAAACAGGGTTCATGTGATGCAATTCGACACTTAGGTTAGCAAAATCACAATGGAAGATATCTTCAAATCAACTTGAGAGAGGCATCTTAGAATATAGAGGATTAGCTGGGGATACTAATTTTTAGGGAATTTTCAGTTGTTTTAGTTGTATGTAAAATAGAGATAGTTGATGTTAAAAAGCATTATTGATGCTTGCTGGTGAAGATTCATTTCTGTATTCATGTTTTCTTCCAAGTTTATAACACTTAACTACCACTGCATAAGCCCAATCAATCTATAATTATTTTCTCACTCAATAACTTCTACTTCTAAACCAAAAAAGAATACTTCTAGGAAGTGCTAAGAATCTCCTATTTGACTCCATAAAATTCCAGAAGGCTTTCGGATCTCCAATATTTTTTTAGCTAAAACAGACAATATATTAGATTCCTATCATTAAAATGAAATATCAGAAATGACCACTAGTGTTACAATTTGAAAATTTACGAAACTAACCTCTATTGAAAAAAATTACATTTAGAGAAATGTAGGTAATAAGCAACAAAAAGATGATTAAAAATGAAATTTTCAAGACATATAAGAGTGATAAAGAAATGGAATATACTACAATAATTAGTGCCTTTATTATGCTAGCCATATCAGATTCAATGATTTTCAAATATCATTATGATATCCCAATATCCATGTGTCTAAAAATCGCAGCCTGTAATTCTAATAGTACAATACGAACGTGTTTAGTATTATGCTATCGCTCAGCCAACACAGTTTCAAATTCCACTACTGTAACAAAATTATTGTTAGATCAAAATCCATTATGGACAAAGAAAAATAATCATTGCTGCAATTTGGAACACATACATCAAAATTCTTTTTTATACGAAACAATATGTTTCATTAAGACAGGGAAGGTATAATGGATAGTAATCTGTTATTTTGTAATTAAAGTATAAAAACAAAGATTTCTAAAAAGTTGTTCTTCAAAAAAACTGAAGAGATAATTTAGATGAACTATAAAAATTACCTTGGTTTTTACTTTGGCCTGGGAAAATAATGGAGCTACTGCTTCCCATATTCTACACCCATGCGCTTTCCCACTCCTTGGATTAACAAAAACCTAATCAATTACAGAGTCAACTTTGAAGGAAAATAAAAATAAAATAGAGATTGCTCTTCTAGTTTAGCATTTGACCTTCCAACAAAAGAAACTAACTATTGTAATGTGAGAATAAACCAGACAAATTGTATAGGTTGTGGAAAAGAAATTGAATCATACCAGAAGATTCTTAGGTCGCTTAGCTTCCATGTGTAAATGAGCATCAATCAAATTAGCCCAAGTCTCACAAATCTCTAAAGACTTTTGACCAAAAGTGTAGACTGATGTGGTCCAAGGAGATGGGGTCTTTGACTTTTGGACAACATGGACTGTGAACCGATACATCTGTGGAAGAAAACACACCATATCAAACGAGCACTAAAATTAAGGGTATATTGAAAAAAAATGCCTACTAACTTTGGAGTTATTATGAAAATTCGCACTAACTTTGCAATTATACAAAAATGTGTTTTAACATTTAAAAAGTTGGTAAAACTGTCCTGTGACAGGCTATATCCAGTTACTCAACCAGTAAAGAACTAAAGATGAAGTGACAATTTAAGAATAAGCCATATCATGCAAAAAAACTTGACAAAATGCCCAGTAACTTGTCACGGGGCATTTTATTAACTTTGTTAAAATTAAAATGCATTTCCATCATATAACTGCAAAGATAGTGCGCATTTTCATAATATGTACAAAGTTAGTCGGTATTTTTTAAAATTTACCCTAAAATTAACAAGTGGCCAGAGTGAAGTATCACCTCAGTAGAACGATCCACAACTGATCCTTCAGCACTAGCACGGTAAGATTCATGAACCAAACCCCAACCATTGAAATTAAGGGCATAAATATCAGAAAAATTAACCTCTGTTTCTATATCTCGAACAAATTTCATTCTCAAACAAGATATCTTATCCTCTTCCTGATATAATGCAAACAGAATATCTTGAGTTAACCATAAGTACACTTAAAAATGAAAAAGGTAAGAGAGATATATATGAACTAGACAACGAAATTAATCAAGTTCCGCAAGTATTATAATTTAAAAGAGTGAAGCTTCCCAATAGGAATATATTTGAAATATTTATTGAGACTATATATTCAGCATTATCTCTGTCACAAATTAATTTGCAATCACGACGCGAGATAGTCTAAGTTTAACTTGGTCCTTAGCAACCAGCAAACCATCCCTTCCTTTCAAGCCATGAGTTTCATTTCCAGCCTTTTTATTTAAATACAAAAGAATAAACTTTATCAACACCAAACAAAATTCATTGACTACCTAGAGGATTCACGATCAAATCTAAGCATTTAGCTAAAACCAGATAATGAAAAATTGCCAAATGAATTAAAATCTCAGATCATAAGAATCCATTTAAACTTATAAGTTGAACCTTACTCACTGTATTTAGCCCAAAAAATTAGATCCATGAAAATTGTAAATAACATTTTTAAATTAGAAACCATCTTCACCCTTTTCCAATACAGTGTGGAAAGTTTACTGTTATCCCAACAAGTCAAAGCTTAAATTCAATCAGAAAATCATCAATAAATTTACTGCCACTAACATAATAACAATAATGGTTCCAATTCTTTCACTTAAAGTTAACAGCAGTTGTGAATTCATATAATATACAAAATATAAATACTGCATATTTTAAAGAAGAATTTAGATAATCACTCACATTTTGCAAAGATTCCCCCAATTTCCATGACAACCCATCAGAAGTGCGTTTAAGAACGACCTCTCCAACATGATCCAAGAAAAAAATAGAGCTCGAAACAGAGCCCTCTGCGCAATCAACAAGAGGCTGAATTCCCGTAAACCCATTTTCGTCTATTTCCATGTTAATCTTTAAATGAATAATCTCAAATTCCTGAGATAAATCTGAAACAATTTTTTTCAAAAACAATCAAATTAAGAGAGAACGCATGTTGAGAATTAGCGGTGATGATCTGGAAAATAGTGTCGAATTTGGAATTTGGGATTTGTAGGTTTCTAGCCTACATTATTTCTTCAATTCTTCCCTTCCCTCTCTCTTAAGCTTTTTGTTGATTATTCTTTGTGTGCGTTTGCGGGGGGAATAATCGGAGGGTAATCAGCTGTTGCGTTTTACGGTGTATTTTATAATTAATTACATCGTCATAAATTAAATTATACGTACAGTATGTTGTAGTAGGCAGATCGATCCTAGTAATAATTTAGTCCCTCCATCCCACAAAAATACCTACATTTGACTTTACACATAAATTAAGAAAAATCAATAAATGCAGTCAAATTTAGCTAATGTGTCAATTTTACTCTTTGAATCACCTACTCCAAAATCTGTTAAACCTTAATTACTCTTATTAATTAGGGATAAAATTGACAATAAAGCATTTAATACTAAAGTAAAAGAGGAAATTGAGCTATAATTTGAGACATCCAAAAAAATGAATATGTAGCTATGGGACGGAGGGAGTATTTTCCAAAATTTATTAATTATTTATTTCGAAATTAATTAATTATTCTTAAAAAAAAATTGAATTGGAGACAATACACTTAATTAGAACTATTCCCACAATTGATTAATTTAAACATAAATTTTTTTTTAAGTAAAACATAAAAGTTTTATTCCTAATGAAAATATTTTTCTTTTTTTTTTTTTTTCAAAAATAGCAAAAGACCCATACTTTTTTAAAGTCAAGCCAATATTTTTCATATAGTTAATTGAAAGACCATTATTTTACTAAAATATACATTTCCTCCTATCTTATGTGAAATATTTCATACATGCATTTCATACTAATTTGACCAAGTTAAAATTCTAAGTCCATTTAGTCCAAAAATCAAATTAAGATAATTTTAAAAAATTCGCGTCATAAGCCCGGATTCGGGTTGCCCAGAAAATTCGCGGATCGCAAACAAGTGGTTTACTATATGATCAAAATATTGTTACTACAAGGCCAAAAATTTAAAATTATATGTAAAAAATATGGGTCGTTTTGATGGTTGCAAACAAGTGGTGTGTTTTGATGGAAAAGGGATACTCCTCTAAGAAAATCTGTAGTATTCACTATTGTTATCCTTCGCTAGCAAAGGTATGAGATCGTCCGGAGGAGATTCCCACCAAATAGTGTTAGCGTGTACCTGCTTCGCCATGCAATCTGCAACTGTGTTACCTTCCCTAAAGATATGGGTCGTTTTGATGGTCATGGTGTGTCTCGCTTCCAACATTTGATGCCACAAGGCGTATGCTTTCCAAGGGATCGATTTTCTTTGTGGCATGTCGTTTAGCATCTGAACCACATACGTTGAATCGCTTTCGAGCCAGACGTCCATCCCCGATTTCGTGCAATCTTTATGGCGTGTAGTGCTGCAATTAATTCCACTTCGAATGCAAAGCCAATACCCATGTCAATTGCAAAGCCTCCCATGTATTGGCCTTGGTGGTCCCTGTAGACGCCAGCTCCAGTTGAGGGCCCTGGTGTTCCAGCTGTCGCGCCGTCCGTATTAACTTTAATCGTACCCAGAACCGGTCGTGTCCATCGCACCGTGACGACAGTTGGTGCACGCCTTGGGGAGCAGCATAAACCAAATTCTTTGATGATTCCTAGATCAAATTGAGTGTTGTTCATGTGACCCATGTTATGACCTTCTGCCTCTTTTAAACGTGCCCATATGGACGTGCGGATACCCTCCGGATGTTGTTTCATTTCTTCGAAAATTGCTGCGTTCCTGGCTTGCCAAATTTGCCAGATTAGTGTAACAATGGTCAGTCTCCATATTGTGCATATTTGGGGGCTGAAATTGAATTTGGTTGCTTGCATGAGCCACCATAAAAACCCATTCTCCGGACTTAATTGGACCTGGAATACTGTTTTGATCTTGTCCAGAGAGTGTGTGAAAAATGGGCAGCAATTAAATAGATGGTCCAGGGTCTCTTCCATCCCGAATTTTGTCAGTCGATCCCACGTGAAGAGCTTCCCATGTACCGCCCTCCATACTGTTGTCGAGCGCCTCGGCGGAATATACTTGTCCCATATCCACTTGGCCCAGTAGACTTCCGGGTGGTGTGGCCGTAGGTGCTCGTATGCTGCTTTTGCCGTAATAATCCCATTGGCAGTGTACGGCCAAACCAAGACGTCCGGGCCTGTCGCACAATTGTAATTCAGTATGTCCGCTATAATTTTCGGATGATTTTGTATGAAGTTGTTTTCTCCCCCGTTGTTGAGATAGTTTTCTATCGTGTAATCGTAATTACTTCTGAGTGTGTATGGGATACCCACTCTTTCGGCAATGGAGTATCCTAGCCAGTTGTCGAGCCAAAATTTTACCCGTGTATCCGATCGCACGATTCATATAGCTTGCCTTGTTACTTGTTGCACGTGGGGCCGTAGGCCTCCCCATAGCGACGAAGAGACTGTGGCTGGTCGTATTGCCCCATTATGCATGAATCGGTTGAACAAGAATCGCATTGGTGGGTCTACTCCTGTGAGGACATTCCATGCCAGCTTCCGAAGGTATGATGCATTAGCGCATGATATTGAGCGCACTCCCAGGCCCCCTTCTGATTGTGGTGTGATAGTTCTCGCCCATGTAACCTGCCCCATTCCTCGTTTATCAATATTGCCCGTCCAGATAAAGTTTCTCATGACTCGCTCGATCCTATTCAACAATAAGCGAGCCATTTATAGACCATCATTGTGTGTACCATTGATGAGGTTATAACATGGTTAACCAAGCATACACGACCTGCCATGGAAAGTGATGCACCCTTCCATGTCGCGAATCTATTGAGTACTCGGTCCGCTACTTGTCGAAGATGGGTCGTTTTAGGATCCTTTTTGAATAGTGGGACTCCTAGGTATGTGAAAGGTAGCGTCCCTTCATTCAGTCCTAGAATAGTTCTCACATATCTCTTGTTGTTATAGGATACTTGGGATCCGAAGTAGGCGTTTGATTTCTGGGGGTTGAATGGCTGGCCTGAGAGAATTCCGTAGATCTCGAGGGCGTCTTTGATTGCTCTTATGGAGTGCCGATTCGCCCTACAGAAAATGAGTATATCATCCGCATACAATAGGAAAGGTGGGCCTACAAGGCCCCGTCTAATATGTGTTGGTAGAATGTTGTCGACTGTCAACATGCGGTTTAGAATTAACGCCAATACTTCCTCCACGATGCAAAACAACATGGGCGATAAAGAGTCGCCTTGCCGAACTCCTTGCGAACACTGGAAGTAACCTTGTGGCTGTCCCGAAATTAAGATGGACAACCTTGCCGAGTGTAGAATACAATTAATCAGCTCACGGGATTTAGCAGAGAAACCCAAAAATTCCATCACCTCCAGCAAGAAGTCCCAGCGGACTGTGTCGAACGCCTTCCGAATATCTATTTTCAACGCCATATTACCATGTATCTTTGTCCTATCCAAGCAATTAATCCCTTTCGAGGCAAGGGCGATACAGTGGTGAATGTTTCGTCCAGGGATGAAACCAAATTGATAGGGTGATAAACACTCAGTGAGGATAGAACCAAGGCGTGTTGCCAACAATTTTGTGAATCCTTTAAATATTAAGTTCCCCAATACTATGGGGCGAAAATCCTCAATTTTGTTTGCACCAGAGAATTTCGGAATCAGTGTGACCATATTCGAGTTAAGGTCGTGCGGCAAGAAAGCAAATTTGAAAAAGTATTGTGTTGCTCGGATCACATCTGCTTCAATAATTGGCCAGGCTGTGTGGTAAAATGAGCCTCCATAGCCGTCCGGACCTGGGGCACTATCGGCCGAAAGATCCATGAATGTGTTCCTCACTGATTCGGATGGAATTTACACATTTTAAGGGCACATGTGAAGCGTGTTTTGATGTGGATTTCATTGAATTATGCATTGAATATGATTGTTTAAGCCGAAATGAGAGAAAGGTTATTTTTGTCGATTTTGTAGGAAATACGATGAAATATGGAGCAAAACACCAACCATACCTCACTGTATCAGGAAGAGGAATGCATGGTTGGATTCGTCTCGAAAAACGGAGTGGATTAGCCAAAAGAATCGAGTCAATCCGACACCCGAAGCGAGAGTTATGCATGAAACGAGAAGAGAAGGAGGAAACTCGGCCGAGTGACTCAACTCGGCCGAATCTGCGAGTTTGCACATTACTGCGCACTCGGCCGAGTGAGCCAACTCGGCCGAGTTAAGTTGAATGCCGTAGCTCCTGGAATTGAGCATCACTCGGCCGAATCTGCGAGTTTCAATTTTACTACGCACTCGGCTAGACAAAATCGTGGCACGCTTTTTAAGTGATCCACTCGGCCGAGTGACCCCAACTCGGTCGAGTGCCAAGCCCCACCCAAGCCAATTTCCAATTTCGGTGCTTTTTCCACATTTTAGCCATTTTTTAGGGACCAACTTGCAATTATCCCATCCAAACCCTACCCAAACACTATATAAACCTTCTTTCTTGAAATTCAAGCCATTCACCCCCAATTCATGAATTCTCACACATAGTTTCACATACTCCAAGGTGATTTGGCCATTCCTCTCTCAATTCTCCATCAATTCAAGGAAGAAAGGATGCAATAGCTTGCAAATTTCATTCCCCACCACAATCTAGACTAAGCTTCTTTGTTCTCTTTCTTTTGATTTAGTTTCTACATTTGGATTTTGTAATTTCATTATGGTAGTAGTTGGCTAAACACTTTTTGGTTCTAAAGCCTTGTACATACTTTTGATGATATCTATGAATTAATATTTAGCTTAATTGGTGTTTGTGTGGCTTAATTCTATTTGGATGCTTAGTTTTTGTTGCAAAACATGTCATTATGTATACAATGGTGATGTGTTGATCATAGTTAATTGAATTAGGTTGAGAAATCTAGTTTGGTTGATTGATTGCAAGCATTTAACCTAATTTTATTGTGAGATTGAAAGATGATCAATGATTAGGAAGATGTATGATGATCTTAGGAGCTTGATTGGGTCTTATTGTGCAATTTAGGTAGAGATACTAAGTTGTGTAGTATTTCCTTTGAATTACTTGGATCGAAAGGACTTTTAATTCATTATATTGCGATCAATCTTATAGACAAAGCATGAATACCACTTGAGTAGATAGTTAATCATAGATGGATTCACTAGTAGTGCATGTGCTTTAGGACCTACCTTCTCTTAATTGAGTTTACATTCGTTTCACTTTCGTTTTCTTGATTCATATGGTATTTGATCGATTTTGCATTTACTCTTTCGTTGTCTATTCGTGACATATTAATAGGCAATCTTAAGGGTAATTCAACATTCAATCTATTTGATCACGTCTACTTAGAACTCAATTAACAAACTACCCTTTTACGCTAAACCTCCCTGTGGGATCGACCTCGTGCTTATCACGCTACGATAGACACCGTACACTTGCGGGTGTTTATTTTAGTGTTGCATAACACGTGAATCAAGTTTATGGCGCCGCTGCCGAGGAGGTTCTTATAGCTCTAGAGTGTAGGTTAATAGAGTTTTAGTTTAGACATTTTACTTGCTTTCTTTATTTGCAAAAATCCAAAAATATTTGTTTGTTTTACCTTGATTTCACTTGTGATTCTTACTTTCTTTTGAACTTTTGTCTAGACATGGCATATGATCACCCGAGCTAGGAGTGGTCAACATGTTTTGCTACCTCTAGACCCGGAAATCGAAGCTCGTTGTCGAAGACAAAATGCCGAAAGAAGAAGGTTTGAATTGGAAGCCATGAATCAAAGGGAGAATCCGATTGTGGAAGAAGAAAGAAATCAAGAGGATATTGGAGGCATAGTAGAGCCAAATGGGAATGGTGGTAATCGACCACAAGGAGGCTTGAGAGATAACCTCAACCGGAGGATGGAAGAGAATGTCAATGTGGAAGGAGATGGAGAGCAACGGGGAAATGAGGAAAACGGGAATCAAAGAGTCTTGAGAGACCACTTCCGTCCCATCCCTAGACCATATGGAGGAGCGGGTAGGGAACCCGTAGATGCTCATAACTTTGAGCTCAAACCGGCGTTAATCATGATGGTCCAAAACAACCAATTCGGAGGGTTGTCGAAGGAGGATCCCAACCTCCATTTATCTCAATTCTTAGAGTTAAGTGGAACGGTTAAGATCAACCGTGTCCCTCAAAACTACATCCGTCTCCAATTGTTCCCATTCTCCCTCCGTGATCGTGCAAAACAATGGTACATGTCTCTTGATCTAAGGACGATCGAAAATTGGGCCGACCTTGTAGATGCCTTTCTTATGAAGTACTTTCCTCCAAGCAAGACCATCAAGATACGAGGAGATATTTCTTCCTTTATGCAAGACGACGATGAGTCGTTAGCCGAGGCGTGGGAACGTTTTAAAGACCTCATAAGAAGTTGTCCTCAACACGGATTTTTAAAGGATCAATTGATTTGTTATTTCTACAACGGGATGGACCATCGTACGAGAGGAATGGTAGATGCCTCGGCCGGTGGAGGTTCCTTGTTGGGGAAGACAACGGAAGAGGGTTATGTGTTATTGGAAGAGATTGCAAAGAACGGGAACCAATGGCCATCCGAGAGAAGGCAAACCCGGAAAGTTGCTTCCACAAGAGAATCAGAAGATTTTGCTACTCTATCCAACAAGGTGGATAAATTGACTTCGATGATGGCGGCTAAGTCATTAGTGGGGCCTAGTGACGATCAATATGAAGAGGCCCATTATATGAATTATTAAAGGGACCGTCAATTTCGAGAAAGAGGTTGGAATGAGAGGCAAAACCCTCATAATCCAAATCATTACCATCCCGGGTTGAGGCAACATGAGAACTTCTCTTATGCAAATACAAGGAATGCCATCATCCCACCTCCAAATTTCAATGTGAGAGATGGAGCAATTGTGGAGTCTTCATCAAAACCGTCTTTGGAAGACATGTTTGGCGCATTTATGGGGGAAACCAAAAACTTCATGAGAGAGACTAGGGATAATGCAAACAAGACATGGCAAAGACTTGAGGAACAAGGGAAAATGATCAAGAATGTGGCAAACAACGTGAAGGCCATAGAAAAGCAAGTGAGCCAACTCTCTAATGTCATTGGAAGTCAACACACTCCGGGGCAATTTCCTTCAAACACGGAGCTTAACCCCAAGGAGCATTGTAAGGCTATAAAGCTAAGAAGTGGGACAAGCTACGAGGGGCCAAAGATGCCACAAGAAGAGGAAATGGTAATGGCACCCGAGGGTGTTGACAAAGAAGAAGGACAAGCGAAAGAAAGGCAAGAGGAGATAGTGAGGGAAGAAGAGAAAGTAGAGGAGAAGAAGAGTGAGGAGGAAATCCCTCCTCAAGACAAAGGCAAGAATGTGGTACCTCTCCCATACCCTCAAAGGTTGAAGAAGAAGGGCTTGGACAACAAATATGTGCCAAGTTTGTGGAAATGTTCAAGAAGATCCACATCAATATCCCCTTTGCCGAAGCTCTAGAACAAATGCCCCATTATTCCAAGTTTTTGAAAGAAATCATGTCAAACAAGAGGAAGATGGTGGAGTATGAAACGGTGCACTTGACCGGGAAGTGTAGCTCTATAATCCAAGCCAAGCTACCTCAAAAGCTTAGAGACCCCGGATCCTTCACCTTGCCATGTGTTATTGGAGATGGAGGTACATTTAAAGCTTTGTGTGATTTAGGAGCTAACATTAATCTTATGCCTTTGTCTATATTCAAATCACTTGGTTTGGGGAAGCTTACACCAACCACCATGAGCCTTCAATTGGCGGATCGATCCATGACATACCCATTGGGTATAGTAGAGGATGTGTTGGTTAAAATCGATAAGTTCATTTTTCCGGTGGACTTTGTGGTGTTGGATATGGAGGAGGATAAGTACATTCCACTCATCTTGGGAAGGCCATTCTTGGCAATCGGTGGAGCCATCATAAATGTGAGGAAAGGGGAGTTGGAGCTTCAAGTGAACAATGAGAAAGTGTTGTTCAACATCTACAAGGCCATCAAGTTTAGAGATGATGAGGATGAGGTCTTTGAGTGCAACATGATCAATAGTGTGCAAGCTTGTATGGATATGCACATGGAAAAGAGCAACTCAAAGGATCCACTTGACCTTTGCATAAGAAACTCTCTAAATTCACTCTCTTCTATTCCTTTTGATTTCAATTTTGATGAGCTTAATGATATAGAATTGTTTGAATACATGTCTTCTCTTGATGTTTTGAAGGAGCTTCCAATTAAGAAGGAGGAGAAATTCATGGAGATACGACAAGAAGCCAAGTTTGGGGGGGTTTCACTTGAAGAGTGTCAAAGAGTTCCTAACAAGAATCTTGACACTTGGCCCTCATGTTATTAATTGGAAGCACCAAAGGAGGAAACTAAGGAGGAACCAAAAGCTCAAGAGAAGGGGAAGAAGCTTGACTTGAAACCACTTCCGGATCACTTGAGATATGCTTATCTTGAACAAGGTGGCCTCTTTCCGGTTATTATTTCTTCACACTTGCATGAGCTTGAATTAGAAAAATTGCTTAGGGTGCTTAGAACTTATAAATCGGCTATTGGTTGGGATATTTCGGATTTGAAGGGTATACCGGCTCATATTTGCATGCATAAAATTAGACTAGATGAGTCTATTAAGCCTAAAGCCCAAGGTCAAAGAAGATTGAACCCCATTATGCAAGAGGTGGTAAGAAAAGAGGTGTTGAAGTGGTTAGATAATGATATAATATTTCCCATAAGTGATAATGAGTGGGTGAGTCCAACATAAGTGGTACCTAAGAAGGGGGGCATGACTATGATTACAACCGACACCTTAGAGGCAATTGCCACTAGGACCATTGTGGGGTGGAGAGTATGCATTGATTATCTTGTGTTGAATAGTGCCACTAGGAAAGATCATTTTCCTTTGCCTTTTATTGATCAAATGTTGGATAGGATGGCGGGATATGAGTATTATTGCTTTCTTGATGGTTACTCGGGATACAATCAAATTTTGATTGATCCTAAGGACCAAGAGAAATCAACTTTTACTTGCCCTTATGGTACTTTTACATTTAGGAGAATGCCATTTGGATTGTGCAATGCTCCCGCCACCTTCCAACGATGTATGATGACTATCTTTCATGGTATGATTGAAAATATAATGGAGGTGTTTATGGATGATTTTTCCGTATTTGGTTATTGCTTTGATACATGTCTACGTAACCTCTCTTGTGTTTTGCAAAGATGCATAGATACTAACTTGGTGCTCAATTGGGAGAAATGCCACTTCATGGTGAAGGAAGGGATTGTGCTTGGGCACAAGGTTTCGGCCAAAGGGCTTGAAGTAGATAGAGCAAAGATTGTAGCTATTGAGAAGTTACCCCCACCAACCAATGAGAAGGCGGTGAGAAGTTTCCTTGGACATGCCGGCTTTTATAGAAGATTCATCAAGGACTTTTCAAAGATAGCCAAATCCATGTGTGCATTGTTGGAGGGGTTACCTTCATCTTTAATGAAGAGTGTGTGAAGTCGTTTGAAATCTTGAAAGAGGCCTTGATCAAAGCTCCCGTGTTGGTGATACCCGATTGGAGTCAACCATTTGAGATCATGTGTGATGCTAGTGATTATGCTATTGGAGTAGCTTTGGGCCAAAAGAGAGACAAGCTCTTTCGTGTGATCTACTATGCAAGCAAAACCTTGAATCCGGCTCAAAAGAATTACACCACAACGGAGAAGGAGATGCTAGCCGTGATATATAGCTTTGACAAGTTTAGAGCTTATTTGGTTGGAGCTAAGACCATAGTGTATACAGATCACACGGCTCTCAAGTACTTGATTGAGAAGAAAGAGGCTAAACCAAGGTTGATACGATGGGTGCTTCTTTTGCAAGAGTTTGACGTGGAGATAAGGGATAGAAAAGGATGTGAGAATGTGGTGGCGGATCATCTCTCAAGACTTGAGAATGTGAAGGAAAAAGACATCCAAGTCCCTATTAAGGAGTGGTTTCCCGATGAGCAAATCCTTGTCATCAAGGAAACATGTCCATGGTTCGCCGACTTTGTGAATTACATAGCCACCGGAACACCACCACCAAACCTCTCATTCCATCAAAAGACGAAGTTTTATCATGATGTTAAGTTCTATGTTTGGGAGGATCCATTCCTCTATAGATGGTGTTCGGATATGATCATGAGGAGGTGTTTAGCGGAAAATGAGTGGGAAAAAGTGATTGAAGAGTGCCATTCATCCCCTTATGGAGGGCACTTTGGAGCAAATCGGACGGCTCATAAAGTTCTTCAAAGTGGTTTCTATTGGCCATCCATCTTTAGGGATTGTGAGGTTTTTGTGTGTTATAAGTGTCAAAGGATGGGGAACATTTCAAAGAGGCATGAGATGCCTATGAAGAATGTGATTGAGGTGGAACTCTTTGACGTGTGGGGGATATACTTTATGGGGCCATTCCCCACCTCTCATGGATTTTCCTACATCCTTTTGGCCATTGACTATGTTTCAAGATGGATTGAGGCCATTCCAACCACTACAAATGATGCCAAGGTGGTCCTCAACTTTTTGAGGAAGAACATTTTCACTCAATTTGGCACTCCAAGAGCACTAGTGAGTGATGGTGGTTCACATTTTTGCAACCGATGGCTAGATCAACTCTTGACAAAGTATGGAGTGAAGCATAGGGTGACCACACCTTATCACCCTCAAGCTAATGGACAAACGGGGCTCGCTAATCGAGAGGTGAAACAAATTTTGGAGAAGACTGTTGGGTTAAAGAGAAAGGATTGGGCCATCAAGTTGGACGATGCTCTTTGGGCATATCGAACCGCCTACAAGACACCTTTGGGCACATCTCCATATCAACTTGTGTATGGCAAGTCTTGTCATCTACCCGTGGAAGTGGAGTTGAGAACTCGTTGGGCCATCAACGAGTTGAATCTTGATCTTAAGGCATCCGGAGAAAGAAGGAAGATGATGCTTAATGAGCTTGATGAGTTTAGGAATGGAGCCTTTGAGAATTCCAAGATTCATAAAGAAAGAGCTAAGAGGTTTCATGACAAGATGATTGAAATGAGGGAGTTCCAAATTGGAGAACAAGTCTTGTTGTTCAACTCAAGGTTGAGGCTATTTCCGGGCAAGTTGAAGTCAAAGTGGTCGGGACCCTTTGTGATTAAGAATGTGACGCCAATGGGAAATGTGGAACTCATTGGTAAAGATGGAACAACTTTTGTGGTGAACGGACAAAGAGTGAAGCATTACTTTGGAAACGAGCAACTTCGAATGGTGGAGTCGCTTCGTTTGGATGAAGCTTGAAAGTAGAAAGCAACCGTCCGGCATAGGACGTTAAAAATAGCGCTTCTTAGGAGGCAACACAAGGTTTTTATTGCTTTGTGTTTTTATTGCTTTAGTAGTGTTGATAACTTGGTTTATTTTGTAGGTATGGATGAGGAGAGTTGTGGATACCTTGTCTTGGAGAATGAAGAAGAAGCAAAACCAACTTTGGAGAGGGGAAGCAAGTGTTGCTATGGTGATCTTTAAAGAGCTTTGGATGTGCAAGGAGGGAGGTAACAACTTGTAGCCCCAAACTTAGAATTTATACATAGTAAAATTCTAAGTTTATAAATTCTAAGTTTGGGGGAGTTATTTTTTTTCTTTTTATTTTTCTACTAGTTGTTACCCTTGCACCGGTTCGTCATTCTACTTGTGTCACATTTTGCACCGGCGCACACTTGGCTTTCACATGATTATATTGATCAAGTTGGTTTTGAGCATATGTTGGGTAGTGGATTTTTTTTTTTTTGGTGAAATGTAAGCATGAATAGTCATTGGGATCCATTGTTGAGTAGTTGTGGTGATGTCTATTTGCTTTGAATGTAGGCATGATTGGTGTTGGAGTATAGTATCATGTTGTGTTCATATTTGTGAATCTTTGATAGCATGGATGCATGATGTGTTGTTGCTTGGGAACATTTGATGAATGTGAGAGTTCTATTGAATAAACCGGTGAGAATTGAGCCTTAAATCAAGCATGTAATCTGATTTAGTTCATTTGAGAGTGGACTATGTTATTGCTAGTAATCCTAGAACTTGCCTAAGTTCTTGTTTGGAAGCATGATTGTGTGAAACTTTGTGATGTGATATAGGCCATCTTGTTCTAAAAGAGTCACTTAGCCAAAATTTCCCAAAACCGAAGTAATTTCCCGTAGTTAGCCCCTTGAGCTTAATTCTTCATTTTCTTAGCAAACTACAATGTTAACCACTTAGCCTTTTTGAGCCTTTAATACCTACATCTAGTGGAGGATAAAAGACAAAGTGGAGAAACATGTGCTTGAATGTCTTTGGTGAAAGGAGAGATTGGAAAAGTTGAAAGAAAAAGAGAAAGATGAAAAGAAAATCAAGGGAGAAGAAAAGAGGGACAAAGAGCCCCAAAAGCTTGAAAAGAAAAAAAAATGGTTCAAAATATGAGGTGATGAATGCTTGAAAAAGAAAGGAAAATGAAAAGTGAGAATGAAGTTTGTAAGCTTTGATAGTGAAAGCACACATTGTAAAACAACAAACTTTGTCCTCCACTAGAAGAGTCATAATTCCCAAATTCATTCTACCTTGTCCAAAGAGCCAATGTTACATCCTTGATTAAGTCCTATTGATCACATTGTTGATCATTTGAGTGTTATGAAAAGTAGAAGTTGGGTAAGCATATGGTGATTGCATAGCATGACTTGGTTGATGAGTGCACTAATATCCTTAATTTGTTTGTGTGTTTGAGAGAAACACTCCATCATGTGAGTAGAGGACTTGAGCATTTGGATTATGTTTCCCATCACATGTACTTGTGCATTCTTTGATCCATGAGTGTGAATTGCAATAATGAGCTTATGACCTTCATTGAGAAATGCACTTTGAGAAAGAGATATCATTGCAACTTACTTTACATGTGTGAATTACATTGAATATTCCATTGTGATCATTTCACCCTCATTGCTTTAAGTGCTTAGTTGTTTGAGGACAAACAACATTTTAAGTTCGGGGGGGTTTGATTCGGGTGGAATTTACACATTTTAAGGGCACATGTGAAGCGTGTTTTGATGTGGATTTCATTGAATTATGCATTGAATATGATTGTTTAAGCCGAAATGAGAGAAAGGTTGTGTTTTATCAATTTTGTAGGAAATACGATGAAATATGGAGCAAAACACCAACCATACCTCACTATATCAGGAAGAGGAGTACACGGTTGGATTCGTCTCGAAAAACGGAGTGGATTAGCCAAAAAAATCGAGTCAATCCGACACCCGAGGCGAGAGTTATGCATGAAACGAGAAGAGAACGAGAGAACTCGGCCGAGTGACTCAACTCGACCGAATCTGCGAGTTTGCACATTACTGCGCACTCGGCCGAGTGAGCCAACTCGGCTGAGTTAAGTTGAATGTCGTAGCTCCTGGAATTGAGCATCACTCGGCCGAGTGAGCCAACTCGGCCGAATCTGTGAGTTTCAATTTTACTGCGCACTCGGCCGAGTAACCCTAACTCGACCGAGTCTCGGCTAGACAAAATCGTGGCACGCTTTTTAAGTGATCCACTCGGCCGAGTGACCCCAACTCGGTCGAGTGCCAAGCCCCACCCAAGCCAATTTCCAATTTCGGTGCTTTTTCCACATTTTAGCCATTTTTTAGGGACCAACTTGCAATTATGCCATCCAAACCCTACCTAAACACTATATAAACCTTCTTTCTTGAAATTAAAGCCATTCACCCCCAATTCATGAATTCTCACACATAGTGTCACATACTCCAAGGTGATTTGGCCATTCCTCTCTCAATTCTCCATCAATTCAAGGAAGAAAGGATGCAATAGCTTGCAAATTTCATTCCCCACCACAATCTAGACTAAGCTTCTTTGTTCTCTTTCTTTTGATTTAGTTTCTACATTTGGATTTTGTAATTTCATTATGGTAGTAGTTGGCTAAACACTTTTTGGTTCTAAAGCCTTGTACATACTTTTGATGATATCTATGAATTAATATTTTCCTTAATTGGTATTTGTGTGGCTTAATTCTATTTGGATGCTTGGTTTTTGTTGAAAAACATGTCATTATGTGTACAATGGTGATGTGTTGATCATAGTTAATTGAATTAGGTTGAGAAATCTAGTTTGGTTGATTGATTGCAAGCATTTAACCTAATTTTATTGTGAGATTGAAAGATGATCAATGATTAGGAAGATGTATGATGATCTTAGGAGCTTGATTGGGTCTTATTGTGCAATTTAGGTAGAGATACTAAGTTGTGTAGTATTTCCTTTCAATTACTTGGATCGAAAGGACTTTTAATTCATTATATTGCGATCAATCTTATAGACAAAGCATGAATACCACTTGAGTAGATAGTTAATCATAGATGGATTCACTAGTAGTGCATGTGCTTTAGGACCTACCTTCTCTTAATTGAGTTTACATTCGTTTCACTTTCGTTTTCTTGATTCATATGGTATTTGATCGATTTTGCATTTACTCTTTCGTTGTCTATTCGTGACATATTATTAGGCAATCTTAGGGGTAATTCAACATTCAATCTATTCAATCACATCTACTTAGAACTCAATTAACAAACTACCCTTTTACGCTAAACCTCCCTGCGGGATCGACCTCGTGCTTATCACGCTACGATAGACACCGTACACTTGCGGGTGTTTATTTTAGTGTTGCATAACACGTGAATCACTCACCTTCAAACTGGTTGGCTCTCTTGTTAATATGTCATTCTGAACATCCGTGACTTTGTTCTCGACCAGAGTGGACAACATATCCACCTGTATATTGTGTGTCCGTGGCTTGGCCGTGAAGAGATCCTCATAGAAATTAATAATATGTTGCGCTATTTCGGCCTTACTTGTGTTTGTTACTCTTCCAATATTCAAAGACTCCATTGGGGGTCTAATTTTCCTCATCTTATTCAGCCTATGGAAGTATTTTGTATTGCGATCTCCATCTCTTAGCCAAGACACCCTATGACGCTGGGAAAACAATTCTTGCTGTTGCTGAAGGCATCGAATGAGTTCTGATTTTGCCTCGATTTCCCGATGCGATAGGATGGTGTTGTAACCCAAATCCCCTATTTTACATTGCACCTGCAGCAATGTATCTTTTGCTTTCTCAATACGGGTATTCAGGTTCTGAAAGACCTCCCTATTCCACGTTCGCAGGGCTGTCTTCAGTCGCTTCAACTTTAATTTGATCAAAGAGATGGGGTCCGATGCTGGAAGGTGTTGCTACCATGATTGACGGATCAAGGGCAAGCAACGTGAATCCGACAACCACATGTTTTGGAATCTAAAGGAGTACCCCGCTGGTCCTTGATTATTAGAGCATTTTAGTAGAATGGGGTGATGATCGGATATAGCCCTTGATAAAGTTGTCGCATAAATATTAGTCCAGTGCTCCAAGAAATCCTGTGTGGCCATAATTCGGTCCAGGCGGGAGGCCAGTAGTGTGCCGTCTTGACGCCGAACCAGCCAGGTGTACCTAGGTCCCGACACTTCCATCTCCATCAAATCTGAATCAGCTAAAAATTCCCGGAAATCTCTACAAGCTGCTGGTTGGGGGGATTCATGCCAATTCTCTCGTGAGCTCCTATGACCGAGTTAAAGTCCCCTAACAGACACATGGGTGAGAGCTTTTATCTTGTGACGTATTCCCAGAGGTTGCGACGTTCAACATAATCTGATGCCGCATGGACAAAACCTATGTAGTGTGTGAAATTATTAATCTGTGTGCGGGTGAAGATGACTTGATTAGTAAATCCAATCACTGAAGTAACTTGGAGGATGTAGTCCTTGCAAAGTATCCAAATATTAGGCCGCATTTCGACACGTTGGTTCTCTACCAAAAAAACCAGCCCAATTGAGTTCTAAAAAGTATCCGGTATATTGTCTTTCAATATTTTTGGTTCCACAATCGCCAGGAGATCTGGCTTCGCGACTTGGCAATGGCTCTTCAGGAGCTGCTGGGATTCACCATTGCCAATCCCTTGTATATTCCAAAAGAGCACAATCATTGGAGATCGCTGATATAACCGTGCTCAGGCGGTTCTTGCTGAAGTTCTTGGTCTGATTCTTCCATGTCCGAGACGATGTCCCCCTAGCGGCCCAAAGCTGCGGCAGCCATGTGCCTAAATCTGGGTGATGTGGAGTTTTCCACAGGATTTAGCACAGAGTGGGTCTTTGGCATGTCGTTATCCAGTTCCTCGCGCTTCTCAAGTCGAGTTTGTGGGCCATGTATAACAGACTTTAGACGTGGTAGGTGGACCTCGTTTATCGTCGTCTCTGATGTGTCCATACTAACACGTGAGTGCCTAGGAGATAGGTTATCCACCTCATGTGCGGCGGAGTTCTGTGGGTTAAGAGCATCGAATCGGTTGGAGGTAGGCACATCCTCCGAACGCTTCTCTGGCGTTCTGCGCCGACGAGGTCGTCGTTCCTTACGAGGTGAGGCAGTTTGAGCCTGCTCTGCACTAGCTGTTGCCTTCGTTTCTGTTTTCTCTCGTTTGTTGCAATTTGTCCAGGTGTGGCCAACCACTAAACAATGTTGACAAAACGGTGGCAGTCGCTCATACTTGAAATAAGCGAAAGAACGGTGACCTTGACGTTCAATAAGAATGCGGTCCAGATGCTCTTTGGAACAATCAATTTCCACCAGGACTCGGATGAAGTGACCCATGGAGCCATCAATGCTTCTCTCATCGATCTTGATTAGTGTGCCCAACGCGTGTGCCATTCCTAGTATTAGCGAATTCGTCCAGTACTCATATGGAAGTTCATAAATACGCACCCAGACCTGTGCAAGGGAGGTGTTGACATGGTACGGGTTGAAATCCTTGACCCATTTAGAAAGTCGAAAGAATCCGGGATGTAGCGACCATGAAGATCTCTTAGATGCCGACCATGAAGATCTCTTAGATGCCGATACGTTGAAGTATCCCAATCCGAGTGGGATCAATTTACATGCGTCTTCAATACCCCAAAACCTGGTTAGGGTTTATTTGAGATCAATGAGACTCCACGACTTTTCTTTACGAGCGTATGTAACCCTGCCGATAAAAGAATTGCGGCACTGTTGAACTCTGTTGGCGTACTCTTCTTCTTCTTCGCCATAAAATATCCTTTCTTGACCGGCATTCGAATGTTCTTGGCGTGGATCCGATCCGAAAAGCCCTATGGAACGTCATCGGGCATCCCTGATAAAAGGATTTTCTTGAATGATGGTGGGGACGCTGCTTCCGTATCTCCCTGAGAAGGAAAGGAAGAGAGTGACGTGTGTATCCAAGGGAATTCCTTTAACAGGTTGGCAATCTTGGTTAACTTCTGCAGATCTTCATGTGAGAGTCGCTGAAGATCCATCAGGAATGAGAAAACCTAGCGAAACCCTAGGTTTTTTTATCTTCAGCTAGTAGTCGTACCTAAAAAAAACATCACATGAGAAAATGATTGTTCCAATTGATATAGCATATGACACAATTAACAAAAATTATCTACGTTAAAACTTGAAAGACAATATAGGATCAAAAAGAGGCAATGTAATTCTCGGTATCAATGTTAATTGTCCAACACTACCTCTAGTTAGAATGTTAGATTCAAGAACTTTATCACTCAACCTAGTTATAACTTATAACCAACCTACGCATAAAATAAATTTTTATATTATAAATTTAAGAGTTAATTTTAAATAAATACATCACCTTTAGTTTCAATATCAATTTAATCACGACTTTTTTAAAAAAAACCTCAACCTTTCATCGTGTTGCAATTACATACACATTTTTTTTCTTCGACCAACAATTGATGACGTGGCTTGTCAGAGCTCTCCACGTCAGATTACATATATTTTTTTTATTTTTTAAATCTTTTTTTTATTTTTCACATAAGATTAAACTTTATAAAAATAAATTAAAGCTTTATAAAATAAAACTTCGCGTCTTCTCCGTTTCTCAAACTCAATAAAATTATTTTCTTTTCAAACTCAATCACCCCTTCTCAAACTCAATCAAGTTCTTCTCTTCTAACCCTAAAAATCAAAATCCCCTAAAAATCATCCAAAAGCAAAAAAAAAAAAAAAAAAACAAAAACAAAAACGCATCTACCTCTCATAGTACTTGCCACACCCTATGTATTCTTCTTAGAATCAGGTGCCTAGAAGAATGAATCGCAAATCAATACACACATACCTTGGTTTGCCGTTGTTGGTCATCACAGATCCACTAGGACTTGCTTCACCAACTTCTGTTCCAATATTTGCTCATGTTCCACTTGTTCCATTTGTTCCTGATCCGCAAACATTGCCCTTTTTCATCGGTTGGATTTTTTCTTGGTCGGCCTCTTTTTTTCTATTCAAACATGACAAACATATAACATTATAATTTTTTGGAAGGAATCTTAGATGCAATTTCGCTGATCTTTTGAAGTACTGTTGCACAATTTAAAATTAAAGTAAAATAAATTGTACATATGCACGAAATCTACAGGAGAAGTGGGTCCCAGATGATAAGCGAGCTACAAACTTGATTTCAGATCTTCAACACATCCACGGTGTTACGCACGCCCATTTGACATCAGCCACATCCAAGTGAAAGAAGGTTGTGGATTCACGTCGACGAGACATTCAGTTTTCGGTGGGTGACTTTATGGGCCGTCTTGACTAAAGACCGCTTTCCTCCACATGAGTACAACAAGCTGACGTCTAGAAAAATAGGGCCTCTTTAAATTGTGCAGAAAATAAACCCAAAAGCTTATCGCCTTCGATTACCTGCCCATATTCGCACTAGTGATGTTTTCAACGTCAAACATTGGTTCCTTTTCATGGTGATAATTATGAGGGAGATGCAACTGACGACGATTCGAGGGTGAATCGTTTTGAAGAGGAGAATGATGGAGATGCAACTGCTAGTTAAGCAATCCAGACCGTTTATAGCATATGTTTAGTGAGTTGTTATAATTTTTAAGTATTAGTGTTTTTTAGTTGCAGTTCAGTGTTTTAGTAGTTATCCGAATGGATGCCTTCTTCCCTTTTGTATATATAGAGATCTAGTTTGTGTATAGGAATTGTTTCTTTTCTCTATCTCGACGGTATCTTCATTGTATAAACGTCTCGATAGTGTTCGTTAGTCTTTCTACCTATAGTCCGCTGCATCAATTAGCTAACACATAGTATCATTTTAGTATCTCGAGTTGCATCCTCCAGATGTACACATTTTGCAGTCAGTTGTAGGCTGTAGGACTTGGCAAGACATCGATGAAATCCGTCTTTAGACACTCTCCTGTAAAACTGTCTCATGTAATAGAGCGAAAGTCGTCAAATAAAACCGTCTCATGTAATAAAAGTTTGCTTGTTTAAATGAAAAACAGTTAGATGAATAAAATACATTTAATTTAAATTCATCTCATGACCTGTCTCAAGCAAAAATTTATCAATGACTAATCATGTAATTCATGCGTTTACCAATAGAGTTCGGATGGCAGAATAATGTATACACATCCAAGTGTCAAAAACCCATAATCCTATACAAGTCAATATCCATTACAGCAGAACGATGAGCAGATTTCTGCAAAAATCGAGAGCCAAACAAGTAAGAGTTGCTCATCGTTTCAATGATCAGCCCTAGAATCTGTTAAGACCAAAAAAATACAAAAAGATTTACAAATAGCAGCACTTCTCTCACACACTACTGCTGATAGTCTTTCAAAGAATATGTGCACTATTACAGGAATAGGACGCAGCAGTCACAAACTATCTCCAAACAGTTTCATTAGCATCAGTGAAAACCGCATTGTGATGCCCGACCAAGCACTGAATAACTTCTATGGCCCGGAAGTCTACTGGCATCCCGTCATCAAGAGGGATTGATGATGATGCATCTTGAGTTTCATCATCGTCTAAATCCAGATAAACAGGAGATGTGATAATATATACATAAACAGAGAGAACTAGAGTATATTAATTGGATACTTTTGAGAGATTCAAAGCAACACATAAATCATTTAGGCAATGCTTGCTTTGCAAATCTAAATCTGGTTCTACTTTGAGATTTTGAAATTCAGTTTTAAAAAAACACCACTACAACACTTATAAACCTACTATCACCTTTTCCAATACAATCAATTCTCTCTCCTTACAATTTAATACATTTAAATCATACTCACATCACTAAATCATGACAATCACACCCAACAAAATTCCAAATCAAACACACGCCTTACTCCCTCCGTCCCGTGATTACTTGCACATTTTCCATTCCGGTCCCAAGATTACTTGCACACTCCCAATATGAAAATAACTCACAAAATTAATACCCTCACAACATCATTTTATTTTCAAAATTGCTACTCATTTCGGGCCACATTTTTCCCTACACCTTACTATATTCCCTTTACACCCCACTAATTTTTTTCTTAAAAAGTGAGTCGGTCAATGTATGGAAGTCATCACGGGGTGGAGGGAGTACTATTTATTAGGATTTCAAAATCCCCTAGATTTCAAAATCGATTTTCAAAACCACTATAAATCCAAAACAAACATCATTGCCTTAGAAGCCACTAGCATTTATCGAGAGAAAACACACATCTAATTCTCCTTCATTTATGATAACTTCATGTATTAGTTTTTAGATGAACATGAATCATATAACAAAATGCCGCTTCATAATATGTAGATTTTATTTTAATCCAGATCAATTGTGCAAAGTCTATCAATGTGTTCCCAATTAGGCGAGACTTGCAACCAGCCAGTTTAAACTTGATAATATAGATCGAATACTAACACAAGTCTCTTAGAATACATATTCTTCCCCTTCTCCTTCTCCTTTCCCTTTCCATTACCAATCATATATCCATTATCTGGCCTTCTCATTATCTCATCTCACCAAAGTGTGCACTAATTTCACTAACAGGTTCGAATCCGAGTGGCAGCATACCATCTCAGTAGGTATCACTAAACCACCACTATCCACGATCTAATAGCAAAAGACCCAAAGATCATTGTTTCCACCCCACCCAACCCCCACCCTCCCTGTAGACTTCATACACGGTTTCATCTTTGAATAGAAAATGAGGAATGTGAGTTTTTATATTATAACTAAGAATACCTACCTCAAGTTATTCACATGTTATGATCCTACATATGCATGCAAAGGGCATCAAAGCTTTCATGAATTCCTTGATTAAAAATTAAAGAAGTCAAATCTAACATCTCATCTGATAGACTTTAATGACCTTGATCCCAAACCTTTGACAAATACTATACTGAAAACTCTTCAACTTTCCAACAGGAAAGTCAGGTCTTCAAGTAAAATTCATGCACATTTTTTCTTACTGCTTATCAGAAATATAACTCTATATGTTCTCCACGGTGAGCTAGGATTTATTGTAAGCTAGAGTTATACAGCTTTTAATTATAAGGTGGGAATAATTATATGTAGAAGAAAGACTAATTATAAAAAGTGTTTGCATGCAATAGCTTAAACTGAAAAATCACCTGAAAGAATCCCCCATGCACTATAGTTGGAGGCAGAATCTACATTTGCCTTGGAATCAAACTTTTGTGGTTGGTTCCAGAACTGTTTGTAGTGTTCTGGTCTCTGGCCTTTCTGCCACATGATGATTGGGGCCACTTCCACTGCAAGGCTTCGAGCATCCATCTGTATTATGTTTGCAGCATATTAATTCTCCTAGTTTGGATGACTATATATAGTTCTTTTTGAGATAGGCTGATATAGGCAGACAACTAACTACAATTAAATATTATGGTACATTCCAAGACAGTTATAACTTATGAGTTTGTTAGCTCCCAAAATAACTGGAGGCATGTATGTTATTAATTATCTGTACTATAGAACTACGACAAACAAAGCATAAGCAAACTAGAGAAAGGATCTAGCACATTCTTTTAGACATGAGATTCAAGGTGTCCTGATGAAGGTCTTTAAGGGGATGTTTGTTTTGGGATGGGAAATCCGGATTTGGGATTTTGAAATCTCACCCATGTTCTAGTTTGGGATTTAGATTCAGGATTTCAAAATCCTACCCTATAAATACCTATAAACCCTATAAATACTCAAACTCCTACCCCACTCTCATTTGACCTATTCATTAAAGTTAAATCCTACCCTACTAAAATCCAAAAACAAACACAAAACATAAATCTCATTAGGATTTTGAAATCCACAAGATTTTGAAATCCGGATTTCAAAATACTCAAAATCCCAAAACAAACATCCCCTAAGGAATTTCATAAGAATGGGGCCATCAATGAAGTTACGAACAAAACGTACATCTGCTAATTGTCCAAGATGGAGGGTTCTTTTTAGGTAGAGGACTTCGACCCTATTGGCTAAGTTTGTACAAAATAATAGTGAAAGTATTGTCGCTGAGGCTCTAAGAGGTGATACCAAAAACAATAGCAAATCACTGGGAAGGGAAGGTTCTGATGATAGATGAGGGATGTGGATATGAGGATGTTTGTCTTTCAGTTAGTTTTACAACTATAATAAACATGAGACCTAGATGGAAGTTCAAGGGTTCTATGGGCTTAAGGCAGGGGGGTCCTCTTTCTCCCTTTCTCTTTAATGTTGTGGTTCACGTGCTGAGTAGACTGATAGATAAGGCAACGAGTGTCAATGGTGAATGGTCTGATTGTGGATAAGAACAAATTTGAGGTTTCCCGTTTGAAATTTGCTGAGGATACACTGTTTTTTCTAAAAGTGGAAACATCTAACTTATTGTGGCTCTCTAGGATATCAGACATATTCTGCAGGATGATGGGACTTCAGACATGTAGAAAAAAGCATGTTCAGAAGCATAGCTAATCTAATCATTGCAAAGTAAGAGACTGGAAAATAATAGGGTGAGATTTGGGCTAAAATGCCATTCTGGTCCATGAGAATTTAGGCTCACGAAAGTAGATTTTTTTTTTTTTAAAGAAAAAAAAAAGGTCCCAAACGAATTCACGAGTCAAAAACTAACCAAAACTGTTTCCGGAAATTCTCTAGAGATCAAACTGTTAGATATTTAACGGTTGGGACCGTTTTTGCTAAAAAAAATAAAAAATAAATAAGGCCATAAAATAACGTGGGACCAAAATTGCAATTTACCCATGAGATTAGATGAGATCATCCTGTTGCAGGCAGACTTACATCCTTCTCTATATCATAATTCCTCTCTTCACAGCAAAACTATCATCTCTTTTGTTTCATCTTATTGTGAATCATACAATTCATCTTCTATCTCTTGTAATATTCACTTTTCTTGTAAATCTAAAGACTCGAAACACATCTCCTTGATTGGTCAACTCGGTAGTGTAGTGTTAGGTTGAATGAGGGGTTCAGAGGATTCAGTTTTTTGGTTGGTGGACAGTTTTCTTGTAAGCCATTATTTATGACCTCCTTTTCCAATATCAACTCACCCTGATTCAACCTAACATCCCCACTTATTTTTCTAAAATCTTTTAACCTAAATTTAAAAAACAAAATCACCTCACCCTCCCGGCCACCTCAACCCCCACCGACCCAGCTCTACATGGAGACATAGCCACAGAGAGAATATGCATACAAGCACAGATATTAGAAGTGTGGTGATCAATCGTACCTTGTTAACAAGAGATTTCTGGCTAACACGCAGTAAAAGTGCAGTGATTAGTTCCAGCGTCATATAGTTAACAGTTGGAAGTTTCTTGAGAGTAGTTCTCATTGTATGTATGCTGGAGCGGGCATTTATGATATCATTGTACAGCTCAAAGGTAATCAATGGCTCAGGAAGGCTTGCAATATAACATTTTATAAGAGCTGCAACATCAACTGGGCTTACGCCCTCTGGCAGTGATGCATTTAGATCTGGAGGGTAAAAAAGGAAAAGGATAGACAATAAGTGGTTTATGCATATATGCAAAGCCGAGCCGATCAGCACTTATTAAGATACCTTGATTGTACAGATTTACTAATTGCAGAAGAACTTTTTTGTCACCTTGAGCCTTGAACAAATCCTGGGAGTTCAGTCCTAATTCACCAACGTAAAGATTGCTTTTCAGCATGAAAAATAAAAATGCATAATTCATCACATTCACTTAGGTTTATTGCGCAGAATCCCCTTGTGGTTTTGAAATTGCATGAAATTCCCCAGTGGTTTATTAAATAAAGCTAACTCTTCCTCTTTTTTTTTTTTTTTTATGTATTTCTTTCAGAGTATAGTCTCAAGACTTCAGTATTTAGAAAAAAGGATACGAGACATACAGAAAATAAATAACACCGTTAACTCATTTCTGAACAAAAAAAAAGGGGAAGAGTTAGCTTTATTTAATAAAGCAGAGAGGGATTTCGTGTAATCTCCAAACCATGAGGGGGTTTCGTGCAATAAACCCCTTTCACTTAAAATAGTAACCTGATAATATCAGAGAATCAGCACATTTCATCAATATAGTCGGAATTGGCATACTAGACTGCTGGCGGTGGACAACAAGCTCAATTGGCACCCCAAAAACTAATGAAGAAATAAAAGTTAGTATCCATAAATAAACCAATCTAGACAAATGCAGACTATATGATAAGAACATGCAGTTATAAAAAGTATATATTTGCTTTAATGTTTAAGAAAATTTAGTCAACTGTAAATCACATACAATGCTACCATTACAGCACGAAAATAACTGAAGCAACTAATTTACTTGCTTGCACACTAGACATTAATGAGACTGTCAAAAGAATGAAGATACACACCATCAGTACTTGCAACTCCCTGCACACATTGTAAAAAGGAATAATTAGTGAAGCTTCAACTTGAGTTACATTAGTAACAAAATAAGATATTTGCAAGCCCAAGCACCTTTTGCCATCGCTCAAGGTCAGTCAGCAGATTCTTGCTTTTTTCAGCAGTTTTCTTTGCCACCTGTTACCAAATCTTATTTTGATCTATTAAAAAATTACTAGATTCTATGTAAATCTGAAATAAAGATAAACTAATGCACAGAATAATTGAGCACAGAGCCTAGTTTATGTCTAACTGGTGGTTTCATTTAAATATACATAAAATATTTATATAGAGGCTGGAAGAGAATATATATAACAAAAAAGAATGACCTTAGATGGAATTGATAGCTGTAGCGATCATGAATATGAATTAGTTGGTATAAAGTGCAGAGAGTTTAGTTTTATTGACAATATCAGTATTGAACCACAATAAACAACTGTCTTAAACTTTAACAAACTTTGGGTGAAATTCTTTTACATTAGATAGATTTTTAGTAGTGAAAAAGTCACTAAGGACGAGGTCAATGATATGAGAGAATTTAATAAACTGTGTTGTTACCTCAGAGGTATACTTCTAAAACATAACCATTACTAAGCCAAGCTTCACCGCCAAAGCAAATTTTGATAGTTAGCGAAGAAGTGAACAATCTTATTACAACAATGAAATCAAGAACTCAGTATGATAATTGGTATACAGTAAGGGGGTGTTTGCTTAGTCCATAAAAGGCCCATATAAACCTTCTTTAGGTAGTTTGGTCAACATTAAATGTATTATTAGGGACCGTTTTATTCTTCGGCTCGGCACTGAAATTACTGTGTCTCTTTATTAAAGCTATATGACCCCTCCCCTCCGACCTAATCTCTGAATTGAATAGTGACACGTATAACTATAGGAAAATCAATTGTACCCCTCAACATCAACGAATCTTTGATTTTTGGTTTGAGTTTGCTGGAAACAACCTGATATTGATGAATTTTATAATTATAATTTGGTTTGAATCTGGTTCTGGTTTGAATTCTCTAATGTTTCATTTGTGCAATTGATATTGGAGTTTTCAATTTAAGCAATGGAGAATTTAATATTGATTTTTGGAGCTTTCATGTGTCTTCAGTTGAGCAATAGATATTGGAGTTTTCAAAATCTTTGGAGTTTTAATCAACATCTTGTGCTTAAATTAATCTGATACAGAAAAATCTTTGGAGGTTTTATAATCTTTGGAGTTTTAACCAACATATTCTGCTCAAATTAATCTGATACACAAAAATCTTTGGAGTTTTCATTTGTCTTCCATTTCCATTATAATCTGATACAGTATTGATTTTTGTTTAAAGTGCTCAAGCTTCTGTATGAATGTGAGTGAAAGCATCTGGATACGAACTTGTCATATCTTCATCTGATAATGACTAATGAGACATTGAGAAGAAGGGTAAAATTGTATTTCAAAATTTTCTTAAGATCTCGTTTTACCAAACAACCAATATGATTTTCACAACATGCTACCAAACTCCCATAAAAAATACATATCTACCTTCACCCTTACTATATATCTCACCTATAATATTTACCCCTTATCTCATATTTCTTGCCAAACAGGCCCTAATAAACTAGGCAAACATATTTCAAATTCTTGGCATGAACTATAAACATGCAATAGAAATCTCTTTCAACATGCAAATATGGAAACGAATGCAGCAGTAGCTTATCAAGACCAGCTATATATAGTAAGAGAAAACTAAGTCTCCCATGAAGCAATCTATTAAACTAGGTCCAAATGGACTTCCAATACAAATAATTTTTTTAACGTTACCTCTTCAACTTTTATCTTTCCGACAGCCACCTTATCTTTTGTCTCCGAAAATCCCTTCCTCAAAAACATGCTTGTTGTAGCAGCAGCAGAAATAAGATGTTCCTGCATGGCATGCCTGGTCGATGGCTGCTGAAAGATAGCCCACCGACTTTTGACTGCTGATCCCACTTTTTCTGCCACATCAGCAACATTTTCCTTCGCATCCTTAGCAACCTCTCCGACAAATGTTCCAGCAGATTGTCCTGCTCCTTTAAGCTTAACCCCTATTTATCAAGGTTTGTACATTTCCTATAAACAATGATGTGCTGAAAGATGATATGATAAAGGTAATTGATATTATACAGAATTTAGAGGAATACCTGATGATTGAAAGAATTCATTAGCCTTCTCTTGCCACTGAGGTGAGATATCTGAAGGCATTTGGTGTGTCCTCAAACACCCACACCTTCACCAAAAAGACAGACTTATCAGTTCAATTTGGGCAAATGGAAAGAAGAAAAAATAAAAAAAAAATTAGTTAAATCAATATATTAGCGAACTAACCCAAAACAAGCACAACCTGATTAGCACACTTATTCTAAACTTGTGTTTTTTTTTTTTTTGGGAAAAATAAAATAACCCTCATCCATCATCTAATAAGTCTTGAATTCAAAATTTCTCACTCGTATCTACTCCATTTTGCATCATTGTTAAACAATTGGCAACATCATCATAAAGCAGTTGCCATCGATAAGGAATTCTCCAAACTCCTAAACCATAAATCTCATGCATAACATCAATTAATATTTGATTCATCATCAAGAATTTGATCCGAGAATTAAAGAACGAATCAAAAACTTCAATCCGAAAAGCCAAGGCAAGGTATAATTTCAAAAATCATGACTCAAATTGACGAAATGTAAAAAGTCTACACCAGAAAAGGAGTTCGCTTGAAATTAATAAATGAATATCAACCATAAGCTTCTCCAAAATCCCGAAGAGCAGAAAAAATTAGGGTTAAACTAACCTTTTGATCGCCTCTAGCAACGAATCCGAGCTTGCAGAATCGATCAAAATTATTATTTGTTCTAATAAAAGGTGCAATTAGAGAGAAACACAAACCCGCGGAGAAAATAAAGAAACGACGAAAATAATTTTCGTTTCTGTGAGTTCTTATCGAATAAGAATACACCACGTGGTGGTCTACAAGGAGTTCCGTGGTAGGCTAGCAATACCCAGAATATAACGGTCCTCCTGCCTCTCCCGGTTTCAAATTCTGACGAAGTCAATGAAATTTAACAAATACTCCCTCCATCCATGAAAAGTAGGGACATGGGAATGGGACACATGTTTTAAGAAGAAGGTAGATAAAGTAAGGGTATTGTAGGGTATTATGGGGTCCATTTTGAATAAAGTGATTGTTTGTGAATAAAGTTGATGGCAATTTGAGTAATTAAGTGATGGTTGAAGGGTGATAGTTTTAAAAAAAGGGTATGGGACTATATTTTGTGGACAAAAAATATAGGGCAAATGTGACTACTTTTCGTGGACGGAGGGAGTACTACTCCAGCTCCGCAATATATTTTGCTTTTATTTTTTTAATGTTTTAATTAATAAATATGATAAAATAATCCGTCCAGCTTAACTTTCACATTTACTGTTCACCCATTTTAAAAAAATATTATAATAAATATAATTTTGAAATATAATTTTATAAAAAAATAAACAAATGAGTTGATTTGTGTGTATGTATGTACTATAAAAATAATAACATTAAATATAATATTTTAGATATTGTATGGGTAAAGTTTCTAAAGGACCGAAAAAGTAGGTATGAAAGTTAAGTTGGAACGGAGGGAGTATAAGTTATGGAGTATATGATTAGGAAAAAGAAAATAATGAATGATATAAGACGATGTATAATAAAATAATATATGTAATACAAGTAATATGATTAAAAAATATAAAATAATATAAAATAATATTATGTGAAACTTATTGCGGACGTTCAGACAAAAAAAGTGAGAAAATTATCTATTATAGTAGGGCAAGGAGAGTATAATTTAATTTACATAAATTTTATAGTGAACTTGTTGTTCTGTGTATGAGTGGGGTACAAGTGTAATGTAGGTAGGAGAATACACTTGTATATATAATTCTCTTGCAAAAATACTTATTTTAAGTGTTTAGGGATCATGAGACTGACAAGTTTCCTGATAGGTTTTTAGAGTGCGTTTTACCTCATACTAGATTCTAGATAACAAACATACTGACCACTTTGAGTTTGTTAGTTTAAATTGTGAAATTTGTTGACCCTTAAATCTTACTCCCTGTGTCCACCAAAAGTGTGTTCATTTTTTTTTATACATGTTTTTTTAAAAAAAATCATATTTTAATTATAAAAAATATATGTGAGGTAACGAGTAAAAAATATTGTTGGTAGATACTCAATTTTATTAATAAAATAGAAAAATTACTCAAAAGTTAACTATTTAAATAGAATAAACACGTTTTTTGTGAACCAAAAAAAAGAAATGAGCACACTTTTAATGGACGGAGGAAGTATATTTTTAGGAGATTTTGTCCCAAAACAGTTTATAAAAAATATAAGTTAAGTTCACCTGTTTTGAAAGATGACTTTGTGAGTGTATACATTATGACAAGTAATTAATAATGCACAAATATAAACGATAAAATTTCATTTTACGTCCCGTAACTTAGGCCTAATCCAATATATATCCTTTAAGTTTTTACTTTTTTAATTTACGTCCTTTTTGGTCCAATTTACATCATTTTCGCCGGAAAATTTTAAAACTCACCGGAATTTGAGAAATAAATTGGGGTTCCGGCCAAATAGTCCAATTTACGTCCTTTAAGTTTGAAAATTAAAATTTAATAATTAAAATTTTCTAAAAATCCCAATAAATATATAAAAAATCTATAAAAGTATCATTAAAAATCCAAAAATCTCATTAAAATTAAAAAATATAAAATGTGTAAAATAAAATTCAAAATATATCACTTAAATTTCGAAAATATCATTACAAATTATAAAATTTGTAAAATAAAAAAAAAAAATTCTAAAATACAAAAAATAAAAAATTCTACAATTCAAAGAATGAAAAAGGTGTAATTTAAAAATTAAGAAATTCAAAATCTCATTAAAATTTTTAAAAACTCTAAAAATCTCATTAATTTATTAAAAATGTGTACATAAAAAATTACTAATTCTAAAAATCTAATAAAAATTATTAACATTTCATTAAAAATCAGACTTAATTATTCAGACTCGTCTACCATAAAGTTTTGCTTGAACTCCAAAAATTTTTGGGTCCCACGAGATTTTCCAAGTCACCGTCGAGGTTGAGTGGAAGTTCCACACCTTGATCGATTTTGGAACCATCTCAAATTCATTTTCAAGATATTTTTAAAATTGTGGAATTTTTTATTTTAAACATTTTTAAAATTTTAATTTATAGATATTTTTATTTTTATGAGTTTTTAGGAATTTCTTTTTTAATTTACACATTTTCAGATTTCTTGAATTATAGAAATTATAGAATTTTTTTTATGAGTTTTTAGAAAATTTTTTTTTACACATTTTCAGATTTTTTTAATGTAGAATTTATAAAATGTTTAGATTTTTTATATTTATTTCACCCAATATATAAGTTTGTAATGATATTTTTAGACTTTAATGAGATTTTTTAATTTTTAATGATATTTTCAGAATTTTTTAATTATTAATTTATAATTTTCAAACATAAAGGATGTAAATTGGACAATTTGACCGGATTTCCAATTTTCCGGTGGAAAGGACGTAAATTGGACCGAAAAGGATGTAAATTGGACAACCTAGGACGTAAATTGAAAATGTGAAAACTTAAAGGATATATTCTGGATTAGACCTAAGTTACGGGACGTAAAATGAAATTTTCTCAATATAAACACAACACACACTTTATAGTGGTTAAAAAATCTCAAGCTCCTACGTTCATTTTTCCTTATTGAATAGAATAATTCATTCACAGTGAAATTACTTGTTTTTTAGTGTCAAGAAGACCTCCCTTAAGTACTTGATCCCTAGAAAGTACAAGTCCTAGTGCTCAATTCTCCTCTTGCTTTTAAATTGTTATCACTTATCAAGTTACTTGCTCTTTCTTCTTCAACATACTTAACTTCAACCTCGATAAGGTATTTGGTTTGAGGTTGGTTCCAAATATGTGAAATATTCTTTACAAATAAAAATATTGACAAATGATATGATATTTCTCTAAACTTAAGATATTGCAGTTTGGCTTGGATTTACAGAAGAATAATTGAACTCTTAAAAACAATGGGGAAATTGTGTGGTGTAGAGTGCTTCTGTGAATGCTTGAATATGTTAGCTTTGAGTTCTTGCTTGAACTTCGAATTTTCTTGTAACCTTGATTGGTTTAAGTTCTTTTGTATTTATTGATATGATTGAAAATATGTTTGTTGGAGAAGGAAAATTAATTCAAACATGTTATTTGAAGTGGTTGAAATGGTTACTTTAAAGCTTTTAGTCCAATGTTTTATTTTTAAGGTAATCATTGTGAATGGATGTAGATTGCAACCTTTCTAGATTTGTATTGTTGTTGTCACTTTAATGCACGTCAACCTATGCAATAGACTGACTTCTAGCTTCAGATTTGTTAGTGATTTTCAACGATTGCATTGCTTCAAATTCGTGATCATTCTTCCACTTTAGGGAATCTTCTTACATTTTTCATCTTCTTAAATTCTTTAAGTTCTTCCGCCTTTATAACTTGAGTAGAATAAATGCTTCCAATACAAGCTTTTTGTTCTTTATGCATGATCATTTGGCTTACACATTAATATATAGTTATTCTATGTCAGATAAGAAGGTTTTCTTTAATGTTTTTTCCTTGCTTTTGTACATTGCATCACAATTTTACTGAATGCATCATCTAAGTTAACATTTCAGGCTTCTTTTTGCTCACTTCAGTTGATCCTCTCAACTGAATATTCCTATCACTTGTCTGCAATCTTTAGGGATTTTGGTATCTTAAGAAAAATCAAACTTTTATTTTTCAACAAAACTCGATAATATTATTCAGTACACGAAATAAAATTATTCATGTACAAAAGTATATTAATTTTGAGAAAGTTAACTGTTGGTCCCAAAGTTGAGTTAAGATTGAGTAAGCTAAGAAAGTCTAGAGGGGAGGGGTGAATAGACTTTCAAAAATCTTTCAAAATATCAGAATATGCAATGCGGAATTTAGTCTTCTTATGTACTATACTGTGCTTACTTAGCTCAGATCAGTACTTTCAGAACAATATGGGCCTTACTAGTTTATACTCAACTTTTCTTTAGATCTTTACTTAATAAATTCTTAATGTTCTTAGTTAAACAATTCAAACAAATATCAAACTGAAAATGTAAAGAACACAGAATTTTATAGTGGTTCGACAAATGTCTACATCCACTCTCACAACTCCAGTTGTGAAGTTTTATTAACTCTTCCTTCTTGAGTTTCTTGTGGCTTAAAGTCCCAAGATTAAGACTTTGATCTTATCGATTTTACCTCCAGGTATATCTTCGATCTACTAGTAATTTTCCAAGTAACTAGCACACTTGTTTTACAACATACAAACTTAAACTTGAAAAGTAAAACTTCTCTTTGAATAGCCTTTGATTCTTCTCTTCAATTCAGTGGCTCTTCTTCTTCAATCTCCTTCAACTCTGTGAGTTTTTTTTTCCTTGTGCTCTGTAGACTTAGATTGCTTGTAAACGCTTTAAGATCAGTAGTTTCTCAGTAATAGCAGTCTTTCAGTAGTCTTAGCAGTAGGAGATCACACAGTATTTATAGAACTTAGTATGACAGTTAGCAGTTTGTGAACTAACTCTCAACTAACTCTAAAACTGTTTTTGTAACTTCTTCTTGTAACCGACTTTGTAACTTCCTTCAACTTCCAAGTCAGCATATCTTCAATATATCTTCAGTTACTCTTTAAATAAGCTTTCCAAACTTATTCTTCAATTTCACCAAATCAGCACAGTAACTTACTGTTCTGATTTTTACTCTTCGGATTTTTACTCTACTGAGCCAGTCAGCACAGTAACTTAAAACTGTTCAAAACTTCTCCAGATTTCTTCTAAGCTCTTCTTCAACCCTTCTTTGAAGTCTTCTTATTCTGAAGTAGTCTTCTGAGTCTTCATTAGTCTTCTGATCTTCTTCTAATCTAGTTCTAATCTACTGTTCTGAACTTTTACAATGCTGAATACAATAAAATACAAACTTACAAATATAAAACCTATCTATACATCAACTGAACTATATACAGATGAGTATATCTAAGTCTTATTCTATAAGCTGTCTATACAATACAAAACATCAGCTTAGTTCTTAATAGTTCATATATATCAGATCAGTAAACAATAAGATCAGTAAACACCTAAGATCAGTAACTTACATATAAAATCAGTAAGAATATAAGATCAGTAAGTATATAAGATCAGTAACTCAGATTCAAATATCTCATATAAGATCACTAAAATTATTCTCAGTTTCCATACTCAGATCAGTAATCTTATTCCATATGACTCAGTTAAGATCAGTAATCTTACTCTTAATATTTACTAAATAAGATCAGTAAACTTATTTCAGTTAGTATTAAGATCAGTAATCTCAATTTAAGTTTCTCATCAAATGACTTAGTTAAGATGACTTGGAACCACATATATCACTAACTTTAAGTTGCTTTTGGCCATCAAAACATACTTTCATCAATTAGAACATTGTTTCAAGGATTCATATCCCAATAATTTCCCCCTTTTTGATGAAGCCAAAACTACTTAAATGTTAATAAATCAGTAGTTAAGTATGTAGTCAATCATAACAGTTCATCAATTCAGAAAGTCATATCATATTCACAATCAGATCAGGTATTTCACATATTACACATACTAACAAAATATGAAATGATCACAAAATATAGAAATAAAGATTAAGGTTAAGAAATGTTATCTTATGAGCTTGTCCTTCATCTTCATTCTGTATCTTCAAATTCTGAATGCAACATACATCCTTGCTTTGATATCCATCATATGTTGATGATCAGTGATTCCTTCTTCTTTGATAATCTCAGCAATTATGTTGTTGATCTCCTTGTAATCAGGTTCTCCATTTTCCAGTCTTGGAGGTTCCCAATTTGGTTCTTCAGGACATAATATCTTGGTTCCAGCACGAGCAGCAACTTGTGCTATATCTTCCCAAAACTCTTGATCAATGTTCAGCATGAACTCTTCAAAATCAATAAATTCAGCTTCTTTGCTCGAATGATCACCAAACTTCCTCACAATGAAGTTTGCAATCTGCCACTTCTTCTTCAGATTTTTCCAATGTTCCATATTCTCTGTTAGAACAATAAAATCCACAAAGTTTTCATCTTGAAAATCTTTGTCAAACTCTTTTCCTTCAGCTTTCCTTTGAGCTTTCATTTTCTTCTTCAAAGCAGCAACTTTGTTATCAAATCTTGTTTTTAAGAACTTGATATCCTTTTCTTTCTTCTTTTTCAACTCTGCTTCTTCAGCTTTCTTTTTCTTCAAAACATTAAGTTTTTCTTCCTCTTCTCTTGAAATTCCAACTTTCAATTTGCTCTTTGATCTGGTAAGTCTACCAGTTCCTTCTTCTTCTTGTTCTTCATCAGACAAGACTAACTTTCTCTTCTTCTGAATCGAACTTTCAGCAATATCAGGTCTCTTCTCAACAATCTCTTGACCTTGCTGTTTCTGTTGCTTCCTTAGTTTCAGCTTTTCATTCAGAATAACAATTTCTTCTTTTAACTCATCCTGACTCACAACCAACTGAGCTTGTTGTGACTGAGTTTGCTCCATCACTTTCCTTGTCTTATCTTCCCCATTTTTAGCTTCATCATGCCACTCTTTTAAGGAAGATATGTGTTGCTCCAGCTTGCTATGCAACACTTGAGACAGGTTCTTCTCTTGTAATCTATGAAGATCATAAATTTTGGACATTGTATGCTCCATAACCTTTTCATAAGAGTGTTCAGAATTCATCTTATTCATTCTGTCAGTAGCTTCTTGAAACATCTTTACAGCATCTTCCAATTTAGCCTGAAGCTCTGCATTCTGCTTTTTCAATATCTCAAAGTCAGAATTATCAGATTCCTTTTCAACAGGAACTGTTCTGATCTGTTCTTGCACATCCTCAAGAATAATAGGATCAGTAGAGTGAATTGGAATGCTTTCCATCTCTTCAGCATTTAAGTCTTGATTCTCCAAGGCTTCTGTTTCTTCAATCACAACAGTGTTCTCAAACACCTCTGTTGCATTGTCAACATCCTCATCAATTTCCATAAAATCTTTTTCAGCAGCATTTTCAGCTTCATCAACACCTTTCTCTTCACTTTCCATAAACAAATCTTCATCTGTATTAGGAGTTGCAACCTTTTCAACAGTGTACTTAATTCCAGTTAATCTTTCAACAAGATGAACTACAGATTCTGGAGTAACTAGCTCAAGAAAAGAGTTAACACCAGCTGCTTGCATCTGCTCTGCTTCCCATTCATCAAAGATTGAAGCACCTCCCATACCTTCCATTATAGCCAAATTCTCCTTCAAAGTACTCCTCTTAAGATACACCCATGTGCCTATCCTAAGGAGTTTCTCAAACTCAACTGAGCTTTCATCCAATCCAGGAAATTGCTTCAACAAAGCTATCCTCAAGTCTATCCTGATTCTATCCTCTTTATCACAGATAGTGTACTCCATTAAATCAGCAGGTTTAGGAGTTATAAATTCAGGTTCAGGGGATGATGAAATGTCAATTGGTTCAGTAGAAGGTTCAAATTCATGTTCAGTAGAGTGATCATGAATCTGTGTTGGGGATTGATGTGGTGAAGGTTGATGTGAAGTTTGATGTTGAGGACTAGAAATTGGGGTAGGATAAAAATTAGTGTTCTGAGGGGATGAATGGGGAGTGTTCTGAGTCACAGACAAATAGTGTTCTGATTGTCCAGAACATGAAGGTTGGGGATTTTGAGTTTCAGCTTGGCTTGGTTCAGAGTTTGAAGGGGTAGGAGAGACAACATTTAACTTCCTCCTAGCACTTCTTGTCTTAGTTCTTTTATGCACAGCAATAGGACTATGAACACTAACCTCTTGCTCTTCTGAGCTTGATTGCACCACATTCTCCACAAATCTGACTGTTGGCTCTGAGGCAGCTGTAGCAGACCTTCCTCTCCTTGGTCTAATACTGCTCGGATCATGCCTTGCCTTCGATCTAACTTCAGGTTGATTGTCCTCAGATCGGTACATTGAAGCTCCAGACTCTTGTGCTTCAAGTTCTTGAGGTTGTTCCAAGGGGTTCTCTTGTTCAAAACGAACAGACTCCTTCTTCATCAAGAATTTCCCATGATGGAATTTCTTGGGATTACTCCAATACGGCTTTTTAACCAGTTGCGGCAACAAGAAACTCAACTTGTTTCCGAACCCTAATTTCGATTTAATTGAAAATTCCAAAGTATCCTCATCGAACAAAACTTTTTCTTTCTCAATCAACAGTCTTTCCAAGAAAAATCCTTGCCAATCACCTTGAACTCTGTCAATGATTGCAGCCATAATTCTAATCTTGGAACTTGATAAAGCATCCTGGCTATGATGTTGCCCTAACAAGCATTTTCCTGCTATGTCCATCAAAAACTGCAAACCAGTAGGAAGAACATCCTTCTTCAGATTAGTCAAGGACTCTGTTTCAACTCCTGACCACCTTCCTACACATTCCTTCTCCTCTCCAGCTTTGTAATTCATGATGTCTACTGGACCTTGAGGCAAATCCAACATCACTTATAGGATTTCCCTTGTGATAGTGACCTTATGCCCAGAAAGCATGGAGTGAACACCATTGCTATCTCCTTTGAGTTGTAAGTAAAATTCCATTGCCTCTGGTTCATAGACATTGAGTGGAGATGATTCCAGAAATTTCCTCAGCCCACACTCCTCGCACATTGTCAGAATCGCCTGATTTTCAGCATTGTGTCGGCCATTGAAATAGACATCATTTTCTACAAAAATGCCCTTTTCGCGAACCCAGAAATTTGAATCAAATGTTCCTGCAACTTCGTTAGTTTCATTGATAATATTGATAGTTGCCATTTGAGAATTTTGTAGAAACCAGATTTTTCAGTAGTTATGAAGTTATGAGATTTCCAGAAATGAACTCGTAAGAAAGACGATGAAGAGTGATCGTTTTTGTCAAATTCAAAACCAATCTAGGGCTAGGATTGAATTAGATTATCACAACGAATGGTTGGGATTAAGTCTCGAAATTCGAGTTTAACAAGAACTGTTCATATTCTAGTACAATTCTTAATTTTGGAGCCAATATGTGTTTAATAAATACACCACTGTTTTTAGGTTAGAAATAGAGGAGTGTACTAATCTTCTCTATTAGTAATCTAAAATTTGAACAATTTTTGACTTAGAGAATTCTAAACCAAAAGACTGTTCTGATGCAAATCAGCACAGTAATCCTCAGATCAGTACCCAAATTTCCTGATTTCATCTTTTTAATATCAGCACAGTAATCCTCAGATCAGTACTGTGTCAGATTAGTAAAATTCTGTAGACGGATTAGTAGTAAACATATCTTTCTGTAGACAGATTAGTCAGTAATCAGATTAGTTTTGTAGAATAACTGAATTGTAATCAGATCAGTACTGTAGACAAAGAAACTTTGTAATCAGTACAGTTCTGTAGACAAGTCAATTCATTAATCAGAATAAATCTGTAGACTGCTATAGTCTGTAATCAGATCAGTTTAGTAGACTTTTCAAATCTGTAATCAGATCAGTTCCCCCTTCAATGGAGAATTCCTCTTCTGTGCCTGTTTCACCTTGGTAAAAGTGTTAGTTCATGTGATATAAGTGTAAAACAGTACAGATTAGTAACAATATGTTTAATTTAATGATCACATCAAGGTTTATGCTAAAGTGACTTAGTGATCTGAGTCAACAAAAGGATCTTTAAGAAATCACAGATTCCCCCTTAATGTATGTTCTCAGTGTCCCTCAGCTTTACCAGCTTCCTCATTGGGATGAAGATCACTTTAGTAACCTTGTTACCTGTTTTAGTGATCTGACATAGGGTTGTTTCTTCTGACTTTTGAGTTTTGATGTACTGCACTTAGTTTCTGCTTCATGTCCTTCTTGGTATAAGATCAGTTCCTGAAATGTTAGCACAGTTCTATATACAAACAGAATCCATATCTATCAATCCTAAACTAATGCACAATTCTCTGAATCTCACTTCAGCCAATGGTTTTGTAAAAATGTCAGCTCTTTGAATATCAGTATGAATCTTTTCCATTTTAATATTCTTCTTTTCAACATGATCCCTAATAAAATGATGCCTAATGTCAACATGTTTGCATCTAGTATGTAGAACGGGATTTTGTGTGATGGCAATATCACTATTACTGTCACAATATATAGGTACATTAGATTCTACAACATTGTAGTCTCTGAGTTGTTGTATTAACCAAAGAAGCTGACTACAACAACTACCTGCAGCCATATATTCTGCTTCAGTAGTAGAAGTTGCCACACTTGTTTGTTTCTTTGAAAACCATGAAATGAGCTTAGTTCCTAAGAATTGACATGAACCTGAAGTAGATTTTCTATCTATTTTGCAACCTCCAAAGTCCGAGTCTGAATAACCACTTAAAGATATATCATCATCTGCAGGATACCATAATCCTCGATTAATGGTCCCCTTTAGATATTTCAATATCCTTTTGGCAGCTTCCAGATGACTTTCCTTGGGGTTTGCTTGAAATCTTGCACATACTCCAACAGAAAAAGCAATATCAGGTCTGCTGGCAGTTAGATAGAGTAGAGAGCCAATTAAAGCACGATAGTGAGGTTGGTCAGAAGACTTACCTCCTTCATCAGGATCCATTCTGTATGTAGGTTGCATGGGCACACCAACTGTCTTACAGGTTTTAATACCAAATTTATCTAGCAAATTCTTAGTGTATTTTGCTTGATTTATAAAGATACCTTCTGAAGTTTGTTTTACTTGAAGACCAAGAAAATATGTCATTTCTCCCATCATAGACATTTCAAATTTACTTTGCATGAGTGTAGAAAAGCTTTCACTCAAGGTTTTGTTGGGTGATCCAAAAAATAATATCATCCACATAAATTTAAACAAGTAATATATCATTACCTTCTTGTCTTCTAAACAAAGTTCTATCAACCTTGCCTTTTGTAAAACCATTTTCAAGTAAGAATAGAGAAAGAGTATCATACCAGGCTCTTGGGACTTGTTTCAATCCATAGAGTGCTTTCTTTAACCTGTATACTTGGAGACTATTCACTTCAAAACCAGGTGGTTGTTCCACATACACTTCTTCAACAAGTATACCATTCAAAAATGCACTTTTCACATCCATTTGATACACAGTAAATTTCATATGTGCAGCATAAGCAAGGAACAATCTTATAGCTTCTAGTCTAGCTACAGGGGCAAAAGTTTCATCATAATCAATACCCTCAGCTTCAGAGTAGCCCTGAGCAACTAATCTAGCTTTGTTTCTAACTACAAGACCATTTTCATCCCTTTTGTTCTTGAAAATCCACTTAGTGCCTACAACATTATGATTACTAGGTCTATCAACAAGTTCCCAAACTTCATTTCTAGTGAACTGATTAAGTTCTTCCTGCATGGCTATAATCCAGTTACTATCACTTAAAGCTTCAATCACAGTTTTAGGCTCAATAGATGATAGAAAACAACACCAGCAAAATAGAGACTTGCTAGGTTCTTCCTTGGAATCAAACAATTGTTTTCTAGTTTTAACACCTATACTAGAATCACCTAGAATCAGATCAGTAGAATGAGCAGACTTCCATGTCCTTCTATTCTTAACAGAAATACTATCATCATTTTTATCATGCAAATTATCATGCAGATCAGTATCATTTATATCAGCAGATTTGTTCATAGGAGAGCAGTCATTCAATTCTTGTATTTCAGAAGTTTTAGATGACTCACCATTGTTTATTACCTTTTCTTTATCAGACTCTTGATCTAGGACTTTCAGGAAAGGATTATATGCTTGTACAGATTCATATATTCCTGTATCATCATCTTCATTGTTGATTTGAAGCTGTAGTTTGTCAATTTTCTTACTGAGCTGATGATCAGCAGAGTCCTGCACATTCTCATCAAAGACAACATGGGGTGTTTCTTCCACACATAGGGTAGAGTAATTAAACACTCTAAATGCTTTGCTTACAGAAGAGTATCCTAAGAATATTCCTTCATCAGCTTTTGCATCAAAAGCATTTAATTTACTTTTGCCATTGTTATGTATGAAACACTTACATCCAAAGATATGAAAATAAGAAACTCTTGGTTTTCTGCCTTTCCATACCTCATAAGGTGTTTTACCATGCACCTTATTAAGAGCACTTCGATTTTGGGAGTGGCAAGCTGTATTAATAGCTTCTGCCCAAAATTTCTGAGGTGTGTTGAATTCTGCAATCATGGCTCTGCAAGCTTCTTTTAGTGTTCTGTTTCTCCTTTCTGCAACACCATTTTGTTGAGGGGTTCTGGCTGCACTTGTCAGATGCTGTATACCAGACTTAGAACAGTAGTCAGAGATGTAACAATTAATAAATTCAGTCCCCTTGTCACTCCTAATCTTGACAATGGGATGACCTTTTTCAACCTGCAACCTCTTCAATAGATCTGGAAGTAGTGTTTGTGTATCACTCTTTTTGTGTAGAAAGACTACCCAAGTAATCTTAGAGTAATCATCTACTACAACTAGAGTATACCTTCTTCCATTCAATGTAGTAGGGTTGATAGGACCATGAAGATCCATATGCAAGAGTTCTAAGACTCTGCTTGTTGAAAGAGTTGGAATGGACTTAAATGAAACCTTTACCTGTTTACCTTTTTGACAGGAATCACATACTTGTGATTTGGAATAGATTTCATTAGGAATGCCCTCAACAAGATGTTCTCTAGCAATTTTGTTGATTATCTTAAAGTTCAGATGGCAGAGGCGTTTATGCCAGAGCCAGCTGTTTTCTTTAGGACTCTTAGTAATAAGACAAGCATTCTTAGGACAACTATTCCAATTCACAATGTATACACTTCCTTGTCTTGTGCCAACAAGTAGAACATTGTGAGTCCTTTTATCTATTATTTCACATCTTCTGGTCTTGAACTGAACTTTGTATCCCCTGTCACAGAATTGAGATACAGATAACAAATTATATTTCAAACCTTCAACATATGAGACATCTTGGATTTCAACATCTCCATTTTTGATGAATCCAAATCCTTTTGTGATTGCTATTGAGCTATCACCAAAGATGACTTTTGGTCCTTCCTTCTCATGATAGTTAGTAAGTAAGGCCTTGGTACCAGTCATGTGGTGTGAACACCCACTGTCTATGTACCAGGTCTCACCAACTGAACCACCTTTCTTGTATAAGTCCAGTCGATCCTGCAAGGTAGTGATCTTAATAATTTAGGTACCCTAGTTTATTGGGGTCCTTGGGGGTTAGTAGAGAGAGGTACCCAAATGAACATTGAGGATTTGAATAAGTGGGACCTCTTCAGTTTTCTTCCAAATTTATCACAGAACAGTACTTTATTAACCAGTTCAGAATTATCAGCAGACTTAGGATCTATTTTTCTGAGATAGCCTTTCCTTGGTTCTATCCCTTTTTTAGTAAGATCAGTATGTCTGTAATAGTTTGAATATGGTCTAAAAGCATGTGGACCATACGGCTTATAAATGCGTTTTGGTCTTTCCTCACCAATGATATTATAGGATAAAGGAGGAGGATAGAGAACAGGTTTGTTATGATAATGAGGCACAAATCTCCTAGGTTTAGTTGAATACAGCTGAGACTGCCTTATGAAAGGAGGTCTAGGCTGTTCCCAACTTGCCTGTGCTTGTCTTGACCTATTGTTCTGAGTTTGTCTCTTCTGATACCAGGACTGATCTGATCTGGTCAGAGGAGTATAACTCTTCTGGTATGGTCTTGACTGTACTGGTCTTAATACATTCTTCATTTTACCATTCTTGGTAGTAGGAGGGATGTATTTAGGCTATACTTTGAGTTTTGGATCATCATCATAAGTCATAGGTTCTTTTCCTTTATCTAGTTGCAAAGAACTTGTACTAGCTCCATTAGTGTTCTTAAATTCTGAAGTAGATGAACTAGGCAGATCAGTACCTATTCCTCTTTTATCATTAGGAGCTCTATATCTGTCTGAGATAGTTTGATTAATCTTAGTAGAGTTAATCATCCCAGATAGCTTTCGATCTAGGCTCACTACTTCAGATTCTAAGAATCTATTGCGCTCTTCAAGTTTTTCACATTTAATCTTTAAATCATTGAATTCATTAGTCTCTTTGGCTTGAGTTTTAAGCATACCCTGATATAGTTTGTCAATGGATGCATACTTTTCTTGGAGTTGGGACAACTCTTCTGATAGCCTTGCATTTATGACAGCTATATTAGGATCTACTTTTGACTGAGCTTCTTTCAGATTAATGATTTCTTGCTTTAAAGATATATTCTCATCACTGATTTCAATGAATGCTTTGTTAGCTTGTAGAAGGTCTTCTTCAGTCACTCCTTGGGAATGATGAATACTACTTCCTACACTGCTAACAGCAGCATCACTTTCATCAGTGTCAGAATTGTTACAAGATTGAAAAGAGTTAGCAGATGATACCTCATCATTTATTTTGGCCATCATTACCAGTCCATCATCTGCTATGAAGGCTTCATCTTCATTGCTAGAGGGGTAGTCAGATGAAGACGATGGTAACTCTTCTGATTCCGAATCAGAGTCATTGTAGGCCATCATTGCCTTCTTACCCTTGGCATATTTTCGATCTCTTCTGGCTTTCCTTTCTTCTCGATCTTCAGAACTCAGATCAGGACATTCATAAGCATAATGACCTGGCTTATCACAATTATAGCAAACAGGATTGTTAGAAGTTCTTTTAGGAGGAGAATGCTTTCTGTTCCTGTCATGCTTGTCAATTGAGTTCCTGTCTTTCTTATCAGAATACTTTCTATCTCTCTTTTCAGATGAGTTCCTATCTCTCCTGTTCTCATTAGAGATCTCATCCCTTCTTTTAGAAGAGTTTTGATCCCTTCTGTTCACAGAAGAGTCCCTGTTATTAGAACCCTTAGTTTCCTTATAGAATCTCTTGTACCTACCATACCTCTTATTCAGTTTATCAAATCTTTTGATCATAAGGCTCATCTGATCTTTTAGACTAAGATCAGAACTATCTAGTTCATCTTTTATGCTTGAGGCCTTAGACTTAGATGATCTAGACCCCTTAGAGGTAGAGGCTTTAAAAGCTATGTCCTTAGGGGCATCCTTATCCTTATGAATCACAGTAATAGGATCTTCTTCATCTAACTCAAACTCATGTGCCTTAAGTGTTTGGAACATAGTTTCTGCTGGCCAAGAATCAATGTCTTGTGTGGTTTTAATGATCATCTTGACCATTTTCCACCTTTCATCCAAGGCTTTCAAGATTCTCAGGTTAACTTCTCTGTCAGTATAAGTCTTTCCTAATACATCAAGATCATTCATAATTTTGGTAAATCGAGTATCCAACTCATCAATTGATTCTCCTGGCTTCATCTTAAATGATTCAAACCTTTGGACAACAGTGGATAACTTGCTTTCTTTGATCAGTGTAGTACCTTCACAAAGAATAGCCAATTTGTCCCACATTTGTTTAGCAGTCTTACATTTTAGTACTTTACCAAGATACTCATTTGGTAAGGTATATAAAATGTAGTTCTTGGCAAGACTGTCCAAATTGTTTTATTTCATTTCTTCCGAAGTCAGTTCTGACCTTGGTTTAGGGACCAGTGCTCCAACTGGTTTAGATGGATCCAGAACAGCAGTGTTTTCCACCATGATGACAATTGGTCCTTCAGTCACCACAGACACCATTAGATCATGGGTTGAGCTAAAGATGGCCTCCATCCTAAGCTTCCAGTAGTCATAATCTGCAATCTTGAACTTAGGCAGTTTGTTCACATTAGTGTCATCCATGTTTGATTAGACAAATAGGATCAGTAGTATAGCAGATAGATTTCAAGTATTTAGATAGTGACAGATATCAAGAAAGAGTAGCAAGATCAGTAAGATTTCCCTCAAGATCTGCAAGGTTATCAAGAAACAGCAGTCCAAAGAACTACTGCTCTGATACCACTTGTTGGTCCCAAAGTTGAGTTAAGATTGAGTAAGCTAAGAAAGTCTAGAGGGGAGGGGTGAATAGACTTTCAAAAATCTTTCAAAATATCAGAATATGCAATGCGGAATTTAGTCTTCTTATGTACTGTACTGTGCTTACTTAGCTCAGATCAGTACTTTCAGAACAATATGGGCCTTACTAGTTTATACTCAACTTTTCTTTAGATCTTTACTTAATAAATTCTTAATGTTCTTAGTTAAACAATTCAAACAAATATCAAACTGAAAATGTAAAGAACACAGAATTTTATAGTGGATCGACAAATGTCTACATCCACTCTCACAACTCCAGTTGTGAAGTTTTATTAACTCTTCCTTCTTGAGTTTCTTGTGGCTTAAAGTCCCAAGATTAAGACTTTGATCTTATCGATTATACCTCCATGTATATCTTCGATCTACTAGTAATTTTCCAAGTAACTAGCACACTTGTTTTACAACATACAAACTTAAACTTGAAAAGTAAAACTTCTCTTTGAATAGCCTTTGATTCTTCTCTTCAATTCAGTGGCTCTTCTTCTTCAATCTCCTTCAACTTTGTGAGTTTTTTTTTCCTTGTGCTCTGTAGACTTAGATTGCTTGTAAACGCTTTAAGATCAGTAGTTTCTCAGTAATAGCAGTCTTTCAGTAGTCTTAGCAGTAGGAGATCACACAGTATTTATAGAACTTAGTATGACAGTTAGCAGTTTGTGAACTAACTCTCAACTAACTCTAAAACTGTTTTTATAACTTCTTCTTGTAACCGACTTTGTAACATCCTTCAACTTCCAAGTCAGCATATCTTCAATATATCTTCAGTTACTCTTTAAATAAGCTTTCCAAACTTATTCTTCAATTTCACCAAATCAGCACAGTAACTTACTGTTCTGATTTTTACTCTTCGGATTTTTACTCTGCTGAGCCAGTCAGCACAGTAACTTAAAACTGTTCAAAACTTCTCCAGATTTCTTCTAAGCTCTTCTTCAACCCTTCTTTGAAGTCTTCTTATTCTGAAGTAGTCTTCTGAGTCTTCATTAGTCTTCTGATCTTCTTCTAATCTAGTTCTAATCTACTGTTCTGAACTTTTACAATGCTGAATACAATAAAATACAAACTTACAAATATAAAACCTATCTATACATCAACTGAACTATATACAGATGAGTATATCTAAGTCCTATTCTATAAGCTGTTTATACAATACAAAACATCAGCTTAGTTCTTAACAGTTCATATATCAGATCAGTAAACAATAAGATCAGTAAACACCTAAGATCAGTAACTTACATATAAGATCAGTAAGCATATAAGATCAGTAAGTATATAAGATCAGTAACTCAGATTCAAATATCTCATATAAGATCACTAAAATTATTCTCAGTTTCCATACTCAGATCAGTAATCTTATTCCATATGACTCAGTTAAGATCAGTAATCTTACTCTTAATATTTACTAAATAAGATCAGTAAACTTATTTCAGTTAGTATTAAGATCAGTAATCTCAATTTAAGTTTCTCATCAAATGACTTAGTTAAGATGACTTGGAACCACATATATCACTAACTTTAAGTTGCTTTTGGCCATCAAAACATACTTTCATCAATTAGAACATTGTTTCAAGGATTCATATCCCAACATTAACATATAACAATATAATATATACATATTTGTAAAAGTATTTATGTGAAGTTGTGAGCGTGATCTAAATGAGACATACTCAAATAAAAGACGAGTGATTGAGAAATGCGAGAAATATATAGAAAATGTGAACTATTTTACATATGAAATATGTCAAATTTACACGACAATTTTTTAAAATGAGTGGGTAGCAAGAACAAATCTAGGTTACCCAATTTTTTCGCGGGGTCACAACCAGTCGATCCCAGATTCTATGTGTTATTATAGGACCAAAATAAATTAATGTAGGGTTTTTCTACCATAAGACAGGGGGCTCGCCCTATTTTATAAAAGGCGTCCATTGAAAAATTTACACATAATTTAACTTTGCAACGACGATCGCACTTCGTTATTAAATATAAAAAAATAATTTTACAAAAATAAATATAAAGTTACCAAAATATCCTTATAGTATTTTTTTTCAAAAAAATAAAATCTAATTTCATTTAACCTTTTCTTCTCTCTAATAGAAACAAAAAAAGTACAGTAACACAGAAATAAAAAAGTCAAGCCAAAAAACTCTTGATTTTCTACGATATTTTTTCCAGAACAAAAAAACTTGTTCTTATTACCATATTTCCATTTTCAAACCCTAATTATACAGTTTTATCTTGTTTTGTTAGAGATTTTTTTTTTCTCTCATGTTATGGACTCATGGGTACTCCCCACCTGATTTTTTTGCTGAAACGGTGGCGGCGCCGCGGAGGCGAGGGCAGCCACTGGTAAAAACAAATAAAAACGAAAAAACCTTGTTAAAATCGAAACTTGAACAAAATTGACGACGAGGCCGGAGATGAAGAAAAGAAGGCCCAATGGAACAATCACAAGGGGGATGTTTCCTTTTGGTTTTAAAAACCAGGTTTTGGATTTCAAGATCCAAAACCCGTTTTACTTCGGGATTTAAAAACTGGTTTTCAAAATCCACTGAAAACCACCCTTATCAAACATATTGATTTGACATAAAGTTATATCTATATAATATTAATCCAATCATTATATTCTTTTTCAACAATAATATAATAATACTATAATAATATAATGTTGGGATATGAATCCTTGAAACAATGTTTTAATTGATGAAAGTATGTTTTGATGGCCAAAAACAACTTAAAGTTAGTGATATATGTGGTTCCAAGTCATCTTAACTAAGTCATTTGATGAGAAACTTAAATTGAGATTACTGATCTTAATACTAACTGAAATAAGTTTACTGATCTTATTTAGTAAATATTAAGAGTAAGATTACTGATCTTAACTGAGTCATATGGAATAAGATTACTGATCTGAGTATGGAAACTGAGAATAATTTTAGTGATCTTATATGAGATATTTGAATCTGAGTTACTGATCTTATATACTTACTGATCTTATATGCTTACCGATCTTATATGTAAGTTACTGATCTTAGGTGTTTACTGATCTTATTGTTTACTGATCTGATATATGAACTGTTAAGAACTAAGCTGATGTTTTGTATTGTATAGACAGCTTATAGAATAGGACTTAGATATACTCATCTGTATATAGTTCAGTTGATGTATAGATAGGTTTTATATTTGTAAGTTTGTATTTTATTGTATTCAGCATTGTAAAAGTTCAGAACAGTAGATTAGAACTAGATTAGAAGAAGATCAGAAGACTAATGAAGACTCAGAAGACTACTTCAGAATAAGAAGACTTCAAAGAAGGGTTGAAGAAGAGCTTAGAAGAAATCTGGAGAAGTTTTGAACAGTTTTAAGTTACTGTGCTGACTGGCTCAGCAGAGTAAAAATCAGAACAGTAAGTTACTGTGCTGATTTGGTGAATTTGAAGAATAAGTTTGGAAAGCTTATTTAAAGAGTAACTGAAGATATATTGAAGATATGCTGACTTGGAAGTTGAAGGAAGTTACAAAGTCGGTTACAAGAAGAAGTTACAAAAACAGTTTTAGAGTTAGTTCACAAACTGCTAACTGTCATACTAAGTTCTATAAATACTGTGTGATCTCCTACTGCTAAGACTACTGAAAGACTGCTATTACTGAGAAACTAATGATCTTAAAGCGTTTACAAGCAATCTAAGTCTACAGAGCACAAGGAAAAAAAAACTCACAGAGTTCAAGGAGATTGAAGAAGAAGAGCCACTGAATTGAAGAGAAGAATCAAAGGCTATTCAAAGAGAAGTTTTACTTTTCAAGTTTAAGTTTGTATGTTGTAAAACAAGTGTGCTAGTTACTTGGAAAATTACTAGTAGATCGAAGATATACCTGGAGGTATAATCGATAAGATCAAAGTCTTAATCTTGGGACTTTAAGCCACAAGAAACTCAAGAAGGAAGAGTTAATAAAACTTCACAACTGGAGTTGTGAGAGTGGATGTAGACATTTGTCGAACCACTATAAAATTTTGTGTTCTTTACATTTTCAGTTTGATATTTGTTTGAATTGTTTAACTAAGAACATTAAGAATTTATTAAGTAAAGATCTAAAGAAAAGTTGAGTATAAACTAGTAAGGCCCATATTGTTCTGAAAGTACTGATCTGAGCTAAGTAAGCACATTACAGTACATTAGAAGACTAAATTCCGCATTGCATATTCTGATATTTTGAAAGATTTTTGAAAGTCTATTCACCCCTCCCCTCTAGACTTTCTTAGCTTACTCAATCTTAACTCAACTTTGGGACCAACAAGTGGTATCAGAGCAGTAGTTCTTTGGACTGCTGTTTCTTGATAACCTTGCAGATCTTGAGGGAAATCTTACTGATCTTGCTACTCTTTCTTGATATATGTCACTATCTAAATACTTGAAATCTATCTGCTATACTATTGATCCTATTTGTCTAATCAAACATGGATGACACTAATGTGAACAAACTGCCTAAGTTCAAGATTGCAGATTATGACTACTGGAAGCTTAGGATGGAGGCCATCTTTAGCTCAACCCATGATCTAATGGTGTCTGTGGTGACTGAAGGACCAATTGTCATCATGGTGGAAAACACTGCTGTTCTGGATCCATCTAAACCAGTTGGAGCACTGGTCCCTAAACCAAGGTCAGAACTAACTTCGGAAGAAATGAAACAAAACAATTTGGACAGTCTTGCCAAGAACTACATTTTACATACCTTACCAAATGAGTATCTTGGTAAAGTACTAAAATGTAAGACTGCTAAACAAATGTGGGACAAATTGGCTATTCTTTGTGAAGGTACTACACTGATCAAAGAAAGCAAGTTATCCACTACTGTCCAAAGGTTTGAATCATTTAAGATGAAGCCAGGAGAATCAATTGATGAGTTGGATACTCGATTTACCAAAATTATGAATGATCTTGATGTATTAGGAAAGACTTATACTGACAGAGAAGTTAACCTGAGAATCTTGAAAGCCTTGGATGAAAGGTGGAAAATGGTCAAGATGATCATTAAAACCACACAAGACATTGATTCTTGGCCAGCAGAAACTATGTTCCAAACACTTAAGGCACATGAGTTTGAGTTAGATGAAGAAGATCCTATTACTGTGATTCATAAGGATAAGGATGCCTCTAAGGACATAGCTTTTAAAGCCTCTACCTCTAAGGGGTCTAGATCATCTAAGTCTAAGGCCTCAAGCATAAAAGATGAACTAGATAGTTCTGATCTTAGTCTGAAAGATCAGATGAGCCTTATGATCAAAAGATTTGATAAACTGAATAAGAGGTATGGTAGGTACAAGAGATTCTATAAGGAAACTAAGGGTTCTAATAACAGGGACTCTTCTGTGAACAGAAGGGATCAAAACTCTTCTAAAAGAAGGTATGAGATCTCTAATGAGAACAGGAGAGATAGGAACTCATCTGAAAAGAGAGATAGAAAGTATTCTGATAAGAAAGACAGGAACTCAATTGACAAGCATGACAGGAACAGAAAGCATTCTCCTCCTAAAAGAACTTCTAACAATCCTGTTTGCTATAATTGTGATAAGCCAGGTCATTATGCTTATGAATGTCCTGATCTGAGTTCTGAAGATCGAGAAGAAAGGAAAGCCAGAAGAGATCGAAAATATGCCAAGGGTAAGAAGGCAATGATGGCCTACAATGACTATGATTCGGAATCAGAAGAGTTACCATCGTCTTCATCTGACTACCCCTCTAGCAATGAAGATGAAGCCTTCATAGCAGATGATGGACTGGTAATGATGGCCAAAATAAATGATGAGGTATCATCTGCTAACCCTTTTCAATCTTGTAACAATTCTGACACTAATGAAAGTGATGCTGCTCTTAGCAGTGTAGGAAGTAGTATTCATCATTCCCAAGGAGTGACTGAAGAAGACCTTCTACAAGCTAACAAAGCATTCATTGAAATCAGTGATGAGAATATATCTTTAAAGCAAGAAATCATTAATCTGAAAGAAGCTCAGTCAAAAGTAGATCCTAATATAGCTGTCATAAATGCAAGGCTATCAGAAGAGTTGTCCCAACTCCAAGAAAAGTATGCATCCATTGACAAACTATATCAGGGTATGCTTAAAACTCAAGCCAAAGAGACTAATGAATTCAATGATTTAAAGATTAAATGTGAAAAACTTGAAGAGCGCAATAGATTCTTAGAATCTGAAGTAGTGAGCCTAGATCGAAAGCTATCTGGGATGATTAACTCTACTAAGATTAATCAAACTATCTCAGACAGATATAGAGCTCCTAAAGATAAAAGAGGAATAGGTACTGATCTGCCTAGTTCATCTACTTCAGAATTTAAGAACACTAATGGAGCTAGTACAAGTTCTTTGCAACTAGATAAAGGAAAAGAACCTATGACTTATGATGATGATCCAAAACTCAAAGTACAGCCTAAATACATCCCTCCTACTACCAAGAATGGTAAAATGAAGAATGTATTAAGACCAGTACAGTCAAGACCATACCAGAAGAGTTATACTCCTCTGACCAGATCAGATCAGTCCTGGTATCAGAAGAGACAAACTCAGAACAGTAGGTCAAGACAAGCACAGGCAAGTTGGGAACAGCCTAGACCTCCTTTCATAAGGCAGTCTCAGCTGTATTCAACTAAACCTAGGAAATTTGTGCCTCATTATCATAATAAACCTGTTCTTTATCCTCCACCTTTATCTTATAATATCATTGGTGAGGAAAGACCAAAACGCATTTATAAGCCATATGGTCCACATGCTTCTAGACCATATTCAAACTATGACAGGCATACTGATCTTACTGAAAAAGGGATAGAACCAAGGAAAGGCTATCTCAGAAAAATAGATCCTAAGTCTGCTGATAATTCTGAACTGGTTAATAAAGTACTGTTCTGTGATAAATTTGGAAGAAAACTGAAGAGGTCTCATTTATTCAAAACTTCAATGTTTATTTGGGTGCCTCTTACTGCTACTAACACTCAAGGACCCCAATAAATAGTGGGTACCTAAATTACATGTGTATAGAGATATGTACTAACATTTCAGGTACTGATCTTATACCAAGAGGAAGATAAAGCAGAAACTAAGAGCAGTACATCAAATGCATAAAATTCAAAAGAGACAACCCTATGTCAGATCACTAAAACAGGTAACAAGGTTACTAAAGTGATCTTCATCCCAATGAGGAAGCTGGTAAAACTGAGGGACACTGAGAACATACATTAAGGGGGAATCTGTGATTTCTTAAAGATCCTTTTGTTGACTCAGATCACTAAGTCACTTTAGCATAAACCTTGATGTGATCATTAAATTAAACATATTGTTACTAATCTGTACTGTTTTACACTTATATCTCATGAACTAACACTTTTACCAAGGTGAAACAGGCACAGAAGAGGAATTCTCCATTGAAGGGGGAACTGATCTGATTACAGATTTGAAAAGCCTACTAAACTGATCTGATTACAGACTATAGCAGTCTACAAATTTATTCTGATTAATGAATTGACTTGTCTACAGAACTGTACTGATTACAAAGTTTCTTTGTCTATAGTACTGATCTGATTACAATTCAGTTATTCTACAGAACTAATCTGATTACTGACTAATCTGTCTACAGAAAGATATGTTTACTACTAATCTGTCCACAGAATTTCTAATCTGACACAGTACTGATCTAAGGATTACTGTGCTGATATTAAAAAGATGAAATCAGGAAATTTGGGTACTGATCTGAGGATTACTGTGCTGACCCATCTACTAATCTGAAATCTACTGTGCTGATTCATCTACTGATCTGATTCCTAAAAAGGTTACTCAGCTGATCACAGTACTCAGCTGATCCAGATAAGTGAAATTTTCCTTATATACTAGTAAGAAAATGAAGAGAAATAGTTTTGGAAACTACTGTGCTGATTTGCATCAGAACAGTCTTTTGGTTTAGAATTCTCTAAGTAAAAAATTGTTCAAATTTTAGATTACTAATAGAGAAGATTAGTACACTCCTCTATTTCTAACCTAAAAACAGCGGTGTATTTATTAAACACATATTGGCTCCAAAATTAAGAATTGTACTAGAATATGAACAGTTCTTGTTAAACTCGAATTTCGAGACTTAATCCCAACCATTCGTTGTGATAATCTAATTCAATCCTAGCCCTAGATTGGTTTTGAATTTGACAAAAACGATCACTCTTCATCGTCTTTCTTACGAGTTCATTTTTGGAAATCTCATAACTTCATAACTACTGAAAAATCTGGTTTCTACAAAATTCTCAAATGGCAACTATCAATATTATCAATGAAACTAACGAAGTTGCAGGAACATTTGATTCAAATTTCTGGGTTCGCGAAAAGGGCATTTTTGTGGAAAATGCTGTCTATTTCAATGGCCGACACAATGCTGAAAATCAGGCGATTCTGACAATGTGCGAGGAGTGTGGGCTGAGGAAATTTCTGGAATCATCTCCACTCAATGTCTATGAACCGGAGGCAATGGAATTTTACTTACAACTCAAAGGAGATAGCAATGGTGTTCACTCCATGCTTTCTGGGCATAAGGTCACTATCACAAGGGAAATCCTAGAAGTGATGTTGGATTTGCCTCAAGGTCCAGTAGACATCATGAATTACAAAGCTGGAGAGGAGAAGGAATGTGTAGGAAGGTGGTCAGGAGTTGAAACAGAGTCCTTGACTAATCTGAAGAAGGATGTTCTTCCTACTGGTCTGCAGTTTTTGATGGACATAGCAGGAAAATGCTTGTTAGGGCAACATCATAGCCAGGATGCTTTATCAAGTTCCAAGATTAGAATTATGGCTGCAATCATTGACAGAGTTCAAGGTGATTGGCAAGGATTTTTCTTGGAAAGACTGTTGATTGAGAAAGAAAAAGTTTTGTTCGATGAGGATACTTTGGAATTTTTAATTAAATCGAAATTAGGGTTCGGAAACAAGTTGAGTTTCTTGTTGCCGCAACTGGTTAAAAAGCCGTATTGGAGTAATCCCAAGAAATTCCATCATGGGAAATTCTTGATGAAGAAGGAGTCTGTTCGTTTTGAACAAGAGAACCCCTTGGAACAACCTCAAGAACTTGAAGCACAAGAGTCTGGAGCTTCAATGTACCGATCTGAGGACAATCAACCTGAAGTTAGATCGAAGGCAAGGCATGATCCGAGCAGTATTAGACCAAGGAGAGGAAGGTCTGCTACAGCTGCCTCAGAGCCAACAGTCAGATTTGTGGAGACTGTGGTGCAATCAAGCTCAGAAGAGCAAGAGGTTAGTGTTCCTAGTCCTATTGATGTGCATAAAAGAACTAAGACAAGAAGTGCTAGGAGGAAGTTAATTGTTGTCTCTCCTACCCCTTCAAACTCTGAACCAAGCCAAGCTGAAACTCAAAATCCCCAACCTTCATGTTCTGGACAATCAGAACACTATTTGTCTGTGACTCGGAACACTCCCCATTCATCCCCTCAGAACACTAATTTTTATCCTACCCCAATTTCTAGTCCTCAACATCAAACTTCACATCAACCTTCACCACATCAATCCCCAACACAGATTCATGATCACTCTACTGAACATGAATTTGAACCTTCTACTAAACCAATTGACATTTCATCATCCCCTGAACCTGAATTTATAACTCCTAAACCTGCTGATTTAATGGAGTACACTATCTGTGATAAAGAGGATAGAATCAGGATAGACTTGAGGATAGCTTTGTTGAAGCAATTTCCTGGATTGGATGAAAGCTCAGTTGAGTTTGAGAAACTCCTTAGGATAGACACATGGGTGTATCTTAAGAGGAGTATTTTGAAGGAGAATTTGGCTATAATGGAAGGTATGGGAGGTGCTTCAATCTTTGATGATTGGGAAGCAGAGCAGATGCAAGCAGCTGGTGTTAACTCTTTTTTTGAGCTAGTTACTCCAGAATCTGTAGTTCATCTTGTTGAAAGATTAACTGGAATTAAGTACACTGTTGGAAAGGTTGCAACTCCTAATACAGATGAAGATTTGTTTATGGAAAGTGAAGAGAAAGGTGTTGATGAAGCTGAAAATGCTGCTGAAAAAGATTTTATGGAAATTGATGAGGATGTTGACAATGCAACAGAGGTGTTTGAGAACACTGTTGTGATTGAAGAAACAGAAGCCTTGGAGAATCAAGACTTAAATGCTGAAGAGATGCAAAGCATTCCAATTCACTCTACTGATCCTATTATTCTTGAGGATGTGCAAGAACAGATCAGAACAGTTCCTGTTGAAAAGGAATCTGATAATTCTGACTTTGAGATATTGAAAAAGCAGAATGCAGAGCTTCAAGCTAAATTGGAAGATGCTGTAAAGATGTTTCAAGAAGCTACTGACAGAATGAATAAGATGAATTCTGAACACTCTTATGAAAAGGTTATGGAGCATACAATGTCCAAAATTTATGATCTTCATAGATTACAAGAGAAGAACCTGTCTCAAGTGTTGCATAGCAAGCTGGAGCAACACATATCTTCCTTAAAAGAGTGGCATGATGAAGCCAAAAAGGGGGAAGATAAGACAAGGAAAGTGATGGAGCAAACTCAGTCACAACAAGCTCAGTTGGTTGTGAGTCAGGATGAGTTAAAAGAAGAAATTGCTATTCTGAATGAAAAGCTGAAACTAAGGAAGCAACAGAAACAGCAAGGTCAAGAGATTGTTGAGAAGAGACCTGATATTGCTGAAAGTTTGATTCAGAAGAAGAGAAAGTTAGTCTTGTCTAATGAAGAACAAGAACAAGAAGAAACTGGTAGACTTACCAGATCAAAGAGCAAATTGAAAGTTGGAATTTCAAGAGAAGAGGAAGAAAAACTTAATGTTTTGAAGAAAAAGAAAGCTGAAGAAGCAGAGTTGAAAAAGAAGAAAGAAAAGGATATCAAGTTCTTAAAAACAAGATTTGATAACAAAGTTGCTGCTTTGAAGAAGAAATTGAAAGCTCAAAGGAAAGCTGAAGGAAAAGAGTTTGACAAAGATTTTCAAGATGAAAACTTTGTGGATTTTATTGTTCTAACAGAGAATATGGAACATTGGAAAAATCTGAAGAAGAAGTGGCAGATTGCAAACTTCATTGTGAGGAAGTTTGGTGATCATTCGAGCAAAGAAGCTGAATTTATTGATTTTGAAGAGTTCATGCTGAACATTGATCAAGAGTTTTGGGAAGATATAGCACAAGTGGCTGCTTGTGCTGGAACCAAGATATTATGTCCTGAAGAACCAAATTGGGAACCTCCAAGACTGGAAAATGGAGAACCTGATTACAAGGAGATCAACAACATAATTGCTGAGATTATCAAAGAAGAAGGAATCACTGATCATCAACATATGATGGATATCAAAGCAAGGATGTATGTTGCATTCAGAATTTGAAGATACAGAATGAAGATGAAGGACAAGCTCAGAAGATAACATTTCTTAACCTTAATCTTTATTTCTATATTTTGTGATCATTTCATATTTTGTTAGTATGTGTAATATGTGAAATACCTGATCTGATTGTGAATATGATATGATTTCTGAATTGATGAACTGTTATGATTGACTACATACTTAACTACTGATTTATTAACATTTAAGGAGTTTTGGCTTCATCAAAAAGGGGGAAATTGTTGGGATATGAATCCTTGAAACAATGTTCTAATTGATGAAAGTATGTTTTGATGGCCAAAAGCAACTTAAAGTTAGTGATATATGTGGTTCCAAGTCATCTTAACTAAGTCATTTGATGAGAAACTCAAATTGAGATTACTGATCTTAATACTAACTGAAATAAGTTTACTGATCTTATTTAGTAAATATTAAGAGTAAGATTACTGATCTTAACTGAGTCATATGGAATAAGATTACTGATCTGAGTATGGAAACTGAGAATAATTTTAGTGATCTTATATGAGATATATGAATCTGAGTTACTGATCTTATATACTTACTGATCTTATATGCTTACTGATCTTATATGTAAGTTACTGATCTTAGGTGTTTACTGATCTTATTGTTTACTGATCTGATATATGAACTGTTAAGAACTAAGCTGATGTTTTGTATTGTATAGACAGCTTATAGAATAGGACTTAGATATACTCATCTGTATATAGTTCAGTTGATGTATATATAGGTTTTATATTTGTAAGTTTGTATTTTATTGTATTCAGCATTGTAAAAGTTCAGAACAGTAGATTAGAACTAGATTAGAAGAAGATCATAAGACTAATGAAGACTCAGAAGACTACTTCAGAATAAGAAGACTTCAAAGAAGGGTTGAAGAAGAGCTTAGAAGAAATCTGGAGAAGTTTTGAACAGTTTTAAGGTACTGTGCTGACTGGCTCAGCAGAGTAAAAATCCGAAGAGTAAAAATCAGAACAGTAAGTTACTGTGCTGATTTGGTGAATTTGAAGAATAAGTTTGGAAAGCTTATTTAAAGAGTAACTGAAGATATATTGAAGATATGCTGACTTGGAAGTTGAAGGAAGTTACAAAGTCGGTTACAAGAAGAAGTTACAAAAACAGTTTTAGAGTTAGTTCACAAACTGCTAACTGTCATACTAAGTTCTATAAATACTGTGTGATCTCCTACTGCTAAGACTACTGAAAGACTGCTATTACTGAGAAACTACTGATCTTAAAGCGTTTACAAGCAATCTAAGTCTACAGAGCACAAAGAAAAAAAAACTCACAGAGTTGAAGGAGATTGAAGAAGAAGAGCCACTGAATTGAAGAGAAGAATCAAAGGCTATTCAAAGAGAAGTTTTACTTTTCAAGTTTAAGTTTGTATGTTGTAAAACAAGTGTGCTAGTTACTTGGAAAATTACTAGTAGATCGAAGATATACCTGGAGGTATAATCGATAAGATCAAAGTATTAATCTTGGGACTTTAAGCCACAAGAAACTCAAGAAGGAAGAGTTAATAAAACTTCACAACTGGAGTTGTGAGAGTGGATGTAGACATTTGTCGAACCACTATAAAATTTTGTGTTCTTTACATTTTCAGTTTGATATTTGTTTGAATTGTTTAACTAAGAACATTAAGAATTTATTAAGTAAAGATCTAAAGAAAAGTTGAGTATAAACTAGTAAGGCCCATATTGTTCTGAAAGTACTGATCTGAGCTAAGTAAGCACATTACAGTACATAAGAAGACTAAATTCCGCATTGCATATTCTGATATTTTGAAAGATTTTTGAAAGTCTATTCACCCCTCCCCTCTAGACTTTCTTAGCTTACTCAATCTTAACTCAACTTTGGGACCAACATATAATAATACAATAATATAATACATTTAATCAACTAATCATTATAATCTCACCAAACAATAATATAATAATACAAACTCATTCAATCTTACAACTTGATTTGACATAAAGTTAAATCCTTCACTATTCCAAAACCCAAAAGAAACACCCATATTACTATTCATCGGGATTTCAAAAACCAGGATTTCAAAAATCTGGTTTTTAAAACCACCCAAAGCCCAAAAGAAACACCCTCTAGTAGATGGAATCACCATGGTTGCGCGAGTATAACTTCGCCTATAATCCAAAAAAATTGAGATTATGGTTCATAATTGATTTTATCATACACCAAGTTAATTTAAGAGAGAGAAAGGGTGGGATCCATTCCACGAGATTGTAAGCAACGCCCAGTAGATAAAAATGAAAAATCGAATTTGCAGGAAATGTGTATAGTGGCGTTCAAAATAGTTGGGGTGGGGAAGATGAACTAATCAATCCTTAGGTTAAGGGGTTAATTGATTTTAATTTTGTAATATAGTAATAATTGGTTTTAGATTATATTTATTTTAATATATAAGAGTATTTATGTTATTTATAATTAAAAGGACATTTTTATCATTTTATATATATTAATTTAATTTATTAGTAGGGCGATACAATGCGATTGTATATTGCATAAAGCAAACGCTCTAATGCGAAGTGCAATCTTATGAAATAAATTTTATACGTTGGATCGTTGTTCAACGATCCAACGGTATTTGAAGTATTGCTTTTTGTAAGGCAGGGCGAAGCCTGTCTTACCGTAGAAAGACCCATTAATGTAAGGGTAAATGTGTATTACTATAAGAATAAATACTTTAATTAGTTAGAATTTTTATCTATTTCCTTAAATGTTCTTCAAATCTGATTTATTTCCATGTTTTGTATGTTTGTTTTTCATCTATTTTATATGTGATATTTTATTCACATTCATTAATGACGTTTGACCATATAGTTAATGGTGTAACGTACAATAAATGGTTTAATCCTGTAGTAGCAGGTTGTTAGGTAATGGATCAACATTGTGGAGGAACGCTATGACGCGAGCATGACTTTTTGAGGAATCTAACGTGACCTTCTATATTTGCAACTTCCCTGAAGAGTGTAGAAGGTCAGACCTAGTAGAGGAGTTTAATAGAGTCGACAAGGTTAAGGATACATATGTGGATGACAAGAAGGATAGGAGAGGAATAAGATTTGGGTTTGTCGGCTTCGGTAAGAATGTGAATCTGGAAGAGACGGAATATGCGCTGAATAATACTCCCTCTGTCCACCAAAAGTGTGCTCACTTTTTTTTATACATGTTTTTAAAAAAAATCATATTTTAATTATAAAAAATATATGTAGGGAAACGAGTAAAGAATATTGTTGGTAGATACTCAACATTGTTAATAAAGTAGAAAAAATACTCAAAAATTAATTATTTAAATAGAATAAGCATGTTTTTTGTGGGCCCAAAAAATGAAATGAGCACACTTTGATGGACGGAGGGAGTATATGGTTTGGATCGTACAAGATGAGGGCGAACATATCCAGGTCCGAAAGGTCGAAGAAATGGAAAACTTCCGGAAATGAACGTACAAAGTCGATTGGAAAATGGCTAAATATAAACAAGAGACTAAGTAGTAGAGAGGTGTGGGGAGCTATCGTTCCCTGAAGCCACCAAGCTAGACAAAGGTCAGGAACGATGACCCGAAAGGATACCTAGCCAGACAAAAAATACAGGCCAAGCGAACGAAAGGCAAAAAACACAAGTCAGGGGAAGATGTTGGATAAAGTTACATGTCTCGTAGATGGGGACAATATCATGGAAGATTGTGATACTTCTTGGAAACTATCACCATTGGGGGGTGATATGGTTCTGATGAAGCCTCAAGATGACACCATTCATGACCCGACGAACGACAGAACATTGGGTTAGGCATGAAAGTGGTTTGAGGAGATATACCAATGGGACCCTAGCCTGATTATAAGCCGCAGAGTCATATGGACCAATTGGTACAATGTTCCACTACATGCATGGAACAAGAGATTCTTCTCTAAGGTGGCTACAAAATTCAGATCGATTGTTAAAATCGATGAGGATACCGTGAATCGGAGTAAACTTCAGTTCGCAAGAATTCTGGTCTAAACGCCGGCCCCAGAAATATCACGTACACCATTTATAATTTATATGGATGGAAGGTCTAAACCTCGTGTGCCGCCCTATCGAGGAGAATTAATGATTAGGGAGAATTCCCAAAATATTGGGGACAACAAAAGGGGTCAAAACTAAGGGCAGGTGAAAGTAGTAAAGACGGCTGTGACATGCGGGAGAAAACCTAAAATTGAATCAGATCGGGACCATGACAATACACCTATGGGGCCACTTAAGTCTAAACCAACTTATGGGCCTATTTTAGATTTGACCCAAAATTCTAATGGGCTCGACCCAGTGAATAAAGGTAACTAAAAGGCGATTTTTAATAGAGTAGGCCCATCTTTGGACCTCAACGTTTCATGTAAGTATCCTGAGATACTTGAAGATGATGGGCTGGATGAAATTGCCTATGGGCCCGGGTTAATCTCAACATGCCTAGGTAACAAGCCCATTAGCGAAGAAGGGCCTTGCGTTTTAGAAGCAGGGACTAAGGAATTAGATGAAACCCTATGGGGTGTTTGTTTTGGGATTATGTAGGATGGGGGAAATCCGGATGAGGAAATCTTGGATGGAGAAATCTCGATGAATAGTGATTGTGTATGTTTGTTTTGGGATGTTAAGTATGATAAGATATAACTTTATGTTAAATCAATTGTGTAAGAGTGTGTAATGTTGTATTATAGGATGTAACTTTATGTCAAATCAATTAGTAAGAATGAATGATGTTGTATTATTATAATAGTAAAATATATAGGTATTTTTAGGGGTGGATATAATTGGATGTTGAAATCCGGATGTGAAATCCCGAACAAGAACAAGACGGGGGACGTTACATCCCACTTTCGGACGTGTGAGTCCCTAAATAAACATACCCTACAGGATCAGGAGTAGAGTCAAGATAGAGGGATCTTCCGAATATGAGTGAAGGTAGTGATGATTTGGAGATGAGCGAAGAACAGGAATGTGTGCGAGTGGAAAAAAAGGAAAGAAAAAAAGAAGGAAAGAAAGAGGAGTCTGATTCCCGTCCAAGCACAGACGAACAACGGTGGAATTACATGATTGAGAACGGAAGAATCTCTAAGAAGGCGATTTTGATCTAGGAATTTGGTAAAGCAATTAGGTTAGTCGGTAGAGAGCTAGATGAGGACACAATCAAAAGGCTGGAGACCTTTGAAAGAAGAGAGAAGAAAGGCTAAGAAGGACGCAAATAGAGGAAAGAAAGATGTGTCAAGGGTGAACCCATGAAGATGTTGTCTTTTAATGTTAGAGGTATGAGGGGTAAAGAAAAGAGAAAGGAAATAAGAGAGCTGGTGAAGAAACACAAAACTGAGGTATGTTTCATTAAAGAAACTAAAGTTGAGGAGATGAACAAGTTTATTTGTAAATCCGTATGGGGTGATTTCAATTTTGATTGGGCATGTAGAGGAGCAGATGGGAGATTGGGTGGCATCCCGACGATCTAAGATGTAAACGTTTTCGTAAAAATGAGTGAATGGAATGTAAGGGGTTTTCTGGTGGTCAACGGATACTGGAAAGAGTATGGAACATGGCACTGTTTGATTAATGTCTATGCTCCTTGTAATGGGGGAGAGAAGAGGGTTTTGGGGGAGATATTGTCAGGGGTGGTGGATCAGAACATAGAGTTTTGTATTTGCATCGCAGGTGATTTCAATGCCATTTGATCACAGGACGAGTGCATTGGACGAGTGATTCGGGTGGAATTTACACGTTTTTAATGCACATTTGAAGCTCATTTTGTTGATGATTTCATTGTTTTATTGATCAATTATATATGGATGTTTTGGTCAAATTGAGAGAAAGGTAGTGTTTTTGTCGTTTTTGTAGGAAAAATTACTATTTTGGAATGTAAAAATACTTACTTAATTTTTAGTGAAGTCAACGAAGGAAGAAATCGAGTTCGTGGGTAAAACGAGCCAAATTTATTCAAAGAAATAATTTGGGCCCAATATGCAGCTTGAGCCCCAAGCCAGTGACCGAGAGAAGAAAAGGAAATTTGAAGAAAAAGGAAAGAGAGAAAATTTGGAAATTAAAGAGAAAAAAGAAAATTATATTTTTGGAATTTTTTAAGTTATAAATAAGGGTCTTTCTATAAAAAGGCAGACTTCGCCCTGTCTTATAGAAGGCAATACTTGAAATGCCATTAGATCATTAATCTAACGGATGTAATTTATTTTATATGATTGCATTTCGCATTAGTGCGTTTGCTCTATGCAATATGCAATATGCAATCGCACTGTATCGCTCTACTATTAAATTAAATTAATATATATAAAATGACGAAAAAATCCTTTTTAATTTAAAATAAATAAAAAATATTTAATTATAAAATAACATTTTCACCCCTAATTTTAATTTTTTATTTATATTTTACCTGCACCTACTAATTTAATGAGTTCACCCCAAATTATATTTTTACTACAGTTATCCACACTCAATCAATTTATGACTTCACCCCAAATCATTTTTTACTACAATTGTCTGCACCCGCTCATTTTATGAGTTCACCCCCAAATCATATTTTTACAACGGTTATCTACACCAGCTCATTTTATGAGTTCACCCCCAAATTATTTTTTTACTACAGTTATTTGCACCCGCTCATTTTATGAGTTCACCCCAAATCATATTTATACTATAGTTATCTACACTTGCTCATTTTATGAGTTCACCTTCAAATCATTTCTTTTTTACAACGGTTATCTACACCCGCTCATTTTATGAGTTCACCCCCAAATTATTTTTTTACCACAATTATCTGCACCCGCTCATTTTTTAAGTTCACCCAAATGTTTTTTTTAAAAATAATTACATTTAAAATATTATATTATCTTTTTATTAATTTACACAAAATATAATGATAAAATCAACCCTCATTTATACATTTACAATCAACGAAAAAGTCCCGATAAGTCCCGAAAATCAACGTTTAATCCAAAATACGGCGTCAAGCCTTTGGATTAACGTTACAAAGTCCAAAATTCAAGAACGATCTTCAACGACGTTCATCCAAAAAGTCCCTAAATTCGGCGGTTAATCCAAAATACGGTGCTAAGCCTTTGGATTAACGTTATAAAAGCCCCAAATACAAGATCGGAAAGGATTCGGCTGCGGATCCAGCTCCAAAAGCTCAACAAATTCAAGAAGTTCAAGAAGAGAGAATCAGAGGAGAAATCAGAGATTGTAACCCACAAATACTCGGTTTTGATCCGAAATTAAATAAAATCGTTTACCATTTTCGCTTTTTTATATTTAATTCACGAATTTTTGTTTACACTCACAGTTCTCCGTCGGGCCGCCGTCAGCCGGAGGAAGAGGCTATGCAGGAGCAGGGTGAAGAAGACGAAGCAATGTAGCTTCGATTTGGACAAAGATGAACGACGAGCACGAGGCAGCGTCGATCCGAGTGTTGTAGGCGAGCGCCATTGATGTCAGAGAAGATCCTAGATCGCGAACACAAGAGAGATTGATGGAAGTAGTCGCGTCGGTGGTTGAAATGAGTAGAGGTTTTCGGCCGAGATGGAAGATGATGTCAATTGTCATGGAAGTGAAGAATCGTCATTGCGATTCGAGAAGGGGTCTCGCGCTTCAATGGCCGGGGCGGAAGCGCCGCCGTCGCCGTCGAGGGGGTGGTCGGGCCTGGTGGTGGCAAGGTCACCCGCCGAACGACATGGATTTTCGGCAGGTCCTTTACTCATCACATTAAAATTGAAATCCAGGTGCACCGCTGATCGACTATAATAAAATCATACCTATAATATTATTTTGTATTAAAATTTAAAAAATACACATAAAAAATGGAAAAGAAAGGCATCAAAATAAAATAAAAAAAGTAAAAGGAAAAAAATGAATAAATAAAAAAATTGAAAAAATAATTGAAAAATAAACTTAAAATGGAAAGAAATAAAGGAAAAGAAAAATTAAAAAGAAAAAAAATTGAGATTTGTGGCTAATTTTGATAGTTTTTTATTAATTATATTTTTACGATTCTTTTTTTAAATATGGGTGAGTTGGTGGTGAATCGACGGTAACTCGACTGCATATTGTAAATATATAAATTAGAGTTTATTTTATTATATTTTGTGTAAATTAATAAAATGATAATATAGTTTTTTAAATGTGATTATTTTTTAAAAATATTTTTGGGTGAACTAATAAAATGAGCGGGTGCAGATAATCTTGGTAAAACAATAATTTGGGGGTGAACTCATAAAATAAGCGGGTGTGGATAACCGTGGTAAAAAATGATTTGGGGATGAACTCATAAAATGAACGAGTGTAGATAACCGAATAAAAAATGATTTGGGGTGAACTCATTAAATGAGCGAGTGCATATAATAATAGTAAAAAATAATTTGGAGGGTGAACTCATTAAATGAACGAGTGTAGATAACCGTAATAAAAAATGATTTGGGGTGAACTCATTAAATGAACGAGTGTCGATAACCGTAATAAAAAATGATTTGGGGTGAACTCATTAAATGAGCGAGTGCATATAATAATAGTAAAAAATAATTTAGAGGGTGAACTCATAAAATGAACGAGTGCAGATAACCGTAATAAAAAATGATTTGGGGTGAACTCATTAAATGAGCGAGTGCATATAATAATAGTAAAAAATAATTTGGAGTGCATATAAGATCATGGGTAAAAAAAAAAAGAGCGCATTTTAGTAATTTTATATATTTTTTAATAAAAAATAATAGATTAATTTAATTGCGAAAGGCATTCGCTCATTGCGAAATTAAATGATGTGGCAACTTATTATTGGACGCCTTACATAAGACAGTGCGAACCCCCTGTCTCACCGTAGAAAAGCCCTATAAATAAACCCTCTAGTCATACTTTAAAAAGAGGAAGAAGAAGAGAGAGGCATACCTTTGGAGAATCCGCTCACGAGGAGAACACATTAAGAAGAGACTAAACTTTCTTATTTTCCTTTGATTTTTTTATTTTTTTGGTAATTTAAAATTTTCAAGACTTTGATTATGTTGGATACCAAAGGCCTACATTTTTTTGTTCTAGGGCTATGTTTACACTTTGGATGATGTTTATGAATTAATTTCTTGTTTATTTGGTGGTTGTGTTGTCTATTTCTATTTGAATGCTTAATTTTCATTGCAAGACATGTTGTCAATGGCCATGATAATATATTTTATTTATTATTAATTGAATTTGGATTGAGAGATCTTTTTCATTAATCATAATTAAGCTTTCGACCCAATTTATTGTGAGCTTGAGAGAGGATCAACTAATTGGAGGGTATTAGATGATCTTAGGAGTCTTTTAGGGTTATATGATGCATGCTTGGTAGAGATACATTCTTGTGTGATATTTCCTTTAAAATAATTGGATTGAAAGAACTTTTAATTAATTATTTAGTGATCAAACCTACATGAATAAACACAACACCACTTAAATAGGTTTTTAATCATAAATTGACCCCTCAGTGTGACATATGCCTTGAAACCTATCTTCTCAATTTGATTTTAATCCACTTTACCTTTATTTTTGTTATTTGCATGAGCATACTTGATCGATTTTACTTATTACCTTTTTATTGTTTACTTGTGACAACTTGGTAGACAATTTAGGGTAATCAAACACTTAATTTTCGATCACGTCTATTTAGAACTAGATCAACAAACTCCACTTTTACACTCCCCCTCCCCGTGGGATCGATCTCGTACTTACTTCGCTACAATATACACCGTATACTTGCGGTCGTGTATTTTAGAGTTGTGAAATACGTGAACAACGAGAGGGATGGGAAGACCATAGGGATATGGACAGGTTCGAGGAATTTATATGCTCCAACAATCTAAACGAGATCCCTTTGATTGGTAGAAAGTTCACGTGGTATAAGTCGGATGGGTCGTGTAAAAGCAAGTTGGACAGGTTCTTGGTCAATGAGGAATGTATGGACAAGTGATCGAATCTATCGCTAAAGGGCCTAGGTCGATCAGTCTCAGACCATTGCCCCATCATGACTAATGTGCAACAAAAGGATTGGGGGTCGAAACATTTTAGATTTTTTAATGCTTTGATCAAGCATCAAGAGTTCAAAGCTTTTGTCAATGAAAAATGGGCCTCATATGAAGTCAGTGGTTGGAGCTGCTATGTCAAAGAGAGACTAAAACTACTCAAAGCAGACTTAGGTCTGGAATAAAAGACTGTTTGGCAATCTGGAAAACAGAATTGCTGAAAATAAAAAAGAAATTGAAAGACTTGATGTGATTAACGACACTTTTGGGCTTTAAGATGTGGAGACAGAAAAAAGAAGGGTGGTGTTTGAAGACCTATCGAGAGACTTGTAGTGGAGAGAAAATCAAAGGTGGCAGATGACAAAGGTAAATTGGCTAAAGGAGGGGGACATGTATTCGAAATTATTCCATCGAATAATTAATTCTCGCTCCAGGACTAACGAGATCAAGGGGCTGATATTTAACGAACGGTGGTTAGAAGAAGTTAGTGAGGTTAAGCAGGGTGTCTTTTCATACTTTCGCAACCACTTCCAATCGGACCATTACAGAAGGCCTCGTATCCCTACCTCTATGGTTAATAAAAAAATCGATGGTTGTGATAATGCTTTTCTCACAACAAACTTCACTAAGCAAGAAATAAAGGACACCGTATGGGATTGTGAGGTATCCAAGAGCCCGGGCCTGGACGAATTCTCGATGGGCTTCTTGAAGAGCAACTGGGATATCGTAAGGGCCGAACTAGTACTTATGATGGAGGAATTCCATTGGCACGGAAAGTTGGCAAGAGGGGTAAATCCGACATTTATTTTCCTTATTCCAAAGAAGGTTGATGCTCAATCGCTAGATGAATTTCAACCCATTTCTTTCATTGGTAGCCTATATAAAATATTATCTAAAATATTAACAAAACTTATTTCTAAGGTTCTTGAAATCGTTATTGTTGACTGTCAATCCACATTCATTGGAGGGCGCCAAATTACAGATGGTATATTGCTAGCTCATGAGGTGATTGAAGAGGCCAAGAGGTAAAATAAATCGAGAGTGTTTTTCAAAGTGGATTTTGCTAAGGCATACAACTCGGTAGAGTGGGATTTTCTTGATAATATGATGGAGATTTTGGGCTTTGCAAGTAAATGGAGGAGGTGGGTGATGGAGTGTGTATCATCGGCTAGCGCGACAATCTTAGTTAATGGGAGTTCATTGGGGGAGTTCAAGCATGAAAGAGGTCTCCGACAGGGAGACCCTTTGTCACCTTTTCTGTTTCTTATCGTGGCGGAGGGATTGAATATGCTGTTGGGATATTCATCCAGCCCCTAATTTGATTGCAATCTATAGTTAGTTTTGATGGCCAAAACCAGATCAGTAGAGTACATGTTAGATGGATAATTTGTAATCTAGAACTAAGTTTCCTAAGTTGAGTTATAAAGCTTAGAAGTATTGTACATGTTTCAATCTAGTCTGAGGAATCAGCTGTATAGATATCAGCTGATTACTCATTTGTATACTCTACTCAAGTCTCAAAGAACAGAAGACTAGAAGACATCAAGAGCTCATTATTAAATTCAGATCTAAAGGTTGGTGTATGCCTAATAGACTGAAAGATCAATATGATAATCTGCATTCAAGTTTTAGAAGACAACTCAGCAGATATGAGCTCGTCGGTATCTTGTCAAAAGAAAGCCTTAATGAGCATTCAAGTCAAAACTCATCTAAAGATTGAGATAACAATTAGCATTTATGAATAAAACACCTTCACAAGTGATTGTTCATTTATGACTAACTAAGCCAGAAGAGAAAGGAATCCAAAATAGAAGACAGAGAGAATGTCAGATTAAGTTCTGAATTTCTCTACCAGAAGACAAGACATCACTCAACTACTAATCTGATGTGGACCAATGAGACATCAACACGAAGCTATGAAGTTGACAGCACATTAGGTCGTACAAGAGATCTGCAGAAGAAGTAGGGAGCATTTAATGCACATTACCTCTTGAGGCAATATCGTACCAGAATACCTGCAAACGACATTCCTATGAAGATATCGACCTTACTTGGAAAGATTTGTTGCAACGACTAGTTCTCACCAACGATTAGCTTCTGAGCACAAATCTCTCTATAAATACAACACTTGTTCTTTGGAACAAAGTATTGGAAACCATCCAAGCTAGAACCCTCTCTCTCTCTGCGTATACAACTAATATCAAGAACAACAAGTTTGAGAAATACTTAAGTGTCGAGTTCTTTAGAGCCAGTAAAGATTTCCAATCCTTAGTGCTCTAAGTTTCCGATCCTAAGCCTGCATAAAGAATCCTATCTTTAGTGCTTAGAATTAGTTGGTCATACACACATCTTTTTATTTGGTATTAACCTTTGTAAAGGTTGTTAGTTACCTCACCAACAAACAAATTCGTAGCCTCAGAAAGTACTCGAGGTTCTTGATCGAAAGTCTTCTCTTGGGACTATAAAGAAGTAAGATATTGAATTTCTCTATCTGATTCGAGAGAGTAGACGTAGGATATTGAGATCCGAACCACTATAAACTTCTGTGTTCGTATATTGCTTATCTTACTATTCAGTACTCATATTCTTAATTGTTCATACTTGTTCAAAACGTTGTTTTATAAAAGAGTAAAAAATCCACCAAGTATTTATCATTCATAATCAGTCGATATCAAATCAGCTGACAAGGTTACATTGCTTTTGAAGTCATTATTTCAAAGGTTTTCATAAAATACCCACGAGTCTAAACACGTAGGGCCTACACATTTCTACACCCATAGCTTTTAAGATAGCTTTCAAACTGATCAGCTCAATTCAGCAATCAGTAAGGCTGTTATCTTAATCTGCTATAACACCTTAGCACTCTACAAATCAGAACATTTTATCTGCATACATACAATTGAGTATATAACTCATCTGATCGTCTCACCTTATCTAAAGCACGAAAAAGTTTTTAAACACTTGATAGTCTATTTACCCCCCTCTAGATTGTCACCATACTCGTTTTGGGACCAACAAGTAGTATTAGAGCAGTGGTTCTAACGAGCTGTTGATTCTGTTACTTAACTTCTTAAGGAAGAAGTTCGTGTAGCTCTCTAGAACAGATTCATTTTTTTTAAAACCCTATTTTTCATAAAACTCATATCTTTTTAATTCACCATGGGTGGAGATTCTCACACGCGTAAGCTACCTACTTTTTCAGTCGAGGAATATGATCTCTGGAAAGGCATGATGGAGGTTGCATTCAGTCAGATTCATGAACTGATGCTGGATGTAATCTCAGATGGACCTATCACGATGATGGCTCCAAATACAGCCGATGGAGACCCTGAAGTTCCCGTTGGTCATCTAGTGCCAAAGAATAGAGCTGATTTCACTCCAGGTGAAGCTAAGAAGCACAACCTCGACAGAATAGCTAAGAATATGATTTTGACTACTGTATCTAATGAGTATGCTAGTAAAATTATTCATCTTAAAACTGCTAAAGAAATGTGGGAAACATTAGCCATTATGTGTGAGGGCACATAACAGATTAAGGAAAATAAGCTCATTACGGTTGTACAAAAGTTTGATAACTTCAAGATGCAGCCAGGTGAGACTATCGACCAAATGGACAATAGATTTACCAGAATACTCAATGAGATCACTGACTTAGGTAAGACATACTTGAAAAGCGAAGTAAACGCTAAAGTATTGCATGCTTTACCTAATTAAGATCTGGTCAACTGAAGTATGGATCATTAAAAGTGATAAAGATTATAAGATCTGGTCTTTACAAGTCTTATTTCAAACTCTTAAGGCCCACGAATAGGATATTGAAAGAGCACAAGAGAGGGGTGATGAACAGGTCTCAACCTCTTCTTCTAAGGCTGTTGCATTCAAGGCATCAGTTGCCGCTAAAGGTCCTAACCGTTCTGGGATAGAACCTAAGGTGAGAGAAGAGAAGAATTCCACTCCTTCAGACCTGAGTCTTCAAGAACAAATGGCATTGATGATGAAGAGATTTGACAAGTTTCAATCTCAACATGGTAAGTACAAACGTTTTTATAAAGACTATAAAGATAAGAGGTCTAACCATGCAGGTGGCTCATCATCCTCATATAAGTCCAAGGATCGATCTGAAAGGACTCCTGAACATAGACGAGAAGAACCTAGTTCTTCCAGACGAGAAGAGTCCTTTGACCGAAGAGGAAGTAGCAGAAGAGATGCTACTCCTAGCCGAAGTAGAAGAAATAGCTCACCAGCTCGTAGCTCCAAGGACGGTAAGGACTTATGCTATACTTGTCAAAACCCTGGTCACTTCAGTGTTGATTGCTCAGATCTAAGTCCTAAGGAGCGCGAACAACTCCGAGGTAGAAGAGAAAGAAGATATGCCTCAAGAAGGGAAACTATAATGGTTGATGAAGAAAGTAGTAGTTCAGATGATGATCTACCTTCTTCTTCAGATGAATCTGGCTTCCTATCTGAAGGTGAAGATCCGCGTCAAGATGATCACTGCTTAATGGTCAGAGAACAAAAAGAGGTACACTCTAAAACTATGTCAATTCATTCCTCTTTTTCACAAACAGATGAGGTACCTTCAGTTCACTTATGAACAATTGAAGATTGATCTTAGTTTGGCTACACCAGCTTATGTGAAAGTTGAAGATGAGACTATGCGTCTGATAGCTGAAATAGTTCAGCTGAAAGAGCATAAGCCAGACGAGTATCTTAAACTCAGGACTCTTAATGGAAGGTTATCTGAAGAACTGTCTCAGTTCAAAGAGAAACATTCCTTTTTAAGTCAAGTTAATAAGAAACAATGTCTGACTCATGCTGAAGAAGTAAAAGAACTTTCAGATTTCAGGAAAACGCATGAGAAACTTATCAGTGACCATCGAGAGCTAATAAAATAGAAGAACCTCTTAGACCTAAAGGTAGTCGAGATTAATACAGCAAGGGAAGCTCTTAATCAATGTATTGGCGTTAACCATGGTCTAAAAGTAAAAGCAGGAGTAGGCTACGAAGGTAAAACTTCTGTAAAATCAACAATGTGCAAACAAAGCTGATGCACCGAAAGAGGAACCTGAGATGACCTCCCTAAATGAATCTTCTTCAGCTAACAATATAGATTGTTCTGAATCATGTACTGAAGTAATCGATCTAATCAAAGACCCTAAAAAGTCTGAGGTTATCCAAAATCCAAAGCCTCCGTTTCCAGTTGTTGCTGATCCTAAGATGAATTTCTTTATCACCAGAAATGGTGGTAGACCAAAGGATTCTAAGGAAAAGCTTCGCATTCTAAGGCAGAAGACTTATAGTCAACTGCTGAAGATTGTACTTGAACAACAGCTGAGTTGTAATCAACTTGAACCCTCTGTTCAGAAGTCCCAGCTGAAAACAACTAAGCGGAAACAAAAGGCTGATAAAGTATCTACTGAAATTGCACCTCTAGTTTCATATGAAATAATCAACATACACGAAATTTGGCTTCCATCACTAAAAGATGATGCACCCAATCTGAATGGAAATCAGAAGAAAGTTTCTAAACTGTCAAAGAAACACAAGTCTTCTGAATTCCAAACAGGTGACACTACTAAAACTTCTACAACCAAGGAAAAATTTAAGAAGATTTGGTATTGCGATGCCCGAGGGAACAAACTAACATGCTCTAATCTCTATAGAAGAGCGATGTACATCTGGGTTCCCAAGGGTAGTACTAACACCTAAGGATCTAAAACAAAATGGGTACCTAAGCAATAATTTGCTTGCAGGGTCGCGTGGATCTACAGAAGAAAGGAGGATCAGAAGCTGAAGTCTGGTATATAGATTCAGGTGCTTCACCTCACATGATAGGATCAAAACACCTCCTTTCAGATCTCAAAGAAAAGAAAGGTCCACGAGTAGTCTTTGGTGACAATTCTGTTGCTAAAACCAGGGGAATTGGAACCTTAGTCAACGACGAAATATCGGTAAAAGATGTATCTTATATTGATGGTTTAATACACAATTTACTTTATATTTCTCAATTCTATGATAGAGGGTATAAATTGTTCTGAATCATGTACTGAAGTGATCGATCTAATCAAAAACCCTAAAAAGTCTGAGGTTATCCAAAATCCAAAGCCTCCGTTTCCAGTTGTTGCTGATCCTAAGATGAATTTCTTTATCACCAGAAATGGTGGTAGACCAAAGGATTCTAAGGAAAAGCTTCGCATTCTAAGGCAGAAGACTTATAGTCAACTGCTGAAGATTGTACTTGAACAACATCTGAGTTGTAATCAACTTGAACCCTCTGTTCAGAAGTCCCAACTGAAAACAACTGAGCGGAAACAAAAGTCTGATAAAGTATCTACTAAAATTGCACCTCCAGTTTCATATGAAATAATCAACATACACGAAATTTGGCTTCCATCACTAAAAGCTGATGCACCCAGTCTGAATGGAAATCAGAAGACAGTTTCTAAATTGTCAAAGAAACACAAGTCTTCTGAATTCCAAACAGGTGACATTACTAAAGCTTCTACAACTAAGGAAAAATTTAAGAAGATTTGGTATTGCGATGCCCGAGGGAACAAACTAACATGCTCTAATCTCTATAGAAGAGCGATGCACATCTGGGTTCCTAAGGGTAGTACTAACACCCAAGGACCCAAAATAAAATGGGTACCTAAGAAATAATTTGCTTGCAGGGTCGCATGGATCTACAGAAGAAAGGAGGATCAGAAGCTGAAGTCTGGTATATAGATTCAGGTGCTTCACCTCACATGACAGGATCAAAACACCTCCTTTCAGATCTCAAAGAAAAGAAAGGTCCACGAGTAGTCTTTGGTGACAATTCTGTTGCTAAAACCAGGGGAATTGGAACCTTAGTCAACAGTGACATATCGGTAAAAGATGTATCTTATATTGATGGTTTAATGCACAATTTACTTTATATTTCTCAATTCTGTGATAGAGGGTATAGATTGTTCCGAATCATTGACTTGGTTCGTATTTTGCACACTTTTTAGCACAACAATAACAATCCCCACAAGCGTATGGGTTCGTTATAGTTGAGTAAGTATACGACCTAGTAGTTATCGTCCAAGGACCTAGAGAGAGCGTGGAGCCCCAAAACTATAAGTTAAAATGGTGTTATAGAAGCTAAACATGAGGATAAAGCAAATATCAATAAGAAAAAGAAACAATAATGCAAACAACTAAACTAACTCTCAATAATGAAAGTGCAAGGTGAGAAAGTATTGCCTCGGGTGTTTCCGTTTTGTGAGCAATTAAGTGAATTAGTGAACCAATTACATGATTTTACTACGAATTCAGGTTAAGCTAAAGCCTATCACAAATGTGTGCAAACCCCCTCGAAAGGCATAGGTAAACAACGTGCATTGATTAGCAATTATAGGATTTAACCAAATACCATAAGCTCCTAAGATAGTGTTGCATGAGCACTTTCAACACGGTTACTAATGCTTATGAAACGCCCTCTCACCAAACTCCTAGACGACCTCTATTTGTTTAGTGTCTAAAGTTATCGGTCTAGCCATTAACCCCCCCTCTCGGATAGCTAATTACTAATTAACTTCTATTCAATTGATCAAAGCTCACACTCACACTCCCAATCATGCTACCCAACTCTCGTTGCAATAAACATAATCAAACATGCTCGCTAATAGGGTTGATCAACCAAATGAATCAATCAAAGTACAACTCTAGAAACATAAAAACCCAAATTATAAGCTAATCATGCAATTAATCCACAATTACACTAAACACCCATCAAAACATCCACACCCAAAGCAATTGGAGATTAACCCATGTCTAAATTAACAACTAGAATAAAACTAATGTAAATTAAACTACAAAACATTAATGAAATTGAAATTACCAATTTAAATTTGAAATAATAGAAAAATATCACCTCATTTGTCTTCAAATCCTCCGATGCTTACAATAAAATTAAATATTAAATTAAACACTAGCTGAGAAATGAAAGAACAATTAAAACTAACTAATCTATTGAGTGGAGTGGTGGGGAGGAGAAGAGATTTCTCCCCCAACGGAAGAGCCCCTATTTCGCCCAATTTCGCGTCTGTGTGTGTATTCCCCCCCTAAAATTGATTAAATGGTTCCAGCTTTAATTGAGGAATGGGCCAGCTACCATGGGCTTGGGCCTCGCTGCCCTTTTGGTTAGTTCTCACAGCTGCTCACGGTTTCCGCCTTCTTGGGTGAAGAATGGACTTTTTAATTGGAGTTGGTGAATTGGGTGTTAGGAAATAAACACACGCACACGATGACGAAAAGAAAATAACACGAGATTTGATTACCCAGTTCGTCTTACGACTACGTCTGGGGGCGATGCCAAGCCAGGTATTGAACTATGTTTTTCGGATACTGATTACAATGAGAGAACATCTATTTATAATAGAAAACTTACCATAATTAACCCTAAGCTTATTAGGAAAAGACTTGTTCCCTACTCCAAGCCATTAGGAACAAACTTACCATAATTAAACCTAAGCCTATTAGGAAAAGACTTGCTCCCCACTCCAGGCCCGTTAGGATCAAACTTGTCCTACACTCCAAGCCCGTTAGGATCAATTCAGGCTCCACACTCCAACAATCTCCCACTTGGAGATTGAATTCTCCATGTAATCATATCTTCTTGATTCTCCTCCCGTATCTACCTGGCATCGCCAAGCCTTATCTTCAAGTTCCAAGGCCAATTGAAGCTATACATAGCTTCAACTTCTCTAAGGTCACTACCTTAGTAAACATGTCTGCTGGATTCTCACTTCCAAGAATCTTCACAAGCTGCAAGATTTTCTTCTCTAAAAGGTGATGAATGTAGTGGTACTTCAACCCAACATGCTTTGTCCTTGAGTGGAACGCCAGATTCTTTGCAAGAAATATAGCACTTTGACTATCACTGAAAAGAGTGCTATTCTCATGCTCCTTCCCAAGTTCTCCCAAGAAATTCTGCAACCACACCATCTCCTTACTTGCCTCTGTCACAGCTACATATTCTGCCTCAGTAGTGGACAATGCAACAACCTTCTGCAACTTAGAAGTCCAAGATATAGTAGTACCACCATAAGTAAAGACATACCCGGTTGTACTTCTTCTCCCATCAAGGTCGTTTGATGCCAAGTCTGCATCCACATAACCCACCAGCTCCATACTCTTGCCTTTGAAACACAAGGCCTTGTCCGTGGTACCTCTCAAGTATCGCAAGACCCACTTGACTGCTTCCCAATGTTGCTTGCACGGATCACTCATAAACTGGCTTACTACTCCCACTGCATGAGCAATGTCTGGCCTCGTACACACCATGGCATACATGATGCTACCAATCGCTGAGGCATACGGAACATTCAACATCTGGGCACGCTCCTCCTTGCTCTTGGGGGACTCCCTTCTTGAAAGCTTGAACTGACTGCCCAATGGAACACTCACGGGCTTCGACTCTGACATGTTGAATCTTTCCAGGACCTTCTGAATGTAACTCACCTGCGAAAAATACACACTTCCTGTCGCCTTATCACATTCAATTCTCATACCCAAAATTTATTTGGCCTCTCCGAGATCCTTCATTGAGAACCGTTCGGACAATTGCCTCTTCAACTTATTCACTTCTCTTGCATCAGCTCCTATGATCAACATGTCATCAACATATAGCAAGAGAATAAGAAAGCTTTTGCCAAACCTCTTGTAGTAGCAACAATGATCTGCGTGGCATTTCTGGTAGTCGATCTCCATCATGAAGCTGTCAAACTTCATGTACCACTGCTTTGGAGCTTGTTTCAGGCCATACAAGCTCTTCTTTAACTTGCATACAAGTTCCTCCTTTCCTTTCTCTACGAACCCCTCAGGTTGTGTCATGTACAACTCCTCCACCAAGTCACCGTGGAGGAATGCTGTTTTCACATCCATCTGATACAACAACAAGTTTTCTGTAGCTACCATACTCAACGCCATTCTAATAGTGGTCAGTTTCACAACAGGAGTAAAGACATCAGTATAATCAATACCATGTCGCTGCTCAAACCCCTTGACAACCAGCCGGGCCTTGTAACGTTTGCTACCATCAGCTTCATTCTTGATTCGGTAGACCCACTTGCAGTGCAAGACTTTCTTGCCCTTTGGGAGCTCAACAAGTTCCCAAGTGCCGTTCAACAGAAGAGATGCTAACTCATCATCCATAGCAACTCTCCACTTCCGTCTATCTGCACCTTGCTCTGCCTCTGCATAGCATTCAGGTTCACCACTATCAGTAAGTAACAGGTAGTAGTTAGAGGGCGAATACCTATTAGGTGCACGTCGCTCTCTAACGGGTCTTTGCAGCGGATTCTCCGGTGGTGGTGGGGTCCTTGGTTCTTCAATAAGAACCTCTTCTTCATTCTGACTCTCCTTACTCCCACTCGAGTTTGAGATGTCTAACTCGACCTCTTGGGTATTCGTTTTGTCAGAATCTGATGCCTCCAATCTGTTCTTGTACATAACCTGTTCATTGAAAACTACATCTCTACTGCGAATAATCTTTCGGTTGTTCTCATCCCAGAGTCTATAACCGAACTCATCACCACCATAACCAATGAACGTACACTTAACAGATTTAGCATCTAATTTACTTCTATCAACAGAGCTAACATGAGCATAAGCAACACAACCAAAGATACGCAAGTAAGACAGATTTACCTCTTTTCCCGTCCATGCTTCCTCGGGTACTCTGTTCTCCAACGGAACTGATGGACCTCTGTTAATCAGGTATGCTGCTGTATTTACTACATCTGCCCAAAACGTCTTAGGCAACCCACTCTTCAACCTCATGCATCTTGCTCGCTCATTCAACGTTCTGTTCATTCGTTCTACCACTCCATTCTGCTGGGGAGTTCCTCTCACAGTCTTCTCCATGCGAATCCCATTCTCAGCACAATATTCCTTGAACTCACGGAGTTCATATTCACCTCCATTGTCAGAACGAAGACACTTTACTTTCAGCCCTGTTTCATTCTCTACAAGAGCTTTCCACTTCCTGAAGGTATCAAAGGCATCCGTTTTATTTTTCAAAAAATAAACCCATACCTTTCGAGTGGAGTCATCGATGAAGGTCATGTAATACTCCGAACCACCAAGGGACTTCACGGGCGCTGGTCCCCATAGATCGCTATGCACCAACTCCAGTTTTTCTGCCTTCAATGCTCTACCACCTCTCGAGAAACTCACCCTTCTTTGTTTACCGAAAACACAGTCCTCGCATAGGCCAACTTCAACAGATTTCAGCCCTGGAAGTCTCCCTTTCGAACACATTACCTTCATCCCTTTCTCGCTCATGTGACCCAACCGACAGTGCCACAAATCAACGTTGGTCGTAGCTCCCACAAGGTCAATACAATCCTTGGGGTTAGATGTAGTATACAACGTACCTTCCTTCTTCCCCCGAGCTACTATCATGGCTCCTTTACTGATCTTCCAGCTGTTGCTGCCGAAAGTCACTGAGTATCCTTCTACATCAAGCTGCCCGATTGAAAGCAAGTTTCTTTTCAATCCTGGAATGTGCCTCACACCATTCAGCTTCAACATCGATCCGTTTGGTGTGGTTATCCGGACATTTCCTTTTCCCACGATTTTCAGGGGCTCATCATCAGCAAGGTAGACTTGTCCGAATTCGCCAGACACATAGTTCTCCATTATTTTAGCATCACTGCAAGAGTGGAATGATGCTCTAGAATCCAACACCCACGATTCTAGCGGACTACTGACACTTAAGACCAACGCGTCTCCAATATCATCTGTGGTTGCGTTTGCTGTCTTCTTCTCGTTCTGTCCCTTCTTATTTTTCTTGGGTGCTGAACACTGGTTGCTGTAGTGACCAAACTCATCACAATTCCAGCACTGGATCGAGTCTTTATCTTTCTTGGATTGACTCTTTCCTCTAGACTTTGATCTGCCACGATTCTGCCTACTCTTCGATCTGCCCTTTTCCTCCGTTTTCAGCGCTGACCCTGAAGTGGATCCAGACTCTTTCCTGCGAACCTCCTCGCTAATCATCAGATCCCTCACTTCGTCAAGCTTCAGTTTATTTTTCGCGGATGAAGCGCTAACTGCAGTTACTGTTGCAGCCCAACTGTCAGGCAAAGAAGATAACAAAACTAAAGCAAGTACCTCGTCACTGAATTCGATTTCGACAGAACACAACTGCCCAATGATCATGTTGAACTCGTTCAGGTGTTGTTGCACGGGTGTGCTCTCCGACATCCTGAGGTTGAACAACCGTCTGATCAGGTGAACTTTGTTCGCCGTTGTGGGCTTCTGATACATCTCCTCCAAGATCTGCAGCATCTCCCTTGCGGACTTGGCTTTAGTCGTGTGGTAGGCTACGTTCATGGACAACGATAAACGTATCGCACTCACCGCCTTTCTGTTCAACAGATTCCACTCCTTCTGTTCCATCTTTTCGGGTTTCTCCTTCTCCTCTAAGGGCACATACAAATCTTTACCATAAAGGTAATCCTCGATCTGCATCTTCTAGAACCCGAAATTCGATCCGTCAAACTGCTTGATTGAAATCTTCTCGTCGCTCATCGTGACTGCTCCCTCCGAACCCGAAGCTCTAGATACCAGTTGTTAGGAAATAAACACACGCACACGATGACGAAAAGAAAATAACACGAGATTTGATTACCCAGTTCGTCTTACGACTACGTCTGGGGGCGATGCCAAGCCAGGTATTGCACTATGTTTTTCAGATACTGATTACAATGAGAGAACATCTATTTATAATAGAAAACTTACCATAATTAACCTTAAGCTTATTAGGAAAAGACTTGTTCCCTACTCCAAGCCAGTAGGAACAAACTTACCATAATTAAACCTAAGCCTATTAGGAAAAGACTTGCTCCCCACTCCAGGCCCGTTAGGATCAAACTTGTCCTACACTCCAAGCCCGTTAGGATCAATTCAGGCTCCACACTCCAACATTGGGCATAGGCCCATAATTTATAAAGAATTCCAGTTGCTTCCTTATATTGCTCACGACTCTGCTTCTCTCTAATTCCTTTCAATAATGGGCCCAAGTAATTGTAAAATGGCACTGGGCTACTAAAATAAAACTAACACCTTCCTCCATTTTAATTGTTTGCTAATGAAAGGGAGTTAAAGCATATGGCCGCAAATTGGGCCTTTAATTTTATTTTCTCCGACTCCATTCTTGTTTCATTCCTTTAATTAACGTCACAAAATAATCGAGATGTGTTTTGCTCAAAAAGTGCTTTTTTTTCCTATAAAAATAGCAAACACCACCCTTTCTCCAAATCAAGTGTAATTAGTCAATTTAGTGTAAATAATGCATGAAACTCTATAAAATTATGTGAATTAAATCCATGAATTTCAAGTAATTTTCACACTAATCAATCATGTACTGAAGTGATCGATCTAATCAAAGACCCTAAAAAGTCTGAGATTATCCAAAATCCAAAGCCTCCGTTTCCAATTGTTGCTGATCCTAAGATGAATTTATTTATCACCAGAAATGGTGGTAGACCAAAGGATTCTAAGGAAAAGCTTTGCATTCTAAGACAGAAGACTTATAGTCAACTGCTGAAGATTGTACTTGAACAACAGCTGAGTTGTAATTATCCTGAACCCTCTGTTCAGAAGTCCCAGCTGAAAACAACTAAGCGGAAACAAAAGGCTGATAAAGTATCTACTGAAATTGCACCTCCAGTTTCATATGAAATAATCAACATACATGAAATTTGGCTTCCATCACTAAAAGCTGATGCACCCAATCTGAATGGAAATCAGAAGACAGTTTCTAAACTGTCAAAGAAACACAAGTCTTCTGAATTCCAAACAGGTGACACTACTAAAACTTCTACAACCGAGGAAAAATTTAAGAAGATTTGGTATTGCGATGCCCGAGGGAATAAACTAGCACGCTCTAATCTCTATAGAAGAGCGATGTACATCTGGGTTCCCAAGGGTAGTACTAACACCCAAGGACCCAAAACAAAATGGGTACCTAAGCAATAATTTGCTTGCAGGGTCGCATGGATCTACATAAGAAAGGAGGATCAGAAGCTGAAGTCTGGTATATAGATTCAGGTGCTTCACCTCACATGACAGGATCAAAACACCTCCTTTCAGATCTCAAAGAAAAGAAAGGTCCACGAGTAGTCTTTGGTGACAATTTTGTTGCTAAAACAAGGGGAATTGGAACCTTAGTCAACTGTGACATATCGGTAAAAGATGTATCTTATATTAATGGTTTAATGCACAATTTACTTTCTGTTTCTCAATTCTGTGATAGAGGGTATATTGTCGAATTCTCATCTACAAGCTGTAAAGTAGTAGACAAGATCAGTAGAAACGTACTACTCTCTGGAAACAGACAAGGAACTATTTATGTTGCTAACTGGAAAAGCTGTCCTAGTGACACTTGCTTAGTTGCTAAAAGTTCTAAAGAAGTAAGTTGGCTATGGCATACAAGGCTTGGTCATCTGAACTTTAAAACTCTAAATAACATTGCAAGAAGCTCACTAGTGGTTGGCTTACCTAATGAAGTTTTTAGTAAAGATCTTCAGGCATGTGATGCATGTCAGAAGGGCAAACAAACGAAAGTGCCAATGAAAAGCAAGACTGTATCATCCACCAGCAGAGTTCTTGAACTACTTCATATGGATTTGTTTGGACCTATCTCACCTGCTACTCTAAGTGGTTGAAAGTATACTCTTGTGGTGGTAGATGACTTCTCCAAATACACATGGGTTACTTTTCTATTCGAAAAGAGTAAGACAAGGACCAAACTTCTAGAACTGATGAAGAAAATTCAGAACCAGAAGGGTTCAACAATCGTCAAAATTAGAAATGATAAAGGTGGTGAGTTTCTTAACTCTTCTATTACCACTTATTGTGCTAACAATGGTATTCAGCATGAGACAAGCTCAACTCATATGCCTCAACAAAATGGAGTAGATGAGAGGAGAAATAGAACCCTCAAAGAAGCTGCTCGAACAATGCTAGCTGAGTTTGACACACCAAAGAAGTTATGGGCTGAAGCAGTAAATACAGCTTGCCACACACAGAATATAAGTCTCATCTATAAGAGACATGGTAAGACTCCCTATGAAATTTGGAATGAAAGAAAACCTAGAGTATCTTACTTTCACATTTTTGGTTGCGAGTGTTTCATCCATAACAATGGGAAGACCCAATTAAAAGCTTTTGATGCTAAATCAGATGAAGGAATTTTCTTAGGATATTCCCAAGCCAGTAAAGCATTTAGAGTCTTTAATAAGAGGACCCTTGTAGTGGAAGAAATACCCCATGTCTGGAACGCGCCGGCGAAGGCGGTCCATCACCGGGATCGTTGTCGGATGCCAAACGTATAAATAACGAATTAAAACCTAAACATGCATCTAAAGCAGAATTTAGATTCGTTACCCTTGAAGATCGAGACGTTGATTCCAATCTACGGATCTTCTAGCCTGTCTCCCAACCTCGCTCGAACACCGGGTGGACGGCGCGCTATCAAACGTGGAGAAGGTGCCTCAGTTTCGTCTCCTTGAAACCCTAGCCGTTTTTCTTAATTTCGTGTGTGCTAGGGTTTCAAAACTATTTTGAGGCTCCTATTTATAATCTCCATAAGTTCATGGGCTAGACTAGGGATCCATTAGAAGGTATAGGGCTTGGGGTTCTTACAGGCCCAAATACTCTTATGTTCAGCCCAGAACATATAATTTGGCCCGAGAACATTAATTCATTCCACTAGAGAATTAATGTTGCACTCCCGTCCTATCCCAAACCGAATCAGGGCTTCTATTAGACTTTATAATTCCCCGTGTTAAAGATATCGCACGTCCATTAATTATTAAAGCTTCTGACTTCTTTAAATAATTAATCTCTATAATTCCTTTGAGTAGTACCACTCAACCTCGTTGTCGTACGGATTAAATCCACCTGCAGGGTTTAGTACGAAAATCCTTTATGAGTTTCCTCAAGGGGACGTCATCAGCCTAGATGTACAGGACACGGTGCCCTAATGCCAATAAGTAGACATCATGCGAGCGATGCCACTACCCAAAATACGGAGCGTGAAGAATCTAACAAGATTCTCACCTATGGTACATCAAAGTAGTGAACAAGCACCCCACACATCTAAATATCACACTTAGGGTTAAGAATCATAAAAGTCACCAAGACTTCTAGTTCTTCATAACAGTCAGAACAGAAGAACATGTCTTATCTGTGATCCATTCAATACGCCACAGCGCACTAGTATAAACTAATGGCCAAGACAAACCACTAACAAGTTTACACTACAACTTAAACCAATAGTTTTGTCCATAACTATCTCAGTTGTGAATACATTTTATATCTTACAAGGAACTGACAATGTGATCTTCTGTGTGACTACAAACCCACCACATCGTCTACAATGCAAGATAAGCAGACATACAAGTAATCACAAAGAATGCGATAATGTGAAAAACCATTTATTTCAGATAAAAAGGAAATCAAATATACGTCACAAAAGCCCACTAAAAGTTTGCTTTACAGTATACACTAACAATCTCCCACTTATACTAAAGCTTAACTTTTAGTATACACATAAAGACATCAACATTTCTCCCACTTATACTCAGAGTCTAGCTTGTAATACATCGTAAACCAAGACCCTCTACATGTTTCTCAAAGACTTTTATTGCCAGCATCTTTGTGAAAGGATCAGCCAAGTTATCCAACGACGCAATCTTAGCTACAGCCACGTCTCCTTGATTTACGATATCTCGTATAATGTGGTACTTTCGCTCTATGTGTTTACTTGCTCTATGGGCTCTAGGTTCTTTCGAGTTTGCCACTGCACCCGCGTTATCACAATAAACAGTGATACACATCGGCATACTCTGAGATACCCCTAATTCCAGAAAGAAATTACGCAGCCAGACAGCCTCCTTTGCAGTCTCTGAGGCAGCTACGTACTCGGCTTCCATAGTGGAGTCCGCGATGCATTTCTGCTTCACACTTCTCCAAGATATGGCTGCGCCTCCCAGCATAAACACATAACCCGAGGTTGACTTCCGTTCATCTCGATCAGCTTGGAAATCTGAATCGGTATAACCCAAAGGAATCAAACTATTTGACTGGTATACTAGCATATAATCTCGAGTCTTTTTCAAGTACTTGAGAATATGCTTAACAGCAGTCCAATGTCCTTGACCAGGGTTAGACTGATATCTTGCTACCATGCCGACTGCATAGCAAATATCAGGCCTCGTACACAGCATCGCATACATAAGGCTTCCTACAGCCGAAGCATAAGGAACCTTAGCCATCTCCTCTATATCCTTCTGTGTCTTAGGACACATATCTTTAGATAGAGGGACTCCATGTCTGAAAGGTAGCACACCCTTCTTGGAATTCTGCATGCCAAAACGAGCAATCACAGTATCAATGTAAAACGCTTGAGATAAACACAACATTCTCTTTTTTCGATCACGAGTGACCTTAATACCAAGAATGTACGATGCTTCTCCCATATCCTTCATTTGAAACTGTTCTGAAAGCCACACCTTTACGTCTGATAATACTTTCACATTGTTGCCAATAAGAAGAATATCATCTACGTATAGTACTAAGAATACCACTACGTCTCCGTCACTCTTTTTGTACACGCAACTTTCATTTTGACATTGTTCAAATCCAAAAGATTTGATCACCTCGTCAAAACGAATGTTCCAAGACCTGGAAGCTTGTTTTAGCCCATAAAGAGACTTTTTCAACTTCCAGACTAGATGCTCTTGGCCTTTCTTCACATAACCCTCGGGTTGCTGCATATAGATGTCCTTATCCAAATTTCCATTAAGGAAAGCTGTCTTGACATCCATTTGCCAAATCTCATAGTTCATGTGATTAGCTATGGATAAGAGAATCTGGATCGATTTTAGCATGGCTACTGGTGAGAAGGTCTCGTCATAGTCGATTCCTTCTTTCTGGGTAAAACCCTTTGCCACCAACCGTGCCTTAAAAGCAGTAATCTGCCCATCAGACCCTATCTTACGTCTGTAGACCCACTTACACCCAACGGCTTTCTTGTCGTGGGGAAGTTCACTTAGGTCATACACTTCCATAGCATCCATATATTCAATTTCTGAATCCATGGACTTGTGCCAAGACTCTGCATCTTTGTCTTTAATTGCCTCTTTGTATGTCCAGGGGTCGTTATCATCATGTTCATCGCTTGGAATCAAGTCCATAGACTCTCCCACAAACATGAAACGATCAGGTTGGCGAACAACCCTCCCACTACGACGAGGCAATGTATACAAAGGTTCATTAGAGTCGCCACATTGTGCAGTCTCTTGTGGTATTTCCCCTTGCACACTCGGTGTGCCATTGTCTCCTCTCAACTCATTTAGAATGATCTCAGTATTGGACTTATGCTCATTCATATAGTCTTCTTCTAAAAATCGGGCATTGGTACTCACCACCACCCTCTGATCATTAGGACTATAAAAATAACCACCTCTCGTTCCCTTAGGGTATCCTACAAACAACCGTACTTCAGTTCTAGGTGCCAACTTATCAGCTTCCTTGTTCAGCACATGTGCTGGACAACCCCAAATCCGAATGTGGTTTAGACTAGGCTTTCACCCAGACCACAATTCAATCGGGGTTTTTGGAACCACTTTAGAAGGTACATAATTTAGAAGGTACGCTGCTGTTTCCAAGGCATAACCCCAAAAAGAGGTAGGTAATGAAGCATAACTCATCATCGATCTCACCATATCTAATAGAGTCCTATTCCTTCTCTCAGCCACGCCATTCTGTTGCGGAGTACCAGGCGCGGAGAGCTGGGATCTAATCCCGTTCTCTAATAAGTATTGCCTAAATTCATTGCTAAGGTACTCGCCACCACGATCAGAACGCAGTGACTTGATACTCTTACCATGACGGTTCTCCACTTCTGCCTTAAATTCTTTGAACTTGCCAAAGCATTCAGACTTGTGGCGCATCAGGTAGATGTATCCATATCTTGAGTAATCGTCAATGAAAGTGACGAAGTACTCAAAGCCTCCTCTAGCTTGAACAGTCATAGGCCCACACAAATCAGAGTGAATCAATTCCAACACATCATTAGCCCTATTACCCTTGGCCTTAAAAGGCCTCGAGGTCATCTTGCCTTCCAAACAGGATTCGCAGACTGAGAATGGTTCCACTTGGAGAGACTCCAAAAACCCACTACTTACTAGTCTTTGAATCCTTCTTAGGTTGACATGACCCAATCTTTGATGCCAAAGGTATGTTTGATTCAACTTAGAAGGTTCCTTTCTCTTATTTATTGATGATGATGAATGAGCTTCAGTCACAATATGATATGCACACGTAATAGTATAAAGATTGTTTTCTAACGTGCCAGAACAGATTAAAGAGTCATTTCTCATAATAACAACATTGTCATTAAAAACAACTGAGCATCCATCCAAAAATAACTTCGAAACAGAAATTAAATTTCTCCGAAAATTCGGCACGTATAAAACGTTCTTTAATACTAAAACAGAATTAGAAAAACATAAGTGCACGTCTCCCACTGCAACCACTGATACTATCGCAGCATTGCCCAAACTAATAGTAATCTCGCCCTCACTCAGTTCCCTTGTCTGCAGAAACCCCTGCAAGGTGTAACAAACATGGTCAGTGGCTCCTGTATCTACTACCCAAGAAAAGGCAGAACAAGCCGCAAAACATGTTTCAACAACTAAAGCGAGAGACGTACCAGAGTTGTCCTTTTTCAGGAGAGGACAATCAGACTTCCAATGTCCCGTCTTGTTGCACTTGAAACATTTGCCCTTCGGCTTTTTCACGCCACCAGAAGGCGCTAGTTTCTTGCTCCCACTGCTTTCACCACCACTCTTTTTCTGTAAAGGTTTTTTCTTCTTCTTGCCATTAGACGAAGAAGGTCCAGCCTGAACAGTAACATTGGCCTGTGGTCGTTTACCCATGAGACCCTCCACCGCGACCAATTCTGTAAGAAGCTCGGTTAAAGTATAATCCTTCTTACTCATGATTGCGTTTACACGGAAGTTCTCAAAAGACTTTGGGAGCGAGTGTAGGATCATATCGATCTTGGTGTCATTATCGATTAACCCTCCGAGGACCTCAATCTCATTCAGATATTCCATCATCTTGAGACCGTGGTCCCTCACGGACGCTCCCTCTGGCATAGAGGTTGACATGATCTTCCTCATAGCCTCAAAGTGGGCAGCCCTATCTTTCTCACCAAAAAGCTCTTTGAGGCTCAACATCATAGCTGCGGCACTAGGCATAGTTTGATGCTGCTGTTGTAAAACATTTGACATCGAGGCCAAAATGTAACAACGAGCCATATCATCAGCCTTGTGCCACTTCTTATGAGCCTCCCTTTGCTCTTCAGTAGATTCGGCTCCCAAAGGGGCAGGAGCAGGTGTATCGAGCACAAACTTGTACTCATCAGCAACTAGGACAATGTCCAAATTTCTTTTCCAATCCAAGTAATTTTGACCAATAAGCTTATTTTGATTTAAGATAACCATAAGTGGGTTGAATGTCACCATAATGTATCTGAAATAAATAAAATGCAAGCAATAAATCACATAAGTTTGAAGCATAAAACATTGGAAACCTTCAAAACCAATATTCAACACAACCTCCAACAGCCCAACAAACACATATGCAAGCCACGTTAGGGTGGTCGTTTACACATGTATTCATCGACCAGACATTTAGTCTTTAATTTCAATATCACGTCAACTTATCCTTATGACGAATGAAATTAACAGTCGAACTTTAACTGGCCATGTGAACTAGAACAGTGACCCCGTTGGGGGGTTATATTAAAATTCACATCTAAGTGATGACCACAATTTAACAACAGTTATCTTGAATTATTCTTTACTGATGAACTCATGGATGACACATCCGTTAGGGAAGATCACACACTTCATCTAAAGATTAAAACAGTTTTATTAGAAGTCTTAACTAATAAGCTCGTGAATGTTGCACCCGTTAGGGGAAGACTCCCAAGGTCCCACGAGCAACATACACCTTACTTAAAGACCAATTGTGGAGGCCTATAAATTAATTAAAATTCAATTATCTCACTTAGTCATTTTAACATGAAGATTATTCATTGGCATAGCAAATTAACAAAAATTAACACATGCATGCCATAACAATACAAGATGCGATAAACATAGGCAAAAATAAATAAATGCACATCTATCGCAACCCCTTGAAAACCTATCAAAAACAGCCTACTATAAGCTATTACAATGATAAAAAAAACAGTGGCGCGGACGGATGCCTCGCATCGGCCTCTCATGCAATGCAAAAACCTCGAATTCTCGTCCACCGACAAAAACTGGCAAGAAACTTCATCAAGGCTTTTGAATTAGGCCTCGCCACTCGTCGTCTTAGCATAGCTGTGACTCATGTAGATCTCGTCGAGACGTTTCCGAAAAGGTCTTGTAGGCTGAAAACGGACACCCGAGTCAAAAGTTATGGCCAAAACAGTTTTCACCGTCCAAGGCCATAACCCGAAAAACTCAGATTACTGTTTTCAGATCTTCCATCGACACCGCCCATTCTCACGATCAAAAATTACAATATAAACGAGCAAAACCCTACTACAGTGATTTATGAAAAAATCCTATACTACCCACACTTATTATCTGGTGGGAAAAACGATTACAACATCACACAAGGGTTGCGATAGAATAAAAACCTTAAATAATAAATGACAGAAACGAATCCATACATGAAACAAAAAAAATTGAATCATACAATAGTACGTTTCAGGCAGAGCCAACAATCTACGAATCCAGGCTCTGATACCAATTGCTGGAACGCGCCGGCGAAGGCGGTCCATCACCGGGATCGTTGTCGGATGCCAAACGTATAAATAACGAATTAAAACCTAAACATGCATCTAAAGCAGAATTTAGATTCGTTACCCTTGAAGATCGAGACGTTGATTCCAATCTACGGATCTTCTAGCCTGTCTCCCAACCTCGCTCGAACACCGGGTGGACGGCGCGCTATCAAACGTGGAGAAGGTGCCTCAGTTTCGTCTCCTTGAAACCCTAGCCGTTTTTCTTAATTTCGTGTGTGCTAGGGTTTCAAAACTATTTTGAGGCTCCTATTTATAATCTCCATAAGTTCATGGGCCAGACTAGGGATCCATTAGAAGGTATAGGGCTTGGGCTTCTTACAGGCCCAAATACTCTTATGTTCAGCCCAGAACATATAATTTGGCCCGAGAACATTAATTCATTCCACTAGAGAATTAATGTTGCACTCCCGTCCTATCCCAAACCGAATCAGGGCTTCTATTAGACTTTATAATTCCCCGTGTTAAAGATATCGCACGTCCATTAATTATTAAAGCTTCTGACTTCTTTAAATAATTAATCTCTATAATTCATTTGAGTAGTACCACTCAACCTCGTTGTCGTACGGATTAAATCCACCTGCAGGGTTTAGTACGACAATCCTTTATGAGTTTCCTCAAGGGGACGTCATCAGCCTAGATGTACAGGACACGGTGCCCTAATGCCAATAAGTAGACATCATGCGAGCGATGCCACTACCCAAAATACGGAGCGTGAAGAATCTAACAAGATTCTCACCTATGGTACATCAAAGTAGTGAACAAGCACCCCACACATCTAAATATCACACTTAGGGTTAAGAATCATAAAAGTCACCAAGACTTCTAGTTCTTCATAACAGTCAGAACAGAAGAACATGTCTTATCTGTGATCCATTCAATACGCCACAGCGCACTAGTATAAACTAATGGCCAAGACAAACCACTAACAAGTTTACACTACAACTTAAACCAATAGTTTTGTCCATAACTATCTCAATTGTGAATACATTTTATATCTTACAAGGAACTGACAATGTGATCTTCTGTGTGACTACAAACCCACCACATCGTCTACAATGCAAGATAAGCAGACATACAAGTAATCACAAAGAATGCGATAATGTGAAAAACCATTTATTTTAGATAAAAAGGAAATCAAATATACGTCACAAAAGCCCACTAAAAGTTTGCTTTACAGTATACACTAACAGTATTTGATGAAACTACTTCTGTAAGTACAGCTGATAAAGTAGATCTCTTGACACAAAGGTTCCAAAGTCTGAATCTGAAGAAAAATGGATCAGCTGACAAAGGCTTTGTCAAAGTTACTATTCCTTTTTAAGACGATGATAACAGTGATGATAATCAATTCAAACCTAGGAGACCTATTACAAGATCTTAGACGAATACAGTAAATGAAGCTCCTAGAGTGGATACTGAACTTACTCAAGTAGGGGGAACAACTGAAACTGTTGAAACAGAAGAAGCTGTTAATACAACTGAACTTGTGAACACAGTTGAACTTGTGAACACAGCTGAAGTTGAACCGACAGATGACACTCAAGCTAATAACACAACTGAGACACATCAATGTCAAAATTCTAGTGACACAACATCAGAAGAGGATCCCAACTCACCTGATGGAACCTTACCAAAGTTTATTTAGGCAAGGGATCATTCAACTGATCTGATAATAGGAGATTCAAGCTCCGGTGTCCAAACTAGAGGCCAAAAGGCCAAAGCTAACCTATCAGCTCATATTGCTGAAACATTGTTTTGTCATTGTTGTTTTCTCTCCTTGAAGGAACCTTCAACAATCGAAGAATCTCTAAAAGATAGCAATTGGATTGTTGCTATGCAAGAAGAGCTCAATCAGTTCACAAGGAACAATGTTTGGGAGCTCGTAGATCGTCCTAGACATCAAAGTGTTATTGGTACCAAATGGGTATTAAAAAATAGGACAGATGAAAATGGTGCCATAACAAGAAACAAGGTTAGACTTGTTGCGAAAGGTTATTGTTAGGATATGAATATCCCTAGTTTAGTTTTGATAAACCAAATCAAACATGTAATAGGATAAGTTGTATTGTATAGACAACTTTATTATACATCTTGTAATAGATAGGACTTTGGTTAGAAGAGAAGACATGTCAATGCTCAAGAAGAGAAGATAAGATGACTTGAACTCAGCTTATAGGATAAGAAGAGTAAGAGCAAGATGAGTATACACAAGCAGAGTAGAAGTCTTCTTACAAGCAGAGTAGAAGTCTTCTTACCAGCAGAGTAGAAGTCTTCTTACCAGCAGAGTAGAAGTCTTCTTACAAGCAGAGTAGAAGTCTTCTTACCAGCAGAGTAGAAGTCTTCTTACCAGCAGAGTGAAGTCTTCTTACAAGCAGAGTAGAAGTCTTCTTACACAATTAAAGGAAGGACAATCAGAGCTGAAGTCAAGGATTGACAAGATTTGTGCACAAGAAAGGAAAGTCAAAGATATGATTGAAATTACATGACAATGGTAATATTCAATCATATCATATCAAGAGATTGCCAATTCCTTAATTAGTGGATATTTGAATGCTATCATCCAACGGTAACATTCAAATCTCAACACTATATAAATGAGTCCATACATCATTGGGAACGTGAAGAGGGGTGGGATGCAAAGGTCGAGCAAAGGTTATAAAGTCCAGAAATAAGAAGAGCTGAGGAAGAACGTTCATGAAGATTCAACACGCATCACCTCATCCCCAGTGAGTGAACTCATAACATCTAAGCCAGTTTAACCACTCATATATATCCATAGCTTAGAGAGAATTTCCCAATCCTAGCATGAGGCTAAAACAGATTGTAAGGAAAATTCTCACCTAGTTCATATACACAAAACCCACCTTCTACCATAAAACCCTAGAAGTCAAGTTGAGTGTTCATCACTGTAAAGAGTGCAAGTGTTCTATAATCACTTGTGGAGTGCAAGTGCTCGCAACTCACTTGTGGAGTCCAAGTGCTCTCAACTCACTTGTAAAGTGCAAGTGCTTCCAATCACTTGTGGAGACCGCAGCAGTTAAGGAACTGGCTCAGATCTCAAAGTCCTACCCTTGGGACTATAAAGGACAAGACCTTGTAATTTTTGGTAAATTAAATGGATTAAACATCACGTTAGGACGTGAGAGTGGACGTAGGAACGTATATCCGAACCACTATAAATTACTGTGTTATTTACATTCTGCACTTTATTTTCAAGTCTTTTTCATACATATTTGTGCATAAAATGTTTTACACACTATATTTAATAAATAGACGAGTATAATATTTATGGGCACACTACAATTCCGCACTTAACTCCGATAAGTAATTAATCAGCCGACTAACTAGTCCTAGGCCCCTAGTGAAATCAGCGGACTAGTTACTTTGAAGAGTTAGTGTATTTTCCACACCTTCAGAAGACATCAAGTCAGCTGATCTTACACTCGTCTCAGGGACCGACAATTATTCACAATCAGAAGGAATTGATTATGATGAAACCTTTGCACCTGTTGCTCGTCTTGAGTCTATACGACTATTACTTGCTTATGCGTCCCAAATGAGATTTAGGGTGTATCAAATGGACGTCAAGAGTGCCTTCTTAAATTGGATACTTATGGAAGAAGTCTATGTCGAACAACCCCAAGGCTTCGAAGAGAGGGACCAAGTATATCGTCTTAAGAAAGCTTTCTATGGACTAAAATAGGCTCCTAGAGCTTGGTATGATACACTATCTCAGTTCCTGATTGATAATTGATTCACAAAAGGGATCATTGACAGGACGTTGTTTAGGATTCAAGAAGGAGATGATATCTTATTGGTACAAATCTACGTTGATGATATCATCTTTGGCTCACCCAATCAAAAGCTATGTGACGAGTTCTCAAAATTGATGCAAGGCAAATTTGAGATGTCCATGATGGGAGAGATGAACTACTTCTTAAGTCTATAAGTGAAGCAAAGTCTAGATGGGATATTTATTACTCATGCTAAGTATACAAGGAATCTGGTTGCCAAGTTTGGTGCTCAGACAAGCAAAGTATGCAAGATTCCCATGATGATTTCATTTAAGATGGATCCAGATGAGGATAGTAAGTCAGTAGATCAAACCAAATATAGAGCCCTAATAGGATCACTTCTGTACCTAACTGCCAGTAGACCAGATATTATCTTTGATGTAGGTGTTTGTGCTAGATTTCAATCCAATCATAAAGTTAGCCACCTAGATGCAGCTAAGAGAATTCTGAGGTATCTGAAAGGTACAGTGAATATGGGTTTATGGTATCCATCCATCTGAAGATAGTTTTGATCTGAGTGGCTATTCAGATTCTGACTTCGCAGGGTGCAGAATAGATGGGAAATCTACCTTTGACACATGTCAGTTTCAAGGAAACAAGCTGATTTCTTGGTTCTCCAAGAAGCAAACTTCAGTTGCTACCTCCACTACTGAAGCCGAATACATGGCTACTGGTAGTTGTTGTAGTCAGCTATTATGGTTAAGTCAGCAGTTATTGGATTACAACATTGTTGCTAGAGAAGTCTCAATTTATTGTGATAGCAATAGTGCAATAGCTATTACTCAGAACCCAGTTCTCCATACCAGATGTAAACATGTTCATGTAAGACATCACTTCATTAGAGATCATGTGGAGAAAAAGGATATTATAATGGAAAATATTCACACAAATATCCAAAGGGCGAATATGCTCACTAAACCTTTAGCTTAGACAAGGTTTAGAGAGTTGTGTTTTTCTTTAGGATTATTGGAGCTAGATGTCTCAAAGCCTGTAGCTGAGAATTCCACTCTAACCTAGCTGATCATTGAGCAGCTCCAACCAGACAACAAAGGCAGATGACATCTCAGATGAGTTGAATAGACACACTCATCATCCAGGTAAGTCTATTCTCTATGAAGAAAACTAGTAAAGCTGGGGGAATCGGAGAGTTATTCAAACAAGGGGGAATCCATGATTCTTTAAATATCCCTGTTTACTACACTCAGAACACATGTACTTATGTTTATTCATTTCTTTTTCTTACAGATGCACGTTTCTATTATTTAATCATTTTCTATGATCATTGGACTCAGATTTGAAAATAATTGTGACAAATTAATTTTGGTCTGAAGTCCAAATAGTAGTGTTCTAAGATCACTATAAATCTGGACCCTTGGATCAAAGCTAAGTGTCATCCCAACCACTCGTCTTTAAGAAAGAATCTTTAAATTTCCAAGAAAAACCACTATTCCCCAGAAACCTTTTCAGAAGCTATGATTTATAAATTTTAACGTTATCTTCAAAAGAATCTTATCATTTCTAGTATAAATACCGGCCCTTAACTATCATCTTATCACATCTCTAACACAAACAATTCTCTATGTATAGGAGCAAAACCAACAATAAAAGGCTTGAAAATATGAGAAATTTAGAGTTGCATGCGATATTTCAACCCAAGACGTGGGTTAAGGCCAAAACGATCCTTCTACTTCTTCATGCAGAGAAAGGAATCTCAAGTGTCTCATGTCAAACCAGACAGAATCTCCGGTGTCTCATGTCATGCTGACTTCATCCTGCTCTCCAGGGCTGAAGGATGCGGCTGGACATGAGGACAAACACTGGTGGACGATGAGAATGGAGGCTGCTGGAGATGGAAGATGAAGCGGTACACAAAGCTTCCTCTCCGCAGTTGGAGAATAGAGGATCTTCATTGTCCCTCTAATTCTTCCTCGTCTCCCTTTCCAATGGGCCACCAGAAGAGGCCCCGTGCACCAAAGGCCATTCCTGCATGGTGAATGAAGGAAAATATAAGGTAAGTTAGACCCAATGAAGAAGCTGAAACAGCTGAGGGTTATTTAACAAGAGAAATCTATGTTTTAAGGGGAATTTCTTTGAAATTCTTAAAGAACCTTAATTTAGGATACTCTTCTGTTTTCTGTCCTTATCTAAATAACTATGTTTTCATTTCTAAAAATTTTCCATTCTGAAATTACTTCTGAAATTTATGATCTAACATTTCAAACAAGTAATACAAATGGGATACAAGCAAATGTTATCAGCTGAAGGGGAAACACAACTGATAATCACACGAGTGCTCCAAAGAAATCAGAACAAATAATATCAGCTGAAGGGGGAACGTATTCAACTGATATTAACAAATCAGAAGACAAGTCAACTGTTCTCAAAACACAGGTGATACGGATAAACATCATTTCTTACCTAACTTATTTATTATAAATGATTAGAAGACACATTCAATGAAATTCTTTCTCATTTATTGCATTCGGTTTTCATTTATTGTAATTCAGCATGCAAGTACATATCTGAAGTAAAATGGTGAATAAAATTGATAACTTGTCCTAGACGATTCACACTTTCAGTAATGAGTACGTGACCTAAAAACTCACGTAGACTGGACATTTGCTTTATTTTCCAACCAATAACATGCTAAGCATTAAATGTGGACCCGAAAATTTTATAAATCGAATTTCAGAACACAATTTTGATCTAGTTTGACATCCATGAAGAATATGAAGCAGCAAGACCTAAAATTCAAATCTGGATGAATACACCCCTTCATCTAAGCCCTTCATTACACTTCTAAGATCAAATCAGAACCATTGATTTAACTTTTCAAATCACATATAAGAAAGACTTAGAAGTTTTCTTCAGTTTTACGCACTCATATTTTCTTAACCTTCATCTTTCTCTACAAATTAAGTCCTTTCTATACCTTCAAGTTTTTTTTCTAATCTCGTAACAATGGCTGCATCCAGGCACCATAATCTTGATACTCGCAGAGGTTTCTATCAAGTAGTACGTGAAACCTATCAACCAGAGGTATGGGCTAAAGAACGCATGGTGGCTAAAGGATACGTGTCTTTCTCGGGACCTCGTACTCCTGAACGAGAATGGACTGCAAAGGTAATTGCTGAAGTTGGGTTGAGGAAACTGATCGGTATCAGTCCTAAGCTTCTTATTGCAGAAGATGTGGCCGATTTCTACATATTTTTGCGCTTAAGATCCTACGAATCTCTCTCCTCTCACACTGAGAATGAAAGAGTTTGTCTCACCTTGGATACCTTCAATGAACTCTTTGATCTAAAGAATGAAGGAATTGTCAACCCCGAGGAGTACGAATGTGGGGAAATAAATGATGTTTTGGAGAGAATTTATCATCAAAGATTTTCTGAGTTTGGCACGGAAATCACCCAATTCCTTGAAGAAGCCAATGTTGAAGGAGAAGTACAAAGACCTTTTTGACATAGTCACTAAGGTCATAATGGGTCAACATGGATCTCTAGATGGCATCACTCAGAACAAGATCATTCCGATGAAGGCCATAGTAGACAAGGCTAAAATCAATTGGGGGAGATACTACATCAATAAATTTGTTGGTGAATCAGCTAAAATCAAAAGAAAGGAAGGGAACGGTCCTTTTTGGCTTGAGTCAAAGCTCAGCTTTGTAACTAAACTTAGTTACATTCTCCCAAAGCTACTTCCATCCAAGACAGAGTGGGGTCCTGGAACAACGTTCAGGAGCTCCAAATGGATGCTGACTAAAGCTAAGGCCAAGAAAGCTGAGGCAAGCAAGAGGAAGAAGGGAGCGGAAACATCAAAATCTGAAGCTCCGCAGAAGAAACAAAAGTAGAAAGATATTGCCAAACCTGCTCCAGCTACTGCCATGTCGGAATCATCATCTGAAGCCACTAAATCAGATGAGGAGTCAATAGCAGCTGAAGACATCTCTGCTGAAGTTCAGTCTGCTGGAGATGCTGTTGAACCAACTCCAACCAAACCACCTACCAAGAAATCTAAGGTATCTCGAAAACTCACTTTAGATTTACCATCTTCCGATCCTCTTGCACTTATTCCCATTTCTGCCCAACCTTCTGAAACATTAACCAAATCCATTCATTCTCCTCCTTCAAACCTATCCAAACTAATCCCAACATCAGCTGAGAACCCACCAGTTGATGATTCCCTAGCCATTGTACTAATTGATACAACCAACCAAACCTTAGATCCCATCTTAGGTTCTGAACTTCAACCCACAACAGACATCTTAACTGCTGACCCAACCCTTGACCCCTTGAAACTTGCTGCAGAAGTTGCCCAAAACTATGCATAAGTTTCCACCCCTTCATCTCCAACAAATATTGAATCCACTGCTGATGATGCTCGACCAGATATAGTCGGCACATCAATTCCATCCCTTCCACAACCCAAACCTTTCAACCCTTCCATCTCTAACTACCCTATCGGCCCAAAAGAATAGCTCTTTAAACAGCGAACTGAAGGAGACTTGGAAGAACAGTTTCCTGAGCTAAAGCAATATCCAGACCTGTTCGAACAAATTTTACGAATCTGGACCTAGAGAGAACTTCGTTTCGCAGATATCTCCAGGATTGCTCAAGCAATACAAGAAAAAGGTGGTCTAGACATGTTCTATAACTGGGAGCTAGAACAGCTTGAGGCTGCTATAATTGAGAGTCTTCATGATCTAAAATTCGATGATGCATTTTCAGTACTTGTCACTACAAAGCTTGGAAAACTTTTGAAATTACAAGAATCTGAACCTGTTAAGGATAAATCAGATCACAGCGACGATGGACCTGAGTCCAGAGCTGAAAAAGAGACGACCAACGACGAAGATCTTACACAAGATCAAGTCAGAGGGAACGCTACTGGAGGAGCAGATAACCCAACATGTGATTTAGGTGGGAGTTTACTTAAACAGACTGGCAATGATGCTGAGAAATCAGCAGAGCTAGAGACCGATGTTGTGCAAACAGCTGAAGTCACTGCCCATGACGAGTCCTTGAACTCTGAGGCATTAGTGCTAAAATCAAATTCTGACCTGGTGATGGAGACAGTCAGAAATGAGAATGCACCGTCCAATGTCCATCCCGATCAAACACAAGTAATTGTGTTAACTAAATCTCCACAGCCTTAGGTCTCAGAGATTCAGGGATCTAAAAGTGATGAACAACCAGCTCTCGAAGCTGAGGAGAAGTTACTAGCTGCTACAGCTGAGGAGAAGGAAGTGAAGTTAGAAGTTATGGAGGAAGTCACACAGAGTTCTCCTATTAAAGTTGCTGAAGCATTGACAGATGCTGAAGATACTTCTAAGACTCTCCAAACTGTGGTCAATCATGATGAAAAGAAAGGAGAAGGAGCTGATCATGATGAAGATCTAAACGTTGATCTTAATACAGAACTCAATGATGAGGAAATAAAAGAACTTCAGAAGATTGCTTTAGAAGTACCTGACAATCTTCCTCAACGTCCTTTTGAGGAACTCTTACACGCTCCTGGCAAGCACAAGGATGTTCAGAAGATTGGAGAATCGTCATCCAACGCAATTATAATCCGGTTAAGCCTCTCTGATATCATCTGGTACAAGTTAAAGATGATGGGCTCGAATGAGGTTGATATACCTTTAATTGGGCAAGTGATTGGTGATCTCGCACATCTTGTCCATGAGGAAGTAGCACCATAGATCAGAGATGCAACCCTCAAGATCCAACAGAATCTAGTAAACACTTATCAAGATATCTTCAAAACCGTTCGAGATAATATGAAGAAGTATTTTGAGAAAGATCTGACCGACTCTATTCTGAAGGTAGTTGACAAAGTGTTAAATGACTCAGCTGAGAACTTCAGAAAAGGAATTGCTGCAATGGATACAGAACATCGCACTCAATTACTTACCATACTTGATGATCTGAAACTACAAGAGTTGCAAATGAGTCAGGATCGTGAGAAGCAATCTACTTCTGATCTTGAACAGAAGTACCTTGAGTTGGAAAAAGAATTTGCTGCACAACGAGCTGAACTGACTAAGCAATTGGAATTGACCAAGGAACATGCCCAAAAGATGGAAGATGCGTTCAAAAATCTCAAGCATGCCAAGACCCAACTCGAGTTAACCACTGAAGAATTGAAGCTCAGACTTCAACTTGCTCCTGCACCCGCTGATCTTGACAAGGTTATAAAAGACACTGCCTCAATGGTGACTGAACGACTAGGTTAGAAAGAAATTGTTGTTCAGAACAGTGCCAACGAGGATCACTACCAGAAGCTTTCTCAGGCGCTCACTTCCCGTATTGACGAATCCAAAAAGGGGGAAGAAGAGGACAGAGCTAAGTTATCAGATCAAGTGTCTGAACAGCTGAAGAAAGTAGCTGAAGACGCAGCTGAACAGATGAGGAAAGCAGCTGAGAACGCAACTGAAATGATGAAGAAAATTTCTGATACTCAGTCTAATCTGGCTAGGAGATTAGCAGATGCAGAGGAGAAAATCAGAAGACAAGAGAATCAGACTCAACCAGGCTCATCTCAGGGGGGAATTTCCAAAATTCCATCATCTATAATGCCTTATGTTTCTCACATTTTACAGGTAACTAATGATGCTACTCTTAGAAAACATCACTCAGAAGCAACAAGAGTTACCTGAAGCCAGAAACGAGTCTTTGATTCAAGTTGAAGATGATGATGAGGACATTCCACTTGCCACAAGAAGAAGTAGGAGGCTTGTGCAAACAGAAGAGGAACATCATCAACAAGAATTAAAAAGAAAGAGCTCTACTCAACTTGATACAAACTTCAAAAAGAGAAAGACTATCTTGAAAAAGAAGCAACAGTCTGAAAAAGCTGAAAACGAACTCCCTAAACCTAAACCTTCAAATCAACAGATTGATGAATTTCTAGATCCAATTCACAATCTAAGATGGCTTAATCTGAAGAAAGAATGGGAATAGATATACTATCTTGCTCGCAGATGGGGAGATTAAGATCCACAGACTGCTTTCGGCTGTTTCGAGAGCTTTCTAGAAGGGAAAGACAAAGAGTTTCTGAGCATCATCATGGAAGAAGCAGCTGAGAAGAATATCAACATTGTTTTGCCTGACTTTCCTGTTTGGGAACCTACATCCACCATCAATAACAAGAAGGACACGAGGGAAGCATAGAACATCATTGACGAAATCTGTTTCCAAGATAAAGTCAGAGACCAAGACATTGTTCGCGAAATCAAGAAAAGAGTCTATCAAGCATATGGCATCTACTAAAGACACCTTATATTCTGCTAAAGTAAATTTGTCTTGTATTTGTAATCTGAATTTCCTTTTGCTCTAATTAATACAATAATATACTTTTTTAGCTTCAAGACAACCACTCATTGTCTTCTTTAGAAGCCATCTGCACATTATTATACACTTGTCATCTTATTTTTCTAACCTTATTGATTCCAAATTATATATTAACTGTAAGGTATCCAAGAGCCCGGGCCTGGACGAATTCTCGATGGGCTTCTTCAAGAGCAACTGGGATATCGTAAGGGCCGAACTGGTACTTATGATGGAGGAATTCCATAGGCACGGAAAGCTGGAAAGAGGGGTAAATCCGACATTTATTTTCCTTATTCCAAAGAAGGTTGATGCTCAATCGCTAGATGAATTTCAACCCATTTCTTTCATTGGTAGCCTATATAAAATATTATCTAAAATACTAACAAAACTTATTTCTAAGGTTCTAGAAATCGTTATTGTTGACTGTCAATCCACATTCATTGGAGGGCGCCAAATTACAGATGGTATATTGGTAGCTCATGAGGTGATTGAAGAGGCCAAGAGGTAAAATAAATCGAGAGTGTTTTTCAAAGTGGATTTTGCTAAGGCAATATCACACCAAAATACCTGCAAATGACATTCCTATGAAGATATCGACCTTACTTGGAAAGATTTGTTGCAACGGCTAGTTCTCACCAACGGCTAGTTTCTGAGCACAAACCTCTCTATAAATACAACACTTGTTCTTTGGAACAAAGTACTGGAAACCATCCAAGCTAGAACTCTCTCTCTCTGCGTATACAACTGATATCAAGAACAACAAGTTTGAGAAATACTTAAGTGTCGAGTTCTTTAGAGCCAGCAAAGATTTCCAATCCTTAGTGCTCTAAGTTTTCGATCCTAAGCCTGCATAAAGAATCCTATCTTTAATGCTTAGAATTAGTTGGTTATACACACATCTTTTTATTTGGTATTAACCCTTGTAAAGGTTGTTTGTTACCTCACCAACAAATAGATCCGGAGCCTCAGAAAGTACTTCAGGTTCTTGATCGAAAGTCTTCTCTTGGGACTATAAAGAAGCAAGATATAAAATTTCTCTATCTGATTAGAGAGAGTGGACGTAGGATATTGAGATCCGAACTACTATAAACTTCTGTGTTCTTATTGCCTATCTTACTATTCAGTACTCATACTCTTTATTGTTCATACTTGTTCAAAACGTTGTTTTATAAAAGAGTAAAAAATTCACCAAGTATTTATCATTCATAATCAGCCGATATCAAATCAGCTGACAAGGTTACATTTCTTTTGAAGTCATTATTTTAAAGGTTTTCATAAAATACCTCTGAGTCTAAACACGTAGGGCCTACACATTTCCGCACCCATAGCTTTTAAGATAGCTTTCAAACTGATCAGCTCAATTCAGCAATCAGTAAGGCTGTTATCTTAATCTGCTATAACACCTTAGCGCTCTACAGATTAGAACATCTTATCTGCATACAGACGATTGAGTATATAACTCATCTGATCGTCTCATCTGATCTAAAACACGAAAAAGTTTTTAAACTCTTGGCAGTCTATTTACCCCCCCTCTAGACTGTCACCATACTCATTTTGGGACCAACATATGCTAGTGAATAAAGTTGTGGAGCATGGGGCAATTGAACCAGCCTGCATTGGTAATTTGAAAGTAAAGGTCCCTATTTTACAATACGCAAATGACACTCTTTTTCTTTTAAACGGAAGGGGAGAGTATATCTCGAATATTAAGGCGTGTTGTGGTTATTTGAATTAATTTCCAAACTTGGTGTGAATTCTAACAAGTGCAGTCTAGTGGGTATTCATATGAGAGACGAGGCAGTGAAAGTCATGGCTGACCAGTTGGGATGTAAAGTAGGCGTGCTGCCTATGACCTTTCTGGGGATGAATATAGGTCCGAACTACCAAAAGAAGATCTACTGGGAGGGCCTGATCCAAAAAAATTGGGCAAAATTGGCAAAATGGAAGGATAGATAGATCTCGATGGGAGGTAGAGTCACAATCGTTCAAGCCGATCTTTCAGCAGTGCCTATTTATTACTTAATTTTCTATAAGATTCCTAAATGTGTTCTAAGTGAGATAAAAAAAATTCAGAGAGAATTCTTGTGGGGAGGGGGTGTGACGACCAAAAAATAATTCCATGGGTGGGATGGTCTGATATTTTCTTGGATTAAAAAAATAGGGGTTTAGGCTTCAGGGATCTTAATATCTTTAATGAAGCGCTGTTTGGTAAATGGGTATGGAGGATATTTAACGAAGAGGAGTGTTTGTGTGTTTGGATACTTAGATCTAAGTATGGGGGCTTGGAGGAGGAGAGAGGGAGAGTTAGTAGAGGAGGCAGAGAGGGTGGGCAGTCGAGATGGTGGAAAGATATCTCCACGCTGTACAATCGAGGGAGCAATATCGGGTGTAGAAATGAGATAGTTAAAAGGGTTGGTAGTGGGGAGAGGACAAGTTTTTGGAGGGACATTTGGCTTGGGGGGGATGAAAGGTTGCAAGATAAATTCCCGAGACTGTTTAATTGCAGCCTATAAAAATAATAATGATAAGTGAAATGGGTAGATGAGAGTCGTAGGAATGGATGTGGGCGTGGGAGTGGAGAAGGGTTTTGGGACCACGAGAAGAACTAACTTTTAATGAATTGTCTAATCTTCTTAGCAGATTCAAGATCAGACGAAGATTTGTAGATTCGTGGGAATGGGATCGGGCGCCAAATGGCATATATTCGACGAACTTGGCTTACAGAAAACTGAAACAAGAAGTGGACTTGAGGACCTCAGATGCAGCAGCTGGACACGCCTTCAGGCAGTTGTGGAAGTCGGATGCGCCGAGGAGAAACCAATCGATTGTTTGGAAAACGCTAAGGGGCAGGCTATCAACGACAGATAATCTGAGATCAAGAGGAATCAACTTATCCAACGATGAGATGACTTGCAAGCTTTGCGGGGAAGCGAAGAAAAGAAACACGCACCTCCTCCTTGAGTGCAGGTTCGCGACAGTGGTGTGAGGAGAGTGTAAACAATGGTTAAAGGTTAGTTATGCTCCCCATAATGCTGTGACTAATCACTACCTGCGCTTTAGTGATCTTCTGGATAAAAAGGAGACAAGCAGGAGACTACTGTCAGCACTTTGGATTGGGGTGGTGTGGGAAATTTGAAATTGTAGAAATAGAAAGGCATTTTTTCAGGGGAGATGTGCGACCCTCTTCGAGCAATGGAGAAAATTAAGTTGAACTTATGGTCATGGCTAGAAGGTAGGAACCTCATTGCTCCTAATTCTTCCATTTTAACGTGGTGCTGTAATCAATTTTCATGTGTGGGATAGAAAGATCTGGGATAAGAGTGTTTTTTCTGATTAACTAACAACTTTAGTAGATTGTAATTTCTTATGTCTTAGTACCCCATGTACTAAACATTGCAATTAAATGATATAATGGAGGTGTTTACTGTTAAAAAAAAAAGGGTTGTCGGACGTAAATTTTTAAAATTTGTAAATTGCAGGATCAAAATTAAAGTGCCAAAGTTAGTAAGACAAAAAAAAAAAAAAAAATTGTGTAATTTACAAGATACAAAATCGCATTTTTCCCTAACAAAAAAACTGAACTGATTAATATTGTGCAATTTTTTTTATCGATGTTTATATATATATATATATATAATATTGGGTTGATCTTGCATGAAATATTTCATACATGCATTTTACCCAATTTAGATAAAAGCCCAAAATCTTGACCCATTTAATCAATAGTTAAAATCTTAAGCTAATTTTACGTATCTTATGGGGGTCAACAAATATGCATATATACAATAGTATAATAAAATATTATATATGTATTGTATATTAAATAAAATAAATACATTTATTTAATTAAAATATAATATGTTAAATCACATAAATATTTATCTTAATATGGATTTAAAAAAAATACATGAACAGAAACATATAAAAAAAATGTTACTCTGTATTTCATTAAATAAAAAATATTACTATATGAAAAATGTATGATACTACATATAAAAAAACTTGTCACTACATTTGAATAAAAATATTACTATATGAAAAATGTATGATACTGCATATCAAAAAACTTGTTACTACCTTTAAAATAATGGTTTACTAAAATAGTAGAATTAAACTACTACATGTATAATGGTATTAACTACTACTACATGAATAGAAAAAATGATAATATGATAACAGATTTAAAAAAAAAAATACATAAACATATTACTACATGTAAAAAAAAAGTTACTTCATTAAATAAAAAATAGTTCTATATGAAAAGTGTATAATACTACTTACATATCAAAAAACTTGTCAATAAATTTGAAAATTAATGAAGTGAAATTAATAAATCAGGTCGAAATTTAAAAATTGGGGTAGGACGAATAAAATTAATAAAGCGGTTAAAATTTAATAAAACATGTTGGCCCAATTTGACAGCCCAATTCTATGCTGAGCCCATTTACTAAATGCGGCAATATTTACATACAAATTTTTGTGATATATATTTTATCTTGTATGTTGTTCATCTAAGACACTTAAAATTGTAATAGATGGTGAATTTTAAACAATTGTATAACCAAAACCGAAACTTGTCGAATTTTGCAGCTATCTAGCCATGTTTTTCGTAAAATTTAATACTTATGTGTAGTGTGTTTGTTTCTTTTCACACAGATTTTAAGAAATATTATTTGTTTATGAATAAACTAAATAAAATATATAAATTAGGGAGGAGATAAAATAGAGATGACAGACAATGAAGTCGGTCGAGATGGGTAGTTGATTACTCAGGCCCGTCCCGTTTCAGTGAACTATGCACCGGACCCACACTGTTCCCTGCACATGTCCTGGATAGCCGCCCTACACCTTATCCTGTGTTTCTATTTCATGCCAATATTTTTTTAACTTATTTCTCACCGTTAAAAGTAATATTTTTATTCACATAAATATTGAAGCAATCCACAAAATTTAAATCAACATTCAATCTTGAGTTAAGAAATACTTCAAAAAATTTTATGTTTAGATTTATTAAAATTAATATATATATATATATATATATCAAGGCAGGGGGCGGGGCCATATAGGTCTAACTTAAAACTTAGACTGATCTGTTTACATACGGGTCGGTCTGGTCCGACCCATTCTGAATGTGGGACAGATTTGACTTGATTCAAACCTTTTGGGGAGGGGGATATCCACGAGTCGAATTAATTACGTCATCCCTAAGATAAAGTAAGTAAGTTGGGGTATATTTTTCATAAAATGAAACATACGCACTTTATGTGAATAATTTAAAAATAAAATAAAAATAGACACATTTTATTTCGACGAATAGGGACGAACTAGCCTTTGCTCAAGGGGCCACCTTACACCCACCCATTATTTATATTAAAATAGGAGTATAAGATTTTTAGCAATTTTCTTTTAAATTAAGTAAAATTAATTATAGATTGATTTAATAAATTATTTTAGTAATAATTTGATTGTAAAAGTTGTCTGAAAAGAATTTTATTTTATAAGTATTTTAATTGTAAAATTGATCTCAAAATAATTATATTTTACATGTTTGAGACTATTATTGTAAGAGTATTTTTTAAACATATTTGTAATTAACTCATGTAATAGAATTACATAAATAAATAAAAATTAAGCCCCTTCAAAAGATTGATGAAGAATATAAATAGATAATTTAATTTATTAATTTCTTAAATTTACATTAATTACAATACATTAAATAAATAAAGTATTTGTTGTTCAATAAATTGAGGATTCATTTTTAGTATTTCAGAAGTATGCAGCTAATTAATATTATGTATTTTATATAAGTATTATAATTATACGTAGATTAGTGTTTTAGATCATTAATTATGTTTCCCCTTAATATCAATTCTTGGCTTCGTCCCTGTGGAGAAGGGAGTAAAATATAATAATAAACACAATTAAAAAGATTGATATATAAGAAAACAATATTATTCATTAAATACGTAGAAAATAATTTAGTTATCAATTCATTTCATTTGTCGAAGTTTATGAGCTTTCTAAATCAAGAAAATCTAATGAATTGAATGGAGAGTTGTCACCGGGAGGTGGATCATCTCCGCCGCCACCACCACTGCCGCCACCGCCACCACTGCCGCCGTCATGACAAGGCTTGTAACAATAACATCTGGATTGGGAAATTTTAGTTCTTATGCATTTACCATATACAAATTTCTCGTGCTTACAAATGAAACTACAGTTGCGATTGGTGCATCTCCCTCTAAATTCATGACTTCTAGACTTACAATCTCTTGCTTCCACTGAGAACATCACAAACTCCGCTGTCATATTAAAAACTCTCAATTAGTGAACATTGGAGAATTTTAAACATATATAATTAATTCATCCTATTTAAAAAAAAATTACCTTGATATTCCCTCCATTCCATTATTAATTGAGCATTTGTAAAAAATCCGATTATTATTTGAATATTTGTCACATACTTCTTACTCCTTAAAAAATATCCTTTAAATATTTTACTATTTACACCCATGTCATTATTTTTTACACACAAACAAAAGATTCTCTCTTCAATAAAGTAAAATTATTCATAATATATCTCCTAAAAGTTAACTTGAACACCTTTACTACTAATAAACAATTCTACATTAAAACTAGTGTAAATGTTAAATTAATAATGAGACGGAAAGACTAGTTTATTTTGCTTCATAAGTTTATTATAGAGTTGTGGTTACATTTTTTATAGATTTAAATATAGCAAGTTGAGAAATCATAACTAAACTAACAATCAAGTGTAAAGTTCTGGAACAAAATTGAATTTTATCTCAAATAAAAAAGATTATAAAAAAATTAACTGATATAAAAGGTGCCAAAAATTTTAATATTTTCAATTTGGATCCATAACTTCATAATTGTTTCAAGTTTGCTCTTTTTTCATAGGTTTTTTTCACTTTTCATTCCACATTTTAAAACTATATCCGAAGATATTGTGTGTCAACACAACATTGTTCGTGGAATTTTGACGACTTTTAAACTGAAATCGCACCGTTTACCGAGTTATGGGATCAAACTGAATATCCTAATTTTTTTGGCACCACAACATCACGTGACTAGTTAAATTTTAACCTAAACCAACCCACCCCACACAATTTCTACCCAAAATTCTTATTAACTTGTGTAATTGTAAAAAGTGAATTAATTTAATATGTTATGCATTAAAATGAATTTGGAACAAATATATATATATATACATATATATATATATTTTGCAAATAGAATATGAGATGGAAATTGAAAAAAGAAAAATTATATTGATTGGTCAGAAAAATATAAATCAACTACAAGATGCCACTCTACCCACTAGTATGATTGATGCTTAATTATTTCGAACATAAATAAAAACAAATGTTCATCATTTTGTTTAGATTAAAATTGGAAGAAGACGAAAAATTTGAAGTTTACTATAAGAGCTTACCAGCGATAAGGAGGAAGAATAAACAAAGAAACCAATTGAAACATTTATCCATGTTCAATTAGTTTGATTTTTAATTTATTATTCTTTTTTTTTTCCTTTAGAATATATATCTTACAATGACATATAATAAAATAATGATCTCGCTCAATATATAGCTGTAGAATAGCATCATAAAATTAAAGATAAAAAATATGTTAAATGCCAATTTCTTGTTTAATTTGTATGTAATTAATAGTTTTGGTACGTTACCGTTCAAATAGGAAAAAATAGTTATAAAGGTTACATCCTAACATATCTTGTTGAAGTAAATGTTATTGTATAATAATTAAAAAATGGGTAAATATATTTTCAATAATTTTGATTTTAGCCAGATAACTTTTTCGACCTTGAAATCCAAACCATACTAAGGATAAAAAAATAGAGAAAATTTATAAAAAAGGTCATTTAGACAACTAGCTTCTTAATAAAGGACAACTATTATAATCTTTTTAAAAAAGGACAAAAACGCATGTTAATAACCCATTATACCCTTATATTTAAATATGGAAATTAATTTATTAATTTAATAATTAAATAACAAGTCTTCATCTTCCTTATTTGTCGCCATAGATTCAACCACATACCTCTTCAATTGATTATCAACATTGGCAAATGTTACCTGATCCAGACGCTCATAGTTTCTGCTAGAATTCCATACGGGTTTCTTGGCCGGAAAACTCAAATCTTCAAGCTTTTTGGTTAATCCATGATGAATCAAACATAATCCCGCTGCATCTACAAACGATTGGCCATAAATTTCAGATTGGTGAAGCAACAATCTTCGATTTCCTCTTGAAATCGAGGGATCTTTTTCTTCTTTTAGTTTCTGTTTCAGTTTTGGGTGACCCCTCACGCCCAAAAACTGATTTCCGATGATTCTCAAAGTTTCTGTTGCTTAGAGGCTTGTTCCTCTCTTTCAACGACGGCCATGGCTATAAGGTCTCGTCTCCTTTGCTCTTCCATAATTGTTTCCTCCATCTGTTCTTTCGACTGCACATGATCAAGAGACTTTCCACGCGATCGTTTCTTTATATTACTAGGGGATTCAAACTTCACCGATTTCTTCATTATGGATGACGGACGCGAAGCCGCCGGAGATACAGTAGAAACTTTTAATTCCAAGGGTCAGATGAAGAGTTTTGCCAAGGGTATGATTTTTAATTCCACACGTACACACATAATTTGCAAAGAATTTAGGATTTTTTGAGATGATTTTAATTTAGGTTCAATTTGCTCAGTTTTCGTGTAATTGTGATGATTTACGTGCGCGTTGCTGAAATGTAGTTCATGATTATTTGTTATTGGTTTGGTCAAGGGATAATGCAGATCTTATTTTGTATATGTATACGTATTTTTGCATAATCACATTCTAATATGAAGACACCATGCTATTTTTTCTGCATTATTCATTAAATTATGCAGTTTTAGATTTCATTGTTCTGCATTATTCATTTTATTATGCAAATTTAACTTTTATATTACTTTTCCAACCATGGTCTAGGGAGCAAAATGTTCTTCTCACTTCTCACTTCGTCTTCTTCCGTACTTCACGGTTTCCTTTCTTCACAAATTGAAAAACCCCAAAATTCTGCACAAAATTAAGCTCTTATGACCGATGTTAATTAATTTTAGGAAGGTTTTAATTAATTGCGTAATTCTTGGAATTGATGAGCTGATAGAGTCAGCTTTAAATTTCAAACATAAGGTTTTAATTAATTGCGTAATTCTTGGAATTAATGAGCTGATAGAGTCAGCTTTAAATTTCAAACATTTAAAGAATTTATCCATATTAATTCCGAATTTTATGTATTAAGGGCATGATGGTACATTTATGTGCCATTTTGTCCTTATTCTGAAACTATTTTGAATCATGTCTTTATTTAAAAAAACACTAGGTGAAATGACCTTTTATGTGAAATCCCCAAAAAAATATTGATTTTTGTTAACTTATTTTAGCCAGTAAAAAAACATACTCCATTCGTCCCATACTTGAAGGCACATTTTACCATTTTGGGCGTCCCATACTTGAAGGCACATTTTACCATTTTGGGCGTCCCATACTTGAAGGCACATTACCTAAAATAGTAAAAACACTTTTAAACACTCCCCTTAAAACATCACAATATTACAACAAATGTCTCTACTTTTTTTTTGAATTACATTAAATACCCATCCCTTTTCCCCTCCCCATGACTCGAACCCAGGGTCTAAAGCCTAGGTAGTGGTACTCTAACCACTTGAGCTATCCAACTTCGTCACAAATGTCTCTACTTTATTACACTAAAAAGTAACTTTATTACTCCCTCCGTCCACGAAAAGTAGTCCCATTTGACACATATTCTTTGTCCACGAAAAGTAGTCACATACACTTTATGGAAACTATCACCCTTCAACTATCACTTAATTACTCAATTTGCCATCAACTTTATTCCTAAACAATCACTTTATTCACAATGGACCCCACAATACCCTATAATACCCTTACTTTATCTACTTTATCTACAATTTTCTTAAAACTTGTGCCCTATCCCCATGTCCCTACTTTTCATGGATGGAGGGAGTACTATTTATAAAGTTGAAAAGTCTTTACTACCCCTACTTTATCTTACACAATATTAATAAACAATTCATTTATTAAAACTCGTGCCCAATTGATTTGAGCCTTCAAGTATGGGACGGAGGGAGTATATGTTAATTAGTTCATAGTTCTAAATCCTTCAAATAGTTAGCTCTTTCATTCTTTTATCATCATGAATATGTTGTTTGAGTTTTAACTCCTGAAGATATTAAAAAATATTTAAAAAAAAAAAAAAAACTTTGTGTTATATTTGTAACCTATTGAGTGTAGAGAGCTAGGAAACAAAGTATTTGTTGTGAGAATAGAGATGAAACTTAGAGTGAAATTTTATTCATAGTTCCACTACTTGTGTGATTAGTTTGAGTGAGGTCAACAGATGAGGGGGGAGTTTTTTTCCAACTAGAGGATAAATATTAATTTTGGAAATCTTTGTGATCTGATCTAAGTGGAAGTTGCACAAAAAAAGGAGTAATCGTAGATACATAGGTTTACAAACACCTCTGAACCATTGTATATTGATTTATACATTTACTTTATTGTTGCCTTCACCATACTTGCTATTATAATTTGATTTGTTGCATAAAATTTCAGTTGTAAACGTGATCAGTCGACGTCTACAAAAATTTTCTTGTTCATTTTTCAAAGATCATTACATTGTTTTTCCACTTCATAGAATACTCTCAAGTATACTTCTCTAAGTATAACTAAAGATTACTCTAAAACTCTAATTAAATCAAACACTGAAACTGTGAAGGTTTTACACCTAAGTCCTTTAATCTAGTTATTGACTTTATAGTCGATCTTCAAGTTGTTGGGTTTCTTTGTCAAATCATCTGTTGCAAAATTCGACGCTAGTTGTCGGTCTACCGCCTGTCTAGTTATTTTCGTTTAGACAACTTTATTTTTTTTGGACTTCTCAGCGTCGTAATTCGATTCGAGCGATCGAGCACACTTGGAACCAACAAACTTCATTCTCGTGAATTGATTGAGTTCTGATAACCACTTAACGCATACAAAAACATGATATAAACATAAATTTCCGTTAAATACCTGAAATACCATAAGAACACAAATAAAACACGATAAAAATAAACCCAATATTTTCTTAAAATAATTAAACTCGTTAATTACAATGTATTGCCTATTTATTTATAATATGAAATAAATTTGAAGAATAAGAAACATCTAAATAATAAAAATAATGAAATCAAAACAAAACAAATCTCCCTAACATAAATATAAACGGACCAATGAATTAAAAATGATTTTTTACAATACTTCTCCACACGTATATTCCACTTCAGCCACTTGAATTTTATTAATTTAAATAGAGATTATTTTCAACTACATATTTATAACGTGAAAGCTTGTATATAAAGTTGTTGGTCCCTAAACGAGTAATGTGAGAGAGAAGTCTCGGGGGTGAATAGCCTTATTCCATTTTTAAAAACTAACTCTTTTAGTGATCAGATGAGAGACAAATTTAGTGATCGACTAAGTTGTTGAGCAAATAAGTGATCTGATAGAGTGCGAGTGTCAATCAGTTGAGTAGACAAAACTCTTGTTAGGAGTGCGGAAATGTGTAGGCCCTAAGTTTAGACTCGTTCTTATATGAAAACCTTTGAGTATACAATGTAATCAATGACTTTATCAGATGACTTGATGTCAACTGATTATGGAAACTTTACTTGTTATTTTGACTCTTTTGAAGATATGTTATCAATGAAAGTGTATATATGAACAATTGATAAACAATAAAAAACAATATATAAAGCAAGTAAATAACACAAGTATTTATAGTGGTTCGGATCCCAGTCCTATGTCCTCTCTCACAGCTTAGCTGTGAAGTTCCAATTCCTTTCACAAAAGATCCTTGCAACTTTTAAGTCCAAGAGAAGATTCTGAACACAATACACTCTCTTAGCGCAGTTGGTTCTTCTTGTTATTGTAAGAACAAGTACTTTTACAGGGTAGTTGAATAAACAACAAACTTGAGGGTTTGGGGTTTACAAAAAGTACCAATTTGTGTGATTGAGACAAGCTTCAATTAACACGGTTTCTAAGCATATGATTTGTATAAGGAATACATGCTTAGGAGGGAAACTTAGAGCTATGGATTGATGATTCAAATCTGGCTCTATAAGAACTCTAAGGATTCAGATCCTTTCTAACTTTACAACATGTCTGATGAGTTCTTGCTTGCGTACGTAGTATTTCCCATGATTATCACTTGAATAATGTCTTGTATTTATAGATGATTTTCACTTCAACTAGCCGTTGGTGGAACTAGCCATTGTGAACATAATCATTTGAGTGTGCTTGTTGATCCGCATGCTTGTTCTCCCATTTGGCTGTTCATTGAACATCTTCATGAAAAGCAATGTGCATTGAATGCACATGTTAGATCTGCATGCTCTTTAATTAATGTCAATGCTCCTTGTAATGGGGGAGAGAAAAGGGTTATATGGGAGATAATGTCTGGGGTGGTGGATCAGAACATAGAATTTTGTATCTGCGATGTGATTTCAATGTCATTCGAACACACACAGGACGGGCGCATTGGACGAGAGGGATGGGAAGAGAGGGATATGGATAGGTTCGCGGAATTTATATGCTCCAACAATCTAAACGAAATCCATTTGACTAGTAGAAAGTTCACGTGGTATAAGTCGGATGGGTCATGTAAAAATAAGTTGGACAGGTTCCTGATCAACGAGGAATGGATGGATAAGTGGTCGAATCTATCTCTAAAGGGCCTAGGTCGATCAGTCTCAGACCATTGCCCCATCATGACTAATGTACAACAAAAGGATAGTGGGCAGAAGCCTTTCAGATTTTTAATACTTGGATCAAACATCTAGAGTTCAAAGCATTTGTCAATGAAAAATGGGCCTCATATGAAGTCAGTGGTTGGAGCTGCTATGTTCTCAAAGAGAAGCTAAAACTACTCAAAGCAGACTTAAAGGTCTGGAATAAAAGAGTGTTTCGCAATCTGGAAAATAGAATTGTTGAAAATAAAAAAGAAATTGAAAGACTTGATGTGATTGACGACATTTTTGGGCTTGAAGATGTAGAGTCGGAAGAATGAGGGTGGCGTTTGCAGACCTATCGAGAGACTTGCAGTGGAGAGAAAATCAAAGGTGGCAGATAACAAAGGTGAATTGACTAAAGGAGGGGGACATGAATTCGAAATTATTCCATCGGATAATTCATTCTCGCTCCAAGGCTAACGAGATCAAGGGGCTGATATTTAACGGACGGTTATCAGAATAAGTTAGTGAGGTTAAGCAGGGTATCTTTTCATACTTTTGCAACCACTTCCAATCGGACCATTTCAGAAGGCCTCATATCCCTACCTCTATGGTTAATAAAAGAATTGATGGTTGTGATATTGCTTTTCTCACAACAAGCTTCACTAAGCAAGAAATAAAGGACGTCGTATGGGATTGTGAAGTATCCAAGAGACTGGGCCTGGACAAATTCTCGATGGGCTTCTTCAAGAGAAACTGGGATCTCGTAAGGGCCGAATTTGTACTTATGATGGAGAAATTCCATAGGCACGGAAAGCTGGCAAGAGGGGCAAATCCGACATTTATTGTCCTTATTCCAAAGAATTCTGACCCATTTCTCTCATCGGTAGCCTGTACAAAATATTATCTAAGATACTAGCAAAACGAATTTCTAAGGTTCTAGAAATCTTTATTGCTGACTGTCAATCGACATTCATTGGAGGGCGCCAAATTACAGATAATATATTGGTAGCTCATGAGGTGATTGATAAGGCCAAGAGGAAAAAGAAATCGAGAGTGCTTTTCAAAGTGGATTTTGTTAAGGCGTACTCCTCGATAGAGTGGTCTTTTCTTGATAATATGATGGAAATTTTAGGTTTTGCAAGTAATTGGAGGAGGTGGGTGATGGAGTGTGTATCATCGGCTAGCGCGACAGTCTTAGTTAATGGGAGTTCATCGGGGGAGTTCAAGCTTGAAAGAAGTCTCTAACAGGGAGACCCTCTCTCATCCTTCTTATTTCTTATTATGGCGGAGGGATTGAATATGCTAGTGAATAAAGTTGTGGAGCACGAGGCAATTGAACCAGCCTGCGTTGGTAATTTCAAAGTAAAGGTCCGTATTTTGCAATACGGAGATAACACTCTCTTTCTTTGCAACTGAAGGGAAGAGGATATCTCGAATGTCAAGGCGGTGTTGTGAGTGTTTTAATTAATTTCCGGACTTGGTGTGAAGTTTAACAATTGCAGTCTAGTGGGTACTCATATGAGAGACGAGGCAGTGAAAGTCATAGAGGAGGTAGAGGGAGTGGGCAGTCGAGAGGGTAGAAAGATATCTCCGCACTGTACAATGGAGGGAGCAATATCGGGTGTAGAAATGAAATAGTTAAAAGGGTTGGTAGTGGGGAAAGGACAAGTTTATGGAGTGACATTTGGCTTCGGGGGCAGGGATGAAAGGTTGCAAGATAAATTCTCGAGACTGTTTAATTGTAGCCTACAAAAACAATAATGATAAGTGAAACGGGTAGATGGGAGTCATAGGAATGGATATGGGCGTGGAGAAGGGTTTTGGGACCACGAGAAGAACTAGTTTTTAATGAATTGTCTAATCTTCTTAGCAGATTCAAGATCAAACGAAACATTGTAGATTCGTGGGAATGGGATCGGGCGCCAAATGGCATATATTCGACAAGCTTGGCTTATAGAAAACTGAAACAAGAAGTGGACTTGAGGACCTCAGATGCAGCAGTTGGACACGCCTTCAGGCAGTTGTGGAAGTCGCAGTTGTGGAAGTCGGATGCGCCGAGGAGAAACCAGTCGATAGTTTGGAAAGCGCTAAGGGGCAGGCTATCAACGACAGATAATCTGAGATCAAGAGGAATCCACTTATCCAACGACGAGATGACTTGCAAGCTTTGCGGGGAAGCGAAGAAAAGCAACACGCACCTCCTCCTTGAGTGAAGGTTCGCGACAGTGGTGTGAGGAGAGTGTAAACAATGGGTAAAGGTTAGTTATGCTCCCCATAATGCTGTGATTAATCACTACCTGCGCTTTAGTGATCTTCTAGATAAAAAAGAGACAAGCAGGAGACTACTGTCAGCACTTTGGATTGGGGTCGTGTGGGAAATTTGAAATTGTAAAAATAGAAAGGCATTTTCAGGGGAGATGTGCGACCCTCTTCGAGCAATGGAGAAAATTAAGCTGAACTTATGGTCATGGCTAGATGGTAGGAACCTCATTGCTCCTAATTCTTCCATTTTAACGTGGTGCTGTAATCCTTTTTTATGTGTGGGATAGAAAGATCTAGGATAGGAGTGTTTTCTCTAATTAACTAACAACTTTAGTAGATTGTAATTTATTATGTCTTAGTACCCCTTGTACTAAACATTGCAATTTAATGATATAATGGTGGTGTTTACTATAAAAAAAAAAAAAAAAGGTTGTCCGATGTAAATTTTGAATTTTTGAACTATGCACCGGACCCACACTATTCCCCGCACATGTCCTGGATAGCCGCCCTACACCTTGCCCTATGTTTCTATTTCATGCCAATTTTTTTTTTTAAACTTATTTCTCACTGTTAAGAGTAATAGTTTTATTTATATAAATATTGAAGCAATCTACAAAAAAATTAAACCAACATTCAATCCCAATTGAGTTAAGAAATACATAAAAAAATTTATGTTTAGATTTATGAAAATTAATATATATATATATATATATATATATATAAATATAAATATCAAAGCGGAGGGCGGGGCCCTACATGTCTAACTTAAAACTTAGACCGATCTGTTTATATACGGGCCGGTCTGGTCCGGTCCATTCTAAATGCGGGGCGAGTTTGACTTGATTCAAACCTTTCTGGGAGGGGGATACCCATGAGTTGGGTCAAGTACGTCATTCCTAAGATAAAGTAAGTTAGTTGAGGTATATTTTCTATAAAATGAAACATGCGCAGCTTATCTGAATAATTCAAAAAAAAAAAGACACATTTTATTTGGACGAACAGGGACGGAACTAGGTTTTGCTCAAGGGGGCACCTTACACCCACCCACCCCATTATTTATATTAAAATATAAGATTTTTAGCAATTTTCTTTTAAATTAAGTAAAAATAATTATAGATTGATTTAATAAATTATTTTAGTAATAATTTTATTGTAAAAGTTGTCTTAAAAAGAATTTTATTTTATAAGTATTTTAATTGTAAAATTGATCTCAAAATAATTATATATTACATGTTGAGACTATTATTAATAAAAAGATGACTACTTTGGTATTACTTTAGTATTTTTTAAACATATTTGTAATTAAATCATGTAATAGAATTATATAAATAAATAAAAATTAAGCCCCTCTAAAAGATTGATGAAGAAAATGAATGAATAATTTAATTTGTTATTTTTTTTAATTTTATCTTATAGTACATTAAATAAATAGAGTATTAATTTGTTGTTCAATAAATTGAGGGTTCAATTTTAGTATTTGAGAAGTCTACTAATTAATATTAGGGTTGGTCTCCTATGGACTCGAGTGCATGTTATGCACCCTAGTTCATGTTACACTTTTCAGTTTACTGACTTACACTTTTTGGTAAATGGTGTTGCACTTTTCAATTATTAAACTGTATAATAATATTTTTAGTAATAATTAAAAAGTGCAGCACCATTTACCAAAAAGTGTAAGTCAGTAAACTGAAAAGTGCAACATGGACTAGGGTGCACAACATGCACTCGAATGCATACTAGACTTTACCTTAATATTAATGTATTTTATATTAATTTTAGATCAATTTTAGATCATTAATTTTTTTGACCCTCCTTAATATCAATTTCTGGATTGGTCCCGTGGATGAAGGGAGTAAAATATAATAATGAACATAATTAAAAAGAGGATATATGAGAACAATATTATTCATTAAATACGTAGAAAATAATTTAGTTATTCATTTCATTTGTCGAAGTTTATGAGCTTTCTAAATCAAGAAAATTCAATGAATTGAATGGAGAGACGTCACCGGGAGGTGGATCATCCATAGGAGGACCACCGCCGCCGCCGCCACCACTGCCGCCACCGCCACCGCCACCACTGCCGCCGTCATGACAAGGCTTGTAACAATAACATTTGGATTGAGAAATTTTAGTTCTTATGCATTTACCATATACAAATTTTTCGTGCTTACAAATGAAACTACAGTTGCGATTGGTGCATCTCCCTCTAAATTCATGACTTCTAGACTTACAATCTCTTGCTTCCACTGAGAACATCACAAACTCCGCTGTCATATTAAAAACTCTCAATTAGTGAACATTGGAGAATTTTAAACATATATAATTAATTCATATTCATGTTAATTACTCGTTATTCCTATTAAAAAAAATTACCTTCATATTCCCTCCATCCCATTATTAATTGAGCATTTGTCAAAAATCCTATTATTACTTTTTACACTGAAATATTTACTATTTACACCCATGTCATTACTTTTTACATATAAACAAAAAATTATCTTTTCAATAAAGTCAAATTATCTATAATATCTCTCATAAAAGTTAACTTTATCACCTTTCTACTAATAAATAATTCTACATTAAAACTCGTGCAAATAGTAAATGTTCAATTAATTATAATGAGACGGAAAGAGTAGTTTATTTTGCTTGATAAGTTTATTATAGAGTTGTGGTTACATTTTTATAGATTTAAATATGGCAAGTTGACTTGAGAAATCACAACTAAACTAACAATCAAGAGTAAAGTTTTGGGACGAAACTGAATTTTCTCTCAAATAAAAGAGATTATAAAAAAATTAATTGAGATAAAATGTGCCAAAAATTTCAATATTTTCAATTTGGATCCATAACTTCGTAATTGTTTCAAGTTTGCTCTTTTTTCACAGATTTTTTGCACATTTCATCCCACATTTAAAAACTATATCCGAAGAAATTGTGTGTCAATACAACATTGTTCGTACAATTTTGACGACTTTAAAACTGAAATTGCAACATTTACCGAGTTATGGGATCAAACTGATCCTAATTTTTTTGGCACCAACATCATGTGACTAGTTAAATTTTAACCTAAACCAAACCCCACACAATTTCTACCCAAAATTCTTATTAACTTGTGCAATTGTAAAAGGGGAATTAATTTAATAAGTTATGCATTAAAATGAATTTGGAACAAATATATATATATATATATATTACAAATAGTATATCAGATGGAATTTGAAAAAAGAAAAAAAAATTGATTGGTCAGAAATATAAATCAACTACAAGATGCCACTACCCTCTAGTATGATTGATGTTTAATTATTTCGTACATAAATAAAAACAAATGTTCATCATTTTGTTTAGATTAAAATTGGAAGAAGACCGAAAATTTAAAGTTTACTGTAAGAGCTTACCAACGATAAGGAGGAAGAATAAACAAAGAAACCAATTGAAATGTTTATCCATGTTCAATTAGTTTGATTTTTAATTTCTTTTTTTTTTCCCTTTGGAATATATATCTTATAATGACATATAATAAAATAATGATCTCGCTCAATATATAGTTGTAGAATAGCATCATAAAATTAAAGATGAAAAATATGTTAAATGCCCATTTCTTGTTTAATTTGTATGTAATTAATAGTTTTGGGGTGTTACCGTTCAAATAGGAAAAATTAGTTATAGAGGTTACATCCTAACATATCTTGTTGAAGTAAATGCTATTGTATAATAATTAAAAAATGGGTAAATATATTTTCCCTTAATTTTCAATAATTTTAATTTTAGTCAGATAACTTTTTCGACATTAAAATCCATACCATACTAAGGATAACAAAAAAATTGAATTTTGTTAACTTATGGGAAAATTACATATATCTACAAGGGATACAATCCAAAAAATTTAATACTAAGATCTATAAAGGAGTAGTTAAAGTGACCATTATACCCTTACTTTATAACTAAAGTCAAACTTCTCATTTCTCCACTTTTTCACATTATTAATTAATATTATTATTTTATATTTGCATTCAAATTTTATTCAAAAATTATGAATAGAATAATTTTTTTTTTAGATTTTTTTTATTCCAAATTTTTTTAAATGGAATTGAGATTTTTTTTCTTTCACGTATTTTACTTTTTATATTATATTATATTTTCCTTTATGCCCTTAATTTTCAATAATTTTACTTTTTATATTATATCATTAATTAAATGGAATTGAGAAATTAATTTTCCATTTTTTTTTCTTTTTATATTATATTTGCTTTTATTCAAAAATTATTTACATTCAAATTTTAAATTATAAAATCATTTTTTATTTCTATTTTATTTAGATTTTTTATGCAATACTGCACATTGCATACCAACAACAAACAATGCATACTACACATTGCATACGAGTAATAAATAATGCATATATTGAGTGAATGTTGCATATTTGTAACATACATTGCATACTAACAATAAACAATGCATATACCAATAAACAATGCATATACCAAACAATGCATATACTAAACAATGCATATACCTAGTGAATGATGCATATTTGCATACCGTATTTTAACATATATATTGACAAATAAATTATAAAATAATTTGTTATTCCTATTTTATTTTAAATTTTTTTACTCATTACTGCAAGAAAATTTAGGATACAGAGAAAAAGATAGAACTTCATTGCACCCTCATACTCTCTCAATTTACAAAAATCTATAAAATGAAACCAACACCATTGACAAGAGAATCAGACTTGGATTCAAGCTTCATAAACTTCATCTTCTCCAACTCAAAGATCTCGCTCCTGCAAATAATAGATCATCATAATTTTCCCCCACACACTGGCACACATATACATACTATGTACACACCCAGAAATATTTTCACTATGTGAAAAATATACATGTAATGAGTGTTGATAAAAACCCCAAAACACATAAGAAAAACACACTCAAACACGCAGTGTCAAAATCAATCTCAGGTCTCTCTTAGATTTGAAAATCAACATGAAAAGATTCATCACATAAAAACGGACTCCTATCTTAGTTTCACAAAACACAATAATATGCAAACACAATAACTCATAGCCCCACGAGAAATAAACTTTGAGCCCTAATCAAATACTCATAGCCCCACGAGAAATAAACTTTGAGCCCTAATCAAATTAATTCAATTATTTAGCATAAATCATAGACCCAAAATAAATTTCAGCCCAATTAATATAATTAAAAAATTAAAATCAACTAGTCATCTAGCCTACTGCAGAAACAGAATAAAAAAAAAAATTAATTCACCATTTTCACCTACCTATCACGGCAGAAACATAAATTAGGGAAGAAAATTTTACCTTTCTCTTCTACCTGCTGCAACCCACAAACAGGCGGCCCAAGAAACCATACATTTCCTTACGACAATTGATGGAACCGCCGAAGACATCGGCGCGGTGGCAACAACAAACAGGCTTCTCCAGATGACGACCTTCTTCTTCCTCAAACCGAGGCGGCGGCAAACGTGGAGGAGCGACGGCGAGGCTCGTGGGAGGAGGGGTGCGAACAGGTAGCGGCAACGGCCTTTTACAGATCTGTCAGCCGCTTTTTACTTGAAATAGCGGCGACAGGGCGAGGGAGGAGGGGCGACGTGGGTGGGCGCAGTGCTATGCAGCTCCGGCTGCGTCGTCTAGCCTCACCCCCGGAATAAGTTCTTGCGCCGCCGCCTTGGTTTCTACCACCCTTCCACCCCCAAAATTACTAAGCTCTTCAGATCCGGTTCTACACTTTCGCCGAAAAAGAGAGTGGGGTATCATTTTTTGTGGTGGCCGGGAGAGAGAGAGAGTTGAGAGGGGTGGGTGGGGAGTTTGGAGAAAGCCGATCAAAGCAAATTTGAAAATGAATCTCAAAAGTTTGAGTAGAAAGAGAGGGGATTGGGGAGAGAATTCATTTATTAAGGCAAGGGCATATTAGGACTTTCATTTCAATTTTATAGATTTTAGTAATACCAATTTGTTTGTGTAGATTTGAGTGATACCCCTATTATTCACGTAGTTTTAAGTGAATAATCACTTAACTTATTTTTGCCAGTAAAAGAACATATTTGCTAGATATTTCATAGTTCTAAATCCTTCAAATAGTTAGCTCTTTCATTCTTTTATCATCATGAATATGTTGTTTGAGCTAACTCTTGAAGATATTAAAAAAAAAAAAAAATTATTTTTTATTTTTTTATATTTGTAACCTATTGAGTGTAGAGAGAGCTAGGAAACAAAGTGTTTGTTGTGAGAATAGAGAAGAAACTTAAATCAAATTTTATTCATATATAGTTTCACTACTTGTGTGATTAGTTTGAGTGAGGTCAACAAGTGAGGCGGAAGTGTTTTCTCAACTAGAGGATAAATATTAATTTCGGTAACCTTTGTGATTTGATTTAGTGGAAGTTGGCACAAAAAAAAAAAAAGAGTAATCGTAGATGCAGAGGTTTACAAACACCTCTGAACCATTGCATATTAATTTGTACATTTACTTTACGGTTACATTCATCATAATTGTTATTATAATTTGATTTGTTGTTCCTTGTTGATTTTTCAAAAATTACATTGTTTTTCCACTTCATAGATTACTCTTAAGTATACTTCTCTATGTATAACTAAAGATTACTCTAAAATTAACACAAGCACTGAAATTGTGAAGGTTTTACATCTGAGTCCTTTAATCTTGTTGTTGACTTTATAGTCTTCCAATTGTTGGGTTTATTTATCAAATCATCTGTTGCAAAAGTCCGCGCTAGTTGCCGGTCTACCGTTCGCTTAGCAATTTTCGATTGGATGTCTTTATTTTTTTTTAACTTTTCGGTGTCGTAGTTCGATTCGAACGATTGAGCACACTTGGGACCAACAAACTTCATTCCCATGAATCAACATATCATGAGCATTGATTGAGTTCTGATAACCACTTGACCCATACATAAACATGATATAAATATAAAATACCCAAAATACAAGAAGAACACGATAAAATGGAAAAATTCCAATATTTTTATATAATAATTTAACTCCATAATTACAATGTATTACTATCCATTTATAATATGAAATAAATTTGAAAAATAAAAAATTATATAAATAATATATATAATGATATCAAAACAGATCTCCCTAACATAAAATAAACGGATCAATGAAATAAAAATGATTTTTTACAATACTTCCACACACGTATATTCCACTTCAGTCACTTGAATTTTATTAATTTAAATAGAGATTATTTTCAACTACATATTTATAACGTGAAAGCTTGTATATAAAGCTTCATAATTACTCTTCAAAATTTATTCAAGTAACAAAACTTATAATGAAGCACAAGTCTCAAATGTGTAACACACTAGTTCTTCTGGAATCCAATGAGTCAATGATTGATTATGCACGTACATATGTATATTTTTAAAATTTGCGTTTTAATAATATAGAGAGTATTGCACCAAATAATTGATTTCATTGGTATAGTGAATTCACTTTCACTAAATTCAATTAAACCGCAATATTTATAGTTGCATACACAATATATAGTAGTTCGATTAATTAATTATTTTAAAAACTAACTCTCAAAGAATATAGCCAACAATTAAGGTAAATTTAAGACAAAAATTTATGGAAAAAACTCAAGTTAACTGAGTCAATGCATGTCAAACTTAACTAAAATATATTTTTTCGTTTTCAAGTATTGTTTTAGTACATTATCATATTATTGTCACTACAAGGACAAAAGTGTATTACTACAAGTTCGATCAAAAATAATCTGAACACTCAATTTTTTATTAAATTTGCCAGAATACTTTTGAACTTTATATAATAACATATTTTTGGCTTTATAGTAATAAAATATGTGTGCTACTACAAAGTCAAAATATGTTATTATAAGACCAAAAATATCCTGCTATTAAAGGTCAAAACTATGTTACTAAAATTAAATTATTATCACTCTAAAGCTAAAAGTGTATAACTACAAATTAAAAAATATTATGAACACTTAGTTTTCTGGACGAATTTTCCAAATTTTTTTGACATGTCTTGGTACATTTTCTATCTTGTAGTAGTAATACTTTGATCTTATAGTAACAATGTATTGGTCATGTAATAAATCACATGTTTGCGACCCGCAAATTTTTTAGACAATCTGCATTCAAACTTATACTCCCTCCATCCACCAAATGTAGTCCCATTGGGGTGGGACACATGTTGGTCCTCAGAGGAGTATGACACAAGTGTATGGGGGGGGGGGGAATGCACTTGTGTATACAAATCTTTTTCAATCTAAACAAATCAGGCTATAAGTAGAGTTGTCTTGCACAACTTCTCTGAGTATGTATAACTTTGTTCAGATAATCAAACTACTAAATACTATGAAATACTCAGTTGAATAACTATCTAAGTAAGTTATATGTGCGGAATTATGGTTAGCCCTTTATATTTAAACTCCTTTTAATTCTGAAATCTTTCTTAATACTTAAACAGTTTTCACGGGACTTGTCCCAAATCTGTTTTGCACAACTTGTGATGTATATCTTTTGAAGATCAGTTTGTGTGCAGTGTATGTGTGTGTTACTTATATGCAATAACTTGAAAGTAAATAACACAAGAGGTTTATAGTGGTTTCAGAGACTCAAGCTCCTACATCAACTTTCTAAATCAGGATAATTCCTTCACTTGGAATTAGCTTGTTTTATAGTGCCAAGGTGCACTGATCAACCACACTACTCCTTAGTGCCTTGATCCCTAGGAATTCTGAGTCCTAGTACTCTCTCAACTCTTGAACTAAACTGTTCTTCACTTGACAGTTCTAGTTCTCACACTTCTACAACAACTCTTCCTCACTTTCCTAGAAAGGTTAAAGGGTTGATGTTGGTTCCAACTAGGTGAGATATCCTTTACAATGCTGAACTGTATAGGATATGATATCTCTCTAAGCTTGATAGATATACAATGAGTTTCAGTCTTAGTTATGAACTGGAAGTGTTTGGAAACTAAAGAATGATGTATTCTTTGAAAGTTTGAAGACTTGTATGCTTGTGGTTTCCTTGACTAGTTGGATGCCTTGAATGGTTTCCAAACTCCAGTATATAGAACAAGATGAGGTTATGTCCGTTGGAGAGACAACCTCAAAATGTCTATATTTGTCTTTCTTGAACTTAACAACTTGAAGACAGATTCTTGAAAGTGACATGTCCTTGATTTGGGAAGTAAACGGCTTGAAGCTCTTTGCCTTGACTTTGATGCACTCTTCCCAATGTCTGATTTGAAGATTCAGTAGACAAATAATGGACATTCCTTCTGATCGTGGATCTATGATAAGGGACAACTTTCCTTATCATCAGGACTGATCTGCTTATCACTTTCAGCTGACTTGGCCTTTCAGCAGTGTTGACTATCTTCTTTCAGTTGAGTTGGCTCCATATCTTCACTGATCATAATTGATAGCTTCTATGTATGCATTCTTCCATATCAGTGGAATTGACCCTATCGGCACAGTTGTCTCTTGGCTTAGACTTGATTTGAACACTTCACTTTTAGTGTGTTGATCAACTCTGTTGGACATCTCTTATGATCTTACTTGTATACATGTCAGTGGACTTGGTCCAACTGGTGTATTCTTTTAGTATCACCATCAAAGAAACCGTCTTCCTTATTGAGTTGATTTTTCTATCAGCACAGTTGATCACTTGACTATCAACAGGGTTGAGATCTTCTTGGTTCTGAGCATCTAATATCTATAAGCTGCCTAACATGTCAGCTTGTTCAACTAGCCTGATCTATATGTTCCAACATTCTTGAAACATATCTACTGAAATTTGACTTATCTTATGTGGCATGTCTTAAGGGGTTTCGGTATCTTAATCAAAATCTAATTTTATTCCCAACAATTTTCCCCTTTTGTGATGATGCGAAAACCTATACAAAGGTGACTTGACTATACTATTACATATGTCTTCAATAGAGATGACTAGGTCAAATTTCCTAAAAGAAAATGTTAGTATAATCACAGTTTAAGCATATATAGGTTAAGTCAGGCAAGTTGAGACAATGAGATATTATCTCTTGAAGCAAAATGGTTAATTTTCATTCATATATCATTTGAGCATTACAAAGCATGATGATACTCAATTAACCAATTAGAGCATGTAATCAGAGCAAAAACATAAATAACACATCATAAATATCAGCATCTTTGATCAATAGGGAACAAGGAAACTTAGCAATTTCAGAGATCATCTTCAGGAGGTGGCACCATCCCATACTGTGCCCAAACTCTTTTCTTCAGATCCATGATCTCCTTGTTGGTTCCCTTGGGTCCAACTTTCAGCTTCTCCATCTTGAGAATATCAATGAATTCCTAGAGAATCTTATGCTGATCAATGAAGCCTTCATGTCCAACCTTTGGAGGCATGTAGATAAGGGGACCAGGAGCTTTGAATTCCACTCTTGCTATATCTGCAACAACAAAGAGTTTCTGGTAAAGCTCCTTATGATTATCATACATGAATTGAGTAATAATGCAATCAATGTCTTCATCCAGCGATCTCCCTATGACATAAAAGTCATAAAAAAAATCTCTCTTAGCCTCCTCCCATTCATCATTCAGCTGTATTGGGACCAATTTATCAAGATGGGGATACTTAGTGTCCATCCTGATCAGCAACTTTGGCTTCAGCTTAGTGTATGAAGCCCTCTTCCTCCTTGGCTTCACAAACTTTTCTCTTCTCAGGTCTCTGGCTCTATTTGCTTCTATGAGAGCTTCCATCTTCTCTTGAGCCCTCATCATTGACAATATTTGCTGAGTTTCAGGATCCTTTCCAAAACCCTCTTCAAACAGCTTTGAAGGGCCATCAACTAAGATTGGTGTCTTCTTCTTTTCAGGGCTCTTGGCCACTTCATCTTTAGTAGTTTCTTCAGCAGTCTTGCTTTTCTTTGGAGTAGGTTCCTCATCTATTCTCAACTCAGCAGGCAGGTCCAGGCTGTTTGGAAAATCAGTGAAGGTTTCTTCTCTTCTTTTACTCTTCTTAGTTTTCTTCACTTTCCCCCTGACTTGGACATCTTCATCTTTGCTTGTCCAAGCCTGTTAATTCTCCACCTGGTCTTTGCTGCCATCTTGCACTTTCTACCTCAGGCACTTGCTCTTTCTCTTTGCTGCTTCCACCAATTTTCAAGGCACCTTTGGCTCTAGCTCTTTCCCTTTCCCCCTTTTTGGCAACATCAAAACAATTGAGCTTAAGATCACTCATTGTAGTAGCCATTAGTGGTTAAGCTTGGTTTAGGGACTTGATCTCTTCAAGGAGGTAGACATTCTCATCATGAATGTTTTACATCCTGTTGTTGCTCATGCTAATAAAGGCAAGGACATGCCTCATCTTCTGCTCAACAACTGCCTCCATTGTGGCATTAAGTGATGCATCCAAATTGGCCTTCATAAGCTCAGTTAGGTTGGCCACTTCAGCTTCAGAGATCTTGGTAAAAACTTCTTCAAAGAACTTGGCCGATGCTTCCTTGACCATGGCCAATCTCATCTCCTCAGCCCTTTTCTTCTAAAGTGCTGACTTATTTCTAATAGCTTGCTTCAGAACCAATTTGAGAGCTTTTACATGCTTGTTGTGGTTATCAAGAAGCAGCTTCTGATCCTTCTTTACAGACTTGGTGAACTTGTCCATGCTATCTTTGGCCTTCTGAACTTCAGTAGAGATAATCTGCAGACCAGACTCAACTCCACTGATCTTTGCTTCAATTGTGGGTAGCGCCACATCTTCTGAACTAGTTAACCTCATCTCCACCGAGGCAAGTGTTCTCCCTTGCTCATCTAGAGCCTCTGAAGTGTGTGCATGAGCTTTACCCACTTGTTGGGCCAAAGTGTCCAAATTTGCTGAATGCTCTTCTAATGCAGCATTGGCAAGATTGAGAGTTGATAAATCTGCATCAGCTTGGACAGGTGCATCTGTAAACTCATATGCAGCAAAAATTTGGTCAAGTGTAATACATGTAGTGTCTTCAGAGAAAAAATTGTTAGTTAAATCACCCTCTACACCCTCAAATTCTTTTTCATAAAGCTCTGACTCATCAGCAAATTTCTCCTCATTTTCAACTAATTTCTTTTCTCCCTCATCATAAATGATCTCACATTCATGAAGATTAGGCCTCCTCTCACCATGGGATTCTTGAAATTCAGATTTGACTTCAAGAATAACCCGACCTTCCTCATTAACTCCTTCCTCTCTCTCTTTGGGTGGTACACTCACAACCCTAGTGATTTCTACCTCACTATCAACCTAATCTCCCTCTGGTTTTTCATGACTAAGTTCCTTTTCAACTCCACAAGACCCTAAACCTGACTTCTCTACATCCTCACAAGGATCCATAGAGAGCAGTTGTTGGGAGATCACAGTGCTTGGGCATACCAAGGCCACTGAGTCATCCTGAATGGTTAAAAGTTGGTCAGTGTCCAACTGTCCTGACATTGATGAGGTTTTAACCAAACTAGCTTCACCAATGGAAGTCTCAACATCATTCAGCTGTGCCTCAGGATCAATTGAACCATCCTTGCCTTATGCATCTTTGACTATGTTACCAGCACTTGTCAACACCTCTGAAGATTCAGAGTCCTTTGCAACTTCATAAGTCAAGTAATGTACGTGACTCTTTTGAGGACCAGGGGGGTTGGGGTTAGTGGGATCATCATCATCATCATTAGAACTGCTATCAGGGTGTTTAATCCCTTTAGCAATTCTGTCTTTCTCTTTAGCAATCTTGTCCCCCACCAACTTGGCAAAAACAGCTTCTTCCATCAGGAATCTTGTCTTCTGAACACCAGCAAAGTGAAGAAGTTTATTTTCTTCTATCTGTCACCAACTTGCACCCTTGTCTTGAATGATATGTGCAATCTCCATGATGGTTTTATCCTTCACCTCTACCAAGGTTCTGAGATCATGGAATTGCTTCTGAAGTCTAGGAAATTCAGACAGGTTGGGATACAGGTTGTCCACATTTGCCTTTGCTACTCCTCTGAGCATACCTTCATAGGTATACTCCTCCTAATCACCATCTGAATGGGGACTTTGGGTTATAGGAGAGTTGGCTTGTGTTTCAGGGATGTTGGTTTCAGGATTGGGTTCAGGGACATTGGGTTCTACAAGGGCTGATCCAGGTGCTTTTGAGAGCAATGTTCCTGAAGGGAGTTTGCTTATGGGTGTGGGTTCCATCATTGCAGCCTCAAGAAATCTTGAGTAAGTTAGCAAAAAGTTGTATCAAGGGAGTCTTGATTCATCAATGGAAATGCCAGCTAAGATGTCAATTGGACTTCTTTGAGTTGTTCCCTCTGGAGAATATCTCTTTGTAAGATCTAAGGGAATGATGGTTTGGTTTTCAGGGGTTTTGTGGGTATCAGGAGAGTTGGGCTCAGAAGGCTGGGTTTCAGGGAGTTTGGATTTTAGGGTTCCAACTTCAAGAGAGTTGGTTTTGGATCTGGATTTTGATCCTGACTTACTTGCTGCTCTACTCTCCTTGAGCACTTTCTTCAAAGTCTCCTCCTCCTTCAAACTTTGCATTTTTGCAGAAGTTTTGACCCTTCTCTTACTTGTCCTTGAGCTGCCACTTTCCTCCTCCATTTGGACAACTTCCATGTCCCTTTTCATTGAGCCATATGCCTTCTTGCTCATTTTCACTGCCATAGGAAACTTTTCCCTTAATTCATCTAAGTCAGATGGCAATTGGACACCTTATTCAGCAACCTTCTCCAACTCTGCTGAAGTGTCTGTATCTTCCTCAGAAACAATATGAGTCATTCTCCTTGTCTTTACAACTCTAGCCTTTCTTGTAGGCTTCATCTTTGGCTTCTGCTCTTCTACTTTAGCAGGTTTGGCAACCATCATCGTCCTCTTTTCAGTCTTTTTGGAAAACTTCCTGAAGAGAACTTTTTGGGCAAGAAGTGGTTTTGCAAAGGTCTGCATTTGAGAGTAATGGGAGAACCTTTCTATCAGGAGACTTGCCCTTGTGCAATATCTCAACTTGCTCTCCACTACAACCTTGAAGCGTGCCTTCACCTTGAACTTGGCCTTCTCCTTCATCATTTCCCCCATGATGAAGTCTCTCCAATTGAATTTGATGTCTTTATCACTTGCATCGATAACAACAGCCATAATTCTGATTCTTGGCTGGCTCACTTGCTCTAGACTTCTAGTGTTACTAAGGATGCTCTTAGTAACCACCTTAAAAAGAGTCTGGAACACTGGTTTTAGGGTATTCTTATGCTGAGTTGAGGAGAGTGGACCTAGAGTGATAAGCCATTCTTGAGCAATTTCTTGTTCCTGTCCAACACCATAAGTTTCTGGATTCCTTCCTTCTGAAGGCAATCCAAAAGCATCCTCCAAATCCTCTTCTGAGAATTTGACAGTGTGGGAGCTTTCCTCCCCTTGACCTCCATCCACATAGGTCAATCTGGTTTGGACTTCACCTCTAGTAGCTTTGCCTTTCCATTTCAGATAAGCAAAGAACTCAGCCATATATTGTTCAAGGCAAGAACTTGGCTTTGTCTCCATGAACTTTTGTAGTTCAACTCTTCTCAGCCATCTCAGTGTTGGAGTAACTTCTAGAAGTTCACTCTCAAAGGAAATTATGGGCTCAAAGGTGAGGTTGTTTTTGTGACTGAGATATGAGAAGTCAATGTCTAACTTCTCATCTGAGAAGTTAATAAGCTTGTCTTGTCTAATCTTTGCTGCCATTGAAGAGAGTAAGAAAAGCTTGGAAGTGTTTGAGAGAATTCTGGTAAGGGTTTGTGAATTGCTAAGTGCGTAGAAAAGAATGAATTGAAACTAGGGCTTCTTAAGACTTATGTATATTCCAAAAGGAATGTATGTCATTGAGTTGGTGAGTCTTAAGACAATTCAACGGTTAACAAAAGAGGAAATCAAAACTGGATGGCCAGGATTGATTCAGGGGAATTGGTCATTAGGTGATCCAACGACTCAAATTCAAATTAAATGCTAAGAAACAGTTTTATCAAAACGTGGGATAAGAAGTTAAGACTTTTTAAGGCTGTGGGAGTTATCAAGGTAGATTGTGGGCTAAAAGGTTAATACAAACAAGAATTAAATCTTTTGCATTAAATGCTTCGAAAATGACATATTGGGTAGGGGACAAATTAAGTCTTGAAAAGGTGATGACTTGAAGAGGAATGGGACAACCATCGAAATAGGCAATGATTACCCAAAATAGGTGCTTATCCTCCCTAAACATTGTATGTGATAGATTTTTCAGCTTATCTGGCCCCATATGGACAACTACCCTGACCTAAGACACCTGAAGTGGGCCTAGAGCAATAAATTGGTCTGCCCAACTTCTCTGAACTCCTTTGGGTCATCTCCTCTAAAATTCAGTGGACTTTGATATTGACAGAGATATTTTTTGCCCAAGTCTGCTGAAGAACATTTCATGTTCCCCCTTGATTGTTGAACTCCTTTGGACTTACTTGTCCATCTTTCGTGGATCAAGAAGTCCCAACTCTGCTGAAAGCTCCATAAATCTTGCTTCAGCTAGAGGTTTGGTTAGAATATCAGCCTTTTGGTGACCTGTGTGGATTTTCACCAGCTTAATGTCCTTCTTCTCCACATGATCTCTGATGAAGTGATGCTTGATGTCCACATGCTTGCATCTTGTGTACAATACTGGATTCTATGAGATTGCAATTGCACTATTGTTGTCACAGAATATTGGCACTTCAGGAGAGTTGACATTGTAGTCTCTAAGTTGTTGTCTTAGCCATAGAATTTGAGCACAACAACTTCCAGCTGCAACATACTCAGCTTCAGTAGTTGAAGTTGCCACAGTATTTTGTTTCTTTGAGAACCAAGAGATGAGATTGCTTCCCAAGAACTAGCATGTTCCAGAAGTGGACTTTCTATCAATTATGCATCCTCCATAATCAGCATCTGAGTAGCCTGTAAGCTCAATGATGTCATATGTTGGATACCAAAGGCCTACATTTTCAGTGACTTTGAGATATCTCAATATCCTTTGCAGCTTCTAGATGACTCTTCTTAGGGTTTGCTTGGAACCTTGCACATACACCTACTGCAAAGGTGATGTTAGGTCTGCTTGCTGTGAGATACAAGAGTGATCCAATGATTCCTCTGTATTCAGTAGAGTTGGTTGAAACTCCACTCTCATCTGGATCCATCTTCCAATTGGTGTTCATTGGAATTCTCAGTGGTTTGCTTGTTGAACATCCAAACTTCTTGATCATCTCTCTTGTATACTTAGTTTGATTGATGAAGATTCCTTCCTTTTATTGCTTGACTTGGAGTCCCAAGTAGAAATTCATCAGCTCCATCATTGACATCTCAAACTTGCTTTGCATGAGCTTTGAGAATTTCTCACAAAGATTCTCATTTTGTGATCCAAATATGATGTCATGCACATATATTTTGACAAGTAGGATGTCATCTCCTTCACAAATTCTGAACAAGGTTTTGTCTACTGTCCCTTTGACAAAACTATGATCTAACAGAAATTGTGACAAGGTGTCACACCAAGCTCTTGGAGCTTGCTTAAGTCCATAAAGGGCTTTCTTGAGTCTGTACACCTTATTTACTTCTTCAAACCCTGGGGGTTGCTCCACACACACTTCTTCCTTGAGTATTCCATTCAGGAAAGTACTCTTGACATCCATTTGATAGACTTTGAACCTTTTGTGGGAAGCACATTCTAGAAGCAGCATATGCTAGAAACAGTCTTATAACTTCAAGTCTTGCCACAGGTGTAAATGTCTCATCATAGTCTATGCCTTCTGATTAACAGTATCCTTTGGCCACCAATCTGGCCTTGTTTCTGACTATCACATCATTCTCATTTTTCTTGTTCTTGAACACCCACCTTGTTCCAATAACATCTTGATGTGATGGCCTGTCAACCAGTTCTCAAACATCATTTCTTGTAAACTGGTTCAGCTCTTCTTGCATGGCTGTGATCCAGTTTGCATCTTGTAGTGCTTCATCAATGTCTTGGGGTTCCTGTTCTGATAAGAAATAGTAAAATAAAGCACTTTCACCATGAAACATTCTAGTTTTGACTCCAGTACTTGGATTTCCAAGTATCAAGCTAGTTGGGTGGTCAGATAACCACCTCCTTCTATGTCTGATCCCTTCAGTAGAGTTGTCCTCTACTGAGGTTAAGTCACTAGGATCATAAAATTCAGGAAAATTTAATGAAGGATCTAATTCAGGATCATATTCAGGGGAGTTGGCATCAATGTCAGGGATATTGGCATTTTCAACATTGTTAGTTCCCCCTTAAATATTGGATCCATTAACTACCTCAGCAGAGCCTGCTTCTTAATTGGTAGTTGTTACCTGATTATGAACTGGGATTGGGTCATTCAGTTCATCATTTCCTTTAGTGGGGTTTTCCTCAGGTAGATTGCCTTCAGGAGTGTTGTCCACTTTGATGGTTTCAGGAGGATTGGATTGGACAACTTACGTGAATAGAGTATCTTTGTCTTTTAAGATTAATCTGGTTGTTCTTTGTGTGATGTCATCTAAATCCAAGGTTTTATCCCTGTTCTCAAAAGTAGCTTCATCAAACATAACATGAGGTGTTTCCTCCACAAGAAAAGATTTACAATTGTAGACTCTGAAAGCTCTACTGATTTGGGAATATCCAAGAAATATCCCCTCATCAGCTTTGCTATCAAAAGCTTTTAATTTCTCTTTCCCATTGTTGTGAATGAAACACTTACAACCAAATATGTGAAAGTAAGATACTTAGGTAATCTTCCTTTCTAAAGTTCATATGGGGTTTTTCCTTGACCCTTAGTGATCAAGCATGTATTCTGAGTATAATATGCAGTGTTTAGAGCTTCAACCAAAAATCTCTTAGGCAGATTAGAATCAGCAATTAAAGTTTTAGCAGCTTCTTTAAGAGTTCTATTCCTTCTTTCAACTACTCCATTCTGTTGGGGTGTTCTAGCAGCTGAAGTTTCATGGGTTATACCATTTTTAATGCAACACTCAATTTATGTAAGAATTTATGAACTTAGTGCCTTTATCAGATCTGATCTTGATGATATTAAGGCTCTTTTCATTTGACAGTCTCTTCATTAGCACAGGGAGTTTGACTTGAGTTTCCTTCTTGTTAAGGAGAAATACTACCCAAGTAAATCTAGAGAAGTCATCTACTACAACCAGTGTATACTTTCTTCCATTTATACTAGCAGGGGTGATTGGTCCAAACAAATCCATATGTAGAAGTTCAAGTACCCTGTCAGTAGAGATGACTGGTTTGCCTTTAAATGAAGCTTTAATATGTTTTCCTTCTTGGCACAGTTTACACACATGTTCTTTAATGAAAACTTCATTAGGAAGTCCTTTCACTAGATCATTTCTTAATAGTTTGTGCATTGATTTAAAGTTCAGGTGGTTTAGCCTCTTATGCCATAACCAACTCTGCTCACTTGAACTTTTAGCAATGAAACATGTAACTTCAGTAGAGAGGTTCCAGTCAGAAAAGTATACATTTCCTTTTCTAGTTCCAGTTAGTAGAGTTTGTTGAGTTTTATCTTTGATTAGGCATTTATCACATGAGAACTCAACATTGTATCCTTTATCACATAATTGACTAATGCTTAGCAAGTTGCACTTGAGACCAGCCACATATGATACATTGGTTACCTTAACATTACCAATGATTAAGGTAGCATAACCTTTAGTAGTGGCTTGTGAGCTGTCTCCAAATGTGACATTAGGACCTTATTGTTCAATGAATTCACTGAGGAGTGTTTTGTTTCCAGTCATGTGCCTTGAACATCCACTATCCAAATACCATGCTGTCTTTTTGTTTAAGTTCCTCATCTTCTTATGGTCCTTTGGTACCTGCAAAGATCAAGCTTTAGGTACCCTTTGAAATTTGGGCCCTGAGAGGTTAGTTGTACCTTTAGGAACCCAAACTTGCCTAATAACCTTGATGGATTCAAGGTGGCTAAGTTGTTTTCTTTTTTCATCAACATACACAGATTTTCCCTTAAATGCCTTTGGGAAAGAGTGTGTGAAAGTGTTTACCCTGTAAGTATCAGGGGAGTTGACATTTCTCCTGAACTTATGAGGCTGTTGTGTAGCTTGATGAAATCTTTGAGGGTGGGCATTTAGATGACCATTACCCTTTGGCATGTAGGGTTTTGGTTGTCTCATTTTATTGTGCCTTATAGAAGAGTTGGCCTTTAGTCTGTTCAGTTGAGGTTGCCTCAGAAGAATTGGCCTAGGCTGAACATACTTTGGACAACCTCTCTGTATATTGTTCAGGGGAGTTGCCCTTCCATTGGGTCTACTCTGTTGAACACCATTTCTCTTGTATTCAGAGACTTTGACCATTTCCTTAGGTATGGGCCTTGTTCTCTGGAATACTTGAGTGGGCACATCATTCATTTTGCCCTTTCCTTTTTCAGTGACTGAGTTAGTTTATTTTCAGCTTGTTGAGCCACTGACTTAACAAAGACTCTCTTAGTGTTACTTGTTGAAGCAACACTAAGGAAAGGTGAAGATTCGAATGGATCATAACCAAGTCCGCTCTTTTGAGCCATAGGTCTTTGGAAGCTTTGAATTTCCTCTATTGCCTTAGAGGATTTATTCATAGCAGACATCTTATTTTTCAGGCTCTCTTCACTTAATTTAAGAACATCATATTCATGAGAAAGGTTATCAAATTTAGCTTGAAGAATTTTAAGCTCAAAATCCTTTCTCTTCTGAATAAGTAGTTGTTCATCAATCTGCTTTTGTTGGTCAACTATCCTGAGAGAAACTTCATCAAGTTCTCTCACAATTTGTTGATACAACTCAGTAGACTTGACATCAACTACAGGTTCAGCTTGAGAGAGTTTTGCAATTTCAGAATATAGACTTTCATTTTCTCTCTCAGTGTTTTCATGAAGTTCTTGCAATTTAGTGAAGTCTTCCATTAACTTTCCAAAGGAGAGTTTCAGGTTGACATCACTATTTTCCAGTGAGTGAATTGATGATGAACTAGATGAAGAGCATACCTCATCATCTTCAATAGCCATGTTGCACAAATCATCATCATCACTGCTTGAGAACAGTCCATCATCGGAAGAGTTGAAGCTTTCATCACTTTGAGACTCATCACCAGCCATCATGGCTTTTCTGTTGTTGAGTCTTCAATCTCTTTTTTCTTGCCTCTCCTTTCTCTTCTTAGAGCTGAGCTCAGGGCAGTCATACTGAAAGTGCCCTTTCTTTTGGCAGTTGTAGCACAGGTCTTCATCATTATCTTTCTTGGAATCATCTTTCCTTCTAGATGATGAAGGTTCAGCTCTGCTGGACTTTCTCCTATCAGAGTACTTGTCCTTTGATTTCCTTTCTTCAGGCCTTTTGTCCTCAGTCTTGGCTTCAGGAGAGTTGTACCTTCTCCTAACCTTGTTGCCTTGGTAGAATTTTTTCTATCTACCAAATCTTGAGTTGAGCTTTTCAAATCTTCTAGGCATGAGGGCTAGCTCTTCCTTCATTTTAGTTTTAGAAACTGACTTTGATGATCTTGGAGTGGACTGCATTTCAAGTTCAGCAGTTTTGGATTTGAAGGCCACTCACTTGGTTGGCAATGAAGGTTCCTCAGTTGGCTTTCTTCTGTTGAGATTAAACTCATAAGCTTTAAGTTTTGAGAAGACTTGTTGCATGGGCATGGTTGAGAGATCTTTGGTGTTCTGCATCATTACAGAGTATACATCCCACTTTGGAGTGAGACTTCTTAGAACTTTGAGTGTCACCTCTCTCTTGGAGTAAACCTTGCCCAATGAGTTTATCTCATTCATTATATATGTGAATCTACCAGCAAATTTGTCAATGGACTCATCTGGTTGCATTGTGAATTTTTCATACTTCTACACAACAACTTGGAGCTTATTCTCCTTGATTTTGTCAGTACTCTCACACATTTCTGCAAGAGTGTCCCAAATTTCTTTGGTTGTTGTGCAGTGGTAGACTCTCCCCATTACTGCATCTGGAATGGTTTGATAGAGAGTGTTCATGGCATGATAGTTGAGGTTGTGCCTCCTTCTCTTTTCTGCAGTGAGGTCATCTTCATCTTTAGGGATTTCTTGTCTAGGATCTACTTTCTGAGCAGCTATAACCTTTGGATTCGCTTGAGTAAATATGAAGGGTCCCCTTGTGATGACTCTCAGCATCTCATCATGAAGACATGAAAGATGAGCTCTCATCCTGATCTTCCAGAAGTCATAGTTCTCTATTGCGAACATTGGTAGCTTGTGATGAGATATGTGATTGACTGGATTTGGAGCCATGTTGTTGATGGTCTCCACAACATCACCAGGCACTGCAGTGTTGTTGTTGTTTCTAACCATACTTCCAGATATAAGAGGTTAAAGCACAGAGTGTTAGGATTTTAGAAAGATCAGTTCAGTGACCACACTAAAATCTGGTTTTGAAAATCAAAAATGGATTTTCAGAAGCAGTGGTCTTTGAACCCCTGCTCTAATACCACTTGTTGGTCCTCAAAGGAGTATGACACAAGTGTATGGGGTGGGGGGGAAGGCACTTGTGTATGCAAATCTTTTTCAATTTAAACAAATCAGGCTATCAGTAGAGTTGTCTTGGACAACTTCTCTGAGTATGTATAACTTTGTTCAGATAATCAAACTACTGAATAATTATCTAAGTAAGTTATATGTGCGGAATTATGGTTGGACCTTTATATTTAAACTCATTTTAATTCTGAAATCTTTCTTAATACTTAAACAGTTTTCAGGGGACTTGTCCCAAATCTGTTTTGCACAACTTGTGATGTATATTTTTTTAAGATCAGTTTGTGTGCAGTGTATGAATGTGTTACTTGTATGAAATAACTTGAAAGTAAATAACACAAGAGGTTTATAGTGGTTTCAGAGACTCAAGCTCCTACAACCACTTTCCCTGATTTAACAGGATAATTCCTTCACTTGGAATTAGCTTGTTTTATAGTGCCAAGGTGCACTGATCAACCACACTACTCCTTAGTGCCTTGATCCATAGGAATTCTGAGTTCTAGTACTCTCTCAACTCTTGAACTAAATTGTTCTTCACTTGACAGTTCTAGTTCTCACACTTCTACAACAACTCTTCCTCACTTTCCTAGAAAGGTTAAAGGGTTGATGTTGGTTCCAACTAGGTGATATATCCTTTACAATGCTGAACTGTATAGGATCGGATATCTCTCTAAGCTTGATAGATATACAATGAGTTTCAGGCTTAGTTATGAACTGGAAGTGTTTGGAAACTAAAGAATGATGTATTCTTTGAAAGCTTGTAGGCTTGTGGTTTCCTTGACTAGTTGGATGCCTTGAATAGTTTCCAAACTCCAGTATTTATAGAACAAGATGAGGTTATGTCCGTTGGAGAGACAACCTCAAAATTTCTATATTTGTCTTTCTTGAACTTAGCAACTTGAAGAAAGATTCTTGAAAGCGACATGCCCTTGATTTGGGAAGTAAAAGGCTTGAAGCTCTTTGTCTTGATTTTGATGCACTCTTCCCAATGTCTGATTTGAAGATTCATTAGACAAGCAATGGACATTCCTTCTGATCATGGATCTATGATAAGGGACAACTTTCCTTATCATCAGGACTGATATTCTTATCACTTTCAACTGGCTTGGCCTTTCAGCAGTGTTGACTATCTTCTTTCAGTTGAGTTGGCTCCATATCTTCACTGATCATAATTGATAGCTTCTATGTATGCATTCTTCCATATCTGTGGAATTGACCATATCATCACAGTTGTCTCTTGACTTAGACTTGATTTAAACACTTCACTTTTAGTGTGCTGATCAACTCTGTTGGACATCTCTTCTTATCTTGCTTGTATACATGTCAGTGGACTTGGTCCAACTAGTGTATTCTTTTAGTATCACCATCAAAGAAACCGTCTTCCTTACTGAGTTGATTTTGCTATCAGCACAGTTGATCACTTGACTATCAACAGGGTTGAGATCTTCTTGGTTCTGAGCCTTGAGGAACTTGATTTTTGTAATCTTCTAAGCTTGTGTTCCCCCTCAAGTTATGAATCTAACATCTATAAGCTGCCTAACATGTCAGCTTGTTCAACTAGCCTGATCTATATGTTAAAACATTCCTGAAACATATCTACTAAAATTTGACTTATCTTATGTGGCATGTCTTAATGGGTTTTGATATCTTAATCAAAATCTCATTTTATTCCCAATAGATAAAGTAAGAGAATAATAGGATATTGTGGGGTTTATTGTGAATAAAGTTGATGGCAAATTGAGTAATTAAGTGATGGTTGAAGGGTGATAATTTCCATAAAGTATATGAAACTACATTTGGTGGACAAAGAATATAAAACAAATGAAACTATTTTTCATAAACGGAAGAAGTAATTAAATATATTTCGTGAAATATTTTCAATGTCATACTTTATTCTGAATCTCTAATTTTCCCACACCACCAATTATATAGTGTGCAAGATGATTAAGCAAATACATATAATGGCAAACACATTATGCCTTTTTGTTTTATATAAAGATAAACTAGTCAAAAGCGTTGGTATTATTCAGATCCCATTAACATATATGCTAACTCTAATAAAGGCTAGGTTTGTTGAGAGAAAGTTATGCACATTATTTTACATGTAATATTAGCACAAACTAGGAAGGAGGCAGAAAATTTCGCTGAGTAAAATGAATTTTTTCATAAAATTCGTGCAAAGACTAACAAAATAATTTGATCTCAAGTCCGTATTATTATAAGAAAAAATATGTACTATTCTGAGGACAAACAACACATACTTGCCCTTATAATAACGGATGTACGATATCGAATTTTTTTGATATAATATGAACACAAGTGTGTTACTTTGTGAAGAGATGTGTTTTACATTATGAACAAAAATAGTAAAAGCTAAAAGAAATACACATATTACTATTTAAAGATCATACATTGATATTATTTCGCGATTTTAAATCTGATTTTTAAAAAACCTCATTTACAACACTTATAAACCTATTATCACAATTTTAAATACAATCAACTCTCTCCGCTTTCGCGATTTAAAAAATGATTTTTGAAAAACCTCATTTACAACACTTATAAACCTACTATCACAATTTCAAATACAATTAACTCTCTCCGTTTACACTTTATTATAGTACAAGAGACTACGCGAACTAATTTCCCTTTACTATATTGAAATAATAATTCAAATAATTCAATAATAATATAATACTCCCTTCGTCCCACTATATATTACTATTACTGTTGGAAAATGTTAGTTTTGACCACATTTTATAAAACATTAAGTGACGATTTTATAATCCGTTTTGCGTAAATGGAATTAGTTGATTTGATTTCTCAAAACCAAATTTTGGGTGAATGAGAAATTAATATTAAAGTTGGTCATTTAATGAGTGAATAAATATTGTTGAATGTATTTATTATTATATGATAATAGTAATGGATTGTGACCTATAGATATAGATATGAAATGTCATGTCTTTTGGTGAAATGATTATATTCCAAAGGTTGTGTCCTTTAGAATTATTTCATTAATTTAAAGGTGGTGTCTTTTAGAATTATTGCATTAATTTAAAAGACATACCTTTTGGTGAATAATTGTTTATTTCCAAAGGTTGTAACTTTTGGAAAGAGGAGATTATTATGAAGAGTCACAACTATTATCATAAAGACTCTTGGAAGTCTATAAATAGATCCCCACATTTGCATTCCAAAATCACTAAAGCCAAAAACTTTCTTGCATTCTTATCCTCCAAAACATTCTAGCATTCTAAGTCCTTGCATTAGAGTTTTATCGGAAGTTCCGAATATCCATTTTGCGATTCGCCGATAGCTTCCGATTTGTAGTGCAACAGTCGTGAAGTTTTAAGTCGTTGTATCTTGGGGAGGGTTGCCAGTGATCCGTATTGCACCTGTATACGGGGCAATAACGTCTTACGGAGATAGAGTCAAACTCTAGCCTCGACTTTCGTGTTTAAGTCTGTGTCAACATTTAATCTTCGTCTACACTTACACCTCATTTTCTTCTAACAATCGTAAGACGTTATTTTTGTGTATTCGAAGATGTCTACTTCTACTATTTCTGTTGCTCCTACTTCTCATATTCACTCTAAGAAACCACTGAAATTTATCGGTAATGATTTCAAAAGATGGCAACAGAAAATGTTGTTCTATCTGACTACCCTGAACCTTGCACGGTTCTTGAGGGAAGATCCTCCTACTGTAGAGGAGGATGACAGCGACCAACAGAGGTTGACTGCTCTTGACGCATGGAATCACAGTGACTTCCTGTGTCGTAACTACATTCTGAATGGGCTAGACGACTCATTGTACAATGTCTATGCCACCTTCAAGACAGCCAAAGAATTGTGGCAGTCTTTGGAAAAGAAGTACAAAACGGAGGATGCCGGATTGAAGAAATTCATTGTCGGACGGTTCCTCGACTTCAAAATGGTTTACTCGAAAACTGTTTTAGAACAGGTTCGAGAATTGCAGTTGATCCTACATGAGATTCATGCCGAGGATATGCAATTGTCTGAATCCCTTCAAGTAGCTACTATAATAAAGAAGTTACCGCCTCTGTGGAAGGACTTCAAGAACTACCTCAAGCACAAGCGCAAGGAAATGGGTCTTGAGGACTTGATCGTGAGACTAAGGATTGAGGAAGATAATCGAAAATCCGAGGGCAAAAGCGATAAGAGTAGTGAAGAGGCGAAAGTGAACCTAGCTGAGTCCGGAAGAGGCAAAAGGCGCAGACGCGTTGACAAACTACAGAAACCTCAGAACGCTAAAAGGTTCAAAGGTAACTGTTATAATTGTGATAAGCCCGGACACAAGGCAAGTGAATGTCGCCAGCCAAAGAAGGCCAACGCGAATGCCAACTAGAATCAGGCTAATATTGTGGAACACAAATCCCTGCCTGAAGAAATGTCTGAATTAGATCTATCCGCTGTCGTGTTCGAAGCAAACTTAGTGGATAACCCGAGGGAATGGTGGGTAGACACTGGTGCTACCCGTCATATCTGTTCAGACAAGGAAATGTTCTCATCCTATCAAGCGATCAATGGCAGAAAACTCTTCATGGGAAACTCTGCTACATCGAACGTGGTCGGATTGGGGAGAGTGGTACTGAAAATGACCTCAGGAAAAGAACTAACTCTTTTCGATGTGCTACATGTCCCAGACATTCGAAAGAACTTAGTCTCCGGCTCATTGTTGAACAAAGCCGGATTTAAATTAGTTTTTGAAGCTGATAAATTTGTACTGACCAAATGTGGTCAATTTATCGGGAAAGGGTACCTTGAGATGGGCCTTTTCAAAATGAATATACTAACTGCCAAGCGTGACATTAAACGCAGTATTAATAATAGTGATATTAATTACTTGATTGAGTGTTCTAATTTATGGCATGGTAGATTAGGACATGTAAATCAAAATGCCCTAAAACGTTTAGTGGATTTAGATTTACTCCCCAAAATGGAATTTGATTCACAGAAGTGTGAGATCTATGTTGAGGCAAAAATGGCCAAATCAGCATTCCATTCGGTGGAAAGAAGTACTACACCTTTAGAACTTATCCATACAGATATATGTGATTTAAAGTTTGTGCAAACTAGAGGTGGTAAAAATTACTTCATAACGTTTATTGATGATTGCACAAGATACTGTTATGTATACCTCTTGAAGAGCAAAGACGAAGCAATTGAAGCTTTTAAAGCTTATAAGAATGAGGCTGAAAATCAACTTAGCAAGCGAATCAAAATGATTCGAAGTGATAGAGGTGGAGAATATGTTGCACCGTTTGAAGAATTTTGCTCCCAAAATGGCATCATTCATCAAACAACGGCACCATACTCACCTCAATCAAATGGCGTTGCAGAATGCAAGAATAGAACTCTGAAAGAGATGATGAACGCTATGTTGATTAGTTCGGGCTTACCCCAGAACATGTGGGGGGAAGCCATACTTTCAGCCAACTATATTCTTAATAAGTTACCACACAAGAAATTGGATAAAACTCCATATGAATTATGGAAGGGTAGAATCCCATCCTACAATTACCTTAAAGTGTGGGGATGTTTGGCTAAGGTTGAAGTACCTAAGCCAAAACAAGTAAAAATAGGACCAAAAACGGTTGATTGCATCTTCATTGGGTATGCACATAATAGTAGTGCATATCGATTCCTGGTGCACAAATCAAACGTTCCGGAGATGAACGTAGGAATGACTATCGAGTCAAGAAATGTTGTGTTCTTCGAGAACACATTCCCTAAGAACCAAAGGGAAGAAGTAAATTCACATAAGAGAACTTATGAAACTGCAATTGGTCCACCAGAGGTTAATGCGGAACCTAAGGTTGATGAAGAACCAAGACGCAGTAAAAGGGCCAGAAAGGAAAAGTCCTTTGGGCCAGATTTTCTATCATACATGATGGAAAATGAACCTCGGACAGTTCAAGAGGCATTGTCTAGTCCAGATGCTCCTCTCTGGAAAGAGGCTATAAATAGCGAAATTGAGTCTATCATGCACCATCATACTTGGGAGATAGTTGATCTTCCACCAGGTTGTAAAACTTTAGGATGCAAATGGATCATAAAGAGAAAATATAAGGCTGATGGATCAATTGATAAGTACAAAGCTCGTTTAGTAGCAAAAGGGTTCAAATAAAAGGAGGGATACGATTTCTTCGACACGTATTCTCCTGTAACGAGAATTACATCCATTAGAGTGCTCATTGCTGTTGCAACATTGCACAACCTTGAGATACACCAAATGGATGTAAAAATGACATTCCTAAATGGGGAATTAGATGAGGAGATATACATGGAACAACCTGAAGGGTTTGTTATACCTGGCCAGGAGAACAAGGTGTGCAAACTTGTTAAGTCCTTGTATGGACTAAAACAAGCACCTCTCCAATGGCATGAAAAATTTGATACAGTGATGTTATCAAATGGCTTCAAAACGAATGAGTGTGACAAATGTGTTTACATTAAGGGCACACACGAAGAATATGTGATAGTATGTTTGTACGTAGATGACATGCTAATAACGGGAAGCAATCATGATATAATCATGAAAACTAAGAACATGTTGAAACGAAATTTTGACATGAAAGATATGGGTCTAGCAGACGTCATACTAGGGATAAAGATCTCTAGAACTCCTGACGGAATTGTCCTAACACAAGCTCATTATGTTGAGAATGTGCTTAGGAAATTTGATGTCTTTGACGTTCCCCCGACTAACACTCCAGTGGATCAACATAAGTATGCTAGAATTATCGGAAGTCTAATGTACTTAACGAATTGTACACGACCTGATATATTATACTCAGTCAGTAAGCTCAGTAGATTCACGAGCAACCCCAACAAGATTCATTGGAAGGCTCTGATGAGAGTCCTTAGGTATTTGAAACATACGCTAAGTTTTGGAATCTTGTATACAAAATATCCAGCAGTGTTGGAAGGATACACTGATGCTAATTGGATATCTGATTCAAAAGACTCAAAGTCAACTTGTGGATATGTATTCACTATAGGTGGAGGAGCGGTGTCATGGAAATCCTCTAAGCAAACTTGCATAGCTCGTTCCACAATGGAATCGGAGTTTATTGCATTGGACAAGGCTGGTGAAGAAGCAGAATGGCTTCAAAACTTCTTAGAGGATATTCCCGGTTGGAACAAACCAGTGCCTCCAGTGATGATACATTGTGATAGCATGTCGGCTATTGGGAGGGCACAAAGTAATATGTATAACGGTAAATCTCGACACATTCGTCGGAGACACAACACCGTTAGACATTTGATCTCAAGTGGAGTAATCTCCATTGACTATGTGAAGTCAAAAGAAAATATTGCGGATCCGCTTACAAAAGGCATTAACCGAGATCAAATGTATAGTGCGGTAAGGGGAATGGGGTTAAAAACCCACACATTAAAGGGTGTTCATAGCGGTAACTCGTCCATGCTGACTGGAGGATCCCAAGAACTTGGTTCAACGAGACAACTAAGTTATGAAGCACTCAGATGTGCACTTGAGAAAACTAAAGAAACCCATTCTCGACTCCCTTCAAGTGCAACCTTACACCCTCCAGTGTAGAAAATCTGTTGACGTGTGGTGAGGTTAAGCTTAACAGCTTTTAATGATTCCTATATCCCAAGGGTGGAGTATTGCAGGGTACTATTGATAGGAGATCACCTATATAAGTGTGAAGTGGGGCCGCTTCAAATGAAAACACACTTATGAATCCAAGATATGGTCCAAGGCCGAAATGGACACAACGTGAGAACCAAAGGGTATCAGAGTCGTTGCTGTGTATATGTCATTGTCTTGGTTTACACAAAACGCCAAAACCAGTTCAAGACATCGTGTTCACTGAGTGGCAAGTAAATCCGATGGCATTTTACTAGGGAAGGTTCAAAGCCTGAAGCTACCTATCCCGATGCAGTAACGGTTCGTCGGAACTTTCATAGGCAGTCACATGCATTAATTTCATTCATGTGGGGGATTGTTGGAAAATGTTGGTTTTGACCACATTTTATAAAACATTAAGTGACGATTTTATAATCCGTTTTGCGTAAATGGAATTAGTTGATTTGATTTCTCAAAACCAAATTTTGGGTGAATGAGAAATTAATATTAAAGTTGGTCATTTAATGAGTGAATAAATATTGTTGAATGTATTTATTATTATATGATAATAGTAATGGATTGTGATCTATAGATATAGATATGAAATGTCATATCTTTTGGTGAAATGATTATATTCCAAAGGTTGTGTCCTTTAGAATTATTTCATTAATTTAAAGGTGGTGTCTTTTAGAATTATTGCATTAATTTAAAAGACATACCTTTTGGTGAATAATTGTTTATTTCCAAAGGTTGTAACTTTTGGAAAGAGGAGATTATTATGAAGAGTCACAACTATTATCATAAAGACTCTTGGAAGTCTATAAATAGATCCCCACATTTGCATTCCAAAATCACTAAAGCCAAAAACTTTCTTGCATTCTTATCCTCCAAAACATTCTAGCATTCTAAGTCCTTGCATTAGAGTTTTATCGGAAGTTCCGGATATCCATTTTGCGATTCGCCGATAGCTTCCGATTTGTAGTGCAACAGTCGTGAAGTTTTAAGTCGTTGTATCTTGGGGACGGTTGCCAGTGATCCGTATTGCACCTGTGTACGGGGCAATAACGTCATACGGAGATAGAGTCAAACTCTAGCCTCGACTTTCGTGTTTAAGTCTGTGTCAACATTTAATCTTCGTCTACACTTACACCTCATTTTCTTCTAACAATTACTATTTCGAAATAAAAAAAAATGTTTCAGATTTAAAAAATTGATTTTCAAAATTAAGTTAAAACCATTAAACGCGGAAAGTAAACATATCCTTGTAGAATACCTTTTTATCTCTATAAATAGATACGGCTTTTAGTTATTACATGTAACTGACAAAGGTGAATTAGCTTCTTTCAAATTCTAGCGACACTCACATATCAGTTGTAGTAGTTAGTGAGGTATGGCGGTAGGCGTGGCAATTCAAAGCGATGGGAAGCAGTATAATGGCAGAATTACAAGTTTGGTTCTACTTTCTTGTATGGTTGCTGCCTCTGGAGGACTCATTTTCGGTTACGATGTCGGAGTCTCAGGTTCTTCGATTCTCTTTGTTTCGACTTAATTTACGAGTAATTTGCGTTTTTACGAGCATTTTTTTTATTTTTAGAATGACCCCCTAATTTTTAGGGAGGGTGTGGCTACTACCAGCCGAATATTTGTTCAATACATCTACTTTACGATTGTATGTGAGTGTATTTAGCAAAAAAAATCAGGTGTCAATAGTAGTGCTCTTCTAGAAATTAATCACAAGTTGAGTTTGGTAACCGTCTAGAATCTGGATATCCAAAATCTGGACAATCATCTTTATTACTAAACTTTATAATTTTGATATGAAGGTGGAGTGAGCTCAATGGAGCCATTCTTGAAGAAATTCTTTCCATGGGTATATAGGAAAATGAATGAAGACACACATGTGAGCAACTACTGCAAATTTGATAGTCAGCTCCTCACTGCCTTCACATCCTCCCTCTACTTAGCTGGCCTCTTCTCTTCTTTTCTTGCTGCACATGTCACGTGTAACTACGGTCGAAGGACCTCGATTATCAGTTGTCTAGTTTTTGTACTAGTGTCGATAATAAATCTCAGTCTGATGTTAGTGTCAATCATGTTACTAGTGTTCATCATGTTGCTAGTGTTAATCATGCTGTCAGTGATGAGAATAAATGGAGATTGTGGCATTGTAGATTGGGACATCCTAGTGATTCTACATTATCTAGTGTTCTGAGAAGTATCAACATCCCTTGTAATCCTTCTCATGCTAGTTTCTGTGATGAATGTAAAATTGGAAAAATGCATATGAAACACTTCTCTTCTGTTATTCATCATACTATATCTCCATTTGAAATAATACATATGGATGTCTGGGGACCTGCTTCAACTGTGTCCATAGAAGGCTATAGGTATTATCTGTCTATTGTTGATGACTACACAAGATTTGTATGGATCTTTCCTCTTCTGGCCAAGTCTGAAGTACTATCAGTATTTACTCAGCTTCAGAGTCTTGTTGAAAGACAATTTGGTAAACAAATCAAAGCAATCCAACATGATATGGGATCTGAGTTTCTACCTGTTGCAAAGTTGGTTAAACCACTTGGTGTTATTGTGAGACTATTATGTGCATACACTCACCCTCAAAATGGATTGATTGAAAGAAAGCATCAACATGTCATTGAAATTGGTCTAGCCTTGCTTGCTCGTTCAAAACTCAATATGTCTTTCTGGTGGCATGCATTCTCCACTGCTACTCACATTATCAATATGCTTCCCTCTCCTGTCACTCAAAACATATCTCCATTTGAGCTCATTCATTGCAGGCCACCTGACTACTTGTCACTGAGAGTTTTTGGGTGTGCTTGTTTCCCATTCCTCAGGCCATACAACACATCTAAGCTACAGTTCAGAAGCTCCAAATGCATCTTTCTGGGCTACAGCACATCTCACAAAGGTTACAAGTGCCTCCATGAATCTGGCAAGATCTTTATATCAGCCTCAGTTCAATTCAATGAAGCTAAATTTCCTTTCTTCTCTCATGACAAACCTACTCTTCCAAATTCTCCACTCTTCTCTGCTCAGATTCCAGTATCTTGTCTCCCCTCTCCAATCACTTCTCCACCTCTAATGTCACCAGATACTCTCAATTCCTCATCATCAACTTCTGCCTCAAATCATCAGATTACCTCTCATTCCTCTTCTAGCTCCTCAAGATACATGCTTCCTCCTACATTACACTCCCCTCCTTCATCAAACCCTACTGTCCCAATCACTCCATCTCCTCCATCACCCCATATTCAGAATGCTCATCATATGCAAACCAGAGCTAAATCTGGTATTTACAAGCCTAGAGCACTTGTCTCTACTACACTTACACTTGTTCCTGAACCAACTTTTGTCACTGAGGCAAGTAAAAGTTCTGATTGGAAAAAGGCTATGCAACTTGAGTATGATGCTTTGATCATAATGGTACTTGGACACTTGTTCCCCCTTCATCACATATTCACCCCATCACCACAAAGTGGCTCTTCAGAGTCAAGTACAACAAAGATGGTTCTATTGAAAGATACAAAGCTAGATTAGTGGCAAGAGGCTTTCAACAACAAGCTGGTGTTGATTATTTCAGTACTTTCAGTCCAGTTATCAAACCAGTTACTCTTCGCATTGTGTTCACTCTAGCTGTCACAAAAGGATGGCCTATACATCAGGTTGACATCAATAATGCCTTTCTCAAAGGGTTGCTACATGAAACAGTATACATTGCACAACCAGAGGGTTTTGTTCAACCTGAGCACCCCAACTATGTTTGCAAACTGAGAAAAGCTCTCTATGGTCTAAAGAAAGCTCCCAAGGCTTGGTATGATACTCTCAAGGATTTCTTGGTTCAGCAAGGCTTCATACACTCCACTTCTGATCACTGTTTGTTTCATAGAGTTAGTCAAGGCAAAATGACTCTATTACTGGTCTATGTGGATGATATTCTGATCACTGGTGATGATACAACTCTTGTGCAGCAGCTTATTCATGCTCTACACACTCAATTCTCTCTCAAACACTTGGGGGAGGTCAACTACTTTCTGGGCATAGAAGTTTATTCCACTCCTTCTCTCATCAAGCTCACTCAGTCCAAGTATGCACAGTACATCATCTCCAAAGCTCACTTAACTGACTCAAAGCCCTGTCCAACTCCAATCTGCCCCTCTTCCAAGCTCTCTCTGTCAGACAGCCCTCCATTTGAGAATCTCACCTTATATAGAAGCATTATTGGAGCTCTCCAATATCTTACTCTAACCAGACCAGACATAGCCTTCAGTGTCAACAAACTGTCCCAGTTTTTGCAAAATCCATCTCAAAATCACTAGAAAGCTTGTAAGAGAGTTCTTAGATATATCAAAGGCTCCTTAACTCATGAGATCTCCTTTTCTCCTATTTCTGATTTCAGGTTACAAGGATTTGTGGATGCAGACTATGCTTCGAGCATTGATGACCGGCGCAGCACCTCAGGCTTCTGTATTACTCTTGGACAAAATCTTGTATTGTGGAGCTCGCGCAAACAATCAGTTGTGGCTAGGAGTAGCACAGAGGCAGAATACAGGGCCCTTGCCCTTGCTACAACTGATCTCATCTGGATTGCTAGCCTCTGCAACAAACTTCACATTCCAATCACCACTCCTAGTTTACTTTGGTGTGACAATCAAGGGGCAATTACTTTGGCTTTCAGCCCAGCATTTCACTCTCGTACCAAACACATTGAGGTGGATGTAAATTTTCTTCAAGAGAAGGTGCAAAATGGAATGCTTGATGTTCGATTTATCGCATCTAAAGACCAACCTGCTGATCTTCTCACCAAACTAGTCTCTCCAGCTCGGTTTACACATCTTCTACGTTGGTTCAAACTGTCGTAGATCACCATGGCTTGGCTTCTTCCGGGGCATGTTGAAGAATAGGAAACAGTAGCATGCAAACCCTCATGCATGCAAAACCAATCTTACATATATAGACACGCATGCAATGCATGCAGCCTATAGTTGTAAATACACACACTTATATACATACAAAGTGTATACATATAGAAAGGTAGTTAGATTCCTAACAAACTATTGTTAGATAGAAGGCTCTAAAATGTGTAGCCTCTATATATAGTGTACTACTCACACTTGTAAAACTTGAGTTCAAAATATACATTTTAAACAGTATCACTCCAGTAGTTACCAATTGGATTGCCTACCATTTGGAAAAAATAATAATTTCTTAAAAAAATGAATTGCAGTCAGTGCCACTATACCTCTCAGAAATGGCACCCTCAAAATACAGAAGAGCTTTCAACATTGCATTTCAAATCTGCATCGGCCTCGGCCAAAACTTGGCAACTCTTATCAACTACGGCACGCAAAAGATCAAAGGCGGCTACGGGTGGCACATCTCCGTGGGGGTGGCCGGAGTTGCCTGCGGCATTACTCGCCTTCTGGGCAATTTTCCTCCCGGAGACACCCAATAGCCTCATCCAATATGGCGACGACAATGATAAGGCCAAGGCCAAAAAACTACTGCAGAAAATCTGAGGCACAGACGACGTCCAGGACGAATACGACGACCTCAACGAAGCAAGCCATGCTGCAAAATCGGTTCAAAATCCATTCGTCAATCTCCTGCAAAGGAAATACAGGCCTCAGCTTATAATGTCAGTTGCAATTCCGTTTTTCCAACAGATAACTGGAAACAACACCGTCTCATTCTACGCTCCCATTCTGTTTCTAACATTGGGCTCTGGCGAATGCGCGCGACCCTATTAGCTGCAGTAATCACGGGCTTTGTCGGATTGTCTTTCGTGGTCGTTGCGTTGTACTTAGTGGATAGAATGGGGAGGAGGCCTCTGTTCCACATAGGTGGAGTTCAAATGTTCATTTCTCAAATGATGGTTGGTGCAATCATGGCCACTAAGTTAGGTGATCATAATGTTATTGGCGAAGGCTATGCCTTGGTTGTACTTATCCTAATTTGTGTCTACATTTCGGGCTTCAGGCTTTCTTGGGGCCCGTTGGGGTGGGTCGTCACGAGTGAGATTTTCCCGTTGGAGATACGATCAGCTGCGCAGAGTATTGTGGTGGCGACTAATCTTTCGATGACTTTTATAATTGCGCAAATTTTTCTGGCAATGTTGTGTCACATGAGGTCCGGGATTTTCTTCTTCTTTGGAGTGTGGGTAGTAGTGATGTCCGCGTTCGTGTATTTTTTGCTCCCCGAGACGAAGAATATTCCGATTGAGAAAATGGATAGAATTTGGAGGGAGCATTTTTTCTGGAAGAGGTTCGTTGATGGTGAGGAAGATGATGAGGGTTGGAAGAAAGCGGGAGCATGATTATCACAATCTGCATTGTTGTTCAAACTGTGTGTGTGATTGCTTCTTTCCAGTAATGAAAAAAAATGTGTATCTATTTCGCTTCAAAATAAATAGATCGTATTGGAAGCCAATTTGTTTCGGTAATTCAAACCTACAGTCATCTGCCTTCCTTGGACTGCCTTTATTTAATATTTATTTTTATTTAATTGCCCTAACACTTTCCCGAATCGTGAACTGAATTATTAACTCTACCACTTAAGCACAATCGAGCTCATTTGGGGAAAAAGTTATCGAATATATAATTTAATAAGAGTTATCTTTATTTATTCTATTTATAATTGCCCACTTGTTTTCTCCTTCAATTGTGGGTTGGATTCTTGTCTCAAAGTCACTTGGGCGTTTGCAGCTCACTTGGGGGAGTTCTATCATATCGAGTGAATAATTATACGGGTGGAGTGATCACTTGTGTATACTAATTTTTTCTTTTAAAACGGACAAATTGCATGACTGACTTATTAAAGGTTTTAACTAAAGTTCAGATAATAAACCTATTAAGAACTATGTGATAATTTGTTGGAAGGTTATCTAAGTAAGTTATGAATGCGGAAATAGGTTGACCCTTAAGACCTTAAGAATTATTATCATTAGGTATCTGAAAACTTAATTAAGGATTTGGAAGCTTATATTAGGAGAGATGACCTAAAACTGTTTTTATGCAAATCTTTAATTTAAAGCTTATCAGTTTTGTGTACAGAATATTGAGTGTATGAAAGAAAAGATATTGAAAGTAAAACAAACAATACTGACACATAATTTTACGATTACGCTCCTCTCAAGTATAAGAGGGTCTTAGTAATAAAAGTAGTGCCTAGAAATGTAAATTTTCACATAGTTCTTAATAGGTTTATTATCTGAGGGGAAGTAGTTAGTGAAACTTATTTGCCTAGAAACTTATTTGAATAGAAATGTAAATTTTACGATCCACGGGACTAGTATGCTTGAGTATCCTTAGTGTTATGTATAGCTACTTGAATATAGTGAGAAATCATGATTTGTGCAAGAAATGTAAATTAAACTTCCAATTAACACTTAATGATAAACGGGAACTAAAGTGATGATGATGTAAATCAAGTGACGAGAGAGAGTGTTCGGGTGTTCGTCCTTGTGTGGAATCGATGTTAAAGTTTAACTTTTATGTTTAATTCATTGGTCGGTGTTTGATAGAAGCAATCTCTATGTATACATATAATCTAGCACCTCGGATCGGGAGGAAGAATAGAGACGTTCTTGCCCGGGTAATCACACAATTAGGGGGTTATACTCTATCTAAATTAAGCGAATTTAATCCCTAATCATACTTTTCCACTTGAATACTAGCAACCAAGCTCCTATGGCCTTCTCACTAATTACCTAAACTCACATTCAAGCAATTAATATATGTAGATTAATGGGGTTCTAATGAAAATTACCCAACTCTCGTTGCGATAACACAATATATATATACTCAATCCACTCGATTCCCAACCCTCAATTATACTATCATCAAGACTAACCAACTCTTTTTGCACTAATCATGCGTCGAAATATAATCTAATAATTGAATTCAAGCAAATGATCAATCAAAACCCATTAACCTAACCAACACATCTTCCATTTGAGTTATACAAGCAAAATCAATCTAAAACTCAAATTTCATCACAATTCTACAACACCCAAACACCAAGATGTTTAGCCCATGGTTAATTTAAAGAAATTAAGGAAGAAAATGAAGATAATCAACATACCCATGCTTGATAATAACAAAATACAAGAAGAAAATTAAGATATCATCTCTTTGGTTTGCAAAATGAAATAAACCTTGAAATCCTCTACAAAATCTTCAATCTCTTGCTTGGAAATGAAATTACAACTAAATTGCACTCTATTCTATGAAAAACTACTTAATACTATGGATTAAACTACCTATTTGATGTGAAAAATGATGAAATTTGGACTTGGGGAGCTTCTATAGTGTTCCAATGGCTGCTTCCTCTTTAAAAACGAAAATGGGGCTTTATATACTCATCCCACAATGTCTGGCACATGTCCCTAGGTCAAAAGATGGAGATGAGTGAAAATTCATTCAGGCTCGGCCGTGCACTTCCCTTGATGGGCTCGGCCGTGCTGCTTTGTTTCCGTCCCAAGTCGGGCTCGGTCGTGCTCAACAATTTCAATTGGCCTCTGTTGCGACGTGCGACTCCTCAGACATTGGGCCCGGTCAAGCCCAACCTCACCATTGCTTTGACTCGGCCGAGTTAGTGACTCAGTCGTGTTGTTCCTCTCTTGTTTTGTGCATAACTTTTGATCCGAAACTTCGATCGGCCTGATTCTTGTTTCGTTTTGACCCTCTTTTATATGTCTTTCATGTGATCCACTCATTGGATTGATCAATCAGCTTGATTTTTCGTGATTTTCTTCAAAACACCTTGTTTACCTAGAAATCAAGCAAGAATGATCATGTATCAACATTTCTACAATTAAACTACTTTCTCACTATTCTTGCAAGCATTACCTGATATTCAAAGCATAATTCATCCACAAATTCGAGAAATCTCACGACAAATCAAATACACGCAACTTATAGTGGTTCATAGACTTAAGCTCCTACACTCACTTTCCTAATTGAACATGATAATCTCTCATCTCTTGGAATTACTTTTTTTATAGTGTCAAAGTGCACTGATTAAGAGCACTTCTTCTAAATGTTTGATCCCTAAAAATTTTGAGTCCTAGTACTCAATCTTCTTCTTTGAGATTTACACTGAAGTTACAATTCACAACTTAATTGCTCTCTTTTACCTCAACTCTCCTCACTTAAAATTTTCTCAACAAGATTGGGTTTGAGGTTGGTTTCAATTAGGTGAGATATCCTTTACAATGAAGTACAATAGAAGGAATATAATATCTATCTAAGCTAAGATATGTATTTGGCTTGGATTCTGAGTACAAAAGATTTATAAGTTCTATGAAACACAACGAAAACAATGGTTAATGTGTTTCTGAATAATTTCTTGAATGAAAGCTTTTTAATTCTTGATTTTTCTAGAGTTTGATTGCTTGAGTTTTCCGTATTGGTGAGAGCTTGATCACTTCTGTATTTATAGATAGTTTTGAACATATGTCAGTTGGAGAGACATAATTCAAACCTTATATTTGCAGCTTCCATGAATAATAATTATTTATATTTTCATTAGTACACAATGTTTATCTTGACTTTTGTGGCGGCTTGTTAACTTGAACAAATTTTAGGCAAATAAGTTTCACTAACTACTTCCCCTCAAGTATAAGGGATCGTAATAGTATACACGTAAGTATTTCGACCAAGTAGTAACGAACCACGGGAGGTGGGCTAGTGCAATGGATCCCTAGAGTTATACGTTGTCATAACTAATGTAGTTACAATTTCGGGAGTTGGATGCACAACTAAAGCTAAATATTAATATAAAGACAATAATTAAACTAAACACAATCTTAATAGGTAAATGAACTACTAATCAATAAAACAAAGAAATGACAATTAAAAGCAAGTAACATTAACTACGAACTAGATTCGAAGAAGTGCAAGTGTGAGGAATGCTTCAGGAGTTCTCTACCTAGTGAAATTGGGTGGGATTGCTTATACTGTTTTTTTTTTTTTTCCCTTCAATTGGGATTTGCTAAGAGCATCAAGATGCTAGAATGAAATTGTTTCCCTTCGGGGTACTATAGTCTTACGTTTAAGGTGTTCTTATACTCGGTAATAAGACATCTTCCTAATCTTCACCAACTACCCAAATAACCATTCAAGTAATTAATGTCTCCTAATGGGAGTTTTAGTACGATTATCTATTTTTTGATTAATTAAAAGTATAATAAGCGCATTTGTATATCAACAACTCACACTATAAATTTAAACATGTTCACGTAACTCTCGTCTATGCTAAACATGCCTCTAAATACGAATTAATAGAAGTTAATACACAAAGCACCAACAAAACCCAATAAGAGAAGTAATAATATAAATATCAACAATATTCAAAGCATAAACAATTCCAACACTCAATATTTACATGGTTCAAAACACCCAAAGCATAAAAAGTTTAGCACATGTTGTTTAACGAAACACTCTTGCCTAAAACAACAAGAGAACTAGAAATAGACATAAAAATACCACTAATACATCAAAATAGATGATGGGTGGAAGTCACCTTGATGATTCTTCAATAACTCAAGCTATTACAGGTGAATGTAGCCAAAATCCAAATTAAATACTGAACTAGAAGGTAATCTATGGAATGAAACTTGCAAAATATGTTAAAAAAAAAAAAAAAGTTATCTAAAAGATTAACTGGGGTTTCAGTGTGTAAGAGTGAGGTCAAGCCTGATAAAAAATCTAATTGGGGAGCTATTTATAGCTTAGATGAATGTTTGAGATGAAATTTGCACTTAAGCCCTTGAAATCCTTTAAAATTCTCGAATTTTAGCACAGCAACAGGTTGACTCGGACAACCAGGTGAGTTGACTCAGTCAACCGAGTGAGATGGAAGTCCATAAAATGTTCTGGAAGCAAGGTTGACTCGGTTGTCCGAGTGGATTCTGCTGCTACTTTTCACTTCTGGTTTCAATCATATCTTGAGCTCCCGACCTCCGATTGACTTGATTGTTTTTTCATTCCACTCATTTTTTTCGAGACGCATATATCCAATTGTGTTGTTATTTTCTTGACTTCATGAGTTATCATATATGTATTTTGCTTCCAAATAAGTTCAATTTACTTACAAAATTAGCAAAACACTCACTTTCTCATTTTCAAGTGTAATTAGTCAATTTACTGTGAATAATGCAATAAAATATTCAAAATTATGCGAAAATAAACATATGGTTTTTAAGAAATTTTCACACTAATCACTTGTCAAAATATGTTGATCTTTACAACTTTTACACTGATTCCAATGATCTTTGACAGATGTCTCCAACATATAGTTGGGACAAAAACTCTAAACATTCTCTATTGCATAAGAGAACATTCTTGTTGTCTTCCTTAATTTTTCTAAGTCCTTCAGTCTTTATAAGCCTTGTATGCAGGTTAGATGTTCTCAGACTAGTTGCTCCTTGATGCTCTTTTGATTTAGTCATAAGTCTTTACTACAAATCCTTTATGTAGTCTTTGAAGATCTCTTATTACCTTAGATTCTTTGCTTGATCTGATCTTCTTGAATGTCATTTGAGTTGGCCTTCTATTAGACGTTTTAATCCTTTTCAATATAGTTGGCTCTTCCTTAAAATTGAGTTGATCATATCTGGAGTGTCATGTCTTTCATTAGCTATTTTGATCCTTTTAGTCTGATATGACTCTTCCTTTAATTGAGTTTGATGCGTCAAAAAAGGGGACACAACAATAACCTATCACACACCTTGGATTGATAACCTTCGCTTGGATTGTAGCAAAGTTTGTCTTCTTCGATCACTCTGATACCTACAAAAGCATGTTGGAGAGATCTCCAACTCGGGGACTCTAACGCTCAAATAAAATTCGAATATCTAAAGAAAATAGAAAAGAACAATCACAATCAAAATAAAGCCCTTTCGATTGGTGTATTTCAGGGTGTTCTAGTTATTTGAGGGTCGCCGAAAAATATGATCAAATTTCTTTTCCGGCCAAAATGTGTTAGTAGGTATATATGTGTGTGTGACCGATATTATGTTGATTAGCTATCTGAAAATGATAGTCAAAATGCTATAAATTCGTACATTAGGGGGAAGGGTTATCCACTTTTCTTTTTTTCTAGATCACTTAAGTCACCAACTAACATCATGGGCTTGTTCAGCCTTATCCCACTATCTTAAGCTTCGAGGATTTAAGGGTCAACCTTAAATCTTCGTCAGTCTTTCATACATTTATACCCACAATAGAACATAAGAAGTAATAAATTTTCTTTTATTTCCATTTCCTTATCAATTTTTGCAGAAAATAAATTTACACTAATACTTTGAGAAAAAAAATGTTAATGACTAAGAAAAACAAATAGGGAACACTCTGGGTACCTCATGTCGTTCAATTCAAGTGTCAGATAACTGATTTAACCCTGATAGTCTAATTGCAACCATTGTACTAGGGAGCTCGTCACGAGCAGATCAATACATTATAGCAATCTGTTATACTTTTATCAATGTTTTGTAAAAAAAAATTGGGTTAATGGCAAATAAAATCACCACATTTTTCTGAATTGCAATTTAATCTAAACTTTTGAATAATTGCAAATAAAATCACCACCTTTAAATATTGTTGCAATTTAGACTTCAAGATAACTTCATTTACGCTCAAATTTGACGTTTCGAGATTAAATCGAAATAAAAAACAATGTTGTTTCATTAAGGGGGTGTCACATCAGCTAGCCAAGTCAAATTTGAGCACAAATGAAGTTGTCTTGAAGTCTAAATTGCAACAATATTTAAAGGTGGTGATTTTATTTGCAATTATTCAAAAATTTAGATTAAATTGCAATTTAGAAAAAGGTGGTGATTTAATTTGCAATTAACCCAAAAAAATTCCGAAATTTTGGTCATTTTTAGAAAATAATATTTTGAAAATTTTATATTTTAGATTCATATTTTTTTTTCAATAATTCTTTTCGGTTATGTTTTAAAAAAAATATAAAACAATATAATATGTGATTTAGTGGAGAATCATTAGTGACTTCGTGGTGGGTGCACGATTAGAATTTTAATGAGTTGTATTTTAATTTAATTGATAAAATGGTAATATAATTTTTTTCATGTAATTTTTTTTTTAAAACATTGAAGGTGAACTCATAAAGAAGAGAGTGTAAATAACCGTGACTTATTTGAAAACTCGGTCCATAGTCCATGGCATCATCCAACCCGTTTAAAATATTGAAATAAGTTACATGTTATATTTTCCTATCATAATGGGTAACCACTAATTAATTAATTACTGTGTATATGAGCCTATACCCAATTCCTAAATTTGATTAAGGGATTAGCTAATTACTATGAAATTAATAACAACACAAGGGACGTGTATGATTCATCTACAATTAATTAAATACTAATAATTAAGATCAACAATTTCATACCCCCTGTAAACTTTGGTCCTTTTCTTCCTATCCTCTCCTTAATATTCTTATTCTCTCACTTTTGTATTTCTAAATATGAAGTATGGAAGTTCATGTGAATATGGCTTCTCTGTGAAGTTTTTATTATTTATTGTAGTTATACTAATTAGATTAGCCCAAGTGGCCACATATATATGTACACGTTGCTATTAATTACATATATTTAATCTCTAGCTTAATTAATTACACGAGTCGCTGAATTCTAATAAAGTCCAAATAAATTATAATAGGTTCTCTCATCACTAATTAAGTAAAATCTGATCAACGATTCTCAATATTTAAAGACAATTAAAAGCAAGACAATTAAGTAGCACAAATGCAGCAAAAGCATGAATCACATTGACGAATATCACATTCTTTTAAAGTTGCCAACAAGCTAGCTAGTACCATATAATTTTCACTCTTCCTTTCTTTCTCTTTATGAAATCTCATAACCTAGATTTACGGTTTAATTTACACCCAATAACTGTAATACTTAATTCAAATCTCTACGATTTAAATGTAAAATAAAACTGATTATGAAGGTGAATAACACCAAATTAATATGTGACATATATATAGTAATATAAATAAATTAATTTCACACCTCATAAGTTTAGATTTTTAAATGTGACAAAATTCTTTCATGGTCTAAGTTCAAATCTCATTGAAAATAAATTTAACCATATTAAATTGTTCATTCGATAAGCCTCCTCTCCAAAGGGTATAGGCGATAATCCAACCTACAAGTGAGAGGGGTGTTAGAGAATTAATATTAATAAATTAATTATATAGGTAGTCTTCTCTACAAGTTTGAACTTTTAAATGAAATATAATTCTTTCACATAAACAATATTGTATAATGAAAATATTGAGGCTCGAATATCACACTCTGTCCTATGGTGCATCTAATTCTCTTTGACTAAAGCGCAATATTAATTAATTTATATATAGTTGCATACACAATAGTAGTTCGATTAATTAAATTTGAAAAAGAAAAAGAAAAAACACTCTCAAAGAATATCACAATACATTTTGAATCTCTAATTTTCCCACACCACCAATTATATATATAGTACGCAAGATGATTAAACAAGTACATATACTGGCAAATGCATGATGCATTTTTTTAATAATAAACTAGTCAAAAGAATAAGGAGTAACATGCAAACTCTAAATATCTTTATTTCTATAAATAGATGCAGTTTTTAGTTATTACATGTAACAGAGGAAGTTGAAAATTAACTTCTTTCAAATTGTTCAGACACTCATATATTTCAGTTATAGTAGTTAATTAGTGAGGTATGGCTGTAGGTGTGGCAATTCAAAGCGATGGGAAGCAGTATAATGGCAGAATTACAAGTTTTGTCCTGCTTTCTTGTATGGTTGCTGCCTCTGGAGGACTCATTTTCGGTTACGATGTTGGCGTCTCAGGTTCTTTCTCGTTTCGACTTTATTTACGAGTAATTTGTGTTTTATGGAGAAAACAGATCAAATTGTTGCTTGTAGTTTGACTAAACAGAGAAAGAAAATTGATGTATTTAAGTTGTTACAAAAATAGGATGAAATTATTATTATCTAAACTGATGTTTGTAATTTGAATTTGACATGAAGGTGGGGTGAGTTCAATGGAGCCATTCTTGAAGAAATTCTTTCCAGGGGTATATAGGAAAATGAATGAAGACACACATGTGAGCAACTACTGCAAATTTGATAGTCAACTCCTCACAATCTTCACATCCTCCCTCTACTTAGCTGGTCTATTCTCTTCGTTTCTTGCTTCACACGTCACGTGTAGATACGGTCGAAGGACCTCGATTATCATTGGCGGCCTTTCCTACATGATCGGCGCTGCACTTGAAGGTGCATCCAACAACCTCTACATGTTGATATTCGGTCGTATCCTCCTTGGCGTTGGCCTCGGTTTTACTAACCAGGTACGTCGTCGTATTGTTTAGTCAACACGGATTTTATATTCCACTTTAATATTTCATTACTGTTTTGTCAACAAAGCATCATAAACTGATTATTTCTGTACTTGGACCGTTAAAAAACAAATCCTCAAGAAGTCTTCAAAATTAAGGATTAAAAACAAATGAAAAAAGTGTCACGTCATGAGGATTGTACATTTAATTGAAGGACTAATCATACATAACATTTTTTTGTTTAATGAATTGCAGTCAGTGCCACTATACCTTTCAGAGATGGCACCCTCAAAATACAGAGGAGCTTTCAACATTGCATTTCAAATCTGCATCGGCCTCGGCCAAAACGTGGCAACTCTTATCAACTACGGCACGCAAAAGATCGAAGGTGGCTACGGGTGGCGCATCTCTGTGGGGATGGCTGGAGTCCCCGCGGCATTACTCGCCTTCGGGGCGCTTTTCCTCCCGGAGACACCCAACAGCCTCATCCAATACGGCGACGACAACGATAAGGCCAAGGCCAAAATACTGCTGCAGAAAATCCGAGGCACAGACGACGTCCAGGCCGAATACGACGACCTCAACGAAGCAAGCTATGCTGCAAAATCAGTGCAAAATCCATTCGTCAATCTCCTGCAAAGAAAATACAGGCCTCAACTTATAATGTCAGTTGCAATTCCCTTCTTCCAACAGATAACCGGAATCAACGCCGTCTCATTCTACGCTCCCATTCTCTTCCTAACACTTGGCTCAGGCGAAAGTGCGGCCCTCTTAGCTGCAGTAATCACGGGCTTCGTCGGATTGTCCTTCGTGGTGGTTGCGTTGTATTTAGTGGATAGAATGGGGAGGAGGCCTCTGTTCCACATAGGTGGAGTTCAAATGTTCATTTCTCAAATGATGGTTGGTGCAATCATGGCCACTAAGTTAGGTGATCATAATGTTATTAGCAAAGGCTATGCCTTGTGTGTACTTATCCTGATTTGTGTCTACATTTCGGGCTTCGGGCTTTCCTGGGGCCCGTTAGGGTGGGTCGTCACGAGTGAGATTTTCCCGTTGGAGATACGATCAGCTGCGCAGAGTATCGTGGTGGCGACCAATCTTTCAATGACTTTTATAATGGCGCAGATTTTTCTGGCAATGTTGTGCCATATGAAGTCCGGGATTTTCTTCTTCTTCGGAGCGTGGGTACTAGTGATGTCTGCGTTCGTGTATTATTTGCTCCCTGAGACGAAGAACATTCCGATTGAGAAAATGGATAGAATTTGGAGGGAGCATTTTTTCTGGAAGAGGTTCGTTGATGGTGGGGAAGATGATGAGGGTTGGAAGAAAGTGGCAGCATGATTATCATAATCTCCATTGTTGTTCAAACTGTGTGTGTGATTGCTTCTTTCCAGCAATGAAAAAAAATGTGTATCTCTTTAACTTCAAAATAAATATTATTGTAGGAAGTAATGGGTTTTCATACTCATGTTAAATAAAAATTATTAGATGGGTTAAACGTTAATTTTTTGGGATGCAAGTGGATCCTTAAAACAAAATGCTAAGGACGTAACATTGACTCTTTAGATAAGATGGGGTGAATTTGGATATGTGACTCGTCTAGTGAAGGACAAAGATCGTTATTTCACATTTCGTGCTTTTGCTCACATATTCATTTTCCTTTAACCTCACTTTTCATTTTCATCACATATATCACCAACTCAACTTTTTTAGCCAAATATCACTTTTTAAGCTCTTGGGGATCTAGTCCCTCTTTTCTTTCCTTTCTTTTCTCATGATTTTTTCTTTCTTTTATCTTTTTTTTTTTTTCCTCAACTCATTCCAATCTTTCTTAAACCAAAGTCATTTAAGCACATATTTTTTCCACTTCATCTTTTATCCTCCACTAAATATGGATGTCAAAGTCTCAAAGAAGCCTAAGTGGTTAAACATTGTAGTTTGCCAAGAAACGTGAGAATTCAAGCTCAAACGGGTTAACTACGGAAATATTACTTTGGTTTTTAGAAATTTTGGCTAAGTGAATTTTTAGAACAAAAGATGGCCTAAATCACATCACAAAGTTTCACACAATCATGGTCTCAAACTAGAACTTGGGCAAGTTCTAGAATCACTAGCAATGACACAATCCACTCTCAAATGAACTAAATCGGCCTAATGTTCGATTTAAGACTCAATTCTCACCGGTTCACTCAATGAACTCATACATTTATCAATTATCTCCCCAACAACAACATGTCATTCACTCATAGCATCAAAAACCAACAAAGGTGAACACAACATAAGCACTGTAATCCATCACCAATCATGCACGCATTCAAAGAAAAGAAATCACCAGAACTCCTCAATTATGGAATTCAAGAACCACCAATGTTCACATTTCACAACAAATACCCACTACCCAATAACATGATCAAAGTCAACTTTAACCAATATAAGCACATAAGATGCAATTTGTGCGCCGATGCAAAATGTGACTCAAGTAGAATGATGAACCGATGTGAGGGGCATCAAACCAGTGAAGTAAAAATAGAAAAATAACTCCCCCAAACATAGAATTTTAGTATGTAAAAATTCTAAGTTTGGGGCTACAATTTGTTACCTCCCTCCTTGCACATCCAAAGCTTTTCTAAAGGATCACCATTGCACCAAATGCTCTCCACTTCCATAGTTGACTTTGATTCTCCTCTCCATTCTCTAGGAGGTTGGATCATCCATGTTCACTCTCCACATCTACAAAATTAACTAAGTTATCAAACAACTACTAAAAACAAAGCAAAAATAAAATGAAAGCAATAAAATCTTGGGTTGCCTCCCAAGTAGCACTATTTTTAACGTCCTATGCCGGACGGATTCTCTTGAGATTGATGTTTCATGTCACCCCACCATCATCCTTATCTTTATACTTCTCCACTCCTCCATTATACTTAGATCCTTTGAAACAATTCCAAGGCACTCCACCCGGTTTTTCAATCTTCTCATACCACCGTGACTTCTCTTTCACCTCCAAACTTGCATTAGTGACTTTTCAGTTTTTAAAAAAAAAAAAAAACTCCCCCAAACTTGGCTCTCTTGCCTATCTCCAAATCTTTTGTTTCCACCTTGGAATTTTCTTCTACAAGATTGATCTCGAACTCTTCTTCAATCTTCTCTTTCACGGATGTTTGATGGTGATTTCTTTTGGGGCACGCATATTCTTCATCTTCATCATCATGGAATTTTACGGCTCTATAAACGTTAAAAGATATATTCTCATCACCAACATTTAATTCAAGCTCTCCATTTCTCACATTGATGATAACTCCCTCGGCTGCTAAGAACGGTTTTCCCAAGATCAAGGGGATTGCCATGTCTTCTTACATGTCAAACACCACAAAATTAACCGGAAAGATGAATTTTCTCACTTTTACAAGTACATCCTCGACTATGCCTAAGGGATATGCCATTGAGCGATCCAAAAATTGAAGATTAATGGTTGTAAGATTCAATTCTCCCAAGCCAAGTGATTTGAAGAGTGATAAAAACATGAGGTTTATGTTTGCTCCAAGATCACACAAAGCACGATAAGTTACCTCTCTGCCAATTACACATGGTAATGTAAATGAACTGTGATCCCTTAACTTTGGAGGTAGCTTAGGTTGAATGATTTCACTACACTCTTCGGTGAGGTTCACGATTTCAAATTCTTCCATCTTTCTCTTATTGTACATAATCTCCTTAAAAAACTTGGCATAGTGGGGCATTTTCTCAAGAGCCTCCGCAAAGGGAATGTTGATGTGAATCTTTTTAAACACCTCCAAGAATTTGACAAATTTTGCATTCAAACCCGTCTTCTTAAGTCGTTGAGGATATGGAAGTTGAGGTTTGTATGGAGGTGGGGGCTTGTAGACATCATTCTCTTTCTCACTTATTTTCTCTTTTTCTTCTTCAATATATTTCTTCTCAATTTTTCTTTCTTGTTGCTCCTCTTCATCATCTTCCTTTGGCATCATGGGCCCTTTATAGCTCGTTCCATTCCTCAAATTGATAGCTTTTATTGGTCCGGAAAGGAGTATAACACAAGTGTATTGGGGGAGGGGGGGGAAATGCACTTGTGTATGCAAATTCTTTTCTTTTTAAGCAAATCAGGCTATCAGGAGAGTTGTCTAGTTAACTTCTCTGAGTATGTATAACTTTGTTCAGATAATCAAACTACTGAGAACTATGAAGTAATCAGTTGAGTAACTATCTAAATAAGTTATAAGTGCGGAATTATGGTTGGCCCTTTATATTTAAACTCCTTTTAATTTTGAAAACATTCTTAACACTTAAACAGGTTTCAGGGGACTTGTCCCAAAACTGTCTTGCACAATCAATGTTGGTTATCTTTTAAAGATCAGTTTGTGTGCAGTGTATGAATGTGTTACTTGTATGAAATGACTTGAAAGTAAATAACACGAGAGTTTATAGTGGTTCAGAGACTCAAGCTCCTACATCCACTTCCCTGATTTAACAAGATAATTCCTTCACTTGGAATTAACTTGTTTTAGTGCCAAGGTGCACTGATCAACCACACTACTCCTTAGTGCCTTGATCCCTGAGAATTCAGAGTCCTAGTACTCTCTCAACTCTCGACTCTGAACTAAACTGTTCTTCTCTTGACAGATCTAGTTCTCACACTTCTACAACAACACTTCTAACTTTCCTTGAAAGGTTTAAGGGTTAAGGTTTGTTCCAACTAGTTTGAGATATCCTTTACAATGAAGTATTGTATAAGGATATGATATCTGTATAAGCTTTGAATGATATACAGTGGGTTCATCTTAGTTGGTAACTTATGGAAACTTAAGAATGATGTATTCTTTTTGCTAGAGCTTAAAGGCTTGTATGCTTGAATGCTTGTAGTTTCCACACCTTGAATGGTTTCCATACTCCAGTATTTATAGAGCAAATTTGAGGATTTTTCCGTTGGAAAGACAACCTCAAATTGTCATTAGTGTCCGTAATAACCCGCGTTGGGCTATAACGTATGTCATGGGGGTCGTTATTCCGTTTTCACTACTCATCAAATAGGAAATCTATTTTTCGCGGTCCTAGTTTTGTGATTTTGTAACGTGTTACTCATAAATAAATGTTCTTACAATCGATTTGATTGAGAAATATTATGTATTATAACTTGTACAATATATTTAAAATATGAATGAGTTGCTAATTGATTAACTAATGATGTTTTTATCTGATGATCATGACAATTCAAAATGCACCAAAAACCAATGACATGCTTCAAATAAGGTTCTAGAAGTTATACAATGCAGATACCCGTATCTACGAAGTTGTTAGTGCCTATAACGACCCGTGTTGGGCTATAACATCATGCGGGTCGTTATTCCGTTTTAAAGAGTTTTCAACTCATTTTATATGTTCGTATCTACACACTACTTGTACTAAACATCACGTAGAGGTGGAGAAATTGCCAGTATAGGGTCGTCAGTGCCCGTAACGATCTGCATTGGGCTATAACGTCATGCATGTCGTTATTCAGTTTTAAGTGAAACAACGACAAAGACAGAGGCATCGACGAAGATGAAGATACATGAATTTGTCTTCCTTGAACTTTGCATCTTGAGGACAGATTCCTTGAAAGTGACATGTCTTCAACTTGGGAAGTAAACGGCTAAAACTTCTTGTCTTGACTTAAATGCACTTTTCCCAATGTCTGACTTGAAGATTCAGCAGTCAAACAAGTAGACATTTTTCCTGATCATTGATCCATGATTAAGGACCACATTCCTTATGTTCAGGACTGATCTGCACTCAAGCTTATCTTCTTCAGCTGACTTGGCTTATCAGCAGTGTTGGCTAGCTTCTTCAGTTGAGTTGGCTTCTCATCTTCACTGAATTATCTTGAATAACTTCTAAGGGCATATCTTCCATATCAGCGAAGTTGACCTCATCAGCACAGCTGTCACTTGACTTAGACTAATTTTGAGCTTTTCTGATTTAGTGTGCTGGTTAACTCTACTGATCATCTCTTCTGATTTTAATAGAGTTCTTATCAGTAGGCTTGGTCCAATTTATGTGATCTTCTATCATTGGCCATACAGAGAGGTTAACTCTTCTAATCCTACTCTGTTGATTCTGTTATCAGCACAGTTGAACTCTTCTGATCTTGTATTATCAGCATGGGTGAAGTCTTCTGATTCTGAGCCTTGAGGAACTTGATTCTTGTGATCTTTTTAGCTTGTGTTCCCCCTCAACTTTTGCATCTAAACATCTATCAGCTGCCTAAACATGTCAGTTGTTCAACTAGCCTGATCTATATGTTCCAACATTCCTGAAACATACCAATTGAAATTTGACTTATCTTACATGGCATGTGTTAAGGGGTTTTGGTATCTTAATCAAAATCTCATTTTATTCCCAACAATTTCCCCCTTTTTGATGATGCCAAAACCTATACAATGGTGACTTGACTATACTATTACATATCTTCAATAGAGATGACTAAGTCAAATTTCCTGAAAGAAAGTGTTAGTACAATCACATTTTAAGCACACATAGGTTAAGTCAGGAAAGTTGAGATAATGAGATGTTATCTCTTGAAGCAAAATGGTTAATTTTCATTGATAATCATTTAAGCATTACAAATCATGATGATAGTCAATTAACCAATCAGAGCATGTGATCAGAGCAAAACACATAAACATCAACAACATAAGTAAATTGGGAACAAGGGAAACTTAGCAGTTTCAGAGATCATCTTCAGGAGGTGGCACCATCCCATGTTACTGCTACTCACAGAGGCGAGTACATTGAAGCCTTTGTTGGTGGAAAACGGATCAAGCTATCCAAAGAGCTACTGGATAAGGTGCTTAAATTGAAGCAGGGTTCAATTGATGTGGAACTCTATGCTTCTGGCCAAGAGCTTAGATACCTTAGTATCTTTTGCGGAAAGAAATTGAAATTGAATAGTGATGGCAAGGTGCCGGCAGTAAAGAAGAAGCGGTTGTTGCCAAAGTACAAGACCCTACTGGACATTGCAAGCAAGATGGTACTTGGTGTCACAAGTAGCTTCGATGCAGTCACTCAGCAGAAGACAAGAGTGATGGCTGCCATTTATGATGGTATTACTGAAGGTAATTGGCAGAAATTGTTCATGGATCGATTGATGTACTTTGCGAAATATGTTAAGGTGGACAGTGAGACCAGAGAATGGACGGTCAATGCAACTGTTGGCTTTGGAAATAAGCTAAGTATACTTCTACCCTTCTTGTTGTCGAATAAGAAAGATTGGAGCAAGGGCAAGACATTCCATGTGTTAAAGCATTATTTGAGGAAATATGTTGTGGATAGGAAAAAGAAAGGAAGGATTGTTGAGAGAAAGTAATATCATATCAATCTGAAGGATGCCATGATAGAAGCTAAGTCTTCTGGTGAAGAGTCTGAAGAATCAGACAAGGAAGCTCATGAAGGTGGAACCAGTGGAGCACTGGTTGAATATGTTTCAGATGAGGCTTTGATTGAGCCTGTTGAAGATTCTGAAGAAACAGAATCAGATGAGTCTTTTTTAGGAAGAAATGGAGACAGAAGAAGAATACAATGAAAGAGTTCGCAAGCTCCGGGAATCATTGCATGTCCCCTCTTCTCCACCGCCCTCTACTCGTCTAATGGCTGAATCAAGCTCTCCTCCAGCCAATAAGGCTAGAACGGTTAGTACATCTAACGTTTCTGCATTTATTCTTTCTCCTCCTTCTATTCCGATCAAAACCAAGGCAAGAACACTTCGTTCTCGTGCCAAACCTGGTCCCAAGCACTCCTAAGTTTGTGCAACGCCTAAGCTCACTTTTAACCCAAGACACTACTATATTTGCATCAGCTGATACTTCGACAGCTGATATACTAAACCAAGTCACATTACAGCCCCCAGAAACCACAATCCAAAATTCATCCTTACCCACAACAGAATATGTTGACCCTAACCCGTCTAATTTGGGAACTCCACAAGCTGACACTTCGGCTATTGAGTTGAGGACCTCACTCACTCAAACCCCTCCCAAAAACAGATTTCCATCCCTGGTTAATTACCCAATGTGTCCACGAGAGAAGAGACTTCGTGCACAGATGACCAGAAACTTGAAAAATATTTTGTCATCGATTAATATCGATACAAGTTCGGAAGCATATGAGAAGCTGATCCGAGTTTGCACATGGGTTACTTTGAGGGAAGGCCCTTGTGAAGATATATTTGAAGTTATCACTGGCATGGGTGGAATTGCCAATTTTCAAGACTGGGAACTTGAACAGAAAGAGATCAGTGGTGTAAGAAAGCATGGTGAATTGTGATCATCAGAAGCCTTGACCAATCTAGTCAAGAGATTGTTGAATATTTATGATGAAGTACTGCCAAATTCTGTCAGAATGGATGTTGGTATTCAAGTTTCTGAAAAAATGCTCATTGATGATGAATCTGAGACAGGAATCGGTGATCCGATTATTCTTTTGGATGACTTGTCATGTCATTTTCATGGACTCGTATTCAAAATCAGGCTGGATTATGCTCTTGAACCTAGAAGTGCTATTGGTCAGATCACAAGACAATTCGAGAAGTATTTTGTTCAAGAATCATGTGCTTATGTTGCAAAGATTATTCAAGCAGTTTTAAAGGAAGCAGGTGAATCTGAGAGAAGGGCTAAGAAAGCAAGGTTAGCAATTATTCCTTACTCTATTCCTTTAAATTTGAAAGCATTAGCAGGAAGTGTGCTACCAGTAGAAGAAGATGAGGAGATCTTGTTTACTGAGTTGAAGTTAGTAGAAGTTCTTGTTGCTGATGAGATTATTGAAGATGTTGTTACTGAAGAAATTGTTCAGACAACTATTACTCAAGATATGTCTTTTGATCAATTGAAAAATGATCTTAGACAAGTGGTGAAATCATCTATAGATGAGTTTCTGAAAGCAGATGTGAAGATAGTCCTTCAAGAATAGAACAGTTCTCTAGTAACTGATTCTAAGGAAATGATCATGAATGAAGTTAATCAACTTGATACTGGGTTTAGACAGGAGATGTTTAATCAATTAGAGACATTTCTACAGAATCAGGTGGAATATTCTGAGAAGAGTTCAGTTGATTTTGCAAAAGTTCTGGCAACTGAATCTTGGAAATTGGAAAGAGTCTATAGGACTAAAATCGAGATTGCAGATGAGCAAAGAAGAGAGGCGTATGCTCAATTGCAAGAGGCCATATCACATTGACTGAAATAAGAGAACAGAACAAACTATTGAAGCTAACTACTACTCACTTTAAGAGTGAACTCAACTTTACTTCTAAGAAGCTTGAGTACACTACTGATCGTCTTGAGAAGTTGAGTCAAGATGGAAGTCATCAGAAGCATATTGAGAAGGCAACTAATCTGTTGAAGAAGATGGTACAAGAAGAGATGGCTCGTTTTACTTCTCTTTTCACCTTGAAGACAGCTGATGAAGCCAAAAGGGGGGAAGAAGTGAAAGAGCAAGTGGAAGTTGAAGAAGAACATACTGAAATTCAGCAAGCGCAAAGTCGACCTAGAAGAGGCAGACTAGTAAAGGCTCACGTGAAAGAACAGATGACTGCTGAAGAGGTCAAGAGAATTTCTAAAGGCGAAAGAAAGTTATCTGGAGAAAAGGTTCAAACAAGACGAGTAAAGAGAAAGCTTGAAACAAGAGAACCATCGGTGAAGAAATCATTAGGTCAGATGCTTGCTGATATTGATGATGTATCGATTCACAAGAAACAGAAAATAGAAGATGATAAATATGCAAACAAGAAAGTGTTAGGAAAACACATTAAGAAGCTTCAAGACATCAAAGCAAACCCAGAAGAAATTGAAGACGCTTTTATTGACAAATTCATTGATGCTGAGCATAATAAGATTTGGAAAGTTGTGAAAAATAAATGGGAAATTGCTCACTGGATCGTAAGAAGATATGGTGAAATATCTGTGAAAGATAAGTTATTTGTGAATTTTGAGAAATTCATGGAAGCTGAAGATAAAAACTTATGGAATCTGATTATGTGTATTGTTACTGCTGTTGGATATAATATTATGTCACCAGAATTTCCTAAGTGGGAAACACCAATGCTAGGTTCTAGAAAGAGAATTGATTTCAATGCTATCAAGAAATTCGAAGAGAATGTTCTTGAAGATGAGAAGATTGAAAATGAAGATCATATCTATGAGATTCATAAGAGAATTCTCAGTGCGTTCCAGGTACTAGATGAAGAAGCAAAGACAGATAGTGGTGGAAGCATTGGATGAAGTGAAGTATGATTTTCTTACTCTACTTATTTTCATTTTGATATTTTCATTAAGTAATTGTAATTGATCTGATCTACTACTCTTATGAATGAAAAGATGAATATTTTGATGTTTATATAAGATAACTACTTAACTGGTCTATTTACTTAAAATAATTCAAGTAGTTTTGGCTTCATCAAAAAGGGGGAAATTGTTGGGATATGAATCCTGAAAGACAAGTCCTAATTGGTGAAAGTATAGTTTTGATAAGCCAAAAAGAGAACTTGAATATATTCTAAGTGTTGACTGATATGTTATGGAAGTCGTCTTGTATGAGACAAGATCAGATGAGTTAAAGTAAAACAGAAAATACACTAAGTATAAAAAGAATAGTTTACTATAGGATTTTATGATAAGCTATAATCATTGTATAGAAGCTTATGGTTTATGTTTTATGATGTAATAGTTTATAGGATGACTAAGCTGTGTTATAAACCTTAAAGTAATGTAATAGTCTAGATAGGTTAGTTGATAAGACAAGAAAAGTTCTACAAGACAAGTCAAGACTATGAAGACAAGAAGACTTGTGCAAGACAAGACAAGTGCTGCAGAAAGATGAAATATTCTAAGTACAGAATCTGAAAGAAGACAAGTCAAATTAAGGTGTAGATATTTGTATCAAAAGGAAGATATGAAGTTTGTTATGAATAACAACAGAATAACTGACGTATTTAAGAGATACATATCAAGAAGGAACGGTTACAAAGTTTGTTGGAAGAAGTTATCAAGAAAAGGTTGTTGGATAACAAACTTATCTTGAATTAAGAAGTCTATATATAGTCGAAGACATTCAACGTTTGAGACTACTGAAAGACTATTGAGCGTTTACTGAAGAGATTCAAAGAAAGGAAAACTCGCAGAGTTCAAAGCAAAGTTTGAAGATCAAAGAAGAAGCCCAGAAAAGACAAGTCTACGAAGAAGAATGCTTACTAAAGAAAACAGAGAAGTTTTTCATTATTGTTTTTAGATTTACACAAGGTGCTAGTTACTTGTAAAATAGCTAGTTGTTAGATCGAAGATATATCTGGAGATATAGTCGAAAAGATCGAAGTCTTATTTCTTGGGACTTAAAACCACAAGACAAGTTAATAAAATTTCACGACTGGAGTTGTGAGAGTGGATGTAGATAAGTTGTCGAACCACTATAAATCTTGTGTTGTTTACTTACTGCATATATTGGTTAATGGTTAATTAATTGATTACTTGAAAAGATAAAGTTGACATATTTACAGAATAGACAAGTGAGATATTTTCGTGTATATTTGAGTATAATTCATAGGGCTCATAAAGTGTTAATTATGCATATACAATCTCTGATATTTTGAAAAAGATTTAAAAGTCTATTCACCCCTCCCCTCTAGACTTTTCTAGCTTATTCAATCTTAAACACTCAACTTTGGGACCAACAGTGGTTATTCATGTGCTTTAAAAGCAGGATGAGCTAATTGAAATTGATGTTATTGAGGAAGAGCAATAATTGGTTGAGGATGTTGTTGTCCCTGTTCACATGATTTCAATTGAAGATTTGAAAGATGATCTTGAGAAAGTGATTAAGGATTCAGTGGACAAATTCTTATATTCAGATGTCAGGCAAGTACTGATAGAGCAGAACAGATCTCTTGTACATGATTCAAAGTTGTCTTTCAGAAAGAAGTGAGTCAGTTGGATGTTGATTGCAGACAAGGCATGGTGAATCAGCTAGAGAAGTTCGTACAAGATCAAGTTCGATTTGCTGCACAATGTTCAATAGATTTTGCGAAAGAGTTGGCTACTCAATCAGAGAAAATGGAAAGAGTCTACAGGACTAAGATTGAGATTTCTGATACACAGAGAAAAGAAGCTTATGCTCAACCAAGAAGCCAAAACTCAAGTTAATTCTTTGAAAGAACATATCTCAAGAATGGAATTGATAGTTGGTCATTTGAAGAATGAAGTGTCAATTTCCACTTCAAAACTTGAGTGGACTTCAGATAAGTTGGTAAAATTTGTGAAGGCTGATAGTCATCAAAAATTGGTCAAGGCTACTACTGAGATGATGAAACAAGTAGTCTTACATGAAATGACTAAGTTTACTTCTCTCTTTACCTTGAAAGCTGTTGATGAAGCCAAAATGGGGGGAAGATAAGTCAGAAAAGACAGCTGAAGTTGAAACTATTGAAAGAGTTCAGACTAGAAGAGGCAGACTAGTAAAGGCTCATGAGAAAGAACAGATAGCTGAAGAAAAGAACAAAATTGTTAAAGGCAACGGAAAAATGTCTGAAGAAAAGATTCCTATCAGACAAGTCAAGAGGAAACTCGAAATAAATGAACCATCTAGTGAATCTAAAAAGAAGACTACTGGACAAATGATAGCTGATATTGATGTTGAATCAATTCAGAAGAAGTAGAAAATTGAAGAGGATAAATATGCAAACAAGAAGGTGTTGGGAAAACACATCAAGAAACTTCGTGATAGCAAGGTTGATGCTAAAGTTTTTAAGGATGCTCATATCGATAAATTCATTGATGCAGAACATAAAGAAGTATGGGAAGTTGCTAAGAAGAAATGGAAAATTGCTCATTGGATTATAAGAAGATATGGAGAGCTACCATCGAAAGATGACATGTTTATTCACTTTGAAAAATTCATGGAAGCTGAAGATTTTAATCTTTGGAAGTTGATCATGAAGGATGTTTCCGCTATTGGATATAACATTTTATCTCCAGAATTTCCTAAGTGGAACACGCCTATGCTGGCATCTGGAAACAAAATCGACTCCAATGTTATCAAGAAGTTTGAAGAAAAGGTTCTTGATGAAGAGAATATCAACGATGAAGATCACATCTGTGAAATTCAAAAGTGGATACTGGATGCTTTTCAGGTACCAGACAAGGAAGCAGAAAGTGATGGTGATGGTAATATTGTTTAAGTAAGAAGTTTATTTCATTTTGATATTTTGCTAAGTATTTGTAATCTATCTGATCTATTTTGATGAATGAAAAAGATGAAATATTTTGATGATCTATATAAGATAACTACTTAAGTGATCTACTGAATTAAATAATTCAAATCTTTTTGGCTTCATAAAAAAGGGGGAAATTGTTGGGATATGAATCCTAATATAAGTTCTATTTGATGATGAGATGATATTTGATAAGCCAAAAAGAGGACTTGAATATATTCTAAGTGTTAACTGGTCTGTTATGGAAGACGTCTTGTATGAGATAAGATCAGATGAGATGAAGTAATAATGAAATATGACTAAGTATAAAAAGACAGATTACTTTGTATAAGATTTTATGATAAGCTTGAATTGTTGTATAGAAGTTTATGTTTATATTTTGTTAATGATTGTAATAGTCTTTAGGATGACTAAGCTGATCTATAAAGTTTAAAGTAATGCAATAGACTAGAATTGGTCTTATATAGAATCAATTTCTTATAAGGAATTGAGTTGACTTGGTCAACTTAAATTCTAAATATTCAAAAATATTGTGAACCCTAAATATTCAAGAATATTGTGAATAAAATTTTTGACTTGGTTAATTTTTTTTTTTATTATTATTTTTTTTTTTTTTTGTAATTTTTTTATTGGTAATTTTTTTTCGAAATTGTGTGTGTTGAAAAGTGTAAGTCAATATTACTAAAAAGTGTAACACAATATTACTAAAAAGTGTAACACAATTTTTTTATTAAAAAGTGTAAGTCACTTTAATTGAAAAGTGCAATACAACTTTTAATAAAAAGTGTAAGTCAATATAACTAGAAAGTGCAAGTTAGTATAACTAGAAAATGCAACACAATATTATTAAAAAGTGCATGTCAATATACTTGAAAAGTGCAACACAATATTTAATTTTAATGAAAAGTGTAACAAAATACGACTAAAAGGTGTAACATAACATTACTAAAAAGTGTAAGTCACTATAACTGAACATATTGTTCGAAATTGTAAGTCACGTACTACAACTGAAAAGTACAACAAAATATGACTAAAAGATGTAGCATAACATTACTAAAAAGTGTAAGTCAATATAACTAAAAAATATTGTTAAAAATTGTAAGTCACTACAACTGAAAAGTGCAACAAAATATATCTAAAATGTGTAACATAACATCACTAACAAGTGTATGTCATTATAACTGAAATTATTATTGCAAATATTGTAAAATGCATGTTATACTTTTTTTTATTTTCAGCATGCACTTTTATAATTAATAAAAAATATATGTGAAAATTGTTATCTAAAATGTGTAACATAACATCACTAACAAGTGTATGTCATTATAACTGAAATTATTATTGCAAATATTGCAAAATAAGATGCTAAAAAATTGTAAAATGCATGTTATACTTTTTTTTATTTTCAGCATGCACTTTTATAATTAAAAAAAAATATATGTGAAAATTGTTAGATGTGAGAGTTGAACACTAGACCTCAAAGTAAAAGACTATTCTTAACAGTTTAAGCTACATAAATTATCATACTTGTTTTTCACGTATTTTATTTTTATTGTTAATCCTACCCATTTTTTAAATAAAATTACTTTTTTGTGTAATAAAGTAGTGACATTTATTGTAATATTATGATGTTATAAGTGAAGTGTTTAAAATTTTGTTATTTTAGGTAATGTGCATTCAAGTATAGGACGCTAAAAATGGTAAAATGTGCTTTTAAGTATGGAACGGAGGGAGTATATAGTTTTGAATAGTAAACTTCATATATAGAGTTTACTATTCAAAACTCTATTTCAAATGTTCAAAATAGAGTACGGTTGGAGGGAGCAAAACTCTATAAATGAAGTTAAACTTCAATTATAGCGCCCTACTGCTAACAAAAAAATGTCAAGGAGCTCTTAATTAAAGTTGTGAGGAATAGCTTGACGAGAGAATAATAAATTGTTTTCTTAGTAATATCACGTTAATTCAAACCTAAACTCAATTTCATGCCTACTTTCGACTGCCTTTATTTATTTATTAGTTGTGTAGCACCCCAATTATTGAGGTGTTAATTAAATATTAACCCGTATTTTTATGGTTTGTTTTTAATTTCAATGGTGGTAATTAATGGCATTTTCCGACCCCATATTATTCTATTAAGGCCATCTCCAACCCTTGAACTCAAATTGCCACTAAAATCTTCAATTTGTCATCAAATTTGAGTCAAACAGTAAAATCATCTCCAACCATTCAACTCAAATTTAATTATATCAATAAGAATATTTTCAATTTTAACTTTTTATATTCCATTTTATCAAATATTTTTTTATAATCAAATATATAATTTAATTTTGTAGAAAGTATGTTTTTTTATTTATTGTATTTTATAATTTAAATTATATGTCTACATATTAATAAAATATTACAATACAACAAATTTATATATTTTCAATTTTCAATTTTTAAAATATTATAATATTAATGTTGCATAATATCGAGTACAAAATAATAATAAATATAAAATTAAATACTCCCCCATTTTAAAAAGTTTGTCGTATTTGTCATTTTGTATAGACTTAAGGAACATATTTTTTTGACACATTTAACCCTCATTGACCTTTTCTTTCTATATCACACTCTTACCTTTTAAAAGAAAGTGAGAGAAAATTAATCATTAATATATTTCCAATTAAAAGTGATATTGTAGAAGTTACAAAAGGACATTTTATGAAAATTCGTGGTAAAAATAGAAAATACGACAAATTTTTTGAAATAAAAATAAAGACCAAATGCTACAAAATTTATAAAACGGAGGGAGTAATACTATATATGTATGATATTAATGTATCATAATATTAAATAAAATATAAACCATAAATACATTTTTAGAAAAAACAAATATTTCAATCTAAAATAAAAGAAATCACTATAAAATGAAATTTGAGTTTGCGTTTGTGAACAGTAGGTGGCAAATTTGCCACATACTATTCAATTGTGGCAAATTGAGTTGAATATTGCCACTGCGTTGGAGGAGGATTTCCCACTTAAATTGCGTTTGGGTAGTGGCATTGGAGATGCCCTAAGTAGGGAAATAAAAAAAGAGAGGCTGATTGCAAATTTTGACTATGTATAAAGGTAGTAAAAATAATTATTCGTCAAAAGTTCAATCATTAAATAAGGAGTAATTATCCAGAAAAGCGTCAGATCTGGAAAAGTTGTCATTTGATTCCGTCACTATTTAATTAATTCCCTATATTAACACTCTCATACCCCAACTTTCTAATAAACAAATAATTTCTCTCTCCTCCACATACAAAACCTTATACTTTTTCTTTTTTCATACTTTATCAACAACCCACCCCAACCTTTCAAATATATTATTTTTTAATTATATATTATCTATAATTAATTTTTATTATATTTAAAAGATTTAAGAAACCTATTAAATTATTTGAAATTAATAATTTATAAATTGTAATAAAAATACATTTTACTATACAATTAAAATAAAATACAATCTAAAAAATAAAATTAAATTAAAAGAGTTGAAAATTTGAAATACAATATAGTAAATAAACAAATAGATGCATAAAATACGACAATGTAAAAAACAAAAATTACATATTTAACTGCCAAATTTCTGTCATATGTTCATAAAAGATTGAAAATTGAAAAATAATTTGAATGACTTGCATCATGATAGTGTAAAATTTTAGAGAAAGTGAATTGGAAGAGAATATGAAATTATGATCCAAAACATATTGGTCTCTATTTATACACACAAAAAAAATTATAAATTTTAATATAATATATATATATTTTTTATTAATAATATTATAAAATTAAAATTATAAAAAAATTTCAACACAGTGTTAAATATCCAATTAGAAAGGAACACATGGCATAATGTGGTTGGACTTTTGGGCCAAGCCTTGAAGGCTTCCGAGGACCTGGTCACATAATTTAATTTCATTTTGAATTATTTTCTTTTATTTTATTTTTTTGTCTTCTATCGGTGGAGGGGCGTCACGCCCTCCCCGATAAACTCAGCCTAAGACAAAAGATCAAGTTTTTTTTTTTTAATGTAATACCATCAATTCGCGTCAATCTAGCTAGTCTAGCAACAATGGGGATTCAAGCACAAGCCATGTAAGGAATTAATTTAATTTCATCAACAACAAAAAATTGTGTATCTACATTTTGACTTTCATATAGTATTAAATAGATAGTGGGTTGTTAGATGCATAGGTGAAAAATGAAAAAAATAAGAAAGAGAATGAAAAAAATGTATGAATAATTGTTAATAGTGGTGAGTAAATTTTTTTTTAAATGAATAATTTTTAATGGAACATTTAAAATTAAAAAAAAAAATGTAACTATTGTAGAGGGAGTATAAAATTTTCATTTTTTAAAATTAATGGTGAATATATTGATGAAGATTAATATTAAGGTTTGATTTGGTAGGGTGGATAAACCCAAAATAGGTGAGTAATTTGAGTCAAGATGGATGTCTAGTTAAGCCTAAAATAAAATTTATGTCCACCACGTAAAAATAACAATTGTGTGTATATCAAATTATCGAAATTATATATAGACATCTCAACATATCTAGCAAATATATATTGGTCCTAGATTCTAACGTTATACTAGCCTATAAATTTTTTAATGAAAAATTTATAGACAGACGGAGGAAAGTATCAGATAATTTAGATTTGGACATTTTGGCGTTGTTACGATTGTCAATGATATTCGACTCCGATTAGACGTCTCCAATCACAAGCAAAATAATCGACCAATATTCAATCCAACGAAAGCATGGCAATTCACAAATATAAACGAAAACGAAAAACAGAGCACAAGAAGATTTAAGTGGTTCGATCAACGTGATCTACATCCACTGGACACACGACTTCAATTTGATTAGTATAAGAGATGTTTACAAACACTCATCACTCGGAAAGGGATTTATCCTCACTTCGCTCGTGAACTCTCAACTCTCAAAACGAATGCTCGTACGCGTCAAGAATTACAATTACAAGTAATGGGGTATTTATAGGTTGTCAAGGGTGATTGCAGCGTGTGTTGAAAGCGTGCTCTGTTGCCACGTGGATTCTGTTACAACCGTGTAACAAACTCACACCTTCAGCGTGACCCAATCTGAATTGACCTCCTTGCCCTTCACTTGTCTTCGCAAGACAAGACGACTCCATACTTAGCCAAAAAATTAACCCTGCTAACAGAACTCAACTAGTCTGGTCAGACCTCTACTTGTCTGGTCTTCCCAACTCGTCTTGTCCTTCGCAACACCCATCTCATCTGTTTGGACTCCTCCAACTCATCTGATCTGGTCTGAGCTAACTTGTCTGACTCCACCAGCTGATACGCCCAACAGCTGAGTCCTTCAGAAGACTTCTATCAACTAAGTATCTCGACTGATCTGCCCAACAGACGAGTACAGTAGTAGAGTAGAATCTACCTGATCTTCACAAGACGAGTAGCACTCGTCTAGTCTAGGAGGATTTGAGATAAACCTCACAATTCTCCACCTTTAGCTCAAAATCTCCACCTTGAACTAACAGCTCCGATCTATCCTTCTCAAAGGACATATTCTACTACTAATCTGCCGCCACCAGACTAGTAGCCTTCTCCGCAGAGGTCACTAATGCAAACCAACTGACCTAAGACATAAACCAAACTTCTCCTTTGGTAACGCCTTAGTAAATGCATCAGCAGGGTTCTCCTCAGTAGCTATCTTAACCACTTGGACGCTCCCCTTCTCCACAATGTCTCTCACAAAGTACAGTTTTACATCAATGTGCTTGGTTCTCTCGTGATACCCCTGATGCTTTGCGAGATGAATTGCGCTTTGATTATCACAGAAGACAGTCACACTGTTCTGAGATAAACCAAATTCCTTAAGAATCCCTTTCAGCCACATGCTTTCCTTAACTGCCTCAGTCAAGGCCACGTACTCCGCTTCAGTAGTAGACAATGCAACTACGGATTGATGAATAGACCTCCAAGACACAGCCGTACCAAATAGAGTGAACACATATCCTGTTAAGGATTTTCGAGTGTCAACATTGGCTGCGTAATCTGCATCCACGTATCCCACAAGTGCATCCCCCTCACTTGGCATCTTCTGAAATTTCAGACCCGTCTGTGCTGATCCCAGAACATATCTCATAACCCACTTAACCGTTTCCCAATGGCTTAAGCCTGGATCACTCATATATCTGCTGATCACACTCATAGCATGAGTCAAGTCTGGCCTACAACACACCATAGCATACATTAAACTCCCTACAGCACTGGCATAAGGTATCTTGCTCATTTGAGTTCGCTCTTGGCTGTTCCTGGGACTCATCTGATTGGACAATCGATGATGTTGGCCAATAGGAGTAGAGACAGTCTTTGCCTTATGCATTCTGAACCTCTCTAACACCTTCTGCAGATAAGTAGGCTGACTCAGCAGAATAGACCCGTCTAGTCTACTGATCTCCATCCCAAGAATCACTTTGGCTTCACCAAGATCTTTCATCTCAAACTCCCGTTTGAGGATCTCCTTAACTTGATCAACACTGTCAATAGACTCGCCTGCTATTAACATGTCATCAACATACAGCAGAAGATAGGTAACACCAGTCCCAACCCGTCTGAAATAGACACAGCTGTCGTACAAGCTCCTTGTAAAACCAGCTGAGCAAATGTACTCATCAAATCTCAAGTACCATTGTCTAGGGCTTTGTTTGAGGCCATAGAGGGACTTCTTCAATAGACAGACCTTGTCTTCCCCTTCTTCTATGTCCAACCCTTCTGGTAGCTTCATATAGATCCTCTCGTCTAGAGATCCATGTAAGAAAGCTGTGGTCACATCCATCTGATGTAGCTCCAATTCATATTGGGCAACCATAGCTAACAAGATTCTGATGCTACAATGCTTCACAACAGGTGAGAAGATTTCATTGAAATCGATACCTTCTTTCTGTGTAAATCCCTTAGCTACAAGCCTCGCCTTATATCTAAGTCTGCCACCCCTCTGAGCCTCCACCTTCTTTTTATAGATCCACTTGCACCCAACCAACTTCTTGTTCTTGGGCCTCTGAACAATCTCTCATGTCTGGTTCTTGTTCAAAGAAAGCAGCTCCTCCTCCATAGCAACAATCCACTTCTCCTTGTCGTGGCAGCTAATGGCTTCTGAATAAGATTTTGGCTCCAGAGACTCCACCTCAAGAGCTGCACATAATGCAAATGAGACTATGTCAGCTTGACCGTACCTCTGAGGTGGGTGGACTTCTCGTCTGGTTCTGTCCCGTGCCAGCTGATAATGTTGAAGATCATTCTCGCCTTGAGGATCGCCCTCCTCATCTGGATCAATATCATCTCCAACTGGTCTTGTGGAGTCAACTTGCTCCACCTCGACTTGTGTCTCGTCTGGTTGGTTATCAGCTGCACTAGTACTCGTACTAGTCTGTTCTGATAGAGGCATCTGACTCTCATCAAACGTAACATCTCTACTGATTATACATTTCTGCATCCCAGCTTCGAGGCACCATAACCTGTATCCTTTCACGCCAGAAGGATACCCAACAAACACGCATCGCAATGCTCGAGGCTCAAGCTTATCTTGCTTGACATGAGCATAAGCTTGACATCCAAATACCTTCAAATGATTGTAATCGGCTGCACGTCCAGACCACAACTCCTCTGGGGTTTTGTATTGCACAGCCGAGGAAGGACTCCTGTTTATCAAGTAGGCTGCAGTAGACACAGCCTCTCCCCAAAACACCTTCGGCAGACAAGAACTGTTCAATATACACCTGACCCTCTCAAGTAGTGTCTGGTTCATCCTCTCAGCTACTCCGTTTTGCTGAGGGGTCCCTGGCACAGTCCTATGCCGTACTATTCCCTTCGATTTGCAGAACGCATTGAACTCGTCTGATAGGTACTCCAGACCATTATCAGTTCTCAAATGTTTGAGAGTCTTGCCTGTGACATTTTCACATTCAATGAGCCATTCCTTGAATTTCTCAAATGCTTCTGACTTCGACTTGAGAATAGACACCCACACCTTTCTTGAGTAGTCGTCTATGATAGACAAGAAGTATTTTCCACCAGACCTCGTCTGATTCCTCGCTGGCCCCCATAGATCAGAATGGACATAGTCCATGATCCCATTGGTAGAGTGAACACCCTTACCAAACTTAAGTCTCTTGGACTTACCAAGAATACAAGACTCACACAAGTCGAGTTGAGTGATCTTGTATTTGCCAAGTAGACCTTGCTTAGACAGCTCCACTAGACCCTTCTCGCCTACGTGAGCTAGTCTTTTGTGCCACAACATCGAGTTGTCTTGCACCTCCGCTACATCTGATCTACCAGCTACTGTTTCTCCCTTAAGAAAGTAGAGATCACTCCTTCTCTCACCTTTCAGGACAGTCAGCTCCCCTTTTGACACACTGAGCTCTCCATCAGCCGACTGGAATTTATAGCCCATAGAATCCAACATCCCAAGTGAGATCAAATTCCTCTTGAGTTCAGGTACGTACCTAACACTCTTGAGTATTCTTACTACCCCATCGAACATCTTCAGGTGAACACTACCTTCTCCAACAACTTTGCAAGTGTGATCATTCCCAAGCAGAACAGAACCGCCCTTCTGTTGCTTGAAGTCATGAAACCAATCTCGTCTTGGAGTCATATGGAAAGAACACCCTGAATCAAGGATCCATGCTTGCTGTTCTGTAGAGGATGTGATGGTTAGCGCTTGAGCAGACTCATAGCCTTCTTGCTCCTTCTCAACTTGAGTCTGATTAGCTTGATTCTTGTCATTAGAGGCATTGGCACCAGATTTCCTCAAGAACTGCTTGTATTTGTGACAAGCATTCTTATAGTGCCCAGGCTTATTGCAATGGTAGCACACTGCTTCACCTTGATTGGACACAGCTGATTTTCCCTTATCAGCTCCTTTGGGTTGACTAGACCCCTTCTTGGCACCAGATCGCTTCTGGCCACCTCTGATTGCCAATCCTTCTCCGCTACTGACCTTGTCTACTTGAGACGTCTTGTTGTGCAGCAGCTTGGACTTGACAGCCAGCATTACATCCTCCAATGTAATACTTTCCTTCCTACCATACAAGATGGTATCCTTTAAGATTTCAAAGGACTTAGGGAGAGCACTCAATAGAATCAGAGCCTTATCCTCTTCCTCTAACTTGACATCTAAATTCTCTAGATCATCAAGAATTCTATTGAACTCATCAAGCTGATCCGGAATGGGTTTGTCATCCACCATTCTGAAGGCATACAGCTTCTGTTTCGAATAGAGACGGTTAGCTAAGGTTTTAACCATGTAAAGTTTACCTAGCTTGTCCCAGACCTCTTTCGCGGTTTTCTCTTTAGCAACTTCTCTGAGAACCTTATCACCAAGGCAGAGCAGAATATTACTTCGAGCTTTCCTGAGCATCTTGCTCCTTTCAGCAGCAACTGTTGCAGATTCACCAGCTGGGGCTGTAGACTCTTCGAGCACGTCGAACAAGCCTTGCTGTTCTAGGAGAGCCTGCATCTTGACTCTCCACAGCCCAAAGTCACCCGTGCCTGAGAACTTCTCAATATTATACTTGGTCGAATTCTCCATCTTCGATTTGGCAATTGATTAATGGTTGACAATCGATTCCTCTCGTTTCCGATTCCCACAGACGGCGCCAATTGTTACGATTGTCAATGATATTCGACTCCGATTAGACGTCTCCAATCACAAGCAAAATAATCGACCAATATTCAATCCAACGAAAGCATGGCAATTCACAAATATAAACGAAAACGAAAAATAGAGCACAAGAAGATTTAAGTGGTTCGATCAACGTGATCTACATCCACTGGACACACGACTTCAATTTGATTAGTATAAGAGATGTTTACAAACACTCATCACTCGGAAAGGGATTTATCCTCACTTCGCTCGTGAACTCTCAACTCTCAAAACGAATGCTCGTACGCGTCAAGAATTACAATTACAAGTAATGGGGTATTTATAGGTTGTCAAGGGTGATTGCAGCGTGTGTTGAAAGCGTGCTCTGTTGCCACGTGGATTCTGTTACAAACGTGTAACAAACTCACACCTTCAGCGTGACCCAATCTGAATTGGCCTCCTTGCCCTTCACTTGTCTTCGCAAGACAAGACGACTCCATACTTAGCCAAAAAATTAACCCTGCTAACAGAACTCAACTAGTCTGGTCAGACCTCTACTTGTCTGGTCTTCCCAACTCGTCTTGTCCATCGCAACACCCATCTCATCTGTTTGGACTCCTCCAACTCATCTGATCTGGTCTGAGCTAACTTGTCTGACTCCACCAGCTGATACGCCTAACAGCTGAGTCCTTCAGAAGACTTCTATCAACTAAGTATCTCGACTGATCTGCCCAACAGACGAGTACAGTAGTAGAGTAGAATCTACCTGATCTTCACAAGACGAGTAGCACTCGTCTAGTCTAGGAGGATTTGAGATAAACCTCACAGGCGTCAAATTGAATTGATTTCTTTATCTTATTTCTTATTTACTATGCTCTTTTAAATTGGAAGCTTTTAAGGATAGTTCAGGTGTCACCTAAATTATAAATAGTTCATTAATTTGAGTCATCAGATCTGAAACTTATAATGACTTATATTTAATGACTTGCTACCTGATGCACTTGGCGTCGCAAAATCAATCACTTTATATTACACTTATTATTATTTTTTTGTCGCATATTGCACTTTTAAATTAAATTTAATAATTTTAAATATATAATTATAAAATTACGAGTCCTCGGATAATTAATAAAAAATTAATTGATAATATATAATCTTTATTTTAATTTTCAGAGCACTAATCATAATAAATAATATATTATTCTCTTTTATTTTAAAGAACAAATCATAATTAACTCAATCATCCACGGTCCCAAAATCAATCTGTATCTACGTTCTACGCACTACTACTCGTATTAAACACCACGTAAAGGTGGGAAAATGGCCAGTATAAGGTCGTTAGTGTCTGTAATAACCCGCGTTGGGCTATAACGTATGTCATGGGGGTCGTTATTCCGTTTTCACTACTCATCAAATAGGAAATCTATTTTTCGCGGTCCTAGTTTTGTGATTTTGTAACGTGTTACTCATAAATAAATGTTCTTACAATCGATTTGATTGAGAAACATTATGTATTATAACTTGTACAATATATTTAAAATATGAATGAGTTGCTAATTGATTAACTAATGATGTTTTTATCTGATGATCATGACAATTCAAAATGCACCAAAAACCAATGACATGCTTCAAATAAGGTTCTAGAAGTTATACAATGCAGATACCCGTATCTACGAAGTTGTTAGTGCCTATAACGACCCGTGTTGGGCTATAACATCATGCGGGTCGTTATTCCGTTTTAAAGAGTTTTCAACTCATTTTATATGTTCGTATCTACACACTACTTGTACTAAACATCACGTAGAGGTGGAGAAATTGCCAGTATAGGGTCGTCAGTGCCCGTAACGATCTGCATTGGGCTATAACGTCATGCATGTCGTTATTCAGTTTTAAGTGAAACAACGACAAAGACAGAGGCATCGACGAAGATGAAGATACATGAATTTTTTTTTTCGTGCGACGATTAGCCTAACTCAACCTAATTTCAATATACATCATATATATATATATTTTTTAATTGATAATTTCAATATGGCATAATCTAATTTTAATACTTTATTTATATATATATATATATATATATATATATATATATTATTTCTTATTTTAATGGAGGATAAAATACTCCATAGTAAATAATAAAATAAAATTTTAAAGATTATTTAAAAATATTAAATATAGGCGATATATATCAAGTTAGGGCGACATGGTGCAACGCGATTCCACATCCAAACTAGGCGACACCAAAACTATTATAGGAAAACCACTTTTAACTTGGGTTTTTCTTAATGTAGTCAAATTATACAAAGTGACTATGTAGTCAGCGTGTCGAATCACGCCATGTGACGTCGTATGCATCGTATAAACCTGCTACGTATACCACTTTTAACTTGAGTTTTTCTTAATGTAGTCAAATTGTACAAAGTGACTATGTAGTCAGCGTGTCGAATCACGCCGCGTGACGTCGTATGAATCTGCTACCTGTTATACATGTTTAAACTACTAACACCCAAAAAGTATTAAACTCACCCCAATCTTTTTAATACTAAATTAAATAAATGTATATTGACTAAGTTGTCCTTTTAATTTCTCCAAATAATTATAAACCCACTTTAAAATTAAAATGTTATCTACATCCCAAACCTTAAATCCCTCCCGTCTCCATCATAACACCGACGCTTAATTCTGTAAATCAAACTTTTTGTTTTAAAATTTGCAAATCCTATATTTTATGAACTAAATTAAGATTAGCTCACCAAAACTTGGAAAGTGCGGCACTGCTATGGCACCAGCGAATTATTCTATTGTTCTCCCTTCTTCAATCTTTTAAATTCAATATTCTTCCAAGTTTTCTATAATTTTGAAGTTTTAATCGTACGTCGTGACGCTGCCGTTTTGAATCGGATCTGCCGATTGTTCCCCCAAAATGTCTACCGCTGCCATCGGTTCCTTGACGTTACAGTTCTTGCGCTCCTCCTTTGGACGCAGACCCGGTCCTAGTGTAAGGTCAACGAGCGATCGATTCAGGTCCAAAAATATTTCAATTTTTAGGGGCCCATTTTTTAAGATATATTTATTTATATATATATATATATATATATTATAATATAAAATATTAATATAATTATATAAGACTAGAAGAAAAAAGTCTCAACAAATGTCTAATTCAGTTTATATCTTTTTAATTTTCACTTTTTCAATTTAAGTCTTAGAGTGCCAAATTTACATCGTTTTTTATCCAATTTACATCATTTTCGTCGAAAAATTAAGATTTCAGACAAATAGTTTAATTTACATCCATTAAATTTGAAAATTAAAAATTTCTAAAAATCTCATTAAAATAAAAAATTACTTGTATAAAAATAAATAAAAATTAAAAAAATCTAAAATTGGCTAAATAAAAAATTCTAAAAATCTCATTAAATTTTCTAAAAATTATAATAATTACATAAAAAGTCTGAAAAATCTCTTAAAATCTTAAAAAATCTAGTATTAATTAAAAATTAGAAAACCTAAAATGTGTAAAAAAAAAAAATTATATTGTTAGTCCTTTAAAATTTATATATTGTTAGTCCTTTAAAAATTATTTTACATTATGTTTCATAAGTTCGTAAGTATAAAATAAAAAATATAAAGGGACGGGCCCTTTTTTTAAAGTTCGATTCAGGCCCAAATATTCTTAGGACCGACCCTGATTGGACGTTATTGCCGCCGATGGACGTTATTACCGCCGATGGGTGCCATTGTCGTCGCTGGAGTTTTCTGAAAATGGACGTTAATGTGGGAGAGTAAGGGGGTGAAAGGGAAAAAATGGGTGGAAGGGTAAGATAGAAAAAAAAATGGGGTGTGTTTAGTAAATATAAGTTTATTTTTAAATTTTATTGGGGTGAGATTATATTTTGGGGTGTGATTAACATTTATTGGGGTGTTATTACCCTTTTTAAATATAAATAAATTTTTTTTTAAAAAAACAATTACAGAAACAAATTATATTATTTTAAGAAAAATTAAAGAATCAAATTAATCAAAAATAAATTTAAAAAAATGGAATAATTTCCATATTTAAAACTTCTCCTTAAATATTGGAAAACACCAACAAATATAAAAAAAAAATTATTACATAAGGATAAAAACGTAATTTTATAATTATATGTTTTAATTAATTAAATTAAATATAAAAATAAAAATGTATGACACCATACGACACATACGTTGAATATTTTCAACAAAAAGTACAAAAGGTAACATGTCATCAGATTTAAGCCTTCAGATTGGGTTAGTCTTATGTGAAATATTGCATACATGCATTCCATCCCAGCAAGTCAAAACCCTAAGTTCAAAAGTCAAATTAAGTCAATTTTAAAAAATTTGTGGGTCATAAGTCTGGATCCGGGTTGCCCAAAAAATTCGCGGGTTGCAAACAGGTGGTTTACTACATGACCAAAATATTGTTACTACAAGGCCAAAATATTACCACTACAAGGCCAAAAATTTAATACTACATGTCAAAATATTCTGAAAAATTCACCAAAAAATAAAGTCTCCAGAATATTTTTGAACATGTAGTAATACACTTTTGACCTTGTAGTGATAAAATTTTGGTCTTGTAGTAACATTGTTTTAGTCATGTAGTAGCCGAATAAGTCAAAATTATTTTAGTAATTTTGCCCCCAAAAAATAAGTGTCCAGAATATTTTTGGACTTGTAGTAATACACTTTTGACCTTGTAGTGACAAAATTTAGTTCTTGTAGTAACATAATTTTGGTCATGTAGTATAACAATAATATATTAGAGTGAAAATAAATATTTTAATTAAGGTTGACCCGCTTTGACCCGTGTTGACCCACGAATTTTGATCTAATTACCTTAATTAGTCACATTGCATGTATGCAATATTGCATATAAGTTTTTGCGCTTCAGATTTGATTTTTAATGATTTAGATTTAATTGACTACGGTAGTCATACGACACCATACGACACTCTGACTAGGCGACACCAAAACTATTATAGAAAAACCACTTTTAACTTTTAAATAAAATTAGTTAAGTTTTACCACTTAAATTTTTATTGTTTTACATAATTAATATTATGTATGTTCTATCATAAGTGATATGTTCTATCATAAGTGATATTGTAGTTTTTTTTAATTAAAAATATTATTTATTGACAAGTTTGACCTTAATGAATGAATGATTTTATTTGATCATAAATGTAAGTTGGAAATTAAAAGTATCTTTTAAAATTAAAAGAAGAGTAAAATTAAAAAAAAATATATGAAAAGAAAAGATTAAAACATCATTTAATTGTGTACATAAAAATAAAATGCTAAATAATTATTTATTGTAGAACATATTTAGTACTACGTTTTTTTAATTGACGTATTTCATTGGAATATAAATGCACGAAATTATGGTATATGAAATTTGCAATATATATGGTACTAAATTGACGGGATTAAAGGGTCAAAGATTTTGATACTCCCTCTGTTTCATAAAGTTTGTCGCATTTGGTCTTTATTTTTGTTTCAAAAAGTTTGTCGCTTTTTCTATTTTTACCACGAATTTTCCTAAAATGCCCCTTTGTAACTCCTACAATATCACTTTTAATTGGAAATACATTAATGATTAATTTTCTCTCACTTTTTTTAGAAGACAAGAGTGTGATAGAAAGGAAAGGTCAATGGGGAGAGAAACAAATTAATAATGGATAAATGTGTTAAAAAAATATATGTTCCTTAATCTTTTATAAAATGACAAATGCGACAAACTTTTTGAATCGGAGGAAGTAGTAGACTTGACACTCGAATAGCCGGCTGAAATTTTGATCTGTAATCTATCACTAATGAATCTCGAATGAACAGTAATACATCCACTAAATATAAATTCACGGAGTTTAGGTACAAAACTGATGGACTAAATATAAATTCACGGAGTTTAAGTACAAAACTGATGGACTCGAAAAGTGGAAGAAATTGATACGTGGTTCGTCCGTCGAATCACTGAAAATTGACCTGATTATGACCAAAAATCAATGAATTTAAAATGAAATTTTGTAAATCGTGAATCGTACCGATCTTATTAGTACGATATAACATATAAATTTTTGCATTCAAAATAAGGTATAACAGTCAAATAAAGAGTATATGGTCCTACTTTATATTGACGAAATATATATATATATATATATATATATATATATAAATATCATAATGTCAGGCATATATTCCGTTAAAAACACTTTAAGGAATAAAAATCCTCAATAATTATTACGATAAGTTTCCGTTTCAAATCAATTTTTTTAATGTTGATGTATCAAAATGATTGTCTTTTCTTGAAATTCTGTTGCAAAAAATAAAATTGGCATTCATGTGATTTTTTAATTTTTCCATTTCAAATCCATTTTTAATATTAATATATAAAAATAATCCTCTTTCTTCGAGCGTTAATTTGAAATTTTATGTTGCGGATCAGCGCACACACATATATATATAATGACATTCATGTAATTTTTTTTTTTAATTACATGAAATGTTTTTTTATTAAATTTAAATATATGTATTTTTTAGATAGGCCCATAACCTATTTCACACTATGTCGTTCACCTACCAAATATCAATATATTAGTATTATCCGTGATAATCACGAGATACTATAGTTAAAGAGAAGAAATAATATTGGGTGATTACTTGCACACTTTTATACCTTGAGTGTAGAGAATATATTTTATCTCGTGATTACTTATCAATATATTAGTACTACTTATTTTTACATTATTCATTTCAAAATGTTCTACAATAATTTTTAAATCTTAAAATGAAAAACAATTTACAAACTCTATTCTCACAATATCATCAATTTTACACAAATGTCATTATTTTTTCTCCACACATACTTAAAAATAAACTCATTTCTTTACTTTATATATAAAGTTTTTACCAAATTATTCATTAAAACCCCACTCATTATTACATTTTTTTAATATCCATACATTTTTCAGAATATTATTAAGTGTACCTGTAATAGTTTAATGAATTTAAACAAATATGATTTTGACACCGACGGCACGAATATATAGACACGATCAAGTGCTAAATAATTATGGGAGGATAATAGTTTTTAATTAAAGTCAGAATAACATAATGTATGGTTAAGCGTTTACCACGTCCCAATCTATATATCATGATTAGTCTTACGTAACACTTTTCTATATCAATTCTATTGTGCAATTATACAACTCTACACCATTAATATTTTCGTTTAATTAGTTATTTTATAAATTAAATTATTTATGCTTCCTTTCTTTATAGAGTTGGTCTCTTGTGTATCAACCCTCTATGTATTAATAAAGGTGAATATGTACAAGAAAGTAATTGATGTTCTAATGTTAAGACACAACTTTGTAAATGTGAGGGCCAGGTTCTAATTTTGTTCTTTCCTGACAAAATTACTCACTCCACTTTTCAATAATAATAATTGTCAATTTTCAATTTTTTTTTTTGACAAAATTACTCACTCCACTTTTCAATAATAATAATTTCCACTTTACAATAATAAATTTTCACACTTTTTTTTTTCTTGACAAAATTACTCACTCAACTTTTCAATAATAATAATTGCCACTTTTCAATATTAATAATTGCCACTTTTCAATAATAAAATTTCCATACTTTTCAATAATAAAATTTCCACTTTTCAAAAATAATAGTTACCACTTTTCAGTAACAAAATTTCCACTTTTCAATAATAATAGTTACCACTTTTCATTAACAAAATTTCCACTTTTCAATAATAATAGTTAGCACTTTTCAGTAACAAAAATTACCACTTTTCATTAATAAAACAACCACTTTTTAATAATAAAATTCACACTTTTCTATTCTATTCTCACATTTTAATCTGTTTGCTTCTGCCTTCGGCTCCGGAGCCGACTGATCAAAACGATTCTCAATACAACTAGTAAAACGACGCAGGAGAAGGCGAAGAATCTAAGTTCAAACAATTGTTCAATCCAAAGGAAGCCAGAAAAATAAGATAAACCATTCAAATTCAATACAGGGTTCAATAAAACAAGTTCAAGAAAACAAGAATCGATCAAACATATTGTGAGCACAACAGAAGCAAAAAACCTCCCTAGAGAAAGTGGAAAAATAAAATAAAAAATCAAACTAGTTCATTGCCCAAGTCGATAAATTGACAAAGGGAGGTTTCCACAAATGGAGGCAGTAAATAAACCACCGCCGCAGCCAACAACCCTACCCTCATGTAATCTCTTCAGCCAACAACCCTACCCTCACGTGATCTCTTCAGTTGGTGGACTAGGTCGTGTTCCGACGAATGGAGGTTCCAGCCGGCGGATCGGCCGGTGGTAATTGCTAGAGTGACGATGGAGATGACGGCGTGTCGCTTCTGTGTACTGCGAATTAGAGGTCGGTGTCCCATCGGTGGCCATATCTTTCTCCGTGGATTGAACTACGGTAACCAACCAAATAAGGAAAAAGAGAATAAAAAATCCGAATATAAGTAAACGGGTCGGAGCGGATCGCATATGGGTGTGGGTAAAAATCGTGTGCACAGAAAATTGATCCGTGCACACTGTGCATATAAGATTTTCCCTTCTTTATAATACATTGAATAAAAATTTAAATAAATAAATGATGATTGAGATATAGAGATAAACTGATTTGAATAATATTATTTAAAAAAATAGAAATATGAATAAATAAATTGAACCACTAAAAACAGATGTAGAGAATTATGAAATTGAGTGTAGAGAATATATTTTATCCGTGACTACTTGCACACTTTTTCTATTGGAATATTCTAAAATTATTTGCACATCCCTAATATGAAAATAAGCAACAAAATTAATGCCTTCACAACATTATTTTATTTTTAAAATTGGCACTCTTTTTTTGTTCATGTTTAATTTTACTTTACATCTCACTAAATCATCTAAAATACACCTTCTTTATTTTTAATTCACACATTATTAAATCCTCATTTCTTAAAAATTGTGTTGATCAAATCGAATTGTACAACAAGTTGAGTAATTAATTAAAATGATTGGCAACATTACAAGGGGGAAATACATTGTAAATCAACTTATATTTGTCTCCAAATCTAGTCGACATCATTCCAAATTCGCACTACCTACAATATCTGAATTAAATTCTGAAGGAATCTATAAGCTTTTATGAGGCAGTCACTTATGCAGTTATGCGCGCGGGACCCGACCAGGAATATCAAATTAAAAAAAATATTATATTTTTTTTAATTAATTTGATTATTCTATTGATTTTATTTTAATACAAAAAATAATACTCCCTTCATTTCAATATAACTTTTTTTTTCTGGACGTCGTATAATAATTTTTTTTGATATATTATTTTATATCTCTCAATTAAATCATTTGTACTATATATATTTATTATTTTATGAGTTATTTTCTATTAGATTCATTTCACTCCTACTTTTTTTCAAATAGAGCTAGCTTATTATTTTGTTTCTAATAGGTTCAAATTGGACTTAATAAAACAAATCTGCTATTTTTTTAATTTGAAAATTTTCGAATTCATTGATTCATATACTTAAGTCGGGATTTTCTTAGGATAGTCTTTGAGTCGCCTGGACTATTAATAGTTCGAATGTCAAATTGTATTGCTCTGTGTCGCCCTAACTTGATAACTGTTGCATTTTTCTAATATTTTAAAATAATTATTTAAAATTTATTTTATTATTTACTATTTTATCCTTAATTAAAATTAATGATATTAATATTAAAATTAAACAAACGTAAAATTAGATTTTATTTTAACAAAATTAGATTATTATTTTATTTATATTTTATCTACACCTGCTCATTTACCTTCAAATTATTTTTTTACTATGGTTATCTGCACCCGCTCATTTTATTAGTTCACCCAAAATTATATTTTAACTATGATTATATACAATCACTAATTTTATAAGTTCACCCAAAATTATATTTTAACTATGATTATATACAATCGCTAATTTTATAAGTTCACCCCAAAATTATTTTTTTACCCCAGTTATCTATACTTTCTCATTTTATGAGTACACCCCAAATGTTTTTTTCTTTCAAATAATTATATTTTAAAAACTATATTATCCTTTTATTAATTTATACAAAATATAATAAAATCAACACTAATTTGTAGTTTGATAGTTGGGTACATGCAAGATACCGGTACACACCAATTTTAATTTTTAATTTATATTTTATATATACCCCACTCATTTAATGAGTTCGCCCAAAAATCATTTTTTTACTACGATTATTTGCACCCGCTCATTTTATGAGTTCACCCCCAAATCATTTTTTTATCACGGTTATGTGCACCCACTCTTTTTATGAGTTCACCCCTAAATTATTTTTTTTATCACGTTTATTTGCACCCTCATTTTATGAGTTCACCCCAAAATATTTTTTAAAAAATAATTACATTTAAAAGACTATATTATCCTTTTATTAATTTATAAAAAATATAATAAAATCAACCTTAATTTGTATATTTACAATTTGTAGTCGAGTCATTATCGAGTTACCGTCGATTCACCATCAAGTCACCCATATTTTTAGAAAAAAAAAATCTTAAAACATAATTTAAAAGAAAAAACTATTGAAATTAGCCACAAATCTTGATTTTTTTTCTTTTTAATTTTTCTTCCCCTTCCTCTTTTTCTCCCATTTTCAGTTTTTATTCCAAACTTTTAATTTCTTCGTTTTTTTTCCTTTTACTTTTTTTTTCCTGCCTTTATTTTTCATTTTTTCATGTGTATTTTTTTTAATTTTAATACAAAATAATATTATAGGAAAGCGTCATGCTTAGATCATCGATTAGTTCTAAAAAATATGTGTCCATATAATATTTTTTAAGAACATTGACCTAAAGTCCGATTTGTACAATGAAACTAGATTGATTGTTACAAGACTTGAAAATCACATTATTGAGGACACATTTTATTTTTGAAAGAATGTTGGTAGTAAAGTTTTTATTTTGAAAATAATATTGAGTGTTTCGATGACACGACTCCCATAAATTTCCGAATAAGATAATTTCTTATTCTATTGTCTTTTACAATGACGATAAATAAAAGTTAAAGGCCAGTCTCTTTTCATGGTAGGTGTGTAGTGTGTACCTTCTGAAACATGTTCATGCATAGACAATTATATGTTGCAGCATCTAGAGTTAAAACACTACAAAATATTGGCCAAAAGGCAATGACAATTGGCAACGGCAGGTGGGCCGATGCAATTTGGTAACGACATTTAATGGCTGATGCGAAAAGGGGACGACAGTGGGCCCCGATGCCATTTGTTAACGGCATTTAATGGCCGATGCCATTTGGTAACGACATTTAATGGCCGATGCCATTTGGTAAAGGCATTTAATGGCCGATGCGAAAAGGGGACGACATTTAATGGCCGATGCGAAAAGGGGACGGCAGTGGGCCCCGATGCCATTTCGTAACGGGCCCCCCGATGATAAATGACAACGACAGTGAGCCCGTTGCCTTCCCCGTCGCCCTAATCGAATATAAATTGGCCCACACCTCTCTTCCCGAACGTAACAGTTGCACCCCCACACCTCCATTGAAGCTTCGAGTTTTCACCTCCACACTCAAAAATCACCTTCGTTTGCGGATCGAACTCGGTTTTTTGCCATTTGTGTTCTACAATTCGACGAGAGCATTTCTACGGTAATTTTTTTCGTTTTCATTGGTTAAATTTGAAGTTATATGTGTATATATAGTTTTAGTATATATATGTATATATATGCATATATGTTGTATGTATATATAAAATTTTAGAATTGTTAATTTTTATGCATGCATGTGTTAATTGTTAGAATTTATAAATTGTTAATTATGTTGTGTTAGGCATGTATTTAATTATATGTATGTTTTAATTAAGTTATATGAATTTATTTGTTAATTAGGGTGTTAGAATTATATTTGTGTTATGTCTATATATATATATGAATTTATTTGTTAATTAGGGTGTTAGAATAATTATTAGAATATATTTAGAATTATATTAATTAATTTTAATAGAGTTGGAGGAATGAGACGTTGGTTAATTGTTAGACAATGTTATCTAAATATTATTTCCTTAATTATATTCCTTATTTTTATTTTAATGTTGTGTGTGATGTTATTTTAATTGACGTGAACATGCTAATTATGATTATAATTAATGTTGTTTGTGATATGATGTTATTTTAATTGAAAATGAACTAGAGAATAATTTTATAATAGATGAAAATATTTTTAATTAAATGGATAAGTGAATTCATATTTTTAAATGGATAAGTGAAAATAATTATATATATTTAATGTTGTGAATTGAAAATTAGAATGAATTTAAATGATGTGATTAGAATAAATTTAAATGTATAAGTGAAAATAATTATATTCAATGTTGTATGTAATTATAATGTTGTGAAATTAAAAATTAGAATGAATTTAAATGTTGTAAATTGAGGATTAGAATAAATTTAAATAGTGTGAATTGATACCGTAATTAAATTATTTAATTTGAAAAACATAATTTAGTTAATTTGAAAAACATAATTTAGAAATAATTATGATATGCTTTGATAAATAATTTAATAAGCAACAATTAAAGTTAGAATTGATTGAATTAAAAACTAAAATTAAATTGAATATATATTAATTGCATTCACAACATGTCGACTAAAGCTCCTAGCCTAAACGGCACATATGGGGCGCCCAAAAGCCTTCGAGACCGGGAGGTCCCGAGTTCGAACCCTGCAATTCGCGAAAAATGCCAGAAATTCCGAAAAATGGGTGGCCCAGCGGTAGGGGTGGGTGTTGGTGGCCTCGATACCTGGGTTCGAAACCCAGATTCGCCTTTTTTAAATGTTAATAAAAAGGCGACGACAAAAAGGGGACGACAGTGGGCCCCGATGCGAAAAGGGGACGGCATTGGCCCCTATGCAATTTGGTAACGGCAGAGGCCCCGATGCAATTTAGTAACGGGCCCCCCGATGCTAAATGACAACGACAGTGGGGCCGATGCCAAAAGGCAACGGCCACCTGCCGTTGCCAAAAGGCAACGATTTTCCCCAAATCCGATGCCATTTAAATAGCATCGAGCATATTGGCATCGACACACTGCCGTCCCCTTTGCCGTTGCCTTCATCATTAGTGAGGGCAGATCCGATGCCTTCCCCGTCCCCATTTCTCCATTATTTTGTAGTGAAAGTGAATTGAAAAATATTTACCTAGATTCAAATGAAAAAATACGTAAATCCTTATAAACAATAGAGTTTATATAAAAAGTTGCATGTATAAATTATGATTGATTGTATTATATTTTGTTTAGATTAATAGAAGGGCATTATATTAATTTTAGGTGTAATTGTTTTTAAAAAATAATTTGGGGACGAAGTCAATAAAAGCGGGGTGTAAATAACCGTGGTCAATTGTTTATATATAAATTATGATTGATTGTATTATATTTTATGTAAATTAATACAAGGACATTATAGTAATTTTAGATGTAATTTTTTTAAAATAATAATTATTGGGGGTGAAGTCAACCAAAGTGGGGGTGTAAATAACTATGGTCAATTGTTTATACAGTATATATAAATTAATAGAAGGGCACTATAGTAATTTTAGGTATCATTTTTTTAAAATAATAATTTAGGCAGTGAAGTCAACAAAAGTGGGGGTGTAAATAACTGTGATCAATTGTTTATATAATTTGTGGGGGTGAAGTCAACAAAAGTGGAAGTGTAAATAACCGTGGTCAATTGTTTATATAATTTGTGAGGGTAAAGTTAACAAAAGTGGGGGTGTAGTCAATTATAAGATTGAAATTTAAATTTAAATTAGGTGTGTACGGTGCATACGAGTGTACGAGAGAATTTGACATTAAAATAAAAATTATATATATCAATTAATTTTTTTATTAATCATGTGAGGATAAATTTGTAATTTTATAATTATATATTTAAAATTATTAAATTTAATTTAAAAGTGTGATAGGACGACAAAAAACGATAATAAGTGCAATACAAGGCGATGGATTCTACGACGCCAAATGCAACAGGTAGCAGGTCATCAAATATAATGTTGGGAATAAAATGATTTTGAATTAGATACCAAAACCCCTGATTGATGATGATCAGATTAGTTGAGAAATGCTCAAGTCAAGTTCAGGCAAGCTGTCTCAGTGCACTTTAGTATGTAGAATGCATAAGTAAAAATCTCAGAAGTGTTATGAGATTTTAGTGATCAGGATAGTTGTCCAAAGCTGGAATGTTAGGCAGCTTGATAGGTCTATAGGACAAAGTTGCTGATCCATTCAAGACAAGCTGATCTAATGGACAACTGAGCTGAAGAGATCAAGAACAATAAAGCTGTGTTCATAAATGCAAAAGATCAAGACAGTTGAAGTACAAATGATCAAAAGCATTGAATACAAAAGACACATTCAATGAAGCATTTATTGCCAATTATGCCTGAAACAAGCATTGAAGACTTAGAGCATTAAAGAGTGAAGCATTGAATGAATGTTGGAACATTCAAAACTGCAGCAGGAATGTTCAGGGAGCTTGTCCCATCTGACCGTTGGCTGTGTATAGAGTTTGCCACAAATCAACCTAGGACAATGTGCAAAATTGGAAACTGACACAAGTCTTCTCATCCGCATTTGTCAGAAGTCAACACATTCATTCAAGCAACCATTGAAGACCCCTTTTACACAGTGGATAAAAGGATGCCAAGCTACATAGCCGTTTCAATGGTGCTGCAAATAGACATATTTGAATTGCTAATCCCTCCAACGGTTAGTTGTTCAATTTGCCTATAAATACAGAAGTGATCAAAGGAATTCAAAATCCAACTACAAGCTATCAAACTATCATCAAGCTTTCAAAAGGAAACCAAGCTGTTCTCTAGAATTCCAAGTTTCCTGAATCACTTCTTATTAGCTAAGCCAATCTTTGTAAACATCCAAAGCTTAGCATTGAGATATCCTAAGCCCTTACACTGTTCTTATTGTAAAGGATATCTCTACTAGTTGGAACCAAACCTCAAACCCTTATCTCATTAAGTGAAGAGAGAGTTTGTTGTAGAAGTGAGGAGTTAAGGATTGTTAGTGTGAAACACAGTCTTAACTCAGAGAGATTGAGCACTAGGACTCAAGTTATCCTAGGGATCAAAACACTAAGAGAGTGTTGTTGATCAGTGCACCTTGGCACTATAAAACAAGACAATTCCATTGAGAAGGAATTATCCTGTTCAATCAGGGAAAGTGGATGTAGGAGCTTGAGTCTCTGAACCACTATAAACTTGTGTGCCATTCACTTACTACATTCTTAATTTCACTTTCATTCAAACATATTTTAAAGAAACATAACTCAGTAAGTAAGAAAATCTGTTTTGGACAAAGTCCCTGATAACCTGTATCTTTCAGAAATTAACTTGGAGTATTTCTTTAGTCAAAGGCCAACCACATTCCGCACTTAGCAACTCCTTTAGATATTTAGCCAACTGATCACTCAATAGTAATCAGTAGGACAAGTATCTATCAAAGTTCACACTCAGGCCAGTTGTGAGACAACTTGCCTGATAAGACCATTTTGTCAAAAAGAAAAGAATTTGCATACACAAGTGCATTCCCCCCCCCCCATACACTTGTGTTATACTCCACCAAGGACCAACAAGTGGTATCAGAGCAGGGGTTCAAAGACCACTGCTTCTGAGAATCATTGATTTTCAAAATCTCACCTTCTGTGGTCACTGAACTAATCCAAATTTCTGAAAAATCTACTTATATCTTCCTTTGTCTATCTGTATAAGAATGGCTAACAATGCAGTTCCAAGAGATGCTGCCAACACCACCAACAACATGGGTCCAAACCAAGTCAATCATATTTCTCATCACAAACTGCCAATGTTCTCAATTGAGAATTATGATTTCTGGAAAATCAGGATGAGAGCACATCTTGCCTGCCAGCATGATGAAATGCTCAAAGTCATCACCAGAGGACCATTCACCTTCACCAAGCTCAATCCCAAGGTCACTGATGCTCAAAAAGCAGATCCAAGGGAGCTGCTGCCAAAAGATGAGGATGAGCTGACAGCAGAAGAGAGAAAAAGGCACAACCTGAACTACATTGCCATGAACACATTGTACCAGACCATTCCAGATGCAGTGATGGGAAGAGTATATCACTGCACCACAGCAAAGGAGATCTGGGATACCCTTGCACTCATGTGTGAAGGTACCCAAAAGATTAAGGAAAACAAGCTTCAACTGGCTATCCAAAAATATGAGCAATTCACTATGGAGCCAAATGAAACCATTGATCATCTTGATGGCAGATTCACTGACATCATGAATGAGATGAACTCCTTGGGCAAGTTCTATGCCAAAAGAGAAGTTGCCTTGAAGATTCTGAGAAGTCTCACATCAAAATGGGATATATATTCTGTCATGATGCAAAATACCAGCAATCTTGACAACATGCCAATGCAGCAAGTATTCTCTGAACTTAAAGCATATGAGTTTGATCTCAACAGAAAGAAAGTGCATGATGAGCCATCCTCCTCAGGCAAAGGTGTTGCCTTCAAAGCTACTGAATCAGAGAAAAAAAGTACTCAAAGATCTTCTCAATCTGTGTCAAAATCAGAAATGAAGGAGGAGCTGTCACTCATGGCTAGAAGATTTGAGAAGCTGAATTCCAGATTTGGTAGATACAAGAAGTTCTACCAAGATAACAGAACCAGAAGAAGATTCAGTTCTCCTGATAACAAATCAGAGGACAAAGTCTCTGATGAAAAGAAAGAAGACAGATATGCTGATAAGAAGAAATACAGCAAAGGAGAACCATCATCATCAAGAAGGAAGGAATCCTCAAATAAGAAAAATGATGATGAAGATGTGTGCTACAATTGCCAGAAAAAGGGTCACTTTCAGTATGATTGTCCTGACCTAAGTGCCAAAGAAAGAAAAGAAAGGCAAAACAAGAGAGACAAGAGGATGAACAACAGGAAGGCCATGGTAGCTGGAGAATCAGCAAGTGAAGAGAGTGTCTACTCTTCTGATGATGGACTGTTCTCCAACAGTGATAGTGATGAAGACTGCCAAATGGCATTTGAAAATGAAGAGGTATGTTCATCTTCCAATATTTCAATTAACACACATGAATCTAGTGAAATCCAACTTGACTTTGAAAAATTGTTAGAAGATTTCACCAGAATGCAAGAAGTATGCAATATGACACTGAGAGAAAATGAATAGTTGAGATCTAAAATCAAAATGCCCAATCTTCCTGAATCTGAGGTTGACATTAAATCATCTGAGTTGTATCAGCAGATTGTGAGAGAAAATGGAGAAATGTGTCTCAGAATCTCTGAACAACAAAAGTTGATTGATGAACAAACTCTGACTCTAAAGAAAAAGGATTTTGAACTTAGAACTCTTCAAGCCAAATTTAACAATCTCTCAAGTGAATTTGATACTCTGAAATTAAGTGAAGGGAGCTTAAAAATGAAAATGTCTGCCTTGAACAAATCTGCTAAGGCAATAGAGGAAATTCAAGGGTTTCAAAGACAATTTGCTCAAAAGGATGGATTAGGCTATAGTCCATTTGAACCTTCACCTGGTCTTAGTATTGCTTCCTCAAGAAATTCTAAGATGACTTTTGTAAGATCAGTGGCACAACAAAATGAAATGGAAGTAAATCAACCACTGATCAAGGATAAGGGAAAATGAATTTTTATACCAACTCAAGTGAACAATGTCCCTAAACCCATACCTAAGGAAAAGGTTAAAGACATTGTTTACAGGAGAAATGAGGATCAGAAAGGTAGAACCAATGGAAGGCCAACCTATCTGAATCCTTATCAGAAAGATTGTCCAAAATCTGCTCAGAAAAGGTCAACTCAAAAGAGGCAACCTCAACTGAATGGATTAAGGCCAATCCCCTCTGATAGGTATAAAACATTCAGGAAGCCTGAACCTCACATGCCAAGAGGAAAAGGCCATCCAAACTCCTATCCACAAAGGTCTTTCCAAGCTGCACCTAAGTCTAGTAACTTCAGGAGAAATGACCCAAGAAAATTCACCAACCCTCCTGAACCTTACAAGACCAACACTTATACACAGAAAACACCCAAGGCATTTAAGGGTCAAACTGTGTATGTAGATGTAAATGGAAACCAAGTCAGTCACTTTGAGTCAATCAGAGTAATCAAGCAGATTTGGATTCCAAAAGGTACAGCTAACCCTCTAGGACCCAACACTCAAAGGGTACCTAAATTTTGACTTTGCAGGGCTGCAAGGACCCCAAAAAGAAGAGAAGCATCAACAAGAAAACAGCATGGTACCTGGACAGTGGATGTTCAAGGCACATGACTGAAAACAAGGAGCTTCTCTCAGACTTCATAGAAAAAGATGGTCCTTCAGTAACCTTTGGAGACAGCTCTCAAGGAATCACAAGAGGCTATGGTACATTAAACATTGGTAGTGTTAAAATTACTGATGTCTCATATGTCCTAGGCCTAAAATATAACCTGCTGTCTATAAGTCAAATTTGTGATAAAGGATACTGTGTTGAATTTGCACCAAATGAATGTAACATCAAAAACAAATCAACACAACAGGTGCTACTAACAGGGGTGAGAAAGGGAAATGTCTATTTTGCAGATTGGAGCAAAACCCCTGAAGCAATTTGTCTTGTTGCCAAAAGCACAAATGAGCAAAGCTGGCTATGGCACAAGAGATTGAATCACCTGAACTTCAAAACCATCAACAAGATTGCAAGAAACTCTCTAGTTAAAGGGCTGCCAAATCAAGTGTTCACCAAAGAACACATATGCCAGCCATGTCAGGAAGGAAAGCAGATCAAAGCCTCATTCAAAGGAAAACCTGTCATCTCAACTGAGAGAGTTCTTCAACTACTGCATATGGATTTATTTGGACCAATAATCCCAGTAAGTATAAATGGAAGAAAATATGCTTTAGTTGTTGTTGATGATTTTTCCAGGTACACTTGGGTAATATTCTTGCTGAACAAAAAGGAGACCCAAGTCAAGCTACCTGAATTGATGATGAGATTGAGCAATGAAAAGGGCCTAAGCATTTTCAAGATCAGATCTGACAAAGGCACTGAATTCATAAACTCATACATCAATGAGTATTGCAGCAAGAATGGCATCACTCATGAAACTTCAGCAGCAAGAACACCTCAAAAAAATGGGGTTGCTGAAAGAAGGAACAGGACCTTGAAGGAGGCAGCTAGAACCTTGATTGCTGAATCCAAATTGCCTAAAAGGTTCTGGGCTGAAGCCATTAGCACTGCATGTCACACTCAAAACAGGTCTTTAATCACCAAAGGACAAGGTAAAACCCCATATCAAATATGGAAAGGTAGATTGCCCACTGTTGCCTATTTTCACATATTTGGTTGTAAGTGTTTCATCCATAATAATGGGAAAGAGCAATTGAAAGCTTTTGATAGCAAAGCTGATGAAGGAATATTTGTTGGATATTCACAAATCAGCAAGGCTTACAGAGTTTACAATTGCAAAACTCTTATTGTGGAAGAAACACCTCATGTTGTGTTTGATGAATCTGTTAATGAGTTCAGGGATAGAAACCTGAATATTGATGAGATAACACAAAGAACAACCAGATTAAGGCTTCAAAGCAAGGAAACAGTGTTTGTGGATGTTGCCCAGCCTGAACTTCATGAAAATAAAAAACTGGACAACCTACCTGATAACAATCAACCAGTAGACAACCAACCTGAAGGAGAAATCGAACTGACTGACCCCATCCCAGTTCAAAACCAGGTAACAACTACCAATGAAGAAGCAGGCAATGCTGAGGTAGTTAATGGATCCACTATTCAAGGGGGAACCAATGAAAATGTCAACTTATCTGACAATGAGGACAACACCCCTGAATATGATCCTGAACTAGATCCTTCAATTAACTTTCCTGAATTTAATGAATCTAGTGATCCAACTTCAGATGAGGACAATCCTCCTGAAAGGATCAGGACTAGAAGGACTTGGTTGCAAGACCACCCATCTAGCCTGATACTTGGTAATCCAAGTGAAGGGATCAAAACTAGAAGATTTCATGGAGAAAGTGCTCTGTTTTGTTGTTTTCTTTCAGAACAGGAACCTAAAGACATTGAGGAAGCACTACAAGACACCAACTGGTTCATAGCCATGCAAGAAGAACTGAATCAGTTTACCAGAAATGAAGTTTGGGAGCTGGTAGACAGGCCAACTCATCAAGATGTCATTGGAACTAAATGGGTGTTCAAAAACAAGAAAAATGAAAATGACATCATTGTGAGAAACAAAGCAAGACTGGTGGCCAAAGGATATTGTCAATCTGAAGGGATTTATTATGATGAGACTTTTGCTCCAGTGGCCAGACTTGAGGCAATCAGACTCTTCCTAGCATATGCAGCTCACAAGAGATTCAAGGTGTATCAAATGGATGTGAAGAGTGCATTTCTCAATGGGGTGCTCAAAGAAGAAGTATATGTGGAACAGCCCCCAGGTTTTGAAGAAGGAGACAAGGTGTACAGATTGAAGAAAGCTCTCTATGGCTTAAAGCAAGCTCCAAGAGCTTGGTATGACACCTTATCACAGTTCCTTCTAGATCATGGCTTTGTCAAAGGCACTGTTGACAGAACCTTGTTTAGAATCTGTGAAGGAGATGATATTTTGTTAGTCCAAATCTATGTGGATGACATTATATTTGGATCTCCAAATGAGAAGTTATGTGAGAAGTTCTCCAAACTCATGCAAAACAAATTTGAAATGTCCATGATGGGATTGATGAATTTCTTCTTAGGACTTCAAGTCACTCAATCAAAGAAGGGAATATTCATCAATCAGGCCAAGTATACAAGAGACATGATCAAGAAATTTGGATGTGCTACAAGCAAGCCAGTCAGAATTCCTATGAATACTAACTGGAAAATGGATCCTGATGAAAGTGGAGAGTCAACAAACTCCACTAATTACAGGGGAATCATAGGATCCTTGCTATATCTCACTGCAAGCAGGCCTGATATCACATTTGCAGTTGGAGTATGTGCAAGATTTCAAGCTAATCCAAAGAAGAGCCATCTTGATGCTGCCAAGAGAATTCTAAGATATCTCAAGGGATCTAAGAATCTTGGATTATGGTATCCAGCTGATGAGAACATTGAGCTCACTGGATATTCAGATGCAGACTATGGAGGATGCAGAATTGACAGAAAATCCACCTCAGGAACTTGTCAATTCTTGGGCAGCAAGCTTATCTCATGGTTCTCCAAGAAGCAAAATACAGTTGCAACTTCAACAACTGAAGCTGAGTATGTAGCAGCTGGAAGTTGCTGTGCTCAGATACTTTGGCTCAGCCAACAATTGAGAGATTACAAAGTAATCTCAAATGAAGTACCAATATTCTGTGACAACAATAGTGCTATTGCTATCTCACAAAATCCAGTGCTCCACACCAGATGCAAGCATGTGGATATAAAGCATCACTTCATAAGGGATCATGTGGAAAAGAAAGATATCAAGCTTGTCAAAATCCACACTGATAAGCAAAAAGCTGATATCTTGACTAAACCATTGGCTGAAGCAAGGTTCTTAGAATTGTCAGCTGAATTGGGCTTACTTGATCCAGGCAAGATGGAGAAATAAAGGAAGGAAGCTCATAAGAAGGGGGAAATTCATTAAAAATGAATTTCAGCAAAGTTGACCAACCTCACTGAAGCAGTCAGCCAAACAGGGAAACTCAGCAAAGTTGTCCCTATGATGTTCAGCAATGTTGGTCAGGAGCCTTGTCCAAGTGGGACCCAGTCAGCAATGTTGGGACCCATTCAGGCAAGCTAATCAGGCAGTTTGATCTTCACAGAAATCAAAGCACATCTCAGGATGTTTGTCCGAGTTAATCAGATAATTTTTGCTATTTTTGGCATGGATTAGACATTTAAAAGAATTCTTGATCCTAGAGTAGGCCATTTTTAGGATGGCGTGTACTATGAAAATCTTTGCCCCCAAAATAGCAAATCAGCATTAAATGCAAAATCTTAAATAAGATTACATGAATTCTTGAGCCACCATCAAGACCATTGATTTACATTCAAAACTCCATCGAACCATTGAAAGCCCACTACCTCTCTAAATCCAAACGGTTTTCAAAAATACCCACTGTTATATTCCATTACCCAACGGTTAATAAATTTCATCCATATATAAACTCCTCAATTTTCACTGTCCTCCTCACGCACTCATATTCCCAAACCTTTGAATTCTCAAAACCTCTAAACCTGCAACTTTTCTCCAAAACCTTCCTTCTCTCAAAACTATCCATGGCACCAAAACTCAAGAGAGAAGAACTTGTAGATTTCAATGATTCCTCCTTGGACATTGATTTCTCTTATCTCAGTAACCCAAACTCCTTATGGTTTGAAAAGCTGGTTGCCTTTGACAGCCTAGACAAGGAGGTTGAGCCAGTACTCCATTGGCTTAGGGAAGCAGGCCTGGAAAAATTTCTTGGCACCAAGCCTGACTCATGCCTGAATCCATTTATGGCAGAATTCTTTGCCCATCTAAAATGGAAGGGCAAGAAGGGTGATGTGTGCACTAAGCTCACATATGCCGAGGAAGATGAAGAAGAAGAAAGTCAACACACAATCATCTTCACCGCAGAGGATTTAGAAGCTAGCTTTGGGCTACCCTCAGAAGGCCAAAATCCTGAATCATTCAAGGAAGGTGATGATCAGGAGTTCTACTTTCCATGGCTGCTTACACCCAAAAAGCTTGTTAGTGCTCAGAACAAAAACACTTTAAAACCTGTTTATAGGCACTTATTTGATTGTGTGGTGAAAAGTTTGTTAAGTCACTCTGGGAGTGTTGAACAAGTCAGCATGCCAAAGCTCAGGGTAATGGCTGCTGTGATTGACTCTGCTGAAAAAAGAGTCAAATTTGATTGGAAAAGTTTTATTTTGGACAAGATGATGAATGAGAAATACAAGTTCAAAGAGGTGAAACACCACAAGGTGGTGGTTGATGGAAAACTCCAGTTCTGCACAAGAGCCAGCCTGCTCTTGGAAAGATTTGCTCATTACACTCATCTACAAGCAAAGCCAAACCCTTTTCCTGCACAAAAGGTGATGTTTAGAAAAATGTCTTCTAAGACAGAGAAGAGAAAGCAGGAGGCTGCCTCCAAGAAAGTTGTTGCAATTGTCCCAGTCACAAGAGCCTCTCCAAGAAAGAGGAAAGCTCAACCATAAAAAACTCAGCCAAAAATTAAGAAGATGAAGAAGATTCTGAGTGAATCTTCCCCTGAAAGCCTGTCAAGAAGTGGAGGAGCCACCTCTGAAGAAATTGAGAAGGCTGCTGAAGAAGGTGTCAACCTTCCTGAAGAAAGTGTGGAAGTCAGAGAGGTTGTCCCCTTACAGCCTGAAAGTGTAACTGAATTCAGAGATCTTGACCTGCCAACAAGATCAGTAAGAAGAAAAAGAATCATCAAAACCTCTAAGAAGCAAAGACTGATGGAGGAGGAGATAAGGAAGAAAGAATTTTTCAGGGAGATCAGGCAAGCTAGCAGATCTAACTCCAAATCCAAATCAAAGCCCAACAGCCCTGAAGCCAACTCCCCTGATATTCAATCAGAAAGAATATCCCCATCAAGGCATGAAGAAGAGGAGTGCAAGACTCCTGAAGATGCCCCAATCATTGCCAAGAAGGTTTACTCCCCTGAAGGTGCCCCTGATAGATCAGGAATTGATGTGCTGGCAGATTTGGTTAATCTTGAGGATAGACCTTTTTCCCCACTTGATCCAAGACTTCTTTCCTATACCAAGCTTCTTGAAACTGTTCTTCAAGAAGGTGATCAAGTTGCTCTCCCACCCATTCCAGCCATTCCAATTACCTCTTCAGGCACATTGCTCTCAAAAGCACCTGAATCCCAACTTGCTTTAATCTCTAACCCTTCTGAACCCAACCTTCCTGAATCCCAAACCAACCCTCCTGAATCCCAAGCCAACTCCTCTGAAGATGAAAGTGGTGAAGAATACACTTATGAGGGGATGCTAAGGCAGATTGCCAAGGCTAATGTGGATGCACTTTACCTAGGGTTGAAGGACTATCCTAGACTGCAGCAACAGTTCTATGATCTCAGAGCTCTTGTTGAGATCAAGGATAGAACTATGGTGGAAATAGCTCAAGCTATTCAGGACAAAGGGGCAAGCTGGTGGCAAGTTGAAGAGAATAGGCTCTTAAAATTTGCAAATGTGAGGAAATCCAGTGTGTTAACCACTGAGGCCCTGTTTTGCACAATTGTCTCAGAGCAGGTGCAAGCTGAGAAAGAAAGAATTGCACAAGGACTCAGGCACCCTGATAGTCCATCTGATGATGATGATGATGATGATAACACCAATCCCAACCCTCCAGGCCTCAACTCTGCTCAGGTACATTACTTGACTTATCATTCTGAAAAGGACTCTGATCATTCAGAGGAGTTGACCAAAGATGGTGACTCAGTCCAAGATGCATTGGCCAAGGATGGTTCTTTTGAACCTGAGGCACAGCTTGACAATGTTGAGACTTCCATGGGAGAAGCTGGTTTGGCTAAAGCCTCATCAATGTCAGGTCAGTTGGACATTGACCAGCCTTTAGTCATTCAGGATGACTCAGTGGCCTTGGGATGCCCAAGCACTGTGATCTCCCAACAACTGCCCTCTGTGGATCCTGTTGAGGATATAGAGGTGTCAGGTTTAGGAATAGAAGGAGTTGAAAAGGCTATTAGTGATAAAAAATCAGAGGGAGATGATGGTGAGGATTGTGTGATTACAGGCTCCCTGAGTGCACCAATCATAGAGGGAGATGAAGTAGAAATGTTGGGTGCAGCCCAATATGAGGGTCAGGCTATTCTTCAAGTCAAATCTGAACTTGATGAATCCCTTGGTGAAAGGAGGCCTGATTCTCTAGAGAATGTGAGATTATCTATAGAAAGAGAAGAAAATAATATAGTTGAAAAAGAGAGAGAGGGTGCTGATGTATCAGGCCCTATGGGAGATAAAAAGAATGAGGGTGTTGAGGGAGATTTTACTAACACTCTTAGTTTTGCAGATTCTGTTGCTGTCACAATTGAACAAATTTTTGCAGATGCCTCCCTGACAGATATACCAGTTGCTGCTGACACTGACCTTGAAACAGTCTCAGCAAATGTGTCCACACTGAACCAGATTTACTTTGAGCAAGCCAACACAACTGAGGCTAACCTTCAGATTGCTACTCAAACTGCTTCCATTATTGGAGAACAGTCAGAGAAGTTGGACACACTGGTCAAGGAGGTTGGTAAGGCACATGCAGCAACTATTGATACTCTTGATGGCCAAGGAAAGACTTTAGCCTCTATGGAGATGAGGCTAACTGGCTCAGAAGAGGTGATCCTGCCCACATTGGATGCAAGGATATGTGGAGTTGAAACTGGACTGCAAACAGTTTCAACTGAAGTGACAAAGGCCAAAGATGCTATGGTAAAATTCACAAGATCTGTGAAGAAAGAGCAGAAGGGTCTCAAAGATATGTATAAGCATAATGTGAAAGCTTTGAGAAAGACAATCAAGGATGCTCTAAGGCAAAGGACAGCAACTCAGAGGAAGAAGGCAGAAGAATTAAAAGCTGCAATGGTGAAAGAGGCTGCTGAAAAGTTCACTGTTGAACTCATGGCCAAAGTTTCTGATCAAGTTGTGGCCAATCTCACTGAACAACTTCAGACCAAACTTGATCAATCACTGAAAGCCACATTGGATGCAATTGTTACTCAAAAGATGAAGCCAGCTCACACTTTTTTGAGCATGGCAGATGATAAAATGCAAAACATTCATGATGAGAATGTTTACCTACTGCAGGAGTTGAAGTCCCTCACTCATTCTCACTCACATCTCTCTGTCACTATGAGTGACTTGAAGCCCCAGTGTTTTGATAATGCCAAAAAGGGGGAAAGAGAGAGAGCAAGGGCAAAGGGAACCTTGGTGATTGGTGAATCCAAGGGAAAGGAGAAGGTTCCTGAAAGTGAGGAGGAGGCAGTAGAAGACATTGGGAAAGGCAAAGGCCCAATGAACATTGAAGACTTGACTGAGGAAGAACAGATTCAAATTGCTGTCAAAGAGTCCATGATGTCAGCAATGGAGAGTCAGGCAAGGAGGCAACAAAGGCCTGGTGGTGAGTCAGCTGGACTTGACCCCAAAGAAAAGGTTGCTGAAGTAAGGGGGAAGGTGACAAGGTCATCTGAAAGAAAGAGGAAGGAATTGGAAGCCTTCAATGAATTCCCAACCAGCCTGACTTTGCCTTCAGAATTTCAATCTGAAGAATCTATTCCAGCAAGGAAATCCAAGAGAATGAAGAAAGCAGCCCAGATGCCTGCTATTGAAGAAGAAGAAGTTGAAGAGGAAGTACAGGACAGAGAGCCTGAAGTAGTTATGCCCAAACTTGCTGATGATCCTTCTAAGTTATTTGAAGAAGGATTTGGGAAAGATCCAGAGACACAGGAGAAGCTAGCTCTTCTAAGAGCTAAAGAAAGAATGGATCAGTTGGTTGAGGCCAACAAAGCAAGAGATGGAAGAAGGGCAAACTTCAAAGCTCCAAGAAAAAGGGCTTCATACAGAAGGCTCAAACCTCAAATGCTGCAAAGATGGGACACTCAGTACCCTCACCATGATAAGTGGGTTCCAATCTCACTGAATGATGCATGGGAGGAGGCCAAAAGAAGTTTTGTATATGACTTTTATGTCATTGGTAAGTGGCTTGGAGAGAGTGTGGATGAGGTCTTTGTTCAGTTCATGTTTGAGAACCACAGGGACCTCTACCAAAAGCTGTTTGCAGCAACTGAGATGGCAAGAGTTGAATTCAAGGCCCCTGGTCCTATTCAGTACATGCCTCCTAAGTTCAATGGGAACTTAATTGATGAGGGAAAGATTCTGGAAGAGTTTATCAACATCATGAAGATGGAGAAGCTAAAGCCTGGCCCTAGAGGAACCAACAAGGAGATCTGGGAACTAAAGAAGAGAGTATGGGCTCAGTATGGCATTGCTCCTCAGGATGATGGAACTCTGTGATGGATAAGTTCTCTGTGTCCCTATTTCACTGTTATGATTTCTGTTGTTATTCTGCTATTCTAGATTAGTGAGTCCTTTTTGATTTTCAGGTCTGTAATGGTTTATCACATATATAAAAGGATCACTATGTTTTTATCAAGAGATAACAACTCATTATCTCAACTAACCTAACATGACATACCTCACTTGATTTATTGTGCTAACAGTTTCTTTCAGGCAAGTTGACCAGTTCACTCTCCCTGAAGGTAATGTATAATATAAGTCAAGGTTTCTTTGTAATAGGTTTTGGCATCATCAAAAAGAGGGAAATTGTTGGGAATAAAATGATTTTGAATTAGATACCAAAACCCCTGATTGATGATGATCAGATTAGTTGAGAAATGCTCAAGTCAAGTTCAGGCAAGCTGTCTCAGTGCACTTTAGTATGTAGAATGCATAAGTAAAAATCTTAGAAGTGTTATGAGATTTTAGTGATCAGGATAGTTGTCCAAAGCTGGAATGTTAGGCAGCTTGATAGGTCTATAGGACAAAGTTGCTGATCCATTCAAGACAAGCTGATCTAATGGACAACTGAGCTGAAGAGATCAAGAACAATAAAGCTGTGTTCATAAATGCAAAAGATCAAGACAGTTGAAGTACAAATGATCAAAAGCATTGAATACAAAAGACACATTCAATGAAGCATTTATTGCCAATTATGCCTGAAACAAGCATTGAAGACTTAGAGCATTAAAGAGTGAAACATTGAATGAATGTTGGAACATTCAAAACTGCAGCAGGAATGTTCAGGGAGCTTGTCCCATCTGACCGTTGGCTGTGTATAGAGTTTGCCACAAATCAACCTAGGACAATGTGCAAAATTGGAAACTGACACAAGTCTTCTCAGCCGCATTTGTCAGAAGTCAACACATTCATTCAAGCAACCATTGAAGACCCCTTTTACACAGTGGATAAAAGGATGCCAAGCTACATAGCCGTTTCAATGGTGCTGCAAATAGACATATTTGAATTGCTAATCCCTCCAACGGTTAGTTGTTCAATTTGCCTATAAATACAGAAGTGATCAAAGGAATTCAAAATCCAACTACAAGCTATCAAACTATCATCAAGCTTTCAAAAGGAAACCAAGCTGTTCTCTAGAATTCCAAGTTTCCTGAATCACTTCTTATTAGCCAAGCCAATCTTTGTAAACATCCAAAGCTTAGCATTGAGATATCCTAAGCCCTTACACTGTTCTTATTGTAAAGGATATCTCTACTAGTTGGAACCAAACCTCAAACCCTTATCTCATTAAGTGAAGAGAGAGTTTGTTGTAGAAGTGAGGAGTTAAGGACTGTTAGTGTGAAACACAGTCTTAACTCAGAGAGATTGAGCACTAGGACTCAAGTTATCCTAGGGATCAAAACACTAAGAGAGTGTTGTTGATCAGTGCACCTTGGCACTATAAAATAAGACAATTCCATTGAGAAGGAATTATCCTGTTCAATCAGGGAAAGTGGATGTAGGAGCTTGAGTCTCTGAACCACTATAAACTTGTGTGCCATTCACTTACTGCATTCTTAATTTCACTTTCATTCAAACATATTTTAAAGAAACATAACTCAGTAAGTAAGAAAATCTGTTTTGGACAAAGTCCCTGATAACCTGTATCTTTCAGAAATTAACTTGGAGTATTTCTTTAGTCAAAGGCCAACCACATTCCGCACTTAGCAACTCCTTTAGATATTTAGCCAACTGATCACTCAATAGTAATCAGTAGGACAAGTATCTATCAAAGTTCACACTCAGGCCAGTTGTGAGACAACTTGCCTGATAAGACCATTTTGTCAAAAAGAAAAGAATTTGCATACACAAGTGCATTCCCCCCCCCATACACTTGTGTTATACTCCACCAAGGACCAACATATAAGCCATTAGATTTCAGATCTAATGACTCAGATTACTGGACTGTTGATAGTCCAGGCGACACCTGGACTATCCTTAGAAGACCCCTACTTAAGTCAACTTTAACGTCTAATCATCTTTTAAATGCATATTCTCATTTCTCACCTTCCAAAATTTCAAATCGTTCCTAAAAAGGTCTTCAAATTTAATTCGCTGCATTTGTTAATAATTTAAAATAATAATCAATAATTGGCTGCAAAATTTCAAACTCACATATCTATTCGACCTAATTAATTTGATAATTTAAAATAATAATCAATAAAAAAAATAAAAAAATAAAGCATATGGAAGATTAACACAACATAAATGAAAAAAAAATGGTTATGCAACAATAAGTGAATAGGATAATGCGTATTATAATGCATATTATAGAATCTATGCGTATTATAGTGCATATAGACAATGTTTCATGCATTTGTGTATGAATATGTATATGTATATTGAAGTGCAATCTGATAATATGTATATTGAAGTGCATATGAATGATATTCTATACAAAAGTTATTGAGACTACCAAGTGAGTTTTGTCCACCTCCATGTCATCCTCCCCATCTGTATTCTCATCCCGAAGAACATCATATTTTCCCATAATTTCAACCCCATCTTTCTTCGTCTCTTCCTGCATCCAAGCAGATTTTTTACCTCCCATCTTGTGCACAACAAGCACAGCCACCAGAAATCATCCACAGCGATCTAACATTGCAAACACAGAATTCCTCTACACAGCTTGTAGCACAATGAATTCAATTAATTCCAGAAATTCCCAGAATTAACAACGTAAGAAAGAATTTTCAGAATTAATGGCGTAGGAAATTAGGGCAAATTCTCATACAATCCAAGAAAGAATTAAATCTACCCGTAGATGGATTCAACCCAATTGCAGATACCAGAAATTAGTGGCGTACAAATTAGGGCAATTCTCGCTCAATCAAGAAAGCATAATATCTAACCGGAAATTCTTCAATCGTCTTGTTCAACCTCCCTATTCGCAGCGATGGCAAGAGAATTGTAACCGCTTCTCTAGTCAAGAACTCGGTGTTGATTTTTTTACTCTTGATGCAGCCTGGACGGCCTGAGGGGGGCGACGATGCCAGACTAAACGTGTTGCGAAGAGAGGCATGGTGGGCGGCCATGGGGGATGCAACAACTGACGACGACCGCAGAGTGGAGCGTGGCGAATGGGCGGCAATGGCTGTGGAGAATTGACATAATCTTGAATTTCATTAGAATCGAATTAGAGAAAGTAGGATTTGGGAAAGTCGGCAAAGATCGATCGTAAATCATATCTATAATTAAGGGATTCACCAGCTGCACAAATTATGGAATTAATAAATTTGATTTAAATTTTTTATTTTCGAAAATAATTTAAGATATGTATATTAAGGGTATTTTTGGTTATTTAACTATAATTTGAACCTAATAGAAACTCTTTAAACTTGTAGTTTCTATTTAAGGTGCTATTTGAATGACTCTAATAGGGAAAATTATCTTATTTTATCTCATTTTCATTTTTTTTCTCTCTCAATTATATCATTTGCACTACATCTATTATTTTATTATATTATTTAATTAAAACACCAAAAAAAAAAAAAAAAATTATAGCAAAACGAAAATAGTATATAGTAAAATTTCTAAAAATTGAAAAAAAATAGTCACATCTTATTACTCTTATGCCATGTCAGCATGGCACCCCGACGATGCATGTGGAACGGCTGTGAGGTGTCACTGAAACTTTGAAAGAATACTACTCCCCCGGTCCATTATATATTATTTGGATATTTGTAAAAAAAAAAAAGACATTCTTTTCATTATTAATTAAATATTTCTTTATTTGAAAAAATTAATTAACTTCTTACCTCTTTAAAAAAACCCCTTCAAATATTTTTTATTTACACCATATATATATATATATATATATATATATCATAATATTTTACTCATTTACAAAAAATTCTCTCAACAATAAAGTTGAATTATCCATTCTCCTAAAAAATCATTTTACCATTTTAATAACAACAATCAACTATTACATTAAAAATTTTATAAAAAAATAAATGTTCAATTAATATAAATTAAAAGTACGAGTATATTTTGATAAATAAAAAAGAATGTGCTAACTTTATTAAAAAAAAAAAAGTATGAATTAGATGGTCCTTTAGGAGAGAAAATTTCATTTTACGTCGTGTAACTTAGGCCTAATCCAATATATATCCTTTACGTTTTTGCTTTTTCGATTTACGTCCTTTTTTGTCCAATTTACGTCCTTTCCGCCGGAAAATTTTAAAACCCACCGGAATGTGAAGAATAAATTGGGATTCCGGCCAAATAGTCCAATTTACGTCCTTTAAGTTTGAAAATTAAAATTTAATAATTAAAATTTTCTAAAAATCCCATTAAAGATATAAAAAATCTATAAAAGTATCATTAAAAATCAAAAATCTCATTAAAATAAAAAAAAAAAAATGTGTAAAATAAAATTCAAAATATATTACTAAAATTTCGAAAATATCATTACAAATTATAAAATGTGTAAAATTAAAATAAAAAAATTCTAAAATTTTTAAAATACAAAGATTTCTCTTCCGGCCTTGGATAGCGCTTTCTCCTTCCACCCTTTCATTCGCTAAATAACCCGATCGTAAACAACTTGAAAAACCTGTCTCTTCGACCTCCCAATGAGTGTGGGAAGGCCCAAGTATTTTGAGTAGGATCCCATAACCCGAGCCCCCAATTGCTGGCTCATTTTGTTTAAAGTATCCTCCTGCACACAATTGCTAGCAAATAACTCAGACTTGTCCAAGTTGACTCTCTGCCCCAAGGCCGTCTCATAGGCAGCAATGATGTCCATGATTTTGATGAGTTCGCCTTGGTTTGACCGGAAGAAAATGATGTTATCATCCGCAAAAAATAGATGCGAGATCGGGGGAGCTTGTCTGACCACTTTGATGCCCGCGATCTCTCCTCTATTCTCCGCCTGCTGTAAGAGAGACGAGAATCCTTCTGCACACAAAAGAAAGATATAAGTAGACATAGGGTCCCCTTGGCGGATACCCCGTTAGGGGACAAAACCATAGGTAGGGAACCCATTAAGCAGAATTGACTACGATACCGAGGTAAAACATCTCAACACCAAATTTACCCAATTCTCACAAAAACCTAACTTCAAACAAATTCTTCTAAAAACATCCACTCCACTCTATCATAAGCTTTACTCATGTCAAGTTTTAGGGCAAGAAAACACTTTTTTCCTTTTTTCTCATAAAATGGAAGGTTTCAAAAGTTATCATAGCATTGTCAGTGATTTGTCGGTTTGGAATAAAGACACTTTCGGTAAGGGAGATCACATGGTCAAGGATAAGCTTGAGATGATTAGCTATGGCTTTTGATATGGCTCTACAAATAACATTACATAGGCTGATCGGTCGCAAGTCCTTTGGATTTTTGGGAGATTTTACTTTTGGGATAAGGGTGATATAAGTATGGTTAAGGGGGGAGGGGTCAGTTCCATCGTTCAACACACTCAGACAGGTAGAGATAAAAAAAGATTCAACAGTGCACCAAATTTTTTGAAAAAAGAGAGGAGGCATACCATTGGGTCCCGGGGACTTGGTGGGATGCATCTGTTTGAGTGATTTTTTTATTTCCTCTCCTCTGTATGGTCTTGTGAGCATCTCGTTCATTTCTCCTGTGCCTCTAGACTCGGCAGACTCGATGACTCGGTGCATATCTCGAGGTTTCTCCGAAGTGAAAAGTTTTTCAAAAAAATCCCGGAGTTCCGAACCCACCTCTTTCTCGTCTCTTGTCTTTTCCCCATCACCTTTCTAGAGCCTCTTAATTGTATTTTTCTCTCTTCTTTGCGAGGCTCTTCTATGGAAAAACGTGGTATTTCTATCACCATCTTTGATCAAGAAGGACTTTGCTCTTTGGTACCAGCATATCTCTTCAAACTTCATGAGTTCCTCCAGATAGGTTTCCAAATGTTTCAGTTCTTTGATCACCTCATCCGTCTATGGCATTTCCTGAAGGGCAACTAACCTTTTGTTGGGAATAAAATGACATATGTTTTGGTTGAATACCAAAACCCCCTGAGACATGCCTAGTCATAATTGATTATGTTCTAAGAATGTTAGAACATATAGAATAAGGCTAGATGAGAAGCTGAAATGTTTAGGTAGCTCTTAGGTGATTAAATGCACAATGTGAGGGGGAACATATGCTTTGAAGATCATCAAGATCAAGTCCCCTCAAGGCTCAAATTCTGGAACAATCTCTAAGTCTATTGAAGACCAAATGCTCTGATCAGGAGAGTTGTCTAGAGAAGTTGTCTCTGCACAATTAAAGCAAGAACAAAGGTTCTAAAGCTCAAAAGGCCAAGTATATTCAAATGCTCTGATCAGGAAAGTTGTCCAGAGAAGTTGTCTCTGTGCAATTAAAACAAGAACAAAGATCCTGAAGCTCAAAGGCCAAGTATGCTGATCAGGAGAGTTGTCCAGAAGAGTTATCTCAGCACAATTAAACCAGAACAAATGTTCCGATGCTTGAAAGTCAACTATGCTGAAGAGATAAAGACAACTACACCCTAAAAGCCTTCAAAGAATGATGCTAAGATCAATTCCAAGTGAAGCAAAGGGAAAAAGCCAAGTCATCTGAAGAAGAGCAAGCCAACTATGCTGATAAGCAAAGTCTACTGATAGTGATAAGCAGAGTTGTCCATTTGATAAGGAATGGTGTCCATCATTGGATCAAACCTCAGAAGCCATGTCCAAGTCCTAACAAGTAAATCTTAAAGTCAGACATTGGGAAGAGTGCTACAGAATGAAGACAAAGTCTTACAAGCCGTTTATTACCCAAATGAGGACATGTCACTATCAAGAATCTGTCTTCCAGTTTGAAGAACTCAAGGAAGACATTTATAGCAATTTGGGACTGCCTCTCCAACGGGCAAATCCTCAAATTTGTCTATAAATACAGAAGTGTGAAGACCATTTGAAAGCACCTCTAACCAACTACCAAGCCAACTATCCTACAAGTCAAAGTGCTTTCAAAGCTTTCAAAGAGACTATCTTAGTCTTCAAACACTTCTTCTAAGCTGAACTTCATTGTATATCCATACAAAGCTTAGAGAGATATCTTATCCTTATACACTGATCTTCATTGTAAAGGATATCTCATTAGTTAGAACCTTACTTCAACCCTTACCCCTTTCAAGTGAGAAAGTGAGAAGGTTGTAGTAGTAGAAGTGGTAGGAGCTGACTGTTGAGAGAAGAACAATTCAGTTCTGAGTTGAGAAGAGGGTACTAGGACTCTAGACATCCTAGGGATCAATTCACCAAGGAGTGGTGTTATTAATCAAGTGCACCTTGGCACTATAAAACAAGTCAATTCCAAGAGTGAATGAATTATCCTGTTAAATCAGGGAAAGTGGATGTACGAGCTTGAGTCTCTGAACCACTATAAACTCTTATGTTGATTTACTTTCAAGCACTTTCATACATTCAACACTGCACACAAAACTGATCTTCAAAAGAACATATATTCAAAGACTGTGCAAAACTGTATTGGACAAGTTCCCTGAAAACTGAACTATATTGCTTAAGTGATTTCAGAACTTAAAGGAGCTTAAACTAAAGGGCCAACCACTAATTCCGCACTTATAACCAACCTAGATAGTCATTCAACTAAGTACTCTGTAGTACTCAGTAGCTTGGTTATCTTTGAAAAGGTTACACATCTTCAGAAGAGTTGTCCAGGACAACCTTGCTGAACTCTGGTTTGATCAAGTTGAAAAGAATTTGCATACAAGTGTATTCCTCCCCCCCAATACACTTGTCATATACTCCTTTCAGGACCAACACCTTTCATTTTATTTCTTTAATTTTTTTTTCTGGTCTCCCAAAACATTTCCTGGCCCCAGTGTTGAAGGTACCTCCCACAGTTTGTTACTTTAGCAATGAAATTTGCCCCTCCTTTATCACAGTTCCATCCCATTTGGACCATTTCCTAGCAGTTTTCGTGTTCCGCCCACAGATTCTCAAAACGGAAGATTCTCTCTCTTTTTCTGTCTTTATCATCATCACCCGTCTTCTCGCCTCTCTCGAAGTCGATCACAATCGACGCATGGTCAAATTTGATCTTTACCAAATGGCGAACAACATGGCTTTTGAATTTTGATCTCCACTCCGGATTTGCAAAAGCCCTATCTAATCTGCATTGAATATTTCCTTCTCCACTTCTTCTGTTTGTCCAGGTGTAACAGTGCGCTTTGAAGCCTAATCATACAGGTTGAGGATATTCACGGTCTAATGAAACTCATCCATCGAGGGCGTTCGCCGGACTTGGCCCCCAAGTTTTTCGTGTGACTAAAGGATCTCATTGAAGTCGCCGAGACACAACCATTCAGATACCTCTCCTTGTTTAATTATGTGCACAACTGCCACGTCAAACTTTTATTGTGTTTTTACGGCCATCCATAGATGCCCGTGAGATGCCACTGTCCCCCATCTGTTTGATCCATATCCATTTAAATGTGATTTTGGGAGAATGACCTAAGCGAGGCAGTCGAGTTCTCCTTCCAAAGCATACACACTCCACCACTTCTATCTCTACCTGTGCCGGCACAATCTACTGGGAAACAACCTCTAAACCGCAAAGATCGTGAATTTAATCGAACCATTTGAGTACATAACAGTTTTGTTTCCACGAGGAAAACTGTAGTCGGATTTACCTCATGTAGGACCTTTTTTAGGGCTCTAACTGTCGCTTGGTTCCAGCTTAAGACGATCATTGCACTCGGCGGGGCTGCTCCATAGCCTCCGCCATTGCCTCCTTTGTTTGTTCAATAGTCCCTCCAGTTTAGGGTTTCTCTCGTGTCCTGCGAGTAGCCATCGTTGACTCTGGTCGCGTTTTTTTCCGATCGTCAGTCCTCCGCATCTGTGGTTATCCCCACCTCTCTGCTTTGCTTTTTCTTTTCCTTTATCCCATCAGTTTGTCTCCCCATAGCCAGCTGTAGTTCCAGAATGCTTTATGGTTTTCCCCCCTTTTCTTTTACCTAGGATTCCTCGTGGGGTTAGCTGAGAATGGATCTGTGACCATAGTGCCTTTTTCTTTTATCCCTTGTGTCTTTGTATTCTTGTAGAGTGTCTTTGTTCACCCCTGTTTTTCTCTTTTACATCGGTAGGTTAGGTGTCTTGGTGCGTCTCGTGGGTAGTGGTATTTTTAATATGACATGTGAGAATAATGTTTTCGGAAAACTAAAAGAAAAAAGAGAAGTAGTGTGTTTTGAAAGATCTGAGCTAGCCGAAAGTGTCGAACCAGTGCTGTGTTTGCTGGGTAAAGTGTTGACTACCAAATCCTTCAACACTTTTGTCTTCCTTGAAGCAATGAAACCTCCCAGTGGTTTCACAGTCATGGATATAGGTAATAACTTGTTCTCTTTCCAATTCAAAATAAGAAACGACCTTGAAGAAGCCTTAGCTCGGGAGCCCTGACATTTTGAAAAGAAACTTTTAGTTTTGAAGGAACTTGGATAGGGGGAACAACCATCTATGGTAAAATTCACATCTGTCGGCGTGTGGGTTCGTATCTATGACCTCCCACTGGAAATGAGATCTGAAAAGTGTGTGACAAAAATTGGAAGCCAATGTGGAAGGGTTATCGAAGTCGATGGTGCCTCGATAAAGGCACCCATAAGCACACGGGTGCATATTGAAACTGACCGTGGTGAACCGGTGTGGATTCCCTTCAAATATGAATGGCTTCTGTCGTTCTGCCACCTGTGTGGAATAGTGGGGCATATGAAAAGGGAGTGTGACCTTATTGATGAGATGGAGGAGATAAAAAACCTGGAGGATTCGAAACTCCCTTACGGAGAATGGCTGAGAACTTCACCCTAAAAAAAAGCATCAGTCTGCACCTCTCCAACTAAAAAAGAAAAATAAAAGAGATCTCTGAGGCAAAGACTGTTTAAAGAGTTCAAGAGAAAGATCCAAGATGGAGATGAACTTCAAGATGAATCTCTTGAGAGGGAGCGGGAACGAACGACGAGCTATAGCGAGGAAGAGGTTCTAATAAATCTAAGAGACTCTATTGGGAAGGTCGATGTAAATGAGGAGAAGATAGAAACACAAAAAGAAGAGAGAATGGAAGTGGATGCTGAAATAAATAAGGAGGGAGAGGCATTAAATGAAATAAAGAAGGTAATCCTGCAACCCAGTGGGAAACAAGATGTTCATCACAACACCAACACAAACACTTGTAAAAAACTCCATCATGAGCCACCCACCTCACCTACCCACCATACCCTACCAACTCCAAATATACCGACATTCTCTCTGCCTACCAATCTTGAAATAACCCCACTTGCAGATCTTATAAAATTTTGTAAAACCCTACAATCGACTGTATTGATTGCTGCACACCACCCACCCAAAGGTGTAGAACCCAATCTTACCCCCCCACCCAACATATAAACCCACCCATACTACCGAAATCACCACACCAAAATAAAAATCAACAAACCCCATGAACCCAACAACAGAAGTACACCATCAAAACCAAAATCAGCCAAACCAAACAACAACCACCCTTACTGGACTCCAACAACCCACAAACCAGATGCCAACCCCAACAAATACACCCATCACCACAAATAACCAAACCCAAAAATCCAAACTATCCCAGCTGGCCAGGAAGAGGAAGGAACCATAGAATGAGACGACACCTTGGTAGAAGTGTTAGTTCATGTAATATGGGTGAAATGCAGTACATAATAGTAAAGAATAATTAATTCAAGATTTTTAATAAGGTCTGTTCTAAGATGACTAGTGTTTTGAGTTAACATAACGGATATTTAAAAAAATCATAGATTTCCCCTTAACTGTATATTCTCTTTTGCCCTCAGCTTTACCAGCTTCCTCATCGGGATTAGCCAACTTAGTGACCTTTTTACCTGATGTGATGAATGTAACTGTTCAGGCATAGTCTATCCTTCTGGATTACCCTTCCGATGTACTATTCTTATGGTTACTGATCTGCTTTTCTTGGTATCAGTAGAGTGTACCTGTCATGCTAGTACATTTTTATATGCAAGTAGGATCCAAGTCTATCAAACCTAAACTTATGCATAACTCTCTGAATCTAGTTTCTGCCAATGGTTTAGTAAATATGTCAGCTCTTTGAAGATCAATATGAATCTTTTCCATACAAATGTTCTTCTTTTCAACATGATCCCTAATAAAATGATGCCTGACATCTACATGCTTACACCTAGTGTGTAAAATGGGATTTTGAGTAATAGCAATGGCACTATTGCTGTCACAAAATATAGGTACATTAGATTCTACAATGTTGTAGTCTCTAAGTTGTTGCATTAGCCAAAGAAGCTGACTACAACAACTCTCTGCAGCCATATACTCTTCTCCAGTAGTAGATGTTGCTACACTCGTTTGTTTCTTTGAAAACCATGATATGAGCTTAGTACCTAAGAATTGACAAGATCCTGAAGTTGATTTTCTATCTATCCTGCAACCACCAAAGTCAGAATCTGAATAACCACTTAAGAATATATCATCATTTGAAGTATACCATTATCCATGATTGATAGTTCCCTTTAGATATTTCAATATTCTTTTGGCAGTTTCCAAATGACTTTCCTTGGGGTTGGCCTGAAATCTAGCACATACACCAACTGAAAATACAATATCCGGCCTACTTGTAGTAAGATAGAGTAAATAACCAATTAAGGCACGGTAATAGGATTGATCAACACACTTACTTCGTTCATCTGGATCCATTATGTATGTTGGTTGCATTGGAACTCCAACAGTTTTACAGGTTTTAATACCGAATTTATCTAACAAATTTCTTGTGTACTTTGCTTGATTTATGAAAATGCCATCAGGTGATTGTTTTACTTGAAGACCAAGAAAGTAGGTCATCTCACCCATCATAGACATCTCAAATTTACTTTGCATGAGTTTTGAAAAACTTTCACTCAAGCTTTTATTAGGTGACCCAAAAATGATGTCATCTACGTAAATTTGGACGAGTAAGATGTCTTTCCCTTTTTTTTTTTTTGAACAAAGTACGATCTACTTTGCCCTTAGTAAAACCATTTTCTAATAAGAATAGGGAAAGAGTGTCATACCAGGCTCGTGGGGCTTGCTTTAATCCATAAAGAGCTTTCTTCAGCTTGTATACTTGGTCTCCTTTTACTTCAAATCCAGGAGGCTGTTCTACATAAACTTCCTCAACAAGTATACCATTAAGAAAGGCACTTTTTACATCCATTTGATAGACAGTAAATTTCATGTGAGCAGCATAGGCAAGAAATAATCTTATGGCTTCTAAACGTGCAGCATGAGCAAATGTTTCATCATAGTCAATACCTTCTGCTTGAGAATATCCATGTGCAACTAATCTAGCCTTATTTCTAACAACAAGATCATTTTCATCTCTTTTGTTTTTGAAAATCCACCTAGTGCCTACCACATCGTGTCCAGCAGGTCTATCAACAAGATCATGTACATCATTTTGAGTGAACTAATTCAACTCTTCTTGCATGGCTATTATCCAGTTACTATCAGTCAAGGCTTCATTAACAGTCTTAGGCTCAATAGAAGATAGAAAACAGCACCAGTAAAATAGAGATGTATTAGTTCCTTCTTGGGATTCAAATAATTGTCTTCTGGTCTTAACACCTTTACTAGAATCACTTATGATTAGATTAGAAGAGTGCACAAATTTCCATGTTCTTCTATTCTTAACAGACACACTCTCATCTTCTAAATCATCAACAACATCATGCATATCAATATCATCAATATCAACATGGTTCTTATCAGCAGATTTATTCAAAGGAGAACAGTCAACCAGTTCAGGCATAACAATAGTTTTAGTAGACTTACCTTTGCCTTTTACCTTTTTATCATCATCATCATCATCTAGGATGTTTTAGGAAAGGGTTGTATGCTTGTACAAATTCATACACCTCAGATTCATCATTGGTTTGAAGTTTCAGTTTGTCTATTTTCTTACTGAGTTGATGATCAACACAATCCTGTACAGATTCATCAAAGACAACATGTGTTGTTTCTTCCATACAAAGAGTCGAATAGTTAAACACTCTAAATGCCTTGCTAGTTGAGGAGTATCCTAAAAATATCCTCTCATCCGTTTTGGCATCAAAATCATTTAATTTACCATTCCCATTGTTATGAATAAAAAACTTACATCCGAAGATATGAAAATATGAAATTCTAGGTTTTCTTCCTTTCCATATCTCATAAGGTGTCTTACCATGAACCTTATGGAGAGCACTTCTATTCTGGGTATGGCAAGCAGTGTTGATTGCATCAACCCAAAATTTATGTGGAGTGCTGAACTCTGCTAACATGGCTCTGCAAGCTTCTTTGAGTGTTCTGTTCCTTCTTTCAGCTACACAATTCTGCTGGGAAGCTCTTGCTGCACTAGTCAAGTGCTGGATACCAGCTTTAGAACAATATTCTTTAATGTAAGAGTTTATAAATTCAGTCCCTTTGTCAATTCTAATTTTGACAATAGACTGTCCTTTCTCAACTTGCAACCTCTTTAACAAATCTGGTAATTGAATTATGAGTATCACTCTTTTTGTGTAAGAAGACCACCCAAGTATATTTTGAGTAATCATCTACCAGAACTAGAGTGTATCTCCTACCGTTCAGTGTTGAGGTTTAATAGGACCATGAAGATCCATATGTAAGAGTTCTAAGACTCTGCTAGTTGAGAGAGTGGGAATTGATTTAAAAGAAACTTTTACCTGTTTACCTTTTTGACAAGCATCACACACTTGTGATTTGTAATAGATCTCATTGGGAATACCTTCTACAAGGTGTTATCTTGCTATCTTATTAATAATCTTAAAGTTCATGTGGCATAGGCGTCTATGCCATAACCAACCGACTTCTTTAAGACTTTTAGTAAGAAGACAAGCATCCCTATGACAACTATTCTAATTCACAATGTAGACACTGCCTTGTCTTACACCAAAAAGTAGAACTGTATGTGCTCTTTTATCAATAATTTCACATTTATTTCTCTAAAATTGGACTTTGTATCCTCTATCACAGAATTGGGAAACTGAAAGCAAGTTATATTTCAAACCTTCAACATAAGAGACATCCTGAATCTCTACATCACCATTCCTAATGTATCCAAATCCTTTAGTGATTGCCATGAAACTGTCACCAAAAATCACTTCGGGTCCTTCTTGCTCATGGTAGTTAGAGAGTAAGGCCTTGGTACCAGTCATGTGGTGTGAACAACCACTGTCAATGTACCAAGTCTCACCAATTGAACCACCTTTCTTGTACAAATAGAGTCGACCCTGCAATTGGTGAATTTAATAATTTAGGTACCCTTTTGTTCATTGGGGTCCTTAGGGGTTAGTAGTAAGAGGCACCCAAATATACATGGAAGTTCTAAATAGTTGAGTCCTCTTTAGTTTCTTACCCTTTTTTATCATAGAACATTACTTTATTAGCTTTATCTGAGCTATCAACAGATTTTGGATCAACTCTTCTGAGTTAACCTTTTCTTCGAATATGGCCTAAAAGCCTGTGGACCATACGGTTTATAGATGCGTTTAGGTCTATCCTCACTAATGATATTATAAGATAAAGGTGGAGGATAAAGAACAGATTGATTATGATGAGGAGGTACATATTTCCTTGGTTTAGTTGAGTACAAATGAGACTGCCTTATAAAAGGAGGTCTAAGTTGATTCCAACCACATTGTTCTTGTCTGGGCCTACTGTGCTGAGTATACCTCTGCTGATGCCAGGATTGTTCTGATCTAGGCATCTTGGTATATCTCTGCTGATATGGTATAGGCTGTACTAGTCTTAATATATTTTTCTTTTTACCATTCTTGGTAGAAGGATGAATGTATTTAGACTGGACTTTAGGCTTAGTACCCTTACCGTATTCCATAGGTTTCTTTCCTTTGTCTATAGGCAAAGAACTTGAGCTAGCACCATTAGTGTTCTTAAATTCTGAAGTAAATGAACTAGGCATATCAACACCTATTCCACTTTTATCTCTTGAGTCTCTATACCTATCTGATAATTGTTGATTAATCTATGAAGATTTAATAATATAAACTAGCTTTAGATCCAAGTTCAGTATTTCAGCTTCTAAGAATCTATTGCCCTCTTCAAATTTTTCACACTTAATTTTTAAGGCATTTAACTCATTAGTCTCTATGGATTGAGTCTTGAGAAAATCCTGATATAACTTATCAGTGGATGAGTACTTATCTTTGAGTTATGACAACTCTTCTGATAGGTGCTCATTCATTGTAGTTATACTAGGATCAACTTTAGATTGTTCTTCACGTAGATTAATGATTTCTTGTCTTAAAGCAATGTTCTCATCACTGACATCCATGAATGCTTTGTTAGCATGTATAAGGTCTTCTTCAGTCACTCCATTGGAATGTTGAAGACTACTTCTTACTCCACTATCAGCAGTATCACTTATATCAGAATCAGAACTGTCACAATAACAAAAAGAAGTAACAGAAGATACCTCATGTTCTATTTTTGCCATCATGGCTAGATCATCAATGAGAGCTGCTTCTTCTTCATTGCCAGAGAGGATTTGAGATGAAGAGGATGGTAACTCATCAGAATCTGAATCTGAATCATTGTGTACCAACAATTCCTTTTTACCTCTTGCATACCTACGATCTCTTCAAGCTTTTCTTTCTTCTCTATCTTCTTGATGTAATGGCCTGGCTTTTCACAATTGTAACAAACTGGGTCATTAGTAGAATTCTTGATAGGAGAGTGATTATGTTTCATATCCCTTCTATTAGCTGAGTTTCTATCCTTCTTGTCTAATGAGCTTCGGTCTCTTCTGTTGTTAGTAGAGACTTCATCCCTTCTTTCAGAAGAGATTTTGTCTCTTCTGTTAGCAGAAGATTCCTTACTACTAGAGGCTGTATAATCCTTATAGAAACACTTATACCTACCATACCTCTTATTTAGTTTATCAAACCGTTTGATCATTAGACTCATCTGCTCCTTCAGACTAAGATCAGATTTCTCCAGTTCATCCTTAATACTAGAGGACTTACTCTTAGATGTTCTAGAGCTTCTAGAGGTTGAGACCTTAAAAGCAATATTCTTAGAGGTAGATTTTTCTCTATCACTAGTAACTACTGGATCTTCTTCATCTAATTCGAATTCATGAGCTTTGAGAGTTTGAACCATAGTTTCAGCAGACCAAGTGTCAATATCTTGAGTGGTCTTGATGATCATCTTGACCATCTTCCACCTTTCATCTAAAGACTTATGGATTCTCAAATTAATCTCCCTAGGTGTATACTTCTTACCCAAAACTTCAAGATCATTCATAATTTGAGTAAAACGAGTATCAAGCTAGTAAATAGTTTCACCAGTTTTCATCTTGAATGATTCAAACTTTTGAACCACAGTGAATATAGTTTGCTTTCCTTGATTAGGTTTGTGCCTTCACAAAGAACAACAATTATGTCCCACATTTCCTTAGTCGTTTTACATTTTAATACTTTACCAAGATACTCATTTGGTAGTGTATGTAAAATATAATTTTTGGCTATGCTGTTCAAATTATTTTGCTTCATTTCTTCAAAAGTAAGCTCTGACCTGGGTTTAGGTACTTGTACACCTATTGCTTTTGCTGGGTCCAGAGTAGCTGTGTTTATGATCATTGTGACAATTAAACCTTCTTTCACGACTGACACCATGAGATCATGGGTGGAGCTAAAGATTGCCTCCATTCGAAGCTTCCAATAATCATAATCTGAGACAAAGAACTTAGGTAGTTTCGTAGCGTTAGTTTCCATGATAGAAGATAAGACCAGTTAAGTAAAGAGATCAAAAAGTAGTGTTCTGATACTGAATAGTAGTAAGATTCACGGATCAGTTCAAAATTGGACCAGTAAGACTTTCCCTCAAAGTCATCTTGGCAATCTAGAAACAGCAGTCTAAAGGAACTACTACTTTGATACTACTTGTTGGTCCCAAGTTGAGTTAAGATTAGAATAAACCTGAAAAGTCTAGAGGGGAGGGGTGAATAGACTTTTAAAACTTTTCCTAAAATATCAGAGTTATATGCGGAATTTAGTGTTCTTGAATAGTACTGTGCTTATCTGAGATCAGCTTAGTACTTCTCAGTTTTAATGTGAGCCTTTAAAGTTTATACTCAAGTTTTGATTATGAATTTTACAACTTTTCTTAATAAACAATATTGTTCTTAGTATCAAGTAATTCGTTTACTCAACAAGATTTCTCAACCAAGTTATTTATACGAATTCTTTAAGAATTTAAAAAAATATCAAACAATAAGTAAATGAACACAATATTTATAGTGGTTCGACAACTGTCTACATCCACTCTCACAACTCCAGTCGTGATGTTTTATTAACTCCTTGAGTTTCTTGTGGCTTAAAGTCCCAAGACTAAGACGTTGATCTTATCGATTACACTTCCAAGTGTATCTTCGATCTACTAGTAATTCTACAAGTAACTAGCACACTTGTTTACAAAAACACAAACTAAAAAGTAAAACTTCTCTTTAGTAACCTTTGAATCTTCTCTTCAAAACTGTGGCTTCTTCTTTGTGTTGATCTTCTTCAAACTTTGCGAGTTTTCTTGAATTCTACTAAGACTTGTATTTGCTCTTTTAATGCTCTTCGTTCAGTAGTCTTTTCAGTAGAAGATCTCTCGGTATTTATAGAACTTAGTTAGGTAGTTAGCAGTTTGGGAAACTAACTCCAACTAACTCTTAACCGCTTTTTGTAACTTCTTTCTCCAACTAACTTCAACTGTTTTAAGTCAGTCTTCGTATCTTCAAATATATTCAGTTACGTCCTTTAAATAAGTTTTCCAAACTTATTTTTCAACTTCGACTTCAGCACAGTGAAATTCTCTTCTCAGTATTACTGTTCTTATTCTACTTCAAGTACACTTCTTCAGAATACTTCTTCAACAGTTATGTGCCTTCATTATACTCTTCTCACTTTTAGTCTTCTGCTCCAGAGTAGTCTTCAGTTCTTCACTCTAGTCTCCTGATCTTGAACTAGTCTTCTGATATCTAACTGTGCTGATTACAATACAATGCAAACTTACAAATATAAAACATATCAATACTTCATCTGAACTACATACAGAAAAGTATATCTAAGTCCTATTCTATAAGCTGTCTATACAATTCATCATTAACTTAGTTCATAACAGTTAGAATATATTTATCATATAGGATCAGTAAAACTTAGTTTTCATGACTTCTCAAGATGACTTAGATAAGATCACTTCTTCCACATATATTATTGACTTTAAGTTGCTTTTTGGCCATCAAAACTTATTCTCATCAACTAGGACTTGTTTTCAGGATTCATATCCCAACAAGTTTCCTTTCCTTAGTCGTTCAAGATTTCGCGTAGATGTTCATTGTTCAGCAGTTGTGCCACTTCTTGCTGTAATGATATGCATTCGTTAGTCTTGTGTTAATGTTTGTGGGGAAAATCACACCATGCGGACTGATTTTTATTGATTTGCAATCGATCACTCTTTTGGGACCATCTTATGATTGTCCCCAAATTTTACATGGAAAGTACCATGCCTCTAATGTCGACGTTAAACCCATATTACTCGATGCCTGGGAATGTTTTGACGTTATCTATTAGCCCTGAGAACCTTCTCCTGCGTATTAGCGACTCATTTTACCTTAATCAGTGTCGACATGTAAGCTAAGAATTTCCAATTCTTGTATGGAGTGATCATTTAGCGGTTGCTTGACTCCTGGTTGTCATGAGGCCTAGCACTAGAACCTTCTTGCCTAGCAATCAGGCCATCTTTTAATATCATCTAAGTTGTTGGGGTATTCATGTAATTATAAACCCCTCAAGGTATTTAATATTAGTTTTGTTAATTTCTGCCAAAACATGTAATTAAATTTGTTGGGATATAAATTCACCCTAAGCCCCACTTGATGTTAGAATAGTTTTGATGGCCAAAACACTTAGAGTTTATAAATGTAATAGGATCAGCTGACTTGTATAGAACAGCTTAGACTAGTCTTATGTGATCAACTGTATTGATAGCAGCTGATCAGCACAGTCATGGCTTACATGCCTATCCTCAAGATGAGAAGAGTAGAAGACATGAAGACTAGAAGATCCTTGAAGACCAGATATGTTAAGGTGCTTGTATACCTACTTATCTGATGGAGTCCCAGATTGAAGATGGCCTAAAGCAGTACAAAGAATTTCCAGATCAGAAGAGTAGTACTCGTCTGATATCAGAAGACAGAAGACCTAAGGCCAGAAGAGTAGTCAGAAGACTAGAAGTACAGATCAGAAGACTATGTGCTCTTCCAGGACTCGGCTGATTCCCAAGTCATCTTGCAATTTAAACGAAGACCTACCTTATTTAGAAGATTGACATGATCCCAGGATTGAAGCAATCAAGCGGCTGGAATCAAGGAATCAAGCTATTATGGGAAGATTGCTCAAACGGCTAGTCAACTCCAACGGCTAGTTGCACTCAATCTCCATTATAAATACAAGAGGATGAACACAGAAGCAACAAGAGAGAATTCACAAGCTAAGCAAGCAATCAAGCAAAAAGCCACATTGTTCTAAGAATTCTCCAAGAGCCTGAAATCTATTAGATTATCCATAGCTCTTAAGTGCTTCCTATCCAACCCTTAAGAACCTGAAACTTATTCATATTGTATATCAGTTGTTTTAGGCATAGTGGTTAAGCAAATTATAAGCTTGAACCATTAGTTGGATACATCTCAAAAACCCCAAACCCTCACCGAAAGGTTTAAGTTTTTGAAACCCCCCAAAGTGCAAGTGCTTACAATCACTTGTGGAGACCGCAGCTGTTAGGACGGCTCAGATCTCAAAGTCCTAACCTTGGGACTATAAAGGACAAGACCCTTGTAATTTGTGGAAATTAAAGGGATTAAACATCACGTTAGGACGTGAGAGTGGACGTAGGATCGTATATCCGAACCACTATAAATCCGGTGTTATTTACTTTCTGCACTTTACATTTCTGCTTTTACATTCATTATTATATAGTGCATACTGTGATTTCAACACTCTTCAAAACAAGGCCATAACTTTCAAACCAGCATCAGCTGAGTAGTTTCACAAAGTAAAACAAGTTACAAGAACGAGTCTAAACCAGGGCCACCATATTTCTGCATATAACCTCTTCAGTCAGATCACTATAGTCATCTGGACCAGCAGACTTGCAGTCCAGTTGACATAGCAATCAGAAGAGGTTCCCAACTCTGTTTGAAAAAGTTTTAAAGTCTATTCACCCCTCCCCTCTAGACTTTAATCCCATTCACTACTCGTTCAGGGACCAACAAGTGGTATCAGAGCAGTGGTTCTAACGGACTACTGTCTCTAGATTATCAGAAGACTTGAGGGAGTCTTTCTGTAGTCCTCTTGAACAGATCTTTTTGAAAAACTTGTTTTCGAAAACTCATACAACATGAGTGCTAATATGCGTAAGTTGCCTAAGTTTTCAGTTGAGGATTATGATTACTGGAAGATCAGGATGAGGAAGAATCTCACATCAGTCCACTACAAGATGTGGTCTGTAATCACAGAAGGCCCGATCACCATCATGACAGTCAACACTGCAAATGGTGATCCAGAAGTCCCAGTTGGAGAACTGGTTCCCAAGCCCATGAAGGATCTCACACCAGAAGAGATGAAGCAATCAAACCTTGATAGCATTGCTCAAGATTACATAATGCAAACTCTTCCAAATGAGTACATTGCAAAGGTAATCCATTGTGAGTCAGCCAGAGAGATGTGGGAGGCATTGGCACTTCTTTGTGAAGGAACTGAGCTGATCAAAGAATCCAAGTTGTCTACAGCAGTCAAGAAGTTCGAACACTTCAAAATGCAACCAGAAGAGTCTATTGATCAGTTAGACAACAGATTTACCAAGATCATCAATGAGATAGAATCTCTGGGCAAGAAATACACAAATAGAGAGAAAAATCTAAAGATCTTAGATTCTCTAACCAAGAAATGGAGACTCAAGAAGACCATCATCAAAGATACTCAAGATATCAAGAAGTGGTCTGCACAAACTCTATTTCAGAACCTGAAAGCCCATGAATATGATCTTGAAAGAGAAGAGAACTCAGGAAGTGATGAGCCAACTGCAACCCCATCTACCTCCAAGACTGTAGCCTTCAAGGCAGCCAATACAAAAGCTGCAAGCACCTCATCTGGCAAGACCTCTCTGAAAACAGAAGACTGTGAAGGATCAGACATGAGCCTGAAAGAGCAAATGGCACTTATGATCAAGAGATTTGAAAGGATGAACACCCTCAACAGTAAATATAGAAAATTCTATAGAAACTACAAAGATAGAAGAGCAAGTTCATCCTCCAGAGGTTCCAGAGAAAGAACATCAGAAAGACATCCTAGAAAGGATGTGGAGTCATCTGACAGCCGAGGATCTAGAAGAAGAGATGCCACTCCTCCAAGGAGAGGCAACTCAAATCAGAAACCTGGATCTTGCTTCAACTGTGGCAAACCAGGACACTATGTCTATGAATGTCCTGAGCTGGATTTGGATGACAAGAAAGAAAGAAGGCCAAGAAGAACCTCAGACAAAAAGGCAATGATGACTGAAGAATCTGAATACCAAAGTGATGAACTCCCTACGTCACCAGACGATCAAATCTTTTCAGATGATTCAGACGACCTAGCTATGATGGCCATAGGAGAAAATGAGGTAAACTCTTATACTACTACTTTCCATTCACCTATTTTCTCACAAACAGATGACATAAACTCATCTGAAGGCGAATCAGAAGACACCTATTATCAATCCTTAAGAAAGGTAAAAGGTGATCTGGATATTGCCACCAGAGCCTTTATAGAAGTGGAAGAGGAGAATAAGGATTTAAGGAAAGAAATTGCTAGGTTGAAAAAGGTAAAGTTTGATAACACCCCTGAGTTAGTCACCATGAATGAAAGGTTGACCAAAGAAGTGGAACTTCTTAAGGAAGAAAATACCACAACAACTCAGTTGTATGAGGGGATGTTAGAAACTCAAGCCTTAGAAACCAAAGAATTTCGTATACTTCAATCTAAGTTCGATGATCTCTTCCAAACACATAAGCTCTTAGAAAAGGAGAAGGAATGCCTAGATCAAAAGATATCAGAATTCAATAAAGCTTCGACTACTATTGAAAGTATCTTTGAATATTATAGATCAAATGGCAATAAGATGGGTTTAGGCTATGAACTTAATCCATCAACATCCTCTCCAGCTGGGGGTAGTACACCTAACAAGTGCACTACTCAGACACATGAACAGGGTGAGTGTTCTAAACACAATGAACTCAATATGAACCAAAAGGCATCTGTACCAGCTAAGGCTAACTATCCCAAAACCAAAAATGGTAAAGGACAAGCTAACCCCAAGCCTGTACAGAGGAACAGCAAACAGCCTAGACCATCTCGGCTGAGACAGTCTCAGCTGTATGCTGCTCCAGCCAAGAAGAAGAAATCTTCTTCAAACAAATCTGTTCTCTTTGCACCCCCTATCTCTTATGATATTGTGAGAACAGAAGAGTATGGTCCATATAATCGTGTGCATCGACCAGCTAATGCACCCAGGCCGAATGTAACTAGTCAAAAGATCATGTATGTACACTCCTATAAAGGGAAACCATTTGACTACTACTTAGCTGACACAAACAACAAATCAAATCAGTCTAAGGTGTTAACTGGTAAGATTTGGTTCTGTGATGCCCGAGGGAAACAACTCAAATGTTCAAGGTTGTTTAAACGACCAATGTATATGTGGGTTCCCAAGGGTAGTACTAACACCCAAGGACCCAAAACAAAATGGGTACCTAAAACTTAACTTTTCTTGCAGGAAAGGAAGGACCTATACAGAAGAGGAGGTCTAGCAGGAGAAACTTGGTACATAGATAGTGGATGCTCAACTCACATGACAGGAACCAAAACCCTGCTGACCAACTACATAGAGAAGAAAGGTCCAAAAGTTTTCTTTGGTGATAACGCGCACGGTAGCACAAAAGGATATGGCACCCTTAAAAATGGTGACATTGAGGTACATGATGTATCATATGTAGAAGGTCTTAAGTTTAATCTATTATCTGTTTCTCATTTTTGTGACACTGGTTATTCAGTTAAATTCTCTAAAGATGAATGTCTCATAAGTGATAAAAGAACAAAACAAAACCTTCTAACAGGATCTAGAAAGGGAAGTATGTATCTTGCAAATTGGAACAGCTGTCCTAAGGATACATGCCTGCTTGTGAAGAGCCCTAAAGATGTCAGCTGGCTATGGCACAAACGTCTTAGCCATCTGAACTTTAAGACTATGAACAAGTTAGCAAGGGAATCCTTAGTTGATGGTCTGCCTAATGAACTCTACTGTAAAGATCAGGTTTGTGATGCATGTCAACAAGGAAAGCAAACAAAGGTCTCCTTCAAGACCAAGAAGACAGCATCAACCAGCAGAGTTCTTGAATTGCTTCACATGGATCTCTTTGGACCAATCACTCCAACCACTTTAACAGGGAGGAAGTACACTCTTATTGTTGTAGATGATTATTCCAAGTTTACTTGGGTTACCTTCCTATACAAGAAGAGTGAAACACAGCAGAAGCTCCCTGAACTATTGAAGAGGATCCAAGTAGAGAAAGGAGAACCAATCGTGAAAATTAGAAGTGACAAAGGCACTGAATTCATTAACTCTTATATAATTGCCTATTGTACTTCTAATGGTATTCAGCATGAGACAAGTGCAGCAAGAACACCACAACAGAATGGTGTAGCTGAAAGAAGAGTCAGAACACTCAAAGAAGCGGCCAGAACACTCCTTGCTGAATTCTCTACTCCCAAGAAGCTATGGGCAGAAGCCATCAACACAGCTTGTCACACTCAAAACAGGTCAGGTATTCATAAAATACATGAGAAAACTCCATATGAACTGTGGAAAGGAAGAAAACCTAGAGTATCTTACTTTCATATATTTGGTTGTAAGTGTTTCATTCACAACAATGGGAAGAGTAAGTTGAATGCTTTTGATGCCAAAGCAGATGAGGGGATATTCTTAGGATACTCCTCAACTAGCAATGCATTTAGAGTACTCAACAAACGAACCCTTCTTGTGGAAGAAACACCTCATGTTGTGTTTGATGAATCGTGTGAAAAGAATGCAGTAGAAACAAACTCAGCTGCAGATCAAATGAGACATCTAGTGATCAAGTCCAAACCAGATGAGTTCATTGAAGTCAATGAACCTTTCCCTGAAGAACCAGAGGAAGATAAGCCTCATAGACCTGTCACTAGATCTCAAACTCAAGTAGGACAAGCTGACCAGAATCAAGATGCATCAATCCCAAATGCCAGGGGGAATGATTTCTTTGACACTCAAGATACAGATGATGATCGACCTAATCAAGTCAACCCTCCTGATGGCACTAGATCAGATGAGGATCCAAACTCATCCAATGCAGATACTCCAGTGAGGCATACATGGAGGAACAACCATCCATCAAACCTCATCTTAGGAGGAGCAGAATCAGGTGTCAAGACAAGAAGACAACTGAATCAGAATTCTCAATCATCTATGTTCTGCTGGTGTGCTTTCCTGTCCAACATTGAACCAGCTGACATAGAAGAAGCAATGACAGATAGCAATTGGATCACTGCTATGTAAGAAGAACTAAACCAATTCGAAAGAAATGAAGTCTGGGAATTGGTAGATCGTCCTGAAAACCACAATGTAGTAGGAACAAAGTGGGTATTCAAGAACAAGAAGGACGAAAATGAAGTGATAACTAGAAATAAGGCAAGGCTAGTTGCAAAAGGATATTCACAATCTGAAGGGATTGACTATGATGAAACTTTTGCACCAGTAGCCAGATTAGAAGCCATTCGACTATTTCTAGCTTATGCATCATATATGGGCTTCAAGGTATATCAAATGGATGTCAAGAGTGCTTTTCTAAATGGTATTCTGATAGAAGAAGTATATGTAGAGCAGCCTCCAGGATTTGAAAAAGGTGATCAAGTATATCGACTGAAGAAGGCTCTCTATGGTCTAAAACAAGCCCCTAGAGCTTGGTATGACACATTGTCACAATTCCTACTTGACAATGGATATACAAAAGGCAAAGTTGATAGAACTCTCTTCAGAATACAAGAAGGAGAAGACATTTTAATGGTACAAATATATGTAGATGACATTATATTTGGATCACCCAACCAAGAAATGTGCAAGAAGTTCTCTGAACTTATGCAAGGAAAATTCGAAATGAGCATGATGGGTGAGATGAATTATTTCCTAGGACTTCAAGTCAAGCAGAGTCCAGAAGGGATCTTCATCAACCAGTCCAAGTATACCAAGAGTCTGCTAGAAAGATTCAAAGCTCTACAAAGCAAGACTGCAAGGATTCCTATGATGACATCTTTCAAAATGGAACCAGATGAGTCCGGAAAGGCAGTTAATCAAGCTGAATATAGAGCACTGATTGGATCTCTACTATATCTTACAGCCAGCAGACCAGACATAACATTTGCTGTAGGAGTATGTGCTAGGTTTCAAGCAAACCCAAAGCAAAGTCATCTAGAAGCAGCAAGGAAGATTCTCAAGTACCTAAAAGGAACAGTCAACCTAGGACTATGGTACCCTGCTGATGACAATCTAGAATTAAGTGGCTATTCTGACTCAGACTTTGGAGGATGCAGAATTGATAGGAAGTCCACATCAGGAACCTGTCAATTTCTAGGAAACAAGCTGATATCATGGTTCTCTAAGAAGCAAACCTCTGTTGCAACCTCCACCACTGAAGCAGAATACATGGCAGCTGGTAGTTGTTGTAGTCAGCTGCTCTGGCTAGTTCAACAACTCAAGGATTACAATGTAGAGGCAAGAGAAGTCCCTATTTATTGTGATAGCAGCAGCGCCATTGCCATCACTCAAAATCCAGTCCTCCACACAAGGTGCAAGCATGTCGACATTCGACACCACTTCATAAGAGATCACCTTGAAAAGAAGGACATCAAGATGGAGAAAATTCACACAGATATCCAAAGAGCAGACATCTTGACTAAGCCCCTAGCTGAAGAAAGGTTCAAGACCTTATGTTACAGCTTAGGACTCCTGGACCCAGGCACATGAAGAAGGAAAGATCAGCTGAAAACCTCAGCTGACCCAAGTGCAGCAGACTAGGAGAATCAGATGAGGTGAATAGACACCCTCATCTTCAGGTAAGTTCTTTCCCAATGAAGACAGATAGAGCTGAGGGAAAACATAGAGTTATCTAATCAAGGGGGAATCAATGATACCTTAAGAATCCTTGATGAAATACTCTAAAATCTGCATTGCATAGTATACATATACATAGCAGACTTGACCATAGCTATTTGATCTCCTTACTCTAAGCAATGTATAACTATGTATATTAATAAACTATTCTTCATAAAATACTTTATTCATATACATAAATACAGTATACTAACTGAGTCATACTTGGCTGGATTAATACACCATCCTCACCGACTCAACAGTATGCATGCACAGTACGGATTTCAAATAACTCATGGACAAAATTTATAATTTCTGCATTCCATTAGATAAAGTCTGAATATCTTTAAATGTGCACCCTTGGATCAAGAAACTCACTGCTGATCTTAAGAAATCACTTTTCAGAAATTCAGACCTATCACCTCTATAGTTTTGTCATCTTTCTCTCCACTACCTCATTTCTACCCCTATAAAAGGAGAAGTTATGAGAACACCTAAGAACACAAAACATCTAACACTTTTCTTATTTCAGGTATGGAGACAATTGAAAGAAGAGATGGAATGGAGATCATTCTTCAACCAAAATCTTGGGTGAAGGAGATGAAGATTTGTCCAGAAAATGAAGATGATGCAGATCCATATACATGGCTTACTCAACATGAGTATGTTCATGAAAGCTAAAGGAAGAAGAGACGTTCTTGTTGAAAGCTAAAGGAGGAAGAGATGCAGAGGACAAAGTAGCAAGAAAGCAGAGCTTCTTCTCCAGAAAGAAGTTCTACATGAAGAACTTATTATCAAAAGCTACTGTGTCTAAACAGAACATGAAGGCTGAGTCCATGGCCCTCTCTTCAACTCCATTGAAGCACCCCTCAACCTTCCTTCCCCTTCAAGAGAAGCGAAGAAATTCAACAAGAGCACATTAGATGCTACATCCCATCTGATAATGAGGAACATCCGATGGTGAGAAACATTTAAATCAGTGGGACTATGTCTAGACTAGCTCCACTTGATTTAAAGAAGGAGCTGAAAGATCCATCAAACCAGGTTGGATCATCACTCACAATAAAGCTGGAAGGATCCATCCAGGTTGGATCATCACAGCAAACACCGTTTCCTCTACTCAGCTGATCAGAAGACCAACTCAGCTGACCAGAAGACTTTTCAAAGACAATCAGCAGACATCTTGAAGAACTCAGAAGACCTCACTCTGCTGATCAAATCACACAAATTTAGAGTATAATGCCTAGTCTTGATCATGTAATTCATTCTAGAGTTATTCCTGAATGTAATTAAACAAATTGGCTTATATAAGGAATGCAATTTTCTTATAGAAAACGGCCTTGATGATCAATTCTTACCATAAATTAGTCTCAACGGCTATTTTTGGTGATGATGTCATTAATACTCAAGTACCATATTGCCAGCAAATCAAATATTGCCAAATGGCATAACCAGCCGGCAAATTTAAGAAATCAAAGAAGGAAATCTTGGGCTCTACTCCAAATTCAAACACAAATCTGACCGTTAGATCAAATTTTCTGGAGTACATATTCACACCCCTAAAACCTCTCCCAAACCCTGTCGCTCATATTACTCAATTAATCACATTACTCTCTCTCTCGTTCTGCAAATTTCTTTCAAGCCTTCAAACCCTAACACTCAGACTCTACTATGGCAATCATTGAAATTTACGACGAGAAGACCAAGAATACTGGCACCTTGGATGCTGCAAAGTGGTCCAAGGAAGGGAAGATTTTTACGGAGAATGCTCTGTTCTTCAAAGGCAAACACTCAGATGAGAACAAGGAGATATTGCTTCGGTGCGTCAATCTTAAACTCAGAGACTTTCTGGAAGCAGCTCCAACTAATGTCTATGAACAAGACGTATTGGCATTCTATGCAAACGCCGTGATGAAGGGTTCTCATGTTGAAAGTGTCATGAATGGACACAAAGTCAAGGTTACAAGGGAAATTCTTCAGGAATTGTTTGGCTTGTCAAGGGGGAAAATAAATATCTCCAACTACATCATGAATAGAGAAAAGGAGTATATGGAGATGTTTACTGGTGGAAGAATCAAGGCTACTGATGCAACTGGGCTAAAGAAATCCCAACTTGAACCAAAATTCCAAACCTTGTTGGATATTGCAGGAAAGATGTTACTTGGTAACACATTCAGTCATGATGCTGTTACTACTTTAAAGGTTCGAGTAATGGCTGCAATCTGGGATCAGATCGATGGAGACTGGCAAGGACTATTCTTAGAAAGAATTGCTCTTGAGGCAAAGAAAGTCACTTTGGACTTACAATCGAAGGTATGGAAGGTAGCAGCTACAGTCAGCTTTGTCAACAAGCTGAGCATCATCCTTCCAGATATTCTTCCAAAGAAGTACAAGATGGGACCTCATAAGACCTTTCACATCTCCAAATATTATTTGAGAAAGGAAGCTCTTGCTGAGGCAGAAAGGTTAAAAGAAGAAAAGAGGAAGCTGTTGGCTGAGAAGGCAGCACAAGAGTCTGATCATGACTCTGCTGAAGAAGAAGAGGAGCCAACCAAAGAAGAGGCTCAGAAGAAGGTTGCTGAGGATGATGATGATGACAATCAGACCTTAGCACAAAGACGATATCTAATCAGATCTGGGCTCATCTCCCCATCTGATTCGGATGCCACTCCCACTGCCTCTCCCTTGAAGAAGGCAGGTACCTCTAAACCCTCTCCCTCTTTTACTCCTTCTAAATTGTCAAAGGGTCAGAAGAGAAAGAAGAATAATTCTTCTTCCAACAAAAAGTCCAAGAAATCGAGGCTTCCTACTCCCATGTTAATAGCCCCGATTGCATCCTTCAACCCTTCTGATGACTCCAACCCATCTGACCACTCAAACACTGATATCCAAATCCCTGCTGATACTCACACAGTAGAGGAACAAGCTCAACCTACTTCAACCCCTGAATCTCTATTGCCTACCCCTGCTGATGTCCAAGATCTACAGGTTCAACATTCTACTGATCTTCATGAAGATACTATACCAGACCAGCAGACTCAAAACCCTGCTGATGAACAGATCACTGCAGATCAAGAACATATCACTTCCCAAATCCCTGCTGATACTCACACAGCAGAGGAAACTACCCCAAATACTCAAACTCCTACCATCATTGTTTCTTCTGTTCCAGAAGACATGGCACCAGCAGACCTTGCTCAAGCTGGTCCCTCTCAACCTCACTACAGAATGGTACACTATCCTATGTGCACAAGGGAGAAGATAATGAGGATGAAGATAGCAAACCTGCTCAAGTCTACTATTCCTGGTATTGATGAGGAATCAGTTCAGTTCGAACAAGTTCTCAGAATCTGCACCTGGATTGAACTCAGGAGAGATGATGTTGATGACCTTATTGAGGTCATGGAAGGAATGGGAGGAAAAGCTAATTTCCTCGACTGGGAAATGGAGCAAAAGGAAGTTGCTCAAGTTACATCTTTTGCTCAACTGCTGCCCGAAGAAGCCTTTACAGCAGTATGCCACAGAATTCTAGGAATTCCACCTAATGATGCCTCTATCCCAGAAGGCATATCAGATCATCAGACAGCTGGCACAGCAAAAGTGAATGACTCAGCTGCGTCCGTTCCTGCGGAAGACTCAGCTGAACCAGCTGACAGAACCGAGATTGAAAGAGAAGTAATCACTATTCCTGATCACTTCTTGCCTAAGGATACTCTACCTCACTTCATTGACAAAGGAGACACCATCATGTCCCACCTGGTTAAGGCCACTACCACATTTCTCAATGAAGAGTACCTTTCAGCTGAAGAAAGAGGCAAAGCCCTGACAGTCCATCCAAAGCCTCAAGGTACAGCCTCAACTTCTACTCCAACAGCTGACTATACAGCAGGCATATGCTCACAGGTCAAGACTGCTATAGACCTACACTTTGAAAAGGGTTTAGGCCTACAGCTTGGAAGATATGTTGAAAAGGCAGTCAAGGAGCAGAGAACTCGTCTTCATAACCAGATCATTGACATTGAAGACAAGTTTGGAGAATCTCTTCACGATCAGATAAGTGAGTATCTGACCAGCATTCTGAAGAAGGCAGGTGACCATTCCACCAGGTTTGCTGATCTCTACACCAATGAGGTCAACCGCATGGAAAACACCTACAAGCAAAGAATTGAAGATGCTGAAGCAAGAGCTACTGAAGGTCGAGCTCTTCTCCAATCAGCTACAGCAGAGAATGAAAAACTTCGGATTCAGCTGCAGGAGACAGCGACCAAATTGGAAGCAATTACAGCTAAACTAGAAGCTGCCTCCTCCTCCAACTCTCATGCTCAGATTCTAGACCATAGCATCACACATCTGACTCATGTTGGCAGAGTCAACGCCATGGCTCTTCAACAAACTCTTAGAGTGGAGATTCTGAATGCCATGAAGCCTTTTGCGGCTGCGCTTGCTGAAGCCAAAAAGGGGGAAGATGTATTGATAAAAGCTCTAGAGAAGACTACTGCACAGCAAGCTGTAATGGTAGTATCTCAAGATGAGTTGAATGAAACCTTGGGTGATTTATCAAGCAAAATCAAGAGCAAGAAAGGCAAAGGCAAAGAAATTGCTCAAGAAGACATCCAAGCTCCCACTCAAGCAACTGCCAAAAGTCTGCAGATCACTGCCTCTACAGAACAAGTTTCCGAGAAAAGAATGACTAGGAAAAGGAAGGCAGATGAGCAAGCAGATGAGCAAGCTCAGAAGTCAACTCCAGCAGAGCCTACTGCAGAAGAGAAAGAGGCTTTAGAGTTGAAGAAAAGAAAAGAGCTTGAAGATCAAGAGCTTAAAAAAAAGAAGCTAAAAGATGCGAAAGCAGACAAAGCCAAATTTGACAGGAAGATAGCCAAACTCAGGAAAGCTCTCAAGGAGAAAGCACTGAAAGAAAATGCTCTGGCACAGAAAGATAAAGTTCTGGTGTTTGATAGCAACTATGTGGACTATCTAGCCCTTCAAGATGAGCTACCAAGGTGGTACCCTCTGAAGAAGAAATGGCAAATTCAACACCACATTGTAAGAAAATTTGGCCCTCTCCCAACCTATGAAGATGAATTCTTCCAGTTCAATCAATTCATGAACATTGAAGATCCAGAGTTCTGGAAAGAAGTAGTCAAGACAGCCAAAGAACTTGACAACTGCAGAATCCTAACTCCTGAAGAACCCAAATGGGATCCTCCCACTCTGGATTCTGGAAGAACAGACTTCATTGAAGTCAAAAGGATCCTAGAGAAGATCTATGAAGAGGAGAATGTTACAGACCTGCAGCACATGGAAGAAGTTCGATCTCGTCTGTACCTTGCCTTCCGCATCTGAAGATCAGAAGACCTGATGAAGACCACTTTCAAAGCTTTAAGAAACTATTACTTGTAATCTGTAAAAGTTCTATATATTCAAGTTTAGTTCTCTTTGCTTTCAAGACAAACTCTCATTGTCTTCATCAGATACTTCAGTTTTTATGAAGTTTATAAACTCCTATCTTATCTTATTAAGAGCATTTATCATATATATAGTTTTGGCTTCATCAAAAAGGGGGAAATTGTTGGGATATAAATTCACCCTAAGCCCCACTTGATGTTAGAATAGTTTTGATGGCCAAAACACTTAGAGTTTATAAATGTAATAGGATCAGCTGACTTGTATAGAACAGCTTAGACTAGTCTTATGTGATCAACTGTATTGATAGCAGCTGATCAGCACAGTCATGGCTTACATGCCTATCCTCAAGATGAGAAGAGTAGAAGACATGAAGACTAGAAGATCCTTGAAGACCAGATATGTTAAGGTGCTTGTATACCTACTTATCTGATGGAGTCCCAGATTGAAGATGGCCTAAAGCAGTACAAAGAATTTCCAGATCAGAAGAGTAGTACTCGTCTGATATCAGAAGACAGAAGACCTAAGGCCAGAAGAGTAGTCAGAAGACTAGAAGTACAGATCAGAAGACTATGTGCTCTTCCAGGACTCGGCTGATTCCCAAGTCATCTTGCAATTTAAACGAAGACCTACCTTATTTAGAAGATTGACATGATCCCAGGATTGAAGCAATCAAGCGGCTGGAATCAAGGAATCAAGCTATTATGGGAAGATTGCTCAAACGGCTAGTCAACTCCAACGGCTAGTTGCACTCAATCTCCATTATAAATACAAGAGGATGAACACAGAAGCAACAAGAGAGAATTCACAAGCTAAGCAAGCAATCAAGCAAAAAGCCACATTGTTCTAAGAATTCTCCAAGAGCCTGAAATCCATTAGATTATCCATAGCTCTTAAGTGCTTCCTATCCAACCCTTAAGAACCTGAAACTTATTCATATTGTATATCAGTTGTTTTAGGCATAGTGGTTAAGCAAATTATAAGCTTGAACCATTAGTTGGATACATCTCAAAAACCCCAAACCCTCACCGAAAGGTTTAAGTTTTTGAAACCCCCCAAAGTGCAAGTGCTTACAATCACTTGTGGAGACCGCAGCTGTTAGGACGGCTCAGATCTCAAAGTCCTAACCTTGGGACTATAAAGGACAAGACCCTTGTAATTTGTGGAAATTAAAGGGATTAAACATCACGTTAGGACGTGAGAGTGGACGTAGGATCGTATATCCGAACCACTATAAATCCGGTGTTATTTACTTTCTGCACTTTACATTTCTGCTTTTACATTCATTATTATATAGTGCATACTGTGATTTCAACACTCTTCAAAACAAGGCCATAACTTTCAAACCAGCATCAGCTGAGTAGTTTCACAAAGTAAAACAAGTTACAAGAACGAGTCTAAACCAGGGCCACCATATTTCCGCATATAACCTCTTCAGTCAGATCACTATAGTCATCTGGACCAGCAGACTTGCAGTCCAGTTGACATAGCAATCAGAAGAGGTTCCCAACTCTGTTTGAAAAAGTTTTAAAGTCTATTCACCCCTCCCCTCTAGACTTTAATCCCATTCACTACTCGTTCAGGGACCAACAAAATTCAAGTAAGTATTATGTAATCTGATAGGTCTAAGTTGTGTTTTTATAGAACAACTGTAGTGATAGTTTCTAAGCCCTGTCTATAGAATCAGTTGTATGTATATGAACTTAGACCATAATGGATTAACACGTGTTTGCTCAAGAGTTAAATATTAGAAGATGAAGATTAGAATACCTTAAAGATGAAGTCCATTAGTGAGAATCAGGTGTATTCAAACTTGTTGTTTGATTCACTAATTGGAACTCATATACACCAAACCATTCTTTTTATATCCTAGATAAAACCCAGTTTGTTATTAAACCAACATTATAAAAGTATGTGTACTTACAATAACAAGTATAGTTATATATCTTGTTTTTGGGATTTAAAATTACAAGCCTTTGTTTAAAATATTAATATCACAGTTGGATTGTAAGAGTGGAAATAAGAGTGACTTCTTATAAACTGCCATCATTCCTTGTTGATTATATGTTGTTTTGAGTATTTGATAAAATCACACACAACTCTTTAAACTAGCCGACATCAAGTCTGTTGAATATCATTGATTCCATGTATACTTGATTTACAAAGAGTTTGCATTCAACCCACGAGTACAATCATTTATAGCCTACACATTTACGCACCAACAACTAAGTCATTAGTTGTCCAACTGACCAGCTAATAAGCAATCAATAGGTTGATTATCTATCCAAATTGTTATACACTTGCACTCTTAGACCAACTCACACTCTTAATTATAGACAAGTTGATTTCATCAACTTATCTATTTGTTGATATCACAAGAAAAAAATTTAATGCTAAAAAGTATATTCAACCCCTCCCCCCCCTAAAGACTTTTTACCTTGAACTACTCGTTTAAGGACCTACATTAGCCCATGCCCTCGAGAGAACTTCTTCGAAGGGTATTTAGTGAGATCTTGGTACAACTCCGACTTTTCTAGTAATACACATTTGAAAGACTCGATAGTCGTTGAATATCGTAGTCATTGATACTAAATTTTCCCTATTGAAATAGTTGAAATAATCTCATACCGTCTTATTACGATGTTCAATGACAAGTTAAAGATCATTGGTTTGATTTTCAAGACATCGACTACTTGAGAATTTTTTAAAAACTGGATGATGAAATCGGTAAATGACGACATTGATCCCGATTTGAGATTGATCAGCCACTATACTGCGGGACCAGTTAATGTGGCGTCAAAGCTTTTGCACATACAAGCTTCCCTCAAATTGCAAGGAATCAACGTCGACCACACCAGTTGTTTATATTGGGTGACGTGATCATGGGGGTCAGAGGTCCCTCCGTACTCAACGATGCTATCTGCGAAGGTTGAATCGACTAAACCTTTGGGCTTCTTCGTATCAACGGAGACTACTGCATTGGGCGATTTGGTAAGTGTTGCCATAATTGAGTTGTTATGTTGTTCGTGTAACTTCATTAATTCTACGCAACAAGACGTATCTTCCTGACTTGCACGATGCTATCTGCAAAAATTGTCGCAAATCCACTATCGTTATCTTCATATTTTTTGTAGTGTTCAATATTACACCTCTTTACAAGTTCAAACTTTTAGATGTGATGAAATTAATTTTAATGATTTCAAAAGGCATTTTAGATGTGATGAAATTAATTTTAACGATTTCAAAAGGCATTTTAGATGAGATGAAATTCTATCGTTATACTTCTTTTTCACTACAAGAAATTGAATTAACGATAGGGCCGGTAATTAAAAGTCAATTTCTTGTTATTAAAAACGTGAAGCTAAAAAAGTTATAATGAGAAGATTTTGTTATTAAAATTCATTTTTATAGCGTTTGAAATGCATGCTTTCTTAAAACAATTACTCAATTGATTAATTTATGTATAATAAGTTAGGGAGTACTCGTCTTGTGCACTCGAGTGCCATGCCAACTTTTTATTTTTTATTTTTATAATATCCTATTTTTGAAATTATTTTTATTTTTGCAAATATTTTTTTTGGTTATAAAAGTGCAAGTAGTAACCACTAAAAGTGTGAAAGTGTGGTATATATTGTTTAAGTGAAAAACGGAACAATGATACACTGAATGTTGAGATAAATAGTGTAACACCGACTCTAACAGAATATAAGAAATATAAAGACACACAGCGAATGACTAAAACACTAGAAAAGAAATAAAGACAATGAAACAATGAAATACTTTTTAACATAGATTTTATTTAATAAAATCTATGCGAGCCTTACAACGAAAATCATTACTTAACTTATAAGTACAAATGTTGTTTGAAATGTTACAACATTAACTTTCAAAATAGAAACTACGATCTAAACAAGTTTAAATATGAAGACGGTTAAGTGTAGAAACACTGCCAAAAGACTAATACCTATCTATGATTACACTCTCGATAGATAACAAAAAAGTATTGCCAGTTGTAAGACAAGTTAATATACTTCGTACAAACTAAAATGTATAACTACTGGCCACAAATCCTAATAGTGATGAACGATCGGTCTAGGAGATTGATTGAATAGCACACACTGAATTGTGAAGCCTTCCTTCGGTATTTATAGAGGTAGAACCGAGTTCTAGAGACTTTCATATGAGATCCTACTTTCTAGGATCTTAACTCCCATGATCTTTCTAGATCATTCTTCAACATTTCAGGTCGATCTACAATGTTCCAGGCTGCTCTAGCACGTTCTCCTGGGTTCTGCAATCTTCCAGGTTATAGACTCTTGTAAAAGCTTCTAGATCGTCACCTGAATGCGATAACATTTAGCTCAACATTTAATGTAACATTTCAGAAAAGACCTAGAAAAAATAAAGGAAGGTGAAATTAAGATGTTGTTGATAATGTTAAGACATTTAAATGTTAACAACATCTACAAAGTGTAACATTAATAATAAATAAAAGTGCAAGTAATAACTAATAAAATGTGTAACGTTAATTTTTTTTTTCGAACCAAGGGAGCCTTAACTCATATTATTGCAAACACAATCACGAACAAGGCAGCCCAACCACAAAGGACGGAAGATCTACCCAACTACAAGGATTAGTAGTAGAACGAGCCTCTTTAGCGAATCTATGTGTTATCCCATTAGCACTTCTCTTACCAAACAAAATTGAAACTTTATTAAATTGAGTTAGTAAATTACGGTAAGCCGTGACATAGTCACCAAAAATAGACTAGTGCGCCTCCATAGAATTAATAGCATACAACCACCGTTGCATCCCCCTCCAAAACAATGTTGCCCATATTATTAGCTTTCATCCAAGATAAAGCCTCAACGAATCCCATAACTTCTCCTATTTCAGCATTAACACAACCTAGCTTGATACATGTTCTCCCCATAAAAAACAGTCCATGCTCATCATGCATCACCATACCAATACCTGTTTGATGAGAATCCGCAAAGAACACTGCGTTAACATTCATTTTCCGAAGACCAGGCGGAAGTTTGTGCCATGAATCACAAGTTCTCCACCAGTTGTTCTCATCGTTCCCTCTCTTCCTAGCTGCACTCGCCCGTTTCCATTCTAACTAGAAACCTGGTGAGAGATGAACAACCATAACAGGTGGGTTATCATTGTTATTCCATAGTTTTAAGTTTCTCTCCCTCCATACTTGCCATAAAATCATGTCAAAACTGTTTGCATTTGATCGAATAGGCCCTCCCATCATCGTAAGAATGATTTCTGTCAAAGAAGATGCAACTTGTGTGACCTCCTCCAGTTTAGTAAGAAGCCCTGCTACTGTCCAACATGCTTTGGCAAATTCAAAATTGGTAAACAAATGCAATTCATCTTCAGCTCCAATTTTCGTATAAAACGCAATCCGTGTCATGCACTACCCTCTTTGAATAAAGATTAACTTTTGTCAGCAAACATCCATTCGCCACAAGAGATCCTTCACCTTAGGAGGCAGTTGTTGTCTCTAAATCACACCCAGTCCCCCTCCACCTTAAGCATAAGGTCATCTTCCCTGCTTAATAATAGGTCGTAAGCTGACTTTACTGTATATTTTCCATTCCACGCCAGCCCCAAATAATTTTATCCACTGAACCCACAGGTGGCAATGCCAAATTTGCAATATAATTACTTCTTCATCTGGGGGGGGGGGGGGAGAGAATCTCCGGAATAAGATGCATATCCTAATCCCTAGCATGAATGCTAGCCCACATAAATTTAGCCACGGTTCATTCCAAATATAAATCGAATCTCCCGTTCCAACCTTCCACTGGATAATAGCCTTCACAACCTCTTGACTAGCATGAATGCTAGCCCACATAAAGTTAGGGTTCCACCCTAACGGTGTTGAGGTAAATTCACCCCTTGGGTAATACCTAGCTTTCATTCGAGATATTACTAACCAACAAATCTGGTTTAAAGATAAGTCTCCACCCCGTTTTACCAAGCATCGCAAGGTTAAATTTGCGCAAATCTCTGAAACCTCGGCCCCTATCCTCCTTGCTCACAGAAAGCCGCTCCCAGCGCATCCAGTTAATACCTTTAGACGCATCTGACGAGTTACCCCACCAGAATTTGTTCATCATAACCTCTAGCTCCTCTAGCAATGTCACACGAAGTAAGAATGTAGTTATACAAAACGTGGGAATAACTTGAGCTGCATTTATCAGAATTACCTTGCTTATTTTAGATAATTTTTTATTTCTCCAATTCTGCAATTTCGACCACAATCTATCTTTCACATACCCAAATATTTCTTTCTTCTTACATCCAACAAGAGAAGGAAGATCGAGGTACCTTCCGGTGTTAATAGAATTTTGGATGCCAACTGTTGCTTTTATTGTTGTTCTTTTATCAGGTGGCACATTCGAACTAAAATACACCTTAGATTTTATTCAATCGATTGCATTAAACCTGGGCCCGATTAATCAAACCTGGAAGGATTTTATTCAATCGATTGCATAAAACCTTAAAGATAATCTTATAAACAACATTACATAAAGAAATTGGTCTCAAATCTCGTAACGTCTTCGGGGAATCCACTTTCGGGATGAGGGCTACATGCGTATAATTCATTCTTAAGGGGAACTCATTATTATGCAGCTATTTACTCCCTCCGTAAAGATGTCATCTCCCATTGTGTCCCAATGTCGTTGATAGAACAGAGGATTGAACCCATCAGGGCCTGGGGATTTATCTCCATGCATCTAACGAATGTCAAATTCTTCTCTTGAGAACCCTCTCGTCAATGCTGCATTTTGATCAGTTGTCACCATGGGCATCAATGCCTCCAAAAATTCAGAATCATCAACTTGGTCCTGGTTCTCATGGAATAAATTCTCAAAGTATTCTTTTACTATAGCACTCAATTCCTCTTTTGATTCCACCGACTCCCCTGCATTATTTTTCAGTTTACGAATGCGGTTGCCTTTTCTGTTAGTCGTTGCTGACTGGTGAAATTTTTTAGTGTTTAAGTCACTCTCCCGAAACCAGTATAGTTTAGCTCGTTGCTTCTAGTATATCTCTTCCTACCTTAAAATAAGCCATAGGTTTTGTCGAGCAGAATTGTAGGCTGTCCTTCCCTCAGAACTCATATCCCCTTGCAAGCGTTCAATATTCAATTCCATCTCTTTCTTGGAAAATCTAAATTTAGCATCAGCCACCATTCCCCAAATGGAAAGAACATCTCTAATAGCTACCAAACGCTGCACTAATCCCATGTCACGGAAACCATTCCAGCTTTTTTGGACCACCCTTTCTAATTCTGGTCCTCGAGCCACCAATTTCAAATCAAAATCTCCTCTTCCTGATCGTGTGAGCAGCAAATGATGTATCTATGAGGATAGGATTATGGTCCGAGATAGGAGCCACTAGGTTTAATAACTCCACCCTTGGGAAAATGTGATGTCAAGATGAAGAGCCCATTACCTTATCAGTCGTTGCTCGACTGTTGTAGTATGGTATCTTCCTCGTCGCCATGTGAACCTATTTTCTGTAAGTTCTACATCTACCAACTGATAATCACTTATAGCCTCTCTAAACTCATGTAACATCGCTTGTGGGTGGGAAACCCTGCCTCTTTTTTCTTCTTCCGATAGGAGGTCATTAAAGTCTCCAATGCAGATCTAAGATAATCCATCTGTGTTTGATAAAGTACGGAGCAAATCCCATGATAGGTGCGTGCGGTTTCTTCCAGATATCCGTAATAGACAGTGATACTCCAAATTCCAAATTCAGCAATAATGTTAACATTAATATGAAGCGAAGAATTATTCACAATTGAGTAGTTTATTTCATTTTTCCAAAGCATGGCAAGTCCACCACTATGCCCAACACAATCCACAGTAATACAAGCATAATAATTAAGTCTCACTCGAATAGCTTCTAATCTAACACCGTGTGATAATGTCTTAGATAGAAAAATAACACCAGGTTTATAAACTCGTACGAGGTCGCAGAGTGCAGGAACTGTAGAGGGCTGGACCATGCCTCTACAATTCCAACTTAGGATTTTCATAATTCTCGGCTGGCCTACGAGCTGGGACCAGATGATAAAAAATGAAGGTACTTGTTTGAGTTCAGTGTGCCATGTAGAACATTCTGCCTTTTTTTTTCTTTTTTTTTAAGCATCAAGGGTATATTCATCTTCATATGATGTGCCCTAATAGTTGCCACCAACATCAAATGTGGGATTTAATATCATTACTCCTTCGGTTACTCCCTCTCTAAGATTACAGTCTTGACTTCTCACCATAATTTTCGCTCCTTGATTTCCTCCCTGATTTGATTCAGCATTAATGTTAAGATTCCCAACATCAGGGAACAACTTTGCTCCAGTTTTATCTGCTTCGCCTTCTCCTACGGAATCTGATGTTTGCTCATGGCGCAACTATTTATCTCCGGGTAACATCGGTTTTCTCCAATTCGGGGCCACTAAGGATGGTCCACACTACATGTCATCAACCGGTGTCACATCGAATCTCTTCGTGCAGCAGCTCACTATATGGTTGAGATGCCAACAAAAAAAATAAAACATAGACAACCTCTCGTGTTTGAAATTTAACACTTACGCCACCCCATTTGCTAATCGGATTTTTCCTGGATTTCTCTCTACTCTTATACTCATAAAACATCTCCACATTGCGCCTTTATTCGACTCATCATAACCAATGAATCTGCCAAAGCAGGTTCCAATGGCTCTGCATACTTGCTCAGAAAAGCATCCACTGGAATATCATATACCTGCACCCATAATGGGACAAGGTTTAGCGGAATCTGGTGTGGTACTTCACTAAGGGTGTAAGTGAGTCGAGCCAACTCGTGCTCGACTAGGGGTGTAAGAGAGTCGAGTTTCGAGCTACTCAAGTAGCTATCGAGTTCGAATTTAAGCTCATAAATACTCGGTTCGAAAGGCTCGCGAGCCTAATCGAGATTGAACAATATTTATTATTTTTTCATTAATATACAATTTATATATATATGTAAGTAATCGAGTCGAGTCGAGCCGAGCTCAGGTTAATTTTAGAAAAAAATATGATTTACAATTCGACTCGACTCGTTTACACCTCTATACTTCACACATCTAGAGTTTGTGTAGGATCAACATATGAAAACCCACCGTCCATGGACCTTCGTCTACAACCCTCAAGAAATCTATCTGATGAATTGGATTAGGAAACGCCCCTCTCATATCCTTAATCACCACCCCACGGACCGGTCTCCACAAACTCGCCATTCTACTTCGGACGAGGCTAAATGAGAGGTTGGGCGTAAGAATCGTCGGCTCCAATGATCAACTCCTCTTCATCTTCATTGGATGTGTGAAACTTCTCCATTGTATTACTTGAGATCACAAAGATTATAGAATAAATAGGGGCTAGGGAAATCAGAATCACAGTTTTTCAGCGTGAATTAGTAGCTACAGATCTGGGCAGATACTATAGTGATAATCAGAATCAAGGGAATCATAATCGAATCATGGCTCTCAACGTGAAGAAAAAAATCTTAAGAGCTGTGTTGGTCCTGAAAGGAGTATATAACAAGTGTATGGGGGGAGGAATACACTTGTATGCAAATGTTTTTCAAACTTGAGTAAAACTGGTTTCAGCAAGGTTGTCCTGGACAACTCTTCTGATATGATTAACTCTTAGAAGATAATCAAACTACTAAGTACTATTGAGTACTCAGTTGAATAACTATCTAAATGAGTTGTATGTGCGGAATAGTGGCTAGCCCTTAAGTTTAAACTCCTTTTTTAATTCTGAAATCCTCTAATCACTTAGTTTGTTTTGAGGAGACTTGTCCTAATTCAGTTTTTCACAATCTTGAGTATATGTCTTTGAAAGTTCAGTTTGTGTGCTTGTGTATGAATGTTTGTTTGAATGAAAGTACTTTGAAAGTAAATCAACACAAGAGTTATAGTTTGTTTGAATGAAAGTACTTGGAATTACTTGTTTTATAGTGTCAAGGTGCACTTGATCAACCACACCACTCCTTGGTGCCTTGATCCCTAGGATTCAGACTCCTAGTACTCTCTTCTCAACTCAGAATTGAATTGTTCTTCTCTCAACAGTCAATCCCTACCACTTCTACTACAACAACCTTCTATCTCTCTTTTGGAAAGGTATAAGGATTGGTGTTGGTTCCAACTAGGTTGAGATATCCTTTACAATGAGCTCAATGTAAAAGGATAGGATATCTCTCTAAGCTGTGATTGATATACAATGTGGTTCAGCTTAGAAGAAGTGTTTCTGGAAACTAAGAATGTTTCTCACAAAGCTTGAAGGCTTATGAGCTTATAGTTTCCTCTAAATTGTAGGATAGTTGGATGCTAGTTGGATGCCTTCAATGGTTTCCACACTTCATGTATTTATAAAACAATTTGAGGATTTGCCCGTTGGAAGGACAACTTCAAAATGTCTATATTAGTCTTCTTTGAACCTTGCAACTGGAAGACAGTTTCTTGAAAGTGACATGTCCTTAATTTGGGAAGTAAACGGCTGTGAGCACTCTGTCTTGTCTTTGAAGCACTCTTCCCGATGTCTGACTTGAAGATTCTCTTGATCAAGCATGTACATCACTTCTGATCATTGGTCCTATGATAAGGATAGTTCTGCTTATCAACTTCAGTAGATTTTGCTTATCAGCAATGTTGGCTTTGCTTCTTCAGATGACTTGGCTCATTCTTTTCCAGTTCATATCTTTTGATGGTTCTTGAGTATTCATGACTTCATATCAGTAGCTTTGACCTTATCAGCACAGTTGGCATTTTATTGAACTGTTCTGGTTCAAGTGTGCTGAGACTTCTCTGCTGGTTAACTCTTCTGAGCTTGACATATACGTCAGTAGACTTTTTCTTTATGGTGTTTTTCATACAAGTGTTCTTCAGAGAGGTTGTCTTTATACTGAGCTGACTTGATCAGCACAGTTGTCAATTTATTCCCAACAATTTTCCCCTTTTTGATGATGCCAAAACCTATAAATCTTATGCAAAGGTGACTTGACTACACTTATTACATATAACTTCAGTAGATGTGACTAAGGTCAAATTTCCTGAAAGAAACATGTTAGTGCAATCACAGTTTAAGTGCATATAGGTTTAAGTCAGGCAAGTTGAGACAATGAGATGTTATCTCTTGATTCACATAAATATTCAACTATCATTCATATAATCATTGGCATTACAAGCATGATGATAGTCAAATAAACTTATCAGATCATGGATCAGAGCAATTACATATAAACATCATTTGATCAGAATAACAAATTACATAAGGATACATGTGATCAGAGCAAAACATGTATCAGCAGATTTGAGTCAGATTTCAGCACAGTTAATCATCTCAGCAGCCATGAGCAAGTAATCATCCAGTTCAGCAGATAAGGGCATTCAAAAGGAACAAGGAACACTTAGCCATTCAGAGATCATCTTGTGGAGAGGGCATCATCCCATACTGTGCCCAGACCCTCTTCTTTATTTCCATAACCTCCTAGTTTGTTCCCTTGGGCCCAAGTGTCATCCTATTCAACTTCAGTATTTGGATAAACTCTTGAAGTATCTGAGATTGATCAATGAAGCCATCTTTCTTTGGGGGCATGTATATGATTGGTTCAGGAGCTTTAAACTCTATTCTTTCCATGTATGCAGCAGCAAGAAGTTGTTGATAAAGTTCCCTGTGATAATCAATCATAAACTGAGTGAAAGTGGAGTTGGGATCTTCTTCCATCCATCTGCCTATGACATAGTAATCATAGATAAACTCCCTCTTGGATTCCTCCCAATTGCCATTCAGCTGAATTGGGACCCATCTATCCATGTGTGGATATTTAGTATCCATCTGTATCAGCAGCTGGGGCTTCAGTTTGCTGTATGTTGCTCTCTTCTTTCTAGGCTTATGAAAGTCTGCTCTCCTCTTGTCTCTTGCCATGTTGGCTTCCATCAATAGATCCATTTTCTCTTGAGCTCTCATCATGGATAACTTTTGCTAAGTTTCAGCATCTTTTCAATAACTTTCCACAAATATTTTGGATGGATCATCAACTAACACTGGGACTTTCTTCTTTCGTTCAGCTCCAAAACCTTCTTCAAACAATTTCTACACAATTTCTTGAGTATCAGCATCTTTGGATTTTTCAGCAGTTTTAGCTTCAGTAATTTTGACAATCTCAGCAGATTTGTCTTCTTCAGCAGATTTAGCCTTCTTTGGAGTGGGCTCTTCAGTCACTCTGAATTCAGTAGGGAGTTCTAGGCTGTTGGGAAAGTCAGTGAAGGTTTCTGCTTTTCTCTTGTTTTTCTTGGCCTTCTTGATTTGACCTCTTGTTTGAACACCTTCATTGGATTTGTCCAATCCTGACACTTCACCTCCAGGCCTTTGTTGAAGTCTTGCTCCTTTTTCCTGAGCTGATGCCATGGAATTTTTCAGAGCAATAGCCAATTGCTCATCCTCATCTAAATCTTCTAAATTTTGAACTAGTTTTCCTTTTCCTTTTGCTTCAGGCACTTTGTCTTTTCCCTTTCTCCCTTCTCCAATGGTCAAGACACCTTTTGCCCTTGCTCTTTCTCTTTCCCCCTTTGTGGCAGCATCAAAGCATTGGGGCTTGAGATCACTCATAGTGGAGGCCATTAGGGACTGTGCCAGATTTAGGGATTTCATCTCCTCAAGCAAATATACATTCTCATTATGTATATTCTGCATTCTTTCACTGCTCATGCTTAAGAAAGCAAGAACAGGCTTCATTTTCGGCTCCACATCTTGCTCCATAGTTGTCTTGAGGGATGCATCAAGGTTTGCCTTTAAGAGATCAGTGAGGTTGGCCACTACAGATTCAGCAATCTTGGCCATTACCTCCTGAGTAAACTTTTCTGAGGCTGCTTTGACCATAACTAGTGTCATCTCCTCTGCTCTCTTCCTCTGTAGAGTAGTCTTCTTGCCCAAAGCCTTCTTAACAACCAACTTCAAGGCCTTTGCATTCTTATTGTGGTTGTCCATTAGCAGCTTCTGATCTTTTCTGACTTCCTTGGTGAAGGATTCCATGCTGGTTTTGGCTTTCTGAACTTCAGTGGAGATTGTTTGCAATCCATATTCTTCTCCATTGATTCTTGCCTCAATAGTTGGCAAGACCACTTCTTCAGATCCTCTAAGCCTCATCTCTACTGAAGCAAGAGTTCTACCTTGCTCATCTAGGGCTTCTAAGGTCTCAGCATGTGCAGATTCTACTTGATGGACCAAGATGTCAAACTTTGCTGATTGCTCTCCAAGGATGGCTTGAGCTGAACTTGAGTCAATTTGTACAGGAGCATCTGTAAGAAGTTCATCAGCAAAAATTTGATCAAATGTAACACCTGCAATGTCAGAAAGATCAAACATGTTAGCAAAAATACTCTCATCACCCTCAATTTCTTTTGCATAAGACTCTGATACATCAGAAGTCTTCTTCTCATTTTCAACTAATTCTTTTCTCCCTTCATCACTAATAGTCTCACACTCAGGGTCAGGCCTCCTCTCCTCAAGGGTTTCTTGAAGTTCAGATTTGACTTCAAGAATAACCTGCCCCTCCTCACTTATACCACCCTCATTTTATGGTACACTCACTATCCTAGCGATGATCACATCTCTCTCATCCTCTACTCCCTCTGATTTTTTGACTAAATCATCCTTTTCAACTCCACCACCTAATCATGCAGCTTATTCGCCCTCAAAAGGGTTCAAAGAAGGCAGTTGTTGGGAGATCACAGTGCTTGGTTCCAAAGCCACTGAGTCATCCTGAATGGTTAAGAGCTGGTCAATGTCCAACTCTACTGACACTAATGAGGTCTTAACAAAACCAGCTTCTAGTGGGGAGGCCTTAGCATCATTAAGTTGTGCCTTGGGTTCAGAAGAACCTTCATTAGCTAATGCATCTTTGGTTGTGTTACCACTTTTGGTCAACACCTCTAAGATATAGAGCCCTTCCTATGATAGGTCAAATAATGGATTGTGGGCTATTTTGGACCAGGAGGGTTGGGATTTGTGGGATCATCATGGTTATCATCATCATTAGAACTACTATCAGGATGTTTGATCCCTTTAGCAATCCTTTCTTTCTCTACAGCAACCTTTTCTGCCACCAACTTTGCAAAGACTTCCTCATTAGTAAGGAATCTTGTCTTTGTAATTCCTGCAAAGTGTAGCAACCTACTCTCCTCAATCTGCCACCAATTTGCTCCCTTATCCTGAATAACTTGGGCAATCTCCATGATGGTTCTATCCTTTAGTTCAACCTGAGCTTTCAGATCATGGAAATCTCTTTGCAATCTAGGGAAATCTGCAAGAATGGGATACAAGCTATCTACAGTAGCTCTGGCTCCACCTCTGAGCATACCTTCATATGTATACTCCTCCTCATCTCCACTAGACTGGGGACTTTGGGTTATGGGGGAGTTGGCTCTGGGTTCAGAAGGATTGGTCTCAGGAAGGTTGGGTTCAACAATGGTTTCTTCAGTTGCTTTTGAGAGCAATGGTTCTGAAGTGGGTTTGCTCAGGGGAGTTGGCTCTAATAAAGCAGCTTCTAAGAATTTGGAGTAATTGAGCATGGATGAGTCAAGGGGTGGTAGAAGTATTGACTCATCAATTCCAAGGCCAGCAAGCACATCTATTGGACCTCTTTGTGCAGCTCCTTCAGGGGATTATCTCTTTGTTAGGTTCAAAGGGGTGATGAGTTGGGTTTCAGGGGTTTTGTGGGTTTCAAGAGAGTTGGGCTCTAAGTGTTGTTTATCCTGAAATCTGGATTCAGGAGTGCCAGCTTCAGGAGAGTTAGACTTGGACTTAGTCTCTGACTTAGATCTGCTCTTAGCCCTACTTTCCCTTAGAGCCAATTACAAAGTCTGCTCCTCCTGCAATTCTTGCATTTTCTCAGAAGGCTTGGCCCTTCTCTTGCTAACTCTTGAGCTGCCACTTCCTTCCTCTGCTTGGACAGCTTCCGTGACTCTTTTCTCACCCTTCTTTTCCTTTACCACCATGGGAAACTTCTCCCTTATCTCTCCAGAGTCTGAGGGCACACTTACACCCTTTTCAGCAACTTTGTCCACTTCTGCTAAAGTTGCTAAATCATCTTCTGCAATGATTTCGGACACCTTCTTTGTTTTTACCACCCTTACCTTTGTCCTTGCCTTCAACTTTGGATTCTTCTCAACCTCCACTTCAACAGGTTTGGTCATCTGCTGTCTCCTTTGTTCAGACTTTTTAGATAGCTTTCTGAACATAATTTTCTGGGCTGGGAGGGGCTTTGCAAAAGTCTGCATCTCTAAGTAATGAGAGAATCTTTCTATCAGTAGACTTGCCCTTGTGCAATGCCTCAACTTGCCCTCCAACACCACTTTCATGTGAGCTTTCACCTTGAACTTGGCCTTCTTCTTCATCATCTCTCCCATGATGAAGTCCCTTCAATTGAACTTGATGCACTTATCACTGGTATCAATGACAGCAACCATGATCCTTATCCTAGGTGCACTCGTTCTAAGCTTCTAGTATTGCTTAGAATGCTCTTTATCACCACTTCAAACAAGGTTAGAAACTCAGGCTTGAGTGAGTTCTTGTGTTGGGTTGAGGAGATAGGACCTGGAACAATGAGCCATTCTTGAGCAACTTCTTGCTCATGCCCTGTGCCATAAACTTCTGGATTCCTTCCTTCTGAGGGCAATCCATAGGCACCTTCAAGGTCCTCTTCAGTATATTTAACTCTGTGTGACTTCTCCTCTTCATCACCATGAGCAACATATGTCAACCTTGTTGACACATCACCTCCAGTTGCCTTGCCTTTCTATTTGAGAAAGGCAAAGAACTTTGCCATGTATTGTTCTAAGCAAGAACTGGGCTTGCTTTCCATAAACTTTTGAAGTCCAACCATTCTTAGCCATCTTAAAGTGGGAGTGATTTCAGGGGCTTCACTCTCAAAGGAGATTATGGGTTCAAAAATAAGATTGTTCTTATGGCTAAGGTAGGAAAAAGCAAGGCCAAGTTCCTTGTTGGTGAAATCTACCATCATCTTTGGTCTTACTTTGGGTGCTATTGATAGAACAATAAAAAGCTTGAGAGTGTATATGATTAGTGGGGAAGAAATGAAACTTGGGGGCTTCTTAAAACTTGGAGTATATTCCAAAAGGAATGTTTGTCATTGAGTAGGTAAGTCTTAAGGCAATTCAAGGGTTGGCAAAAGAGGAAATCAGTTTTGAATGGCCAGGATAAATTCAGGGGAGTTGGCCAAAAACTGATCCAACGGCTGAAATTAATGAAACAGTTTTTATTCAAAAACGTGGGAAGGAGTTAATATTAGTTAAAGGCTAGGGGGTTATCGAGGTAGATAGTGGCTTGAAATGTTTAATGCAAACAAGAGTTAAATCTTGACATTTAATGCATTGAAAGTGACTTTTTGGGTAGGGGACAAATTAAATCTTTGAAAAGGTGATGGTTTTAAGAGGAATGGGACATCCATCAAAGTAGGCAATGATTACCCAAAATAGGTGCTTATCAGACCAAGATTTGGTTTGAGAGCCAAGACCACTTATCTGACCCTACATGGACAAGTGTTCTGAACTTTCTTGAACAAGTGTCCTGAAGTGAGCTCTAGTCAACTTCTCTGATGAGGATTGGGTCATCTCTTCTGAATTTCAGTAGACTTTGCCCAAGTCTGCTGAAGATCACTTTCAGTTCCCCCTTGTTTGATAAACTCCATTTGGGCTTACTTGTCCAACTTCCCTAGATCAAGAAGTCTCAATTCTGCTGAAAGTTCCAAGAACCTTACTTCAGCAAGAGGTTTGGTCAAAATGTCAGCCTTTTGGTGATTTGTGTGGATTTTCACCATTTTGATGTCCTTCTTCTCCTCATGATCTCTAATAAAGTGATGCTTGATGTCTACATGCTTGCATCATGTGTATAACACTGGATTTTGTGATATTGCAATAGCACTGTTGTTATCACAGAAAATTGGCACTTCAGTAGAATTGATGTTGGTCCTTGGTGGAGTATAACACAAGTGTATGGGGGGGGGAATGCACTTGTGTATGCAAATTCTTTTTCTTTTTGACAAACTGGTCTTATCAGGCAAGTTGTCTCACAACTGGCCTGAGTGTGAACTTTGATAGATACTTGTCCTACTAATTACTATTGAGTGATCAGTTGGCTAAATATCTAAAAGAGTTGCTAAGTGCGGATTGTGGTTGGCCTTTGACTTAAAGAAATACTCCAAGTTAATTTCTGAAAAAAATACAGGTTATCAGGGACTTTGTCCAAAACAGATTTTTTCACTTACTGAGTTTTGCTTCTTTAAAATATGTTTGAGTGTAAGTGCAATAAAGAATGCAGTAAGTAAATGGCACACAAGTTTATAGTGGTTCAGAGACTCAAGCTCCTACATCCACTTTCCCTGATTGAACAGGATAATTCCTTCACAATGGAATTAGCTTGTTTTATAGTGCCAAGGTGCACTGATCAACAACACTCTCTTAGTGTTTTGATCCCTAGGATAACCTGAGTCCTAGTGCTCAATCTCTCTAAGTTAAGACTGTGTTTCTCAATAACAGTCCTTAACTCCTCACTTCTACAACAAACTCTCTTTTCACTAAATGAGATAGGGTTTGAGGTTTGGTTCCAACTAGTAGAGATATCCTTTACAATAAGAACAGTGTAAAGGCTTAGGATATCTCAATACTAAGCTTTGGATGTTTACAAAGATTGGCTTAGCTAAAAGAAGTGATTCAGGAAACTTGGAATTCTAGAGAACAGCTTGGTTTCCTTTTAAAAGCTTGATGATAGTTTGATAGCTTGTAGTTGGGTGTTTGAATCCCTTGATCACTTCTGTATTTATAGACAAATTTGAGCAGCTAACCGTTGGAGGGATAGCAATTCAAATATGTCTATTTGCAGCACCATTGAAAAGGTTATGAAGCTTGGCATCCTTTTATCCACTGTGTAAAATGGGTCTTCAATGGTTGCTTGAATGAATGTGTTGACTTCTGAAAAATGCGGCTGAGAAGACTTGTGTCAGATTCTAAATATGCACATTTTCCAAGGTTGATTTGTGGCAAACTCTACACTCAATCAACAGTTAGATGGGACAAGCTCCCTGAACATTCCTGCTGCAATTTAGAATGTTCCAACATTCATTCAATGCTTCACTCTTTAATGCTCTAAGTCTTTAATGCTTGGTTCAGACATGATTGGCAATTAAATGCTTCATTGAATGTGTTTTCTGGGCTTTTGACATTCAATGCTCTTGATCATTTGTACTTCAACTGTCTTGATCATTTGCATTTATGAGCATTGCTTTACTGCTCTTGATCTCTTCAGCTAAGTTGTCCACTTGGTCAGTCTGTCTTGAAAGTTCAGCAACTTTGGCCTATAGACTTATCAAGCTGCCTAACATTCCAGCTTTGGACAACTATCCTGAGTACTAAAATCTCACAACATTCCTGAGATTTTTCACTTAAGCAATCTACAAATTCAAGTGTACTGAGACAACTTGCCTGAACTAGACTTGAGCTTATCTCAACTAATCTGAACATCATCAATCAGGGGTTTTGGTATCTAGATCAAAATCATTTTATTCCCAACAATTTCCCCCTTTTTGATGATGCCAAAACCTATTACAAAGGGAACTTGACTTATTCTATTCTTTACTTTCAGGAGGAGTGAATTGGTCAACTTGCCTGAAAGAAACTGTTAGCACAATAAATCAAGTATATATGTAATGTCAGGTTAGTTGAGATAATGAGTTGTTATCTCTTGATAGAAAATCAGTGGTCCTTTTATATATCATTGAGCATTACAGATCAGAAAATCAAAGGACAACAAGACTGATACACATAAAGTAGAATAACAACATCATAAGCAATCATAAAAAAACAGATAGGGAAGAAGTGAACTTATCCATTAGAGAGTTCCATCATCTTGAGGAGCAATGCCATACTGAGCCCATACTCTTTTCTTCAGTTCCCAGATCTCTTTGTTGGTTCCTTTAGGGCCAGGCTTCAACTTCTCCATCCTCATGATGTTGATGAATTCTTCCAGTATATTTCCCTCATCAATTAAGTTCCCATTGAACTTAGGAGGCATGTACAGAATAGGACCAGGGGCCTGGAATTCAACTCTGGCCATCTCAGCTGCTGCAAACAGCTTTTGGTAGAGGTCCCTATGGTTCTCAAACATAAACTGCACAAAGACTTCATCTACACTCTCTTCAAGCCACTTTCCAATGACATAGAAGTCATATACAAAACTTCTCTTGGCCTCTTCCCATGCATCATTCAGTGAGATTGGAACCCACTTATCATGGTGAGGGTACTGAGTGTCCCATCTTTGCAGCATTTGAGGTTTAAGTTTTCTGTAAGAGGCCCTCCTTCTTGGAGCTTTGAAGTTTACCCTTCTTCCATCTCTTGCCTTGTTGGCCTCAACCAACTGATCCATTCTCTCTTTAGCTCTTAGAAGAGCTAGCTTCTCCAGTGTCTCTGGATCCTTTCCAAATCCTTCTTCAAACAGCTTAGAAGGATCATCAGCAAGCTTGGGCACAACAACTTCAGGCTCTCTGTCTTGTTCAACTTCTTCTTCTTCAATGGCAGGCAGCTTGGCTGCTTTCTTCATCCTCTTGGATTTCCTCACTGGAGTTGATTCTTCAGACTGAAATTCTGATGGCAAAATCAGGCTGGTTGGGAATTCATTGAAGGCTTGCAATTCCTTCCTTTTTCTTTCAGATGACCTTGTCACCTTCCCCCTTACTTTAGCAACCTTCTCTTTGGGTTCAAGTCCTGCTGACTCACCACCAGGCCTTTGTTGCTTCCTTGCCTGACTCTCCATTGCAGACATCATGGACTCTTTAACAGCAATTTGAATCTGCTCTTCCTCAGTCAAGTTCTCAATGTTCATTGGGCCTTTGCCTTTCCCAATGTCTTCTACTGCCTCCTCCTCAATATCAGGGACCTTCTCCTTTCCTTTGGATTCACCAATAACCAAGGTTCCCTTTGCCCTAGCTCTCTCTCTTTCCCCCTTTTTGGCATTATCAAAACACTGGGGCTTCAAGTCACTTATAGTGACAGAGAGATGTGAGTGAGCATGAGTGAGGGACTTCAACTCCTGCAGTAGGTAAACATTCTCATCATGAATGTTTTGCATTTTGTCATCTGCCATGCTCAAGAATGTGTGAACAGGTTTCATCTTTTGAGCAACAATGGCATCTAAAGTGGCTTTCAGTGATTGATCAAGTTTGGCCTGAAGTTGATCAGTGAGGTTGGCCACAACTTGATCAGACACTTTGGCCATAAGCTCAACAGTGAACTTCTCTACAGCCTCTTTCACCATTGCAGCTTTCAATTCTTCAGCCTTCTTTCTTTGTGCAACAGTCCTTTACCTTAATGCATCTTTGATTGTACTTCTCAAGGCTCTCACATTATGCTTGTACAGATCTTTGAGGCCTTGCTGCTCTTTCTGCACAAATTTTGTGAACTTGACCATCTCCTCCTTTGCCTTTGTTACCTCTGTTGAAACTGTTTGCAATCCAGTTTCAACACCACAAATCCTTGCATCCAGTGTTGGCAAGATTACTTCCTCTGAGCCAGTTAGCCTCATCTCCACAGAGGCTAGAGTCTTTCCTTGGCCATCTAGGGTATCAATTGTTGATGCATGTGCCTTACCAACTTCCTTTACCAAAGTATCCAACTTCTCTGATTGTTCTTCAATAATAGTTGCAGTTTGAGTAGCAATCTGAAAGCCTGCTTCAGTGGTGTTGGCTTGCTCAAAGTACATCTTGTTCAATGTGGATACATTGGCTGAAACTGCTTCAAGATCAATATCAGCATTGACTGGTATATCTGTAAGGGAGGCATCTGCAAAAATTTGCTCAATTGTAACAGCAACAGAATCTGCAAAACTAAGAGTGTTAGTGAAATATCCCTCAACACCCTCATTCTTTTTATCTCCCAATAGGCCTGATTCATCAGCACCTATACTCTCATTTTCAACTTCTTTCTTTTCTTCATTTTCAATAGATAAGCTCACATTCACTGGAGAATCAGGCCTCCTTTCACCAAGGGATTCATCAAGTTCAGATTTGACTTGAAGAATAGCCTGACTCTCATATTGGGCTGCACCCAATATTTCTACTTCATCTCCCTCTTTTTGTGGTGCACTCAGGGAACCTGTAATCACACAATCCTCACCATCATCTCCCTCTGAGTTTTCACCACTATTTGCCTTTTCCACTCCTTCTTTTCCTAAACCTGACACCTCCATATCCTCAACAGGATCCACAGAGGGCAGTTGTTGGGAGATCACAGTGCTTGGGCATCCCAAGGCCACTGAGTCATCCTGAATGACTAAAGGCTGGTCAATGTCCAACTTTCCTGACATTGATGAGGCTTTAGCCAAACTAGCTTCTCCCATGGAAGTCTCAACATTGTCAAACTGTGCCTCAGGTTCAAGAGAACCATCCTTGGCCAATGCATCTTGGACTGAGTCACCATCTTTGGTCAACTCCTCTGAATGATCAGAGTCCTTTTCATTGTGATAGGTCAAGTAATGTACCTGAGCAGAGTTGAGGCCTGGAGGGTTGGGATTGGTGTTATCATCATCATCATCATTATCATCATCAGATGGACTATCATGGTGCCTGAGTCCCTGTGCAATTCTTTCTCTCTCAGCAAGCACCTTCTCATGAACAATGGTGCAGAACAAGGCCTTAGTGGTCAACACACTGGATTTCTTCACATTTGCAAAATGCAGGAGCCTGTTCTCTTCAACCTGCCACCAGCTTGCTCCTTTATCCTGAATAGCCTGAGCTATTTCTACTATAGTTCTATCCTTGATCTCAACAAGAGCTCTGAGATCATAGAACTGTTGTTGCAGCCTAGGATAATCCTTCAACCCTGGATATAGTTTATCCACATTAGCCTTGACAATCTGCCTTAGCATCCCCTCATAAGTGTATTCTTCACCACTTTCATCTCCAGAGGAGTTGGCTTGGGATTCAGGAGGGTTGGATTGGGATTCAGGTGGGTTGGATTGGGATTCAGGTAGGCTTGACTAGATTTCAGGTAGGTTGGGTTCAGAAGGGTTAGAGCTTAAAACAAGTTGGGATTCAGGTGCTTTTGAGAGCAGTGTGCCTGAAGAGGTAAGTGGAATGGCTGGAATGGATGGGAGAACAACTTGATCCCATTCTTGAAGAACAGTTTCAAGAAGTTTGGTATATGAGAGAAGTCTTGGATCAAGTGGGGAAAAAGGTCTATCCTCAAGATTGACCAAGTCTGCCAGCACATCAATACCTGCTCTATCTGGGGCACCTTCAGGGGAGTAAACCTTCTTGGCAATGATTGGGGCATCTTCAGGAGTCTTGCACTCCTCTTCTTCAGGGCTGTTGGGCTTTGATTTGGATTTGGAGTTAGACCTACTAGCTTGCCTAATCTCCTTGAAAAATTCTTTCCTCTTCTCCTCTTCCATCAATCTCTGCTTCTCAGAGGTTTTGATTATTCTTTTCCTCCTTTCAGATCTTGTTGGCTGGTCAAGATCCCTGAATTCTGTTACACTTTCAGGCTGCAAGGGGACAACCTCTCTGAATTCTTCACCCTCTTCAGGGGGGTTGACTCCTTCATCAGCAACCTTCTCAATCTCCTCAGAAGTGGCTCCTCCACTTCTTGACTGGCTTTCTGGGGAAGATTCACTCAGAATCTTCTTCACCTTCTTCATCTTTGGCTGAACTTTTGGTGGTTGGGCTTTCCTCTTTCTTGGAGAGGTTCTGGTTGCTGGAACAGCTGCAACAGCTTTCTTGGAGGCAGCCTCCTGCTTCCTCTTTTCTGTCTTAGAAGACAGCTTTCTGAACATCACCTTTTGAGCAGGAAAAGGCTTGGGTTTTGCTTGTAGATGAGTGTAATGAGCAAATCTTTCCATGAGCAGGCTGGCTCTTGTGCAGAACTGGAGTCTTCCATCAACCACCACCTTGTGGTGTTTCACCTCCTTAAATTTGAATTTCTCATTCATCATCTTGTCCAAGATAAAGCTTTTCCAGTCAAACTTGACTCTCTTCTCAGCAGAGTCAATCACAGCAGCCATTACTCCTAACTTAGGCATACTGATTTGTTCATCACTCCCAGAGTGACTTAACAAACTCTTCACCACACAATCAAACTAGTGTCTAAAAACTGGCTTTAGAGTGTTCTTGTTTTGAGCACTTACTAGCTTTTTGGGTGTAAGCAGCCATGGAAGGTAGAACTCCTGATCTTCTCCTTCCTTGTAAATTTCTGGATTTAGGCCTTCTGATGGTAGCCCAAAGCTAGCATCCAAATCTTCTGCAGTGAAGATGATGGTGTGTTGGCTTTCTTCTTCTTCATCTTCCTCTGCATATGTGAGCTTAGTGCACACATCTCCCTTCTTGCCCTTCCATCTGAGATGGGCAAAGAATTCAGCCATGAAAGAGTTCAGGCAAGAATCTGGCTTAGTGCCTAAGAACTTTTCTAGCCCAGTCTCCCTTAGCCATTGGAGGACTTGATGAACTTCAGTGTCTGGACTATCAAAGGCAACTAGTTTCTCAAACCAAAGAGAACTTGTGTTGCTGAGATATGCAAAATCAATGTCCAAAGATGAATCATTGAAGTCTACAAGTTCTTCCCTCTTGATTTTAGGTGCCATGGATAATATGAGAGTTGGGTAGGTTTTTTTTTTTTTTTTTTGGAGAAGAGTTGCAGGTTTGAGAGGTTTTGAAAATCTTAAGAGTTTGAAAATATGAGTGCGTGAGGAAGAAAGTAAAAATCGAGGAGTTTATATATGAATGGGATTTATTAACCGTTGGTTAATAGAAAATAACAGTGTGTAATCAAGAAAAATCAATTGGATATAGTGGGGTAGTGGGCTTTCGGCGGTTTGATGGAGTTTTAATGCAAATCAATGGCCTTGATGATGGCTCAAGAATTCATGAAATCTCAATTAAGATTTTGCATTTAATGCTGATTTGCCATTTTGGGGGCAAAGATCTTCATAGTACACGCCATCCTAAAATGGCCTACTCTTAGACCAAGAAATCTTTTAAATGTCTAATCAATGCTAAAAATAGCAATGATTATCTAATTAACTCGGACAAACATCCTGAGATGTGCTTTGATTTCTGTGAAGGTCAAACTGCCTGATTAGCTTGCCTGAGTGGGTCCCAAAGTTGCTGACTGGGTCCCACTTGGACAAAGCTCCTGACCAACATTGCTGAACACCATAGGGACAACTTTGCTGAGTTTCCCTCTTTGGCTGACTGCTTCAGTGAGGTTGGTCAACTTTGCTGAAGTTCAATTTAATGAACTTCCCCCTTCTTATGAGCTTCCTTCCTTCATTCCTCCATCTTCCGTGGATCAAGTAAGCCCAATTCAGCTGATAGTTCCAAGAACCTTGCTTCAGCTAGTGGTTTGGTCAAGATATCAGCTTTTTGCTTATCAGTGTGGATCTTGACAAGCTTGATATCTTTCTTTTCCACATGATCCCTTATGAAGTGATGCTTTATATCCACATGCTTGCATCTGGTGTGGAGCACTAGATTCTGTGAGATAGCAATTGCGCTATTGTTGTCACAGAATATGGGCACTTCATTTGAGATTACTTTGTAATCTCTCAATATTATTGCCTGAGCCAAAGTATCTGAGCACAACAACTTCCAGCTGCTACATACTCTGCTTCAGTTGTTGAGGTTGCAACTGTATTTTGCTTCTTGGAGAACCATGAGATAAGCTTGCTGCCCAAGAATTGACAAGTTCCAGAGGTGGATTTTCTGTCAATTCTACATCCTTCATAGTCTACATCTGAATATCCAGTGAGCTCAATGTTGTCATCAGCTGCATACCATAATCCAAGATTCTCAGATCCCTTGAGATATCTTAGGATTCTCTTGGCAGCATCAAGATGGCTCTTCTTTGGATTAGCTTGAAATCTTGCACATACTCCAACTGCAAATGTGATATCAGGCCTGCTTGTAGTGAGATATAGCAAGGATCCTATGATTCCCCTGTAGTTAGTGGAGTTTGTTGACTCTCCACTTTCATCAGGATCCATTTTCCACTTAGTATTCATAGGAATTCTGACTGGCTTGCTTGTAGCACATCCAAATTTCTTGATCATGTCCCTTGTATACTTGACCTGATTGATGAATATTCCCTTCTTTGATTGAGTGACTTGAAGTCCTAAGAAGAAATTCATCAATCCCATCATGGACATCTCAAATTTGCTTTGCATGAGTTTGGAGAACTTCTCACACAACTTCTCATTTGGAGATCCAAATATAATGTCATCCACATAGATTTGGACTAACAAAATATCATCTCCTTCACAGATTCTGAACAAGGTTCTGTCAACAGTGCCTTTGACAAAACCATGATCTAGAAGAAACTGTGATAAGGTGTCATACCAAGCTCTTGGAGCTTGCTTTAAGCCATAGAGGGCTTTTTTCAATCTGTACACCTTGTCTCCTTCTTCAAATCCTGGGGGCTGTTGAACATATACTTCTTCTTTGAGCACCCCATTGAGAAATGCACTCTTCACATCCATTTGATATACCTTGAACCTCATGTGAGCTGCATATGCTAAGAAGAGTCTGATTGCCTCAAGTCTGGCCACTGGAGCAAAAGTCTCATCATAATCTATCCCTTCAGATTGACAATATCCTTTGGCCACCATTCTTGCTTTGTTTCTCACAATGATGTCATTTTCATTTTTCTTATTCTTGAACACCCATTTAGTTCCAATGACATCTTGATGAGTTGGCCTATCTACCAGCTCCCATACTTCATTTCTGGTAAACTGGTTCAGCTCTTCTTGCATGGCAATGATCTAGTTGGTATCTTGTAGTGCTTCCTCAATGTCTTTTGTTTCCTGATCTGAAAGGAAATAACAAAACAGAGCACTTTCTCCATGAAATCTTCTAGTTTTGATCCCTTCACTTGGATTACCAAGTATCAGGCTAGATGGGTGGTCTTGCAACTATGTCCTTCTAGACCTGATCCTTTCAGGAGGATTGTCCTCATCTGAAGTTGGATCACTAGATTCATTGAACTCAGGAAAGTTAATTGAAGGATCAAGTTCAGGATCATATTCAGGGGTGTTGTCCTCATTGTCAGACAAGTTGACATTTTCATTGGTTCCCCCTTGAATATTGGATCCATTAACTACCTCAGCATTGCCTGCTTCTTCATTGGTAGTTGTTACCTGGTTTTGAACTGGGATGGGGTCAGTCAGTTCAATTTCTCCTTCAGGTTGGTTGTCTTCTGGTTGATTGCCATCAGGTAGGTTGTCCAGTTTTTGATTTTCATGAAGTTCAGGTTGGGCAACATCTACAAACACTGTTTTCTTGCTTTGAAGCCTTAGTCTGGTTGTTCTTTGTGTTATCTCATCAATATTCAGGTTTCTATCCCTGTACTCATTAACAGATTCATCAAACACAACATGAGGTGTTTCTTCCACAATAAGAGTTTTGCAATTGTAAACTCTGTAAGCCTTGCTGATTTGTGAATATCCAACAAATATTCCTTCATCAGCTTTGCTATCAAAAGCTTTCAATTGCTCTTTCCCATTATTATGGATGAAACACTTACAACCAAATATGTGAAAATAAGCAACAGTGGGCAATCTACCTTTCCATATTTGATATGGGGTTTTACCTTGTCCTTTGGTGATTAAGGACCTGGTTTGAGTGTGACATGCAGTGTTAATGGCTTCAGCCCAGAACCTTTTAGGCAATTTGGATTCAGCAATCAAAGTTGTTGCTGCCTCTTTCAAGGTTCTGTTTCTTCTTTCAGCAACCCCATTTTGTTGAGGTGTTCTTGCTGCTGAAGTTTCATGAGTGATGCCATTCTTGCTGCAGTACTTATTGATGTATGAGTTTATGAATTTTGTGCCTTTCTCAGATCTGATCTTGACAATGCTTAGGCCTTTTTCATTGCTCAATCTCATCATCAATTCAGGTAGCTTGACTTGGGTCTCCTTTTTGTTCAACAAGAATACTACCCAAGTGTACCTGGAAAAATCATCAACAACAACTAATGCATATTTTCTTCCATTTAAACTTACTAGGATAATTGGACCAAATAAATCCATATGCAGCAGTTGAAGAACTCTCTCAGTTGAGATGACAGGTTTTCCTTTGAATGAGGCTTTGATCTGCTTTCCTTCCTGACATGGCTGGCATATATGTTCTTTGGTGAACACTTGATTAGGCAGCCCTTTAACTAGAGAGTTTCTTGCAATCTTGTTGATGGTTTTGAAATTCAGATGATTCAATCTCTTGTACCATAGCTAGCTTTGCTCATTTGTGCTTTTGGCAACAAGGCAAACTGCTTCAGGGGTTTTGCTCCAATCTGCAAAATAAACATTTCCCTTTCTCACCCCTGTTAGTAGCACCTGTTGTGTTGAATTATTTTTGATAATACATTCATTTGGTGCAAATTCAACACAATATCCTTTATCACAAATTTGACTTATAGACAGCAAGTTGTATTTTAGGCCTAGGACATATGAGACATCAGTAATTTTAACATTACCAATGTTTAATGTACCATAACCTCTTGTGATTCCTTGAGAGCTGTCTCCAAAGGTTACTGAAGGACCATTCTTTTCTATGAATTCTGAGAGAAGCTCTTTGTTTCCAATCATGTGTCTTGAACATCCACTGTCCAAGTACCATGCTGTTTTCTTGTTGATGCTTCTCTTCTTCTTGTGGTTCTGGCAGCCCTGCAAAGTCAAAATTTAGGTACCCTTTGAGTGTTGGGTCCTAGAGGGTTAGCTGTACCTTTTGGAACCCAAATCTGCCTGATTACTCTGATTGACTCAAAGTGACTGACTTGGTTTCCATTTACATCTACATACAGAGTTTGACCCTTAAATGCCTTGGGTGCCTTCTGTGTATAAGTGTTGGTCTTGTAAGGTTCAGGAGGGTTGGTGAATTTCCTTGGGACATTTCTCCTGAAGTTACTAGACTTAGGTGCAGCTTGGAAAGACCTTTGAGGATAGGATTTTGGACGGCCTTTTCCTTTTGTCAAGTAAGGTTCAGGCTTCCTGAATGTTTTATACCTATCAGAGGGGATTGGCCTTAACCCATTCAGTTGAGGTTGCCTCATTTGAGTTGGCCTTTTCTGAACAGATTTTGGACAACTTCTCTGATGAGGATTCAGATAGGTTGGCCTTCCATTGGTTCTACCTTTCTGACCCTCATTTCTCCTGTAAACAATGTCTTTAACCTTTTCCTTAGGTATGGGTTTAGGGACATTGTTCACTTGAGTTGGTATAAAAATTCCTTTTCCCTTATCCTTGATCAGTGGTTGATTTACTTCCATTTCATTTTGTTGTGCCACTGATCTTACAAAAGTCATCTTAGAATTGCTGGATGAGGCAATACTAAGACCAGGTGAGGGTTCAAATGGATTATAGCCTAATCCACCCTTTTGAGCAAATGGTCTTTGAAACCCTTGAATTTCCTCTATTGCTTTAGCAGATTTGTTCAAGGCAGACATTTTCATTCTTAAACTCCCCTCACTTATTTTTAGAGTATCAAATTCACTTGAGAGATTGTCAAATTTAGCTTGAAGAGTTCTAAAGTCAAAATCCTTTTTCTTTAGAGTCAGAGTTTGTTCATCAATCAGCTTTTGTTGTTTAGAGACTCTGAGAGACATTTCTCCATGTTCTCTCACAATCTGCTGATACAACTCAGTTGATTTAATGTCAACCTCAGATTCAGGAAGATTGGAGATTTTGCCTTTAGACCTCAACTGTTCATTTTCTCTTAGTGCCATATTGCATACTTCTTGCATTCTGGTGAAATCTTCTAACAACTTTTCAAAGTCAAGGTGGATTTCACTAGATTCATGTGTGTTAATTGAAAGATTGGAAGATGAACATACCTCTTCATTTTCAAATGCCATTTGGCAGTCATCATCACTTTCACTGTTGGAGAACAGTCCATCATCAGAAGAGTAGACACTCTCTTCACTTGCTGATTCTCCAGCTACCATGGCCTTCTTGTTGTTCATCCTCTTGTCTCTTTTGTTTTGCCTTTCTTTTCTTTCTTTGGCACTTAGGGCAGGACAATCATACTGAAAATGACCCTTTTTCTGGCAGTTGTAACACACATCTTCATCATCATTTTTCTTGCTTGAGGATTCCTTCATCCTTGATGATGATGGTTCACCTTTGCTGTATTTCTTTTTATCAGCATATCTGTCTTCTTTCTTCTCATCAGAGACTTTGTCCTCTGATTTGTTATCAGGAGAGCTGAATCTCCTTCTGGTTCTGTTGTCTTGGTAGAACTTCTTGTATCTACCAAATCTGGAGTTGAGATTCTCAAATCTCCTTGCCATGAGTGCCAGTTCCTCCTTCATTTCTGATTTTGAAACAGATTGAGAAGATCTTTGAGTATTTTTCTTCTCTGTTTCAGTGGCTTTGAAAGCAACACCTTTGCTTGAGGAAGATGGCTCATCATGCACCTTCTTTCTGTTGAGATCAAACTCATATGCTTTGAGCTCAGAGAATACTTGCTGCATTGGCATGTTGTCAAGATTGCTGGTATTTTGCATCATGATAGAATATATGTCCCACTTTGATGTGAGACTCCTCAGAATCTTCAAAGCAACTTCTCTTTTGGCATATAATTTTCCCAAAGAATTCATCTCATTCATGATGTCAGTGAATCTACCATCAAGATGATCAATAGTTTCATTTGGCTCCATAGTGAATTGCTCATACTTTTGGATAGCCACTTGAAGTTTGTTTTCCTTTATCTTTTGGGTACCTTCACACATAAGTGCAAGGGTATCCCAGATCTCCTTTGTTGTGGTGCAGTGATACACTCTTCCCATCACTGCATCTGGAATGGTCTGGTACAAGGTGTTCATGGCAATGTAGTTCAGATTGTGCCTTTTTCTCTCTTCTGCTGTCAGCTCATCCTCATCTTTAGGCAACAGCTCCCTTGGGTCTGCTTTTTGAGCATCAGTGACCTTGGGATTGAGCTTGGTGAAGGTGAATGGTCCTCTAGTGATGACTTTGAGCATTTCATCATGCTGGCAGGCAAGATGTGCTCTCATCCTGATCTTCCAGAAATCATAATTCTCAATTGAGAACATTGGCAACTTTTGATGAGAAATATGATTGACTTAGTTTGGACCCATGTTATTGATGGTGTTGACAGCATCTCCTGGAACTGCATTGTTAGCCATTTCAACAGAAATAATATAGAATGAACACAGATAGGTTTTTCAGAAATTTGAATCAGTTCAGTGACCACAGAAAGTGAGATTTTGAAAATCAATGATTCTCAGAAGCAGTGGTCTGTGAACCCCTGCTCTGATACCACTTGTTGGTCCTTGGTGGAGTATAACACAAGTGTATGGGGGGGGGAATGCACTTGTGTATGCAAATTCTTTTTCTTTTTGACAAACTGGTCTTATCAGGCAAGTTGTCTCACAACTGGCATGAGTGTGAACTTTGATAGATACTTGTCCTACTGATTACTATTGAGTAATCAGTTGGCTAAATATCTAAAAGAGTTGCTAAGTGCGGAATGTGGTTGGCCTTTGACTTAAAGAAATACTCCAAGTTAATTTCTGAAAAAAATACAGGTTATTAGGGACTTTGTCCAAAACAGATTTTTTCACTTACTGAGTTTTGCTTCTTTAAAATATGTTTGAGTGTTAGTGCAATAAAGAATGCAGTAAGTAAATGGCACACAAGTTTATAGTGGTTCAGAGACTCAAGCTCCTACATCCACTTTCCCTGATTGAACAGGATAATTCCTTCACAATGGAATTAGCTTGTTTTATAGTGCCAAGGTGCACTGATCAACAACACTCTCTTAGTGTTTTGATCCCTAGGATAACCTGAGTCCTAGTGCTCAATCTCTCTGAGTTAAGACTGTGTTTCTCAATAACAGTCCTTAACTCCTCACTTCTACAACAAACTCTCTTTTCACTAAATGAGATAGGGTTTGAGGTTTGGTTCCAACTAGTAGAGATATCCTTTACAATAAGAATAGTGTAAAGGCTTAGGATATCTCAATACTAAGCTTTGGATGTTTACAAAGATTGGCTTAGCTAAAAGAAGTGATTCAGGAAACTTGGAATTCTAGAGAACAGCTTGGTTTCCTTTTAAAAGCTTGATGATAGTTTGATAGCTTGTAGTTGGGTGTTTGAATCCCTTGATCACTTCTGTATTTATAGACAAATTTGAGCAGCTAACCGTTGGAGGGATAGCAATTCAAATATGTCTATTTGCAGCACCATTGAAACGGTTATGAAGCTTGGCATCCTTTTATCCACTGTGTAAAATGGGTCTTCAATGGTTGCTTGAATGAATGTGTTGACTTCTGAAAAATGCGGCTGAGAAGACTTGTGTCAGATTCTAAATATGCACATTTTCCAAGGTTGATTTGTGGCAAACTCTACACTCAATCAACAGTCAGATGGGACAAGCTCCCTGAACATTCCTGCTGCAATTTAGAATGTTCCAACATTCATTCAATGCTTCACTCTTTAATGCTCTAAGTCTTTAATGCTTGGTTCAGACATGATTGGCAATTAAATGCTTCATTGAATGTGTTTTCTGGGCTTTTGACATTCAATGCTCTTGATCATTTGTACTTCAACTGTCTTGATCATTTGCATTTATGAGCATTGCTTTACTGCTCTTGATCTCTTCAGCTAAGTTGTCCACTTGGTCAGTCTGTCTTGAAAGTTCAGCAACTTTGGCCTATAGACTTATCAAGCTGCCTAACATTCCAGCTTTGGACAACTATCCTGAGTACTAAAATCTCACAACATTCCTGAGATTTTTCACTTAAGCAATCTACAAATTCAAGTGTACTAAGACAACTTGCCTGAACTAGACTTGAGCTTATCTCAACTAATCTGAACATCATCAATCAGGGGTTTTGGTATCTAGATCAAAATCATTTTATTCCCAACAGTTGACATTGTAGTCTCTAAGTTGTTGTTTTAACCAAAGGATCAGAGCACAACAACTTCCATCTGCAACATATTCAACTTAAGTAGTGGTAGTGGCAACAGTGTTTTGCTTCTTTGAGAACCAAGAAATGAGCTTGTTTCCCAAGAATTGGCATGTTCCTGAAGTGGACTTCCTATCAATTCTGCATCCTCCATAATCAGCATCTGAGTAGCCAGTTAACTCAATGTTGTCATCAGTAGGGTACCAAAGGCCTAAGTTTTTAGTGCCTTTGAGATACATCAAGATCCCTTTAGCATCCTCTAGATGGTTCTTCTTAGGATTGGCTTGAAACCTTACACATACACCTACTATAAAGGTGATGTCAGGTCTGCTAGCAGTGAGATAGGGGAGAGGTCCAATGATTCCTCTATACTCAGTACAGTTGGTTGGAACACTACTCTCATCAGGATCCATCTTCCAATTAGTGTTCATTGGGATCCTCACTGGCTTGCTAGTAGCACACCCAAACTTTTTGATCATTTCTCTGGCGTACTTAGCTTGATTGATGAACATTCTTTCTTTAGATTGCTTGACTTGAAGGCCCAAGAAGAAATTCATCATCCCCATCATTGACATCTCAAACTTGCGTTGCATGGGTTTTGAGAACTTTTCACACATCTTCTCATTGGGGGATCCAAATATGATGTCATCAACATATATTTAGACAAGCAAGATGTCATCTCCCTCACAGATTCTAAACAAGGTTCTGTCTACTGTTCCTTTGACAAAACCATGATCCAATAAGAACTGTGATAAGGTATCATACCAAGCTCTTGGAGCTTGCTTGAGTCCATAAAGAGCTTTCTTCAGTCTATAGACTTGGTTTCCTTCTTCAAAACCTGGGGGTTGCTCAACATAGACTTCTTCCTTTAGCACTCCATTCAAGAAGACACTCTTGACATCCATTTGATAGACTTTGAACCTCTTGTGGGCAGCATAGGCTAAGAACAACTTTATTGCTTCAAGCCTTGCCAATGGTGCAAAAGTCTCATCATAGTCAATGCCTTCTGATTGACAATAGCCCTGGACCACCAATTTGGCCTTGTTTCTGACTATCACATCATTCTCATTCTTTTTATTCTTGAACACCCATTTGGTTCCAATAACATCTTGATGTGATGGTCTGTCAACCAGCTCCCATACATCATTTCTTGTGAACCGGTTCAGCTCCTCTTGCATGGCTGTAATCCCATTTGCATCTTGAAGTGCTTCATCAATGTCCTTGGGTTCCTATTCTGATAGAAAACAGCAAAACAGAGCAGTTTCACCATGAAACCTTCTAGTTTTAACTCCTACACTTGGATCACCAAGTATCAGGTCAATTGGATGGTCAAATAACCAAGTCCTTCTTTTCCTGGTCCCTTCAGTAGAGTTGTCCTCTACTAAGGTTGAGTCACTAGGATCATAAGATTCAGGAAAATTTAATGCACGATCTAAATCAAGATTATATTCAGGGGTGTTGTCCTCAATGTCAGGGACATTGGCATTTTCAACATTGTTGTTTCCCCCTTGAATATTTAATCCATTAACTACCTCAGCAGGGTCTGCTTCTTCATTGGTAGTTCTTACCTGATTATGAACTGGGATTGGGTCATTCAGTTCATCATTTCCTTCAGTGGGGTTTGCCTCATGGATATTGCCTTCAGGAGTGTTGTCCAGTGTAATGTTTTCAGGAGGATTGGCCTGGACAACTTCTATGAACATAGTATCTTTGTCTTTTAGGCTCAGTCTGGTTGTCCTTTGTGTGATGTCATCAGTATCCAGGTTCTTATTCCTGATCTAAAAGATAGATTCATCGAACACAACATGGGGTGTTTCTTCCACAATAAGGGTTTTACAGTTGTAGACCCTGAAAGCTCTACTGGTTTGGGAATACCCAAGAAATATCCCCTCATCAACTTTGCTATCAAAGGCTTTCAACTGCTCTTTCCCATTTTTGTGAATGAAACACTTACAACCAAAAATGTGAAAGTAAGATACTTTAGGCAATCTTCCTTTCCAGAGTTCATAAGGGGTTTTGCCTTGCCCCTTAGTAATCAAACATCTATTCTGAGTATAGCATGCAGTGTTTATAGCTTCAGCCCAAAACCTTCTAGGTAGGTTTGAATCAGCAATTAAAGTTCTAGCAGTTTCTTTAAGGGTTCTATTTCTTCTTTTTGCTACCCGATTCTGCTGAGGGGTTCTAGCTGCTGAAGTTTTATGGGCTATTCCATTTTTAGTGCAATACTCATTGATGTATGAGTTGATGAACTCAGTGCCTTTATCAGATCTTATCTTGATAATGTTCAGGCTTTTCTCATTTGACAGTCTCTTTAATAGTTCAGGGAGTTTGCCTTGTGTTTCCTTCTTATTAAGGAGAAATACTACCCATGTGAACCTAGAGAAGTCATCTACTACAACCAATGTGTATTTTCTTCCATTTATGCTTGCAGGTGTAATTGGTCCAAATAACTCCACATGTAATAGCTCAAGTACCCTTTCAGTAGAGATGACTGGTTTGCCTTTAAATGAAGCTTTAATCTGTTTCCCTTCTTGACATGGTTTACAAACATGTTCTTTAGTGAAAACTTCATTTGGCAGTCCTTTAACTAATGCATTTCTAGCCAGCTTGTTCATGGATTTAAAGTTCAGATGGTTTAGCATTTTATGCCATAACCAACTTTGTTCATTTGAGCTTTTGGCAATGAAGCATCAGTAGACTTGTCCCAGTCAGCAAAATACACATTTCCTTTTCTGGTTCCAGTTAGTAAGGTTTGTTGAGTTTTATCTTTGATTAAGCATTTGTTACTTGTGAACTCAACATTATATCCTTTATCACAGAATTGACTAATGCTTAGGAGATGGTATTTGAGGCCAACCACATAAGATACATTGGATACCTTGATATTACCAATTATCAAGGTACCATAACCTTTTGTAGTTGCTTGTGAGTTGTCTCCAAATGTGACATTAGGGCCTTCTTTTTCAGTAAATTCAGTGAGGAGATCTTTGTTTCCAGTCATGTGCCTTGAACATCCACTGTCCAAATACCATGTTGTTGGGATATGAATCCTATAAACAATGTTCTAGTTAATGAGTGTATGTTTTGATGGCCAAAAGCAACTTAAAGTTAATGACATATGTGGTTCTAAGTCATCTTAACTAAGTCATCATATGAGAAATTGAAAACTGAGTTTACTTATCTTATATATGTTTACTGATCTTAGTGTGTTTACTGATCTGATATATGAACTGTTAGGAACTAAGCTGATGTTTTGTATTGTATAGACAGCTTATAGTATAGGACTTAGATATACTCTTATGTATATAGTTCAGTTGATGTATAGATAGGTTTTATAATTGCAAAGTTGTATTTTATTGTATTCAGCATTGTAAAAGTTCATAACAGTAGTTTAGAACACTAGATTAGAAGAAGATCAGAAGATTGTTGAAGACTTGGAAGACTACTTCATAATAAGAAGACCTTCAAGAAGAGTTGAAGAGAAGTTTAGAAGAATTCTGAAGAAGTTAGAACAGTTTTGGAGAACTGTGCTTACTGACTAAGAACAGTAAAAGTCAGAACAGTAAGTTACTGTGCTGAGTTGGTGAGTTTGAAGAATAAGTTTGGAAAACTTATTTAAGGCGTAACTGAGTTTATATTTGAAGATATGCTGACTTGGAATTAGTTGAAGGAAGTTACAAAGTCGGTTACAAAAAGGATAAGTTAAAAAAACAGTTTTAGAGATAGTTGAGAGTTAGTTCACAAACTGCTAATTGTCATACTAAGTTCTATAAATATTGTGTGATCTCCTACTGCTAAGACTACTGATCATAAAGCATTCAAGAGCAATCTAAGTCTACAGAGCATTTAAGAACTCACAGAGTTGAAGAGATCAAGAAATCTGAGAAGAGCAACAGATTTGAAGAGAAGAAATCAGAGGTTATTCAAGAGAAGTTTTACTTTTCATTTTACAGTTTGTATTGTTGTAAACAAGTGTGCTAGTTACTTAGAGAATTACTAGTCGATCGAAGATACACTTGGGAGTGTAATCGATAAGATCACAGTCTTAGTCTTGGGACTTTAAGCCACAAGAAACTCAAGAAGGAATTAATAAAACATCACAACTGGGATTGTGAGAGTGGATGTAGACATTTGTCGAACCACTATAAATTCTGTGTTCTTTACTTTTTGTTTGGTATTTTCTGTTTAATATTTGTTTAACCAAGAACAGTAGAATTTACTAAGTAAAGATCTGAATAAAAGTTGAGTATAAAACGAAACTGGAAAGTACTGATCTGACTCAGTAAGAACAGTACTATTCAGAACACTATTCCGCATTAAAACTTTGATATTTTGAAAGATTTTTAAAAGTTTATTCACCCCTCCCCTCTAGACTTTTACTAGCTTAATCAATCATAACTCAACTTGGGACCAACAAATGGTATCAGAGCAGTAGTTCTTTGGACTGCTGTTCCTTGATAACCTTGTAGACTGTGAGGGAAGTCTTACTGATCTTACTACTATTTCTTAATATTTGTCACTATCTGAATACTTGAAAATACTTGCTATACTACTGATCTTATCTGTCTGATCAAACATGGATGAAACTAATGTGAACAAACTTCCTAAGTTCAAGATTGCAGATTATGACTACTGGAAGCTGAGGATGGAGGCCATCTTTAGCTCAACCCATGATCTAATGGTTTCTGTGGTCAAAGAAGGACCAATCACTACCATGGTGCAAAACACTGCAACACTGGATCCATCTGAACCTGTTGGAGCACTAGTCCCTAAGCCAAGGTCAGAATTGACTTCTGAAGAAATGCGTCAAAATAATTTGGACAGTCTTGTTAAGAATTATATTTTACACACCTTGCCAAATGAGTATCTTGGCAAAGTGTTAAAATGTAAGACTGCTAAGCAAATATGGGACAAACTAGTTGTTCTTTGTGAAGGCACTACGCTGATCAACGAAAGCAAATTGTCCACAGCTGTCCAAAGGTTTGAAACATTCAAAATGAAGCCAGGTGAATCAATTGATGAATTGGATACTCGATTTACTAAAATTAAGAATGACCTTGATGTGTTAGGAAAGACTTATACTGAGATTAACTTGAGAATCTTGAAAGCTTTGGATGAAAGGTGGAAAATGGTCAAGATGATCATTAAAACCACACAAGACATTTATTCATAGCCTGCAGAAACCATGTTTCAGACTCTTAAGGCTCATGAGTTTGAGTTAGATGAAGAAGATCCTATTACTGATAGTCATAAGGATAAGGATGCCTCTAAGGACATAACTTTTAAAGCCTCTACCACTAAGGGGTCTAGATCATCTAAGTCTAAGGCCTCAAGTATAAAAGATGAACTAGATAGTTCTGATCTTAGTCTGAAAGATCAGATGAGCCTTATGATCAAAAGATTTGATAGACTAAATAGGAGGTATGGTAGATACAAGAGATTCTATAAGGAAACTAAGGGTTCTAGTAACAGGGACTCTTCTGGGAACAGAAGGGATCAAAACTCTTCTGAAAGAAGGGATGAGATCTATAATGAGAACAGGAGAGATAGGAACTCATCTGATAAGAGGGATAGGAAGTCTTCTGATAAGAAAGATAGGAACTCTATTGATAAGCATGACGGGAATCGAAATCGTTCACCATCTAAGAAATCTTCTAACAATCATGTGTGCTATAACTGTGATAAGCCAGGTCATTATGCATATGAATGTCCTAATCTGAGTTCTGAAGATCGAGAAGAAAGGAAGGCCAGAAGAGATCGAAAATATGCCAAGGGTAAGAAGGCAATGATGGCATACAATGAATCTGATTCAGATTCAGAAGAGTTGCCCTCGTCTTCATCTGAATACCCCTCTAGCAATAAGAATGAAGCTTTCATAGCAGATGATGGACTGGCAATGATGGCCAAAATAAATGATGAGGTATCATCTGTTAATTCTTCTCAGTCTTGCCATAATTTTGATACTGATGAAAGTGACACTGCTGATAGTAATGTAGGAAGTAGTCTTCATCATTCCCATGGAGTGACTGAAGAGGACCTTCTAGAAGCTAACAAAACATTCATTGAAATCAGTGATGAGAATATTTCTTTAAAGCAAGAAATCATTAGTCTGAAAGAAGCACAGTTGAAAGTAGATCCCAATGTAGTTTCTCTAAATGCAAGACTATCAGAAGAGTTGTCTGAACTCCAAGAACAATATGCATCCATTGATAAACTATATCAGGATATGCTTAAAACTCAAGCCAAAGACACAACTGAATTCCATGATTTAAAGATTAAATGTGAAAAACTTGAAGAGCGCAATAGATTCTTAGAATCTGAAGTAGTGAGCCTAGATCGAAAGCTATCTGAAATAATTAATTCTGCCAAGATTAATCAAACAATATCAAACAGATATATAGAGCTCCAAATGATAAAAGTGGGATAGGTACTGATCTGCCTAGTTCATCTACTTCAGGCATTAAGAACACTAATGGAGCTAGTTCAAGTTCTTTGCAACTAGATAAAGGAAAAGAACCCATGATTTATGATAATGATCCAAAACCTAAAGTACAGTCCAAATACATTCCTCCTAATGGAGGAATTAAGAACACTAATGGAGTTAGTTCAAGTTCTTTGCAACTAGATAAAGGAAAAGAACCCATGATTTATGATAATGATCCAAAACCTAAAGTACAGTCCAAATACATTCCTCCTACTACCAAGAATGGTAAAATGAAGAATGTATCACTATGCCAAATTTTGCTTTTTACAGCAGTTGAATAACAGCGGTTATTTTTAAAATCGCTGTTAAAACTTCAAAAACCGCTGTCATATGCATATTTTTTCAGAACCGCTGTCATAGGTTGCACTTGTGCGCTGATAGACAGCAATTTTTCGTAACCGCTGTGATATGTTTGAGTTATGCGATGTAATAGCTTCTCTTATGGAATATAATCAAATTAATCTTTAAAAATAATTAAATAAAAAAATATGATAATTGTTTTTTAAAATTACTGAATTTTTTTATGAAATACGATTAAATTCTCAAAAATAAATATATTAAAAAAATCAATTAAAAAAATAAATCTTGTAATTAATCTTCAAAATTGTATTTGGTTATTTCATATTTTTAAGATTTTATTGATTTATAAAGAATTTTATTTTTAATTCTATTATTTTTTAAGTTTTATCAATTAAGAAATATATGATGATTAACACAATATACTATTTTGATTAAATAAAGCCGCTACTCTTTCTGTGAGAGGGGTTGGCGTCAGAGACACATTTTTGGCCTGCATTGCAGGCACCGTTGTCCGTCGGCGCACGGTAAGGAGAAATAAATTGATCATTCATGACATCAATGAGATTTGATTGTTGGTGTGGAAATTGATTGTTAGATTTCATGACATCAATGAGTAGTTCTAAAATGTTAGAGAAAAACATAAGAAACAAATTAAATTTGATATTTTAATTATTATATGGTTATAAAATAAATTTGATATTTATTTAAAATAATTTCTAGGTTTTATTATTCTTATGTAAATATAAATTTAATTGGTCTATTAAGATTTGTATCTAATACGTACAATACATAGTTTTATATATTATATATATCATAAATTTAATTAGTTATTTAATCAATATTATCATGTAGTTATTATATTATATATAACTGTTCCACCATCCCTTGTATATGTTAAGTGAGGGTGTGCGGTTAATTAAAATCTAAATCACTACCCCTGTATATGTTAAGTGAGAGTGTGCGCGGTTAATTAAAATTTAAATTTCAGCACCGTACATTTAAAATCTAAATTTCAGCGTCATACATTTACCATGGAAGAAGAATGCCTTATGCACATAATCTCTGCCTCACTCGCTGCACATTCGCACAGTTGTTCCCTTCTTCATTGTTCCCTTCTTCATTCCACATTGTTTCCTTCTTAATTCATTCCACATACTTTAGCAACTTGGCACCTTCGGAACACAAGATTCATGTATGGAACGCACAAGATTCATGTATGGAACGCACAAGATTCATGTATACATTAACATTCTCTTATGAACTTTTTTTTTGTTAGTATCTTATATGCTTATTGTATATATATACTTTTAGTTGGCATTTAATGTTGGCCATAAAAAGAAGAAATGGTGTTTGATGTCAGCGGATCCAAGTGGAGGAACTTAAAAAATTATCTCACGAGGGAGTTTGTCTACAAAAGAGTCCACACCTCATAAACAATCAAACAAGTTGGCATACGAATGATCTTGATTGGAGAGACTTTGTCATAATTCGACTGTCCACTAAATTCAAAGGTAAGATTCTTGTATTGTACATAAGAATAATATTTATAATTAACATCATGTATCTACTTTCATTTTTTTTTGACTTTAGGAGTTGAGTAGCAAAGCGTTATGATTGATGATTTCTTCATTACCGGAGATAATGACATTGATAGAGCCACTATTTGACTTGAAATTGGTTTGAAGTACATAAGAAAAATCATATGTGCGTTGGGAGGATTGCTAAGAATTTATTGTAATAGTCTAGTTGAATTTATATATATACATAATTTTTTTTAGCTTTTGTATTTTATTTTTATTAATTTAGCAAATTAAAATTTCATTATTTTTTTTAAAATATTGGATATATACAACAGCGGCTAATAACCGTTGTTATAGCTAATATAACTGCTGTTATAGAGAAAGTACAACAACGGTTGTTAATAAATAACAGCGGTTAAAAACCACTGTAGAAATTCAAAACAACAGCGTTTAAAAACCGTTGCAGTAATTCCAAACAACAGCGGTTTTTAACCGCTGTAGTAAATTCAAACAACAGCGGTTTATAACCGCTGTCATAACTAGTAAACCCGCTATCGTAAATATTGTAAGGGGTTCAAACTGAGCACATACCACATCGGTTTTGATGGAATAACAGTGGTTAATAAACGCTGTTGTATATAGATACGACAGCGGTTAATAACCGCTGTCTATCAGCGCCCCCTTTTTACAGCCCTTATTACCACAGCGGTTACTGATTCCAATTTACAGCGGTTTTTAACCGCTGTCTATCAGCTTATTTGGCATAGTGTATCAAGACCAGTACAGTCAAGACCATACCAAAAGAGTTATACTCGTCTGACCAGAGCAGAACAGTCCTGGTATCAGAAGAGACAAACTCAGAACAGTAGGTCAAGACAAGCACAAGCAAGTTGGGAACAGCCTAGACCTCCTTTTATAAGGTAGTCTCAGCTGTATTCAACTAAACCTAGAAAATTTGTGCCTCATTATCATAACAAACCTGTTCTTTATCCTTCACCTTTATCTTATGATATCATTGGAGAGGAAAGACCAAAACGCATTTATAAGCCGTATGGTCCACATGCTTTCAGACCCTATTCAAACTATTACAAACATACTGATCTTACTGAAAAAGGGATAGAACCAAGGAAAGGTTATCTCAGAAAAATAGATCCTAAGTCTGTTGATAGTTCTGAAATGGCCAATAAAGTACTATTCTATGACAAATATGGAAGGAAACTGAAGAGGTCCCATCTATTCAAATCCTCAATGTTTATTTGGGTACCTCTCACCACTAACCCTCAAGGACCCCAATAAATAAAGGGTACCTAAATTATTAAGATCACTACCTTGCAGGATCGACTGGACTTATACAAGAAAGGTGGTTTAGTTGGTGAGAACTAGTACATAGATAGTGGGTGTTCACACCACATGACTAGTACCAAGGCATTGCTTACTAACTATCATGAGAAGGAAGGACCAAAAGTAATCTTTGGTGATAGCTCCATGGCAATCACAAAAGGATTCGAATTCATCAAGAATAGAGATGTTGAAATCCAAGATGTCTCATATGTCGAAGATTTGAAATACAATTTGATATCTGTATCTCAATTCTGTGACAGGGGATACAAAGTTCAGTTCAAGAGCAGAAGATGTGAAATAATAGACAAAAGGACACACAATGTTTTACTTGTTGGCACAAGACAAGAAAGTGTATACATTTTGAACTGGAATAGTTGTCCTAAGAATGCTTGTCTTATCAATAAGAGTCCTAAAGAGAACAGTTGGCTCTGGCATAAACGCCTCTGCCATATGAACTTTAAGATAATCAACAAGATTGCTAGAGAACATCTTGTTGAGGGCATTCCTAGTGAAATCTATTCCAAATCACAAATGTGTGACTCCTGTAAAAAAGGTAAACAGGTAAAGGTTTCATTTAAGTCCATTCCAACTCTTTCAACCAGCAGAGTCTTAGAACTCCTGCATATGGATCTTCATGGTCCTATCAAACCTCCTACATTGAATGGCAGAAGGTATACTCTGGTTGTAGTAGATGACTATTCTAAGTTTACTTGGGTAGTCTTTCTACATAAAAAGAGTGATACACAAACACTTCTTCCAGATCTATTGAAGAGGTTACAGGTTGAAAAGGGTCAACCCATTGTCAAAATAAGGAGTGACAATGGGACTGAGTTTATTAACTGTTACATTTCTGACTACTGTTCTAAGTCTGGCATACAACATCTAACAAGTGCAGCCAGAACTCCTCAACAAAATGGAGTTGTAGAAAGGAGAAACAGAACACTAAAAGAAGCATGCAGAGCAATGATTGCAGAATTCAACACACCTCAGAAGTTTTGGGCTAAAGCCATTAACACAGCTTGCCACTCCCAAAACAGAAGTGCTCTTAATAAGGTGCATGGTAAAACACCTTATGAGGTATGGAAAGGCAGAAGACCTAGAGTTTCTTATTTTCATATCTTTGGATGTAAGTGTTTCATCCATAACAATGGTAAAAGTAAATTAAATGCTTTTGATGCAAAAGCAGATGAAGGGATATTCTTGGGATACTCTTCAGTAAGAAAAGCATTTAGAGTATTTAATTACTCAACCCTATGTGTGGAAGAAACACCCCATGTAGTCTTTGATGAGAATGTGCAGGACTCTGCTGATCATCAGCTTAGTAAGAAAATTGACAAACTGAAGCTTCAAACCAACAATGATGATGATGATTCAGAAGTATATGAATTTGTACAAGCATATAATCCTTTCCTGAAAGCCCTAGATCAAGATTCTGATAAAGAAAAGGTAAAAGACAAAGGTAAGTCATCTAAAACTTCTGATATGCCAGAATTGGTTGACTGCTCCTCTATAGATAAAACTGATGATTTAATTCAAAGTGATGATACTGATCTGCATGATAGTTTGCATGATATGAATGATCATAGAATTCCTGTTAAGAATAGAAGGACATGGAAGTCTGCTCATTCTACTGATCTGATTCTAGGTGATTCTAGTAAAGGTGTTAAAACTAGAAGACAATTGTTTGAATCCCAGGAAGAACCTAGTAAGTCTTGTAGGTCCCTAAGTTGAGTTAATATCGAGGGAAGCTAAAGAAAATGTCTAGAGGGGGGTGAATAGACTTTTCTAAAATCTTTCGATATATCAGAATTACGCTATGCGGAATACGAAATTAACAATGAGCCCAATTAAAGATTATACTCAACTTAATTCGAGAACTCTGTTTTATGTATACTCAACTAGTCTTGTTTAGATATGTAATTCAATCAATCAAACAATTAATCAATTAAACAACAAACAAAACAATAAAGTAAATCAAACACGAGATTTATAGTGGTTCGACAACTTGTCTACATCCACTCTCACAACTCCAGTCGTGAAATTCTTATTAACTCTTCCAATCGAGCAATATGTTCTTGTAGCTTTAAGTCCCAAGAAATAAGACTTAGATCTTCTCGATTATATCTCCAGATATATCTTCGATCTTACTAGCTATTTTACAAGTAACTAGCAACTTGAAACAGTAAACGAAAATAAAACTTCTCTTCGTTCAGTAGTAGCCTTCTTCGATCTTCACTTGTCTTGCGTAGCTTCACTTTCTGAACTTCAATCTCTGAGAGTAATTTCTTCACTTGAATCTTCAATAATGCTTGCAGTATCAATATTTCAGTTGTCGTATCAGTATCTCAGTAGTCTCTAATGAATCAATACCATGAGGTATTTATAGACTTCCAATTTCAAGAACATTCAGTTGTGTAACAACCTTTCTTGAAAACTAACTTGTAACTGATGCGTTTCTCCAGTTAATTAGTTATTCCTTAACTAATTCTTCAATCTTTATCTTCAACACGCTTTTGTAACTAACTTCAAGTTGACCTGTCTTGTTTAAGTCGCACCTGTCTTGTGTAGTAGTAGACTGTGTCTTCTACTTATCTTGTGCAGTAGATTTCTTCAGACTTACAACATAGAACTAATCTAGTCCTATCAACTAATCCTAACAAGAGTATTACATTACATTAAGCTTCTTGTTATAAAGCTTAGTCAACTTATAAAACTATACACAGAATCTATCTATTACATTAAAAAACATGAGCTCTATACAACAATTATTCATAGCTCAATAACAATCTAATATACACAAATAACAAATATGAAGTACTTATAAATCGTACTTATCTTTCAATAATACTTGTCTTTTAAAAAACTATTACTTGTTTTTGTGAATTAGTACTTGTCTTGTGAATTCTACTGATCTGTACAAGACGACTTCAACTTAACTAGACTAGATCAGTCAATACTTAGAAAATATTCAAGTCTTCTTTTGGCTTATCAAAACTTCATCTTTTATCTTTTATTCATCATTTAGGACTTGTTCTAGGATTCATATCCCAACAATTTCCCCCTTTTTGATGAAGCCAAAACTACTTGAATCTTTTCATAATAGTAGACTAGTTAAGTAGTTATCTTGTCTTAAACATCAAATAGTACTTATATTTTCATTCATTTCGAAATAAGATCAGTAGAGATTACAAATACTTACTCAAAATAAAACTAAGTCTAAGTATCAGAGCAAAAACAAAAATTAATCTGATATACTACCTTCTTAAGAACTTGGAACACCAAAAGCATCTAGTAGCCTTTTGTGAATGATAGTCATGTGTTCTTCAGTCTCGATCTTCTCCTTCTCCAGTAGGTCTTCTTCAAACTTCTTAATATGGCTGTAATCGATCCTTTTTCCAGAACCTAACATAGGAGTAATCCATTTAGGAAAGATAGGAACAAGAATATTAAAACTTACAGCAGTTGCAATCCTCATGATCAAGTTCCATAGATTCCTGTCTTGAATTTCCATGAACTTGTCAAAAATTGCGTATAACTCTTCTTTGCTCTCTGGATCTCCAAACTTGCGAATAATCCAGTGATCCAATTCCCAATTCAGCTTGACTTTGAACCATGCATCTTTATGTTCATCATCAATGAAATTATCAATGTATGCATCTTCAACTTGATCTGGATCAGTCTTCAACTTCAGCAAATTCTTGATATGCTTTCCTAGCAATTTCTTGTTAGCATAATGAATTTCTTCCAGCTTCTGCTTCTTATGAAGAGCTTCAACCTCTTCATCACCAATATCAGCTAGAATATCTCCTAGTTCTTCTTTCTTCTTCTCTAGAACAAGTTTCCTCTTGACTTGTCTAGTCTGAACTTCACCTTCAGGAGACGCAATGCTTTTTCCTTTTAGTAATTTCTTCTTTTTCTGTTCTTCAGCTTCTTCAAGATCAGCTTTCTTGACCAGCCTTCCTCTCTTGGGATACCTTAACTCTTCTATCGCAGTCGCAGCAGCTTTAACTTCAGGTTCTGCACTTGACTTCTCTTCAACTCTACTTGTCTCTTCCCCCTTTTTGGCTTCATCACTTGCCTTAAGAGTGAATAGACTAGTGAATCGAGTCATTTCTTCTTTTAGTGCTTCCTTCATTGCTTCAGCCGCGAGATCTATCTGCTTTTGTTGGGTCTGATCACGACTCATCTTGTCTAGTCGATCAGCAGTAGACTCCAACTTCTTCGAGTTAATTGCCAACTCATCTTTGAAATGAACAGCTGTCTGACGCAGTAGAGTATTTTGCTTAGTCAGTTCAGTGAGAATAGCTTGAGAACGCACCAACTGATCTTGTGCTTCTCGTCTTTGCTCATCTGCTATCTCAATCTTTACTCTGTATAGTCTTTCCATCTTACTAGACTCTTCAGCTAATGACCTAGCAAAATTAACAGACCTGTTCTCCAAGTAGTCAACTTGTCTCTTCAAGAAGTCTTCAATTTGCGTATACATTTCTTGTCGAAAAGTAGAATCCATCTTATTCACTTCTCCAACTATCAATTCCGTGGAGCTGTCAACGAGTGACTGATTTTGTTCAACAAGAACTGTCTTCAACTTTGATTCTAAGAACACTTCAATGGACGACTTCACTACTTCCTTTAATTCTGTCTTCAACTCATCTATAAGTCCTTCTGGAAACATATGAGCAGTAGAGTGAGTTTCAGTTAGCTCATCTTCATTAAACAAGATGGCTTCAACAAACTCATCATCTTCTTCACCAAAATCGATTGAGTTGTTGTCTTCTTCATCAACATTTACAGCATCTTCCTCAGACGGATCAGTCTGAACAGCAACATCAACTAACTCAGCTGTCAACTTTCCTTCCACAAAATCAGTCTGAATACCAACATCAAACATGTGTGATGCAGGCAATACATCATCTGGTACATTTAGCATTCTCTTTACCAGGGCTGTAATAACATGAGGTGGGAGAAGTTCTGAATAGTCTTGAACTCCACTATTCTCCCTTTGCTCCATCTCCCAATCCATAAAATTGGAGATACCACCCATGCCTTGTATGACTTCAAATAGATCATCAGTAGAAGATTTCTTCAATGCAACCCATGTGCATATTCGAATGAGTTTCTCATACTGTTCTGATGAGGTGTCTATCTCAATAGACGAGAGCCTCTTCTTCAGATTGTTACTGACTTTAGCACGAACCCTCTTCTCCCTTAAGCACATCGGATAATAAACAAGGGATTCAAATCTAATATCAGACGGGGTCTGAGCAGGTGGGGTCCCTGTCTCAGTTGTTGCAGTGGCAACTGGTGTCTTGTCTGAAGTAGATGGGTTGGGGGGTTCAACATATTCTGTTGAGGTAATAGGAATTTGGATGGTGGTTTCTTGGGGCGTTAATGTGGCTTGGTTTGGTTCGACAGTTGTGGAAGTATCAACTGTATCGAATATAGTAGTGTGTGGGGTTATGTTGGCTCGAAGTGGATGCACTGCCAACACTGACGAGGTTTTGGGTACAGGTTTAGCACGAGATCGGAGTGATCTGGCCTTGGTTTTAACAGGGATAGAGAGAGGAATTGACAAAGCTCTAGAAGAAGTACCAACCTTTTCTTCAGTCGACTTGTCTGGTGAAGGACTCGACTCGACTCTCACCAGTCGATATACTTGCAATTCTTCCTCTTTCGTCTCAGGCTCCTTGTCTGAGTGAGTTTCTTCCGAATCTCCTTCAGCCTCAATCAAAGCCTCCTCTTCCACATACTGAACTAGTCTTCTACTAGTTCCAGCCTCAACTTCTTCAGAACCTTCACTGCCTGAGTCGTCTTCTCCAGAACTAGACGAGGCAGCTTCAATCATGGCATCATCAGGATTGATTTGGACTTGTCTGGTGGCAGCCGATCTAGCAGCAGCTTGCTTAGCCAGAGCCTCCTTCTTCAAATAATGCTTTAGAGGATGGAATGGCTTGCCTTTACTCCAACTCGTCTTGTTGGGCAATAAGATGGGTAGAATGATACTTAGCTTGTTTCCAAAGCTAACATTCGCAGTTACAACCAAGTTGACTGTACTGGTGTCAACTTGCACAAACTTCTTGTAATACATCAATCTGTCCAAGAAGAGTTTAGTCCAGTTTCCTTCAGTGATTCCATCGTAAATCACAGCCATTATTCTTGCTTTCTGGGGCGTCACAGAGTCAAAACTCCCAGTGACTCCTAGCAACATTTTTGATGCGATATCAAGAAGAGTCTTGTACTTGTCAAGTAGCTCCTTCTTCTTGACTACAGGAACTTTACCATCACTTTTCAATTTCAGCTTTCTTCCACAGAAAATACTCAAATACCTCAACTCTCTGCCTTCAGCATATCTTTCGATATCTATCGAACCGGATGGCAATTTCAGAGATTCTGTCAGAAATTCACGAGTAATCTCCACTCGCCTTCTTCCAACAAAGGCTTCAATCGAGTCGCCTTGTCGAGTTGCAGTAGAATAAAATTCTAACACCTCTTCCTCTAGCACAACTTCAGGAAAAGCCTCCAAATAAGGTCTCAAACCGCATCTGAAGCATTTAATCAGAATTTCTTTGTTGTCTTCAGTGTGATTCCCTTTAAAAAACACCGAACCCTCCACATGCACTCTTCCTTCGGTAATGTACTTGCCTAGATCGAACCTTGCTTGCATGTTAGTACGGGCATCAAATATCGAAACGATCGACATGGTAGAATGTTTAAGAAAAATAAGAGATTTCGAAAGACCTTGAGTACTTGAGAAGTTATGAGAATCAAGAGATAAACACTTGTGAGCAGTTACGAACGAGTAGTGTGGGTTTTGTTAAACCTTGAATGTTGAAATCAATGGTTGAGATTGAGCGATTTAATCCAATGGTTAAGTATGAAAGTCTTTTGAAATTCAGTTTGGCGGAATCGAGAGTATTACGTGATTTAGTATTGTGAAATTTGAAATCCGCCTCTTCTATTGGTAGAGTGGAGGAGTGTATTCCTCTGACCTAGCACAGTAGAGTTTTTGGCGCGAACTGGTTATATACACCTCATTAAATGGAGTGTATACATCCAATCCTAGGTTTTTCAAACTTTCAATACTCAAATTACATATATATCCTTAATTCGTTTTGTTTAAACACTTAGAGTATTTACTTCATGAAACACTTATCTTGTCTGTTCGTGTCTATCCAGAACAGACGAGTAGACTGACATGCACAAGACGAGTTCCCCCTTCGATTGTGCTTGTCCCCTTTGAACATCAAGTGATTATATGTACCTATCTTTTCTTGCACTACAGATTAGATGTAATACAGGTAGTCGAGTAGAATAATTAGAATGAATATCAATCTAAGTCAATGATCAAGGTTCAAACAAGATGACTGTTACCAAACTAAAGAGTCAACATAAGGATCTTTAAGAAATCAAGGATTCCCCCTTAAATGTTTATTCCCTTAGTATTACCCTCAGCTTTACCAGCTTCCTCATCGGGTTGTTTGGTCAACTTGTCTGACCTTGTATACCTGTCTGTTGGATGAGTAGACGAGTGCTCTATACTTTTGTGGTAACTTGTCTGTTTCTCTTTTCTTCTTAGGACTGTACCTGTCTGGTTAGTACATTTCTACATACTAGTAGGATCAAGATCAATTAGTCCTAGACTAATGCATAATTCACGAAATCGGGCCTCAGCTAATGGTTTTGTGAAAATATCAGCTCTTTGAAAATCAGTATGAATCTTTTCCATGCGAATATCCTTCTTTTCTACATGATCACGTATAAAATGATGTTTCACGTCAACATGCTTACATCGTGTGTGTAACACAGGATTTTGTGTAATGGCAATGGCACTGTTACTATCACAGAAAATAGGAACATTCGATTCACAGATATTATAATCTCTAAGCTGTTGAATAAGCCATAATAATTGACTACAACAACTACCAGCAGCCATGTACTCGGCTTCAGTAGTAGAGGTAGCAACACTTGTCTGCTTTTTCGAAAACCATGAAATGAGTTTTGTGCCTAAGAATTGACAAGAACCAGATGTAGATTTCCTATCTATTCTACAACCACCAAAATCAGAATCAGAGTAGCCACTTAGAGATAAATCATCATTTGAAGGATACCAAATACCACGATTGATGGTTCCTTTCAAATATTTCAGAATCCTTTTAGTGGTTTCCATATGACTCTCTTTTGGATTAGCTTGAAAGCGAGCACATACACCAACAGAAAATGCAATATCAGGTCTACTAGCAGTCAAGTAGAGTAATGAACCAATAAGACCACGGTAATGAGTTTGATCAGTACATTTACCATTCTCGTCTGGATCCATCCTGTAAGTAGGTTGCATAGGTACTCCAGAAGATTTACATGTCTTAATACCATACTTGTCTAGTAGATTACGAGTATATTTTGCTTGATTTATGAAAATCCCTTCTGGGGTCTGTTTTACTTGAATTCCAAGAAAGTAATTCATTTCACCCATCATAGACATCTCAAATTTACTTTGCATGAGTGTTGAAAAACTTTCACTCAGCTTTTTGTTAGGTGACCCAAAAATGATGTCATCTACGTAAATTTGGACGAGTAAAATGTCTTTCCCTTCTTGTCTTCTGAACAGGGTTCTATCTACCTTGCCCTTAGTAAAACCATTCTCTAATAGAAATTGAGAAAGAGTATTGTACCATGCTCTTGGAGCTTGCTTTAGTCCATATAAGGCCTTCTTTAATCTGTATACCTGATTACCTTTTACTTCGAAACCTGGGGGTTGTTCAACATACACTTCTTCCGCAAGAATACCGTTAAGAAATGCACTTTTAACATCCATTTGATATACAGTAAATTTCATGTAAGCAGCATATGCAAGGAATAATCGAATGGCTTCTAGTCTAGCAACAGGAGCATATGTTTCATCATAATCTATGCCTTCAGCTTGTGAATAGCCTTGGGCGACTAGTCTAGCCTTATTACGAACAACTACATCATTCTCATCTTTCTTATTCTTGAAAATCCATCGAGTGCCAACTACATTATGATGTTTAGGTCTATCAACAAGTTCCCAGACGTCATTTCGAACAAACTGATTCAACTCGTCTTGCATAGCAATGATCCAATTACTATCAGCTAAAGCCTCTTTAATGGTTTTAGGCTCAATAGATAAGAGGAAACAACACCAGCAAAACAGAGATGAACTAGGTTGTTCTTGTGACTCAAAGAGTTGTCGTCTAGTCTTTACACCAATAGTAGAGTCACCAATGATATTTTCAGTGTCATGAGTAGATTTCCATGTTTTTCTAGTCTTTGTAAGTATAGTATCATCATCTAGATTAGTTATAGCATCATGCATTTCAACATCATTTATATCATCAACATATTTACCTGGAGTAGATGAGTCAACTAGAGCAGGCATGTCTACTGGTCTAGTAGACTTACCTTGAGCACTTACCCTTTCCTTGTCATCAGTTTCAAGGGCTTTCATGAATGGATTGTATGCTTGGACGGATTCATATACCTCTGAATCTTTGTCAGATTCGATAGTTAGCTCAGTAACTTTCTTACTGATCTTGTTGGCAGACGAGTCCTGTTGAGATTCTTCGAAAACCACATGTGGTGTTTCTTCCACACAAAGGGTTGAGTAGTTGAATACTCTAAATGCTTTGCTAGTCGAGGAGTATCCTAAGAATATCCCCTCGTCTGCTTTAGCATCGAATGCATTCAACTTGCTTTTCCCATTGTTATGGATGAAACACTTACAACCAAATATATGGAAATATGAGATTCTGGGTTTTCGTCCTTTCCATACCTCATAGGGTGTCTTACCTAGTGCTTTATTGATAGCACTTCTATTTTGTGAGTGGCATGCAGTATTGATAGCTTCTGCCCAAAACTTCTGAGGCGTATTGTACTCTGTCAGCATGGTCCTGCAGGCCTCCTTAAGAGTTTTGTTCCTTCGCTCTGCTACTCCATTTTGTTGTGGTGTCCTTGCTGCACTAGTAAGGTGCTGGATGCCACGCTTAGAACAAAATTCTTTAATATAGCAGTTAATAAATCCAGTACCCTTGTCACTACGGATCTTGACAATGGTCTGATTCTTCTCAACCTGTAACTTCTTCAACAGATCAGGCAAAAGTGTTTGTGTATCACTCTTCTTGTGTAAGAAGACTACCCAAGTGAACTTAGAATAGTCATCTACCACAACAAGTGTGTACCTTCTACCGTTCAAAGTTGGAGGAGTTATTGGGCCATGTAAGTCCATATGTAGAAGTTCAAGAACTCTGCTTGTTGAGAGGGTTGGAATAGATTTAAAAGAACCCTTTACCTGTTTACCTTTCTGACAGGACGTGCATACATGTGACTTGTAGTAGACTTCATTGGGAATACCTTCCACAAGGTAGTCTCTGGCTATCTTATTAAGAACCTTAAAGTTTAGATGACAGAGGCGTCTATGCCAGAGCCAGCCAAGTTCTTTAGGATTCTTAGTAAGTAGACAGGTGTCCCTTGGACAACTGTTCCAGTTCACTATGTACACACTTCCTTGTCTTATGCCGACGAGTAGTATGGTATGAGTCCTTTTGTCAATGATTTCACAATTGCGACTCTTGAACTGCACCTTGTATCCACGATCACAAAATTGTGAAACAGAGAGTAAATTGTATTTCAAGCCTTCAACATATGAGACATCTTGGATCTCTATGTCTCCATTCCGAATGTAACCGAATCCTTTGGTAACAGCAGTGGAGCTATCACCAAATATTACTTTTGGTCCTTCTTGTTCATGGTAGCTTGATAAGAGAGTCTTGGTACCAATCATGTGGTGCGAACAGCCACTGTCTATGTACCAAGTTTCTCCTATTGAGCCACCCTTCTTGTATAGTTCGAGTCGACCCTGCATTAGATGATATTTCATAATTTAGGCACCCTCCTTGTTTATTGGGGTCCTGGGGGGTTAGTCGAGTTCAATGGAATCCAAATGTACATTGGAGTCCTGAACAAGTTTGATCTTCTGAGCTTTCGACCATATTTGTTGCAAAATAAGACTTTGTTGTCCTTATCTGGCCTATCAGTCGAGTTCGGGTCTACTCTTTGGAGATAGTCTTTCGACTTGATCTCTACTTGAGCAGGCACTTGTCTATGATAGTCAGAGTAGGGTTTGAATGCAGTAGGTCCATACGGTTTATAGACATGTTTAGGTCTTTCTTCTCCTTTGATATCATATGACAAAGGTGGAGGATATAGAACAGCTTATGTACGATATTTCGGACCTTCCTGTCTAGGTCTAGACGAGTAGAGTTGAGACTGCCTTATGAAAGGAGGTCTAGACTCTTGTCGTCTAGTCTGTACTTGTCTAGTACTAGTCTCCTCGGGATACCAATCCTCGTATCTGACCTGGTTGGATCGTCTACGATTAGTGGTCCTTAGAAGATTAGTTCTAGGTTGAACAGGCTTGTTGTTACCATTCTTTTTACCTCCTTTGGTAATTGGAATGTTAACTCGAGCTTGTTTTGGTACAGTACCTTTAGATGGAGTATCAATATCGTATATCATTGGTCCTTTTCCTTTATCATTAGTCAAAGAGCTTGAGATGAAAATAGTAGGGTTCTTAGGAACTAGAGTAGACGAGCTTGATGTCTCAGCACCTATGCCTGTCTTGTCAGCAGGAGCCCTATACCTATCTGACAGTTCAAGGTTAACCTTAGAAGAGTTAACCAGGTCAGTAAGTTTAAGGTCTAGAGTGATAACCTCGGTTTCTAAGAACTTATTACGTTCTTCAAGCTTTTTGCACTTACTTTTTAAAACATTGAATTCATGTTTCTCAGTAGCATGTGTCTTAAGTAGGTCTTGATACAACTTGTCTGTCAATGCACACTTGTCTTTGAGTTGACTCAACTCTTCTTGCAAGCGTTCATTTAGGACTGTTATATTAGGATCTACTTTAGACTGAGCTTCCTTAAGATCAATGATTTCTTGTCTTAAGATGATGTTTTCGTCACTGACTTCAATGATTGCCTTGTTGGCAAGTAGGAGGTCGTCTTCAACTGCACTAGTAGAGTGCTGAAGGCTACTCCCTACTGGCAGTATCACTTTCATCAGATTCTGATTCATCACAAGATTGAAAAGATGTTGCAGATGATACCTCTTGGTCGATTTTAGCCATGCAGCATAGACCATCATCTACTATGAAAGCTTCATCGTGATCTTGTTCAGACGGGTAGCTAGATGAGGATGATGGTAACTCGTCTGAGTCAGAGTCAGAGTCATCATTGGCCATCATTGCCTTCTTACCACGGTTGTATCTTCTTTCCCTTCGTGCTTTGCGTTCTTCTCGATCATCAGTACTCAGGTCTGGACATTCATATATGTAGTGACCTGGCTTTTCACAGTTATAGCACAAGAGATCATTAGTAGCCTTTTTAATAGGAGAGTTGTTCCTTCGTTTATCACGTCTATCAGAACGAGTAATCTTCCTACCATCAGACTCTCTATCTTGTCTGTTACCTTTCGAGACTTCGTCTCTCCTTTCGGACGAGTTTCGGTCTCGTCTGGTCTCAGACGAGTTCTTAGAAGCAGACCCTCTATGCTCTCTATAGACTTCTTATATCTTCCGAAACGTTTATTCAGGCTATCAAACTTTCTAACCATGAGGCTTACCTGATCCTTCAGACTAAGATCAGTATTTAACTCGTCTTTCACAGAAGTAGACCTAGTTTTAGAATTCGACCTGTCTACCTTAGACGAACTAGCCTTAAAAGCAACGTTCTTAGATACAGCATGTTCTCTGTCACTACTTACTATAGGTTCATCTTCGTCTAAATCAAACTCATGAGCCTTTAGAGTTTGAAACATGGTTTCTGCTGTCCACACATCTATATATTGGGTATTCTTAACAAGCATTTTTACCATTTTCCATCGACTATCAAGGCTTTTGAGAATCCTAAGATTAATTTCACGTGGAGTATAAGATTTACCAAGGACTTCCAAGTCATTCATGATTTTGGTAAAACGAGTATCCAACTGGTCTATAGTTTCGCCAGCTTTCATATGAAATGATTCAAATCTTTGGACTGCAGTGGAAAGCTTGCTTTCTTTGATTAGGGATGTTCCTTCACAAATGATAGCTAAGCGATCCCACATTTCTTTGGCAGTTTTACATTTTAACACTTTTCCCAGATACTCGTTAGGAAGAGTGTGTAAGATGTAATTCTTGGCCAAGCTATCCAAATTATTCTGTCTCATTTCTTCTGAGGTTAGTTCTGACCTTGGTTTCTTGACGAGTGTACCCACGGGTTGATTAGTGTCAAGGGCAGCAGTATTGGGGATCATGGTCACTATCGGACCTTCAGTGATGACGGAGATCATTAAGTCGTGAGTGGAACTGAAGATGGCTTCCATCCTTAGTTTCCAATAGTCATAATCTTGAACCTGAAACTTAGGCAACTTGTTAGCGCTTATTTCAAGAGACATGTTTTAACAAGTAGTCTAGTGCTAATCAGTTTTATGATCAAGAAGTATATGAGTCAAGAACAGGGAACAAGAAAACAATATATCAAGCGTATTGAACAAGAACACGTAAGCAAGTATGATCTTGGACTGAGATTTTCACCCAAGTCTTGAGTTGGTTATCAAGAAACAGCAGTTCGTAAACCACTGCTCTGATACCACTTGTAGGTCCCTAAGTTGAGTTAATATCGAGGGAAGCTAAAGAAAATGTCTAGAGGGGGGTGAATAGACTTTTCTAAAATCTTTCGATATATCAGAATTACACTATGCGGAATACGAAATTAACAATGAGCCCAATTAAAGATTATACTCAACTTAATTCGAGAACTCTGTTTTATGTATACTCAACTAGTCTTGTTTAGATATGTAATTCAATCAATCAAAGAATTAATCAATTAAACAACAAACAAAACAATAAAGTAAATCAAACACGAGATTTATAGTGGTTCGACAACTTGTCTACATCCACTCTCACAACTCCAGTCGTGAAATTCTTATTAACTCTTCCAATCGAGCAATATGTTCTTGTAGCTTTAAGTCCCAAGAAATAAGACTTAGATCTTCTCGATTATATCTCCAGATATATCTTCGATCTTACTAGCTATTTTACAAGTAACTAGCAACTTGAAACAGTAAACGAAAATAAAACTTCTCTTCGTTCAGTAGTAGCCTTCTTCGATCTTCACTTGTCTTGCGTAGCTTCACTTTCTGAACTTCAATCTCTGAGAGTAATTTCTTCACTTGAATCTTCAATAATGCTTGCAGTATCAATATTTCAGTTGTCGTATCAGTATCTCAGTAGTCTCTAATGAATCAATACCATGAGGTATTTATAGACTTCCAATTTCAAGAACATTCAGTTATGTAACAACCTTTCTTGAAAACTAACTTGTAACTGATGCGTTTCTCCAGTTAATTAGTTATTCCTTAACTAATTCTTCAATCTTTATCTTCAACACGCTTTTGTAACTAACTTCAAGTTGACCTGTCTTGTTTAAGTCGCACCTGTCTTGTGTAGTAGTAGACTGTGTCTTCTACTTGTCTTGTGCAGTAGACTTCTTCAGACTTACAACATAGAACTAATCTAGTCCTATCAACTAATCCTAACAAGACTATTACATTACATTAAGCTTCTTGTTATAAAGCTTAGTCAACTTATAAAACTATACACAGAATCTATCTATCACATTCAAAAACATGAGCTCTATACAACAATTATTCATAGCTCAATAACAATCTAATATACACAAATAACAAATATGAAGTACTTATAAATCGTACTTATCTTTCAATAATACTTGTCTTTTAAAAAACTATTACTTGTTTTTGTGAATTAGTACTTGTCTTGTGAATTCTACTGATCTGTACAAGACGACTTCAACTTAACTAGACTAGATCAGTCAATACTTAGAAAATATTCAAGTCTTCTTTTGGCTTATCAAAACTTCATCTTTTATCTTTTATTCATCATTTAGGACTTGTTCTAGGATTCATATCCCAACAAGTCTTTATTTTGCTGGTGTTGTTTTCTATCTTCCTTTGAGCCTAAAACTGTGAATGAGGCTTTAAGTGACAGTAACTGGATTATAGTCATGCAAGAAGAACTTAATCAGTTCACTAGAAATGAAGTTTGGGAACTTGTGGATAGACCTAGTGATCATAATGTTGTAGGCACCAAGTGGATTTTTAAGAACAAAAAGAATGAAAATGATCTTGTAGTTAGAAACAAAGCTAGATTGGTTGCTCAGGGCTACTCTCAAGTTGAGGGTATTGATTATGATGAAACTTTTGCACCTGTAGCTAGACTAGAAGCTATAAGATTGTTTCTTGCTTATGCTGCACATATGAAATTCACTGTTTATCAAATGGATGTGAAAAGTGCATTTTTGAATGGTATACTTGCTGAAGAAGTCTATGTGGAACAACCACCTGGTTTTGAAGTGAATAGTCACCAAGTATACAAGTTGAAGAAAGCACTCTATGGATTGAAACAAGCCCCAAGAGCCTGGTATGATACCCTTTCTCTATTCTTACTTGATAATGGTTTAACTAAGGGCAAGGTTGATCGAACTTTGTTCCGTAGACAAGAAGGTAATGACATTTTTCTAGTTCAAATTTATGTGGATGATATCATTTTTGGATCACCCAACAAAACCTTGAGTGAAAGCTTTTCTACACTCATGCAAAGTAAATTTGAAATGTCTATGATGGGCGAAATGACCTATTTTCTTGGTCTACAAGTAAAACAAACTCCAGAAGGTATTTTTATAAATCAAGCAAAATATACAAGAAATCTGCTAGACAAATTTGGTAATAAAACCTGTAAGACAGTTGGTGTGCCTATGCAACCTACATATATAATGGATCCTGATGAAAGAGGTAAGTCTTCTGATCAACCTCATTATTGTGCTTTAATTGGCTCTCTACTCTATCTGACTGCCAGCATACCTGATATTGCTTTTTTTGTTGGTGTGTGTGCAATATTTCAAGCAAATCCCAAAGAAAGTCATCTGGAAGCTGCCAAAAGGATATTGAAATATCTAAAGGGGACCATTAATCGAGGATTATGGTATCCTGCAGATGATGATATATCCCAAGTGGTTATTCAAATTCTGACTTTGGAGGATGCAAAATAGATAGAAAATCTACTTCTGGTTCATGTCAATTCTTAGGAACTAAGCTCATTTCCTGGTTTTCAAAGAAACAAACTAGTGTGGCAACTTCTACTACTGAAGTAGAATATATGGCTGCAGGTAGTTGTTGTAGTCAGCTGCTTTAGCTAATACAACAACTTAGAGACTACAATATTGTAGAATCTAATGTACCTATATACTGTGACAGCAATAGTGCCATTGCCATTACACAAAATCCCGTTTTACATACTACATGCAAGCATGTTGATATTAGACATCATTTTATTAGGGATCATGTGGAAAAGAAAAATATTAGGATGGAAATACATCAAAAGCTTAAACTCAGAAGAAACAACCCTATGTCAGACCATTACATTCTTCAAATCAGGTAATAAGGTTACTAAGGTGACCTAAATCCCTTGTTGACTTGTCTTAAACGGAACAGCCTTGTTGTTAACTTTCTTTTTACCTCCCTTGGTAATTGGAATGTTAACTTGAGTCTGTTTGGGTACAATGCCTTCAGATTGGGTTCCAATATCGTATATCATTGGTCCTTTTCCTTTATCATTAGTCAAAGAGCTTGAGATGAAAATAGTAGGGTTCTTGGGTACTTGAGTAGACGAGCTAGGTGTCTCAGCACCTATGCCTGTCTTGTCAGCAGGAGCCCTATACCTATCTGACAGTTCAAGGTTAACCTTAGAGGAGTTAACCAGGTCAGTAAGTTTAAGGTCTAGAGTGACAACCTCAGTTTCTAAGAACTTATTACTTTCTTCAAGCCTTTTGCACTTGCTTTTTAAAACATTGAATTCATGTTTCTCAGTAGCATGTGTCTTAAGTAGGTCTTGATACAACTTGTCTGTCAATGCACACTTGTCTTAGAGTTGACTCAACTCTTCTTGCAAGCGTTTATTTAGGACTGTTATATTAGGATCTACTTTAGACTGAGCTTCCTTAAGATCAATGATTTCTTGTTTTAGAATGATGTTTTCATCACTGACTTCCATGAACGCTTTATTAGCGAGTAGGAGATCTTCTTCAGTCACACCGGTAGAGTGATGAAGACTACTCCCTACACCACTATCGGCTGTATCACTTTCATCAGAGTCTGATTCATCACATGATTGAAATGAAGTTGCAGATGATACCTCTTGCTCAATTTTAACCATGCAGCAGAGTCCATCATCTACTATGAATGTTTCATCTTGATCAGACGGGTAGCTAGACGAAGACGATGGTAACTCGTCTGAGTCCGTTTCAGAGTCATTATTAGCCATCATTGCCTTCTTACCCCTTTTGTATCTTCTTTCCCTTCTTGCCTTGCGCTATTCACGATCATCAGTGCTCAGGTCTGGACATTCGTAGATGTAGTGACCTGGTTTCTCACAGTTATAGCATAAAGGATCGTTAGTAGCCTTTTTAATAGGTGACTTATCCATGCGCTCATCTCATCTATCAGAACGCTGAATCTTCCTATCATCTGACTCTCTATCTCGTCTGTTACTTTTCGAGACTTCGTCTCTCCTTTCGGACGAGTTTCGGTCTCGTCTGGTCTCAGACGAGTTCTTAGAAGTCGAACCTCTATAGTCTCTATAGAACTTTTTATATCTACCATAGCGTTTGTTTAGTCTGTCGAATTTCCTAACCATAGGGTTCATCTGATCTTTCAGACTTAGATCAGACTTGTCTAACTCGTCTCTTATGCTAGCAGGCTTGGACCTTGTTGGAAATAAAATGAGATATGTTTTGATCTAATACCAAAACCCCCTGAGACATGCCTAAGTCAAATTGATAGTGTTCTAAAAATGTTAGAACACATAGCATAAGGCTAGATGAGAAGCTGAAATGTTAGGCAGCTCTTAGACAATTAGATGCACAATTTGAGGGGGAACCTATGCTTTGAAGATGATCAAGATCAAGTCCCCTCAAGGCTCAAATTCTGGAACAACCACTTAAAAGCAAGGACACTCTATGAAAAACCAAATGCACTGATCAGGAGAGTTGTCCAGAGAAGATGTTCTTATGCAAGAACAAGATTGTAAAGCTCAAAAGGACAAGTCCAATAAGATGATCTGATCAGGAGAGTTGTCCAAGTGTCCATATACAAGATTGGTTAAACCAAAAGACAAGCTGAATAACTCTGATCTGCAGAGTTGTCCAAAGAAGCTAGCCATATGCAAGAACAAACTTACCTAGCTCAAAAGGACAAGGATACTCAAAGGCTTTTGATCATGAGAGTTGTCCAAAGAAGCCAACTCTATGTGTAAAATGCTCTGATGCTAAAAGACCAAATGTGCTGATCAGAAGAGTTGTCCAGAAGAGTTGTCTCAGCATGATTGAATCAGAACAGATGTTCTAAAGGTTGAAGGTCAACTATGCTGAAGAGAAAGAGACAACCACACCCTAAAGATCACCAAAGAAATAAGCTAAGATCACCTTGAAGTGAAATAGAGGGAAAGAGCCAAGTCATCTGAAGAAGAGCAAGCCAACCTTGCTGAAAGGCAAAACTGCTGATAGTGATAAGGAGAGTTGTCCAGATGATAAGGAATGTTGTCCTATCATTGGATCAACCTTCAGAAGCCATGTCCAAGTCCTAACAAGAAGTCAAACATTGGGAAAAGTGCTGCAGAATGAAGACAAAGTCTTACAAGCCGTTTATTACCCAAATGAGGACATGTCACTATCAAGAATCTGTCTTCCAGTTTGAAGAACTCAAGGAAGACATTTATAGCAATTTGGGGCTGCCTCTCCAACGGGCAAATCCTCCATTTTGTCTATAAATACAGAAGTGTGAAGACCATTTGAAAGCACCTCAACACAATCCAACTAAGCTCAAAGTTCTTACAAGCTAGAGTGCTTTCAAAGCTTTCAAAGACTATCTTAGTCTTCAAACACTTCATCTAAGCTGAACTTCATTGTATATCCATACACAAGCTTAGAGAGATATCCTATCCTTATACACTGATCTTCATTGTAAAGGATATCTCATTAGTTGGAACCTTACTTCAATCCTTACCCCTTTCAAGAGTGAAAGTGAGAAGGTTGTAGTAGTAGAAGTGGTAGGAGCTGACTGTTGAGAGAAGAACAGTTCAGTTCTGAGTTGAGAAGAGGGTACTAGGACTCTAGACATCCTAGGGATCAATTCACCAAAGAGTGGTGTTCTTGATCAAGTGCACCTTGGCACTATAAAATAAGTTAATTCCAAGAGTGAAGGAATTATCCTGTTAAATCAGGGAAAGTGGATGTAGGAGCTTGAGTCTCTGAACCACTATAAACTCTTGTGTTGATTTACTTTACAAGTACTTACATTCACTCAACACTGCACACAAAACTGATCTTTCAAAGATACATATTCAAAGACTGTGCAAAACTGTTTTGGATTGAGAAAGTGATTTCAGAAATTAAAGGAGTCTAAACTTAAAGGGCCAACCACTATTCCGCACATATAACTCCCCTAGATAGTTATTCAACTAAGTACTCAATAGTACTTAGTAGTTTGATTATCTTAGAAGAGTTAATCTTCTTCAGCAGAGTTGTCCAAGACAACCTTGCTGAAACTCTGGTTTGATCAAATTTAGAAAAGAATTGCATACAAGTGTATTCCCCCCCCATACACTTGTCATATACTCCTTTCAGGACCAACAAGTGGTATCAGAGCAGGGGTTCAAAGACCACTGCTTCTGAAAATCCATCTTGATTTTCAAAACTCACATATTTGGTGTGGTCACTGAACTGATCTCTATCTGAAATCCATCACTTGTTGACTAACTGATTATTTGTGAAATATGGCCAACAACAATGCTGTTCCTCCACCTGCAGTTCAAGGATTAGACAACATGGCCACAAATCCAGTCAACCACATTTCTCATCACAAACTGCCCATGTTTTCAATAGACAACTATGATTTCTGGAAAATTAGAATGAGGGCTCATCTTGCATCTCTTCATACTGATATGCTCAGAGTAATCACAAGAGGACCTTTTGTGTTTACTCAAACTAACCCCAGATTGACATATGAGCAAAGAGCAGATATAAGGGAACTGATTCCCAAAGATGAGGATGACTTCACTGCTGATGAAAAGAGGAAAGATAATTTGAATTATCTTGCCATGAACACCCTCTATCAAACAATTCCAGATGCAGTTATGGGCAGAGTCTACCACTGCACCACAACTAAAGAAATTTGGGATACCCTTGCTGAAATGTGTGAGGGCACTGAAAAAATCAAGGAGAACAAGCTCCAAGTAGCTGTGCAGAAGTTTGAACAATTCTCAATGGAGTCTGATGAGTCCATTGACAAATTTGCTGGTAGATTCACTGATGTGATGAATGAGATTAACTCATTGGGCAAGGTCTACACCAAGAGAGAGGTGGGACTGAAAATCCTAAGGAGTCTCACTCAAAAGTGGGATGTCTATGCTGTAATGATGCAGAATACCAAAGATCTCTCCACCATGCCCATGCAACAAATATTCTCAGAACTTAAAGCCTATGAGTTTGACCTCAATAGAAGAAAGCCTGTTGAGGAACCTTCAAATCCTACTAAGGGAGTGGCATTCAAAGCCAAAGTTGCTGAACCAGAAATGCAACCCACTCCCAGATCATCAAAGACAGTCTCTAAGACTGAAATGAAGGAAGAACTAGCCTTGATGGCTAGAAGGTTTGACAAGCTCAACACAAGGTTTGGTAGATACAAGAAATTCTACCAAGACAACAAATTCAGGAGAAGATACAACTCCCCTGAAGATCAGGCTGAGGACAAAAAGCCTGAAGAGAAAAGATCAGAGGACAAGTCCTCTGATAGGAGAAGATCCAGTAGAGCTGATCCTTCTTCATCTAAGAGAAGAGAAGAATCCAAGAAGGATGATGATGAAGATCTGTGCTATAACTGTAAAAAGAAAGGGCACTTCCAGTATGACTGCCCTGAATTGAGCTCTAAAGAAAGAAGAGAGAGACAAGCTAAAAGAGACAGAAAATTCACCAATAGAAAAGCCATGATGGCTGGTGAAGAATCTGATAGTGCTGAAAGCTTCAACTCCTCTGATGGATTATTCTCCAACAGTGATGATGATGATGATGTTTGCAACATGGCTCTTGAGGATGATGAGGTATCCTCTACTTCTAGTTCACCATCATTCATCTCACAAAACACTAGTGAGGTTAACCTGAAACTTTCCTTAGGAAAGTTGATGGAAGATTTCACTAGATTACAAGAATTTCATGACAACTGTGTGAGAGAAAATGAAAGATTGGCTACTGAACTAACCAAGAACTCTGAGGTAGCTGTTGATGTCAAATCTACTGAGTTGTGCCAACAAGTCTTGAGAAAGCTTGAGGAAGCAAATCTCAGGATAGTTGACCAACAAAAGGAGATTGATGATCAACTTCTCTCTCAGAAGAGAAAAGAATTTGAATTTAAAATTCTAAATGCCAAATTTGAAAACCTCTCACATGAGTATGATATTCTTAAATCAAGTGAAGAGAGCCTGAAATTAAAGATGTCTGCTTTGAACAAATCCTCTAGAGCAATAGAGGAAATTCAAAGTTATCAAAGACCTATGGCTCAAAGAAGTGGATTGGGTTTTGATCCATTTGAATCTTCACCTTGTCTTAGTGTTGCATCCACAAGTAACACTAAGAAAATCTTTGTTAAGTCAGTGGCACAAACTGAAAATGAAATAATTCAGCCACTGGACAAAGGAAAGGGCAAATTGAATGAAATGCCTACTCAAGTGATTCAGGAAATGGCCAAAGCTCCTGAGCACAAGAGGAATATTGGTCAGCAGAGTAGACCCAATGGAAGGGCAACTCTCCTGAACAATGTTCAGAGGAATTATCCAAGGTATAATCAGCCTAGGCCAACTCATCTGAGAGAGCCTCAGCTGAATAGACCTAAGGACAACTACCCTCACAGGCAGAATAAAATGAGACAACCAAAACCCTTCATACCAAAGGGTAATGGTCATAAAAAGGCCTTTCCTCAAAGATTTCATCAAGTTGCACAAAGAACTCACAAGTTCAGGAGAGTGGACAACTCCTCTGAAACTTACAGAGTTAACACATTCACACATACTTTCCCAAAGGCATTTAAGGGAAAGACAGTGTATGTTGATGCACTAGGAAATCAACTTAGCCACCTTAAATCAATCAAGGTTATTAGGCAAGTTTGGGTTCCCAAAGGTACAGCTAACCTCTCAGGACCCAAAACTCAAAGGGTACCTAAACCTATCTAAATGCAGGTACCATTGGGCCACAAGAAGAGGAGCATGAACAAAAAGACAGCATGGTACCTTGACAGTGGATGCTCAAGGCACATGACTGGAAACAAGGAACTCCTCACTAACTTCATTGAAAAAGAAGGCCCAAATGTTACTTTTGGAGACAGCTCACAAGCAACTACAAAAGGTTATGGTACTTTGATGATTGGTAACATCAAAGTAACAAATGTATCTTATGTGGCTGGTCTCAAATATAATCTCCTAAGTATCAGTCAATTCTGTGATAAGGATTTTAATGTTGAGTTCTCAAGTGGAAAGTGTCTAATTAAGGATAAAACTCAACAAACCCTATTGACTGGAACTAGGAAGGGAAATGTGTATTTTGCAGACTGGGACAAGTCTACTGATGCTGCATGTTTCATTGCTAAAAGTTCTAGTGAACAAAGTTGGTTATGGCATAAAAGGCTAAACCACCTGAACTTCAAATCTATGAATAAACTTGCTAGAAATGCATTAGTTAAAGGACTACCTAATGAGGTTTTCATTAAAGAACATGTGTGTAAGCCATGTCAAGAAGGAAAACAGATTAAAGCCTCATTCAAAGGAAAACCAGTCATCTCCACTGAAAGGGTACTTGAACTTCTACATATGGATCTGTTTGGACCAATTACCCCTTCAAGCATTAATGGTAGAAAATACACATTAGTGGTAGTAGATGACTTCTCTAGGTTCACATGGGTAGTATTTCTCCTTAATAAGAAGGAAACACAAGTCAAACTACCTGAACTTCTCAAGAGATTGTCAAATGAGAAAAGCCTTAGCATTATCAAGATAAGATCTGATAAAGGCACTGAGTTCATTAATTCATACATCAATGAGTACTGCACATCAAATGGAATAGCTCATGAAACCTCAGCAGCTAGAACTCCCCAACAAAATGGAGTTGCAGAAAGAAGGAATAAAACTTTAAAAGAATCTGCTAGAACTCTAATTGCTGACTCAAATTTACCTAAGAGGTTTTGGGCTGAAGCTATAAACACTGCATGCCATACTCAAAATAGATGTTTGATCACTAAGGGGCAAGGCAAAACCCCCTATGAACTCTGGAAAGGAAGAATGCCTAAAGTGTCATACTTTCATATATTTGGTTGTAAATGTTTCATTCACAATAATGGGAAAGAACAGTTGAAAGCCTTTGACAGCAAAGCTGATGAGGGAGTATTTCTTGGATACTCTCAAATCAGTAGAGCTTTCAGAGTCTACAACAAGAAAACCCTTATAGTGGAAGAAACACCTCATGTTGTGTTTGATGAATCTATCTTTGAGATCAGGAATGATCATTTAGAACCTGAAGAAATCACACAAAGGACAACCAGATTAAGCCTAAAAGACAAAGACACTGAATTCATAGATGTTGTTCAAGCCAATCAGCCTGAAAAACCCACATTGGACAACAATTCTGAAGGCAACCTTCCTGAGATAGATCCTACAGATGGAAATGGTGAACTGAATGAACCAATCCCAGTTCACATCCAGGTAACAACTACCAATGAAGAAGCAGTTCCTGCTGAGGTAGTTAATGGGTCAAATAATCAAGGGGGAACTCAAAATGTTGAAAATGCCAATGTCCCTGACATTGAGGACAACACCCCTGATTATGATCCTGAATTAGATCCTGCATTAAATTATCCTGAATTCTATGATCAAAATGACTCACCTTCAGTAGAGGACAACTCTACTGAAGAGATCAGGAAAAGAAGGACTTGGTTATCTGACCATCCTACTAATCTAATACTTGGTGATCTAAGTATAGGAGTCAGAACCAGAAAGTTTCATGGTGAAAGTGCTATGTTCTGTTGTTTCTTGTCAGAGCAAGAACCAAGTAATATTGAGGAAGCACTTCAAGATGCAAATTGGATCACAGCCATGCAGGAAGAACTGAACCAATTCACCAGAAATGAAGTATGGGAGCTGGTGGATAGGCCTTCACATCAAGATGTTATTGGAACAAAGTGGGTGTTCAAGAACAAGAAAAATGAAAATGATGTGATTGTCAGAAACAAAGCAAGACTTGTGGCAAAAGGGTATTGCCAACATGAAGGCATTGACTATGATGAGACATTTGCACCTGTGGCAAGGCTAGAAGCAATAAGGCTCTTTCTAGCCTATGCAGCCCACAAGAGGTTCAAAGTATACCAAATGGATGTCAAGAGTGCCTTTCTGAATGGAGTCTTGAAAGAAGAAGTCTATGTGGAGCAACCACCAGGTTTTGAAGTTGGAAACCAAGTTTACAGACTCAAGAAAGCTCTATATGGACTCAAACAAGCCCCTAGGGCTTGGTATGATACACTGTCACAATTCCTCTTGGATCATGGATTCAGCAAGGGAACTGTGGACAGAACTCTCTTCAGAATCTCTGAAGGAGAGGACATCTTGCTTGTCCAAATTTATGTGGATGACATAATTTTTGGATCTCCTAATGAGAAGCTATGTGAAAAATTCTCCAAGCTCATGCAAAGCAAGTTTGAGATGTCCATGATGGGGTTGATGAACTTCTTTTTGGGTCTACAAGTCAAGCAAACTAAAGAAGGAATCTTCATCAACCAAGCTAAGTACACCAGGGAAATGATCAAAAATTTTGGGTGTACAACTAGCAAGCCAGTAAGGATCCCTATGAACACCAATTGGAAGATGGATCCTGATGAGAGTGGTGTGCCAACCAACTCCACTGAGTATAGAGGAATAATTGGTTCACTCCTCTATCTCACTGCCAGCAGACCTGATATCACCTTTGCAGTAGGTGTTTGTGCAAGGTTTCAAGCAAACCCTATGAAAAGCCACCTTGAGGCTGCAAAGAGGATTTTGAGGTATCTCAAAGGCACTGAGAATCTAGGCCTTTGGTACCCTGCTGATGACAATATTGAGCTAACTGGCTACTCAGATGCTGATTATGGAGGATGTAGAATTGACAGAAAGTCCACTTCAGGGACTTGTCAATTCTTGGGCAATAAACTCATATCTTGGTTCTCCAAGAAACAAAATACAGTAGCCACCTCCACCACTGAAGCTGAATATGTTGCTGCTGGAAGTTGTTGTGCTCAAATACTTTTGGGTAAGATAACAACTCAGAGACTACAAAGTCAACTCTACTGAAGTGCCAATTTTCTGTGATAACAATAGTGCCATTGCTATATCACAAAATCCTGTCTTGCACACAAGATGCAAACATGTGGACATCAAGCATCACTTCATTAGAGATCATGTGGAGAAGAAGGATATCAAGCTAGTAAAAATTCACACAGACCATCAAAAAGCTGATATACTAACTAAGCCACTTGCAGAGGCAAGGTTCCTGGAATTATCAGCAGAGTTGGGACTTCTTGATCCAGGGAAGTTGGACAAATAAATCCAAAGAAGTTCATTGATTAAGGGGGAAACAAACTCAAACTTCAGCAGACTTGGTCAAGTCTACTGAAACTCAGAAACATGACCTCACTTCTTCGGGACACTTGTCCACAGTCTTTCAGGACACTTGTCCATGTAGGGTCAGATAAGTTGTCCTAGCTATCAAACCAAATCTTGGTATGATAAGCACCTATTTTTGGTGATCAACACCTATCTCGAAATCTGTCCCTTGAAATACAGTTTTCACCTTTCTGGGATTTAATTTGTCTCCCACCCAAAAGGTCACTTTCCATGCATTAAATGCCAAGATTTAACTCTTGTTTGCATTAAACTTTTTGGGACATGATCTATCTCGAAAAACCCCCAGCCTTAAACAAACATTAAAAACCACCCACGTTTTGAATAAAACAGTTATTCCACTGTTACATTGGTTTTTGACCATTGGATCAAAAATGGACAACTCCCCTGAAATCAATCCTAGCCGTCCATTTTGGATTTCCATTTTTGTTCACCTTTGAATTGTCTCAAGACCTTACCAACTCATTGACAAACATTCTTTTTAGAATATTCACAAGTCTTAAGATATCCACAAACACTTCTTCCCCAAGCATTCGAAACCCTAACTCTACTTTTCTTCAAACTCTCTCAAAAACTCTCTCTGCAAATTTCAATGGCCCCCAAAGTTAGACCTGAGATGCTTGTTGATTTCTCTAACAAGGATCTAGACCTGGATTTTGCCTACCTTAGCAACAAAAACAATCTTCACTTTGAGCCAATAGTTTCTTTTGAAAGTGAAGATCCTGAGATTACTCCAACCCTGAGGTGGTTGAGAAGAGCTGGACTTCAAAAGTTCATGGAGGAAAGACCAAGCTCTTGCTTGGAGAGCTACATGGCAGAATTCTTTGCCTTCCTCAAGTGGAGAGGCAAGCCTGAAGATGGTGAAGTATCAACCAGACTATCCTACACAGCTGAAGGAGAGGAAGAGGAGAGATTCCACAGAGTAAAATTCTCCTCAGAAGATCTGGAAGGAGCTTTTGGATTGCCTTATGAGGGAAGGAATCCAGAGGTTTATGGTACTGGGCATGAAGAGGAAATGGCCCAAGAATGGTTATTAGTTCCAGGCCCTCTCTCTTCAACTCAAAACAAGAAAACTCTCAAGCCAGAGTTTCTCAATCTTTTTGAGGTAGTTGCTAAGAGCCTCCTAAGCAACACTGGAAGCTTAGAGCAGGTCAGCCATCCAAGGATCAGAATCATGGCTGCCATTATTGATGCCAGTGATAAGGGCATCAAGTTTGATTGGAGGACCTTCATCATATCTGAGATGATGAAGGAGAAGGCTAAATTTAAGGTGAAAACCCACAATAAGGTGGTGCTAGAAGGGAAAATCAAGTATTGCACCAGGGCAAGCTTGTTGATTGAGAGGTTTTCCCACTATTCCCAGATGCAAACCTTTGCAAAACCCCTCCCAGCCCAAAAGATCCTATTCAGAAAGCTCAGCAAGAAAACTGAGAAAAGAAGGATGTTACTGGCCAAGCCTGCTGAAGAACAGGAGGAAGAGAAGCCTAAAATGAAAAAGAGGACAAAGGCCAGGGCTGTCAAAACAAGAAAGATGTCTCAATTGTCTTCAAAAGAAGCCTCAGGAGCATCAGCTGAAGTTGATGCAGTGGCAGAAGAGGGAGTAAGTGTGCCTTCTGACCACTCAGAAGAGTTGAGAAGGAAGTACAATGAGACTAGACAAAAGAAGAAGGGTGATAAGAGAATCAGGGAAGTTGTCCCTGAGAAGGAAGGAAGTGGAAGCAGTAGGGCCAGCAAGAGAAGGGCCAAACCTACTGAGAAGGTGTTGGAGTTTCAAGAAGAAAGGTCTCTTCAATTGGCTCTAAGGGAGAGCAGAGCTGAAAGCAGGACCAAATCCATGTCAAGGACTAATTCATCTGGTTCTGGAACTCCAGAATCCAAAGTCCCTGAAGGTCAACCTATAGAGGCCAACCTCCCTGAAACTCAGAACCTTGAGCCCAACTCCCCTGAAACCCATGTTACCCCTTCCAACCAACCCATTACCCCTGTAGATCTCACTAAGAGATATTCTCCAGAAGGGAGTGTGCAAAGAAGTGGCATAGATGTGCTTGCAGATTTAGCTGTAGATGAGACAAGACTCCTGTCTCCCCTTGACTCATCCATGCTCAACTATTCAAAACTCTTAGAGCATGCACTCCATGAGCCAACCCCCCTGAGTAAAGCCCCTTCAGATTCATTGCTCTCTAAAGCAACTGAAATACCTTCATTTGAGCCCAACCCTTCTGAAGCCAATATCCCTGAACTTAATCTGCCTGAAGCCACATTAGGTGAACCCAGAGCCAACTCCCCTATAACCCAAAGTCCCCATTCAAGTGGAAATGAGGAGGAGTATACTTTTGAAAGTATGCTCAGAGGAGGAGCCAAGGCTACTGTGGACAGTTTGTATCCACAACTTGCTGAATTTCCAAGAATTCAGAAGGCCTTTCATGATTTGAGGATGCTTGTTGATGTGAAAGACAAATCTATGATGGAGATATCACAAGTCATCCAAGATAAGGGTGCAAACTGGTGGCAAATAGAGGAAAACAGATTGCTACACTTTGCTGGAGTTACAAAGACAAGATTTCTCATTGATGAGAACATTTTTGCAAAGTTAGTAGCTGACAAAATTGAGGAGGAGAAAGAAAGAAAAGCCAAGGGAATCAAACACCCTGACAGTAGCTCAAATGATGATGATTCCCCTGATGATTCCCTCAAACCCTTCAAATCCCAACCCTCCTGAAACCCCTCAAGCCAATCTCCCTGAATCCTTTCAACCCAAGTCTTCTATAGCAGATAGACTCTCTAACCCTCCTAAAACCTATCATAGGAAAGGCTCTGTGTTATCAGAGGTGTTGACCAAGGGTGGTAACACAACCAAAGACACATCTGCCAATGAAGGTTCTTCTGAACCCAAGGCACAGCCTAAAGATGTTGAGGTTCCTGTACTAGAGGCTAGTTTGACTAAGGCCTATTCAGTGTCAGATGAGTTGGACACTGATCAGCCCTTAATCATTCAGGATGACTCAGTGGCTGCTGATATAAGCACTGTGATCTCCCCACAACTGCCATCTTTGAACCTTGTTGAAGGTGGAGATGCTGCAGGTTTAAGAGAAGGAGTTGAAAAGGAAAGTAGTTTTGAAAAATCAGAGGGAGTTGAGGATGAAAGAGAGGTAGTCATCACTAAGATAGTGAGTGTACCACCATATGAGGGTGGAATAAGTGAGGAAGGACAGGTTATTCTTGAAGTCAAATCTGAACTTCAAGAATCCCTTGATGAGAGGAGGCCTGATTCCTTGAGTGAGAACATTATAAAAGAAGGGAGAAAAGAACAAGTTGAAAATGAGAAGAAGACTGCTGATGTATCAGAGTCTTATACAAAAGAAATTGAGGGTGATGAGTGCTTATTTCCTAACTTGTTTGACTTGTCTGATGTTGCTGGTATCTCTCTTGATCAAATTTTTGCAGATGAGTTCTTAACAGATGCACCTATCCAAGTAGACACAGGCTCAGCTCAGGCCTTACTTGGAATGCAATCAGAGAAGTTGGACTCCTTGGCTCATCAAGTCCAATCTGCTCATGCTGAAACTTCAGGAGCATTGAATGAGCAAGGAAGGACTATAGCATCTGTAGAAATGAGGCTCACTGGCTCTGAAGATGTTGTGCTACCAACCCTTGAGGCAAGAATCAGTGGTGTGGAATCTGGTCTCCAAACCATCTCCACTGAAGTTCAAAGTGCCAAATCAACCATGGAAGCCATCTCAGAGGAGGTCAAGAAAGAACAAAAGCTGCTGAGAGACAATCACAATGCTAATGTCAAAGCGCTCAGGCTAACTGTCAAACAAGCCATTGGAAAGAAGACTACACTGCAAAAGAGAAGAGCTGAAGAACAAAGGCTAGCTATGGTCAAAGCTGCCTCAGAAAAATTTTCCCAAGATGTGCTGGCCAACATTGCTGAAGGTGTAGTGGCCAACCTCACTGAGCTTCTGAAAGCTAAATTGGATGCATCTCTCAAAGCAACCTTGGAGGAGGTTGTCCAACAAAAAATGAAGCTTGTTCTAGCTTTTCTTAGCTTGAGCAATGATAAAATGCAAGATATACATGATGAAAATGTGTATTTGTTGGAAGAGATGAAGTCCTTAAACCAGGCCCAATCCCTGATGGCCTCAACAATGAGTGACCTCAAGCCCCATTGTTTTGATGCTGCCAAAAAGGGGGAAAGGGAAAGAGTAAGGGCAAAAGGTGCCTTAGTAATTGGGAGTCCAGTAAAAGGGAAGGACAAAGTCCCTGAAGGAAAGGGAAAAGAGCCAGAAATGCTGAACTTGGAAGATTTGGATGAAGAGGAGCAGTTAGCATTGGCATTGAAAAACTCAATGGCCTCAGCTCAAGAGGAAAGAGTAAGGCTACAACAAAGACCAGGTGGTGAAGTGTCAGGTTTGGACAAAGATGCTGAAGGTGTCCAAACCAGAGGAAAGATCAAGAAGGCCCAAGGAAAGAAGAGACAAATTGAGAAATTCACTGACTTTCCTAGCAGCCTTGATCTTCCACCTGAATTCAGAATTGATGAAGATGAGCCTACATCAAAGAAAGCCAAAACTGCTGAAGAGCTCAAAGCTGCTGAAAAGGACAAATCTTCTGAATCTGTCAAAACTGCTGAAAGTACCAAGTCCACTGAAGACATTGAAGAAATATATGCTGAAGGATTTGGAACTGAACCCAATAAGAAGACAACTGTTCTAGCCCATGATCCATCAAAGCTGTTTCATGAAGGGTATGGCAAAGACCCTGAAACACAACAGAAACTGGCCATGATGAGGGCCCATGAGAAAATGGATCTGATGGAAGAAGCCAACAGAGCAAGAGATGAAAGGAGAGCAAACTTTCAGAAACCAAGAAGGAGAAGAGCAGCTTACAGCAAGATGAAGCCTCAGCTTCTAATCCCAATGGACACCAAATATCCACACTTGGATAAATGGGTGCCAATTCAACTGAATGACACATGGGAAGAAGCTAAAAGGGAGTTTGTCTATGACTATTATGTCATTGACAGATGGAATGGAGGAGATGCAGACTCTGCCTTCACTGAGTTCATGCTTGAATACTACAGAGAGTTATATCAACAACTTCTTGCAGCTGCTGACATTGCAAGATTTGAACTCACAGCTCCCAAGCCAATCATATACATGCCTCCAAAGCTTGAAGGATGGATTGATCAAGCAAGAATTCTGAGAGAATTCACTGAGATCCTTAAGCTAAACAAGATGGTTCTTGGACCTAAGGGAACCAACCAAGAAGCCATGGCATTGAAAAGAAGAGTGTGGGCACAGTATGGAATGCTGCCACCCCCTGAGGATGATCTTTGAAATGGCTAAGTCTTCTGACCTTTCTTGATTGATCAACTATGCTAAAATATGGTCAAGATTGCTGATATGGGTTGCTAATCTGGTTGCTCTGATCTGTTAAAGATTGCTCTGATACAAGCTCTGTGATCTGATGCTGAAATCTTATTTTATGTCTTGAATTGTTAGAATGAAATGCTCTGATGTATTTAAGTGGTATTGATTCATGCTCTGATATGTTAATTTCAACTATCAACATGCCTGTAATGATTTTTGAATGAATGATAGTTGAACTTATTTTGAATCAAGAAACACTAATCTCTCTATGCCTATCTTGAACCTACTTGCAACAGAAACAGTGAATACACTAACACATTGCTTTTTCAGGAATATTGACCTTAGTCATGTCTTCTGAAGATACATGTAATAGGTGTAGACAAGTCACTTTTGCTTAAATAATGTAGGTTTTGGCATCATCAAAAAGGGGGAAATTGTTGGAAATAAAATGAGATATGTTTTGATCTAATACCAAAACCCCCTGAGACATGCCTAAGTCAAATTGATAGTGTTCTAAAAATGTTAGAACACATAGCATAAGGCTAGATGAGAAGCTGAAATGTTAGGCAGGTCTTAGACAATTAGATGCACAATTTGAGGGGGAACCTATGCTTTGAAGATGATCAAGATCAAGTCCCCTCAAGGCTCAAATTCTGGAAACAACCACTTAAAAGCAAGGACACTCTATGAAAAACCAAATGCACTGATCAGGAGAGTTGTCCAGAGAAGATGTTCTTATGCAAGAACAAGATTGTAAAGCTCAAAAGGACAAGTCCAATAAGATGATCTGATCAGGAGAGTTGTCCAAGTGTCCATATACAAGATTGGTTAAACCAAAAGACAAGCTGAATAACTCTGATCTGCAGAGTTGTCCAAAGAAGCTAGCCATATGCAAGAACAAACTTACCTAGCTCAAAAGGACAAGGATACTCAAAGGCTTTTGATCAGGAGAGTTGTCCAAAGAAGCCAACTCTATGTGTAAAATGCTCTGATGCTAAAAGACCAAATGTGCTGATCAGAAGAGTTGTCCAGAAGAGTTGTCTCAGCATGATTGAATCAGAACAGATGTTCTAAAGGTTGAAGGTCAACTATGCTGAAGAGAAAGAGACAACCACACCCTAAAGATCACCAAAGAAATAAGCTAAGATCACCTTGAAGTGAAATAGAGGGAAAGAGCCAAGTCATCTGAAGAAGAGCAAGCCAACCTTGCTGAAAGGCAAAACTGCTGATAGTGATAAGGAGAGTTGTCCAGATGATAAGGAATGTTGTCCTATCATTGGATCAACCTTCAGAAGCCATGTCCAAGTCCTAACAAGAAGTCAAACATTGGGAAAAGTGCTGCAGAATGAAGACAAAGTCTTACAAGCCGTTTATTACCCAAATGAGGACATGTCACTATCAAGAATCTGTCTTCCAGTTTGAAGAACTCAAGGAAGACATTTATAGCAATTTGGGGCTGCCTCTCCAACGGGCAAATCCTCCATTTTGTCTATAAATACAGAAGTGTGAAGACCATTTGAAAGCACCTCAACACAATCCAACTAAGCTCAAAGTTCTTACAAGCTAGAGTGCTTTCAAAGCTTTGAAAGACTATCTTAGTCTGCAAACACTTCATCTAAGCTGAACTTCATTGTATATCCATACACAAGCTTAGAGAGATATCCTATCCTTATACACTGATCTTCATTGTAAAGGATATCTCATTAGTTGGAACCTTACTTCAATCCTTACCCCTTTCAAGAGTGAAAGTGAGAAGGTTGTAGTAGTAGAAGTGGTAGGAGCTGACTGTTGAGAGAAGAACAGTTCAGTTCTGAGTTGAGAAGAGGGTACTAGGACTCTAGACATCCTAGGGATCAATTCACCAAAGAGTGGTGTTCTTGATCAAGTGCACCTTGGCACTATAAAACAAGTTAATTCCAAGAGTGAAGGAATTATCCTGTTAAATCAGGGAAAGTGGATGTAGGAGCTTGAGTCTCTGAACCACTATAAACTCTTGTGTTGATTTACTTTACAAGTACTTACATTCACTCAACACTGCACACAAAACTGATCTTTCAAAGATACATATTCAAAGACTGTGCAAAACTGTTTTGGATTGAGAAAGTGATTTCAGAAATTAAAGGAGTCTAAACTTAAAGGGCCAACCACTATTCCGCACATATAACTCCCCTAGATAGTTATTCAACTAAGTACTCAATAGTACTTAGTAGTTTGATTATCTTAGAAGAGTTAATCTTCTTCAGCAGAGTTGTCCAAGACAACCTTGCTGAAACTCTGGTTTGATCAAATTTAGAAAAGAATTGCATACAAGTGTATTCCCCCCCCCCATACACTTGTCATATACTCCTTTCAGGACCAACAGACCTGTCTAATCTAGAGCTCTTAGACGAAGTAGACTTAAAAGCAACATTCTTCGACACGGTTTTCTCCCTATCACTACTGGCAATTGGTTCTTCCTCATCTAATTCGAACTCATGGTTTCTGAGGGCCACGAATCAATATCTTGTGTGGATTTAATGATCATCTTGACCATTTTCCATCTTTCATCCAAAGCCTTCAAGATTCTCAAGTTAATTTCTCTTTCAGTATAAGTCTTTCCTAGTACTTCAAGATCATTCATGATTTTAGTAAATCGAGTATCCAATTCATCAATGGATTCACCTGGATTCATCTTAAATGTTTCAAACCTTTGGACAGTTGTGGACAGTTTGCTTTCTTTGATCAGCGTAGTGCCTTCACAAAGAACAGCTAGTTTGTCCCACATTTGCTTGGCAGTCTTACATTTTAACACTTTACCAAGATACTCGTTTGGCAGAGTGTGTAAAATATAATTCTTAGCAAGACTATCCAAATTGTTTTGACGCATTTCTTCAGAAGTCAATTCTGACCTTGGTTTAACAATCAGCTCTCCAACTTCTTTGGTTGGGTCTAGTGTAGTAGTATTTCTGATTATGGTAAGGACTGGTCCTTCTTTGATCACAGATACCATCAAATCATGAGTTGAGCTGAAAATGGCTTCCATCCTCAACTTCCAGTAGTCGTAGTCCTGAACAGAGAACTTGGGAAGTTTGTTAGCACTTATCTCAAGAGACATGTTTTAGCAGTTTGATCAGATAGGATAATAGCAAGAAATCAAGATACATATATATCAAGAAAGTGTGGAATGAATCAGAACAGAAACGAACCAAGACTTCACCCAAAGTCTTTAAATGTTATCAAGAAACAGCAGTTCGAAAACTACTGCTCTAATACCACTTGTTGGTCCCAAGTTGAGTTTATAATATTGAGTAAGCTAGTAAAAGTCTAGAGGGGAGGGGTGAATATACTTTTAAAAATCTTTCAATATATCAGAATACACAATGCGGAATTTATCAAAGTAATAATGAGCCCAATCTAGTTTATACTCAACTTATATTCGTAATTCGAACTATTGTTATGAACACTCTACTTGTCTTGTTCAGATATGCAATTAATCAATTAAGCAATTAAACAAACAGTAAAGTAAATCAACACACAACGATTTTATAGTGGTTCGACAACTTGTCTACATCCACTCTCACAAACCCAGTTGTGAAATTTATTACTCTTCCAATCGAGTAGTCTTGTGATTTTAAGTCCCAAGATATAAGACTTAGATCTTCTCGAAAACACTACCAAGTGCCTCTTCGATCTTACTAGCGATTTTACAAGTAATTAGCAACTTGAAACAGTAAACAAAAATAAATCTTCTCTTTGTTCAGTAGTAGCCTTCTTGTTCTTCACTTGTCTTCTAGCTTCTTTCTGAACTTCAAACTCTGAGAGTATTTCCTTTACTTGAATCTTCAATAATGCTTCAATATGCAGTAGTATCAGTAGTCTTCAATCGATCAATACCTTGCGGTATTTATAAGCTTCCAATTCAAGAACTTTCAGTTGTGTAACCAACTTTTCTTGAAAACTAACTTGTAACTGATTCTTCTTATCCTTTCACGCGTTTCTTCAGTTAATTAGTTATTCCTTAACTAACTCTTCAATCTTTATCTTCAATACGTTTTTCTGTAACTAACTCTTTAATTCTTCTCGTCTTGTCTTGTAGTATCGCGCACCTGTCTTGTTCTCCAGTAGTAGACTTCTTCAGATTACATCATAGAACTAATCTAGTCCTATTATCTAATCCTAACAAGACTATTACATTACATTAAACTCTTGTTACAAAGCTTAGTCAACTTAAGAAACTATACAAAGAATATACAATCAATATAATCGAAATATGAGCTTCTATACAACTTCAAATAGCTCAATATAAAACCTAACAAATATACACAGTACTTATAAACTGTACTTGTCTTTTTTTTTCTTTCATACTTATCTTTTGAAACTATTACTTGTCTTATGAACTAGTACTTGTCTTGTGAACTAGTAATTGTCTTGTGAACTCTACTGATCTGTATAAGATGACTTCTCTTAACTAGACTAGATCAGTCAATACTTAGAAAATATTCAAGTCTACTTTTGGCTTATCAAAACTTATCTCATATTTTCATCATTTAGGACTTGTCTTTAGGATTCATATCCCAACACTAAGTTAGGTGCTAGGTGGAGTACATATTACAGGTGATGATTGATATGGTTAAGAATCTTGGCTACTCGAAATAATTAAAATATGGTTAAGAATCTTGGCTACTCGAAATAATTAAAATATGGGATCTCAAGATTTTGTATGTGTGTGTGGATGATAATTACTCTCTCCATTCCACGGTTGTTTGCACTTTGCATAATTACCTTATTTATCTGTTCCACAATTGTTTGCACACTCATAAAAGGAAACTCTTTCATAAACCTCACCTTCACAATATTCACATATTTACACAAATTACTACTCCCTCCGTCCAATTTCATTATTCCCATTTTCATTTTTTGGTTGTCCAATTTTATTATGCTCGTTCCCTTTATGAAAATAATATTATTCACACTACTTTATTTCCACCATCCAACCATCACTTATTTACTCAAATTGCCACTAACTTTATTCATAAACAATCACTTTACCTATAAATGGACCCCACAACATCTCATCATACCCCCAACTTATCTACTTTATACATAAACTAATCAATATTCATTAAAACCCGTGTCCGGAGAAATTGGCATAATAAAATTGGACGGAAGGAGTATTACTTTTACTCTCTTTCTAAACACATTTTTACTTTATTCATATAAATTTACAAAATTATCTCTCAACACACTACTCATTACATTTTTTTCTAAAAAAGTGTGCCCATTTTGTGATGCAAACACTTGTGGGACGGAGAGGGTAATTAATGTTAGATATATATTCATCGGTAATGCTATGGATCCAGAATCTAAATATCCATAATTTTTTTCTGAATTAATTAATGTTTTATTAATTACATAACTACTGTTATGCCTTTAATTATAGATAATGACAATTAATTAATGAAAGCACGCGTATGCACTTTTGATGGTCAGATTTCTCGTAGATCAAAATATACTGACAGCGAATCTTTAATTTCCCAATACACATTATTACTCCATGTCATCATTAATAATTTTAAACGGTAAAAAACATCAATAATTTCTTCCTCTAATTTCTTCCATTACGTTAAGTTCTTTTAATTTCTCCCAAAAATTTCTTCCACCACTACCACCATTACGTTATGTTTTTTTTTAGGGTAAATTTCTAATATAGTCATTTCACTCCTAGTTTTATCTAATATAACCTAGAGCATTTTTTCTTGTCTAATTGATTCAAATTGAAATTTCTAAGACAATTATACCCTTTTATTAATTTGAGTAAATTCGAAATAATAAATTCAAATAATTAGGTCAACCTAATCTTCTAATCAGCTATTAACAAAGAATCTCAAAAAACAACGAGATTTAAGAAGCTTTCAAAATTTAAAAAATTTCCTAAAAAGTAGATATCCCCATTATTTCGATTCATTTGGTTCAGCTTTGAGATTTTTGCAGTCTGCATTTTCCGGCGACGACGACTCACCGCATCAGGTAATGCAATCATCTGCATGTTTCATTGTAATGTTATTTCCTTCAATAATGCTTCTGATGTATTGAAAATCGACCTCCCGTTGAAAATATATGTTGTAGACGATACAGAAAAAGGGGGACTTTATAGTTTGTAAACTGCATGTGTTGTTTCAGATTGCTTGTTGTTTTTTAGATTTTATATTTTAAAGAGTTTGAGTTAAAAAAGGCATAAGATTAAATTACGAAAGATGTAAACCCTAAAAAATAGATATTTTATTAAATGGTTTTGTTGATAGCAACAATGAACTTCATATAGTAGAAACTCTATAAATTAATAATTTTGGGACCACCAAAATTTATTAATTAAAAGAGTTATTAATACATCTATAAATTAATAATTATTAGTTTATATATTAATTAATATTTTATTAATTTATGAAGTAATAAAATACTCAATTTATAAACACCCTTTCAAACTTACACCGGTAATTAATTATTATATATCAAATGAAAGCCTAATTTGAAAGGATCCTTCAATGATAAGAAAAATTAGAGACGAGATTCAAGGTGAAATTGATTTCAACAAAAAAAATGAAAGACAATTATTAATTTATATTTTATTTGGGGTCTATAGAAATTATAAAAAATGTATTATCTTATAATTTTAGCGAGTTTATTAATTTAGCACCCTATCCCCGAGTCGGGACCGGCCAAAAATATTATTTTAGAGAGATTATTAATTAATCGAGTATTAATTTATAGAGTTTCTACTGTATTATAAACTATCAATAATACTTAATATGAAGTATGAAAAATGAACAGATTTTGGTGGGGCTGTTCAGTTATTTTTTGGATTTTATGAAATAATAAGTGTTTTTTTCCTAATAGGTGTAGTATCTACGGAATGTTTTGTAGTATTTTGAGTGAACTATTCGCATGTATGATCTAGTGCATATGTGGATTTTATGTTTTGTCTCAGTGTATTTACACATATACAGGAGAAACTCTATAAATTAATACTCGATTAATTAATAATCTCTCTAAAATAATATTTTTGGTCGGTCCCGACTCGAGGATAGGGTGCTAAATTAATAAATCCGCTATAAAATAATACATTTTTTATAATTTCTATAGACCCCAAATAAAATATAAATTAATAATTGTCTTTCATTTTTTTGTTGAAATCAATTTCACCTTGAATCTCGTCTCTAATTCTTCTTATCATTGAAGGATTCTTTCAAATTAGGATTTCATTTGATATATAATTATTAATTACAGGTGTAAGTTTGAAAGGGTGTTTATAAATTGAGTATTTTATTACTTCATAAATTAATAAAATATTAATTAATATATAAATTAATAATTATTAATTTATAGATAAATTAATAACTCTTTTAATTAATAAATTTTGGTGGTCCCAAAATTATTAATTTATAGAGTTTCTACTATATGTACTCTCTTATGTGTAAAGATGGCAAGAATCAGAAAACCAGGTGATCGGTTTGGTGAAGGATCAAGTAGAGGTAGTGGGAAACAAAAGAAAATTCTTGATGAGAGCGTACGGCGTGTTGAAACAAGAGGTAATTTAACTCACACATGTCAGTACATTAAGAACGGGATGAAGATGTTAGTTGGAAAATGTGATTCATAACCAAGTACCATTCTTATTTATTTACAACATCTTCTGAAAAGCGTAAAGGTTTATGTACTATGTCTCTGTTTAGTTTTTAGTTGAATTTGTCTAGTTTTTTTACGTGATAGCTTATGTAAAATCAATATTTTGCAGGTCACCGTGTGTCAAAGGCCTCTCATGTGATATCAGATTCACGTTATGCAACTTTGATATGCATTTGTAAAGATTTTGTTACTATTAGTTTTTATTAGTTCTTAAGTTTTAACAATCACAATATATTTTCTTGTATTAATAGATTTTGAGAGTGATGATGGCAGTAAACATAGGAGAAGTAAATATAGCTCATCTGAATCTGAAGGTAATTGTATTAGAATTTTATAATAATAATAATGCAATAAGATTTTTATTATTTCCTTACATGTTGAAAATATATATGTGATTTTTCACTTAGTTTCTTAAAAGAACTGATATGATTTCTTGAAGTAATAGAATAAGTTAATTTAAAATTTCAGAAAGTGATATTGAAAGGTACCAAAGGGTTCGAAAGCATACCAGGAAGGACAAAGATGTCCAAGCAATCAAGCCTGAAAACTGTTTTGGTAATCCTTTATAACAATTCAAATGCATAGTATGTTATATATATAAAGTTATTTTTTTATATAAAATGCCTATTTTCTATTTCAACTGGTGTAGAGGTTGACATGACCCAAACATACTATAGGTCAAATCTGAGGACAATTATTAAAGACTTGAAGGGAATTCCATTCACAGCCCAGCATATAGTACAACTAAAGAAAACACTGTTGGTCCTGAAAGGAGTAGATAACAAGTGTATGGGGGGGGAATACACTTGTATGCAATTCTTTTTGAACTTTGATCAAACCAGAACTCAGCAAGGTTGTCTTGGACAACTCTGCTGAAGGTGATTAACTCTTCTAAGATAATCAATCCACTAAGTACTATTGAGTACTTAGTTGAATAACTATCTAGGGGAGTTATATGTGCGGAATAGTGGTTGGCCCTTTAAGTTTAGACTCCTTTAATTTCTGAAATCACTTAGTCAATGTAAAACAGTCCAGTTAAGCTTCAGGGAAGTTGTCCAAAACAGTTTTGCACAGTCTTTGAATGTGTATCTTTGAAAGATCAGTTTTGTGTGCAGTGTTGAGTGAATGTAAGTACTTGTAAAGTAAATCAACACAAGAGTTTATAGTGGTTCAGAGACTCAAGCTCCTACATCCACTTTCCCTGATTTAACAGGATAATTCCTTCACTCTTGGAATTAACTTGTTTTATAGTGCCAAGGTGCACTTGATCAAGAACACCACTCCTTGGTGAATTGATCCCTAGGATGTCTAGAGTCCTAGTACCCTCTTCTCAACTCAGAACTGAACTGTTCTTCTCTCAACAGTCAGTTCCTACCACTTCTACTACTACAACCTTCTCACTTTCACTCTTGAAAGATATGAGGATTGAAGTAAGGTTCCAACTAATGAGATATCCTTTACAATGATGATCAGTGTATAAGGATAGGATATCTCTCTAAGCTTGTGTATGAATATACAATTGGGTTCAGCTTAGAAGAAGTGTATAAAGACTAAGATAGTCTCTTTGAAAGCTTAAGAGCACTTGTCAACTTGTAGGATAGTTGGATATTCTTGTCAAGGTTGAGGTGCTTTCAAATGGTCTTCACACTTCTGTATTTATAGACAAAATGGAGGATTTGCCCGTTGGAGAGGCAGCCCCAAATTGCTATAAATGTCTTCCTTGAGTTCTTCAAACTGGAAGACAGATTCTTGATAGTGACATGTCCTCATTTGGGTAATAAACGGCTGTAACAGTTTTGTCTTCATTCTGCAGCACTTTTCCCAATGTTTGACTTCTTGTTAGGACTTGGACATGGCTTCTGAAGGTTGATCCAATGATAGGACAACATTCCTTATCATCTGGACAACTCTCCTTTGAGGACCTTTAGGGACTGGTTGTCTCAATCTCTTCAGCATAGTTGATCTTAGGCTTTCAGAGCAATTGATCTTGGTCAAATTAGCTGAGACAACTCCTCTGGACAACTCTCCTGATCAGCATGATTGGTCTTTTTGCATCAGAGCACTTTATACTTTAGAGTTGGCTTATCTGGACAACTCTTCCTGACCAAAACCTTTGAGTAGTCTTGTCCTTTTGAGCTAGGTAGGTTTGTTCTTGCATATGGCTAGCTTCTTTGGACAACTCTCCAGATCAGTGCTTTAAGAATATTTTCTCTGGACAACTCTCCTGATAAGAGCATCTTAGATTTCATAGAGTGTCCTTACTCTTTGTTCCAGAATTTGAGCCTTGGGGAGACTTGATCTTGATCATCTTCAAAGCATAGGTTCCCCCTCAAATTGTGCATCTAATTGTCTAAGAGCTGCCTAACATTTCAGCTTCTCATCTAGCCTATAATCTATATGTTCTAACATTCTTAGAACATATTTTTCATTGACTTAGGCATGTCTCAGGGGGTTTTTGGAATTCAATCAAAACATAGCTCATTTTATTCCCAACAATTTCCCCCTTTTTGATGATGCCAAAACCTATACAATTTTAAGCAAAAGTGACTTGTCTACACCTATTACATGTATCTTCAGAAGACATGACTGAGGTCAATATTCCTGAAAAGTAATGTGTTAGTGTATTCACTGTTTTTGTTGCAAGTAGGTTTTAAGATAGGCATAGAGAGATTTGAGTTTCTTGATTCAAAATAAGTTCAACTATCATTCATTCAAAAATCATTATAGGCATGTTGATAGTTGAAATTAACATATCAGAGCATGAATCAATAACACTTAAGCATATCAGAGCACTTCATTACAATAATTCAAAATGATATTTTCAGCATCAGAGCACAGAACTTGTATCAGAGCAATCTTTAACAGATCAGAGCAACCAGATTAACACATCAGCAAACTTGACCATATTTCAGCATAGTTGATCATTCAAGTAAGGTCAGAAGACTTAGCCATTTCAAAGATCATCCTCAGGAGGTGGCAGCATTCCATACTGTGCCCACACTCTTCTTTTCAGTGCCATGGCTTCTTGGTTGGTTCCCTTAGGTCCAAGAACCATCTTGTTCAGCTTAAGGATCTCAGTGAATTCCCTCAGAATTCTTGCTTGGTCAATCCATCCTTCAAGCTTTGGAGGCATGTATATGATTGGCTTGGGAGCTGTGAGTTCAAATCTTGCAATGTCAGCAGCTGCAAGTAGTTGTTGATACAACTCTCTGTAGTATTCTAGCATGAACTCAGTGAAGGCAGAGTTTGCATCTCCTCCATTCCATCTGTCAATGACATAAAAGTCATAGACAAACTCCCTTTTGGCTTCTTCCCATGTGTCATTCAGTTGAATTGGCACCCATTTATCCAAGTGTGGATATTTGGTGTCCATTGGGATTAGAAGCTGAGGCTTCATCTTGCTGTAAGTTGCTCTTCTCCTTCTTGGTTTCTGAAAGTTTGCTCTCCTTTCATCTCTTGCTCTGTTGGCTTCTTCCATCAGATCAATTTTCTCATGGGCCCTCATCATGGCCAGTTTCTGTTGTGTTTCAGGGTCTTTGCCATACCCTTCATGAAACAGCTTTGATGGATCATGGGCTAGAACAGTTGTCTTCTTCTTAGGTTCAGATCCAAATCCTTCAGCAAATAACTCTTCAGTCTCTTCAGTTGATTTGGCACCTTCAGCAGTTTTTCCAGATTCAGAAGATTTGTCCTCTTCAGCAGTTTTGGCTTTCTTTGATGTAGGCTCATCCTCATCAATTCTGAATTCAGGTGGAAGATCAAGGCTGCTAGGAAAGTCAGTGAATTTCTCAATTTGTCTCTTCTTTCCTTGGGCCTTCTTGATTTTTCCTCTGGTTTGGACACCTTCAGCATCTTTGTCCAAACCTGACACTTCACCACCTGGTCTTTGCTGTTTCCTTGCCCTTTCTTCTTGAGCTGAGGCCATTGAGTTCTTCAATGCCAATGCTAACTGCTCCTCTTCATCCAAATCTTCCAAATTCAGCATTTCTGGCTCTTTTCCCTTTCCTTCAGGGACTTTGTCCTTCCCTTTCACTGGACTCCCAATCACCAAGGCACCTTTTGCTCTAGCTCTTTCCCTTTCCCCCTTTTTGGCAGCATCAAAGCACTGGGGCTTTAGGTCACTCATTGTTGAGGCCATCAGGGATTGGGCCTGGTTTAGGGACTTCATCTCTTCCAACAAATATACATTTTCATCATGTATATTCTGCATTCTGTCACTGCTCAAGCTAAGGAAAGCTAGAACAGGCTTCATCTTTTGTTGGACAACCTCTTCCATGGCTGTTTTCAGAGATGCATCCAGTTGGGCTTTTAAGAGCTCAGTGAGGTTGGCCACTGCACCTTCAGCAATGTTGGCCAACACTTCTTGGGAAAATTTTTCTGAGGCAGCTTTGACCATAGCTAGCCTTTGCTCTTCAGCTCTTCTCTTTTGTAGTGCTGTCTTCTTTCCAAGAGCTTGCTTGACAGTGAGCCTGAGAGCTTTGACATTTGCATTGTGATTATCTCTCAGCAACCTCTGTTCTTTCTTGACCTCCTCTGAGATGGCTTCCATGGTAGATTTGGCACTTTGAACTTCAGTGGAGATGGTTTGAAGACCAGATTCCACACCACTGATTCTTGCCTCAAGGGTTGGTAGCACAACATCTTCAGAGCCAGTGAGCCTCATTTCTACAGATGCTAGAGTCCTTCCTTGCTCATTCAATGCTCCTGAAGTTTCAGTATGAGCAGATTGGACTTGATGAGCCAAGGAGTCCAACTTCTCTGATTGCATGCCAAGTAAGGCTTGAGCTGAGCCTGTATCAACTTGGATAGGTGCATCTGTGAGGAACTCATCTGCAAAAATTTGGTCAAGAGAAATACCTGCAACATCAGATAAATCAAACAAGTTAGGAAATAAGCACTCATCACCCTCAATTTCTTTTACATAAGACTCTGATACATCAGCAGTCTTCTTCTCATTTTCAACTTGTTCTTTTCTCCCTTCATGGATAATGTTCTCACTCAAGGAATCAGGCCTCCTTTCACCAAGGGATTCCTGAAGTTCAGATTTGACTTCAAGAATAACCTGTCCTTCCTCACTTATTCCACCCTCATATGTTGGTACACTCACTATCTTAGTGATGACTACCTCTCTTTCATCCATAACTCCCTCTGATTTTTCAACTATGCTCTCCTTTTCAACTCCTTCTCCTAAACCTGCAGCATCTCCACCTTCAACAAGGTTCAAAGATGGCAGTTGTGGGGAGATCACAGTGCTTATATCAGCAGCCACTGAGTCATCCTGAATGATTAAGGGCTGATCAATGTCCAACTCTTCTGACACTGAATAGGCCTTAATCAAACTAGCCTCTAATACAGGAACCTCAACATCTTTAGGCTGTGCCTTGGGTTCAGAGGAACCTTCATTGGCAGATGTATCTTTGGTTGTGTTACCACCCTTGGTCAACACCTCTGAAGTTACAGAGCCTTTCCTATGATAGGTTTTGGGAGGATTGGAAAGTCTATCTGCTACAGAAGACTTGGGTTGAAAGGGTTCAGGGAGGTTGGCTTGGAGGGTTTCAGGAGGGTTGGGATTTGAAGGGTTTGAGGGATCATCAGGGGAATCATCATCATTAGAACCACTGTCAGGGTGTTTGATTCCCTTGGCTTTTCTTTCTTTCTCCTCTTCAATCTTATCAGCTACCAACTTTGCAAAAATCTCCTCATCTATGAGGAATCTTGTCTTTGAAACTCCAGCAAAGTGTAGCAATCTGTTCTCCTCTATCTGCCACCAGTTTGCACCCTTATCTTGGATGACTTGTGATATCTCCATCAAGGATTTGTCTTTCACATCAACAAGCATCCTTAAATCTTGAAAGGCCTTCTGAATTCTTGGAAATTCAGCAAGTTGTGGATACAAACTGTCCACAGTAGCCTTGGCTCCTCCTCTGAGCATACTTTCATAGGTATACTCCTCCTCATCTCCACTTGAATGGGGACTTTGGGTTATAGGGGAGTTGGCTCTGGGTTCTCCTATCAAGGCTTCAGGCAGATTAAGTTCAGGGATGTTGGCTTCAGAAGGGTTGGGTGCAGTAGAAGGATCTTCAGTTGCTTTTGAGAGCAATGGGTCTGAAGGGGCTTTACTCAAGGGGGTTGGCTCATTGAGTGCATGCTCTAAGAGTTTTGAATAATTCAGCATGGATGAGTCAAGGGGAGACAGGAGTCTTGTCTCATCTACTGCTAAGTCAGCAAGCACATCTATGCCACTTCTTTGCACATTTCCTTCAGGAGAATATCTCTTAGTGAGATTTACAGGGGTAATGGGTTGGTTGGAAGGGGTGACATAGGTTTCAGGGGAGTTGGGCCCAAGATACTGAATTTCAGGGAGGTTGGCCTCTATGGGTTGACCTTCAGGGACTTTGGATTCTGGAGTTCCAGAACCAGATGAATTGGTCCTTGACATGGATTTGGCCCTGCTTTCAGCTCTGCTCTCCCTTAGAGCCAATTGAAGAGACCTCTCTTCTTGCAGCTCCAACACCTTTTCAGTAGGTTTGGCTCTTCTCTTGCTGGCCCTGCTACTTCCACTTCCTTCCTTCTCAGGGACAACTTCCCTGATTCTCTTATCACCCTTAGACTTTTGTCTAGTCTCATTGTACTTTTGTCTGAGTTCTTCTGAATGATCAGATGGCACTTGTACACCTTCTCTAGCAACTTCTTCAATCTCAGCTGAAGCATCTGAATTCTCTTCTGAGATTCTCTGAGACATTTTCCTTGTCTTGACAGCCCTGGCCTTTGTTCTCTTTTTCATCTTAGGCTTCTCTTCCTTCTGTTCTTCAGCAGGCTTGGCCAATAGCATCCTTCTTTTCTCAGTTTTCTTACTGAGCTTTCTGAACAGGATCTTTTGGGCTGGGAGGGGCTTTGCAAAGGTCTGCATCTGGGAATAGTGGGAAAACCTCTCAATCAACAAGCTTGCCCTGGTGCAATACTTGATTTTCCCTTCTAGCACCACCTTATTGTGGGCTTTCACCTTAAATTTAGCCTTCTCCTTCATCATCTCAGACATGATGAAGGTCCTCCAATCAAACTTGATGCCCTTATCACTGGCATCAATAATGGCAGCCATGATTCTGATCCTTGGCTGGCTGACCTGCTCTAGGCTTCCAGTGTTGCTTAGGAGGCTCTTTGCAACTACCTCAAAAAGATTTAGAAACTCTGGCTTGAGAGTTTTCTTGTTTTGAGTTGAGGAGAGAGGGCCTGGAACTAATAACCACTCTTGGGCTATTTCCTCTTCATGTCCAGTGCCATATACTTCTGGATTCCTACCCTCATGAGGCAATCCAAAGGCTCCTTCCAGATCCTCTGAGGAGAATCTAACTCTATGGAATCTCTCCTCTTCCTCTCCTTCAGCTGTGTAGGATAGCCTGGTTGATACTTCACCATCTTCAGGCTTGCCTCTCCACTTGAGGAAGGCAAAGAATTCTGCCATATAGCTTTCCAGGCAAGAGCTTGGTCTTTCTTCCAAGAAATTTTGGAGACCAGCCCTTCTCAACCATCTCAGGGTTGGAGTAACCTCAGGATCTTCACTTTCAAAAGAGATAATTGGCTCGAAGTGAAGATTGTTCTTGTTGCTTAGATAGCCAAAATCTAGGTCTAGATCTTTGTTGGAGAAATCTACAAGCATCTCAGGTCTAACCTTGGGGGCCATTGAAAATTGCAGAAAAAGGTTTGATGAAGAATGAGAGAGTTTGAAGAACTTTTGAGTTAGGGTTTCGAATACTTGGGGAAGAAGTGTTTGTGGATATCTTAAGACTTGTGAATATTCTAAAAAGAATGTTTGTCAATGAGTTGGTAAGGTCTTGATACAATTCAAAGGTGAGCAAAAATGGAAATCCAAAATGGACGGCTAGGATTGATTTCAGGGGAGTTGTCCATTTTTGATCCAATGGTCAAAAACCAATGTAACAGTGAAATAACTGTTTTATTCAAAACGTGGGTGGTTTTAAATGTTTGTTTAAGGCTGGGGATTTTTCGAGATAGATCATGTCCCAAAAAGTTTAATGCAAACAAGAGTTAAATCTTGGCATTTAATGCATGGAAAGTGACCTTTTGGGTGGGAGACAAATTAAATCCCAAAAAGGTGAAAACTGTATTTCAATGGGACAGATTTCGAAATGGGTTTTGATCACCAAAAATAGGTGCTTATCATACCAAGATTTGGTTTGATAGCTAGGACAACTTATCTGACCCTACATGGACAAGTATCCTGAAGAACTGTGGACAAGTGTCCTGAAGAGGTAAGGTCATGTTTCTGAATTTCAGTAGACTTGACCAAGTCTGCTGAAGCTTGAGTTTGTTTCCCCCTTAATCAATGAGCTTCTTTGGACTTATTTGTCCAACTTCCCTGGATCAAGTAATCCCAACTCTGCTGATAGCTCCAGAAATCTTGCCTCTGCAAGTGGCTTGGTTAATATATCAGCTTTTTGATGGTCTGTGTGAATTTTCATTAGCTTGATATCCTTCTTCTCCACATGATCTCTAATGAAGTGGTGCTTGATGTCCACATGCTTGCATCTTGTGTGTAAGACAGGATTTTGTGATATAGCAATGGCACTATTGTTATCACAGAAAATCGGCACTTCAGTAGAGTTGACTTTGTAGTCTCTGAGTTGTTGACTTAGCCAAAGAATTTGAGCACAACAACTTCCAGCAGCAACATATTCAGCTTCAGTGGTGGAAGTGGCCACTGTGTTCTGCTTCTTGGAGAACCATGAAATAAGCTTGTTGCCCAAGAATTGACAAGTCCCTGAAGTGGACTTTCTGTCAATCCTACATCCTCCATAATCAGCATCTGAGTAGCCAGTTAGCTCAATATTGTCATCAGCAGGGTACCAAAGGCCTAGATTCTCAGTGCCTTTGAGATACCTCAAAATCCTCTTTGCAGCCTCAAGGTGGCTTTTCTTGGGATTTGCTTGAAATCTTGCACAAACACCTACTGCAAAGGTGATATCAGGTCTGCTGGCAGTGAGATAGAGGGGTGAACCAATTATTCCTCTATACTCAGTAGAGTTGGTTGGAATACCACTCTCATCAGGATCCATCTTCCAATTTGTGTTCATAGGGATCCTTACTGGCTTGCTGGTTGTACACCCAAACTTTTTGATCATTTCTCTTGTGTACTTAGCTTGGTTGATGAAGATTCCTTCTTTAGATTGCTTGACTTGTAGACCCAAAAAGAAGTTCATCAACCCCATCATGGACATCTCAAACTTGCTTTGCATGAGCTTGGAGAATTTCTCACATAGCTTCTCATTAGGGGATCCAAAAATTATGTCATCCACATAAATTTGGACAAGCAAGATGTCCTCTCCTTCAGAGATTCTGAAGAGAGTTCTGTCCACAGTTCCCTTGGTGAATCCATGTTCCAAGAGGAATTGTGACAGTGTATCATACCAAGCCCTAGGGGCTTGTTTGAGTCCATATAGAGCTTTCTTGAGTCTGTAAACTTGGTTTCCAATTTCAAACCCTGGTGGTTGCTCCACATAGACTTCTTCTTTCAAGACTCCATTCAGAAAGGCACTCTTGACATCCATTTGGTATACTTTGAACCTCTTGTGGGCTGCATAGGCTAGAAAGAGCCTTATTGCTTCTAGCCTTGCCACAGGTGCAAATGTCTCATCATAGTCAATGCCTTCATGTTGGCAATACCCTTTTGCCACTAGTCTTGCTTTGTTTCTGACAATCACATCATTTTCATTTTTCTTGTTCTTGAACACCCACTTTGTTCCAATAACATTTTGATGTGAGGGTCTGTCCACCAGCTCCCATACTTCATTTCTGGTGAATTGGTTCAGTTCTTCCTGCATGGCTGTGATCCAATTGGCATCTTGAAGTGCTTCCTCAATATCTTTTGGTTCCTGTTCTGACAAGAAACAACAGAACATAGCACTTTCACCATGAAACTTTCTGGTTCTGACTCCTATACTTGGATCACCAAGTATCAGGTCAGTAGGATGGTCAGATAACCAGGTCCTTCTTTTCCTGATCTCTTCAGTAGAGTTGTCCTCTACTGAAGGTGAGTCAATTTGATCATAGAATTCAGGATAATTTAATGCAGGATCTAATTCAGGATCATAATCAGGGGTGTTGTCCTCAATGTCAGGGACATTGGCATTTTCAACATTTTGAGTTCCCCCTTGATTATTTGACCCATTAACTACCTCAGCAGGAGCTGCTTCTTCATTGGTAGTTGTTACCTGGATGTGAACTGGGATTGGATCATTCAGTTCATCATTTCCATCAGTGGGATTTGTCTCAGGAAGGTTGCCTTCAGGATGGTTGTCCAATGTTGTATGTTCTGGTAGGTTGATTGGGACAATTTCTATGAGTTCAGTGTCTTTGTCTTTTAGGCTTAATCTGGTTGTCCTCTGTGTGATTTCTTCAGGTTCCAACTGATCATTCCTGATCTCAAAGATAGATTCATCAAACACAACATGAGGTGTTTCTTCCACTATAAGGGATTTCTTGTTGTAGACTCTGAAAGCTCTACTGATTTGAGAGTATCCAAGAAATACTCCCTCATCAGCTTTGCTGTCAAAAGCTTTCAACTGTTCTTTCCCATTATTGTGAATGAAACATTTACAACCAAATATATGAAAGTATGACACTTTAGGCATTCTTCCTTTCCAGAGTTCATAGGGGGTTTTGCCTTGCCCCTTAGTGATCAAACATCTATTTTGAGTATGGCATGCAGTGTTTATAGCTTCAGCCCAAAACCTCTTAGGTAGATTTGAATCAGCAATTAGAGTTCTAGCAGCTTCTTTTAAGGTTCTATTCCTTCTTTCTGCAACTCCATTTTGTTGGGGAGTTCTAGCTGCTGAGGTTTCATGAGCTATTCCATTTGATGTGCAGTACTCATTGATGTATGAATTAATGAACTCAGTGCCTTTATCAGATCTTATCTTGATAATACTAAGGCTTTTCTCATTTGACAATCTCTTGAGAAGTTCAGGTAGTTTGACTTGTGTTTCCTTCTTATTAAGGAGAAATACTACCCATGTGAACCTAGAGAAGTCATCTACTACCACTAATGTGTATTTTCTACCATTTATGCTTGAAGGGGTGATTGGTCCAAATAGATCCATATGTAGAAGTTCAAGTACCCTTTCAGTGGAAATGACTGGTTTTCCTTTGAATGAGGCTTTAATCTGTTTTCCTTCTTGACATGGTTTACACACATGTTCCTTAATGAAAACCTCATTAGGTAGTCCTTTAACTAATGCATTTCTAGCAAGTTTATTCATAGATTTGAAGTTCAGGTGGTTTAGCCTCTTGTGCCATAGCCAACTTTGTTCACTAGAACTTTTAGCAATGAAACATGTAGCATCAGTAGACCTGTCCCAGTCTGCAAAATACACATTTCCCTTCCTAGTTCCAGTCAATAGGGTTTGTTGAGTTTTATCTTTAATTAGGCACTTTCCACTTGAGAACTCAACATTAAAATCTTTATCACAGAATTGACTGATACTCAGGAGATTATATTTGAGACCAGCTACATAAGATACATTGGTTACTTTGATGTTACCAATCATCAAAGTACCATAACCTTTTGTTGTTGCTTGTGAGCTGTCTCCAAAGGTGACATTTGGGCCTTCTTTTTCAATAAAATCAGAGAGGAGTTCCTTGTTTCCAGTCATGTGCCTTGAGCATCCACTGTCAAGGTACCATGCTGTCTTTTTGTTCATGCTCCTCTTCTTGTGGCCCATTGGTACCTGCAATTAGATAGGTTTAGGTACCCTTTGAGTTTTGGGTCCTGAGAGGTTAGCTGTACCTTTGGGAACCCAAACTTGCCTAATAACCCTGATTGATTCAAGGTGGCTAAGTTGTTTTCCTAGTGCATCAACATACACTGTCTTTCCCTTAAATGCCTTTGGGAAAGTATGTGTGAATGTGTTAACTCTGTAAGTTTCAGAGGAGTTGACCACTCTTCTGAACTTATGAGTTCTTTGTGCAGCTTGATGAAATCTTTGAGGAAAGGCCTTTTTATGACCATTACCCTTTGGCATGAAGGGTTTTGGTTGTCTCATTTTATTCTGCCTTAAAGGATGGTTTTCTTTAGGTCTATTCAGCTGAGGCTTTCTCAGATGAGTTGGCCTAGGCTGATTATACCTTGGATAATTCCTCTGAACATTGTTCAGGAGAGTTGCCCTTCCATTGGGTCTACTCTGCTGACCAATATTCCTCTTGTGCTCAGGAGCTTTGGCCATTTCCTTAGGTTTTGGCCTATTCTCCTGAATTACTTGAGTAGGCATTTCATTCAATTTGCCCTTTCCTTTGTTCAGTGGCTGAATTACTTCATTTTCAGCTTGTTGTGCCACTGACTTAACAAAGATTCTCTTAGTGTTACTTGTAGATGCAACACTAAGACAAGGTGAAGATTCAAGTGGATCAAAACCTAATCCACTTCTTTGAGCCATAGGTCTTTGATAACTTTGAATTTCCTCTATTGCTCTAGAGGATTTGTTCAAAGCAGACATCTTTAATTTCAGGCTCTCTTCACTTGATTTAAGAATATCATACTCATGTGAGAGATTTTCAAATTTGGCATTTAGAATTTTAAGTTCAAATTCTTTTCTTTTCTGAGAGAGAAGTTGATCATCAATCTCCTTTTGTTGGTCAACTATCCTGAGATTTGCTTCCTCAAGCTTTCTCAAGACTTGTTGATACAACTCAGTAGACTTGACATCAACAGCTACCTCAGAGTTCTTGGTGAGTTCAGTAGCTAGTCTTTCATTTTCTCTCACACAATTGTCATGAAATTCTTGTAATCTAGTGAAATCTTCCATCAACTTTCCCAAGGAAAGTTTCAGGTTAACCTCACTAGTGTTCTGTGAGATAAATGATGGTGAACTAGAAGTAGAGGATACCTCATCATCCTCAAGAGCCATGTTGCAGACATCATCATCATCATCACTGTTGGAGAACAATCCATCAGAAGAGTTGAAACTTTCAGCACTATCAGATTCTTCACCAGCCATCATGGCTTTTCTATTGGTGAATTTTCTGTCTCTTTTTGCTTGTCTTTCTCTTCTTTCTTTAGAGCTTAGTTCAGGGCAGTCATATTGGAAGTGCCCTTTCTTTTTGCAGTTGTAACACAGATCTTCATCATCATCCTTCTTGGATTCATCTCTTCTCTTAGATGATGAGGGTTCAGCTCTACTGGATCTTCTCCTATCAGAGGACTTGTCCTCTGATCTTCTCTCTTTAGGCTTTTTGTCCTCAGCCTGATCTTCAGGGGAATTGTATCTTCTCCTGAATTTGTTATCTTGGTAGAATTTCTTGTATCTTCCAAACCTTGTGTTGAGCTTGTCAAACCTTCTAGCCATCAAGGCTAGTTCTTCCTTCATTTCAGTCTTAGAGACTGACTTTGATGATCTGGGAGTGGGCTGCATTTCTGGTTCAGCAACTTTGGCTTTGAATGCCACTCCCTTAGTAGGATTTGAAGGTTCCTCAACAGGCTTTCTTCTATTGAGGTCAAACTCATAGGCTTTAAGTTCTGAGAATATTTGTTGCATGGGCATAGTGGAGAGATCTTTGGTATTCTGCATCATTACAGCATAGACATCCCACTTTTGAGTGAGACTCCTTAGGATTTTCAGTCCAACCTCTCTCTTGGTGTAAACCTTGCCCAGTGAATTAATCTCATTCATCACATCAGTGAATCTACCAGCAAATTTGTCAATGGACTCATCAGTCTTCATTGAGAATTGTTCAAACTTCTGCACAGCAACTTGGAGCTTGTTCTCCTTGATTTTTTCAGTGCCCTCACACATTTCAGCAAGGGTATCCCAAATTTCTTTAGCTGTGGTGCAGTGGTAGACTCTACCCATAACTGCATCTGGAATTGTTTGATAGAGGGTGTTCATGGCAAGATAATTCAAATTATCTTTCCTCTTTTCATCAGCAGTGAAGTCATCCTCATCTTTGGGAATCAATTCCCTTATATCTGCTCTTTGCTCATCTGTCAATCTGGGGTTAGTTTGAGTAAACACAAAAGGTCCTCTTGTGATTACTCTAAGCATATCAGTATGAAGAGATGCAAGATGAGCCCTCATTCTAATTTTCCAGAAATCATAATTGTCTATTGAAAACATGGGCAGTTTGTGATGAGAAATATGATTGACTGGATTTGTGGCCATGTTGTCTAATCCTTGAACAGCAGGTGGAGGAACAGCATTGTTGTTGGCCATATCTCAATAAGAATCAATCAATCAACAAGTAATGGATTTCAGATAGAGATCAGTTCAGTGACCACACCAAATATGTGAGTTTTGAAAATCAAGATGGATTTTCAGAAGCAGTGGTCTTTGAACCCCTGCTCTGATACCACTTGTTGGTCCTGAAAGGAGTAGATAACAAGTGTATGGGGGGGGGAATACACTTGTATGCAATTCTTTTTGAACTTTGATCAAACCAGAACTCAGCAAGGTTGTCTTGGACAACTCTGCTGAAGGTGATTAACTCTTCTAAGATAATCAATCCACTAAGTACTATTGAGTACTTAGTTGAATAACTATCTAGGGGAGTTATATGTGCGGAATAGTGGTTGGCCCTTTAAGTTTAGACTCCTTTAATTTCTGAAATCACTTAGTCAATGTAAAACAGTCCAGTTAAGCTTCAGGGAAGTTGTCCAAAACAGTTTTGCACAGTCTTTGAATGTGTATCTTTGAAAGATCAGTTTTGTGTGCAGTGTTGAGTGAATGTAAGTACTTGTAAAGTAAATCAACACAAGAGTTTATAGTGGTTCAGAGACTCAAGCTCCTACATCCACTTTCCCTGATTTAACAGGATAATTCCTTCACTCTTGGAATTAACTTGTTTTATAGTGCCAAGGTGCACTTGATCAAGAACACCACTCCTTGGTGAATTGATCCCTAGGATGTCTAGAGTCCTAGTACCCTCTTCTCAACTCAGAACTGAACTGTTCTTCTCTCAACAGTCAGTTCCTACCACTTCTACTACTACAACCTTCTCACTTTCACTCTTGAAAGATATGAGGATTGAAGTAAGGTTCCAACTAATGAGATATCCTTTACAATGATGATCAGTGTATAAGGATAGGATATCTCTCTAAGCTTGTGTATGAATATACAATTGGGTTCAGCTTAGAAGAAGTGTATAAAGACTAAGATAGTCTCTTTGAAAGCTTAAGAGCACTTGTCAACTTGTAGGATAGTTGGATATTCTTGTCAAGGTTGAGGTGCTTTCAAATGGTCTTCACACTTCTGTATTTATAGACAAAATGGAGGATTTGCCCGTTGGAGAGGCAGCCCCAAATTGCTATAAATGTCTTCCTTGAGTTCTTCAAACTGGAAGACAGATTCTTGATAGTGACATGTCCTCATTTGGGTAATAAACGGCTGTAACAGTTTTGTCTTCATTCTGCAGCACTTTTCCCAATGTTTGACTTCTTGTTAGGACTTGGACATGGCTTCTGAAGGTTGATCCAATGATAGGACAACATTCCTTATCATCTGGACAACTCTCCTTATCACTATCAGCAGTTTTGCTTTTCAGCATGGTTGGCTTGCTCTTCTTCAGATGACTTGGCTCTTTCCCTTTATTTCTCTTGTGTATGGTCTTAGCTCATTCCTTTGAGGACCTTTAGGGACTGGTTGTCTCAATCTCTTCAGCATAGTTGATCTTAGGCTTTCAGAGCACTTGATCTTGGTCAAATTAGCTGAGACAACTCCTCTGGACAACTCTCCTGATCAGCATGATTGGTCTTTTTGCATCAGAGCACTTTATACTTTAGAGTTGGCTTATCTGGACAACTCTTCCTGACCAAAACCTTTGAGTAGTCTTGTCCTTTTGAGCTAGGTAGGTTTTGTTCTTGCATATGGCTAGCTTCTTTGGACAACTCTCCAGATCAGTGCTTTAAGAATATTTTCTCTGGACAACTCTCCTGATAAGAGCATCTTAGATTTCATAGAGTGTCCTTACTCTTTGTTCCAGAATTTGAGCCTTGGGGAGACTTGATCTTGATCATCTTCAAAGCATAGGTTCCCCCTCAAATTGTGCATCTAATTGTCTAAGAGCTGCCTAACATTTCAGCTTCTCATCTAGCCTATAATCTATATGTTCTAACATTCTTAGAACATATTTTTCATTGACTTAGGCATGTCTCAGGGGGTTTTTGGAATTCAATCAAAACATAGCTCATTTTATTCCCAACAAACACCATTCTGGCTTTTGTTCAACTCTGTTTGCCTCAATGTTAGTCACTCACTGAAGAAGAGATGTTTGAAATTTGAGAGTGACATCGTGGACATTGTTAGAAGGTTTGACTTTGAAACATAAAGTTTTGTAATCGGCGGAACAAGGGTAGGCTTATCAAAGCATGATGCAGAACTTATTATTGGAATTAGTTGTGGAACTGATGAGATCAGGCAAAGAGTAGATGAGTATCGTAATCCTGCATGGGTAATGCGATGTTTCGGTAATGATATTCAAGCAAAACCAAGACAATATCAGTCTTTGTATAAACTTCTTGTTCTTTTAAAGTTAAAGGAGGTTGTGAGGCAACAGTACGATGAATCTTGTCGCGATGTGGCTAGATTAGTTTGTTGTTATCTGCGGGTTGCTCTTTTATGTACAGTTCGAAGCTCAGCTGTTCCATGGCATTTGACAATGTACCTGAAAAACTTTTCAAATATTTGCAAATACAACTGGAGTACTTTTATAGTTGACCAATTGAAGAGTCAACTTAAGAGAAGCAAGCAGCTGAAGTCTGGTGGTTGCGCTATGATATTGCCGGTACAATTATTGCAATTATTCATTTTCAATACGATATTTGGTTTAGATTATTTTACTGTTTTTAGACAACGTTTAACTGATTTAATATTTTTTTACTTCTGGTTATGCGAGCATACAAGGATTGTTAAACCAATATATCCATCTGCTTTTCCTCGCTTCCTCAAATGGGATACGAATGCACTGCATGTTGCAATCTTAAGTGATAAACTGACTTGTAAAACCAAGGTTATATTTGCTAAGTATAGTTTATTCTTGAATATATATATTTCATTTTATACTTAATTTGTGATTATATTTTTATTGAATATAGGTTTTTACGGAAGAGCCTAAAGCTACGACAGATGAAAATGAGCAGCTCTTAGAAGTTCATCGTTTCAGATGTGCAGAAACAAGCTCAAGGTTAGGAGAAAGTGGAACACCTGCTACTGATGGAAGGGTGTCATCTGGTATTGAAATTGGAGCAAATGAATTGCAAACAGAGTTAAATATTGCGGGGAGGCAGAGTGATATTTTTCAGAATTCATCTTCAAAAGGGTTCGAGGTTGGGTTTAGTTCAAAAGCAAAGAAGAGTTTTAAGGTTGAATGCCCATCGTTCGATATTGGTTTTGACAGAGATTTATCTGCTGGGGTGGAATTCATTGACTGTGAGGATCCAGTTATGAACGTTTGTAAAGAAATTAATCGTGAAGCTGGAAATGTTGTCGATGTGGAGAATGTAGATATGGATGTTAATATGAAGGATACGGGAGAAGGCAATGTTGTTGTAAATGAGAACATGAATTCACATGAGAAGATGAATGCACCTGTCAGTGAGGTTAATCAGTCTACCAGAGTTCATGATTATGTGGCTCAATAGGAATGCAGAAAAAGATTCTAGATGTGAGGGTACGTTGTGATCAAGAATTGATAGAAAATGATACAAAAATTCTAAAGTTGAAGACAACAAAGGATGAGTATGCTAAAAGGATTGAGGATTCTGATTCTGAGTTGATTAGTCTGAAGAAGAAGCTTGAAGATGAGAGTGAAAAATTCGAGCAACAATTGAGAATTAAAGACGAAGTCATCATAGGTCTGAAAGCTGAGAATCAACGATTGAGCAAGAATCTAGAAATCACATCTGAATTGTGTTCAAAATATTTGATTGAAGATGAGATTATTCAAGCTGCATTTGACAATACTGCAGAGAAATATATATTGATGAACAATTTGTTGATAAGGGAAAGATACTTGATGTTAATTTAAATGAGGAACTATTAAAGTCTTGTGAGAAGACGCCTAAGCAGATAGTGCAGAAGAAGACAACGTGGACATCTCCAAGCTCATTAGTTGACAGAATTAAGGAAAGAACAATAGTAGACGACCGGAAAACTATCACAATATCCCCTCAACCACTGACAAAAGAACTTGTTGAGGTCCATGAAATCAACGATGACGATGATGATGCATCGAAGAATGTAGTCGTGGATAACAAACCAAAAGGAGTGTCCAGGTATCCTTTCAACAATAAATTGGCAATTGTGAGGAAATCTTCTACATATGTTAGAGAACGGATATTCTCAGAGCTAAAGAACAATGGTCCATAGTAAGTAAATAGTATTTAGTACTTAATTCTTTTATAAGTATTTATATATAATATTTGTTGAGAAATTAGTGCATATTGCAGTTGCATTGTTTGGCACACTGATATACCACTAGCTGATGTGTTAGTACAGATGTTGATTGATATTCTAAATAATGGAAATATTACAAGTCATGTATATATTGTCCATAACTCTATCGTACTATAGAATACAATAAATACATATTAAATTGGTTTGTTCTTTTATACGATAATAATTTGCACACTTTTAGGTAATCAATGCATGGGATGATATGTTACGATATGTTCTATACAAAACGAGGCCAGTATTTAGATGTGTGAGAGTATTTACTGCTACATGCTGGGTATTTTACACAATCCTTTAACTGTTTTATGAAAATACTTGATTTATCTGTTTAAGTTACATATTATCTATAAGTTTATTGTTATAATTTATTTTGTAGGCAATGATTACCAATCGTAATATTTCCAGACAGAAACCTTTCTACTCCCCGATAGAGAAAGTTATTGAGGATAGCTTAGATAAAAGCATTTTTTTTATTCCCAATAAATGTAAGTGAAATGGGTTCATCAAGTGGTTTAAAAGCAGTTGACCATTGGACACTTCTAAAACTTGATCTGACCACGAGGGAATGGACATTTTATAACTCTCTTCCGCCAAGAACAAAAGCGCATGAAGATACATGCATGATGGAGTCCTTAAATGTTGTAAGTTTCTCGAATGTTAGATTTGTATTTGCATTATATAGTTTAATGCATTGTATTTATCATTTTAATGATGCATTGTTTGGTTTTTTGTATGTTGTCAAATTATTAAAAGTGAAGTTTGTAGATGCAAGATTGGTCAGTCTATTCAAAGCAAAGCAGCGTAATCATCCATTCTTAAAAATGTCGTTCAAATACCCAACTCCAGCTGATACTTGGAGACAGGGATCTGATTCAGTAGACTGCGGTGTGATTGTTTGCAAGGAAATAGAATTTATTTATAAAGGTGAAGATCCGTAGTCGGGTGAATTTGGCAAACTGGCCGCAAGCACGATGCAAGCTAGAAATGTGGAATCTTTCGTTGACCTGATGCATATGACTTTTGAATAACTAGATTTGTTGAATTCTAGACAATTCACACTTTGCTACTCATTCCAGTTCTTTGTTTTGCTAAATTATGATTATCATTTTGTTTGTTTTTTTATAAACACTGAGTACTTGTTTTGAAAAAAACTAGTTGAACTATTAGCCATTTTCATTACTCATGAATTGGCCTTTTTCTTTTGCAATATAAGATGAATTGTGGAATTTATATTTTTGTTGTTATTAATTGATGTAATTTACATGGTAATTCTTCATAATTCTGTTTTTTCAAAAAATACATGATTATCTTTTTATAAAAAATCTGGTAACTAGTCATCTGTGGCCTAAGTCTGTATTTTGATTACTAAGTTGCACCTGCATACAAAATAAATTTGCAAATTTTTCAATAAAAGTACGTTCCCCATGTTCCAGTCAAAAAATTTGTTTCAATGTTGCAAAATGGAATGGTCATATTCTACTGCACATGCACAAACAAAACTTTAGTGATGTAGAAAAAGTTATTTGTCATCAATATAAATGTATGCTTTGTTACATATAAGAACAAGACAGTATTATATGCACATTGAATTCATAACATTGAATTGATTAACTATGGATACAAACATGTAAATGAAATTTCTTTCTATTCTAATATATGGGTAAACTATAATTATGAAGACACTAGTTTAGCATATCAAAATGAATTACATTAGTTGTATTACATAAAAACACCTAAGAATATGACATTCAGCATATCGACAAAAGAACAACAAAAGCACTATGAAAGGAAATACTTAATAAATACATGCATACTTAAAATGCTACAAATACTGCATAAAGTAATAAACTACTATCATCTACACTGTATGTCTAAATTACAGTGAGGTGATACAAGAGTCTCTATGTACTTGTAGGATTTTGCACAACCTGGCCACGATTCAATCCCCTCCATCCTTCGAAAGTTCCTTGTAACAACGTCATATGAGAAAAACATACCGTAAGGCTTAACACTAAACATTAGTTGTGTCCTTGCGGTGTTCAAGTAACATATTGGCTCGAGTGCAAAATGGTCTGGCAAATTTTCTTCCCTGAATATTGTAAAGGTAGACCAAGTTCTAACATCAATCGAATAATTTAGAATATGCACTTCATTAAAATAGCGACTGACACCAAACTCATCGACCGAGAGGCGATCAGCATATACCGCAAGGTTGTTGTCGTCAAGCCCCTCCAGCTTACAAGTCCATGGCTGAAGTATAAAAGCAGGCACATCAAACTGCTCATAGACTCGGGGTTTGCAATCAAAAGTTACAATTGCATGACCATTCCATGTTTATACTTTCCATTGAAAAAGTCCCCTAACATAAAATGCATTTTCACAAGGAGGACATTAGCTTGGAAACGGAGGTAGCGAAGACAAGAAGTTCAAATTTCTAGAGTACAACATAATTGAAGAAATGTACCCTTATAATTGAAAAAATGGGAAACTCGCATAATCAAAAAATAATTATGTAGAACATTATATCCAAGACCAAAATATGCACGCTCTTCTCCTAAATAAGGTCTTAAGTTTTCTAGCACGGGAGGTAAAATGAGGTTTTGATTTGTACAAGGGTTTGACAAAATAAAATCATCAGAAGTGTTGCAAATCAAAATTAACCCGTTGTAAGACCCGAGAACCTCAAAATCATCTGAATCTTCTCTTATAAATCGCCTCGTAACAGGCTCACCATATCCGTCCGTCAGGTAACAAACTGGTGGGCTAGAAACCTGATTCTTGTGTATGAAGGAGTATTTTTGCATACTTTTGACACGATCCAGTTGAGAATCGACAAAAGATTTAGAAGATATTAACTGATTTCAATATATGTTAACACACTTCATTCGACAAAGGGGTTTTGAATCTAATGAGTTAAGAAATTGGTCTCTGATTTCGGAGGGGATGAACATCTGATTGACATTGTTGTTCATTGTTTACTGGTGAGTAATGGAAATGTTTATGAGATATCTTTTGTGAGATGTATAGTTTTGCATGTTTCAATAAATAGAATGTGAAAAGTCACAAGTTTTCTTTAAAAACCTTTCGACTTCCATCATTTGAATGAATGTGTCTATTCTTGTTTTAATGGAAGCGGTTCACGATGGAGTAAAATTAATTAATTTGAAACAATTAATAGGAAACATATCCCGCCAAATATATATATATATATATATATATATATATATATATTATTCTTCATATTTTTTATGTGTTAATATACAATATTCTATAATATATCTCAGTTCATAGCAAAGTAATGAAATTAAGTGTGTAAATTTGTTTTTTTTTTTTTGTTTTTTTCGTTTACTTAATTGTATAAACTGATGTATCATATAACGTTTTTTAGTTATCCTCATGTTATAGTGCATATATGTTGCAAAATAATATGATGATAAATAATTATGTTGTAAACAAAAAAAATTACAAATAAATGAAAAATAACAACTACTTTTAATTATAGATAATAAATCCAATATAAATGATACATCAGAAAAAATGTTCAACTATTTTGATATAACTAAAAAGGACTTGGAGATACAAGACTCTGAATATACTTAAATGCATGTTGAACGTCATATGTCATTTCATATTCTTCGCTAAGTTGAAACGTTTTGGCAATTGTATCATAGCAATAGTAGTCTCCCCATGGTTGGACAAGAAAGAGTATTTTGGTTCTATCTAAGTTCAGGAAGGATATTGAGGATATATGATATTTGTTTGGTAATAGAGTTTTTCTGAAGATCATAATACTTGACCATGTAGGAACTTCTTTTGAGTAATGGAGGATATGCATCTGAAAGAAAAAATTACTATAAAAACTATCTTCCAGTGCGCTCAAACTACTACATTAGACTGCAATTGTATTGTCATCCAACCCCTGGACTTGTAAGTTCCATGGGTGATACTTAAAATCTGGAATGGTAATTAATGAATAAATACTAATCTCTATATCAAATGTAGCCAACCTATGATCACCACGGCCAAAACTTAAATTCCAATGAAAGAGATCACCGACAAAAAAAGTATTTGCACATGGATAATTATCAAAAGGGAACGAAGGAAGTGTTGACCACAAATTAGAATTACGTGAGAAAATACTAACCTCGGTCACTCCACCAGTTTCAGCCCAAAGATCTGCAATTCTCATTATGATGTAATCATTGGAATTTTTAACATAACCAAACCCAAGCTACATCGTGTCCCTTGGAAAATGATATCGATAGATTCGGCACAATTATATATTGTTTAGTAGTGGGGTTTTGAATAGTATATTGGTCTTTAGTATTGCAGAATAATACTAGATCGTTATAGCTACCCAATACCTCGGATTCTTCGTCATTCTTTGCTATTTGCCTATAAACGTAATGAGATCCCTTCCAAAATTGTAATTCATAAGATATTGGTGGACTAGCAACATGGTATTTATGTATCAATGAAAAATGATTACCTGCTTTCATATTGAACAGATGTGCTTCTACAAACCACTTAGAACATATTATTGAGTTCCATATTCTTGAAATACCTTTATATTTTGATAGAACTTTTGAAAGAAGGACAATAGAATAGAAATAGTAATTTCGTCAAGAAGATTTTCTATCATTCTAAAATTCTCCATATTGGTAGATTGAATTTTTTGGCAATGAGATATAAGCTGTTAGAAGGATTTGAGAGTTATTAATAGATAAACTGAAATTTATAGATTATAAATGATAATTAGTGAGGGAGAAACGTTTTCAGGATCGTGGACACGTACATAGTGGAGATAATGGATAGCCGTTTTTTATAAAAAAAAATTTATATCTCTTAGAACGTTTTAAATCTCGTAGTAACTGTAGTCTTCAACTGTGTAGATCTTCAAGTATTTATAGACTTCTGAACATCAAGAATAGTTTGTTATCCAACTAACTTTCTTGATAACTAACTCTTAACTGTTTCTTCTTATCCATCCACGCATTTTAGTTAATAAGTTATTCCATAACTAACTCTTCAATATACGATCTTATCCTTGTACGCGTTTCTGACTTTAAGTAACTTCCTTATTTATGCGCACTTGTCTAGTCTTCCATATTTAGATAAATCTTCAGTCTTCTCTTTACTTATCTTGTCTTGCGAGTCTTCTTATCTTTAGTAGTAGACTTCTGTGTAGAATTAATCTATACTATACTAGTCATATCAATCTAATTTTAACAAGACTATTACATTACATTACATTACATTAAGCTTTATAATTCAGCTTAGTCACCTTAAATTTATACATCAATATTAACAAAAACATATGAGCTTCTATACAACAATTATTCGCTCATCATAAAACCTAATAAAAATATAACACAATACTTATAAATCGTACTAGTCTTTTCTTTCTTTCATACTTAAACTTTCTTTCTTTTCTGTTCTTTCCTGTTGTACTCTATTGATCTTGTCATAAGACGACTTTCATAACTAGATCAGTCAACACTTAGAAATATATTCAATTCCACTTTTTGGCTTATCAAAACTACTTATCTTTTCATCAATTAGGACTTATTTTAGGATTCATATCCCAACAATTTCCCCCTTTTTGATGAAGCCAAAACTACTTGAAATATTTAAAAGTTGGTAGATCAGTTAAGTAGTTATCTTCTCAAAATGTGTTATCTTTTCATTCATTCAGTAACATCAAGTAGATTGCAATTACTTATAAAAAATGAAATAGAAATAAGTAAAACACTTACAGATTCATTCACTGATGTTATCAACATCTGGATTAGGAATGCAGAATGCATCAAGAACTCTTCTGTGAATGTCAGAAATATGATCTTCGTTGTCTATCTTCTCCTTCTCGAGCAATTCTTCTTCAAACTTCTTCACCTTGTTGAAGTCGATTCTTTTTCCAGATCCAAGAAGTGGAGTTTCCCACTTAGGAAAATCAGGAACTAATATATTGTAGCCAACATCAGTAGCAATGTGCATGATCAAGTTCCATAGGTTCTTATCTTCAGTTTCCATGAAGTTGTCAAACACAGCATATAACTCTTCTTTGTTGTCTGCATCTCCAAACTTCCTTATAATCCAATGATCAATTTCCCATTTCAATTTGACAACATTTCAAGCATCTCTATGCTCATTGTCAATGAACTTATCAATATGGGCATCCTCAATCAAATCTAGATTTGCTTTCATCTTTTGCAACCTTTTGATGTGTTTACCTAACAACTTCTTGTTAGCATAACGATTATCTTCAACCTTTTGCTTCTTATGAAGAACTTCAACTTCTTCATCATCAATACCAGCAAGTATTTATCCTAATACTTCTTTCTTCTTCTCAAGATCAAGTTTCCTCTTGACTTGTCTTGTTCTGAGTTGAACATCTTCAATAGCAATAGATTTACCTTTTATCAATCTCTTCTGCTCTTCAACACTTGCACTAGTCTGCTCTAGATCTACTTTCTTCACTAGTCTTCTTATTTTCGGTCTACTAGTCTCTTCAGCAACAAGATCAGTCATAGTAGCAGTTTTCACATCTTCAATCTCAATCTCTTCGCCCTTTTTTGCTTCATCACTTACCTTAAGAGTAAAAAGTGAGGTGAATCGAGTCATTTCTTCCTTGACAGCTTGCTTCATCATCTCAGCAGTTCTATCAATTTGTTGTTGATGACTCTTGTCTTGCATCAACTTATCTAACTGAGTAGCAACTAACTCCAGTTTCATAGTAGAGAAGTTCAATTCATTCTTGAAATGATTCGCAGTTAAATGCAGTAACCTGTTTTGTTCTGTCATTTCAGTCATTAGAGCTCGTGCTTGCACCAATTGCTCATAAGCTTCTCTTCGTTGCTCATCTGCAATTTCAATTTTTACCCGATAGAGTCTCTCCATCTTCTTTGACTCTTGAGCTAAAACTTTGGTGAACTCAAGTGAACTCTTTTTAGAATATTCAACTTGACTATGCAAGAACTCTTCCAACTGAGTAAACATTTCTTGTCTAAATGTAGCATCCATCTGGTTTACTTCATCTACAATTAGAGCTTTTGAATTCTCAACAAGAGACATATTATGATCTGTCAGAGCCTTCTTCACATCCGACTTCAAGAACTCATCTATTGAAGACTTAATTAAATTCTGCAAGTCTTTCTTCAACTCATCAATAGATGCGGACGACACTGATTGCACCAGCATGAGATCAGTCTCCATAGGAATAACTTCAGACATTTCCATTTCTTCAAGAATTGGAATATCAACCAACTCGTCTTCCATCTCTATAGTTAAGACCTCGTCTTCAACCATCTCAGGAAGATCATCAACTCGCTCAATAATAGGACAGTAAGGTATAATGGCTAACCTTGCTTCCCTTGCTCTTCTTTCAGCATCTTGTTGTTCCTGCTGAACCAATTGAACTAACTTGGCAGTATAAGCACAGGTTTCAGACGGAAAATACTTCTCAAACTGTCTGGTAATTTGACCAACATTGCATCGAGGGTCAGGTACATGCTCCACTTGGAATTCAAATATCATTCCACGCAATTGATCAGATCAATTATCCAAATCAATAATCGGATCAGTATGCATGAAATCATCTTCAGAATATTGAATGCCAACTTTCGGATAACTCGAAGATAAAAAAACATCATCAGCAATGTTAAGCATCTTCTTGATAAGATTAGTTAAGGCCTTAGGTGAGAGTAGTTCAGAATGCTTTCTGACTCCACTTGTCTCCTTCTGTTCCATCTCCCAATCTTGAAAATTGGAGATTCCACCCATTCCGGAAACAACTTCAAAGAAATCTTCACACGGTCCTTCTCTTAGAGCAACCCATGTGCAGATTCGGATCAGCTTCTCATAGGTTTCAGAATCAACATCTATCTCAATAGACGACAACTTCTTTTTCAAGTTTTTAGTCATCTGTGCCTGGAGTCTCTTCACCCTTACGCACATCGGATAATGAACTAAGTCTGGAAATCTATTCGAGAGAGGGCTCTAAGTAAGTGGGGTCCTTAACTCAGTAGTTGAAGTGTCAACTAGTCGAGTTCTCTGAATAGATGGGTTAGAGGGGTCAACATATTCTGTTGTGGGAGTATGAGTAATTTGGATGGTGGTTTCTTGGGGCTTTAACGTGGCTAGGTTTGGTATTACAACTGTCGAAGTATCAGCTGTAGCATATATTGTAGTGTCTTGGCTAATGTTCGAATCCAATGGTTGAACATTCAAAGGAGTGGTTCGGGAAAAAGGTTTGGCACGAGATCGAAGTGATCTTACCTTGGTTTTCACCGGAAGATTTAGAGGAGGAGGAATGGAAGTAGCAAGAGTAGACGTACTAACCTTTTCAGTCGACTCTACTGGTGGAGAACTGGTCTCAACCATCACCAGTCTGTAAGGTTCCTCAATCACAGCTCCTTCTTCTTCCTCTCTATCTGACTCTGTTCCCTCAGAATCTTCAGCTTCAATCATAGCCTCTTCTGACACATAGTTAACCAGTGCACCACTGGTTCCAGCTTGTGCTTCGTCTTCTTCAGCACTAGACGATGCAGCTTCTAACATAGCATCTCTTGGGTTTATTCTTATTTACCCACGCTCTTGATTCCTTTCACTGGTCTGTCTTTCAATTGCGTCCTTCTTCAAATAATACTTAAGAACATGAAAGGGCTTTCCTTTGCTCCAGTCCTTCTTGTTCGGTAGCAAGACGAGTAGCAAAATACTTAGCTTATTCCCAAAGCTGACAGCATCAGATACCACCTACTCTCTTCAGTCGGTATCAACCTTAACATTTTTAGCAAAATACATCAATCGATCAAAAAACAACTTCGGCTAGTTCCTTCAGTGATGCCATCATAGATAATAGCAATCACTCTCGCTTTCTAAAGAGTTACAGAATCATAACTCCCAATTACACCAAGCAACATCATGCTTGCAATGTCGAGAAGCGTCTTGTATTTCGGCAAAAACTCCTTCTTCTTCACTGACGGGATATTTCCATCATGATTAAGCTTCAATTTCTTTCCATAGAAGGTACTTAAATACCTTAAATCTTGACCAGCAGCATATTGTTCGACATTAATCGAACCAGAAGGTAGACGTAATGTTTTGAAAACCACTTCTCGAGTGATCTCCACTCTGCTTCCACCAACATAGGCTTCGACTGAGTCTCCTAGGCGAGCGGCAGTAGCGAAGAACTCCAACACTTCTTCCTCAAAGACGACCTCAGGAACAACTTCCAAATAGGGTTTCAGGCCGCATCTCAAACACTTGAGGAGGATCTCCATGTTGTCTTCAGTGTGCCTCCCCTTGAAGAACACTGAGCTCTCCACATGCACCTTCCCTTCAGTAACATACTTGCCTAGATCGAACCTAGCTTGCATGTTAGTTCGAACATCATACATAGAGACGATCGACATTTTTATCACATAGTATTCCAGAGAGATAACAAGAGAGTTTGATTTGCAAGAAATTAGGAAAGTTGAGTGAATTGTGAGGAGTGATTTTAGGCGAATTTGGTTTTGATACAACACGATTTTTGAATCAACGGTTGAGATTGATGAAATCAATCCAATCGGAAATAAACTCTTGGTATTCAGTTACGTAATTGAGGTTATTATGTGTATTAGTGTTGAATGCTTTGGAATCCGCCTTTGTTATTGGTTAGAGGAGTGGGGTGTACTCATCTGACCTAGTCCAGTTGGTTTAGGCAGGAACTGGGTGCATACACCTCATTTAAATGGAGTGTATATATCCAGTTTTAGGGTTTTTCCAAAAAATTCGCAATTATACAAATACCCTTAATTAAGTTTGAACACTTAGTGAATTCAAATCACAAGAGAACTTATTTGGTCTGTTCGAGTCTATTCATAACAGACTAGTAGACTGTTTTGCACTAGACGAGTTCCCCCTTCGACTGTGCTTGTCTATCTGAATGACGAACATCAACATGTACCTGTTTCTTCTTATGCGACGAATGAGAGTAGATACAAGTAGTAGAGTAACATAATTATAATGAATATCTATCAAATACGGAACTTAAGATTTCGATCAAGATGACTTTTAACAAACTTAAGAGTCAACATAAGGATATTTAAGAAATCATAGATTCCCCCTTAAATGTTTATTCTCTTAGTATTACCCTCAGCTTTACCAGCTTCCTCATCGGGTTGTTTGGTCATCTTGTCTGACCTTGTTTACCTGACTTGTTTACGAGTAGACGAGTGCTCTATTTTTGTGGTACCTTGTCTGTTCTCCTTACTTCTTTATGATTTACCTGTCTGGTTAGTACACAGCTATATACAGGTAGGGTCAAGATCAATTAGTCCTAGACTAATGCATAATTCTCTAAATCGAGCTTCAACTAATGGTTTTGTAAAGATATCAGCTCTTTGAATATCAGTGTGAATCTTTTTCATGCGAATATTTTTCTTTTCAATATGATCACGTATAAAATGATGTTTCACATCAACATGCTTACAACGTGTGTGTAGAACAGGATTTTGTGTAATGGCAATAGCACTGTTACTGTCACAAAATATAAGAACATTTGATTCAATGATATTATAATCTCTAAGCTGTTGAATGAGCCAAAGTAATTGACTACAGCAGCTACCAGCAGCCATGTACTCGGCTTCAGTAGTAGAGGTAGCCACACTAGTCTGCTTTTTCGAAAACCATGAAATGAGCTTTGTGCCTAAAAATTGACAAGAACTAGAAGTAGATTTCCTATCTATTCTACAGCCACCAAAATCAGAATCAGAGTAGCGACTTAGAGATAAATCATCATTCGAAGGATACCATATGCCACGATTGATGGTTCCTTTCATATATTTCAGTATCCGTTTAGTGGTTTCCATATGACTCTCTTTTGGATTAGCTTGAAATCGAGCACATACGCCAACAGAAAATGCAATATCAGGTCTACTAGCAGTCAAGTACATTAATGAACCAATAAGACCACGATAATATGATTGATCAGAACATTTACCGTTCTCGTCTGGATCCATCCTGTAGGTGGGTAGCATTGGTACTCCAGAAGATTTGCAAGTTTTAATACCATACTTGTCAAGTAGATTTCTAGTATACTTGGCTTGATTTATGAAAATCCCATCGGGAGTTTGTTTTACTTGAAGTCCAAAAAAATAAGTCATTTCTCCCATCATTGACATTTCAAACTTACTTTGCATGAGTGTTGAAAAACTTTCACTCAACTTTTTGTTGGGTGATCCGAAAATGATATCATCCACGTAAATTTGAACAAGTAGGATATCCTTACCTTCTTGTCTTCTGAATAAGGTTCTATCGACCTTGCCCTTGGTAAAACCATTTTCTAATAGAAATAGAGAAAGAGTATCATACCATGCTCTTGGAGCTTGTTTCAATCCGTATAAGGCTTTATTCAACTTGTACACTTGATTGCCTTTCACCTCGAAGCCTGGAGGTTGTTCTACATATACTTCTTCCGCAAGAATACCGTTAAGAAATGCACTTTTAACATCCATTTTATATACAGTAAACTTCATATAAGCAGCATATGCAAGAAACAATCTAATGGCTTTTAGTCTAGCAACACGTGCATAAGTTTCATCATAATCTATGCCTTCAGCTTGTGAATAGCCTTGGGCTACTAGTCTAGCCTTATTTCTAATGACTACATCATTCTCATCTTTCTTATTCTTGAAGATCCATCGTGTGCCAACTACATTATGGTGTTTTGGTCTATCGACAAGTTCCTAGACGTCGTTTCAAACAAACTAGTTCATCTCGTCTTGCATAGCGATGATCCAATTACTATCAGCCAATGCCTCATTAATAGTCTTAGGCTCGATAGATGAAAGGAAACAACACCAGCAAAACATAGATGGACTGGCTGTTCTTGCGACTCAAAGAGTTGTCGTCTAGTCTTCACACCAATAGTAGAGTCACCAATGATATTTTCAGTATCATGAGCAGATTTCCATGTTTTTCTAGTCTTAGCATGTATACTATCATCATCTAAATCAGTTACGGCATCATGCATTTCAACATCATTTGTATCAGAATATTTAATAGGAGTAGACGAGTCAACTAGAGCAGGCATGTCAGCTGGTCTAGTGGACTTACCTTGAGCACTTACCTTCTCCTTATCATCTGACTTGAGGGCTTTCATAAATGGATTGTAGGCTTGAACAGATTCGTACACATCTGATTCTTTATCAGTTTCGATTGATAGATCAGTTACTTTCTTACTGATCTGGTCGGTAGACGAGTCCTGCCGAGATTCATCGAAAACAACATGTGGTGTTTCTTCCACACATAGAGTTGAGTAGTTGAATACTCTAAATGCTTTACTAGTCGAGGAGTATCCTAAGAATATCCACTCATCTGCTTTAGCATCAAACGCATTCAACTTACTTTTCCCATTGTTATGGATGAAACACTTACAACCAAATATATGGAAATATGAAATTCTGGGTTTTCGACCTTTCAATATCTCGTAGGGCATCTTACCTAGTGCTTTATTGATAGCACTTCTGTTCTGGGAGTGGCATGCAGTATTGATCGCCTCTGCCCAAAACTTTTGAGGAGTATTGTACTCAGTCATCATGGTTCTACAGGCCTCCTTGAGAGTTCTATTACGTCGTTCTGCAACTCCGTTTTGTTGAGGTGTCCTTGCTGCACTAGTAAGGTGCTGGATACCACGTTTAGAACAAAAATCTTTGATATAGCAGTTAATGAATTCAGTACCCTTGTCATTACGAATCTTGACAATGGACTGATTCTTCTCAACTTGAATCTTCTTCAACAGATCAGGTAGAAGAGTTTGTGTATCACTCTTCTTGTGTAAGAAGACTACCCAAGTGAACTTAGAATAGTCGTCTACCACAACAAGTGTGTACCTTCTACCGTTCAAGGTTGGAGGAGTAGTTTGGCCATGTAGGTCCATATGTAGTAGTTCTAGGACTCTACTTGTTGAGAGAGTTAGAATAGATTTAAAGGAACCTTTTACCTGTTTACCTTTCTGACAAGCATCGCATACATGTGACTTGTAATAGATTTCGTTAGGTATACCTTCAACAAGGTAGTCTCTTGCAATCTTATTAATCACCTTAAAGTTCATGTGACAAAGGCGTCTATGCCAAAGCCAACTGGCCTCTTTAGGATTCTTACTAAGAAGGCAAGTATCCCTTGGACAGCTATTCCAATTCACACTATATACGTTGCCTTGTCTTATGCCGATGAGTAGTACAGTATGAGTCCTTTTGTCTATGATCTCGCACTTTCGGCTTTTAAACTGCACTTTGTAACCTCGATCACAGAATTGAGAAACAGATAATAGATTATATTTCAAACCTTCTACGTAGGATACGTCTTGTATCTCTACATCTCCATTTCTGATGTAGTCAAAGCCTTTTGTAATGGCCATAGAGTTATCACCGAATATAACCCTAGGTCCTTCTTGCTCGCAGTAGCTCGATAGAAGAGCCTTAGTACCAGTCATGTGGTGCGAACAACCACTATCTATGTACCAAGTTTTTCCTACTGAGCCACCCTTCTTATACAAGTCGAGTCGACCCTGCAATGATGATATTTAATAACTTAGGTACCCTCCTTGTCTATTTGGGTCGTGGGGGGTTAGTAGAGTTCAGAGGAATCCAAATATACATAGGATTTTTGAATAAGTTGGACCTCTTAAACTTTCTACCATGCTTGTTACAGAATAAGACCATGTTGTCCTTGTCTGGCCTATCATCAGACCTTGGGTCTACTCGACTGAGGTAGCCTTTCGACTTAACCTCTACTTGAGTAGGCATGGGCCTTTGATAGTCAGAGTAGGGCTTGTATGCATTTGGGCCATACGGTTTATAGACATGTTTAGGTCTTTTCTCTCCAATGGTATCGTAAGATAAAGGTGGAGGATATAAGACATGTTGAATACGATATTTGGGAGCCACATTCCTAGGTCCACTCGAGTAGAGCTGAGACTGTCTTATGAAAGGAGGTCTAGGCTCTTTCCAACTAGTTTGTACTCGTCTAGAACTCGTCTCCTCAGGATACCAATCATCGTATATGACCTGGTTTGGTCGTCCACGGATAGTGGTCCTCTTTCGACTTGTTCTAAACGGAACAGGTCTGTTGTCAACATTCTTTTTACCACCTTTGGTAATCGGAGTGTTAACTATAGTCTGTTTGTGTACAACACCATTGGTTGTGGTTCCTGTATCGTATTCAATTGGTTTTTTTCCTTTATCATGTGTCAAAGAGCTTGAACCAACATCAGTAGGGTTCTTAATGACATGAGTAGGCGAGTCAAATGTATATGCACCTAACCCAGTCTTGTCATCTGGAGCCCTATACCTATCTGACAGTTTTTTATTAATCACTGAGGATTTAACCAAGTCAGTAAGTTTAAGGTCTAGATTTACGACCTTAGTCTCCAAGAACTTATTGCGTTCTTCAAGCTTTTTGCACTTGTTCTTTAAAACATTGAATTCATTCGTCTTAGTAGCATGTGTCTTAAGTAGGTCTTGATACAACTTGTCTGTCAACGCACACTTGTCTTTGAGTTGTCTCAACTCTTCTTTCAAGCGTTCGTTTAGGAGTGTTATATTAGGATCTACTTTAGACTGTGCTTCCTTGAGATCAATGATTTCTTGTTTTAAAATGATGTTCTCGTCGCTGACTTCAATGAATGCCTTGTTAGCAAGTAGGAGGTCTTCTTCAGTCACACCAGTAGAGTGATGAAGACTACTCCCTACACCACTATCGGTAGTATCACTTTCATCAGAATCTGATTCATCACATGATTGAAAAGAAGTAGCAGATGATACCTCTTGTTCAGTTTTTGCCATGCAGCACAGGCCATCATCCACTATGAACGATTCTACTTCATCATGATCAGAAGGGTAACTAGATGAAGACGAAGGTAACTCGTCTGAATCCGTCTCAAAGTCATCATTAGCCATCATTGCCTTCTTACCCCTGTTGTATCTTCGTTCACGTCTTGATTTACGTTCCTTTCGATCATCAGTACTCAGGTCCGAACATTCGTAAATGTAATAACCTGATTTCTCACAATTATAGCAAAGTAGATCGTTAGTAGACTTTTTCTCAGGAGAGTCATCCCTTCTCTTATCTCGTCTATCAGAACGTCTAATCTTCCTATCCTCAGAGTTCCTATCTCGCATGTTTCCTTTCGAGACCTCAGCTCTTCTTTCGGATGAGTTTTGATCTCGTCTGGTCTCAGACGAGTCCTTGTCACCAGAACCTCTAAAGTGTTTGTAAAAGCGCTTATATCTACCGTATCGCTTGTTCAGTTTGTCGAACTTCCTAACCATAAAGTTCATCTAATCTTTCAGACTTAGATCAGTCTTATCTAACTCGTCTTTTATGCTAGCAGACTTAGTCTTAGACTTAGACCTATCTATTCTAGAGCTCTTAGACGAAGTAGACTTAAAAGCAACATTTTTCAACACAACATTCTCTCTATCACTACTGGCTATAGGATCATCCTCATCTAGATCGAACTCATGCGCCTTAACAGTTTGGAACATTGTCTCAGCAGTCCATTCATCAATGTCCTGAGTATTCTTGATGATCATCTTGACCATCTTCCATCTAGCATCAAGACTCTTTATAATTCTCAAATTAATTTCACGATTCGTATATGACTTACCAAGCACTTCCAAATCATTCATGACACGTGTGAAACGAGTATCTTACTGGTCAATATTTTCACCAGCCTTCATCTTAAATGATTCGAACCTCTGAACAGCAGTGGACAAGTTGCTTTCCTTGATCAGGGTAGTCCCTTCACAAATCACAGCAAGTCGATCCCACATCTCTTTAGCAGTTTTACATTTTAATACTTTTCCCAGATACTCATTGGGAAGGGTATGTAAAATGTAGTTCTTTGCTAAACTGTCCAAGTTGTTCTGCCTCATTTCTTCAGAAGTGAGTTCAGACCTGGGTTTAGGGACGAGCGCGCCAACAGCTTTTGACGGGTCCAAGGCAGCAGTGTTTTGAACCATCGTCACGACTGGTCCTTCTTTAATAACAGACACCATCAAATCATGAGTTGAGCTGAAAATGGCTTCCATCCTCAGTTTCCAGTAATCGTAGTCCTGAACAGAGAACTTGGGTAGTTTATTAGCACTAATTTCCATTGCCATAATTTTAAGAAGATTAATATCAAGATATAGCAAGAAAATCAAAGATACAAGGATTTCAAGAACAGTGATAATAACAGGTACAATCAAGAACCAGGACTTCCCTCAAAGTCCGTATGGGTAATCAAGAAACAGCAGTCCAATGAACTACTGCTCTGATACCACTTGTAGGTCCCTAGTTGAGTTGATAATATTGAGTAAGCTAGGAAAACGTCTAGAGGGGGGTGAATAGACTTTTCAAAATCTTTCAATATATCAAAGTACACAATGCGGAATTATCAAATTTATCAATGAGCCCAACAATTTATACTCAACTAATTTCGAATTGAACTTCTGTATGAACACTTAACTTGTCTATTCTATATGCAATTAATCAATTAACAAGTAATCAACTAAACACAAATAAAACAGTAAAGTAAACAACACAAGATTTATAGTGGTTCGACAACTTGTCTACATCCACTCTCACAACTCCAATTGCGAAAATCTTATTACTCTTCTCTTCGAGCAGTGTGTTCTTGTGGCTTTAAGTCCCAAGAAATAAGACTTTGATCTTATCGATAACACTACCAAGTGTTTCTTCGATCTAACTAGCTATTTTACAAGTAACTATCAACTTGAACAAAAAAACTATAAAAGTAAAACTTCTCTTTGATCCAGTAGTAGCCTTCTTCGAAATTTGACTTGACTCTTGGCTTCAACTTTCTGGACTTTAACTCTGCGATTTTCTTCTTCGCTTCGAATATCTCTTATAACGTTTTAAATCTCGTAGTAACAGTAGTCTTCAACTGTGTAGATCTTCAAGTATTTATAGACTTCTGAACATCAAGAATAGTTTGTTATCCAACTAACTTTCTTGATAACTAACTCTTAACTGTTTCTTCTTATCCATCCACGCGTTTTAGTTAATGAGTTATTCCATAACTAACTCTTCAATATACGATCTTATCCTTGTACGCGTTTCTGACTTTAAGTAACTTCCTTCTTTATGCGCACTTGTCTAGTCTTCCATATTTAGACAAATCTTCAGTCTTCTCTTTACTTGTCTTGTCTTGCGAGTCTTCTTATCTTCAGTAGTAGACTTCTGTGTAGAACTAATCTATACTATACTAGTCATATCAATCTAATCTTAACAAGACTATTACATTACATTAAGCTTTATAATTCAGCTTAGTCACCTTAAATCTATACATCAATAATAACAAAAACATATGAGCTTCTATACAACAATTATTCGCTCATCATAAAACCTAATAAAAATATAACACAGTACTTATAAATCGTACTAGTCTTTTCTTTCTTTCATACTTAAACTTTCTTTCTTTTCTGTTCTTTCCTGTTGTACTCTACTGATCTTGTCATAAGACGACTTCCATAACTAGATCAGTCAACACTTAGAAATATATTTGATGCGGCCTGAAAATGTCACCTAATAAGGAGTCGACACGTGTATAAAAGATAAGATCAAAGTAGAAGGATTGGATTGTGTAATATTCTCTGGATAAGGAATGTTGGGAATAAAATGATACATGTTTTGATTAAATACAAAAACCCCCTAAGACATGCCTAAGTCAAATTTAAGTGTTCTAAAAATGTTAGAACACATAGCATAAGGCTAGATGAGAAGCTGAAATGTTAGGCAGCTCTTAGATAATTAGATGCACAATTTGAGGGGGAACCTATGCTTTGAAGAAGATCTAGATCAAGTCCCCTCAAAGCTCAAATTCTAGAACAATCACTTAAGAGCAAGGACACTCTATGGAAAACCAAATGCTCTGATCAGGAGAGTTGTCCAGAGGAGTTGTTCTTATGTAAGAACAAGAATGTAAAGCTCTAAGGACAAGTCCAATAAGATGCTCTGATCAGGAGAGTTGTCCAGAGAGACTGTCCACATGCAAGATTGGTAAAATCAAAAGACAAGCTTAATGACTCTGATCAGGAGAGTTGTCCAAAGGAGCTAGCCATATGCAAGAACAAGTTTATCTAGCTCAAAAGGACAAGACTACTCAAAGGTTTTGAACAGGAGAGCTGTCCAGAGAAGCCAACTCTATGTGAAAAGTGCTTTGATGCTAAAAGACCAAATAAGCTGATCAGAAGAGTTGTCTAGATGAGTTGTCTCAGCATGATTGAATCAGAACAGATGCTCTAAAGATTGAAGGTCAACTATGCTGAAGAATTAGAGACAACTATACCCTAAAGAATTCCAATACAACATGCCTAGATCACCTTGAAGTGAAATAAAGGAAAGAGCCAAGTCATCTGAAGAAGAGCAAGCCAACCTTGTTGATAAGCAAGACTGCTGATAGTGATAAGAAGAGTTGTCCACTTGATAAGGAATGTTGTCCTATCATTGGATCAACCTTCAGAAGCCATGTCCAAGTCCTAACAAGAAGTCAAACATTGGGAAAAGTGCTAGAGAATGAAGACAAAGTCTTACAAGCCGTTTATTACCCAAATGAGGACATGTCACTATCAAGAATCTGTCTTCCAGTCTGAAGAACTCAAGGAAGACATTTATAGCAATTTGGGGCTGCCTCTCCAACGGGCAAATCCTCCATTTTGTCTATAAATACAGAAGTGTGAAGACCATTTGAAAGCATCCAACTGACCTCAACCTTGACAAGAATATCCAACTATCCTACAAGTCAAAGTACTTTCAAAGCTTTCAAAGAGACTATCTTAGTCTTCATACACTTCTTCTAAGCTAATCCCAATTGTATATCCATACATAAGCTTAGAGAGATATCCTATCCTTATACACTGATCTTCATTGTAAAGGATATCTCATTAGTTGGAACCTTAGTTCAATCCTTACCCCTTTCAAGAAAGAAAGTGAGAAGGTTGTAGTAGTAGAAGTGGTACGAGCTGACTGTTGAGAGAAGAACAGTTCAGTTCTGAGTTGAGAAGAGGGTACTAGGACTCTATACATCCTAGGGATCAATTCACCAAGGAGTGGTGTTCTTGATCAAGTGCACCTTGGCACTATAAAACAAGTTAATTCCAAGAGAGAAGGAATTATCCTGTTAAATCAGGGAAAGTGGATGTAGGAGCTTGAGTCTCTGAACCACTATAAATCTCCTGTGTTGATTTACTTTACAAGTACTTACATTCATTCAACACTGCACACAAAACTGATCTTTCAAAGATATCTATTCAAAGACTGTGCAAAAACTGATTTGGACAAGTTCCCTGAAACTTAACTGGACTGTCTTGGATTGCCAAAGTGATTTCAGAATATTAAGGAGTCTAAACTTAAAGGGCCAACCACTATTCCGCACATATAACTCCCCTAGATAGTTATTCAACTAAGTACTCAATAGTACTTAGTGGTTTGATTATCTTAGAAGAGTTAATCATCTTCAGCAGAGTTGTCCAAGACAACCTTGCTGAGCTCTGGTTTGATAAAAATAGAGAAAGAATTGCATACAAGTGTATTCCCCCCCCCCCATACACTTGTTATATACTCCTTTCAGGACCAACAAGTGGTATCAGAGCAGGGGTTCAAAGACCACTGCCTCTGAAAATCCATCTTGATTTTCAAAACTCACATATTTGGTGTGGTCACTGAACTGATCTCTATCTGAAATCCATCACTTATTGACTGACTGATTCTTATTGAAATATGGCCAACAACAATGCTGTTCCTCCCCCTGCTATTCAAGGATTAGACAATATGGCCACAAATCCAGTCAACCATATTTCTCATCACAAACTGCCTATGTTTTCAATAGACAATTATGATTTCTGGAAAATTAGAATGAGGGCTCATCTTGCATCTCTTCACACTGATATGCTTAGAGTAATCACAAGAGGACCTTTTGTGTTTACTCAAACTAACCCCAGATTGACAGATGAGCAAAGAGCAGATATAAGGGAACTAATTCCCAAAGATGAAGATGACTTCACTGCTGATGAAAAGAGGAAAGATAATTTGAATTATCTTGCCATGAATACCCTCTATCAAACAATTCCAGATGCAGTTATGGGTAGAGTCTACCACTGCACCACAGCCAAAGAAATTTGGGATACCCTTGCTGAAATGTGTGAGGGCACTGAAAAGATTAAGGAGAACAAGCTCCAAGTTGCTGTGCAGAAGTTTGAACAATTCTCAATGGAGTCTGATGAGTCCATTGACAAATTTGCAGGTAGATTCACTGATGTGATGAATGAAATTAATTCATTGGGCAAGATCTACACCAAGAGAGAGGTTGGATTGAAAATCTTGAGAAGCCTCACTCAAAAGTGGGATGTCTATGCTGTGATGATGCAAAATACCAAAGATCTCTCCACCATGCCCATGCAACAAATCTTCTCAGAACTCAAAGCCTATGAGTTTGACCTCAATAGAAGAAAGCCTGTTGAGGAACCTTCAAATCCAACTAAGGGAGTGGCATTCAAAGCCAAAGTTGCTGAACCTGAAATCCAACCCACTCCCAGATCATCAAAGACAGTCTCAAAGACTGAAATGAAGGAAGAACTAGCCTTGATGGCTAGAAGGTTTGACAAACTCAACACAAGGTTTGGTAGATACAAGAAATTCTACCAAGACAACAAATTCAAGAGAAGATACAACTCCCCTGAAGATCACGCTGAGGACAAAAAGTCTGAAGAGAAAAGATCAGAGGACAAGTCCTCTGATAGGAGAAGACCCAATAGAGCTGATCCTTCATCATCTAAGAGAAGAGATGAATCCAAGAAGGATGATGATGAAGACCTGTGCTACAACTGCAAAAAGAAAGGGCACTTCCAGTATGATTGCCCTGAATTGAGCTCTAAAGAAAGAAGAGAGAGGCAAGCCAAAAGAGATAAAAAGTTCACCAATAGAAAGGCCATGATGGCAGGTGATGAATCTGAAAGTGCTGAAAGCTTCAACTCTTCTGATGGATTATTCTCCAACAGTGAAGATGATGATGATGTTTGCAATATGGCTCTTGAGGATGATGAGGTACCAATGGGCCACAAGAAGAGGAGCATGAACAAAAAGATAGCATGGTACCTTGACAGTGGATGCTCAAGGCACATGACTGGAAACAAGGAACTCCTCACTGACTTCATTGAAAAAGAAGGCCCAAATGTCACCTTTGGAGACAGCTCACAAGAAACTACAAAAGGTTATGGTACTTTGATGATTGGTAACATCAAAGTAACCAATGTATCTTATGTGGCTGGTCTCAAATATAATCTCCTAAGTATCAGTCAATTCTGTGATAAAGATTTTAATGTTGAGTTCTCAAGTGGAAAGTGTCTAATTAAGGATAAAACTCAACAAACATTACTGACTGGAACTAGGAAGGGAAATGTGTATTTTGCAGACTGGGACAAGTCTACTGATGCTGCATGCTTCATTGCTAAAAGTACTAATAAACAAAGTTGGTTATGGCACAAGAGGCTAAACCACCTGAACTTCAAATCTATGAATAAACTTGCTAGAAATGCATTAGTTAAAGGACTGCCTAATGAGGTTTTCATTAAAGAACATGTGTGTAAGCCATGTCAAGAAGGAAAACAGATTAAAGCCTCATTCAAAGGTAAACCAGTCATCTCCACTGAAAGGGTACTTGAACTTCTACATATGGATCTGTTTGGACCAATTACTCCTTCAAGCATAAATGGTAGAAAATACACATTGGTAGTAGTAGATGACTTCTCTAGGTTCACATGGGTAGTGTTTCTCCTTAATAAGAAGGAAACACAAGTCAAACTACCTGAACTTCTTAAGAGATTGTCAAATGAGAAAAGTCTTAGCATTATCAAGATAAGATCTGATAAAGGCACTGAGTTCATAAATTCATACATCAATGAGTATTGCTCATCTAATGGGATAGCTCATGAAACCTCAGCAGCTAGAACTCCTCAACAAAATGGAGTTGCAGAAAGAAGGAATAGGACCTTAAAAGAAGCTGTTAGAACTGTAATTGCTGATTCAAACTTACCTAAGAGGTTTTGGGCTGAAGCTATAAATACTACATGCCATACTCAGAATAGATGTTTGATTACCAAGGGGCAAGGCAAAACCCCCTATGAACTCTGGAAAGGAAGAATGCCTAAAGTATCATATTTTCATATATTTGGTTGCAAGTGTTTCATTCACAATAATGGGAAAGAACAGTTGAAAGCTTTTGACAGCAAAGCTGATGAGGGAGTATTTCTTTGATACTCTCAAATCAGTAGAGCTTTCAGAGTCTACAACAAGAAAACCCTTATAGTGGAAGAAACACCTCATGTTGTGTTTGATGAATCTATTTCTGAGATCAGGAATGATAGCTTGGAACCTAAAGAGATCACACAGAGGACAACCAGATTGAGCCTAAAAGACAAAGACACTGAATTCATAGATGTTGTCCAAACCAATCTACCTGAACATACCACATTGGACAACTATCCTGAAGGCAGTCTTCCTGAGACAAATCCTACAGATGGAAATGGTGAACTGAATGATCCAATCCCAGTTCACATCCAGGTAACAACTACCAATGAAGAAGCAGTTCCTGCTGAGGTAGTTAATGGGTCAAATAATCAAGGGGGAACTCAAAATGTTGAAAATGCCAATGTTCCTGACATTGAGGACAACACCCCTGATTATAATCCTGAATTAGATCCTGCATTAAATTATCCTGAATTCTATGATCAAAATGACTCACCTTCAGTAGAGGACAATTCTACTGAAGAGATCAGAAAAAGAAGGACTTGGTTGTCTGACCATCCTACTGATCTAATACTTGGTGATCGAAGTATAGGAGTCAGAACCAGAAAATTTCGTGGTGAAAGTGCTATGTTCTGCTGATTCTTGTCAGAACAGGAACCAAAAGACATTGATGAAGCACTTCAGGATGCCAATTGGATCACAGCAATGCAGGAAGAGCTCAACCAATTCACCAGAAATGAAGTATGGGAGCTGGTTGATAGACCTTCACATCAAGATGTTATTGGAACCAAGTGGGTGTTCAAGAACAAAAAGAATGAAAATGATGTGATTGTCAGAAACAAAGCAAGACTAGTGGCAAAAGGTTACTGCCAGCATGAAGGCATTGACTATGATGAAACCTTTGCACCTGTGGCAAGGCTAGAAGCAATAAGGCTTTTCCTAGCCTATGCAGCCCACAAGAGGTTCAAAGTGTACCAAATGGATGTCAAGAGTGCTTTTCTGAATGGAGTCTTGAAAGAAGAGGTCTATGTGGAGCAACCACCAGGTTTTGAAGTGGGTAACCAAGTTTACAGACTGAAGAAAGCTCTATATGGACTCAAACAGGCCCCTAGGGCTTGGTATGATACATTGTCACAGTTCCTATTGGATCATGGATTCACCAAGGGAACTGTGGACAGAACTCTCTTCAGAATCTCTGAAGGAGAGGACATCTTGCTTGTCCAAATTTATGTAGATGACATAATTTTTGGATCCCCCAATGAGAAGCTGTGTGAAAAGTTCTCCAAGCTCATGCAAAGCAAGTTTGAGATGTCCATGATGGGGTTGATGAACTTCTTTTTGGGTCTACAAGTCAAGCAATCAAAGGAAGGAATCTTCATCAACCAAGCTAAGTACACTAGAGAGATGATCAAGAAATTTGGGTGTACATCAAGCAAGCCAGTAAGGATCCCAATGAATACTAATTGGAAGATGGATCCTGATGAAAGTGGTGTTCCAACCAACTCCACTGAGTATAGAGGAATAATTGGATCACTCCTCTATCTCACTGCCAGCAGGCCTGACATCACCTTTGCAGTAGGTGTTTGTGCAAGGTTTCAAGCAAATCCTAAGAAAAGCCACCTTGAGGCTGCAAAGAGGATCTTGAGGTACCTCAAAGGCACTGAAAATCTAGGCCTTTGGTACCCTGTTGATGACAACATTGAGTTAACTGGCTACTCAGATGCTGATTATGGAGGTTGCAGAATTGACAGAAAATCCACTTCAGGAACTTGTCAATTCTTAGGCAACAAACTCATATCTTGGTTTTCCAAGAAGCAAAACACAGTGGCTACCTCCACCACTGAAGCTGAATATGTTGCTGCTGGAAGTTGTTGTGCTCAAATCCTTTGGCTGAGACAACAACTCAGAGACTACAAAGTCAACTCTACTGAAGTGCCAATATTCTGTGATAACAATAGTGCCATTGCTATATCACAAAATCCTGTCTTGCACACAAGATGCAAACATGTGGATATCAAGCATCACTTCATTAGAGATCATGTGGAGAAGAAGGATATTAAGTTGGTAAAGATCCACACAGATCATCAAAAAGCTGATATACTAACTAAGCCACTTGCAGAGGCAAGGTTCCTGGAATTATCAGCAGAGTTGGGACTTCTTGATCCAGGGAAGTTGGACAAATGAGTCCAAAGAAGTTCATTCATTAAGGGGGAAATAAACTCAAACTTCAGCAGATTTGGTCAAGTCTACTGAAATTCAGAAAAGATGACCTTACTTCTTCAGGACACTTGTCACTTGAAATTCAGGATACCTGTCCACAACTTTTCAGGACACTTGTCCATGTAGGGTCAGATAAGTTGTCTTGACTATCAAACCAAATCTTGGTATGATAAGCACCTATTTTTGGTGATCAATGCCTATTTCAAAATCTGCCCCATTGAAATACAGTTTTCACCTTTCTGGGATTTAATTTGTCTCCCACCCAAAAGGTCACTTTCCATGCATTAAATGCCAAGATTTAACTCTTGTTTGCATTAAACTTTTTGGGACATGATCTATCTCGAAAAACCCCCAGCCTTAAACAAACATTAAAAACCACCCACGTTTTGAATAAAACAGTTCTTTCACTGTTACATTTGTTTTTGACCATTGGATCAAAAATGGACAACTCCCCTGAAATCAATCCTAGCCGTCCATTTTGGATTTCCATTTTTGCTCATCTTTGAATTGCATCAAGACCTTACCAACTCATTGACAAACATTCTTTTTAGAATATTCACAAGCCTTAAGATCCCTCTCAAACACTTCTTCCCCAAGTATTCGAAACCCTAGCACTAAGTTTCTTCAAACTCTCTCATTCTCCATCAAACTTTTCTCTGTAACTTTCAATGGCCCCCAAAGTTAGACCAGAGATGCTTGTTGATTTCTCTAACAAGGATCTAGACCTGGATTTTGGCTACCTAAGCAACAAAAACAATCTTCATTTTGAGCCAATAGTATCCTTTGAGAGTGAGGATCCTGAAATTACACCAACCTTGAGATGGTTGAGGAGAGCTGGACTTCAAAAGTTCATGGAAGAAAGACCAAGCTCTTGCTTGGAAAGCTACATGGCAGAATTCTTTGCCTTCCTCAAGTGGAGAGGCAAAACTAAAGATGGTGAAGTATTCACCAGATTGTCATATACTGCAGAAGGAGAGGAAGAAGAGAAATTTCATAGAGTGAAATTCTCTTCAAAAGATCTGGAAGGAGCCTTTGGATTACCTTATGAGGGAAGGAATCCAGAAGCTTATGGCACCGGCCATGAAGATGACATAGCTCAAGAATGGCTATTGGTTCCAGGCCTCATTTCTTCAACACAGAACAAGAAGACTCTCAAGCCAGAATTTCTTAACCTCTTTGAGGTAGTTGCTAAGAGCCTCTTAAGCAACATTGGAAGCTTGGAGCAGGTCAGCCATCCAAGAATCAGAATCATGGCTGCCATTATTGATGCCAGTGATAAGGGCATTAAATTTGATTGGAGGACCTTCATCATGTCTGAGATGATGAAGGAAAAGGCAAAATTCAAGGTGAAAACCCACAACAAGGTGGTACTAGAAGGGAAAATCAAGTATTGCACCAGGGCAAGCTTGTTGATTGAAAGGTTTTCCCACTACTCTCAAATGCAGACCTTTGCAAAGCCCCTCCCAGCCCAAAAGATCTTGTTCAGAAAGCTCAGCAAGAAAACTGAGCAAAGGAGGAAACTTATGGACAAACCTGCTGAAGAACAGGTTGAAGAAAAGCCTAAGATGAAGAAGAGAACCAAGGCCAGGGTTGTCAAAACAAGGAAAATGTATCAATTATCCTCAAGAGAAGCCTCAGGAGCATCAGCAGAAGTTGATGCAGTGGCAGAAGAGGGAGTGAGTGTGCCTTCTGACCACTCAGAAGAGTTGAGAAGGAATTACAATGAGACTAGGCAAAAGAAAAAGGGTGATAAGAGGATCAGGGAAATTGTCCCTGAGAAGGAAGAAAGTGGGAGCAGTAGGGCCAGCAAGAGAAGGGCCAAGCCTACTGAAAAGGTGTTGGAGCTCCAAGAAGAAAGGTCTCTTCAATTGGCTCTAAGGGAGAGCAGAGCTGAAAGCAGGACCAAATCCATGTCAAGGACTAACTCATCTGGTTCTGGAACTCCAGAATCCAAAGTCCCTGAAGGTCAACCTATAGAGGCCAATCTCCCTGAAACTCAGAATCTTGAGCCTAACTCCCCTGAAACCCATGTAACCCCTTCCAACCAACCCATTACCCCTGTAAATCTCACTAAGAGATATTCTCCAGAAGGGAATGTGCAAAGAAGTGGCATTGATGTGCTTGCAGATTTAGCAGTAGATGAGACAAGACTCCTGTCTCCCCTTGACTCATCCATGCTCAATTACTCAAAGCTTTTAGAACATGCACTCAATGAGCCAACTCCCCTGAGCAAAGCCCCTTCAGATTCATTGCTCTCAAAAGCAACTGAAGCACCTTCTACTGCACCAAACCCTTCTGAAGCCAACATCCCTGAACTTAACCTGCCTGAAGCCACACTAGGAGAACCCAGAGCCAACTCCCCTATAACCCAAAGTCCCCATTCAAGTGGAGATGAGGAGGAGTATACTTATGAAAGTATGCTCAGAGGAGGAGCACAAGCTACTGTGGACAGTTTGTATCCACAACTTGCTGAATTTCCAAGAATTCAGAAGATATTCTATGATCTCAGGATGCTTGTTGATGTAAAAGACAAGTCTATGATGGAAATATCACAAGTCATCCAAGATAAGGGTGCAAACTGGTGGCAAATAGAGGAGAACATATTGCTACATTTTGCTGGAGTTTCAAAGACAAGATTTCTCATTCATGAGGAAAGTTTTGCAAAGCTAGTAGCTGATAAGATTGAGGAGGAGAAAGAAAGAAAAGCCAAGGGAATCAAACACCCTGACAGTAGCTCCAATGATGATGATTCCCCTGATGATCCCTCAAATCCTTCAAATTCCAACCCTCCTAAAACTCCTCAAGCCAATCTCCCTGAACCTTCTCAACCCAAGTCTTCTATAGCAGACAGACTTTCAAACCCTCCTAAAACCTATCATAGGAAAGGCTTTGTATCTTCAGAGGTGTTGACCAAGGGTGGTAACACAACCAAAGACACATCTGCCAATGAAGGTTCTTCTGAACCCAAGGCACAGCCTAAAGATGTTGAGGTTCCTATGCTAGAGGCTGGTTTGATTAAGGCCTATTCAGTGTCAGAAGAGTTGGACACTGATCAGCCCTTAATCATTCAGGATGACTCAGTGGCTGTTGAAATAAGCACTGTGATCTCCCCACAACTGCCATCTTTGAACCTTGTTGAAGGTGGAGATGTTGCAGGTTTAGGTGAAGGAGTTGAAAAGGAGAGAATAGTTGAAAAATCAGAGGGAGTTGTGGATGAAAGAGAGGTAGTCATCACTAAGATAGTGAGGGCACCACCATATGAGGGTGGAATAAGTGAGGAAGGACATGTTATTCTTGAAGTCAAATCTGAACTTCAGGAATCCCTTGATGAAAGGAGGCCTGATTCCTTGGGTGAGAACATCTTAAAAGAAGGGAGAAAAGTAAGAGTTGAAAATGAGAAGAAGGATGCTGATGTATCAGAGTCTTATATAAAAGAAATTGAGGGTGTTGAGTGTCTATTTCCTAACCTGTTTGATTTATCTAATATTGCAGGTATATCTCTTGACCAAATTTTTGCAGATGAATTCTTAACAGATGCACCTATCCAAGTAGATACAGGCTCAGCTCAAGCCTTACTTGGAATGCAATCATAGAAGTTGGACTCCTTGGCTCATCAAGTCCAATCTGCTCATGCTGAAACTTCAGGAGCATTGAATGAGCAAGGAAGGACTCTAGCATCTGTAGAAATGAGGCTCACTGGCTCTGAAGATGTTGTGCTACCAACCCTTGAAGCAAGGATTAGTGGTGTGGAAACTGGTCTCCAAACCATTTCCAATGAAGTACAAAATGCCAAATCCACTATGGAAGCCATCTCAGAGGAAGTCAAGAAAGAGCAAAAGCTGCTGAGAGACAATCATAATGCTAATGTCAAGGCTCTCAGGCTAACTGTCAAGCAAGCTCTTGGAAAGAAGACAGCACTGCAAAAGAGAAGAGCTGAAGAGCAAAGGCTAGCTATGGTGAAAGCAGCCTCTGAAAAATTTTCTCAAGAGGTATTGGCCAACATTGCTGAAGGTGCAGTGGCCAACCTCACTGAGCTTATCAAAGCCCAACTGAATGCATCCCTGAAAGCAACCTTGGAGGAGGTTGTTCAACAAAAGATGAAGCATGTTCTAGCTTTTCTTAGCTTGAGCAGTGATAGGATGCAGAATATACATGATGAAAATGTATATTTGTTGGAGGAAATGAAATCCCTAAACCAGGCCCAATCCTTGATGGCCTCAACAATGAGTGACCTAAAGCCCCAGTGTTTTGATGCTGCCAAAAAGGGGGAAAGGGAAAGAGCTAGAGCAAAAGGTGCTTTGGTAATTGGGAGCCCAGTCAAAGGGAAAGACAAAGTTGCTAAAGGTAAAGGAAAAGAGCCTGAAGTGCTGAACTTGGAAGAATTGAATGAAGAAGACCAATTAGCACTTGCAGTAAAGAATTCTATGGCCTCAGCTCAAGAAGAAAGGATGAGGTTACAACAAAGACCAGGTGGTGAAGTGTCTGGTTTGGACAAAGATGTTGAAGGTGTCCAAACTAGAGGAAAGATCAAGAGGACAAAAGGAAAGAAAAGACAAGTTGAGACATTCACTGACTTTCCTAGCAGCCTTGATCTCCCACCTGAATTCAGAATTGATGAGAATGAACCTACATCAAAGAAAGCCAAAACTGCTGCAGAGCCCAAAGCTGCTGAAAAAGACAAGTCTTCTGAATCTGACAAAAGTGCTGAAGGTCCCAAGTCCACTGAAGACATTGAAGAGCTATTTGCTGAAGGATTTGGACCTGAACCTAAGAAGAAGACAACTGTCCTAGCCCATGATCCATCAAAGTTGTTTCATGAAGGGTATGGAAAAGACCCTGAAACACAACAGAAACTGGCCATGATGAGGGCCCAAGAGAAAATGGATCTGATGGAAGAAGCTAACAGAGCAAGAGATAAGAGAGGAGCAAACTTTCAAAAACCAAGAAGGAGAAGAGCAACTTACAGCAAGATGAAGCCTCAGCTTCTAATCCCAATGGACACCAAATATCCACACTTGGATAAATGGGTGCCAGTTCAACTGAATGATACATGGGAAGAGGCTAAAATGGAGTTTGTCTATGACTATTATGTCATTGACAGATGGAATGGAGGAGATGCAAACTCTGCCTTCACTGAGTTCATGCTGGAATACTACAGAGAATTGTATCAACAATTACTTGCAGCTGCTGACATTGCAAGAATTGAACTCAATGCTCCCAAGCTATCATCTATATGCCTCCAAAGCTTGATGGATGGATTGACCAAGCAAGGATCCTAAGGGAGTTCACAGAAATTCTGAAGCTGAACAAGATGACCCTTGGACCCAAAGGAACTAACCAGGAAGCCATGGAACTCAAGAAGAGAGTGTGGGCACAATATGGGATGAATCCACCTCCTGATGATGATCTCTAAGAATGGCTAAGTCTTCTGACTCTTTCTGGATGAAAAATTATCTTATCTGAAGATATTTTTGCTATTTGGTCAAATCTGCTGAAATTTGGACAAGGCTGCTGATATGTGCATTGACATGTTGTTTGCTCTGATATGGTTTAAATTGACCTGATACAAGAATTGATGCATTCTACTTTGATATCTGGAATGCCTTGTATTAGTTAGCTCTGATACCTGATAGCTCTGATATTTGAAATTGTTTATTTTACTCTGATCCTATGGTTAGTATGTAAATCTTGATTTGTAATGATTTCATGCTCTGATAAGTTATCTTCAACTATCAACATGCTTGTAATGACCTTTTATATGAATGATAGTTGAACTACTTTTGAATCAAGATACATTTTTACAGAAATTTCTCTATGCCTTTCTGTGAAACCTACTTGCAACAAAAACAGTGAATACACTAACACATTGTCTTTTCAGGAATATTGACCTTAGTCATGTCTTCTAAAGAAACATGTAATAGGTGTAGACAAGTCACTTTTGCTTAGATTGTGTAGGTTTTGGCATCATCAAAAAGGGGGAAATTGTTGGGAATAAAATGATACATGTTTTGATTAAATACCAAAACCCCCTGAGACATGCCTAAGTCAAATTTAAGTGTTCTAAAAATTTTAGAACACATAGCATAAGGCTAGATGAGAAGCTGAAATGTTAGGCAGCTCTTAGATAATTAGATGCACAATTTGAGGGGGAACCTATGCTTTGAAGAAGATCTAGATCAAGTCCCCTCAAAGCTCAAATTCTGGAACAATCACTTAAGAGCAAGGACACTCTATGGAAAACCAAATGCTCTGATCATGAGAGTTGTCCAGAGGAGTTGTTCTTATGTAAGAACAAGATTGTAAAGCTCTAAGGACAAGTCCAATAAGATGCTCTGATCAGGAGAGTTGTCCAGAGAGACTGTCCACATGCAAGATTGGTAAAATCAAAAGACAAGCTTAATGACTCTGATCAGGAGAGTTGTCCAAAGGAGCTAGCCATATGCAAGAACAAGTTTATCTAGCTCAAAAGGACAAGACTACTCAAAGGTTTTGAACAGGAGAGCTGTCCAGAGAAGCCAACTCTATGTGAAAAGTGCTTTGATGCTAAAAGACCAAATAAGCTGATCAGAAGAGTTGTCCAGATGAGTTGTCTCAGCATGATTGAATCAGAACAGATGCTCTAAAGATTGAAGGTCAACTATGCTGAAGAATTAGAGACAACTATACCCTAAAGAATTCCAATACAACATGCCTAGATCACCTTGAAGTGAAATAAAGGGAAAGAGCCAAGTCATCTGAAGAAGAGCAAGCCAACCTTGCTGATAAGCAAGACTGCTGATAGTGATAAGAAGAGTTGTCCACTTGATAAGGAATGTTGTCCTATCATTGGATCAACCTTCAGAAGCCATGTCCAAGTCCTAACAAGAAGTCAAACATTGGGAAAAGTGCTAGAGAATGAAGACAAAGTCTTACAAGCCGTTTATTACCCAAATGAGGACATGTCACTATCAAGAATCTGTCTTCCAGTCTGAAGAACTCAAGGAAGACATTTATAGCAATTTGGGGCTGCCTCTCCAACGGGCAAATCCTCCATTTTGTCTATAAATACAGAAGTGTGAAGACCATTTGAAAGCATCCAACTGACCTCAACCTTGACAAGAATATCCAACTATCCTACAAGTCAAAGTACTTTCAAAGCTTTCAAAGAGACTATCTTAGTCTTCATACACTTCTTCTAAGCTAATCCCAATTGTATATCCATACATAAGCTTAGAGAGATATCCTATCCTTATACACTGATCTTCATTGTAAAGGATATCTCATTAGTTGGAACCTTACTTCAATCCTTACCCCTTTCAAGAAAGAAAGTGAGAAGGTTGTAGTAGTAGAAGTGGTACGAGCTGACTGTTGAGAGAAGAACAGTTCAGTTCTGAGTTGAGAAGAGGGTACTAGGACTCTAGACATCCTAGGGATCAATTCACCAAGGAGTGGTGTTCTTGATCAAGTGCACCTTGGCACTATAAAACAAGTTAATTCCAAGAGAGAAGGAATTATCCTGTTAAATCAGGGAAAGTGGATGTAGGAGCTTGAGTCTCTGAACCACTATAAATCTCCTGTGTTGATTTACTTTACAAGTACTTACATTCATTCAACACTGCACACAAAACTGATCTTTCAAAGATATCTATTCAAAGACTGTGCAAAAACTGATTTGGACAAGTTCCCTGAAACTTAACTGGACTGTCTTGGATTGCCAAAGTGATTTCAGAATATTAAGGAGTCTAAACTTAAAGGGCCAACCACTATTCCGCACATATAACTCCCCTAGATAGTTATTCAACTAAGTACTCAATAGTACTTAGTGGTTTGATTATCTTAGAAGAGTTAATCATCTTCAGCAGAGTTGTCCAAGACAACCTTGCTGAGCTCTGGTTTGATAAAAATAGAGAAAGAATTGCATACAAGTGTATTCCCCCCCCCCCATACACTTGTTATATACTCCTTTCAGGACCAACAAGGAATCCCTCCTAGAGGTCCTCTGGAGAGAGCTTCGTCTGGAGGAAGGCAGCGAGAAGAATCAGTCTTGATGTAAATCTGTGGGCCGTAAATATAGGGGAATCCCGCCATTTCCGGCCCAAACTTGATGGAAGGAAGACTTTATCTTAGGGGACGAAGTCCACTAAGAATGAGTATTGTCGGATCTTCAGGGAGTGGAGAGAAGGAAAGACTTGGTCTATTCAGCAGGACTTAGTCCTAGAGGTAGCTCCGAGATAAGGGGAGGCTCTAACGGCTCCTTATGAGGAAGCCTCTATAAAAAGGTAAACTGAAGGAGATTTCCAGGTTAGACATTCTTACTTTACAAAACTTAATATACTGATTACCAAATACAATTCGGATATTCTTTGAGAACTTGTTTGATAAATCAAGGATCTCTAATCCTTGTGAGATATTGATAAGCCCTATACTGACTTAGGCATCAGAATGTCCACACCGGACTCCCCTCTGGTGTATTCTTTGCAGGTTCTTGAAGATTTCGAGTGAAAGCAGCTTATTTGGAGTGATTATACGTGTTCGAAGAGCAGGATATCTCGTTCGGAGGACACTCAATCCTCTTGTGCAAATTTTGGCACATCAATATTCAAGCCCACTTTTTGGCTTATCAAAACTACTTATCTTTTCATCAATTAGGACTTATATTAGGATTCATATTCCAACAGGAACCATGCCAGTTCTTCCTATTCTCAACAGATACTACAGCCAATGCCACTGGAAAAAGTCATGTATAAAGAACAACAGATTTGGAACTACAATATCAGTGGAAAAATAATGATACATAACATCATATAAGCAGGTCTAACGACATTTGAAATTATTTAGATATAAAATGGATTGATGATGTTATTATTTATAGTATCAGGTCAAAAAACTCCATATATGTTGAAAATTTTAAGATATTTATATTTAAATATCAAACGAGGAAATCTATAAAGACATTAAACACAAAGAATCTATGTAATATGGAAAAACCTGAAAAATGTGAAACAATGCACTATTTATCAAATGTAATATGAAAATATATGTTACCATTGTTCCCATCCTTTGCAGTGGCAGCAAGCAATACGCCCTTGGACCTACTCTTCATAAATGTCTTATCTATGAATAACATGGGTCTGCACTTTTTAAAACCCTCCTTGCACGCGTTAAAAGAAACAAAAATTCGTTCAAATCGATTGGTTGTGGTATTCTTCTCTAGGTCTACTATGCTTCCAGGATTTGTCCGTTTGACTACGTCACAATACCAACGCAATTGGTCATAAGATTCCTCATAGCTTCCAAATATATCGTCTCTTGCAGCTTCAATTCCTCGCCAAACCTTCCAGTAAGGAAGGGTGAAACCGTATCCCTCATTAACATGATGGATTACATCCTTCACAGCAATTGTAGGATTGCCTTTGAAGTATCCATAACAAGCTCCTTAATTATTTTGGGTCTTAATCTGTTACTTTTTTCCCGAAGTAGATTTCCCAAACGATTATGAACTAGGTTTGCTTTAGCAACAATAAAGGCATTATTCATAGGAAGTTTATTTCCCTTGATGAACCATTCGCAGCTCGGGTTTGCAGCTTCATTTCATACTGCATATACATACCTGGGTGAATTTTTTCTATACTAGTACTTAAAGTTGAGTTTTGTCGAGTATTTTATCAACTCGGTCCTGAATTCAGGGGCACCTCCAACAAAAATAGTTCCCACACCACCTTCCATTATATTAACCCAATGATCAGATAAATAGGACTTCTTCTTCTCAACTGGACATATATCAAAACTAGGTATATTACCCACACCTTCAAAATCTGATCTATGTTGATTGTCTTTATCCATGTTTCTTGAATCATTTGATTCGGTGTTATGAAATAAAGCTGTGGGAATGACGTGCAATTGTTGACTTACTAGATTGTCATTCACATTTGAAGATTCAATCATTTCACTGCATGCTGCAACTTGGTTACTTGTCACAACAGATATATTAACTATTTTCTCAGACGTAGCCTTACAAAATTCTACCATACCAAGGAGGTCAGAATCTGATTATATGCAGATGTTATTGAGGCTAGACACTGAGTAAGCAATCGATATGTTACCTGGAGAACTTGGGGGACACAGGCTTGTTGTTTCAGCAACCAAATTTGCATAAGTTGTCGATTCAGTTACGCGAATAAGTTTGTTTTTCCCACTGAAATCAAACTTGCAGAATACAATATAATCCATGTCAAGTCTGGATGATTTAGGGTGCCTGTGCATTTGTAAGAGATTAAATATACAATTAATGGATTGATAAAAATTCAAAAAGTATAATGCAGTCTGGAAATATAAATCGAGAATACACCAGAATATGACAATGAAACCTACGATGGAATTGATAATATGAACAATGAACAATACTAATATACGTCGATGACATCCTCATCTTTGGAAGAGCCAGCCGACCTTGTATCAGGGCCGTCCGCGACACACTGGATATCTATGAAGGACTGTCTGGATAAATATTCAACCCAAATAAGTCATGTGCATATTTTAGGAAACATGTAAGCTACAACAACGGAAGATATCTTCACGAATTTCTGGGTATGAAATCCGAGTCCCTTCCTTTTATATATTTGGGAGCACAAATCTTTAAAGGGGCGCTACGGGCCATATTTTTTAGAGAGACGATAGATAAAATCCTTGGTAAAATTGCTTCATGGAAAGGAGCAGCCCTCTCCCTTGCTGGACGAATATGCATGATCAATCATGTAATCACTTCTTCTTTGGTACATACAATGATGGTGTACAAATGGCCTCGTTCCCTCTTGCATAGAATTGAGAAAACAATGAGGAATTTTGCTTGTTCAAGAGACATCGATCGAAAAGGAGCCTGCTCGATTTCATGGAATAAAGCAATCACATCCAAAGCTGAGGGTGGGCTTGGCATTAGATCAATAATCTCCGCCAATGATGCACACATACGTAAATTGGCGTGGCAGATTCTATCTGAAAAAGAGAGGCCCATGGAATTTCTCAGATCAAGATTCATGCCATCAGGGGTGGTTCGGCCAACCACAGTAGCATCGTCGGTGTAGCATGGATTGAAGCCTCAAATTGAACACATTACGAAACACGCGCAATGGATACCTGGGGAAATTCACATGTTAAATTCTGGCTGGAAAATTGGCTAGGATACATCATTGCCGACAGAATTGGTATGCCAATGAGTATTAGAGCATACTTCCCTTTTAATATATCGGACTACTGCATAGCAGGAACCTGGCACCTAGAGGCGAACTTTGTGGCGACATACCCGGATATCATCGCGGACATTATGAACTTTAATTTCGCCACTCAGGAGGATATCCGTATCTAGCCAAAATCAATGCGTGGACAGCTCACGACTGCTATAGCATACGAGCAAATCTGACCCATGTAACCGGAGGTCAATTGGGGACGGTGGATATGGGCAAACTACATCCCGCCTAGAAGGCCGACTGTGATATGGAGGGCTATACACGGGAGACTCCCTACATGGGATCGATTGCAGACATGGGGAATTGAAGGCCCAAATATATGCATAGTGTGTCGCTCAAATGAAGAGGGAATAGACCATCTGTTCAGTGAATGTAGTTACTTCAAATATTCAACCGAAAGAATTATGGGAATTTTTCGAGCGCCTCTTAGAATCGAGGAGGGCTTTTTGTCATGGGTACTGCAAGCGATCAACCGGTCCTTCAGCCCACAAATAACATCGATATGGAGATTGGCATGGGTCACTTTGGTATGGCAGATTTGGACGACGAGAAACACAATTATTTTCGACAACAAGCAAGCCTCTATACAAGGCATTTTCACGTCAATTTCTGCGCTGATTAGAGAAATCATTAGCAAGTCCATGGGCTACATGAACAACAGCGCAGATGACCTTCGGATCATCAAGGAATTTGATATGAAGTGCAACCTAAGGAAAGCGCCTAATGCTATATCAGTTCGATGGCAAACACCAACATAGGGCACAATCAAAATTAACGTTGACGCAGCAGCGGACGGAGCTCCTGGACTGATCTCGGGTGCTGGAATATATAAAAACAAACACGGAGAATTTATGGGTGGGTTTGCGATGAAGCACGGCATAGGCTATGCGTTTGAGGCGGAGCTAATCAGAGCCCTACACGCTTTAAAAATGGCAAATTCTCGCGGATGGAACAACATTTGGCTAGAGACGGACTCAATGTTTGTAGTACAAATCTTTCATGGTGCGGCAGATCGGATACCATGGAAAGCAATTGCATTATGGCAACGGGTTTAGAGACTAGAGATGAGAATAGAGGTTACTCACATTTTCAGAGAAGGCAACACGGCAGCGGACAAGTTGGCATCCATGGCGAAAACGAACCATGAATGGTGGAACGAACCGCCTAATATTTTACAGGAATATTTACACAGGGACCTAACTTCGAAATTTTATAGATTTGTAAATTAGAGGGGTTCCCTTCTCCTGGACTATAGTTTTATCCCTAAAGAGGATTTTCTGGAGCAAGGTTTTTAACGGGGCTCCGGCCTCTTGAACGAGTTGTGTTCATATGGCTCTAGGTGTTTTTTGCAATAAAAGATCGCAATTTCTATATATATATATATATATGTATAAGAAATTAAAATGAAAATACATACGATGCAGTTGAATTGGATTGAAGATGGATATTGAATTTGCAATTTTTACTTCAGTTTTGATCGAATCTGCAGGAACTTTTCGAAGTCAAATTTTGGAAATTCGAAATTTGGAAAGTCGGAGACTTTTCGATTCTATGACCTAATATTCAGGAATTCCATGATTTGCGAAGATTATGGAAATTAAATATCTGATTTTATTTTTAATTTTGAAAATTTAAAACAATTTGAATACTAAGGGTAATTTTGGTTCTTTGGGATCAAATTGAAGCGATTAAATAAAATTTCAAGTGGCTGATCTGATTTGTTGAATGGGCTGTGATGATGACTGTATTGATAAAATTTCTCTTTTTTTTAATTTCCCCCCTAATTTCTTCTAACCTTACAACCATTACGCTAAATTTTTTTAATTTCTCCCACTAATTTCTTCCACTATTACCACAATTACGTTAATTTCTTTAATTTCTCCAACTAATAGCACATGAAAATTAATTTAACCTTTCCAACTATTAGAAATTAATTTAATCAACCCATTGAAAATTAATTTAATCTTTCTAAAGTATAAGTGCGCACTATTGAAAATTAATTTAATCAACATTTTGAAAATTAATTTAATTTTTCCTAATTATAAGTGTACACTGTTGAAAATTAATTTAATCAACACCTTGAAAATTAATTTAACCTCCCTAAATATAAGTGTACACTATTGAAAATTAATTTAATCAACACATTGAAAATTAATTTAATCGTCTCCAGTATAAGTATTATAAAAAATTAATTTAATCTTCCATAAGTATAAGTGTACACTATTGAAATTTTTTTTAATATCACCTTGAAAATTAATTTAATTTTTCTAAGTATAAGTGTACACTATTGGAAATTAATTTAATCAACACATTGAAAATTAATTTAATCTTCTCTAAGTATAAGTGTACACCATTGAAAATTAATTTAATCAACACATTGAAAATTAATTTAATCATTCCTAAGTATAAGTGTACACTATTGAAAATTAATTTAATCAACACATTGAAAATTAATTTAATATTCCCTAAGTATAAGTGTACACTATTGAAAATTAATTTGATCAACACCTTGAAAATTAATTTAATCTTCCCTAAGTATAAGTACTGTACACTATTGAAAATTAACTTAATCAACACCTTGAAAATTAATTTAATCCTTCCTAAGTATAAGTGTACACTATTGAAAATTAATTTATCAACACCTTGAAAATTAATTTAATCTTTCCTAAGTATAAGTGTACACTATTGAAAATTAATTTAATCAACACCTTGAAAATTAATTTATTTTTTTCTAATTATAAGTGTACACTATTGAAAATTAATTTAATCAACACCTTAAAAATTAACTTAACCTCCCTAAATAAAAGTATACACTATTGAAAATTAATTTAATCAACACGTTGAAAATTAATATAATCGTCTCTAGTATAAGCATTATTAAAAATTAATGTAATCTTCCCTAAGTATAAGTGTACACTATTGAAATTTTTTTTAATATCACCTTGAAAATTAATTTAATTTTTCTAAGTATAAGTGTACACTATTGGAAATTAATTTAATCAACACATTGAAAATTAATTTAATCATTCCTAAGTATAAGTGTACACTATTGAAAATTAATTTAATCAACACATTGAAAATTAATTTAATTTTCCCTAAGTATAAGTGTACACTATTGAAAATTAATTTGATCAACACCTTAAAAATTAATTTAATCTTCCCTAAGTATAAGTGTACTGTGTACACTATTGAAAATTAACTTAAATCAACACCTTGAAAATTAATTTAATCCTTCCTAAGTATAAGTGTACACTATTGAAAATTAATTTAATCAACACCTTGAAAATTAATTTAATCTTTCCTAAGTATAAGTGTATACTATTGAAAATTAATTTAATCGACACCTTGAAAATTAATTTAATCTTTCCTAAGTATAAGTGTACACTCTTGGAAATTAATTTAATCAACGCAATGAAAATTAATTTAATCTTCCCTAAGTATAAGTGTACACTATTGAAAATTAATTTAATCAATGCATTGAAAATTAATTTAATCTTCCCAAAGTATAAGTGTACACTATTGGAAATTAATTTAATCACAACATTGAAAATTAATTTAATATTTCCTAAGTATAAGTGTACATTATTGAAAATTAATTTAATGAAACTTAAGTGTACACGTTGTAAGGATGAGTCAGACATTTTACCCTAAATCAAATACCCTAAACCTGGACCGTAAACAATATATGTTGAGAAACGAGTAGTCTAAGATAAGTCTACCATATTGAATATAAATTCATAATACATATTTAGAATTTATTTATTAATGAAGTCTAAGTGTACACGTTGAAAGGAGTACGGACACTTTACCCTGAACCCTTTACCCTAAACCTTGAACCGTAAACACTATATGCTGAGAAACGAGTAGTCGGAGATAAGTGTACCATATTGAATATAAATTCATGATACAGATTCGAAATTTATTTATTAATGAAGTTTAAGTATACACGTTGAAATGAGTAGTCGGACCCTTTACCCTAAATCTTGAACCCTAAACACTATATGATGAAAAACGAGTAGTCGGAGATAAGTGTACCATATTGAATAAAAATTCATAATACACATTTGAAATTTATTTATTAATGAAGCCTATATGTACACGTTGAAATGAGTAGTTCAACCTAGGGGTGAAAACGGATCGGATATTTCTCGATCGATCCGGAACTGTATCCGGTCGGATACGAATTTGGTATAAAAATTTAGTATCCGGGCGGATACGGATTCGGATACGGATAGTTGACTTCGGATTCGGAATACATAATATCCGACCGTATTCAAGTTTTCCCATATTTTATCGGATATTATCCGGATAATAAATCTGGATACCCGTATTTTTTAATATATTTTATTTTATATTTTATATAAATTTTATTAAAGCTCTATTATAACTTATAACATTATTGGGCCTTATTAAAAACTAAAAAGCCTAAACCCTCACCCCCAGCGTCCGCCGCCCAGTCCTCCTTCAATTCGAGAAAAAAATATGGTTTAGGATACGGTATAAGCATTATCCGTCCGTATCCGATCCGTTTTCACCCCTAGTTCAACCCTTTACCCTAAACCCTTTACACTTTACCCTAAACTCTAAACCCTTTACCCTATACCATGGACCCTAAACCCTGAATCATTTACTTCATCAGTGGACATTATTTAAAATAAATTAAATAATTTAAATTTTCTGAAAAGTTAACTTTAGTATTTTACGAGAATAATAATTTTTACATAAGTTATTATTACGTGTCAATACTACATAATATTTTTTTTTCTAAATTTTTAGATTATCCCTATTTTATATCACAAATCTTATCTCTTTCATGTAAATAGGATTTACAAAAATTAAAAAATATTGTATTCCTCAAAAAATTAATCGATCCATGTTTAGTAAATAAAATATTTTTTAGATCTAAATAAAAGATTTTAAAAATAAACAAGTTTAATTATCTTGAAAATAATAATATATGATTTATAAAAGAAACCTTTTTAACAATGTATGAAATAAATAATTTTATCATACGGTTAAATAATTTTATTTTATGAAAAAATATTATTTAATACTCCAATACATAATTGTTAAACTTATTCATTTTAAAACAAGGGATTTTCTTAGGATAGTTTTTGTATTGTCTGGACTATTAATAGTTCGGATGTCAAATTGCATCGCTCTGTGTCGCCCTCTGTGTCGCCCTAACTTGATACCTGTTGCCTTTTTTTAATATTTTAAAATAATTATTTAAATTTTATTTTACTATTTACTATTTTATCCTTTATTAAAATTAATAATAATATTATTTAAATTAAACAATACGAACGTAAAATTAGATTTTTTAAATAGAATTAAATTATTATTTTATTTATATTTTATCTACACCTGCTCATTTAATTAGTTCACCCTCAAATTATTTTTTTACTACGGTTATCTGCACCCGCTCATTTTATGAGTTCACCCCAAATCATTTTTTAACCATGGTTATCTGCAATCATCGCTCATTTTATAAGTTCACCCAAAATTATTTTTTACCACGGTTATCTGTACCTGCTCATTTTATAAATTCACCTCAGAAGATTTTTTTTTTTAATGGAGTAATTACATTTAAAGGACTATATTATCATTTTATTAATTTACACAAAATATAATAAAATCAACCCTAATTTGTAGGGTGATACTCGAGTACATGCAAGATACCGGTACACACCAATTTTAATTTTTTTATTTATATTTTATCTACACCCACTCATTTAATGAGTTCACCCAAAAATTATTTTTTTTACTACAGTTATCTACACTCATTCATTTTATGAGTTCACCCCCAACTCATTTTTTTTATCACGGTTATGTGCACCCGCTCATTTTATGAGTTCACCCCTAAATTATCTACACCCCTCATTTTATGATTTCACCCCAAATCTTTTTTTACTACGGTTATCTGCACCCGTTCATTTTAGGAGTTCACCCCCAAATCATTTTTGATCACGGTTATGTGCACCCGCTCATTTTATGAGTTCACCCCTAAATTATTATTTTTTACCACGTTTATCTACACCCCTCATTTAATGAGTTCACCCCAAAAATATTTTTAAAAAAGTAATTACATTTAAAACACTATATTATCCTTTTATTAATTTACACAAAATATAATAAAATCAACCTTAATTTGTACTATATTTACAATCTGTAGTCAAGCCATTACCGAGTTACCGTCGATTCACCATCAAGTCATCCATATTTTTAGAAAAAAATCGTAAAACATAATTTAAAAAAAAAAAACTATCGAAATTAAGCAAAAATCTTGATTTTTTTTCTTTCTAAGTTTTCTTTCCTTTCCTCTTTTTCTCCCATTTTCAGTTTTTATTCCAAACTTTTAATTTCTTCGTTTTTTTCCTTTTACTTTTTTTTTTATTTTTCATTTTTTCATGTGTATTTTTTTTTAATTTTAATACAAAATAATATTATATGTATGATTTTATTATAGTCGTTAATACAATAAGTAATAACGAGTAATACCATAAATTGTAATCAGTAATACTATTAACAGTAATTAGTACGAATAAACACTTATCTTATTCAAAGTGAGATGGTCTCATGGCGACACTGTTCATAAATTAGTAGAAATAAACACTTTATTTTTTTCCAAAGTGTTAAAACGTCATTCTCAAACTATGTTTTGGAAAGCAGAATTTTGGTGAAATCAGAATAAAAAAAACTTTAGAAAATGTGAATGGAACTATAGGAAAACGTCATGATCAGACCATCGATTAGTTCTAAAAATTATGTGTCCATATAATGTTGCTTACGAACATTGACCTAATGTCCGATTTGTATAATGTAACTAGATTGATTGTTACCAGACTTGAAAATTACATTATTGAGGACACATTTTTATTTTGGAAGGAATGTTGGTAGTAAAGTTTTTATTTTGAGAATAATATTGAGTGTTTCGATGACACGGCTCCCATAAAGTTTCGAATAAGATAATTTCTTATTCTATTGTCTTTTGCAATGACAATAAATAAAAGTTAAATGTTAGTCTCTTTTCATGGTAGGTGTGTAGTGTGTACCTTCTGAAACATGTTCATGCATAGACAATTATATGTTGCAGCCCTCTAGAGTTAAGAGTGTATTGAAAAATATTTAACTAGATTCAAATGAATAACAAATTTACAAATTTATACTATGGAGTACATGTTTCAAATATTTTTTTAATTGACAAATTAAACTTAAAATATATTATAAATTTATTTGAATTCTTTACGGGCACTAACAGTCCTACGTTGCCCATTGTGACATTGTCCCTCCTTTACGTCAAAAAAGAAAAGAAATTGTGACTGAGAGCAAACCGAGTAAGTGGAGACTTTTTGGGCCAACAATGTTAGCCCATTTAATTAAAAGTGGAGAATGTTTTGGGCTAGCATTTAATTAAAAGGGGCAGCCCAATTGTTTTATCAAAGAAAATAACCAAATTGAACAGCCAATTTCTTGAATTGTGCGTGAGTAATAACAAATGTTCAAAAAAAAAAATAACAGAATGTTCTTTCAACAATTACAACAAAAAAATACATCAGTTTTTTAAAATAATCTCATCTTCATGTTGAGCCCCTAAAATATTATAAAACATGCTGAAATTTTATAATATTATAAAACATGCTGAAATTTTATAATATTATAAAACATGCTGAAATTTTATAATGAATGAACAAAAAATTCCTCAAAATTAATCCACACAATTGATGTCTTTTGTCTTTTCTTTCTAATGACAAAATCATTATCTTAGGTATTATTAGATGAAGTTGTGTCATCATCTCATGTTGAGAAGACATATCTGCAAAATAGAAATCATACAAATTTTATATGAATAACAAATTGAGATTTGAGAATACTGTGATTGTCAGAAAAAACAAAGTATTAACACAGAAAAAAATCAAAAGTTCAATCAGAGGAATGCTCAATATCACATAAAAAAAACTAGGAGTAATTATACTCATGATTCCACTAAAAATGAACAAAAAAAAATAAAAAATATAAATATAAATTACATAATGTTAAATGGATCGAGCAGCGGATGTGCAGAGAGTTTTTTTTGTTGGAACATGTTTGGGATCGGAATGGAATTTTGTTGGTTTTCTCCTAATTTTAAAAAACCCAAACGAATCTCTTTCTGTTAGATTATATAACGCTAATCTTCGCTAATTTTCTGATCATAAACATATCAATTACTCCATGATCCAATAGCAGCGCCTAATTTTGTGATCTCAAAACAGAAATTTGTATAAAAAATCAACTAAATTAATAATTTAACCTAAAATTCAATTCATTCAAATAAAAAAAGATAATTTATTGTTTATTATGATTATTAATGATATCAGAATTAAAATAAATATTATATATTATCAGTTAATTTTTTTATTAATCATGAGGATAAATTTGTAATTTTATAATTATATATTTAAAATTATTAAATTTAATTTAAAAGTGTAATACGGCGACAAAAAATGATAATAAGTGCAATGCAAGGCCATGGATTCTGCGACGCCAAATGCAACAGGTAGCAAGTCATCAAATATAAGCCATTAGATTTCAAATCTGATGGCTCAGAATACTGGACTGTTGATAGTCCATGCGACATTGGACTGTCCTTAGAAGGCCCCTAAAAACTATATATTCAAATCTAAAGTTTTTTTTTAAATAAATTTGAAAATATTTTTGGCATGGTTTTTTTTTAATCACCGAAATTATATAATTTTTTGAAAACGATTTTTAGTTTCGCAAAACAAAAAATCATATTTATATATATATTCAAAATAATTTTAAGATTTATTCAAAATAATTTTAAGATTTATTTAATATAATTTTATTTACTAAACATCCATTGATTAATTTTTTGAGGAATGAAATATTTTTTATTTTAGTTTTTAGTTTCTGTGAATCCTATTTACATGGAAGATATAAGATTTGTGATATAAAATAGGGATAATCTAAAAATATAAAATAAATAATATATTATTAAAATTAAGATGGACTAAAATAAATTGAAATTAAATTAAATTAACGTAACTGAAATTAAATTTACATTATATTCATTAAAATTAAGATTGATTAAAATTAATTGAAATTAACTAAAATTAATTAAATTGATTTAAATAAAAAGATGAAGTTATTTAGGGTTGAAAGAAAGAAGAAGAAGAATAAAAAGAAAACGTTGAAATTAAGAGGTAACAAATAAGAAGGGAAGACTTTGATTTAAATACAAACATTGAAACTTATTTGGTGTAATTATTGTTTACCTTGAACAAATAAAAAGAGAGAGAAAGGAGTGTCATATTCTAATATTTAATTTAAAAATAATAATTCAACAATATATTTAAACTAAATGTATATTATTTATTTTAACATAACTTAAAATAAAAATTAACTAAAATACCCTTTTTTGGATATCCAAAATATGATGTTTAACACCACCTATATTGATGGAGTGGAATCTTGAAATTATGGTCCAACTGCTGCAACTCTATATTGCAATAATTATATAGTAATAGTGGACTATTTGTGGTGCTGATGTATAAATAAATTGACTGAAAACATTGTGGCCTGATGCTTATATATAATAATGTAACATTGAAAATTAACTTATTATTCTTTGGAATATGGGTAGTTGCTGTCAAATACCACTTGCTCAGAAGAATAATGCAACTTCTTCTGATTCCATATTAAGCCTGTTTTGTGTTTTGGCGCCCATTCCAATAATTCCCTCAAATATTATGCTCAAGAATAATACAACTTCTTCTGATTCCATATTAGTTTCTATCCTTATTCATTAAACTATTTTTATCAATTTTCTACCTATAAATTATCGGACTAATTATTCAGGTCAAATTTCTTCCTATTTTGTACACATGTTAAAGAATTTTATCTCGTTATTGTCAAAAAAGAAAGAATTTTATCTTGTTTAAAAATTTGAATTTTTTTTTTTAATTTTTAGAGAAGTGTAGAATAAATTCATATAATTAATTTTTTTAATACTGGTTCTCATACTCGTGGACTGAATTATTACCTCTAGTCAATCATTTAGAGGATGTTTGTTTTGGAATTATGTAGGAAAAGAGAAATTCGGATGGAAAAATCTTGGATAGAGAAATTATGATAAATATTGATTATGTGTGTTTGTTTAGGGATTTTTGAGTAGGATATGATAAAGAGGAATTATGTTGTATTATAATATTATATAATGTAATTAATTTTATGTTAAATTAGTTGTGTAAGAATGTATGATGTTGTATTATTATAATAGTATAATATATACTGTATGTATTATTAGAGGTGAATGGAGTTGGATGGTGAAATTCAGATGTGAAGTCTCGAACTAGAATAGGACGAGGGACGTTACGTCCCCCATCCGAACGTGATAGTCCAAAACAAACATGCCCTTAGGGAGAAGACTTATCAAGTGTACAATTTAATTGAGAGGATTTGTTTTCAATGGAAATTGAACCGAAAACATGTAAGCGTGAGTTTGTGGATCTGATACCATGAAAGAATTTTATTTCACCTAAAAAGTCATCCTTTAAATAGTGTGAAATCAATTCATATATACCGAGTATTAATTATAATATGTATTGCACATGATTTTTTAATGGGATAATTCCATCAAATATTGTATATTAAGTACAATTTTTTTCACATCCCACTATTGTGCATTTACAAGCAGACTTATAATTAGATTTTTTTTAAAACTCTAAAAATCAGGAGTTGAGAAAGAAAGAATTTGTAAATCAGTTGTGAAATGGATAAGGAAAAAGAATTTGTGTTTTGTGTAAAAGATTTGATGGAAGTGTCTATTTAAAAAATCATGAGTGATGCACGTGTAAAAAATCGAGAGAAATATAACTTAGAAATTTAGTTCAATAATTTATAAGTAAAAAATTGATAGTTTATATAATTCAAATGCAAAGAAAAATCCCAAAAACTTATGAAGAAATCATTTATGTGTCAAACGGTTTAAAACATATAACAATATAAATACATCAATTTGACTTTATAGATCTACTAAGGGATAATTAGCATACATATTATAGGGATTTTGATTGATTAGATTTTTCTTAATTTTTGGGATATTTCCTTATCTACCACAAATCCAATTGTATATACGAATGTAAATTTATTCAATTAGATAACAAATTCCAATATTCTACATGGTATCAGCGGTTTTCCTCAATTGAGATTACCGATCCACTTTTCACGCTTCTTCCCAGAAACTGCCTCGTCCTCTTCATCACGCCGGCACCATGTCAACCTCCTCTTCCACCACTCCCACACTACATCCGGCGGTCGAAGTAACCACAACACCGCCCTCCCCACCTCCGTTTGTTGTTACAATCACAGCCCATCATCATATTCCTGTCAAATTGACACCATCGACATACACTTCTTGGCGCGCGAATCTGCTCGCTGTCTTGAATGGATTTGACCTCGTTGCCCACGTTGATGGAAGCAAGCCGACTCCTCCAGCCACCGATCCTACCCATCGCTCATGGTTTCGCCAAGATCAGTTGATCTTGGCTGCTATTTTTGGATCGGTCGATGTTGAGATCCTCCCTATGATCACTACTGCCACTACCGCAGCCTCGGCATGGCAGATTCTCAGCTGCATGTATGCCGGTAAGTCACGTACTCGCGTGTTTCAATTGAAATCCGATCTCACTGATATTTCACTCGGAGACAAGTCTGTATATGCATATTTACAGTTGATCAAATCGAAAGCCGATGAACTTGGCCTCATTGATTCGCCTATCTCGGATGATGATTTAACTTTGTTCGTCATAAAGGGTCTCGGTCCCAATTACCGTGACATTGTTGGGGCAATCCGTTCTCGTGAGTCTCCTCTCCGTTTTGAAGAGTTGCATGATCTTCTTGTAGCACATGAACAGTACCTAAAAACCCTAGAGACTACATCTACATCCCTTGTCGCTACTGCAAACTCAGCGCGACAAACCCCTGCCCCACGACCATCTCAAAATCAGCATCGGCGCTCGCCTGCTTCCGGCCGTGGTCAGTGGCACGGTCCTCGTGGGCCTCCTCGCTCAAATGGGTCCTCATCGTACCGTGGGAATTTTCAGAACCGTGGCCGCAGCCCTCATGATAAACATGAGCATACCCATGTCACTTGTCAATGGTGTGGTTACATGGGGCATGTTGCCTCCTCTTGCAACCGTTTAAATGCTGTGGTTAATGTTGCTCGGTCTCCGTCCGCTCATTCGTCTCCAGGAGGTTGGCTTGTTGATTCGGGGGCGTCCCATAGCCTCACAAATGATCTTTCTCAGATGTCGATCCATTCCGAGTACGATGGAACAGATGAAATTCAGACGGCTGATGGCACAGGTCTCCATGTAACTCACACTGGTACATCTTATTTACAATATCCGTCATATAAATTTGTTCTTTCAAATGTATTATGTGTCCCAGATGTGAAACACAATTTGTTGTCTGTCCATTAGTTTACTAAATCTAATAATGTTTCAATGGAATTCTTTCTGTATCACTTTGTTATTAAGGATCGACTCACGGGGGACCATCTAGCTCAAGGGCGTTGTGAGAAAGGTGTTTACCACATTAAGCCACCATCGTATTATCTTCAGTCTCTTACAAGATTCGCAGCACTTGGTGTTCGGACGTCTCGTCATACTTGGCACTCTCGGTTGGGGCACCCCTCTCCATCTCGATCCTCAGATATCATCAGCAAATTTAATTTACTAGTTATTAAGAACACTTCTACTGTTAATTTTGATTGTGTTTCTTGCGGTGTGTGCAAGTCTCATCGTTTACCATTTACTGAATCTTCGTTTATTGCATCTCACCCTTTGGATTATATATTTGCGGATGTTTGGGGCCCTGCTTCTTGTGTTGCTCATGATGGGAGTCGTTATTTCTTATTATTGGTTGATCTGTTTAGTCGCTATTGTTGGTTGTTTCCTATTTCTGCCAAATCTCAAGTTAAATCTGTTGTGCATCAGTTTAAATTGATGGTAGAAAAATGCTTTAATACATCCATTAAACACTTTTACTCTGATAATGGTGGCGAATTTGTGGCTCTTCGATCATATTTTGCCTCACAGGGTATATCTTGGCTAACAACAGCTCCACATACTCCGCAACAAAATGGGATTTCTGAACGTCGCAATCGTCATATTCTTGAGGTTACACGTACCTTACTTCATCATGCGGGCTTGCCATTTCAGTTTCGGTCCTTTGCAGTTCAGACATCAGTTTATTTGATTAACCGTATGCCCACACCAGTTCTGCACTCCATGAGCCCTTTTCAGTGCCTCTTTGGTCAGGAGCCGAACTATCTCAAGTTGCGGACTTTTGGTTGTGTCTGTTTTCCCTGGTTGCGCCCATATTTTCTAGGGAAACTCTCGTATCCATCAAAGCCTTGCATATTTGTTGGCTATTCTTCATCTCAGAGTGCATATCAGTGTCTTGATCCTAACACTGGTCGCCTATATATATCTTGACATGTAAAGTTTGACGAATCTCGATTTTGGTCCTCTCTTCCACGCGAGGCTCCTCCTGATGCTCCCATGGGTCGCTTATTCCTTGCTCCACCTGCTATCTCCGACACAGTGGTTGCACCGACCCCTATTCCTCCTCCTGCTCCGATGCCTCAAGTCCCTCATGTTCCACCTCCGACACGTACTCATGCCATGCGCACCCGGAGTCAAAATAACATATTTCATCCTAAGCAAATGCACTTGGTCACCAAACATCCTCTTCCATCTGAAACGGAACCCACTACTGTCTCCGCTGCTCTTGCTGACCCTCGTTGGCGTGCTACTATGGCAGATGAGTTTACGGCCCTACAACGACATAGCACTTGGGAGCTTATCACACCACCGCCTAATGCCAATATTATCGGTTGCAAATGGGTTTTTCGGATTAAACGCAACCGTGATGGTACTATTGATAAATTCAAGGATCGTCTCGTTGCCAAGGGGTTTCACCAACGCCCTGGCATCGACTATCATGAGACGTTCAGTCCCGTTGTCAAGCCTGTCACAATCCAGACTGTTCTCTCTCTAGCTCTCTCTCACAGGTGGCCTCTTCGACAACTTGATGTGAGCAATGCCTTTCTCCATGGCACTCTTTCCACTACGGTTTATATGAAACAACCCCCTGGCTTTATTGATGATCAACACCCTTCGCGGGTTTGCCTTCTCAAAAAGTCTCTTTATGGTCTTCGTCAGGCTCCCCTTGCCTGGTACCACGCCCTCAGTACTGCTCTTCTCCGGTTCGGTTTCATTCAATCGACTGCCGACCATTCCCTATTTACTTATTTTAAGGATGGCATCTCCCTGGTTGTTCTTGTTTATGTGGATGACCTTATTATCACGGGATCTAGCCCTCTCTTACTCAGCTCCCTCACAAAGCATTTGGAATCATCCTTTGTTGTTAAAGATCTTGGAGAGTTGTCCTATTTTCTAGGAATTGAGGTAGCCCATTGCAGGGAGGGTCTATTCCTCTCTCAACACAAATATGTGGTTGACCTTCTTCATCGCCTCAAGATGGACGGTGCAAAGCCAATTCTTACACCGTCGTCGGCCAAACCGGGCTCCTCCACCGGCTCAGTGGATCCCATGACCTATCGCAGTCCCATTGGGGGGCTTTAGTATCTCTCATTTACACGCCCTGATATTGCATTCACGGTGAACCGTCTCGCCCAAGCTATGGCATCTCCAACACCTGACGATTGGGGTGCTGTCAAACGCCTCCTACGTTACTTGAAGGGTACACTACATCATGACCTCCTTCTTCGTCCGATTATCGACATGTCTCTCACTGCCTACTCAGATTCAGACTACGGGGGCGACTTACGTGATGGAAAATCAACATCTGCATATATTCTGTTTCTTGGTCATAATCCGATCTCTTGGCGTTCCCGTAAACAAACTGGAGTTGCACGTTCCTCCACTGAGGCTGAGTATCGTGCTCTTGCCTCTGCCGCCTCAGAGGTCTGTTGGGTGATGCAACTCTTTAGAGACCTAAAGCTCTCGGTCGTCCGCAAATCACGTATCCTTTGTGACAACATGAGTGCAACTCGTCTTACCCTTCATCAAATTCAACACTCCAGATTGAAGCACATTGCTATTCACATACACTTTGTACGAGACTTGTCTTCCAAGGGCCTGCTCTCTATTGCCTACGTTAACACTCTTGATCAATTGACGGATCTCCTCACAAAGTCCCTTCCACGACAACACTTCGAGAATTTCCGTCGCTGATGGGACGTCTATTTTGCGGGGGCGTATAAGGGATAATTAGCATACATATTATAAGGATTTTGATTGATTAGATTTTCCTTAATTCTTGGGATATTTCCTTATCTACCCAAAACCCAATTGTATATACGAATGTAAATTTATTCAATTAAATAACAAATTCCAATATTCTACACTACCATCACTCCATAGCATACACCTCTTGATCCACTAAATACACCAGAACCACTAAATCTACCCATACAATTTTTTTATGTGTCAAATGGTGTAAAACATACCTCAATCTAAATACACCACCTAACTTGATATATCCACCCCCACTCCGCAGCATACACCTCTTGATCCACTAAATACACCACCTGCACCCCCAGAACCACTAAATGCACCCATACAAATGGTGTAAAATTTTCATTTAGTAGTACCCGCTCCATTTTATAAATCGGTACCTACTCCATTTAATATTTAATTTTTCGCAACTCATTTATATTTTCTTTTATCTATTCCTCTTTATAAAATAGTAATTGAAGCCAAAACTCCAATCATCACTCCTTCCGTCCACTTTCAAGGTATCGGGATAACAATTCTCACCTCCACTGCCGCCACACCGTCGGCACGCCATAGTCCACAATTAGAGAAAACTCGTCGTCACTCCATTGTTATACTATTATATATTTAAGAAAGGTAGAGAGAAGAATTTAAAAGCTTATGTTTCTAACTTGTAGAAGAATTACAACTAGGGCTTTTGATATGCATTAATGTGTGTTACTGTTTTTATATTTTGTGTGATATTATCTTGTTTTTTTATGAGACTGTCTTATTTTTTTGTATGATACTGTCATTAATATATTGTTATGTTTTAGTTTGTGTTAATGTCTTTGATATTTTGTTTGTTATTTGTTCAAACTGTTAAGTGTAATTGCGTAATAGCGTTAAGTGTAATTGTGCAATATTGTCAAGTAATGTCGTTATACTGTATGTCTTTCAGGTGTGATACTAATAAAAGAATGTGCAACCGTGATGGAAAAAAAATATGAAAGAGGAAAAAGATAATGGCAAAGTAAAATGTGGTTAGAGAAGAAGAGAATGATGATAAAATTTAATTTTTCACTTTGTAATACTAGCAAGTGCAATAATGTAATATTGTCAAGTGTAATTGTGTAATACTGTTTACATATTTGAAATTAAATTATTTGAATTTTAAATAAAAAATGATGAAAAATCGGTGAAAAAAAATAAATTATTTAGAATTAAATTATTTGAATTTTAAATAATAAAAAATGATGAAATTTTATGTGGAAAAAAATAATGTGAAAGAGGAATAAAATGATGGCAATTTGAAATTAAATTATGTGAATTTTAAATAATAAAAAATGATGAAGGCAAAAAAATAAAAATATGAAATGATGAAATGCTCGTTAGAGTGTATGATAATGATATTAAATAATTAATAATACTTAAATAATTTGAAATTAAATTATGTGAATTTTAAATTTAAAAAAATGATGAAATGATGGAGGGGTTTGGTTGGGGATGGGAGGTGTATGTGTGGATTTAGTGGTTTTGCGGTTTTGGGGGTGCAGGTGGTGTATTTAGTGTATCAGAAGGTGTATGGATGAATTTAGTGGTTCTGAAAGTGCAGGTGGTGTATTCAGTAGATCAATAGGTGTATGCTGCGGAGTGCGGTGGATCTATCAAGTTAGATGATGTATTTCAATTGAAGTTTTTTTTGTTTTTTTAGGAGGGTTTACAAGATCATCAAATAAAATTACAAATCACGAACTAAGATATTGATCTTCAAATCAATGCGAATATCGCCGTCCACTTCAATCGTGAGAAGAGAAAAGACGAGTTTCCCTTTGCCTTAATAGATGTTCAGGTCTCGAATTTTTAAACGAGACAACCCCACACTAGGTGTTTCATGTCAAGAATAGGAAATAAAAAAATAGGCAAAGTTCCACCAAGTACCCGATCCCAAGAACTAGAACCCAAGGCTCTCGAGTCTATCTCAAGGAGCCCAACCACAAAAAAAGAGATCCACAAAAAAAAACAAGGGTTAATTGCAAATTAAATCACCACCTTTCTTTGAATTGCAATTTAATCTAAACCTTTGAAAAATTGCAAATAAAATCACCACCTTTCAATATTGTTGCAATTTAAACTTTTAGACAATACCATTTGTGTCCGAATTTAACGTTTCGAGATTAGATCGAAATAAAAAACAATGTTGTATCATTAAAGAGATGTCACATAACCTAGATACATTAGATTAGGGCACAAATGAAACTATCAAGAAGTTTAAATTGCAACAATATTGAAAGGTGGTGATTTTATTTGCAATTACTCAAAGGTTTAGATTAAATTGCAATTCAAAGAAAGGTGGTGATTTAATTTGCAATTAACCCAAAAAACAACAACAAATCTGCAGATTTACAACTCAGATCTGTAGATCTGAGTTCCCAACCACAAAAAAAAGACCCACAAAAGAACTACAACTCAGATTTGCAAATTTACAACAATCTTGCAAATCTACAACACAGATCTAGGGAAAACCAAAATACCAGAAGAGATCGAAGAGAAGTGGAAAGCCAACACACATTTGAGGCGAAGGGACAACAAAGACCGAGCAAATGAGACAAAAACGATGACGGCAACGTGAACGACGAATCTGCGAAGGATCGGCGACGGAAATCGGTGGAGAAAGGAAGGAGCAACTCTCTAGAGAGAGAGAAGCTCTCCCTTCTCCCTAAAACCGGTCAAATTTCAATTGAAGTACTCCATCCGTCCCGCAATTACTTTTAAACTTTTCTTTTTAAGACGTCCCACAATTACTTTCACACCCTTAGAATGGAAAACCCTTTATATACTTCACCCTCACAATATCCTTAAATTTACACAAATGCCATTATTTTTTCTCCACACATACACAAAAGTCAACTCATTTCTTTATTATAAAGGTTTACAAAATTACCCCTCAAAATCTCCACTAAATTCACTTTTCTTATTCCAAGTGTCATTTCATATGTGAAGGAAAGATGGAACGGAGGGAGTATGTTTTAAAAACTTAAAGAATTTGCATTTAAGTCATTCCCAAGAAAAATTGTTTGGCCAATTAAGTGACTCTGAATAAAATAAACAGACATCTTTAAAAAAAAAACAGACAAATGGGATGTTTGTAAACTCTATAAACAGCTTAAAAAACACTTCTCAAGAATAAAAGCGGTGAGAGAACAGCTTTAAAAAAAAGTGATTTTAGAAGCTGTTTATAGAGTTTGAAAACACCCCAAAATTTACTAGAACTTAGAAGAGGCGAATGATAACTCATTTGATGTAAATTGACATGAGACAATTTTTACATTAAATGCAATATGCAAAATATCCTGCTCAATCATACTGCATCCCGTAAAATAAAATCAATTATTTCCATTTTTTATTATTTTATTGTTTAAATTGATTTCACACCATTATGAACAGTCACATCGCCTATTTCACAATGGTAGACTAGAGGTTTGAAAAGTACATCAAGAGCCCCAATAATTGAGTTCTCTCCACATATTAATCAAAATTAGTTAGGCAGAAATAAAATATTAAAAGAGTTTGAATCTATACCTAGAAATAAATAAAGAGTCGGTACACGAAAGTGGGCAGTTGACTTTAGGTTTGAATTAACAAAACTCATTGCTTCCAAAATGATACTGATACATGTATTGTTTCATTTTGTCTTTCAGTGTCATTTATTTATCAACACGTGTAATGCAAAAAAAAAAAAAAAAAAAAATGATTCACATCTTATAATTATTGAGACAATTAAAGATTCAATATAGCAAAACATTAAATTAAACATGAAAAGTTAGAGCCGAGGAATTGATCTAATGATAGATACATTATTTTTAAGAGAACCAGATACATATTATTGTTCATTATGCTGCCTCTTTCTCTTCCCCACCATCAACGAACCTCTTCCAAAAAAAATGCTCCCTCCAAATTCTATCCATTTTCTCAATCGGAATGTTCTTCGTCTCGGGGAGCAAATAATACACGAACGCAGACATCACTAGTACCCACGCTCCGAAGAAGAAGAAAATCCCGGACTTCATGTGACACAACATTGCAAGAAAAATCTGTGCAATTATAAAAGTCATGGAAAGATTGGTCGCCACCACAATACTCTGCGCAGCTGATCGTATCTCCAAGGGGAAAATCTCACTGGTGACGACCCACCCCAACGGGCCCCAGGAAAGCCCGAAGCCCGAAATGTAGACACAAATCAGGATAAGTACACACAAGGCGTAGCCTTTGCTAATAACATTATGATCACCTAACTTAGTGGCCATGATTGCACCAACCATCATTTGAGAAATGAACATTTGAACTCCACCTATGTGGAACAGAGGCCTCCTCCCCATTCTATCCACTAAGTACAACGCAACGACGACGAAAGACAAGCCGACGAAGCCCGTGATTACTGCAGCTAATAGGGCCGCGCTTTCGCCCGAGCCCAATGTTAGAAACAGAATGGGAGCGTAGAATGAGACGGCGTTGATTCCGGTTATCTGTTGGAAGAAGGGAATTGCAACTGACATTATAAGTTGAGGCCTGTATTTCCTTTGCAAGAGATTGACGAATGGATTTTGCACTGATTTTGCAGCATAGCTTGCTTCGTTGAGGTCGTCGTATTCAGCCTGGACGTCGTCTGTGCCTCGGATTTTCTGCAGCAGTATTTTGGCCTTGGCCTTATCGTTTTCGTCGCCGTATTGGATGAGGCTGTTGGGTGTCTCCGGGAGGAAAAGGGCCCCGAAGGCGAGTAATGCCGCGGGAACTCCAGCCATCCCCACGGAGATGCGCCACCCGTAGCCACCTTCGATCTTCTGCGTGCCGTAGTTGATAAGAGTTGCCACGTTTTGGCCAAGGCCGACGCAGATTTGGAAAGCAATGTTGAAAGCTCCTCTGTATTTCGAGGGTGCCATTTCTGAGAGGTATAGTGGCACTGACTGCAATTCAATAAGCAACAAATTAATTCACAATCCCACAACTCCTCTGTATTAGTATTATGTTTTCTCCTATTGAGCTTTATTTTGATTTTAGTCTGTTATTACTTTATATTTTCATTTTTTTTTCGTAATCTTACTAATAACCGCTGAGGTGACACTTTTTTTCATTTAGTTTTAGACTTTTTAGTATTTTTCAACTTGTTCATCCTTTAACCACCGGTTATAACCGGTAAAGGGACATAAAATTTGAAAAATACAAAGTTGAGTGACTAAAATCAAACCTTGAAAGTTACATAGACTAAATTCAAAACTAGCAATAATGAGGAAAATCCCCTTTTTTTTAATAATTTGATCGAACAAACTTCAAGATTTGTTTTTGAAGATTGATCCTCTATTGTGCATAAAACACCAATTAAAACCAGTAAATCGTGACATGAAACACCAAAGTGAAATAGAAAAACAATACCTGGTTAGTAAAACCGAGGCCAACGCCAAGGAGGATACGACCGAATATCAACATGTAGAGGTTGTTGGATGCACCTTCAAGTGCAGCGCCGATCATGTAGGAAAGGCCGCCAATGATAATCGAGGTCCTTCGACCGTATCTACACGTGACGTGTGAAGCAAGAAACGAAGAGAATAGACCAGCTAAGTAGAGGGAGGATGTGAAGATTGTGAGGAGTTGACTATCAAATTTGCAGTAGTTGCTCACATGTGTGTCTTCATTCATTTTCCTATATACCCCTGGAAAGAATTTCTTCAAGAATGGCTCCATTGAACTCACCCCACCTTCATGTCAAATTCAAATTACAAACATCAGTTTAGATAATAATAATTTCATCCTATTTTTGTAACAACTTAAATTTTCTTTCTCTGTTTAGACAAACACTTATATGAACTAGTGACTAGAAGCAACAATTTGACCTGTTTTCTCCATAAAACACAAATTACTCGTAAATAAAGTCGAATCGAGAAAGAACCTGAGACTCCAACATCGTAACCGAAAATGAGTCCTCCAGAGGCAGCAACCATACAAGAAAGCAGAACAAAACTTGTAATTCTGCCATTATACTGCTTCCCATCACTTTTAATTGCCACGCCTACAGCCATACCTCACTAACTGGAGTATAACTGAAATATATGAATTTCTGGACAATTTGAAAGAAGCTAATTTTCACCTTTCTTTGTTACATGTAATAACTAAAAACCACATCTATTTATAGAAATAAAGATACTCTCACAATTAGTGTTTATCATCACTAGACTAAATTATGGTCCACTAGATGGCCACGGGCATGATTAGGATCGACGGTCCATATCCACTTGGAGTTGGACCCTCCTAGCCTACTTAGCATGTTTAATGGGAATAATACACATGCTTTTGACTTGTTTCTCATTAAAGAAAAGCATAATGCATTATATTTATATATATGCCACATGTATTATGAACGTCTTTACTTTTGACTTTATTTATATATATATATATATATATATTTATTATTATTATTATTTTTTTTTTTACTTTTTTAATCCTTTTTTATTTACCTTAGTTTTAATTCCATTCCTATTAATAGAGAATAGTACTATGTTAAGATCAATAAAAGTACAAGAAAGTAAAAATTAAAAACTCAAGTAAAAGAAATAAAAGTGAAAAAAGAAAATCTTCAAATTGAAATTTAAAGAATTTCATCCCAACTAAAGAGGGTTGAAATTAATTCATTATATTACAATATTATTCTAGTTCTAACACTCTCCTTCACTTGTGTGCCGAATAATTTTCTCTACCTTTTGAAAAAGGGGTCCATCGAATGAACAATTTAATATGAGTAAATCAAGTTTATTTTTAGCAAACCATCCATGCGAACCAAAGACTTTGATATAAAAAAAAAAAAAAGTTACATCTGAAATTAATTAATTAATTCTGAAATAACATGAACCATATAATGCATTATTCGGATTTTTTTTAATAGTTAAATAAACAAATATCATTGTGAACTGGACAGAAGAATACCAGAAAGGAGAAAATTATTTAATTATGAATTAACTAAATGTTGGCGGGTACCAATGATACAGAGGCGAGTGTCGTACCGACAAGTTGATAAAATTAATTAATAAAAAATGTTTGTTTCGTCGCTGCCAACCCAAGATGCTGATTGATATATGGGAATTCATAATTAATGAGGGTGGGCGTTTTTTTTTTGGAATATATTCCTTTTTAAATAATTTCACTACATTTTAAAATCGAAATAAATATTTTTAAATTATGTTTATTTCGCTTGCACCTTTAAATACGGGAAGAAGGGCTCCAAACTCCATTGATACCATAATCACAACACGAGGGACTAAGTCTCATGTGTATTAGTTACATCGTGTATGTATTGTTCAGTTCCCGGGATGCACCCTTAGTATGATATTGTCTGCTTTGAATTTGTCAAATTCTCACAGTTTTACTTTTGAGTTTCTCCATAAGGCCTCGTACCAATGGAAATATTAGTCCATCCTTTTATAACCCATGATCCTTCAATGCTTTTCTCGATGTGGGACAATTATTTGACACTCAACAATCTCCCCTTCAAATAAATGGACCACGAACCTCCCCTCAAACGACCGCTCTAACTAGAACCCCTGGTCTAGTCGATCTACTGATCTAGAACATTCTATCTAGATCCCGACACGACTTGCTCACTGTTTGCGGAATAGGAATTCTCCTCCTCGAAAGAACTCTCCTCCTTTACATCTTAGCATATCTCGGACCTCCGTTTCTTCCTATAGACGACACCTGATGCGGCCAAAATATGTTGCCCTATGAGGTGACGACACGTGGATAAACGATGAGTTATCCTCACTAAGTATTTATATTCAATTTTTGAGATGATTAATACACCCTTGATTATATATTTTGTAAATAGTTCAATGGGCCTCTTAGGAGCCCAATTGTAATGAGAATAGGTCCATGAAGTGGCCCAACTTTTTTTTGGATTACATTAAATACCCATCCCTTTTCCCCTTCCCATGACTCGAACCCAGGATCTAAAGCCTAGGTAGTGGTGCTCTAACCACTTGAGCTATCCAACTTCGTCTGAAGTGGCCCAACTTGATAATTGTAAAAAGAAGTGGGCCCGAGCCCTGGAGAAATGAATGGAAGAGACCGGCCTAACCCTCGACCCATATCCCTGGCCCAAGCCCAAGGCTAACCCTCGGCCCATAGCCCTGGCCCAAGCCCAGGGATAACCATCAGCCCATATCCCTGGCCCAAGCCCAGGGTTAACCCTCGGCCCATATTCTTGGCCCAAGCACAGGACTACTTGGATTGAGTCTTGGTCAAGAATAGACCTCCAATTTCGAAGGGAAGTTAGGGCTGGAAAGTTGAACTGACATCGAAGATTTAGGGATCGAGGGCGTGGAAGCAAAGAGATGGGCCCGGGACCGAGTCTAGGGGAAGGTTGTTGAGGAAAAAAGGGAAAAAATTATCTTTTCCCCCAAGGTATGATTTTTTAGTCTTAAGATATTCATCATACAAAAGACACGGACACATATACTAAAAAGAAGAAGAATATCTACTATCACCCTCTATAAGCAAATATACTCTTGAGATCACACCTTTGAAAAGAGTTTTCCCTGATTTGGAGAACTGCTTGATTCTTTGAGAATAGTATCTAACTTGAGCGTTGGAGATTCCGACGTGTTTTTGCAGGTGATCGAGAGCCTTTTGGACGGAACGATTCCTATATCTATTGTCAAAGAATTACAATTTGGTACATCGGATTCCCAATCATCTTGAGATTCCACGTCGGAATCCCCTCTGGCGTGTTCTTGCAGGTGATCGAGAGCCTTTTGGACGGAACGATTCCTATATCTATTGTCAAAGAATTACAATCTGGTACATCGGATTTCCAATCATCTTGATTCATTTTTTGACGCAACAACCATTTGTTGGGTTCCCGAGATGTTCTTTCCACAGACGACGCCATTTGTTGTGTTCCCAGGATGGACCCTTCCGTATTCCCCACTTGGTATGATATTGGGTTCCCGAGATGTTCTTCCCACAGACGACGCCATTTGTTGTGTTCCCAGGATGGACCCTTCCGTATTCCCCACTTGGTATGATATTGTCAGCTTTAGGTTTGTCAAACCCTCACGGTTTTGCTTTTGAGTTTTCCCAAAAGGCCTCATATCAATGGGGATACTAGTCCATCCTTTTATAATCCATGATCTTTCAATGCTTTTCCGATGTGGGACAATTGTTTGACACTCAACAGTGTAATTGAATACATGTGTAATACGTTACATCATATTAGATTGATTCAAACGTTTAGATTAAATGACTGGGTAATATTAATTTCTTTTAACAATCACAAGAAAATAAAATGTGATATTAACTTTGATTGAATCGTGATGATTGATATTAGTTTTAATTGAAACATGACGAGTGTATGAATCTTAGAATATACAATTAAAGTTTCAATCACAATGTCAAAACATTTATGAACTAAAATGAAAAAAAGAGCCTATGAAGAAATGAAAACCTAGAATTAGATGACAATCTATATAAGTTTTGACCATTGATATCTAACTAAACTTAACTAACAACCCTAAGGGGGTGTTTGTTTTGGGACTCACCCGTCCGGACGTGGGACGTAACGTTCCACGTTCTAGTTCTACTTCAGGATTTCACATCCAGATTTCCCCATCCAACTACATCCACCCCTAAAAATATATATACATTCTATTATTACATCACATCCAACTACTCTTACACAATTTGATTTGACATAAAGTTACATCTCATCCTACTCAAAATCCCAAAATAAACACACACAATTACTATTCATCAGAATTTCCCCATCCAGAATTTCTCCCATCCTATAAAACAAACATCCCCTAAAGATTCTAGTGACTTGGTATTCATAGTAACTAGAAATCAACTGACATGGAAACTAGCTAGCTAGATTATAATATGTAATGCATTTTGGAAAGGCATATATATGTTGCTTAATTATAAAAGATAAGGGAAATATAAGTAAATTCAAATTACAATTTACAATCTACAATTAAAATTTATGAACTTAAAGACTACTTATGATAGAACACGCAAAATATATTATCCACAAAGTATAAAGTCGGTTGAAACTCAGGTCAACTAAATAGCTATGTTGATAACCTTACCTATCATATTGAAGTGAACCTATGAGAAGTTGAACGAGTTTGATTCTCAAATACTTAATCCTCAATTAATTTAGTTGATGATTGTTTCGCATAATGTATATAATATTACTGGACATTATTTGTTATAATAAAAACGTTAAACATCATATTAGACATCTAATATTACTTTTTGTATTACTAGATATAAGAAAGATTTTCAGTAAGATACGTATGATATGCAAAAGGTTGGTCTGCTATGGACTCGAGTGCATGTTGTGCACTTTAGTCCATGTTGCACTTTTCAATTGTACTGACTTGCACTTTTTCATAACTTACACTTTTTGTAAAATGGTGTTGCACTTTTCAGTTATTAAACTGTATAATAATATTTTTATTTATAGTGACTTACACTTTTTAGTAATATTGTGTTTCACTTTTCAGTTTAATAACTTACACTTTTCATTAAAAATTGTGATATTGACTTGCACTTTTTAATAATATTGTGTTGCACTTTTCAGTAAAAAAAATTGTTGCACTTTTCAGTTATAGACTCTTACACTTTTCAGTTATATTGACTTACACTTTTCATTAATATTGTGATTCTCTTTTCAGTAATACCGACTTGCACATTTCAGAAATATCGTATTTCACTTTTAGTAAATATGATGTTGCATTGTTATATCGACTTACATTTTTTAGTAATTTTGTGTTGCATTTTTTATTGAATAAAAATTTTCCTTAAAAATTTAATTTAAATGGAGAATGTGTATATTTTTAAGTAAAAAAAAAGGTAAAAAAAAAATTAAATAAAAAGAAACGGAAAAAAAAAAGCAAAAAATGAAATAAAATGGAGAAAAAAAATGAAATAAAAAGAGCTTTATAGGTCATGTAGTTATAATAATAATAATAATAATAATAATAATAATAATAATAATAAATTGAATTAGGTGTATATGGACTCAAGTGTATACTAGACTAAACTCATGCAAAATTACGGTTTATTAATTGATAATTGAGGATTATAAATTTATAATGGATACAATTAGGATTCATTAATAAAAACTATATAAGTATAATTTTAAAAAATTATCAATATTTAAAAAATAAGTTTTATATATATGAAAAAATTGTATTATTTCATTTAAAATAAAAAATTTAGTTAATACATAAAATTAGAGTACTAAAACCTAATTAAATTAAACAAATGAGAGCCACCCCAGCACACTCTATATCTTTGACTTATTTTTCTATTTTTTGTGGTATTATAAATTTTGTCGGCTATGCTCTTAATTTCCACGCCATAACAGCGAACACATTTTTCAAGAAAGAAAAAAATCCGTGGACAGAATAAGTATATTAATTTTATTCCCACATGTAAATTAGTTAAGGATGATAGTTTTAAAATTAAATACGGAGAATAATATAAAATTAAATATATTACTTTATCATGAAGAATATAAAGTATTTGGGCTTTTCAGACAGGGATTTCGCCCTGTCTAATATCAAGCGTCCAATTAATAACGGACACATTATCTAATTGTGTTATGTGCGATCGTGCTTCGCCTCTAAATAAAATATTTAATTTTTATTTTTAAAAATATAAAATTACAAAAATATCATATAATAATTTTAACCAAATCAGATAAAAATTAATTATTCTTACCAAAATGTGCATGATTTTAAAAATATCCTTATAAAAATTAATTAACCAAAACAAATAAATTAAAAAAAAAATTATGTTCTTGGAAGGTTAAGCAACCATCGTTAATGGAGGATGTTAATGGAGTTCACAGTAAAAAACTGTCATCGCCACCCTCAACCCCACCCCCGTCCTCTCCTCTCCTCTCCGTCATCCTCCCACCTAGTTTCAGATCCTAATAACAAAATCCCTCAATAGCATTAAAAATTGACATATATCAAGATAGTTAGTTTTCTATTTTATTAGTAGTTATCTACTTAAACTATCAATTAGTTTGTTAGGCAGTTACTAATCTTGTAATTAGGATATAAGGAGTTTCATCTCCTCTTTTGCCACATTGATTGAGAATATACTTTTCCAGTTTTGATCAATTCAGTTTCTGATATCAATGTGTATTCCTTTAATCTCCAGTTTCATACCTTGATATGGTATCAGTTTTACAGTCGATCCCCCTCGCTTCCGCCTACTCTCGGATTTAGGGCTTCGTCTCCGGCGTTTCTTTTCTTTTATCGAGCAATCCATTTTCTGTTCCGGTGGTTCCCATTCTTTCAAATGCACCTGATCCAAACTCTCTCGACCCAGCCAAGAATCCCCTTTCGCCTCTCGCCTTGCATCACAACGATAATCCCGCAGTCGCGATTGCTCTCGATCCACTAATTGGATCGAATTTTGTCAGCTGGAGTCATGCAATCAAGTGCGGCCTGAGTGTCAAGAACAAATTGCCATTGATTGACGGTTCGTTGCCTCAACCCATTGAAGACGATGATCCTGTCATCTTCGCAGCTTGGGTTCGTGCTAACGACTTGGTCTTGATGTGGATCCTCAACTCCATCTCTCTAGAAATCAAGCACACTCTGGAATATTTCTCCTCTGCTCAACAGGTATGGGATGAATTAAAAATTAGGTATACTAGTTCGGATGGCACTAGGGTTTATCACCTTGAGAAAAGCCTCAGTTCTATTGCCCAGGATAGTCAATCTTTGGTTACTTATTATAACCAATTTAAGAGTTTGTGGGATGAGTACCTTAGTTTTAGGCCTATCTTGTCCTGTTCTTGTGATGCTTTGAAAACTTGTGAATGTGATATCCCTAAGAAAATTTTGAAAACCCAAGAACAGGATGCAGTAATGAAGTTCTTAATAGGTCTTGATGATTCTTATTCAGCTATTCGTAGTCAATTGCTTTTAACATCCCCTTTCCCCCCCTTTGGCTAAAGTTTTCTCCCTTTTACTGCAAGAAGAATCTCAAAGAACCTTAAACACCTCTCATTCCATCCCTCTTGATTCTGTAGCAATGTTTTCTAAGCAACCTAATCAAAAGTTTTTCAAAGACAAGAAAAAGCCCCTCTTATGCAGTCATTGTGGGGGCACCACCCATATTGTGGATAGATGCTTCCATTTAATTGGTTCTGCTGATCGACAAACTGGAGGCATCTACATTCTCAAGATTGCAACATACCTTGTACACTATGCTTTTCTTTCCAGTACTTTTGATTTGTGGCACTATAGACTAGGGCATATTTCTAATAAATGCTTGTCTTCTATTGAACATTTGAATGTAAAGCCTAGGAACAAGAACCATGTTTGCAATATATGCCCTTTGGCTAAGCAAAAGAGAAAGTCTTTTCCTATTAGCACTTCTGTTTCTCCTTATGCTTTCCATTTAATCCATTGTGATGTCTAGGGGCCCTTCTCTACTGTTTCTCATTTAGGCCATAAGTTTTTCTTGACCATTGTTGATGATTTCACCAAATGCACTTGGATATACATGTTAAAGCATAAATCTGATGTTCAGATCTCCTTACACAATTTTTCTAACATGATTCTTACTCAATTTAATGCTAGAATTAAAATATTAAGGAGTGACAATGGTACTGAGTTCTTATTGCATGATTTCTATCACAAATTAGGCATTATCCACCAAACCTCTTGTGTGGAAACCCCTCAACAAAATGGTTTGGTTGAAAGGAAACATCAACACCTTCTCCAAGTGGCTAGATCTCTCCTTTTTCAATCTAGTTTACCATTAAAGTTTTGGAATGAATGTGTTCTCACTGCTGCTCATATAATTAACAAAAATCCCTTGTCCATCCTTGCACATAAATCTCATTTCCAACTTTTGCATGATAAGAAAGTAGATTACTCATACATGAGAGTATTTGGTTGTCTGTGTTATGCTAGCACCCTCACTGCTCATAGGCACAAATTTCAACCTAGAGCCACTAAGTGTGTCTTTTTAGGTTATCCTTTTGGTACCAAAGGTTACAAGCTCTTGGACTTAAATTCTGGTAAAATCATTATTTCCAGAAATGTCAAATTTTTTGAGCATGTTTTTCCTTTTTCTACTTCTTCTCTGGTTGTAAATGATGTGCATACCAATCATATGAATGTTTCTCCTATTGATGATCAATGTTCTGAAACTTGTGATACTCCTTTTCTCTTTGATCACTCTCCTCCCTTAAATGATACACAGGTTGACAATACCCTTGCTACTACTGACCCTGCTTCTCCTGTAAATGATGATCATAATACTCCTCATCCCTTAAGGAAATCTGATAGACATAGACATCCTCCTTACCACCTTCTTTTTCTGGTACCAACACATCCATTAGAAAGGGCAAACAGTATCCTATTTCTGATTTTTTGTATACTGGGAATCTTTCCACCTCCTTTCTCTCCTATACAGCAAATATTTCCCAAATCACTGAACCTACCTCTTATAAACAAGCTATGAAGGATGTTAATTGGAAAAAGGCCATGGAGGTTGAACTTCAGGCCCTTGAAAAAGCCAACACATGGACCCTTGTTCCTCTTCCTCCCTCTAAACACACTATTGGTTGTAGATGGGTTTTTAAAGTAAAATATAATTTTGATGGCTCTATAGAGAGATATAAAGCCAGGTTAGTAGCCAAGGGTTATACTCAACAAGAGGGAATTGATTACTTTGACACATTTTCTCCTGTAGCTAAGATCACTACTGTTAGGATTTTGCTTGCTATAGCTGTTGCTAAAAATTGGCATTTGCACCAACTTGATGTTAATAATGCTTTTTTGCATGGTGATTTGGTTGAAGAAGTCTATATGTCTCCCCCTCCAGGTTATCATACTCATAATAGGGTTTGCAAACTCAATAAAAGCTTGTATGGCCTTAAACAGGCATCAAAACAATGGTTTCAAAAATTATCAGATTCTCTTATCTCTGTTGGGTACATTCAATCTGTTGCTGATAATTCCTTGTTCACTAAGTCCACTGCATCTTCTTTTACTGTCATACTTTGCTATGTTGATGATCTTATTATCACATGTAATTCTTTACATGACATCATTTTTATAAAAAATTATCTCCATAATCAGTTTACTATTAAAGATCTTGGCCCTTTGAAATATATTTTGGGTATTGAGGTGGCCAAGAATCCTAAAGGACTGCATTTGTGTCAAAGAAAATATGTTTTGGACCTTTTACATGAGTTTGGCTATTTGGATAGTAAACCCTTTTCAACTCCCATGGATCTGAAACAGGCCTTCATTGATACTAATGCTCCTCTTCTCAGTGACCCTTCTGTTTACAGGAGCATAGTTGGGAAGTTATTGTATCTTACAATAACAAGACCTGATATTGCTCATTCAGTTCATGCCCTTACTCAGTTTATGAGTAACCCTACTACTGCTCACATGGCTGCTGTTCATCGGTTACTTAGATATCTTAAGAGTAATCCAGGGCAAGGCATTTTCTACTCTTCCACTAACAATTTTAAACTTCATGCTTTTTCTGATTCAGATTGGGCTAGATGCCAAGCCATAAGAAAGAGCATCACAGGTTATGCCATTTACTTGGGCTATTCCCTCATATCATGGAAGTCCAAGAAGCAGCCTACAGTGGCTAGATCTTCAGCTGAGGCAGAATATAGAGCCTTGGCAACCACCACTTGTGAAACTCAGTGGATCCTCTACATTTTGAAAGATCTTCATATCCTTCATGACCAGCCAGCTGCTATGTACACAGACAGCAAATCAGCACATGCAATGGCTCATAATCCTTGCTTCCATGACAAGTCCAAGCACATTACCATTGACATTCATTTCACTAGGGAGAAGATTCACAATGGAGTGATCAAACTTATTCACATTCCCTCTCAAGATAATTTGGCCGACATCATGACTAAACCTTTGCCTCCTTCTTTATTCAGTTTGTTCAAATCCAAATTGGGCCTTGTGAATATCCATGCCCGATTTGAGGGGGAGTATCAAGATAGTTAGTTTTCTATTTTATTAGTAGTTATCTACTTAAACTATCAATTAGTTTGTTAGGCAGTTACTAATCTTGTAATTAGGATATAAGGAGTTTCATCTCCTCTTTTGTCACATTGATTGAGAATATACTTTTCCAGTTTTGATCAATTAGTTTCTGATATCAATGTGTATTCCTTCAATCTCCATTTTCATACCTTGATAACATACTTTCCAACATTTATAGGGTGTTATATTTTTCGTCCCATTATCCTTGGTTCTCCCAGTATTTATATCAAATTGACAGAGATTTTGAATTGTCGTCCCAGATTTTCAAAAAACTCAAGATGTTTTTTTTTTGGGGTAGATGGTCCTAATTGCTTGTCGAGTTCAAGGAAGCTTGGGTGGAGATGACCCTAATTTGCTACTGGAAGATGATCGAAGAAGATGGCAATGAGGAACTAAAATTTGGGATTTTTGAATAAGTGATTAGGGTTAAAAGAAGGTACAATTAGTTTATATCAATATAATTTTGATGAAAATTATTAATATTATATTTATAATTTTAATTATGTTAAAAGTGTTTTAATTTAAAAATATAATGTTAGTAAGGATATATATGTCATTTTATATATATTAATTTAATAATAGGGCGATGCAATGCGATTGCATATTGCATAGGGCAGACGCACTAATGCGAAGTGCAATCATATAAAATAAAAGGGCCGCACTTATGTGCAACATTTCATGTTAAATATTAGTATATTTAAGGAAAGGCCGAAATTCGCGGATCTGTAGCGGGTTTGATCGGTCAAACGAATATTTCCTTAAAATTCGCGAAAAAGTCGCGCAGGAGGCTAACAAGATAACGGGTCCGTGTTACTATAAAGACAATTATATGTTACTACAAGACCAAATATGTGTTACTGTAAGTACAAATAACACATAAATTGACTTTTCACAGAAAATATTAATACAAATTAATTTAAGGGAGGATAAAATAGAAAAATTTACTCTTAATCCGTGTTACTATAAATATAATTATATGTTACTGTACGGACAAATACGTGTTACTGTAAGGACAAGTAACACACAATTGACTTTTGAGTAACACATATTTGACCTTAAAGTAACACAGAAAAATGTGTTACTATATAAACACAAGTGTATTACTGTATTAAGAAATATGTGTTACTGTATAAATAAAACATTATTATTGAGAGGGAATGAGATACCCACATTAAAAAATGAAGAACAATAATTGAAAACACGAAAAACCCAACTATGTTTAATAGTTTATCGTTAATTCATTCAAAAAACAAAAATAATAATTTATCCGCTTGTTTCGTAATTAGCAGATCAGAAATCTGAACAATTTCTATTTTTTTTTTTATTGAACTCTGCGATTTCTCGCAGCGGGCAGAAGATAAGACATCGCAAAGAAGGAGAAATATGTCGCGCGCAGAAGATAAGGCATCGCGAAGAAGGAGACCGGCGCAGAAAAGAAGGCAGCGAAGAGGAGTGACCGGCGGCGGCAGAAAACAGAAGAGGAGAAGAAGACGGGATACCGGATAAAAACATAAGAATAAGTCATATTGCACAATAAGAGTATGGTGAAATATTGTATATAAGTTTTTGGCAAAATAAAATATATGTGTTGGATTAACGATTCAACGGTATTTGAAGTATTGTTTGTTGTAAGGCAGGGCGAAGCCTATCTTATTATAGGATGACCCAAATATACAGTGATACAATAAGATGGAAATGAATAATGGCCTATTTTGATAAATGAAAAAAAAAAAACTTTGTATAAAGAAAATGAAATATAAAATAGGGATGATCATTAATATGTGAGTTTCTTTTTTTGAGTATTAATATGAAAGTTAAATAGTTGTTGAAGCTATAAATAGTGTGAATAGCAATAATTGTTGAGGCATTATGCAATTCTAATTTTATACCTTGAATAGAGTTAGGTATACTGGTATAAGATTTTTTTAAACACACTTATATGTTTGCATCTTTTCTGGCGACAGCTTTACACATGACGTTGTCAAAATTAATCAGTAGTTATAATTTATAAAAGTCAAAATTGATCATTTTTTTATTAACAAAAAAAATTGGATTCGTGATTAAAGAAATGAGTAAAATAAATATGTATTTAATGTGTAACGTGCAAACCCCTCACTCAAAAAAATTTCTCTACATTTAAATGGAGAGATTTGATCTATGAATTTTAAATTTCATTCAAATTTACTCTACTTATTTAAATTATGAATAGATTTCAAATACATTTTTACTCACACAATTTTTTAGTTAAATTAATTGAGAGGATTTTAAATCCTCATTATAACTATATCATTTAAAATTCATCTATTTTTAAATCATTTCATTTAAAATACCTACTCAAATCAAATCCCCTCATCCAAACTTAAGATCGATCATCAACTAGAAATTATCCTTCAATATAGTTGCGGATCTTGATACAAGTAAGAAACCAAATACCCTCTCAGTAGTGAACTTTACACTTGAGATGATACGAGTTGTAAAAAATATATTTTCTACGTCTAATTTTATAATTTCCATTTTTTTTTTAACTGTTCAATTTTATTATTCTAATTTAAAAAATGTATTATTCAAACTACTTTATAACCACCCTTCAACCATCGCTTATTTACTCAAATTGTCATTGACTTTGTTTATAAACAATCACTTTATCTATAAATGAACCCCACAACATTCTATCTTATTCTCAATGATAAAAATAGGAAAATGGCAGACAAAAATAACCACATGCCTGGTTCTTCTTGTTTTCTTCTAAAATGCCACTAATGGAAACATGGGGGTGGTGGAGGCCAACCACCATGAAAGGCTCTCATAAATTCCTCAAGCTCCTGTAATGCTGATTTACTTGTCAACTATCAACTATGTCAGCAAATCTTTTATAAATACTCCCTCAATTCCATGATTATTTACACACTTTTTTTATTGGAACGTTACACACTCTTTAACATAAAAATACACTATAAAATTAATACCCCCAACATCATTTTATTTTCAAAATCATCACTCATTTTTTTACATGCATTTTACTTTACACCTCATCAAATCACCTAAACTACCCCTCATTTCTATTACATCACCAATCACTAAATTCTCTTTTCTTAAAAATTGTGCCGATCAAACCGTGCAAATAATTCCGAAACGGGGGAATAACCTTTTTTAAATCCAGTTTTCAAAATGTAATGCAAACAAGTAGGGGTGTGCACCGGTCCAAAATCGGTCCGGGACCAAAATTTGTCCTAATGTATGGACCGGTAAATTCAGATCCGGTCCGGGTTTGAACCAATTTTTTTTTTTTTAAGTATTTTTTCAAATTTATGGAAGCAAGAACAAGATTGATAAATTTATGTATGAAAATTAAAGTGTTGGCTCTTCATTTGAAATTAATTTATGCCAATGTGAATTTTATGTACATTATTATTAGTTATTAATGATCTTTTGACCCTAAAAGTAAATTAAATATGTTTGTTAAATTATACTCCCTCTGTCCATGAAATGTAGTCCCATTTGCCTCATATTCTTTGTCCACCAAATGTAGTTCCATACACTTTATGGAAATCATCACCCCTCAACCATAACTTAATTACTCAATTTATCATCAACTTTATTTACAAACAATCACTTTATTCACAATGGACCTCGCAATACCATATAATACCCTTACTTTATCTACTTTTTTCTTAAAACTTGTGCCCAACCCATGGGACGACATTTGGTGGATGGAGGGAGTATATTTAAAAAAAAAATGTAATAGATCTCAACAATTTTACCTCACATCCTCACCAATTACTTAGTTTTAAAAAATAAGTGAGAGTGCATTAGTAAAAAAATATAAAAAAAAAAATTTCGGTCCAAACTGGTTCGAACCGAAAAATTCCGGTTTTAGACCGGACCAAAAAACCAAAATCCTAAATTTGAAGAATCGAAGACTGGACCAAAAACTAACAGATCGGTCAGATTCCAATCCGGTTCCAATCTTTTTTTCGGACCGATTTTTTTTGTGCATTCCTAGTCATTGTCCTTTTTTAGTCATAGACGCAGGTGCAACCTACCCCTATTCAAAAGGCTCGGGTGTAACCCGTAAGTAGATTTTTATTTTTCTTAAGTTTTTTTTTTTTTTTTTTATTAATGTAGCATTTCAATGCCTCGTCCGGTCAACTCAGTAATAGGAACGTTGATTTTATTTATGGGTGAGACTATTAACACCTTATACAACACTCCACTAAAATTTAAAAATCAATTTTTATTACTAAACATACCCCAATTCTTTTCTATTTGTCTTTTTAACACTTAAAAAAAAAATACAATTTAAATAAAAATCAAAATAACATTATTAAAATTAACTAAGGTGGGTGTATTGGTTGTAGATTTTGTAGAATTTTTTTGAACTTTCAAAGTCTGGGGTATTTAATTCGAATTTTTAAATGTTTTTAAAAATTTTGAGGTATTCAATTAGAATTTTAAAAAGTCTTTAAAATTTTTGAAGTATTCAACAGTCTAAGAATTTTAATACTCTATGGATTTTGTTGGATTCTCCTCAAAAAATATAAATACATTTCACTATCCAAAATCTCTTCTAAAACCAGATATTTCAACGGATTCTCTCAGAGAACTCTAAAGACGAAAGATCAGAAGTAGGGATGGTAATATTGACCCGACCCACGAGTACCCACCCCACCCGCGAGCTTTGGATCAGGTCGGATCCGCCCCATATTGAGTATGGGTCGGTCTGGATTTATTCCCGACCCGCGGGTATCTGACCCGCCCCAAATTAATATAGGAGTATAAACTTTTTATATATATATAATATATATATATATAATATTAATTTTTAAAAAAACATTTCACACTAAAAAAAAAAATCGCATTAATACCGGAGTTTATAAAAATCTATGTAAATCAATAAAAAAAATATATTCCACAATCTTATCAAGTTTATGAAAATCCATATAAATCAATAAAAAAAGTCAGTCAAACTCTGCATAGACTATTTGAATTTTATAAATTCACGTACTTTTTGAAATCCTAAAGAATCCAATAAAATTTCAATTGAATACATCCACCTAAATCTTAAAAATATATAAATTTTTTAAAAAAATTATCATTCGGAAAAAAAATTATCATCCTAAAAAAAAATCAATAATATAAAAAAAATTAAATAAAAGTTGAAAATATTTTAAAAAATTAAATAAATATTAAAAAAAAGTATTTGAATGAAAAAAATCAATTAAAAAATTTAAAACGTTATGAAAATCAACTAAAATTTCAAAATAATTAAATATATTAAATCTGACCAAAATTAAATAAATAAATTAAAAACATCAATTTAAGAATTCAAAATTTTGATAAACTAAATTAATAAGAGAAAGAAAAATCAATTCAATCTTAAAAAAAATACTATATTAAAAAAATCAAATATAAAATAAAAATCTTCAAAATTAAACCTACAAAAAATTTAAAAATATTAAAAACTCAACTAAATCTTAAAACTTATTTAATAAATTAACTAATTTTTGAAGATTAAGATGATTTTTTTTAATATATCTTTTGGATTTATTTATTTTTTATATTAATTTGATTTTTAATTATTTAATTGTTTTTTTTATTTAAATATTTTTTACACTTAATCAAAATTATTAAATATTTTTACGGTTTTATTTATCTTTAATTGATTTTTAAATTTTTTATTTGATTACTTTTATTTATTTCTGAATATTTTCAGTTTTTATTAAATCTTTTCAATTTTTTTTTAAATTAATTGATTTATTATTTTAAATATTTTGTTGACTTTTTCAAAATATTTTCAAATTATAATTATATTTTTTCAGAATTTTTTAAAAATTATTTTACTCAAGGATTAATTAGTCATTTTATCCATACCTATTTTTGTCTTTAAAATAATGGGGTATGTATAACATTATATGGGGCGTTAATAGCCCTCCCTTATTTTATTTTTAAGTTTTTTTTTTTTTATTATTAATGTAGCATTTCGCCAATATGATTTTTTTTATATTATAAAAATTTATATGAAATATAGTTAATTAAACTAAATTTGGAACAAAAATTGGCGAGTCAATCCTGAATTAGAGTAGATCAAACTTAACTAAAAAAATATTTTTTCGCTTTCAAGTATTGTTTTACTGACCAAAAACTATATTACTACAATACCAAAATATTGTCACTATAAGACCAAATTATTGTCACTACAAAATAAGTGTACTACTACAAAATATTATAGTAGTAAAATATTTTAGGGAGAGAAAATGTAGGGGAGATTTACACCTAGTAGTGGTGCGATTTACACCTAGTTATAAATTTGCTCTCTCCACTTTCCAATTTTCTCTTTTGTTGTCGTCCATAGTCTTTCAAAAAATTCCAGCTACCTCCCCCACCTAATGTAAATCATCGTTAGTTCACGTGTAGTGCTCTCGTCGCCAGATTCTTTGTTCAGCGTCGTCGCCCAAAACTGCCGACGTCCATTCGATTTCTCTCTCCTCAAATGTTTATTTATCTTATGTAGATTTGTTCTAGTTTATTTGTTGGGATCAACGGATAGATCATCCTTAACAGAGCCACGGTGACCGTTAAAGAATTTATCCTTGATCTCGTTTACTATTTTTTAGTGTTTTTGTGTTTTTCTAGCTTTTAGTTTCTGATTACTGCTCCCGTTGCGTCTTGTGCGGCCTTTCCCATAATGGGACTCGGTTGGTCCAGAAAGGAGTATATAACAAGTGTATTGGGGGGGGGGGGGAATACACTTGTATGCAATTCTTTTCAACTTTTGATCAAACCAGAGCTCAGCAAGGTTGTCTTGGACAACTCTGCTGAAGATGATTAACTATCTAGGGGAGTTATGTGTGCGGAATAGTGGTTGACCCTTTTAGTTTAGACTCCTTTAGTTCTGAAATCACTTTGAATTCAATACAGTCCAGTTTTTTCAGGGAACTTGTCCAATACAGTTTTTGCACAGTCTTTGAATATAAGTTCTTTGAAAGATCAGTTTTGTGTGCAGTATTGAATGTATGAAAGTACTTTGAAGGTAAATCAACACAAGAGTTTATAGTGGTTCAGAGACTCAAGCTCCTACATCCACTTTCCCTGATTGAACAGGATAATTCCTTCACTCTTGGAATTAACTTGTTTTATAGTGCCAAGGTGCACTTGATCAATACCACCTCTCCTTGGTGAATTGATCCCTAGGATGTCTAGAGTCCTAGTACCCTCTTCTCAACTCAGAACTGAACTGTTCTTCTCTCAACAGTCAACTCCTACCACTTCTACTACTACAACAACCTTCTCACTTTCTCACTTGAAAGGGGTAAGGGTTGAAGTAAGGTTCCAACTAATGAGATATCCTTTACAATGAAGATCAGTGTATAAGGATAGGATATCTCTCTAAGTTTGTGTATGGATATACAGTTGGGTTCAGCTTAGAAGAAGTGTATGAAGACTAAGATAGTCTTTTTGAAAGCTTGAATGTTCTATGAGCTTCAGAATACTTGAGTAGTTGGATTCTGTTGAGGTTTTTGGTTGGTGATTTCAAGTGGTCTTCATACTTCTGTATTTATAGACAAATTTGAGGATTTGCCCGTTGGAGAGGCAGCCCCAAATTGCTATAAATGTCTTCCTTGAGTTCTTCAAACTGGAAGACAGATTCTTGATAGTGACATGTCCTCATTTGGGTAATAAACGGCTTGTAAGACTTTGCCTTCATTCTGCAGCACTCTTTCCAATATCTGACTTTCAGATTCTCTTGCTAGGATATGGACATGGCTTCTGAAGGTTGTTCCAATGATAGGACAACATTCCTTCATCAACTGGACAACTCTTCTTATCACTATCACCATTCTTGCTTATCAGCAAGGTTGGCTAGCTCTTCTTCAGATGACTTGGCTTTTATCCTTTGCTTCACTTGAAAGTGATCTTAGCATGATTCATTGTAGTTCTTTTGAGGTGTGGTTGTCTCTATCTCTTCAGCATAGTTGACCTCAAGCTTTTCAGAGTACTTGATCTTGATAGTGCTGAGACAACTCTTCTGGACAACTCTCCTGATCAGCATACTTGGCCTTTGAGCTTCAGAATCTTTGTTCTTGCACAGAGACAATCTCTCTGGACAACTCTCCTGATCAGAGTATTTGAATATACTTGGACTTTTGAGCTTTAGAACCTTTGTTCTTGCTTTAATTGTGCAGAGACAACTTCTCTGGACAACTCTCCTGATCAGAGTTTTTGGTCTTTCATAGACTTAGTGTTTGTTCCAGAATTTGAGCCTTGAGGGGACTTGTTCTTGATAAACTTCTAAGCATAGGTTCCCCCTCACATTGTGCATCTATACAACTAAGAGCTGCCTAACATATCAACTTCTCATCTAGCCTTTATTCTATATGTTCTATCATCTCTAGAACATATATACTCAACTTGACTTAGGCATGTCTCAGGGGGTTTTGGTATTTAATCAAAACATATCTCATTTTATTCCCAACAATTTCCCCATTTTTGATGATGCCAAAACCTACACATTCTATGGAAAAGTGACTTGACTACACCTATTACATTTATCTTCAGAAGACATGACTAAGGTCAATATTCCTGAAAAACAATGTGTTAGTGTATTCACTGTTTATGTTGCAAGTAGGTTTCAAAGATAGGCATAGAGATATTTCTGCTATAATGTATCTTGATTCAAAGGTAGTTCAACTATCATTCATATAAAAGTCATTACAAGCATGTTGATAGTTGAAGATAACCTATCAAAGCATGAATTCAAGACATCATTTCATTACAACTATTCAGATCATATACTAGACATAGGATCTAGAGTATCAGAGCAAAACCATTGAACACTTAGGAGTATCTAGATCTTCAAGTTTCAGAGCATCTTCTAGTATCAGAGCAAAACAAAATACTTCAAGTATCAGAGCAGAATACTGGATATCAAGACAAATGCTTGTATTAGAGCAACCAATGCATATCAGAACATCTAGATCATATTAGAGCAAACAGCATGTCAATGCACACCACATCAGCAGACTTGTCCAAATTTCAGCATATTTGACCAATTAAAAGAAATATCTTCAGATAAGATAAGTTTCTATCCAAAAAGGGTCAGAAGACTTAGCCATTTTTCAGAGATCATCCTCAGGAGGTGGCACCATCCCATATTGTGCCCACACTCTCCTTTTCAAGGCCATGGCTTCTTGGTTTGTTCCCTTGGGTCCAAGAACCATCTTGTTTAGCTTGAGGATTTCAGTAAATTCCTTCAGGATTCTTGCCTGGTCAATCCATCCTTCAAGCTTTGGAGGCATGTATATGATTGGCTTGGGAGCTGTGAGTTCAAATCTTGCAATATCAGCAGTTGCAAGTAGTTGTTGATAGAGCTCTCTGTAATACTCTATCATGAACTCAGCAAAAGTGGAGTTGGCATCTCTTCCATTCCATCTATCAATGACATAATAGTCATAGACAAACTCCCTTTTAACTTCCTCCCATGAGTCATTCAGCTGAATTGGCACCCATTTATCCAAGTGAGGATATTTGGTGTCCATTGGGATTAGTAGCTGTGGCTTCATCTTGTTATAAGTTGCTCTCTTCCTTCTTGGCTTCTGGAAGTCTGCTCTTCTTTTATCTCTTGCTCTTTGTGCTTCATCCATCAAATCCATCTTTTCTTAGGCCCTCATCATGGCCAGTTTTTGTTGTGTTTCAGGGTCTTTGCCATACCCTTCATGAAACAGCTTTGATGGATCATGAGCTAGGGCAGTTGTCTTCTTCTTAGGTTCAGGTCCAAATCCTTCAGCAAATAGCTCTTCAACATCTTCAGTGGACTTGGGACCTTCAGCACTTCTGGCAGATTCAGAGGACTTGTCCTTTTCAGCAGTCTTGGGCTCTTCAGCATCTTTATTCTTGTCAGCATTCTTGGGCTCTTTAGCAGTCTTGTCTTCTTCAACAACTTTGGCCTTCTTTGAGATAGACTCATTATCATTAATTCTGAATTCAGGTGGTAGATCAAGGCTGTTGGGAAAATCAGTGAATGTCTCAGCTTGTCTTTTCTTTCCTTTTGCCCTCTTGATCTTTCCTCTAGTTTGGACACCTTCAACATCTTTGTCCAAACCAGACACCTCACCACCTGGTCTCTGCTGTAACCTCACTCTTTCCTCTTGAGCTGAGGCCATTGAGTTTTTCAAAGCAAGTGCTAACTGCTCTTCTTCATCCAAATCTTCCAAGTTCAGCACTGCTGGCTCTTTCCCTTTTCCTTCAGTAACTTTGTCTTTTCCCTTGACTGGGCTTCCAATCACCAAGGCACCTTTTGCTCTAGCTCTTTCCCTTTCCCCCTTTTTGGCAGCATCAAAACACTGGGGTTTGAGCTCACTCATTGTTGTAGCCATTAGGGATTGAGCTTGGTTTAGAGATTTCATCTCCTCCAACAAATATACATTCTCATCATGTATATTTTGCATCCTATCACTGCTCAAGCTAAGAAAGGCTAGAACAGGCTTCATCTTTTGTTGGACAACCTCCTCCAAGGTTGCTTTCAGGGATGCATCAAGTTGGGCCTTAAGAAGCTCAGTGAGGTTGGCCACTGCACCTTCAGCAATGTTGGACATCACCTCTTGGGAAAATTTCTCTAAAGCTGCTTTCACCATAACAAGTCTTTGTGCCTCTGCCCTTTTCTTTTGCAATGCTGTCTTCTTGCCAAGAGCTTGCTTAATGGTCAGTCTGATAGCTTGAACATTTGCATTGTGATTATCTCTAAGCAGCTTTTGATCCTTCTTGACCTCCTTTGAGATGTTCTCCATACTGACTTTGGCTTTGTGAACTTCAGTGGAAATGGTTTGAAGACCAGATTCCACTCCTTTAATTCTTGCTTCTAATGTGGGTAACACTACATCCTCAGAGCCTGTCAGCCTTATTTCCACAGATGCCAAGGTTCTTCCATGCTCATCTAATGCTCCAGAGGTTTCTGCATGAGCTGATTGAACTTGTTGAGCCAAGGAATCCAACTTTGTTGATTGCAAGCCAAGTAGGGCTTGTGCTGATCCAGAATCAACATGGATGGGAGCATCTGTCAAGAAGTCATCTGCAAAGATTTGATCAAGACTTATACCTGCAATGTTAGACATATCAAACAAGTTAGGGAATAAGCACTCATCACCCTCAATTTCTTTTGCATAAGACTCTGATACATCAGCAGCCTTCTTCTCATTTTCAACTTGTTCTTTTCTTCCTTCATTTAAAATGTTCTCACCCAAGGAATCAGGCCTCCTTTCATCAAGGGATTCTTGAAGTTCAGATTTGACTTCAAGAATAACCTGTCCTTCCTCACTTATACCACCCTCTATTTGTGGTACACTCACTATCTTAGTGATTACTACCTCTCTATCATCCACTACTCCCTCTGATTTTTGACTAAGCTCTCCTTTTCAACACCTTCACTTAGACCTGCAACATCTCCACCTTCAACAAGGTTCAAAGATGGCAGTTGTGGGGAGATCACAGTGCTTATTTCAGCAGCCACTGAGTCATCCTGAATGATTAAGGGCTGATCAGTGTCCAACTCTCCTGACACTGAATAGGCCTTAACCAAACTAGCCTCTAGTATAGGAACCTCAACATCTTTAGGCTGTGCCTTGGGTTCAGAAGAACCTTCATTGGCAGATGTTTCTTTGGTTGTGTTACCAACCTTGGTCAACACCTCTGAAGTTATAGAGCCTTTCCTATGATAGGTTCTAGGAGGGTTTGAAAGTCTTCCTGATACAGAAGACTTGGGTTGAGTAGATTCAGGGAGGTTGGCTTGAGGGGTTTCAGGAGGGTTGGGGTTTGAAGGGTTTGAGGGATCATCAGGGGAATCATCATCATTTGAGCTGCTATCAGGGTGTTTGATGCCCTTAGCTTATCTCTCTTTCTCCTCAATGATCTTATCATCTACCAACTTTGCAAAAATTTCCTCATCAGTGAGGAATCTTGTTTTCGTCACACCAGCAAAGTGTAGCAGTCTAGTTTCTTCCACTTGCCACCAGTTTACACCCTTATCCTGGATGACTAGAGAGATTTCCATGATTGTTTTGTCTTTAATATCCACCAGCATCCTTAAATCATGGAATGTCTTCTGAATTCTTGTAAATTCAGCAAGCTGTGGGTACAAACTATCCACAGTGGCCTTGGCTCCACCTCTGAGCATACTTTCATAAGTATTCTCCTCCTCATTCTCATTAGATGGAGAACTTTGGGCTATAGGGGAGTTGGCTGTGGTTTCATTAATTGCAGCTTCAGGCAAGTTGAGTTCAGGAGGGTTGGCTTCAGAAGGGTTAGGTTCAATTGAAGGTTCCTTAGTTGCTTTTAAGAGTAATGATTCTGAGGGGGCTTTGCTTAGGGGAGTTGGCTCATGAAGTGCATGTTCTAAGAGTTTGGAGTAGTTGAGCATGGATGAATCAAGAGGGGACAGAAGCCTTGTCTCATGTACTGCTAAGTCTGCTAGCACATCAATGCCACTTCTCTGCACACTTCCTTCTGGAGAGTACCTCTTAGTGAGATTGATAGGGGTGATAGGCTGGTTGGGAGGGGTAACATGAGTTTCAGGGGAGTTGGGTTCAATATTCTAGGTTTCAGGGATGTTGGCCTCTATTGGTTGACCTTCAGGGACCTTGGATTCTGGAGTTCCAGAACCAGATGAGTTGGTCCTTGACTTGGATTTGGTCCTGCTTTCAGCTCTGCTCTCTCTTAGAGCAAGTTGGAGAGACCTCTCTTCCTGAAGCTCCAACACTTTATCAGTAGGCTTGGCCCTTCTCTTGCTGGCCCTACTGCTCCCACTTCCTTCACCATCCTTTTCAGGGACAACTTCCCTGATCCTCTTATCACCTCTAGACTTTTTTCTAGTCTCATTATACTTTTGTCCCAATTCTTCTGAATGATCAGAGGGCACACTTACTCCCTCTTCAGCAACTTCTTCAATCTCAGTTGAAGCTCCTGAATTCTCCTCTGAGGGGATTTGAGACATTTTCCTTGTCTTCACCACTCTGGCCTTTGTCCTCTTTTTCAATTTTGGCTTTTCCTCCACCTTCTCTTCAGTAGGTTTGGCCATAAGCATCCTCCTTTGCTCAGTTTTCTTGCTGAGCTTTCTAAACAGAATCTTTTGGGCTGGGAGGGGCTTTGCAAAGGTTTGCATTTGAGAGTAATGGGAAAATCTTTCAATCAACAAGCTTGCCCTGGTGCAATACTTGAGTTTCCCTTCTGGCACAACCTTGTTGTGGGCTTTCACCTTAAACTTGGCCTTTTCCTTCATCATCTCAGACATGATGAAGGTCCTCCAATCAAATGTGATGCCTTTGTCACTAGCATCAATAACTGCAGGCATAATTCTGATTCTTGGATGGCTGACTTGCTCCAAGCTTCCAGTATTGCTCATAAGAATCTTAGTGATTACCTCAAATAGATTGAGAAATTTTGGCTTGAGAGTCTTCTTGTTTTGTGTTGAAGAGATGGGACCTGGAACCAAAAGCCATTCTTGTGCTATCTCCTCTTCATGATCAGCACCATAAAGTTCTGGATTCCTTCCCTCAGAAGGCAATCCAAAGGCTTCTTCAAGATATTCTGAAGAGAATTTCACTCTATGAAATCTCTCTTCCTCCTCTCCCTCTGCCACATATGAAAGCTTTGTAGAGACTTCACCATCTTCAGGCTTACCTCTCCACTTGAGGAAAGCAAAGAACTCAGCCATGTAGCTTTCTAAGCAAGAGCTTGGTCTACCCTCCATAAAATTCTGCAATCCAGCTCTCCTCAACCATCTCAGGGTTGGTGTAATCTCAGGATCCTCACTTTCAAATGATACTATGGGCTCAAAGTGAAGACTGTTTTTGTTGCTTAAGTATCCAAAATCAAGGTCTAGAGCCTTGTTGGAGAAATCAATGATCATTTCTGGTCTAACTTTGGGAGCCATTGAAGGTTTACAGAAATGAGATTGAGAGAGTTTTTGAGAGAAAGTTTGAGAGTATGAAAAACTAGGGTTTCAAGGAGTTTGAATGCGTGGGGGAGAAGTGATGTGAATATGGCTTCTTAAGACTTGTGAATATTCCAAAAGGAATGTATGTCAATGAGTAGGTGGGTCTTAAGCCTTATTCAACTGTTTACAAAAGTGGAGATCTAAAATGGACGGCCAAGATTGATATCAGGGGAGTTGGCCAGTTTTGATCCAATTGTTAAAAACCAATGTAACAGTGAAAAACTGTTTTATTCAAAACGTGGGTGGAGTTTTAATGTTTGTTTAAAGCTGGGGGATTTTCAAGATAGATCATGTCCCAAAGGGTTTAATGTAAACAAGAGTTAAATCTTGGCATTTAATGCATGGAAAGTGACCTTTTGGGTGGGAGACAAATTAAATCCCAAAAAGGTGAAATCTGAATATAGAATGGGACAGATTTCGAAATAGACAATGATTACCCAAAATAGGTGCTTATCAGGCCAAGATTTGGTTTGATAGCTAGGACAACTTATCTGACCCCACTAGGACAAGTGTCCTGAAAAGATGTGGACAACTGTCCTGAAATTCAATGGACAAGTGTCCTGATAAATGAGGGTCATCTCTTCTGAGTTTCAGTAGACTTGACCAAGTCTGCTGAAGTTTGAAATTTGTTTCCCCTTAATGGATAAACTCCTTTGGACTCATTTGTCCAACTTCCCTGGATCAAGTAGACCCAACTCTGCTGATAATTCCAGAAATCTTGCCTCTGTAAGTGGCTTTGTCAATATATCAGCTTTTTGATGATCTGTGTGGATCTTTACCAACTTGATATCCTTCTTCTCCACATGATCTCTAATGAAGTGATGCTTGATGTCCACATGCTTGCATCTAGTGTGTAATACAGGATTCTGTGATATGGCAATAGCACTGTTATTGTCACAGAAGATAGGCACTTCAGTAGAGTTGACATTGTAGTCTCTTAGTTGTTGTCTCAACCACAGAATTTGAGCACAACAACTTCCAGCAGCAACATATTCAGCTTCAGTGGTGGAAGTAGCCACTGTATTTTGTTTCTTGGAGAACCAAGATATGAGTTTGTTGCCTAAGAATTGACAAGTTCCTGAAGTGGACTTTCTGTCAATTCTGCATCCTCCATAATCAGCATCTGAGTAACCAGTTAACTCAATATTGTCATCAGCAGGGTACCAAAGGCCTAGATTTTCGGTGCCTTTGAGATACCTCAAGATCCTTTTTGCAGCCTCAAGATGGCTTTTCTTAGGATTTGCTTGAAACCTTGCACAAACACCTACTGCAAAGGTGATGTCAGGTCTGCTGGCAGTGAGGTAGAGGAGTGAACCAATGATTCCTCTATACTCAGTAGAGTTGGTTGAGATACCACTCTCATCAGGATCCATCTTCCAATTAGTGTTCATTGGGATCCTTACTGGCTTGCTTGTTGTACACCCAAACTTTTTGATCATTTCTCTGGTGTACTTAGCTTGGTTGATGAAGATTCCTTCTTTTGATTGCTTGACTTGTAGACCCAAAAAGAAGTTCATCAAACCCATCATGGACATCTCAAACTTGCTTTGCATAAGCTTGGAGAACTTTTCACACAACTTCTCATTGGGGGATCCAAATATGATATCATCCACATATATTTGGACAAGCAAGATGTCCTCTCCTTTAGTGATTCTGAAGAGAGTTCTGTCCACAGTTCCTTTGGTGAAGCCATGATCCAAGAGGAATTGTGACAGTGTGTCATACCAAGCCCTAGGGGCTTGCTTGAGTCCATATAGAGCCTTCTCCAGTCTGTATACTTGGTTTCCAACCTCAAAACCTGGTGGTTGCTCCACATAGACTTCTTCTTTCAAGACTCCATTCAGAAAGGCACTCTTGACATCCATCTGGTACACTTTGAACCTCTTGTGGGCTGCATAGGCTAGAAAGAGCCTTATTGCTTCTAGCCTTGCCACAGGTGCAAAGGTCTCATCATAGTCAATGCCTTCATGCTGGCAATAACCTTTTGCCACTAGTCTTGCTTTGTTTCTGACAATCACATCATTCTCATTCTTTTTGTTCTTGAACACCCACTTGGTTCCAATAACATCTTGATGTGAAGGTCTATCCACCAGTTCCCATACTTCATTTATGGTGAATTGATTCAGTTCTTCCTGCATGGTTGTGATCCAATTGGCATCTTGAAGTGCTTCTTCAATATCACTTGGTTCTTGTTCTGACAAGAAACAACAGAAAATAGCACTTTCACCATGAAATCTCCTTTTTTGACTTCAATACTTGGGTCACCAAGTATTAGATCAGTAGGATGGTCAGACAACCAAGTCCTTCTTTTTCTGACCTCTTAAGTAGAGTTGTCCTCTACTGAAGTTGAGTCATTTTGATCATAAAATTCAGGATAATTGAATGCAGGATCTAATTCATGATCATAATCAGGGGTGTTGTCCTCAATGTCAGGGACATTGGTATTTTCAACATTTTGAGTTCCCCCTTGATTATTTGACCCATTAACTACCTCAGCAGGAACTGCTTCTTCACTGGTAGTTGTTACTTGGATGTGAACTGGGATTGGATCATTCAGTTCACCATTTCCATCAGTGGGATTTGCCTCGGAAGGTTGCCTTCAGGATTGTTGTCCAATGTGAGTTTTTCAGGTAGGTTGGCTTGGACAACTTCTATGAATTCAGTGTCTTTGTCTTTTAGGCTCAGTCTGGTTGTCCTCTGTGTGATTTCTCCAGATTCCAGGTTTTCATTCCTGAACTCATGAATAGATTCATCAAACACAACATGAGGTGTTTCTTCCACAATAAGGGTTTTCTTGTTGTAGACTCTGAAAGCTCTACTGATTTGAGAATATCCAAAGAATACTCCCTCATCAGCTTTGCTATCAAAGGCTTTCAACTGTTCTTTCCCATTATTGTGTATGAAACACTTACAACCAAAGATGTGAAAGTATGACACTTTAGGCATTCTTCCTTTCCAGAGTTCATAGGGGGTTTTGCCTTGCCCCTTAGTAATCAAGCATCTATTTTGAGTATGGCATGCAGTGTTTATAGCTTCAGCCCAAAACCTCTTAGGTAAATTTGAATCAGCAATTAAGGTTCTAGCACCTTCTTTTAAGGTTCTATTCCTTCTTTCTGCAACTCCATTTTGTTGGGGAGTTCTAGTTGCTGAGGTTTCATGAGCTATTCCATTATATGTGCAATACTCATTGATGTATGAATTTATGAACTCAGTGCCTTTATCAGATCTTATCTTGATAATGCTAAGGCCTTTCTCATTTGACAGTCTCTTAAGAAGTTCAGGTAGTTTGACTTGTGTTTCCTTCTTATTAAGGAGAAATACTACCCATGTGAACCTAGAGAAGTCATCTACTACAACCAATGTGTATTTTCTACCATTTATGCTTGCAGGGGTAATTGGTCCAAATAAGTCCATATGTAGTAGTTCAAGTACCCTTTCAGTAGAGATGACTGGTTTTCCTTTGAATGAGACTTTAATTTGTTTTCCTTCTTGACATGGTTTACACACATGTTCTTTAATGAAAACCTCATTATGTAGTCCTTTAACTAATGCATTTCTAGCAAGTTTGTTCATTGATTTGAAGTTCAGATGGTTTAGCCTCTTATGCCATAACCAGCTTTGTTCACTAGTGCTCTCAGCAATGAAACATGCAGCATTAGTAGACTTGTCCCAGTCTGCAAAATACACATTTCCTTTCCTAGCTCCAGTCAATAGAGTTTGTTGAGTCTTATCTTTAATTAGGCATTTTCCACTTGAGAACTCAACATTGAAATCTTTATCACAGAATTGACTGATACTTAGGAGATTATATTTGAGACCAGCTACATAAGATACATTGGTCACTTTGATGTTACCAATCATCAAAGTACCATAACCTTTTGTTGTTGCTTGTGAGCTGTCTCCAAATGTGACATTTGGGCCTTTTTTTTCAATATAATCAGTGAGGAGTTCCTTGTTTCCAGTCATGTGCCTTGAGCATCCACTGTCAAGGTACCATGCTGTCTTTTTGCTCATGCTCCTCTTCTTGTGGCCCATTGGTACCTGCAGTTAGATAGGTTTAGGTACCCTTTGAGTTTTGGGTCCTGAGAGGTTAGCTGTACCTTTAGGAACCCAAACTTGCCTAATCACCCTGATTGATTCAAGGTGGCTAAGTTGTTTTCCTTGTGCATCAACATACACTGTCTTTCCCTTAAATGCCTTAGGGAAAGTATGTGTGAATGTGTTAACTCTATAAGTTTTAGGAGAATTGTCAAATCTCCTGAACTTATGAGTTATTTGTGCTACTTGAGGAATTCTTTGAGGAAAGGATTTCTTATGACCATTACCCTTTGACATGAAGGGTTTTGGTTGTCTCATTTTATTTTGCCTTTGAGGATAGTTGTCCTTAGGTCTAGTCAGCTGAGGCTTTCTCAATAGAGTTGGCCTAGGCTGATTATACCTTGGATAACTCCTCTGAACATTGTTCAGGAGAGTTGCCCTTCCATTGGGTCTACTCTGCTGACCAACATTCCTATTGTGATCAGGAGCTTTGGCAATTTCCTTAGGTTTTGGCCTAGTCTCCTGAGGCACTTGAGTAGGCAAATCATCCATTTTGCCCTTTCCTTTGTTCAGTGGCTGTTTGTTTTCATTTTCAGTTGGTGCCACTGACTTAACAAAGATTCTCTTAGTGTTACTTGTAGAAGCAACACTAAGACAAGGTGAAGATTCAAATGGATCAAAGCCTAATCCACTTCTTTGAGCCATAGGTCTTTGATAACTCTGAATTTCCTCTATTGCTCTAGAGGATTTGTTCAAAGCAGACATCTTTTGTTTCAGGGTCTCTTCACTTGATTTAAGAATGTCATACTCATGTGAGAGGTTTTCAAACTTAGCTTGAAGAATTTTTAGTTCAAAATATTTTCTCTTCTGAGTAAGTAATTGAGCATCAATCTGTCCTTGTTGGTCAACTATCCTGAGATTTGCTTCCTCAAGCTCTCTCAAGACTTGTTGGTGAGCTAGAAGTGGAGGATACCTCATCATCCTCAATAGCCATGTTGCACACATCATCATCATCATCACTGTTTGAGAACAGTCCATCAGAAGAGTTGAAGCTTTCAGCACTATCAGATTCATCACCAGCCATCATGGCTTTCCTGTTGGTGAACTTCCTGTCTCTTTTGGCTTGCCTCTCTCTCCTTTCTTTAGAGTTCAATTCAGGGCAGTCATACTGGAAGAGCCCTTTCTTTTTGCAATTGTAGCACAAGTCTTCATCATCATCCTTCTTGGATTCATCTCTTCTTTTAGATGATGAAGGATCAGCTCTACTGGACCTTCTCCTATCAGAGGACTTGTCCTCTGATCTTTTCTCTTCAGGCTTTTTGTCCTCAGCTTGAGCTTCAGGGGAGTTGTACCTTCTCCTGAATTTGTTGTCTTGGTAGAATTTCTTGTATCTACCAAACCATGAGTTGAGCTTGTCAAACCTTCTAGCCATCAAGGCTAGTTCTTCCTTCATTTTAGTCTTTGAGACTGAATTTGATGATCTGGGAGTGGGTTGCATTTCAGGTTCAGCAACTTTGGCTTTGAATGCCACTCCCTTAGTAGGATTTGAAGGTTCCTCAACAGGCTTTCTTCTGTTGAGATCGAACTCATAGGCTTTGAGTTCAGAGAAGATTTGTTGCATGGGCATGGTGGAGAGATCCTTGGTGTTTTGCATCATCACCGCATAGACATCCCACTTTTGAGTGAGACTTCTCAAGATCTTCAATCCAACTTCTCTCTTGGTGTATACCTTGCCCAAGGAGTTGATTTCATTCATCACATCAGTGAATCTACCAGCAAACTTGTCAATGGACTCATCAGACTCCATTGAGAATTGTTCAAACTTCTGCACAGCAACTTGGAGTTTATTCTCCTTGATCTTTTTTGTACCCTCACACATTTCAGCAAGGGTATCCCAAATTTCTTTGGCTGTGGTGCAGTGGTAGACTCTACCCATAATTGCATCTGGAATTGTTTGGTAGAGGGTGTTCATTGCAAGATAATTCAAGTTATCTTTCCTCTTTTCATCAGTAGTGAAGTCATCTTCATCTTTGGGAATCAGTTCCCTAACATCAGCTCTTTGTTCATCTGTTAATCTAGGATTAACTTGAGTAAACACAAAAGGTCCTCTTGTGATTACTCTCAACATGTCAGTGTGAAGGGATGCAAGATGAGCTCTCATTCTGATCTTCCAGAAGTCATAATTGTCAATTGAGAACATGGGCAATTTGTGATGTGATATGTGATTGACTGGATTGGTGGCCATGTTGTTGATTCCTTGAACAACATCATGAGGAACAACATTGTTGTTGGCCATATCTCAAGAACAAATAGTTAGTCAACAAATAATAGATTTCAGATAGAGATCAGTTCAGTGACCACAAAATATGTGACTTTTGAAAATCAAGATGGATTTTCAGAAGCAGTGGTCTTTGAACCCCTGCTCTGATACCACTTGTTGGTCCAGAAAGGAGTATATAACAAGTGTATGGGGGGGGGGGGAATACACTTGTATGCAATTCTTTTCAACTTTTGATCAAACCAGAGCTCAGCAAGGTTGTCTTGGACAACTCTGCTGAAGATGATTAACTCTTCTAAGATAATCAAGCTACTAAGTACTATTGAGTACTTAGTTGAATAACTATCTAGGGGAGTTATGTGTGCGGAATAGTGGTTGGCCCTTTTAGTTTAGACTCCTTTAGTTCTGAAATCACTTTGAATTCAATACAGTCCAGTTTTTTCAGGGAACTTGTCCAATACAGTTTTTGCACAATCTTTGAATATAGGTTCTTTGAAAGATCAGTTTTGTGTGCAGTATTGAATGTATGAAAGTACTTTGAAGGTAAATCAACACAAGAGTTTATAGTGGTTCAGAGAGTCAAACTCCTACATCCACTTTCCCTGATTGAACAGGATAATTCCTTCACTCTTGGAATTAACTTGTTTTATAGTGCCAAGGTGCACTTGATCAATACCACCTCTCCTTGGTGAATTGATCCCTAGGATGTCTAGAGTCCTAGTACCCTCTTCTCAACTCAGAACTGAACTGTTCTTCTCTCAACAATCAGCTTCTACCACTTCTACTACTACAACAACCTTCTCACTTTCTCACTTGAAAGGGGTAAGGGTTGAAGTAAGGTTCCAACTAATGAGATATCGTTTACAATGAAGATCAGTGTATAAGGATAGGATATCTCTCTAAGCTTGTGTATGGATATACAGTTGGGTTCAGCTTAGAAGAAGTGTATGAAGACTAAGATAGTCTTTTAGAAAGCTTGAATGTTCTATGAGCTTCAGAATACTTGAGTAGTTGGATTCTGTTGAGGTTTTTGGTTGGTGCTTTCAAGTGGTCTTCATACTTCTGTATTTATAGACAAATTTGAGGATTTGCCCGTTGGAGAGGCAGCCCCAAATTACTATAAATGTCTTCCTTGAGTTCTTCAAACTGGAAGACAGTTTCTTGATAGTGACATGTCCTCATTTGGGTAATAAACGGCTTGTAAGACTTTGCCTTCATTCTGCAGCACTCTTCCCAATATCTGACTTTCAGATTCTCTTGCTAGGATATGGACATGGCTTCTGAAGGTTGTTCCAATGATAGGACAACATTCCTTCATCAACTGGACAACTCTTCTTATCACTATCACCATTCTTGCTTATCAGCAAGGTTGGCTAGCTCTTCTTCAGATGACTTGGCTTTTATCCTTTGCTTCACTTGAAAGTGATCTTAAGCATGATTCATTGTAGTTCTTTTGAGGTGTGGTTGTCTCTATCTCTTCAGCATAGTTGACCTCAAGCTTTTCAGAGTACTTGATCTTGATAGTGTTGAGACAACTCTTCTGGACAACTCTCCTGATCAGCATACTTGGCCTTTGAGCTTCAGAATCTTTGTTCTTGCACAGAGACAATCTCTCTGGACAACTCTCCTGATCAGAGTATTTGAATATACTTGGCCTTTTGAGCTTTAGAACCTTTGTTCTTGCATTAATTGTGCAGAGACAACTTCTCTGGACAACTCTCCTGATCAGAGTTTTTGGTCTTTCATAGACTTAGTGTTTGTTCCAGAATTTGAGCCTTGAGGGGACTTGTTCTTGATAAACTTCTAAGCATAGGTTCCCCGTCACATTGTGCATCTATACAACTAAGAGCTGCCTAACATATCAGCTTCTCATCTAGCCTTTATTCTATATGTTCTATCATCTCTAGAACATACTCAACTTGACTTAGGCATGTATCAGGGGGTTTTGGTATTTAATCAAGACATATCTCATTTTATTCCCAACAGACTCTATTGTGGTTGTGGGGCTCCTCTGAGATAGGCTCAAGAGTCATTGGAATCTGGTACTTTGGTGAAACTTTGCTGTAGGTCCCTAAGTTGAGTTAATATCGAGGGAAGCTAAAGAAAATGTCTAGAGGGGGGTGAATAGACATTTCTAAAATATTTCGATATATCAGAATTACAATGTGCGGAATACGAAATTAACAATGAGCCCAATTAAAGTTTATACTCAACTTATTTCGAGAACTCTGCTTTATGTATACTCAGCTAGTCTAGTTCAGTTATGTAATTCAATTAACTAAACAATTAATCAATTAAACAACAAACAAAACAGTAAAGTAAATCAAACACGAGATTTATAGTGGTTCGACAACTTGTCTACATCCACTCTCACAAACCCAGTTGTGATGTTTCCACTAAACTCTTCCGATCGAGTACAAGTGTATGTTCCTGTCTTTAAAGTCCCAAGAAGAAGACTTAGATCTTCAACAGACTATACCTCCAGATATGTCTACGACCTAACTAGAAATTTTACAAGTATCTAGCACCTTGAAAAATAACAAAACAAAACAAAAAAAACTTCTCTGATCTTCAGTAGTAGCCTTCTTGATTCTTCACTTGTCTTCTGGCTTCTATATGAACTTTAATCAACTCTGAGAGTAAACTTCGAATATATCTTTACTTTGAGTATGTAGATTTCCAGTGTATCAGTAGTCTTCAAATGATCACCACCATGAAGTATTTATAAACTTCTGAAATCAAGAACTAATCAGTTGTAACCAACTTTTCTTGATAACTACCTTCAACTGAATCTTCTTATCCATATACGCGTTTCTTGTTGTGAATTAGTTATTCCATAACTAACTAACTTTTATATCTTTAACTTTTCACGCGCTTCTAACTAACTATCTTCACGTTGACTTGTCTTGAGTAGACTTGTATGTACTTGTCTTGTCTTGTAGTCCTCCTGTCTTGAGTAGTAGACTTCAACTCTTCTTGTCTGGTCTTCCTTGTTCAATCAGTAGACTATACTAAACCTATCAAGACTATTACATTACTTTAAGCTTTCATAATACAAGCTTAGTCAACTTATAAACTATACCATAAAACTAATCTATTACATATAAAAACACCATGACCTCTATACAACATTTAAATAGCTCAATAACAAACTTAAACAAATACTGTAAACACATATGAAGTACTTATATAACTGTACTCATCTTTCAATAATACTTGTCTCTTAAAACTAGTACTTGTCTTTTGAATTAGTACTTGTCTTTTAAGTTCTACTGATCTGTTCAAGATGACTTTAACTTTAACTAGACTAGATCAGTCAATACTTAGAAAATATTCAAGTCTTTTTTTGGCTTATCAAAACTTTATCTTTTATCTTTTATTCATCATTTAGGACTTGTTTCTAGGATTCATATCCCAACAATTTCCCCCTTTTTGATGAAGCCAAAACTACTTGAACCTTTCCATAATAGTAGACTAGTTAAGTAGTTATCTTGTTTTAAACATCAAATAGTACTTATCTTTTCATTCATTTTGAAATAAGATCAGTAGATATTACAAATACTTACTCAAAATAAAACTAAGTAATCAGAGCAAAAAAAACTAAACTTCAAACAAACAAAACTAATCTGAAAGAGTACCTTCTTCTGAGTTAGGAACACAGAATGCATCAAGAGGTCTCTTGTGAATAATACTGATATGATCTTCATCTTCAATCTTCTCTTTATCAAGTAGCTCTTCTTCAAATTTCTTAATCAGATTATGATCAACCCTTTTACCTGAGATGGTCATGGGAGTCTTCCATCTTGGAAATGTCGGTACTAAAATGTTGAAATTTGCAGCAGCAGATATTCTCATAATCAAATTCCAAAGTAATTTGTTTTGACCTTCCATGAATTTGTCAAACATGGCATACAACTCGTCTGGACTTTCAGTCTCACCGTACTTCCGAATAATCCAGTGATCCAGTTCCCATTGCCTTTTTACTTTGAGCCATTCTTGACGATGCTCTTTGTCAATGAAATAATCAATGAACTGGTCTTCCACTTGTTCTTCATCTGCCTTCAGCTTCTGCAATCTTTCAATATATTTTTCTATCTTCTTCTTGCTTGCATAATGAGTTTCATCACTCTGATCAATAACCTTCTGCTTTTTCTCAACAATCTCAGTTGGTTCTTCAATTTCAATAGCTAGTTTTCTCTTGACTCGTCTGGTCTGAACCTCAGCTTCTGGAGATGCAACACCTTTTCCCTTCTCCAATCTTTTCTGTTCATCAGACTTAGCTTGCTCCAACTCTGCAGTTTTAACTAACTTACCTCTGCCTCTCTTAGGTCTTCTGAGATCTTGTATAGCTTCAGCAGCTTCCTTCGCTTCTGGCTCAGCACTGGATTTAGATTTTTCAATTTCAGCACTAATCTCAGCACTAGTATCCATTGGTTTTGACTTCTTTGTCTCTTCCCCCTTTTTGGCTTCATCAGTAGCCTGGAGAGAGAAAAGAGAAGTGAAACGAGTCATCTCTTCATACATAGCTTGCTTCATTAGACTCGTAGCTCTTTCAATCTGCTTTTCATGCGAACTGTTTTGACTCAACTTGTCCAGCTTGGTCGCCACCAACTCCAGCTTTTGAGTAGACAAGTTCAACTCATTTTTAAAATGAGTTGCGGTCAAACGTAACTTCTTATTTTCATCAGTCATAGCAGAGATAAGTTGTTGAGCTTGAGCTAACTGGTCATAAGCTTCCTTCCGCTGAACATCAGCAACCTCGATTCGTGCTCTATAGACTCTTTCCAACTTCCTGGATTCAGTAGCTAGAACACGAGCAAAATCGACCGAGCTCTTCTCCGAGTATTCTACCTGATCTTGTAGAAATCCTTCAAGTTGCTCAAACATATGCTGTCTGAATTCATCATCTATCTGATTAACTGCATTCACGATCATATCTTTTGAACTTGTCACAAGGACATTGTTTTGTTCAATAAGAGTCTTCTGTACATCAGACTTGAGAAAATCAGCAATCAACGACTTTATAACACCTTTCAAATCTGCTTTCAACTCATCTATGGAAGCAGTTGAGAAGGCTTGAGACGATTGACCAACATCAGCATGAATGGCTTCTTCCATGATCACATCATCAGCAATAGATATTACTTCAAGTAACTGGCCTTCTGTAGCAGTAGGTAAGACCTCGTCTTCGACTACCTCTGAATTTGGAAGCACACTTCCAGCTATGGCTTTCAGACTTGGAAACGGACAGTAAGGCACTATAGCTAACTTAGCTTCCTTAGCCTTCCTTCTAGCTTCAGCCAAGTCCTTCCTCAAAAAGCGTGCAACTTTGCCATGTATCCACAAAGTTCAAAGGGAAGTAAATCATCAGAATATCGATTAATAAAAGCAAAATCTGACCTTGGACTGTGAGCATGATCTACTTGAAATCTGAACACAATGCCTCTCAACTGATTTGAGACATTGTCTAAGTCCAATATAGGATCAGTAGACTGGAGTTCTTCAGCTTGTGTGGCTTCAGTCATAACCATATCATTGTCAAAATCTGAATCTGAAACTTGAATGCCCACATCAAATTTCGATTCTGAGCACATCAAATCATCAGGAATGCTTAGCAATCTCTTAGCAAGAGCAGTGATGGCATGAGCTGGGAATAACTCGGAGTGGTCTTGAACACCACTGGTCTCCTTCTGTTCCATTTCCCAGTCCATAAAGTTTGAGATGCCTCTCTTTCCTAAGATGACTTCGAAAAGATCATCCGTGCCAGACTTCTTCAATGCCACCCAAGTGCATACTCTTAGAAGTTTTTCAAACTGTTCTGATTCATAGTCGACTTCAATAGCCGAGAGCTTCTTCTTCAAGTTTCTGCTCATCTTCGAACGAATTCTCTTCTCTCTTAGGCTCATGGGGTAATATACCAAGGATTCGAATCTAACTTTAGACGGGGTCTGAGTAGGTGGGGTCCCTATCTCAGTTGTTGCAGTGGCAACTGGCGTCTTATCTGAAGTAGATGGGTTAGGAGGTTCAACATATTCTGTTGAGGGTAGAGAGAGATTTTGGACTGTGGTTTTTGTGGGCTCTAAAGTAGCTTGGTTTGGTGTGACAACTGTCGGAGTATCAGTTGTATCACTTATGGGAGTGTATAGGGGATGACTGGCTCTCAGCGGTCGTGCTGCCAGTGCTTGTGTGGTTGGGGGTACAGGTCGAGGCCTAGATCGATGTGACCTAGCCTTGGTTCGAATAGAAGTAGACGGGAGAGAGAGAGGAATTGAAACAGATTGAGTAGAAGAACCAACCTGTATACTCGACTCGACTGGACGAGTAGGCGATTCAACTCTCACTAGAGTGTACATCTCAGGTATTTGTTTACTCGACTCCTTCTCTTGAGTCGACTCTTCATCTGACTGAGTCTTCTCTGAGTCGTCTGCACTAGACTCTGCCTCTTCAGACTCGGCTTGTGAAGAACTGGATGAATTGGCATATGGCAACACTTCTGAATCATCAATTTGAACTTGCCTTGGGGCAGCTGGCCTTGCAGCAGCCTGCTTCCTCATCGCTTCAATTTTTAAGTAAAACTTAAGAGGATGAAATGGCTTTCCTTTGCTCCAATCACTCTTGTTGGGCAGCAAAAATGGAAGTAATATACTCAGCTTGTTTCCATATCCAACTGCTTGAGATACTACCCAATTCCGAGTATCAACATCCACCCTAACACTTCTTTCGAAGTACATCATCCTGTCAGCTATCAACTTAAACCAATTACCCTCAGTAATTCCATCATATATAGCTGCCATTATCCTTGTTTTGGCTTGGGTAACTGAGTCATGAGACCCAGTGGCACATAGAAGCATCTTGCTTGCTATGTCCAGCAGAGTGCGATATTTTTCCAAGAGTTCACCTTTCTTGGCTGTAGGAGCTTTACCATCCGGTTTCAGTTTCATCTTCTTCCCACAGAAGATGCTTAAATACTTCATCTCCTATCCTTCAGCATACTTCTCTACATCAATCGTTCCGATGGGTAGCCTTAATTTTTCGAACATAACTTCCCGAGTGATTTCCACTCGATTTCCATCAATAAAGGATTCTATCACATCTCCCTGTCTATTGACGTTGACATAAAATTCCAGAACCTCTTCCTCCAAAACAACTTGAGGAAACGCCTCTAGGTAGGGCTTTAGACCGCATCTGATGCATTTGGTCAAGATTTCCATGTTTCCTTCCTTGTGATTGCCTTTGAAAAACAGGGATGGTTCAACATGCACCTTGTTGTCATTTATGTATCTCCCGAGATCGAATGGTGCCTGTATGTTGGAACTTACATCGAAAATCGATCGAATAGAAATGGTGAATGATTTGTTATGAATAAGGAAATAGATTGTGCAAGAAATCAACTGTCAGCAATTAGTAGAGTTATGAAAACGTGGGTTAAGATGTGTGCAAGTGTTTGGTTTTGTTTAAAACTGAATTTTTTGATCCAACGGTCAAGATCGAAGGATTAGATCCAACGGTAGGGACCCTTGGCATTCGGTTACGGAACCGAGACGAAAATGTGATTTGATTTTGTAAAAATTGAAATCCGCCTTTCTTATTGGTAGAATTGAGGAGTGTACTCATCCGACCTAACATATTCGTATTTTGGCGCGAATTGAATGTGTACACCTCATTAACTGGGGGTGTATAAATCCAATTTCTAGGATATTCAAATTTTAACATTATCAAATTACTTTAATACCCTTAATTTGTTTCGAGTAAACACTTAACACATAACCTATTTAAATCAAAGAAAACTTAGCTTGTCTGTTCGAGTCCATCCAGAACAGATGAGTAGGCCTAATCTTCATAAGGCGAATAGACTTAATTTCACAAGACGAGTAGTCTTATGAGTACTAGTCGAGTTCCCCCTTCGACTGTGCGTGTCTATTCTGAACGTCGAACAACTTTATGTACCTGTCTTAATTTGTACGACAGATAGTCGAGTAGAATATTTCGAATGAAATATTAATTTAAGTCAATGATCAAGGTTCAAACAAGATGACTGTTACGAAACTAAAGAGTCAACATAAGGATTTTTAAGAAATAAAAAATTCCCCCTTAAATGTTTATTCCTTTAATATTACCCTCAGCTTTACCAGCTTCCTCATCGGGTTGTTTGGTCAACTTGTCTGACCTTGTATACCTGTCTGTTGAGTGAGTAGACGAGTGCTCCGCTCTTTTGTGGTAACTTGTCTATTTCTCCTTACCTCTTAGGACTGTACCTGTCTGGTTAGTACATCTCTACATACTAGTAGGATCAAGATCAATTAGTCCTAGACTAATGCATAATTCACGAAATCGGGCCTCAGCTAATGGTTTTGTGAAAATATCAGCTTTTTGAAAATCAGTATGAATTTTTTCCATGCGAATATCCTTCTTTTCTACATGATCCCGTATGAAATGGTGTTTCACATCAACATGCTTACAACGTGTGTGCAGAACAGGATTTTGTATAATGGCAATAGCACTATTACTATCACAGAATATAGGAACATTTGATTCACAAATATTATAATCTCTAAGCTGTTGAATAAGCCATAATAATTGACTACAACAACTACCAGCAGCCATGTACTCGGCTTCAGTAGTAGAGGTAGCAACACTTGTCTGCTTTTTCGAAAACCATGAAATGAGTTTTGTGCCTAAGAATTGACAAGAACCAGATGTAGATTTCCTATCTATTCTACAACCACCAAAATCAGAATCAGAGTAGCCACTTAGAGATAAATCATCATTTGAAGGATACCATATACCACGATTGATGGTTCCTTTCAAATATTTCAATATCCTTTTAGTGGTTTCCATATGACTCTCTTTTGGATTAGCTTGAAAACGAGCACATACACCAACAGAAAATGCAATATCAGGTCTACTAGCAGTCAAGTAGAGTAATGAACCAATAAGACCACGGTAATGAGTTTGATCGGCACACTTACCATTCTCATCTGGATCCATCCTGTAAGTAGGTTGCATAGGTACTCCAGAAGATTTACATGTCTTAATACCATACTTGTCTAGTAGATTACGAGTATATTTAGCTTGATTTATGAAAATTCCTTCTGGGGTCTGTTTTACTTGAAGTCCAAGAAAGTAATTCATTTCACCCATCATAGACATCTCAAATTTACTTTGCATGAGTGTTGAAAAACTTTCACTCAGCTTTTTGTTAGGTGATCCAAAAATGATGTCATCTACGTAAATTTGGACGAGTAAAATGTCTTTCCCTTCTTGTCTTCTGAACAAGGTTCTATCTACCTTGCCCTTAGTAAAACCATTTTCTAATAGAAATTGAGAAAGAGTATCATACCAGGCTCTTGGAGCTTGCTTTAGTCCATATAAGGCCTTCTTTAATCTGTATACCTGATTACCTTTGACTTCGAAACCTGGAGGTTGTTCAACATACACTTCTTCCGCAAGAATACCGTTAAGAAATGCACTTTTAACATCCATTTGATATACAGTAAATTTCATGTAAGCAGCATATGCAAGGAATAATCGAATGGCTTCTAGTCTAGCAACAGGAGCATATGTTTCATCATAATCTATGCCTTCAGCTTGTGAATAGCCTTGGGCGACTAGTCTAGCCTTGTTACGAACAACTACATCATTCTCATCTTTCTTATTCTTGAAAATCCATCGAGTGCCAACTACATTATGATGTTTCGGTCTATTGACAAGTTCCCAGACGTCGTTTCGAACAAACTGATTCAACTCGTCTTGCATAGCAATGATCCAATTGCTATCAGCCAATGCCTCATTAATGGTTTTAGGCTCGATAGATGAGAGGAAACAACACCAGCAAAACAGAGATGGACTAGATTGTTCTTGCGACTCAAAGAGTTGTCGTCTAGTCTTCACACCAACAGTAGAGTCACCAATAATATTTTCAGTATTATGCGCTGATTTCCATGTATTTCTATTCTTAACAATAGTACTATCATCTATATCATGTACAGCATCATGCATGTCAACATCATTATCATCAGAAGATTTAATAGGAGTAGACGAGTCGACTAGTTTAGGCATGTCAACTGGTCTAGTAGAGTTACCTTGAGCACTTACCTTCTTCTGGTCATCTGACTCGAGAGCTTTCATGAATGGATTGTATGCTTGAAAGGATTCATATACCTCTGAATCTTTGTCAGATTCGATAGTTAGCTCAGTAACTTTCTCACTGATCTTGTTGGCAGACGTGTCCTGTTGAGATTCTTCGAAAACCACATGTGGTGTTTCTTCCACACATAGGGTAGAGTAGTTGAATACTCTGAATGCTTTGCTAGTTGAGGAGTATCCTAAGAATATCCCCTCGTCTGCTTTAGCATCGAATGCATTCAACTTGCTTTTCCCATTGTTATGGATAAAACACTTACATCCAAATATATGAAAATATGAAACTCTGGGTTTTCTACCTTTCCATACCTCATAGGGCGTCTTACCTAGTGCTTTATTGATAGCACTTCTATTTTGTGAGTGGCATGCAGTATTGATGGCTTCTGCCCAAAACTTCTGAGGCGTATTATACTCTGTCAGCATGGTCCTGCAGGCCTCCTAAAGAGTTCTGTTCCTTCGCTCTGCTACTCCATTTTGTTGTGGTGTCCTTGCTGCACTAGTAAGGTGCTGGATGACACGCTTAGAACAAAAATCTTTAATATAGCAGTTAATGAATTCAGTACCCTTGTCACTACGGATCTTGAAAATTGACTGATTCTTCTCAACCTGTAACTTCTTCAACAGATCAGGCAAAAGTGTTTGTGTATCACTCTTCTTGTGTAAGAAGACTACCCAAGTGAACTTAGAATAGTCGTCTACCACAACAAATGTGTACCTTCTACCGTTCAAAGTTGGAGGAGTTATTGGGCCATGTAAGTCCATATGTAGAAGTTCAAGAACTCTACTTGTTGCGAGAGTTGGAATAGATTTGAAAGAACCCTTTACCTGTTTACCTTTTTGACAGGACGTGCATACATGTGACTTGTAGTAGACTTCATTGGGAATACCTTCCACAAGGTAGTCTCTGGCTATCTTATTAAGAACCTTAAAGTTTAGATGACAGAGGCGTCTATGCCAGAGCCAGCCAAGTTCTTTCGGATTCTTAGTAAGTAGACAGGTGTCCCTCGGACAACTGTTCCAGTTCACTATGTACACACTTCATTGTCTTATGCCGACCAGTAGGACTGTGTGTGTCCTTTTGTCAATGATTTCACATTTCCGACTCTTGAACTGCACCTTGTATCCACGATCACAAAATTGTGAAACAGAGAGTAAATTGTATTTCAAGCCTTCAACATATGAGACATCTTGAATCTCTATGTCTCCATTCCGAATGTAACCAAATCCTTTAGTAACAGCAGTGGAGCTATCACCAAATATCACTTTTGGTCCTTCTTGCTCATGGTAGCTTGATAAGAGAGTCTTGGTACCAGTCATGTGGTGCGAACAACCACTGTCTATGTACCAAGTTTCTCCTGTTGAGCCACCCTTCTTGTATAGATCGAGTCGACCCTGCAATAGATGATATTTCATAATTTAGGTACCCTCCTTGTTTATTGGGGTCCTTGGGGGTTAGTCGAGTTCAATGGAATCCAAATGTACATTGGAGTCCTGAACAAGTTTGATCTTCTAAGCTTTCGACCATATTTGTTGCAAAATAAGACCTTGTTGTCCTTATCTGGCCTATCAGTCGAGTTCGGGTCTACTCTTTGGAGATAGCCTTTTGACTTAATCTCTACTTGAGCAGGCACTTGTCTATGATAGTCAGAGTAGGGTTTATATGCATTAGGTCCATACGGTTTATAGACATGTTTAGGTCTTTCTTTTCCTTCGATATCATATGACAAAGGTGGAGGATATAGAACAGCTTGTGTACGATATTTTGGACCTTCCTGTCTAGGTCTAGACGAGTAGAGTTGAGACTGCCTTATAAAAGGAGGTCTAGACTCTTGTCGTCTAGTCTGTACTTGTCTAGTACTCGTCTCCTCAGGATACCAATCCTCGTATCTGACCTGATTTGGTCGTCCACGATTCCTAGTCCTTTGTTGACTTGTCTTAAACGGAACAGGCTCGTTGTTAACTTTCTTTTTACCTCCTTTGGTAATTGGAATGTTAACTCGAGCTTGTTGTGGTACAGTACCTTTAGTTGGAGTGTCAATATCGTATATCATTGGTTCTTTTCCTTTATCATTAGTCAAAGAGCTTGAGATGAAAATAGTAGGGTTCTTAGGAACTAGAGTAGACGAGCTTGATGTCTCAGCACCTATGCCTGTCTTGTCAGCAGGAGCCCTATACCTATCCGACAATTCAAGGTTAACTTTAGATGAGTTAACCAGGTCAGTAAGTTTAAGGTCCAGAGTGACAACCTCGGTTTCTAAGAACTTATTACGTTCTTCAAGCTTTTTGAACTTGCTTTGTAAAACATTGAATTCATGTTTCTCAGTAGCATGTGTCTTAAGTAGGTCTTGATACAACTTGTCTATCAATGCACACTTGTCTTTGAGTTGACTCAACTCTTCTTCCAAGCGTTCATTTAGGACTGTTATATTAGGATCTACTTTAGACTGGGCTTCCTTAAGATCAATGATTTCTTGTCTTAAGATGATGTTTTCGTCACTGACTTCAATGAATGCCTTGTTGGCAAGTAGGAGGTCGTCTTCAACTGCACTAGTAGAGTGCTGAAGACTACTCCCTACTTTGCTACTGGCAGTGTCACTTTCATCAGATTCTGATTCATTACAAGATTGAAAAGATGTAGCAGATGATACCTCTTGGTCGATTTTAGCCATGCAGCATAGACCATCATCTACTATGAAGGCTTCATCGTGATCTTGTTCAGACGGGTAGCTAGATGAGGATGATGGCAACTCGTCTGAGTCAGAGTCAGAGTCATCATTAGCCACCATTGCCTTCTTACCACGGTTGTATCTTCTTTCCCTTTGTGCTTTGCGTTCTTCTCGATCATCGGTACTCAGGTCTGGACATTCATATATGTAGTGACCTGGCTTCTCACAGTTATAGCACAAGATATCATTAGTAGCCTTTTTAATATGAGAGTTGTTCCTTCGTTTATCACGTCTATCAGAACGAGTAATCTTCCTACCATCAGACTCTCTATCTTGTCTGTTACCTTTCGAGACTTCGTCTCTCCTTTCGGACGAGTTTCGATCTCGTCTGGTCTCAGACGAGTTCTTAGAAGTAGACCCTCTATGCTCTCTATAGAACTTCTTATATCTTCCGAAACGTTTATTCAGCCTATCAAACTTTCTAACCATGAGGCTTACCTGATCCTTCAGACTAAGATCAGTATCTAACTCGTCTTTCACAGAAGTAGACCTAGTTTTAGACTTTGACCTGTCTACCTTAGACGAACTAGCCTTAAAAGCAACGTTCTTAGACACAGCATGTTCTCTGTCACTGCTTACTATGGGTTCATCTTCGTCTAGATCAAACTCATGGGCCTTTAGAGTTTGAAACATGGTTTCTGCTGTCCATACGTCTATATCTTGGGTATTCTTAACAAGAATTTTTACCATTTTCCATCGACTATCAAGGCTTTTGAGAATCCTAAGATTGATTTCACGTGGAGTATAAGATTTACCAAGGACTTCCAAGTCATTCATGATTTTGGTAAAACGAGTATCCAGCTGGTCTATTGTTTCACCAGCTTTCATATGAAATGATTCGAATCTTTGGACTGCAGTGGAAAGCTTGCTTTCTTTGATTAGGGATGTCCCTTCACAAATGATAGCTAAGCGATCCCACATTTCTTTGGCAGTTTTACATTTTAACACTTTTCCCAGATACTCGTTAGGAAGAGTGTGTAAGATGTAATTCTTGGCCAAGCTATCCAAATTATTCTGTCTCATTTCTTCTGAGGTTAGTTCTGACCTTGGTTTCTTGACGAGTGTACCCACGGGTTGATTTGCGTCGAGGGCAGCATTGTTTGGGATCATGGTCACTATCGGACCTTCAGTGATGACGGAGATCATTAAGTCGTGAGTGGAACTGAAGATGGCTTCCATCCTTAGTTTCCAATAGTCATAGTCTTGTACCTGGAACTTAGGTAACTTGTTAGCGCTGATCTCAAGAGACATGATTTCAAGAAATAAGTGCTAAGTCGAGTTATGATCAAGAATAACAGATAAGTCTAGAACAGGGAGCACGAAACAGATATAACAAGAATATTTGATCAAGAACACGTATACAAGAACAATCAAGGACCAAGACTTCGCCCTAAGTCTTAAGTCGGTTATCAAGAAACAGCAGTTCGAAAACTACTGCTCTGATACCACTTGTAGGTCCCTAAGTTGAGTTAATATCGAGGGAAGCTAAAGAAAATGTCTAGAGGGGGGTGAATAGACATTTCTAAAATCTTTCGATATATCAGAATTACAATGTGCGGAATACGAAATTAACAATGAGCCCAATTAAAGTTTATACTCAACTTATTTCGAGAACTCTGCTTTATGTATACTCAGCTAGTCTAGTTCAGTTATGCAATTCAATTAACTAAAGCATTAATCAATTAAACAACAAACAAAAACAGTAAAGTAAATCAAACACGAGATTTATAGTGGTTCGACAACTTGTCTACATCCACTCTCACAAACCCAGTTGTGATGTTTCCACTAAACTCTTCCGATCGAGTACAAGTGTATGTTCCTGTCTTTAAAGTCCCAAGAAGAAGACTTAGATCTTCAACAGACTATACCTCCAGATATGTCTACGACCTAACTAGAAATTTTACAAGTATCTAGCACCTTGAAAAATAACAAAACAAAACAAAAAAAACTTCTCTGATCTTCAGTAGTAGCCTTCTTGATTCTTCACTTGTCTTCTGGCTTCTATATGAACTTTAATCAACTGTGAGAGTAAACTTCGAATATATCTTTACTTTGAGTATGTAGATTTCCAGTGTATCAGTAGTCTTCAAATGATCACCACCATGAAGTATTTATAAACTTCTAAAATCAAGAACTAATCAGTTGTAACCAACTTTTCTTGATAACTACCTTCAACTGAATCTTCTTATCCATATACGCGTTTCTTGTTGTGAATTAGTTATTCCATAACTAACTAACTTTTATATCTTTAACTTTTTACGCGCTTCTAACTAACTATCTTCACGTTGACTTGTCTTGAGTAGACTTGTATGTACTTGTCTTGTCTTGTAGTCCTCCTGTCTTGAGTAGTAGACTTCAACTCTTCTTGTCTGGTCTTCCTTGTTCAATCAGTAGACTATACTAAACCTATCAAGACTATTACATTACTTTAAGCTTTCATAATACAAGCTTAGTCAACTTATAAACTATACCATAAAACTAATCTATTACATATAAAAACACCATGACCTCTATACAACATTTAAATAGCTCAATAACAAACTTAAACAAATACTGTAAACACATATGAAGTACTTATATAATTGTACTCATCTTTCAATAATACTTGTCTCTTAAAACTAGTACTTGTCTTTTGAATTAGTACTTGTCTTTTAAGTTCTACTGATCTGTTCAAGATGACTTTAACTTTAACTAGACTAGATCAGTCAATACTTAGAAAATATTCAAGTCTTCTTTTGGCTTATCAAAACTTTATCTTTTATCTTTTATTCATCATTTAGGACTTGTTTCTAGGATTCATATCCCAACATTTGCCTATTATATTTATTGTGTTTCCTATTCTTGACATGAAAACACCTTAGTGTGGGGTTGTCTCGGTTAAAGGTTGGAGATTTGGACTTTTTTAAGGCAAATGAAACACTCGTGGACGGCGATACCATGGTCATCGTGGTTTGAAGATCAAGATCTTTAGCTCTAAAGTTGTATTTTATTTATTATGATCTCGTAAACCTCCCTAAAATATATATATATATATTTTATGTCACTACAAAGACAAATATGTTACAATAAGACCAAAAATATTTTGTTACTATAATGCCAAATTATTGTCACTACAAGACTAACTACGTACTATAAGTCCAAAAATACTTTGAACAATTAGTTACTCCCTCCGTCCTATTATTATTGGAACATTTGTCAAAAACTTTTGTCCCATTATTATTTGAACATTTGTCACCTACTCCAAACTCCTTTAAAAATCTCCCTCAACATCTTCTTATTTATACACAAATAAAAGAGTATCTCTCCAATAAAGTTAAAATACCCATAATATTCCTCCTAAAAGTCAACTTTATCACATTTAATACTGATACAAAATTCTACATTAAAACTCGTGCAAACAGTTAAGAGATCATTCGTGTTCGAATCTCTTGTTTGAATTATCTACATCAAACCATTTTACTAAAACTCTAGTTTGAACCCTGTTTGTTATAATCCAACTTTGTTAAAATACCTGTTCTTACAATACAACTTTGTTAATATCACAATTGGACTGTAAGAGTAGACGTAGGACTGAGATTCGAACCATTATAAAATACTTATGTGATATTTATATTATTTTATATCTTTACTCTGCTGATATTGTTATTGCCATTTTTTATTATTTTTTTGGAAACATAGTCCCATAATCTAGAAATGAATCATAATATGAGAGAACATTGATCCTGAATCCATGTTGGAACTATAGAAGATGCAATTATTTACTGTACAATTGTGTATATTGATTGAAAATGTATATATACAAGTTACAAGAATATTCTAGACCCTAAGAATATGGAAAAGACAATATTTACAAATATGGAAACTGAATCAAATCTTTTACAATATAGAATATCAAATCTTGACTAAGTTGGTGCTGTATCTTGAGGTGATTTGTGTTGATCTTCAATCATAGATATGGTAATATGGTAATATCATTATCACTATTAGGCCCCCGCAAGATGGAGGATCCGTTGGAGACACCAATCTTGGATCGAAACATGGTAAATTTGGACGTAGAGAGAGCTTTTGTAAGGATGTCAGGTAATTGATCATGTGTGGAGATGTAAGACACACGAAAGGACCCAGAATTAACATGGCCACAAACAAAGTGATAATCAATTGGGATGTGCTTCATACGAGAGTGGAAAACAGGATTGACACAGAGATATGTTGCAGCTAAGTTATCACAAAAGAGAGATGGAGGGGAGGGAAGGGAAATATGAAATTCTTTAAGCAAGTTTGTCAACCAGAGTATCTCAGTAGAACAGGTGGCAAGGGATCAGTACTCCGCCTTAGTAGACGAGTGAGCAATGGTCTACTGTTTCTTTGAGGACCAAGAGATTAGACAACAACCAAGGTAGATAATGAAGCCGGAGGTCGACGTATGGTCGTCATGGTTTCCAACCCAGTCGGAGTCTGAGAAGGCCGTGAGCGAGAGCGAGCTGCTTTGGCGGAGAAGTAGACCATGAAAAATGGAATGCTTTAGGTAGCGAAGCACATGCTTCACATCAGCAAGGTGAGTAACTGTGGCTCAATGCATGAATTGAGATAGTTTACCAACAATGAACGAGATATCAGGGCGAGTTAGAGAGAGGTATTGGAGAGCACCAACTATCTGGCGATATTCACGAGCATCAGTTGAGGGCGAACCGTCATTCAGGTAAAGAGAGACAGATGATGAGACTGGAGTAGTGGATTCTTTAACACCGAGCATGTTTGTTTTGGATAGGAGATCATGAATGTACTTGTGTTGGCTAAGGAAGATGGAGGGGAGCGTACGGATGACCTCAACTCCCAGAAAATAGTTGAGAGATCCAAAGTTTTTAACGAAAAACTGAGTGGATAAGGCATGAATAAATGACGTGATGGCGGAGGGAGTGTTGCCAGTCACTAGGAGATCGTCAACATAGACAAGGAAGAACATTGTGACATCGGACTTGGTGTAGATGAAGAGTCAGAACGAGAATCTATGAAGCCATAGTCTAGGAGACAGGTTTTGAAAGCAATGTACCATTCATGAAGTGCCTGGCGAAGGCCGTAGATAGCCTTACAAAGGAGGGAGGCATGAGTGGGGTGTTGAGGGTCCTTGAAACCTGGGGGTTGATACATGAAGACAGCATCAGGGTCCTCCAAACACTTCTTCTAAGCTGAACCTCATTGTAAATCATACAAAGCTTAGAGAGATATCCTATTATATACACAATGCTCAATTGTAAAGGATATCTCAACCTAGTTGGAACCAACATCAACCCTTAAACCTTACAAGGAAAGACTAGAGGATTGTTGTAGTAGAAGTGTAAGGAACTGACTGTTAAGAGAAGAACAGTTCAGTTTTGAGTTGAGAGAGAGAACTAGGACTTTGAATTCCTAGGGATCAAGGCACCAAGGAGTGGTGTGGTTGATCAAGTGCACCTTGGAACTATAAAACAAGTTAATTCCAAGAGTGAAGGAATTATCCTGTTAAATCAGGGAAAGTGGATGTAGGAGCTTGAGTCTCTGAACCACTATAAAATCTTGTGTTGTTTACTTACAAGTTATTTCATTCAAACATACATTCATGCACTGCACACAAACTGATCTTCAAAAGATATACACTCAAGTTGTGCAAAACTGTTTTGGGACAAGTTCCCTGAAAAGCAGATTAAGTGTTAAGATAAGATTTTCAGAATTAAAAGGAGTTTAAACATAATGGCCAACCATAATTCCGTACTTATAACTTAACTAGATAATTATTCAACTAAGTACTCTATAGTACTTAGTGGTTTGTTTATCTTCTAAAAGTTATACATATCAGAAGAGTTGTCCAGGACAACCTTGCTGAAAGCCTGTATTACTCAAGTTTGAAAAAGATTTGCATACAAGTGTATTCTCCCCCCCCATACACTTGTTATCTACTCCTTTCAGGACCAAACTGAATGGTGGTGGGCTTGACAACGGGACTGAAGGTTTCCGTGAAGTCAATGTCAGGACGTTGATGAAATCCCTTAGCCATGAGGCGAGCTTTGTAGCGCGCAATTGAGCCATCCAGATGACGTTTTACCCGGAACACCCATTTGCTGCCAATAAAATTATGAGCAGAAGAGGTTGGGACAAGATCCCAGATGCGGTTTCAAAGTAAAGCATTGAGTTCGTCATCCACGGCGCTATGCCAATGGGGATATTTAATGGCTTGGGACACACAAGTAAGCTCGATTAGGGAAGGGGGGAGTGTTTGGTGGTTATGAAATTAAGGTGCTTGGGATGGAAGATATTATTATTTGATCGAGTAACCATAGGGTGTTTGTTAGTCGATTGCGGAGGGGCTGAGATCAAGGAGTTAAAGGGCTGGGTAGAGGGGGCAGGAAGGATAGGTGCTACATAAGTTGGTGAGGGGGGTTGTTTCTTAGAATCGATCGCAATTATGGATTCATCGAATACAATGGCTGCTGCAAGCGGATCGATCGAGGGGCATGCAGCAAGTTCGGTGCCAGGTGAGGACGTTGATGGAGGGAACGAGAGAGGGGCAACGAAAGGAGAGGTAGAGGGCGACGGTGAGGGGGATAATGTGGCGAAAGGGAATATATTTTCCACAAAGCGGACATGACGAGAAATAAAGATTTTGTGGGATGAAGGATCAAAGCACGTATATGCATGATGTTGAATGTCGTAGCCAAGGAATACACAGGGGCGTGAGCGAGGAGCCAATTTAGAGGTTGCGTAGGGACGAAGCCAAGGAAAACAAAGACAACCAAACATCAGAGTAGATGACATCTTGGGGGGCCCGACTCTTAACACTAGAAATAACAAAGGGTAGTTTTTTACTTTTATTACTTAGACCCGAAGAGCTAGCAAGAAAATGAACTGGGTAGTGACGAAGCCGGGGCAGGAAGTATGGCAGCCAATAGTTGATTTGTCGTCTGCGGAGATGGGTGACCTAAACGATTGTGCCACAGCAACGAAGATACTCTAGTGACCGAAAAAACTTTAGGTTGGGATGGTGGTGGAAAGGACCATTCATAAAGATTACTTTTTGCAGGACTCCGGTGAAGGATAGCGTGAGTATGGAGATCCTTAACAACAAAAAAATCAGAAAAGAATTTAATGGATGCAGAATTTTCAGAGCAAAATTGGGAGACAAAAAGTATGTTATGCTTCACAAGAGGGACATGCAAGACATTGGATAGAGACAACTTGTGACAGATACGGGAGTTATCAATATTTGAGATACCAAGAGAGGTGGTATTACCTAGAACCACATCATCGGGACCATCATAGATCTGATGATAAGACAAATCCGAGAGATTGGGTGTGACATGATTTGTAGCACCCGTGTCAAGTATCCATGGGTTCGTGTGGGCAGAAAGTGAGGTAGTGTCGGACGGAGACATACGAGAAGCATTGACTTGAGGAAGATTCGGACGGAGATGAGGGAATAGATCCCAACATTTATCGGCAGTGTGACCTGTACGATGACAATATTGACATTCAATTGAGGAGCGAGTACCTTGTGGACGAGAGTCACGGGAGGGCCCCCGTGATCCATGTGAGGAGGACTGCGTGGACGGGAACGGTAGGAGGCCTGGAGCCTTGGAGGGAGGGAGGGAGCGGCATTGACGGCAAGGGTAGGGCTAGGTGGGGTTATTTTAGAATCACGCAAGTACGTCTCGTTGTCGATCAGTTTGTCAAAGAGTTCTTCGAAGGGAACCAGAGTATCACGAGTTCGAAGGGCCGCGATAACCTCCTTGTAAGTGGGGTCGGGACCTCTCATACAATAGATTAGCAAGTCTTCATCACTCGGGGGAGTTACAAGAGTGGCGAGTTCGTCAGCAATGGCTTTGATTTTTAAGAGAAAGTTAGAGATAGGAAGGGTGCCTCTATTAAGAGATGAGAGTTTATCCTTCAAGTGAATAACATGAGACTAAGATCGTTTGTGGAATACACGATGGAGACGACTCCATGCATCATGTGCGTTGATTGCGGTGCCAATTAATGGAATGACCGGTTCCGTGATGGACGCAATCAGTGCGTGCAGGATAAATTGATCTTGGCGGCGCCAGTGAATGAACGTCGGATTAGGCGTGGTTGCGGTACCTTGGGTGATGGTTTCGGGTGGAGGGGGTGACGACCCATCGAGATACCTCATGAGGTCCAACCAGAAGAATAGTGACGTGAAATGAAGTTTCCACAAGATGTAGGTCCCTAAGTTGAGTTAATATCGAGGGAAGCTAAAGAAAATGTCTAGAGGGGGGTGAATAGACTTTTCTAAAATCTTTCGATATATCAGAATTACAATGTGCGGAATACGAAATTAACAATGAGCCCAATTAAAGTTTATACTCAACTTAATTCGAGAACTCTGTTTTATGTATACTCAGCTAGTCTAGTTCAGTTATGTAATTCAATTAACTAAACAATTAATCAATTAAACAACAAAACAAAACAGTAAAGTAAATCAAACACGAGATTTATAGTGGTTCGACAACTTGTCTACATCCACTCTCACAAACCCAGTTGTGATGTTTCCACTAAACTCTTCCAATCGAGTACAAGTGTATGTTCCTGTCTTTAAAGTCTCAAGAAGAAGACTTAGATCTTCAACAGACTATACCTCCAGATATGTCTACGATCTAACTAGAAATTTTACAAGTATCTAGCACCTTGAGAAATAACAAAACAAAAACTAAAAACTTCTCTGATCTTCAGTAGTAGCCTTCTTGATTCTTCACTTGTCTTCTGGCTTCTATCTGAATTTCAATCAACTCTGAGAGTAAACTTCGAATATATCTTTACTTTGAGTATGTAGATTTTCAGCGTATTAGTTCTTCAAATGATCACCACTATGAAGTATTTATAAACTTCTGAAATCAAGAACTAATCAGTTGTAACCAACTTTTCTTGATAACTACCTTCAACTGAATCTTCTTAAATCCATATACGCGTTTCTTGTTGTGTATTAGTTATTCCATAACTAACTGTAGGTCCCAAGTTGAGTTAATAACGAGTAAGCTAGTGAAAATGTCTAGAGGGGGGTGAATAGACTTTTCAAAATTCTTTCGAAATATCAAAGTACAATGTGCAGAATACGAAATTATCAATGAGCCCAATTCAAGATTATACTCAACTTATTTTCGAGAACTCTGTTCTATACTCAACTAGTCTAGATCAGTTAAGTAGTTAACCAATTAAGCAATTTAAACAATCAAAACTGTAAAGTAAATCAAACACAAGATTTATAGTGGTTCGACAACTTGTCTACATCCACTCTCACAAACCCAGTTGTGATGTTTCCACTAAACTCTTCCAATCGAGTACAAGTGTATGTTCCTGTCTTTAAAGTCCCAAGAAGAAGACTTAGATCTTCAACAGACTATACCTCCAGATATGTCTACGATCTTACTAGAAATTTTACAAGTATCTAGCAACTTGAAAATAACAAACAAAAACTAAAAACTTCTCTGTTCTTCAGTAGTAGCCTTCTTGATTCTTCACTTGTCTTCTGGCTTCTTTCTGAACTTCAATCAACTCTGAGAGTAAACTTTGTTTGAATCTTCAATAACGTTTGTAAGTAGTAATTCTCAATATCAGTGGTCAGTCACCAATAAAACCTTGGGGTATTTATAGACTTCAATCTTCAAGAACTTAGTAAGTTGTAACCAACTTTTCTTGATAACTACCTTCAACTGAATCTTCTTATCAATCCACGCGTTTCTGTTATGAATTAGTTATTCCATAACTAACTTCTATATCTTTATCTCTTCACGCGTATTTGTAACTAACTTCAAGTTGACTTGTCTTGTGTAGTCTAGTAGATGTACTTGTCTTGTAGTCCACCTGTCTTGAGTAGTAGACTGGTTTTCTCTTCTTGTGCAATAGACTTCTAATAGAACTAATCTAGTCCTATCATCTAACCTAACAAGACTATTACATTACTTTAAGCTTTTATAATATAAGCTTAGTCAACTTATAAACTATACAAACAATCTAATCTATTACATATAAAAATCATGAGCTCTATACAACATTTAAATAGCTCAGTAATAATCTAACATGTATGAAGTACTTATAAATCGTACTTATCTTTTAATGAATACTTTTCTTTTAAACTGTACTTGTCTTTTGAATTCTACTGATCTGTACAAGATGACTCCAACTTAACTAGACTAGATTAGTCAACACTTAGAAAATATTCAAGTCTTCTTTTTGGCTTATCAAAACTTTATCTTTTATCTTTTGTTCATCATTTAGGACTTGTTCTAGGATTCATATCCCAACAATTTTCCCCTTTTTGATGAAGCCAAAACTACTTGAATCTTTTCTCATAAGTAGACTAGTTAAGTAGTTATCTTGTCTTAAACACCAAAATAGTACTTTATCTTTTCATTCATTCAGAAATAAGATCAGTAGATTACACATAAAAAAAACATCAGAGCAAAAAAAACTAATCAAACAACAAGAACTAATCTGAAAGATTACCTCCTTCCGGGTTAGGAACACAGAATGCATCGAGGAGTCTCTTGTGAATTAGACATATATGGTCTTCATCTTCAATCTTCTCCTTATCTAGCAGCTCTTCTTCAAACTTTTTGATTTGATTAACATCAATTCTTTTTCCTGAGTTTGTCATAGGAGTCTTCCATCTTGGAAAGGTCGGTATCAAGATATTGAAGTTTGCAGCAGCAGATATTCTCATAACCAAATTCCAAAGCAATTTGTTTTGTCCTTCCATGAATCTGTCAAACATGACATACAACTCATCTGGACTTTCAGACTCACCATACTTACGAACAATCCAATGATCAAGTTCCCACTGCCTCTTCACTTTAAGCCATTCCTGTCGATGCTCTTTGTCAATGAAGTAATCAATGAACTGATCTTCCATCTCTTCTTCATTCACCTTCAGCTTTTGCAGTCTTTCAATATGTTTTTCTATTTTCTTTTTGCTTGCATAATGACTTTCATCATTAGGATCAATAATCTTTTGCTTCTTCTCAACTTTAGCAGCAGTAGGTTCTTCAATACTAAGTTTCCTCTTAACTCTTCTAGTCTGAATTTCAGTTTCTGGAGATGCAATATTCTTACCTTTCTCCAGTCTTTTAAGTTCATCAGCTTCAGCTTGCTCTAGCTCTGCCGTTTTTACTAGCCTCCTTTTTGGCCTCCTTAGCTCTTGCATAATAGTAGCAGCATCCTTTTCTTCTGGTTCAGCACTCAGCTTAGATAAGCTGACCTGCCCTGCTCTACTTGCTTCTTCCCCCTTTTTGGCTTCATCATGAGCCGTAAGAGTAAACAGACTTGTAAAGCGAGTCATCTCTTCCTTTAGTGCATCCTTCATAGCTTCAGTAGCTAGCTCTATCTGCCTTTGATGTGTGTGATCCCGACTCATCTTGTCTAGGCGATCACCAGCAGCTTCTAACTTCTGTGAAGTAATGACCAACTCGTCTTTGAAATGAGTAGCTGACTGACGTAGTAGAGTGTTTAGAGTTGATAATTCAGAGAGAAAAGCTTGAGACTTCACCAACTGAGCATGTGCTTCTCTCCTCTGCTCATCAGCTATTTCAATCTTCACACGATATAAGCGTTCCATCTTGCTGGATTCTTCAGCCAATGATCTAGCAAATGAAATAGACCTCTTCTCAGAAATTTCAACTTGTTTCTGTAAAAATCTTCCAACTTCTGCAGTCAACTCTGTTCGGAAAGTAGAATCCATCTTGTTGACCTCTTCAATAAATAAATCTCTGGAACCGTCAACGAGTGATTTGTTCTGATCTAGCAACACATCCTTCATTTTTGATTGCAAAAACTCGTCTATCGCGGAATGAACCACATCTTTCAAATCTGACTTCAATTCTGTAAGATATCCTTCAGAAAAACCATGAGTAGACGACTGAGCTTCAGTAACACCCTTTTCTTGAACTTTCTCAACAAGTTCATCCTCTGTAAACATTTCGGCATCCAAGAACTCATCATCTTCTATTCCAAAATCGAAAGAATCAGCATCAGAGTTTGCAGACTCATCCTCTGACTGATCTGAAGTTTGAACTCCAGCTTCAACAGTTACAGTTCTCAACTCCTCTTCCAGGAGATCAGTCTGAGTTCCAATATCAGATGAAAACTCTTCAACCAGAATTCCGTCAGGAATTTTTAATAGCCTCTTCACAAGATCAACTAAGGCTCTCGGCGGAAATAATTCTGAATGATCCTTTACACCACTATGCTCCTTTTGTTCCATTTCCCAATCCAAAAAATTGGAGATTCCTCCCATTCCTTGAATAACTTCGAAAAGATCATCAGTGGAGGACTTCTTAAGAGCAAACCAGGTGCATATCCTTACAAGAATTTCAAACTGTTCGGACTCATAGTCGACTTCGATAGTAGAGAGCGTCCTCTTCAGATTTCTGGTCATTCGGGATCGAATACGCTTCTCTCTCAAACACATAGGATAATAAACCAGGGAATTAAATCTAACAGCAGACGGGTCCTGAGTAGATGGGGTCTCTAACTCAGCTGTTGCAGTGGCAACTGGCGTCTTGTCTGCAGTAGATGGGTTGAGGGGTTCACCATATTCTGGTGAGGGAGAGGGAGTGAAAGCACTGGTTTCAACGGGCTTTGATATGGCTTGGTTTGGTATGACAACTGTAGGAGTATCAGTTGTATCTATTTTAGGAGTGTTTTCGGGTAGGCTGGCCCTCAGCGGATATGCTGTCAGCACTTGCGAGGTTGAGGGAATGGGTCTAGGCCTAGATCGGTGTGATCTAGCCTTGGTTCGAATAGAAGTAGACGGGAGAGAGAGAGGAATTGAAACAGATTGAGTAGAAGTACCAACCTGTGTACTCAACTCGACTGGACGAGTAGGCGAGTCAACTCGTACTAGAGTGTATATCTCGGGAATTTGTTCACGCGACTCCTTCTCTTGTTGCGACTCTTCATCTGACTGAGTCTTTTCTGAGTCATGTGCACTGGACTCTCCTTTTTCAACCTCTTCCGATTCTTCATCATTAGACTCGTCTTCTGAAGAACTAGATGACCCACCATATGGCATCACATCCATCGGATTTACCTCAACTTGCCTAGGAGCAGATGGCCTAGCAGCAGCTTGCTTCCTTATGGCTTCCTTCTTCAAATAAAACTTCAACGGATGAAATGGTTTCCCTTTACTCCACTCTGTCTTGTTTGGCATCAACAAAGGAAGAAGAATGCTTAACTTGTTTCCAAATCCAACAACATTTGTCACCACCCAATTTCTAGTGTCAGTATCAACTCGAACACTTTTCTCAAAGTACATCATTCGGTCTGCGATCAGCTTAAACCAGTTTCCTTCCGTAATTCCATCAAAAATAGCAGCCATTACCCTTGCTTTAACGAGAGTAACAGAATCATGCGAACCAGTGGCACATAGCAGAATTTTGCTGGCTATGTCCAATAAAGTGCGATACTTCTCCAGAAGATCCACCTTCTTAACTGCGGGGAGTTTCCCATCCGGCTTTAACCTCAATTTTCTTCCACAAAAAATACCTAGATATCTTGCTTCTTGACCAGCAGCGTAATTTTCCACATCAATAGTTCCAACAGGCAACCTCAGATGTTCAAACAATGCTTCTCGAGTGATTTCCACCCGATTTCGTCCAAGGAACGATTCAATCATATCTCCTTGTCTGGTGGCGTTGGCATAGAACTCTAGGACCTCTTCCTCCAAGACGACTTGAGGAAAAGCCTCCAAATAGGGTTTCAAGCCACATCTACTGCATTTGGTTAAGATCTCCAAATTTCCATCAGTATGCTTCCCTTTGAAGAACACCGAAGGTTCAACATGCACTTTATTTTCAGATATGTATCTGCCGAGGTCGAATCTAGCATCCATGTTAGTCCTTATATCAAAAATTGAGATGATTGTCATAGTGAAAGTTTGAGTAATAATCAAATATCGAGAATCACAAGTAATCGAGAATCACAAGTAATCGAGAAAGTTGAGTTACAGAAGTAAGAGATCGTGAGAAGGGTAGTGTGTTAGTGTTGAGTTTTGTTAACACTTGAATATTTGAATCAATGGTGAGGATTGAAACCAAATGATCCAACGGTTGGGACTCTTGGTATTCAGTTACGGAATCGAGACAATAATGTGTTTTGATATTGTATAATTTGGAATCCACCCTTCCTATTGGTTAAAACAGAAGAGTGAACTTATCTGTCCTAGAATAATAGAATTTGGCGCGAACTGGGTGTATACACCTCATTAAAATGGGAGTGTATAAATCGAGTTCAAGGGTTTTCCAAAAAAATATCAAAATACTATAATATTCTTATTTTCCATTTTGTTAAATACTTAGAGTATTTCAGGTTTTAAGTAAGCACTTATCTTGTCTGTTCGAGTCTATTCAGAACATACGAGTAAACTGAAGCACACAAGACGAGTTCCCCCTTCAACTATGCATGTATTCTTTGAACATGAACACTTCTACAAAACCTGTCCTTTCTTGTGCGACAGATTAAATGTAATACAGGTAGTAGGGTAGAATAATTAGAATGAATATCAATCTAAATCAGTGGTCAAGGATCAAACACGATGACTATCAACACACTTAAGAGTCAACATAAGGTTATTTAAGAAATCATAGATTCCTCCTTAAATGTTTATTCCCTTAGTATTACCCTCAGCTTTACCAGCTTCCTCATCGGGTTGGATGGTCAACTTGTCTGACCTTGTTTACCTGTCTGTTGAGTGAGTAGACGAGTGCTCTGTGCTTTTTGTAGTAACTTGTCTATTTCTCCTTTCTTCTTAGGATTGTACCTGTCTGGTTGGTACATTGCTATATACTAGTAGGATCAAGATCAATAAGTCCTAGACTGATGCATAATTCATGAAATCGAGCCTCAGCTAATGGTTTTGTGAAAATATCAGCTCTTTGAAAATCAGTATGAATATTTTCCATGCGAATATCCTTCTTTTCTACATGATCACGTATGAAATGGTGTTTCACATCAACATGCTTACAACGTGTGTGCAGAACAGGATTTTGTGTAATGGCAATTGCACTATTACTATCACAGAATATTGGAACATTTGATTCACAAATATTATAATCTCTAAGCTGTTGAATAAGCCATAATAATTGACTACAGCAACTACCAGCAGCCATGTACTCGGCTTCAGTAGTAGAGGTAGCAACACTTGTCTGCTTTTTCGAAAACCATGAAATGAGTTTTGTGCCTAAGAATTGACAAGAACCAGATGTAGATTTCCTATCTATTCTACAACCACCAAAATCAGAATCAGAGTAGCCACTTAGAGATAAATCATCATTCGAAGGATACCATATACCACGATTGATGGTTCCTTTCAAATATTTCAATATCCTTTTAGTGGTTTCCATATGACTCTCTTTTGGATTGGCTTGAAAGCGAGCACATACACCAACAGAAAATGCAATATCAGGTCTACTAGCAGTCAAGTACAGTAATGAACCAATTAGACCACGATAATGAGTTTGATCAGTACACTTACCTTGTTCGTCTGGGTCCATTCTGTATGTAGGTAGCATAGGTACGCCAGCAGACTTGCATGTCTTAATACCATACTTGTCTAGAAGATTTCTAGTATACTTTGCTTGATTTATGAAAATCCCTTCAGGGGTCTGTTTTACTTGAAGTCCAAGAAAGTAATTCATTTCACCCATCATAGACATCTCAAATTTACTTTGCATGAGTGTTGAGAAACTTTCACTCAGCTCTTTGTTAGGTGAACCAAAAATGATGTCATCTACGTAAATTTGGACGAGTAAAATGTCTTTCCCTTCTTGTCTTCTAAACAAGGTTCTGTCTACCTTGCCTTTAGTAAAACCATTTTCTAATAGAAATTGAGAAAGAGTATCGTACCAGGCTCTTGGAGCTTGCTTTAGTCCATATAAGGCCTTCTTTAATTTGTATACCTGATTACCTTTGACTTCGAAACCTGGGGGTTGTTCAACATATACTTCTTCCACAAGAATACCGTTAAGAAATGCACTTTTAACATCCATTTGATATACAGTAAATTTCATGTAAGCAGCATATGCAAGAAACAATCTAATGGCTTCTAGTCTAGCAACAGGAGCATAAGTTTCATCATAATCTATGCCTTCAGCTTGTGAATAGCCTTGGGCGACTAGTCTAGCCTTATTACGAACAACTACATCATTCTCATCTTTCTTATTCTTGAAAATCCATCTGGTGCCAACTACATTATGATGTTTTGGTCTATCAACAAGTTCCCAGACGTCGTTTCGAACAAACTGATTCAACTCGTCTTGCATAGCAATGATCCAATTACTATCAGCCAATGCCTCATTAATGGTTTTTGGCTCGATAGATGAGAGGAAACAACACCAGCAAAACAGAGATGGACTAGATTGTTCTTGCGACTCAAAGAGTTGTCTTCTAGTCTTAACACCAACAGTAGAGTCACCAATAATATTTTCAGTATTATGCGCTGATTTCAATGTATTTCTATTCTTAACAAAAATACTATCATCTATATCATGTACATCATCATGCATGTCAACATCATTATCATCAGAAGATTTAATAGGAGTAGACGAGTCGACTAGTTTAGGTATGTCAACTGGTCTAGTAGAGTTACCTTTAGCACTCACCTTCTTCTGGTCGTCTGACTCGAGAGCTTTTATAAATGGATTGTAAGCTTGAACGGATTCATATACCTCTGAGTCTTTGTCAGATTCGACAGTTGGCTCAGCAGCTTTCTCACCGATCTTGTTGGTAGATGAGTCCTGTTGAGATTCTTCGAAAACCACATGTGGTGTTTCTTCCACACAAAGGGTTGAGTAGTTGAATACTCTAAATGCTTTGCTAGTCGAGGAGTATCCTAAGAATATCCCCTCGTCTGCTTTAGCATCGAATGCATTCAACTTGCTTTTCCCATTGTTATGGATGAAACACTTGCATCCAAATATATGAAAATATGAAACTCTGGGTTTTCTACCTTTCCATACCTCATAGGGCGTGTTACCTAGTGCTTTATTGATAGCACTTCTATTTTGTGAGTGGCATGCAGTGTTGATAGCTTCTGCCCAAAATTTCTGAGGCGTATTATACTCTGTCAGCATGGTCCTGCAGGCCTCCTTAAGAGTTCTGTTCCTTCGTTCTGCTACTCCATTTTGCTGTGGTGTCCTAGCTGCACTAGTAAGGTGCTGGATGCCACGCTTAGAACAAAATTCTTTAATATAGCAGTTAATGAATTCAGTACCCTTGTCACTACGGATCTTGACAATTGACTGATTCTTCTCAACCTGTAACTTCTTCAATAGATCAGGCAAAAGTGTTTGTGTATCACTCTTCTTGTGTAAGAAGACTACCCAAGTGAACTTAGAATAGTCGTCTACCACAACAAGTGTGTACCTTCTACCGTTCAAAGTTGGAGGAGTTATTGGGCCATGTAAGTCCATATGTAGAAGTTCAAGAACTCTACTGGTTGAGAGGGATGGAATAGATTTAAAAGAGCCCTTCACCTGTTTACCTTTTTGACAGGAGGTGCATACATGTGACTTATAGTAGACTTCATTGGGAATACCTTCCACAAGGTAGTCTCTGGCTATCTTATTAAGAACCTTAAAGTTTAGATGACAAAGGCGTCTATGCCACAGCCAGCCAAGTTCTTTAGGATTCTTAGTAAGTAGACAGGTGTCCCTCGGACAACTGTTCCAGTTCACTATGTACAGACTTCCTTGTCTAATGCCGACTAGTAGGACTGTGTGTGTTTTCTTGTCGATGATTTCACATTTCTGACTCTTGAACTGCACCTTGTATCCACGATCACAAAATTGTGAAACAGAGAGTAAATTGTATTTCAAGCCTTCAACATAAGAAACGTCTTGAATTTCTATGTCACCATTCCGAATGTAACCAAATCCTTTAGTAACAGCAATGGAGCTATCACCAAATATCACTTTTGGTCCTTCTTGCTCACGATAGCTTGATAAGAGAGTCTTAGTACCAGTCATGTGGTGCGAACAACCACTGTCTATGTACCAAGTTTCTCCTGTTGAGCCACCTTTCTTGTATAGATCGAGTCGACCCTGCAATAGATGATAATACATAATTTAGGTACCCTCCTTGTTTATTGGGGTCCTTGGGGGTTAGTCGAGTTCAATGGAATCCAAATGTACATTGGAGTCCTGAACAAGTTTGACCTTCTAAGCTTTCGACCATATTTGTTGCAAAATAAGACCTTGTTGTCCTTATCTGGCCTATCAGTCGAGTTCGGGTCTACTCTTTGGAGATAGCCTTTTGACTTAATCTCTACTTGAGCAGGCACTTGTCTATGATAGTCAGAATAGGGTTTATATGCATTAGGTCCATACGGTTTATAGACATGTTTAGGTCTATCTTCTCCTTTGATATCATATGACAAAGGTGGAGGATATAGAACAGCTTGTGTACGATATTTTGGACCTTCCTGTCTAGGTCTAGACGAGTAGAGTTGAGACTGCCTTATGAAAGGAGGTCTAGACTCTTGTCGTCTAGTCTGTACTTGTCTAGTACTAGTCTCCTCAGGATACCAGTCCTCGTATCTGACCTGATTTGGTCGTCCACGATTCCTAGTCCTTTGTTGACTTGTTTTAAACGGAACAGGCTTGTTGTTAACTTTCTTTTTACCACCATTGGTAATTGGAATGTTAACTCGAGCTTGTTTTGGTACAGTACCTTTTGATGGAGTGTCAATATCGTATATCAATGGTTCTTTTCCTTTATCATTAGTCAAAGAGCTTGAGATGAAAATAGTAGGGTTCTTAGGAACTTGAGTAGACGAGCTGGGTGTCTCAGCACCTATGCCTGTCTTGTCAGCAGGAGCCCTATACCTATCTGACAATTCAAGGTTAACCTTAGAAGATTTAACCAGGTCAGTAAGTTTAAGGTCTAGAGTGACAACCTCGGTTTCTAAGAACTTATTACGTTCTTCAAGCTTTTTGAACTTGCTTTGTAAGACATTGAATTCATGTTTCTCAGTCGCATGTGTCTTAAGTAGGTCTTGATACAACTTGTCTGTCAATGCACACTTGACTTTGAGTTGTCTCAACTCTTCTTGCAAGCGTTCATTTAGGACTGTTGTATTAGGATCTACTTTAGATTGAGCTTCCTTAAGATCAATGATTTCTTGTCTTAGAATGATGTTTTCATCACTGACTTCAATGAATGCCTTGTTGGCAAGTAGGAGGTCGTCTTCAACTGCACTAGTAGAGTGCTGAAGACTGCTCCCTACTTGGCTACTGGCAGTGTCACTTTCATCAGAGTCTGATTCATCACATGATTGAAAGGAAGTAACAGATGATACCTCTTGGTCGATTTTAGCCATGAAGCATAGACCATCATCTACTATGAAAGCTTTATCTTGATCTGGTTCAGACGGGTAGCTAGATGAGGATGATGGCAACTCGTCTGAGTCAGAATCAGAGTCGTCATTGGCCATCATTGCCTTCTTACCATGGTTGTATCTTCTTTCCCTTCGTGCTTTGCGTTCTTCTCGATCATCAGTACTCAGGTCTGGACATTCATATATGTAGTGACCTGGTTTCTCACAGTTATAGCACACAAGATCATTAGTAGCCTTTTTAATAGGAGAGTTGTTCCTTCGTTTATCACGTCTATCAGAACGAGTAATCTTCCTACTATCAGACTCTCTATCTTGTCTGTTACCTTTCGAGACTTCGTCTCTCCTTTCGGACGAGTTTCGGTCTCGTCTGGTCTCAGACGAGTTCTTAGAAGCAGACCCTCTATGTTCTCTATAGAACTTCTTATATCTTCCGAAACGTTTATTCAGCCTATCAAACTTTCTAACCATGAGGCTTACCTGATCCTTCAGACTAAGATCAGTATCTAACTCGTCTTTCACAGAAGCAGACCTAGTCTTAGTCTTAGACCTGTCTATCTTAGACGAACTAGCCTTAAACGCAACGTTCTTAGATACAGCATGTTCTCTGTCACTACTTACTATGGGTTCATCTTCGTCTAGATCAAACTCATGAGCCTTTAGAGTTTGAAACATAGTCTCTGCTGTCCATACGTCTATATCTTGGGTATTCTTAACAAGCATTTTTACCATCTTCCATCGACTATCAAGGCTTTTTAAAAGCCTAAGATTGATTTCACGAGGAGTATAAGATTTACCAAGGACTTCCAAGTCATTCATGATTTTGGTAAAACGAGTATCCAACTGGTCTATTGTTTCACCAGTTTTCATATGAAATGATTCGAATCTTTGGACAGCAGTGGAAAGCTTGCTTTCTTTGATTAGGGATGTCCCTTCACAAATGATAGCTAAGCGGTCCCACATTTCTTTGTCAGTTTTACATTTTAACACTTTTCCCAGATACTCATTAGGAAGAGTGTGTAAGATGTAATTCTTGGCCAAGCTATCCAACTTATTCTGTCTCATTTCTTCAGATGTAAGTTCTGACCTTGGTTTCTTGACGAGAGTACCCACGGGTTGATTTGCGTCGAGGGCAGCAGTGTTTGGGATCATTGTCACAATTGGACCTTCAGTGATGACAGAGATCATTAAGTCATGAGTGGAGCTGAAGATGGCTTCCATCCTTAGCTTCCAATAGTCGTAATCCTGTACCTGGAACTTAGGTAGTTTGTTGGCGCTTATCTCAAGAGACATGATTTCAAGAAATAAGTGCTAAGTAGAGTTATGATCAAGAACAACAGATAAGTCAAGAACAGGGAGCACGAAAAACAGATGATACAAGAATATGATCAAGAACACGTATACAAGAACAGTCAAGGACCAAGACTTCACCCTAAGTCTTGAGTCGGTTATCAAGAAACAGCAGTTCGTAAACTACTGCTCTGATACCACTTGTAGGTCCCAAGTTGAGTTAATAACGAGTAAGCTAGTGAAAATGTCTAGAGGGGGGTGAATAGACTTTTCAAAATTCTTTCGAAATATCAAAGTACAATGTGCGGAATACGAAATTATCAATGAGCCCAATTCAAGATTATACTCAACTTATTTTCGAGAACTCTGTTCTATACTCAACTAGTCTAGATCAGTTAAGTAGTTAACCAATTAAGCAATTTAAACAATCAAAACTGTAAAGTAAATCAAACACAAGATTTATAGTGGTTCGACAACTTGTCTACATCCACTCTCACAAACCCAGTTGTGATGTTTCCACTAAACTCTTCCAATCGAGTACAAGTGTATGTTCCTGTCTTTAAAGTCCCAAGAAGAAGACTTAGATCTTCAACAGACTATACCTCCAGATATGTCTACGATCTTACTAGAAATTTTACAAGTATCTAGCAACTTGAAAATAACAAACAAAAACTAAAAACTTCTCTGTTCTTCAGTAGTAGCCTTCTTGATTCTTCACTTGTCTTCTGGCTTCTTTCTGAACTTCAATCAACTCTGAGAGTAAACTTTGTTTGAATCTTCAATAACGTTTGTAAGTAGTAATTCTCAATATCAGTGGTCAGTCACCAATAAAACCTTGGGGTATTTATAGACTTCAATCTTCAAGAACTTAGTAAGTTGTAACCAACTTTTCTTGATAACTACCTTCAACTGAATCTTCTTATCAATCCACGCGTTTCTGTTATGAATTAGTTATTCCATAACTAACTTCTATATCTTTATCTCTTCACGCGTATTTGTAACTAACTTCAAGTTGACTTGTCTTGTGTAGTCTAGTAGATGTACTTGTCTTGTAGTCCACCTGTCTTGAGTAGTAGACTGGTTTTCTCTTCTTGTGCAATAGACTTCTAATAGAACTAATCTAGTCCTATCATCTAACCTAACAAGACTATTACATTACTTTAAGCTTTTATAATATAAGCTTAGTCAACTTATAAACTATACAAACAATCTAATCTATTACATATAAAAATCATGAGCTCTATACAACATTTAAATAGCTCAGTAATAATCTAACATGTATGAAGTACTTATAAATCGTACTTATCTTTTAATGAATACTTTTCTTTTAAACTGTACTTGTCTTTTGAATTCTACTGATCTGTACAAGATGACTCCAACTTAACTAGACTAGATTAGTCAACACTTAGAAAATATTCAAGTCTTCTTTTTGGCTTATCAAAACTTTATCTTTTATCTTTTGTTCATCATTTAGGACTTGTTCTAGGATTCATATCCCAACACTAACTTCTATATCTCCTTTTTTTTCACGCGTTTCTAACTGACTAACTTCATTTTGACTTGTCTTGAGTAGACTTGTATTTACCTGTCTTGTCTTGTAGTCCTTCTGTCTTGAGTAGTAGACTTCAACTCTTCTTGTCTGGTCTTCTTTGTTCAAACAGTAGACTATACTAAACCTATCAAGACTATTACATTACTTTAAGCTTTTATAATACAAGCTTAGTCAACTTATAAACTATACAACAAAACTAATCTATTACATATAAAACATCATGAGCTCTATACAACATTTAAATAGCTCAGTAACCAACTTAAACAAATACTGTAAACACATATGAAGTACTTATAAACTGTACTTATCTTTTCATGTGAACTTATGTGAACTCTACTGGTCTTGTACAAGATGACTTAACTCAACTAGACTAGATCAGTCAACACTTAGAAAATATTCATACTACTTTTGGCTTTATCAAAACTTCATCTTTTATTCATCATTTAGGACTTGTTCTAGGATTCATATCCCAACAATTTCCCCCTTTTTGATGAAGCCAAAACTACTTGAACCTTTTCTCATAAGTAGACTAGTTAAGTAGTTACCTTGTCTTTTAACATCAAATAGTACTTATCTTTCATTCATTCAAAATAGATCAGTAGATTACACATACTTTGAATAAAAAAAACTAAGTATCAGAGCAACAAAAAAAACTAATCTGAAAGAGTACCTCCTTCTGGATTTGGAACGCAGAATGCATCAAGGAGTCTCTTGTGAATTAGACATATATGGTCTTCATCTTCAATCTTCTCTTTATCTAGCAGTTCTTCTTCGAATTTCTTGATCTGGTTATGATCAACTCTTTTACCTGAGCTGGTCATGGGACATTTCCATTCAGGAAATTCAGGAACAAGAATGTTGAAGTTAGCACCAGCAGAAATCCTCAAGATTAGATGCCATAACTTCCTGTGTTGTCCTTCCATGAACCTGTCAAATAACGAATACAGTTCATCTTGACTTTCAGCATCACCATACTTCCTTATTATCCAATGATCAAGTTCCCATTGACTATTCACTTCAATCCATTCAGCTCTATGCTCATTATCTATGAAGTGATCAATGAACTTGTCTTCCATTTTGTCTTTATCAGCTTTCAACTTTTGCAGCCTTTCAATATGCTTAGTAATCTTTTTTTTTCTTGCATAATGAATCTCATCATCAGCAATCCTTTGTTTCTTCTCAACTGTAGCAGTAGCAGTAGGCTCTTCAATATCCAGCTTTCTCTTAACTCGTCTGGTCTGAATCTCTGCTTCAGGAGACGCAACAGCTTTGCCTTTATCTAATCTCTTCTGCTTTTCTGTCTCAGCATGCTCTAGATCTGCCTTCTTCACTAATCTGCCTCTTTTAGGCCTTCTTAGTTCTTCAATCGCAGTAGCAGCAGCTTTCATCTCCGGTTCAGCACTAGCAGACTTCACAACTTCAACTAGACTTGTCTCTTCCCCCTTTTTGGCTTCATCACTTGCCTTAAGAGTGAAAAGAGAAGTAAAGCGAGTCATTTCTTCTTTCAAAGCTTCCTTCATGGCTTCAGCAGCTGACTCAATGTGCATCTGATACGATTTCTCATGGCTCATCTTGTCTAATCTATCAGTAACCAGTTCCAGCTTCCTTGTACATGAAACTAGTTCATCTTTTAAATGTGTAGCCGTCTGTCGAAGAAGAGTATTCTGTGTAGTTAACTCATTTAGAACATCTCGAGAACGCACCAATTGATCCTGTGCTTCCCGTCTCTGTTCATCAGCAATAGCAACTTTAACTCTGTAAAGTCTCTCCATTTTGCTTGACTCTTCAGCTAGTGATCGAGCAAACGAGATTGATCTCTTTTCTGAAAAATCAACTTGTTTCTTCAAAAAGTCTTCAAATTGAGCAAACATCTCTTCTCGGAAAGTTGAGTCCATCTTGTTAACTTCACCAACAAATAAGTCTCTGGATTTGTCAACAAGTGACTGATTCTGTTCAACTAGCACAACCTTCATCTTCAAGTTTAAGAACTTGTCTATGGCAGTATGAACAACATTTCCTAGATCCGTCTTTAATTCATCCAGGAGTCTTTCTGGAACAGCTTGAGTAGAACTAGGAGTTCCAACAACTTCATCATCAAAAACTTTGATCTCATCCTCATCAAACATCTCAGCATCCAAGAACTCATCATCTTCTTTACCAAGCATGAGTGAGTCGACTTCATCTTCATCACTTTCAACAATTTCTTCCAATTGTTCTGAAGTCTGTACTGCTATCTCAGCTACGTCCGGCTTGATCTTGTCTTCGACCAGATCAGTCTGAGTTCCGACATCAAATGCGAATACATCCTCAATAACACCATCAGGAATATTCAGCAACTTTTTGACTAAATCAACCAAGGCTTTGCGAGGAAATAGCTCGGAGTGATCCTTAACTCCACTATTTTCTTTTTGTTCCATCTCCCAATCCATAAAGTTGGAGATTCCGCCCTTGCCTTGAATGACTTCAAAAAGATCATCCGTAGAAGACTTCTTCAACGCGAACCATGTGCAAATCCTGACTAGCTTCTCAAACTGTTCAGAAGCTGTGTCAATGTCAAGAGTCGAGAGCGTCTTCTGCAGATTTCTTGAAACTCGAGCACGAATCCTCTTTTCTCGTAGACACATCGGATAGTATACCAGGGATTCAAATCTAACAACAGACGGGTCCTGAGTAGATGGGGTCTCTAACTCAGCTGTTGCAGTGGCAACTGGCGTCTTGTCTGAAGTAGATGGGTTAGAGGGTTCACCATATTCTGGTGAGGGAGAGGGAGTAAAGGCAGTGGTTTCTGTGGGCTTTGATGTGGCTAGGTCAGGTATGACAACTGTCGGAGTATCAGTTGTATTGTGTCTGGGAGTGATTTGGGGATGACTGGCTCTAAGCGGTAATACCGCCAGTACATGTGAGGTTGAGGATAAAGGACGAGGCCTAGATCGATGTGATCTAGCCTTGGTTCGAACAGTAGAGAGAGAGAGAGACGGAATTGACAAAGATTGTGAAGATGTACCAACCTGGTGACTCGTCTCTTCTAGTGGAGGTGGAGTTCCAACTCTCACAAGAGTATACCTCTCTGGAACCTGGTCACTCGACTCCTTCTCATGTAGCGACTCTTCATCTGATTGAGTCTTTTCCGAGTCGTCTGCACTGGACTCTGCTTCCTCAGACCCAGCTTGTGAAGAACTCTCTGAATCCGCGTACGGCAACACTTCAGATTCATCAAATTGAACGTGCCTAGGAGCAGCTGGCCTTACAGCAGCTTGCTTCTTCAGTGCTTCTTTCTTTAAATAGAACTTCAGAGGATGAAATGGCTTTCCCTTGCTCCACGTAGTCTTGTTGGGCATCAAAATTGGGAGTAAGATGCTCAGCTTGTTACCATATCCAACTGCTTGAGATACTACCCAGTTCCTAGTATCAACATCCACCCTAACACTCTTCTCGAAGTGCATCATCCTGTCAGCTATCAATTTGAACCAATTACCCTCAGTAATTCCATCATAGATAGCTGCCATAATCCTTGTTTTGACTTGGGTAACTGAGTCATGAGACCCAGTGGCACAAAGAAGCATCTTGCTTGCTATGTCCAGTAGAGTGCGATACTTTTCCAATAATTCACCCTTCTTGGCTGTAATAGCTTTGCCATCCGGTTTCAACTTCATTTTCTACCCACAGAAGATACTTAAATATCTCATCTCCTGTCCTTCAGCGTACTTTTCCACATCAATCGTTCCGATGGGCAACTTCAATCGTTCAAATAGAGCTTCACGAGTGATTTCCACTCGATTTGAACCGATAAATGATTCGATAACATCTCCCCTTCTGCTGGCGTTAGCATAGAATTCCAAAACTTCTTCCTCCAGAACAACTTTAGGAAACGCCTCCAAGTAGGGTCGTAGACCGCATCTAGTACACTTGGTCAAGATTTCTGCATTTCCGACCGTATGATTTCCTTCGAAAAACAGAGATGACTCAACATGCACCTTGTTGTCATTTATATATCTGCCTAGATCAAATGGTGCCTGAATGTTGGTACTGATATCAAAGATAGATCGAATAGACATGTTAAATGATTTGTAACGAACAAGAAAGTAGATTATGCAGAAAATCACTGTTAGCAAGTAGTAGAGGAGTTATGAAACGTGAGGCAAGACGTGTGCAAGTGTTGGGATTTGTTTAAAAACAGAATTTTTGATCCAACGGTCAAGATCGAAGGATTAGATCCAACGGTTAAGACCTTTGGCATTCGGTTACGGAACCGAGACGAAAAATGTGTTTTGATTTTGTAAAAATTGAGATCCACCTTTCCTATTGGTAGAAAGAGGAGTGTACTCATCTGACCTATCATATTCATATTTTGGCGCGAGATGAATGTGTACACCTCATTAACTAGGGGTGTATAAATCCAATTTCTAGGATTTTCAAATTTTAACACTATCAAATTACTTTAATACCCTTAGTTTGTTTCGAGTAAACACTTAACACATAACCCATTTAAATCAAAGAAAACTTAGCTTGTCTGTTCGAGTCCATCCAGAACAGATGAGTAGATCTAATCTTCATAAGACGAGTAGACTTAATTTCACAAGACGAGTAGTCTTATGAGTACTAGTCGAGTTCCCCCTTCGACTGTGCGTGTCTATTCTGAACGTCGAACAACTTTATGTACCTGTCTTATTTTGTACGACAGATATTCGAGTAGAATAATTCGAATGAATATTAATTTAAGTCAATGATCAAGGTTCAAACAAGATGACTGTTACCAAACTAAAGAGTCATCATAAGGATCTTTAAGAAATCAAGGATTCCCCCTTAAATGTTTATTCCCTTAGTATTACCCTCAGCTTTACCAGCTTCCTCATCGGGTTGTTTGGTCAACTTGTCTGACCTTGTATACCTGTCTGTTGAGTGAGTAGATGAGTGCTCTGTGCCTTTTGTGGTGACTTGTCTATTTCTCCCTTCTTCTTAGGACTGTACCTATCTGGTTAGTACATTGCTATATACTAGTAGGATCAAGATCAATCAGTCCTAGACTAATGCATAATTCACGAAATCGAGTCTCAGCTAATGGTTTTGTGAAAATATCAGCTCTTTGAAAATCAGTATGAATCATTTCCATGCGTATATCCTTCTTTTCTACATGATCACGTATGAAATGGTGTTTCACATCAACATGCTTACAACGTGTGTGCAGAACAGGATTTTGTGTAATGGCAATAGCACTATTACTATCACAGAATATAGGAACATTTGATTCACAAATATTATAATCTCTAAGCTGTTGAATAAGCCATAATAATTGACTACAACAACTACCAGCAGCCATGTACTCGGCTTCAGTAGTAGAGGTAGCAACACTAGTCTGCTTTTTCGAAAACCATGAAATGAGTTTTGTGCCTAAGAATTGACAAGAACCAGATGTAGATTTCCTATCTATTCTACAACCACCAAAATCAGAATCAGAGTAGCCACTTAGAGATAAATCATCATTTGAAGGATACCATATACCACGATTGATAGTTCCTTTCAAATATTTCAATATCCTTTTAGTGGTTTCCATATGACTCTCTTTTGGATTAGCTTGAAAACGAGCACATACACCAACAGAAAATGCAATATCAGGTCTACTAGCAGTCAAGTAGAGTAATGAACCAATATGACCACGGTAGTGAGTTTGATCAGTACATTTACCATTCTCGTCTGGATCCATCCTGTAGGTAGGTTGCATAGGTACTCCAGAAGATTTACATGTCTTAATACCATAATTGTCTAGTAGATTACGAGTATATTTTGCTTGATTTATGAAAATCCCTTCTGGGGTCTGTTTTACTTGAAGTCCAAGAAAGTAATTCATTTCACCCATCATAGACATCTCAAATTTACTTTGCATGAGTGTTGAGAAACTTTCACTCAGCTTTTTGTTAGGTGACCCAAAAATGATGTCATCTACGTAAATTTGGACGAGTAAAATGTCTTTCCCTTCTTGTCTTCTGAACAAGGTTCTATCTACCTTGCCTTTAGTAAAACCATTTTCTAATAGAAATTGAGAAAGAGTATCATACCAGGCTCTTGGAGCTTGCTTTAGTCCATATAAGGCCTTCTTTAATTTGTATACTTGGTTACCTTTGACTTCGAAACCTGGGGGTTGTTCAACATACACTTCTTCCGCAAGAATACCATTAAGAAATGCACTTTTAACATCCATTTGATATACAGTAAATTTCATGTAAGCAGCATATGCAAGGAACAATCGAATGGCTTCTAGTCTAGCAACAGGAGCATATGTTTCATCATAATCTATGCCTTCAGCTTGTGAATAGCCTTGGGCGACTAGTCTAGCCTTATTACGAACAACTACATCATTCTCATCTTTCTTATTCTTGAAAATCCATCGAGTGCCAACTACATTATGATGTTTCGGTCTATCGACAAGTTCCCAGACGTCGTTTCGAACAAACTAATTCAACTCGTCTTGCATAGCAATGATCCAATTACTATCAGCCAATGCCTCATTAATGGTTTTAGGCTCGATAGATGAGAGGAAACAACACCAGCAAAACAGAGATGGACTAGATTGTTCTTTCGACTCAAAGAGTTGTCGTCTAGTCTTCACACCCACAGTAGAGTCACCAATAATATTTTCAGTATTATGCGCTGATTTCCATGTATTTCTATTCTTAACAATTGTACTATCATCTATATCATGTACGGCATCATGCATGTCAACATCATTATCATCAGAAGATTTAATATGAGTAGACGAGTCGACTAGTTTAGGCATGTCAACTGGTCTAGTAGAGTTACCTTGAGCACTTAACTTCTTCTGGTCTTCTGACTCGAGAGCTTTCATGAATGGATTGTATGCTTGAACGGATTCATATATCTCTGAATCTTTGTCAGATTCGATAGTTAGTTCAGTAACTTTCTCACTGATCTTGTTGGCAGACGTGTCCTGTTGAGATTCTTCGAAAACCACATGTGGTGTTTCTTCCACACAAAGGGTTGAGTAGTTGAATACTCTAAATGCTTTGCAAGTCGAGGAGTATCCTAAGAATATCCCCTCGTCTGCTTTGGCATCAAATGCATTCAACTTGCTTTTCCCATTGTTATGGATGAAACACTTACATCCAAATATATGAAAATATGAAACTCTGGGTTTTCTACCTTTCCATACCTCATAGGGCGTCTTACCTAGTGCTTTATTGATAGCACTTCTGTTTTGTGAGTGGCATGCAGTATTGATGGCTTCTGCCCAAAACTTCTGAGGCGTATTATACTTTGTCAGCATGGTCCTGCAGGCCTCCTTAAGAGTTCTGTTCCTTCGCTCTGCTACTCCATTTTGTTGTGGTGTCCTTGCTGCACTAGTAAGGTGCTGGATGCCACGCTTAGAACAAAAATCTTTAATATAGCAGTTAATGAATACAGTACCCTTGTCACTACGGATCTTGACAATTGACTGATTCTTCTCAACCTGTAACTTCTTCAACAGATCAGGCAAAAGTGTTTGTGTATCACTCTTCTTGTGTAAGAAGACTACCCAAGTGAACTTAGAATAGTCGTCTACCACAACAAGTGTGTACCTTCTGCCGTTCAAAGTTGGAGGAGTTATTGGGCCATGTAAGTCCATATGTAGAAGTTCAAGAACTCTACTTGTTGAGAGGGATGGAATAGATTTAAAAGAACCCTTTACCTGTTTACCTTTCTGACAGGATGTGCATACATGTGACTTATAGTAGACTTCATTGGGAATACCTTCCACAAGGTAGTCTCTGGCTATCTTATTAAGAACCTTGAAGTTTAGATGACAGAGGCGTCTGTGCCAGAGCCAGCCAAGTTCTTTAGGATTCTTAGTAAGTAGACAGGTGTCCCTCGGACAATTGTTCCAGTTCACTATGTACACACTTCCTTGTCTTATGCCGACCAGTAGGACTGTGTGTGTCCTTTTGTCAATGATTTCACATTTGCGACTCTTGAACTGCACCTTGTATCCACGATCACAAAATTGTGAAACAGAGAGTAAATTGTATTTCAAGCCTTCAACATAAGAAACATCTTGAATCTCTATGTCTCCATTCCGAATGTAACCAAATCCTTTAGTAACAGCAGTGGAGCTGTCACCAAATATCACTTTTGGTCCTTCTTGCTCATGGTAGCTTGATAAGAGAGTCTTGGTACCAGTCATGTGGTGCGAACAGCCACTGTCTATGTACCAAGTTTCTCCTGTTGAGCCACCCTTCTTGTATAGATCGAGTTGACCCTGCAATAGATGATATTTCATAATTTAGGTACCCTCCTTGTTTATTGGGGTCCTTGGGGGTTAGTCGAGTTCAATGGAATCCAAATGTACATTGGAGTCCTGAACAAGTTTGATCTTCTAAGCTTTCGACCATATTTGTTGCAAAATAAGACCTTGTTGTCCCTATCTGGCCTATCAGTCGAGTTCGGGTCTACTATTTGGAGATAGCCTTTTGACTTAATCTCTACTTGAGCAGGCACTTGTCTATGATAGTCAGAGTAAGGTTTGTATGCATTAGGTCCATACGGTTTATAGACATGTTTAGGTCTTTCTTCACCTTCGATATCATATGACAAAGGTGGAGGATATAGAACAGCTTGTGTACGATATTTTGGACCTTCCTGTCTAGGTCTAGACGAGTAGAGTTGAGACTGCCTTATAAAAGGAGGTCTAGACTTTTGTCGTCTAGTCTGTACTTGTCTAGTACTAGTCTCCTCGGGATACCAATCCTCGTATCTGACCTGATTTGGTCGTCCACGATTCCTAGTCCTTTGTTGACTTGTCTTAAACGGAACAGGCTTGTTGTTAACTTTCTTTTTACCTCCTTTGGTAATTGGAATGTTAACTCGAGCTTGTTTTGGTACAGTACCTTTAGTTGGAGTGTCAATATCGTATATCATTGGTTCTTTTCCTTTATCATTAGTCAAAGAGCTTGAGATGAAAATAGTAGGGTTCTTAGGAACTAGAGTAGACGAGCTTGATGTCTTAGCACCTATGCCTGTCTTGTCAGCAGGAGCCCTATGCCTATCTGACAATTCAAGGTTAACCTTAGATGAGTTAACCAGGTTAGTAAGTTTAAGGTCTAGAGTGACAACCTCGGTTTCTAAGAACTTATTACGTTCTTCAAGCTTTTTGAACTTGCTTTGTAAAACATTGAATTCATGTTTCTCAGTAGCATGTGTCTTAAGTAGGTCTTGATACAACTTGTCTGTCAATGCACACTTGTCTTTGAGTTGTCTCAACTCTTCTTGCAAGCGTTCATTTAGGACTGTTATATTAGGATCTACTTTAGACTGAGCTTCCTTAAGATCAATGATTTCTTGTCTTAAGATGATGTTTTCGTCACTGACTTCAATGAATGCCTTGTTGGCAAGTAGGAGGTCGTCTTCAACTGCACTAGTAGAGTGCTGAAGACTACTCCCTACTTTGCTACTGGCAGTGTCACTTTCATCAGATTCTGATTCATCACAAGATTGAAAAGATGTAGCAGATGATACCTCTTGGTCGATTTTAGCCATGCAGCATAGACCATCATCTACTATGAAGGCTTCATCGTGATCTGGTTCAGACGGGTAGCTAGATGAGGATGATGGCAACTCGTCTGAGTCAGTGTTAGAGTCATCATTGGCCATCATTGCCTTCTTACCACGATTGTATCTTCTTTCCCTTCATGCTTTGCGTTCTTCTCGATCATCGGTACTCAGGTCTGGACATTCATATATGTAATGACCTGGCTTCTCACAGTTATAGCACAAGATATCATTAGTAGCCTTTTTAATAGGAGAGTTGTTCCTTCGTTTATCACGTCTATCAGAACGAGTAATCTTCCTACCATCAGACTCTCTATCTTGTCTGTTACCTTTCGAGACTTCGTCTCTCCTTTCGGACGAGTTTCGGTCTCGTCTGGTCTCAGACGAGTTCTTAGAAGCAGACCCTCTATGCTCTCTATAGAACTTCTTATATCTTCCGAAACGTTTATTCAGCCTATCAAACTTTCTAACCATGAGGCTTACCTGATCCTTCAGACTAAGATCAGTATCTAACTCGTCTTTCACAGAAGTAGACCTAGTTTTAGACTTAGACCTGTCTACTTTAGAAGAACTAGCGTTAAAAGCAACGTTCTTAGATACTGCATGTTCTCTGTCACTGCTTACTATGGGTTCATCTTCGTCTAGATCAAACTCATGGGCCTTTAGAGTTTGAAACATGGTTTCTGCTGTCCATACGTCTATATCTTGGGTATTCTTAACAAGCATTTTTACCATTTTCCATCGACTATCAAGGCTTTTAAGAATCCTAAGATTGATTTCACGTGGAGTATAAGATTTACCAAGGACTTCCAAGTCATTCATGATTTTAGTAAAACGAGTATCCAACTGGTCTATTGTTTCACCAGCTTTCATATGAAATGATTCGAATCTTTGGACTGTAGTGGAAAGCTTGCTTTCTTTGATTAGGGATGTCCCTTCACAGATGATAGCTAAGCGATCCCACATTTCTTTGGCAGTTTTACATTTTAACACTTTTCCCAGATACTCGTTAGGAAGAGTGTGTAAGATGTAATTCTTGGCCAAGCTATCCAAATTATTCTGTCTCATTTCTTCTGAGGTTAGTTCTGACCTTGGTTTCTTGACGAGTGTACCCACGGGTTGATTTGCGTCAAGGGCAGCAGTATTGGGGATCATGGTCACAATTGGTCCTTTAGTGATGACGGAGATCATTAAGTCGTGAGTGGAACTGAAGATGGCTTCCATCCTTAGCTTCCAATAGTCATAGTCTTGAACCTGGAACTTAGGTAACTTGTTAGCGCTGATCTCAAGAGACATGATTTCAAGAAATAAGTGCTAAGTTGAGTTATGATCAAGAATAACAGATAAGTCTAGAACAGGGGGCACGAAACAGATATAACAAGAATATTTGATCAAGAACACGTATACAAGAACAATCAAAGAGCAATACTTCACCCTAAGTCTTAAGTCGGTTATCAAGAAACAGCAGTTCGAAAACTACTGCTCTGATACCACTTGTAGGTCCCTAAGTTGAGTTAATATCGAGGGAAGCTAAAGAAAATGTCTAGAGGGGGGTGAATAGACTTTTCTAAAATATTTCGATATATCAGAATTACAATGTGCGGAATACGAAATTAACAATGAGCCCAATTAAAGTTTATACTCAACTTAATTCGAGAACTCTGTTTTATGTATACTCAGCTAGTCTAGTTCAGTTATGTAATTCAATTAACTAGACAATTAATCAATTAAACAACAAAACAAAACAGTAAAGTAAATCAAACACGAGATTTATAGTGGTTCGACAACTTGTCTACATCCACTCTCACAAACCCAGTTGTGATGTTTCCACTAAACTCTTCCAATCGAGTACAAGTGTATGTTCCTGTCTTTAAAGTCTCAAGAAGAAGACTTAGATCTTCAACAGACTATACCTCCAGATATGTCTACGATCTAACTAGAAATTTTACAAGTATCTAGCACCTTGAGAAATAACAAAACAAAAACTAAAAACTTCTCTGATCTTCAGTAGTAGCCTTCTTGATTCTTCACTTGTCTTCTGGCTTCTATCTGAATTTCAATCAACTCTGAGAGTAAACTTCGAATATATCTTTACTTTGAGTATGTAGATTTTCAGCGTATCAGTTCTGAAATCAAGAAGACAAGTATTTATATACTTCTGAAATCAAGAACTAATCAGTTGTAACCAACTTTTCTTGATAACTACCTTCAACTGAATCTTCTTATATCCATATACGCGTTTCTTGTTGTGTATTAGTTATTCCATAACTAACTTCTATATCTCCTTTTTTTTTCACGCGTTTCTAACTGACTAACTTCATTTTGACTTGTCTTGAGTAGACTTGTATTTACCTGTCTTGTCTTGTAGTCCTTCTGTCTTGAGTAGTAGACTTCAACTCTTCTTGTCTGGTCTTCTTTGTTCAAACAGTAGACTATACTAAACCTATCAAGACTATTACATTACTTTAAGCTTTTATAATACAAGCTTAGTCAACTTATAAACTATACAACAAAACTAATCTATTACATATAAAACATCATGAGCTCTATACAACATTTAAATAGCTCAGTAACCAACTTAAACAAATACTGTAAACACATATGAAGTACTTATAAACTGTACTTATCTTTTCATGTGAACTTATGTGAACTCTACTGGTCTTGTACAAGATGACTTAACTCAACTAGACTAGATCAGTCAACACTTAGAAAATATTCATACTACTTTTGGCTTTATCAAAACTTCATCTTTTATTCATCATTTAGGACTTGTTCTAGGATTCATATCCCAACACAAGACATAATTGGTGGGGGATAGGCGAAGGGGGAGTTGAGTGAGAGCTTTGAGTTGGACAAGAGAAGGGAGTGTGGGTGAATTTTGAGGATTTGGGGGATTGGGAGGGGTAGCATCTGCTAGGGCTGTTGTAGCTGTTGTTTCTTCAACAGTGGACATTGGTGAGAGCAAGAAGGTGGGGGATGGAGGTTTAGGATCCTAGAAGGCTAATACCATATAAAATATGCAATTGTTTGTTGTACAATTGTGTATATTGATTGCAAATGTATATATACAAGTTACAAGAATATTCTAGACCCTAAGAATATGGAAAAGACAATATTTTCAAATATGGAAACTAAATCAAATCTTTGACAATATAGACTATCAAATCTTGACTAAGTTGGTGCTGTATCTTGCGGTGATTTGTGCTGGTCTTCAATCATGGATATAGTAATATCATTATCACTATTAGGAACATCTACTTCGGTCCAGTCTTGAGGATATGGAGAGTCGTCAGCCGAATGTGCCAAATTATGAGCAATAACATTAAATCACCTTGAGATTTTTCAAACTTCCCACACTAGGAAGTGTCACGTCCCAATTTTCATAAATGTAAATTTGGTAAAAAGACAGGCTAAATCGAAGTAAAGGGGCATGAACTAAAATTTTAACTAAAGAAATGAGATTTTCGAACATATTTATTAATTAAAATTACTTGAATAACAGCGGAAGACTCGATGAAATAAACAACATCTCAAAAGGAATTTAATTTATAACATCAATCATGTCTAAACTAGAATATCTCCTAAAAGTCACAATAGTGAAACACTTGAAAATTTATAAAGTTCTTATAATAAATTGTGACGAATTAATTGACATCCACCACCTCTCCTCGCCACCAGCTCTTCAACCTGAAATTGTTAAATGTTGGGATGAGTATGCAAGCACACTCAATGGGGCATAATTATTCTAAATTAAACACTAAAAATAAATGAACAAGATGTCGATGTTAATTGAATAACAATCACATATTCTAGCTCATTGCAACATAAACCTTATCATAGATACTTTGCCACACTTTGTCTTTAATACTTGTCATTTAGTATTGTGGACCTTCCCAAAGTTCGTTCTGAGAACTGAGGTATTCCCACACGTGGAATTTGTGGACCTTCCCAAAGTTCGTTCTAAGAACTGAGGTATTCCCACACGTGGAGTTTGTGGACCTTCCCTGTAGCCGAGTCTAACGACTTAGGTATTTCCACACATAGAATTTAACTTCGCATTGGAGCACGGCGGGAAGAACCCGAAGACCCATTGGCCCCGGGCCTTATTTGGCCCCTGGCTATTAGAAACTTTGCCATTTGAATATCATAGGAACAACTCACATAGCAGACAACTCGAAATTTATTGAAAGCATTTAATAAAGAATAAACATGCAATAAATCACTACCAAACCACTGTAGGAATTAAAGCAATTAAACCCCACCTGAAATTAATGTCTTGGATGCAAATGGATGCAATGGAAATAACTTTAATACTCGTCACCTAAAATAGATTAAATAATATTTCATTTTAGAATATAAATTAATAGGATAACGATTATGTATTATACTAACTAAACAAATCAATAGCATACTGGATTACCAACCCAAACTAACTAAACAAATGATAGAAAACTAATTTTGATCTAAAAAGGGGTGTTGGCTTGAAAGACTCTAGAATAAATATTGACATTTCAAACTTTGGTCTCATTAATGAATTTAGGTAAATAAAGTGGTTGATCCAGTTTCCAAAACAATGTACAGAAAAAAAAAAATCTGTGATTTATAAATTTGGAATTTTGGGCGCAAGATTTATTTACGGCTTTCGGCAAAATTTGAAATACAATAAAATATCACAAATACCCATTGAACAGAAGAAATCGATAAAATTCTGCAACACAATTGACTGAATCTTTAACAATAATTAAAGAGGAAATAGTTGATGTTTTGGCAGGGAGAATTTAAATGCAAAATAGCACTTATAAGTTAAATAAACTAAGCATAATTGATTTGATAAAGTAAAGTTGTACTGCCTCCGTCCCACAACTGTTTGCACACTTGTCTTATTTGTTCGTCCCACAATTGTTTGCACACCTATAAAAGGAAACTCTCTAATAAACTCCACCCTCACAATATTCACATATTTACACAAAATGCCATTACTTTTACTCTCTTTCCAATCACCTTTTTACTTTATCTATATAACTTTACAAAATTACCCCCCAACACTCCACTCATTACACTTTTTTCTTAAAAAGTGTGCCCACAAAGTGGTGCAAACACTTCCGGGACGGAGGGAGTATAAGTTTTCACACTCACAGAGATTGTAATAGGCAAAAGAGAGACGATGCGGCACCCATTTTTGATAGTATAGAAAACTCAAGTTCCACCGTAAAAATATTTTTTGTCATCTAGGGCTAAAAAAATCTTATATATATTATTATATTAGGGTTTGGGCTTGAACTTGAGATAAGGCCTAATGTTTTAAATTTTAAAACAGGTATAAATGGGCTTTAAATGTTTATCTTAAATGAATAATTAAATATATATATATATATATATATATATTTGTATTAAAACTTACGGATATTACATTCTTCTGCCCTTAAAATATTTTCGTCCTCGAAAATCAAAATATGTTTAATAAAAATGTTTTCGTCTTAAAAAGTCAAAATATGTTTAATAAAAATTACGGATATTACAGGAAGAAACTCAAGCGATTGTGGATACCGACGGTAACAAACGAGTCATGACCTGAATTAATCATAGAATCATATATAGCTTTCTCAGCGTCACTAAAATCAGTAAAAACCCTTACCTTGGAGGATTGGAGAACAATGCATCTATCTAAGACCTTTTTGTATTGCCAAAAGCTCAATCGTCAAGACTGAGCCTAGGTTTTCAATCCGCTGTGAGCATGTGCAGATGACCTCACCTTTCCTAGAGATGATCACAAATCCAACTGCAAAGAAATCCTGATATGGGTTAAATGCAACATCGACAAAAATCGAGCATTGGACATCCCCTTAAGTGTAAAAATATGGGTTATCTCTCTCGATAACCTTCATGTTCTTAGATTGAAAGACTTCCAGAAAATGAAGCGCCCAGTCCACCGATGACTCATTCAATGCAAAGTCCAACTGGTGGTTCTGAGCTACATTATGGTTCCAATTACACCTTTCCTTCCAGACTGTCCAGACAACCATAATGACCTTATAAAAGCGAGTGTCCAATTTGAGATGCCCAAAATCATGCAATAAATCCAAGGTGCACAAATGTCTTCTATGTTTAAGGAAAGGCCAAATGCCAAGTCCCACCCTAACTTTTTTCGAAGAAGGGCAGAAGAAGAGGACATGAGTTGTGGAAGCGAAGATATGTCCACAAGCCCCACAGATAGACCGAACTGGAACATGATGAAGAAAAATATTACCTTTCGTAGCCACGATTTCTTTTGCAATTTTCCATCCAAAAATACGGACTTTTGGAGGGATCTTCAGTTTCCATTGTCGTCCCCAGAAAGCTTTCTCCCCTTAATTGTTGGAAGGACCAATGCCATCCTTGTAACTAAATCGATCACCGGACGAGCTACTAAGCCTGTAGCCCGAGGCTACTGAATAAACACCATTCTGCCCTGGTGGCTAGAATCTCAAATCCGCCATTTCCATTCCCACAATTGGGGTAGTAAGAATGGTTTCAGCTTCGAAGGGCAAGAAAGCTTGATGAAATAGTTCTTCATTCCACGTTGAGTCACTCAGAATGAACCTATCAACCTTCGAACCATTCGTTATTCATGAGGAGATCCTTCTCGATTTCAATCCTAACTTCAAGGATATCATCATGTTTAAAATACCTGGATTTAAACAGTCGGGCAACCAATGAAGCAGGGGAATTGATCATCCTCCACATTTGTATAGCCAACAAAGCTCGATTAAAGGCAACCATTCTACGAAAATCCAATCCCCCTTCGTCCTTTAATTTTTACTACAAAGTTTATCCCACTTCTTCCAGTGTAATTTGTTTGAATTCTCGTTCTTACCCCACCATAAGTTGGCAATTTCTCGTTCAATGTTAGCATAAATCGAGACAGGGATCCTGAAACAGGACATGACATAGGAGGGGACTGCTTGCAAGACCGCCTTAATATGAACTTCATTTCCCCCTTTAGAAAAAACCTTAGATTCCAGCTATCAAGGCGACTGTAAATCCTATCCAACAAGTATTGGAATTGAAACTTCTTGCTACATATCGAAAATATTGGCAGACCCAGATACAACTCGTGTCCATGTGACGACCTAACCCATAGAATTTCTTTAGTGGAGTCTCTCGCTCCTTTTGAGGTCCCCTCCCCCCCACTGAAAGTAATATATGATTTCTCATAATTAATTAGTTGACCTGATGAGGCCTCATAAAGATCAAGACAAGATTTGAGATTCGTACACTCCCTATCAGTGGCCTTAAAAAATAGTAGACTATTGTCAGCAAAGAAAAGGTGTGAAATGATTGGTGCACCTATAGCAATTGAAACCCTCGATAACTTTCGATGAGGAGACATGGGATCACCTTATCGGAGCCCCATAGAAGGAATGGCAATACCGGAGACCGGACCATTAATCTTAAACGAATACTAGACTAAATTCACGCATCTTATAACAAGCTTGATCTAGGTGTCCACAAAGCCCATCTTTGCCATAACAGTGCTCAAAGAGCTCCATTCAACTCTATCATAGGCTTTACTCATGTCCAATTTAAGAGCTGCGACACCTTGCCTGTCCTTTTTATTATGAATCCAATGTAAACATTCGAAGGAAATGAGAATGTTGTCGGAGATAAGCCTCCCTGGGATAAAAGAACTTTACTCTAATCAATAACCACATCCATAACTAGTTTTAATCTATTTGTAACCACTCGGAATAAAATATGATAAATGAAATTATAGAGGCTGATAGGGCTGAAGTGGGCGACCAGGGTTGGGTTCTAATTTTAGGAATAAGAGTGATCACAGTCTGATTCCAGTCCTGTATATGACACCCATTATTAAGGATATGCAATATTTGATCAGTCACTGAATTCGCCACAATGTTCCACGATGCTTGGAAAAAAGTAGTTGAAAAACCATATGGGTCTGGGGCTTTCAAAGGACTGACATCTTTAAGGGCACGAGTGATGTCTACTCTAGAGAATAGGGCTGTCAAAAGGGCATTCATGTTAGCGGTGACCACCTCATGTATAACTCCCGTAGCTATCGAGATAGTCCCCGAATCCGGACACGAGGAAGAAAAGAGGTTTGAAAAATAATCAAAAATAATCTTTCTACGAACACTGGCTCTTTTGTAAAAAAAATCGTATTTCTATCACCTTCCTTGAGCTACGAGATTAGATATCTTTGTTTCCAATAGAGGTCTTCTTGGGAATACAGTTTTTCAAGATCATTCTCAAGTTGTTTGACCTCAGCACGTTCGGGGAGGATATTTTCATTATTGAGAATGGCTGCCTTTTTAGTTTTGATAGTGTTGATACGACCCTTTATCGAACCTCTCTTACTTTGTGCCCAAGTTTTCAGAGACTGACTACAAGGCTTAAGGGTTTCGTGAATGCCATCGTTACGTAGGCGTGAGTTCCATGCATCTCTAACCGTGTCAATGAAATCGGGATCCTTAATCCATAAATTTTTGAACCTGAAAGAAGGAGACTGAAAGGTTTTGTGAGTCGGCCCATTAGCATTAAATAAAAGCAATATGGGCCTGTGGTCCGAGCTCACAAAATCCAGGTTTCGAACTTCTGCAATATGAAAAAAGGAGGACCAATATTCATTTGCAAAAAAACAATACAGACATTAAAAAATAGCATTATGTCCATACTGGTTGTTACTCCAAGTGAATTTTGGACCTTTAGCTACTAAATGATGCATATTAAGGCTATCAACAATGTTCCTAAAAGCTGAGATGTGACTAAAGGGTCTAGTATTACCCCTCTTTTCTCATGAAAGTGCATAATTTCATTGAAGTCACCCCCAATAAGCCAAGGTTTGATATCAGGAGGTCCACACATACCCAGCTTCCGAAACAATTCCCAAGAGTGTTTACGTAAAGAAGTAATAGAATTACCATAAAAGCTAGAAAGAAATGACCAACAAAATAGGACAACAAAGAAATATCAACTTCATTCCAAAACAACAATAATCCACTACTACAACCATTAGAAGGAACACAAAAGCAGGTTGAGAAGCTAAGTTTCAAGCGGAGGAGAGTAGCATAGTGACTAGTACAATGTGATTCAACAACAAATCAAAGAGAAGGACGATTCGGGGAAATAAGCCTACGAAGGTGATTGAACGCACGTGCATTATTGAGCGCATGTGTGTTCCAAACTAAGACACTCATTCTAGACGGCGGAGCTGAGCATCCCCAGCGTCCGCCTTCTTGTTCTTTGCAGCACGTCCCTTAGCAATTCCCACACCACCCTTGCATTTAACTTTCTTAGACGGGTCCTCCTCTTCAGTTTCAGGTCTGTTTCTTTAGATTTTAACTGTACGGCGTGGGGCAGTTGGGCTTTTCTGGGCTTGCTTCTTCTTTGTTGCATCCGGAGTAGCTTCAATTGTCAGCCTTGCAGAAATTTGAGAATCAGCATTCGACGATGAGCCCATAACCGCTGGTTGTTGTGAGGACAGATTCCTCACCATCGGGGGCGAGTAAAGACGTTCTCCTTCACTAATAAATTCCATGAAAGTTGTGTAATAAAAAACACTAATATCCCTTCCAACAAAGTGAGTAATGCGATAATCTCTTGCCATATCAATGGGATAAAGGGGCTCCTTAATCATGTTATACTTAAATTTTCTGGAATCGTGAAAGAAAAGGGTTCAAGAACATCACTTGAGCGAGGATCAATTTTAGCATATCCTCCATAAGGTGTTGTATGGTTCATATTGAAATGATATAGTGCATGTGGCATCAACTGATCAAATGAGTCAACCACCTAGTGTGGTTTGGAGTTGAGAGCTTTGGGGGGAGTATCCTGAGCCTCCGCAAGAAGAACCCATTTGCCTTTATCAGCTCGAGCACCATTATTGGTCGAATTCGAGGTACCACCGAGCTTTTCCACCGCATGCGTTCATTCGCATCAATACATTGTTGCATCTCCTCCAAAGTAGGTAGTTTTCGTCCATCAGCTCTCAACCAGGGTAAAAATCTTTTGTTCGCCACACACCATTTCTCGGTTTTCCCAATAGCTTTATATAATTCCTTTTCACCATGGTCCACCTTCCCACACAAGTAGTAGAAATCAGAAAGTTTCTCGTACCTGAAGAAAATATAGATGGTCTCCTCATCAATAAAAATAGATGATCCTCGACAAAGAGGTTTGGCAATATCCACAATAACCCTAGCTCTCAAATAGCCACCTCCTACACTGTCATCTTCCGGACCCTAATGAGGGCAACGATGAGATTTCTCAATAAACTCACCGGAGAAGAAACAAAGCTTACTCACGAAGCAAGAAAGGAGAGATAAAACTCTCGGGAAAGCTGGGATGATCGCACCTAGCTAGTAATAGTGAAATCGCCCCCATAAAGCGCGTACACAAGCGTGTGACGCTGGTAACATAATTTTTAACTATTATATTATTATTGCCATGTTGATTGTCATTCATATTTGATAAAATCAGTTTTTGAGTATTGTCAAAATCACACAAATTTTCAATCAGTTGACTTGATCTTCATAATCATAAGCACACTATTTTCAAGAGTTTTCATAAATCCACTAGTCTAAACATTTTTACACTAACATCTAAGTAAATAGTTATTCAACTAATAAACTACATAAGAAATCAATAGGCTAATTATATATTCAAGTTGTTATTTACACTCACACTCATATCTTCTCATATCTTATTTAAGAAGACTTAACTTTCATTAAGTTATCTATCAACTGATAGCTCTAAAAAATTTTAAAAATTGAATGTCTATTCACCTATCCCCTCTAAACTTTTCACCCTACACTATCCGTGTAGGGTATTTATTGAAGACTTAAGTCATTAAAGCACTGCATGAAGAAAATAGAGTGCTTCCAGTGCTAAAGTCAATTGTGCTAACTAGTATGATCTTTCTCAGGTGAAAAAATCAAAATAACCGTTGTAAAAAATTAGAATGTTGCAAACTGAAGACCAATTAAACGATGACACATGAATATTGTACTGACAAATCTGAAAACATGATCAACACTTAAGAATAAACATACTAGAAGACTAAAGCAACAATCAAATTGATTATTTGCATGTATTAATTTCATGCAAGTCCACAAATATTTAAAGATTTAAATATAGAGCACATTAGTAATTCTTCTTCAACGAAAAAATTTCTCAATGCCTAAAAATACTAGAGGTCACATTAATTAAATCAAAGCAAGAGCAATATAGTGAAAGTCAAAACAATCAGTTGTCAAGACCATCACGTATCCATCATTTGAGTTCATCATAAATTCACTTTACTAAGCAAGCTACATTGTGATATTCTACCGCTTAATTACTTGTTTATTAGTGTAAAAGATAGCATTGTTAATTGAAAAAACCAAATCAAACCCAAACCCATAGCTTGAGAGATAATTAATGATTTGTGTGAGATTGAAGAACATCAAGTAAGACAACATTGTTGGCTGTTCTGAAAGCTTTGAAAGAGTCAATTGAGTACTAGACTCCATAATTTTCAGGGATTAGATTATCAAATGTTGATAATTAATTCTAATAAGTGCACATAAACACTATAAAATAAGTTAGGAAAAATGGATTTAGGAGTTTGAGTCTTTTAACCACTACTACTACTTTTAGTGCGTTGTTATTAATTTTTCAAAACACACTTCACAAGAAAGAAAACTATTTTTAGTACTAAATGATTTTCTCACCCGAACCAACTACACTGAGTAAAAACTATTCCCTCCATTCCATAATTGTTTTCACACCCCAAAAAAGAAAACACCTCTATAAACTTCACATTCACAATATTTACATATTTATACAAAATATCGTTAACTTTTACATTCATTCCAATATATCAATCTTTTTACTTTACTCGTAAAATATTTACATTCAAACTTTGTATATTGTTGTGTGAAGAATTTATGGGGTGTCCGGAATTTTTTTATGACAGGTTTCATTTTGCATGCCGATTTTACTAATGTCTGCTTATTGCAATCACACAGGATATATAAAAGATCATGTTCTTGTTCCACAACATCAGCTGCTTTCACTTGAAGAAAAGAAGACTTTGCTGGAAAGATACACTGTGAAAAAAATTACCCTTAACACTCCACTCATTACACTTATTTTTTAAAAAGTATGCTCATTTTATTGTGCAAACGTACACTTATAGGGCGGAGGGATTATATTTTTCAGTAAAGAAAAACTAAAGAAGGTTTTCTTCAGAAAAATTAAACGAATTTAAACACAATAGCAAATCACACTAAAACTAAGTTTAGGAGTTTGTCCACTTAAAAACTATCTTTAGTTTACCTTAGACTTGTTCCTAGGCTAAACCACCTTATATTTGTTTAGTTTAGTAAAATGTTTTACAATTCACCACAAAATGTAAATACTCTTTTTGGAACAAACAAGTGATATCAGAGTAGGAATTCCATAAAACAACTTCTTTAACGACTATTGATTTGTTACCCGAAATGATCTTTGTGCACATTATTTACTAATGGGTGGTGCTAAATGTACAGACTGTACATATATATAGGGGTATTTTGGTCCCTTTCTTGTTTAAATTTTGTTTGAATGACTAATACACTCTTCATTCAAATATATTGCTTAACTATTATTTTTGAATAAAATATTAAAGTCTAACACCCTTTTCTCTTTCTTCTTATTTATTCAAGGCAAGTAATAATTACACAAGACAACTTTCAAATGTGTGTATTTAATTAAATTTTCTCTTCCCTTTGTTCAGGTATTTAAATTAATTTACTGAAAAGTCAATTTTAATTTTAGTAAATATAATGTATTACCATATTTATAAGTTTATGATGGTTTAGTGATTTACCCAATATTTATATTAATTTCATATTTAACACTGTGTAGTCAAATAATAATTTGACATTATCCAAGTCATTATATTAGCTTAATTAATTAATACATATTTATGAGAATTAAACTAAAGATATGGAAAATATATTACCACATGCCTATCTCAACCTCTATCCACACAATTATAAAATAAAATATAGGAGTATTTCTTTTTTTTTTTTGCCGTAAATTTTTTTTTTTTTGAACAAATTTTAATAAAGCATACCTATTATTACAAAACTATTAAAGGTATCATTTATTTTTATGTAATATTTTAATAACAAAAAAAATGAAACTTAATATATAAAAAGTAATTTCTATATGCATTTTAACATAAAATAATTGATATATGCATTACAAAAAAAATGAAACTAGCTTCGAAAAAAAAATGAAATTAAATATATAAAAAAAAGACTGCCTATATGCATTTTAATATAGAATAATTGTTATATGATTTTTTTACGGTAATCTTTTTTGCACGAATTTTAATAAAACAGATTACTACATTAATTAGTGAAAAACTAATTATGTACTACAAGTAAAAAATAATTAATTAGTTTCATTTTTTTGTTATTAAAAAAATTACATAAACAAATTAAAATGTTTAATTTTTTAATAGTTTTGTACTAATATGTAATATGCTTAAAAACAAAGAAAAATATTATTTTCTAATTTTGTGGGTAGACTTGAGATATGCGAATATATTTTTCATATTTTTAATTTTTTAGTTTGATTTTCATAAATATTAATTAATTAATTAATCTAATATAATGATTTGGATAATATCAAATCATCATTTGATTCCATAAGCAACTCATTATGGGCTCCATATCATTTTTGTAACACTATATTGTATTTAATAAACACTTAGGCCATTAGTAAATATATTTTAAATGTGTAATATAAATTTATGTTCAATACGGTACACTTATCTCTGATTGCTCGTTTCTCATCATATATTGTTTAGGGTTTAGGGTTCAGGGTTTGTGGTAAAGTGTCTGATTACTCATTTCAACGTGCACACTCGGAATTCATTAATAAATAAATTTCAAATATGTATTATGAATTTTTGTTCAATATGATACACTTATCTCCGATTACTTGTTTCTCAACATATAACGTTTAGGGTTCAGGGTTCAAGGTTTAGGGTTTAGGGTAAAGTGTCTGATTACTCATTTCAACGTGCACACTCAGGATTCATTAATAAATAAATTTCAAATATGTATTATGAATTTATGTTCAATATGATACACTTATCTCTGATTACTCGTTTCTCAACATATAACGTTTAGGGTTCAAGGTTTAGGGTTTAAGGTAAAGTGTCTGATTACTCATTTCAATGTGCACACTCAATATTTATTAATAAATAAATTTCAAGTGTGTATTATGAATTTAAGTTCAATATGGTACACTTATTTCCGATTACTCGTTTCTCAGCATATAGTGTTCAGGGTAAAGTGTACACTTATACATACTTAGATCTCACTCACTAATTTAATTTTTCAAAGTGTACACTTATACATACTAAGGTCCCACTCACTAATTTAATTTTTTAAAGTGTAGACTTATAAATACTTAGGTCTCACTCACTAATTTAATTTTTCAAAATTTTACTTAAAATTAATTTTCAACAGTGTTAATTTAACAATTAATTGTCAATAGTATACAAATTTAATTAATTAATAAAAAATTAGTTAATTACCAAATTTAATTAATTAATAAGAGTTATTTAATTACCAAATTTAATTAATTAACAAAATTAGTTAATTACGATATTTAGTCAATTGTAGATTTGGAACAATAATGAAATAAATTGAAGGTACATTAAATTAATTTTTAATGTGTTGATTAAACTAATTTTCAATAGTGTACACTTAGACTTAGGATTAATTAAATTAATTTAGGTATGTTAATGAAATTACTTTATTTAAATTCATTTTTTAGTGTTAAAATTAAATTAATTAATGTCTCGATTAAATTATCACTCTTATATTTACTTAGACTTAACAATATTTTCTTCGTCGTTAGAATTATCCTAAAAAAGTGATTAGAGCAATTCACGATTAGCTATTGTTGATAATGAAACGTTTCAGATTTGAGGTTTGTTGGAGAAGGAAAAAAACGAAAATAAAATAAAAAATTGACGAAAAAAATTTAAGTTATTATTGCACCACACATTAATGGTGATAATGGTGAGATAAATTGTTTTTTTTTTTTAAAGTAAATATGTTGCTTGTATATAAGTATAGGTACAAGGGGGTACCAAAACCCGTATACAACTACCGAAGACGATTATAAGGGATGTTGAGTAAAACTAAATAGAAACTGTTCTAAGATTTAATCTGGGATACACATCCATGGTTCCCTTTCCCAGTCAATAAGAGGAGAGTTAATAACTTTGTGAGCCTTCAACCATTTCCAAGAACTAAGTTTGATACTATCCGCTATCTCTTCCGTAGATGATGCTTTCTCATTGAAGATAAGATTGTTTTTGTTATTCCAAATTTTCCAGACAGTGCATTGCCATATGAGCCTAAGGATTTTCTTACTACTTTCCTTCTTCCCATCTTTATAGAATTCTTTCCATTGCTCCCCCAAAGAATTTGAGAAGAGCAGTCTGCCATCTAACCAATTTAATATGTCCTCCCACACCAGCAGGGTGACAGTACACGATGCAAATAAGTGGTGGGCCGTTTCCGGGCTAGCGCTGCATTGTGGACACAGGATGCTCGATCCTTCCGGAACAATACCCCTTCGTCTCAAGTTATCCGTCGTTGCCACTCTATTTTGCAAGACCTTCCATGCCAAAGCCGAAACCTTAATCGGCGTGCATTTCCACCATAATTTAGCCCAATTAATAGCCGAAACAGCTTCAGGCGTTACCTCTTGGGCCATTTTATTGTACATAGACTTTGTACTGAATTGCCCGCTTTGAGTTCCTATCCATCTGAGCGAGTCATCTCTCGATTCATCTAACCTGTATCTGCAAATTTGATTCCATAGATAGGCAAACTCCATATAATTGTTAGCATTAAAATTCATGTTCCATTTAAAAACCCATGTCTTCCCATCATTAAGAAAGAAGTTTTTGACACACCCTTGCTTGTCAGTAGATAAAAGATACAAAGAATGATATTTATCTTTAAGGCATCTCTTATCGTTAAGCCAAGGGTCGTGCTAAAATTTAACATTTGATCCCCTACCCAAATGAAATTCCAGGTTATCATAGAATATCTTTCCTTCAAAGCCATCATATATTTTACTTATGTCTCTCCACCATATGGATTGATGGGATTCATCCGTCCCTGTTAAGTTGAGAAGACCATACCTGGATTTTAGGATTCTAACCCATAGTGTCTCTTTCTCCTTAGACCATCTCCACATCCATTTACATAACAGTGCTTTATTGAAAAGATTGATGTCCCTTACTCCAATTCCACCTGATAATTTGCTTTTGCATACTTTCTCCCAACTCACCTAAGCGATTTTCCTAGTATTATCGTTTCCCCCCCAAAGAAAGTTCCTTTGAATGCGCTTAATAGATTTTGCAACATTCACAGGGATTTTGAAAAAGGATATGTAGTATAATGGCATGGCCGTGAGTACCGAATTGAGGAGAGAAATTCTTCCGCCAAGGGATAAGTGTCTCCTAGCCCATCCCGATAATTTTTTCCGGAGCCTGTCGATAAGGGGTTTCCACGTTGTACTGCTTCTAGGGTTGGCGCCAATAGGGAGCCCAAGATAGGAGAATGGCAAGGATCCGGTTGTGCATCCAATACTGTCAGCGAAGATGTTTAGATCCTCCGCGCTTATACCAGTGCCGAATAAAGAGCTTTTGGAATAATTGACCTTGAGCCCCGAAGCCAACTCGAAAATTCTTAACACCCCCTTCATAATTTTTGCGTTCTCCGTCGAAGCTCTACCCATAAACACTGTGTCGTCGGCAAACTGAAGGTGACTAACACTCGTTTTTAGACGCCCGATTTCTAAGCATTTGAAGATTCCAGTGTTCACCACTTTCTGCATTAGGCAACTAAGGCCTTCGGCTGCTATAAGAAATAGGAATGGAGAGAGAGGGTCTCCTTGGCGCATACCCCTCTCGAGTTGAAATTCACTCGTAGGGCTCCCGTTAACTAAGATAGCCATAGTGGCCGAAGAAAGACATCCGCGGATCCACTTCCTCCACTTCCAATTGAAGTTCATACCTTCCATCATCTCGTCGATAAATTCCCAGAACACCGAGTCATAGGCCTTTTCAAAGTCCACTTTGAAGAATAGACCGTCAAGCTTTTCCCTTTTGATGAAATCTAGTGATTCATTGAGAATCAAAATGCTATCTAAAATTTGCTTATTTCCGACGAAAGCGTTTTGATTCTCGGATATCACCTCACCAATCACCAATGACAACCTATTAGCGAGTACCTTTGCAAGGATTTTATATAGACATCCGATTAAAGAGATAGGCCTGTAGTCGCTAATCATTGACGGAGCTTTCTTTTTTGGGATGAGTGTTACGAAACTCGGGTTACCGCCTTTAACGATCTTGCCATTCTGATGGAATTCTTCCAAAGCTCTAATGATATCGCCTTTGATAGTTGGCCACATCCTTTTGATGAATTTGAAAGTCAAGCCTTCAGGGCCTGGGCTCTTGTTCCCACCACAGCTCCAGACTGTTTTTTTTATTTCTGCTTCACTGAAAAGTGCCGTTAGACACTCGTTTTCTGCCTGACCGAGTATTTTTGTCACCAGGTGTTTTATAAGGGGTCTCGCAGATGGTTGTTTTGAGAATTGTGATCTGAAGTGTTCGAATATCGCTCTCTTGACCTTTTGTACGCCATCGCTCCACACGTTATCAATCAACACACCTTCAATCTTGTTTCCTACCCTCCTAGTGTTATAACTCTGTGGAAATAAGCAGAGTTAATATCGCCCTCTCTAATCCATTGTATTCTTGATTTCTGGTAAGAGTCCCTGTCCTTGGATTTTCTGATGTTCCAGATAGTGCTCCTAACTGTTTTCAAGCGTTCTTTTTCCTCCTGCAGAAGATCACGCCTTTCTTGAGTTCTGTCCAATGAGTCCATTTCAGCCCTGGCTTCTTTAAGGGCTGTTTCTGTCTTGTAGATATTCTGGGCACTCCACTCCTTTAAGTCGCTCTTTAACCTTTTAAGCTTTTCTTTGAATCTGAAGATCTCGGTACCACTTACTACATATCCGTTCCAGATTGTTTGGACGTATTCAACTATTCCAGGGTTGTCGAGCCAAGTGTTGAAAAAGCGAAAAGGTTTAGGCCCCCAGTTCTGCGTGCTTCTGTGGAGGAAGATTGGACAATGATCTGAACTATTCTTTTCCAAGCCCTTTAATGTATGGTCACCCCAATTAACCATCCATTCGTCTGAAACAAAAGCTCTGTCAATCCTGCTGCAACATTTCCCATCGAGTCTGGACCATGTAAATTTTCTTCCTGTCAATTGCACTTCGTTTAGCCCTGTCTCGACCAAGAATTCTTCGAATTTTCGACTATTTGCACTAGGTGCGTATATATCTCGACCTTTTCTCTCAGCTGCGTTCCGAACCTCATTGAAATCCCCAATTATACACCAACGGGAGTGGTTGCTGGATCTGATTTTACCCAATAGTTCTTCCCATAGCTTTGTTTTGCCCCTGATATCGCAAGGGCTATATATATTTACCACCACATAGTACTTACCGTTTTCCACCCATCTCCCTTCCAAACCAATAGCCCCATCGATGGTCCAGTCGTTTAGTACTTCAAATTTCTCCTTATTCCATATACTGATAATTCCTCCTGATCTTCCAATTGCATTTTTTGCTACCCAGCCAATATCCCCTTCACTCCAGACCGATCCTGTGTTTAGCTTCGTGTGGTCTGTATACTTAATCTCTTGAATGCATATAATATTTGGGTTGAATTTTGTTACCAATTCTCTGATCTCCTGCTTCTTGAGTCTGCCCCCTAGACCTCTAATGGTGTATGATAGTATCTTCATTAAACAATATTGGCTTTGGTAGTTCTCTTCTCTTCTTCATCCTTGTGATGCATTGCTCTCAGTTTCCTTAGGATCTCTTGTTCGTTTTTATCGTTGATTGCCCCTATTTGTTTCCCAAGCTCCCATATCTCTACTGGCCCAAGCATAATTTTTGGGTTTGGGTCTGAATGGTTTCTGTTGACTTCCTGGATATTGGTTTCTTTAACTTTTGATTTTAGTGATGATTCAGACATCCCACGAACAAAAGTTGTCCATTGTTTCTGCTTTGATAATGCTTCTCTTTTTCTTTGAATTTTCCTCATTCTCTTCCTCCTAGCTTTTTTGTATTTGTTTGATTGATTTGTATCGTTTCCTCCGTTACCCCTCACTGCCGTTTCGCTGTCCGACGATCTCACTGCCGTTTCATTGTCCGACGATATAGGCTTATCCGATCCGCCACCCACGTTCAGTGCGAGGCTGGTGTGTTTCTCTTCGTCTCTGATGGCGTCTGTTCCGCCTTCAATATGGTTAATAGGCTCGTTGAAGCTCATCTGGAAATTCTGGGCTTTTATTATATTGTAGTTTGTAACTCCACACCTTACTTCATTGTCCCCGCCACTTGTACCTTGGTCACACGGGGTTGGGAGCATGAGGCAGATACCGAGAGTGGAGTAGCTGATCTGCTCCGGGTTCACCAGGGATTGGGCTCAAAGTATGGTGCTAATCGGATGAGGATCGTTTCCTATTTTCTCGATTGGGTTAGAGGGAATTTGGTCCATCTGCTTCACACTGTCCTGCCTCTCTTGGTTGTCCGTGCTGTCGCTATCTAGTTGTTTAGTTTCTATTTTATTTAGCGTAGGGGAGAGACCCATACCTTGGACAGAGTTGATTATTTCGACAACCGATTCTTCCGTGTTTGGCTGAGTGTCACCAATTGCAGCGTCTTGATTGCTTCTCCTTAATAGCGGGGGCGTACTAAAACGTTTTGGGGACCATTGGAAATGTTTGTTGTGTCTCTCAATCGAATCGAGGCGCCGCTCCTTCAATGCATTTACTGTTTCGATATTGCCAGTACCCCTCTTGGGGCGTCCCGAGGTTCTCTTTCCCAAGCTATCGGTGCTGGTTTCACAGAACCCGTTGCGCGGTGGCGTTTCGCTTGACCCTTTATTTTCAATTGAGTGTATCTGGCTCTCAGACCCTTGCGTTTCCGTTTCCGGCACCGAAGACTCTTGGGTTCCCTCCTCTTCCTCATCGTTCTTACACATATTATCGATACCTGCGTCAAGTAAGCCTTCAGAGACTGTGTTTTTTTGTGAGTCATCCCAAGCGGGAGCGAACGGAGATTCTTCATGAATGTGGACATCAAAAAAGTAACCATCCATTTTAAAGGATGTATGTCGCCAAATCATCTTAAGAGACTCAGTTCTAACCTTCACCCTCGCTGCGTCAATCTTGATTCTATGGTTTGTGAGAGGGTCGAGATCGATTATGATGCCAACGTCCTCTAGTATCCATTGGAACAGGGATTTGTTCCAACAGATAATAGGTAGCCCTTTAATCTGGATCCACGTTTCTCTGTCTTCAATTCCGTCTTTGAGGCACATCGGTCTCCAATCCACCAAGAACTCCATAATCCATTCTTGTTCTTCCAACAGAAACTTATTCATCACCTCTGTATTTCTACCTAGCACCACCCATAGATTTCTGTTGAGTACACTAATAGTTATGTTCGTTTGACCTCCTTTTCTAAGAGCCATTGACGCGTCCCCAAACTCTTGAGAGTTACGTGGCCGGCCAACTATAGCCCCTTTTGCCCAGGAGCAATCCTTTTCCAACAACTGGAATTGGCTGCCCCTAGAATGAAAATCGGTCCGTGTGAGTGTCCAATCTTTTATAACTGTATTGGCACCTCCGCGCTTTTCACTCCCTGTTTCAGTCAGTAGCGTCTGGTTCTTTGGTGTTTCTTCTTTCGCGTTTGTCCTGGCCACGTCTGCAAAGCTCGTATTAGCCTTCAGCCTAGCGGGAAAGGTTATCTTTGGGTTCACTGAGGCTTTAGCAATCTCCTTCCTAAACTGGTCCGCATATTTTGATATGTTAACTCTTAACTTGTAACTTCCAATCCAAATGCTATCCAGCGCTCTAATCCAAATGACTGTTTCAAATTAAATGTAATGATGGTGTGTCATAATTATGCGTGTTGGGAGATTAATTGCGTGTTTTGATCAACGAGAAAGGAGGAGAGATAAACATGCACGCTATTAATTATTTTATTAATTAATATATTGATATTATCTATAATTAAGGGTACAATAGTAATTAAATAATTAATAAAACATTAATTAAATTAGAAAAAAAATTTGTATGTACAGATTCTGTACATACATCATTACCGTTTACTAATTACTTGTTTAATGCTTATTACTATTCTATTGTACTTCTGACAGTAAACTTCTATCTTCTTCAATATAAAAAAATACTTTCCCTCCGTTCTATGGAAACTTGCACACTTGGGTGGACACACAATTTAAAAAATGTGTAAGAAAAAGTGTAATGAGTGATGTTTTGAGGGGTAGTTTTGTAAAGTTTTATGAATAAAGTAAAGTAAAAAGTAGATTGAGTGTGGAAAAGTAATGACATATGGGTAAATAAGAGTATATTTTGAGGGTGGGGATTATGAAGATGTTTCCTTTTATGGAGTATGCAAATTGGTATGGGACATCCATTTATAGAAAGTGTGCAAATTCCTGTGGGACGGAGGGAGTAATTCTTTTTATTCTTTCAATAACGGTGGCATACATTAAACATAATATTTTTACTTGATTTCACAATGCTTTTAACATTTTAGTATTACAATTAAAAAAAAAATATATATATATATATATATATATATATAATGTCTCATGATACAATCTCACATAAAACAATCAATAAATATTTTAAATAATCTCATAGAAGACTTTATAGATTGCATCTCAATATATATTTTGATCAAAGTTCAAGCCTATATATACTTTAAAAATTATTCCAGTTTGCCTTTTGTATTTTATTCTATTTTTCAATACAAGCTTTCTCAAACCCCTGTTTAATTTTCATGTTGAACTTGAAGCTACCTTTTTTTTTTTGTTAAAATTACGCAATTTCAACATCTATCTAATTGGTTCTGTAAAAGGTGGTCCACTATTGTTAATGTAGTCTTGCAAATTACTAATTTATTAAAATATCGAATCTCAAGATTTTCTTCGACCAAGAACATTATTATAAAAACGTCATACATATCTATGTCTGAACCATATCAATTATTTTATACATTACGGAATATTTTTATTCTTTTTTATACTTTGACACCTTAAAGGATAAGTGTTAATTTATACTCACTCTATTATTGTCAAATAAATGAGAAGTGTTTCGGGTGATTTAGTAAGATTTAAGATAAAATGGAAATTTAAATTTAGTTACAATTTTAAAACAAAATAATGTTGTAAGAGTATTAATTTTATATATTATTTTTATGTTGAAAGTGTGCAAATAATTTAAAACGTCCTAATAAAGAAAGTGTGTATACAATTATGAAACGAATGAAGTATTAATTTATAAAGAGTCTCATTGTAATACCGTCTCACACAAATATTTTCTGTACTTAAATACATGACAAGTTGTGAAACGGCTTCAACATATAAGAGACTAAAGAGTAGTTCGAATATTTTAAAATTAAGTCTATTTTATTCACTCGCTAATTTATTTTCATTTTCCTATTTGATGAAATGAAATTGTACTATATGGAGTATTAAGAATGTCATGGAATTTTAGAGTATCTCATACTTTGTTGGGGAGCCGTTCAAAAATAAATTAATAAGAATAGAAATTTCACTAGAAAACTATTTCTTCCTTTTGTGTTAGGGGGTGTTTGCAAACTTTATAAACAGTTTAAAAGCACTTCTGAAAAGTAAAAGTGGTGAGAGGACAACTTTAAAAAAAAGTGATTCTGAAAGTTGTTTGTAAAAACATTCCCTTAGCATTTTGGAATCAAAATCATCTATGACTGACCACTTTGGTAGAATGTTCCTGTTTGTTTTTTTTTTTTTTTTTTTCAGTTGGCAGAAGAATCCACCGCATCCGTTTTTTCCTTTATTCGTTTTTCTTCTATAATGTACCCATCATCTTTCTTGTGTCAATTTCCTTTTTATTCTTTAAATCCATTTTTTTCTTAATATTACCAGCTAAGGTATAATAAATACTCCGTATTAATTATCCTCTCCATAAATTAAGTAGATTGGAGATAAGATGAAATATTGTGGAATTTTACTTATAAATATAATTAGATGGGCACTCGTGTATAACCCAAAATGTTAATAAAAAAAAATATCTATAATATATTGTATATTTAAAAAATCCAAATAAAAAATTTGAGAAATAGAACAGAATGAGACAAATAATTTTCTGGGTATAACCTTTAGTAAATATAAAAACAATGTTAAGAAAAAATATGATAACATATAAAAAATAAACAATTTTATTCATATTAAAACAACTCTTAATCAATTTTAGTAAACTATTCTTTTTATACTAAATTTCAATCAACACATAATATTTATGTCACATATATATATTCTTGAACTAAAAAAAATATTACATGTCACTTTAATTTTAAATATTACTAAAACTCTTTAAAACCATGACATCTCATATTCAATTAATTTTATAATTGACACGTCTAATCTTACTAGAAAATGATACATCAGTGTAAAAAAACTATTTATTAGTATATAGGGATGAATTCATTAACTTTCAATCTTTTAATTTTTTTTGAATCCATCAATTTTCAAACTTAAAAAGAAAAAAATATAGTAGTAGATTAATATTGATTTAGATAAAAGAAAAAAAATATATTGTCGTACTTTATATTGTGGAGTAATAATTTATAATATATGCACGTACACTTTATATTTTATAATCTTTTAAAATTAATGAATTAAATTTAATAACATGATTTAATAATTGAGTAATTATTCAAATAAGACTTTTTTTTCCTTTAAAATTAACTATGAATGTTAAAAACAACAAATACATACTATATATTTGATATATCATCATAGTTATTTAAAATCAATTCAACATTAATTATGATTACACCAAAATAATATTATACATATGACATTTAAATAGATATTTTATAAAAATATAATTAATCATAAAAATTGAAGGAGTGAACGACAAATCACCAAAATTAAGAAGAAGAGGACATATAAAAAAAAAAAAAACTCTATATTAATATATAGTGGGATGAATGATAATTTAAATAAATATGAGAGGATTGTAAATTGAAAGAAATAGTATAAATATATAATAGGGTAGGAGACTGGTGTACACTCAAGTACACCATGCATCTGAGTTGACCGTTGACCGGTCAACGATCAACTTTTTTTTATAGAAAATTTACACTTTTCAATTATATTTTCAGCTATATTAATATACACTTTTCAGTTATAATAACATATATACACTTTTCAGTTATAAAAGATACATTACTCAGTTATAATAACATATACTTTTCAGTTATAATAAAATACACTTTTCAGTTATAATAACTTACATTTTTCATTAATATAACATACACCTTTCTGTTAACACTTGTTCTTTGGAACAATTTACGGAAACTCCACAAGCAAGAACTCTCATTTCAGTTGACCTAAAAAACAAAGCCTTCTAAAATATTCAAATATCGAGTTCTTTAGAGCCTGCAAAGTTTTCTATCCTTAGAAGCTCTAAGTTTCCAATCCTAAGCCCGTATACAGATTCATATATTTAGAGCTTAGAAATCCAGTGTGTCTTAACTCATTGAGTTGGTTATTAACACTTCTTTATTTTACTTGTTAGAAACCATTGTAAAGGGTACTTGTTCCCTCCTAACAAGTAGATCTGTATTCTCAGAAAGTAGTTGAGAATGTCGATCACAAAGTCTTCTCTTGGGACTCTAAATCAGCAAGATTATTGAATTTCACTATCTAATTAGTTAGAGTGGACGTAGGATATTGAGATCCGAACCACTATAAATACTTGTGATCTTTATTGCTTTATTTACCTTATATATATCATTCATATTGTTTATATTATTCATAATTGATAAAACATTCATTTTCTAAAAGAGTCAAAATCCACTAAATATAAGTTTTATAAATCAGCAGATATCATATATTAGTTGATATCATTCATTGTTTTAAAGTCATTCTTTAAAAAGGTTTTCATAAAATACCAACGAGTCTAAACATTTAGGGCCTACACATTTCCGCACCTTAACTGTTGAGATAACTTTCCAACTGACCAGATGATTTAAGAAATCAGTAGGTTTGTTATCTTGATCTGCTATATTCACTTGCACTCTAAGACCAGATCATCTTATTTGCATTCAGACGATATAATATATCACTCTTCTGATCGTCTCATCTAGTCTAACACGCAAAAGTTTTAAAATACATAGAAAGTCTATTCACCCCCCTCCCCCTCCCTCTAGACATTCTCATCATACTCATTTTGGGACCAACAAGGACAACTCATCGTTTATCCACGTGTCGTCACCTTATATGGCGACATATTTTGGCCGCATCACCTAGCATTCTATGGTAGCTCATCATTCAATTCCTGTCTTCGTGAATTATGGAACAATGATATATATATTTTATATATACATTTCGATCCTGCTCTCTATTGTTTTCAGTCTCATGTATGTTGTTACACTATCATAATGGAAAGGTTAAAAATAATAAGTTACCAATACATTTATAACAACCCGAACGTATATCCATACATATAATATATACACACTACTTGCTCATACGAAAAAATATATAGTTCTAAGTTTTAACAAACACTCTTATGTAGTACTCCAGTTTACAAATACGTACTATATGTACACATAAAAATATACAAATAGGTACTATATGTACACATAAAAACAAACGGAAACTACAGGGCATATATACCAATTAGCTGCAGAAATTGCAAAAATCAAGTTAATTATTATTGTATACACACTAGTTAAATATAAAGCTTTATGATAAAATTGCTTGAGGTCGAAGAAGAACCTGTAGACCGTCACGAAAAGTGGCCGTCAGCCCCGGTGAGAACCGGGGCAGTTCCTCTGGTCGAGCTAGATCAATACAGAACATTCGCAAAACCGAAATGGCAACTCTTTTAATTTCTAGAAGTGCAACTTCTTTCCCCAAACACACCCTTATTCCAGCTTGAAAAAACGGGTACTTAAAAGGGTTTTCATTAAAGAAAACTCCATCTTTGAGCCATCTTTAGGGTTTGAATTCCAAGCAATCTAATCCCCAAAAATCCTCCATTCTTCCTATCTCATACGGATGATACGTAACTGTTGGTCCTGAAAGGATTATGACACAAGTGTGTGTGTGTGTGGGGGGGGGGGAATGCACTTTTGTATGCAAATTCTTTTCTTTTCAAACAATCAGGCTATCAGGAGAGTTGTCTAGTCAACTTCTGTGAGTATAATTTTGATTAGATAATCAAACTACTGAGAACTATGAAGTAATCAGTTGAATAACTATTTAAGTAAGTTATATGTGCGGAATTATGGTTGGCCATTTATATTTAAACTCATTTAAATTCTGAAAACCTTTCTTAACACTTCAACAGTTTTCAGGGGACTTGTCCAAAATCTGTTTTTGCACAGTTTGTGTTATAGATCAATTTGTGTGCAGTGTATGAATGTGTTACTTGTATGAAATGACTTGTAAGTAAATAACACAGTGGTTTATAGTGGTTCAGAGACTCAAGCTCCTACATCCACTTCCCGGATTTAATAGGATAATTCCTTCACTTGGAATTAACTTGTTTTATAGTGCCAAGGTGCACTGATCAACCACACTACTCCTTAGTGCCTTGATCCGTAGGAATTCTGAGTCCTAGTACTCACTTAACTTGATCTAAACTGTTCTTCTCTTGACAGTTCTAGTTCTCACACTTCTACAACAACTCTTCTAACATTCCTTAAAAGGTTTAAGGGTTGAGGTTGGTTCCATCTAGGGTGAAATATCCTTTATAATGAAGTACTGTACAAGGATAGGATATCTCTCTAAGCTTTGAATGATTTAAAATTGGTTCAACTTTGTTGGTAACTAGAAGTGTATGGAAGCTTAAGAATGATGTATTCTTTTGAAAGCTTGTAGACTTATGTGCTTTGAATGCTTGTAGTTTCCACTCCGAATGGTTTCCAAACTTCCAGTATTTATAGAGCAAAGTGAGGTTATGTCCGTTGGAGAGACAAACTCAAATTGTCTATTTTCATCCTTCTTGAACTCTACATCTTGAGGACAGATTCCTTAAAAGTGACATGTCTTCATCTTGGGAAGTAAACGGCTAGAGCTTCTTATCTTGACTTATTTGCACTCTTCCCAATGTCTAACTTGTAGATTCAGTAGTCAAAATGAAGACATTCTTCCTGATCATTGATCCATGATTAAGGACAATTTTCCTTATTATCAGAATAAATTTGTGCTCAAGCTTATCTCATCAGCTGACTTGGCTATCAGCAGTGTTGGCTAGCTTCTTCAGTTGAGTTAGCTTCTCATCTTCACTGAATCAATCTTGATTTTACTTCTAAGTGCATATCCTCCATATCAGTGAAGTTGACCTCATCAGTATAGTTGTCTTTTGACTTAGACTCTTTTTGAACATTTCTGATTTAGTGTACTAATGAACTCTGCTGATCTTCTCTTCTGATCTTGATGGAGTTCTTGTCAGCAGACTTGGTCCAATAGATGTGATCTTCTAACATTGGACTATCATAGAGGTTGACTCTTCTGATCTACACTTCTGAATTTACTATCAGCAGTGTTGAACTGTTCTGATTTTTTCTTATCAGCAGGGTTGAAGTCTTCTGATTCTGAGCCTTAAGGAACTTGATTCTTGTGATCTTCCAAGCTTGTGTTCCCCCTCAACTTATACATCTACACATCTATAATCTGCCTAACATGTCAGCTTGTTCAACTAGCCTGAACTATATGTTCCAACATTCCTGAAACATATTTAGTAAAATTTGACTTATCTAACTTGGCATATCATAAGGGGTTCTAGTATCTTAATCAAAATCTCATTTTATTCCCAACAATTTCCCCCTTTTTGATAATGCCAAAACCTATACAATGGTGACTTGACTATACTATTACATATCTTCAGTAGAGATGACTAAGTCAATTTTCGTGAAAGAAAATGTTAGTACAATCACAGTTTAAGAACATATAGGTTAAGTCAGACAGGCTGAGATAATGAGATGTTACCTCTTGACGCAAAATAGTTAATTTTCATTGATAAACATTTGAGCATTACATATCATGATGATAATTGTTGGGATATAAATTCACCCTAAGCCCCACTTGATGTTAGAATAGTTTTGATGGCCAAAACACTTAGAGTTTATAAAAGTAATAGGATCAGCTGACTTGTATAGAACAACTTAGACTAGTCTTGTGCAATCAACTGTATGTATATCAGCTGATTGGCACAGTCCCGACTTACATGCGCTTCCTCAAGATGAGAAGAGTAGAAGACATGAAGACTAGAAGATCCTTGAAGGCCAGTTAAGTAAGGTGCTTGTATACCTACTTATCTGATGGAGTCCAAGATTGAAGATGGCCTAAAGCAGCACAAATAGTCCTCAGATCAGACGAGTGCTACTCGACTGATAACAGAAGACAGAAGACCTAAGGCCAGAAGAGTAGTCAGAAGACTAGCAGTACAGATCAGAAGACTATGTACTCTTCCAGGACTCGGCTGATTCCCAAAGTCATCTTGCAATTCAAATGAAGACATACCTTATTTAGAAGATTGACATGATCCCAGGATTGGAGCAATCAAGCAGCTGGAATCAAGGAATCAAGCCAATATGGAAAGATTGTCCCAACGGCTAGTCAACTCCAACGGCTAGTTGCAAGCAATCACCATTATAAATACAAGAGGATGAGAAATCACAAGTACGAGATCACACAGAGAATTCAACAAGCAAAACAAGCAATCAAGCTAAAGTCATACTGTTCTAAGAATTCTCCAAGAGCCCAGAAAGCCTTAGAATACTTTTAGCTCTTAAGTGATTTCTATCCAACCTATAAGAACTTGAAACATGTTCATATTGTATATCAATTGTTTTAGGCAAAGTGGTTAAGCAATTTATAATCTTGAACCATTAGTTGGATACACTTCAAAAACCCCAAACCCTCACCGAAAGGTTAAAGTTTTTGAACCCCTCAAAGTGCAAGTGCTTACAATCACTTGTGGAGACCGTAGCTGTTAGGACGACTCAGATCTCAAAGTCCTATCCTTGGGACTATAAAGGTCAAGACCCTTGTAATTTGTGGTAAATTAAAGGGATTAAACTTCACGTTAGGACGTGAGAGTGGACGTAGGATCGTATATCCGAACCACTATAAATCTGGTGTTATTTACATTTCTGCACTTTACATTTCTGTCTCTACATATATTTTATATAGTGCATGCTGTGTTTTCAACATCCTTCAACTAAGGCCACAAATTTCAAACCAGCATCAGCTGAGTACTTTCATTAAGTAAAAACAAGTTAACACTTTCACAAGAAACAAAAGAACGAGTCTAAACAAGGCCTACCATAATTCCGCATATAATCTCTTCTATCAGATCACTATAGTCATCTGGACCAGCAGACTTGTAGTCCAGCTGACATAGAGATCAGAAGAGGTTCCCAACTCTTGAAAAAGTTTTAAAGTCTATTCACCCCTCCCCTCTAGACTTTAATCCCATTCACTACTCGTTCAGGGACCAACAAGTGGTATCAGAGCAGTGGTTCTAACGGAATACTGTCTCTAGATTATCAGAAGACTTGAGGGAGTCTTTCTGTAGTCCTCTTGAACAGATCTTTTGAAAAACTTGTTTTCGAAAACTCATACAGCATGAGTGCTAATATGTGTAAGTTGCCTAAGTTTTCAGTGGAGGATTATGATTACTGGAAGATCAGGATGAGGAAGAATCTCACATCAGTCCACTACAAGATGTGGTCAGTAATCACTGAAGGCCCAATCACCATCATGGCAGTCAACACTGCAAATGGTGATCCAGAAGTTCCAGTTGGAGAACTTGCCCCCAAGCCGATGAAGGACCTCACTCCAGAAGAAATGAAGCAGTCAAATCTTGACAGCATTGCTCAAGACTACATCATGCAAACTCTTCCAAATGAGTACATTGCAAAAGTAATCAATTGTGAAACAGCTAAAGATATGTGGGATGCTCTAGCACTCCTCTGTGAAGGAACCGAGCTGATTAAGGAGAGTAAGCTGACAACAGCAGTCAAGAAGTTTGAACACTTCAAGATGCAACCAGAAGAGTCTATTGATCAACTAGACAATAGATTTACCAAGATCATCAATGAGATAGAATCTCTGGGCAAGAAATATACAAATAGAGAGAAAAATCTAAAGATCTTAGACTCTCTAACCAAGAAATGGAGACTCAAGAAGACCATCATCAAAGATACTCAAGATATCAAGGAATGGTCTGCGCAGACTCTATTTCAGAACCTGAAAGCTCATGAATATGATCTTGAAAGAGAAGAAAACTCAGGAAGTGATGAACCTACTACAACCCCATCTACTTCCAAGACTGTAGCTTTCAAGGCAGCAAATACAAAAGCTGCAAGCACCTCATCTGGCAAGACTTCTCTGAAAACAGAAGACCATGAAGGATCAGACATGAGTCTGAAAGAGCAAATGGCCCTTATGATCAAAAGATTCGAAAGGATGAACACTCTCAACAGCAAATATAGAAAATTCTATAGAAACTACAAAGATAGAAGAGCCAGTTCACCCTCTAGAGGCTCCAGAGAAAGAACACCAGAAAGGTATCCTAGAAAGGATATGGAGTCATCTGACAGCCGAGGCTCCAGAAGAAGAGATGCCACTCCTCCAAGGAAAGGCAGTTCAAATCAAAAGCCTGGAGCATGCTTCAATTGTCGCAAACCAGGACATTATGTCTATGAATGCCCTGAGCTGGATGACAAAGAAGAAAGAAGGCCAAGAAGAAACAGAAGAAATTCAGATAAGCAAGCAATGGTGACTGAAGAATCTGAATATCAAAGTGATGAACTTCCTACATCACCAGACTGTCAAATCTACTCAGATGATTCAGATGATCTAGCTATGATGGCCATAGGAGAAAATGAGGTAAATTCCTATACTACTACTTTCCATTCACCTATTTTCTCACAAACAGATGACATAAGCTCATCTGAAGGCGAATAAGAAGACACCTATTATCAATCGTTAAGAAAGGTAAAAGGTGATCTGGATATTGCCACTAGAGCTTTTATAGAAGTGGAAGAGGAGAATAAGGATTTAAGGAAAGAAATTGCTAGGTTGAAAAAGGTTAAGTTTGATAACACCCCTGAGTTAGTCACCATGAATGAAAGGTTGACCAAAGAAGTGGAACTTCTTAAAGAAGAAAATACCACAACAAATCAGTTGTATGAGGGGATGTTAGAAACTCAAGCCTTAGAAACCAAGGAATTTCGTATACTACAATCTAAGTTCGATGACCTCTTCCAAGCACACAAGCTCTTAGAAAAGGAGAAGGAATGCCTAAATCAAAAGATATCAGAGTTCAATAAATCTTCGACTACTATTGAAAGTATCTCTGAATATTATAGATCAAATGGCAATAAGATGGGTTTAGGCTATGAACTTAATCCATCAACATCCTCTCCAGCTGGGGGTAGTACACGTAACAAGTGCACTACTCAGACACACGAACAGGGTGAGTGTTCTAAACACAATGAACCCAATATGAACTAAAAGGCATCTGTACCAACTAAGGCTAACTATTCCAACACCAAAAACGGTAAAAGAAAAGTTAACCCCAAACCTGTACAGAGGAACAACAAACATCCTAGACCATCTCGTCTGAGACAGTCTCAACTGTATGCTGCTCCAGCCAAGAAGAAGAAATCTTCTTCACACAAATCTGTTCTCTTTGCACCTCCTATCTTTTATGATATTGTGAGAACAGAGGAGTATGGTCCATATAATCGTGTGCATCGACCAGCTAATGCACCCAGGCCAAATGTAACTAGTCAAAAGATAATGTATGTGCACTCCTATAAAGGGAAACCATTTGACTATTACTTAGCTGACACAAACAACAAATCAGATCAGTCCAAGGTGTTAACTGATAAGATTTGGTTCTGTGATGCCTGAGGGAAACAACTCAAGTGTTCAAGGTTGTTCAAACGACCAATGTATATGTGGGTTCCCAAGGGTAGTACTAACACCCAAGGACCCAAGACAAAATGGGTACCTAAGACTTAACCTTTCTTGTAGGAAAGGAGGGACCTATACAGAAAAGGAGGTCTAGCAGGAGAAATATGGTACATAGATAGTGGATGCTCAACCCATATGACTGGAACCAAAGACCTGCTGACCAACTACACAGAAAAGAAAGGTCCAAAAGTCTTCTTTGGTGATAACACGCACGGTAACACAAAAGGATATGGCACCCTTCAAAATGGTGACATTGAGGTACATGATGTATCATATGTAGAAGGTTTAAAGTTTAATTTATTATCTATTTCTCATTTTTGTGACACCGGTTACTCAGTAAAATTCTCTAAAGATGAGTGTCTCATAAGTGATAAAAGAACAAAACAAAACCTTCTAACATGATCTAGAAAAGGAAGTATGTATCTTGCAAATTGGAACAGCTGTCCTAAGGATACATGTCTGCTTGTGAAGAGTCCTAAAGATATCAGCTGGCTATGGCACAAACGTCTTAGTCATCTGAACTTTAAGACTATGAACAAGTTAGCAAGGGAATCCTTAGTTGATGGTCTGCCTAATGAACTCTACTGTAAAGATCAGGTCTGTGATGCATGTCAACAAGGAAAGCAAACAAAGGTCTCTTTCAAGACCAAGAAGACAGCATCAACCAGCAGAGCTCTTGAATTGCTTCACATGGATCTATTTGGACCAGTCACTCCAACTACACTTACAGGGAGGAAGTATACTCTCATTGTTGTAGATGACTACTCCAAGTTTACTTGGGTTGTCTTCCTATACAAGAAGAGTGAAACTCAGCAGAAGCTTCCTGAACTATTAAAGAGGATCCAAGTAGAGAAAGGAGAACCAATTGTGAAAATCAGAAGTGACAAAGGCACTGAATTTATTAACTCTTATATTATTGCCTATTGTACTTCTAATGGTATTCAGCATGAGACAAGTGCAGCAAGAACACCACAACAGAATGGTGTAGCTGAAAAAAGAGTCAGAACGCTCAAAGAAGCTGCAAGAACACTCCTTGCTGAATTCTCCACTCCTAAGAACTTTGGGCAGAAGCTATCAACACAGCTTGACACACTCAAAACAGGTCAGGTATTCACAAAATTCATGAGAAAACCCCATATGAACTGTGGAAAGGAAGAAAACCTAGAGTATCTTACTTTCATATATTTGGTTGTAAGTGTTTCATTCACAACAATGGGAAAAGTAAGTTGAATGCTTTTGATGCCAAAGCAGATGAGGGGATATTCTTGGGATACTCCTCAACTAGCAAAGCATTTAGAGTATTCAACAAACGAACCCTTCTGTGGAAGAAACACCTCATGTTGTTTTTGATGAATCTTGTGAAAAGAGTGCAGTAGAAACAGACTCAGCTGCAGATCAGATGAAGAAACTAGTGATCAAGACCAGGTCTGATGAGTTTATTGAAGTCAATGAACCATTTTCTGAAGAACCAGAGGAGGATAAACCACACAGACCAGTCACTAGATCTCAAACTCAAGCTGAGCAAGCTGTCCATAATCAAGATGCAACAATCCCAAATGCAAGGGGGAATGATCTCTTTGACACACAAGATACATATAATGATCGACCTAATCAAATCAACCCTCATGATGGCACTAGAACAGATGAGAATCCAAGCTCATCTAATGCAGATACTCCTGTGAGACATACATGGAGAAGCAACCATCCATCAAACCTCATCTTAGGAGGAGCAGACTCAGGTGTCAAGACCAGAAGACAACTGAATCAGAACCCCCAATCATCTATGTTCTGCTGGTGTGCTTTCTTGTCCAACATTGAACCAGCTGATATAGAAGAAGCAATGACAGATAGCAATTGGATCATTGCTATGCAAGAGGAATTAAACCAATTCGAAAAAAATGAAGTATGGGAATTGGTAGATCGCACTGAAAACCACAATGTAGTAGGAACAAAGTGGGTATTCAAGAATAAAAAGGACGAAAATGATGTGATAACTAGAAATAAAGCAAGGCTAGTTGCAAAAGGATACTCACAATCTGAAGGAATTGACTATAATGAAACCTTTGCTCCAGTAGCCAGATTAGAAGCCATTCGACTGTTTCTAGCTTATGCATCGTATATGGGCTTCAAGGTATATCAAATGGACGTCAAGAGTGCTTTTCTGAATGGTATTCTGGTAGAAGAAGTGTATGTAGAGCAGCCTCCAGGATTTGAAAAAGGAGATCAAGTATATCGTCTGAAGAAGGCTCTCTATGGTCTGAGGCAAGCTCCCAGAGCCTGGTATGACACATTGTCACAATTCCTACACGACAATGGTTACACAAAAGGCAATGTTGACAGAACACTTTTTAGAATACAAGAAGGAGAAGACATTCTAATGATGCAAATATATGTAGATGACATTATATTTGGATCACCCAATCAAGATATGTGCAAGAAGTTCTCTGAACTTATGCAAGGAAAATTCGAAATGAGTATGATGGGTGAGATGAATTATTTCTTAGGACTCCAAGTTAAACAGAGTCCAGAAGGGATCTTCATCAATCAGTCCAAGTACACCAAAAGCCTATTAGAAAGATTCAAAGCTCTACAAAGCAAGACTGCAAGAATTCCGATGATGACATCTTTCAAGATGGAACCAGATGAGTCTGGAAAGGCAGTTGATGAAGCTGAATATAGAGCACTTATTGGATCTCTACTATATCTTACAGCTAGCAGACCAGACATAACATTTGCTGTAGGAGTATGTGCTAGGTTTCAAGCAAACCCAAAGCAGAGTCATCTAGAAGCAGCAAGGAAAATTCTCAAGTACCTAAAAGGAACAGTCCATCTAGGACTATGGTACCCTGCTGATGACAATCTAGAGTTGAGTGGTTATTCTGACTCAGACTATGGAGGATGTAGAATTGATAGGAAATCCACATCTGGAACCTGTCAATTCCTAGGCAACAAGTTGATATCATGGTTCTCAAAGAAGCAAACTTCAGTTGCAACCCCCACCACTGAAGCAGAATATATGGCAGCTGGAAGTTGTTGTAGTCAGCTGCTCTGGCTAGTTCAACAACTCAAGGATTACAATGTAGAGGCAAGAGAAGTTCCTATCTACTGTGACAGCAACAGCGCCATTGCAATCACTCAAAATCCAGTCCTTCACACAAGATGCAAGCATGTCGACATTCGACACCATTTTATAAGAGACCACCTTGAAAAGAAGGACATCAAGATGGAGAAAATTCACACAGATATCCAAAGAGCAGACATCTTGACTAAGCCCCTAGCTGAAGAAAGATTAAAGACCCTATGCTATAGTTTAGGACTCTTGGATCCAAGCTCATGAAGAACTCAAGATCAGCTGAAGACATCAGCTGATTCAATGGCAGCAGACTAGGAGGATCAGATGAGGTGAATAGACACCCTCATCTTCAGGTAAGTTTTTCCCGATGAAGACAAATAAAGCTGAGGGAAAATATAGAGTCATCTAATCAAGGGGGAATCAATGATACCTTAAGAAACCTTGATGAAATACTCTATAATCTGCATTGCATTACATACTTACATTCAGAAGACTTGAATAGAGTTAATTGGTAATCTATACTTAAGCAATGTATATCTATGTATAGTAATAAGCTATTCTTCATAAAATACTTCATCACTATACAAGTATACAGTATATTAGTGAATCATACTTGGTTGGATTAATACACCATCCTCACCGACTCAACAGTATACATGCACTGTACGGACTCCAAATAACTCTTGTTCAAAAATTTATAAATTCTGCATTCCATAAGATAGAGCCTGAACCTCTTTAAATGTAAACCCTTAGATCAAGAATCTCGTTGTTGATCTTAAGAAATAACTTTTCAGAAATTCAGACCTATCAACTCTATAGTTTTTGTCATCATACGCTCCATTACCTCATTTCTACCTCTATAAAAGGAGGAAGTTATGAGAACACCTAAGAACATAAATCACTAACTATTATTCTTGTTTCAGGTATGGAGATAATCGAGAGAAGAGATGGAATGGAGATCATCCCTCAACCAAGGTCTTGGGTTAAGGAGATGAAGATTTGTCCAGAAGAAGAAGATGATGCAGATCAGCATACTTGGGTTATCCAACATAAGTATGCCTATGGAAACTAAAGAAAGAAGAGACATTCTTGTTGAAAACTAAAGGAAGAAGAGATGCAGAGGACAAAGTAGCAAGCAAGCAGAGCTTCTTCTCCAGGGGGAAGTTCTACATGGAGAGCTTGCTATCAACGACCACTTTGTCAAAAGGTGTCAAGAAGACCAAGTCCATGGCCCTCTCTTCACACTCCATTGAAGCCTCTTCCAACTTTTCTTCTCTTTCAAAAGAAGCGAAGAAATTCAACAAGGACACATTAGATGCTACATCCCATCTGATGATGAGGAACATCCGATGGTGAGGAGCAGTTAAGCCAGTGGGATTTCATCTAGGCTAGTCCCACTTGGTTTAAAGAAGGAGCTGAAAGATCCATCAAACTAGGTTGGATCATCACTCACAATAAAGCTGGAAAGATCCATCCAGGTTGGATCATTACAGCAAACTCCTATCCTCTACTCAGCTGATCAGAAGACCAACTCAGCTGACCAGAAGACTTTCAAGAAAAATCAGCAGACATTTCGTTGAAATCAGAAGACTTCACTCTGCTGATAAGAAGACCTTATTTTAGAGTATAATGACTATCTTTGATCATGTAATTCATTCTAGATTCATTCATGAATGTAATTAAAGAAATTGGCCTATATAAGGAATGCAATTCACTTATAGAAAACGGCCTTGATGATCAATTCTTGCCACAAAATTAGTCACAACGGCTATTTTTGGTATGATGTCATTAATACTTGATTACCATATTGCCAGCAAATCAACAGTTGCCAAATGGCAAATTCAGCCGGCAAATTTAAGGAATGGCCCGGATTCAAAGAAGGAAAATCTTGGGCACTACTCCACATTAAAATCTAATCTGACCGTTAGATCAAGTTTCTGCTGGAGTATATATACAACCCTTAAACCTCTTCCAAACTCCTTTCGCTCACAATACTCAATTACTCTCAAATCTCTCTCGTCCTGAAATATTCTTTCAAAAGCATTCCTACTTTCAATACTCAACATCCAGAATGGGAATCATCAAAATTTACGACGAGAAGACCAAGAGTACTGGCACCTTAGATGCTAAAAAATGGTCTAAGGAAGGAAAAGTATTCACTAAGAATGCTCTGTTCTTCAAGGGCAAACATACATCTGCGAATAAGGAGATACTTCTTCGCTGCATCAATCTCAACCTTCGTGATTTTCTGGAAGCAGCACCAACAAATGTCTATGAACAAGATGTGCTGACCTTCTATGCAAACGCAATGATGATGGATTCTCATGTTGAAAGTGTCATGGGTGGACACAGAGTCGAGATCTCAAGGGAGATCCTTCAAGAACTGTTCGGCTTATCAAGAGGAGAGATAGACATCTCTACCTACATCACGGGAAGAGAAAAGGAGTATATGGAGATGTTTACTAATGGAAGGGTCAAGGCTGAGGATACCTCTGGGCTCAAGAAATCCCAACTTGAACCTAAATTCCAAACCTTGATGGATATTGCAGGCAAGATGTTGCTTGGTAACACTTTTAGCCATGATGCTGTTACCACTCTAAAAGTTAGAGTTATGGCTGAAATTTGGGATCAGATTGATGGAGATTGGCAAGGGCTATTCTTGAATAGGATTGATCTTGAAGCCAAGAAGGTTACCTTAGACCTTCAATCAAGAGAATGGAAGGTCACATCTACAGTCAGCTTTGTCAACAAGCTGAGTATCATCCTTCCAGATATTCTCCCAAAGAAGTACAAGATGGGACCTCACAAGACCTTCCACACCTCCAAGTATTACTTAAGAAAGGAAGCTCTTGCAGAGGCAGCAAGGTTGAAAGAAGAAAAGAAGAAGCTGTTGGCTGAAGCATCTTCCAAAGATGTTGATAAGGAGGCAGAAGAGTCTGTTCATGACTCTGCTGAAGAAGAAGAGGAGCCATCCAAAGAAGAGGCTCAGGAGAAGGCTGCTGAGGATGATGATGATGACAATCAGACCTTAGCACAGAGATGATTTCTAATCAGATCAGGACTCATCTCCCCATCTGATTCAGATGCCACTCCAACTGCCTCTCCCTTGAAGAAGGCATGTATCTCTAATCCCTCTCTCACTTTTACTCCTTCTAAATTGTCGAAGAGTCAGAAGAGAACGAAGAACAATTCTTCTTTCACTAAGAAAACCAAGAAATCCAGGCTCCCTACTCCCATGAGCATAGCCCCTATTACTTCCTTCCACCCTTCTGATGATTCAACCCCATCTGAACCTTCAAACACTGATATCCAAATCCCTGCTGATACTCACACAGCAGAGGAACAAGCTCAACATCAAACAACCCCAGAGCCACATTTGCCTACCCCTGCTAATATTCAAATAACAGATGTCCAACCAACTACTGATCTTCAAGAAGAAATAGTCCCAGATCAGCAGACACAAAACCCTGCTGATGATCAGTCCACTGAAGATCAAGAAGATATCACTTCCCAAATCCCTGCTGATACTCACACAGCAGAGGAAACCATTCCAACCACTCAATCCCCTATTCTCAATACCCCATCTGCACCAGAAGACTTGGCACCAGCCAACCTGGATGAAGCAGGCCCCTCTCAACCTCAGTATAGAATGGTGCACTATCCTATGTGCACAAGGGAGAAGATAATGAGGATGAAGATAGCAAACCTGCTCAAATCTACTATTCCTGGTATTGATGAGGAATCAGTTCATTTTGAACAAGTTCTTAGAGTCTGCACCTGGATTGAACTCAGGAGAGATGATGTGGATGACCTTATTGAGGTCATGGAGGGAATGGGAGGAAAAGCTAATTTCCTCGACTGGGAAATGGAGCAGAAAGAAGTTGCTCAAGTTAAATCTTTTGCTCAACTGCTGCCAGAAGAGGCCCTTGCAGCAGTATGCCACAGGATTCTAGGAATTCCCACTGATGATACCTCTATCCCAGAAGGCATATCAGGTCAGCAGACAGCTGACACAGCAAAAGTGAATGACTCAGCTGCATCCGTCCCTGCGGAAGACTCAGCTGAACCAGCTGACAGAGCCGAGATTGAAAAAGAAGTAATCACTATTCCTGATCACTTCATGCCTAAGGATACTCTCACTCACTTCATTGATAAAGGAGACAATATCATGTCCCACCTGGTTAAGGCCACTACCTCATTCCTCAATGAAGAGTACCTTTCAGCTGAAGAAAGAGGCAAAGCCCTGATTGTTCATCCAAAGCCTCAAGGTACTGCCTCAACCTCCACTTCAACAGCTGACTATACAATAGACATATGCTCATAGGTCAAGGCTGCAATAGACCTACATTTTGAGAAAGGTTTAGGCCTACATCTTGGAAGATATGTTGAAAAGGCTGTTAAGGAGCAGAGAACTCGTCTTCATGACCAGATCATTGACATTGAAGACAAGTTTGGAGAGTCACTTCACGATCAGATAAGTGAGTATCTGACCAGCATTCTGAAGAAGGCAGGTGACACTTCCACCAGGTTTGCTGAACTCTACACTAATGAGGTCAACCGCATGGAAAACACCTACAAGAAAAGAATTGAAGATGCTGAAGCAAGAGCTACTGAAGGTCGAGCTCTTCTCAAATCAGCTACAACAGAAAATGAGAAACTTCAGACTCAGCTGAAGGAGACAGCAACCAAATTAGAAGCACTTACAGCTAAACTTGAAGCTGCCTCCTCCTCCAACTCTCATGCTCAGATTCTAGACCATAGCATCACTCATCTGACCCATGTTGGCAAAGTCAATGCCATGGCTCTACAGCAGACCATGAAAGTAGAGATTCTGAATGCCATGAAGCCTTTTGCGGCTGCACTTGCTGAAGCCAAAAAGGGGGAAGATGTATTGATAAAAGCTCTAGAGAAGGCTACTGCACAGCAAGATGTGATGGTAGTATCTCAAGATGAGCTGAATGAAACCTTGGGTGGTTTATCAAGCAAAATCAAGAGCAGGCAAGGCAAAGGCAAAGAAATTGCTCAAGAAAACACCCAAGCTTCCAATCAAGCTCCTGCCAAGAGTCTACAGATCACTGCCTCTGTTAGTGTATACTATAAAGCAAACTTTTAGTGGGCTTATGTGACGTATATTTGATTTCCTTTTTATCTGAAATAAATGGTTTTTCACATTATCGCATTCTTTGTGATTACTTGTATGTCTGCTTATCTTGCATTGTAGACGATGTGGTGGGTTTGTAGTCACACAGAAGATCACATTGTCAGTTCCTTGTAAGATATAAAATGTATTCACAACTGAGATAGTTATGGACAAAACTATTGGTTTAAGTTGTAGTGTAAACTTGTTAGTGGTTTGTCTTGGCCATTAGTTTATACTAGTGCGCTGTGGCGTATTGAATGGATCACAGATAAGACATGTTCTTCTGTTCTGACTGTTATGAAGAACTAGAAGTCTTGGTGACTTTTATGATTCTTAACCCTAAGTGTGATATTTAGATGTGTGGGGTGCTTGTTCACTACTTTGATGTACCATAGGTGAGAATCTTGTTAGATTCTTCACGCTCCGTATTTTGGGTAGTGGCATCGCTCGCATGATGTCTACTTATTGGCATTAGGGCACCGTGTCCTGTACATCCAGGCTGATGACGTCCCCTTGAGGAAACTCATAAAGGATTGTCTTACTAAACCCTGCAGGTGAATTTAATCCGTACGACAACGAGGTTGAGTGGTACTACTCAAAGGAATTATAGAGATTAATTATTTAAAGAAGTCAGAAGCTTTAATAATTAATGGACGTGCGATATATTTAACACGGGGAATTATAAAGTCTAATAGAAGCCCTGATTCAGTTTGGGATAGGACGTGAGTGCAACATTAATTATCTAGTGGAATGAATTAATGTTCTCGGGCCAAATTATATGTTCTGGGCTGAACATAAGAGTATTTGGGCCTGTAAGAAGCCCAAGCCCTATACCTTCTAATGGATCCCTAGTCTGGCCCATGAAACTTATGGAAATTATAAATAGGAGCCTCAATTCAGTTTTGAAACCCTAGCACACACGAAATTAAGAAAAACGGCTAGGGTTTCAAGGAGACGAAACTGAGGCACCTTCTCCACGTTTGATAGCGCGCCGTCCACCCGGTGTTCGAGCGAGGTTGGGAGACAGGCTAGAAGATCCGTAGATTGGAATCAACGTCTCGATCTTCAAGGGTAACAAATCTAAATTCTGCTTTAGATGCATGTTTAGGTTTTAATTCGTTATTTATACGTTTGGCATCCGACAACGATCCCGGTGATGGACCGCCTTCGCCGGCGCGTTCCAGCAATTGGTATCAGAGCCTGGATTCGTAGATTGTTGGCTCTGCCTGAAACGTACTATTGTATGATTCAATTTTTTTTGTTGTTTCATGTATGGATTCGTTTCTGTCATTTATTATTTAAGGTTTTTATTCTATCGCAACCCTTGTGTGATTTTGTAATCGTTTTTCCCACCAGATAATAAGTGTGGGTAGTATAGGATTTTTTCATAGATCACTGTAGTAGGGCTTTGCTCGTTTATATTGTATTTTTTGATCGTGAGAATGGGCGGTGTCGATGGAAGATCTGAAAACAGTAATCTGAGTTTTTCGGGTTATGGCCTTGGACGGTGAAAACTGTTTTGGCCATAACTTTTGACTCGGGTGACCGTTTTCAGCCCACAAGACCTTTTCGGAAACGTCTCGACGAGATCTACAGGAGTCCCAGCTACGCCAAGATGACGAGTGGCGAGGCCTAATTCAAAAGCCTTGATGAAGTTTTCTGCCAGTTTTTGTCGGTGGACGAGAATTCGAGGTTTTTTGTATTGCGTGAGAGGCCGATGCGAGACATCCGTCCGCGCCACTGTTTTTTTTTTTTATCATTGTAATAGCTTATAGTAGGCTGTTTTTGATAGGTTTTCAAGGGGTTGCGATAGATGTGCATTTATTTATTTTTGCCTATGTTTATCGCATCTTGTATTGTTATGGCATGCATGTGTTAATTTTTGTTAATTTGCTATGCCAATGAATAATCTTCATGTTAAAATGACTAAGTGAGATAATTGAATTTTAATTAATTTATAGGCCTCCACAATTGGTCTTTAAGTAAGGTGTATGTTGCTCGTGGGACCTTGGGAGTCTTCCCCTAACGGGTGCAACATTCACGAGCTTATTAGTTAAGACTTCTAATAAAACTGTTTTAATCTTTAGATGAAGTGTGTGATCTTCCCTAACGGATGTGTCATCCATGAGTTCATCAGTAAAGAATAATTCAAGATAACTGTTGTTAAATTGTGGTCATCACTTAGATGTGAATTTTAATATAACCCCCCAATGGGGTCACTGTTCTAGTTCACATGGCCAGTTAAAGTTCGACTGTTAATTTCATTCGTCATAAGGATAAGTTGACGTGATATTGAAATTAAAGACTAAATGTCTGGTCGATGAATACATGTGTAAACGACCACCCTAACGTGGCTTGCATATGTGTTTGTTGGGCTGTTGGAGGTTGTGTTGAATATTGGTTTTGAAGGTTTCCAATGTTTTATGCTTCAAACTTATGTGATTTATTGCTTGCATTTTATTTATTTCAGATACATTATGGTGACATTCAACCCACTTATGGTTATCTTAAATCAAAATAAGCTTATTGGTCAAAATTACTTGGATTGGAAAAGAAATTTGGACATTGTCCTAGTTGCTGATGAGTACAAGTTTGTGCTCGATACACCTGCTCCTGCCCCTTTGGGAGCCGAATCTACTGAAGAGCAAAGGGAGGCTCATAAGAAGTGGCACAAGGCTGATGATATGGCTCGTTGTTACATTTTGGCCTCGATGTCAAATGTTTTACAACAGCAGCATCAAACTATGCCTAGTGCCGCAGCTATGATGTTGAGCCTCAAAGAGCTTTTTGGTGAGAAAGATAGGGCTACCCGCTTTGAGGCTATGAGGAAGATCATGTCAACCTCTATGCCAGAGGGAGCGTCCGTGAGGGACCACGGTCTCAAGATGATGGAATATCTGAATGAGATTGAGGTCCTCGGAGGGTTAATCGATAATGATACCAAGATCGATATGATCCTACACTCGCTCCCAAAGTCTTTTGAGAACTTCCGTGTAAACGCAATCATGAGTAAGAAGGATTATACTTTAACCGAGCTTCTTACATAATTGGTCGCGATGGAGGGTCTCATGGGTAAACGACCACAGGCCAATGTTACTGTTCAGGCTGGACCTTCTTCGTCTAATGGCAAGAAGAAGAAAAAGCCTTTACAGAAAAAGAGTGGTGGTGAAAGCAGTGGGAGCAAGAAACTAGCGCCTTCTGGTGGCGTGAAAAAGCCGAAGGGCAAATGTTTCAAGTGCAACAAGACGGGACATTGGAAGTCTGATTGTCCTCTCCTGAAAAAGGACAACTCTGGTACGTCTCTCGCTTTAGTTGTTGAAACATGTTTTGCGGCTTGTTCTGCCTTTTCTTGGGTAGTAGATACAGGAGCCACTGACCATGTTTGTTACACCTTGCAGGGGTTTCTGCAGACAAGGGAACTGAGTGAGGGCGAGATTACTATTAGTTTGGGCAATGCTGCGATAATATCAGTGGTTGCAGTGGGAGACGTGCACTTATGTTTTTCTAATTCTGTTTTAGTATTAAAGAACGTTTTATACGTGCCGAATTTTCGGAGAAATTTAATTTCTGTTTCGAAGTTGTTTTTGGATGGATGCTCAGTTGTTTTTAATGACAATGTTGTTATTATGAGAAATGACTCTTTAATCTGTTCTGGCACGTTAGAAAACAATCTTTATACTATTACGCGTGCATATCATACTGTGACTGAAGCTCATTCATCATCATCATTAAATAAGAGAAAGGAACCTTCTAAGTTGAATCAAACATACCTTTGGCATCTAAGATTGGGTCATGTCAACCTAAGAAGGATTCAAAGACTAGTAAGTAGTGGGTTTTTGGAGTCTCTCCAAGTGGAACCATTCTCAGTCTGCGAATCCTGTTTGGAAGGCAAGATGACCTCGAGGCCTTTAAAGGCCAAGGGTAATAGGGCTAATGATGTGTTGGAATTGATTCACTCTGATTTGTGTGGGCCTATGACTGTTCAAGCTAGAGGAGGCTTTGAGTACTTCGTCACTTTCATTGACGATTACTCAAGATATGGATACATCTACCTGATGCGCCACAAGTCTGAATGCTTTGGCAAGTTCAAAGAATTTAAGGCAGAAGTGGAGAACCGTCATGGTAAGAGTATCAAGTCACTGCGTTCTGATCGTGGTGGCGAGTACCTTAGCAATGAATTTAGGCAATACTTATTAGATAACGGGATTAGATCCCAGCTCTCCGCGCCTGGTACTCCGCAACAGAATGGCGTGGCTGAGAGAAGGAATAGGACTCTATTAGATATGGTGAGATCGATGATGAGTTATGCTTCATTACCTACCTCTTTTTGGGGTTATGCCTTGGAAACATCAGCGTACCTTCTAAATTATGTACCTTCTAAAGTGGTTCCAAAAACCCCGATTAAATTGTGGTCTGGGCGAAAGCCTAGTCTAAACCACATTCGGATTTGGAGTTGTCCAGCACATGTGCTGAACAAGGAAGCTGATAAGTTAGCACCTAGAACTGAAGTACGGTTTTTTGTAGGATACCCTAAGGGAACGAGAGGTGGTTATTTTTATAGTCCTAATGATCAGAGGGTGGTGGTGAGTACCAATGCCCGATTTTTAGAAGAAGACTATATGAATGAGCATAAGTCCAATACTGAGATCATTCTAAATGAGTTGAGAGGAGACAATGGCACACCGAGTGTGCAAGGGGAAATACCACAAGAGACTGCACAACGTGGCGACTCTAATGAACCTTTGTATACATTGCCTCGTCGTAGTGGGAGGTTTGTTCGCCAACCTGATCGTTTCATGTTTGTGGGAGAGTCTATGGACTTGATTCCAAGCGATGAACATGATGATAACGACCCCTGGACATACAAAGAGGCAATCAAAGACAAAGATGCAGAGTTTTGGCACAAGTCCATGGATTCAGAAATTGAATCTATGGATGCTATGGAAGTGTATGACCTAAGTGAACTTCCCACGACAAGAAAGCCGTTGGGTGTAAGTGGGTCTACAGACGTAAGAGAGGGTCTGATGGGCAGATTACTGCTTTTAAGGCACGGTTGGTGGCAAAGGGTTTTACCTAGAAAGAAGGAATCGACTATGACGAGACCTTCTCACCAGTAGCCATGCTAAAATCGATCCGGATTCTCTTATCCATAGCTAATCACATGAACTATGAGATTTGACAAATGGATGTCAAGACAGCTTTCTTTAATGGAAATTTGGATAAGGACATCTATATGCAGCAACCCGAGGGTTATGTGAAGAAAGGCCAAGAGCATCTAGTCTGGAAGTTGAAAAAGTCTCTTTATGGGCTAAAACAAGCTTCCAGGTCTTGGAACATTCGTTTTGACGAGGTGATCAAATATTTTGGATTTGAACAATGTCAAAATGAAAGTTGTGTGTACAAAAAGAGTGACGGAGACGTAGTGGTATTCTTAGTACTATACGTAGATGATATTCTTCTTATTAGCAACAATGTGAAAGTATTATCAGACGTAAAGGTGTGGCTTTCAGAACAGTTTCAAATGAAGGATATGGGAGAAGCATCGTACATTCTTGGTATTAAGGTCACTCGTGATCGAAAAAAGAGAATGTTGTGTTTATCTCAAGCGTCTTACATTGATACTGTGATTGCTCGTTTTGGCATGCAGAATTCCAAGAAGGGTGTGCTACCTTTCAGACATGGAGTCCCTCTATCTAAAGATATGTGTCCTAAGACACAGAAGGAGATAGAGGAGATGGCTAAGGTTCCTTATGCTTCGGCTGTAGGAAGCCTTATGTATGCGATGCTGTGTACGAGGCCTGATATTTGCTATGCAGTCGGCATGGTAGCAAGATATCAGTCTAACCCTGGTCAAGGACACTGGACTGCTGTTAAGCATATTCTCAAGTACTTGAAAAAGACTCGAGATTATATGCTAGTATACCAGTCAAATAGTTTGATTCCTTTGGGTTATACCGATTCAGATTTCCAAGCTGATCGAGATGAACGGAAGTCAACCTCGGGTTATGTGTTTATGCTGGGAGGCGCAGCCATATCTTGGAGAAGTGTGAAGCAGAAATGCATCGCGGACTCCACTATGGAAGCCGAGTACGTAGCTGCCTCAGAGGCTGCAAAGGAGGCTGTCTGGCTGCGTAATTTCTTTCTGGAATTAGGGGTATCTCAGAGTATGCCGATGTGTATCACTGTTTATTGTGATAACGCGGGTGCAGTGGCAAACTCGAAAGAACCTAGAGCCCATAGAGCAAGTAAACACATAGAGCGAAAGTACCACATTATACGAGATATCGTAAATCGAGGAGACGTGGCTGTAGCTAAGATTGCGTCGTTGGATAACTTGGCTGATCCTTTCACAAAGACGCTGGCAATAAAAGTCTTTGAGAAACATGTAGAGGGTCTTGGTTTACGATGTATTACAAGCTAGACTTTGAGTATAAGTGGGAGAAATGTTGATGTCTTTATGTGTATACTAAAAGTAAAGCTTTAGTATAAGTGGGAGATTGTTAGTGTATACTGTAAAGCAAACTTTTAGTGGGCTTTTGTGACGTATATTTGATTTCCTTTTTATCTGAAATAAATGGTTTTTCACATTATCGCATTCTTTGTGATTACTTGTATGTCTGCTTATCTTGCATTGTAGACGATGTGGTAGGTTTGTAGTCACACATAAGATCACATTGTCAGTTCCTTGTAAGATATAAAATGTATTCACTACTGAGATAGTTATGGACAAAACTATTGGTTTAAGTTGTAGTGTAAACTTGTTAGTGGTTTGTCTTGGCCATTAGTTTATACTAGTGCGCTGTGGCGTATTGAATGGATCACAGATAAGACATGTTCTTCTGTTCTGACTGTTATGAAGAACTAGAAGTCTTGGTGACTTTTATGATTCTTAACCCTAAGTGTGATATTTAGATGTGTGGGGTGCTTGTTCACTACTTTGATGTACCATAGGTGAGAATCTTGTTAGATTCTTCACGCTCCGTATTTTGGGTAGTGGCATCGCTCGCATGATGTCTACTTATTGGCATTAGGGCACCGTGTCCTGTACATCCAGGATGATGACGTCCCCTTGAGGAAACTCATAAAGGTTTGTCGTACTAAACCCTGCAGGTGGATTTAATCCGTACGACAACGAGGTTGAGTGGTACTACTCAAAGGAATTATAGAGATTAATTATTTAAAGAAGTCAGAAGCTTTAATAATTAATGGACGTGCGATATCTTTAACACGGGGAATTATAAAGTCTAATAGAAGCCCTGATTCGGTTTGGGATAGGACGGGAGTGCAACATTAATTCTCTAGTGGAATGAATTAATGTTCTCGGGCCAAATTATATGTTCTGGGCTGAACATAAGAGTATTTGGGCCTGTAAGAAGCCCAAGCCCTATACCTTCTAATGGATCCCTAGTCTGGCCCATGAAACTTATGGAAATTATAAATAGGAGCCTCAATTCAGTTTTGAAACCCTAGCACACACGAAATTAAGAAAAACGGCTAGGGTTTCAAGGAGACGAAACAGAGGCACCTTCTCCACGTTTGATAGCGCGCCGTCCACCCGGTGTTCGAGCGAGGTTGGGAGACAGGCTAGAAGATCCGTAGATTGGAATCAACGTCTCGATCTTCAAGGGTAACGAATCTAAATTCTGCTTTAGATGCATGTTTAGGTTTTAATTCGTTATTTATACGTTTGGCATCCGACAACGATCCCGGTGATGGACCGCCTTCGCCGGCGCGTTCCAGCAGCCTCTACAGAACAAGTCCCTGAAAAGAGGATGACAAGGAAAAGAAAGGCAGATGAACAAGCAGATGAGCAAGCTCAGAAGTCAAGCAAGAAGTCAGCTCCAGCAGAGCCTACTGCAGAAGAGAAAGAGGCTTTAGAGCTGAAGAAAAGAAAAGAGCTTGAAGCTCAAGAGCTTAAGCAGAAGAAGCTAAAAGATGCGAAAGCAGTCAAAGCCAAATTTGACAGGAAGATAGCCAAACTAAGGAAAGCTCTCAAGGACAAAGCATTGAAAGAAAATACTCTGGCACAGAAAGACAAGGTCCTGGTGTTTAGCCCTTCAAGATGAGCTACCAAGGTGGTACCCTCTGAAGAAGAAGTGGCAAATTCAACACCACATTGTAAGAAAATTTGGCCCTCTCCCAACCTATGAAGATGAATTCTTCCAGTTCAATCAGTTCATGAACATTGAAGATCAAGAGTTCTGGAAAGAAGTAGTCAAGACTGCCAAAGAACTTGACAACTGCAGAATCCTAACTCCAGAAGAACCTAAATGGGATCCTCCCACTCTGAGCTCCGGAAGGACAGACTTGATTGAAGTCAAATTCCTTGAACTTTGCAACATGAAGACAAATTCTTGAAAGTGACATGTCCTTGATTTGGGAAGTAAACGGCTTGTAGCTCTTTGTTTTGACTTTGATGCACTCTTCCCAATGTCTGATTTGAATCTTCAGTAGACAAACAATGGACATTGCTTCTGATCATTGGTTCTATGATAAGGACAACTTTTCTTATCATCAGGACAGATCTGCTTATCACCTGCAGCTGACTTATCCTATCAGCAGTGTTGGCTAGCTCCTCTCAGATGAGTTGGCCCCTTGTCTTCACTGATCATAGTTGATAGCTTCTAAGCATCCATTATTTCATATCAGTGGACTTGACCCCTTCAGCACAGTTGTCTCTTGCCTTAGACTTATTTCAACACTTTAGTATTAAGTGTGTTGATCAAACTCTGTTGTACAACTCATCTGATCTTCATTGTATGCATGTCACTAGACTTGGTCTAACTGATGTAATCTTCTGAATTGATCATCAGGGATGTTGTCTGTTTACTGACCTGACTTGATCATCAGCATAGTTGGGCTTTTTGTACATCAGCAGTGTTGGGATCAACTTGATTCTGAGCCTTGAGGAACTTGATTCTTGCAATCTCTTAAGCTTGTGTTCCCCCTCAACTTATACATCTAAAGCATCTATGAGCTGCCTAACATATCAACTTCTCAACTAGCCTGATCTATATGTTCCAACATTTCTAAAACATATTTATTCAGTTTGACTTATCTAATTGGCATGTCTTAAGGGGTTATGGTATCTTAATCAAAATCTCATTTTATTCGCAACAATTTCCCCCTTTTGATGATGCCAAAACCATTACAAAGGTGACTTTACTCTATACTATTACACTTATCTTCAGTAGAGATGCCTAAGGTCAAATTTCCTGAAAGAAAATGTTAGTACAGTCACAGTTTAAGTGCATATAGGTTAAGTCAGGCAAGTTGAGACAATGAGAAATTATCTCTTCAAACAAAAATGTTTAACTATCATTCATATATCATTTGAGCATTACAAAGCATGTTGATAGTCAAATTAGCCAATCAGAGCATGTGATCAGAGCATATGATAAAATCATAGATACATAATTTTCAGCAGCAAAGAGCAATGAGAACAAGGAAACTTAGCAGTTTCAGAGGTCATCTTCAGGAGGTGGCACCATCCCATACTGTTCCCAAACTCTCTTCTTCAGATCTATGACCTCCTTGTTTGTTCCCTTGGGTCCAACCTTCAGTTTCTCCATCTTGAGAATTTCAATAAACTCCTGAAGGATCTTTTGCTGATCAATGTAGCCTCCTTATCCAAACTTTGGGGGCATGTAGATGATGGGACCAGGAGCTTTGAATTCTACTCTTGCTATATCTGCAGCAGCAAAGAGTTTCTAGTAAAGCTCCCTATGATTATCATACATAAACTGAGTGAAGATGCATTCAATATCTTCATCTAGCCATCTGCCTATGATATAAAAGTCATAAACAAATTCTCTTTTTGCTTCCTCCCATTCATCATTTAGCTGGATTGGGACCCATTTGTCAAGATGGGGATACTTTGTGTCCATCCTGATCAGCAACTGTGGGTTAAGCTTTGTGTAAGAATCCTTCTTTCTCCTTGGCTTCTGAAATTTTCTCTTCTCAAATCTCTGGCTCTGTTAGCTTCCATCAGTGCTTCCATCTTTTGTTGTGCTCTCATCATGGACAATTTCTGCTGAGTCTCTACATCCTTTCCAAAGCCTTCTTCAAACAACTTAGAAGGGTCATCAGCTAAGATTGGAATCTTCTTCTTCTCAGGGAACTTGGCCACTTCAACTTCTTCTGCAATCTTTCTCTTCTTTTGAGTAGGCTCTTCATCAATTCTGATCTCAATAGGCAAGTCCAGGCTGTTTGGAAAATCAATGAAGGTTTCTTCTTTTCTCTTGTTCTTCTTTGTTTTCTTCACCTTCCCCCTGACTTAGACATCTTCAGCATCTTTGTCCAAGCCTGCTGACACTCCACCTGGCCTTTGCTGCCATCTAGCACTTTCTTCCAGAACTGAGGCCATAGAGTTTTTAAAGGCAATGCCTAATTGCTCTTCTTCATCAAGATCCTTTGTGTACATCACTTTCTTGCCTTTCCCTTCCTTTTCAGGCTCTTGCTCTGTTCCTTTGCTGCCTTCACCAATCTTCAAGGCACCTTTGGGTCTAGCTCTTTCCCTTTCCCCCTTTTTGGCAACATCAAAGCATTAGGGCTTAAGGTCACTCATTGTAGTTGTTGGGATATAAATTCACCCTAAGCCCCACTTGATGTTAGAATAGTTTTGATGGCCAAAACACTTAGAGTTTATAAATGTAATAGGATCAGCTGACTTGTATAGAACAGCTTAGACTAGTCTTGTGTGATCAACTGTATTGATAGCAGCTGATCAGCACAGTCATGGCTTACATGCCTATCCTCAAGATGAGAAGAGTAGAAGACATGAAGACTAGAAGATCCTTGAAGACCAGATATGTTAAGGTGCTTGTATACCTACTTATCTGATGGAGTCCCAGATTGAAGATGGCCTAAAGCAGTACAAAGAATTTCCAGATCAGAAGAGTAGTACTCGTCTGATATCAGAAGTCAGAAGACCTAAGGCCAGAAGAGCAGTCAGAAGACTAGAAGTACAGATCAGAAGACTATGTGCTTTTCCAGGACTCGGCTGATTCCAAAGTCATCTTGCAATTTAAACGAAGACCTACCTTATTTAGAAGATTGACATGATCCCAGGATTGAAGCAATCAAGCGGCTGGAATCAAGGAATCAAGCTATTATGGGAAGATTGCTCAAACGGCTAGTCAACTCCAACGGCTAGTTGCACTCAATCTCCATTATAAATACAAGAGGATGAACACAGAAGCAACACAAGAGAGAATTCACAAGCTAAGCAAGCCATCAAGCAAAAAGCCACATTGTTCTAAGAATTCTCCAAGAGCCAGAAATTCATTAGATTATCTATAGCTCTTAGTGCTTCCTATCCAACCCTTAAGAACCTGAAACTTATTCATATTGTATATCAGTTGTTTTAGGCATAGTGGTTAAGCAAATTATAAGCTTGAACCATTAGTTGGATACATCTCAAAAACCCCAAACCCTCACCGAAAGGTTTAAGTTTTTGAAACCCCTCAAAGTGCAAGTGCTTACAATCACTTGTGGAGACCGCAGCTGTTAGGACGGCTCAGATCTCAAAGTCCTAACCTTGGGACTATAAAGGACAAGTCCCTTGTAATTTGTGGAAATTAAAGGGATTAAACATCACGTTAGGACGTGAGAGTGGACGTAGGATCGTATATCCGAACCACTATAAATCCGGTGTTATTTACTTTCTGCACTTTACATTTCTGCTTTTACATTCATTATCATATAGTGCATACTGTGATTTCAACATTCTTCAAAAAGGGCCATAACTTTCAAACCAGCATGAGCTGAGTAATTTCACAAAGTAAAACAAGTTACAAGAACGAGCCTAAACCAGGGCCACCATATTTCCGCATATAACCTCTTCAGTCAGATCACTATAGTCATCTGGACCAGCAGACTTGCAGTCCAGTTGACATAGCAATCAGAAGAGGTTCCCAACTCTGTTTGAAAAAGTTTTAAAGTCTATTCACCCCTCCCCTCTAGACTTTAATCCCATTCACTACTCGTTCAGGGACCAACAAGTGGTATCAGAGCAGTGGTTCTAACGGACTACTGTCTCTAGATTATCAGAAGACTTGAGGGAGTCTTTCTGTAGTCCTCTTGAACAGATCTTTTTGGAAAACTTGTTTTCGAAAACTCATACAGCATGAGTGCTAATATGCGTAAGTTGCCTAAGTTTTCAGTTGAGGATTATGATTACTGGAAGATCAGGATGAGGAAGAATCTCACATCAGTCCATTACAAGATGTGGTCTGTAATCACAGAAGGCCCGATCACCATCATGACAGTCAACACTGCAAATGGTGATCCAGAAGTCCCAGTTGGAGAACTGGTTCCCAAGCCCATGAAGGACCTCACACCAGAAGAGATGAAGCAATCAAGTCTTGATAGCATTGCTCAAGATTACATAATGCAAACTCTTCCAAATGAGTACATTGCAAAAGTAATCCATTGTGAGTCAGCCAGAGAGATGTGGGAGGCATTGGCACTTCTTTGTGAAGGAACTGAGCTGATCAAAGAATCCAAGTTGTCTACCGCAGTCAAGAAGTTCGAACACTTCAAGATGCAACCAGAAGAGTCTATTGATCAGTTAGACAACAGATTTACCAAGATCATCAATGAGATAGAATCTCTGGGCAAGAAATACACAAATAGAGAGAAAAATCTAAAGATCTTAGATTCTCTGACCAAGAAATGGAGACTCAAGAAGACCATCATCAAAGATACTCAAGATATCAAGAAGTGGTCTGCTCAAACTCTATTTCAGAACCTGAAAGCACATGAATATGATCTTGAAAGAGAAGAGAACTCAGGAAGTGATGAGCCAACTGCAACCCCATCTACCTCCAAGACTGTAGCCTTCAAGGCAGCCAATACAAAAGCTGCAAGCACCTCATCTGGCAAGACCTCTCTGAAAACAGAAGACTGTGAAGGATCAGACATGAGCCTGAAAGAGAAAATGGCTCTTATGATTAAAAGATTTGAAAGGATGAACACCCTCAACAGTAAATATAGAAAATTCTATAGAAACTACAAAGATAGAAGAGCAAGTTCATCCTCCAGAGGTTCCAGAGAAAGAACACCAGAAAGACATCCTAGAAAGGATGTGGAGTCATCTGACAGCCGAGGATCTAGAAGAAGAGATGCCACTCCTCCAAGGAGAGGCAACTCAAATCAGAAACCTGGATCTTGCTTCAACTGTGGCAAACCAGGACACTATGTCTATGAATGTCCTGAGCTAGATTTGGATGACAAGAAAGAAAGAAGGCCAAGAAGAACCTCAGACAAGAAGGCAATGGTGACTGAAGAATCTGAATACCAAAGTGATGAACTCCCTACGTCACCAGACGATCAAATCTTTTCAGATGATTCAAACGACCTAGCTATGATGGCCATATGAGAAAATGAGGAAAGGAAGGACCTATACAGAAGAGGAGGTCTAGCAGGAGAAACTTGGTACATAGATAGTGGATGCTCAACTCACATGACAGGAACCAAAACCCTGCTGACCAACTACATAGAGAAGAAAGGTCCAAAAGTTTTCTTTGGTGATAACGCGCACGGTAACACAAAAGGATATGGCACCCTTAGAAATGGTGACATTGAGGTACATGACGTATCATATGTAGAAGGTCTTAAGTTTAATCTATTATCTGTTTCTCATTTTTGTGACACTGGTTATTCAGTTAAATTCTCTAAAGATGAATGTCTCATAAGTGATAAAAGAACAAAACAAAACCTTCTAACAGGATCTAGAAAGGGAAGTATGTATCTTGCAAATTGGAACAGCTGTCCTAAGGATACATGCCTGCTTGTGAAGAGCCCTAAAGATGTCAGCTGGCTATGGCACAAACGTCTTAGCCATCTGAACTTTAAGACTATGAACAAGTTAGCAAGGGAATCCTTAGTTGATGGCCTGCCTAATGAACTCTACTATAAAGAACAGGTTTGTGATGCATGTCAACAAGGAAAGCAAACAAAGGTCTCCTTCAAGACCAAGAAGACAGCATCAACCAGCAGAGTTCTTGAATTGCTTCACATGGATCTCTTTGGACCAATCACTCCAACCACTTTAACAGGGAGGAAGTACACTCTTATTGTTGTAGATGATTATTCCAAGTTTACTTGGGTTATCTTCCTATACAAGAAGAGTGAAACACAGCAGAAGCTACCTGAACTATTGAAGAGGATCCAAGTAGAGAAAGGAGAACCAATCGTGAAAATTAGAAGAGACAAAGGCACTGAATTCATCAATTCTTATATAATTGCCTATTGTACTTCTAATGGTATTCAGCACGAGACAAGTGCAGCAAGAACACCCCAACAGAATGGTGTAGCTGAAAGAAGAGTCAGAACACTCAAAGAAGCGGCCAGAACACTCCTTGCTGAATTCTCTACTCCAAAGAAGCTATGGGCAGAAGCCATCAACACAGCTTGTCACACTCAAAACAGGTCAGGTATTCATAAAATACATGAGAAAACTCCATATGAACTGTGGAAAGGAAGAAAACCTAGAGTATCTTACTTTCATATATTTGGTTGCAAGTGTTTCATTCACAACAATGGGAAGAGTAAGTTGAATGCTTTTGATGCCAAAGCAGATGAGGGGATATTCTTAGGATACTCCTCAACTAGCAAAGCATTTAGAGTACTCAACAAACGAACCCTTCTTGTGGAAGAAACACCTCATGTTGTTTTTGATGAATCGTGTGAAAAGAATGCAGTAGAAACAAACTCAGCTGCAGATCAGATGAGACATCTAGTGATCAAGTCCAAACCAGATGAGTTCATTGAAGTCAATGAACCTTTCTCTGAAGAACCAGAGGAAGATAAGCCTCATAGACCTGTCACTAGATCTCAAACTCAAGCAGGACAAGCTGACCAGAATCAAGATGCATCAATCCCAAATGCCAGGGGGAATGATCTCTTTGACACTCAAGATACAGATGATCGAACTAATCAAGTCAACCCTCCTGATGGCACTAGATCAGATGAGGATCCAAACTCATCCAATGCAGATACTCCAGTGAAGCGTACATGGAGGAACAACCATCCATCAAACCTCATCTTAGGAGGAGCAGAATCAGGTGTCAAGACCAGAAGACAACTGAATCAGAACTCCCAATCATCTATGTTCTGCTGGTGTGCTTTCCTGTCCAACATTGAACCAGCTGACATAGAAGAAGCAATGACAGATAGCAATTGGATCACTGCTATGCAAGAAGAACTAAACCAATTCGAAAGAAATGAAGTCTGGGAATTGGTAGATCGTCCTGAAAACCACAATGTAGTAGGAACAAAGTGGGTATTCAAGAACAAGAAGGACGAAAATGATGTGATAACTAGAAATAAGGCAAGGCTAGTTGCAAAAGGATACTCACAATCTGAAGGGATTGACTATGATGAAACTTTTGCACCAGTAGCTAGATTAGAAGCCATTCGACTATTTCTAGCTTATGCATCATATATGGGCTTCAAGGTATATCAAATGGATGTCAAGAGTGCTTTCCTAAATGGTATTCTGATAGAAGAAGTATATGTAGAGCAGCCTCCAGGATTTGAAAAAGGTGATCAAGTATATCGACTGAAGAAGGCTCTCTATGGTCTAAAACAAGCCCCTAGAGCTTGGTATGACACATTGTCACAATTCCTACTTGACAATGGATATACAAAAGGCAAAGTTGATAGAACTCTCTTCAGAATACAAGAAGGAGAAGACATTTTAATGGTACAAATATATGTAGATGACATTATATTTGGATCACCCAATCAAGAAATGTGCAAGAAGTTCTCTGAACTTATGCAAGGAAAATTCGAAATGAGCATGATGGGTGAGATGAATTATTTCCTAGGACTTCAAGTCAAGCAGAGTTCAGAAGGGATCTTCATCAACCAATCCAAGTATACCAAAAGTCTATTAGAAAGATTCAAAGCTCTACAAAGCAAGACTGCAAGGATTCCAATGATGACATCTTTCAAAATGGAACCAGATGAGTCTGGACAGGCAGTTGATCAAGCTGAATATAGAGCACTGATTGGATCTCTACTATACCTTACAGCCAGCAGACCAGATATAACATTTGCTGTAGGAGTATGTGCTAGGTTTCAAGCAAACCCAAAGCAAAGTCATCTAGAAGCAGCAAGGAAGATTCTCAAGTACCTAAAAGGAACAGTCAACCTAGGACTATGGTACCCTGCTGATGACAATCTAGAATTGAGTGGCTATTCTGACTCAGACTTTGGAGGATGCAGAATTGATAGGAAGTCCACATCAGGAACCTGTCAATTTCTAGGAAACAAGCTAATATCATGGTTCTCTAAGAAGCAAACCTCAGTTGCAACCTCCACCACTGAAGCAGAATACATGGCAGCTGGTAGTTGTTGTAGTCAGCTGCTCTGGCTAGTTCAACAACTCAAGGATTACAATGTAGAGGCAAGAGAAGTCCCTATTTATTGTGATAGCAGCAGCGCCATTGCCATCACTCAAAATCCAGTCCTCCACACAAGGTGCAAGCATGTCGACATTCGACACCACTTCATAAGAGATCACCTTGAAAAGAAGGACATCAAGATGGAGAAAATTCACACAGATATCCAAAGAGCAGACATCTTGACTAAGCCCCTAGCTGAAGAAAGGTTCAAGACCTTATGTTACAGCTTAGGACTTCTGGATCCAAGCACATGAAGAAGGAAAGATCAGCTGAAAACCTCATCTGACACAAGTGCAGAAGACTAGGAGAATCAGATGAGGTGAATAGACACCCTCATCTTCAGGTAAGTTCTTTCCCAATGAAGACAGATAGAGCTGAGGAAAAACATAGAGTTATCTAATCAAGGGGGAATCAATGATATCTTAAGAATCCTTGATGAAATACTCTAATATCTGCATTGCATAATATACATATACATATATATATATAGCAGACTTGAACAAAGTTATTTGATCTCTTTACTCTAAGCAATGTATAACTATGTATGTTAATAAACTATTCTTCATAAAATACTTTATTCATATACATAAATACAGTATACTACTGAGTCATACTTGGCTGGATTAATACACCATCCTCACCGACTCAACAGTATGCATGCACAGTACGGATTTCAAATAACTCATGGTCAAAATTTATAATTTCTGCATTCCATTAGATAAGTCTGAATATCTTTAAATGTGCACCCTTGGATCAAGAAACTCACTGCTGATCTTAAGAAATCACTTTTCAGAAATTCAGACCTATCACCTCTATAGTTTTGTCATCTTTCTCTCCAATACCTCTTTTCTACCCCTATAAAAGGAGAAGTTATGAGAACACCTAAGAACACAAAACATCTAACACTTTTCTTGTTTCAGGTATGGAGACAATTGAAAGAAGAGATGGAACGGAGATCATTCTTCAACCAAAATCTTGGGTGAAGGAAATGAAGATTTGTCCAGAAAATGAAGATGATGCAGATCCATATACATGGCTTACTCAACATGAGTATGTTCATGAAAGCTAAAGGAAGAAGAGACGTTCTTGTTGAAAGCTAAAGGAGGAAGAGATGCAGAGGACAAAGTAGCAAGCAAGCAGAGCTTCTTCTCCAGAAAGAAGTTCTACATGAAGAACTTATTATCAAAAGCTACTATGTCTAAACAGAACATGAAGGCTGCGTCCATGGCCCTCTCTTCAACTCCATTGAAGCACCCCTCAACCTTCCTTCCCTTTCTAGAGAAGCGAAGAAATTCAACAAGAGCACATTAGATGCTACATCCCATCTGATGATGAGGAACATCCGATGGTGAGAAACATTTAAATCAGTGGGACTATGTCTAGAGCAGCTCCACTTGATTTAAAGAAGGAGTTGAAAGATCCATCAAACCAGGTTGGATCATCACTCACAATAAAGCTGGAAGGATCCATCCAGGTTGGATCATCACAGCAAACACCGTTTCCTCTACTCAGCTGATCAGAAGACCAACTCAGCTGACCAGAAGACTTTTCAAAGACAATCAGCAGACATCTTGAAGAACTCAGAAGACCTCACTCTGCTGATCAAATCACAACAAATTTAGAGTATAATGACTAGTCTTGATCATGTAATTCATTCTAGAGTTATTCCTGAATGTAATTAAACAAATTGGCTTATATAAGGAATGCAATTTTCTTATAGAAAACGGCCTTGATGATCAATTCTTACCTTAAATTAGTCTCAACGGCTATTTTTGGTAATGATGTCATTAATACTCAAGTACCATATTGCCAGCAAATCAACAATTGCCAAATGGCATAACCAGCCGGCAAATTTAAGAAATCAAAGAAGGAAATCTTGGGCTCTACTCCAAATTCAAACGCAAATCTGACCGTTAGATCAAATTTTCTGGAGTATATATTCACACCCCTAAAACCTATTCCAATCCCTGTCGCTCATATTACTCAATCAATCACATTACTCTCTCTCTCGTTCTGCAAATTTCTTCCAAGCCTTCAAACCCTAACACTCAGACTCCACTATGGCAATCATTGAAATTTACGACGAGAAGACAAAGAATACTGGCACCTTGGATGCTGCAAAGTGGTCCAAGGAAGGGAAGATCTTTACGGAGAATGCTCTGTTCTTCAAAGGCAAACACTCAGATGAGAACAAGGAGATATTGCTTCGGTGCGTCAATCTTAAACTCAGAGACTTTCTGGAAGCAGCTCCAACTAATGTCTATGAACAAGACGTTCTGACATTCTATGCAAACGCCGTGATGAAGGGTTCTCATGTTGAAAGTGTCATGAATGGACACAAAGTCAAGGTTACAAGGGAAATTCTTCAGGAATTGTTTGGCCTGTCAAGGGGGAAAATAAATATCTCCAACTACATCATGAATAGAGAAAAGGAGTATATGGAGATGTTTACTGGTGGAAGAATCAAGGCTACTGATGCAACTGGACTCAAGAAATCCCAACTTGAACCAAAATTCCAAACCTTGTTGGATATTGCAGGAAAAATGTTACTTGGTAACACATTTAGTCATGATGCTGTTACTACTTTAAAGGTTCGAGTAATGGCTGCAATCTGGGATCAGATCGATGGAGACTGGCAAGGACTATTCTTAGAAAGAATTGCTCTTGAGGCAAAGAAAGTCACTTTGGACTTACAATCGAAGGTATGGAAGGTAGCAGCCACAGTCAGCTTTGTCAACAAGCTGAGCATCATCCTTCCAGATATTCTCCCAAAGAAGTACAAGATGGGACCTCATAAGACCTTTCACATCTCCAAATATTATTTGAGAAAGGAAGCTCTTGCTGAGGCAGAAAGGTTAAAAGAAGAAAAGAGGAAGCTGTTGGCTGAGAAGGCAGCACAAGAGTCTGATCATGACTCTGCTGAAGAAGAAGAGGAGCCAACCAAAGAAGAGGCTCAGACGAAGGCTGCTGAGGATGATGATGATGACAATCAGACCTTAGCACAAAGACGATATCTAATCAGATCTGGGCTCATCTCCCCATCTGATTCAGATGTCACTCCCACTGCCTCTCCCTTGAAGAAGGCAGGTACCTCTAAACCCTCTCCCTCTTTTACTCCTTCTAAATTATCAAAGGGTCAGAAGAGAAAGAAGAATAATTCTTCTTCCAACAAAAAGTCCAAGAAATCGAGGCTTCCTACTCCCATTCTAATAGCCCCGATTGCATCCTTCAACCCTTCTGATGATTCCAACCCATCTGATCACTCAAACACTGATATCCAAATCCCTGCTGATACTCACACAGCAGAGGAACAAGCTCCACCTACCTCAACCCCTGAAACCCTATTGCCTAACCTTGCTGATATTCAAGATCCAAGTGTTCAAACTTCTACTGATTTTCATGAAGATACTATACCAGACCAGCAGACTCAAAACCCTGCTGATGACCAGATCACTGCAGATCAGGAACATATCACTTCCCAAATCCCTGCTGATACTCACACAGCAGAGGAAACTACCCCAAATACTCAAACTCCTACCATCATTGTTTCTTCTGTTCCAGAAGATATGGCACCAGCAGACCTTGCTCAAGCTGGCCCCTCTAAACCTCAATCCAGAATGGTCCACTATCCTATGTGCACAAGGGAGAAGATAATGCGGATGAAGATAGCAAATCTGCTCAAGTCTACTATTCCTGGTATTGATGAGGAATCAGTTCAGTTCGAACAAATTCTCAGAATCTGCACATGGATTGAACTCAGGAGAGATGATGTGGATGACCTTATTGAAGTCATGGAAGGAATGGGAGGAAAAGCTAATTTCCTCGACTGGGAAATGGAACAAAAAGAAGTCGCTCAAGTTACATCTTTTGTTCAACTGCTGCCCGAAGAAGCCTTTACAGCAGTATGCCACAGAATTCTAGGAATTCCACCTAATGATGCCTCTATCCCAGAAGGCATATCAGGTCAACAGACAGATGGCACAGCAAAAATGAATGACTCAGCTGCGTCTGTTCCTGCGGAAGACTCAGCTGAACCAGCTGACAGAACCGAGATTGAAAAAGAAGTAATCACTATTCCTGATCACTTCATGCCTAAGGATACTCTACCTCACTTCATTGACAAAGGAGACACCATCATGTCCCACCTGGTTAAGGCCACTACCTCATTTCTCAATGAAGAGTACCTTTCAGCTGAAGAAAGAGGCAAAGCCCTGACAGTCCATCCAAAGCCTCAAGGTACAGCCTCAACTTCTACTCCAACAGTTGACTATACAGCAGAAATATGCTCACAGGTCAAGACTGCTATAGACCTACACTTTGAAAAGGGTTTAGGCCTACAGCTTGGAAGATATGTTGAAAAGGCAGTCAAGGAGCAGAGAACTCGCCTTCATAACCAGATCATTGACATTGAAGACAAGTTTGGAGAATCTCTTCACGATCAGATAAGTGAGTATCTGACCAGCATTCTGAAGATGGCAGGTGACCATTCCACCAGGTTTGCTGATCTCTACACCAATGAGGTCAACCGCATGGAAAACACCTACAAGCAAAGAATTGAAGATGCTGAAGCAAGAGCTACTGAAGGTCGAGCTCTTCTCCAATCAGCTACAGCAGAGAATGAAACACTTCGGATTCAGCTGCAGGAGACAGCAACCAGACTGGAAGCAATTACAGCTAAACTAGAAGCTGCCTCCTCCTCCAACTCTCATGCTCAGATTCTAGACCATAGCATCACTCATCTGACTCATGTTGGCAGAGTCAACGCCATGGCTCTTAAACAATCTCTTAGGGTGGAGATTCTGAATGCCATGAAGCCTTTTGCGGCTGCGCTTGCTGAAGCCAAAAAGGGGGAAGATGTATTGATAAAAGCTCTTGAGAAGACTACTGCACAACAAGCTGTAATGGTAGTATCTCAAGATGAGCTGAATGAAACCTTGGGTGATTTATCAAGCAAAATCAAGAGCAAGAAAGGCAAAGGCAAAGAAATTGCTCAAGAAGACATCCAAGCTCCCACTCAAGCAACTGCCAAAAGTCTGCAGATCACTGCCTCTACAGAACAAGTTTCCGAGAAAAGAATGACTAGGAAAAGGAAGGCAGATGAGCAAGCAGATGAGCAAGCTCAGAAGTCAACTCCAGCAGAGCCTACTGCAGAAGAGAAAGAGGCTTTAGAGTTGAAGAAAAGAAAAGAGCTTGAAGCTCAAGAGCTTAAACAAAAGAAGCTAAAAGATGCGAAAGCAGTCAAAGCCAAATTTGACAGGAAGATAGCCAAACTCAGGAAAGCTCTCAAGGAGAAAGCACTGAAAGAAAATGCTCTGGCACAGAAAGATAAAGTTCTGGTGTTTGATAGCAACTATGTGGACTATCTAGCCCTTCAAGATGAGCTACCAAGGTGGTACCCTCTGAAGAAGAAATGGCAAATTCAACACCACATTGTAAGAAAATTTGGCCCTCTCCCAACCTATGAAGATGAATTCTTCCAGTTCAATCAATTCATGAACATTGAAGATCCAGAGTTCTGGGAAGAAGTAGTCAAGACAGCCAAAGTACTTGACAACTGCAGAATTTTAACTCCTGAAGAACCCAAATGGGATCCTCCCAAACTGGATTCTGGAAGAACAGACTTCATTGAAGTCAAAAGGATCCTAGAGAAGATCTATGAAGAGGAGAATGTTACAGACCTGCAGCACATGGAAGAAGTTCGATCTCGTCTGTACCTTGCCTTCCGCATCTGAAGATCAGAAGACCTGATGAAGAACACTTTCAAAGCTTTAAGAAACTATTACTTGTAAACTGTAAAAGTTCTATATATTCAAGTTTAGTTCTCTTTGCTTTCAAGACAAACTCTCATTGTCTTCATCAGATACTTCAGTTTTTATGAAGTTTATAAACTCTTACCTTATCTTATTAAGAGCATTTATCATATATAGTTTTGGCTTCATCAAAAAGGGGGAAATTGTTGGGATATAAATTCACCCTAAGCCCCACTTGATGTTAGAATAGTTTTGATGGCCAAAACACTTAGAGTTTATAAATGTAATAGGATCAGCTGACTTGTATAGAACAGCTTAGACTAGTCTTGTGTGATCAACTGTATTGATAGCAGCTGATCAGCACAGTCATGGCTTACATGCCTATCCTCAAGATGAGAAGAGTAGAAGACATGAAGACTAGAAGATCCTTGAAGACCAGATATGTTAAGGTGCTTGTATACCTACTTATCTGATGGAGTCCCAGATTGAAGATGGCCTAAAGCAGTACAAAGAATTTCCAGATCAGAAGAGTAGTACTCGTCTGATATCAGAAGTCAGAAGACCTAAGGCCAGAAGAGCAGTCAGAAGACTAGAAGTACAGATCAGAAGACTATGTGCTCTTCCAGGACTCGGCTGATTCCCAAGTCATCTTGCAATTTAAACGAAGACCTACCTTATTTAGAAGATTGACATGATCCCAGGATTGAAGCAATCAAGCGGCTGGAATCAAGGAATCAAGCTATTATGGGAAGATTGCTCAAACGGCTAGTCAACTCCAACGGCTAGTTGCACTCAATCTCCATTATAAATACAAGAGGATGAACACAGAAGCAACACAAGAGAGAATTCACAAGCTAAGCAAGCCATCAAGCAAAAAGCCACATTGTTCTAAGAATTCTCCAAGAGCCAGAAATTCATTAGATTATCTATAGCTCTTAGTGCTTCCTATCCAACCCTTAAGAACCTGAAACTTATTCATATTGTATATCAGTTGTTTTAGGCATAGTGGTTAAGCAAATTATAAGCTTGAACCATTAGTTGGATACATCTCAAAAACCCCAAACCCTCACCGAAAGGTTTAAGTTTTTGAAACCCCTCAAAGTGCAAGTGCTTACAATCACTTGTGGAGACCGCAGCTGTTAGGACGGCTCAGATCTCAAAGTCCTAACCTTGGGACTATAAAGGACAAGACCCTTGTAATTTGTGGAAATTAAAGGGATTAAACATCACGTTAGGACGTGAGAGTGGACGTAGGATCGTATATCCGAACCACTATAAATCCGGTGTTATTTACTTTCTGCACTTTACATTTCTGCTTTTACATTCATTATCATATAGTGCATACTGTGATTTCAAATTCTTCAAAAAGGGCCATAACTTTCAAACCAGCATCAGCTGAGTAATTTCACAAAGTAAAACAAGTTACAAGAACGAGCCTAAACCAGGGCCACCATATTTCCGCATATAACCTCTTCAGTCAGATCACTATAGTCATCTGGACCAGCAGACTTGCAGTCCAGTTGACATAGCAATCAGAAGAGGTTCCCAACTCTGTTTGAAAAAGTTTTAAAGTCTATTCACCCCTCCCCTCTAGACTTTAATCCCATTCACTACTCGTTCAGGGACCAACAGTAGTAGCCAATAAGGATTGGGCCTGATTCAGTAACTTTATCTCTTGAAGGAGGTAAACATCCTCATCATGAATGTTTTGCATCCTGTCACTGCTCATGCTAAGAAAAGCAAGTACAAGCTTCATCTTTTGCTCAACAACCTCCTCCATTGTGGCCTTAACAGTTTTATCAAGGTTGGCCTTGAGAAGCTCAGTGAGGTTGGCCACTGCAGCTTCAGAGATTTTGGCAAGAACTTCTTCAGAGAACTTGGACGATGCTTCCTTCACCATAGCCATTCTCAATTTCTCATCTCTTCAGCCCTTTTCTTCTGAAGGGCACTCTTCTTTCCAATTGCTTGCTTCACAACAAACTTCAGAGCCTTGACAATTTTGTTGTGGTTGTCAAGAAGCAGCTTCTGATCCTTCTTTACAGATTTAGTGAAAGTGTCCATGCTTTTCTTGGCCTTCTGAACTTCAGTAGAGATAGTCTGCAGCCCAGATTCAACTCCACTGATCCTTGCTTCTATTGTGGGTAACACCACATCCTCTGAACCAGTCAGCCTCATCTCCACTAGGGCAAGTGTTCTGCCTTGTTCATCCAAGGCTTCTGAGGTGTGGGCATGAGAAATTCCCACCTGATGGACCATGGTGTCCAACTTTGTTGAATGCTCTTCAACTGCAGCATTGGATAAACCTGCATCAGCTTGAACAGGGGCATCTGTAAACACATCTTTAGCAAAAATTTGGTCAAGTGTCATGCCTACAGAATCTGCAAAGAAAAACTTATTAGGATAATCACCCTCTTCACCCTCAATTTCTTTTTCATAAGGCCCTGACTCATCACCAGCCTTCTTCTCATTTTCAACTATTTTCTTTTATTCTTTCTCATATATGATCTCACAATTATGAAGGGCAGGCCTCCTCTCATCAAAGGATTCTTGAAGTTCAGATTTGACTTCAAGAATAACTTGTCCTTCCTCACTTACTCCACCTCCCTCTTGAGGTGGTACACTCACTATCTTAGTAATAACTACCTCTCTTTCATCCTCATCACTCTCTAGTTTATCAGGACTATTCTCCTTTTCAACTCCATCTCCTAAACCTGCATCCTCTACATCCTCAACAAGATTCATAGAGGGCAATTGTTGGGAGATCATAGTGCTTGGGCATACCAAAGCCACTGAGTCATCCTGAATGGTTAAAAGCTGGTCAGTGTCCAACTCTGCTGACACTGATGAGGTTTTAACCAAACTAGCTTCTCCTTGGGAAGTCTCAACATCATTCAGTTGTGCCTCAGGCTCAATTGAACCATCATGGGCTGATGCATCTTTGACTGTGTTACCATCAATGGTCAACACCTCTGAAGTATTAGAGCCCTTTGTTCTTGCATATGTAAGGTAATGTACCTTACTCACTTGAGGACCAGGAGGTTTGGGGTTTGTGGGATCATCACCATCATCATTAGAACTACTATCAGGATGTTTAACCCCTTTAGCAATTCTCTCCTTCTCTTCAGCGATTTTGTCCTCCACAAGTTTGGCAAAAACAGCTTCATCTGTCAGGAACCTTGTCTTCTGAACACCAGAGAAGTGTAGAAGTTTGTTCTCCTCTCTTTGCCACCAACTAGCACCTTTATCCTGAATGATCTGTGCAATCTCCATGATAGTCTTGTCTTTGACCTCTACTAAGGTTCTAAGATCATGGAAGGTTTTCTGCAATCTGGGGAATTCAGATAGGTTGGGATATAGGTGGTCCACATTTGCTCTTACTACTCCTCTAGGCATACCTTCATAGGTATACTCCTCCTCATCTCCGGTAGACTAGGGACTTTGGGTTATGGGAGTGTTAGAAATGTGTTCAGGAGGGTTGGATTCTGGATTGGGTTCAGGGACATTGGGCTCAGCAATGGTTGTTTCAGGTGCTTTTGAGAGCAATGTTCCTGAAGGGGTTTTACTTAGGGGTGTGGGTTCTAATAGTGCATCTTTAAGAAATATGGAGTATGAAAGTATATTTGAATCAAGAGGAGATTCTAATCTTTAAGAAATATGCCAATAGGTCAATTGGACTTCTTTGAGATGTTCCCTCTGGTGAATATCTCTTGGTAAGATCTAAGGGAACTATGGTTTGGTTTTCAGGGGTTTTATGGGTATCAGGGGAGTTGGGCTCTTGAGTTTCAGGGAGTTTATGGGTTTCAAGGGAGTTGGGCTTTGAAAGATGAGTTTCAGGAATTTTGGATTCAGGAATTCCAGCATTAGGGGAGTTGGTTTTGGACTTAGATTTTGACCCTGATCTGCTCTCAGCTCTACTTTCCTTGAGTGCCTTCCTCAAGGTCTCCTCTTAATGTAGATTCTGCATCTTTTTAGAAGGCTTAACCCTTCTCTTGTTTGGCCTAGAGCTGCCACTCTCCTCCTCTAATTGGACAACTTTCCTGTCCCTTTTCTTAGAAGCAAATTGCTTCTTGCTCTTCTTTACTGCCATTGGGAAATTTTCCCTTAGTTCCTCAGAATCTGATGGCACACTCACCCCTTCTTCAACAACTTTCTCCAATTCTGCTGAAGTGTCGGACTCATCTTCAGATACAATCTGAGGCATCTTTCTTGTCTTGACCACCCTAGCCTTTCTCCTAGGCTTCAACTTTGGCTTCTGCTCCTCCACTTCTTCAGCAGGTTTGGCCACTTGCATTTTCCTCTTTTCGGATTTCTTGGAAAACTTTCTGAACATTATCTTTTGAGCAGGGAGAGGTTTGGCAAAGGTCTGCATTTGGGAATAATGGGAGAACCTCTCTATCAGGAGACTTGCCCTGGTGCAATATCTCAGTTTCCCTTCCATCACCACTTTCATGTGGGCTTTCACCTTAAACTTTGCTTTCTCCTTCATCATTTCCCCCATGATGAAGTCTCTCCAGTTGAACTCGATGCCTTTATCACTAGCATCAATCACAACACCCATTATCCTTATCCTTGGCAAGCTTACTTGCTCAAGGCTGCCAGTATTGCTGAGAATATACTTTTGGTCACCACTTCAAAAAGTGTTAGAAACTCAGGTTTCAAAGTATTCTTGTATTGTGTAGAGGATATTGGACTTGGAGTTTTGAGCCATTCTTGAGCAATCTCCTGTTCTTGCCCAACACCATAGGATTCTGGATTCCTTCCTTCTGAAGGCAATCCAAAAGCATCTTCTAAGTCCTCTTCTGAGAAGTTGATAGAATGTGGGCTCTCATCCTCTTGACCTTCATCAACATAGGTCAATCTGGTATGCACAACTCCTCTAGTTGCCTTACATTTCCATTTCAGAAAGGCAAAGAACTCAGCCATGTATTGCTCAAGGCTTGAGCTTGGTTTGTTCTCCATAAATTTCTGCAAGTCTGCCCTCCTTAGCCATCTTAATGTTAGAGTAACTTCTAGAAGTTCACTCTCAAAGGAAATGATTGGTTCAAATGTAAGGTTGTTTTTGTGGCTAAGGTAGGAAAAACCAATGTCTAACTTCTCATCTGAGAAGTTAACAAGCGTATCTTGTCTAAGTTTAGGAGCCATTGATAAACTGTAAGAAAGCTTGAGAGGGTTTCTGAAAAATTTGGTTAGGGTTTGAGAGTTGTAGGAATGCGTGGGGAAGAATGAAAGGGTTTGGGGTTTCTTAAGAGTTAGAGTATATTCCTAAAGGAATGTATGTCAATGATTTGGTGAGTCTTAAGGCAATTCAACAGTTTACAAATGAGGAAATCAAATATTGGATGACCAGGATTAATTCAGGAGAGTTGGCTAGTTAGTGATCCAACGGCTCAAATTTGATTTCAATGTGTTGGGAATAAAATGAGATATGTTTTGATTCAATACCAAAACCCCCTGAGACATGCCTAAGTCTAAGATGATTATGTTCTAAGCATGTTATAACATATAGAATAAGGCTAGATGAGAAGCTGATATGTTAGGCAGCTCTTAGATGATTAGATGCACAATTTGAGGGAGAACATATGCTTTAAAGAATATCAAGAACAAGTCCCCTTAAGGCTCAAATTCTGGAACAATCACCAAAGCTATTGAAGGCTAAGTATGCTGATCAGAAGAGTAATCTCTGCACAATTAAAACAAGAACAAATGTTCTGAAGCTTAAAGGCCAAGTATGCTGATCAGGAGAGTTGTCCAGGAGAGTTGTCTCAGTACAAATAAACCAGAACAAGTGTTCTGAAGCTTGAAAGCCAACTATGCTGAAGAAGTGAAGACAACTACACCCTAAAAGCCTTCAAGAATGATGCTAAGATCAATTCCAAGAGAAGCAAAGGGAAAAGAGCCAAGTCATCTGAAAAGAGCAAGCCAACTATGCTGATAAGCAAGTATGCTGATAGTGATAAGCAGAGTTGTCCATTTGATAAGGAATGTTGTCCTATCATTGGATAAACCTTCAGAAGCCGTGTCCAAGTCCTAACAAGTGAATCTTAAAGTCAGACATTGGGAAGAGTGCTGCAGAATGAAAACAAAGTCTTAACAGCCGTTTATTACCCAAATGAGGACATGTCACTATCAAGAATCTGTCTTCCAGTTTGAAGAACTCAAGGAAGACATTTATAGCAATTTGGGACTGCCTCTCCAACGGGCAAATCCTCAAATTTGTCTATAAATACAGAAGTGTGAAGACCATTTGAGAGAATCCAACCAACTACCAAACCAACTATCCTACAAGTTAGCAAGTGCTCTCAAGCTTTCAAAGAGACTATCTTAGTCTTCAAACACTTCTTCTAAGCTGAACTTATTGTATATCCATACAAAGCTTAGAGAGATATCCTAATCCTTATACACTAATCTTCATTGTAAAGGATATCTCATTAGTTGGAACCTTACTTCAACCCTTACCCCTTTCAAGTGAGAAAGTGAGAAGGTTGTAGTAGTAGAAGTGGTAGGAGCTGACTGTTGAGAGAAGAACAGTTCAGTTCTGAGTTGAGAAGAGGGTACTAGGACTCTAGACATCCTAGGGATCAATTCACCAAGGAGTGGTGTTCTTGATCAAGTGCACCTTGGCACTATAAAACAAGTTAATTCCAAGAGTGAAGGAATTATCCTGTTAAATCAGGGAAAGTGGATGTATGAGCTTGAGTCTCTGAACCACTATAAACTCTTGTGTTTATTTACTTTCTAAGTACTTTCATACATTCAACACTGCACACAAAACTGATCTTTCAAATGACATATATTCAAAGACTGTGCAAAAACTGTATTGGACAAGTTCCCTGAAAACTGGACTATATTGCTTAAAGTGATTTCAGAACTTAAAGGAGTTTAAACTAAAGGGCCAACCACTAATTCCGCACTTATAACCAACTTAGATACTCATTCAACTAAGTACTCACTAGTGCTTAGTGGCTTGGTTATCTTTGAAAAGGTTATACATCTTCAGCAGAGTTATCCAAGACAATCTTGCTGAACTCAGGGTTGATCAAATTGAGAAAGAATTTGCATACAAGTGTATTCCCCCCCCCCCCATACACTTGTTATATACTCCTTACAGGACCAACAAGTGGTATCAGAGCAGGGGTTCAAGGACCACTGCTTCTGAAAATCCATCTTGATTTTCAAAATCACATATTTGGTGTGGTCACTGAACTGATCTATCTGAAATCCTATTATTTGACTAACATCTTATTCTTAAGCTATGGCCAACAACAATGCTATTCCTAATGATGTTGTTCAAGGAATCAACAATATGGCCACCAATCCAGTCAACCATATATCACATCACAAGTTGCCCATGTTCTCAATTGAGAACTATGACTTCTAGAAGATCAGAATGAGAGTTCATCTTGCATCTCTTCATACTGACATGCTGAGAGTGATTACCAGAGGACCCTATATGTTCACTCAAATCAACCCCAGGTTAAATGAAGATCAAAGAGCTGACATAAGGGAAGAGATCCCTAAAGATGAAGATGATTTCACTGCTGAAGAGAAAAGAAAAGACAACTTGAATTATCTTGCAATGAATACTCTTTATCAAACAATTCCAGATGCAATCATGGGAAGAGTCTACCACTGCACAACAGCCAAAGAAATTTGGGATACTTTTGCTGAAATGTGTGAGGGTATTGAAAAGATAAAGGAGAACAAGCTCCAAGTGGCTGTGCAGAAGTTTGAACAGTTCTCAATGGAGCCAGATGAGTCCATTGATAAGTTTGCTGGTAGATTCACTGATGTGATGAATGAAATCAACTCCTTGGGCAAAGTGTACTCCAGGAGAGAAGTTGGATTGAAAATCCTGAGAAGTCTCACTCAAAAGTGGGATGTATATGCTGTAATGATGCAGAACACCAAGGATCTCTCCTCCATGCCCATGCAACAAATCTTCTCAGAACTCAAAGCATATGAGTTTGACCTCAACAGAAGAAAGCCAGTTGAGGAATCTTCTCTACCAACCAAGGGAGTGGCATTTAAAGCCAAAACTGCTGAACCAGAAATGCAGTCCACTCCAAGATCATCAAAGTTAGTCTCTAAGACTGAAATGAAGGAAGAGATGGCCCTCATGGCTAGGAGGTTTGACAAACTCAACTTAAGGTTTGGTAGATACAAGAAATTCTACCAAGACAACAAATTCAGGAGAAGGTACAACTCCCCTGAAGCACAGACTGAGGACAAAAAGCCTGAAGAGAAAAGATCAGAGGACAAGTACTTTGATAGGAGAAGGTCCAGTAGAGCTGATCCTTCATCATCTAAAAGAAGAGATGTATCCAAGAAGGATGATGATGAAGACTTGTGCTATAATTGCAAGAAGAAAGGGCACTTCCAGTATGACTGCCCTGAATTGAGCTCTACAGAAAGAAGAGAAAGGCAAGAAAAAAGAGACAAAAAGTTCACCAATAGGAAGGCCATGATTGCTGGTGAAGAATCTGATAATGATGGAAGCTTCAACTCTTATGATGGACTATTCTCAAACAGTGATGATGATGATGATGTGTGCAACATGGCCATTGAGGATGATGAGGTATCCACCACTTCTAGCTCACCATCATTTCTATCACAGAACACTAGTGAAGTCAACTTGAAACTTTCCTTTGGGAAGTTGATGGAAGATTTGAATAGGCTGCAAGAATTTCATGACAATTGTGTGAGAGAAAATGAAAGACTTTCAATTGAGCTTTCAAAACCTGCTGAGACAGTAGTTGACATTAAATCTACTAAGTTGTATCAACAAGTCTTGAGAGAGCTTGAGGAAGCAAATCTCAGGATAGTTGACCAACAAGGACAGATTGATGCTCAATTACTTACTCAGAAGAGAAAAGATTTTGAATTAAAAATTCTTCAAGCAAAATTTGAAAACCTCTCACATGAGTATGACATTCTCAAATCAAGTGAAGAGAGCCTGAAATTAAAGATGTCTGCTTTGAACAAATCCTCTAGAGCAATAGAGGAAATTCAAAGTTATCAAAGACCTATGGCTCAAAGAAGTGGATTAGGTTTTGATCCATTTGAATCTTCACCTTGTCTTAGTGTTGCTTCAACAAGTAACACTAAGAAAATCTTTGTCAAGTCAGTGGCACAACAAGCTGAAAATGAAGTAATACAGCCACTGAACAAAGGAAAGGGCAAAATGAATGAAATGCCTACTCAAGTGCTTCAGGAGACTAGGCCCAAACCTAAGGAAATGGCCAAAGTCCCTGAACACAAGAGGAATGTTGGTCAGCAGAGTAGACCCAATGGAAGGGAAACTCTCCTGAACAATGTTCAGAGGAGTTATCCAAGGTATAATTAGCCAAGGCCAACTCTTCTGAGAAAGCCTCAGCTAAATACACCTAAGGACAACTATCCTCAAAGACAGAATAAAATGAGACAACCAAAACCCTTCATGCCAAAGGGTAATGGTCATAAAAATGCCTTTCCTCAAAGATTTCATCAAGCTGCACAAAGAACTCATAAGTTCAGGAGATTTGACAACTCTCCTGAAACTTACAGAGTTAATACTTTCACACACACCTTCCCAAAAGCATTTAAGGGAAATGCTGTGTATATTAATGCACAAGGAAAACAACTTAGCCACCTTGAATCAATCAGGTTAATTAGGCAAGTTTGGGTTCCTAAAGGTACAACTAACCTTTCAGGACCCAAAACTCAAAGGGTACCTAAACCTATCTAATTGCAGGTACCTATGGGCCACAAGAGGATAAGGAGTATGAGCAAAAAGTCAGCATGGTACCTTGACAGTGGATGCTCAAGGCACATGACTGGAAACAAAGAACTCCTCACTGATTTCACTGAAAAAGAAGGCCCAAATGTCACATTTGGAGACAGCTTACAAGCAACAACAAAAGGTTATGGTACTTTGATGATTAGTAACATAAAAGTATCCAATGTGTCTTATGTAGCTGGTCTCAAATATAATCTCCTAAGTATCAGTCAATTATGTGATAAAGGTTTCAATGTTGAGTTTTCAAGTGGAAAATGTTTAATCAAAGATAAGACTCAAAAAACTCTCTTGATTGGAACTAGGAAAGGAAATGTGTATTTTGCAGACTGGGACAAGTCTACTGATGCTGCATGTTTCATTGCTAAGAGCTCTAGTGAACAAAGTTGGTTGTGGCATAAAAGGCTAAACCACCTGAACTTCAAATCAATGAACAAACTTGCTACGAATGCATTAGTTAAGGGACTACCCAATGAGGTTTTCATTAAAGAGCATGTTTGCAAACCATGCCAAGAAGGAAAACAGATTAAAGCCTCATTCAAGGGAAAACCAGTCATTTCTACTGAAAGGGTAATTGAACTTTTACATATGGACTTATTTGGACCAATTCCCACTGCAAGTATTAATGGTAGAAAATACACACTGGTTGTAGTATATAACTTCTCTAGGTTCACATGGGTAGTATTTCTCCTTAATAAGAAGGAAACACAAGTCAAACTGCCTGAACTTTTAAAGAGACTGTCAAATGAGAAAAGCCTTAGCATTATCAAAATAAGATCTGATAAAGGCACTGAGTTCATAAATTCATACATCAATGATTATTGCACTTTAAATGGAATAGCTCATGAAACCTCAGCAGCTAGAACTCCTCAACAAAATTGAGTTGCTGGTCTCAAGTACAATTTGTTAATCATAAGTCAGTTTTGTGATAAAGGTTTCAATGTTGAGTTCTCAAGTGGAAAATGCCTAATCAAAGATAAAACTCAACAAACTTTACTGACTGGAACTAGAAAAGGAAATGTGTATTTTGCTGAGTGGGACAAGTCTACTGATGCTGCATGTTTCATTGCTAAAAGCACTAGTGAACAAAGTTGGTTATGGCATAAAAGGCTAAACCATCTGAATTTCAAATCAATGAACAAACTTGCTAGAAATGCACTAGTTAAAGGACTACCTAATGAGGTGTTCATTAAAGAACATGTGTGTAAACCATGTCAAGAAGGAAAACAGATTAAAGCCTCATTCAAAGGAAAACCAGTCATCTCTATTGAAAGGGTGCTTGAATTGTTACACATGGACTTATTTGGACCAATTACCCCTTCAAGCATAAATGGAAGGAAATACACATTGGTTGTAGTAGATGACTTCTCTAGGTTCACATGGGTAGTATTTCTCCTTAATAAGAAGGAAACTCAAGTCAAACTCCCTGAACTATTAAAGAGATTGTCTAATGAAAAGAGCCTGAACATAATCAAGATAAGATCTGATAAAGGCACTGAGTTCATTAACTCTTACATCAATGAGTTTTGCACACTAAATGGAATAGCTCATGAAACCTCAGCAGCTAGAACTCCCCAGCAGAATGGAGTTGCAGAAAGAAGGAATAGAACTCTAAAAGAAGCTGCTAGAACCTTAATTGCTGATTCTAATCTACCTAAGAGGTTTTGGGCTGAAGCTATAAATACTGCATGCCATACTCAAATAGGTATTTAATTACTAAGGGGCAAGGCAAAACCCCCTATGAACTCTGGAAAAGTAGAATGCCTAAAGTGTCATACTTTCACATATTTGGTTGCAAGTGTTTCATTCACAATAATGGGAAAGAACAATTGAAAGCCTTTGATAGCAAAGCTGATGAGGGAGTATTTCTTGGATACTCTCAAATCAGTAGAGCTTTCAGAGTCTACAAAGAGAAAACCCTTGTTGTGGAGGAAACACCTCATGTTGTGTTTGATGAATCCATCTTTGAGATCAGAAATGAGAACTTGGAATCAGAAGAAATCACACAGAGGACAACCAGACTGAGCCTAAAGGACAAGGACACTGAATTCATAGATGTTGTCCAAGCCAATCTCCCTGAAACTGTTTCACTGGACAACAATCTTGAAGGCAATATTCCTGAAGCAAACCCCATTGAAAGAAATGGTGAACTGGATGATCCAATGCCAGTTCACATCCAGGTAACAACTACCAATGAAGAAGCAGGCTCTGCTGAGGTAGTTAATGGATCCAACATTCCAGGGGGAACCATAAATGTTGAAAATACCAATGTTCCTAACATAGAGGACAACACCCCTGAATATGATCCTGAATTAGATCCTGCATTCAATTATCCTGAATTCTATAACACTGGTGACTCAACTTTAGTAGAGGACAACTCTACTGAAGGGATCATAAAAAGGAGGACTTGGTTATCTGACCATCCTACTAATCTGATACTTGGTGATCCAAGTATAGGAGTCAAAACCAGAAGTTTTCATGGTGAAAGTGCTCTATTTCGTTGTTTCTTATCAGAACATGAACCAAAAGACATTGATGAAGCACTTCAAGATGCAAACTGGATCACAGCAATGCAGGAAGAGCTAAACCAATTCACCAGAAATGATGTATGGGAGCTGGTGGATAGACCTTCACATCAAGATGTTATTGGAACCAAGTGGGTGTTCAAGAACAAGAAAAATGAAAATGATGTGATTGTCAGAAAAAAGGCCAGATTAGTAGCAAAAGGCTATTGTCAATCAGAAGGCATTGACTATGATGAGACCTTTTCACCTGTGGCAAGGCTAGAGGCAATCAGACTCTTCTTAGCCTATGCAGCCCACATGAGGTTCAAAGTATACCAAATGGATGTCAAGAGTGCCTTTCTGAATGGAGTTTTAAAAGAAGAAGTCTATGTGGAGCAACCACCTGGTTTTGAGATTGGAAATCAAGTCTACAGATTGAAGAAAGCTCTATATGGACTCAAGCAAGCTCCAGGAGCCTGGTATGACACCCTGTCACAGTTCCTCTTGGATCATGGTTTTATCAAAGGAACTGTGGACAGAACTCTCTTCAGAATCACTGAAGGAGAGGACATCTTGCTTGTCCAAATATATGTGGATGACATCATATTTGGATCCCCCAATGAGAAGCTGTGTGAGAAGTTCTCAAAGCATATGCAAAGCAAGTTTGAGATGTCCATGATGGGTCTGATGAATTTCTTTTTGGGACTTCAAGTCAAGCAATCTAAAGAAGGAATCTTCATCAATCAAGCTAAGTACACCAGAGAAATGATCAAGAAATTTGGGTGTACAACTAGCAAGCCAGTAAGGATCCCAATGAACACAAATTGGAAAATGGATCCTGATGAGAGTGGTATCTCAACCAACTCTACTGAGTATAGAGGAATCATTGGTTCACTCCTCTATCTCACTGCCAGCAGACCTGGCATCACCTTTGCAGTAGGTGTTTGTGCAAGGTTTCAAGCAAATCCTAAGAAAAGCCATCTTGAGGCTGCAAAAAGGATTTTGGGGTATCTCAAAGGCACTGAAAATCTAGGCCTTTGGTACCCTGCTGATGACAACATTGAGTTAACTGGCTACTCAGATGCTGATTATGGAGGATGTAGAATTGACAGAAAGTCCACTTCAAGGACTTGTCAATTCTTGGGCAACAAACTCATATCTTGGTTCTCCAAGAAGCAAAACACAGTGGCTACCTCCACCACTGAAGCTGAATATGTTGCAGCAGGAAGTTGTTGTGCTCAGATTCTTTGGTTGAGACAACAACTAAGAGACTACAATGTCCACTCTGCTGAAGTACCTATCTTCTGTGACAACAATAATGCCATTGCAATATCACAGAATCCAGTATTGCACACTAGATGCAAACATGTGGACATCAAGCATCACTTCATCAGAGACCATGTGGAGAAGAAGGACATAAAGTTGGTGAAAATCCACACAGATCATCAAAAAGCTGATATATTGACTAAGCCACTTGCAGAGGCAAGATTTCTAGAGCTATCAGCAGAATTGGGATTACTTGATCCAGGGAAGTTGGACAAGTAAATTCTATTGAAGTTAATGGGAGTAAAGGGGATTGAAATGGTGTTCAGCAGACTTGGTCAAGTCTACTGAAATTCAGAAGAGATGACCTAAATCATTCAGGACATTTGTCCACATCTTTTCAGGACACTTGTCCAAGTGGGGTCAGATAAGTTGTCTTGGCTATCAAACTATTTTCTTAGTTTGATAAGCACCTATTTTGGGTAATCATTGCCTATTTTGAAATCTGTCCCATTCCATATACATATATCATCTTTTTAGGATTTAATTTGTCTCCCACCCAAAAGGCCACTTTCCATGCATTAAAAACCAAGATTTAATTCTTGTTTGCATTACACCTTTTCAAGCCATGATCTACCTTGAAAACTCCCCAACCATTAACTAATATTAAATAACTTCCACGTTTTGAATAAAACCAATTACTCATTGTTACATTGGTTTTTGACCATTGGATCAAAATTGGCCAACTCCCCTGAAATCAATCCTGGCCGTCCAATTCTGTTTTCCATTTTTGTTAACCGTTGAATTGCCTCAAGACTTCACCAACTCATTGACAAACATTCTTTTTAGAATATTCACAAGTCTTAAGAACCCCCACAAACACTTCTTCCCCAAGTATTCGAAACCCTAGCTTTCATCTTCTTCAAACACTCTCAAACTCACTCAAATTCATTTCTGTAACCTTCAATGGCTCCCAAAGTCAGACCAGAAATGATCATTTATTTCTCCAACAAGGCTCTAGACCTTGATTTTGGCTATCTAAGCAACAAGAACAACCTTCACTTTGAGCCTATTGCATCCTTTGAAAGTGAAGACCCTGAGGTAACTCCAACTCTTAGATGGCTGAGAAGAGCTGGACTCAAGAAATTCATGGAAGAAAGGCCAAGCTCTTGTTTGGAGAGCTATATGGCTGAGTTCTTTGCTTTCCTCAAGTGGAGAGGTAAGCCTGAAGATGGTGAAGTTGCTACAAGACTTTCTTTTGTAGCAGAGGGAGAGGAGGAAGAGAGATTTCACAGGGTGAAATTCTCTGAGGAAGACCTTGAAGGAGCTTTTGGATTGCCTTCTAAGGGAAGGAATCCAGAATTTTATGGTGCTGACCATGAAGAGGAGATAACACAAGAATGGCTATTGGTCCCAGGTCCCATCTCTTCAACACAACACAAGAGAACTCTTAAGCCAATATTTCTAAATCTTTTTGAGGTAATTACCAAGAGTCTCTTGAGCAACACTGGAAGCTTGGAGCAAGTCAGCCATCCAAGAATAAGGATTATGGCTGCAGTTATTGATGCTAGTGACAAGGGCATCAAGTTTGATTGGAGGACCTTCATCTTGTCTGAGATGATGAAGGAAAAGGCCAAATTCAAGGTAAAAGCTCACAATAAGGTTGTATTGGAAGGAAAACTCAAGTATTGCACAAGGGCAAGCTTGTTGATTGAAAGGTTTTCCCACTATTCACAAATGCAAACCTTTGCAAAGCCCCTCCCTGCCCAGAAATCATGTTCAGAAAGCTTAGTAAGAAAACTGAGCAAAGAAGGTTGCAACTGGCCAAACCTGCTGAAGAAAAAGCTGAAGAAAAGCCAAAGTTGAAGAAAAGGACTAAGGCCAGAGTTGTAAAGACAAGAAAGGTGTCTCAAATTCCTTCAGAAGAGAACTCAGGAGCCTCAACTGAAATTGAAGAAGTTGCTGAAGAAGGAGTGCATGTACCTTCTGATCACTCAGAAGAATTGAGGCAGGGATACAATGAGACTAGACAAAAGTCTAAGGGTTAAAAGAGGATCAGGGAAGTTGTCCCTGAGAAGGATGGAGAAGGAAGTGGGAGCAGTAGAGCTAGCAAGAGAAGGGCCAAGCCTACTGAAAAGGTGTTAGAGCTTCAAGAAGAAAAGTCTCTACAACTTTCTCTAAGAGAGAGCAGAGCTGAAAGCAAGACCAAGTCTAAGTCAAGGACCAACTCTTCTGGTTCTGGAACTCCAGAATCCAAAGTCCCTGAAGGTCAACCAATAGAGGCCAACCTTCCTGAAACTCAAAATCCTGATCCCAACTCCCCTGAAACTCATGTTACTCCCACAAACCAGCCAATCACCCCTGTCAATCTTACAAAGAGATATTCACCAGAAGGGAGTGTGCAAAGAAGTGGGATAGATGTGCTTGCAGATTTAGCTGTAGATGAGACCAGATTGTTGTCACCCCCTGACTCATCCATGCTCAATTATTCAAAGCTTTTAGAAACTGCACTTAATGAGCCAACCCCCTAAGCAAAGCCCCTTCAGATCCATTGCTCTCAAGAGCAACTGAAGTACCTTCAACTGCACCCAACCCTTCTGAAGCCAACATTCCTGAACTTAACCTTCCTGAAGCCACACTAGGAGAAGATAGAGCCAACTCCCCTATAACCCAAAGTCCCCATTCAAGTGGAGATGAGGAGGAGTATACTTATGAGAGTATGCTCATAGGTGGAGCCAAGGCTACTGTGGACAGTTTGTATCCACAACTTGCTGAATTTCCAAGAATTCAGAAGATATTTCATGATTTGAGGATGCTTGTGGACGTGAAAGACAAAACTATAATGGAGATATCACAAGTCATCCAAGATAAGGGTGCAAACTGGTGGCAAGTGGAAGAAAGCAGACTACTACACTTTGCTGGTGTGCTAAAAACAAGATTTCTCATTGATGAGAATGTGTTTGCAAAGTTAGTAGATGAGAAGATCATTGAGGAGAAGGAAAGAAAAGCTAAGGGCATCAGACACCCTGATAGTAGCTCAAATGATGATGATTCCCCTGATGATCCCTCAAACCCCTCAAAACCCAACCCTCTTGAATCAAATCCCAACCCTTCTGAATCCAATCTGCCTTCAACTCCTCTCCTAACCTATCATAGAAAAGGCTCTGTTTCATCAGAGGTGTTGACCAAGGGTGGTAACACAACCAAAGATACATCTTCCAATGAAGGTTCTTTTGAACCCAAGGCACAGCCTAAAGATGTTGAGGTTCCTACTTTAGAGGCTGGTTTGATTAAGGCCTATTCAGTGTCAGGAGAGTTGGACACTGATCAGCCCTTAATCATTCAGGATGACTCAGTGGCTGCTGAAATAAGCACTGTGATCTCCCCACAACTGCCATCTTTGAACCTTGTTGAAGGTGGAGATGTTGCAGGTATAGGTGAAGGTGTTGAAAAGGAGAGCTTAGTTGAAAATCAGAGGGAGTGGAGGATGAAAGAGAGGTTATCATCACTAAGTAGTGAGTGTACCACAAATAGAGGGTGGTATAAGTGAGGAGGGACATGTTATTCTTGAAGTCAAATCTGAACTTCAACATGGAACCACTGGAGCTTTGGATCAACATGGAAGAACTCTAGCATCTGTGGAAATGAGGCTAACAGGCTCTGAGGATGTGGTGCTACCCACATTGGAAGCAAGGATAGAAGGAGTGGAATCTGGTCTTCAAACCATTTCCACTGAAGTCCAAAAAGCCAAAACCACAATGGAGAAAATCTCAGAAGAGGTCAAGAAAGATCTGAAGCTGCTGAGAGATAATCATAATGCAAATGTCAAAGCTCTCAGACTAACTGCCAAACAAGCCCTTGGAAAGAAGACAGCATTGCAAAGAAAAAGAGCTGAGGAACAAAGGCTAGCAATGGTGAAAGCTGCTTCAGATAAATTTTCCCAAGAAGTGATGGCCAACATTGCTGAAGGTGCAGTGGCCAATCTCACTGAGCTCTTAAAAGCCCAATTGGATGCATCTCTGAAAGCAACCTTGGAGGAGGTTGTTGAGCAAAAAATGAAGCCTGTTCTAGGCTTCCTTAGCTTGAGCAGTGATAGAATGCAGAACATACATGATGAGAATGTATATCTGCTGGAAGAGATGAAGTCTCTGAACCTAGCCCAATCCCTGATGGCTACAACCATGAGTGAGCTCAAACCTCAATGCTTTGATGCTGCCAAAAAGGGGGAAAGGGAAAGAGCAAGGGCAAAAGGTGCCTTGATTATTGGAGGTTCAGACAAGGGCAAGGAAAAAGCTTCTAAAGATAAAGGAAAAGAGCCAGCAGTGCTGAACTTGGAAGATTTGGATGAAGAAGAGCAGCTAGCAATTGCCTTGAAGAACTCAATGGCTTCAGCACACGAAGAAAGAGTGAGGCTACAACAAAGACCAGGAGGAGATGTATCTGGTTTGGACAAAGATGCTGAAGGTGTCCAAACTAGAGGAAAAATCAAGAAGGCCCAAGGAAAGAAAAGAAAAACTGAGACATTTATTGATTTTCCCAACAGCCTTGATCTGCCCTCTGAGTTTAGAATTAATGATGAAGTGCCTACCTCCAAGAAAGCCAAAAATGCTGAAAAGGACAAAGCTGCTGAAGTATCCAAGATTGCTGAAAAAGACAAATTCTCTGAGAAAGAAAAGTCTGCTGAGACTAAGTCCCCTGATGGTGCCAAAGCTGCTGAAGACATAGAAGAATTGTATGAAGAAGGCTTTGGACCAGGACCAAAGAAGAAGAAGGTTGTGTTGCTGAATGATCCATCAAAGTTGTTTCATGAAGGGTATGGCAAAGACCCTGAAACTCAACAGAAACTGGCCATGATGAGGGCCCAAGAGAAAATGGACTTGATGGATGAAGCACAAAGAGCAAGAGACCAAAGAAGAGCAAATTTTCAAAAGCCCAGAAGAAAGAGAGCAACTTACAACAAGTTGAAACCACGACTCTTGATCCCCATGGACACCAAATATCCTCACTTGGATAAATGGGTGCCAATTCAACTGAATGACTTATGGGAGGAAGCGAAAAGGGAGTTTGTCTATGATTATTATGTCATTGACAGATGGAATGGAAGAGATGCCAACTCCACTTTTGCAGAGTTCATGATAGAGTATCACAGAGAACTTTATCAACAACTACTTGCAGCTGCTGATATTGCAAGATTTGAACTCACTGCCCCCAAGCCAATCATATTTATGCCTCCAAAACTTGATGGATGGATTGACCAGTAAAAAATTCTGAAGAAGTTTCTGGAAATCCTCAAGCTAAACAAGATGGTTCTTGGACCCAAGGGATCCAACCAAGAGGCCATGGAGCTGAAAAGAAGAGTGTGGGCACAATATGGGATGGTGCCACCTCCTGAGGATGATCTCTAAAATGGCTAAGTCTTTTGACCTTTTTGGTGGTTGAAAACTTATCTTATCTGAAGATATGTTTAATTGGTCATCTATGCTGAAGTTTGGTCAAGAATGCTGATGTGCTCTGATAATCTGTTTGCTCTGATATGCTATGATTGCTCTGATATAAGTTTTTGCTCTGATACTTGAAGATTTAGATACTATTAAGTTTTTAGTATATGGTTTGATACCATGTAATGAAATGCTCTAATGTAATAGTGTTTTGGATTCATGCTCTGATATGTTAGTTTCAACTTTCAACATGCTTGTAATATATTTTAAATGAATGATAGTTGAACACCTTTTGAATCAAGAAACATTGTTACAAAAATCTCTCTATGCCTATTCTTGAAACCTATTTACAACATGAATGGTGAATACAGTAACACATTCTTTTTCAGGAAAACTGACTCTAGTCATACCTTCTAAAGATAAATGTAATAGATGTAATCAAGTCACTTTTGCATAAAATGTATAGGTTTTGGCATCATCAAAAAGGGGGAAATTGTTGGGAATAAAATGAGATATGTTTTGATTCAATACCAAAACCCCCTGAGACATGCCTAAGTTTAAGATGATTATGTTCTAAGCATGTTAGAACATATAGAATAAGGCTAGATGAGAAGCTGATATGTTAGGCAGCTCTTAGATGATTAGATGCACAATTTGAGGGGTAACATATGCTTTAAAGAATATCAAGAACAAGTCCCCTTGAGGCTCAAATTTTGGAACAATCACCAAAGCTATTGAAGGCCAAGTATGCTGATCAGGAGAGTTGTCTAGAGGAGTTGTCTCTGCACAATTAAAACAAGAACAAATATTCTGAAGCTTAAAGGCCAAGTATGCTGATCAGGAGAGTTGTCTCAGTACAAATAAACCAGAACAAGTGTTCTGAAGCTTGAAAGCCAACTATGCTGAAGAAGTGAAGACAATTACACCCTAAAAGCCTTCAAGAATGATGCTAAGATCAATTCCAAGAGAAGCAAAGGGAAAAGAGCCAAGTCATCTGAAAAGAGCAAGCCAACTATGCTGATAAGCAAGTATGCTGATAGTGATAAGCAGAGTTGTCCATTTGATAAGGAATGTTGTCCTATCATTGGATCAACCTTCAGAAGCCATGTCCAAGTCCTAACAAGTGAATCTTAAAGTCAGACATTGGGAAGAGTGTTGAAGAATGAAGACAAAGTCTTAACAGCCGTTTATTACCCAAATGAGGACATGTCACTATCAAGAATCTGTCTTCCAGTTTGAAGAACTCAAGGAAGACATTTATAGCAATTTGGGACTGCCTCTCCAACGGGCAAATCCTCAAATTTGTCTATAAATACAGAAGTGTGAAGACCATTTGAGAGAATCCAACCAACTACCAAGCCAACTATCCTACAAGTTAGCAAGTGCTCTCAAGCTTTCAAAGAGACTATCTTAGTCTTCAAACACTTCTTCTAAGCTGAACTTATTGTATATCCATACAAAGCTTAGAGAGATATCCTAATCCTTATACACTGATCTTCATTGTAAAGGATATCTCATTAGTTGGAACCTTACTTCAACCCTTACCCCTTTCAAGTGAGAAAGTGAGAAGGTTGTAGTAGTAGAAGTGGTAGGAGCTGACTGTTGAGAGAAGAACAGTTCAGTTCTGAGTTGAGAAGAGGGTACTAGGACTCTAGACATCCTAGGGATCAATTCACCAAGGAGTGGTGTTCTTGATCAAGTGCACCTTGGCACTATAAAACAAGTTAATTCCAAGAGTGAAGGAATTATCCTGTTAAATCAGGGAAAGTGGATGTAGGAGCTTGAGTCTCTGAACCACTATAAACTCTTGTGTTGATTTACTTTCTAAGTACTTTCATACATTCAACACTGCACACAAAACTGATCTTTCAAAGGACATATATTCAAAGACTGTGCAAAAACTGTATTGGACAAGTTCCCTGAAAACTGGACTATATTGCTTAAAGTGATTTCAGAACTTAAAGGAGTTTAAACTAAAGGGCCAACCACTAATTCCGCACTTATAACCAACTTAGATACTCATTCAACTAAGTACTCGCTAATGCTTAGTGGTTTGGTTATCTTTGAAAAGGTTATACATCTTCAACAGAGTTGTCCAAGACAATCTTGCTGAACTCATGGTTGATCAAATTGAGAAAGAATTTGAATACAAGTGTATTCCCCCCCCCCCCCCCATACACTTGTTATATACTCCTTACAGGACCAACACAATGTTTAAAAATTGTTTTATCCAAACGTAGGATAAGAAGTTAAAGCTTTTTTTTATGGCTGTGGGAGTTATCAAGGTAGATTGTGGGCTAAAATGTTTAATGCATATAAGAATTGAATCTTTTGCATTAAATCCTCGAAAGTGACCTTTTGGGTAGGGGACAAATTAAATCATTGTAAAGGTGATGGCTTGAAGAGGAATGAGACAGCCATCGAAATAGGCAATGATTACCCAAAATAGGTGCTTATCATCCCTAGATTTGTTTTGATAGCTATTTCAGCTTATCTGGCCCCACATGGACAACTGTCCTGACCCAAATAACCTGAAGTGGGCCCAAACCAATAAATTGGTCTGCCCAACTTCTCTGAAGCTTATATGGGTCATCTCTTCTGAGATTCAGTAGACTTTATGAGTTTTGCCCAAGTCTGCTGAAGAACACTTCTTGTTCCCCCTTGACTATTGAACTCCATTGGGCTTACTTTTCCATCTTTCCTCGATCAAGAAGTCCCAACTCTGCTGAAAGTTCCATGAACCTTGCTTCAGCAAGAGGTTTGGTTAGAACATCAGCCTTTTGGTGATCTGTATGGATTTTCACCAACTTGATGTCCTTCTTCTCCACATGGTCTCTTATGAAGTGGTGTTTGATGTCCACATGCTTTCATATTGTATGTAACACTGGATTTTGTGAGATTGCTATGGCACTGTTATTGTCACAAAATATTGGCACTTCAGGGGAGTTGACATTGTAGTCCTTGAGTTATTATCTCAACCAAAGGATTTGAGCACAACAACTTCCAGCTGCAACATCAGCTTCAGTGGTTGAAGTTGCCACCGTGTTTTGCTTCTTTGAGAACCAAGAAATGAGCTTGCTTCCCAAGAATTGGCATGTTCCAGAAGTGGACTTCCTGTCAATTCTGCATCCTCCATAGTCTGCATTTGAGTAGCCAATTAACTCAATGTTGTCATCTGCTGGATACCAAAGGCCTACATTTTCAGTGCCTTTGAGGTATCTCAAGATCCTCTTTGCAGCTTCTAGATGACTCTTCTTAGGGTTAGCTTGGATCCTTGCACATACACCTACTGCGAAGGTGATGTCAGGTCTGCTGGCTGTGAGATAGAGGAGAGATCCAATGATTCCTCTATACTCAGTAGAGTTGGTTGATACACCACTCTCATTAGGATCCATCTTCCAGTTTGTGTTCATTGGAATTCTCACTGGTTTGCTTGTTGAACACCCAAACTTCTTAATCATCTCCCTTATATACTTGGCTTGATTGATGAAAATTCCTTCTTTTAATTTCTTGACTTGAAGTCCCAAGAAGAAATTCATCAGCCCCATCATTGACATCTCAAACTTGCTTTGCATGAGCTTTGAGAATTTCTCACAAAGCTTCTCATTTGGTGATCCAAATATGACATCATCTACATATATTTGGACAAGTGGGATGTCATCTCCCTCACATATCCTAAACAAGGTTCTATCCACTGTCCCTTTGACAAAACCATGATCTAATACGAATTGTGACAAGGTGTCATACCAATCTCTTGGAGATTGCTTAAGTCCATAAAGGGTTTTCTTCAGTCTGTACACCTTATCACTATCTTCAAACCAAGGGAGTTGCTCCACATAGACTTATTTTTTGAGTACTCCATTCAGGAAAGCACTCTTGACATCCATTTGATAGACTTTATGCTAGAAACATCCTTATTGCTTCAAGTCTTTCCACAAGTGCAAATGTCTCATCATAGTCTATGCCTTCTGATTGACAATAACCATTTGCCGCCAATCTGGCCTTGTTTCGGACTATCACATCATTCTTATTCTTCTTTTTCTTGAACACCCACTTTGTTCCAATAACATCTTGATGTGATGGTCTGTCAACCAGTTCCCAAACATCATTTCTTGTAAACTGGTTCAGCTCCTCTTGCATGGATGTAATCCAATTTGCATCTTGTAGTGCTTCCTCAATGTCTTGAGGCTCCTGTTTTGATAAGAAGCAACAAAACAAAACACTTTCACCATGAAACCTTCCAGTTTTGAGTCATATACTTGGATTTCCAAGTATGAGGTTAGTTGGATGGCCAGATAACCAATTCCTCCTTTTCCTGATCCCTTCGGTAGAGTTGTCCTCTACTGAGATTGAGTCACTAGGATCATAAAATTCTGGAAAGTATAGTGCAGGATCTAATTCAGGGTCATATTCAGGGGTGTTGGCCTCAATGTCAGGGACATTGGCATTTTCTACATTGTTAGTTCCCCCTAGAATATTGGATCCATTAACTACCTCAGCAGAGCCTGCTTCTTCATTGGTAGTTGTTACCGGATTATGAACTGGGATTGGGTCATTCAGTTCATCATTTGCTTCAGTGGGGTTTGCCTCAAGTAGATTGCGTTCAGGATTGTTGTCCAGTGAGACAGTTTCAGGAGGATTGGCCTGGACAACTTCAGTGAATAGAGTATCTTTATCTTTTAGGCTCAATCTGGTTATTCTTTGTGTGATGTCATTTAATTCCAAGGTTTTATCCCTGTTCTCAAAAATAGCTTCATCAAACACAACATGAGGTGTTTCTTCCACAAGAAGGGATTTACAATTGTAAACTCTGAAAGCTCTACTGGTTTGGGAATATCCAAGAAATATCCCCTCATCGGCTTTGCTGTCAAAAGCTTTCAATTGTTCTTTCCCATTGTTGTGAATGAAACACTTACAACCAAATATGTGAAAATATGATACTTTAGGCAATCTTCCTTTTCAGAGTTCATAAGGGGTTTTCCCTTGACCTTTAGTAATCAACCATCTATTCTGAGTATGGCATGTAGTGTTTATAGCTTCAGCCCAAAATCTCTTAGGCAGATTTGAATCAACAATTAAGGTTCTAGCTGCCTCTTTAAGAGTTTTATTCCTTCTTTCAGCTACCCCATTCTACTGAGGAGTTATGGCTGCTGAAGTTTCATGGACTATACCATTTTCAATGCAATACTCATTTATGTATGAATTTATGAACTCAGTGCCTTTATAGAATCTTATCTTGATGATATTAAGATTTTTCTCATTTGACAATCTCTTAAATAGTTCAGGGAGTTTGACTTGAGTTTCCTTCTTATTAAGGAGAAATACTACCCATGTGAATCTAGAGAAGTCATCTACTACATCTAATGTATATTTTCTTCCATTAATACTAGCAGGGGTAATTGGTCCAAACAAGTCCATATGTAATAGTTCAAGTACCTTGTCAGTAGAGATGAATGGTTTGCCTTTAAATGAAGGTTTAATCTGTTTTCCCTCTTGACATGGTTTACAAACATGTTCTTTAATGAAAACTTCATTTGACAGTCCTTTTACTAATGCATTTCTAGCAAGCTTGTTCATGGATTTAAAGTTCAGATGGTTAAGTCTCTTATGCCATAACCAACTTTGTTCATTTGAGCTTTTAGCAATAAAGCATGTTGCATCAGTAGACTTGTCCCATTCAGCAAAATATACATTTCCCTTTCTTATGCCAGTCAGTAGAGTTTGTCGAGTTACTTTGTCATTGATTAAGCATTTATCACTTGATAAATCAACCTTATATCCTTTATCACAGAATTGGCTTATGCTTAGGAGATTATACTTTAGACCAGCCCATATGATACATTAGTTACCTTGACAGTACCAATGATCAAGGCACCATAACCTTTTGTAGTTGCTTGTGAGCTGTCTCCAAATGTGACATTAGGACCTTCTTGTTCAGTGAATTCAGTGAGGAGTGTTTTATTTTCAGACATGTGCCTTGAACATCCAATGTCCAAGTACCATGCTGTCTTTTTGTTCAAGCTCCTCATCTTCTTATGGTCCTTTGGTACCTGCCATGATCAAGCTTTAGGTACCCTTTGAATTTTGGGTCCGGAGAGGTTAGTTATACCTTTAGGAACCCAAACTTGCCTAATGACCCTAATTGATTCAAGGTGGCTAAGTTATTTTCCTCTTTCATCAAACATACATAGTTCTTCCCTTAAATGCCATTGGGAAAGAATGTGTGAAAGTGTTAACTCTGTAAGTATCAGGAGAGTTGACATCTCTCCTGAACTTATGAGTTCTTTGTGTAGCTTGATGAAATCTTTGAGGATGGGCATATAGATGACCATTACACTTTGGCATGTAGGGTTTTGGTTGTCTCATTTTATTGTGCCTCTGAGGAGAGTTGGCCTTAGGTCCGTTCAGCTGAGGTTGCCTCAGAAGAGTTGGCCTAGGCTGAACATACCTTAGATAACCTCTTTGTATGTTGTTCAGGAGAGTTGCCCTTCCATTGGGTCTACTCTGCTGAACACCATTTCTCTTATATTCAGAGACTTTGGCCATTTCCTTAGGTATGGGCCTAGTTCTCTAGAATACTCGAGTGGGGACCTTATTTACTTTGCCCTTTCCTTTGTTCAGTGGCTGAGTTAATTCATTTTCAGCTTGTTGTGCCACTGACTTAACAAAGATTCTCTTAGTGTTACTTGTTGAAGAAATACTAAGGCAATGTGAAGATTCGAATGGATCATATCCCAATCCACTCTTTTGAGCCATAGGTCTTTGGAAGCTTTGAATTTCCTCTATTGCTTTAGAGGATGTATTCATTGCAGAAATCTTAATTTTCAGGCTCTCTTCACTTGATTTAAGAACATCATATTCATGTGAGAGGTTTTCAAATTTAGCTTGAAGACCTTTCTCTTCGTATTAAGCAGTTGCTCATCAATCTGCTTTTGTTGGTCAACTATCCTGAGAGATGCTTCATTAAACTCTCTCAAGAGTTGTTGATACAACTCAGTAGACTTGATGTCAACTACAGATTCAGAAGGTTTTGCAAATTTAGAACACAGTCTTTCATTTTCTCTCACACAATTATCATTAAGTTCTTGTAATCTAGTAAAATCTTCCATCAACTTTCCAAGGAAGAGTTTCAGGTTAATATCACTAGTGTTCAGTAATTGAATTGATGGTGAACTAGATGTAGAACATACCTCATCATCTTCAATGGCCATGTTGCAAACACCATTATCATCACTGTTAGAGAACAGTCCATCATCAGAGGAGTTGAAGCTTTCAACACTTTGAGATTCATCACCAGCCATCATGACTTTTCTGTTGGTGAATCTCCTATCTCTGTTGGCTTGCCTCTCTTTTCTCTCCTTAGAGCTGAGCTCAGGGCAATCATACTGAAAGTGCCCTTTATTTTTTACAGTGATATCATAGGTCTTCATCATCATCCTTCTTGGATTCATCTCTTCTTCTGGATGATGAAGGTTCAGCTCTGCTGGACATTCTCCTATCAGAGAACTTGTCCTCTGATTTTCTTTCTTCATGCCTTTTCTCTTCAGCCTTGGCTTCAAGAGAGTTGTACCTTCTCCTGACCTTGTTGTCTTGGTAGAATTTCTTGTATCTACCAAACCTTGAGTTGAGTTTTTCAAACCTTCTAGCCATGAGGGCTAGCTCTTCATTCTTTTCAGTTTTGGAAACTGACTTTGATGGTCTTGGAGTGGACTGCATTTCTGGTTCAGCAACTTTGGCTTTGAATGCCACTCCTTTGGTTGGTAATGAAGGATCTTCAGTAGGCTTTCTTATGTTGAGATCAACCTGATAGGCTTTGAGTTCTGAGAAGACTTGTTGCATGGGCATGGTGGAGAGATCTTTAGTGTTCTGCATCATCACAGAGTATACATCCCACTTTGGAGTGAGACTCTTAGAATCTTGAGTGCAATATCTCTCTTGGAGTAAACCTTGCCCAATGAGTTGATCTCATTCATTATATCAGTGAATCTACCTGCAAGCTTGTCAATGGGCTCTTCTGGCTCCATTGTGAATTGTTCAAACTTCTGCAAAGCAACTTGGAGCTTATTCTCCTTGATTTTATCTGTACCCTCACACATTTCTGCAAGAGTATCCCATATTTCTTTGGTTGTTGTGCAATGGTAGACTCTCCCCATTACTGCATCTGGAATTGTTTGATAGAGAGTGTTAATTGCTATATAGTTGAGGTTATGTCTCCTTCTTTCTTCAGTAGTGAGATCATCTTCCTCCTTGGGGATTTCCTGCATTGGATCAGCTTTTTGAGCTTCAGTAACCTTGGGATTAGCTTAAGTGAATATGAATGGTCCTCTTGTGATGACTCTCAGCATCTCATTGTGAAGGCATGCAAGATGAGCTCTCATCCTAATTTTCCAGAAGTCATAGTTCTCAATTGAGAACATGGGCAACTTATAGTGAGATATGTGGTTGACATGATCTGGAGCCATGTTGTTGATGGTCTCCACTACATCTCTAGGAACAATAGTATTGTTGTTGTTGTTCCTTGCCATATCTCAGATAAGAGGGGTTAGATCACAGAGTGTTAAGATTTCAGAAAGATCAGTTTAGTGACCACAATAAATTTAGTTTTGAAAATCAAAATGGATTTTCAGAAGCAGTGGTCTTTGAACCCCTGCTCTGATACCACTCGTTGGTCCTGAAAGGAGTATAGCACAAGTGTATGGGGGGGGGAATGCACTTGTGTATGCAAATATTTTCAATTTAATCAAATCAGGCTTACAACAGAGTTGTCCTGGACAACTCTTCTGAGTATGTATAACCTTGTCAAGATAATTACACCACTGAGAACTATGTAGTATTCAGTTGAGTAACTATCTAAGTAGGTTATATGTGCGGAATTATGGTTGGCCCTTTATATTTAAACTCCTTTTAATTCTGAAATTCTTTCTTAACACTTAAACTGTATTTCAGGGAACTTGTCCAAAACAGTTTTGCACAACTTGTGATGTTTGTCTTTTGAAAGTATGTTTGTGTGCAGTGTATGTATGTGTCACTTGTATGAAATGGCTTGAAAGTAAATAACATAAGAGTTTATAGTAGTTCAGAGACTCAAGCTCCTACATCCACTTTCACTGGTTAAACAAGATAATTCCTTCACTTTGGAATTAACTTGTTTTATAGTGCCAATGTGCACTGATCAACCACACTACTCCTTGGTGCCTTGATCCTAAGGAATTCAGAGTTCTAGTACTCTCTCAACTCTTGAACTAAACTGTTCTTCTCTTGACAGTTCTAGTTCTCAAATTTCTACTACAACAATTCTCCTAACTTTCCTTGAAAGGTTTAAAGGTTGATGTTAGTTCCAACTAAGGTGAGATATCCTTTACAATTAAGCTCTGTATAATGATAGGATATGTCTCTAAGCTTGATGAATATACAATGTGTTTCAGGCTTAGTTATACTGAAAGTGTTTGGAAACTCTAAGAATGATGTATTCTTAAGGCTTGATGTCTTTGTAAGCTTGTAGTTTCCTTTACTTGTTGAATGCCTTGAATGGTTTCCAAACTCCAGTATTTATAGAGCATGATGAGGTTATGTCTGTTGGAGAGACAGCCTCAAAATGTCTATATATGTCTTCCTTGAACTTTGCAACATGAAGACAAATTCTTGAAAGTGACATGTCCTTGATTTGGGAAGTAAACGGCTTGTAGCTCTTTGTTTTGACTTTGATGCACTCTTCCCAATGTTTGATTTGAATCTTCAGTAGACAAACAATGGACATTGCTTCTGATCATTGGTTCTATGATAACTTTCCTTATCATCAGGACAGATCTGCTTATCACTTGCAGCTGACTTGTCCTATCAGCAGTGTTGGCTAGCTCCTCTCAGATGAGTTGGCTCCTTGTCTTCACTGATCATAGTTGATAGCTTCTAAGCATCCATTCTTTCATATCAGTGGACTTGATCCCTTCAGCACAGTTGTCTCTTGCCTAAGACTGTATTTCAACACTTCGGTTTTAAGTGTGTTGATCAAACTCTGTTGTACAACTCCTCTGATCTTCATTGTATGCATGTCAGTAGACTTGGTCTAACTGATGTATTCTTCTGAATTGATCATCAGAGATGTTATCTCTTTACTGAGCTAACTTGATCATCAGCATAGTTGGGCTTTTAGTACATCAGCAGTGTTGGGATCAACTTGATTCTGAGCCTTGAGGAACTTGATTCTTGCAATCTCTTAAGCTTGTGTCCCCCTCCCCCCCTCAACTTATGCATCTAAAGAATTTATGAGTTGTCTAACATATCAGCTTCTCAACTAGCCTGATCTATATGTTCCAACATTCCTGAAACATATTCATTCAATTTGACTTATCTAATTGGCATGTCTTAAGGGCTTTTGGTTTCTTAATCAAAATCTCATTTTATTCCCAACAGTTTGGGCTTCAGTTGAGTGTATGAAGCTCTCTTCCTTCTTGGCTTCACAAATTGTTCCCTCCTCTCGTCTCTTACTCTGTTTGCTTCCATTAGAGCCCCCATCTTCTCCTTGGCTCTTTCCATTGACAACTTCTGCTGAGTCTCACGATCCTTGCCAAAGCCTTCTTCAAACAACTTTGAAGGATCATCAGTTAAGACTGGTGCTCTTTTCTTCTTAGGGTTCTTAGCCATTTCTACTTCAGCAGTCTTGCTCCTTTTTGAATTGGGTTCATCATCAGTTTTGAACTCAGCTGGCAAGCTCATGCTTGTTGAAAAATCTGTGAAGGTTTCTTCTCTTCTCTTGCTTTTCTTCACCTTCTTCATTATAGCAAGTTGTTCTTCTTCAGTCAAATCCTCTATGCTCATCACCTGCTTTCCTTTCCCTTCAACTTCAGGCAGGTTGGCCTTAGGATCAGAACTTCTGCCTCCAATCTTCAACTCACCTTTGGCTCTTGCTCTTTCTCTTTCCCCCTTTTTGACAACATCAAAACATTGGGGCTTAAGATCACTCATAGTTGTAGCCATTAGAGCATGTGCCTGATTTAGGGACTTTATCTCATCCAAGAGATAAACATTCTCATCATGGATGTTCTGCATTTTGTCATTGCTCAAACTGACAAAAGCAAGAACTGGCTTCATCTTTTGTTCTACTACAGCCTCCATGGTAGCCTTTAGAGAAGCATCTAAATTGGCTTTGAGAAATCTTGGCAAACACATCCTGAGTAAACTTGGCTGAGGCTTCCTTCACCATTGCCTGCCTAAATTCTTCAGCCCTTTTCTTCTGAAGTGCAGTCTTCTTGCCTAAAGCTTGCTTAACCACCAGTTTGAGAGCAGTAACATTTTTATTGTGGTTTTTCATAAACATATTTTGCTCCTTTCTCACAAACTTGGTGAAAGTCTCCATTGTTGACTTGGCCTTCTGTACATCAGTAGAGATGGTATACAGCCCAGATTTAACTCCACTGATTCTTGCTTCCAATGTGTGCAACACCAGATCTTCAGAACCAGTCAACCTCATTTCCACTGAGGCTAGTATTCTTCATTGCTCATCAAGAGCTTCTGAAGTGTCCAACTTTGCTGAATGAACTTCCAATGCAGCATTGGTAAGTTTGAAAGTTGATAAGTCCTCATCAGGTTGGACAGGGGCATCTGTAATTCATCTGCAGCAAAAATTTGATCAAATGTAATACATATAGTATCTGCAAAGAAGAATTTGTTAGAAAAATCACCCTCAACACCCTCAAAATCTTTTTCACAAAGCTCTGACTCATCAACAACTTTTCTCTCATTTTCAACTAAATTCTTTTCACCATCTTTTTCATAGATAATCTCACATTCATGAAGATCAGGCCTCCTTTCACCAAGGGATTCTTGAAGTTCAGATTTGACTTCAAGAATAACCTGACCTTTCTCACTTATACCTCCATCTCCCTCTTTGTTTGGTGCACTCACCACCTTAGTGATTTCTACCTCACTTTCATCAACATCTGCCTCTAGTTTTTCAGCACTAAAAGCCTTTTCAACTCCACCAGATCCTAAACCTGACTTCTCTACATCCTCACAAGGATCCATATAGAGCAGTTGTTGGGAGTTCACAGTGCTTGGACATTCCAAGGCCATTGAGTCATCCTGAATGACTAAAAGTTGGTTAGTGTCCAACTTCCGTGACAGTGATGAGATTTTAGCCAAACTAGCTTCTCCAATGGAAGTCTCAGCACCATTCAGTTGTACCTTAGGCTCAATTGAACCTTCCTTGGCTGATGCTTCTTTGACTGTGTTACCATCAGTGGTCAACACCTCTGAATTATCAGAGTCATTTCCACCTCCATAGGATAAGTAATGTACCTCTGAATTTTGGGGACCAGGGGGGTTGGGGTTGGTGTTGTCATCATCATCATCATTGGAACTGCTATCATGGTGCTTGATCCCTTTGGCAATTACTCCATTTCCTCAACAATCTTTTTCTCAACCAAGGTGGCAAAAACAGCTTCATCAGGCAAGATTCTTGTCTTCTGAACACCAGCAAAGTGTAGAAGTCTGTTTTTCTCAATTTGCTACCAGCTTGCACCCTTGTCTTAGATAGCTTGAGTAATTTGCCACCTGCTCTCAAATCATGGATCTGCCTCGGTAATTTTGGGAATTTAGACAAGTTGAGATACAAGTTGTCCACATTGGCTCTAGCTACTCCTCTGAGCATACCTTCATAAGTATACCCATCCTCATCATCAGAATGATGACTTTGGGTTATAGGAGAGTTGGCCTCTGTTTCAGGTAGGTTGGGTTCTTGAGTGGATTCAGGGAGATTGGGTTCAGGAGGGTTGGATTCAGGTGCTTTTGAGAGCAATGTTCCTGAAGGGTTCTTAATTCTAGGGGTTGTTTCCATGATGGCATACTCAAGGAATTTGGAATATTTGAGCAGTTACTCATCAAGAGGGGATTTCAACCTAGACTCATCCACTGCAATGTCAGCAAGGATGTCGATTGAACCTCTTTGAACAGTCCCTTCTGGAGAATATCTCTTCTCAATGACAATGGGAACGATTGGTTGGTTTTATGGGGTTCTATGGGTATCAGGGGAGTTGGGCTTAAAATATTGGCTTTCAGGAAACTTGGATTTATGGGTTTTAGATTCAGGAGAATTGGATTTTGATCTGGATCTGCTAGCAGCTCTACACTCCTTGATCACTTTCTTCAAGGTTTCCTCCTCCTTTAAACTTTGGAATTTTTCACCCTTCTCGTACTTGGCCTGGAAGATTCATCCTCCACCTGGACAACTTCCCTGTCCCTCTTCCTTGAAGAAGACACTTTCTTGTCTTCCTTCACAGTTATGGGAAACTTTTCCCTCAACTCTTCTAAGTCAGATGGCACACTTACTCCTTCTTCGGTAACCTTTTCCAACTCTGTTGAAGTGTCAGATTCTTCTTCAGAAATGATCTGAGTCATTCTCCTTGTCTTGACAACCCTTGCCTTTCTCCTAGGCTTCATTTGTGGCTTCTGCTCCTCCTCTTCAGCAGGTTTGGCCACCACCAACTTTCTCTTCTCAGTTTTCTTGGATAGTTTCCTAAATAAGATCTTTTGGGCTGGAAGGGGTTTTGCAAATGTTTGCATTTGGGAGTAGTGGGAAAATCTTTCAATCATGAGACTTGCACTGGTGCAATATCTCAGCTTACTCTCCACCACCACCTTGAAGTGAGCCTTCAATTTGAACTTGGACTTCTCTTTCATCATTTCACCCATGATGAAGTCCCTCCAGTTAAACCTGTCGCCCTTATCATTGGCATCAACGACAACAGCCATGATCCTTAATCTTGGAAGACTTACTTGTTCTAAGTTTCTTGTGTTGCTAAGCATACTCTTAGTAACTACCTCAAACAAAGTTTGAAACACAGGTTTCAATGTGTTTTTATGTTGAGCAGAAATGAGGGGTGCTAGATTGATGAGCCATTCATGGCCTGCTCCATAGATTTCTGGATTCCTTCCTTATGAAGGCAATCCAAAAGCAGCTTTGAGGTCCTCCTCAGTGAAATTGATGACATGGGCAGTCTCTTCCTCTTGACCTTCATCCAAGGATGAAAATATCGGTATCGTTAGAAATATCGAGACCTTAAATTTGTGGAGATATCGATGGATATATCGATATCGAATATCGATATCGGTAAATTTTGAAAATCATAAAAATTTAATAACAAACCTTTAATACATAAAATAACAAAACAATTTGAATACCTTTTATACCAGTGATAAATTTATATAGAATATAATATACAATGTTATTTCATATGATATTTATCGACATTTTCTCGATATTTTTTTATATTCTCTCGATATTTTACCAATATTAGGCTCGATATTGTTATTGTCTACCAATATTTATCAATATTTTCGATTTTTTTACAAATATCGTGGAAATATCGTTTCTTCCTAATATCGATATCGGTGAACACGAAAAATGGTTATATCGAAGATATATCGGGGATATTTTTGGATATTTTCATCAATACCTTCATCAGCATAGGTCAACCTTGTTTGAACTTCTCCACCAGTGGCTTTGCTCTACCACTTGAGGAATGCAAAGAACTCAGCCACGTATTGTTCCAATCAAGAGCTGGGCTTAGTTTCCATGAACTTTTGAAGGCTTGCCCTTCTCAACTATATAAGAACTAGAGTAATCTCAGGTTTTTCACTCTCAAGATAAATTATAGGCTCAAAAGCTATGTTGTTCTTATGGCTTAGGTAGGATAAATCAATGTATAACCTCTCATCAAAGAAGTTGACAAGCTTGTCATGTCGAATTTTGGGTGCCATTGATGAGTTTAGAAAGCTTGGGAGTGTTTGAGAAATTTGAGTAAGGGTTTGTGAGTAGTAACTTGCGTGAGAAAGAATGAATTTGATTAGGGCTTCTTAAGACTTGTGAATATTCCAAAAGGAATGTTTGTCATTGAGTTGGTGACTCTTAAGGAAATTCAACGGTAAACACTTTGGGAAATTAAAACTGCACGACCAGGATTGATTCAGGGGAGTTGGTCATCAAATGATCCAACGACTCAAATTCAAACTGAATCAATGGAACAATTTTATCAAATAGTGGGAATAGAAGTTTAGACATTTTAATGCTTGTGGGAGTTATCAAGGTAGATTGTAGGTTAAAGGGTTAATGCAAACAAGAATAAAATCTTTTGCATTAAATGCTTGAAAATGACATATTGGGTAGGGGACAAATTAAATCTTTGAAAAGGTGATGGCTTGAAAATGAATGGGACAGCCATCGAAATAGGCAATGATTACCCAAATTAGGTGCTTACCATCCTATATTTTTCAAGTGAAAGCCATTCCAACTTATCTGGTCCCATATGGACAACTACCCTAACCCAAAAGACCTGAAGTGGGCCCAGAACAATAAATTTGTCTGCCCAACTTCTCTGAACACTTTTAGGTCATCTCCTTTGAACTAAAGTAGACTTTAATTCTATCAGAGGTGTTTCTTGCCCAAGTCTCCTGAAGAACATTCCATGTTCCCCCTTACTCCTTGAACTCCTTTGGACTTAACTGTCCATCTTTCCTGGATCAAGAAGTCCCAACTCTGCTGATAATTCCATAAACCTTGCTTCAGCTAGAGGCTTGGTTAATATATCAGCCTTTTGGTGATCTGTGTGAATTTTCACCAGCTTGATGTCCTTCTTCTCCACATGATCCCTTATGAAGTGATGCTTGATGTCCACATGTTTGCATCTTGTGTGTAACACTGGATTTTGTGAAATGGCAATAGCACTATTGTTGTCACAAAATATTGGTACTTCAGGATAGTTGACATTGTAGTCTCTCAGTTGTTGTCTCAACCAAAGAATTTGAGCACAACGACTTCCAGCTGCAACATACTCACCTTCAGTGGTTGAAGTTGCCACAGTGTTCTGTTTCTTTGAAAACCAACAAATGAGCTTGTTTCCCAAGAACTGGCATGTTCCTGAAGTGGACTTCCTATCAATTATGCATCCTCCATAGTCAGCATCTAAGTAGCCAGTGAGCTCTATTTTGTGATCTGATGGATACCAAAGGCCTACATTTTCAGTGCCTTTGAGATATCTTAATATCCTCTTTGCAGCTACTAGATGACTCTTCTTTGGGTTGGCTTGGAACCTTGCACATACACCTACTACAAATGTGATGTCAGGTCTACTGGCTGTGAGATACAAGAGTGATCCAATGATTCCCTTGTATTCAGTAGTTTTGGTTGAAACTCCACTCTCACCTGGATCCATCTTCCAGTTGGTGTTCATTGGAATTCTTACAGTTTTGCTTGTTGAACATCTAAACTTTTTGATCATATCTCTTGTATACTTAGCTTGGTTGATGAAAATTCCTTCTTTTGATTGCTTGACTTGAAGTCCCAAGAAGAAATTCATCAACCCCATCATTGACATCTCAAACTTGCTTTGCATGAGCTTTGTGAATTTCTCACAAAGCTTCTCATTTGATGATCCAAATATGATGTCATCCACATGTATTTGGACAAGCAAGATGTCATCTCCTTCAAAAATTCTGAACAATGTTATGTCTACTATCCCTTTGACAAAACCGTGATCCAATAGAAATTGTGACAAGGTGTCATACCAAGCTCTTAGAACTTGCTTAAGTCCATAGAGGGCTTTCTTGAGTCTGTACATCTTATCTCCTTCTTTAAACCCTGGGGGTTGTTCCACATAGACTTCTCTTTTTAGTACTTCATTCAGGAAAGCACTCTTGAAATCCATTTGATAGACTTTGAACCTCTTATGGGCAGCATATGTTAGGAACAATCGTATTGCCTCAAGTCTTGCCACAGGTGCAAAAGTCTCATCATAGTCTATGCCTTCTGATTGACAATAACCCTTGTTCTTCTTGTTCTTGAACACCCACTTAGTTCCAATAACATCTTGATGTGATGGCCTGTCAACCAGTTCCCAAACATCATTTCTCGTAAACTGGTTTAGCTCCTCTTGCATGGCAGTGATCCAGTTTGCATCTTGAAGTGCTTCTTCAATGTCTTGAGGTTCTTGTTCTGATAAAAAAAAAAAAAATAAGGCACTTTCACCATGAAATCTCCTAGTTTTGACTCCAATACTTGGATTTCCAAGTATCAAGCTAGTGTGGTTGTCAGATAACTATCTCCTTCTAACCCTGATCCCTTAAGTAGAGTTGTCCTCTACTAAGGTTGGGTCACTAGGTGTTGGTGTATACTGTAAAGCAAACTTTTAGTGGGCTTTTGTGACGTATATTCGATTTCCTTTTATCTGAAATAAATGGTTTTTCACATTTGTGCATTCTTTGTGATTACTTGTATGTCTGCTTATCTTGCATTGTAGACGATGTGGTGGGTTTGTAGTCATACAGAAGATCACATTGTCAGTCCCTTGTAAGATATAAACAATATTCACAACTGAGATAGTTATGGACAAAACTATTGGTTTAAGTTGTAGTATAAACTTGTTAGTGGTTTGTCTTAGCCATTAGTTTATACTAGTGCGCTGAGGCGTATTGAATGGATCACAGATAAGACATGTTCTTCTGTTCTGACTGTTATGAAGAACTGGAGGTCTTGGTGACTTTTATGATTCTTAACCCTAAGTGTGATATTTATATGTGTGGGGTGCTTGTTCACTACTTTGATGTATCATAGGTGAGAATCTTGGTAGATTCTTCACGCTCCGTATTTTGGGTAGTGGCATCGCTCGCATGATGTCTACTTATTGGCATTAGGGCACCGTGTCCTGTACATCCAGGCTGATGATGTCCCCTTGAGGAAACTCATAAAGGATTGTCGTATTAAACCCTGTAGGTGGATTTAATCCGTACGACAACAAGGTTGAGTGGTACTACTCAAGGAATTATAGAAATTAATTATTTAAAGAAGTCAGAAGCTTTAATAATTAATGGACGTGCGATATCTTAAACACGGGGAATTATAATGTCTAATAGAAGCCCTGATTCAGTTCGGGATAGGACGGGAGTGCAACATTAATTCTCTAGTGGAATGAATTAATGTTCTCGGGCCAAATTATATGTTCTGGGCTGATCATAAGAGTAGTTGGGCCTGTAAGAAGCCCAAACCCTATACCTTCTAATGGATCCCTAGTCTGGCCCATGAACTTATGGAGATTATAAATAGGAGCCTCAAAATAGTTTTGAAACCCTAGCACACACGAAATTGAGGCACCTTCTCCACGTTTGATAGCACGCCGTCCACCCGGTGTTCGAGCGAAGTTGGGAGACAGACTAGAAGATCTGCAGATTGGAATCAACGCCTCGATCTTCAAGGGTAACAGATCTAAACTATGTTTTAGAAGCATGTTTAGGCTTTATTTATTTGTTTATACGTTTGGCATCCGACAACGATCCTGGTGACGGACCGCCTTCGCCGGCGTGTTCCAGCACTAGGATCATAAAAGTCCAGGATTATATTCAGGGGAGTTGTCATCAATGTCAGGGACATTGGCATTTTCAACATTATTAGTTCCCCCTTGAATATTAGATCCATTAACTACCTCAGCAGAGTCTGCTTCTTCATTAGTAGTTGTTACCTGATTATGAACTGGGATTGGGTCATTCAGTTCATCATTTCCTTCAGTGGGGTTTGCTTCAGGTAGATTGCCATTAGGGGAGTTGTCCATTGTAAGATCTTCAGTTAGGTTGGACTAGACAACTTCAGTGAATATAGTATCGTTGTCTTTTAAGCTAAGTCTGGTTGTTCTTTGTGTGATGTCATCTAATTCCAAGGTTTTATCCATGTTCTCAAAAGTAGCTTCATCAAACACAACATAAGGTGTTTCTTCCACAGGAAGGGATTTACAATTGTAGACTCTGAAAGCTCTACTGATTTGGGAATATCCAATAAATATTCCCTCATCAGCTTTACTATCAAAAGCTTTCAATTGTTCTTTCCAATTGTTGTAAATGAAACACTTAGAACCAAATATGTGAAAATAAGATACTTTAGGCAATCTTTCTTTCCAGAGTTCATATGGGGTCTTTCCTTGACCTTTAATGATTAGACATCTATTCTGAGTATAACATGCAGTGTTTATAGCTTCAGCCCAAAATCTCTTAGGCAGTTTATATTCAACAATTAAGGTTCTAGCAGCCTCTTTAAGAGTTTTATTTCTTCTTTCAGCTACCCCATTCTGTTGAGGTGTTCTAGCAGCTGAAGTTTCATGGGCTCATTGCCTTTATCAGATATGATCTTGATGATATTAAGGCTTTTCTCATTTGACAGTCTCTTCATTAGCTCTGGGAGTTTGACTTGTGTTTCCTTCTTATTAAGGAGAAATACTACTCAAGTAAATCTAGAGAAGTAATCTACAACAACTAATGTATATTTTCTTCCATTTATACTAGCAGGGGTAATTGGTCCAAACAGGTCCATATGTAAGAGTTGAAGTACCCTGTCAGTAGAGATGGCTAGTTTGCCTTTAAATGAAACTTTTATTTGTTTCCCTTCTTAACATGGTTGGAACACATGTTCTTTTATGAAAACTTCTTAGGCATTCCTTTCACTAATGCATTTCTTGCTAACTTGTTCATGGATTTAAAGTTCAGGTGATTTAGCCTCTTATGCCATAACCAACTCTGCTCATTTGAGCTTTTAGCAATGAAACATGTAGCATCAGTAGATAGGTTCCAGTCAGCAAAATATACATTTCATTTTCTTATGCCAGTCAGTAGAGTTTGTTGAGTTACTTTGTTCTTGATTAAGCACTTATCACATGAAAACTCAACAGTATGTCCTTTATCACAGAACTGACTTATGCTTAAGAGGTTATACTTGAGACCAGCCACATATGATACATTGGTTACCTTAACATTACCAATGATTGAGGTACCATAACCTTTAGTAGTGGGTTGTGAGCTGTCTCCAAAAGTGACATTAGCACCTTCTTGTTCAGTGAAATCAGTGAGGAGTGTATTGTTTCCAGTCATGTGTCTTGAACAGCCACTGTCCAAGTACCATGTTGTCTTTTTGCTCAAACTCTTCATCTTCTTGTGGTCCTTTAGTACCTGCAAAGATCAATATTTAGATACCCTTTGAATTTTGGGTCCTGAGAGGTTAGATGTACCTTTGGGAACCCAAACTTGCCTAATAACCCTGATTGATTCAAGGTGGCTAAGTTGTTTTCCTCTTCCATCAACATACACCGTTTTTCCCTTAAATGCCTTTGGGAAAGAGTGTGTGAAAGTGTTTACCCTGTAAGTATCAAGAGAATTGAAATTTCTCTTGACCTTATAAGGCTTTTGTGCAGCTTGATGAAATCTTTGAGGATGGGCAATAAGATGTCCTTTATCCTTAGGCATGAAGGGTTTTGGTTATCTCATTTTATTGTGCCCTTCAGGAGAGTTGGTCCTAGGTCTGTTCAGCTGAGGTTGCCTTATGAGAGTTGGCCTAGGCTGAACATACTTTGGACGACCTCCCTGAATGTTGTTCAGATGAGTTGCCCTTCCATTAGGTATGGGCCTTGGTCTTTGGATTACTTGAGTGGGCACATCAATCATTTTGCCCTTTCCTTTGTTCAGTGGCTGAATTAATTCGTTTTCAGTTTGTTGTGCCATTGATTTAACAAATATTCTCTTAGTGTTACTTGTTGATGCAACACTAAGACAAGGTGAAGATTCGAATGGATCATAACCAAGTCCACTCTTTTGAGCCATAGGTCTTTGGAAGCTTTGAATTTACTCTATTGCTTTAGAGGATTTGTTCATAGTAGACATTTTATTTTTCAGGCTCTCTTCACTTAATTTAAGAACATCATATTTATGAGAAAGATTGTCAAATTTAGCTTGTAAGACTTTAAGCTCAAAATCTTTTCTCTTCTGAATAAGTAATTGTTCATCAATCTGCTTTTGTTGGTCAACTGTCCCGAGAGAGACTTAATTAAGTTCTCTCACAATCCGTTGATACAACTCAGTAGACTTGATGTCAACTACACATTCAGCTTGAGAGAGTTTTCCAATTACAGAATATAAATTTCATGTTCTCTCTTAGTATTTTCATGAAGTTCTTGTAATCTAGTTTGTGTTATATATCTTTTGAAAATCAATTTGTGTGCAGTGTATGAATGTGTTACTTGTATGAAATGACTTGTAAGTAAATAACACAGTGGTTTATAGTGGTTCAGAGACTCAAGCTCCTACATCCACTTCCCTGATTTAACAGGATAATTCCTTCACTTGGAATTAATTTGTTTTATAGTGCCAAGGTGCACTGATCAACCACACTACTCCTTAATGCCTTGATCCCTAGGAATTCGGAGTCCTAGTACTCACTCAACTCGAACTAAACTGTTCTTCTCTTGACAGTCCTAGTTCTCACACTTCTACAACAACTGTTCTAACTTTCCTTAAAAGGTTTAAGGGTTGAGGTTGGTTCCAACTAGGGTGAGATATCCTTTATAATGAAGTACTGTACAAGTATAGGATATCACTCTAAGCTTTGAATGATTTACAATTGGTTCAACTTTGTTGGTAACTGGAAGTGTATGGAAGCTTAAAAATGATGTATTCTTTTGAAAGCTTGTAGACTTATGTGCTTTGAATGCTTGTAGTTTCCACTCCGAATGGTTTTCAAACTTTCAATATTTATAGAGCAAAGTGAGGTTATGTCCATTGGAGAGACAAATAACATAAGTTGAAATAACTATCTGATTAGTGAGAGTGGACGTAGGATATTGAGATCCGAACCACTATAAATACTTGTGTTCTTTATTTCTTTATTTACCTTCTGTATATATCATTCATATTGTTTATATTGTTCATAATTGATAAAGCATTCATTTTCTAAAAGAATCAAAATCCACTAAGTATAAGTTTTATAAATCAGCAGATATCATATATCATCTAATATAATTCATTGTTTTAAAGTCATTCTTTAAAAAGGTTTTCATAAAATACCCATGAGTCTAAACATTTAGGGCCTACACATTTTCGCACCTTAGCTGTTGAGATAGCTTTCCAACTGACAAGCTGATTTAAGCAATCAGTAGATTTGTTATACTGATCTCCTATATTCGCTCGCACTCTAAGATTAGATCATCTTATTTGCATTCAGACGATAGAGTATATCACTCTTCTGATCGTCTCATCTGATCTAACACGCAAAAGTTTTAAAATACATAGAAAGTCTATTCACCCCCCTCTAGACTTTCTCATCATACTCGTTTTGGGACCAACAAGGACAACTCATCGTTTATCCACATGTCATCACCTTATAGGGTGACATATTTTGGCCGCATCACCTAGCATTCTATTGTAGCTCATCATTCAATTCCTGTCTTCGTGAATTACGGAACAATGATATATATATTTTATATATACATTTCGATCCTACTCTCTATTGTTTTCAGTCTCATGTATGCTGTTACACTATCTTAATCGAAAGGTTAAAAACAATAAGTTATCAATACATTTATAGTAACCCAAACGTATATCCAAACATATAATATATACACACTACTTGCTCATACGGAAAAATATATAATTCTAAGTTTTAACAAACACTCTTATGTTGTACTCCAGTTTACAAATATGTACTATATGTACACATAAAAATATACAAATACGTATTATATGTACACATAAAAACAAACGGCAACTACAGGGCATATATACCAATTAGACAATAACAATATCGAGCCTAATATCGGTAAAATATCGAGAGAATATCGAAAAATATCGAGAAAATGTCGATAAATCTCGAAAAATATCGATAAATATTAAATTTTATATAAATTTGTCACTGATATAAAATGTATTCAAATTGTTTTGTTAATTTTATGTATTAAAGGTTTGTTATTAAATTTTCATAATTTTTAAAATTTACCGATATCGATATTCGATTCGATATATAAATCGATGTCTCCATAAATTTAAAGTCTCGATATTTCTACCGATACTGATATTTTCATCCTTGATTATACACACTAGTTAAATATAAAGTTTTATGATGAGTTTGCTCGAGGTCGAAGAAGAACCTGCAGACCGTCTCGAAAAGTGGTCGTCAGCCCCGGTGAGAACCGGGGAAGTTCCTCTAGTCGAGCTAGTTCAATATGGAACATTCACAAAACTGAAATGACAACTCATTTAATATCCAGAAGTGCAACTTCTTTCCCTAAACACACCCTAATTCCAACTTGAAAAACCGGGTACTTAAAAGGGTTTTCATTAAAGAAAACTACATCTTTGAGCTATATTTAGGGCTTGAATTCCAAGCAATCTAATCCCCAAATATCCTCTATTCTTCCTATCGCATACGGATGATACGTAACCCTAGTCCCATTATTCAAGACACTACCATCTGGAACAACATCATCTGCCAAACAGAACTTGAATAGGCAGGTACAATCTCATGCTTTTGTACACCGCTGCATGTAGGTAATGAAGCTCTGTCTCCTCCGTGGCCTCAGCCAGGATAGCCGCCTCCACGTGGGGGTGGCGCGCCACCAGCCAGAAGAACCTTGTGAGGGTGGAGGCCACCATGTCATGCACAACTAACAAGAATCTAAAGATGATGTCGGTGAGACAAGCCTCGTCGCCAACGTTGCTCATGAATCTAGACAGAAGATCTTTCTCACCCGAAAACCCCAGCTTCCGCCTTTATGTGATCAAATCACGACAAAAAATATTGACAGTGGTGATTGCTCGCATTACAAAATAAATCATGTTTTTTTACAACAATTATAGTGACAATTGAGTTTTTATCACTAAAGACACGCATATAGTGATAATAATTCATTGTGTTACAAAATAATTCAATTAGTGACACATTTGTATAATGTCAATATTTTATTGAATATTTGTCACTAAAATTACATATATACTGACAACAATTCATTATGTTGCAAAATATCATAAGTTGAGATGATTAGTGATAGTTTTATATAGTGTTACTATTTTATTGAATATTTCTCACTTAAAATTACACATATAATGACAATAATTTGTTATGTTACAAAATAACAAAAGTTGAGATAATTAGTGACAGTTTAATATAATGTCACTATTTTATTACACATTTATCACTAAAAACACACATATATAGTGACAATAATTCCTTATGATACAAATAACATAAGTTGAAATAACTATCTGATTAGTGAGAGTGGACGTAGGATATTGAGATCCAAACCACTATAAATACTTATGTTCTTTCTTTCGTTATTTACCTTCGGTATATCATTCATATTGTTAATAATTGATAAAACGTTCATTTTCTAAAAGAGTCAAAATCCACTAAGTATAAATTTTATAAATCAGCAGATATCATATATCAGCTAGTATCATTCATTTTTTTAAAGTCATTCTTTAAAAAGGTTTTCATAAAATACCCACGACTCTAAACATTTATGGCCTACACATTTTCGCACCTTAGCTGTTGAGATAGCTTTCCAACTGACAAACTGATTTAAGCAATCAGTAGGTTTCTTATACTGATCTGCTATATTCACTCGCACTCTAAGATTAGATCATCTTATTTGCATTCAGACGATAGAGTATATCACGCTTCTGATCGTCTCATTTGATCTAACACGCAAAAGTTTTAAAATACATAAAAAGGCTATTCACCCCCCTCTAGACTTTCTCATCATACTCGTTTTGGGACCAACAATGACAACTCATCATTTATCCACGTGTCGTCACCTTATAGGGTGACATATTTTGGCCGCATCACCTAGCATTTTATTGTAGCTCATCATTCAATTCCTGTCTTCGTGAATTATGGAACAATGATATATATATTTTATATATACATTTCAATCCTACTCTCTATTGTTTTCAGTCTCATGTATGTTGTTACACTATCTTAATCGAAAGGTTAAAAACAATAAGTTACCAATACATATAAAATAACCCGAACGTATATCCATACATATAATATATACACACTACTTGCTCATACGCAAAAATATATAGTTCTAAGTATTAACAAACACTCTTATGTTGTACTCCAGTTTAGAAATATGTACTATATGTACACATAAAAATAAACAAATACATATTATATGTACACATAAAAACAAACGGCAACTACAGGGCATATATACTAATTAGCTGCAGAAATTGCAAAAATCAAGCTAATTATTATACACATGGATGAAAATATCCGCAAATATCTCTGATATATCTTTGATATCAATTTTTCGTGTTCACCGATATCAATATTAGGAAGAACCGATATTTCAACGATATTTGTAAAATAATTAAAAATATTGATAAATATAGGTAGACAATAACAATATCGAGCCTAATATCGATAAAATATCGAGAAAATGTCGATAAATCTCGAAAAATATCGATAAATATTATATTTTATATAAATTTATCACTGATATAAAATGTATTCAAATTGTTTTGTTAATTTTATGTATTAAAAGTTTGTTATTAAATTTTCATAATTTTTAAAATTTACCGATATCGATATTCGATTCGATATATAAATCGATATCTCCATAAATTTAAAGTCTCGATATTTTTACCGATACTGATATTTTCATCCTTGATTATACACACTAATTAAATATAAAGTTTGTTGGGAATAAAATGATTTTGAATTAGATACCAAAACCCCTGATTGATGATGATCAGATTAGTTGAGATATGCTCAAGTCAAGTTCAGGCAAGATGTCTAAGTGCACTTTAGTATGTAGAATGCTTAAGTAAAAATCTCAGAAATGTTATGAGATTTTAGTGATCAGGATAGTTGTACAAAGCTGGAATGTTAGGCAGCTTGATAGATCTATAGGACAAAGTTGCTGATCCATTCAAGACAAGCTGATCAAATGGACAACTGAGCTGAAGAGATCAAGAACAATAAAGTTGTGTTCATAAATGCAAAGATCAAGACAGTTGAAGTACAAATGATCAAAAGCATTGAATGCAAAAGACACATTCAATGAAGCATTTATTGCCAATCATGCCTGAAACAAGCATTGAAGACTTAGAGCATTAAAGAGTGAAGCATTGAATGAATGCTGGAACATTCTAAACTGCAGCAGGAATGTTCAGGGAGCTTGTCCCATCTGACCGTTGGTTGTGTATAGAGTTTGCCACAAATCAACCTAGGACAATGTGCAAAATTGGAAACTGACACAAGTCTTCTCAGCCGCATTTGTCAGAAGTCAACACATTCATTCAAGCAACCATTGAAGACCCCTTTTACACAGTGGATAAAAGGATGCCAAGCTTCTTAGCTGTTTCAATGGTGCTGCAAATAGACATATTTGAATTGCTATCCCTCCAACGGTTAGTTGTTCAAATTTGTCTATAAATACAGAAGTGATCAAAGGGATTCATCATCCAACTACAAGCTATCAAACTATCATCAAGCTTTCAAAGGAAACCAAGCTGTTCTCTAAGAATCCCAAGTTTCCTGAATCACTTCTCTTTAGCTAAGCCAATCTTTGTAAACATCCAAAGCTTAGCATTGAGATATCCTAAGCCTTTACACTGTTCTTATTGTAAAGGATATCTCTACTAGTTGGAACCAAACCTCAAACCCTTATCTCATTAAGTGAAGAGAGAGTTTGTTGTAGAAGTGAGGAGTTAAGGACTGTTAGTGTGAAACACAGTCTTAACTCAGAGAGATTTAGCACTAGGACTCAAGTTATCCTAGGGATCAAAACACTAAGAGAGTGTTGTTGATCAGTGCACCTTGGCACTATAAAACAAGCTAATTCCATTGAGAAGGAATTATCCTGTTCAATCAGGGAAAGTGGATGTAGGAGCTTGAGTCTCTGAACCACTATAAACTTGTGTGCCATTTACTTACTGCATTCTTAATTTCACTTACATTCAAACATATTTTAAAGAAGCATAACTCAGTAAGTAAGAAAATCTGTTTTGGACAAAGTCCCTGATAACCTGCATCTTTTCAGAAATTAACTTGGAGTATTTCTTTAAGTCTAAGGCCAACCACATTCCGCACTAAGCAACTCTTTTAGATATTTAGCCAACTGATCACTCAATAGTAATCAGTAGGACAAGTATCTATCAAAGTTCACACTCAGGCCAGTTGTGAGACAACTTGCCTGATAGACCAGTTTGTCAAAAAGAAAAAGAATTTGCATACACAAGTGCATTCCCCCCCCCCATACACTTGTGTTATACTCCACCAAGGACCAACAAGTGGTATCAGAGCAGGGGTTCAAAGACCACTGCTTCTGAGAATCATTGATTTTCAAAATCTCACTTTCTGTGGTCACTGAACTGATCCAAATTTCTGAAAAATCTACTTATATTTTCCTTTGTCTATCTGTATAAGAATGGCTAACAATGCAGTTCCAGGAGATGCTGCCAACACCACCAACAACATGGGTCCAAACCAAGTCAATCATATTTCTCATCACAAACTGCCAATGTTCTCAATTGAGAATTATGATTTCTGGAAAATCAGGATGAGAGCACATCTTGCCTGCCAGCATGATGAAATGCTCAAAGTCATCACAAGAGGACCTTTCACCTTCACCAAGCTCAATCCCAAGGTCACTGATGCTCAAAAAGCAGATCCAAGTGAGCTGCTACCAAAGGATGAGGATGAGCTGACAGCAGAAGAAAGAAAAAGGCACAACCTGAACTACATTGCCATGAACACCTTGTACCAGACCATTCCAGATGCAGTGATGGGAAGAGTGTATCACTGCACCACAGCAAAGGAGATCTGGGATACCCTTGCACTTATGTGTGAAGGTACTCAGAAAATAAAGGAAAACAAGTTTCAAGTGGCTATCCAAAAATATGAGCAATTCACTATGGAGCCAAATGAAACTATTGATCATCTTGATGGCAGATTCACTGACATCATGAATGAGATGAACTCCTTGGGCAAGTTCTATGCCAAAAGAGAAGTTGCCTGGAAGATTCTGAGAAGTCTCACATCAAAATGGGATATATATTCTGTCATGATGCAAAATACCAGTAATCTTGACAACATCCCAATGCAGCAAGTATTCTCTGAACTCAAAGCATATGAGTTTGATCTCAACAGAAAGAAAGTGCATGATGAGCCATCCTCCTCAGGCAAAGGTGTTGCCTTCAAAGCTACTGAATCAGAGAAGAAAAATACTCAAAGATCTTCTCAATCTGTGTCAAAATCAGAAATGAAGGAGGAACTGGCACTCATGGCTAGAAGATTTGAGAAGCTGAACTCCAGATTTGGTAGATACAAGAAGTTCTACCAAGATAACAGAACCAGAAGGAGATTCAGTTCTCCTGATAACAAATCAGAGGACAAAGTCTTTGATGAAAAGAAAGAAGACAGATATGCTGATAAGAAGAAATACAGCAAAGGTGAACCATCATCATCAAGAAGGAAGGAGTCCTCAAGCAAGAAAAATGATGATGAAGATGTGTGTTACAATTGCCAGAAAAAGGGTCACTTTCAGTATGATTGTCCTGACCTAAGTGCCAAAGAAAGAAAAGAAAGGCAAAACAAGAGAGACAAGAGGATGAACAACAGGAAGGCCATGGTAGCTGGAGAATCAGCAAGTGAAGAAAGTGTCTACTCTTCTGATGATGGACTGTTTTCCCACAGTGACAGTGAAGATGACTGCCAAATGGCATTTGAAAATGAAGAGGTATGTTCATCTTCCAATATTTCAATTAACACACATGAATCTAGTGAAATCCAACTTGACTTTGAAAAATTGTTAGAAGATTTGACCAGAATGCAAGAAGTATGCAATATGACACTGAGAGAAAATGAACAGTTGAGATCTAAAATTAAAATGACCAATCTTCCTGAATCTGAGGTTGACATTAAATCATCTGAGTTGTATCAGCAGATTATGAGAGAACATGGAGAAATGTCTCTCAGAATCTCTGAACAACAAAAGCTGGTTGATGAACAAACTTTGACTCTAAAGAAAAAGGATTTTGAACTTAGAACTCTGCAAGCCAAATTTAACAATCTCTCAAGTGAATTTGATACTCTGAAATTAAGTGAGGGGAGCTTAAAAATGAAAATGTCTGCCTTGAACAAATCTGCTAAGGCAATAGAGGAAATTCAAGGGTTTCAAAGACAATTTGCTCAAAAGGATGGATTAGGCTATAATCCATTTGAACCCTCACCTGGTCTTAGTATTGCTTCCTCAAGCAATTCTAAGATGACTTTTGTAAGATCAGTGGCACAACAAAATGAAATGGAAGTAAATCAACCACTGATCAAGGATAAGGGAAAAGGAATTTTTATACCAACTCAAGTGAACAATGTCCATAAACCCATACCTAAGGAAAAGGTTAAAGACATTGTTTACAGGAGAAATGAGGGTCAGAAAGGTAGAACCAATGGAAGGCCAACCTATCTGAATCCTTATCAGAGAAGTTGTCCAAAATCTGTTCAGAAAAGGCCAACTCAAAAGAGGCAACCTCAACTGAATGGATTAAGGCCAATCCCCTCTGGTAGGTATAAAACATTCAGGAAGCCTGAACCCTTCTTGACAAAAGGAAAAGGCCATCCAAACCCCTATCCACAAAGGTCTTTCCAAGCTGCACCTAAGTCTAGTAACTTCAGGAAAAATGTCCCAAGGAAATTCACCAACCCTCCTGAACCTTACAAGACCAACACTTATACACAGAAGGCACCCAAGGCATTTAAGGGTCAAACTGTGTATGTAGATGTAAATGGAAACCAAGTCAGTCACTTTGAGTCAATCAGAGTAATCAGGCAGATTTGGATTCCAAAAGGTACAGCTAACCCTCTAGGACCCAACACTCAAAGGGTACCTAAATTTTGACTTTGCAGGGCTGCAAGGACCCCAAAAAGAAGAGAAACATCAACAAGAAAACAGCATGGTACCTGGACAGTGGATGTTCAAGGCACATGACTGGAAACAAGGAGCTTCTCTCAGACTTCATAGAAAAAGATGGTCCTTCAGTAACCTTTGGAGACAGCTCTCAAGGGATCACAAGAGGCTATGGTACATTAAACATTGGTAGTGTTAAAATTACTAATGTCTCATATGTCTTAGGCCTAAAATATAACTTGCTGTCTATAAGTCAAATTTGTGATAAAGGATATTGTGTTGAATTTGCACCAAATGAATGTACCATCAAAAACAAATCAACACAACAGGTGCTACTAACAGGGGTGAGAAAGGGAAATGTCTATTTTGCAGATTGGAGCAAAACCCCTGAAGCAGTTTGTCTTGTTGCCAAAAGCACAAGTGAGCAAAGCTGGCTGTGGCACAAGAGACTGAATCACCTGAACTTCAAAACCATCAACAAGATTGCAAGAAACTCTCTAGTTAAAGGGCTGCCAAATCAAGTGTTCACCAAAGAACACATATGCCAGCCATGTCAGGAAGGAAAGCAGATCAAAGCTTCATTTAAAGGGAAACCTGTCATCTCAACTGAGAGAGTTCTTCAACTACTGCATATGGATTTATTTGGGCCAATAATCCCAGTAAGTATAAATGGAAGAAAATATGCTTTAGTTGTTGTTGATGATTTTTCCAGGTACACGTGGGTAGTATTCTTGTTGAACAAAAAGGAGACCCAAGTCAAGCTAACTGAATTGATGATGAGATTGAGCAATGAAAAGGGCCTAAGCATTGTCAAGATCAGATCTGACAAAGGCACTGAATTCATAAACTCATACATCAATGAGTATTGCGGCAAGAATGGCATCACTCATGAAACTTCAGCAGCAAGAACACCTCAACAAAATGGGGTTGCTGAAAGAAGGAACAGGACCTTGAAGGAGGCAGCTAGAACTTTGATTGCTGAATCCAAATTGCCTAAAAGGTTCTGGGATGAAGCCATTAGCACTGCATGTCACACTCAAAACAGGTCCTTAATCACCAAAGGACAAGGTAAAACCCCATATCAAATATGGAAAGGTAGATTGCCCACTGTTGCTTATTTTCACATATTTGGTTGTAAGTGTTTCATTCACAATAATGGGAAAGAGCAATTGAAAGCTTTTGACAGCAAAGCTGATGAAGGAATATTTGTTGGATATTCACAAATCAGCAAGGCTTACAGAGTTTACAATTGCAAAACTCTTATTGTGGAAGAAACACCTCATGTTGTGTTTGATGAATCTATTAATGAGTTCAGGGATAGAAACCTGAATATTGATGAGATAACACAAAGAACAACCAGATTAAGGCTTCAAAGCAAGGAAACAGTGTTTGTGGATGTTGCCCAGCCTGAACTTCATGAAAATCAAAAACTGGACAACCTACCTGATAGCAATCAACCAGTAGACAACCAACCTGAAGGTTAAATTGAACTGACTGACCCCATCCCAGTTCAAAACCAGGTAACAACTACCAATGAAGAAGCAGGCAATGCTGAGGTAGTTAATGGATCCACTATTCAAGGGGGAACCAATGAAATGTCAACTTATCTGACAATGAGGACAACACCCCTGAATATGATCCTGAACTTGATCCTTCAATTAACTTTCCTGAATTTAATGAATCTAGTGATCCAACTTCAGATGAGGACTATCCTCCTGAAAGGATCAGGTCTAGAAGGACTTGGTTGCAAGACCACCCATCTAGCCTGATACTTGGTAATCCAAGTGAAGGGATCAAAACTAGAAGATTTCATGGAGAAAGTGCTCTGTTTTGTTGTTTTCTTTCAGAACAGGAACCTAAAGACGTTGAGGAAGCACTACAAGACACCAACTGGATCATAGCCATGCAAGAAGAGCTGAATCAGTTTACCAGAAATGAAGTTTGGGAGCTGGTAGACAGGCCAACTCATCAAGATGTCATTGGAACTAAATGGGTGTTCAAAAACAAGAAAAATGAAAATGACATCATTGTGAGAAACAAAGCAAGACTGGTGGCCAAAGGATATTGTCAATCTGAAGGGATTGATTATGATGAGACTTTTGCTCCAGTGGCCAGACTTGAGGCAATCAGACTCTTCCTAGCATATGCAGCTCACATGAGATTCAAGGTGTATCAAATGGATGTGAAGAGTGCATTTCTCAATGGGGTGCTCAAAGAAGAAGTATATGTTGAACAGCCCCCAGGATTTGAAGAAGGAGACAAGGTGTACAGATTGAAGAAAGCTCTCTATGGCTTAAAGCAAGCTCCAAGAGCTTGGTATGACACTTTATCACAGTTTCTTCTAGATCATGGTTTTGTCAAAGGCACTGTTGACAGAACCTTGTTCAGAATCTGTGAAGGAGATGATATTTTGTTATTCCAAATCTATGTGGATGACATTATATTTGGATCTCCAAATGAGAAGTTATGTGAGAAGTTCTCCAAACTCATGCAAAGCAAATTTGAGATGTCCATGATGGGATTGATGAATTTCTTCTTAGCACTTCAAGTCACTCAATCAAAGAAAGGAATATTCATCAATCAGGCCAAGTATACAAGGGACATGATCAAGAAATTTGGATGTGCTACAAGCAAGCCAGTCAGAATTCCTATGAATACTAACTGGAAAATGGATCCTGATGAAAGTGGAGAGCCAACAAACTCCACTAATTACAGGGGAATCATAGGATCCTTGCTATATCTCACTGCAAGCAGGCCTGATATCACATTTGCAGTTGGAGTATGTGCAAGATTTCAAGCTAATCCAAAGAAGAGCCATCTTGATGCTGCCAAGAGAATTCTAAGATACCTCAAGGGATCTGAGAATCTTGGACTATGGTATCCAGCTGATGAGCTCACTGGATATTCAGATGCAGACTATGGAGGATGCAGAATTGACAGAAAATCCACCTCTGGAACTTGTCAATTCTTGGGCAGCAAGCTTATCTCATGGTTCTCCAAAAAGCAAAATACAGTTGCAACTTCAACAACTGAAGCTGAGTATGTAGCAGCTGGAAGTTGCTGTGCTCAGATACTTTGGCTCATGCAACAATTGAGAGATTACAAAGTAATCTCAAATGAAGTGCCAATATTCTGTGACAACAATAGTGCAATTGCTATCTCACAGAATCCAGTGCTCCACACCAGATGCAAACATGTGGATATAAAGCATCACTTCATAAGGGATCATGTGGAAAAGAAAGATATCAAGCTTGTCAAAATCCACACTGATAAGCAAAAAGCTGATATCTTGACTAAACCATTGGCTGAAGCAAGGTTCTTGGAACTTTCAGCTGAATTGGGCTTACTTGATCCAGGTAAGATGGAGGAATGAAGAAAGGAAGCTCATAAGAAGGGGGAAGTTGATTAAATTAAACTTCAGCAAAGTTGACCAACCTCACTGAAGCAGTCAGCCAAAAAGGGAAACTCAGCAAAGTTGTCCTTATGATGTTCAGCAGTGTTGGTCAGGAGCTTTGTCCAAGTGGGACCCAGTCAGTAACTTTGGGACCCACTCAGACAAGCTAATCAGGTAGTTTTGACCAAGAGAGAAGTCAAAACACATCTCAGGATGTTTGTCCGAATTAATTGGATAATTTTTGCTATTTTTGGCATTGATTAGACATTTAAAAGAATTCTTGATCCTAGAGTAGGCCAATTTTAGGATGGCGTGTACTATGAAGATCTTTGCCTCCAAAATGGCAAATCAGCATTAAATGCAAAATCTTAATTAAGATTTCATGAATTCTTGAGCCACCATCAAGACCATTGATTTACATTCAAGGCTCCATCAAACCGTTGAAAGCCCACTACCCCACTATATCCAATTGATCTTTCAAAAATACCCACGGTTATATTCTATTAACCAACGGTTAATAAATTCCATTCATATATAAACTCCCCAATTTTCACTGTCTTCCTCACGCACTCATACTTTCCAAACCCTTAGGATTTTCAAAACCTCTCAACCTGCAACTTTTCTCCAAAACCTTTCTTACTCTCAAAAATTATCCATGGCTCCCAAAATCAAAAGAGAGGACCTTATAGATTTCAATGATTCCTCCTTGGACATTGATTTTTCTTACCTTAGCCACCCAAACTCCTTATGGTTTGAAAAGCTGGTTGCCTTTGACAGCCTAGACAAGGAGGTTGAGCCAGTACTCCATTGGCTTAGGGAAGCAGGCCTGGAAAAGTTTCTTGGCACCAAGCCTGATTCATGCCTAAATCCATTTATGGCAGAATTCTTTGCCCATCTAAGATGGAAGGGCAAGAAGGGTGATGTGTGCACTAAGCTCACATATGCTGAGGAAGATGAAGAAGAAGAAAGCCAACACACAATCATCTTCACTACAGAGGATTTAGATGCTAGCTTTGGGCTACCCTCAGAAGGCCAGAATCCTGAATCATACAAGGAAGGAGATGATCAGGAGTTCTACTTTCCATGGCTGCTTACACCCAAAAAGCTTGTTAGTGCTCAGAACAAAAACACTTTACAACCTGTTTATAGGCACTTATTTGATTGTGTGGTGAAAAGTTTGTTAAGTCACTCTGGGAGTGTTGAACAAATCAGCATGCCAAAGCTCAGGGTAATGGCTGCTGTGATTGACTCTGCTGAAAAGAGAGTCAAATTTGACTGGAAAAGTTTTATTTTGGACAAGATGATGAATGAGAAATACAAGTTTAAGGAGGTGAAACACCACAAGGTGGTGGTTGATGGAAGACTCCAGTTCTGCACAAGAGCCAGCCTGCTCTTGGAAAGATTTGCTCATTACACTCATCTACAAGCAAAGCCAAAGCCTTTTCCTGCACAAAAGGTGATTTTTAGAAAAATGTCTTCTAAGACAGAGAAGAGAAAGCAGGAGGCTGCCTCCAAGAAAGCTGTTGCAATTGTTCTAGTCACAAGAGCCTCCCCAAGAAAGAGGAAAGCCCAGCCACCAAAAGCTCAGCCAAAGATGAAGAAGATGAAGAAGATTCTGAATGAATCTTCACCAGAAAGTCAGTCAAGAAGTGGAGGAGCCACTTCTGAGGAGATAGAGAAGGTTGCTGAAGAAGGTGTCAACCCTCCTGAAGAAAGTGTGGAAGTCAGAGAGGTTGTCCCCTTACAGCCTGAGAGTGTAACTGAATTCAGAGATCTTGATCAGCCCACAAGATCTGAAAGGAGGAAAAGAATAGTTAAAACTTCTGAGAAGCAAAGATTGATGGAAGAGGAGAAAAGGAAGAAAGAATTCTTCAAGGAGATCAGACAAGCTAGCAGATCTAACTCCAAATCCAAATCAAAGCCCAACAGCCCTGAAGCCAACTCTCCTGATATTCAATCAGAAAGAATATCCCCATCAAGGCATGAAGAAGAGGAGTGCAAGACTCCTGAGGATGCTCCAATCATTGCCAAGAAAGTTTACTCCCCTGAAGGTGCCCCTGATAGATCAGGTATTGATGTGCTGGCAGATTTGGTTAATCTTGAAGACAGACCTTTTTCCCCACTTGATCCAAGACTTCTTTCCTATACCAAACTTCTTGAAACTGTTCTTCAAGAAGGTGATCAAGTTGTTCTCCCACCCATTCCAGCCATTCCAATTACCTCTTCAGGCACACTGCTCTCAAAAGCACCTGAATCCCAACTTGTTTTAAGCTCTAACCCCTCTGAACCCAACCTTCCTGAAATCCAGTCCAACCTACCTGAATCCCAATCCAACCCTCTTGAATCCCAAACCAACTCCTCTGAAGATGAAAGTGGTGAAGAATACACTTATGAGGGGATGCTAAGGCAGATTGCCAAGGCTAATGTGGATGCACTATACCCAGGGTTGAAGGACTATCCTAGACTGCAGCAAAAGTTCTATGATCTCAGAGCCCTTGTTGAGATCAAGGATAGAACTATGGTGGAAATAGCTCAAGCTATTCAGGACAAAGGGGCAAGCTGGTGGCAGGTTGAAGAGAACAGGCTCTTGCACTTTGCAAATGTGAAGAAGTCCAGTGTGTTAACCACTGAGGCCCTGTTTTGCACAATTGTCTCTGAGAAGGTGCAAGCTGAGAAAGAAAGAATTGCACAAGGACTCAGGCACCCTGATGGCCCATCTGATGATGACAATGATGATGATGAAGATAACACCAATCCCAACCCTCCTGGCCTCAACTCTGCTCAGGTACATTACTTGACCTATCATTCTGAAAAGGACTCTGATCATTCAGAGGAGTTGACCAAAGATGGTGACTCAGTCCAAGATGCATTGGCCAAGGATGGTTCTTTTGAACCTGAGGCACAACTTGACAATGTTGAGACTTCCATGGGAGAAGCTAGTTTGGCTAAAGCCTCATCAATGTCAGGTCAGTTGGACATTGACCAGCCTTTAGTCATTCAGGATGACTCAGTGGCCTTGGGATGCCCAAGCACTGTGATCTCCCAACAACTGCCCTCTGTGGATCCTGTTGAGGATATAGAGGTGTCAGGTTTAGGAATGGAAGGAGTTGAAAAGGCTGATAGTGGTAAAAACTCAGAGGGAGATGATGGTGAGGATTGTGTGATTACAGGTTCCCTGAGTGCACCACAAATAGAGGGAGATGAGGTAGAAATATTGGGTGCAGCCCAATATGAGAGTCAGGCAATTCTTCAAGTCAAATCTGAACTTGATGAATCCCTTGGTGAAAGGAGGCCTGATTCTCAAATGAATGTGAGTCCATCTGAAATGAATATTGAAGAAAAGAATATAGTTGAAAAAGAGAAAGAAGGTGCTGATGTATCAGACCTTATGGGAGAAAGAAAAAATGAGGGTGTTGAGGGAGTTTTTACTAACACTCTTAGTTTTGCAGATTCTGTTGCTGTCACAATTGAGCAAATTTTTGCAGATGCCTCCCTGACAGATATACCAGTTGATGCTGACACTAACCTTGAAGCAGTCTCAGCAAATGTGTCCACACTGAACCAGATTTACTTTGAGCAAGCCAACACAACTGAGGCTAACTTTCAGATTGCTACTCAGACTGCTTCCATTATTGGAGAACAGTCAGAGAAGTTTGACACACTGGTCAAGGAGGTTGGTAAGGCACATGCAGCAACTATTGATACTCTTGATGGCCAAGGAAAGACTTTAGCCTCTGTGGAGATGAGACTAACTGGCTCAGAAGAGGTAATTTTTCCCACATTGGATGCAAGAATATGTGGAGTTGAAACTGGACTGCAAACAGTTTCAACTGAAGTGACAAAGGCCAAGAATGCTATGGTAAAATTCACAAGATCTGTGAAGAAAGAGCAGCAGGGTCTCAAAGATTTGTACAAGCATAATGTGAAAGCCTTGAGAAAGACAATCAAGGATGCTCTAAGGCAAAGGACAGCAGCTCAGAGGAAAGAAGGCAGAAGAATTAAAAGCTGCAATGGTGAAAGAGGCTGCTGAAAAGTTCACTGTTGAACTCATGGCCAAAGTGTCTGATCAAGTTGTGGCCAATCTCACTGAACAACTTCAGGCCAAACTTGATCAATCACTGAAAGCCACATTGGATGCAATTGTTACTCAAAAGATGAAGCCAGTTCACACTTTTTTGAGCATGGCAGATGATAAAATGCAAAACATTCATGATGAGAATGTTTACCTACTGCAGGAGTTGAAGTCCCTCACTCATGCTCACTCACATCTCGCTGTCACTATAAGTGACTTGAAGCCCCAGTGTTTTGATAATGCCAAAAAGGGGGAAAGAGAGAGAGCAAGGGCAAAGGGAACCTTGGTGATTGGTGAATCCAAGGGAAAGGAGAAGGTTCCTGAGATGGAGGAAGAGGCAGTAGAAGACATTGGGAAAGGCAAAGGCCCAATTAATATTGAGAATTTGACTGAAGAAGAGCAGATTCAAATTGCTGTTAAAGAGTCCATGATGTCTGCAATGGAGAGTCAGGCAAGGAGGCAACAAAGGCCTGGTGGTGAGTCAGCTGGACTTGACCCCAAAGAAAAGGTTGCTGAAGTAAGGGGGAAGGTGACAAGGTCATCTAAAAGAAAGAGGAAGGAATTGGAAGCCTTCAATGAATTCCCAACCAGCCTGACTTTGCCTTCAGAATTTCAGTCTGAAGAATCCACTCCAGTAAAGCAATCAAAGAGATTGAAGAAAGCAGCCAAGCTGCCTGCCATTGAAGAAGAAAATGTTGAAAATGATGTACAGGACAAAGAGCCTGAAGTTGGTGTGCCCAAGCTTGCTGATGATCCTTCTAAGTTGTTTGAAGAAGGATTTGGGAAAGATCCAGAAACACAGGAGAAGCTAGCTCTTCTAAGAGCTAAAGAAAGAATGGATCAGTTGGTTGAGGCCAACAAAGCAAGAGATGTAAGAAGGGCAAACTTCAAAGCTCCAAGAAGAAGAGCTTCTTACAGAAAACTCAAACCTCAAATGCTGCAAAGATGGGACACTCAGTACCCTCACCATGATAAGTGGGTTCCAATCTCACTGAATGATGCATGGGAGGAGGCCAAGAGAAGTTTTGTATATGACTTTTATGTCATTGGAAAGTGGCTTGGAGAGAGTGTGGATGAAGTCTTTGTCCAGTTTATGTTTGAGAACCATAGGGACCTCTACCAAAAGCTGTTTGCAGCAGCTGAGATGGCAAGAGTTGAATTCAAGGCCCCTGGTCCTATTCAGTACATGCCTCCCAAGTTCAATGGGAACTTAATTGATGAGGGAAAGATACTTGAAGAATTCATCAACATCATGAAGATGGAGAAGCTGAAGCCTGGCCCTAGAGGAACCAACAAAGAGATATGGGAACTGAAGAAAAGAGTATGGGCTCAGTATGGCATTGCTCCCCAAGATGATGGAACTCTGTGATGGATAAGTTCACTTTTTCCCTATTCTGCTGATATAATTTCTGTTGTTATTTTGCTATTCTAGACTAGTGTGCCCTTTTGATTTTCAGCTCTGTAATGGTTTATCACTTATATAAAAGGACCACTATGTTTTTATCAAGAGATAACAACTCATTATCTCAACTAACCTATCATGACATATCTTACTTGATTTATTGTGCTAACAGTTTCTTTCAGGCAAGTTGACCAGTTCACTCTCCCTGAAGGTAATGTATAATATAAGTCAAGTTTCCTTTGTAATAGGTTTTGGCATCATCAAAAAGGGGGAAATTGTTGGGAATAAAATGATTTTGAATTAGATACCAAAACCCCTGATTGATGATGATCAGATTAGTTGAGATATGCTCAAGTCAAGTTCAGGCAAGATGTCTAAGTGCACTTTAGTATGTAGAATGCTTAAGTAAAAATCTCAGAAATGTTATGAGATTTTAGTGATCAGGATAGTTGTACAAAGCTGGAATGTTAGGCAGCTTGATAGATCTATAGGACAAAGTTGCTGATCCATTCAAGACAAGCTGATCAAATGGACAACTGAGCTGAAGAGATCAAGAACAATAAAGTTGTGTTCATAAATGCAAAGATCAAGACAGTTGAAGTACAAATGATCAAAAGCATTGAATGCAAAAGACACATTCAATGAAGCATTTATTGCCAATCATGCCTGAAACAAGCATTGAAGACTTAGAGCATTAAAGAGTGAAGCATTGAATGAATGCTGGAACATTCTAAACTGCAGCAGGAATGTTCAGGGAGCTTGTCCCATCTGACCGTTGGTTGTGTATAGAGTTTGCCACAAATCAACCTAGGACAATGTGCAAAATTGGAAACTGACACAAGTCTTCTCAGCCGCATTTGTCAGAAGTCAACACATTCATTCAAGCAACCATTGAAGACCCCTTTTACACAGTGGATAAAAGGATGCCAAGCTTCTTAGCTGTTTCAATGGTGCTGCAAATAGACATATTTGAATTGCTATCCCTCCAACGGTTAGTTGTTCAAATTTGTCTATAAATACAGAAGTGATCAAAGGGATTCATCATCCAACTACAAGCTATCAAACTATCATCAAGCTTTCAAAGGAAACCAAGCTGTTCTCTAAGAATCCCAAGTTTCCTGAATCACTTCTCTTTAGCTAAGCCAATCTTTGTAAACATCCAAAGCTTAGCATTGAGATATCCTAAGCCTTTACACTGTTCTTATTGTAAAGGATATCTCTACTAGTTGGAACCAAACCTCAAACCCTTATCTCATTAAGTGAAGAGAGAGTTTGTTGTAGAAGTGAGGAGTTAAGGACTGTTAGTGTGAAACACAGTCTTAACTCAGAGAGATTTAGCACTAGGACTCAAGTTATCCTAGGGATCAAAACACTAAGAGAGTGTTGTTGATCAGTGCACCTTGGCACTATAAAACAAGCTAATTCCATTGAGAATGAATTATCCTGTTCAATCAGGGAAAGTGGATGTAGGAGCTTGAGTCTCTGAACCACTATAAGCTTGTGTGCCATTTACTTACTGCATTCTTAATTTCACTTACATTCAAACATATTTTAAAGAAGCATAACTCAGTAAGTAAGAAAATCTGTTTTGGACAAAGTCCCTGATAACCTGCATCTTTTCAGAAATTAACTTGGAGTATTTCTTTAAGTCTAAGGCCAACCACATTCCGCACTAAGCAACTCTTTTAGATATTTAGCCAACTGATCACTCAATAGTAATCAGTAGGACAAGTATCTATCAAAGTTCACACTCAGGCCAGTTGTGAGACAACTTGCCTGATATACCAGTTTGTCAAAAAGAAAAAGAATTTGCATACACAAGTGCATTCCCCCCCCCCCATACACTTGTGTTATACTCCACCAAGGACCAACAAGGTTTTATGATGAGTTTCCTCGAGGTCGAAGAAGAACATGCAGACCATCTCGAAAAGTGGTCGTCAGCCCCGGTGAGAACCGGGGAAGTTCCTCTAGTCGAGCTAGTTCAATATGGAACATTCAAAAAACCGAAATGGCAACTCTTTTAATATCCAGAAGTGCAACTTCTTTCCCTAAACACACCCTAATTCCAGCTTGAAAAACCGGGTACTTAAAAGGGTTTTCATTAAAGAAAACTCCATCTTTGAGCCAGCTTTAGGGCTTGAATTCCAAGCAATCTAATCCCCAAATCTCCTCTATTCTTCCTATCGCATACGGATGATACGTAACCCTAGTCCCATTATTCAAGAAACTCCCATCTGAAACAACATCATCTGCCAAACAGAACTTTAATAGGCAGGTACAATCTCATGCTTTTGTACACCGCTGCATGTAGGTAATGAAGCTCCGTCTCCTCCATGGCCTCATCCAGGATTGCCGCCTCCACATGGGGGTGGCGCGCCACCAGCCAGAAGAAGCTTGTGAGGGCGGAGGCCACCGTGTCATGCACAACTAACAAGAAGCTAAAGATGATGTTAGTGAGATAAGCCTCTTCGCCAACGTTGCTCATGAATCTCGACAGAAGATCTTTCTCACCCGAAAACCCCAGCTTCCTCCTTTGTGCGATCAAATCACGACAAAAAATATGGACGGTGGAGATTGCTCGCATTACAAAATAAATCATATTTTTTGACAAAATTATAGTGACAATTGAGTTTTTGTCACTAAAGACACGTATATAGTAATAATAATTCGTTGTGTTACAAAAATAATTCAATTAGTGACACATTTGTATAATGTCAATATTTTATTGAATATTTGTCACTAAAATTACATATATACTAACAATAATTCATTATGTTGCAAAATATCATAAGTTGAGATAATTAGTGATAGTTTTATATAGTGGTACTATTTTATTGAATATTTCTCACTTAAAAATACACATATAGTGACAATAATTCGTTATGTTACAAAATAACACAAGTTGAGATAATTAGTGACAGTTTAATATAATGTCACTATTTTATTACACATTTATCACTAAAAACACACATATATAGTGACAATAATTCCTTATGATACAAATAACATAAGTTGAAATAACTATCTGATTAGTGAGAGTGGACGTAGGATATTGAGATCTGAACCACTATAAATACTTGTGTTCTTTCTTTCTTTATTTACCTTCTGTATATCATTCATATTGTTTATATTGTTCATAATTGATAAAACATTCATTTTCTAAAATAGTCAAAATCCACTAAGTATAAGTTTTATAAATCAGAAGATATCATATATCAGCAAATATCATTCATTGTTTTAAAGTCATTCTTTAAAAAGTTTTTCATAAAATACCCACGAGTCTAAACATTTAGGGTGTCACCACATTTCCGCACCTTAGCTATTTAGATAGCTTTCCAACTGAAATTCACTCGCACTCTAAGATCACATCATCTTATTTTCATTCAGGCGATAGAGTATATCACTCTTCTGATCGTCTCATCTGATTTAACACGCAAAAGTCTATTCACCCCCTCTAGACTTTCTCATCATACTCGTTTTGGGACCAACAAGGACAATTCATCGTTTATCCACGTGTCGTCACCTTATAGGGTGATATATTTTGGCCGCATCACCTAGCATTCTATTGTAGCTCATCATTCAATTCTTGTCTTCGTGAATTATGGAACAGTGATATATATATTTTATATATACATTTCGATCCTACTCACTATTGTTTTCAGTCTCATGTATGATGTTACACTATCTTAATCGAAAGGTTAAAAACAATAAGTTACCAATACATTTATAACAACCGAACGTATATCCATACATATAATATATACACACTACTTGCTCATACGCAAAAATATATAGTTCTAAGTTTAACAAACACTCTTATGTAGTACTCCAGTTTACAAATACGTACTATATGTACACATAAATATATACAAATACGTATTATATGTACACATAAAAACAAATGGCAACTACAGGGCATATATACCAATTAGCTGCAGAAATTGCAAAAATCAAACTAATTATTATACACATGGATGAAAATATCCGGAAATATCCCCGATATATATTTGATATATCCATTTTTCGTGTTCAGCGATATCAATATTAGGAAGAACCGATATTTCCACGATATTTGTAAAATAATTTAAAATATCGATAAATATCGGTAGACAATAACAATATCGAGCATAATATCGGTAAAATATAGAGAGAATTTCGAAATAAATCGAAAAAAATCTCGAAAAATATTATATTTTATATAAATTTATCACTGATATAAAATGTATTCAAATTGTTTTATTAATTTTATGTATTAAAGGTTTGTTATTGAATTTTCAGAATTTTCAAAATTTACCGATATCGATATTCGATATCGATATATAAATCGATATCTCCACAAATTTAAGGTCTCAATATTTCTACCCATACCGATATTTTCATCCTTGATTATACACACTAGTTAAATATAAAGTTTTATGATGAGTTTGCTCGAGGTCGAAGAAGAACCTATAGACCGTCTCGAAAAGTGGTCGTAAGCCCCGGTGTGAATCGGGGAAGTTCCTCTAGTCGAGCTAGTTCAATATGGAACATTCAAAAAACCAAAATGGCAACTCTTTTAATATCCATAAGTGCAACTTCTTTCCCTAAACACACCCTAATTCATGCTTGAAAAACCGGGTACTTAAAAGGGTTTTCATTAAAGAAAACTCCATCTTTGAGCCATCTTTAGGGCATGAATTCCAAGCAATCTAATCCCCAAATCTCCTCCATTCTTCCAATCGCATACGGATGATACGTAGCCCTAGTCCCATTATTCAAGAAACTCCCATGTGGAAAAGCATCATCTGCCAAACAGAACTTGAATAGGTAGGTACAATCTCATGCTTTTGTTTTAACAAACACTCTTATGTCGTACTCCAGTTTACAAATACGTAATATATGTAAACATAAAAATATACAAATACGTATTATATGTACACATAAAAATAAACGACAACTACAGGGCATATATACCAATTAGCTGCAGAAATTGCAAAAATCAAGCTAATTATTATACACATGGATGAAAATATCCAGAAATATCCCCGATATATCTTTGATATCAATTTTTCGTGTTCACTGATATCGATATTAGGAAGAACCGATATTTCCACGATATTTGTAAAATAATTAAAAATATCGATAAATATCGGTAAACAATAACAATATCGAGCCTAATATCGGTAAAATATCGAGAGAATATCGAGAAAATGTCGATAAATCTCGAAAAAATATCGATAAATATTATATTTTATATAAATTTATCACTGATATAAAATGTATTCAAATTGTTTTGTTAATTTTATGTATTAAAGGTTTGTTATTAAATTTTCATAATTTTCAAAATTTACCGATATCGATATTCGATATCGATATATAAATCGATATCTCCACAAATTTAAGGTCTTGATATTTCTACCGATACCGATATTTTCATCCTTGATTATACACACTAGTTAAATATAAAGTTTTATGATGAATTTGCTCGAGGTCGAAGAAGAACCTGCAGACCGTCTCGAAAAGTGGCCGTCAGCCCCAGTGAGAACCGGGAAAGTACCTCTAGTCGAGCTAGTTCAATACGGAACATTCACAAAACCGAAATTGCAACACCTTTAATATCCAGAAGTGCAACTTCTTTCTCTAAACACACCCTAATTCCAGCTTGAAAAACCGGGTACTTAAAAGGGTTTTCATTAAAGAAAACTCCATCTTTGAGCCATCTTTAGGGCTTGAATTCCAAGCAATCTAATCCCCAAATCTCCTCCATTCTTCCTATCGCATACGGATGATACGTAAACCTAGTCCCATTATTCAAGAAACTCCCATCTGGAAAAGCATCATCTGCCAAACAGAACTTGAATAGGCAGGTACAATCTCATGCTTTTGTACACCGCTGCATGTAGGTAATGAAGCTCCGTCTACTCCGTGGCCTCAGCCAAGATAGCCGCCTCCACGTGGAGGTGGCGCGCCACCCACCAGAAGAAGCTTGTGAGGGTAGAGGCCACCGTGTCATGCGCAACTAACAAGAAGCTAACAATGATGTTGGTGAGACAAGCCTCGTCTCCAACGTTGCTCATGAATCTCGACAGAAGATCTTTCTCACCCGAAAACCCCTGCTTCCACCTTTATGCGATCAAATCACGACAAAAAATATGGACGGTGGCGATTGCTAGCATTCCAAAATAAATTATGTTTTTTGACAAAAATTATAGTGGCAATTGAGTTTTTGTCACTAAAGATACGCATATAATGATAATAATTCGTTGTGTTACAAAATAATTCAATTAGTGACACATTTGTATAATGTCAATATTTTATTGAATATTTGTCACTAAAATTACAAATATACTGACAATAATTCATTATGTTGTAAAATATCATAAGTTGAGATAATTAGCGATAGTTTTATATAGTGTTACTATTTTATTGAATATTTCTCACTTAAAATTACACATATAGTGACAATAATTCATTATGTTACAAAATAACAAAAGTTGAGATAATTAGTGACAGTTTAATATAATGTCACTATTTTATTACACATTTATCACTAAAAACACACATATATAGTAAAAATAATTCCTTATGATACAAATCAGCTAATATCATATATCAGCTAATAGCATTCATTGTTTTAAAGTCATTCTTTAAAAAGGTTTTCATAAAATACCCACGAGTCTAAAAATTTAGGGCCTACACATCTCCGCACCTTAGTTGTTGAGATAGTTTTCCAACTGACCTGTTGATTTAAGCAATCAGTAGGTTTGTTATCTTGATCTGCTATATTCACTCGCACTCTAAGATCAGATCATCTTATTTTCATTTAGGCGATAGAAAGTTTATTCACCCCTGAAAGTGTGTGGGGTATGGTATCTAGTGTTTAAGTTAAAAACAGATTAATGTTGTACTAAATGTTGGGATAAATTCTACAACACTAACTCTAACAGAATATCAGAAATAAAGACCATATTCAGAACATGCATTGAACTGATTTTATATATTAAAAATCATACCTTAGTTTACCTTCACTTTTGATAACCTTGGTTGAAATTGACTTTCCTTCTTTCTGGTGGGGTGTTGATGTGTTGATTTGATCTTTGGTACATCATAACCTGTAAGTACATTCCTCCAAGCACATTCATCTATCGACTTGATATACATGCACAACTTAGGCTCAAAATATGGATAATATGTTCGGGTGCTTAAGTGCAGTGGATATGTGATGTGTTTCCATTGCTAACAAAAACTAAAACACACTTAAACAAGGATCTAACCTAGTGTCGTCAGGTATCGGCTCTGATACCAACTGAAAGTGTGTGGGGTATGGTATCTAGTGTTTAAGTTAAAACCAGATTAATGTTGTACTAAATGTTGGGACAAATTGTACAACACTGACTCTAACAGAATATCAGAAATAAAGATACACAGCGGAAGACTTGAAACACTAAAAATAAACAAGACACAATGGAAATATTTTTCACATAGATTTTATAAATAAAAATATATGCGAGCCTTACGGCGAAATCAATACTTATCTTCAAGTATAAATGTTGTGTGAAATGTTACAACAATAACCTTCACAACTGAAACTACAAACGAGGCAGGTGCCTTGTTCTAAAAACAATCTAAGTGTATAAGAATTACACACTGTCGAAATGCCTAGTCTATCTATGATTACACTCTCAATATATAAGAAGACACACAGCCATACGGGTGGGATACTTTGTATGAACTAAATGGTATAACTACTGGCCACAATTCCTAACAGGGATCAACGCTCGGTCTAGGAGATTGTTCGAGTAATACACACTGAATTATGAAGCCTTTCTTCGGTATTTATAGAGTAGGGTGCGAATTCTAGAGGCTTCCACATTGAGGTCCTATTTTTTAGGAGCTCAACTTCCATGATCTTTCTAGATCCTTCTTGTATGCTCCAGGTCGTTCTAAATGGTTCCAGGCTGCTCTAGCACGTTCTGCAATGTTCTGGAATCTTCCAAGTTCCAGATCCTTGTAGAAGCTTCTAGATCCTGCCAGAAATGTGACAACATTTAGATCAACATTTAATGTAGCATTTCAGAAAAGACTTAGAAAAAATCTCGGAAGGTCAAATTAAGATGTTGTTGATAATATTAAGACATTTAAGGTTTAACAACATCTACAATCTCCCCCAATTTGACCTTTCGACTACAACACACCTGATGCACATATATTTCTATACATACTCAATTTTATGTATTTAGTTGAGGTTAACATCATTGCTAAATACTAGTCATGTCAACACCTGTTGTAATCGTTGGATCAAATCGAATGAAGATCAAGGATAATCTTACAATGATCCGTGCCATAAGATCAAGATAATTTTATCCAAAACAGAACAAGCATAAACAGTATACTTATTCACAACATATAAACTTACTAAAATCATAAGTTAGATTGGAAGAGATAACTTAAGATTTAAGTATGACACAAAAAATCAGAAAACGGAGCAAAAACAAAAAGAAATACAAAACAAATACTAACAATCTAAACAAACCTAAAAACAAGACTTATATTATCAATAGGCAGTAAGCATATGAGAATTTTGAAAGATGTATACTTCAAATCTATTAAGGCAAACCATTTAATTAAGCAGTTAGACAGTAAGCCAAAAAGAAGTGTACTTCTTGTTTATTCTCAAAAGCAAACAATTTAAGCAAATTGAATAATAAGGGAAGTTAGAAAGACAAAACACGCAACAACTAACAAAGACCTAAAACCAGCAAGCAGTAAGCCAATAAGGATAACTCTTAAGGCAAACAGTTTAAGCAAACTGAAAATAGAGCAAAGTTAGGGAAAAATAAATATAATAAACAACTAACATATACAACATACAGTAAGCAAATAATGATAAGTAAGAAAACAATTTAATCTTAAGCAGTAATCTGTTATCATAAATGCAAACAAATTAAGCAAGTTGAATAAAAGACAACCTATCAACTAGAAAGTAAAAACAAAGTTTGTAAATCAACTTAAACACAGAAACAACAATGCATAAGATCAAGAGAAGTATAAAAGGCACAAATACTTAAGAAACTAAACATTTGACATATATTGTTGTATCAACAGCTGCAGCATCATGTTCCTGCACATAATCACTTATAATGTTCAGCCCTCCCCCTGTCTTGTATCAACCTGTTCAGTTGTTACCATAACCTGTTTAGATGTCATAAAGAACATCCATACGTTCATCAGCATCAGAAAATTAATCCTCCTTCTCTTCAACAACATTGCACGTTGTAGCAAAGTGAACTATAACATCTGGTTCAGCAGTCTCTTCATGAATAGCATCAGGTACACAATCAGCTTCTGGTACATCTCCATGGAGTTCTTTACTTCGAATCTCAGAAGTTGATGGTGTTTCTCCCCCTGTGGTAGTAGAAAGCGTCTATGACCACTGGACTTTAAGGAACTGAAGCCCATCAATAGAGTCCTGTAAACATTTCAGTTGAAGTAAAATAAAAGATCTGGAAACAGAAATATTTTGACCAATGTGACCGCCAATGTGTTCACATTCGGTGTAGCATTTTTCTGTTCAGGTCTTGTTGGAGCTGGTCGGACTGGAATAAGAGCATCTCTGTGATCAGAACCATCTGAATTTTGTAACAAAGCAAATCAACAGTCCTTTCACCAAGTAACAAAGCATATGAGATAGTCATCAAGGGTACCTTGCCTCTAATAACCTCAGTTTCCTTAGGTTTAAAAATTCATGCCTCTTGAGGTATGAACATATCAGCACAGGGTAAGGTAAAATCCCTTTATAATAAATATCACTATAAACTGCGTGTGGTGAAGATAGTTAAATACAGATTGAAATTCTTCAACACAATCATCATATACAACAATATGGCTTAATCCTTAATCACGTTAGTGGAATTTGTAGAGGGTATCCAATTGTAGACAATCAATTTATGGAGTACATAGTATAGAGATGTGAGATCTTTAGCAAGCATAACATTTTGTCACCTAGTTAATCTACCCTAGTTATAGAAGTAGCAACCAAGTTCAAATCAAGTTCATCTTCATCAATCACATGCTCTATCTCTAAGAGATCATTAATCAATTTCAGAGTAAATGAAACTGATCTCCCCCTAAATTGTACATTCCCATATCATTTAGAGCTACGTCTACCCGTACTCTTCCTAAGTCAAGCATAAAGTGCATATACCCAATCAAACACAAAAGTATCACACAAAGTTACAGTTTTCAACAATTTCTTTTCAATAAAAAATTGTATCAACCATTTACTTCTCAAAATCAGCAATGTTAATTCTTATTTCCATTAACAACTTTCATCTAGATAGCTTAGTGATTTTAGAAACTAACCTATCAGTTTCAGAATCATTATCAGGATCAGAATTACCTCCTTTAGAATTTGTTTCCTTAGCTGATTCAGAGTCCTTACTACTGCTCTTCTCAGAATCATCACTTCTACTGTCATTAGGGTCTGGTGTTGCGGCACTTGCTTCAGCATTTGATGCAGCATTCTTCCTCAGAGTCTTCTTAATCTCACGAAAGGTGGGATTATACTCTGGATCAGATTCAATTCCTTTGGGCAAGTCTCGTTCAGCAGCAACCTTCTTTCCCTTTGGATCATACTTCCTTTTGACTTGTTTCTCAGTAACCACATTTTCTTCCTCCGATTAAGAAAAGAACTTAAATCGGTTCATCAACAACATTACTTCCTTTCTTCTTTCTCCTCAGTGAGTTAGAGTAATCAACTCTAGTGAACACATAGCCGGATCTCCTTCGTTGAACAAGGCTACTCTTTCTCTTTTCTTTCTCAACATTCTTTCCAAATGCAATATATTCAAATTTATCTATATAGAAAGATAAGAGTTAGTTTAACCTGAGTTAGCATTCACGTCGGCCTCCTTCATTTGAGCGTCCTCAAAATCGGATGTCTCAGCATTTGCATACTCATTCTGCTCAGCAACAGGGAAATCATCAATTTCCTTTTCACTCTCCCCCAGAGAGGAAGCAGTTGAGGCAATTGCCTCTATTTCAGTGTTAGGTCTTTGAAATTGGGGCTTTTATGAGGTGAATGAATCAAGTGTAGTGGTGAGTTTTTGGGTTTTCAGTAGTGAGAAATGTCAATGGACATATTTCCAACAGTAAGAATAGATAGATTCTCAAAATTCACATTCGATTTATACATATTCTCAACATCTTGATTCAGCTCGTTAAGGATCGAATCGAGTTAAATGTGAACAATTGTAGGAATGGGTGTAACTGGAGTTGTTTTGGATAAGTGTTTCAGCTTTTCTTGTAGCAGTTGGTGAGTTTTGGTGTGAAACAGTCATGAAAGCGAAACTATTAAGATTTGAGAGAGATGGAGATGACAGTTTCGTGGGAGTTTGAGTGTGGTGAGGTAGTTTCTTTGTTTCTTATCATTAGAGCACCAAGAAATCGAAAAGATAATCACAATAACCGAGACAAACACGGCTTTAGCAAATCTTAAAAAGCAATACTCAAATCACTCGAAAAAATGCAATACTTAGTATATCATCTTATGAGAAGTATATAGGAGAGAATGCATAGTTGGAAGTAATACGTATAAAAATAAGAACTAACTAAGGAGGATTCTAGAAGAAATTCGATAATACTTCATAAACTTAGCCACAAAAATAGATCATGGTTAGGTAGTGGGTAAAATCATAATTAATTAATTAAATTAAGAACATTCTAGAATATTTAACATTTAAATGTGTATAATCCGAAATAAAACAAGGATGTGGGTTAGTATAATTAGGAATAAATAAAATAAATTTCCACAAATAATCAAATAATTACTACTTATAAAAATATAATCGAATCATCTAATGCTATGCTCAAAACTGTTACATACACCTCCACACGGTTTTTACATGAATTTACTTCATTTGTGTTGCACCATATTTTTTTCTTTTTGTGTTATAGCATCTAATTTGTATTGATCCATTGTTCCTGTACAGTACATCGTAGTAGCGAACTCCGTGCCCCATACTTACTTAATGGATTACAAATATGTTGATGTTTTTACCAAAATATCACTTTTTGAAAAGAAGGCATCGTAATAGTGAACTCCGTGCTCCATAGTTACTCAGTGATTTGGTACATCTTTTAGTATGCTAATAACATTCTCATTTTTATGCATTTGAGAGGTGTAAGACATGTTTATTTTTGCACAAAAAATTTTAGATTCAAGAATATTTTACAAAGGAATTATTCAACGAAAAAGGAAATAGATTAAATCTATAACAACTATACAACCTTACGATGTTGTCCCAAATGCTACGACATTTGTGACACCATCCATCTAGGATTATTCAGATACTACACATACCAAGAGATTTTCTCAAAGATAAGAATGTCTCAAGGTCAAGACCTTAGTAAATATATCAACATTATGATTTTCAGTAGGTACGTATTCCAACTTCACTATATTCTTCTCCATTAAATCTCTCATAAAATAATATCTAATGCAAATGTATTTAGTGAGTGAGTGTTGTACTGAATTTTTAGAGATGTTTATGCACTCATATTATCACAGAAAATTGTAAGGATATCAATTCAATTTCATAGGCATGAAACATCTTGCTTAACCACAAGATTGTTTCCCATGTAGAAACATCATCTACTCTTACTCTTTCTGTTGTCTATATCTCATGCTCAATCCTCATCACTGTATCCAATCAAAGTGTTGTTGGTGTCCTTAGTGTACGATATCCCAAGTTCACTTATACCTGCATCAAACTTGATAATTCTTTTCAAAACATTCAGGTGAGATTCCTTTGGATTAGTTTGGTACCTAGAACAAACAAAAAAACTATACATAATATCTGGTCAATTAGAGGTTAAATAAAGTAAACTTCTTATCATGGACCTATACAATGTTGGATCAAAATTCTTTTCAGCATTGTCTTTGCAAAGTAACAAAGTAGATCCTCTAAGAGTTTTCATTACTTTAGAACTTTCAAAACCAAACCTTTTAACCAAGTTCTTAGCATATTTACCTTGAGAGAAGAATATACCATCCTTACATTGCTTGATTTGAAGACCTAAAAAATAATTCAAGTCTCCAACCATACTCATCTCAAATGTTGCAGTCATTGCTTTAACAAATTGGTTAACATTTTATCACAAGTTAAGTTAAACACAATGTCATCAACATATATTTGAGCAATAAGTAAATCTTCTCCAGTGTGCTTAATAAACAAAGTTATAACGGTTTCTCCTCTAACAAAACGATCAGGGTATTGTGGATCTTCAAATCCTTTAAGTTGTTCAACATATGCTTCTTCATTCAAAATGCAATTTAGAAATGCAGCATATACATCCATTTGATGAAGTTTAACGTCAATAAAACATGCAATTTCTAGCAATAATCTAATAGATTCTATCCTAGCAACAAGTGCAAAAGTTTCATCAAAATCAATAACCTCAACTTAGGTGTACTCTTGTGCAACTAATCTAGTCTCAATCCTAAAAAAATGTTATCAAACTCATCAGTTTTATTCTTAAAAATCCACTTTGTTCCAATGACATTAGTATGACTAGGTCTTGAAACAAGTGTTCATACTTCAAATCTTTCAAACTGATTAAGTTCCTCATGCATAGCATTTATCCAATTTTCATCAGTTAATGCTTCATTCACATTTTTAGGTTCAATTTCATAATAGTAACACTCTGCATTCACAACATTGCAAATAGAAGACATGCATATTATTCTTACCACATCTACCTTATTAGCTTTTACTTTTCCTCTTGTTTGCACTCAAACTGTAGCATCACTATGATCTGGCCAGAAGGATGACTTTTGACAATTCTTGAAGAAGGATTTCTTTTGGTAACATACTGATCATTCTGTGGAATTACAACTGTCTGTTCTATAGATGTTGCTCCAGGTGTGTTAACTTTTGGTGCAGCATTTTCAGACTTCAGTGTATTCTCAGAATTGTCAGTCACTTGTGATACATCTTCTTCATCTTTCTCATCTGTAAGACATTAATCATCATCAAACACAACATTAACAGATTCTTGAACAGTGTTAGTTCTAAGGTTATAAACTCTATAAGCTTTACTATTTCTAGAATAGCCTAAGAAGAAACCTTTATCACTTTTAGAATCAAACTTATGAAGTTGATCCCTATCATTCAGAATATAACACATACAACCAAATACATGAAAATACTTCACACTTGGTTATCTAATGTTCAAAATCTCATAAGGTGTTTGAATAGAACCAAATCGAGTATAAACTATATCAATAATATGACATGATGTATTTGATTTGTCGTGAGATTGCTCGAATTTGTGGATGAATTGTGCTCTAGATATCAAGAAATTCTTACAACTTTCGTGTAATCATGAGCTTATTGTTAGATATGTTGATACATGAATGTTTTGTTTGATTTTTAGGTAAAGCAAGGACTTTCGAAGCAAATCACGAGAAATCCAGCCGTTGGATCAATCCAATGAGTCAACCACAAGAACAGCATCAAGAAGATGGTCGAAATGAGACGAGAATCGAGTCGATCGGAAACCCGGATCGAAAGTTATGAGCAAAACGAGGATCAAGCTGGAGGAGTGCACGGCCGAGCACTCGTCTCGGAGAAGACGTGCTTGAAACCGAGACATTTTGGGCATTGAAGACAAAATAGGGGAGTCCACGGCCGAGCTCTCTTCTCGGAGAAGAGGAGCTCGAGACCGAGACATTGTGGGAAGGAAGAAGCACGGCCGAGACACGAGCTCGACCGAGCTCGATGGAGGAGGAAAATGTCTAGGGCACGGCCGTGCACCTGAAGTGAAAAAACGCGTGCACGTTTTTAGGCACGGGCAGCTCGGCCGAGCCCCGTGCACGGCCGTGCTCCAGCGTAAAATTCAACCTCCTTTATCTTTTGACCTAGGGACACGTGCCAAGCTTTTTGGGAAGGGTATTTAAGCTCCCATTTTCGTTTTTGCAAAGGAGGAAGCCATTGGAGGCAACACAAGCTCCCTACACATCCAAATTTCATCATCTTGCTCGATTTTAGCTCGTTTTTCTTAATTTAGCCATAGAATAGAGTGATTTTCCTTAGTTTAATTACTATTGTGGGTTGTAATTTCAATCTCAAGGAAGGATTGAAGACTCCATTGAAGCATTTTAAGGTTTTTGTCTACAATTTCATTCAAAGAGGTGATACCTTTACTTTTATTGAAGATTCTTGTGTTATTTATTATGGGTATGTTGAATTTCTCATTTGCTTTCCTTAATTTCATTAAATTAGCCATGGGCTAAGCAAATTGGTGTTTGGGTGTTATAGAATTGTGAGGGAATTAATGTTTTAGTTTGATTTCAATTGTAGAATTCATTGGTAGGTTTATTGGTTAGGTTTATGGGTTTTGTTAGATTATTTGCAAGAACTCAATTATTAGGTTGTATTGGAAACTCAATTAATGCAACGAGAGTTGGTTAATCGGGGTAGATAGTATAATCGAGGATTGGGAATCGAGTGAGTAAGTTAATATTGGTTTATCGCAACGAGAGTTGGGTAAATTTCATTAGAACCCCATTTATCTACATTAATTGCTTGAATTAACCTTTAAGTGATTAGTGAGAAGACCATAGGAGCTTGGTTGTTAGTATTCAAGTGGAAAAGCATAACTAGGGATTAGTTTAGTTTAATTAGGTAGAGTCGAACCCCCTAGCCGTGTGATTACCCGAGTAAGAAACCTTCTATTCATCCTCTCAATCCTAGGTACTTCACATGATATATGCTTAGTGATTGCTTCTACCAAATTCCATCCAATGAATTACACATAGACTTCGAATTTTAACATCGATTCCACACAAGGACGAACACCCGAACATTACCACTCTCACTTGATTTATATCGTATTTTTCTTAGTCATTTGCTTGTCATTAGTTGTCATTGGTGAGTTTCATTTACATTTCATTGCACAAAACATGAGTTTTCATTATATTCAAAGAACAACATACACACTAAGGCTACTTTCACATACTAGTCCCACGGATCGATAATTTAACTGGGCCTTGCTTTTATTACACGCGAACCTCTTATACTTCAGGGGAACGTGTTGGTAAAAACACGTGTCAAGTTTTTGGCGCCGCTGCCGGGGAATAGTTTTGTTTTTAAGTAACTTAGTGTTTGTTGGTCTTGAGTACTAGTGATTTTATTTTTCTTGTTAGTAAGTTCTTTGTTGACTTGTCTTTGGAATTTGATACTTGATTGATTCTATAGGTGCATGAACACAAGAGCAAGTGGAATTGATCCTATTCCTATTGATTGGGAAATCGAAGCCACGGCACGAAGAAGAAATCGAGATCGAAATCAAACACTTGAACAAGAGAGAGCAATGGCGGATAATCAAGGAAACAACAACAATCAAAACATCATTCACCCTCCTATCGACAACCGAGTCATTGGAGCGGGGAATGAGGGTGGAGTCGGTCTTGAGGAAGAGAGAACCATTCGGGATTATTTTGAACCCCCGGTTCAAAGGTACTATGATGGAATCGAGCGCCCTCCGATTGCGCCCAACAATTTCGAAATTAGCCCGAGTCTAATTCGAATGCTAGAGAAGAGGCAATTTGGGGGTGAGCCACTTGAAGATCCCAATCAACACTTGTCCCGATTTTTGGAGTATGCGGATACGGTTAAGATCAATGGGGTACATGAGGACACTTTGAAGATGAGGCTCTTTTCTTTCACCTTGAAAGATAAAGCTAAGGAATGGCTTACCTCAATGATCAACAACCGAGTAACCACATGGGACGAGCTAAGCAAGAGGTTCTTATTGAAGTTCTTCCCTCCATCCAAAACTCTTCAATGCAAGACCGAGATTACTCAATTTCTCCAAAGGGAGAATGAAAGCATCTATAGTGCATGGGAGAGATTCCAAGGTCTTTTGAGGAGATGTCCTCAACATGGGTTCGCCGAAGAGCAAACGATTAGCTTCTTCTATAATGGATTGGGGCTCTCTTCAAGGCAATACATTGATGCATCCGCGGGTGGGCAATTGTTTGCAAAGAGTGCAAGAGTAGCAAAGGAAATCATTGAAGCAATTGCTACAAACACCTACGATTGGCCTATTGATGGAAATAGACCCAATAGAGTTGCTCAAATTGGGAATAACTCCACATCATTGGGTGATACAATCAATATGCTCTTGGACAAAGTTGAGTTAATGGAGAACAATCAAAGGAGAGAAAACTTTGGTGGGGGAATGGAGATGCCAAACATGTTGAACCAAGTTGAGGATGCTAACTACATGGGAAGGCCCCAATATCCTCAAGGGAATTTTCAAGGAAATTTTCACCAACCACCTTTCCCAAACCAAGCTCCTAACCAAAACCGTTTCCAACAACATGCTCAAGCCCAATTCCAAGGAAATCCTCCTTACAACCCAAATGCTCGGAAGCATGAAAACTTCTCTTATGGAAATCCTAAAGCCGCTCTCACACTCCCTCCGGGATTTGATCCGGGTCCTCGTGCACCAAACAATGAGGGGAGACCACATTTGGAAGACTTGTTGACCACTTTCATAGCTCAAAACAATCAAACGACGGCTCAACAAAACCAAAAGATAGAAAGGTTGGATGAACAAATGCTTTCCATGGCCAAGCAAATGAAGAACATAGAGTTTCACATGAGCCAAATTGCTTCTTCAAGTGGTGGAAACCAAAATGGCAAGTTTCCTTCCACTACGGAAACTAATCCTAAAGAGCATTGTAAGAAAGTTGAGCTAAGGAGTGGAAAGAACTATGATGGCCCAAGTATGCCAATTGAGGAAGGAGAGAAGGTTGATGAAAAGGAGGGAAATGGTGAAGACTTTGTGATTGTGGAAGAGGAAGTTGGGATTGAAGGAACTAAAGAAAATGAAGAGTTGAAGAAAGAAGAGAGGATTCCTAAGTGGAAGAAAGCCAAAGAAGCAAGGTTGCAAGAAGAGAAGATAGAGTGTGATGCTTGGGGGATCCCAAAGACACTTGATCCACCACCTTTCCCTCAACGTTTCATGAAGAAGAAACTTGATGAGAAGTTCTCAAAGTTTTTAGAGGTATTCAAGAAGGTGACTATCAATGTACCTTTGATGGAAGCTCTTGAAGAGATGCATACTTATGCCAAGTTTCTAAAGGACTTGATCACAAAAAGAAGGAAGGCGGGGGATAATGAAGTTGTGAATCTCACTTTGGGATGTAGTGCAATACTACCAAAGAATCTTCCTCCAAAGATCAAGGACCCGGGAAGCATAACTCTTTTGTGTGAGTTGGGCAACAATGAAAAAAGTAGAGCATTGTGTGATGTGGGGGCAAGTATCAACCTCATGCCTCTATCCATCTTCAACCGATTGAAGGATGGAGAGATGAAACCCACTTCCATGACCCTCCAACTTGCGGATCGTTCTATCACATATCCGGAGGGGATTGTTGAGGATGTATTGATTAAGATTGGGGACTTTGTTTTTCCCGCGGACTTCGTGGTGATGGATATAGAAGAGGATGAGAGTGTGCCCTTGATTCTAGGGAGGCCCTTTCTAGCCACGGCTAGAGCGGTGGTGAACACCTACACGGGTGAAGTGACTTTGGAGCTTGGCAAGGAAAAACTTGTTGTGAAATCATATGAAGCCATGAAACATCCATTCGAGGAGTTTGAATGCAAATCAATCGATGTTGTGGAACTTTGTGTCCAAGAGACACTTGAAAAATCTCTTGACCCTTTCTCTCCTAATGCTTTTGATACTCCTACTCTTGATATTATTAATGATGAATTTTCACTTGATTGTGATGATGATAGGAAAGTTTGCATGAAGAAGGAGGTCAATGAAGTTTGGGGAAGAAAGAAGTTCCCAACACCGCCTCTAAGGGAGCCCGTGGAAGGAGTGGAAAAATCGGAAGGAAAAAAGGAAGGCTTGAAACCTCTACCGGGTCATCTCAAATATGCCTTTCTTGAAGATGATGGAAAGTGTCCGGTAATCGTTTCTTCCCTCTTAAATGATAGTGAATTGCATGATCTTCTTGTTGTCATTAAGAAGCATAAGTCGGCTTTAGGGTGGTCTATAGAAGATTTAAAAGGCATAAACCCCTCGATTTGCATGCATAAAATTCGGTTAGAAAAAGATAGGAAACCAATTGTGCAAAACCAAAGGAGAGTAAATCCTATCATACAAGAGGTCATTAGGAAGGAGGTAATTAAGTTTCTTGATTCGGGAATGATTTTCCCCATTTCGGATAGTCCATGGGTCTCACCATTACATGTAGTGTCCAAGAAGGGTGGAATGACGGTCATACATGGGGATAATAATGAATTGATTGCTACTAGGGTTGCCACGGGGTGGAGAGTGTGTGTTGATTAACGTGAACTTAACAAGGCCACATGCAAAGAACATTTTCCATTGCCTTTTCTTGATCAAATGCTAGATAGATTGAGTGGATTTGCATTTTATTGTTTCTTGGACGGATACTCCGGGTATAATCAAATCATGATTGCCCCGGAGGATCAAGAAAAGACAACATTTACTTGTTCATATGGTACTTTTGCATGGAGAAGGATGCTATTTGGGCTTTGTAATGCCCCGGCTACCTTCCAAAGATGTATGATGGCAATCTTTCATGGACTTATTGAGAACATTATGGAAGTATTTATGGACGATTTTTCCGTTTTCGGAGAGTCGTTCAATTCTTGCTTACATAATCTTGAGCTTGTGTTACAGAGATGTGAAGATACTAATCTTGTCTTGAATTGGGAGAAGTGCCACTTCATGGTAAAAGATGGAATTGTCCTTGGACACCATGTGTTATCAAAGGGGTTGCAAGTGGATCGTGCTAAGGTGGTAGCCATTGAGAAATTACCACCACCATCGAGTGAGAAAGGGATAAGATCATTCCTTGGTCATGCCGGATTTTATCGTCGGTTTATCAAGGATTTCTCAAAACTTTCTAAACCCTTGTCTCATTTACTTGAGAAAAATGTTCCTTTTGAGTTTACTAATGATTGTTTGATTTCTTTCAAGGCTCTTAAGGAAGCATTAATCACCGCACCAATCCTTGTGAGTCCGGATTGGAGTGAACCCTTCGTGCTAATGTGTGATGCAAGTGATTTTGCAATGGGGGTAGTTCTTGGACAAGTCCGAGAAAAGAAGTTTTGAGCAATCTATTACGCTTCCAAGACCTTTAATCCGGCCCAAGCAAATTACACCACCACGGTGAAAGAGCTATTAGCGGTCGTGTATGCTTTTGATAAATTTCGCCCCTATTTGGTGGGGGAAAACAATTGTGTATACGGACCATTCGGCCATTAGATATCTTATGAGCAAGAAAGATGCTAAGCCTCGATTGATCCGTTGGGTGTTGCTTCTCCAAAAGTTTGACATAGAGATCCGTGACAAGAAAGGAAGTGAGAATGTGATAGCGGATCACTTGTCACGTCTTGAGAGAGAGGAAGATTGTGAAGAGAAAGATGGTGAGGTAAAGGAGGAGTTTCCGGATGAAAAGCTCTTTGGTATAGAGGAAATTGACCATGTGGAGATGAATCCGATGATGGAAGTTGATGTGAGAACACCTTGGTATGCGGACTTTGCCAACTTCTTGGCTTGTGGGAAGCTACCCGAGGACATCCCAAGGTATGCTAAGAAAAAGTTTCTTAGAGATGTGAAATGCTACATTTGGGATGATCCAATTTTATTGAAAAGAGGAGTGGATTCTATTCTTAGAAGGTGTGTTCCACAAGAGGAGGTTGAAAACATTTTGACACATTGCCATTCAATGCCTTGTGGTGGACACTTTGGGGTTTCAAAGACGGTGATGAAGGTCCTACAATCGGGTTTTTATTGGCCTACTATCTTCAAGGATAGTAGAGAATTTGTACAAAGGTGTGACCGATGTCAAAGGATGGGAACGATCACTAAGAGAGATGAGATGCCACTCACAATCTTCATTGAAGTGGAAGTATTTGACGTATGGGGAATCGATTTCATGGGTCCATTTCCCCCATCATTTGGGTGTAGTTACATACTTGTGGGTGTGGACTATGTCTCAAAGTGGGTGGAAGCTATTGCCACAAAGACTAGTGTCTCAAAAGTTGTGATCGAATTTCTCAAGAACAATGTGTTTTCACGTTTTGGAGTCCCAAAATGCTTGATAAGTGATGGAGGCTCCCACTTTGTGAACAAATTGTTGGGAAAGTTGCTTGAAAGATATGGGGTGAAACACAAAGTTGCAACGGCATATCATCCCCAAACGAATGGATTGGCGGAAGTTTCGAATCGTCAAATCAAGCAAATCTTGGAAAATACGGTGAAGGTCAATAGGAAAGATTGGGCCATCCAACTTGATGATGCATTATGGGCCTATCGTACGGCTTACAAGACTCCGTTGAACATGTCACCATACCAACTTGTTTTTGGAAAGTCGTGTCACTTGCCCGTGGAGTTAGAGCACAAAGCATATTGGGCAATTCGTAGGATGAACTTGGATAGTAAATTGGTGGGAGAGAAGAGGCTTCTTCAACTCCATGAACTAGAAGAGTTTAGGGAGAATGCCTATGAGAACTCTCGTATCTTTAAGGAGAAGACGAAGAAGTGGCACGACCAAAGAATCAAGAAGAAACATTTTCAAGTGGGTGACAAGGTGCTTCTCTTCAACTCACGATTGAAGCTCTTTCCCGGAAAACTCAAGTCTAGATGGAGTGGACCCTTTGAGATTGTGAAAATTTTCCACAATGGAGTGGTTGAGTTGAAAAACACTAAGGATGAGCACTTCACGGTGAATGGGCATCGGATCAAGAAATACCTTTCCCCTACTCAAATCAGGGATGTGAATGTGGACTACATTGAAGATAGTTGAGTGGCTTAAGCTCCGTCCGGCTTGAAGACGTTAAACTTAGCGCTAAATGGGAGGCAACCCATTTTTACTTGCTTTCATAATGTAGTTTCTTTTATGTTTTTAGATATTGCTTTTGATGGTTGGATGAGCTTGATGGTTGTAGGTACATTCTTATGGATGTGTGGTCTAAAAGGGAGAAGAAAGATGTCAAAGTGGGACCAATTCGAAGTGATGGATTGAGAAAGTGAAAGGAGGTGATAGCCATCATGAAGGTACACCCTTTCCCAAACTTGGATTGCTTAGCAATGCTCAAGTTTGGGGGGGGGGGGGTAGGGAAATTTTTCTTTAATTTTTTGGTACTTGGGGTTTATTTCATATGAGCAAAAACAAGTGGTGATTGAGATTTTCATGGAATATTGGTTTGTTTTTTTTGCTCTAGATTGATTTCATTGATGGTCAATGTAGATGTGATATGGTGTTGGTGGTAAACAATTGATAGTGCTTGGTGCAATTAAATTTAACACTCATTTCCAAACTTTTAATTGCATAGCAATGAAAAAGTTTGGGGGGATGTGTTCGTTTTAAGTAAATTTGCACCAAGCACATGTGAGTCATTGTGGTTGATGATTGTGTGAATTTGAGAGGCCTAACAAAACTTTTGTTGATGAGAAAAGGGAATGAAAGTGAATGCATGAAAAGGGGATTTGAGAAAAGAAATCGTGTGGGAATGCGTGTGAAAATGCTTGGAGCTGGAAGAGAAAAAAATTCCGATTCGGTCGAACGAGTGTCCTGACTCGAACCGAACCGGAACGAGGTTAGTTTCGAAAAACAAAAAAAAAAAATTTGAAAATTCCAGGTGCACGGTCGAGCCCTTGTCTCGGCCGAGCTCGAGCATGCGAAAGAAAGTGGTGCACGGCCGAGCACTCTTCTCGGAGAAGACGTGCTCGAGACCGAGAGTTTTTGGTGCATCGACGAGCACGGCCGAGCACGAGTCTCGGCCGAGCTGAGGCTGGACGCAATGAGGAGCACGCTCGAGCACTCGTCTCGGAGACGACGTGCTCGAGACCGAGACTTTTAGGCAAAAACTAGGGCACGGTCGAGCCCTCTTCTCGGCCGAGCAAGGCCCACTCTCTCCTCACACTATAAAAGGCTTGTGTTTTCATTTCTTACATAATTTCCCCAAACCCTAGCCCCCAAAATTCGTTCCCTCTTTTCTCTTCACCCAAAAATCAACAAAGCTTTCCCTTCCAACACCCAAATTCGACCATATGATCTCCATTCCTCACCAAAGAAACCAAAAACCACCACCATTCTCACAAGGCACTTGGGAAATATTTTGAAAAAGGAAGTGAAGCCATTTCTTGCTCAATAATCTTTGTTCCTTAAAGTTTTCTCTTGTCTTTTCCATAATGAAGGTATGTTTTCTCTTTACATTTATGCAAGGTGAAGCTTTACTTTGAAATTTTTGGAGGATTTGATGATTATTTGTTGAAAAGAAATGAACTTTCATGAACATTTGTTTGAATTTGTGGTAGGTTTGAGGTTTCAAGTTGGATTTTGGTGAAATTACATGTTATGGTAGCTAAGAATTCAAATTTGGTGTTAATTTTACATGGGTAGAGTGAATATGCCTTCGATTTTGTGATTTGAGTTACTATTTCCATGGAGGTATTTTCACAAAAACTTGATGTGCACCAAATTTTGAATTTTTGCTTGCAAGTTGTGTGAGAATGGATATTTGAGCTTGAATGTGATGCTTTTGGATGATTAGAGGAGTTGTGAACTCAAATTTGGTGTCAATTTAACATGGGTAGGACGAATTTACCTTCGATTTTGTGAATTGAGTTGATAAATTCATAGAGGCATTTTTACAAACACTTGGTGTGCACCTAAATTTGAGTTCAATTTGTGATATCTCTTATTAATGCCCCATGCATGTGAGTGATTGCTATGAGGTTTACCATCATTTTGAGCTTAATGTCTTGAAATTGTGTAAATAACATGTTTGGTGGTCATTTTTGTTGAGATTTAAAGCATGCATATTTTTTTTTGCGTATAATTGGAATGAGTGGTTGGTGTAGGAGTAAAAAGATGGACATGGAGGAAGATAATGCAATTGCTTCTAGCTCGACCAACAAAGGGAAAAGAAAGAGGATTCCCGAACCGGTTGAACTTAACATCAATTGGTCGAGTGAAGAATATGCTTTATACAAGATGGATTACGGGAGGTTAGTAGGGTCGATCTACAAGACTAAGCTTCCGGACCGTCAATGCATGGTGAAGATGGGGATCCACGAAGACATTCTTACTTTGTTCAAAAGGGTGAAGATGGAGGAGTTTATTGCAAAACGCCCAAGAACATTTCAGGGCATTTCAAGTCAATGAAGCCATTGGAGCACCCTTGGACAAGAGTGGAAAGTTAGTTGACCAAAGAAAAAAGTTCAAAGGAGTGGAATTTTGGGCTTTGATAACCTCTTCCAAGAAGGAGTATAGGGCGAAGGTCTCCAAAGCTTCTCAAATCAGGAGCCCGGTCCTCCGATATGTCGAGAAGATACTCTCAAACACGATTTGTGCTAAATCTGAGAGTGGATCGGTAAACCATGATATACTTTATGTCATGTGGTGCCTTGTCCATGGGCACCAATTCAACGCTGCCCACTACTTGCTCAACCAACTTGACAAGGTGCGCAAGAGTATGTCTTCAAAGGCTAGAGTACATCTCGGAGGCATGATCACACTAATGGTTGAATACCTAGGTGTTGATACAACTTCTTTGGAAGGGGTGGTAGGTGAAGACCTAACCGTGAACACAATGAAGAAAATGTCCATTATCTCCAACTTTGGAAATCGGATGTGGGTAATGTGGCAAGGCAACAAACTCTTTCCGATCCCCAACAAAAACCTGACCACCATTATTGGAAGCAAGAAGAAAATGCTCGAAAACCTCGCCCTCCTCTCGGATGCTCATCGAGAGGCAAAAGAAGGAGCCGTAAGTGAGACCCAACAAACATGGACTAGTGGGATCATGCGATACGGAGACATCTTAGAGCATCAAGAGTGGGGGGTAGATGATGATGAAGAAGGGGATGAAGTTGAAGAAGAGATTAGAGTAGAGGAGGAAGAAGAGGAAGAGGATGACGGACCGTCTAGAGCGGAATGGAACGCTCATTTGAAGACTCAAGAGGAATGGGCAAGAGTTCAAGACCAAAGATGGACAAGCCAAGAAACCTTCATCAACGATCAAAGGGCTCGGTGGGTAGTTGAAGATGGATATTGGAGAGCCGAAGAAGCATTTAGAAAAAGCCAAGAAGATCGTTGGAACAACGTCAATGATGCTATTCAACGAATGGAGGCTTGGCATCTTAGTCAAGGCAACTACTCATTTCCACCACCTTCTGACCAATGAAAGGGAGTCTTCTTCTCCTCCCTCTATCTCTTAATTTCAAGTTGAACAAGTAGACTATCATTTCGATTTGGTTGTACCACCCGTATTGAAACTATTTCTTTCTTTTTGTTTTTATGATGATACTCTTGGTACTTTGTTTTGAATTTGATGGATTGGTGCTTTTAATTTTCCCTATGGTATGATGATGTTTATCTTATCATGATTGATGAATGGTTTGATTGTGAATGAATTATGGATTGTTGGTGAATGTTGATTGAATGATTGGTCTTTTGAAATTCTATGTGATGAAAGTTGACTCATGGATGAGCTTACATTGTGAATGTGTGTTGTGAGAAGAACTAGGCTTATGATGATGCTTGTATTCACATCTTTGAAAACCCGGTGAGAATTGATCCTTGAACCAATCATGATCCGGTTGTTTATTTGAGAGTGGATTGATCATTGTTCATAATTCTAGAACTTGCCATACGTCTTGCTTGAAACCACAAGTGTGTGAAACAATGGGATATGATTTAGGCCATCTTTTGTTATTAATATTCACTTAGCCAAATATTCCCATACCAAAAAGAAAAAATTTCGTAGTTAGCCCATTTGAGCCTGAAAACTTCATCTTTTGGCAACCTACAATGTTTAACCTCTTAAACTTTATAAGCCTTTGCCCTTTACGAGTGGAGGACAAGTGAAAAGTGGACAAACATGAGTTTTGATTTGATATGTGTGTGGGGTGTTTGAGCAAAGAGAAAGAAAGATGAGGAACAAAAGAAAAGGATAAAAAAAATGGGAGCCCCTAGAAAAGAAAGTGAAAAGAAAAAAAAAAAAAAAGAGGGGATCTTCCAAAAACATGTGCTTAAGAGCAAAAAGTGGATTCTTGAAAGAAACAAAGGAAGAAAATTCTTGAGAATGAAAAGAAAAGTGAGGATGATGGATGGTTTGTTTTGAATGAAATGAGAAAAATGAAAAGAAAAGAAATTGTTCGTTGTCCTCCACTAGTCGAGTCGCATTGTCCAAATTCTTCCCACCGTTTCCAAAGAGCCAACGTTACGACCAAATCAAAGTCCTTTTGATCCTATTGTGAATCATAACAAAGTGGTAGATAGATGAGATTTGTGGCAAGCTTATGGTGATTATGTGATGTGATTCAATTGATGAGTGAAAACATGCCTCAATTTATTTGTGTGAATGAGGGAAACACTTCTTGTGAGGATTGTGAATCAAGTGCTTGATTTTGCTTTGTTTTAATCACAACATGCATGAAGATGGTAAGGGAAGTCATGGTTGATAAGGTTCATTGGGAGCTCACTTGATCATATCATTGTTTTAGGTGAATCCATGGTCCAAATTCTTCACAATCACTCTCCTTTGTTCTTTTCTTTCTTTGCTTGGGGACAAGCAAGTCTTTAAGTTTGGGGGGGGGTGATTTGTCGTGAGATTGCTCGAATTTGTGGATGAATTGTGCTCTAGAATCAAGAAATTCTTACAACTTTCGTGTAATCATGAGCTTATTGTTAGATATGTTGATACATGAATGTTTTGTTTGATTTTTAGGTAAAGCAAGGACTTTCGAAGCAAATCACGAGAAATCCAGCCGTTGGATCAATCCAATGAGTCAACCACAAGAACAGCATCAAGAAGAGGGTCGAAATGAGACGAGAATCGAGTCGATCGGGCACCCGGATCGAAAGTTATGAGCAAAACGAGGATCAAGCTGGAGGAGTGCACGGCCGAGCACTCGTCTCGGAGAAGACGTGCTCGAAACCGAGACATTTTGGGCATTGAAGACAAAATAGGGGAGTGCACGACCGAGCTCTCTTCTCGGAGAAGAGGAGCTCGAGACCGAGACATTGTGGGAAGGAAGAAGCACGGCCGAGACACGAGCTCGGCCGAGCTCGATGGAGGAGGAAAATGTCTAGGGCACGGCCGAGACACATGCACGGCCGTGCACCTGAAGTGAAAAAACGCGTGCACGTTTTTAGGCACGGGCAGCTCGGCCGAGCCCCGTGCACGGCCGTGCTCCAGCGTAAAATTCAACCTCCTCTCTCTTTTGATCTAGGGACACGTGCCAAGCTTTTTGGGAAGGGTATTTAAGCTCCCATTTTCGTTTTTGCAAAGGAGGAAGCCATTGGAGGCAACACAAGCTCCCTACACATCCAAATTTCATCATCTTGCTCGATTTTAGCTCGTTTTTCTTAATTTAGCCATAGAATAGAGTGATTTTCCTTAGTTTAATTACTATTGTGGGTTGTAATTTCAATCTCAAGGAAGGATTGAAGACTCCATTGAAGCATTTTAAGGTTTTTGTCTACAATTTCATTCAAAGAGGTGATACCTTTACTTTTATTGAAGATTCTTGTGTTATTTATTATGGGTATGTTGAATTTCTCATTTGCTTTCCTTAATTTCATTAAATTAGCCATGGGCTAAGCAAATTGGTGTTTGGGTGTTATAGAATTGTGAGGGAATTAATGTTTTAGTTTGATTTCAATTGTGGAATTCATTGGTAGGTTTATTGGTTAGGTTTATGGGTTTTGTTAGATTATTTGCAAGAACTCAATTATTAGGTTGTATTGGAAACTCAATTAATGCAACGAGAGTTGGTTAATCGGGGTAGATAGTATAATCGAGGATTGGGAATCGAGTGAGTAAGTTAATATTGGTTTATCGCAACGAGAGTTGGGTAAATTTCATTAGAACCCCATTTATCTACATTAATTGCTTGAATTAACCTTTAAGTGATTAGTGAGAAGACCATAGGAGCTTGGTTGTTAGTATTCAAGTGGAAAAGCATAACTAGGGATTAGTTTAGTTTAATTAGGTAGAGTCGAACCCCCTAGCCGTGTGATTACCCGAGTAAGAAACCTTCTATTCATCCTCTCAATCCTAGGTACTTCACATGATATATGCTTAGTGATTGCTTCTACCAAATTCCATCCAATGAATTACACATAGACTTCGAATTTTAACATCGATTCCACACAAGGACGAACACCCGAACACTACCACTCTCCCTTGATTTCTATCGTATTTTTCTTAGTCATTTGCTTGTCATTAGTTGTCATTGGTGAGTTTCATTTACATTTCATTGCACAAAACATGAGTTTTCATTATATTCAAAGAATAACATACACACTAAGGCTGCTTTCACATACTAGTCCCACGGATCGATAATTTAACCGGGCCTTGCTTTTATTACACGCGAACCTCTTATACTTGAGGGGAACGTGTTGGTAAAAACACGTGTCAGTATTCAATGCTACAACCCTAAATCTCTTAGCAAGACTTTTAGAAGTAAGCATGACTCTTATCATTTCTTGTAAATTTATATTCTTTCTTTCAGCAAAGACATTCCGTTGTGGAGTTTTAGGAGATGAATATTCTTGCAAAATACCATTTTTATCACAAAAAACATTAAAATGTTGTTTTCAAATTCCCTACCATCATCAATTCTAATACGCCCAACTTTCAAGTTAAACACATTTTAGAATCTTTTGTAAAGAATTTTAAATGCAGCAAATTAATGTTTTAGATATATCTCTTAAAAACAAAATCCAGGTAAATCCAGAAAAATCATCTACCACAACAAGTGAATATATTTTGCCAACAATGCTTTCAGTTTTCATAGGACTAATAAAATTCATGTGCAACAATTCGAAACATTGATGTGTAGAACAATGTGACAGTATTTTATGCAACACTCTTACCTGCTTACCTTTCTGGTATGGTCCACATACAGTAGTACTCTGAAACTTCTGTTTTGGTAATCCTTTTCACTGCATCGACTTTGATTAGTCTCTTCACTGATGTATAATATGCATGTCCCAATTTTTGATGCAATAAGACATTTTCATCATTCTTTGACAAATTACACACATTTGTTCCAATAAGATAAACAATTATTTACTGCTCTAGACAATCTTCATCTTTATTAAGAACATACACATGATTCTTTGTCAAATTTTACATGCAAATTATCATCACAAATACTAATCAAATCAGCAAGCAATCCAACAAAATGTAAAACATTTTTAAGTGTAGGAAAACCTTCAACATTCAAAGTTCCTTTTCCTATAATATGTCCTTTCGAACAACCACCATATGCAACATTACCATCATTCAAGGTCACATAATAAGATAAATAGTCAATTTGTCCTGTCATATGTCTAGAACAACAACTATCAAAAATACCATTGACCAAGTAAACATACTTTCAAAGAGGTGTGAACAACATTACAAGTAACATCAGATTTCCATGCAGATTTCAGAAAATGTTTCATAGGATGTGACATCATTTTAGGTAACATTTTCTTATATCTCAGATCATCAAACATTTGCATGCAGTAAGGACAGATATGATCAATTATCGAATAATAATGATATACAAACTTCTTTTCAATGTTTTTGACTTTGTGAGAATCTGTTTGTGCAAATGTTACTATAAATGTTTTAACATTTGCCTTCACAAATTTCACAGTATTTTCAAAAATTCTTAAAAAATAGAAGCAGTTTAACCATCATAATGTATACCACAATTATCAGATTTACCAATAGCTATAACATATATCAAAAGCACTCATAGAAAATTTTATGAAACTTAAAGTAGAGGTGATCAATTTCTCCTTCAGTTTACAAACTTCAAAAATCTCTTCTGGAATGTAATTGTTCCTTTCAGATTCTCATTCTCTTTGTTCAAAGAATTAAGAGTGAGTTTCAGAGAGTTACAATCGTCTAACAACTTTTGGTATTTAGAATCATCAATCCTTATACCTGCACCATCAACAAACCCATTAAAACAGTTCAAATCTGGGTGACTCTGTTTTGATGTTACCATAATGTTATGACATTAGGTGCAACATCAGAATCTGTTTCATCCAGATCATCATCTAAAGAATCATCATAATCAATTTTGGTATGAAAAGCGAATTCAACATCTTTTGATTCATCGAATTCATCATCTGATTAATCATTTAAGGTAGTACTAAAATTCAGTTTTTGCATAAGTCTAGTATAGGCACATTAATTTTCATAAAGACCATATTCAGAACATGCATTGAACTGATTTTATATATTAAAAATCATACCTTAGTTTACCTTCACTTTTGATAACCTTGGTTGAAATTGACTTTCCTTCTTTCTGGTGGGGTGTTGATGTGTTGATTTGGATCTTTGGTACATCATAACCTGTAAGTACATTCCTCCAAGCACATTCATCCATCGACTTGATATACATGCACAACTTAGGCTCAAAATATGGATAATATGTTCGGGTGCCTAAGTGCAGTGGATATGTGATGTGTTTCCATTGCTAACAAAAACTAAAACACACTTAAACAATGATCTAACCTAGTGTCGTCAGGTATCGGCTATGATACCAACTGAAAGTGTGTGGGGTATGGTATCTAATGTTTAAGTTAAAAACAGATTAATGCTGTACTAAATGTTGGGACAAATTGTACAACACTGACTCTAATAGAATATCAGAAATAAAGATACACAGCGGAAGACTTGAAACACTAAAAATAAACAAGACACAATGGAAATATTTTTCACACAGATTTTATAAATAAAAATCTATGCGAGCCTTACGGCGAAATCAATACTTATCTTCAAGTATAAATGTTGTGTGAAATGTTACAACAATAACCTTCACAACTGAAACTACAAACGAGGCAGGTGCCTTGTTCTAAAAACGATCTAAGTGTATAAGAATTACACACTGTCGAAATGCCTAGTCTATATATGATTACACTCTCAATAGATAAGAAGACACACAGCTATACATGTGGGATACTTCGTATGAACTAAATGGTATAACTACTGGCCACAATTCCTAACAGGGATCAACGCTCGGTTTAGAAGATTGTTCGATTAGTACACACTGAATTATGAAGTCTTCCTTCGGTATTTATAGAGTAGGGTGTGAATTCTAGAGGCTTCCACATTGAGGTCCTATTTTTTAGGAGCTCAACTTCCATGATCTTTCTAGATCCTTCTTGTATGCTCCAGGTCGTTCTAAATGATTCCAGGCTGCTCTAGCACGTTCTGCAATGTTCTGGAATCTTCCAAGTTCCAGATCCTTGTAGAAGCTTCTAGATCCTGCCAGGAATGCGACAACAGTTAGATCAACATTTAATGTAGCATTTCAGAAAAGACTTAGAAAAAATCTCGGAAGGTCAAATTAAGATGTTGTTGATAATGTTAAGGCATTTAAGGTTTAACAAAATTTACAACCCCCCCTAGACTTTCTCATCATACTCGTTTTGGGACAAAAAATGACAACTCATCGTTTATCCATGTGTCGTCACCTTATATGGCGACATATTTTGGCCGCATCACCTAGAATTCTATTGTAGCTCATCATTCAATTCCTGTCTTCGTGAATTATGGAACAATGATATATATATTTTATATATACATTTCGATCCTACTCTTTATTGTTTTCAGTGTCATGTATGTTGTTACACTATCAAAATCGAAAGGTTAAACACAATAAGTTACCAATACATTTATAACAACCCGAACGTATATCCATACATATAATATATACACAATACTTGCTTATACGCAAAAATATATAGTTCTAAGTTTTAACAAACAGTCTTATGTAGTACTCCAGTGTACAAATACGTACTATATGTACAAATATAAATATACAAATACGTACTATATGTACACATAAAAACAAATGGCAACTACAGGGCATATATACCAATTAGCTATAGAAATTGCAAAAATCAAGCTAATTATTATACTTATTTATACACAGTTGTTAAATATAAAGTTCTTTGATGAAATTGCTCGAGGTCGAAGAAGAACTTGTAGACCGTCACGAAAAGTGGTTGTCAGCCCTGGTGAGAACCGGGGCAGTTCCTCTAGTCGAGCTAGTTCAATATGGAACATTCGCAAAATCGAAATGACAACTCTTTTCATTTCCAGAAGTGCAACTTCTGTCCCTAAACACACTCTAATTCCAGCTTGAAAAACCGGGTACTTAAAAGGGTTTTCATTAAAGAAAACTCCATCTTTGAGCCATCTTTAGGGCTTGAATTCCAAGTAATCTAATCCCCAAATCTCCTCCATTCTTCCTATCACATACGGATGATACGTAACCGTAGTCCCATTATTCAAGAAACTCCCATCTGAAAAAGCATCAACTGCCAAACAGAACTTGAATAAGCGGGTTCAATTTCATGCTTTTGTGCACCGCTGCATGTAGGTAATGAAGCTTCGTCTCCTCCGTGGCCTCGGCCAGATAGCCGCCTCTACGTGGGGGTGGCGCGCCACCAGCCATAAGAAGCTTGTGAGGGTGGAGGCCATCGTGCCACGCCCAACTAACAAGAAGCTAACGATGATGTCGGTGAGACAAGTCTCGTCGCCAACGTTGCTCATGAATATCGATAGAAGATCTTTCTCACCCGAAAACTCCAGCTTCCGCCTTTGTGCGATCAAATCACGACACAAAATATGGACCGTGGCGATTGCTCGCACTACAAAATAAATCATGTTTTGTGACAAAAATTATAGTGACAATTGAGTTTTTGTCACTAAAGACACGCATATAGTGATAATAATTCGTTGTGTTACAAAATAATTCAATTTGTGACACATTTATATAATGTCAATTTTTTATTGAATATTTGTCACTAAAATTACATATATAGTGACAATAATTCGTTATGTTGCAAAATATCATAAGTTCAGAAAATTTGTGATAGTTTTATATAGTGTTACATTATTATTGAATATTTGTCACTTAAAAATACACATATAGTGAAAATAATTCATTATGTTACAAAATAACAAAAGTTGAGATAATTATTGACAATCTAATAGAATGTCACTATTTTATTACACATTTATCACTAAAAACACACATATATAGTGAAATAATTTCTTATGATATAAATAACATAAGTTGAAATAACTTAGTGACAATGTTGTATGTTGTCAATAATTTTTTGAATATTTTTCACTAAAAATACAAATATAGTGATAATAATTTTTTTTAATAGAAAATAACTTAAGTTGTGACAATTAGCGACAATTTGTATATTGCCAATATTTATTGTCTCTAAAATTGTCACGCCAATAATTTGATTGGCGAAAAAAGTCGTTTGTTGCAAATAAGACTATAAATAGGGACAACTTTTATATTTCTTCTATTAATTCTAAACTGTCAAAAAAAAATTAAAATTATTTTAAAAATTCCATATTTTATAAATTTTTAAGAGAAATTGAAATTTTAGAATATGGTCAAAAAAAAGAATATACTCCCGCAATAAATAATAAAAAATTATATATTGAATGATTGAAATGTCTTAAGATCATCCTCACATCAATATTATTTATTCTTTCTAAAAACGTTCATTTACGAACCCTATAGAGAATCCCAGCGGAATTAAAAAAAATTAATATTTTATAAGTTATTTAATTAGTATTTAGACTTGTTAAATATTTTTTTAATCTTAAATTTAAATTTTATTTCTATTGAGTAAATTCAGAAAGTTTTCATGTGTTACAAATAAATCATTAAACTATGGATTAATTTTTGGGTTGAGGGCGGGTTAAACATATCTTATAAAAAATTTACTCACAAACATGTGTTACTATAAAAAAAAAAAATGTGTGTTATTGTAAGGACATGTCAGTATGTGTTATGGTTAGAACAAGTAACACGTACATGACCTTACAATAACACATGCTTTCCGTTATAGTGTATAGACCTATGAGTTAATATTTTTGTTTGTCTTGCACGAATTTTGTGAAAAAATTTATTTGACTCAAATTCGACCTACAAATTTTTCTGTCACTTCCTTAATTAGAAGAATATTGCATCTACCAGTGTTTTCATAATCGGACCGGAGATCAAACCGGATTAGGCACCGGTTCACGGTTCAACCGTAAAATGATTTTATATGTATTTTTTATATTATTTATTACCCTAAAAAATATATTTATAAAATTTATATTAAAATAAAGAATATTTAATTAAAATATTATTTCTAGAGAGGTGAACAAATTTTTTTAGGCATTTATAAATATATTTTTTTGTTTATAATATTGTTGAAATAGAAAGTAAAGAAATATATGAGAAAACAAATAAACATACAAAATTTTCATCCCACATCAAATAAGGAGTAAATGAAATATGAGAGAAAATCATTATGAATGCAATAGTGTTAGTAACAAACAAACATATGAATTTTATTATATCCCACATCGAAAAAGTAAAAGAAGTATGAGATTTTTATTTTTATAAAACTAATAGTGTTATAATAACAAACAAACATAAAAATTATGTCCAACATTGAGTAAGAGTAAAATAAACATGAGAAGAAAATATTATAAAAGAATAGTAGTGTTATAGTAACAAAATAAACATAAATTTTTATGTCCCGCATTGAATAAGAGTGGTGGAAGAAACATTAGAGGAGAACATTATAAAAGCAAAATTTTATGTCCCACATCGAAAAAGAGTGGAAGAAACATTAGAGGAGAACATTATAAAAGCAATAGTGTTAGTAACAAACAAATATATAAATTTTATTATGTCCCACATCGAAATTGGAAGAAATTTGATAAAAAAATATTATAAAAGTACAAGTGTTATGGTAACGCAAACATAAAAAATTGTTCAGATGTGGAAGAAACCGGTTTTTGGTCGATTTACCGGTTTTGACTGGTTGAACCAAAAAATGGTTTTTAGACCTTTTTTGGACCGATTCCGTGAAATCACTGGCCTCTACAAATATTGTGCATAAATTATTCTCATTTATTTAATATTGCAATTTTAATATTGAATTGATTCTACTTCAAATACCAAATCATTCTAGTTAATTCAAATTCTAATATCATATTATTAACGGATCTATGACAGACAATGTCAGATCAGAAGGGGTTGTACATTCTTTCTGTCATTTGTTAAATGCTACGACAGTATTTTCATACTAATTGTGTCTTGATCCTCTCAATTTATTTCATACCAACACCAGCTGATATAGACATTCAATTGATGGTAATTGTGAGTATCAACTGACATAGGTATACAAGGGCCTACGAATCAACTAATTCTCAGTATTGAAAATTTTAATTTTCAAGGTCTTCTACTCTTCTAAACTTGAGCAAATGTGTGTTAATATTCCAATTGGATCTCAACTAATATACATAGAGAAGACTAATACTAAGAATAAACCTATCAAACTACCTATTAATTTACTTAATCTAATTACATGTTTTGGTAATCAAAACTATTACACACTCTCTCCGTCCATCAAAAGTATGTTGTATGTTCAGTTCTAACAAAGAATATGCTCATTCTATTTAAATATTTAATTTTTGAGTACATTTTTTACTTTATTAACAAGATTGATAATCTACTCGATACCCCACATATCTTCTTTACAATTAAAATATGATTATATTTAAAAACATTTATGAATGAATGAATTGAGATCTTATATATATCATTCAATAAAACCTAAAGCCATATGAATACACTCCATTCAAGAGGCCGGAGGCCCACTAAAAACCTTGCCGAGTAAACCCTCCTTAGGGAAAACCCCGGTCAAGGAAAAGGGTTACTCCTCTATTGTCATGCATTAAGTAAATCTGAAGAAATCCTCGCGCATGTCTTTGGCCAGAATTGGTTGTAGTTGCGTTGGTGGTATGTCCCACCAAGTTAGTCGATGTGGTGCGTTTCCCGCCATCCAATCTGCTGCGGCGTTTCCCTCTCGAAAGATGTGTGATATGTGGATGTTCAGATTTTGTTTGATGCCTATCCATTGTTGCCATAGTGCGTGTGCCTTCCAAGGTACTGTTTTATTGTCGGCAGTCGTAGAGAGCATGGTCACCACATAAGTGGAGTCGCTTTCTAACCATAGATCCCTCCAGCCTTTCGTCCATGCTATCTTGATTGCATTGAGTGCCGCTATTAGTTCTGCTTCAAAAGCGAACCCAGATCCAATGTGAATTGCAAATCCGCCCATGAAATTGCCTTGGCTGTTTCTGAAGATTTCAGCGCCTGTCATTACACCCGGAGAACCTGACGATGCCCCGTCGGTGTTAATCTTGATTACACCTGTTGCTGGGGGACTCCAGCGGACTGTTATAACTCTTGGCATTTTTCTTGGCGAGCAGTTTAGGCGGAACAGTTTGATTATGCCAAGTCAATGCGGGAGGCCGTGAGAGTACCATCCTTGCGTCTGATTGCCCAAGTGAATAAAGGGCCCTCAATTTCAACTTCCATAAGTTCTGATTCCGCAATGAAGTCTCGGAACTCTCTGCATGCCGCTTGCTGTGGGGCCTTCATTCCGGTCCTTTCATGGGAACCCAAAACGGCGTTAAAGTCTCCTATCAGGCACAATGGGGACAGACGATGGCGCAACACATATTGCCATAGATTGCGACGTCCCGAGTGATCGGACGCTGCATGGACAAACCCAAGGAAAAACCTCTTATTGTGAAACTGAGTCAGGATGAATATAATTTGGTCCGTGAATCCCACCACTGCGGAGTAGTCACGGATGTACTCCTTGCACAGTACCCAAATATTTGGTCGCATCTCCTCTTGCTGATTTTCCGCAAAAAAAACTAAGTCTATGGCGTTCCAAAAATGGTCCGCAATATCATTTACCGAAATCTTTGGTTCCACTATGACCAAGAAGTCCGGTCTGTGGGATTGGCAATGGTTCTTCAACAACAACTGCGAATCATTGTTGCCAATCCCCTGTATATTCCAAAAGAGAACTTTCATTGATTGTCTATGGCATAGCCGTGCTCAGGCGGCTCTGTATCTAACTCCTGGTCCGATTCCTCCATGTCCGATGCCACGTCACCCTATCGTCTTAAAGCTGCCGCTGCCATTCGCCTATATCTTGGTGAGTTTGAATTCTCCACAGTTCTGATGGCGGTGGGGGATTTCCGATTTTTTTTTCTTTCTCATTTTCCATGGCTGTTCTCAAAATGTCCAAAATATCGTCTGAGTCGATTGTTTCAGGTATGCATATAACCGATTTGAGTCGTGGAGGCTGATTTTGATCAATAGTCGTTGCCGATGTATCCATGCTGACTCTTGAGTTCGCCGAGTTGTTCGAGTCTTCCTGTTGAATGAATGGGGAGTTGTCATTCGCGTGTCTGTTGTTGGCAAAAGCATCTTCTTTGTCTAAAGCTTCTAATCGGTCATCTTCTTTATCTAAGGCTTCAAAACGATTGTTGTTTGTCAAATCTGCTTTTCGTTGTTGTGGTCGTTTGGCTTTCTTGCTTCTCACTTCCTGGAAATTCTCAGCCTCCTTTGTCTCGTGCGCTGGAGGTTCTGTTTTTTTAGGATCCGGCGTCCTTTTGTTGCAATTTGCCCACGAGTGACCAACGATCTCGCAGTGTCGGCAGTATAGTGGGAGTTTCTCATACTTAAAGTAGGCGAAAGATCGATGGCCCTGTCGTTCAATGAGGATCCTTTCCAAGGGATCTTTGGAACAGTCCACCTCCACCAAGACTCTAATGAAATGTCCCATGGAGCCATCTAAACATCTGTCATCTATCTTTATTGGCGTACCCAAGGCATGTGCCATACCAGTGATTAGCGACTCCGTCCAGTATTCGTATGGTAATTCGTAGATTCGAACCCATACCTGTGCCAAAGTGTTGTTGACGTTGTATGGATTGAAATCTTGAACCCATTTATTGAGTCGGAAGAAACCAGGGTTCAGAGCCCATGTTGCTCTTTTGGATGCCTTCTGTCGATCCTCATCTCTATCAAAGAAAACGTTGTAGTATCCCAAACCTAATGGTATCAATCGCCAGTTCCCCCTGGTATCCCAAGATTTTGAGAGTTCTGCCTTCAGATCCATCACTCCCCAAGGTTTATCCTTACGTGCGTAGGTTATTCTGCCGATCAGAGAGTTGCGACAGGTCGTAACCCTAGCAGCATATTCGTCTTCGTCCACTGTGATGGCCATAAAATCTCCTTTCTTGATTGGCATGTTGATTTTCTTGATCTGTTGTGTGTTTGTAGTCCGTTGTCCATCAATTGGATTGGCCGTTTGACCCGCCATGAGTGCGTCTTTGAAACTAGGCGCCGCCGCCTTGTGGTTAGATTGCGAAGATGCCAGGTTTCGTATCCAAGGATTAGCGCGAACGAGGTCTGCAATCCTGTTAATGAGATCTAGGTCTGTGGTATTGTTGTTTTGGTTATCCATGGTTTCCGATCGGCGGCCGCAAGGAAACCCTAGAATTGTAACTGGTTCCGTGATCGTCGGAGCATAATGAATCAATTCAATAATTTTTTTTTGTCAATATAGAAATTTTTTAAAAAACATTTATAAAAAAATTGAATATAATTTTGATGGACATAGAGAGTATTACAAATTTGCCTAGATGAATTATACCTAGAATGCATATCGATCTCAATATAATATTTTATAGAAAATTTAAGTATAAATATTAAAGTGGATTCCCGTTTTAGATATGAGATTCTCTCCCACTTAATATTTAAAATTCGATTTGGAGTATTTGAATGCCAAATCTAATTGAATCAAATATATTAGAATTTTCTTACCCCTAACTAAAACTTTATATAAATTTATTTTGTCTAAATATTTTTTTACTCTTTCAATTTTTCTTTAATTAAAATAAAAACATATTATCCAAAAAAATAATATACATATAATATAGTCGTATTTAATCTGAATAAAATATTATGGTGATAATGATGTAAAATTGATTTATAATTAGAAGTATATATGTTATGTAAGAAGTAGTAAAAAAAAAAAAAGTGAAAAAAGGAAAAGTACTAACATTTTATTTTATTTTTTTGGAAGGAAAAGTACTAACATTTTCATTTTTCGCGTACATAACGTGACCACATATCCATTAACCACATCATATTTCTCGCCAGTAAACTCATCTTTTATTTTTTCAATTTCTCGTAGTTTTTATATTTCCCTCCATTATTTTGTTCAAATTAACCGCTTTATTATTTTGATCAATTATTTATATGATAAAATACAACATCTTTCTACAACTCAACTTCCCACTGTCTCCCAGATAGTTGTTCCATTTTTTCCTTACCGCCTACTTTTTTTTTAATTATTATATGGTGAAGTTGGAGTAAGTTCTTTCAATGGTGTAAGTTGTCTTTTAATTCACTTTTTTTTATTTTATTCTTGTTTGGATCCAGAAAAATGATGCAATTTTTAAGTTAAAGCATTAATATTTATGCAGGTGCTTGGGCCAAAAAAAACTGATCAATTATGTGATTACGCACGCAGATAGTTTGAAGCCAACCTTTAGAAAAAAATATTCAACTGCAAAAAGAGAATTGAAATTTAAGAAATGAGTTTTGAACTGGAAAAAAAGCATGCAAGCCAAAACTCATGAAATCCTACATGCTTAATCAAATAAATCCTAATGTTATGTAAGTAATTTAATTTTATTGGTGTGATTTATATCTTTAATACATGATATTATTTTTTTCTTCAATGAATTCTTATTGGAGTTTTAATGTTTTATTTTGTTTACAGGTTTAAAAGACAACTTTAGAGCAAATTGACGTACTACAAATCTACTACAAAAAACAATATTGTTAAAAAATATTGTCTCAAAACATTATTGGGTCACAATATCCTATTTTAGTGTTCTTATTATATCATACTAGTTTTTTGCCGTATTGCACGGGCCTGATTTAATTTATTTTTTTGTAATCTATAAAAAAAATTATAAATAAATTTTGTCTGTAACATGAAATATTTTGAGTTAAATCTCATTTTAAATTTAATTATACTCAACTACATTACATATATAGGAAAACAAGTTTCAGTAGCAAGTTAACAATACCAATTACATTTAAAATCTCATATGAAGCATCCTGCACCTTCCTTATCTTTTGAAGTTGTGACTCGTGAATACAAATTATTGTGGATGCTCATCTGCTTTCAAAACTCTTTTAAGTCTAACTTGATGTTATAATAGCTTTAAAACAGGGAAAACAACCATAAAATATTTGCATACGTGTAGAAAAAGAAATCAATTTTCTTTATTTTTTGCAGCAGTAATCAAAGAAGATTCGTTAGGGGATGCAACTTAATATTGAATCTTTTCAGGGGACTTCTATCTTCGGGGAGCACATTATGGTATATTGCTAGGCACCTAGAGAATTACTGCAAAAGCACAATAATTTTCTAGGCCGATTACTCATTTGTAAGAGGAAACAGTGAAGATGATAAATAGATAAAGAAAATTTTGAAGTAGACATATCACATCCATTTTACATTCTCAGAAGGCACTTACTAAATCTTATAAATTTATTTTTGTATATATTCCAGACAACGAAATATACTCGAGTATAGTATTTGAGAATATTCTACCCAATCTTGCGACCTTATTGTCAGAGAATGATTAAAACAGAAAAAAATGTGTAGTAAATAATGCCTAAAATTCAGGTGGCGTTATTGTTTCACCATGAAAAGTTTCATGAAGAGATCTAATAGATCCCCTTGCTACTCTCTCTTAAAACAAACAAACACAAATAAATATAATAGAGTTTTGTAATAAACTACTAAACTTAAGCATTATGCATATAAAAGAAAGGAAATGAACTACAACCAATAGCAAAATAAAATAATGAAGGTAAAATGAATACCTATTACTGCAATGGCGCGCCAGGCTTGGCAAGTCAGCAATAGTAAGGACGTAGCTAATGGAACATGAAAATAAATGACTTAAAATATTATAATATTTTTTTAGCGTACTAAATAAACCTACTTTAACAACACTCGGGATTAGGTTCATTACTCCAGCAACCTCTCTGTTGTATTTCAAAGACGGAACCAACCACATAGTCAAGATAAGGAAAAGGAAGGGAGCATCATTACTTATGATAAAGGGGGAATAAGGAAAATATTGTTGTAACTGCTTATAAGGGTATTTTTGGAAAAGGGGGGGTTAGAGTTGGTTAGTAGTTTAGGAATTAAATCTTAGATCTTGTATTTCGGCAGCTTCGGCTGATTGTATCGTTTCTCTCTTTCGTCTTTCAATATTATTTCGTTTCTTGTTCGTCGATTTCCAATACTTCTTTGAACTCCATAACATTTGGTCCAACCTCCGATCTATATACTATGACGCATCAAGAATCTCGCATGGACGCAGTGGAAGCAGCGTTGGCTTTTCTTCAGTCCACCGTTGGGACCTTGGAGAAAGAAGTATCGACCATATGGTCTTCTATTTCTGGCCCTCAAGCTCAAATGACGCATACTAATAACGACGTCGATGAGATGCGCAATCTGCTGCGCCAGATGGCTCATTCCAACCCCACAGACGTTGTTCCTTCCGGCACCGTACCTGCTCCGGTCCCATCGACAATCGCTTCTTAATCCGGGACAGATCCAATCTTGGAGGTCCCTACATCAACCGCCATCGTCCCACGTACCGGTCCCACAACAGCCACCACCAAACTGGAACTTCTAAAGTTTACGGGAGAACATCCTTATGCTTGGATTTCACGTGCCGAGCAGTTCTTTCAACTAGACAAAACTCCCTCGAATATGCGAATCGAAATCGCCCTCATCGCTCTGGAGGGCACGACACTTCAGTGGCTTCAATGGCTTCTCACTCAATACCCCACACTCAGTTGGCAAAAATTCACCATGGAATTGCTCTGACGTTACGGTGATGACCCTCGTGCCAGAACGTTTGAGACGTTTGCCCTGACTCGCCAAACCGGCACAGTGGACGAATACGTCGATCAATTCATCGCAAGAATGGTCGTTGTTCCGAATCTTCATCCCACGCATGGGCTGGGCCTATTTCTACATGGGTTACGAGACGATATTCGTCTCCGTATTCACTCAAGAGACGCCGAGGATATCAGCCAGACGATGCACTTTGCTCGCGAGATCGAGCAAAAACTTTTGGTTATTCGTGGTAACCGCCCCCAAAATCAGTTTTCAAGGAACTGGGTTGCTGCACCGCGGACTTCAACTTAGCCTGCTATTTCTCGCCCAACTTATACACCCTCGGCGACTCGACCTTTTCCCACTCGGCCCCCAGATTCGCGCTCCACAATAGAACTTGGAGGATCGTCCGCTTCGTCTCGCTCAACAGGCCCTAAATACATGGGCCACAACGAATTTATGGACATCTGTCGCAAGGGCCTCTGCTTCAAGTGCAAGGAACCGTTCACTCCCTTACATGTATACGTGGAAATATCCCTCCGCATTATCATTTTTGGGGGCGACGACTCTCCCCTAGACGACCACGAGTTTTCCCCTCAATTCGCACCTGAGTCGTCCGCCTCCGACCTCCAGCACTTACTGATCTCGGTCGTCGCGGCAACCAGGTTAGATAGCCCACACACCATGAAATTACGCGCTTCTATTAACGACACCCCACTGATCGTTATGATCGATATAGGGCATCGCATTGCTTTATTTCATCTCCAATCGTTGCTAAGTATGGTCTTTCTTTTTTAGGTGAATCAACCTTGCCCGTAATCTTGGGCAATGGCAACACAACGAAGACCGAGGGCTACACCTTTTCGATTGTGGGAGTCGACCTTATTTTGGGTATCACTTGGCTGGCCACGTTCGGAGATATTCGTGTTAATTGGGCTACCCTCACCATGCAGTTCGATTTCTAGGGCTGCCGCCTCGTAATGTTTGGGGAACCGGGCCTTGCACGCCGACAAATATCTCCGGCCGCAGCCCTCAAGTTGAGTCCAGATAAACAAGCCTTCTTGGCGTTTCCGTTGGAACTCACAAACATAACAGTTCCAGCACCCGAATTGGCCGCAGCCATCGGCGACCTGTTGGCGGACTTTCCCACCGTCACGGAACCCCCCAAGGGTCTTACCCCTTCTCGCCCGTGCGACCACCACAAACCCTTACTCCCGGGATCCTCGTCGGTCGTTGTCCGGCCATACAGATACAACTCGGCCCCAAAGGATGAGATAGAGCGCTTAATCGATGATATGCTGGGCGTGGGCATCATCCAATCGAGTTTAGGCCCGTATTCTAGCCCCATCTTGCTAGTTCATAAGAAATACGGGAGCTGGCGCTTTTGTGTTGATTATCGGGAGCTCAACAAATGTACAATTCCGGACAAGTACCCAATCCCCGTCATCCAGGAGTTTCTCGATGAGTTGCATAGCGCCTCGCATTTCACACGCCTCGACTTGCGCTCCGGATATCACCAAATAAGGTTGTCCCCAGACGACATTGAGAAAACTGGGTTTCACACACATTCGGGACATTACGAGTGGCTCGTTATGCCATTCGGCTTGTGCAACGCCCCTTCGACCTTCCAATCGTCTACGAATGACCTATTTAGGGCATGGTTACATAAGTTCGTCTTAGTTTTTTATTACGATATACTAATATATAGCTCTTCCTTGCAGGCCCACATGTCTCACCTACGGCTGGTCCTTAACTCAATTGCCATGGCCTCCTTTGTTATCAACATCAAAAAGTGTGCATGAGCCAAAACAGAAATCGAGTATCTCGGCCACGTCGTCTCGATGGATGGAGTCCATATGGACCCCTAAAAAATATTGGTTGTCCTCCAATGGCCGCGGTCTAAGTCCTTGCGAGCTATCAGTGGGTTCCTCGGCCTCACGGGGTACTACCGTTGATTTATTAAAGATTATGGGAAATTAGCGCTGCCCCTCACCACCGTTCTCAAGAAGGACTCCGGCCAATTTTCTTGGCCCTCGGACGCCCAACAAGCCTTCGAACAGCTGCAGCGCGCCATTACATCAGTCTCGGTTCTCGCTGTGCCTGATCTTGCAGCCCCGTTCGTTGTAGAAAGTGATGCTTTCGGCCGTGGTCTAGGCGTTGTTCTTATGTAACATGGCAGACCAATTGCCTTCTATAGTAAATCCTTATCCGTCGCAAATGCCAACAAGACAACCTACGAAAAGGAGCTCATGGTCATGGTCTTGGTTATCTTACATTGGTGTCCGTATCTTGTGGGCCGCCGTTTCACAATCAAAACCAATCATCGTAGCTTGCAACACCTTCTTCGCCAGGATATTGCGACCCCAGCCCAACAGTATTGGGTCTCGAAGCTCATTGGTTTGAATTTGTAATTGAATACAAGTCCGATTCAACAAACGCTGCAACCGATGCTCTCTCGCGGCGTGACATCGACTGCGACTTAGCAGTTGTCTCTATTCCACACTGGATTGACTGGACCCGCCTACGCACCGCAGTCCGGGCTGACCCACTATATGCAGCCATCATCCGCGACCTCACCGCAGACTTTCGGTTCGGATGCCCTACACACTCATTAATGATATTTTGTATTACAAAGACAGATTGGTAATTCCTAATGACCCATTTTGGACTAAGCAATTATTTGAGTAATTCCACTCGTCCCCAACGGGTGGGCACTCCGGTGCGTTTCGTACTTATCGCCGCATCGCGGCAAATGTCTATTGGCCTGCAATGTTGTGCCACATTACGAGTATGGTGGCAGAATGTTTAGTTTTCCAACGATAAGAGGCCAACACCCGTACACCCGCATGCCTATTACAGCCCCTCCCCATTCCAAACCGGATATGGGAAGATATTAGCATGGATTTCATTTCCGGGATTCCACGGTCTCAATCCTTGGATACTGTTTTCGTCGTGGTCCATCGCCTCTCGAAGGCTGCACACTTTATCGGCTTGACACACCCCTATACTGCTCGGACGGTGGCCATTGCCTTTATAAAGGAAGCCGTCCGTCTCCATGGCATTCCGCGCTCCATTGTTTTGGACCGTGACCCGCTATTTTTGAGCTCGTTTTGGCGGGAGTTATTCAAGGCCACGGGAACCAAACTACGTATGAGTTCGGCATACCATCCGGAGAGCAACGGACAAACGGAGGTCATGAATAGATGTCTTGAGACGTACATCCGCTGTTTTACATCCGAATACCCCAGCCGCTGGTCTCATTGGCTTCCGTGGGCTAAATATTACTTCAATACGGCTTTCTATACGACAACGGGTTACACTCCTTTCGAGACCGTCTATGGTAGATCCCCGCCAGTTCTGGCCCACTTTATTCCAGGGGACGTGCGGCTTAAAGTTGTTGTTGACGACTTAGTAGAACGGGTTTCTATTCTCCAGCGCCTTCGGCAAAATCTGGAACGCGCCCAAACAGAATGCGGAAATATGCCAACAAACACCATCGTCATGACGAATTTCAAGTTGGTGATCATGTTTTTCTCAAATTCCGTCCTTATAGGTAATTTTCTTTATTTCGTACATTGAATGTAAAGTTGGCGTCGCATTTCTTTGGGCCCTTCGAGGTGCTGGAGGGTGTGGGACAAGCTGCCATCGTCTTCGCTTTCTAGACGGTGCACGGCTACATCGGGTTTTTCATGTCTCCCAACTACGCCGCGTGGTAGGAGCTCATACCGCCGCTGAGGACATTCCAAATGACTTGATGACAGATGGACCTGAATTTATTCTGTCTTCAGTTACGCGCATTCATTGTATTTGGCGAAATGATGATCGTGTACAACAGGCTTTAGTCCAGTGGGAAGGCTTACCAAAGGAGGATGTCACTTAGGTGGACTTGGACATTTTTCAGTAACAATTCCCAGATTTCAGACTTGGGGACAAGTCTATTCTTGAGGAGGAGGGAGTTGTTGTATATTAAAGACGGAACCAACCACATTGTCAAGATAAGTAAAAGGAAGGGAACATCATTACTTATGATAAAGGGGAATAAGGCAAATATTGTTGTAACTGCTTATAAGGGTATTTTTGGACTTACCTCTAGTTGAGAACTACTTGTATAAAAGGGGGTGTTAGAGTTGGTTAGTAGTTTAGGAATTAAATCTTGGATCTTGGACTTGGGCAGCTTCGGCTGCTTGTATCGTTTCTCTCTTTCATCTTTCAATATTATTTTGTTTATTGTTCGTCGATTTCCAATACTTCTCTGAACTCCGTAACACATTAGGTGCATCATCCAAATTGAAGTCGTTTTCACATGGTACATTTGATTGGTTCTGGACCTGCATAAATCAAAGATATTAAATCAAGACATGACACATTTAGGACTACCTTATGAATCTTCACCGTAATTTTTTTACCTCAATTTAAATACTCCCGAATGAAATGAAGATATGTCTTCGAATTGAAGAAAAGAAGAAAACTCAAATGACAGGTGGACAGCGTAATAAGATCGAAAACTAAGCATATATGTTGAAGATATATGTACAACCTTTTTTTAATCTTCCCATTTTACCATTTTCAAACACAATCAATACACAATCAACCATTTATCTCCCTTTTTTGAATTATCATTATCGACCAAACACAACACTCTCTAAAAAAAATCCTTGTACCTCAGCTGATTTGTAATACTTGTAAATTTCATCAACATATTCAACAACAACCAAGTCATTATTAACATCTGCAACATGAATGTCCACTATTTGCACCTCTAGCTTATTACTCAGCCCAAAAGTAGCCTACAACATTAATTATAAATCATAAATACTAGAGTAACATCCACCAAATTCAGACTTAAAGAAGTTATAACAACCTTGCTTCTAGTAGTTAGGGTTGTTGTAAGAGTTGGAGCTTTCTTTCTTGACTTTTCTCCAACCTTTTCCTTCAACTTCTTCAGTATCAAATCACACAAGAATATAAAACATATCAAACATCTTCAAAAAAGTTGAGAAGTTCAATCTTTTTAGACACATTAAAAGTAAAACTTTGAGACCTTGTTTATTTTAATACCTCGTAACAGGTCGAGAATCTGAGGAATGGGTTTGTCATCGACACCACCATATTCCTTATGTCACCCAGTGCACGACTAGTCTTTTCTTTTTGCTCCCATGTTATTTTGCTTATTAGCATCAGAGATTGTTTCTTCACATTTGTTCTGATGTTGAGCAATAGGTCTTGAAGCCATGGTTGAAAATCAGAAACTCTATTTTACTATTCTCACATTCCTCTCTTTTCCAGTATATCTGTACCTCTCTTGTTCATTAATGCAAATCAACACAAAAAAATTTCCAAACACCCTTTCATTGTGCCTAAAATGGACAGTTTAATAACAGTTATAGAACCTCATTAATTAGTAAAATGAGAAACCTATGCATAAGTGAGTATATCACTTGTCGTCACTCTAACCCCATTTTTATGTTGGCTCAAAATCCTATTATAAAGCTTCCCCAATAATTAGAAAAAAGAATTCTTAAACAACCATTTGTAGGAAATTTCCCATAGCCTGAAAAGGAACTCAAGGAAAGAAAAAACCGTTCCTAATTAATCTCATTGAGAAAAATGAATATTGTATGCATTCATAAAGAATGTAAGTGGATGTACAGCTAAAACATTACAAAGACAGAGAAAGAATCACTAGGAAGCATAAACTGAGTTTTATACATTTATATTCATCTCGGAGAAAAATGATACTTATTAAATTAAACCTGCATGTATCATTACTCAATCTCACGCGAACTCAATTGCTCTTGCTCATGACTAAAAACAATAATCAAATTAACTAAAACCTAACCAAAATGTGCAAACACAAAATTGAGCAAACACATAAATAGGGTAAAACGCGGTAAAAACAAACCATTGTGTGATTTTACCCGCGGTGGCTGTGGTAGGAGGCAGGTCGGATGCGCTACCCAAAGAAATGGAATGAGTAAATTGTAGAAGAAGAATCAATTGAAGTGAATAAATTATAGTAATGAATTGTTTAGAACGTTACAGGCTAATGAATTGTTTAGAACGTTACAAGCTTAGGAATTTAACTTTGAGAATGACAAATGGCAAAAAACCTATAATTCAAATTTGACACATGTCGAACTCTAGAGGAACACTGTTTTCCTTTTATATATATAGATTATATTAATTAATTTAATATTTTTAAGAGATCAACTTTTTGTTTCTAGTAATAATAACTACATTGTGACTACAATTAATTTTTTTTATTGTCACAATATTATAAATATTACTCTATTATTTTATCGAATGTTATTTAAAATATTAATATAAAATTTAAATTGTGATAAAAAAAATTAGTCTTTAGTGATAATTACATATTAATAAGCGACAAAATAATAATATTTTAAGTGACATATTTTTTTATAATTGTACTACGTGTTATTGTGACGATGAATAAATGTGACAAACACTTTGAGTAATAGTGACATAAAAATTATGTGACTAAAAATTTGAGTAATAGCGACATAAAAATTACGTGACTAAAACTATGAGGAATAGTGGCGTAAAAATTATGTGACAAAAATTTTGAGTAACAGTAACAACAAAGATATGTGACTAAAACACTGAGTAGCCGTGACAACACGAATATGTGATTAAAAATAAGATTTTGTGACAAAATAAGTACGTGACTAAAAATATGACATATAGTTATGTCTAACACATTTTCGTCACTAATCTTTTAGTCACACGATTTATAGCCACAAACTCTAAAATTATCACTAACTATTTTTAGTGACAAGAATTAAAGATTCAGTGACAAAAAAAATCGTCACTAAAAACGATTTTTTTTTTTGTAGTGTGATATTTATTCAAAGTTGACTAGTCAAAGGCGGTGTAACTCAAGATGATCGGCAACGAGCACCGTCATCAAGGGGACAAGTTAGAGGTCAGTTAATTCAGAGGCATTTAATGCAAAGTAACATCATTAAATGCATGTAATGATCAATTATTAAGCAGCTAGTGGATATTAATTTCTTAGGATTAATGTTGAGCTGCCAGCAATTAAAGTATGCAAATGTAAACCTAAGTATAAAAGTCAATTGAAGGCTGTAATAAAGACACAATCTAAATTCCCTAGAAAATATTACACTTTTGCTCTCATCTTTAAAAGCTTTCAAACCCTAAGATTTCTTATCTCAAGAACATCACTTTGATCATCTTGCAATCTATAAAAAGCTCATCAATATAAATTATTATATTTGTAATCCTTCGATAAATACACCCCGACGTAAATCGATACAGCAGTCGACAATACAGTCACGCACGAGATCATGAACTTCATGTACACCTTTGTCGGGTACAATCAGATTTTTTTATTTACAAAGGCAGAACAAAAAAACATGGAATTCACAATGGACAGAGATTGTACTGCTGGGAAAAAGATATTTGTGAAGAATAACAACAAGTCAAGTCAACAAATGAAAGAGTATTAGTTAGAGGAGTAGTTCATTTGTTAGTTTTAACTCATCTCTTGTAAATCTCCCTCTTTTATATATATATATATAGGAGAGATGATATTCAATTTGATGATGTAATTCCAATCTAATTCTTTTTCAATTCATTCAATATCATTTATATATCTCTAAATTATCTCAATATGCACTCTATTCAATTTCTTCTTATTATGAAATTTTACAATATGCATTCGATCTTAATAATGCAGTTGCAACTTATTAAAGGTTGGTCAACTAGCTTATCTTGGGAGAACCATTGAGATCTACATCGATGACATGCTGGTCAATAGCATGAGGGCAGTTGACAGCCTCCGCAATATGGAGGTGTGCAGATTACTATGGACTTACAGCATGAAGTTAAATCCAAAGAAGTGCACATTCTGTGCAGGCTCGGGGAAATTTCCTAGGTTACATGGTCAGCTAACGTGGAGTAGAAGCCAACCCGGAGAAAAAAAAAAGTGCATGCCATAATCGTCATGCAACCACCTCGACATGTGAAGAAAATACAAATGCTCATAGGTCAGTTCGTCACTTGGCGAGGTTCATCTCGAGATCAACCGATAAACGTAAATCTTTATTTGACGCATTGAAAAAAAAGTTTGATTGGACGAGCCAATGTAACCAAGCTTCAAGAAGCTCGAGGAATATTTATCCAGCACGTGAGTGCGGTCCAAGCAGATATGTGGGCAAAGCTTAATCAATACTTCACGACCTCCGAAACAACGATGAGTGTTGTGGTTTATATGTGTTCATATAATTTAAGAGTCGAATATAGAAATTAAGAGTAATTTATTATTGAAGTTATATTTAAATTGAACTTATAATTCAAAGAATGAATAAATAATCTAAAAAAATATTATTTGACAACTCTAGAAAATATTTCTTTGTGATTTGTCTCTATGAACAATGAGATATGATCACTGTTGAATTGGTGAGTGTGGAGATAATAGTATTTATAAAGGTAATTACATTGTAACCTAATTACACGAATTTAGGAAAAGATCAGTACAAAAGGTAAATACAATAAATACAATTATATATACAAGGAATGTTTGACTTATTCCTTAATATCCCCCGTCAAGCGATGCGTGAGATGAGGAAAAACACAGAGCTTGGAGCGAAGGAACTCGAACGTCGAATGAGGAAGACTCTTCGTGAAGATGTCGGTGAGCTGGAGATGTGTGGGGACAAAGTGCGTGGACAGTTTGCCAGACGTGACGAGCTCGCGAACAAAGTGACAATCGATGTCAATGTGCTTCGCCCGTTTGTGAGCCACTAGATTCTGGCTGAGAAAGAGGGCACTGTTGTTGTCGGAGAGGAGAACAGGGCGAGCAGGCAATGGAACGCAGAGCTCGCGGAGCAAAGAGGTCAACCAAACGACCTTGGCAGCTGCGTTGGCTAAAGCACGATACTCCGATTCACAGCTGGAGCGAGCAATTGTGGGTTGTTTCTTGGCACTCCGAGATACTAGATTTCCACCTAGGAACACCGAATAACCATAGGTAGAGCAGAGAGTTTCCACACATCGAGCCCAGTCAGCATTTGAGAAGGCGACCACTGAGGAGTTTGGTCGGCGAGTAAAGAAAGGAAAGGTCGTAGTTGATAGTATGCTTGACATAGTGAAGAATCCTCTTCACCGCCGAGAAGTGGTTGCTGGTCGGCGCCTGGAGAAACTGACTGACATGATTTAAAGAGAAGGATAGATCAGGTCGAGTGATGGTGAGTTACTGGAGGGCGCCTACCAATGAGCGATAAAGGGTTGGATCCGAGAATGGGTCACCAGTGCTGACCAGGGTCTCACCCGCGACCAAGGGGGTGGCAATAGGCTTGGAATCTTGAAGATCTGCTCTCTCAAGAATCCCCCGAGCGTATTTGGACTGCCTGACGAACAGCCCAAAAGAGGTGTAAGAGATTTCCAAACCCAGAAAATAGTTGAGGCGACCAAGATCATTGAGTGCGAACTCCTTGTTCACCCGAGCAATGAAGCGAGCAAGTGTGGATGGGTCGTTCCCAGTGAAAATAATATCATCCACGTACAAGAGTAGATAGACAACCGAGGAACCCTGAAATAGGTATAACAGCGAGGAATCAGACTTGCACTTCTTGAATCCAATGTCGAGCAGGAAGGAGCTGAACCACTTGAACCAAACCAAGGGAGCCCGGTGAAGACCATATAAGGCCTTTTTTAATTTGCAAACATGATCCGGGAGCCGAGGATCGACAAAACCAGGAGGTTGAGCCATGAAAACTGGTTTCTGGAGATAGCCATTGAGAAAGGCATTCTTGACATCCAGCTGATGGAGGGGCCAGGTAAAGTGAACAGAGAGAGACAAGATAACACGAACTGTGGTCGCCTTAACAACCGGACTGAAGGTGTGAGAGAAGTCTGTGCCAGGGATTTGGGTGAAGCCTTAAGCGACCAATCTGGTTTTGTGTCGCTCAATGGAACCATCAGATTTGTACTTGGTTTGAAAACCCCATTTGGACCCAACAATGTTCGCATCCCGAGGGCGAGGAACAAGATCCCAAGTGTTGTTAACTCGTAGAGCATCGATTTCTTCCTACATGGAGGCCAACCATTCAGGGGACTTAGCAGCAGACTTGAAACCACGGGGTTCCGAGGAGGCAGTAAGAGCGCTAAGCAAGGTAGTGGAGGCCAAGTTTAGCGGATACTTTGGTTTGAAGATTTCAGATTTAGCTCGCGTGACCATTTGGTGCCTGGTCGGTGGTTGCTGCATCGGAGGGTCAATGGTCGGTAGAGGTTGCTCGACCAGTTCAGGGGGAGCAGTTGGCTCCGCAAAAGGGGTTGGCAGAGGAAGGGGTTCCTCGCTAGGAAAGAGGTGCATGCCGAGCAAGGTATGGTCATAGAGGGAGGAATAGATTCAGGCGAGGGACCAGGCGAGGAGTCAGACTTGGTATCCAGAAAAGATGAGACCACGCATTGGTTGGCATGGGCCGAGCAGAACCTGAAAAGGGGAAGCACTCTTCATCAAATATAGCATGACGAGTAATAAAGGTTTTGGAAGAACCAGGATCAAGACACCGAAAACCCTTGTGTTGGCTACTATATCCCAAGAAGATACATGGTCGACTGCGAGGAGATAGCTTGTTCGAGACATAGTCTCGGAGGTAAGGGAACACCCGGCAACCAAAAGTCTTGAGATTTCCATAAAGGGGCACAAAATCGAACAAGACCTGAAATGGGGATAGGCCGCCCAAGACCGAGGACGGGGTTCGGTTAAGAAGATGAACAGCAGTGGAAAAGGCATCAAGCCAAAATTCTGATGGGGCACGAGCATGAAAGAGCATAGAGAGTCCAGTTTCAGTTATGTGGCGATGTTTTCGCTCAGCGCGACCATTCTGCTGAGGAGTGTATGGACATGACACACGATGCAATATGCCATGCTTGGCCATAAAACTGCGAATAGCTTTGTTGACGAACTCTGTACCACCATCACTTTGAAAAATTTGATGGTCGAGGAGAACTGGTTGCACACAAACTTGTGAAAAGCGACAGGGTTGCAAAAAATCCGACTTGGCACGGAGAGGATACAACCATGAGAAGCGAGAGTGATCATCGACAAACACAGCATAATAACGGAAGCCGAAAGTGGCATTAACAGGAGCAGAACCCCAGAGATCGCAATGAACCAACCCAAGAATTATAGAAGCACGTTTTTCATTAATATTGAAAGATAATCGTTTACTCTTGGCCAACTGGCAAGAGGTACAAACATTGGGGTTCGGTAAAAGCGAACTAACAAATAGATGCCATAATCTATTTAAATCCTTAATAATACTAAAAGGGACATGCCCCAAACGGGAATGCCAACAATCAAAGGAAGCACGAGCAACATCAGGCGACTTCAAGGCAGCGACCAAAGCCGGGAGTGCTCGTTCCAACACGTACAACCCCTGTTCACATGGGCCCTGAGCCACCACCCTCTTGGTAGCTCGATTCTGAATGACAAATGAGTCATTGGAGAAGCAAACATAAACTGGAAAATCAGAAGTTAGCTTGCTAATAGACAATAGGTTCTTGGTGATATGGGGAACAACAAGAACATCCAGAAGACCAAAATCCTTAGAGACGGAATGTGACCCAATATGAGAGACATGTAAGGAATTACCGTTACCAACAATGACTTGACCATTACCAGAATAAGGTACCGAGGAGTCCAGATGTGAGGTATTGGAAGTCATGTGGGCCGAAGCTCCAGAGTCCACATACCAGTCCGGAGTAGGGGACGATGATAAGGAGATAATGCAGACCGAATGAAAGGCCTGAGAAAGATTAGCAGATGGATCCTCGGAGGGGCGAGCAGATGGTCGAGCAGGTTGGCGGCGATTCGAGCCGCGAACAAAGCGTTGAGGACACCTATTGGCATAGTGCTCGCCGCGATAGATTTGAAAGCGAGGGACGTAGGTTTTACGCCCTCCATGACCACCAGAGAAGTCGTGGCGACCACCACGAGAAGGCACAGAAGGACGACCACCAGTATGGTCGCGCGGGTTCGAGCGAGCAAAGAAGGCAGTCCGAGCAGATTCAACTAGATCAGGCTTATTCATGATCTCAAAGACAATAGCCTGATGCAGTAAGTCACGTAAAGCTGGGACAGGCGAGAAGGCCATTCTGGTGTCGGCAAATCCGCTGAATTTAGGGCCAAGACCCTGTAGAAACCAGTGCGACATGTCCGATTTGTCCATTGGTTTACCGATAGCGGCAAGTTGGTCGCATAGTGCCTTAAAACGCCGACCGTAGTCGGCAACAGAGAGAGATTCACGCTTGAGGAGAAGGAGCTCCTCACGAAGCTGAGTGATGCGGGACTGGGAGGAATGGTTGTAGGCATCCTCCAGTGCAAGCCAAGTTTCACGGGCCGTGTCACATTGAACGACTTCGGCTAGGGTTTCTTCACTGAGAGAGGAGAGAAGAAGGGCAAGGACTTTCTGATCCTTCGATTTCTAGGCAGCGAAGGTCGTGTGAGCGGCGTCAGTGGGAGCGGATGTGCCATCCACGAGGCCAAAGAGATCTGCACAGGTGAGCATCGGGACAACCTGCTTCTTCCATAGGAGATAGTTGGAAGAAGAGAGTTTCACCGTAACCATATGAATAAGGACATTCATAGGGATAGAAGAGTCTGACATTGAAAGGAGATGGTCGAGGGGGACAAGCTCGACGAATAGGTAAATGGAAGCGGCGGCGGCACAGAGGGAGAAAGAAAGATTAGGGTTAGGATTTTGAGGGAGAAAGAAAGATTAGGGTTAAGATTTTTAGGTATAGTGTTTAGACTGAAACCATGTGAACAATGAGATATGATCACCGTTGAATTGGTGAGTGTAGAGATAATTGTATTTATAAAGGTAATTACATTGTAACCTAATTACATGAATTTAGGAAAAGATAAGTACAAAAGGTAAATACAATAAATACAATTATATATACAGGGAATGTTTGACTTATTCCTTAATAGTCTCATAAAAGTTTGCAAAATTAATTACTCCCTTCTTAACCCTCTACTCATTTTACATTTATTTCTTAAATAGTGTGTTCAAAATTCACCACAACATTTTACTGGACGGGGGCAATATTCAATTCCAAAATGGATTAGGTATATACATGTCTACTATCGACGATGATTGACCATGTGTAAAAATTGATATTGCTTATAAGTGTGTCTCAATCAATAAATTTGAAAGAAAATATTGAACATATATAATATTGAAAATAAAAAACGTGGTTATTTAAATAAATAGCTAGCTAGAGTTTATAATACCCAGTATTTAAGAGCTAGTTACCTTATACTCCGTATTATCATTGTTTAATGTAATTGATCGAGTTAATTTATTATTCATATACTGTATGTAGTCTCAAAGCTCTTGTATACAACATATACTTGGACTATGGTTACATCAAATAAGTATGAAGTTTGATTCGATGTCACTTAAATGCAATGCACCCCTACTTTTCCCCCACAATTGTCTTCCAAAACCAATGCTCCCTCCAAATCATATCCATTCGCTCAATCGGAACGTTCTTCGTCTCCGGTAGCAAAAAGTAGACGAAGACGGTCATCACCGCAACCCACCCTCCGAAAAACAAGAAGATCCCGGCTTTAAAATGACAAAGCATTGACAAAAACGTCTGCCCTACTACAAAAGTACATAAAAAATTCGTGGCCACCGTAATACTCTGCCCCGACGACCGTATCTCCATAGGAAATATCTCGCTCGGGATGAGCCACCCGAGTGGACCCCACGATACTCCGAATCCCGCAATGTAGATACAAATCAGCACCAACAATACATAAGCATACATTTTCTCCAATTCCCCATGATCACTTAGCTTAACAGCCATGATCGCTCCAATTGCAATCTGCGAAATGAACATGATCAAACCACCCACCAATAAAAGGGCCCTTCTTCCAACCCTATCAACTATCAATATTGCCACAAACGTCGTCGTTGATCCGACAATGCTCGTCAGAAGAGTCGACAACAGAGACGCGCTTTCCCCGAGGCCTAATGTTCGAAAAAGTATCGGAGAGTAAAAACCGATGACGTTGATCCCCGTAACAATCTGAAAAAAGGGCATTGCGATAGCCATGACTAATTGGGGCCGAAAGTTTCGTTTGAGAATGTTTCGATACGGGTTTTTCAAGGTTTTCGAAACCTCGCTGGCTGCGATTAGGTCGTCTAGTTCGGTTTGGACGTCGTCCGTGCCACGGATTTTTCGCAGGATCGATCGAGCTTGGTCCGGGTTTTGGGAGCGCTGGATGACGCTGTTGGGCGTTTCGGGGAGGAAAAGGGCGCCTAGAGTTAGGATTGAGGCAGGAATTGCGACAACGGCTAGTGAGATTCTCCAGCCCCAACCTGCTTTTATCTTTTGGGTGTTTAAGTTGACGAGGTTTGCTGTAAGGAAACCGATGCCTAAACTCATTTGAAATCCATTGCTGATTGCTCCTCTGTGTTTGGGCAGAGACATTTCTGACAGATACAATGGGACTGCCTGCAGTAACAAGGAACTATGAAGACAAACTGAAATTTGATTGATTTGTTTTGAAGTATATTTGTGTCCTAGTACTCTCTAGCATTACGATTAATACATTTCAGTAATTTAAGTTATATCGACTACAACATTCAAGTGATGCCCTTTAGCATTATATTTAATACATTTTAATAATTTAAGTGATACCGTTTAAGATTATGACTAATACATTTTAGTAATTTAAATAATACCTTTTAACATTATGACTAATACATTTTAATAATTTTAATAATACCTTTTAACATTAAACCTAAAACCTTTCAATAAATCAAGTGATATCTTTAGCATAACGTCTAATATAATTCAGTAATTTAAAATGGTATCTTTAGCATTTCAATAAAATAGAATTCACGTGAAATTTCTTTTATTATAATATACATGAGGTTTAAAAATATAATTAATTGATTTTTTTTAAAACGTACTTTGATATTTTGTGGGTTAAAAGTTATTATTGAATTCATCTTAAAACTTCCATAATTTAGATCATATAATTTTTATAATGGAAAATGTATAAGCACAAGTAGTCAAAGTAAAATAAAATGAAAAAAAAAAAGGGGGGAAAACACATAAACTGATAAAAGTATTTGAAGATAAGTCCAATTGGAAACTGAAGTAAACTGGGGCCTCATACTTACAAATCAAAGTATACCGACTCGATATTAGAAATTGCGACTAGTCAAATATGTTTATCTCTAGTAATAATATTGTTTATTAATATTATTTAACATAACAAGAATGTACGATTTTATATTTTTATATACTCAAAATGTTTGCTACTGAAAAAAAAAAGTTAACTATCATTTTTAGATAGTGAGTATTCTTTTTATGTATTTTTTTTTTCTATCTTTCTACTTAACTATATATACCTACACATTTTATATTACATTTTCTAATTTACGTGCAAGATAAATTTTTTTATTGAGAATTAGAGATACTCCTTCTTTATGCTTTTAAGTTTTCTATTTTACCATTTTAATCCATTCGTAAAATTTTCATATTTTTTTTATAAATATTTTTTAACTTTTTATTCTTAAATTCTATTTTATATTTATAACTTTCTTAATTCATGTGTAAAAAAAAAGTAAAGAAAACTTATTAGGGGCCAAATGGAGTAGTAAATTGAGGTGGAAAACAGGGGGTATTGAAGGATACCTGATTAGTGAATCCAACACCAATTCCAAGGAGAATTCTGCCAATAATTAGCATATAAATATCAAGAGCAGCGCCGTTAAGTGCTGCTCCAACCAGAAATGAAACTCCTCCGACGAGTAGGGATATTTTCCGACCAAACGACTGAGTGACCTTAGACGCTATGAATGAAGCAATCAGACCAGCTAAATATAGTGAGGATGTGAATAACGTCAACAATTGACTATCAAATTTGCAGTAGTTACTAATCTTGGTATCTTGTTTCATTCTTGTGTATATTTTGGAGAAAAACTTTTCCAAAAACGGATCCATAGAGGTCACTCCACCTGCCACAATTAAATTATACAGTATGTCTGTGACTTTTTTTTTTTTTTTTCATATGAGAAATAAAGCAAAAGTAGTGAAATTAAATGAACCTGAAACTCCAATATCATAGCCAAAAATGAATGCTCCCATGGCGGCAACGAGGCAAGATGAAATCAAGTATGATGTAATTCGTCCATTGTAGTCTCGACCCTCTTCACCTGTGATCGAAAATCCCACTGCCATACCTTAATTATTATATTTCTTTAACATGGGTTCATTGATTTTTGATTACTTGTATATATATACTCCATCTATCCCACCCTTAGGCACACTAACTAAGTAAAGGTAAGGGTGTGTAAGAAAATACAATGAATGATATAGAAGAAGATAAAGTGGAAATTTGGTAAGGGTTGTAGAAACTTTTTGAAAAATAATGTAGGACAAATAAGAAAGAAAAGTATTCATTCAGTCCGTTTATAAGTTTTTTAGTTTGTCATTTTTATTGGTTCACTAATAAATTTTTCATATTCTATCACTTGTACAGTATTTATAAATTTAATCAATTTTCTAAATCTATGTTCCCAAAAGTAAAAATAAAAGTAATGAGAAATTTATAGGTGAAGAATATAAAAAGTAATTTAAAAAATAATCTCTCCATCCAAGAAAACTATGTCTCTTAGATTGGATACGGGTTTTAAAAAAAAAAAATAAAGTAAAAATATTGTGAGATAGTTGTGAGGTAAAAATGATTGTTACATTGTACTCCCTCCGTCCCAAAAGTGTTTGCACAACAAAGTGGACACACTTATTAAGAAAAAAGTGTAATAAGTGGAGTGTTGAGGGGTAATTTTGTAAAGTTATATGAATAAAGTAAAGAGAGTAGTTGAAATAAATGTAAAAGTAATGACATTTTATTTAAATATATGAATTTTGTGAAGATGAGATTTATGGAAGAGTTTCTTTTTTAATGTGTGCAAACAATTATGAGACGATCAAATAACGCAAGTGTGCAAACAATTGTGGAACGAGAAAGTATTTAAAAAAAAAAAAAAAAAAGACAATTGATTGGTTGGTGGACCGTGGACTAATATTTCCTACCTAACTCTCTATTTATGGGGGGAAAACAAAATTATATTAGTACCGGGAAACACCTCAAATAGGACAAAAATTGTCCGTATGGCTCACGTGGTGTATGCCTACTGACTGTTAACATATCCTCATCTCTTCCACCTCATAAACCTAAATCAAATTTTAATAAAGGGCGATGAACCTAAATCAAAATTATACTCCCTCTGTCCCACAATTGTTTGCACTCTTTCTTTTTTCGTTCGTTCCACAATTGTTTGCACTTCCTAAAAAGGAAACATTTTTTTAAACCTCACCCTCACAATATTCACATATTTACACAAAATGTCATTACTTTTACCCTCAATCCAATCACCTTTTTACTTTATCCATATAACTTTACAAAATTACCCCTCAACACTCCACTCATTACACTTTTTTCTTAGTTTGCGTGCCCATAAAGTGGTGCAAACAAATCCGGGACGGAGGGAGTAATTAATTAAACCTAATTAATAAAGTACTTCTCCGTTCCATGAAAATTTTCTAAGGGGATGTTTCTTTTTGGTTTTAAAAATCAGGTTTTGGATTTCAAGATCCAAAACCCGTTTTACTTCGGGATTTAAAAATCGGTTTTCAAAATCCACTCAAAACCACCCTTATCAAACATATTGATTTGACATAAAGTTATATCTATATAATATTACTCCAATCATTATATTCTTTTTCAACAATAATATAATAATACTATAATAATATAATAATACAATAATATAATACATTTAATCAACTATTCATTATAATCTCACCAAACAATAATATAATAATACAAACTCATTCAATCTTACAACTTGATTTGACATAAAGTTAAATCCTTCACTATTCCAAAACCCAAAAGAAACACCCATATTACTATTCATCGGGATTTCAAAAACCAGGATTTCAAAAATCTGGTTTTTAAAACCACCCAAAGCCCAAAAGAAACATCCCCTAAGACTATGTTTAGTTTGGATTTTATAAATCAGGTTTTGAATTTTAAGATCCTACACCTGTTTTACTTCAGGATTTAAAAGTCGTCGATTTTTAAAACCCACTTAAAATTATCTCTATTAAACATATTGATTTAACATAAAGTTAATATATATATAATATCACTTCAATCATTATAATCTTTCTCAATAATAATATAAAAATACAATTGTAGATGTTGTTAATTCCTAAATGTCTTAACATTATCAACAACATCTTAATTTGACCTTCCGAGATTTTTTCTAAGTCTTTTCTGAAATGCTACATTAAATGTTGACCTAAATGTTGTCGCATTTCTGGCAGGATCTAGAAGCTTCTACAAGGATCTGGAACCTAGAAGATTCCAGAACATTGGAGAACATGCTAGAACAGCCTAGATGCATTTGGAACGACCTGGAGCAGCCTAGAAGGATCTAGAAAGATTATGGAAGTTGTGGAAGTTGAGTTTCCTAAAAAATAGGACCTCAATGTGGAAGCCTCTAGAATTTCGTATCCCACACTATAAATACCCATTGAAGGCTTCATAATTCAGTGTGCTCTATTCGATCAATATCCTAGACCGAGCGTTCATCCCTGTTAGGAAATTGTGGCCAATAGTTCTACATTTTAGTTCATACGTTGTATACCACCCGTATGACTGTGTGTCTTCTTATCTATTGAGAGTGTAATCATTAGATAGACTAGGCATTTCGACAGTGTATAATTTATACACTTAGTTCGTTTTCTAGACTTGGCACCTGCCTCGTTTATAGTTTCGTTGTGAAAGTTATTGTTGTAACATTTCACACAACATTTGTACTTGAAGATAAGTATTGATTTTACGCCATAAGGCAGACATAGATTTTTATTTATAAAATCTATGTTAAAAGTATTTCCATTGTGTCTCGTTTGTTTTTAGTGTTTCAAGTCTTCCGCTGTGTATCTTAATTTCTGATATTCTGTTAGAGTCAGTGTTGCACTATTTGTCTCAACATTCTGTGCAACATTTATCTACTTATACTTAAACACTTTTATACACCACCCCGCACACTTTCAGTTGGTATCAGAGTTGATACCTGACGACACTAGGTTAGATCTTTGGTCAAGTGTGTTTTTAGTTTAGGTTAGCAATGGAAACACATCACATATCCACTGCACTTAGGCCACCCGTTTTAGATGGTTCAAATTATTCTTATTGGAAGCCTAAGATGCGTATGTACATCAAGTCAATTGATGAATGTGCTTGGAGGACTGTACTTACAGGTTGGGAAGCTCCAAAGAGACCAGCAGACGCAGATGGTGAAATTCAACTCAAAAGAGAAGTTGATTGGACGGCTGATGAAATAACAACAGCAAACTACAATTCCAAAGCTTTAAATGCTATTTTTACTTCTGTTGATGTTTCAATGTTTAAAATTATATCTAACTGTTCTACTTCTAAAGATGCATGGGACAGGTTGCAAGAGCATTGTGAGGGTTCAGACAGTGTTCGAAGGACAAAGCTTCGAATGTTGGGGACAAAATTCGAGAATCTCCGAATGAAGGAAGATGAAACCATTTCAGCCTACAATGAAAGGTTAAGTGAGATAATCAATGAATCACATTCTCTTGGTGACCCTATTTCTAATGTTAGAGTAGTTCATAAGATATTAAGATTTGTTCCTAAAAGATTTGATGCTAAAATTTGTGCTATTGAAGAGGCAAAAAATACAGATACATTAAGTCAAAATGAGTTAGTGAGTATTCTTAGAACATATGAAATAAACACTAATCAAGTTGATGAAAATGATGCTGATAAGAAAGTTGTTGTTTTTAAAGGAGAAACATCAAACATTTCTGAGATTCAACCTATTATTACTGAGGTTGATTCTGATGAACAATTGCTTGATAAATGTCTCAAAGATCCTAACAACATTGCCTTACTTACTAAGCACTTTAATAAGTTTCTTAAGAAATCTGTGAACAAATCTAGTAACATTCAGCCTAAGATTCAAATCAACACATCAACACCTCAACCAGAAAGGAGGAAAGGTCAATTCACACCAAGACTATCAAAAAGTGAAGGTAAACCAAGGTATGATCCTGAATTTCGAAAATCAGTTCAATGTAATGCTTGTTCTGGTTATGGCCATTATGCAAATGAATGTGCCAATACTAGACTTAAGCAAAAACTGAATTTTAGTGCTACCTTGAGTGATGATTCTGATGATGATCTTGATGAATTAAATCAGAATGAATATTCTAATTTTACCAGAATTGATTATAATGATTCCTCAGATGATGATCTGGATGAAACAGATTCTGATGCTGTACCTGATGCTTCAACATCTACAGCAACATCAGAACAGAGTCACCCAGATTTGAACTGTTTTAATGGTTTAGTTGATGATGCAGGAAAAAGGAATGATGACAATGAATACCAAAAGCTGTTAGATGATTGGAAGAATCAGAAACTCACCCTTGATTCTCTGAATAAAAGGAATGAGGATCCGACAGACACAATCACCAAGCTAGAAGTTATTCTTACCAAAAGAGATCTGGAAATCTGTAACTTAAAGGAGAATTTGATAAATTCTACTTTATGTTTCAAGAAATATTCCAAGAGTGCTTCTGAGGTAAATAATGTTATAGCTACTGGTAAGTCTAACAATCATGGTTTAGGTTATGATGGTACTACTGCTTCTATTTCTGATAAATTTAGAAAACCTGTGAAATTTGTTAAGGCAAATGTTGACACATCTGGTGCAACATCTGCAGAAACAGAGTCTCACAAGGTTAAAAGGAAGTATATCTGTCATTACTGTTTCAAAATTGATCACATTCGTCCTTACTGTATAAAGTTGTTTGAAGAACAGAAAAACTTGAAAATGCTGCATAAGAAACTGTCACATCCTGGTAAACAGTTTTTGAAATCTGCATGGAAACCAAAAGCTACCTGTAATGTTGTTCATACCTCCTTAAAAGCATGTCTACCTGACTTGTGGTACTTTGATAGTGGTTGTTCTAGACATATGACAGGTCGTATTGATTTCTTATCTGATTATGTGACCTTGAATAGTGGTAGTGTTACATATGGTGGAGGTTCTAAAGGAAAGATTGTTGGTAAAGGAACTTTGAATGTTGAAGGTTTTCCCAAGCTTAAAAATGTATTACATGTTGATGGCTTACTTGCAAATCTGATTAGCATTAGTCAACTTTGTGATGATAATTTGCATGTGAAATTTGATAAAGATTCATGTTATGTTCTTAATAAAGATGAAGTTTGTGTCATGACTGGTACTAGGTCAGCTGATAATTGCTATCCTATTGGAACAAATATGTGTAACTTGTCAAAACATGATGAAAATGTTCTATGGCATCAAAGATTGGGTCATGCAAATTACAGAGCAATGAAAAAGCTAATCAAAGCAGATGCAGTAAAAGGAATTCCAGAACTGAGGTTTCACAACACCACTGTATGTGGACCATGCCAAAAAGGTAAGCAGGTAAGAATGTCACACAAAATGCTGTCACATTGTACTACACATTGATGCTTTGAATTACTGCACATGGATTTGATGGGTCCTATGGAAACTGAAAGCATTGGAGGAAAGAGGTATTCCTTAGTTGTGGTAGATGATTTTTCTAGATATACCTGGGTAGAGTCTTTGAGAGACAAATCTGAAGCATTTGCTGCATTTAAAATTCTTTATAAGAGGTTCAAAAATGTGTTTAACTTGAAAGTTGGCCGTATTAGAACTGATCATGGTAGGGAATTTGAAAACAGCATGTTTAATGATTTTTGTGATAAAAAGGGTATCTTGCAAGAATATTCATCTCCTAAAACTCCACAACAAAATGGAATTGTTGAAAGAAATAATAGAACTTTACAAGAAATGTCTAGAGTTATGCTTACATCCAAATGTCTTGCTAAGAAATTTTGGGGAGAAGCATTGAATACTGCATGTCATATTATTAATAGGGTTTTTATTCGTTCTGGTATTAATCAAACACCTTATGAGATTTTGAACAACAGAAAACCAAATGTGAAATATTTTCATGTATTTGGTTGTGTGTGTTATATTTTGAATGATAGGGATCAACTTCATAAGTTTGATTCTAAAAGTGATAAAGGTTTCTTTTTAGGCTATTCTAGAAATAGTAAAGCTTATAGAGTTTATAACCTTAGAACTAACACTGTTCAAGAATCTGTTAACATTGTGTTTGATGATGATAAAGGTCTTACAGATGACAAGGATGAAGAAGATGTATCACAGGTTACTGACACTTCTGAGAATACACTGAAGTCTGAAAATGTTGCACCAAATGTTAACACATCTGGGTCAACATCTACAGAACAGTCAGCTGTAAATTCACAGAATGATCAGTACATCCCTAAAACAAATCCTTCTTCAAGAATAGGCAAAAGTCATCCTTCTGACCAGATCATAGGCGATGCTACAGTTGGAGTGCAAACAAGAGGAAGAGTAAGATCAAACAAAGTAGATGTGGTAAGAACAATATGCATGTCTTCTATGTGTAATGTTGTAAATGCTGAATGATATTTATCTGAAATTGAACCTAAGAGTGCTAAAGAAGCCTTAACTGATGAAAACTGGATTAATGCTATGCATGAAGAACTTGGTCAGTTTGAAAGAAATGAAGTTTGGACACTTGTTCCTAGACCTAGTCATACTAATGTCATTGGAACAAAGTGGATATTCAAGAATAAAACTGATGAATCTGGTAATATTGTTAGGAACAAGGCTAGGTTAGTAGCACAAGGTTACACCCAAGTTGAAGGAGTTGATTTTGATGAAACTTTTGCACCTGTTGCTAGGATAGAATCTATTAGATTACTGCTAGCTATTGCATGTTTTATTGATATTAAACTTCATCAAATGGATGTAAAGGCTGCATTTCTAAATGGCATATTAAATGAAGAAGCATATGTTGAACAACCTATAGGATTTGAAGATCCACAGTATCCTGATCATGTATATAAACTTAAGAAAGCATTATATGGCCTTAAACAAGCTCCTAGAGCATGGTATGGTAGGCTTACTGACTTTCTTTTGGAATATGGATTTATTAGAGGAGAGGCAGATAGAACTTTGTTCATTAAGCACACTGAAAATGATATACTAATTGCTCAAATATATGTTGATGACATTGTGTTTGGTTCTACTTGTGATAAAATGTTGAGTAAATTTGTTGAGGCAATGACTGCAACATTTGAAATGAGTATGGTTGGAGACTTGAATTATTTTCTAGGTCTTCAAATCAAACAATGCAGTGATGGTATTTTCTTCTCCCAGAGTAAGTATGCTAAGAACTTGATTAAAAGATTTGGTCTTGAGAATTCAAAACCAATTAAAACTCCTATGGGATCTTCTTTGAAACTTTGCAAAGACAGTGCTGGAACAGATGTTGATCCAACACTTTACAGATCCATGATAGGTAGTTTACTGTACTTAACCTCTAGTAGACCAGATATTATGTACAGTGTGTGTGTTTGTGCTAGGTACCAAGCTAATCCAAATGAATCTCACCTGAATGCTGTGAAAAGGATTATCAAGTATGTTGCAGGTACAAGTGACCTTGGAATCTGGTATACTAAGGACACCAACAACATTTTGATTGGCTACAGTGATGCTGATTGGGCTGGAGATATAGATGATAGAAAGAGTACGAGTGGAGGATGTTTCTACATGGGAAACAATCTTGTTTCATGGCACAGCAAGAAGCAGAATTGTGTTTCACAATCTACTGCAGAATCTGAGTATATAGCTGCTGGAAGCTGCTGTACACAACTCTTGTGGCTGAGCAAGATGTTCCATGACTATGGTATTGAGAATGGTATACTTACAATCTTTTGTGATAATACTAGTGCCATTAACATTTCTAAGAATCATGTACAACACTCACTCACAAAGCACATTAGCATAAGACATCACTTTATGAGAGATTTAGTAGAGAAGAACATTGTGAAGTTGGAGTATATACCTACTGAAAAACAAAATGCTGACATTTTTACTAAAGCATTAGACCATGAGAGATTCTCAATCTTGAGGAAATCTCTTGGGATGAGCACTATCTGAAAAATTCGGATGGATGTTGTCACAAATGCGTCACCATTTGGGACAACATCATGGGTTGTAAAATTTTATAAGTTGAATTTATTTCTTACTTAGTTAAATAATTCCTTTGTAAAATATCTACGAATCTAAGAACCTTGTAGTGCAAAAATAAACATGTCTTACACCTCTCAAATGCATAAAAATGAGAATGTTATTAGCATACTAAAAGATGTACCAAATCACTGAGTAACTATGGAGCACGGAGTTCACTACTACGATGCCTTCTTTTCAAAAGGTGATTCTTTGGTAAAAACATCAATATATTTGTAATCCATTAAGTAAGTATGGGGCACGGAGTTCGATACTACGATGTACTCTACAGGAACAATGGATCAATACAAATTAGATGCTATAACACAAAAAGAAAAATTATGGTGCAACACAAATGAAGCAAATTCATGTAAAAACCGTGTTGAGGTGTTTGTAACAGTTTTGAGCACAACATTGCCTGATTCGAATTTATTTTTATAAGTAGTAATTATTTAATTATTTATTGAGATTTATTTTATTTATTCAATTATATAACTAACCCACGTTTTTAATTTTCAGATTATGCTTGGACTAAGTAAAGAATTCTAGAAACTTCTTAATTATTTAATTAATTAATAAAATTGATTTTTCCCACTAATTAACCATGATCTAGGTTGTGGCTAAAAATGTGGAGCACTATCAAATTATTTCTGGAATAATTCTTTTTAACCTCCAACTACACACACATTCTCTCCATAAAACTCAATTAAGTGTGATTTATGTTGCTAATTTGCTGATTGTCGAGCTCTATTAAGTACACTTCTTGCAGAAATTGTGTTTGACCGTGTATTTCCCAAAATTGTTGTATACACTCTCCCACCTTGTGCCTCGAAACTCAAACCGTCCCTTTAATGGCTGGAAACCAACCTCAATCTCACTCTCACTCACACTCTGTTTCTGAAAATTCCAAACAAACTGCCCAAAACTCTCTTGAAATTCTTGCTTCAATGGCTTCGCAACAATCCAACTCCTCAAATGCCGACTCCAATGTCTCTGCAACCCCATCAACAACCGCTCCTGTTCCAACAACTACCCAAATCCCACAAGATTCGACCGTTGAACAGTTTACAAAAGCTGTCGAAGAAGTGTCTGCAACTCTTCGAACTACCGGACATCTACCCGTGATGCAATTTGGAGATATCACTGTGGATATCTCAAGTTATTTGGCCGATCAAACTGCTCAAATGACTGCTGCAACAAAAAGCCCTAATCCTACTGTTCCAGTTTCAACGGAGGAACATGTCGAAACCGTTGTTGAAGGAGAAGCTGCTGCTGCATCCGATTCTGAGGATGAAGAAATGGAGGACGCCCAAGCTTCTGATTCTGGTACAAACTCATCTCTCTTACTTTCTGAAGAGTCTGCTCCTATTCCCTTCAAGAAAAATGCACAGAAAGGGAAAAGACAGAGAAGCCCTGTACAAAGAAGGAGATCGTACCGTGTATTCACTCGTGTGGATTACTCTGAATCCATGAGGAAGTAAAAGAAAGCTGGAGCTGATGCTGGTGAACCCATTCAAGTGTTCACTGAATCTGATGAAGAAACCGAAGTTGCCACTGTTGCTGCAAAGAAGCCAAAGACTGTTGCTGAGAAACCATTACTGAAGAAAGCTGCTACTGATCCCAAAGGCAAAGGGAAGGCCAAGATGATCCCTGAAGAAGAACCTGTTGAATCAGACTCTGATTCTGATTTCAATGTTTGCCTAAGAGACATGCAAGAATCTCTTAAGAAGAATGCTGAGTCATTTGCTGCTGCAAAATAGTCCACACCAGAACCTGATGATGGTGGAAATGGGGACAGCTCATCTTCTGAGGCAAAGAGCTCATCTGCTGAAGCAAAGAGCTCATCCAAAAGCTCCTCTACACATGATGGAGACACTGATCCTGATGAGGAACTACCTTCTGAGGAAGAAAGTGAAGGTATCTCTGATCACTCTAATTATGTTGAGAAAAGGTTAGAAATTTACTCTAAGAGGAAGCTGTTGATTGAGAAAAGAATTAATGTGCCTGATTTTGATAGTAAGGGGATGATTAAGTTTTTAGAGGATAGAAATCTGTTGAATGTTGTTACATTTGGTGAAGCTTTTCTTACAAACTGGTCTTATGAATTCTATGCCTGTATAAAGAAAAGTTATGGAAAAAGAAGTTCTAGGTCTTATGATACTGTTAATTTTAGGGGGAGGGATGTGCCATTCACTCCAGAACTTATTAATGAGTTCTTGCACACTCCTAATGTTGATGAGGATGATGATCCAGATATGGATGTTGTGATTACTGCAATCACAGGGGGTAGAAAGACTAAGTGGACTAGGAAGATGCTAGCTAGACACTTAACCTCCTTGCATTCTGTTTTGTATAAGCTGATCATATACAATTGGATTCCCACTACCAACACCACTAAGATTACAAGAGACCAAGCCATTCTTATGTATAGGATTTCTATACTTAAGAAGTTCAATCTGGGACATACTATCTTTCACCATATGAGGAAATTTTCTGGGAAAACTACTGGGAAAGGAAATCTGCCCTATCCAGTCTTGATTTCAAATTATCTGAAGCACCATGGCTTCACTGCTAAGAAGACTGATGTTTTGAGGGGGAGAGTGCCACTGCTTGCTATTGCTCCTGCCTTATTGATTGGGGACAGAATCATTGATCTGCCCATAGTTGCTCCTGGTACTGATAGTCCACAGAGATCTTCCAGACCCTCTACTTCTGCTCAACCAGGCCCTTCCAGAACACATCAGAGAAATGCACCCCCAAATGTTGAGAACATTCGTGTCAACATTTCTGGTAATGTGTATCTTTCACAGGAATTCATCAAACTCCAACTCCAACACTTGCAGGAAACAATAGATGAACTCCAGTTCCTGAAGGACAGGTGGACCAACCTCCTTTCACCTACAACAGGGGGAGTACCACCACCATCCAACTCCAATGTGGTCATTGAGGAGATAAATGAAGATGGAGTTCCAGCTGCTGCTGATGCTGGTGCTGTACCTGATGCTGGAGGAGATGCTGCTGTTACTGATGTAGTTGCACATCTTGCATCTATTTATTTTGTGGATGAAGTTGATGAACAGGAACATTGATGAACAGGGACAAGCTACAAGACAGGGGGAGATCTGAAATCCATAATGGCTATGGTGCAGGAAGATGATGCTGCAGCTGTTACCACAGCAATATAAGCCATTTATTCAGTTCTACCTTTGTAATTAATGTTTAAGTATTCTGAAATTCTGATACACTTGTTATTTATTTTCTTAGATGATAGGATGCTTATTACTGCAACTTGCTTAATGGTTCCACTTGATATTTGTTTACTGCCTTGCTTAATTTGTTTGCAGATTATCATGTGTCTAATATTGCAGGTTGTGTAAAGTATTAGTGTCTGTTTTTTTGTTTTTTTTGTTTTACATTATGTTTTGCTCTGATTTTTTTTTATTTTGTTTTTGTTAGTGTCTTACTTAGATTCTAAGTTAATTCTTCCAGTACAACTTATTATCTTAGTATAGCTACTTATGTTGTGAGTAAGTGTATAGTTTATACTTATTCTATTTTGGATAAAATAGTTTTGATCTTTTGGCACGGATCATTATGAAATTATCCTTGATCTTCAGTTGATTTGATCCAACGATTACAACAGGTATTGTCTTGACTAGTGCTTAGCAATGATGTCAACCTCAACTAAGTACATAAAACTGAGTATGTATAGAAATATATGTGCATCAGGTGTGTTGTAGTCGAAAGGTCAAATTGGGGGAGATTGTAGATGTTGTTAATTCCTAAATGTCTTAACATTATCAACAATATCTTAATTTGACCTTCCGAGATTTTTTCTAAGTCTTTTCTGAAATGCTACATTAAATGTTGACCTAAATGTTGTCGCATTTCTGGCAGGATCTAAAAGCTTCTACAAGGATCTGGAACCTGGAAGATTCCAGAACATTGGAGAACATGCTAGAACAGCCTAGATGCATTTGGAACGACCTGGAGCAGCCTAGAAGGATCTAGAAAGATCATGGAAGTTGTGGAAGTTGAGTTTCCTAAAAAATAGGACCTCAATGTGGAAGCCTCTAGAATTTCGTATCCCACACTATAAATACCCATTGAAGGCTTCATAATTCAGTGTGCTCTATTCGATCAATATCCTAGACCGAGCGTTCATCCCTGTTAGGAAATTGTGGCCAATAGTTCTACATTTTAGTTCATACGTTGTATACTACCCGTATGACTGTGTGTCTTCTTATCTATTGAGAGTGTAATCATTAGATAGACTAGGCATTTCGACAGTGTATAATTTATACACTTAGTTCGTTTTCTAGACTTGGCACCTGCCTCGTTTATAGTTTCGTTGTGAAAGTTATTGTTGTAACATTTCACACAACATTTGTACTTGAAGATAAGTATTGATTTTACGCCATAAGGCAGACATAGATTTTTATTTATAAAATCTATGTTAAAAGTATTTCCATTGTGTCTCGTTTGTTTTTAGTGTTTCAAGTCTTCCGCTGTGTATCTTAATTTCTGATATTCTGTTAGAGTCAGTGTTGCACTATTTGTCTCAACATTCTGTGCAACATTTATCTACTTATACTTAAACACTTTTATACACCACCCCGCACACTTTCAACAATAATATCATACATTAAATCATTACACAATCAACTAATCATTATAATTTCACCAACAATAATATAATAATACAATTTCATTCAATCTTACACAATGATTTGACATAAAGTTAAAATCTTTTACTATTCCAAAACTCAAAAGAAACACATATTACTATTCATCATAGTTTTAAAAACTAAAATTTCAAAAATCGATTTTCAAAACCACTCAAAACTCAAAGTAAACATCATCTAAAAGAAAAATTGTCATTCCCAATAAAATATATTTAGAGAGAGATAGTGAGAGAGGATTGGATTGGACGCCATGTCTAGAGAGAGATAGTGAGAGAGGGGGAGGAGAGTGGGTGAGAGTTAGCCGTAGGAACAACCGACCCGTTTTCGAGAGATCCCCGGTGAGGCACTCAAACAACCCAAACTGTAGTTACACCCTGACCCGTAGACATCCACAAAGAACAGATAGGTATCCGGAAGAGGAAGAGACACATCGACGGAAAACCCGTGGGAATGTCGCCTGGCGGGAGAAACTTATCGGCCTCAAGATAAGAAATGTGGTTACCTTCTTTTTCAGAAATTTTCCGGCCGAATGCACGACGGATGATCTAAAATACAGCTTTGACAGAGTTGGAAAGGTGATGGACATTTTTAGACCACTCAAAAATGACAGGGAGGGCAAACCTTTCGGCTTCGTTAGGTTTAAATGCAAGCATGCTCCAAGCTCTCGATGAAGTATGGATGGGGAGCTACAAAATCAGAGCCTACGTGCCGCGATACGAGAGAACGATGGAAGAACCACAAAATCTAAAGCCCCCTGTTCGTGGTAAACCTTTTGAAGCAAACAAGAACATCATGAGAAAAGAGCTTTCATTTACAGAAGCTGTGAAAACCCATGGAACCGGCCCCCTGTACACAAAACTACTGATTTGGGGGCAAATACAAATCCGACGTAAAAGGAGGACCTGACTGTCAAATTCCAAACGAAGATGGAGGAGACGAAGTGGCTAGGAGAATGTATCACATGAGTTTTAAGGAAAGAGTTCTCGTGGGAGGACCACAGAGAGGAACACAACAGGAGTGTGTGAACATCCTAAAGCTGAGAACGCTAGGGGAGGACGCGATTCTCATCCAGAACATGTCCGAGAAAAGCCACGATGAGATTACGGGAGCCATGGAAGAGTGGTTCTGACACTGGTTTGAATGGTACAGAGAATGGCGACCAATCGATGTGAGCCACAAAAGATTGGTATGGACGAGATGGACCAGAGTCCCTGCACAAGCATGGAACGCCCACTTTTTCGAAACGGCGAGCGCTTCCATCGGTAAACTGATTAAGCTCGATGATCAAACAATGGCGCAAACAAGGCTCGACTACGCAAGGGTTCTCCTGTCCATTTCATACCTCAAAGACATGAATCTGATCGCCCGTTTAAATATTGATGGCACTATCTTCAAATGTAAAATAACAGAGAACATGGAGATGTAAATCGAAATTGGTAGTGTGATTCCGAATCAGAATCTGATCTGGAAGAGGGGTTCGAGGGGTCCGAGTGGTCCATGGAAGAAGACGACCACGACGAAAATGAATCTGGCGGTCCGGCGGCGGCGACAGTGCACAGACGGCCGAGCAGTAGTTCCAGCGAGCCTTCAGAGTCGGTTTCCATCTGTCAAGAATCGATCCGTTGCATCGTACACAACACAAATCCGGATGGGCCCCGAGGAGATAATATTTGCAAGGAAGTTAATGATATCTTTGAACAAGAAAAGAATGCCAGTACATGGGAACAGCGTGAACCAAATTCAATCATGGCGCCGTCATCAAATATCGAGGTAGGGACCCATAAATCGGATTATTATCGAGGAGAATCAGATAAGGAGGCTCAAAATCAGTCAAATATGGCCACCATATCTACAGAAATCGGTGAAATCGGTGAAGTGGTACCCTCTGCAGAAGGTACGCGTACGAACCCCAGTACCCAAACCCAGGCCCACACATTTATTGGGCCCACTCTCAATGGGTTAAAAATTTCTACAGCCTGTCCTTCAGTCCCTCCCCCCCCCTCCAATTTGTACCCTGATACACCCCCTCAAACAGATGGCCCCACATCCACTCCCTGCCCTATAGCACACCCCCACCCCCCAAACCCATCCTAGATACACCCCCTAAAACTTTTTGCCCCCCATCAGATTTTAACCCGTTGACACACCCCCCACACCCCTCATACTCCAAACCCCTCCCCGATACTCACACATCCACACCCAGCCCCCTACCTCCTCTCGCACCCCCATCCAAAACTAGTCTTGATACACCAACCCAAACCTCTTGCGCCGCTGACCTTGAACGGGCGACCCCCGACACTTCTCCAAACCCAAACCTGATCCACGAAGACAAAAACACCTCTCTACCCCTCTCAAACCAAACCCCAAACACCACCATTAAACCAACCTACAAACCTCAAAAAAAACCCCCTAAAAAGAAAGTCAGCAAGATGGAAATGTGGCAAATGGAGACGAAGAGATGGACAGAATTTTCAAAAGGCCTCGAAACAGAGACAGATAAGATAGCTGATCAAAGCAAGAAACCAAAAAAGGGGAAAGGAAAACGGAACCCACCCACTTCTTTAGCACTCGATGTGGGAACCGAGGCCTCAAAAACATGGTGCCTAGGGAAAAGCCTAGGAATCCAGACAAGAACATCTGATACCCAGGAAATCAGTAAGCTTATAGAGATGGAGGAAACAGCCAAGTCAAAGAAATCAAGTGCATAAGGAGGGGCAGAAGAGTGTAATCCATGAAGATTCTATCTATGAATATTCGAGGCTTGGGGAATCGAATCAAAAAAGTGTGGAGGAAACAACATATCGTACAATATGGGGTCAAGGTAAAATGGATTGGTACTCAAGAGAAGTTATAGGAAGATCGGGAGGAATCATATCCATCTGGAACCTAGAGGTTTTCAGGGTTTCTAGTTGTTGGCATATGACTGGAGGAGTAATATTAAATGGTGTTTGGGGGCAGGAAAGAGTACAATGCTGCATTATCAACATTTATGCGCCATGCAACTCTCTTGAAAAGATTGAGCTATGGGACCACCTAAACATTATTGTGAGCCAAAATCTCGCTGCCTGTATTTGTATCATCAGGGATTTCAATGCAATACGCTACGGGTCAGAAAGGGATGGAAGAGGGCAGCAACAAAACCACAGAGACACACTGGCTTTTGATGGTTTCATCAAAGCTGCAAATCTAATGGACCTCCCACTGCACGGGAGGAAATTCACATGGTACAAGGCTGACGGATCATGCAAGAGCAAACTGGATAGAGCCCTGGTGAACCATCTTTGGTTAAACCAATGGCCTAATACACATTTGAGAGGACTACAACGCTCAGTCTCAGATCATTGTCCTATCCTCGTGGGGATCAAAGTCAAGGATTGGGGGCCAAAGTCGTTCCGAAGCATCAATGCCTGGTCAACCCACCCAGAATTCAAGAGCTTTGTTCAGGAAAGGTGGAATAGCTACCAAATACAAGGATGGGGAAGCTATGTCATTAAGGAAAAGTTGAAAAGGCTCAAAGCAGATTTGAAGGAGTGGAACACTAATACATTCGGCATCATCGACCGCAATATAGAAAACCAACGAGCTGAAATTCAGAAACTGGATACAATCGATGAAGTTTTTGGGCTGGAAAATACTGAGATTATGAACAGGAATAGGGCAACTACACTGCTGACCCGAGAGTTAAAAAAGAAAAGCATGATCAACTACCAAAAATCAAGATGTAAGTGGGTGAAGGAGGGAGATTGCAATACACGCTTCTTTCACAACTACATCAACAGAAGAAGGAAAAGAAACGAAATCCTGGGTCTCATGGTGGATGGAGAATGGAGTGAAGAAGTTGCAGCAGTGAAAAGGGGGGTTTTCGAGCACTTTCAGAACCATTTTAAAAACCAAAGAACGACTAGACCAATCCCTGTAGCAGGCTTTGCACGGAAACAAATATCAACCACATAAAATGACATGCTTACAACCCCATTTTCGAAGGAAGAAATTCTAGAAGCCATAAATGAGTGCGACAACACGAAAAGCCCGGGACCAGATGGTTTCAATTTTGGTTTCTTAAAGAAGTTATGGCATCTAATGGAAACTGATTTCATCCATCTCATGGAGGAGTTCCATGCCCATGGACGATTGGTGAAAGGCTTCAACCCAACTTTCATTGTGCCCATTCCCAAAAAGGAGGTTAGTACGGATTTAAACGATTGCAGGCCAATATCCCTAGTGGGGGGGAATCTACAAGATCATATCAAAAATCCTAGCAAAAAGACTTGGATCTGTACTACCATCCATAATCTCCGCGGCACAATCTGCGTTCATCGGAAGCAGGATTATTTTGGATAGTGTGGTCGTCCTAAATGAAGCGATCGATGAAGCAAAACGGGAAAAGCTAGTACGAGCTTTCTTCAAAATTGACTTCGTAAAAGCCTACGACTCGGTCGACTGGGGTTACCTAGAGCTCATGATGGAAAGATTCAACTTCCACCCCAAATGGAGAAAGTGGGTAATGGAGTGTGTGACGACAGCATCAGCAACGGTCCTAGTTAATGGCAGCCCTTCTGGAGAATTCAAAATAGAGAGAGGGTTAAGGCAAGGGGACCCTCTGTCCCCTTTCCTATTCCTAATCGCTGCAGAAGGATTAAGTATCCTTATGGAAAGAGCAACAGAAGAAGGACTATACAAAGCGGCTGGAATTGGACGTGAAAACATTAGACTGTCACATCTACAGTTCGCGGATGACCAATACTCATGGGGGACGCAAGCCTGGAGAACGCTTGGACTATGAGGCGAGTTCTTAGAAACATGGAATTGATGTCAGGTCTAAAAATTAACTTTGAGAAGTGCTCGGTCATTAGAGTAATTGTGGAAGAAAATACTCTAAGTGACATGGCGGGGATCCTAGGGTGCAGAGTTGACAACATCCCTTTCACATATCTGGGAATGAGAGTAGGCTCCAACCACAGGAAAGCGGTGGAGTGGGCCTCGATTGTGGATAAAATAAAAAACAGGCTAGCAAGATGGGACGATAAGAAGATCTCGATGGGTCGCAGGATCACGTTGTTAAACTCGGTTATCTCTTCTCTTCCGACATACTATCTGTTTTTCTACCACATACCAAAGAAAATCATGAGTGAGATTGTGAGACTACAACACAACTTCCTTTGGGGGGTGGGAGTAATGGGAAGAGAGTGGCATTAATTGAATGGAAAAAAGTTTGCAATACGAAACAACTAGGAGGACTAGGGGTTAGAGATATTGGTTTTTTTAACAAAATTCTATTGGGAAAATGGGGATGGAGATATCTAAATGAAAAAAACAGTTTGTGGGCAAGGGTACTTAGGTCTAGGTATGGGGTTCTAGGGGATAACGACTTTAGTCTATTCCCAACAGGGAGGGTAGGGAGGGTTTCATTATGGTGGAAGGACGTTCTAAAGGTGGTAGGTGAGGGAGATGGGGTTTGGTTCCATGGAAACATTTCTAAGATACTAGGGGATGGGAAAAAATCTTTTTTTTTGGAGGAAAATTGGACGGGGGAGGGAACTCTTAAGGATAGGTTTAGGAGACTGTACCAGATTAGCATATATAAAGATAAGAAAGTGGGGGATATGGGCGCATGGGAGGGGGACACCTGGAGATGGGTATGAAGATGGAGAAGGACACTCTTTGATAGGGAACTAGCACTACTTAACGATCTAATATCTGTGATGGACAAGTTTCAACCAAAAGAAGGACTCGAAGGCTCGTGGAAATGGAGTGCATCGAACACAGGGAAGTTCTCCACTAAGGAAACGTACTCGACCTTGTTCAACCAAAGCCGTGGCACTCGACCGGACGACGAGCTGATACAAAGATTCAAAAGCATTTGGAAGAATTTCGCACCATCAAAAGTCAAGGCCCACGCATGGAGGCTCCTATAGGGTAGGCTGCCAACACGATCCAACCTAAGAAGAAGAAACATCCTAAACTAAAACGACGACCTAAGGTGTGTACTATGTGGTGAGAGCGAAGAAACTAAGAAACACATCTTTCTGGAATGCTCTCAAGCATACCAAGTGTGGATGGAATGTATGAATTGGCTCAACATACCGTCAGCACTACCGCCAGACCTGCTAAATAATTTCCTAGGTTTTGGAGGGCTCATCAAAGGAAGAAACGGGAAGAAGATCGCCACATGTATATGGATGTGCGTGGTGTGGCTCATATGGAAAGGGAGAAACGCAGTCCTCTACAGGAACGAGACCTTCTCGATCACAAAGGTTAAGGAGGAGCTAAGGGCAAGACTTTGGAGTCGGTTCACGATCAAATATCCTACTCAAAACACTTCTTCTTTCAAGACCTGGGTGACAGATCCACTCAAGTGCATGGGTTGAGATTCATGTAGCATAAGATTTACTGTTTTTCTCCCAAATGAAAAGACTTGTACACTGAATTTCGGGTATCTCTTGTACCCAATATTAATACAATCACTTTTTACCAATAAAAAAAATATATTTAAATATTTTTTATCATATTTTTGAAATAAAGTCAATTTACTCTTAATCTTAGCTATCAAAACGACATAGAAAAACATGGTATCATTAAATTAAGAGATGAATCAATACATGTTACCTCACTTGGGAGTGAAAATTATGAGAGTAATAAAAATGAAAACAACACAAGAATAACAAGATTTTAAAAATAAAAATAAAAACTTAAAAGAGAGGGAGAGGGAGAGAAAAATATTACAGGAATGACGTGAAAATTATATATACCCTAAGGAGATGTTTACTTTGGGCTTTGGGTGGTTTTAAAAACCGAGTTTTTGAAATCCTGGTTTTTTAAATCTCGATAAATAGTAATATGAGTGTTTCTTTTGGGTTTTGGAATAGTGGAGGATTTAACTTTATGTCAAATCAAGTTGTAAGATTGAATGAGTTTGTATTATTATATTATTGTTTGGTGGGATTATAATGATTAGTTAATTGTGTAATGATTAAATGTATTATATTATTGTATTATTATATTATTATTATATGGGTCACACTTGTGTGCCCTCGCGTGCACCATGCATACATCACCAAAATAGAATATGGGCCAGGAGATTATCTGCACCCGTTATTTTTTTAAGTTCACCTCAATTTTTTTTTACCCAATTCTTTTTACCACGGTTATCTGAACCCGCTCATTTTATAAATTCACCCAAAATATTTTTTTAAAAATAATTACATTTAAAATACTATATTATTCTTTTATTAATTTACACAAAATATAATAAAATCAACCATAATTTTTATATTTATAATTTGCAGCCGGATCATTGTCGAGTTACCGTAAAAAACTATCGAAATTAAGCATAAATTGCAATTGTTTATCTTTTTAATTTTTATTCCCTCTCCTATTTTCCTTTTTTGTTTCCATTTTCAATTTTTTTTTTCAGAATTTTTATTTCTTTCATTTTTTCCCTTTTAATTTTTTTCTCTTTTTTATTTTTATTTTTCTGCCTTTCTTTTTTTTTTTCAAATTTTTTTAATGCGTATTTTCTTAAATTTTAATACAAAATAATATTATAGTCGATAATACAATAAGTAATTGTAGGTCCCTAAGTTGAGTTTAATAACGAGTAAGCTAGTGAAAATGTCTAGAGAGGGGTGAATAGACTTTTCAAAAATCTTTCGATATATCAAAGTACGATGCGGAAATCAGAATATAACAATGAGCCCAATTCTAGTTTATACTCAACTTATTTCGAGAACTCTGTTCTAGTGTTTACTCAACTAGTCTTGTTCAGTCAAGTAATTTAATCAATCAAACAATTAATTAATCAAACAACAAACAAAACAGTAAAGTAAATCAAACATGAGATTTATAGTGGTTCGACAACTTGTCTACATCCACTCTCACAAACCCAGTTGTGATATTCTTATTAACTCGTCTAATGGAGTAATATGTTCTTGTAGCTTTAAGTCCCAAGAAATAAGACTTAGATCTTCTCGACAACACTACCAAGTGCTTCTTCGATCTTACTAGCAATTTACAAGTATCTAGCAACTTGAAACACAGTAAACAAAAAATAAAACTTCTCTTCGTTCAGTAGTAGCCTTCTTTGATCTTCACTTGTCTTGTGTAGCTTCACTTTCTGAACTTCAATCTCTGAGAGTAATTTCTTCACTTGAATGTAGAATATTAATGCTTTTTTAGTTTTTTCAGTAGTCTCTAAAGAATAAATACCTTGGGGTATATATAGACTTCCAATTCAAGAACTTTCAGTTGTGTAACCAACTTTTCTTGAAAACTAACTTGTAACTAATTCTTCTTATCCTTTCACGCGTTTCTTCAGTTAATTAGTTATTCCTTAACTAACTCCTTCAATCTTTATCTTCAATACGCGTTTCTATAACTGACTTCAGTCTTCTTGTCTTGTTGAGTCGCACCTGTCTTGTCTAGTAGTAGTAGACTTCTTCTTCTATTTGTCTTGTGCAGTAGACTTCTTCAGATTACAATATAGAACTAATCTAGTCCTATCATCTAATCCTAACAAGACTATTACATTACATTAAGCTCTTGTTACAAAGCTTAGTCATCTTAGAAAACTATACATCAATATATTTTTACATAAAACAATCATGAGCTTCTATACAGTAATTAAATCATAGCTCAATAACAAACTAATCAGTTAATATACACAAATATGAAGTACTTATAATTCGTACTTATCTTTCAATAATACTTGTCTTTTAAAACTATTACTTGTCTTATGAACTCTACTGATCTTTTCAAGATGACTTCTCTTAACTAGACTAGATCAGTCAATACTTAGAAAATATTCAAGTCTACTTTTGGCTTATCAAAACTTCATCTTTTGTCTTTTATCAACATTTAGGACTTGTTCTAGGATTCATATCCCAACAATTTCCCCCTTTTTGATGAAGCCAAAACTACTTGAATCTTTTCACAATAGTAGACTAGTTAAGTAGTTATCTTGTCTTAAACATCAAAATAGTACTTATCTTTTCATTCATTCAAAATATGATCAGTAGATATTACACATACTAAATCAAAAATAAGAACTACGAATCAGAGCAAACAAAAAAAACTAATCTGAAAGAGTACCTCCTTCTGGATTTGGAACACAGAATGCATCTAGGAGCCTCTTATGAATTACTGACATATGATCTTCAGTCTCGATCTTCTCTTTATCCAGCAGATTTTCTTCAAATTTCTTGATATGGTTGAAGTCGATTCTCTTTCCTGAGCCTAACATAGGAGTAGTCCATTTCGGAAAACTAGGAACAAGAATATTACAATTCACAGCAGCAGCTATCTTCATGATCAGATTCCACAGCTTCCTATCTTGAACTTCCATGAATTTGTCAAATATAACATAAAGTTCCTCAGAACTATCAGCTTCTCCATATTTACGAATAATCCAGTGATCTAACTCCCATTGCAACTTGACTTTGAACCAATCTTTACGATGTTCATCAGCAATGATGTTGTCAATGAATGCGTCTTCTACTAAATCTGGATTTGCTTTCAGCTTCAGCAGTCTTCTAATATGTTTACCCAGCTTCTTCTTGCAAGCATACTTAGATTCATCATCATCTATCTTCTGCTTCTTCATGATTTCAGTTTCTTCTTCTTGCTTTCCTTCAATCACAAGTTTTCTCTTGACTTGTCTGGTCTGAGTCTCAACTTCCACAGACGCAATACTTTTGCCTTTCAGCAGTCTCTTCTGCTCTTCATCCTTAGCTTGTTCAAGATCTGCCTTCTTGACTAGCCTTCCTCTCTTGGGATATCTTAATTCTTCTATCGCAGAAGCAGCAGCCTTGACTTCAGGTTCTGCACTTGACTTTTCAGCGGCAATAATAACTCTACTTGTCTCTTCCCCCTTTTTGGCTTCATCACTTGCCTTAAGAGTGAATAGACTAGTAAACCGAGTCATTTCTTCTTTCATTGCTTCCTTCATTGCTTCAGCAGCCAGTTCAATTTGCCTTTGATTTGCCTCAACACGACTCATCTTGTCTAGTCGATCAGCAGTGGCTTCCAATTTCTTTGAGTTAATGGCCAACTCGTCTTTGAAGTGAACAGCTGTCTGACGCAAGAGAGTGTTCTGCTTTGTTAGCTCAGTAAGAACAGCTTGAGAACGCACCAACTGATCTTGTGCTTCTCGTCTTTGCTCATCAGCTATCTCAATTTTAACTCTGTATAGTCTTTCCATCTTACTAGACTCTACAGCTAATGTTCGAGCAAAATTAACAAACCTGTTCTCCAAGTAGTCAACTTGTTTTTTCAAGAAATCTTCAATTTGAGTATACATTTCTTGTCGAAAAGTAGAATTCATTTTATTCACTTCTCCAACTATCAATTCTCTGGAGCTGTCAACTAGTGACTGATTTTGTTCTACCAAGACTCCTTTCAACTTTGATTCCAAGAACACCTCAATAGACGACTTCACCACTTCCTTTAAGTCCGTCTTCAACTCCTCTATGAGGCCTTCTGGAAAAATATGAGTAGTAGATTGAGTCTCAGTTAACTCATCTTCATTAAACAAGATGGCTTCAACAAACTCATCATCTTCTTCACCAAGATCGATCGAGTTGTTGTCATCTTCTTCAACACTTACAGCAGCTTCCTCAGTCGGATCAGTCTGAACAACAACATTAACTAACTCAGCTGTCAACTCTTCTTCCACAAGATCAGTTTGAACACCAATATCAAACTTGACCTCTGAAGACAAAATATCATCAGATATGTTCAACATTTTCTTCACCAATGCTGTCAACGCATGAGGTGGGAACAACTCTGAGTGGTCCTTGACTCCACTATTCTCCTTCTGTTCCATCTCCCAATCTTGAAAATTGGAGATTCCACCCATTCCTTGAATTACTTCAAACAGATCTTCTGTCGGGGATGTCTTCAATGCATACCATGTGCATATCCTTAGAAGTTTCTCATAAGCTTCTGAAGATGTGTCGATCTCTACTGATGGTAGCATCTTCCTTAGATTGTGTGACATCTTCAAACGCAATCTCTTCTCCCTTAAGCACATCGGATAATACACCAGGGATTCGAATCTAATTTCGGAAGGGGTCTGAACAAGTGGGGTCCTTGTCTCAGTCGTTGCAGTGGCAACTGGTAAAGTTTCCGAAACAGATGGGTTGATGGGTTCAACATTTTCTGTTGAGGTAAGAGGGATATGGATGGTGGTTTCTTGGGGCTTTAATGTTGCTTGGTTTGGTTCGACAGTTGTAGAAGTATCAACTGTATCGAATATAGTAGTGTGTGGGGTTATGTTGGACAAAGCTCGAGAAGAAGTACCAACCTTTTCTTCAGTCGACTTGTCTAGTGAAGGACTCGACTCGACTTGCACCAGTCGATAAACATGCAACTCTTCCTTTTTCTTCTCAGACTCCTTGTCCGATTGAGTTTCTTCCGAATCTCCTGCAGCCTCAATCATTGCCTCCTCTTCCACATACTGAACTAGTCTACCACTAGTTCCAGCCTTAACTTCCTCAGAACTTTCACTGCTCGACTCGTCTTCTACAGAACTAGACGAGGCAGCATCATACATAGCATCATCAGGGTTGATCTGGACTTGTCTGGGGGCAGCAGATCTAGCAGCAGCTTGCTTCGCCAGAGCCTCCTTCTTCAAATAATGCTTTAGAGGATGAAATGGCTTGCCTTTACTCCAACTGGTCTTGTTCGGCAACAAGATAGGTAGAATGATGCTCAACTTGTTTCCGAAACTTACATTTGCAGACACAACCCAGTTCACTGTACTGGTGTCAACTTGCACATACTTCTTGTAATACATCAACCTATCCAAAAAGAATTTAGACCAGTTTCCTTCAGTGATTACATCATGAATCACAGCCATTACTCTTGCTTTCTGAAGCGTCACAGAGTCAAAACTCCCAGTGACTCCTAGCAACATCTTTGATGCGATATCAAGAAGAGTCTTGAATTTGTCGAGTAGCTCCTTCTTCTTGACCGCAGGAATTTTGCCATCACGATTCAACTTCAATTGCTTTCCACAGAAAATACTCAGATACCTCAACTCTCTACCTTCAGCATATCTCTCAATATCTATTGATCCTGATGGTAGGTGTAATGACTCAGTCAAAAACTTACGAGAAATTTCTACTCGCCTTCCTCCAACAAAAGCTTCAATCGTGTCGCCTTGTCGAGTGGCGGTGGCATAGAATTCTAACACCTCTTTTTCCAGCACTACCTCAGGAAACGCCTCCAAATAAGGTCTTAAACCGCACCTAAAACACTTCATCAGAATTTCTTTGTTATCATCAGTGTGATTTCCTTTGAAAAACACCGATCCCTCCACATGCACTCTTCCTTCAGTGGTATACTTTCCGAGATCGAACCTTGCTTGCATGTTAGTACGAGCATCGAACATAGAAACAATCGACATAGTAGAGTGTTTATGAAAATCAAGGGATTTCGATAATGTTGAATGTTTGAGAAGTTATTAGAATCAAGAAGTAAAGAACTTGTGAGCAGTTATGAGCGAGTAGTATGGGTTTTGTTAAACCTTGAATTTGGAATCAATGGTTGAGATTGAAAAGTTTTGATCCAATGGACAGATATGAAAGTCTTTTGAAATTCAGTTTTACGGAATCGAGGATATTACGTGATTTAATATCGTAAAATTTTGGAATCCGCCTCTTCTATTGGTAGGATAGAGGAGTGTACTCATCTGACCTAGCATAGTAGAGTTTTGGCGCGAACTGGTTATATACACCTCATTAAATGGAGTGTATAAATCCAATTCTAGGTTTTTCAAAATTTTCATTTACAAATTACATTTATATCCTTAATGTGTATTGTTTAAACACTTAGAGTATTTAAATCATGAGAACACTTATCTTGTCTGTTCGAGTCTATTCAGAACAGACGAGTAGACTAATGTGCACCAGACGAGTTCCCCCTTCGACTGTGCTTGTCTACTTTGAACATCAAACGATTATTTGTACCTGTCTTATCTTGTGCGACAGATAGTCGAGTAGAATAAATAAGACGAATATCAATTTAGCTTAATGGTCAAGGATCAAACAAGATGACTATTAACAAACTTAAGAGTCAACACAAGGTTCTTTTAAGAAATCAAAGATTCCCCCTTAAATGTTTATTCCCTTAGTATTACCCTCAGCTTTACCAGCTTCCTCATCGGGTTATTTGGTCAACTTGTCTGACCTTGTATACCTGTCTGTTGAGTGAGTAGACGAGTGCTCTACTCTTTGTGGTAACTTGTCTATTTCTCCTTTCTTCTTAGAAATGTACCTGTCTTGTTAGTACATTGCTACATACTAGTAGGGTCAAGATCAATTAGTCCTAGACTAAAGCATAATTCACGAAAACGAGCTTCAGCTAATGGTTTTGTGAAAATATCAGCTCTTTGAAAATCAGTGTGAATCTTTTCCATACGAATATCCTTCTTTTCTACATGATCACGTATAAAATGGTTTTTCACATCAACATGCTTACAACGTGTGTGCAGAACTGGATTTTGTGTAATGGCAATAGCACTGTTACTATCACAGAATATGGGAACATTTGATTCACAGATATTATAATCTCTAAGCTGTTGAATAAGCCACAATAATTGACTACAGCAACTACCAGCAGCCATGTACTCGGCTTCAGTAGTAGAGGTAGCAACACTTGTCTGCTTTTTCGAAAACCATGAAATGAGTTTTGTGCCTAAGAATTGACAAGAACCAGATGTAGATTTCCTATCTATTCTACAACCACCAAAATCAGAATCAGAGTAGCCACTAAGGGATAAATCATCATTTGAAGGATACCATATACCACGATTGATGGTTCCTTTCAAATATTTCAGAATCCTTTTAGTGGTTTCCATATGACTCTCTTTTGGATTAGCTTGAAATCGAGCACATACACCAACAGAAAATGCAATATCAGGTCTACTAGCAGTCAAGTACAGTAATGAACCGATAAGACCACGGTAATGAGTTTGATCAGCACACTTACCATTCTCGTCTGGATCCATCCTGTAGGTAGGTTGCATAGGTACTCCAGAAGATTTACATGTCTTAATACCATACTTGTTTAGTAGATTACGAGTATACTTTGCTTGATTTATGAAAATCCCTTCTGGGGTCTGTTTTACTTGAAGTCCAAGAAAGTAATTCATTTCACCCATCATAGACATCTCAAATTTACTTTGCATGAGTGTTGAAAAGCTTTCACTCAGCTTTTTGTTATGTGATCCAAAAATGATGTCATCTACGTAAATTTGGACGAGTAATATGTCTTTCCCTTCTTGTCTTCTGAACAAGGTTCTATCTACCTTGCCCTTAGTAAAACCATTTTCCAATAGAAATTGAGAAAGAGTATCGTACCAGGCTCTTGGAGCTTGTTTTAGTCCATATAAGGCCTTCTTTAATCTGTATACCTGATTACCTTTGACTTCGAAACCTGGGGGTTGTTCAACATACCCTTCTTCCGCAAGAATACCGTTAAGAAATGCACTTTTAACATCCATTTGATATACTGTAAATTTCATGTAAGCAGCATATGCAAGGAACAATCGAATGGCTTCTAGTCTAGCAACAGGAGCATATGTTTCATCATAATCTATGCCTTCAGCTTGTGAATAACCTTGGGCTACTAGTCTTGCCTTATTTCGAACAACTACATCATTCTCATCTTTCTTGTTTTTGAAAATCCATCGAGTGCCAACTACATTATGATGTTTAGGTCTTTCGACAAGTTCCCAGACGTCATTTCGAACAAACTGATTCAACTCGTCTTGCATAGCGATGATCCAATTACTATCAGTCAAAGCCTCTTTGATGGTTTTTGGCTCGATAGATGAGAGGAAACAACACCAGCAAAACAAAGATGGACTTGGTTGTTCTTGTGACTCAAAGAGTTGTCTTCTAGTCTTTACACCAACAGTAGAGTCACCAATGATATTCTCAGTATCATGAGCAGATTTCCATGTTTTTCTAGTCTTAGTAAGCATATTATCATCATCTAGATCAGTTATTACATCATGCATTTCAATATCATTTTCATCAGGAGATTTAATAGGAGTAGACGAGTCGACTAGTTCAGGCATGTCAACTGGTCTAGTGGATTTACCTTGAGCACTTACTTTCTCCTGATCATCTTACTCGAGAGCTTTCATAAACGGGTTATAGGCTTGCACAGATTCATAAACTTCTGATTCTTGGTCAGTTTGGATCGATAGATCAGTTACCTTCTTACTGATCTGGTCGGCAGACGAGTCCTGTAGAGATTCATCGAAAACTACATGTGGTGTTTCTTCCACACATAGGGTAGAGTAGTTGAATACTCTGAATGCTTTGCTAGTCGAGGAGTATCCTAAGAATATCCCCTCGTCTGCCTTAGCATCGAATGCATTCAACTTGCTTTTCCCATTGTTATTGATAAAACACTTACAGCCAAATATATGGAAATATGAAACTCTGGGTTTTCGACCTTTCCATACCTCATAGGGCGTCTTAACTAGTGCTTTATTGATAGCACTTCTGTTTTGGGAATGGCATGCAGTATTGATAGCTTCTGCCCAAAACTTCTGAGGAGTATTATACTCTGTCAGCATGGTCCTGCAGGCCTCCTTAAGAGTTCTGTTCCTTCGCTCTGCTACTCCATTTTGTTGTGGTGTCCTTGCTGCACTAGTAAGGTGCTGGATGCCACGCTTAGAACAAAATTCTTTAATATAGCAGTTAATAAATTCAGTACCCTTGTCACTACGGATCTTGACAATGGACTGATTCTTCTCAACTTGAATCTTCTTCAACAAATCAGGTAGGAGTGTTTGTGTATCACTCTTCTTGTGTAAGAAGACTACCCAAGTGAACTTAGAATAGTCGTCTACCACAACAAGTGTGTACCTTCTACCGTTCAAAGTTGGAGGAGTTATTGGGCCATGTAAGTCCATATGTAGAAGTTCAAGAACTCTACTTGTTGAGAGGGTTGGAATAGATTTAAAGGAACCTTTTACCTGTTTACCTTTTTTACAGGCATTGCATACATGTGATTTGAAATAGATTTCGTTGGGTATACCTTCAACAAGGTAATCTCTTGCAATCTTATTAATCACCTTAAAGTTCATATGGCAAAGGCGTCTATGCCAAAGCCAACTGACCTCTTTGGGTGTCTTAGTAAGAAGACAAGTGTCCCGTGGACAACTATTCCAATTCACAATGTACACACTACCTTGTCTAATGCCGCCGAGTAGTACGGTGTGAGACCTCTTGTCTATGATTTCGCACTTTTGACTTTTGAACTGCACTTTATAGCCTCGATCACAAAACTGTGAAACAGATAATAGATTATATTTCAAACCTTCTACGTATGATACATCTTGTATCTCTACGTCGCCATTTCGGATATAGTCAAAGCCTTTTGTGATGGCTGTAGAGCTGTCACCGAATATAACCTTTGGTCCTTCTTGCTCATGGTAGCTTGATAGAAGTGTCTTAGTACCAGTCATGTGGTGCGAACAACCACTGTCTATGTACCAAGTTTCTCCTATTGAGCCACCCTTCTTGTATAGATCGAGTCGACCCTGCATTAGATGATATTTCATAATTTAGGTACCCTCCTTGTTTATTGGGGTCCTGGGGGGTTAGTCGAGTTCAATGGAATCCAAATGTACATTGGAGTCCTGAACAACTTTGATCTTTTAAGCTTTCGACCGTATTTGTTGCAAAATAAGACCCTGTTGTCCTTGTCTGGCCTATCAGCAGTTCTTGGGTCTACTCGTCTGAGGTAGCCTTTTGACTTGACCTCTACTTGAGTAGGCACAGGTCTGTGATAGTCAGAGTAGGGCTTGTATGCATTTGGGCCATACGGTTTATAGACATGTTTAGGTCTTTCTACTCCTTCGATATCATACGATAAAGGTGGAGGATATAGGACAGCTTGTGTACGATATTTTGGACCTTCCTGTCTAGGTCTAGACGAGTAGAGCTGAGACTGCCTTATGAAAGGAGGTCTAGGCTCTTGTCGTCTAGTCTGTACCTGTCTAGTACTCGTCTCCTCAGGATACCAATCCTCGTATCTGACCTGGTTGGGTCGTCTACGATTAGTGGTCCTTTGAAGATTAGTTCTATGTAGAACAGGCTTGTTGTTACCATTCTTTTTACCTCCTTTGGTAATTGGAATGTTAACTCGAGCTTGTTTTGGTACAGTACCTTTGGATGGGGTATCAACATCGTATATAATTGGTCCTTTTCCTTTATCATTAGCCAAAGAGCTTGAGATGAATATAGTAGGGTTCTTAGGAACTTGAGTAGACGAGCTTGATGTCTCAGCACCTATGCCTGTCTTGTCAGCAGGAGCCCTATACCTATCTGACAGTTCAAGGTTAACCTTAGAAGAGTTAACCAGGTCAGTAAGTTTGAGGTCTAGAGTGACAACCTCAGTTTCTAAGAACTTATTACGTTCTTCAAGCTTTTTGCACTTGCTTTTTAAAACATTGAATTCATGTTTCTCAGTAGCATGTGTCTTAAGTAGGTCTTGATACAACTTGTCTGTTAATGCACACTTGACTTTGAGTTGTCTCAACTCTTCTTGCAAGCGTTCATTTAGGACTGTTATATTAGGATCTACTTTAGACTGAGCTTCCTTAAGATCAATGATTTCTTGTCTTAAAATGATGTTTTCGTCACTGACTTCAATGATTGCCTTGTTGACAAGTAGGAGGTCGTCTTCAACTGCACTAGTAGAGTGCTGAAGGCTACTCCCTACTTTGCTACTGGCAGTATCACTTTCATCAGAATCTGATTCATCACAAGATTGAAAAGAAGTAGCAGATGATACCTCTTGGTCGATTTTAGCCATGCAACATAGACCATCATCTACTATGAAAGCTTCATCGTGATCTGGTTCGGACGGGTAGCTAGATGAGGATGATGGCAACTCGTCTGTGTCAGAATCAGAGTCATCATTGGCCATCATTGCCTTCTTCCCACGGTTGTATCTTCTTTCCCTTCGTGCTTTACGTTCTTCTCGATCATCAGTGCTCAGGTCTGGACATTCATATATGTAGTGACCTGGTTTCTCACAGTTATAGCACAAGAGATCATTAGTAGCCTTTTTAATAGGAGAGTTATTCCTTCGTTTATCACGTCTATCGGAACGAGTAATCTTCCTACCATCAGACTCTCTGTCTTGTCTGTTACCTTTTGAGACTTCGTCTCTCCTTTCGGACGAGTTTCGGTCTCGTCTGGTCTCAGACGAGTTCTTAGAAGCAGACCCTCTATGCTCTCTATAGAACTTCTTATATCTTCCAAAACGTTTATTCAGCCTATCAAACTTTCTAACCATGAGGCTTACCTGATCCTTAAGACTAAGATCAGTATCTAACTCGTCTTTCACAGAAGCAGACCTAGTCTTAGTTTTTGACCTGTCTACCTTAGACGAACTAGCCTTAAACGCAACGTTCTTAGATACAGCATGTTCTCTGTCACTACTTACTATGGGTTCATCTTCGTCTAGATCAAACTCATGGGCCTTTAGAGTTTGAAACATGGTCTCTGCTGTCCACACGTCTATATCTTGGGTATTCTTAACAAGCATTTTTACCATTTTCCATCGACTATCAAGGCTTTTGAGAATCCTAAGATTGATTTCACGTGGAGTATAAGATTTACCAAGGACTTCCAAGTCATTCATAATTTTGGTAAAACGAGTATCCAACTGGTCTATTGTTTCACCAGTTTTCATATGAAATGATTCAAATCTTTGGACTGCTGTGGAAAGCTTGCTTTCTTTGATTAGGGATGTCCCTTCACAAATGATAGCTAAGCGATCCCACATTTCTTTGGCAGTTTTACATTTTAACACTTTTCCCAGATGCTCATTAGGAAGAGTGTGTAAGATGTAATTATTGGCCAAGCTATCCAAATTATTCTGTCTCATTTCTTCTGAGGTGAGTTCTGACCTTGGTTTCTTGACGAGAGTACCCCACGGGTTGGTCTTTGTCGAGGGCAGCAGTATTGGGGATCATGGTCACAATTGGACCTTCAGTGATGACGGGGATCATTAAGTCGTGAGTGGAACTGAAGATGCCTTCCATCCTTAGTTTTCAATAGTCATAGTCCTGAACCTGGAACTTAGGTAACTTGTTAGCGCTGATTTCGAGTGACATGATTCAAGAAGATACGTATGACACAGTATAGTATCAAGAAACATATATTTTTCAAGTATAGTGATAAAGAACACGTAAGAGCACGTATAGTCTCGGACCAAGACTTCACCCAAGTCTTGAATTGGTTATCAAGAAACAGAAGTTCGTAAACTACTGCTCTGATACCACTTGTAGGTCCCTAAGTTGAGTTTAATAACGAGTAAGCTAGTGAAAATGTCTAGAGGGGGGTGAATAGACTTTTCAAAAATCTTTCGATATATCATAGTACGATGCAGAAATCAGAATATAACAATGAGCCCAATTCTAGTTTATACTCAACTTATTTCGAGAACTCTGTTCTAGTGTTTACTCAACTAATCTTGTTCAGTCAAGTAATTTAATCAATCAAACAATTAATTAATCAAACAACAAACAAAACAGTAAAGTAAATCAAACACGAGGTTTATAGTGGTTCGACAACTTGTCTACATCCACTCTCACAAACCCAGTTGTGATATTCTTATTAACTCGTCTAATGGAGTAATATGTTCTTGTAGCTTTAAGTCCCAAGAAATAAGACTTAGATCTTCTCGAAAACACTACCAAGTGCTTCTTCGATCTTACTAGCGATTTATAAGTATCTAGCAACTTGAAACACAGTAAACAAAAAATAAAACTTCTCTTCGTTCAGTAGTAGCCTTCTTTGATCTTCACTTGTCTTGTGTAGCTTCACTTTCTAAACTTCAATCTCTGAGAGTAATTTCTTCACTTGAATGTAGAATATTAATGCTTTTTTAGTTTTTTCAGTAGTCTCTAAAGAATAAATACCTTGGGGTATATATAGACTTCCAATTCAAGAACTTTCAGTTGTGTAACCAACTTTTCTTGAAAACTAACTTGTAACTAATTCTTCTTATCCTTTCACGCGTTTCTTCAGTTAATTAGTTATTCCTTAACTAACTCCTTCAATCTTTATCTTCAATACGTGTTTCTGTAACTGACTTCAGTCTTCTTGTCTTGTCTTGTTGAGTCGCACCTGTCTTGTCTAGTAGTAGTAGACTTCTTCTTCTATTTGTCTTGTGCAGTAGACTTCTTCAGATTACAATATAGAACTAATCTAGTCCTATCATCTAATCCTAACAAGACTATTACATTACATTAAGCTCTTGTTACAAAGCTTAGTCATCTTAGAAAACTATACATCAATATATTTTTACATAAAACAATCATGAGCTTCTATACAGTAATTAAATCATAGCTCAATAACAAACTAATCAGTTAATATACACAAATATGAAGTACTTATAATTCGTACTTATCTTTCAATAATACTTGTCTTTTAAAACTATTACTTGTCTTGTGAACTCTACTGATCTTTTCAAGATGACTTCTCTTAACTAGACTAGATCAGTCAATACTTAGAAAATATTCAAGTCTACTTTTGGCTTATCAAAACTTCATCTTTTGTCTTTTATCAACATTTAGGACTTGTTCTAGGATTCATATCCCAACAGTAATAACCAGTAATACAATAATCAGTAATATCATTAACAATAATCAGTAATACCATGAACATTAATCAGTAATATATTATACAAATAACAAATAATTTCACAAATCTAATTATATTCAATAATACCAAATTTAATTATCAGTAATACCATATGCATTAATATGTAATACAATAAACAATAATCAGTAATGCCTTAAACAGTAGTAATAAATAATTTCACATAATCAGTAATACCAAGAACAATAACCAGTAATACCACAATTAATAATCAATAATACCGTAAAGTAATCATTAATATTAATTCAACAGTGTATTAATATAGAATAATCAATAATACCATAAACACAAATCAATAATACCATAAATAACAATCAGTAATACCATTAAAAAAATAGCATTACTGTACCACAATTGTATCGTACTTCCCTTTTTACTTTCATACCCCTCTTCCACCGTTATCATCACCATTCAAGAAAATTCCATCAATTTTTTTCATTATTATTATGCATTTTAGTAATTTCTTTTTCTAAGATGAACAATTGGCAGATCTTCAAGCTTGGCAGAGGGGAAGGAGAGTGAAATACACCCTTTGTCTTTGTCTTTTTCTCTTTCATTCATTTCTTCTCCTCAATTCCACTGAGTCCTCTTTGCCTACTACCTCCTCTGTTTTGAATTCCTTGTCAGTAGAAAACATTATCTCCTTCAATTTAAGGGTTTTTTCTTTGTCTCATTAATATACAGAGCGGTGGCCATTCTGAGGGGGCGGAGCAGGGTGCCGAAAACCTGAACGTTGGTGTGTGCCCTTTGCCCTTCCAAAGAGAAAACAGCATAATCCTAAAAGTAATGAAAACAGAATCAACGGCAGAGACAATCACTATTACCATTCCCATCTTCAAATCTCTCTCTCTTTACTTTATCTCTCTTGATGAATACATCCCATTGATATTCGTACACTTTTCCACATATAGATTAATCGATTTCACACCTTAATTAAACATAACTTGCGACCGCGTTCATGCCATGCGTGAGGGTCATCGGCGTTCATGGCGTGAGAGGTTGTGCCGTGAGCAGCAGGTCAAACAGGAAATTGCGCCGTCCGCTGTCCGTTGTCGCCGTAGGAGTGAAGTAGTGGTGTGAGAGAAACCGAAAAGATGCGGTGTGAGAGAAACCGATAAGTTGCAAATGACCCGCAAATGGTAGGGGGTACTGTGCACTCGCGTGCACATAAGAATTTGGCTTATTATATTATTGTTGAGAAATAAAATATAATGATTGGAGTAATATTATATAGATATAACTTTATGTCAAATCAATATTAAAATAGGGGTGGTTTTGAGTGAATTTTGAAAATCGATTTTTAAATTACGAAGTAAAACGGGTTTTGAATCTTGAAATTCAAAATCTGGTTTTTAAAACCAAAAGTAAACGTAGTCTAAGTTTAAAAATGACAAATTTAGTACATCAATTATTTTTATATTATTTTAAGAAATTAACCAGTCCACGTATATATAATATTATAGGAGTTAGGCTATACACCCAAAAATGATTATTCAATCCAAAAAATTTAATAATTTCATCCCAAAGACAGCAAAGTTTAATTTAAAAACGTAAATAAACTTTCGACTGTCTCCTCGAAAACAGAGTTACGATAGGAACAAGCATACACGTTTGATATTTCAGATAAAGACATTTATAACCTTTTACAATAGAAGAAAAAAATTCGGCAATTAGTTAAAGAAAGAATATAAATTGGGTTAATAAGTAAGTAGAAGTAAATTAAAAAATATTTTTTGTAAATTAAATTTATGTGACAAGCTGTCTAATATTAGATCATTATATAAAATAGTGTATCTTGGTGACAAAAGTGGCAAGACAAGTCAAACATGACTTAAAATGTTCAGCATAACAACAAAAAAAATTGATGATATTGTTGTTTTGTGTATCTATGTCCACACACATTTTTAGCCGTCAACTTTGAAACAATATATAAGAATAATTTTTTATGTTTTTTCTTTTTCTCTCGTAAAGTTACTTGTGAGTCGTGATGTTATGATTAGATATTATATACTCCCTCCATTTCCGTATAAATTTCCCCTTTGTTTCAATTGTTTGGGGTGTTTTAATTAAATAATATAATAAAATAATAGATATAGTACAAATGATGTAATGAGGGAAGAGAAAATAATTGATGAGTGTGAGATGAAGTATGATAAAATAATAGATAAAGTGTAAGTGATGTGATTGAAAGAGAGAAAATAATATGTCAAAAATGGAATGGAAAATTTATAGTGGGACATCCATAAAAGGAAAGTGGGAAATTTATAGTAGGATGGGGAAGTATGATTTTTGATTCGGAGAATTGGAAATGATGTTGAACAATGTCACCCGAATGAAATATCTCTATGACCCAACTCTTCAACCACAAGTTCTCTACGAACATTCCACTAAAAGTAAACTTAACTATATTATTTATTAAAGAGTTCAGTGTATTCCTTGTGTTATATGTCGACATGCCATTATAGTGACTAGCCATGTTTGGAAGTTATTTTTGAATTTCGAAAAGAAAACTGTAATATCCCTATAATTTTAGAATTGATATAATTTATTTTATTTACAACAAAAGAAATTTTAAATATTAATCTCATTATTATAACGTCTTCTTAAATTCCTAGTCTGTATTTTGACTACAATTTTTAGACACATTACAATATTAAAATGAGAATTTTTATTAACAACAATTTATTTACATGTTAATATTTTTGTAACCCCCTCTTTATATTAATTTCGGTAACTTCATCCTTTAATACTAATTCAAAACATGCCTTTTTCATTTTCTAATTCTCTCAACTTCTCTATTACACCAATGCTATATATATATATATATATATATATATATATATATATATATATATATGCACACATTATGTAATATGGAATCGGACGGTAGGGTTTGAGTTTGTTTTTGACATATTGTTAATTAGAGTGGAAAACAAGTTAGGTTTTAGTTCAAACTCATTGCTATTCTATCTATTGCACGGTCAGGCGATAACAATTACAAGGACTAATTTGTATGATGCTATTACGTATTGTTTCCACGTTCATCTATCGAGGTGGGTTTTTAATTGCTTTATTCTCTACGGTGGTTTGTAGAGCTCTATTGCATTTGTTATTCATTATTTAATGTTTTAGATAAATGATTTGAGTTAATTGTTTATTATGTGAATCTATTTCTATTGTTATTCGATTGGCAAGGTATATTATATATTGGCAAAGTTTGTATATTGGCAAAGTTTGTGGCAAATTATATATTGGCAAAGTTTGTGGCAAAGTATATATTGGCAAAATTTGTGGCAAAGTATATATTGGCAAAGTTTGTATATTTGCAAAGTTTGTGGCAAAGTATATATTGGCAAAGTTTGTATATTGGCAAAGTTTGTATATTGACAAAGTTTGTTATCTTTTGGCAGGGTTACAATGGCAAAGTTGACAAAGTATATGTGGCAATGTGAATGTTATTTACTAAGTTGCAATTACTTGATTATTTATTTTTAGCATTAACTATTGAATGACTTAATGACTGTGCTTGCATGCTCACCCCCAACAATTTACAATTTCAGGTTGAAGAGTTGGATGGCGATGGGTGGTGATGGGAGACGATACTTATTTATTTAAGAACAAAACACTATTTGCACTCATGTTTATTAAATTCAATTATGGTTATTCTTATGGATATTTGCTTGATGAGTTATTTATGAATTTCTTGATTTTATTTTAACCGTTTTCGCTGCAATATTTAACGTGATTTTAAATATAATAGTCGTTGCGTCCCTTTATTTTACTGTTGTAAATTTAAGACTAATTTTTTGCGCAATATTTAAAATTAGTTATTGTAATACTTTTTGAAAGGTCAATATTTTTAGATTTGGGGCGTGACAGAATGGTATTAGAGCGTGTCTACGTTCTTGTAGACTTGCAATATTATACCCTTTTAAGTTGAGTAAGTTATTTATGATTCTTTAAATTCTAGAAAAAATGTTATGTCGACCATCACCGCCTCATCACTCCAACTCCACAAGGTACGTACATGTGTTATATTGATCAATGCTAATGTTTCCAATATGCTATGTGTCTATGTTCCTATGCTATGTCACGATTATAATGCTAAATTTCGAGGACAGAATTTTATTAAGTGGGGTAGAATGTAATATCCCTAAAATTTTAGAATTGATATAATTTATTTTATTTACAACAAAAGAAATTTCAAATATTAATCTCATTATAACGTCTCCTCAAATTCCTGGTCTGTATTTTGACTACAATTTTTAGACACATTACAATATTAAAATCCATAAGTCCGCCAACGGTTTCAAAATGTTAATGTTTGCATTTTAAATTTTATAAATTAATTCATAGAGAAATGAAATTCTTATTAACAACAATTTATTTACATGTTAATATTTTTGTAACTCCCTCTTTATATTAATTTCGGTAACTTCATCCTTTAATACTAATTCAAAACATGCCTTTTCATTTTCTAATTCTCTCAACTTCTCTGTTATGTTTTGTTGAGGACACTATCAATAGAATTTTCATCCTCAAAAATTATGTTTTGTTCACCTGGAAGATGGAAACTCAACCTTTGAACAGCTGGATTTTTGAAATGTATTTCGTATCCAAGTGTCCTCCAAACTGCTTCACATGGTGATATATATCGACAATTGATATGATTCTTGATCTCGTCTTCTCCACTCACTTTGTCACCTTCTTTTCTTTTTTGAGACACTTCTGCAGTAACCCTGTAGTGGCCCTTGTTTATGTACTTGAATAAGTACTTTATTGATCTATGTTGGTTGCACCACTCGACATTTATATGTGCCTGGTATCTCTTCAATAATATTGGATTATATGACACGATAAATCCATTGCCCATCTCAATATTAATACTCAGGCAGCTTGCAAACATTGAGTTTGACACTGTTTAAAAACAAAAAATTGAACTCTTATAAAGGTAAGACATACTATGTAATAAAGGGTTTTAATATTTAATCTAAAAATATATAATGTATGATGTATGAGTTGAAAAGTATAATATATACAATTACCTTTTGTTCGACCATTGACCTTAGCACTTTGAAGAACAATGATCATAGGCTTAGAAGGATATTTATTCTTATAGTTCATAATTTGTTCAGCAAAACCTTCTCAAAGACTGCAAGTAATTCTATCACGGCTATATAAAAAGTATTGAGTTAGTCAACATTAAAACCCTAATACTGACTTAATTAATTATTGAAATCATATTCAATTACCTTTCATCCTCCAGCTCTACATTAAGTTTCTTTTTATACACCCCCTTAACAGGAACCAACTCAAGATCGAAAATACGAACCACGAAGCCTTTTATATCTATAAACAAAAATAGACAGGAATTAAAGACACGAATTAGGATGTATTATTATTATAAATAAATTATACAAATTTAGAATATTTGAATAAATACAAATTTTGAATATAAAAAATTGTACCTCTAAGCAAAAGATCTTTTTGTGTAGTTTGACTTCGTATTTTTTCAAAGGCAATGAAATCAAATTCAGACTTGTTAAGTTTGAATTCTGAACACCTTTGCATACATGTATGAGGATGGAAACGAAGCTTGTATGGATGGTTAGCGGTTAACACGGTTCCGCCATTCTGAGCTACACTTACATTAGACATAGTGTAGAACAATCCTACTCTAACGATTGCTTCAAACTTTCTGATTAACTTTCTGACAATCGTGGCTTGTATCTTGGTTCCCTAAATTAATATACAAATTATTTAAAATTGATAATTGATAATATATTAAAAAAATAAGAGAAAGATAAAAAGTGAAATAAATACTTGTTCATCCATTAAAATGAGATCCAAATAATTCTTCTGCTCGGGCATTGCTAGATCATGAACAATCCAAGAACGAATAACCTTAACTTTGATGTTCCATGTTTCTTTTTCAGGGGTTATTGCTGATATCGCTGAGTAGTTATACGCCATGATCTATTATAAAATGTAATAAAAACAAATAAAAAGTATAAATAAAGCAATTATATGTGTAAATAAAGACTTACATAGGTATCTAGAGTGCACAAGAGTGTATAGAATGTTGATTATATGAAATGAATGACAATATGAAAGCAACTTATATATTGGTACCCGTGTATTATTATAAGGAAAGTATCAATTATGCAATTAGATGACTAATTACGAAAATTAAGATCAATTTAAATTTAAGTTGACAATTAAGATATTTAGAAAATGAAAGATTTGAAGAATTATAATGAAAGGAAAGATTTGAAGAATTATAAAAAGGAAAGATTTGAAGAATTATAATGAAATATGAAATTAAGATATTAGACAAAATTAATTAGATTACCTTCAAATGAAAGATTTGAAGAATTATAATGAAATACAAAATTAAGATATTATAACAGTGTGACTAACTCATTTCCTTTTATTTTGTCCTTGCCTAAAAATCTTTTTTTGTCTAAAAAATCTTTCCTTGTCTAATAAAGTTGACAATTAAGATATTATAAAAAGAAAAGATTTGAAGAATTATAATGAAATACGAAATTAAGATATTAGACAAAATTAATTAGATTACCTTCAACAACTTTTTTCTAATATCTTAATTGTCTTAAAAATCTTTCTTTTTCTAATAAAAATGACAATTAAGATATTATAACAGTGTGACTAACTCATTTCCTTTTCTTTTGTCCTAAAAATCTTCTCATGTTTAAACAATCTTTCCTTGTCTAATAAAGTTGACAATTAAGATATTATAAAAATGAAAGATTTAAGAATTATAAAGAAATACGAAATTAAGATATTAGAAAAAATTAATATTTGATGTACTCTTCATATAAAGCCAAGGTTTCATTATTCTCGCGACAAAATGAAAAAAGTAATGCCGACTCTGCTGATCTATGCAAAATATGGGTCCACTTTCTTCGTTATTTTTTCAAGTATAGTTCGTATACCCTAAATAAATTATTCTAAAATAAATTTAACTCCAGACATATATGACACAAATTGAAAGCATATACATGAGGAAAGAAATATACCTAATCCAAAAAAGCGATGCACGACAACAGCAATGACAGCGTGCAACCATCGAAAATTTGAAGGCTGCAGCAATATCATTAAAATATCAAAATACAGAAAAGCGGGATGTCAACTCTATTAATGAACAATATATTTATTACTGAATCCAGTGGTACCAATGCCTATCATGTCAAGTGTAGAACTGAACATAAAGCCATGTAGTAGTTAATTTTGCAAGATCATATAAATTTATAACCATGTCCTTTTAATCTAGATTTTATACAACTTTTTAACTCAGTTTGCCACATCACTAACACATGTAAAAACTAACAAATTTCAACCAAGATGAATTCAAATCACAGTTTGCCAAATCACCTGACACGTCCAATAAGAATTTAAACTAAAAAAAAAAAAAAAAATAGGCCTCATCACACGAATCCTATTAAAATCCCGTAGTTTATAACTGAATCAAGTAATACCAATGTCTATCATGTCAAGAGTAGAACTGAACATAAAGCCATGTAGTAGTTAATTTTACAAAAGCATATAAATTTGTAATCAAATCTTTTTAATCTAAATTATATAGTTAACTTTTTAACAGAAGTGCAACTACCACATCAACAGTTTCATCTACAACACAAATGCATCCCAAAGCCTGCATGTGATAATACACACTGAAGTAGTAGTACAAATATGGATGTCCTTTAATAGTAGAAGCACGATTAGAACACAAAGCCAAAGAAAACAGAGGAACACCATAGAGGAAAATCCAAAAAACAAATAAAAAATGTGTAAAATTATTTTGCATGAAAAGAAGTTTAATATAACTATACAATTAATTTGATGGTTACCTGAAACAACAGTAGTGGACACATCGATGGTGGCAGACCCGCGAGGTATCAATTATGTTCTACAATGATAATTTAAGATACCAATTTAGTAGGAAATAACTGTATAAAACAGCAAATGCCTATATCGTATCCTAAAGAAAGCATTTGTGTTCATTAACTTGTAATGCTCGCAGCATAACCAAATTAGAGCATTAAATGACAACCCACAGATCAATACAGAGGGCAATACATAACCAAATTAACAGCAATGCATGGTACCATATCAAAGACATTTGAAGATGTTATGATCATGTTTGCAAGAACTAAGCTGTTTACTCTTCTTATCTAACAATATAAGTGTTAAGTTTTCAAGAGCTGCCATATTCATCTCTATAAGTTCATTCATCTACATATAGTATATCCAATAGGCATCCAAAGAAGACTTTAAACCAAGTTAATATGGTTCGCAACATAGTTATCTCCTTTATAAAAGTATGTATGCTTCTGCCAACCATTTGATTTCTTTGATCAAACGTCAAAATAAACACCGAAATCATGATATATTACTTTGAAGAACTTCTAGGCAATTGGAAAGCCAATATTACTTACTTATGTTGTAAATCCACACACATATACATAAGTTCTCAAAAACAAAACAATTAAAAATCACGGTCTTGTAAATGCTAATATATTTAAAACTAACCAAGATGCAATATCCATCATAGATGTGAATAATGGAATATACATAGGTATGTGCGAGATGATGCTTAAATAGCTAGTGAATGTTGCAGCATATAATTCACGTGTAGCATATACAAAACCCAAAATCTTTCCACACTCCCTAATGAGGAAAGAAATAAAACAGAACAACAACCAAGAAAGAAAAATAACCAAGCAACTCCAAATCAGTAAAACATAAATAATGAAAGAAAAATAACCAAGCAATTCAAAGTTATTAAAATATAAATTGTGAAAGAGAAGCAACCTTTCGCAGATGAACAAAGATGGGTCAGAGCGAATGCTCAGGGCTTCGGTCGTCGCAGCCAATCGCTCACCGAAGACAGCGCCAAGCGAAGTTACAGAGGTTTCGTCCACCGCCCACACGGCAAGGTTTTTGAGATGGTCTAGCTTGAACATAGTTTTGGCATTAACACTACCCTGTTTCTTGCCACTTAATTCTTCTCTCAGAGTCATGGAACCGTGCGGTTGAGACCTCTTCACTCCTCTTCCGCCCATTTGGTTGAGCTTGTGATGCTTGTAGAAGAATTTCTCTGGGGAATTTCAACAAACACTTCGTGAGTTAGAGATTAAGGTTATGTTTGCAAACTCTTCAAGAAACGCACATATTATGCATATTGCTAAAAACCCAAGAACAATGAAAACAAATACTACGAATTAAACAGAAAGAAAGAATGCACTCAACATAATTATTAAATACCAAACTACATTTCTGAATTTCAAGAGAAAAAATCGACGAAAGGAAAAAAAACTGAAAGATTGATTGAAGGAGGGAGAGATCTGGATTTTTTTTGGGAAACCTTTTGTTGGGAATAAAATGAGATATGTTTTGATTCAATACCAAAACCCCCTGAGACATGCCTAAGCTTAAGATGATTATGTTCTAAGCATATTAGAACATATAGAATAAGGCTAGATGAGGAGCTGATATGTTAGGCAACTCTTAGATGATTAGATGCACAATTTGAGGGGGAATATATGCTTTGAAGACTATCAAGAACAAGTCCCCTTAAGGCTCAAATTCTGGAACAATCACCTAAGCTATTGAAGGCCAAGTATGCTGATCATGAGAGTTGTCCAGAAGAGTTGTCTTAGTGAAATTGAACCAGAACAAAGTGTTCTGAAGCTTGAAGATCAACTATGCTGAAGAGATGAAGACAACTATACCCTAAAAGCCTTCAATGAATCATGCTAAGATCACATCTAAATGAAGCAAAGGGTAAAGAGCCAAGTCATCTGAAGAGAGCAAGTCAACTATGCTGATAAGCAAGTATGCTGATAGTGATAAGGAGAGTTGTCCATTTCATAAGGAATGTTGTCCTATCATTGGATCAATCTTCAGAAGCCATGTCCAAGTCCTAACAAATGAATCTTAAAGTCAGACATTGGGAAGAGTGCTGCAGAATGAAGACAAAGTCTTAACAGCCGTTTATTACCCAAATGAGGACATGTCACTATCAAGAATCTGTCTTCCAGTTTGAAGAACTCAAGGAAGACATTTATAGCAATTTGGGACTGCCTCTCCAACGGGCAAATCCTCAAATTTTTCTATAAATACAGAAGTGTGAAGACCATTTGAAGGCATCCAACCAACTACCAAGCCAACTATTCTACAAGCTAACAAGTGCTTTCAAAGCTTTCAAAGAGACTATCTTAGTCTTCAAACACTTCATCTAAGCTGAACTCATTGAATATCCATACAAAGCTTAGAGAGATATCATAATCCTTATACACTGACCTCCATTGTAAAGGATATCTCATTAGTTGGAATCTTACTTCAACCCTTACCCCTTTCAAGTAAGAAAGTGAGAAGGTTGTAGTAGTAGAAGTGGTAGGAGCTGACTGTTGAGAGAAGAACAGTTCAGTTCTGAGTTGAGAAGAGAAGAGGGTACTAGGACTCTAGACATCCTAGAGATCAATTCACCAAGGATTGGTGTTCTTGATCAAGTGCACCTTGGCACTATAAAACAAGTTAATTCCAAGAGTGAAGGAATTATCCTAATAAATCAGGGAAAGTGGATGTAGGAGCTTGAGTCTCTGAACCACTATAAACTCTTGTGTTGATTTACTTTCAAAGTACTTTCATACATTCAACACTGCACACAAATCTGATCTTTCAAAGGACATATATTCAAAGACCGTGCAAAAACTGTATTGGACAAGTTCCCTGAAAACTGAACTATATTGATTAAGTGATTTCAGAACTTAAAGGAATTTGATCTAATGGGCCAACCACTAATTCCGCACTTATAACCAACTTAGATAGTCATTCAACTAAGCACTTAATAGTACTTAGTGGCTTGGTTATCTTTGAAAAGGTTATACATCTTCAGCAGAGTTGTCCAAGACAACATTGCTGATCTCTGGTTTGATCAAAGTTTGAAAAGAATTTGCATACAAGTGTATTCCCCCCCCCCCCCCAATACACTTGTTATATACTCCTTTCAGGACCAACAATGGTATGCTGATCAGGAGAGTTGTCCAGAAGAGTTGTCTCAGTACAATTAAACCAGAACAAGTGTTCTGAAGCTTGAAAGCGAACTATGCTGAAGAGATAAAGACAACTACACCCTAAAGACTTCAATGAATCATGCTGAGATCACATCTAAATGAAGCAAAGGGAAAGAGCCAAGTCATCTGAAGAAGAGCAAACCAACTATGCCGATAAGCAAGTATGTTGATTCACAAGGAAAACAACTTAGCCACCTTGAATCAATCAGGGTTATTAGGCAAGTTTGGGTTCCTAAAGGTACAGCTAACCTCTCAGGACCCAAAACTCAAAGGGTACCTAAACCTATCTAATTGCAGGTACCTATGGGCCACAAGAAGAGGAGTATGAGCAAAAAGTCAGCATGGTATCTTGACAGTGGATGTTCAAGGCACATGACTGGAAACAAGGAACTCCTCACTGATTTTATTGAAAAAGAAGGCCCAAATGTCACATTTGGAGACAGCTCACAAGCAACAACAAAAGGTTATGGTACTTTGATGATTGGTAACATCAAAGTATCCAATGTGTCTTATGTAGCTGGTCTCAAATATAATCTCCTAAGTATCAGTCAATTCTGTGATAAAGATTTCAATGTTGAGTTCTCAAGTGGAAAATGCTTAATCAAAGATAAGACTCAACAAACTCTATTGACTGGAATTAGGAAAGGAAATGTGTATTTTGCAGACTGGGACAAGTCTACTGATGTTGCATGTTTCATTGCTAAGAGCTCTAGTGAACAAAGTTGGTTATGGCATAAGAGGCTAAACCACGTGAACTTTAAATCAATGAACAAACATGCTAGGAATGCATTAGTTAAAGGACTGCCTAATGAGGTTTTCATTAAAGAGCATGTTTGCAAACCATGCCAAGAAGGAAAACAGATTAAAGCCTCATTCAAGGGAAAACCAGTCATCTCTACTAAAAGCGTACTTGAACTTTTACATATGGACTTATTTGGACCAATTACCCCTTCAAGTATAAATGGAAGGAAATACACATTGGTAGTAGTAGATGACTTCTCTAGGTTCACATGAGTAGTATTTCTCCTTAATAAGAAGGAAACTCAAGTCAAACTGCCTGAACTATTGAAGAGACTGTCAAATGAGAAAAGCCTTAGTATTATCAAAATAAGATCTGATAAAGGCACTGAGTTCATAAATTCATACATCAATGAGTATTGCACACTGAATGGAATAGCCCATGAAACCTCAGCAGATAGAACCCCTCAACAGAATGGAGTTGCAGAAAGAAGGAATAGAACTCTAAAAGAAGCTGCTAGAACCTTAATTGTTGATTCTAATCTACCTAAAAGGTTTTGGGCTGAAGCTATAAATACTGCATGCCATACTCAGAATAGGTGTTTGATTACTAAGGGGCAAGGCAAAACCCCCTATGAACTCTGGAAAGGAAGATTGCCTAAAGTGTCATACTTTCACATATTTGGTTGTAAGTGCTTCATTCACAATAATGGGAAAGAACAGTTGAAAGCTTTTGATAGCAAAGCTGATGAGGGAGTATTCCTTGGATACTCTCAAATCAGTAGAGCTTTCAGAGTCTACAACAAGAAAACCCTTGTTGTGGAGGAAACACCTCATGTTGTGTTTGATGAATCTATCTTTGAGATCAGGAAAAAAAACCTGGATACAGAAGAGATCACACAAAGAACAACCAGATTAAGCTTAAAAGACAAGGACACTGAATTCATAGATGTTGTCCAAGCCAATCTCCCTGAAAATGTTATACTGGACAACAATCCTGAAGGCAACCTACCTGAAGAAAACCCCACTGAAGGAAATGATGAACTGAATGATCCAATCCCAGTTCACCCTCAGGTAACAACTACCAATGAAGAAGCAGGCTCTGCTGAGGTAGTTAATGGATCCAATATTCAAGGGGGAACCATAAATGGTGAAAATGCCAATGTTCCAAACATTGAGGACAACATCCATGAATATGATCCTGAATTAGATCCCGCATTCAATTATCCTGAATTCTATAACACTGGTGACTCAACTTTAGTAGGGGACAACTCTACTGAAGGGATCAGAAAAAGGAGGACTTGGTTATCTGACCATCCTACCAATTTGATACTTGGTGATCCAAGTATAGGAGTCAAAACCAGAAGTTTTCATGGTGAAAGTGCCATGTTTTGTTGTTTCTTATCAGAACAGGAACCAAAAGACATTGATGAAGTACTTCAAGATGCAAACTGGATCACAGCAATGCAGGAAGAGCTAAACCAATTCACCAGAAATGATGTATGGGAGCTGGTGGATAGACCTACACAACAAGATGTTATTGGAACCAAGTGGGTGTTCAAGAACAAGAAGAATGAAAATGATGTGATTGTCAGAAACAAGGCCAGATTAGTGGCAAAAGGCTATTGTCAATCAGAAGGCATTGACTATGATGAGACCTTTGCACCTATGGCAAGGCTAGAAGCAATCAGACTCTTCCTAGCCTATGCAGCCCACAAGAGGTTCAAAGTATACCAAATGGATGTCAAGAGTGCCTTTCTGAATGGAGTTTTAAAAGAAGAAGTCTATGTGGAGCAACCACCTGGCTTTGAGGTTGGAAATCAAGTCTACAGATTGAAGAAAGCTCTATATGGACTCAAGCAAGCTCCAAGAGCCTGGTATGAAACCCTGTCACAGTTCCTCTTGGATCATGGTTTCATCAAAGGAACTGTGGACAGAACTCTTGTTGGTCCCTGAGACGAGTGTAAGATCAGCTGACTTGATGTCTGCTGATGGTGTGGAAAATAACTAACTCTTTAAAGTAACTAGTCCGCTGATTTCACTAGGGGCCTAGGACTAGTTAGTCGGCTGATTAATTACCTATCGGAGTTAGGTGCGGAATTGTAGTGTGCCCATAAAGATTATACTCGTCTATTTATCAAATACAGTGTGTAAAACATTTTATGCACAAATATGTATGAAAAGACTTGAAAAATAAAGTGCAGAATGTAAATAACACATTAATTTATAGTGGTTCGGATATACGTTCCTACGTCCACTATCACGTCCTAACGTGATGTTTAATCCCTTTAATTTACCAAAAATTACAAGGGTTTGTCCTTTATAGTCCCAAGGGTAGGACTTTGAGATCTGAGCCAGTTCCTTAACTGCTACGGTTTCCACAAGTGATTGGAAGCACTTGCACTTTAACAAGTGAGTTGCGAGCACTTGCACTCCACAAGTGATTATAGAGCACTTGTACTCTTTACAGTGACGAACACTCAACTTGGCTTCTAGGGGTTTATGGTAGAAGGTGGGTTTTGTGTATATGAACTAGGTGAGAATTTCCCTTACAATCTGTTTTAGCCTCATGCTAGGATTGGGAAATTCTCTCTAAGATATGGATATATATGAGTGGTTGCACTGGCTTAGATGTTATGAGTTCACTCACTGGGGATGAGGTGATGCGTGTTGAATCTTCATGAACGATCTTCTTGAGCTCTTCTTATTTCTGGACTTTAAGAACTTTGCTCTACCTCTGCATCTCATACCTCTTCACGTTCCCAATGATGTATGGACTCATTTATATAGTGTTGAGTTTGAATGTTACCGTTGGATGATGGCATTCAAAACTCCACTAATTGGCAATCTCTTGATATGATATGATTGAATATTACCATTGTCATGTAATTTCAATCATATCTTTGACTTTCCTTTCTTGTGCGTATCTTGTCAATCCTTGACTTCAACTCTGATTGGCCTTCCTTTAATTGGGTACTCATCTGATCTTTCTTTTAGGCTTCTGTTGTCTTTTACTCAGCTGATGTCTTTACCCCGCTGCTGTCTATACTCAGCTGTCTTTACTCAGCTGCTGTCTCTTCTCAGCTGCTGTCTTTATTGTGTTGTCTTTACTCAGCTGCTGTTTCTTCTCAGTTGCTGTCTTTACTCAGCTGGTTGTAAGATGACTTCTACTCAGCTTGTAAGAAGACTTCTACTCTGCTGGTAAGAAGACTTCTACTCTGCTGGTAAGAAGACTTCTACTCATCTTACTCTTACTCTTCTTATCCTATAATATGAGTTTAACTCATCTTATCAGGAGACTTCTGGTCTTGGTCTTCTCTTCTCTTCTTGAGCATTGACATGTCTTCTCTTCTAACCAGAGTCCTATCTATTACAAGATGTATAATAAAGTTGTCTATACAATACAACTTATCCTATTACATTTTGATTTGGTTTATCAAAACTAAACTAGGGATATTCATATCCCAACAACTCTCTTCAGAATCACTGAGTTATCCTAATCCTTATACACTGATCTTAGTCTTCAAACACTTACTGTATATCCATACAAAGCTTAGAGAGATATCCTAATCCTTATACACTGATCTTCATTGTAAAGGATATCTCATCAGTTGGAACCTTACTTCAACCCTTACCCCTTTCAAGTGAGAAAGTGAGAAGGTTGTAGTAGTAGAAGTGGTAGGAGCTGACTGTTGAGAGAAGAACAATTCAGTTCTGAGTTGAGAAGAGGGTACTAGGACTCTAGACATCCTAGGGATCAATTCACCAAGGAGTGGTGTTCTTGATCAAGTGCACCTTGGCACTATAAAACAAGTTAATTCCAAGAGTGAAGGAATTATCCTGTTAAATCAGGGAAAGTGGATGTAGGAGTTTGAGTCTCTGAACCACTATAAACTATTGTGTTGATTTACTTTCAAAGTACTTTCATACATTCAACACTGCACACAAAACTAATCTTTCAAAGGACATATATTCAAAGACTGTGCAAAAACTGTATTGGACAAGTTCCCTGAAAACTGGACTATTGCTTAAGTGATTTCAGAACTTATAGGAGTTTGAACTAAAGGGCCAACCACTAATTCCGCACTTATAACCAACTTAAATAGTCATTCAACTAAGCACTCAATAGTACTTAGTAGCTTAGGTATCTTTAAAAAGGTTATACATCTTCAGCAGAGTTGTCCAAGACAACATTGCTGATCTCTGGTTTGATCAAAGTTTGAAAGAATTTTCATACAAGTGTATTCCCCCCCCCCCCCCCTACACTTGTTATATACTCCTTTCAGGACCAACAAAGGCCTATTCAGTGTCAGGAGAGTTGGACACTGATCAGCCCTTAATCATTCAGGATGACTCAGTGGCTGCTGAAATAAACACTGTGATCTCCCCATCTCCCCACAACTGCCATCTTTGAACCTTGTTGAAGGTGGAGATGTTGCAGGACTAGGTGAAGGTGTTGAAAAGGAGAGCTTAGTTGAAAAATCATAGGGTGAAGAGGATGAAAGAGAGGTTGTAATTACTAAGATTGTGAGTGTACCACAAATAAAGGGTGGTATAAGTGAGGAAGGACAGGTTATTTTTGAAGTCAAATCTGAACTTCAAGAATCCCTTGATGAAAGGAGGCCTGAATCCTTGGGTGATGACATCATTAATGAAGGAAGAAAAGAAAGAGTTGAAAATGAGAAGAAGGCTGCTGATGTATCAGAGTCTTATGAAAAAGAAATTGAGGGTGATGAGTGTTTATTCCCTAACATTTTTTATTTGTCTAACATTACAGGTATTTCTCTTGACCAAATATTTGCAGATGAGTTCTTAACAGATGCACCCATCCAAGTAGACACTGGATCAGCACAAGCCTTGCTTGGGATGCAATCAGAAAAGTTGGACTCCTTGGCTCATCAAGTCCAATCTGCTCATGCTGAAACATCTGGAGCATTGAATGAGCAAGGAAGAACTTTAGCATCTGTGGAGATGAGATTAACTGGCTCTGAAGATGTAGTGCTCCCTACATTGGAAGCAAGGATAAGTGGAGTGGAATCTGGTCTTCAAACCATTTCCACTGAAGTTCAGAAAGACAAAACCACCATGGAATCCATCTCAGAAGAGGTCAAGAAGGAACAGAAGTTGCTAAGAGATAATCACAATGCAAATGTCAAAGCTCTCAAACTAACTATCAAGCAAGCCCTTGGAAAGAAGACTGCACTTCAAAAGAAAAGAGCTGAGGAACAGAGGCTAGCAATGGTCAAGGCTGCATCTGAAAAATTTTCCCAGGAAGTGATGGCCAACATTGCTGAAGGTGCAGTGGCCAACCTCACTGAGCTCTTAAAAGCCCAATTGGATGCATCTCTGAAAGCAACCTTGGAGGAGGTTGTTGAGCAAAAAATGAAGCCTGTTCTAGCCTTCCTTAGCTTGAGCAGTGATAGGATGCAAAATATACATAATGAGAATGTATATCTGCTGGAAGAGATGAAATCTCTGAACCTAGCCCAATCCCTGATGGCTACAACCATGAGTGAGCTCAAACCTCAATGCTTTGATGCTGCTAAAATGGGGGAAAGGGAAAGAGCAAGGGCAAAAGGTGCCTTGATTATTGGAGGTTCAGACAAGGGCAAGGGCAAGGAAAAAGCTGCTGAAGATAAGGGAAAAGAGCCAGCAGTGCTGAACTTGGAAGACTTGGATGAAGAAGAGCCGTTAGCCATAGCCTTGAAGGCCTCTATGGCATCAGCACATGAAGAAAGGGCAAGATTTCAGTAGAGACCAGGAGGAGAAGTTTCTGGATTGGACAAAGGTGCTGAAGGTGTCCAAACCAGAGGCCAAATCAAGAAGGCAAAGGGAAACAAAAGAAAGGCTGAAACATTCACTGACTTTCCCAACAGCCTAGAACTCTCTCTTGAGTTCAGAGTTGTAGAGGAATCAATTCCCAAGAAGAAGCCCAAGACTGCTGAAAAGGATAAAACTGCTGAAGTGTCCAAAATTGCTGAAAAGGACAAGTCTTCTGAAACTGAAAAGTCTGGTGAGACTAAGTCCCCTGATGGTACCAAAGCTGCTGAAGATATAGAAGAATTGTATGAAGAAGTCTTTGGACCAGGACCAAAGAAGAAGAAAGTTGTGTTGCTGAATGATCCATCAAAGTTGTTTCATGAAGGGTATGGCAAAGACCCTGAAACTCAACAGAAATTGGCCATGATGAGGGCCCAAGAGAAAATAGACCTGATGGATGAAGCACAAAGAGCAAGAGACCAAAGAAGAGCAAATTTTCAAAAGCCAAGAAGAAGAAGAGCAACTTACAGCAAGATGAAGCCACAGCTACTGATTCCCATGGACACCAAATATCCACACTTGGATAAATGGGTGTCAATCCAACTAAATGACTCATGGGAAGAAGCCAAAAGGGAGTTTGTCTATGATTATTATGTCATTGACAGATGGAATGGAAGAGATGCCAACTCCACTTTTGCAGAGTTCATGATAGAGTATCACAGAGAACTTTATCAACAACTACTTGCAGCTGCTGATATTGCAAGATTTGAACTCACTGCTCCCAAGCCAATCATCTACATGCCTCCCAAGCTGGAAGGATGGATTGATCAATCTAGGATTCTCCAAGAATTCCTAGAAATTGTGAAGCTAAACAAGATGGTTCTTGGACCCAAGGGAACCAACCAAGAGGCCATGGAGCTGAAAAGAAGAGTGTGGGCACAATATGGGATGGTGCCACCTCCTGAAACAAGTTAAATCAGGGAAAGTGGATGTAGGAGCTTGAGTCTCTGAACCACTATAAACTCTTGTGTTGATTTACTTTCAAAGTACTTTCATACATTCAACACTGCACACAAATCTGATCTTTCAAAGGACATATATTCAAAGACTGTGCAAAAACTGTATTGGACAAGTTCCCTGAAAACTGAACTATATTGATTAAGTGATTTCAGAACTTAAAGGAGTTTGAACTAAAGGTCCAACCACTAATTCCGCACTTATAACCAACTTAGATAGTCATTCAACTAAGCACTTAATAGTACTTAGTGGCTTGGTTATCTTTGAAAAGGTTATACATCTTCAGCAGAGTTGTCCAAGACAACATTGCTGATCTCTGGTTTGATCAAAGTTTGAAAAGAATTTGCATACAAGTGTATCCCCCCCCCCCCCCATACACTTGTTATATACTCCTTTCAGGACCAACACCTTCAATTGAAAAAATGCAAAAAATACCATGAGCTTGCTTATATCTTCAATTAGATAACGAATCGAAAAAACCAATGCAGAAACCCTAAACCACGTAAAAAAATCCAAACATAGATTGAAAAAATTCAAACCTTGGAATGAGTAGGGATGTAGAGGGGCGGGTTTCAGGTGCGATGATGGAGGAGGGGCGTCGCGATGATGGAGGATGGGTGCGAACGGTTAGCGTCGGCCGCCTTATCTTGAAACAGATCCGGCGAGAGTAGATGTAAAATGGAGACTCTGATGCAGCGTAGCGTCCTCACAACAACGACTTTTTAGGGAAACATTCAATTGAAAAAATGCAAAAAATACCATGAGCTTGCGTATGTCTTCAATTAGATAACGAATCGAAAAAACCAATGCAGAAACCATAAACCACATAAAAAAATCCAAACATAGATTGAAAAAATTCAAACCTTGTAATGAGTAGGGATGTAGAGGGGCGGGTTTCAGGTGCGATGATGGAGGAGGGGCGTCGCGATGATGGAGGATGGGTGCGAACGGGTAGCGTCGGCCGCTTTATCTTGAAACAGATTCGGCGAGAGTAGATGCAAAATGGAGACTCTGATGCAGCGTAGCGTCCTCACAACAGCGACTGGCGAGAAGACGTGACATGGAGGGGGTGGATCCCGGCGAGAGAGACGCGAAATGGAGAAAGAATTCGGAGGGGGCGCTAGAAGAGGCGTAAACCCTAGGCACTTTGTTTAGATTAGAAGAATGAAATGTGTGTCAAACACACCAAAAAAAAAATTGAAACGTGGCAGTACACATCAGATTTTAAGATGGAATGAAGTTGAGTATAAAAATTACACGTGTAACTCGATTTTTAATAAAATGACACGTAGGCGAAATCTCTCAGAAGACGACACATCAGCCAGAAGAAACTCCCTATTAGTAATATAGGGGATGGGATACTACTGCAAAAATTGCGTATTAGGTATTATAATATATATATGTATATAATTTAAATTATATTGAGTTTATGTTTTTAATGTTCAAATATTTTATAAGTTTAATATAAAAGAAAATATAATATTTAAATTAAAATTGTAATTTAGAGAACAAAAAATAATAATATAAATATAAATTATTTGATAAATAAAAAAAATTAATTAACCTTTTCTTTAAAAAAAAAAAAAGAAAGATTTGACAGAAAATGAAAAAAAAAAAGACACTACAAGAAAAAATGTTTTTAGCATTTGATCTTTTTTTATATGAAAGATGAAATATTTGATACCATTGGTATCAAATTTATTTCATACAAATCTAATACTTATACTCGCGATCCTAAAGACATTGTGTCTGAAAAAGTGTTCTGAGATATATATATTATCAATAATTTATTTGGTTATTAAACCACAATTTCAGCCTCTTATTTGGATTACTAAACAACTATATATATACTTTATACACAAAATAAAAATAGCATTTTCAGCCTCTTATTTGGTTACTAAACCACTATATACTGAATATACACACACTAAACAAACTAATCTGGAAAATAAATTCAATACACATATGAAATAAAATTTCAAAAGTAAACACTCTTATGAATGCGTAAGATTTTAGATGTAAAACCAAAATGATCTTTCAAAAAGTTTCTTTTGTTTGCTCATCCAAGAACTTTCTCCAATCTTCTAAATTAAAAGGTATCAATTTTGAATCTCTTGCAAGCAAGCCAAGGTGAGATTACAATTTTCTCCATTTCTACATTTTGGTTGTCCATGAACATATACCTTCATTATTGCCATAGTGTCACCTTGCAAGTTAGCACACTTGTTCGATCCTCTAGCAACGTACTTCTTTTTAACAGCCTCATTCTCTGCACCATAAACAGTAATAAATACTTCTACCATTGTTAAAAAAAATTATGTTAATTAGTTTTTAAAAAAAAAGTTATTAGCTACCCTACCAATAGGTGCAACACTTCTACTACTAGTTGCAGTAGTAGTAGATTCGATAGTCGAGTCAGTAGCAATACTTTTCATGCTTTTAGTCGGTAGCATTTGCTCTCTTTTTTTAAACCTCTTAGAAGAATTTAGCACATAAATGCTCTTAGATTGGACACCATTCATACCTTTGATCATTGTATCCTACATGCAAATCAAGTTCAAGTATATAGTTGTGATATCACTAAGTGTAAAAATGCTCTATAATACTGGTTATCTATATGCAATAATGATATGAGGCACAAAATGTACAATTTCATTCTTATACATAATGGTAACTTCAAGAGCCACTAGAGAATTTTGATGATGCATACATTTTAAGTCTAAATCTTAAAACAATAAACAGAAAAATCAAAAGGATAATTACTTCAGACCCACATCCTGAAATTTATGCCTATTAAAACTCTCTCATGACCGAATCGTCAATTTATATCTCGAAGCAAAAAAAAAATTTGAATCATGTGAAATCCAGAGGGTTTCACACTAGCTGAAAAGAAGGCAACAAAAAAGGAATGAAAATATAAGAAACAAAAATGATTCTAATTATTGGCAAATGAAACAAAGAAGTAGGTGTTTGGTAAGTCCATTAGAGAAGCTTAGATTCTCATCAACCTTAACTAAGGATTGCAGATTTCGATCTGCTGGACCAGTCCCCTACCCCATCTCTCTCATCAATTCTTGTATAAATTCATTTAATCATCATCATTGTACGTATTTCAATTTCAAATTTATAAATTCATTTGGACTACAAATCAACAAACACAAACCAACTTCTAAAATTAATATTTTAAGTAGTTTCAACAAGGTATAATCCACGCAAGGTCTCAGCTCCAAGATGAATTGCATCACATCCTAAATATATACATCATTAAAATTAAACTAACAAATAGGTTTAGCCAATAATAAACAAGGCAACTCTTTATCGTACATGATTGAGAGACTATATTGCATATAGATAACCAGTATTATAGAGCAACATGCATCAGAGACAAACAAATCTACAAAACCAAATTAGCCAGCGGGGATTAGTTGGTTAAACCGGTGTTTTAGTTTAAAGAATTTTGTATATAGTTGTGATATCACTAAGTGTAAAAGTTCTCTATAATACTGGTTATCTATATGCATTAATGATATCATTTTAATGTTGTGTTTCAACAATACATCTAGTTGCCAAAGTTTTAGTTCATTTCCATGAGTAGGAAAACAATATCAGACTTGATACTTAATTTAATCAAAAACTATTTATCTTACATGATTGAAAGACAATATTGCATACAGATAACCAATATTATAGAGCAACATTCACCAGAGACAAACAAATCTACAAAATCAAAGGCATATCAATGTCTGAGAGCATCTATGGACTGAGTGTGCCTTACTGTCTTCGTTTAGTGTATAAACATTGTAATTATCAAAAATATATAATTACACGCAACACCACATGGGGATAACTCATGAATGTGCTTTATTTCGCACAAAACTTTTCAGTCATGACAAATACCTAAATGGTTAAAACATGAAAGTTAAATACTTTTAAATGTAAATATTTGTGCTAAAATAATTTAAAATCATAACATACCTCTCAATCGGGTACATCCATCGATATTGAACTGGGTCGGCAATTGCAGCTTCATACGTCAAATCGATAACCAAATGAACCATGACGTAAAAAAAAAAAGGAGGAAAATCATTTCCAAGTGACATAGTGTGAATGTGACTCGAGATTCCAATCTCTTGAAATCCTCAAACGTAGCATCTTTGGAACATAACTCCTTAAAAAATTTTTGAAATCAATAAGTAGAACACTTATTTCTATGGGTACTAATTCATGTAGGGTTGGTCTGCTATGGACTCGAGTGCATGTTGTGCACCCTAGTCCATGTTGCACTTTTCAGTTTACTGACTTACACTTTTTGGTAAATGGTGTTGCACTTTTCAATTATTAAACTGTATAATAATATTTTTAGTAATAATTGAAAAGTGCAACACCATTTACCAAAAAGTGTAAGTCAGTAAAACTGAAAAATGCACATGAACTAGGGTGCACAACATGCACTCGAGTGCATACTAGACTTTATCATTCATGTATTGCTAAAGGTAACAATTGTGGCATTATAATGTGACAATCATGACTTTTCAACTAAAAAATCTTTTTAGCACCAACATCGACACAACGTGAAACATTAGAAGCATGCCCAACTGGAACTCTCGTGGAAGATAACACTTTGCAAAAGCTGCCCTTAAGAGAATGGAGCTGGTGGTATTATGAACTTTTCACCAGCATCAATAGGATGAAGATGATGTATAATATTCATAACCACAAGGTCAAAGCGTGCATTAAGAGAATCTTTGCTTTTCCCTTCAATATCCAGTCAAGTCCTAACTAAGTTATCACATACATTCTTTTCGTCATGCATTACATCCAAATTATGTCTTAGCAAAAGATTTTTCCAATACGGTAAAGAAAAGAATATACTTTCTTTATTCCCACCATGACATGGGATTTCCCTTTGTTTTCTTCTCTCACCTCTTGTCTTTCTCTTCCTCCCTCCTAACTCTTTCTTGATCTTTCCAAATACAATTTTTACCCGAGACGCTTGATTGGACAAATCGATACCAGAATACACATTTGGTGGTGGTCTCTTTTCTAGTGTACCATCAATTCTTTCAATTCCTCCATTAACGATTGCAAGTAAACATCAATGTCATTACCTAGAGCTTTCGGACCAGAAATAAGAAGTGACATAAGGAAATGTGAATCTTTCATGCATAACCATGGTGGCAAATTGTAAACTAGTAACAGAACTGGCCATGTACTATGAGAGATGTTCATTGTACCGAAAGGGTTGAATCATCACTTGTTAAACCAAGCCTAACATTTCGAGCATCTTTAGCAAACTCGGGATATTTGCTATCAAAATTCTTCCAAGCAAGAGAATCAATAGAATGCCTTAATTTCCCATCACTAATACGTCCCTTTTCATGGCCCCTCGTCGAATGCGATGTTTTTATTAAATAAGATCAAGTTACATGTATGTAACTAGTACACAAGAGTGCAACCCATTAAGTAATACCAAAATAAGTAGTTTAATCTTGTGCATATGTTCACAATAAGCTCAAAATATCGATTAAACATTTAAACCACAACTAATTAGATTATTAAAAAAAAGTTTTGATAACCAGGCAATACACGAGGTTAGAATAATATAACTCCCAAGTCCCATCAAATGCTGAAAGCCTGAAACAATTCCATGACCTCGGGAAACAAGAGTAATCGATTCCTCAAACTTTAGCCACAGATTCACTAATAGCAGATGCTACTTCAGGCCTACCATTCGTAGTAAAAAAATGAGAGGAAGTCAGGGACTCAGGAAGATTATGTACCTTTCAGGTTTATCGACGCGAGTCCGGCAGCGATTGGCAGCGGTGTGCATCGTGCAGTGACTTGTGTGCAGCAAACCTGGTGGGTCGACGTGGTGGCGTGCGGCGACGACATGATAAAGATGGATGCAATGCGCGCTGTGCGCTAGGGTTTTTGAAATTTGAAAGTGAATGAGTGAAATTGAATCTGTAATTTGCGATGGGAATTGGGATTTGGGAATCTAGGTTAGATTTTTTTTTTTAATTTAATTTATTAATATAAAATTTTAAATTATTTTATTGGTATATACCGGTAATACCGAAATTATCGATATTTTCGGTATATACCGAAATATCGCGATATGGTCATTTTTCATACCGTTATCATACAGAAAATTTCAATAATTTCGGTAATGTAAGCCCGGTATACCGAAATTTCGGTATTTTTTCCCACCCCTAAATCAAACCTAATAGTTGCATTCATATCGAAGCCAACAAGAAAATGTTACCAAAGCTTCGGAATCCAATTGGAAAGCATTTTGTAGATCTAACACTACATCTCCACGTTTTTTAACTTGCAAGAACAACACCCACAAGGGTTGTAGTATGATGGATCGACACCAACGCTCTTCGTAACCCCCACCGTCGAACCGTCTTCCACACCAATTGTAGATGTTGTTAACTCTTAAATGCCTTAACATAATCAACAACATCTTAATTTGACCTTCCGAGATTTTTTCTAAGTCTTTTCTGAAATGCTACATTAAATGTTGATCTAAATGTTGTCGCATTTCTGGCAGGATCTAGAAGCTTCTACAAGGATCTGGAATCTTCCAAAACATTGCAGAACGTGCTAGACCAGCTTGGAACCATTTAGAACGACCTGGAACATGCAAGAAGGATCTAGAAATATCATGGAAGTTGAGTTCCTAAAAAAATAGGATCTCAAAGATGGAAGCCTTTAGAATTCGTACCTCACTCTATAAATGCCGAAGGAAGGCTTCATAATTCAGTGTATTCTATTCGAATAATATCCTAGACTAGCGTTCATCCTATTAGGAAATTGTGGTCAGTAGTTATACGCTTTAGTTCATACGAAGTATCTCACCCGTATGGCTGTGCGCTTTTCTTTATCTATTGAGAGTGTAATCATAGATAGGACTAGCATTTCGACATTGTATAATTCATACACTTAGATCGTTTTTAGAATAAGGCACCCGCCTCGTTTGTAGTTTCTATTTTGAAGGTTATTGTTGTAACATTTCACACAACATTTGTACTAGAAGATAAATATTGATTTTACGCCATAAGGCAGACATAGATTTTTATTTATAAAATCTATGTTAAAAATATTTTCATTATGTCTCGTTTGTTTTTAGTGTTTCAAGTCTTCCGCAGTGTATCTTTATTTCTGATATTCTGTTAGAGTCAGTGTTACACAATTTGTCTCAACATTTAGTGCAACATTAATCTTTTTTTACTTAAACACTATACCAGCACACTTTCACCAATAACCCTTGAACCAAATCAGCCTCAACAATAAGAGGGGTTTCAGGTACGATTGAGTCGAAAAAAGGGGTTTCGGGTACAATTGTGTCTATACGAGTTTCGAACACGATTGAGTCGAAAAGAGGGGTTTCGAGCACAATTGGTTCGACAATAGAAATTTCAGAGAGAGGCAAATCCATCATAAACGAAAGATAAATTAAGAGAGACAAAGATAGATGTGTTCTTGGGGGAGAGAGAGAGAGAGAGAGAGAGAGAGAGAGAGAGAGAGAGAGAGAGAGAGAGAGAGAGAGAGAGAGAGAGAGAGAGAGAGAGAGAGAGAGAGAGAGAGAGAGAGAGAGAGAGAGAGAGAGAGAGAGAGAGAGAGAGAGAGAGAGAGAGAGAGAGAGAGAGAGAGAGAGAGAGAGAGAGAGAGAGAGAGAGAGAGAGAGAGAGAGAGAGAGAGAGAGAGAGAGAGGTGTAATGCTTTTTGGGTATGTAATGCTTTAATTAAGTTTTTTAATTAGGTAAGTTAATTAGGTGTTTAAGTTATAAATTGTGGGTCCAAAATAGAGTGACATTTTTTAAATTAGATGAATGTTATAAGAGTAAAAATTACTCCCTCCGTCCCGGAATAATCTTTATATGTATGTGGGCACGTAAATTAAGAAAGTGTAGTAATGAGTGGAGTTTTGAGGGGTAATTTTGTAAAACTTTATGTATAAAGTAAAGAAATGAGTTAACTTTCGTGTATGTGTGGAGATAAAGTAATGTCATTTGTGTAAAATTAAGAATATTGTGAGGATGGAGTTTATAAAGAGTTTTCCATTTTAGGGGTGTGAAAGTTATTATAGCACTTCCCAAAAAAGGAAAGTGTGAAAGTTATTTTGGGACCCAGGGAGTATGTGAGTTTTTTTTTTTTTTTTTTTGGAATGAGCAAGTAATGTTGGGACGTCCAATTAAGAAAAGTGCATAAATAATCACGGAACGGATGGAGTAAAAAATAACTTGAATTAAATCTGAATTAATATTTTAATAATATTAATTAATATTATAAACTAAACAACTAAACCAATATTAATAATTAATAATAATATGAATAATAATTAAATAAAACACATCTCTGCACAAAGTGAACATGCAAAATGTCAATAGCAGGCAGACCAAAACAAGTTCTGACATGAGAAAAAGTGAGCATGGGGAAATGGGAATGTAAGGCTTTTCAATTTGATGACTCTAGACTCAGGGGCGGCGGACGGAGGCATTGTGAGGGGAGGGCCAGGGCCATCGTGCTAGATGTACAGATTCTGTACCTACAGACAGGAGTATTTTGGTTCCTTTCTTGTTTAAATTTTGTTAAAATTACTAATATACTCTTCATTCAAATATATTGTTTAACAATTATTTTTGAATAAAATATTAAAGTCTGACACCCTTTTCTCTCTCTTCCTATTTGTTCAAGACAAGTACACAACACAATTTTCAATGTGTGTATTTAATTAAAATTTCTCTTCCCTTTACTATTTTATCATCTCTTCTTCTTCTTAGAACTTCATATTCTACATTGAAAAAAAAATTATTTTCTACCATAATGTTTAGTAGCACAAGCATAAAAAAAATGTATTTAAATTAATTTACTTGAAGAGTCAATTTTAATTTTAATAAATATAATGTATTATTAATTATTATTATTGTACCATATTTATAAATTTATGAGGGTTTCTTGATTTATCATATTTAATAACTTATGTAATTATTATTATTCTTTTAATATTTATGTTAATTTCATATTTAACACTGTGAAGTTAAAAGCCATTATATTAGCTTAATTAATTAATAAATATTTATGAGAATCAAACTAAAGACATGGAAAATATATTACACATGAATATTTCAACCTCTACCCACATAATTATAAAATAAAATATAAGAGTATTTCTTTTCTTTTTACCGCTAATTTATTTTTTTAACAAATTTTAATAAAGCATACATATTATTACAAAACTATTAAACGTTTCATTTATTTTTATGTAATTTTATTAATAGCAAAAAAATTAAACTAATATATAAAGAAAAATTCTATATACATTTAAACATAAAATAATTGTTATATGCATTACAAAAAAATGAAAATAGCTTCGAAAAAAAAATTAAATATATAAAAAAGACTGCTATATGCATTTTTTTAGGGTAATTATTTTTACACAGATTTTAATAAAACAGATTACTACATTAATTAGTGAAAAACTAATTATATACTACTAGTAAAAAAAAATATAGTTTAAAAAAAATTAAATGTAAACAGAAAAATTAAAATAAACAAATTATGCGTTTAATCTTTTTAATAGTGTTGTACTAATATGTAATATGTTTTATTAAAATTTATTTTAAAAAAATTAATAATAAAAAGAAAAAAAATATATTTTATTTCCTAATTTTGTGGGGAGAGGTTCAGATATGCATATGGTAATATATATTTTTATATATTTAGTTTAATTTTCATAAATGAGTATTAATTAATTAATTAAATACAATATAATGATTTGAATAATGTCACATCATCATTTGGCTCAAATTATGGGCTCAATATCATTTCTGTAACACTATATTGTATTTAATAAACACTTATGTCATTAGTAAATAAATTTCAAATGTGTATTATGAATTTACGTTCAATATGGTACTTATCTCCGATTACTCGTTTCTCAGCATATAGTGTTTAGGGTTTATGGTTCAAGGTTTAGGGTTCCGGGTTTAGGGTAAAGTGTCTGATTACTCATTTCAACGTGCACACTCAAGATTCATTAATAAATAAATTTCAAATGTGTATTGTGAATTTAAGTTAAATATGGTACATTTATCTCCGATTACTCATTTCTCAGCATATAGTGTTCAGGGTTCACGATTTAGGGTAAAGTGTACACTTATACATACTTAAGTCTCACTCACTAATTTAATTTTTTAAAGTGTACACTTATACATACTAATGACCCACTCACTAATTTAATTTTTTAAAGTGTAAACTTTAAATACTTAGGTCTCACTCACTAATTTTATTTTTTAAAGTTTCAATTAAAATTAAAATTAAAATTAATTGTCAACGGTGTTAATTTAATCAATTAATTGTCAATAGTGCACAAATTTAATTAATTAACAAAACATTAGTTAATTAACAAAATTAGGTTATTTCGAAATTCAGTCAACTGGAGACTTGGAACGATAATGAATTAAATTGAAGGGTTCATTAAACTAATTTTCAATGTGTTGATTAAACTAATTTTCAATAGTGTACACTTAGACTTAGGGTTAATTAAATTAATTTATGTATGATAATGAAATTATTTTATTTAAATTCATTTTTTAGTATTAAAATTAAATTAATCAATGACTCAATTAAATTATCACTCTTATATTCATTTAGACTTAACAATATTTTATTCGTCGTTGGAATCATCTTAAAAAAGTGATCGGAATAATTCACGATTAGCTATTGTTGATAATGAAACGTTTTAGATTTGGTGTTTGTTGGAGAAGGAAAAAAAACGAAAATTTAAGTTATTGTTGCAGCACACATTAATTGTGATAATGGTGAGATAAATTTTTAATGAAGGTTGCAGCACAAATACCGTTTTAAATTAGATGTAATGATGGTGTACTATAATTATGCGTGTTGGAAGATTAATTCCGTGTTTAGATCAACGAGAAAGGAGGAGAAATAAACATGCACGCCATTAATTATTCTATCAATTAATATAATGTCATTATCTCTAATTAAAGGTACAATAGTAATTAAATAATTAATAAAACATTAATTAAATAAAAAAAATTCTGTACGTAAAGAATCTTTACAAACAGCATTACCGATTATATATATATTAGTGGTTTTTATGTTTTTTATTTATTTATTTTGTTTATTGACCCCTTAGGTTTTAAACCAACTTAAGTCAGCCCGGCCATTTGTAAATTACCTTTTAATTGATTAATTCATTTTTAATTAATTTTCTTCCAAATCTTAAAACTCATCCACAATTGCCGTCAATAGTGCAATACTTTCATATATAGCAGGATTGTTATTTTAATTTGTATTTATATCATTTTATTTTATTATTTATTATTTTGATTATACCTTTAATTTAAAATTAATCCTGAATGTATTTTTGGAATTTGTTTTTGTAGGTTAAAGATAAACAAGAATCATATAACAATTGGTTGGCTAAGAGTTAGAATTTAAAAATTAATGTAGTCTTTCACTACAATTACAAAGCGGTTTATTTTTTTTCAATTATGATTTATGAACATACCCAAGACTATGCTTCGTTATCGATGGAAGGTGAATTTCTTACATACTGTTTTTTGGTGTATATTAAAAAGGAGATTGCGAAAAAAGTTAAACATAAATTCACTTATAGATAATTTATGCGATATAAAAGAAAGACGTTCATACATTTTAATAGGTTGTACGTTTAATATTATATTTTGAAAATTTTATGATAATTATTATATTATATATGACCTTGTTATACTTTAAATTTTATTTTTGACTCCCCTCAATAACTCATTCTGGGTCCGCCCCTGACTCCAGTGGAAAAGTGGAAAAATAAGTGTAAGAGAGTCTTTTTGTAGTTTTGAGTAATAAAGGATTTTGCTTGTAGTTTACAATACACTAGAGGCAACTGTAATTTTGAGAAATTTTCCTAGATCTAACAAGTTAAGGATCCTACTTTCAAAAAAAAAAAAAAACAAGTTAAGGATCCTAGTTTCATGACGACGAAACTTTCACCAACGGAGGCATCCATGACATCATAAGTTATAACAATGAAAGTTTACCAGTGAGACAATTGTTAAAGTTGGGAAAACTCGTGGTAAAACACACTACAAAAGGCATTTGAAAACCTCCCCGTTTTCGGAACAACTGATTAATGTGATAATTGCTTGATATTTATATATTTATTTGACATAATTTTATTGGATTTCATGCAATATTTACATTAAATTAATTCATTACACTTGATTTAGAGACAACTGATTAATGTGATAATTGCTTGATATTTATATATTTATTTGACATAATTTTATTGGATTTCATGCAATATTTACATTAAATTAATTCATTACACTTGATTTAGAGAAAATGTGTATTTTATTTATTTTGTAGAAAAATATGAATATATAAAACAAAACGCATCTCAATAATTTTGTGAAGTCAATCAAAAAATAGTACTAAGAAGAATGAAAAATTGGATCATTAATTTCAGCATTGAGACCCAATGGTGGGGAGCTGTGACTGAGGCCCATACACGGCGGCCCAAGAAGCAATACCCATTTTTTAGCCCCTGGCTATATACCCCTCCCGCTTTGTTAAGTATACTCCCCCAACTCATAAATTAATTTAATATTAATGTAAATTACCCAAATTACCCTTTTAATAAAATAGGATATGTTAGATACACTCCCCCAACTTATAAACCCTAAATCTAATGACAGTATGACACCGCCATGACCGGCGACGGTCGACACCACCACCCATACCACGTCATATATTTCGAAATAAAAAAAAACATAGAAAATGGCAGATTTTTTTTTTCGAAACACTAGTGTCGACCATATACACTCTCGTCAACAACAATTTGTTGACGAAAGTGAATCCGGTCGACCTTGTTGTGTCGAAAAAAATCAAAAAATAATTTCGACAACTTATGGTCGACCATATACACTCTAGTCCACAACAATGTGTCGACGAAAGTGTAGATGGTCGACATAAGTTAAAAAGGAAAAAAAACAGGGAAAGAAATCTGCTACAGAAAATAGAAAAAAAAAACGGGGAAATAAATCTGCTAAGAAAAAAGAAAAAAAAAATGAGGGCCGGCCGCCGCCGGCCGTGGGAGTGAGGGAGGAGGAGCGGAGACGGTTGTCGTGGAGGGAGGCGTGCGGCGTCGGCGCGCGACCCACGGGGGAGGAGAGAGCGGTGGGTGGCGCTGGGCGAAGGAGCGCCGCCGCCGCCGCGAGCAGAAATTAAAATTCAAAAACAAAAAAAAAACTTGGTCGACGGCGGCGCGGGGGTAGGATAGATCGTCAGGCGGCGTGCGACGCACGAGGGAGGAGAGAGCGGCGGCGGCGCTGGGCGAGGGGGCGCCGCCGCCGCGAGAAGAATTTTAAAAATTAAATACAAAACCCTACCTGCGTCGACGGCAGCGGGCGGCGTTGGCTGGGAGGTGGTGGTCGACGAAGGCTGGGGCGGGGGAGATCGTGCCGGCGGCGGGAGCGGTGCCGTGGCCAGCGACTTGGAGGGGCGGCGCCGTGGAGGTTTATTGATTTGAGGGAGAAGAAAGAAAGGGAATTGGAAGAATTTGGGTTTGTAAGAGAAGAGGGTAATTTGGATAATTGAGGGGGGAGTACATCTAACGGAAACCATTTTTTGGGGGAGTGTATGTATCGGGGGAGTATACTTAACAAAGCTGGAGGGGTATATAGCCAGGGCCATTTTTTATTTAGTTGGCAACTTAATTTGGTAGTGGGAATTGCAATGTGGCTGCAAAATGGAAAAGGCAGCGGTTATACACACGCACGGTTCTATTGAGGACACCCACCAGCTGTTTTTTTTCAACTTAATGATTTGTGAAATGTCCAAGATACCCTCTCCTAAAAAAATTAAAATATACACCGATGAGGGCACCCATCCTATTCGTACTACATAGCGGGAAGGCAGAAGGACGATCAAAAGAACGCGAAGAAAAAAAACTTACCATTTACGCAAAGTTTTATTCTTGTGGTGGAGGTGGTCGAATATGGTCGAAATCTTACCAATGACTACTAGTGGGGGTGGCACAAACTCATTTGTAAGTTTTTAGCTTGTTTAGAAAGTTTTTTTTTTTGGAAATTTGAAGAGTGTTTATAGTTAGGGTTTATGCTTCTATTTTGATATCTTATGGTTGCATAGTTGTATTTTGTTTAAATAATATATGTTTACGACATACATATTGACATGGCTACCTTGGTTTTCTCATTTTCTGATTTTTGTGATTTGCGGCACTGGTTATGTGAATAAGATGAGAGAGTCCGGTAATTTTTTTCGGATGTATACTTCATGTCCGAAAGTATTATTCGGACAAATCACTTTTTTCAGTTTTTTTTTTTCGAACTGTGGACATTTTTCAGTAAACTATTTCGGACATCAGTGTTATTTTTCATGTATTTGTTTCAAACAATTGTATAAATTTTTGTTTTTTAATTTCAGAATTTAGATGATGATGAGGACTTCATTCCAGATGAGTATGATGATATGGGGATGGAGGATTCTGTTGTTGATGTGGTGAATGATGATGCTCCGGACATCCCGTGTCGTGAAATGGTTATGGACTACACAGACATTTTCACGAACATGAATTACTTTGAGTCTCGTGATGTAGTCCTCTCTTGGGTTCGACGTACAGGGAACGAGCACAACATAGTTATTGTTGTCAAGCGTTCGGATAATGGTTGTGGGAATAAAAAGACACGTATTTTCTTAGCGTGTGAGCGTGGCGGTGCGTATCGTGAGAGGAAGAAGGCCGCAACTCCTATAAAGAAGAAAGTTAAGAAAAATGTGGAGGAAGAAGAGCAAAAGAGTGGAAGGATTACGGGCACCAAGAAATGTGGGTGTCCGTTTCTGTTGAAGGTTACGCAAGAATCTCAATCTGAATGGAGATTGGAGGTGAAATGTGGTACACATAATCATCCCATATCCCCCTACCTCGAGGGTCATTCTTATGCTGGACGCCTAACTGCCGAAGAAGAGGAGTTCGTAATCGATATGTCCAAATGCCATGCTCTTCCCAAATCAGTATTGATGGAGTTGAAAAGGAAGAATGAGCACAATCACTCAACTCTTCGAACGATTTACAATGCAAGATCGAAGCATAAAATCCATAAATATTGTGGACGTAGTCAGTTGCAATATTTGATGAGACAACTTGTTGAGAACAAGTATTTTCATGCCACCAGAAGATGTGAGAAGACAAACACTTTGAACGAGTTGTTTTTTGCACACCCCGTCTCACTCCAATTAGTGCATGCTTTTCCGAGGGTTCTCATGATTGATTGCACCTACAAGACAAATAGGTACCGGTTACCTTATTTGGAGATAGTTGGAGTTACATCAACAGGAATGACTTTTTGTGTTGCGTCGGTGTACTTAATGGACGAGAAAGAAGAAAATTATCAATGGGCATTAGACGTGCTTCGAAATTTGTTGGGTGAAGCTTCTCTCCCCTCTGTTATTATCACGGATCGTGAACTCGCATTGATGAATGTCGTTGCCGTGAAATTTCCAAAAGCCCGTCATTTTCTTTGTACATTCCACATTGATCGGAATGTATTGGCCAATTGCAAAGGTCAATTTAAAGATAAGGACAAATGAGAGGAATTCAATACTCAATTCAATTACTTGTGGAGGTCCAATACTGTGTCTGAATTTGAAGAAGCTCTTCATGTGTTCAAGTCCAAATTTCCAATGAAGCCGGTCAATTACGTGTTGAAACAATGGATCAACCCTTACAAACAAAGGTTCGTAAGGGCTTGGACGAACGACATCATGCACTTTTGAAACACCACAACCAACAGGTATATACATAATTACGTGTTTATTCGTAGTTATACTTTAATTGGTATCTTCATAAAGTGATCTAACATTTTGAATTTGTGTGTATTCAGGGTCGAAAGCCATCATTCTGCCTTAAAAAGAATGCTCAGAAATTCTTTGGGAAATTTTGAGACGTGTTGGGTGAAGTGTCACACTCTTTTTGATGCATGTCACGTTGCAATTAAAGCCTCATTCGAAAAGAGTTTGAACGTTGCACAACATAGGTTCTCGTCAAATGTTTATAATTATTTACGAGGTGTGGTGTCGACGGTCGCTTTGGACAAGATCTTTGGTGAAATTAAATCTATCAAACGACCCGATTTTGATCCAAAAGAGTGTCAACATATCTTGAGGAAGGTATATGGTCTGCCGTGTGGTCATGAAATCGAGGAGTATGTCTATTGTGACAAACCGATACCCGTGAATGCCATTGATCCCTTCTGGAGGAAGCTTGATATGGAGCCTACAACCACCACACCGAAAGACCCTTCTTCCACCCACAATAAAAATCGGTTTGAAGATGCCATAGACGACATGGCTGAGGTTTATAAAAACTTCTCTCCAGAGGAGCAACTCATCTTTTTGAAGCGTATGAGGGAGCTTGCTAACCCCGAGACTACAACTCTTATTGAGCCACCCCCCAAGGAAAACACTCGTGGTCGTCCGAAAAAAGGGAAGAAGAAGAATTCAGACGCATCCACCAAACGTGAGCCTAGCCTATTTGAGATCATAGAGAGTCAAGTTGGAAGTTGCTCGGTACAAAAGGAAGCAACGGTCATCAACGTAGATAACTCGCTTTCATCCCCGTCTTTCCAGAAGAAAGGGATTCCACAAAAACCACCGGTAATTCTCAATCACAATACCAAATTTGTACAAATATTATGCACGTTTATTGATTTTAGGTTGATGATGTGTATAATGCGTAATGTGTATAGATACTCTGTCGTCGTACCAGACAATCCGAAGGAATTAACTTCATAAGTGGTTTACCAACCACGTACCAAGCCTACGTTGTCGATATCACGAACGTGAAGGGTGATGGACACTGTGGTTTTCGAACAGTTGCTAGTCTTATGGGATGGGGTGAGGATGGGTGGGCTCGTGTGCGAATGGATTTGATGAATGAATTGTCGCACAATCTAATGTTGTACGAGAAAATCTTCTTGTTGAATAATTACGTCCCCACGATTCTTGATAAACTCAATTGCTTTTCAGAGTTCGCCTATAAACCACATTGGTTCACGTTACCATACATGGGATATTTAGTTGCATCAACTTATAACGTGGCTTTGGTGGTTCTTGATACACGCATGTCACTTACATATCTACCGTTTAGAAATGAAGTGCCTCAAGAGCCAAAGAGTATTTGGATGGCACTAATTAACGAGAATCACTTCGTACAGGTATTAACAAAGAATTTATTTACACGTCAAGAAAAATTTGGTATATAACATTTAATGTGTCTATATGTCCAGGTTTCGATGGGTGTTGGACGCACTTTGCCGCCAATCATCGATTCATGGAATATTTACCATCTACGTATTTCAGACGGATGGAAGACGGCTTACGATACTGGAAGAATTAGATGATAGTAAAAGGAGTCGCACTTTTTGTTGTTGACAACTTGGAGCCATTTGTCAACAATTTTTGATGTAATTTGTGTACAAATTATCAAAACAACATTTATATAGGTAATTTGTGTACAAATTGTGGATGTAAGCATGTGTGCTACAAAATATTTTTGAGACATCTTTTTGTATTTGTTTTTTAAACAACTTTTCTTAATGCATCACTTTATGCATCACTTTATGTGATTAAATCATTACTTTATTTGAAAGAGTGCATGAATTCTAATTATATGCTATAAAGTGTCTGAAAATAAAACAATGACAATTGTTCGAATATATATACATAATTTACCAAAGGTGTACGACTATAATTGCCGGATATTCCTTGTAAAACATTAAGAGCTAGCGTACGAATTTTTTTTCGAACACTATCATTTTGTCCGAATAACTTTGACGAAAATATAGCCAATGTTCGAAATTTCCACGCGAACATGTCTGATATGTCCGAAACATATTGTCGGATATTAGCCCCAAAACATCAAGAGCTACTGTACGCAATTGATTTTCGAACACTATCACTATGTCCGAGGAATTTTGCCGAAACTGTAGCCAATGTTCGAAATAAACACGCGAACTTGTTTGTTATGTCCGAAAAAAATTATCGGATAATCTTTGGAAAACATCAAGAGCTACTGTACGTAGGTTTTATTCAAACAATATCACTTTGTCCGAAATAAATTATCGAAATATTTAATAATGTTCGAGATAAATACTCGAACAGATATCTGTTTCGAACAATATACTTTTGTCCGAGAAAATTTGCCGACATTTGTAATAATGTTCGAAAAATAAACGCCTTATATTTCTTTTTTTTTTTTCAAATCACACCTTAGATTTAAGAATTTACACTTTACAGCTACAATTTCAAGAAAAATTGAATTAATAAATCAGTCGCCAACTGCTGCTGCTTGAGTATGATAAAATCCATGAACAAATTATTGAAACAATGGGAAACAAATTATAAGTTCCAGTAAAAAGAAAATATTCAAGCTACAAGAGATGAGATAATAAAGTAAAACTTACAAAATGATCAAGCCAAGAGAAATATTTGATCTCTATACAATCTCTAACTTCAGGGACAAGGGACACAATGCAAGTATAAATATAATAAAATAGAATCTAAAATTTTCAGAAGCTCTTCTAAAATACCAACTCATATGGTTTCATTCCAGCCTTAGGGGAGAATCTCGCTCCCAAATAGGACTTCAAATCAGGGATAGACTCAATAGCTTTAACCAAAGCTCCATCAGCAGTTTTCTGATCGTCTTTCTTCTCTGCTGGGAGAGTGTTTTTCTCCTAGGTGTAGTCCATAAACCATTAGAACAGAGTAACTAAACAAAATCAAAGATTAAAATACCAATATTATCAACTTACCATCTACATACCAAAATGTCATATAAATATCAAAATACCAAAATACCATACATGTTCAGCTACTAAGCACGCAATTCAAAATGTCAACATTATCAACTTGCCATCTACATACCAAAATGTCATATAAATATCAAAATACCATCTAAATACCAAAATACCATACATGTTCAGCTACTACTGAGCATGCAATTCAAAATGTTACAAAATAGCAAATAATATCAAGAGCGATTAGTCCTTCCTCTCTTTCCCCGTCCACGTCCACTTCCACTTCTTGCACTTGATGATGATGGTGTCACTGTTTCTACCTCATCTTCAATTGTTTTTTTCCCGCCTAGAAGTTTGACAACTTCTTCCACCTTGTTCATTACTCCATCCATCGTCAATGGTTCGTCGTCCCTCCATTTCTGCAACAATGTGGTCAACTCATTTTTTGCTGCATGTAACAAATGCGATGAATCGGGCCTACGTGGCGGCTCACGAGGAGCAAGTTTCCTCGTAGTAGGATTTCCTACGAAAGGTCGACAGTTGGACAAGAACCAATCCATATAACCATCAGAACAATCCCAATCTTCATTACAAATGTCACCAAGCCTTTCCTCTGTAAGCATGTGTGCATCCCACGTACAAAAATACTCAGCCATAGCACCCCAAACTAGCTTAATTTTTTTGGAATTTGATGTACTCCTCTTAGCACGGGTAGCAAGAGGCTTCTCAGGAACGGTTTGCACGTAACTGAACTGCCTAAGCACGCGATCTGGCATATACGGCTCAACAACGTCTCCACACACAATGCACCCATGGAAGTAGGACACTTCTTGAAATGGGTAATGATCCCGTAATACACGATATGGGTTCCAATTAACCTGCAAAATAAAGGTAGAAAAATTGCATATATTAACTCGAGAACAATTAACTAATACTTAGAAATTGATTTGTTTCATTGTGTACCTCGCTTGGAATGAGGGTATCTAATCGATCTCTAAAGCCTCTTACTCGATCAACACTCGGGCCTGTATGTGCTTCAGGTGTGTAGGTCCCTAAGTTGAGTTAATATCGAGGGAAGCTAAAGAAAATGTCTAGAGGGGGGTGAATAGACTTTTCTAAAATCTTTCGATATATCAGAATTACACTGTGCGGAATACGAAATTAATAATGAGCCCAATTCAAGATTATACTCAACTTATTTTCGAGAACTCTGTTCTATACTCAACTAGTCAAGTTCAGTTAAGTAGTTAAAACAATTAAGCAATTCAAACACTTAAAAACAGTAAAGTAAATCAAACACGAGATTTATAGTGGTTCGACAACTTGTCTACATCCACTCTCACAAACCCAGTTGTGAAATTCTTATTAACTCGTCCAATGGAGTAATATGTTCTTGTGGCTTTAAGTCCCAAGAAATAAGACTTAGATCTTCTCGATAACACTACCAAGTGCCTCTTCGATCTTACTAGCGATTTACAAGTATCTAGCAACTTGAAACAACAAAAGAAAATAAAACTTCTCTTCGTTCAGTAGTAGCCTTCTTTGATCTTCACTTGACTTGTGTAGCTTCACTTTCTGAACTTCAATCTCTGAGAGAAATTTCTTCACTTGAATCTTCAATAATGATTGCAGTATCAATATCTCAGTAGTCGTATCAGTATCTTAGTAATCAGTAGTCTTCAAATGATAAACTCCTTCAAGTATTTATAGACTTCGAACTTCAAGAACTTAGGTAGTTGTAACCAACCTTTCTTGATAACTAATTTCAACTGAATCTTCTTATCCATAAACGCGTTTCTTGTTACGAATTAGTTATTCCATAACTAACTTCTCCATCCTTATCTTTCACGCGTATTTGTAACTAACTTCATGATAACTTGTCTTGTGTAGTCTAGTAGATGCACTTGTCTTGTAGTCCACCTGTCTTGAGTAGTAGACTGGTCTTCTCTTCTTGTGCAGTAGACTTCTAATAGAACTAATCTAGCCCTATCATCTAACCTAACAAGACTATTACATAACATTAAGCTTTTATAACAAAGCTTAGTCAACTTATAACTATACAATGAATCTATCTATTACATATAAACATGAGCTCTATACAACAATTATAGCTCAATAACAATCTAACATATACAATCAAATATGAAGTACTTATACATCGTACTTATCTTTCAATAATACTTGTATTATAAAACTGTACTTGTTTTGTGAATTCTACTGATCTGTACAAGACGACTTCAACTCAACTAGACTAGATCAATCAATACTTAGAAAATATTCAAGTCTTCTTTTGGCTTATCAAAACTTCATCTTTTATCTTTTATCATCATTTAGGACTTGTTCTAGGATTCATATCCCAACAATTTCCCCCTTTTTGATGAAGCCAAAACTACTTGAATCTTTTCTTATAAGTAGACTAGTTAAGTAGTTACCTTGTCTTTTAACATCAAATAGTACTTATCTTTCATTCATTCAAAATAGATCAGTAGATTACACATACTAATTCAAAATACGAACTATGAATTAAAGCAAACAAAAAAAACTAAGTACTCAAAAAAATATCTAATCTGAAAGAATACCTCCTTCTGGGTTTGGAACACAGAATGCATCTAGGAGTCTCTTGTGAATTAGACTGATATGATCTTCATCTTCAATCTTCTCTTTATCTAACAACTCTTCTTCGTATTTCTTGATTTGATTAACATCAACCCTTTTACCTGAGCTTGTCATGGGACATCTCCATTTAGGAAATTCAGGAACAAGAATGTTGAAATTAGCACTAGCAGAAATCCTCAGGATTAAATGCCATAACTTCCTGTGTTGTCCTTCCATGAACCTGTCAAATAAAGAATATAATTCATCTTGGCTTTCAGCATCACCATATTTCCCGATGATCCAATGATCAAGTTCCCATTGACTCTTCACTTCAATCCATTCAGCTCTATGCTCATTATCTATGAAGTGATCAATGAACTTGTCTTCCATCTTGTCTTCATCAGCTTTCATCTTTTGTAGCCTTTCAATATGTTTCGTAATTTTCTTCTTGCTTGCATAATGAATCTCATCATCTGCAATTCTTTGTTTCTTCTCAACTACAGTAGTAGCAGTAGGTTCTTCAATACTCAGCTTCCTCTTAACTCGTCTGGTCTGAATCTCTGCTTCAGGAGACGATGCAACAGCTTTACCTTTCTCTAATCTTTTCTGCTTTTCAGTTTCAGCATGCTCTAGATCTGCCTTCTTCACTAATCTGCCTCTTTTAGGCCTTCTTAGTTCTTCAATTGCAGTAGCAGCAGCTTTCATCTCCGGTTCAGCACTAGCAGATTTTACAACTATATCTTCAATTCTACTTGTCTCTTCCCCCTTTTTGGCTTCATCACTTGCCTTAAGAGTGAAAAGAGAAGTAAACCGAGTCATCTCTTCTTTCAAAGCTTCCTTCATTGCTTCAGCAGCTGACTCAATGTGCTTCTGATGCGATTCCGCATAACTCATCTTGTCTAAGCGATCAGTAACCAGTTCCAACTTCTGTGTACATGAAACTAGTTCATCTTTCAATTGAGTAGCCGTCTGTCTAAGAAGAGTATTCTGTTCAGTCAACTCATGTAGAACAGCCCGAGAACGCACCAACTGATCTTGTGCCTCTCTTCTCTGGTCATCAGCAATAGCAACTTTAACACTGTAGAGTCTCTCCATTTTGCCTGACTCTTCAGCTAGCGATCGAGCAAAAGAGATTGATCTCTTTTCTGAAACATCAACTTGTTTCTTCAGAAAATCTTCAACTTGAGCAAACAGCTCTTCTCGGAAAGTTGAGTCCATCTTGTTGATCTCACCAACAAATAAGTCTCTGGATTGGTCAACAAGTGACTGATTCTGTGCAATTAGCACATCCTTCATTTTCAAGTTCAAGAACTCGTCTATGGCAGTATGAACAACACTTCTCAGATCAGTCTTTAAATCATCCAGAAATCTGTCTGGCACAGCTTGAGTAGAACTGGAAGTTCCAACAACATTATCAACGACTTTGAGTTCTTCTTCATCAAACATCTCAGCATCCAAGAACTCATCATCTTCTTTACCAAGCATGAGTGAGTCGACTTCATCTTCATCACTTTCAACAATTTCTTCCAATTGTTCTGAAGTCTGGACTGCTATCTCAGCTACTTCTGGCTTGATCTCGTCTTCCACCAGATCAGTCTGGGTTCCGACCTCAAAAGCAAATACATCCTCAATAACACCATCTGGAATATTCAGAAGCTTCTTGACTAGATCAACCAGGGCTTTGCGCGGGAATAGCTCGGAGTGATCCTTAACTCCACTATTTTCTTTTTGTTCCATCTCCCAATCCATAAAATTGGAGATTCCGCCCATGCCTTGAATGACTTCAAAAAGATCATCCGTAGAAGACTTCTTCAAAGCGAACCATGTGCAAATCCTTACTAGCTTTTCAAACTGTTCAGAAGTTGTGTCGATATCAAGAGTTGAGAGCGTCTTCTGAAGATTTCTTGAAACTCGAGCACGAATCCTCTTCTCTCGTAGACACATTGGATAATATACTAGGGATTCAAATCTAACATCAGACGGGTCCTGAGTAGATGGGGTCTCTAACTCAGCTGTTGCAGTGGCAACTGGCGTCTTGTCTGAAGTAGATGGGTTAGAGGGTTCACCATATTCTGGTGAGGGAGAGGGAGTAAAGGCTGTGGTTTTTGTGGGCTTTGATGTGGCTTGGTCAGGTATGACAACTGTAGGAGTATCAGTTGTGTCTTGTTTGGGAGTGATTTCGGGTAGGCTGACCCTCAGCGGATATACTGACAGCACTTGTGAGGTTGAGGGAATAGGCCTAGGCCTAGATCGATGTGATCTTGCCTTGGTTCGAACAGTAGAGAGAGAGAGAGAGGGAATTGACAAAGCTTGTGAAGAGGTACCAACCTGGTGACTCGACTCTTCTGGTTGAGGTGGAGTACCAATTCTCATTAGAGTATACATCTCAGGAACTTGGTCACTCGACTCCTTCTCTTGATTTGACTCCTCTTCTAAATGAGTCTTCTCCGAGTCGTTTGCACTGGACTCAGCTTCCTTAGACCCAGCTTGTGAAGAACTATCTGAATCCGCATACGGCAACACTTCAGATTCATCAAATTGAACCTGCCTAGGAGCAGCTGGCCTTCCAGCAACCTGCTTCTTCAGAGCCTCTTTCTTTAGATAGAACTTAAGAGGATGAAACGGCTTTCCCTTGCTCCAAGTGGTCTTGTTGGGCATCAACAGTGGGAGTAAGATGCTCAGCTTGTTTCCATATCCAACTGCTTGAGAGACTACCCAGTTCCGAGTATCAACATCCACCCTAACACTTCTTTCGAAGTGCATCATCCTGTCAGCTATTAACTTAAACCAATTACCCTCAGTAATTCCATCATAGATAGCTGCCATAATCCTTGTTTTGACTTGGGTGACTGAGTCATGAGACCCAGTGGCACATAGAAGCATCTTGCTAGCTATGTCCAGTAGAGTGCGATATTTTTCTAGGAGCTCACCCTTCTTGGCTGTAATAGCTTTACCATCGGGTTTCAACTTCATCTTCTTTCCACAGAAAATGCTTAAATATCTCATCTCTTGCCCTTCCGCATACTTCTCCACATCAATCGTTCCGATGGGCAACCTCAATCTTTCAAAAAGAGCTTCACGAGTGATTTCCACTCGATTTGAACCGATAAAAGATTCGATGACATCTCCTCTTCTGCTGGCATTAGCATAGAATTCCAGAACCTCCTCCTCCAGAACAACCTGAGGAAACGCCTCCAAATAGGGTTTTAGCCCGCATCTTGTGCACTTGGTCAGGATTTCTTCATTTCCGACTGTGTGATTTCCACCAAAAAACAGGGACGGTTCAACATGCACCTTGTTGTCATTAATGTATCTGCCTAGATCAAACGGTGCCTGTATGTTGGTACTAACATTGAAGATAGATCGAATCGACATGTTAAAAGATTTGTAATGAACACAAACAACGGATTATGCAGGAAATCACTGTTAGGCGAGTAGAAGAGTTATGAAAAATGTGAGGCAAGACGTATGCAAGTGTTGGGTTTTGTTTAAAACTGAAATTTTGATCCAACGGTCAAGATTGAAAAATTAGATCCAATGGTTGAGACCTTTGGCATTCGGTTACGAAACCGAAAAAAAATGTGAATTGATTTTGTACAAATTGAAATCCGCCTCTCTTATTTGCAAAATTAAAGAGTGTACTCATCTGACCTATCTAGGTCGTGTTTTGGCATGAATTGAATGTGTACACCTCATTAACTAGTGGTGTATAAATCCAATTCTAATATTTCCAAATTTTAACACTATCACATTACTTTAACATCGTTAATTTGTTTCGAGTAAACACTTTAACACATATCCTATTTAAATCAAAGAAAACTTAGCTTGTCTGTTCGAGTCCATCCAGAACAGATGAGTAGAACTAAGCTTCATAAGGCGAGTAGGCTTAATGGCACAAGACGAGTAGTCTTATGTCCACCAGATGAGTTCCCCCTTCGACTGTGCGTATCTGTCTGAACGTCGAACAACTTTATGTACCTGTCTTATTTAGTACGACAGATAGTCGAGTAGAATATATAGAATGAATATCAATTTAAATTAATGATCAAGGTTCAAACAAAATGACTGTAACCAAACTAAAGAGTCAACACAAGGATTTTTAAGAAATCAAAGATTCCCCCTTAAATGTTTATTCCCTTAGTATTACCCTCAGCTTTACCAGCTTCCTCATCGGGTTGTTTGGTCAACTTGTCTGACCTTGTATACCTGTCTGTTGAGTGAGTAGATGAGTGCTCTGTGCCTTTTGTGGTAACTTGTCTATTTCTCCTTTCTTCTTAGGACTGTACCTGTCTGGTTAGTACATCTCTACATACTAGTAGGATCAAGATCAATTAGTCCTAGACTAATGCATAATTCACGAAATCGGGCCTCAGCTAATGGTTTTGTGAAAATATCAGCTCTTTGAAAATCAGTATGAATCTTTTCCATGCGAATATCCTTCTTTTCTACATGATCACGTATGAAATGGTGTTTCACATCAACATGCTTACAACGTGTGTGCAGAACAGGATTTTGTGTAATGGCAATAGCACTATTACTATCACAGAATATTGGAACATTTGATTCACAAATATTATAATCTCTAAGCTGTTGAATAAGCCATAATAATTGACTACAACAACTACCAGCAGCCATGTACTCGGCTTCAGTAGTAGAGGTAGCAACACTTGTCTGCTTTTTCGAAAACCATGAAATGAGTTTTGTGCCTAAGAATTGACAAGAACCAGATGTAGATTTCCTATCTATTCTACAACCACCAAAATCAGAATCAGAGTAGCCACTTAGAGATAGATCATCATTTGAAGGATACCATATACCACGATTGATGGTTCCTTTCAAATATTTCAAAATCCTTTTAGTGGTTTCCATATGACTCTCTTTTGGATTAGCTTGAAAACGAGCACATACACCAACAGAAAATGCAATATCAGGTCTACTAGCAGTCAAGTAGAGTAATGAACCAATAAGACCACGGTAATGAGTTTGATCAGTACATTTACCATTCTCGTCTGGATCCATCCTGTAAGTAGGTTGCATAGGTACTCCGGAGGATTTACATGTCTTAATACCATACTTGTCTAGTAGATTACGAGTATATTTTGCTTGATTTATGAAAATCCCTTCTGGGGTCTGTTTTACTTGAAGTCCAAGAAAGTAATTCATTTCACCCATCATAGACATCTCAAATTTACTTTGCATGAGTGTTGAGAAACTTTCACTCAGCTTTTTGTTAGGTGAACCAAAAATGATGTCATCTACGTAAATTTGGACGAGTAAAATGTCTTTCCCTTCTTGTCTTCTAAACAAGGTTCTATCTACCTTGCCTTTAGTAAAACCATTTTCTAATAGAAATTGAGAAAGAGTATCGTACCAGGCTCTTGGAGCTTGCTTTAGTCCATATAAGGCCTTCTTTAATCTGTATACCTGGTTACCTTTGACTTCGAAACCTGGGGGTTGTTCAACATACACTTCTTCCGCAAGAATACCGTTAAGAAATGCACTTTTAACATCCATTTGATATACAGTAAATTTCATGTAAGCAGCATATGCAAGGAACAATCCAATGGCTTCTAGTCTAGCAACAGGAGCATATGTTTCATCATAGTCTATGCCTTCAGCTTGTGAATAGCCTTGGGCGACTAGTCTAGCCTTATTACGAACAACTACATCATTCTCATCTTTCTTATTCTTGAAAATCCATCGAGTGCCAACTACATTATGATGTTTCGGTCTATCGACAAGTTCCCAGACGTCGTTTCGAACAAACTGATTCAACTCGTCTTGCATAGCAATGATCCAATTACTATCAGCCAATGCCTCATTAATGGTTTTAGGCTCGATAGATGAGAGGAAACAACACCAGCAAAACAGAGATGGACTAGATTGTTCTTGCGACTCAAAGAGTTGTCGTCTAGTCTTAACACCAACAGTAGAGTCACCAATAATATTTTCAGGATTATGCGCTGATTTCCATGTATTTCTATTCTTAACAATAGTACTATCATCTATATCATGTACAACATCATGCATGTCAACATCATTATCATCAGAAGATTTAATGGGAGTAGACGATTCGACTAGTTTAGGCATGTCAACTGGTCTAGTAGAGTTACCTTGAGCACTTACCTTCTTCTGGTCATCTGACTCGAGAGCTTTCATGAATGGATTGTATGCTTGAACGGATTCATATACCTCTGAGTCTTTGTTAGATTCGATAGTTAGCTCAGTAACTTTCTCACTGATCTTGTTGGTAGACGAGTCCTGTTGAGATTCTTCGAAAACCACATGTGGTGTTTCTTCCACACAAAGGGTTGAGTAGTTGAATACTCTAAATGCTTTGCTAGTCGAGGAGTATCCTAAGAATATCCCCTCGTCTGCTTTAGCATCAAATGCATTCAACTTGTTTTTCCCATTGTTATGGATGAAACACTTACATCCAAATATATGAAAATATGAAACTCTGGGTTTTCTACCTTTCCATACCTCATAGGGCGTCTTACCTAGTGCTTTATTGATAGCACTTCTATTTTGTGAGTGGCATGCAGTATTGATAGCTTCTGCCCAAAATTTCTGAGGCGTATTATACTCTGTCAGCATGGTCCTGCAGGCCTCCTTAAGAGTTCTGTTCCTTCGTTCTGCTACTCCATTTTGCTGTGGTGTCCTAGCTGCACTAGTAAGGTGCTGGATGCCACGCTTAGAACAAAATTCTTTAATATAGCAGTTAATGAATTCAGTACCCTTGTCACTACGGATCTTGACAATTGACTGATTCTTCTCAACCTGTAACTTCTTCAACAGATCAGGCAAAAGTGTTTGTCTATCACTCTTCTTGTGTAAGAAGACTACCCAAGTGAACTTAGAATAGTCGTCTACCACAACAAGTGTGTACCTTCTACCGTTCAAAGTTGGAGGAGTTATTGGGCCATGTAAGTCCATATGTAGAAGTTCAAGAACTCTACTGGTTGAGAGGGATGGAATAGATTTAAAAGAACCCTTTACCTGTTTACCTTTTTGACAGGACGTGCATACATGTGACTTATAGTAGACTTCATTGGGAATACCTTCCACAAGGTAGTCTCTGGCTATCTTATTAAGAACCTTAAAGTTTAGATGACAGAGGCGTCTATGCCAGAGCCAGCCAAGTTCTTTAGGATTCTTAGTAAGTAGACAAGTGTCCCTCGGACAACTGTTCCAGTTTACTATGTACACACTTCCTTGTCTAATGCCGACCAGTAAGACTGTGTGTGTTTTCTTGTCAATGATTTCACATTTCTGACTTTTGAACTGCACCTTGTATCCACGATCACAAAATTGTGAAACAGAGAGTAAATTGTATTTCAAGCCTTCAACATAAGAAACATCTTGAATCTCTATGTCTCCATTCCGAATGTAACCAAATCCTTTAGTAACAACAATGGAGCTATCACCAAATATCACTTTTGGTCCTTCTTGCTCATGGTAGCTTGATAAGAGAGTCTTGGTACCAGTCATGTGGTGCGAACAGCCACTGTCTATGTACCAAGTTTCTCCTGTTGAGCCACCCTTCTTGTATAGATCGAGTCTACCCTGCAATAGATGATATTACATAATTTAGGTACCCTCCTTGTTTATTGGGGTCCTTGGGGGTTAGTCGAGTTCAATGGAATCCAAATGTACATTGGAGTCCTGAACAAGTTTGACCTTTTGAGCTTTCGACCATATTTGTTGCAAAATAAGACCTTGTTGTCCTTATCTGGCCTATGAGTCGAGTTCGGGTCTACTCTTTGGAGATAGCCTTTTGACTTAATCTCTACTTGAGCAGGAACTTGTCTATGATAGTCAGAGTAAGGTTTGTATGCATTAGGTCCATACGGTTTATAGACATGTTTAGGTCTTTCTTCTCCTTTGATATCATATGACAAAGGTGGAGGATATAGAACAGCTTGTGTACGATATTTTGGACCTTCCTGTCTAGGTCTAGACGAGTAGAGTTGAGACTGCCTTATGAAAGGAGGTCTAGACTCTTGTCGTCTAGTCTGTACTTGTCTAGTACTAGTCTCCTCGGGATACCAATCCTCGTATCTGACCTGATTTGGTCGTCCACGATTCCTAGTCCTTTGTTGACTTGTTTTAAACGAAACAGGCTTGTTGTTAACTTTCTTTTTACCTCCTTTGGTAATTGGAATGTTAACTCGAGCTTGTTTTGGTACAGTACCTTTTGATGGAGTGTCAATATCGTATATCATTGGTTCTTTTCCTTTATCATTAGTCAAAGAGCTTGAGATGAAAATAGTAGGGTTCTTAGGAACTTGAGTAGACGAGCTGGGTGTCTCAGCACCTATGCCTGTCTTGTCAGCAGGAGCCCTATACCTATCTGACAATTCAAGGTTAACCTTAGATGAGTTAACCAGGTCAGTAAGTTTAAGGTCTAAAGTGACAACCTCAGTTTCTAAGAACTTATTACGTTCTTCAAGCTTTTTGAACTTGTTTTGTAAAACATTGAATTCATGTTTCTCAGTAGCATGTGTCTTAAGTAGGTCTTGATACAACTTGTCTGTCAATGCACACTTGTCTTTGAGTTGACTCAACTCTTCTTGCAAGCGTTCATTTAGGACTGTTATATTAGGATCTACTTTAGACTGAGCTTCCTTAAGATCGATGATTTCTTGTCTTAAGATGATGTTTTCGTTACTGACTTCAATGAATGCCTTGTTGGCAAGTAGGAGGTCGTCTTCAACTGCACTAGTAGAGTGCTGAAGACTACTCCCTACTTTGCTACTGGCAGTGTCACTTTCATCAGAATCTGATTCATCACAAGATTGAAAGGAAGTAGCAGATGATACCTCTTGGTCGATTTTAGCCATGCAGCAAAGACCATCATCTACTATGAAGGCTTCATCGTGATCTGGTTCAGACGGGTAGCTAGATGAGGATGATGGCAACTCGTCTGAGTCAGAGTCAGAGTCAGAGTCATCATTGGCCATCATTGCCTTCTTACCACGGTTGTATCTTCTTTCCCTTCGTGCTTTGCGTTCTTCTCGATCATCGGTACTCAGGTCTGGACATTCATATATGTAGTGACCTGGCTTCTCACAGTTATAGCACAAGATGTCATTAGTAGTCTTTTTAATAGGAGAGTTGTTCCTTCGTTTATCACGTCTATCAGAACGAGTAATCTTCCTACCATCAGACTCTCTATCTTGTCTGTTACCTTTCGAGACTTCGTCTCTCCTTTCGGACGAGTTTCGGTCTCGTCTGGTCTCAGACGAGTTCTTAGAAGCAGACCCTCTATGCTCTCTATAGAACTTCTTATATCTTCCGAAACGTTTATTCAGCCTATCAAACTTTCTAACCATGAGGCTTACTTGATCCTTCAGACTAAGATCAGTATCTAACTCGTCTTTCACAGAAGCAGACCTAGTCTTAGTCTTAGACCTGTCTATCTTAGACGAACTAGCCTTAAAAGCAACGTTCTTAGATACAGCATGATCTCTGTCACTACTTACTATGGGTTCATCTTCGTCTAGATCAAACTCATGGGCCTTTAGAGTTTGAAACATGGTTTCTGCTGTCCATACGTCTATATCTTGGGTATTCTTAACAAGCATTTTTACCATTTTCCATCGACTATCAAGGCTTTTGAGAATCCTAAGATTGATTTCACGTGGAGTATAAGATTTACCAAGGACTTCCAAGTCATTCATGATTTTAGTAAAACGAGTATCCAACTGGTCTATTGTTTCACCAGCTTTCATATGAAATGATTCGAATCTTTGGACTGCAGTAGAAAGCTTGCTTTCTTTGATTAGGGATGTCCCTTCACAAATGATAGCTAAGCGATCCCACATTTCTTTGGCAGTTTTACATTTTAACACTTTTCCCAGATACTCGTTAGGAAGAGTGTGTAAGATGTAATTCTTGGCCAAGCTATCCAAATTATTCTGTCTCATTTCTTTAGAGGTTAGTTCTGACCTTGGTTTCTTGACGAGAGTACCCACTGGTTGATTTGGGTCAAGGGCAGCAGTATTGGGGATCATGGTCACAATTGGACCTTCAGTGACGACGAAGATCATTAAGTCGTGAGTGGAGCTGAAGATGGCTTCCATCCTTAGCTTCCAATAGTCGTAGTCTTGTACCTGGAACTTAGGTAGCTTGTTAGCGCTGATCTCAAGAGACATGATTTCAAGAAATAAGTGCTAAGTAGAGTTATGATCAAGAATAACAGATAAGTCAAGAACAGGGAGCACGAAGCAGATATAACAAGAGTATTTGATCAAGAACACGTATACAAGAACAATCAAAGATCAAGACTTCACCCTAAGTCTTAAGTCGGTTATCAAGAAACAGCAGTTCGTAAACTACTGCTCTGATACCACTTGTAGGTCCCTAAGTTGAGTTAATATCGAGGGAAGCTAAAGAAAATGTCTAGAGGGGGGTGAATAGACTTTTCTAAAATCTTTCGATATATCAGAATTACACTGTGCGGAATACGAAATTAATAATGAGCCCAATTCAAGATTATACTCAACTTATTTTCGAGAACTCTGTTCTATACTCAACTAGTCAAGTTCAGTTAAGTAGTTAAAACAATTAAGCAATTCAAACACTTAAAAACAGTAAAGTAAATCAAACACGAGATTTATAGTGGTTCGACAACTTGTCTACATCCACTCTCACAAACCCAGTTGTGAAATTCTTATTAACTCGTCCAATGGAGTAATATGTTCTTGTGGCTTTAAGTCCCAAGAAATAAGACTTAGATCTTCTCGATAACACTACCAAGTGCCTCTTCGATCTTACTAGCGATTTACAAGTATCTAGCAACTTGAAACAACAAAAGAAAATAAAACTTCTCTTCGTTCAGTAGTAGCCTTCTTTGATCTTCACTTGACTTGTGTAGCTTCACTTTCTGAACTTCAATCTCTGAGAGAAATTTCTTCACTTGAATCTTCAATAATGATTGCAGTATCAATATCTCAGTAGTCGTATCAGTATCTTAGTAATCAGTAGTCTTCAAATGATAAACTCCTTCAAGTATTTATAGACTTCGAACTTCAAGAACTTAGGTAGTTGTAACCAACCTTTCTTGATAACTAATTTCAACTGAATCTTCTTATCCATAAACGCGTTTCTTGTTACGAATTAGTTATTCCATAACTAACTTCTCCATCCTTATCTTTCACGCGTATTTGTAACTAACTTCATGATAACTTGTCTTGTGTAGTCTAGTAGATGCACTTGTCTTGTAGTCCACCTGTCTTGAGTAGTAGACTGGTCTTCTCTTCTTGTGCAGTAGACTTCTAATAGAACTAATCTAGCCCTATCATCTAACCTAACAAGACTATTACATAACATTAAGCTTTTATAACAAAGCTTAGTCAACTTATAACTATACAATGAATCTATCTATTACATATAAACATGAGCTCTATACAACAATTATAGCTCAATAACAATCTAACATATACAATCAAATATGAAGTACTTATACATCGTACTTATCTTTCAATAATACTTGTATTATAAAACTGTACTTGTTTTGTGAATTCTACTGATCTGTACAAGACGACTTCAACTCAACTAGACTAGATCAATAAATACTTAGAAAATATTCAAGTCTTCTTTTGGCTTATCAAAACTTCATCTTTTATCTTTTATCATCATTTAGGACTTCTTCTAGGATTCATATCCCAACAAGGTGCATACTTCATTGATAATGGTTCAGGATATTCGAAGTCGGGATTTTCAGGCGGCAAAATCAAAGTAGGGAAGTGTTCATAAATCCAAGCCTGAAATCACAATATTGGGGCAACACATGTATGGTAAACATATAACAATATATACAATAAAATGGACAACAATTTTAAAATGAGTCATACCTCCAACAACGTCAAATAACCACCAATCTGTCTCACTTTGCACTTTGATGCCATCCCTAATTGTCTGTACAAGTATGCTAGTGCGGCAGTACCCCAAGCGTACTTTGAAAATTGTGCCATGTCTTCGGTATACTGCAACCAAGAGGTGTTTACACGAGTACCACTTTTATCCGGAAACAAAGTGGTCCCAAACAGGTACAACACATAGGCTCGTGCTGCATACATCACCTTGTCCTCGTCTTCCGAACACATCAGGGGCATAAAAGTCTCCCTTAGCCATGCTAGTTTCACAGATCCTCCTCGTTGCCCTTGTAATGCTTCCTTGGCTTCTTCACTTGATCTACCCAAAAGATTCATCACATCCTCTGAAGCCTTCGGACTATGTTCACGAACAGACTGAACAGGAATACCATCAACTTTCAAACCGGTGATTTGGTGGACATCATCAAGAGTGATCGTCATTTCGCCAAAGGGCAAATGAAACGAATTAGTTTCTTCGTGCCACCTCTCAACAAAGGCTGAGATAAGGTTCTTGTTCGGATTCTTGTAAGTTCCACGTCTGATTTGGAGCATTCTCGGTCTTTTGAAGAACGTCTGAAATTGAAGCCAATCATAGTCATCATCAAACTTCCAAGCCATCAGTTTGGCCACATGACTGTGACACTTCAACACTTCTCTCTCATCTCCCAACCATATCGATTTAGCTACATGCCCTTGGAAGCTAGTGAGTAGCGGAGGTGAGGGTACCAATTGTCGAGGTGCAGCTCCTCCCTTATCGGTTGTTTGTTCACCATTTCCTCCCTCTTCATCTGACTCTTCATTTGCCTCCTCATCTGCCTCTTGGTCTCCCTCTTCGTCTCCTTGGTCGTCCTCTTCCTCCTCAACGACCTCATCTACTTGTTGCCTTTTTTTCCTGTTAGAAGCAGTAGGACGAACCCTACTACCACCCTCTGACATAAAAAAGGGACAATATGTCAATAATATAAACAAACAAACAAGTAGTGTCCGAAAATAATATATGAAAAACTACCTAGTGTTCGAAAATATTTCATGAACACATACCAAGTGTCCGAAAAAATTTCATGAACACATACCCAGTGTCCGAAAAAATTTCATGAACACATACTAAGTGTCCAAAAATAAAACATAACAATATACATAGTGTCCGAAATTTATTCTCGAACCTTAGCTGTTCGTCGAAAAAAAATTACATACATCTCTACATAATTCGAACAACCAGTCTCGAATCAACCAATTTCAACCTCAAACATTGTCATGAGTTCATTTTCGTCCTAACCCCTAACATTTTGACACATTCTACAAATGCCCATGCCCATGGAAGAGTTCATTGACTTCAAAGCCCTAAATTTCCTAAACAACCTAACAATCCCAACCCTACCAAAATTAAAATCAAATCGATTCACTCAACAAAAACAGTAAATATGTAATAACAACACAACAACACAATAATTCATGAAAATATATAACACAAACTAACCTCTACCCATTAAAAGCTAACTCGGTATCGAAAAAATGGTCCTTCTTCAACAAATCGCGAGAAAGCTTCTTCGTCTTCAAAAACAAATTTGTTAATCTGCTATCACGAAACAAACCTGCTTCTCGCCGACTGTCGCGTTCAAGCGTCCCTTGGGAGTTGAGGTGAGGAAGTTGAAGAGGGTTGAGGGAGGTTGAGAGCGTGAGTGGGTGTACCGAAACCTACAAGAGCAAATGAGTGGGAGGGAAAGTTTAAGAGCAAATAAGGGCACTTTAGGGTTTTCCATGTGGGTGTCCTCATCCCACGGTGTGTGTGTTTATCCAGTGGGTGTCCTCAATAGAACAGTATGTGTGTATAATCGTGGCCAATGGAAAAAGACAAGCTATGCCCAAACTTTTATTTAATTGGAGTGGTCAACACATGAATTAGTGAAGAAGAGAGGGGAATGGGCGCGGCTAAAAGCACCCGGATTTCCTATGAGTACACCCACCAAACATTTTTTTAATCTATTAGAACATGTGAAAAGACCCATATACCCCTAGGGTAAATTTTATGAAAAAAACGAAGATGAGTACACCCACCCATTCTATTCCACATAATTATCTCCCCCACCACCAAAACAACACCATTCTTCAACAAAAAAGCTCCAAAATTTCAACAAAAATAAACATGTTCGAAAATTTTTCCAGAACAAACATGTTAAAAAATAACAAGATGTTTGAAATTTTTTCCAGAACAAACACCAAATGTTCGAAATTTTTTCCAAAACAAACCCAATATGTTCGAAATTTTTTCCAAAACAAACTGAATATGTTCGAAAAAAATTCCAAAACAACTCAAATTTGTTCGAAAAAAAAGATCGAACAAGATGTTCGATTTTTTTTCCAAAACAAACACAGATTTTTCAAAAAAATTTCCAAAACAAATTCAATAGGTTCGAAAATAATTACCAAACTTCTAAAATACCCAAATTTTCCTAAAATTCCTAAATTTTTTTAAAAAACCCTAAATCAAAAAATAAAAAACTGGCCCTAAATTTGGCCGGCGACATGAACGGCGGCCGCTTCGCATGGAGGAGAGGCGACGACGGCCGCTTCGCACGGAGGAGGGGACGAGGGAGGAGGAGAGGGGTTGCACACACCTCCAGCGGCGGCGGCGAGCGCGCACAACTCCAGCGGCGACGGCGTTTGTAGGAGGAAGGGAAGGGGGCGCGACGACGCCCATGCGAAAGACGAGGGTTCGCGACGGCGGCCGCGTCGCTTGGAGGAGGGGCGACGGCGGCCGCGTCGCTTGGTCTTCTCTTCAAATGGAGGGGTCGCGGCGGCGGAATAAACTTCAAACGGAGGGGTGAGGAGGTGGGCCACGGCCGCCTGAGAGTGGGAGGAAGGGAGGACGCGGTTGAGAGAGAGAGAGGAGAGAAATTTGGTGGGTGTACCAAAATAAGAAAAAATTAGGGTTAAGAAGAAGAATGAGGGTATTTTGGAGTTTTCCACGTGGGTGTGCTCATCTGTTTTGTGGGTGTCCTCATCGCCTGGGTGTACTCATAGTATCCTCGGGTGCCTTTAGCCGCGTCCGAGGGGAATTGATTGTTTGTCTTAATGGGCTTAATTGCCTAGAGCCCATACCCTTTTTCACACACGACAATCACCATCTTGTAGCTTCCTCTTAATCTCTGTGTCATCTACATCAATCGAGGAATAGTTGACAGCTTCAAGTTAAATTCTCAATCGGAAATTTCAGGCCATACTCCTGTGAAGAAATCGAGTTGGTCGTGTCACTTGTTGAAGAGACCGGGTCACATGACCTGAGCACACCTTTGCTCTCGTCAATTGGCCGGGTGAGTCAACCTGGTCTGGTAACTCGACCTGGACACATCCATTGTCTATGTAAATAAGTCGGGTGAGTCTACCCGACCGGGTGACTCGACTTTGACACATCACACATCTATTGTCTACGTAAATAGGCTGGGTGGAACTTATTTTCGGGTTTCTTTTGTCAAATTTCACCATTTTGAGGGAATTAAGTTCAAAACCCGACCTAGGGCATTTTGTAACATATAAAATGGATTTCCTATCAGATTTTGCAAATAGTTCATGTTAGAGAGTGTTTTACACATAGTTTCACATAGTATTAGGTGTTCTTGATTCCATTTCCATTTTCATAGATAGATTAGATTAAATTAGTTTCTACTTTCAATTCTAGCAAGGATTATCATTGGGCTTTGTTGGTCCCTTAAAACGAGTATGATGGGGAGAAAGTTTAGAGGGGGTGGGGAGTGAATAGACTTTCTAACTTTAAAACTTTTTTTGTCAAGTGATCAGATGAGGTGACAGACTTAGTGAAATATTAAGTCGTCTGATGATTATAATATGATCTGATTTAGAGTGCGGGTCTAAAACAACAAGATATAACCAACCTATTGATTGTTTGTTAGCTGACCAGTTGGACAACTATCTAACACAGCTGTTGGTGCGGAATTGTGTAGGCCCTAAATGTTTAGACTCGTGAGTTAAATGAAAACTTTTTCAAAGTGTGACTTATAAATCAATGAATGAGCTATCAGCTGACTTGATATGAGCTGATGATGGATAAAGTAACTTGTGAAATTTTGACTCTGAAGATATGTTTTTTTATCAATTATATTTATGGTAGTTTATAATCAGATGATAAGAAAATATATGGAAAGAAATGTAAAAACACACAAGTATTTATAGAGGTTCGGATCCTAGACCTACGTCCTCTCACATAGCCCAGCTGTGAAGTTTAATTCCTTTCACTAGGAAAATTTGCTACTTTAACGTCCCAAGAGAAGACGTGAGCTCGATACACTTCCAAAGTGCAGTAGGCTCCACTTGTTATTGTAAGAAGAAGTACTTTTACAATCAGTGTAGTTATAAACTACAAACTTAAATTCTAGTGTTTTAAGGTAGAAAGGTTTGGTTTATATATTTACCAACTAGTGAGATGAACAACAAGTTCTATCAACACTTTTCTAAGCTTAGGATATGAATGTGATTCAGGCTTAGATAGGAAACTTAGAGCTATAAGATTATAAGAATTGAATGCTGGCTCTAAAGAACTCGAAGTGATTCAGTAGACTGTAGATGAACTTTGCTCGTCTGATAGTGGGAGTTCTTGCGTATAGTTTTCGTGATTATCACAATGGATAATGTCTTGTATTTATAAATGACTTGAGCTGGGAACTAGCCGTTGCAACAAATCTTCTAAGCATGACCATGATCTTTGTCGATTCAATCATTCATACTTGTTCATGTATTTTTTTTTTAAAAAAGGAACGTATTTAATAAAGGGATGTGCATTAAATGTAGTTGTACGAACATGACAACCCTAGTCTTGGTCAACTCAATATCTGTGTTGACATCTTCTCATTAGTCCACGTCAACTGAGTTAGTTAGACTATCAGTCTTGTCTTCAGATGAGTTTGTCAGATGAGATCCGACATTCTCTTTGTCTGTTTAAGGTTGTTGCCTTCTCTTTAATGCATACTGGCATATGATCCATCAGATGAGTAGTTCATTTGAAGTGTTAGGCTTGCCAAGATCTTCTAAGACTTGAAGTTTATATCAACTGGCATATTCTTCTCGTCTGCTTGCATGATGTTACTATCAACTGACATGGGTATATAAGGACCTTGTCATCTGATTTCACTAATGGACTTTATATTCAAGGTCTCTAGTCTTCAGACTTCTACTCTTCTCATCTTGAGCAAACGCGTGTTGTTCCAGATGTGGTATCAGCTGATATACATACCGCTAATTCCACACGACTAAGACTTAGATAAATAAACCTTATGAAAATCACTTGCCATCTGCTCTTAAGATCAACCTATCTTTCCTTGTGCTCAAGATCGGTGAATTGATCAATATAATTGTCTTCAAGGAAAGCTTTGACAACTTTCTTCTTCTTCTTTGCATTTTGCCTCTTAGTGTAGGCTCTTAAGATCAACCTATCCTTTTTCTTTGTCTCAGAAGAATATCCTGAGCTGATAAAGCTTTCTTTTGAATTGAAGTCGGCTCGTCTGATGCTTCTTTCTTATCAACTACTTTCGGAATTGATGGAAAAGCTAGTGTATCTTGCTTCTCTTTGGCTTCTGTCTTAGTAAGTATAGATTTCTCTAACTTTGCTAATTTAGAGTTAGACAAGTTGAGCGTGGAAGTAGATGATGGGTCTTGTGTTGTCCCCCCTTGGTTGATGAGGGTCTTGATTTGCTCCTCAGATGCTGCTAATCTCCAAGCCAACTCAGCTTGAGCCTCTTCTAATTTCTTCATCTCCTCTGATAACTTAGCTCTTACTTCCTCTTTCCCCTTTTTGGCATCATCAAGACGGGCAGAGAATGTATCAGAAAGCTTAGCAAGTTTTGTGTTGAGGGTTGACCTGAAATTAAACAGCACAGAAGTATTCAACTTGAATCTGTTGTGCAGTGGATATTGCTACGTCCTTAGCAATTTGAGCAATATCTGGAACAGAGGATGCAACTAATAACTTATTACTCAGCTGAGTGATAAGTGTTATCAAATCAGCTTCTTTAGCTTCTATCCTTGTGTTTGCTGCACTAAGCTGTTGATGAAGAGTCCTTAATTCTGCATATCACCTAGCTCCAAATCTCTTCTAAAAAAGGAGGTCGAGACATTGCCTCTTGCAGCAGTCAATCTACATTCTATAATAAATTGTGGAGCCTGAAAATCCCTCATAGCACAAGGCACTTCGTTTGATGTGCGTGCAATAATGCCCTCCCATCATCGAACAACCTGGCTAAACGGGGTATGTATGCTATTGAAGAATGTCCTATATGTGGTTGAAAGCTAATAAATAATAATTAATTAATATTATTTATTTATTTATTTAATCCACACATGGAAGTGGATAATTGGAGGAGCGGTTATTTAGATAACCTCCTACATAAGAAAATCCAACGGGATTTTCCAATAACGATTTACGCGCAGAGAGAATTCCATTCTCTTCTCCACTCTTTAGACAGAAACAGAAAACAGAGATTTCTGATTATTCTGTAGAATACGCTCACACACACTTATACATGGAGGGCACTTAGATTGTGGATATGAGAAGTTTTTCGTGAATCAATTCATGTGATCGTGTTCTGACTATGAGGATCACGGTACGTATGTGGAATTCAACCGGGTTCAAGATATATTCCGCTGCATTGATCGAGAATTACAGGTTGGTAATTCTAATTCTGATTTCTCGATTAATTAATTCCAACATTGGTATCAGAGCAAATGAGTTGGATTCTCGTACGTAACAATGTGAATTTCTCGTATTTAAATGCATGCCTGTAATTATAGTTGATTATGCACGGCATAAATGAAGAATTTGTAAAAATTTCAGAATTTTGATTTTTTCAAACGGTGGAATTAGTGGCTGGATTTTTTACTGTATATGCGTAGTATAGTGTAGATGATATATGGAAAGTTTCAGATTTTTCGGCCTTACCGTTTGGGAGAAAGAAATTGGTCTTTGGAAATTTACAGAAACTTTGACTGGAAATTACGAATGATATATAGGGAATCGTGATTAATTCTTATTACTGGGTTGAAGTATGTTGAATGATAATTCCATCGATATAAAGTTTGTTAATTTTGGTCAAGAAACGAGTGAGATATGGTTTTTTGAAAAATTCACGTTTTTTGGGTAATTCTGAAAAGTTTCAGAAACTTTGTGGGTGGCTGAATGAGAACTAGATATTCTCTAAGGACCATTCTGCAATTAGTACATGTGCGCTCTTTTAAACTTGTTTCGACTCGTTATAACTCCGTTTTTAATTCCGAAAATTGCTATGAACTCCGTTTTTCGTGTAGATTCTTAATTTTTATAGTATGAAGGTATTTGAACAAAGAAAAGTTTAACTACTTATTTATCTATAAGAATGAGAACCTTGGTTGGACTTATTTCACTTGTGAATTGGCTATACGCGTTGAATTAAATTTCTTTGCGTAATTATGGGCTTGAAATTCATGTGTTCGAGTTTGTAAACATTAAATAAGTTTTAATGGTTGCTCGTTTTATAGGTATGACTCGAAAATAATTAGAACATTTAATGTTCAATAAATTCGAGATAAATGAGTTAAGCTCCATAATTTTAAGAATTACATGATTAAGAGCTAGAATTTTTTTTTTGGAACTTTCCGTTACTTGATGGAGATTTATTGTTTATCGCTCTTATATTATCACATAAGAATATTCCGATTGAATAGCTCATGATTTAATTGGAGTTGAAACTTGAGCTAAGATAATTTCAAGAGAACTTATTGTAGTTTTTTTAGATGAAATGTGTCGATTGGAAAGTGATCATTTTATGAAAATTAATTGACATGATTGGGTAAAAAGATACTAGTAAACTAGTCGTTGGAATGACTTGTTTAAGTGATAAAAATGATTTTGGGTATCCGACGTTCTTAGCTTGAGAAGTTCGAGCAACATTCGGATAGAGAACCCTAATCTGTAATTTTCCCCCCTATTTTTCATAATATTGGTACTAAAGTAGTACCAAAAGAGTGCATAAAATACATTGAAGGTTATCCGAAATCTTCAAGTTAACTGTCTGATAGTGTGGCTGAAACGAGATCTTTCTGAAATAACCATTGTAGTTTGTTTATTAGTCTTTCAGTAGTTTTTTTATTACCTTATCTACTTTGGGTTGTTTTAACTTATGACATGATTGTGCTTTATTGTGTTTATGTTAATAAATGTTTAAGCATGCAGATTCATGTTGTTGAGTGGGAGTTTTAGCTAATATTTGAATTAAATGCTAAAACTAATTTTGTTTATGTTTTGGAGCTGAATCTGTTAAATGCGGATACTTAGTGAGATTGATGATTAATAGCTCTAAGTTATTTTTCGATATCAAATTTTGTATCAGATTTTTCAGATGTCAGTTAGCTTAACATTGAACATAATGATGCATAAATTAACATTAACTTGTTGAATCACTTCGATTAAAAACCAGACAAACGCAATGATCGCCGAGTTAATTAGATAAAACCTCAAAGGCGATAATAATGACACATGGTGTCATAATTAATTTTTAATGTTCTTGGAAGAACATGATTCATTGGATACTATCAACCATATTATGGATGATCCTGAAGTTAGGATGGAGACTCAGATTATTAAGGGTCAAGAGACTTACCATAATTGAAAGGTATTCACATAACTTGTGAAATACTGGTAAACTCGGTCATTGACGACATGATCTATAATTGTGAACAACACCGTACTGCCTATGATATTTGGGAATATTTGAAGGAGAAGTATGGTGATACTTCAGTTTTTTTTAGAAACATCAAATTCGGGATCGAATCCGATCACTTCGTGAAAATTGAGAACACTTGAGGGTCATTACAATATTTGATGAAAGTATTGAGACTTTCACTTAGACAACTCAAAACATTGAGTTATACGATGAATGACTTGAAGTTGATTAAGTCTATATCTTAAGTTCTCATTTCTGAATCCAGTTCTAAACATAAGAGATACTGGAGAGAAAAGACATAGCTAGTAGCCTAAGATTGGGCACACTACTATAAATATAGATATCAATCTTATTGCTAAGAAGAATAAGGATAAGAAATATGCTAAACTGAAAATGGATAAGAGTGAGATGACATGCAACCGAAGTAAAAGGCGTGGTCATTATACTCGTTAATATCCTGAGTTCACGATGGACAAGGTAGTTCGTTCTGATATTTGGTTGTGGCATAAATGTTTTTAGTACTGTATTTCCGTCTGAATCTTATGAATGAGGATTATAGACACAGAAATGACAGGTCATTGACTAAAGACATATGAGCATTTGTAAATCTCTGTCTATTCCAAGACAAACGAGATTGAATTGTGTAGGAAACCGAGCTCGAGTTAAAGTCTACAGGCTTATAAACCTTGAGATTGACAAAGGTCAATGTTTCATAATGCATGATGTATAGTTTGCTCTAAAGATCACTCAGGATCTCACCTCCATATTTGTTCTTCTATGATTGAGATGTGATTTATTATTTTTTTTAGATGGTTGTGAATAGTATAAATGATGTAGATTATGGTACTGAACATTTATATGACTTTGGTTTGTATGAGAACAACAACTAGTTTTATGAAGTGAGTTCATAGTTACTAAAGGTTTGTTCCTCTGGCAGTGCTTGAGTTATTGATGAAATTCGGTATGCTAGATTAGGTCATGTTGTGCAAGATTATGAGAACTGACTTGTGAAAGAAGGACTACGGTGTTTGTCTTTATAAGTTGAGTTTTTAACACGTTGATATTGTCTTGCTCATAAGTGACTGAAAAACCATTTGATTATTGTTAATTCTTCATTGCATATATTTCGTTATGATAAATGTGATTTTGTAAATGTCAAATAACATGGAGCTGGTTGTTTTAACTTCTTACGTCGATAATTTTTCACGTGTTGGACTTGTGCATACAATTTCTCAAAGTCTAGGCATTTGGATTGCTTTAGACATTACCTTATAGAGGTTGAGAATAAAAGACACAACTTTAAAGGTTTTAAGAACCTATAGAACGTGAATGTTTATCCAACAGTTCAAGGAACTGTATAATGAAAATGACATAAACCGACAATTATCAAAACTTTATATTATTGCACAAGGATGTGACTGTAAGAAGGAGTACACGTTGTTGGATATGGTAAGATCCATGATGGCAAAACTTTAACTATCACCTTTGGGAGATGAGTTGTTAATAATTGCCAGCGTTTTTTTTTTTTTTTTTTTTTTTTTTGTGAATAAAGTAATTCATAGATATTTACTTCAACTCCATTAGAACTTTGAACGAGTGAAATACCTGTTCTTGAGTAATTTTTTGTATCTGAAAATCCGGAACTTATATACTTGATTCTTCGAGTCAGTATGAAAAGTTGGGTTTGAGGGTTTAGAAACGTATCTTCATAAGGATATTGTGCTAAATCTAAACGATACATGTTGATCGAAGATCGAGGAGTTGGGAGTGTGACATGAGATAGAATCACATAATACCATTTTTCTGAGAATTTCCTAGTATTGGAAGCATATTGGTATGTTAAACCATTTTTGTGATTGATATAATCACTCTCTATCAGATCCAAGTGGGAGTGATTTACTTAATGTGATATTTGATAGAAGTTTACCCATTTAAGATCGGATGGATCTTGATGAGAGTAATTATCTAGAGAAGATGTCACAGAGTTTCAATCTGAAACTTTTAGGAAACTTGTGTCTAAGAGACATCATGATATTGAAGGACATGCCTTCTATGTATCTTCAGAAAATAAGATACGTTTTAGTGAATGAGGAAGAACCTACAAACGTTTCAGAGGTTCTAGCTCGTTCTACAAGAGACTAATGAAAGAAAGCAATGGAAGAAACGACAGAGTCGATAAGGTCAAACCAAGTTTGGAAACTTGTCAATCTTTCATCGAGACACAAATCAATTGAGAATAAATGGTTTCTCAATCAACTAAAAGATAGACTGATGGGTCAATAGTAGACTAAATGGTAGAAAAATTCACTTGGTAGAAAATAATTATACTCAGATGTGGGTATATAAACTTTTTTCAACTATTGTGAAATTTGGGTTGGTCTGCTATGGACTCGAGTGCATGTTGTGCACCCTAGTCCATGTTGCACTTTTTGGTAAATGGTGTTGCACTTTTCAATTATTAAACTGTATAATAAATATTTTTAGTAATAATTGAAAAGTGTAACACCATTTACCAAAAGTGTAAGTCAGTAAACTGAAAAGTGCACGTGGACTAGGGTGCACAGCATGCACTCGAGTGCATATTAGACTTTACCGTGAAATTTACCTTGATTCGTCTACTTCTGTCTAGATTTAGAATTATATTAGAATGGACGTTTAAACTATGTTTTCTCAGTGGAGAATTGGAAGGAGAAATCCACATGTTGAAAAAGGTGGGATTCATTCTTCAAAGAAGAGGATAATGTTTGTGAATTGATGAGATCGATTTACGAACTTAAACAATCCTCAAGATAGTGGTACTTGAGACTTCATTGAATGATTGTCTCATGTAACTTTGTGATGATAGACAAAGACCACTGTGCTTACGTTAAACGGTCCTAAGCAGTTTTGTAATTCTATCCTATGTATGTTGATACGATGTTAGCTGGAAAACGATAATGAGTATGTTTGGTGGAAATATTCATAGAGATAGTTCAAGGAAGTTACTTGGGTTGTCTCAAGAGACATATAAAGAGACTTCTAGAACATAATCAAAATGGATGCATGAAAGCCTGTTGATACTCTTGTTGTAAAAGACGAGTTATTAAACTATTATAAGTGTTCGAAGACTCAAAGATGAAATGTTAGTAGTACTATATGCGAATGTAATTGAAAGTCTGATGTATGCTAATATGAGTGAACATCCAGACGTATGATGAGCTGTTGGTTTGGTTAGTAGATATCAATTCAATTCAGAATAGACACTGGTGACAGTGTAAGGGATTGTATTTTTTTTTTTTTTTATGGAAGTTAAATACCCATCCCTTTTTCCCCCTCCCCATGACTCGAACCCAGGAGCTAAGGCCTAGGTAGTGGTGCTCTAACCACTTGAGCTATCCCACTTTGTCAGTGTAAGGGATTGTAAGATATCAAAAATGTACTACAAATTAATTTGAACCTGAAAGGGTATATATACATGTACTATCCACTGTGCAAGTAGAGTTTGTGGCAAGTGCATCTGTAAGTACGAGGAATAGTTTGGGTAAGAAATTTATTGAAACTTTAGAAAAAAGTAAGCAGTTACATTAGGAGTTGTAACGATTCATTGTAGAATTAAACGCTTTAGTGGGAGTTGTAGCAATTCATTGTGGAATCAAACACTCTAGTGGGAGTTGTACCGATTCATTATTGAATCAAACACTCTAGTGGGAGTTATACCGATTCATTGTTGAATTAAACACTCTAGTGGGAGACGTAGCAATTCATTGTGGAATCGAACACTCTAGTGGGAGTTGTACCGATTTATTGTTGAATCAAACACTCTAGTGGAAGATGTAACGATTCACTGTGGAATCAAAGACTCTAGAGGAAGAGTTGTAGCGATTCACTATGGAATTGAACACTCCAGTGGAAGTTGTGACGATTCATTGTTGAATCAAACACTCTAGTGGAAGCTGTAACGATTCACTGTGGAATCAAACACTCTAGTGGGAGAGTTGTAACGATTTACGCTACCTTGGTGATGCAGGCGGATGCACGATACACACGTAAATCCGTTGATTCTACGAATATCCGGAATATACGTAAACGAGATTAAAAGTGATAATCCATTGATTCAAAATGAATACTGGAAGAACACAAATAAAACACGTCAAAAGGGATAAAACCCAATATTTTTCTATTCAATCAACCCCCCTTACAATGTTCTTGAGACTCCTATTTATAATACATAAACTAGGGTTTTAGGCGTGTAAGCCCTAAAAGCCCGGCCCACTAATAATTAATCAAAACATAAACAAAGCTCTAACACTATATAAAATATAAATAATACTAAATAATTAAAATACAATCTTATCTCCATCACTTGGGAGTTGTAACGATTCATTGTAGAATTAAACGCTCTAGTGGGAGCTGTAGCAATTCATTGTGGAATCAAATACTCTAGTGGGAGTTATACCGATTCATTGTTGAATCAAACACTCTAGTGGAAGCTGTAACGATTCACTGTGGAATCTAACACTCTAGTGGGAGAGTTGTAACGATTTACACTACATTGGGAGTTGTAATGATTCACACTCCAGTGGGAGTTGTGGTGATTTACTATAGAATCAAACACTTCAGTGGGAGTTGTAGTGAGTCATTGTAGTAATCAAAGTAGTTAAAGCTTACACTCGAGATTCTGGGTTTCATGAAAAACCAAACAAATTATATACAAAATTTTTGACTTTGTGAAAACTTTAAAAGAAGAAAAGGTGATTCTTAAATGCATGACTACTCACTTGATGTTTGCAGATCCTCTTGTCAAACATATTCCTGAGAGATGTTTTGACATATAGGGTACGTTTGGTTTCCTGGATTACACTGGTTTAATTGTTTTATCTCACTTAGTGAGTAGTTTGGTTTACCTGTTTAGAGCCCGAGAAAGACAATAGGCCCGAATCTGTTTTGCCTTTAATCCCTCATTCACGTGATTTTCTGTCCGGGGAAAGGGGGTGAGATAAAAATTCTTGAAATAGTCTCATTAATTTACACTGATCTATGTAAATTGACTATTCTGTCCTCCAATCTTTGTAAATCTGACGGTCCTACCCTGAACTATAGCTCTATTTACATGATGCCACATGTATATATAAAAAACCTAAACTTGTCGTAGTCATCTTCTTCAACCCGCTTCCTTCTGCAATTATCTCCCTCCCGTTGCCAGAGCAAGATCGGCTAAAATATAAGAACAAGTATCATTTATTTTTCTCTTCCGCCCCATTCTTTCCTTTCTTGATTTTTGTCTAAATAAAACTTCTTGCAGATTTGCAATTCAAGATGGAGAAAGAGGAAATAGTTATTGTATTTTCCAGTGTTTGCATAATAGAAGTGTACTTATTAGACTAAATGAATTAAACCAGTAGAATAAATAAGATTGAATTTTGTAGTTAATTTGTCTGCTTTTGCTGATTTTTTTCCTAGTTCTTCTCTGGTAAATTTGGAAAGCAACACTCAATTGTTACCTTTTATTGCCTTTAAAATATGGATCAAAACTGAATAATTGAATTTTAGGATTTTTTTTATTCGCATTCTTCACGGTTTCAGGTGTTGCTTATGAAAGTTTTGAGAATTTTTTTGGGGAAGAAAGTTCCGTGAAGAAGGGTTTGGTTTGTCCTAAAACCATATCAAATTCTATTCTAAGGTAGGATTTATTGAGAATAGAAAAAAGCAGTAACATATTTTAAAGGGCATTTTTGTCATTTTGATACTAAAATATAATCTCATCCAACAATTCAAACTACTTAAATATAAATTATCCTATAAATTTGAAAATTAATCCAATAATCCAAACATACAAATTTTTTCAAATTTTTAAACTATGAACAGTGCAATCTTACCTAATCCTATCACAATATATCCATCTCGTCTATCAAACCAAACTAGCCCATAAGGTCTTGGGTTTGTGTGGATTTGAACATAATGCTTTGTAGTTGTTAATGTTGTTGAACATTTATGTATGGGTTGGTCTGCTATGAATTCGAGTGCATGCTGTGCACCCTAGTCCATGTGCACTTTTCAGTTTACTGACTTACACTTTTTAGTAAATGAGTAATAATTGAAAAGTGCAACCACATTACCAAAAAGTGTAAGTCAATAAACTGAAAAGTGCACATTGACTAGGGTGCACAGCATGCACTCGAGTGCATACTAGACTTTACCTTTATGTATTGTGAATTATATGATGTTTCATATAATAGTATGTCGACAAGTAAACATTGGCTCACTCATACGATCAATCGCCTCTGACATCGAGACATGTGCAGAGATGAGATTATTTAGAAATAATCATAATAGATTTTACCACAAATCTATTTAACTTGTTACAAAGCTAAATCAACGGATTTTCTGGACTATAGTGGGAGGAAATTTAAGTTAAGTGTCGAGAATACACTTGAACTGTGATTTATACGATATCAAATAAAAGAATGACATACACTTCCATTTTGGGAAGTTAAGATATCGTGACATGTGTTTCATACCACATGTGCTAAGATGACCATAAGGAAATGAGAAAGATATCCCTATTTTCTCATTGTATGAGGCCTTGAGGGTTAAGAAATCCTCTAACAAATACCCTTAAGACTTTTTACTGTATTCTTAAGTCTTCATTGTAGTGTTGCTACTTTAGCATGTTATCAATATCTATAAGTTATATGGCAATGCGGTGCATGTCTAGGAAAGCAGCTGTAGTGGGAGTCTGGAGATATTAGTGTAAAAGGAAGGACGTCTTTATTAATATGTTCTATTGTGATTCATTGACCGGTCAATCAAGTTCGGAACTTGATTATGAATACATAGATTTGATAAAAGGTTGAATATGCTCTTATGTTCAAGGGATTGAAAGAGATATGTCAACTAATGTTATATTGAAAGAGTTCTGGGGTATAACGAGTTTTGAAATCTTCATATAAAACTGGTTGAGTTGCTATATATCCTTAACAAGTGTATAGCGTGAAAACTCATATTCTCGAGGGTCACACGATCTATTTGCCTGTATGAAAATGTGTTGTGTGATGGTATATATAAGTGAAGTAAAGGAGTGTAAGACTCAAACTTCATGTGTGAGTGAGAGATGAAAGCTAATAAATAATAATTAATTAATATTATTTATTTATTTAATCCACACATGGAAGTGGATAATTGGAGGAGCAGTTATTTACATAACCTCCTACATAAGAAAATCCAACGGGATTTTCCAATAACGATTTACGCAGAGAGAATTTCATTCTCTTCTCCACTCCTTAGACAGAAACAGAAAACAGAGATTTCTGAGTATTCTGTAGAATACGCTCACACACACTTATACATGGAGGCCACTTAGATTGTGGATATGAGAAGTTGTTCGTGAATCAATTCATGTGATCGTGTTCTGACTACGAGGATCACGGTACGTATGTGGAATTCAACCGGGTTCAAGATATATTCCGCTGCATTGAGAATTACAGGTTGGTAATTCTAATTCTGATTTCTCGATTAATTAATTCCAACAGTGGTGAAGAGTTAGAAACGACGACACACATTCTACTTCACTACCCGAATGTTATCCATACATGGGGGTGGTCGCCCATCCACCTTGATTTCCAGGATATCCATTCAAAGAGTTTTAAGAAGGTCCTCAGAGAGGTGGTGGAGAAGCTGCCCATGGAAGGGGTCACTGTCATTGCGGTCACTACCTTTAACATTTGGGCCAGTCGTAACAAATTCATATTCGAAAAACAACAGCCGAAACTGTTGTATCAAACATCCCGAGCTACGACAATTATCCATGATTTGCTTGCATCCTCACAAAGAATTCGTAACCGGAAGGACAAGCAACTAAAGATCACAAAGTGGCAGCACCCACCACTCGGACAAAAAAACTCAACACTGATGCTGCAATGTTTCGCGATCGATCGACCGACTTTGGATTTGTGGTCAGAAATGATTCAGGTGAAGTTTTGGCATTCGGTTGGTGTAGAGTTGCAGCAATGGGAGATAATATTCTTCTTGAAGCCCTTGCACTTCGCTTTGCCCTCCTACGGTCAGCAGAATGTGGTATGCAGAATATGAACATTGAATCAGACTCTGAAACATTGATTTGTGCCCTCAACTCCGACGTAGAAGCAGACCAACATGTCATGATGACCACAAGGGATATCTGGAAGCTAGCCGGAGACTTGTATATCCTCTCTTCCACTTTTACAAAACGTGAATCGAGCAAGGTGTCACATCATATGGCCCATATAGGGAAAACAATAGGTTGGGAGGTAATTTGGATTGAGGAAGTTTCGAATTATTATATTTCTTTTATCATCGATGATGTAAGCAGAGGCAGATTTAGTATGTGTTTACCCCCACAATGATTTTTTTTTTTTTTAATTTTAGGTTAAAAAAAATTAATTTTGCTCCCATCACAATTTAAGTTGCATCAAATTGTATTACTTTTATTATTAAATACTTCATCCATTCCGATGAAAGATAATCAAATTTTTTTTTTCGTTCGTCCCAATAAAAATTATCAATTCTTGTTTTGACAAACAACTATCTCTCACATTTCAATATATTTTTCTCTCTTTCAATGATCAAAGATAATGGTTAGCTTTTACCGAAACAAAGAAAGTAGTATTTTACTTAATATCTTTTGTACCCCAAATGATAATCCTGAATCCGCCACTAAATATAAGACGAGAGCCTACCATTTCCACTCAAATGAAATTTTGATTTCCCGTATAAAAAATATATATATATATATATGAATTTTTTTTACTTTAAACACTAGTTTTTTCTCCAAAGTTGTAAACTCTACATACTACTTTTTTTTTTTTTTAAATCATATGATACGTCGGAGACTCGGAGCTCCCAATATTTCGAAGCATGAGCTCCCAAACTTGATAGAATCTCCGCGCTTTTACCCCCATTTCTCCGTCGCATCATCTGAACCAACTGTTTTTCAAACGTCAAAGATACTCACAGCCATTTCCGAATAGATTGATCATTCCTAATTTCATGGGTGACTCGGAATCAAGGTTCGTAGACATTTTTATATTATTTCTTTCACAGTTAGTAGTAATTTTGGATTCCAATGATCGATAGCTGCTCGTTTCTATTGCGCATTATATATTTACTAGTTCCAGAAATTGCTTTATTTTGATCCTCTAGTCTTTTCTTCTCTGCTTCAAGTGAAATAGTTTCGAGTCCCAGAAAATAGGAAATTAAGTGCTTGTAATTTTGTGACAGTTTCACCCGAATAAGTGTTATTGGTGATAATTTCTTTCAGCGATTCAGTTTTAGCTCAATTTGATTGTACTGAGGATGGTGGAGCTTCATGGGCTTTTAGTCAGAAATATGCGGAGATTATTGTAGTTCGTCACGGTGAAACGGAATGGAATGCTGATCGCAGAATTCAGGTTTAATCGATTTCATTTTCTCTGCAGAAATTTTGGGAGAAAAGATAAAGCAAAGTAACTGCAGTTCGTTAAAATTGCTCCTGTTGTTGAGCTTGGATTTTAATTCATGGAAACATTGTAAATTAGACATCAATCTTTAGGATTTATAATGTTTAGTCAATTCACATTCTAGAGAAAATTGATTGAGAAAGTATATTATAAAGAAATGCAGATGTTACTTGATAGTAAATTAGTAATTATAATCTAATTCCAATTAATATCCATGCTCCCCTATTGTACAATGTATTTCCTCCTATGGATGCAGTTGCAAGTAATCCCACTGATTTTTTGGTTATTATTTTATCTTTCTGCGTTGTATAGGGGCACCTGGATGTGGACCTGAATGATGTTGGGAGACAGCAAGCAGTTGCAGTATGTGTGATTCTGTAATTTATGATGTAATTACTAATATTTTAGGCATCAAGTGTGATTAGAACTTGGCTTAATTGTGGCTAAACTCACGACCTATGTGTTAATTACAATTTAATCTAGACAATTGGATAATAGCAAATCAAACACCAATTATACAATTGAATTTCCAGTGCAGACTACCTTTTGCCCGATTCAGACGTTATTAGGCCCTAAATCACAGTATAGAGCCTAATAATGTCGGACTCGGGCAAGAGAGGGGCTGCCCAGAAGTTTCAATTGCAAAAAGTTTTTAAATTGGTGTTTGATTTATCCAATTTGCAATTAACGCAAAGGTTGTGATTTTAGCTGCAATTGAGCATTAGATTGCACTTACTCATCAAATGTGGCTAACTGAATATGTTATTACTCGCTTAAGGTGGCTAACCGGCTTTCACGGGAGCCTAAAATCTCTGCAGTATATTCATCTGACCTAAAACGAGCATTTGACACTGCTGATATAATAGCAAAAAGATGTGGGGTACTTGAGGTATGTATCTAGAATCAACTTTATCTTTGAATTCCACTTCTCTTATCTATTTTTACTAAGTATGTATCTAGTATCAAGTTTAATCTCGCTCAGTTGCCCTTTTCTATGTCGTACTCAAGAGTTTCATGATGATTTTTACTAAAGAGAGTTTTTATTATTTATGGTACACACTTGTCAGTCGTGGAAGACTGACATTTTAATGAGAGACAGCAAATATTTTATATTCTCACGCATTGTCATATGCTGCTTTAATATGTGGCTGATGTTAAGATTAATGGGGATCCTGAATAACCTTTGCTTCTCAACAGGTTACTAAAGATCTGGGCTTGCGAGAAAGACATCTTGGGGACCTCCAAGGCCATGTCTTACGCGAAGCTGCAAAGATTAATCCCTTGGCTCATAAAGCATTTTTATCTAAACGAGATGATATAGAAATTCCAGTATGTGTTCTATCTCTCTCTCTCTCTCTGAAACATACTCACAAACACATACAGAACACTGCTGGTTCTCTCTGTATTGCCCATGTATGACTCATGCATTGAGAAACTTTGAAACCAACATGTCCATAAAACTACTTGAAGATGTATGTCTGATACTCCCTCCATTCCTAATTATTTGTCTGATTGTATCCAAAATGGTGTTCCTAATTATTTGTCACTTTGCTAATATCATCAAGTAGTGATAAATAAGGTTATAATAGTCTTTTGATATCCGAATTAGTAATAAAATTAGATAGATAATTAGGAACAAAAGGAGTATTTGTTGTATTTTCCAATCTCCCTTCCCCCAAATAATCCTACTTGAGTGCATATTAAAGGTCTCCCGTCTCCATCTATTTTTTGTGAGTTTCATTTGTATAACAAGTTCCAGTGAGCTCCTTTATTTGGATTTTATTACCATTGCAAATGTAGGGAACCCCTTGGTTTGCATTTGATTCATGCTAATTGTTATGATAATATAAAATTGTTGGACAGCTTAAGTAATAAGTAGCCAAAATTCACTACCATTTCAAACCTTAGAAGTAAATTAGTGAAGAACTGGCCCTGCAGCCAGGTCGCTGTAGTTAATATTATGCCTGCTCTGGTCAGAAAATCTAGCTAAGACTGTGTTAGTGGTGATTATGATCTGGTCTCCCAATGATATTAGTCAATTAGAAGTGAATGGTAAAACCTGGCAGCTGGTCTTCTAATTATTGTATAATTCCGAGACACTGGGACTGTACTTGGTTGGTCTCATCATTTTGGAGAATTAATTTTGTCAGGAGAAAAAAAATGAGAAGATTTTTTTTTAATTTTATGAAATGAGAGTATTTTGATGAGTTTCTTCCGGAGAAAGAGTGTAATGATCATACTTGATGTGGCATTGTTTATTATATGATATTGTGTTTAATTTGGTTGTTGATTTGTCATTTATGAAAAGATCTTTAGTAACATGCACAGACGTACAATATAATGATGTATACATTTATAATTTTCATACACACGCGACTTCCAAAACCAATGCATAAAGTTTAAACTTTGAAAGGGATATATATATATATATATATATATATATATATATTTATACATGCATTTTCTTCACCATGTCTCTGCGAGTACATAATATGTTTCTCCATGCAGTTTTACATCAAATTCTTCAACTAGATACCTACATTTTACAAACAAATTCTTTATTCTTCACCATGTGTCTGAGAGTATATAATATGTTTATTCATGCAGTTTTACACCAAATCCCTGAACTAGAAACCTATATATAACAAACAAATTCTTTATGAAACCATAATCCTTTGGAAGTAGAATCTTAAGATTTAGTTAGAAATTGTAGAATCGTCTATTATTTGTTTTCAAACACTCCCCCACATAATAAATTTTGGATTCCACCAAGGATAATTCTACTGTGTGCCATATGTGGGAATGCATCAGACGATCACTTCAAAACAAGATGTTGGCTTGCTTTCATAAAATATGTATCCAATGATGTTATTTACATATAGTTATATTAGCATTAGTATATAAAAATTGAGAACAGTGTGCTGTTCAATGTAAACTCTGTTCAAGGCTGGTCCTACTAATATTTTGGCCTGAGTCAAACTTTGAAATTTGCCCCCCTTCTCCGTCATTTCTTATTCTATACAGACTCGAAGATAATTGATGGTGAACGGGTGATCTTGTGATGACTAGACCTTTGAAGTTGAGACTCGAAAGAAGAAATCAAATTGAAAAACTCTTTGAAAACAAGAAGAAAAATATTTTACTCAATCACTCTCTCACTAAGCTTTTTCTCTTTCTAATTCTTTTTTGTCCATCTCATTTTTCTCCCTCTTTTTTCCTTCCCCTATTTGTTTAATGTTTTCAGCGGCTGCTTCTGTTCTAGGTTTCACATCTAATAGGATTCCAACGTGGGAGAGTGACATACACTAATTAATGAATCAATTTACTAGAACACAATTTTAGTTTATATTTCATTTATTTATATATACGAGGTATAAAAAAAATGGCCCCTAAAATTTGTAAAATTTATGGGCCCGAATTGAAAAATTAGGTGGCTTCATAGAAAGACCAGCCCTGCATCTGTTTGAATATGTGTTTTATAGCTACCACAACTTATGCAGGGTGGTGGAGAGAGTTTTAAACAACTATGTGAGCGTTGCACATTGGCTTTGGACAGGATCGCGAAGAAGCATAAAGGTGCATGTTTTTTAATTTGAAATGATTAAAAAAAAGCTGAAGAAATCATCCTAATGTTGAGTGTGATGCAGGGGAGAGAGTGGTTGTAGTCTCACACGGGGGTACCATCAGGGCTTTTCATAAACGGGCTTCTCCACATGACCGTTCCTTCAAGAGGATTCTAAATACTGCAATCAGTGTGTTTCATGTGTCCGATAAAGATGAATGGAGTATTAAATCATGGAACGATGTGAGTCACCTCAACCAGACTGGATTTCTCGACTCTGGATTTGGCGGGGACAGAAACTCCGGCTAGTCCCGTTTCTTGAGTGCTTGTAATGATGAATGCAATTTAAAAAGTAAGAAGTTTTCAACTAGAAAGATAAACCAGTTTCTTATTCATATTTGGAGGGAGTTCATGCATATTAATTATCATGCTAGTTTGTTTTACCACCACTTTGCTGTTTAAAATAAATCTCCATAATCCATTTCTGGTTGCGTTGTGGCTCGAGGAGAATAGTGTCTGATAGCACCAAGTGTGATGTCAAATATTGATTTGGACAAATATGTGTTGTTTGGGAGCCTCTCTTTTATCAGCTCAAAGTAGTTTTGCAGGAAAAAGTGATTATGTTAATTTTAAGTGAGTCCAAGGTATACCATTTCATGCCGAATACCGAAATACCGCGGTATGACTATTTTTCAAATTGTTATAGTGTCGAATATTTCAATAATTTTTATATTTTTTCAGAAAAGTTCGTATACCGGAATTTTGGTAGTATTTTTCTTCACCCCTCCGCATACTAGTAGAGAAAATTTGTTCTAAACGAATGAGTCTTGAAGTTTGGTTAAAGATTAAGGGGAGTGTATTGGTTGTGGATTCTGTAGGATTTTTTTGGACTGTCTGGGGTATTCAATTTGGATTTTAAAAAGTCTTTTAAAATTGTGAGATATTCAATACGGATTTTAAAAAGTCTTTAAAAATCTTTAGGTATTCAATAGTTTATGGATTTTAATACTCTATGGATTTTGTTGGATTCTCCACCAAAAATATAAATAAATTGCAAGAGATTTCAACGGATTTTCTCAGAGAGATCAGAAGTAGGAATAACAATATTGACGCAACCCGCGGATACCCACCCCACTCGCGAGCTTTGGGTCAGGTTAGATTCGCCCCATATTAAGTATGAGTCGGGTTTGGGTCTTATGCCCAACCCGCGGGTATCCGACCCGCCCGAATTAATATATAAACTTTATATATATATATATATATATTTAATTAAAACACTTTATTTATAAAAAATACTTTAATTAAAATACTTTATTTATATATATATATATTTAATTAAAATACTTTATGTTGGTCCTGAAAGGAGTATATAACAAGTGTATGGGGGGGGGGGGGAATACACTTGTATGCAATTCTTTTCAACTTTGATCAAACCAGAGTTCAGCAAGGTTGTCTTGGACAACTCTGCTGAAGAAGATTAACTCTTCTAAGATAATCAAACTACTAAGTACTATTGAGTACTTAGTTGAATAACTATCTAGGGGAGTTATATGTGCGGAATAGTGGTTGGCCCTTTAAGTTTAGACTCCTTTAATTTCTGAAATCACTTAGTCAATGCAACACAGTCCAGTTTTCAGGGAACTTGTCCAAATAGGTTTTTGCACAGTCTTTGAATGTTTATCCTTGAAAGATCAGTTTTGTGTGCAGTGTTGAATGTATGAAAGTACTTGGAATGTAAATCAACACAAGAAGTTATAGTGGTTCAGAGACTCAAGCTCCTACATCCACTTTCCCTGATTTAACAGGATAATTCCTTCACTCTTGGAATTAACTTGTTTTATAGTGCCAAGGTCCACTTGATCAATAACACCACTCCTTGGTGAATTGATCCCTAGGATGTCTAGAGTCCTAGTACCCTCTTCTCAACTCAGAACTGAACTGTTCTTCTCTCAACAGTCAGCTCCTACCACTTCTACTACTACAACCTTCTCACTTTCTCACTTGAAAGGGGTAAGGATTGAAGTAAGGTTCCAACTAATGAGATATCCTTTACAATGACGATTAAGGTATAAGGATAGGATATCTCTCTAAGCTTGTGTATGAATATACAATTGAGGTTCAGCTTAGAAGAAGTGTATAAAGACTAAGATAGTCTCTTTGAAAGCTTGAGAGCACTTGTCAACTTGTAGGATAGTTGGATATTCTTGTCAAGGTTGAGGTGCTTTCAAATGGTCTTCACACTTCTGTATTTATAGACAAAATGGAGGATTTGCCCGTTGGAGAGGCAGCCCCAAATTGCTATAAATGTCTTCCTTGAGTTCTTCAAACTGGAAGATAGATTCTTTGATAGTGACATGTCCTCATTTAGGTAATAAACGGCTTGTAAGACTTTGTCTTCATTCTGCAGCACTTTTCCCAATGTTTGACTTCTTGTTAGGACTTGGACATGGCTTCTGAAGGTTGATCCAATGATAGGACAACATTCCTTATCAGCTGGACAGCTCTCCTTATCACTATCAGCAGTTTTGCTTTTCAGCAAGGTTGGCTTGCTCTTCTTCAGATGACTTGGCTCTTTTCCCTTTGTTTCACTCCAAGATGATCTTGGCATGTTGCATTGTATTTCTTTAGGGTATGGTTGTCTCTAATTCTTCAGCATAGTTGACCTTTAACCTTTAGAGCATCTGTTCTGATTCAATCATGCTGAGACAACTCTTTTGGACAACTCTTCTGATAAGCATATTTGGTCTTTTAGCATCAGAGCACTATTCACATAGAGTTGGCTTCTCTGGACAACTCTTCTGATCAGATCATCTTATTGGATTTGTCCTTTTGAGCTTTACAATCGTGTTCTTGCATAAGAACATCTTCTCTGGACAACTCTCCTGATCAGAGCATTTGGTTTTTCCATAGAGTGTCCTTGCTCTTAAGTGATTGTTCCAGAATTTGAGCCTTGAGGGGACTTGATCTTGATCATCTTCAAAGCATAGGTTCCCCCTCAAATTGTGCATCTAATTGTCTAAGAGCTGCCTAACATTTCAGCTTCTCATCTAGCCTTATGCTATGTGTTCTAACATTTTTAGAACACTATCAATTTGACTTAGGCATGTCATAGGGGGTTTTGGTATTTAATCAAAACATGTATCATTTTATTCCCAACAATTTCCCCCTTTTTGATGATGCCAAAACCTACACAATCTAAGCAAAAGTGACTTGTCTACACCTATTACATGTATCTTCGGAAGACATGACTAAGGTCAATATTCCTGAAAAGATAATGTGTTAGTGTATTCACTGTTTTTGTTGCAAGTAGGTTTCACAGATAGGCATAGAGAAATTTCTGTAAAGAATGTATCTTGATTCAAAAGTGGTTCAACTATCATTCATATAAAAAGTCATTACAAGCATGTTGATAGTTGAAGATAACTTATCAGAGCATGAAGTCATTACAAATCAAGATATACTAAACATAGGATCAGAGTAAAATAGAGCTTTTTCAAGTATCAGAGCTATCAGGTATCAGAGCTTAATTACTACAAGATATTCCAGGCATCAAAGTAGAATGCATCTATTCTTGTATCAGATCATTCTAAACCATATCAGAGCAAACAGCATGTCAATGCACATATCAGCAGCCTTGTCCAAATTTCAGCAGATTTGACCATATAGCAAAAATATCTTCAGATAAGATAAAATTTTCATCCAGAAAGAGTCAGAAGACTTAGCCATTCTTAGAGATCATCCTCAGGAGGTGGGTTCATCCCATATTGTGCCCACACTCTTTTCTTGAGTTCCATGGCTTCCTGGTTAGTTCCTTTGGGTCCAAGGGTCATCTTGTTCAGCTTCAGAATTTCTGTGAACTCCCTTAGGATCCTTGCTTGGTCAATCCATCCATCAAGCTTTGGAGGCATGTAAATGATGGGCTTGGGAGCATTGAGTTCAATTCTTGCAATGTCAGCAGCTGCAAGTAATTGTTGATACAATTCTCTGTAGTATTCCAGCATGAACTCAGTGAAGGCAGAGTTTGCATCTCCTCCATTCCATCTGTCAATGACATAATAGTCATAGACAAACTCTCTTTTTGCTTCTTCCCATGTGTCATTCAGTTGAATTGGCACCCATTTATCCAAGTGTGGATATTTGGTGTCCATTGGGATTAGAAGCTGAGGCTTCATCTTGCTGTAGGTTGCTCTCCTTCTTCTTGGTTTCTGAAAGTTAGCTCTTCTCTTGTCTCTTGCTCTGTTAGCCTCTTCCATCAAATCCATTTTCTCCTGGGCCCTCATCATGGCCAGTTTCTGTTGTGTTTCAGGGTCTTTGCCATACCCTTCATGAAACAGCTTTGATGGATCATGGGCTAGGACTGTTGTCTTCTTCTTAGGTTCAGGTCCAAATCCTTCAGTAAATAGCTCTTCAATGTCTTCAGTGGACTTGGGACCTTCAGTACTTTTGTCAGATTCAGAAGACTTGTCTTTTTCAGCAGCTTTGGGTAGTTCAGCAGTTTTGGCCTTCTTTGAGATAGGTTCATCATCAACAACTCTGAATTCAGGTGGAAGATCAAGGCTATTGGGAAAGTCAGTGAATTTCTCAACTTGTCTCTTCTTTCCTTGGGCCTTCTTGATCTTTCCTCTAGTTTGGACACCTTCAGCATCCTTGTCCAAACCAGATACTTCACCACCTGGTCTTTGTTGTAACCTCACTCTTTCCTCTTGAGCTGAGGCCATGGAGTTCTTCAATGCCAATGCTAACTGCTGCTCTTCATCCAATTCTTCCAAGTTCAACACTGCTGGCTCTTTTCCCTTTCCTTCAGGGGCTTTGTCCTTCCCTTTCACTGGACTCCCAATCACTAAGGCACCTTTTGCCCTTGCTCTTTCCCTTTCCCCCTTTTTGGCAGCATCAAAACATTCTGGCTTCAGTTCACTCATAGGGGATGCCAATAAGGACTGGGCTTGGGTTAGAGACTTCATTTCTTCCAACAAATATACATTCTCATCATGTATATTTTGCATCTTGTCATTGCTCAAGCTGAGAAAGGCAAGAACAGGCTTCATTTTCTGTTGGACAACCTCCTCCATGGTTGCCTTAAGAGATGCATCCAATTGGGCTTTCAGGAGCTCAGTGAGGTTGGCCACTGCACCTTCAGCAATGTTGGCCAACACTTCTTGGGAAAACTTTTCTGAGGCTGCTTTGACCATAGCTAGCCTTTGCTCTTCAGCTCTTTTCTTTTGCAAGGCTGTCTTCTTGCCAAGAGCTTGCTTGATTGTCAATCTGATAGCTTTAACATTTGCATTATGGTTATCTCTCAGCATCTTTTGATCCTTCTTGACCTCCTTTGAGATGTTTTCCATACTGACTTTGGCTCTGTGAACTTCAGTAGAGATGGTTTGAAGACCAGATTCTACTCCTTCAATTCTTGCTTCCAATGTGGGTAAAACCACATCTTCAGAGCCAGTTAATCTCATTTCAACAGAAGCTAGAGATCTTCCATGTTCATCTAATGCTCCAGAAGTTTCTGCATGAGCTGTTTGAACTTGTTGAGCCAAGGAATCCAACTTCTCTGATTGCATCCCAAGCAAGGCTTGTGCTGATCCAGTGTCAACTTGGATGGGAGCATCTGTCAAGAGATCATCTGCAAAAATTTGTTCAAAGCTTATCCCTGCAATATCAGACAAATCAAAAGCATCAGTGAAAACACACTTATCTCCCTCATTTTCTTTTTCATAAGACTCTGATACATCAGCAGTCTTCTCCTCATTTTCAACTATTTCTTTTCTTCCTTCATTAAAAGTTTCCTCACTTAAAGGAACAGGCCTCCTCTCATCAAGGGATTCTTGAAGTTCAGATTTGACTTCAAGAATAACCTGTCCTTCCTCACTTATACCACCCTCATATGTTGGTACACTCACAATCTTAGTGATAACTACCTCTCTTTCATCCATAACTCCCTCTGATTTTTCAAAACTACTTTCCTTTTCAACTCCTTCTCCTAAACCTGCAACATCTCCACCTTCAACAAGGTTCAAAGATGGCAGTTGTGGGGAGATCACAGTGCTTATATCAACAGCCATTGAGTCATCCTGAATGATTAAGGGCTGATCAGTGTCCAACTCGTCTGACACTGAATAGGCCTTAATCAAACTAGCCTCTAGAGAAGGAACCTCCACATCTTTAGGCTGTGCCTTGGGTTCAGAAGAACCTTCATTGGCAGATGTGTCCTTGGTTGTGTTACCATCCTTGGTCAACACCTCTGAAATGACAGAGCCTTTCATATGATAGGTTCTAGGGGGGTTGGAAAGTCTTTCAGAGACAGAAGGCTTAGGAAGATTGGCTTGAGGGGTTTCAGGAGGGTTGGGTTTAGAGGGGTTTGAGGGATCATCTGGGGAGTCATCATCATTGGAGCTACTTTCAGGGTGTTTGATACCCTTAGCTTTTCTTTCCCTCTCTTCATTGATCTTGTCATTCACCAACTTTGCAAATATTTCCTCATCAGTGAGGAATCTTGTCTTTGAAACTCCAGCAAAGTGTAATAATCTGTTCTCCTCTATTTGCCACCAGTTTGCACCCTTATCTTGGATGACTTGTGATATCTCCATCATAGACTTGTCTTTTACATCAACAAGCATCCTTAGATCATGAAATGTCTTCTGAATTCTTGGAAATTCAGCAAGTTGTGGATACAAACTGTCCACAGTAGCCTTTGCTCCTCCTCTGAGCATACTTTCATAAGTATACTCCTCCTCATCTCCACTTGAATGGGGACTTTGGGTTATAGGGGAGTTGGCTCTGGGTTCTCCTAATGTGGCTTCAGGCAGATTAAGTTCAGGAATGTTGGCTTCAGATGGGTTGGGTGCAGTAGAGGGATCTTCAGTTGCTTTTGAGAGCAATGGATCTGAAGGGGCTTTGCTCAGGGGGGTTGGCTCAAAGAGTGCAGCTTCTAAAAGCTTTGAATAATTGAGCATGGATGAGTCAAGGGGAGATTGTAACCTTGTCTCATCTACAGCTATGTCAGCTAGCACATCTATCATACTTCTCTGCACACTTCCCTCAGGAGAGTATCTCTTTGTGAGGTTAATGGGGGTGATGGGTTGATTGGTTGGGGTTATATTGGTTTCAGGGGAGTTGGGCTCAGGATTCTAAATTTCAGGGATGTTGGCCTCCATTGGTTGACCTTCAGGGACCCTGGATTCTGGAGTTCCAGAACCAGATGAGTTGGTCCTTGATTTTGATTTGGTCCTGCTTTCAGCTCTGCTCTCTCTTAGAGCAAGTTGTAGAGACCTTTCTTCCTGAAGCTCCAACACCTTGTCAGTAGGCTTGACCCTTCTCTTACTAGCTCTACTACTCCCACTTCCTTCCTCATCCTTCTCAGGGACAACTTCCCTGATCCTCTTATCACCCCTAGACTTTTGTCTAGTCTCATTGTACTTTTGTCTTAAGTCTTCTGAATGATCGGAGGGCACTTGTACACCTTCTCTAGCAACTTCTTCAATCTCAGTTGAAGCATCTGAATTCTCTTCTGAGATTATCTGAGACATTTTCCTTGTCTTCACCACCCTTGCCTTTGTCCTCTTTTTCAACTTGGGCTTCTCCTCCAACATTGCTTCAGCAGGCTTGGCCATTAACATCCTTCTTTTCTCAGTTTTCTTGCTGAGCTTTCTGAATAGGATCTTTTGGGCTGGGAGGGACTTTGCAAAGGTTTGCATCTGGGAATAGTGGGAAAACCTTTCAATCAACAAGCTTGCCCTGGTGCAATACTTGATTTTCCCTTCTAGCACCACCTTGTTGTGAGATTTCACCTTGAATTTAGCATTTTCTTTCATCATCTCAGACATAATGAAGGTCCTCCAATCAAATTTAATGCCCTTATCACTGGCATCAATAATGGCAGCCATGATTCTGATCCTTGGATGGCTGACCTGCTCTAAGCTTCCAGTGTTGCTTAAGAGGCTCTTAGCAACTACCTCAAAAAGGTTTAGAAACTCTGGCTTGAGAGTCTTCTTGTTTTGAGTTGAGGAGAGAGGGCCTGGTGTCAATAGCCATTCCTGAGCTATTTCTTCTTCATGGCCAGTGCCATAAGCTTCTGGATTCCTTCCCTCATAAGGCAATCCAAAGGCTCCTTCCAGATCTTCTGAGGAGAATTTCACTCTATGAAATCTCTCTTCTTCATCTCCTTCTGCAATGTATGACAATCTGGTGGATACTTCACCATCTTCAGGTTTGCCTCTCCACTTGAGGAAGGCAAAGAATTCTGCCATGTAGCTTTCCAAGCAAGAGCTTGGTCTTTCTTCCAAGAACTTTTGAAGTCCAGCTCTCCTCAACCATCTCAAGGTTGGTGTAATTTCAGGATCCTCACTCTCAAAGGATACTATTGGCTCAAAATGAAGATTGTTTTTGTTGCTTAGGTAGGCAAAATCCAGGTCTAGATCCTTGTTAGAGAAATCAACAAGCATCTCTGGTCTAACTTTGGGGGCCATTGAAATTTGCAGAGAGAGCTTTGAGAGAGTTTGAAGAAAATTTGAGTTAGGGTTTCGAATACTTGGGGAAGAAGTGTTTGTGGGGATCTTAAGACTTGTGAATATTCTAAAAGGAATGTTTGTCAATGAGTTGGTAAGGTCTTGAAGCAATTCAAAGGTGAGCAATAATGGAAATCCCCAATGGACGGCTAGGATTGATTTCAGGGGAGTTGTCCATTTTTGATCCAATGGTCAAAAAAAACAAGGTAACAGTGAAAGAACTGTTTTATTCAAAACGTGGGTGGTTTTTAATGTTTGTTTAAGGCTGGGGGTTTTTCGAGATAGATCATGTCCCGAAAAGTTTAATGCAAACAAGAGTTAAATCTTGGCATTTAATGCATGGAAAGTGACCTTTTGGGTGGGGGACAAATTAAATCCTATAGTGATGATATCTGTAGTTGGGACATGTATCAAGGTAGGCAGTGATTTACCCAAAATAGGTGCTTATCAAACCAAGGGAATAGTTTGATAGCCAAGACAACTTATCTGATCCCACTTGGACAAGTGTCCTGAAGAGATGTGGACAAAGGTCCTGAATTCCAATGGACAAGTGTCCTGAATGATTTTAACCATCTCTTCTGATATTCAGTAGACTTGACCAAGTCTGCTGAGACCCTTTTCAATTTCCATATATCTCATTCACTTTTCATGACTTTTACTTGTCCAACTTCCCTGGATCAAGTAATCCCAACTCTGCTGATAGCTCCAGAAATCTTGCCTCTGCAAGTGGCTTAGTTAGTATATCAGCTTTTTGATGATCTGTGTGGATCTTTACTAACTTAATATCCTTCTTCTCCACATGATCTCTAATGAAGTGATGCTTGATGTCCACATGTTTGCATCTTGTATGCAGAACAGGGTTTTGTGATATAGCAATGGCACTATTGTTATCACAAAATATTGGCACTTCAGTAGAGTTGACTTTGTAGTCTCTTAGTTGTTGTCTCAACCAAAGGATTTGAGCACAACAACTTCCAGCTGCAACATATTCAGCTTCAGTGGTGGAAGTAGCCACTGTGTTCTGCTTCTTGGAGAACCAAGATATAAGCTTGTTGCCCAAGAATTGACAAGTCCCTGAAGTGGACTTTCTGTCAATTCTACAACCTCCATAGTCAGCATCTCAGTAGCCAGTTAGCTCAATGTTGTCATCAGCAGGGTACCAAAGGCCTAGATTTTCAGTGCCTTTGAGATACCTCAAAATCCTCTTTGCAGCCTCAAGATGGCTTTTCTTAGGATTTGCTTGAAACCTTGCACAAACACCTACTGCAAAGGTAATGTCAGGTCTGCTGGCAGTGAGATAGAGGAGTGATCCAATGATTCCTCTATACTCAGTGGAATTGGTTGGAATACCACTTTCATCAGGATCCATCTTCCAATTAGTGTTCATTGGGATCCTTACTGGCTTGCTTGATGTACACCCAAATTTCTTGATCATTTCTCTGGTGTACTTAGCTTGGTTGATGAAGATTCCTTCTTTTGATTGCTTGACTTGTAGAACCAAAAAGAAGTTCATCAACCCCATCATGGACATCTGAAACTTGCTTTGCATGAGCTTGGAGAATTTTTCACACAGCTTCTCATTAGGGGATCCAAAAATTATGTCATCTACATAAATTTGGACAAGCAAGATGTCCTCTCCTTTAGAGATTCTGAAGAGAGTTCTGTCCACAGTTCCCTTGGTGAATCCATGATCCAATAGGAACTGTGACAATGTATCATACCAAGCCCTAGGGGCTTGTTTGAGTCCATATAGAGCTTTCTTCAGTCTGTAAACTTGGTTTCCAACTTCAAAACCTGGTGGTTGCTCCACATAGACCTCTTCTTTCAAGACTCCATTCAGAAAGGCACTCTTGACATCCATTTGGTACACTTTGAACCTCTTGTGGGCTGCATAGGCTAGGAAAAACCTTATTGCTTCTAGCCTTGCCACAGGTGCAAAGGTCTCATCATAGTCAATGCCTTCATGCTGGCAGTATCCTTTTGCCACTAGTCTTGCTTTGTTTCTGACAATCACATCATTTTCATTCTTTTTGTTCTTGAACACCCACTTGGTTCCAATAACATCTTGATGTGAAGGTCTATCAACCAGCTCCCAAACTTCATTTCTGGTGAATTGGTTGAGTTCTTCCTGCATGGCTGTGATCCAATTGGCATCTTGAAGTGCTTCCTCAATATCACTTGGTTCTTGCTCTGACAAGAAACAACAGAAAAGAGCACTTTCACCATGGAATCTTCTTGTTTTGACTCCAATACTTGGGTCACCAAGTATTAGATCAGTAGGATGGTCTGACAACCAGGTCCTTCTTTTTCTGATCTCTTCAGTAGAGTTGTCCTCTACTGAAGTTGAGTCAATTTGATCATAGAATTCAGGATAATTGAATGCAGGATCTAATTCAGGATCATAATCAGGGGTGTTGTCCTCAATGTCAGGGACATTGGCATTTTCAACATTTTGAGTTCCCCCTTGATTATTTGACCCATTAACTACCTCAGCAGGAACTGCTTCTTCATTGGTAGTTGTTACCTGGATGTGAACTGGGATTGGTTCATTCAGTTCACCATTTCCATCTGTAGGATTTGTCTCAGGAAGGTTGCCTTCAGGATTGTTGTCCAATGTGGGTTTTTCAGGCAGATTGGTTTGAACAACATCTATGAATTCAGTGTCTTTGTCTTTTAGGCTTAGTCTGGTTGTCCTCTGTGTGATTTCTTCAGGTTCCAATTGATCATTCCTGATCTCAAAGATAGACTCATCAAACACAACATGAGGTGTTTCTTCCACTATAAGGGTTTTCTTGTTGTAGACTCTGAAAGCTCTACTGATTTGAGAGTATCCAAGGAATACTCCCTCATCAGCTTTGCTGTCAAAGGCTTTCAACTGTTCTTTCCCATTATTGTGAATGAAACATTTGCAACCAAATATATGAAAGTATGACACTTTAGGCATTCTTCATTTCCAGAGTTCATAGGGGGTTTTCCCTTGCCCCTTAGTGATCAAACATCTATTTTGTGTATGGCATGCAATATTTATAGCTTCAGCCCAAAACCTCTTAGGTAAATTTGAATCAGCAATTAAGGTTCTAGCAGCTTCTTTCAAGGTTCTATTCCTTCTTTCTGCAACTCCATTTTGCTGAGGTGTTCTAGCTGCTGAGGTTTCATGAGCTATTCCATTAGATGTGCAATACTCATTGATGTATGAATTTATAAACTCAGTGCCTTTATCAGATCTTATCTTGATAATGCTAAGGCTTTTCTCATTTGACAATCTCTTAAGAAGTTCAGGTAGTTTGACTTGTGTTTCCTTCTTATTAAGGAGAAATACTACCCATGTGAACCTAGAGAAGTCATCTACTACCACCAATGTGTATTTTCTACCATTTATGCTTGAAGGGGTAATTGGTCCAAACAGATCCATATGTAGAAGTTCAAGTACCCTTTCAGTGGAGATGACTGGTTTACCTTTGTATGAGGCTTTAATCTGTTTTCCTTCTTGACATGGCTTACACACATGTTCTTTAATGAAAACCTCATTAGGCAGTCCTTTAACTAATGCATTCCTAGCAAGTTTATTCATAGATTTGAAGTTCAGGTGGTTTAGCCTTTTGTGCCATAACCAACTTTGTTCACTAGAACTTTTAGCAATAAAACATGCAGCATCAGTAGACTTGTCCCAGTCTGCAAAATACACATTTCCCTTCCTAGTTCCAGTCAATAGGGTTTGTTGAGTTTTATCCTTAATTAGACACTTTCCACTTGAGAACTCAACATTAAAATCTTTGTCACAGAATTGACTGATACTTAGGAGGTTATATTTGAGTCCAGCCACATAAGATACATTGGTTACTTTGATGTTACCAATCATCAAAGTACCATAACCTTTTGTAGTTGCTTGTGACCTGTCTCCAAAAGTAACATTTGGGCCTTCTTTTTCAATGAAGTCAGTGAGGAGTTCCTTGTTTCCAGTCATGTGCCTTGAGCATCCACTGTCAAGGTACCATGCTGACTTTTTGCTCATGCTCCTCTTCTTGTGGCCCAGTGGTACCTGCAATTAGATAGGTTTAGGTACCCTTTGAGTTTTGGGTCCTGAGTGGTTAGCTGTACCTTTGGGAACCCAAACTTGCCTAATAACCCTGATTGATTCAAGGTGGCTAAGTTGATTTCCTTGAGTATCAACATACACTTTCTTTCCCTTAAATGCCTTTGGGAAAGTATGTGTGAATGTATTAACTCTGTAAGTTTCGGGGGAGTTGACAACTCTCCTGAACTTATGAGTTCTTTGTGCAACTTGATGAAATCTTTGAGGAAAGGCCTTTTTAAGACCATTACCCTTAGGCATGAAGGGTTTTGGTTGTCTCATTTTATTCTGCCTTTGAGGGTAGTTGTCCTTAGGTCTATTCAGCTGAGGCTTTCTCAGATGAGTTGGCCTAGGCTGATTATACCTTGGATAACTCCCCCGAACATTGTTCAGGAGAGTTGCCCTTCCATTGGGTCTACTCTGCTGACCAACATTCCTCTCATGTTCAGGAGCTTTGGCCATTTCCTTAGGTTTTGACCTATTCTCCTGAATCACTTGAGTAGGCAGATCATCCATTTTGCCCTTTCCTTTGTTCAGTGGCTGAATCACTTCATTTTCAGTTTGTGCCACTGACTTAACAAAGATTCTCTTAGTGTTACTTACAGAAGCAACACTAAGACAAGGTGAAGATTCAAATGGATCAAAACCTAATCCACTTCTTTGAGCCATAGGTCTTTGATAACTCTGAATTTCCTCTATTGCTCTAGAGGATTTCTTCAGAGCAGACATCTTTAATTTCAGACTCTCTTCACTTGATTTAAGAATATCATATTCATGTGAGAGGTTTTCAAATTTGGCATTGAGAATTTTAAGTTCAAAATCTTTTCTCTTCTGAGAGAGAAGTTGATCATCAATCTCCTTTTGTTGGTCAACTATCCTGAGATTTGCTTCCTCAAGCTCTCTCAAGACTTGTTGATACAACTTAGTAGACTTGACATCAACAACTACCTCAGAGTTTTTGGCAAGTTCAATGGCCAATCTTTCATTTTCTCTCACACAGTTATCATGAAATTCTTGTAACAAAGTGAAATCTTCCATCAACTTTCCAAGGGAAAGCTTCAAGTTGACTTCACTATTGTTCTGTGAGATGAATGATGGTGAGCTAGAAGTAGAGGATACCTCATCATCCTCAAGAGCCATGTTGCAGACATCATCATCATCATCACTGTTGGAGAACAGTCCATCAGAGGAGTTGAGGCTTTCAGTACTATCAGATTCATCACCAGCCATCATGGCCTTTCTATTGGTGAACTTTCTGTCTCTTTTAGCTTGTCTCTCTCTTCTTTCTTTAGAGCTTAGTTCAGGGCAGTCATACTGGAAGTGCCCTTTCTTTTTGCAATTATAGCACAGATCTTCATCATCATCCTTCTTGGATTCATCTCTTCTCTTTGATGAAGGGTCAGCTCTACTGGATCTTCTCCTATCAGAGGACTTGTCCTCTGATCTTTTCTCTTCAGGCTTTTTGTCCTCAGCCTGATCTTCAGGGGAGTTGTATCTTCTCCTGAATTTATTGTCTTGGTAGAATTTCTTGTATCTACCAAACCTTGTGTTGAGCTTGTCAAACCTTCTAGCCATCAAGGCTAGTTCTTCCTTCATTTCAGTCTTAGAGACTGTCTTTGATGATCTGGGAGTGGGTTGCATTTCTGGTTCAGCAACTTTGGCTTTGAATGCCACTCCCTTAGTAGGATTTGAAGGTTCCTCAACAGACTTTCTTCTATTTAGATCAAACTCATAGGCTTTGAGTTCTGAGAATATTTGTTGCATGGGCATGGTGGAGAGATCTTTCGTGTTCTGCATCATTACAGCACAGACATCCCACTTTTGAGTGAGGCTTCTCAAGATTTTCAATCCAACCTCTCTCTTGGTGTAAACCTTGCCCAATGAGTTAATCTCATTCATCACATCAGTGAATCTACCAGCAAATTTGTCAATGGACTCATCAGACTCCATTGAAAATTGTTCAAACTTTTGCACAGCAACTTGGAGCTTGTTCTCCTTGATCTTTTCAGTGCCCTCACACATTTCAGCAAGAGTATCCCAAATTTCTTTGGCTGTTGTGCAGTGGTAGACTCTTCCCATGACTGCATCTGGAATTGTTTGATAGAGGGTGTTCATTGCTAGATAATTCAGATTATCCTTCCTCTTTTCATCAGTAGTGAAGTCATCTTCATCTTTGGGAATCAGTTCCCTTATATCTGCTCTTTGCTCATCTGTCAATCTGGGGTTAGTTTGAGTAAACACAAAAGGTCCTCTTGTGATTACTCTTAACATATCAGTGTGAAGAGATGCAAGATGAGCCCTCATTCTGATTTTCCAGAAATCATAATTGTCTATTGAAAACATGGGCAGTTTGTGATGAGAAATGTGGTTGACTGGATTTGTGGCCATATTGTCTAATCCTTGAACAGCAAGTGGAGGAACAACATTGTTGTTGGCCATATTTCAAGAATAATCAGTTAGTCAACAAGTAATAGATTTCAGATAGAGATCAGTTCAGTGACCACACAAATATGAGAGTTTTGAAAATCAAGATGGATTTTCAGAAGCAGTGGTCTTTGAACCCCTAGCTCTGATACCACTTGTTGGTCCTGAAAGGAGTATATAACAAGTGTAGGGGGGGGGGGGAATACACTTGTATGCAATTCTTTTCAACTTTGATCAAACCAGAGTTCAGCAAGGTTGTCTTGGACAACTCTGCTGAAGATGATTAACTCTTCTAAGATAATCAAACTACTAAGTACTTAGTTGAATAACTATCTAGGGGAGTTATATGTGCGGAATAGTGGTTGGCCCTTTAAGTTTAGACTCCTTTAATTTCTGAAATCACTTAGTCAATGCAACACAGTCCAGTTTTCAGGGAACTTGTCCAAATAGGTTTTTGCACAGTCTTTGAATGTTTATCCTTGAAAGATCAGTTTTGTGTGCAGTGTTGAATGTATGAAAGTACTTGGAATGTAAATCAACACAAGAAGTTATAGTGGTTCAGAGACTCAAGCTCCTACATCCACTTTCCCTGATTTAACAGGATAATTCCTTCACTTTTGGAATTAACTTGTTTTATAGTGCCAAGGTGCACTTGATCAATAACACCACTCCTTGGTGAATTGATCCCTAAGATGTCTAGAGTCCTAGTACCCTCTTCTCAACTCAGAACTGAACTGTTCTTCTCTCAACAGTCAGCTCCTACCACTTCTACTACTACAACCTTCTCACTTTCTCACTTGAAAGGGGTAAGGATTGAAGTAAGGTTCCAACTAATGAGATATCATTTACAATGAAGATCAAGGTATAAGGATAGGATATCTCTCTAAGCTTGTGTATGAATATACAATTGGGGTTCAGCTTAGAAGAAGTGTATAAAGACTAAGATAGTCTCTTTGAAAGCTTGAGAGCACTTGTCAACTTGTAGGATAGTTGGATATTCTTGTCAAGGTTGAGGTGCTTTCAAATGGTCTTCACACTTCTGTATTTATAGACAAAATTGAGGATTTGCCCGTTGGAGAGGCAGCCCCAAATTGCTATAAATGTCTTCCTTGAGTTCTTCAAACTGGAAGACAGATTCTTTGATAGTGACATGTCCTCATGGGTAATAAACGGCTTGTAAGACTTTGTCTTCATTCTGCAGCACTTTTCCCAATGTTTGACTTCTTGTTAGGACTTGGACATGGCTTCTGAAGGTTGATCCAATGATAGGACAACATTCCTTATCAACTGGACAACTCTCCTTATCACTATCAGCAGTTTTGCTTTTCAGCAAGGTTGGCTTGCTCTTCTTCAGATGACTTGGCTCTTTTCCCTTTGTTTCACTCCAAGATGATCTTGGCATGTTGCATTGTATTTCTTTAGGGTATGGTTGTCTCTAATTCTTCAGCATAGTTGACCTTTAACCTTTAGAGCATCTGTTCTGATTCAATCATGCTGAAACAACTCTTTTGGACAACTCTTCTGATCAGCATATTTGGTCTTTTAGCATCAGAGCACTATTCACATAGAGTTGGCTTCTCTGGACAACTCTTCTGATCAGATCATCTTATTGAATTTGTCCTTTTGAGCTTTACAATCTTGTTCTTGCATAAGAACATCTTCTCTGGACAACTCTCCTGATCAGAGCATTTGGTTTTTCCATAGAGTGTCCTTGGTCTTAAGTGATTGTTCCAGAATTTGAGCCTTGAAGGGACTTGATCTTGATCATCTTCAAAGCATAGGTTCCCCCTCAAATTGTGCATCTAATTGTCTAAGAGCTGCCTAACATTTCAGCTTCTCATCTAGCCTTATGCTATGTGTTCTAACATTTTTAGAACACTATCAATTTGACTTAGGCATGTCACAGGGGGTTTTGGTATTTAATCAAAACATGTATCATTTTATTCCCAACACTTTATTTATAAAAAAATGCCATATATATATATATGTTTAATTAAAATACTTTATTTATATATATATATATATTTAATTAAAATACTTTATTTATAAAAAAATGCTATATATATATATTTAATTAAAATACTTTATTTATAAAAAAATACTTTATTATTATTATATATATATATATAATATTAATTTTTTAAAAAAGTACTTCACATTAAAAAAAACTTTTTGCATCAATATTGGTGTTTATGAAAATCTATGTAAATCAATAAAAAAATATATTCCACAATCCTGTCAAGTCTATAAAAATTCATATATATCAATAAAAAAAAGTCAGTCAAACTCTACATGAACTCTATGAATTTTATAAATTCACCTACTTTTTAAAGTTCAAAAAAATCCAATAGAATTTCAATTGAATACGCCCTCCTAAATTGATGTTTACTTTGTGATTTAAAAATCAGGTTTGATTTAAAATTCGATTTTAAAAAAGGGCAAAGTGTGCCCTAGTACATTTGGGAGACTCTAAGTGTGTGCAAATACAATCGATTAATAAATTGTGAGGCGGTACAATACTTAAGGAGGCAATGACTAATTTGCCCTTAAATTTCCTTCTCTCTCTCCAATCTAATCAACCTGCAAATCACACTACCCCTTTAACTCCCATCTTCTCTCTCTCTCATTTAATTCCTCTCCCTTTTCTCTTTCTCATTTATTTCCTCTCTCTTCACTCTCAAATTGGAGTCGACGTTCGACACCCCTCTCCATTTTCCGGCAGCCTCCAACGACACCGGCGACACGGGTGGTGGGTTCCCGGCCTCCATCTTCCTCGGCCCGCTCCCGGCTTCGACTACTAAGGTTTGTTCGAAACCCTCCTCCCTCCACGCCGCTGCTGCTACTCTCTCACCACCGCCTCCGTTTGAAGGCCGCCGCCGCCCCTCTGTTTGAAGAAGAAAGATGTTCGTGCCTCCTCCTCCTCCGATTTTTTCCTTTGATTTTTTTCATTTTAAGTTAGTTTTTGAATTTTCTGTATTCTTTTAATTTTCTGGTTCTTATTCCTCCGATTTGCTGGGTCCTTTAAAATTTCAGATTTTTTTATGTCCTTGATTTTTTATGTTTTTCCTTATTATATTTCTTGATAAGTTTATAATGTGAAATTTGTAAAAAAATTTGAAGCAAAAGACATGTCTTTTTGGTGTGGATGTTTGAGATCTTTGAATTTTTTATGTTGTTAAGAGGGTTTTTTATGACCACGAAGGATGATGACCACGAATATAACATTACCTTGAAGGATGATGACCACGAAGAAGACTATGGTGACGATAAAGGCCAAAAGATGACTTTTGAGTGAAGGCGCCTTCTGCCTTTTCATCTTATTAAAGGTCCTAATTCTTATATGGCCTGAAAGCGGCCCTTCACAACGACGCCGGAGATCCACATCTCGCCCTGTTGCCGACAATTTCTCAGGCGGCGGCCGCCGCCCAGTATATTAGGCTAGTCATTGGGCCTGGTAATGGGCATGGACTAGTGTTTCCCAATTTTTCAATCACTACCCCACAACTTTCATCAATACACCCCCTCAATTACCATTTGGATATACATGTATTTTTTTTCTGCATTAATTCAAATTTTACTTGAATTTTTTTTATTCATTTTTTTCAAAATTTTTTTTTATTAAATTTTAACTTTGACTTGTCAAATCATATTTTATTAAATTTTATTAATTCAATTTCTTTATTAAGATTTTAATTAATTGAAATTATATATATTGAATTTTTCTATCAACTTAACTCAAACTTTTTTATTAAATTTTATTAATTTAATCTTCTTTATTAAGATTTTATATTCAGATTTTAATTAATAGTAATTATATATATATTGTACAACGATAAGTATATTGAACACTTACATCAATAAGTATATTGAACATTTACATAATAATTGTACATCGATAAGTATAGTGAATATTTACATAATTAGTATATTGAACATTTTGTGTTCAAATTAGATTTATTAAATTTTTTTATTTATATTTTGACTCCAAATTTTTATTTTAAAATTATTATTCAGATCTTTTAAAATTTTTAATTCACACAATTTTTTAAAATCAGAATTTACTTGATTATTCAGAATTATTTTTCAAAAATTACGTCAAATTTTAAATTCAAAATTTTTAATTTTTAATTATATATTAATTAATTAGTAGTATAATATACTTTTCTATCAACTTTTCTTCAAATTTTTTTATTAAACTTTATTAATTCAATTTTCTTTTAACTGAATATCGACATACATATTAAATATTGAACACCGAATATCTATATATATTGAATATAATTAAATATTGAACATCAACATAAAACTATATCGACATATATATTAAATATTGAACACCGAATATAATTAAATATTGAACATTAACATAACACTGAACATCAAGAAGCACTATTATACATTAAGTTATAAATTAAAAAAGTTAGGGAAACAGAAGGACTGAGAGGAATCTTTAGAGTAAAATTTTGGGTTTCTTGAAGAGCTTCTAATCATCAAGTATTTAAGACCTTTTATTTCTGCATCTTGTCCCTTCTCATCACCTTAAAAGTTTTAATAAAAATTTCTTGTTTCTTATCACCAAAAAAAAAAAAAATCATAACTACAACATTTATTTAGCCACTTTACATTAACTTTGTAGTCTAAAGAATAGTTGGAGCATGAATTTTGAAACTGCATCTCAAAAAAGCGAACACATGGACAACATAAATCCACAAGACCTGTAACAAAAAAACAGTATTCAAAGTTTTCCTCTCACCTCCAAGTCTCCAATAGCCTGATCAGTAACTTCACCATTGGGAAACTTTTCAAACAGGAATTCAATTAGCATGCCAAATTGGGAACAGAACAAAAAACATTAGTGTGCATGCAGAATTGTAAAGAAAAATCATATTGAGATTCGGAAAATACAATTTAATAATAAGAAAACCAGATTAGCATTGGAGGCACGTAAGGAAGTTGGTCATATTCCAGTATCAAGCATAAGTGACGAACAAACAAATATCGGCGTTGAAGTTTGTATGAGTTTTCCCACGGGAAATGAAAATCAAGAGAAATTGAGATGTCACGTTCATTATTTTCATGAACTTAAACAGTTAAACGAGGCATTAAAATAGAGAATTGCTTCAATAGCATTCTTTTTTAAACTTACGATGCATAAAAGAACTCAAACAACACAAAAAATGGGAGATCCACTTACCTCGCAACACTTTGGTGGCGTATGCATTCCCTCAACATTGCAGCATAGTGTAATGCCAGATCACTATCATCATAACTAGTCCCAGTAACAAAGTAAATAAAATTCAATTAATTACAAGTGCAGCCATATTATTATTAACTAATTTAACAAAAGATGAATAATGGAAGAAAATTGCCACGACTCCTCTCCGGACTCTCAAAGAAAGATGCACAATTGACCAAAACATAAGTATCAAATCAAAAGGTCTAATAATAATAAGCATGTGTCCTTTATCTTTTCAGCCATGTTTGAAAGTTTAACATTTATCAGAGTTTTCTTACGCATGCATAAAGTAATGACATATATCACAAGAATAGAACATGAGCAGCCCTCATATCAATACATCTTGAAGTTGAATACATTGGGTCCAGCTAAGGATTATACATCAGCCACAATTTTTTTTTTGGTATAATGATATACAACGAGTTTTTGCAAACACAAAGCTCTATTCCTTAGTAAACAAGGAAATATACTACAGGTAAAGAAGGTGATAACAAAAGACTTGAGACTATCATAAAAAAATCCATAATTGTATTACCACTGGCCTTTGAAAACTCCAGCATCACAAATTTCAAGATTCACTAAAATAACAAGATATCAACAAGGAGAGTGTATTACGACTAACAACAACTAAAATCATTCCCCCTATTTAATTTGAAATTCTTATCATTCAAAAATAAGAAATTAACAATCTCTGGTATTTCATAATAACCTGATCGCAAGTACCAATAACAATTAAGCATGAAACTTAAATGAGCCATTTCTTTAAACTACTGCAAATCGTTTCCTGAAACCCTTACCCTTTTAATAAGATATCCATGAGATCTATGTTTTTTTCCAAGTAATCACATGCAATCAACTTTGATTGAACCTGTTGCCTCTGCAGATTTGCAACAACCTGTGTAGCATCTCCCAAGGGTCTGCAATAAATCAAGAAAACACTCCCAAAAAAAACCACAAATCTGATTCAAAAACTACAGAAACAAAACAACAATCAGATCCCAAAACGCCATTGATGAGAGGGTTTACATATTTCTTCATCCACCCAAGAACGAGGTCGAAATACCTGTTTTACACATCGATATAAACAATTTTCGTCATCGATATACACATCCACCCAGGAACAGGTATTTCGTCATCGATATACACATCCACCCAGGAACACAATTTTACCTAAGAATAAACAAAAAGAAGAGTAACTAAAACAAAAACCCCAAATCAGAAGCTGAATTTTAACAATATTTTCTAAAGAAAAGAAAGTAGATGGATTTTTAGGGAGAGGCACCAAAATAAAAATTTACCGAGTCAACTCAGTGTGTCAACACCACCCACAAAACCCTAGATCTACGCCGCCACCACGCGGTCGTAGAAGACGAGCCCCTTGACGGAGCATTCAGGCTCTGCAACGGCGTGGAGGAGGGTTTCGAACAAATCTTAGTAGACGAAGCCACATCGCTATGGTCGCCGCTGTTAGAAGACGAAGTCGGGAGCGGGCCGAGGAAGATGGAGACCGTGAACCCACCACTCGTGTCGCCGTCGTCGTTGGAGGGCCGCCGAAAATGGAGAGGGGTGTTGAACGACCACTCCAATTTCTGGGATGGGAGAGGAGAGAGGAAATTAATGAGAGAGAGAAGAGGGAGAAACAAATGAAAAGGGGCGAAAGTTGGGAAGAAGGGCCAAGAATGGACACCTCGATTCGACAAAATTGCAGGGGATATGAAAGGGGGCGGAAGAAACGAAACTAAAAACCTATTAACAAATAAGGGGTATAATGGACCATTCATCTGAAAAATTGTATTACCAAGTGGAATTTTTTTTTTTTAAAAAGGCGAATGTATCCCCACCCACTTAAGGGGTAGATTTTGTACTTGGTGGTTAATAATCTCTTAATTTAAAAAATCATTTGAAATCACTTATATCAAACAAATTGATTTTATTTAAAGTTAAATTCTATTTTATTTAAAAATTCAAGAGAAACTCATATTACATTCATTAGAATTTTAAAACTCCTTAATTTTAAAATTGATTTTTAAAAACATCCAAAACCAAAAATAAACATCACTTAGTAATATTAATATGAAGGTCATTACGAGAAAATAGAAAAACTTGCTTACTCGAAAAAAAATGACGCAGGTTGAATTAATTTTATATACCGAATTTTTTTGTGCAAATTTCTAATTTTAAAATAACTAGAGATTTTTTTGTGCATAATTATATAATTTAAATAAGGGATTAAAAGACAAAGTGGGATAGTGGTTAGAGCACACTACGGATTAAAGTTTTTTTTAGTCCATTAAGTTGACCTCTTTTCTATTTTGGTCCAGACATTTTACACCTTTTGATTTTAGCCCTTTATATTTGTATAAATTTTGAAATTGGTCAATTGACTTGCAATAGTAAGTCAACTAACAGGTCAATGTTGGTGTGACATGTCATTCAAGTTTTCTTTTATTTTCTTTATGTGTAATATCTTTGTATGTTAGTTTGACATTTCTAATTTTGTGGATATGAAAATAAAATAACAATAATAACAAAAACAAAAACAATTCTACCTCTATAAATTAATAAATAATTATTTATAAGAAATAAAAAAAAATTATTTAAAATATAATGTCAGAAAAATGTATAATTACAAAATAAATATTATAAAATCATTTATTATTTTAAAATACAAAAAATCCTAAATAAAAAATCCCTATTAAAAACTTTCAAATTAAAAAAAAATCTTATTAAACCCTTACTTATTACAATTTAATTTTCTTAATATATTTACAAATAATATAAAATATATATAAGAATTATTTCCAAAATTTAAATTTTAATTCAATTTAATCTTCTTAATATATATATATATATATATATATTTGAATTACATTAAATATCCATCCCTTTTCCCCTCCCCATGACTCGAACCCAGGATCTAAAGCCTAGGTAGTGGTGCTCTAACCACTTGAGCTATCCAACTTCGTCATCTTCTTAATATATTTACCCTGTCAAAAAAAAAAAAAACACACACACACAACCCTATTATCCCTCATTAAGAGTATAATTAATAAATGAAATTAAAGATCATCTTTCAATAGGTATAGTTCTCATTCTAAGATTTTATATTTAATTCTTATGTTTTTTGGTTATTTATGAATATATTAAGAAGATTAGATTGTATTAAAACTTTAATTTTTGAAGATAATTTTAAATAAAAAAAATATTCCAGTAAATTTGAGGTTTTAATAATTTTTTTAGAATTTATTTAAAATATTATAACATAAGTAAGGTTTTAATAAAAAAAAATTGGTGATAATATTAATAAGATATTTTTACATTTGAGAATTTTATTATTTTAAAGATAATTTTTTAATTTTTTTTATTATTTTAAAATAACTAAATATTTTGATAAAATTTATTTTGTACGTTTTTTTTTATATCAAAACTTTATATATATTTTCAAATAATAATATAATTCTTTATTATAATTTATATATTTTTTTTTTGGTAGTATTCTTTTTTTTAGTTAATTAAAATTAAAAAGTAGAAAATTATTAGTATTATTTATGTTTTGTTTTCAAATATCCACGTAACTATATAGAAATGTCAAAGTTAGCATATAAATATATTACACCTAGGTAAAGAAAATAAAAGAAAACTTAAATTGCATATCACATCAACATTGACATGTTAATTTATTTGCTATTGGTCGATGGATAAAGTGTAAAATGTCTAGATCAAAATAAAAAAGAGGTCAACTTAATGGACTAAAAAAAACTTTAATCCCTTTAAATAAATTAATATATTTATTTAAATTTTCATTCTTTTTATTTTATTTATAAACAAATACTTTGTTTAAAAGTGTAATAATCGTTCATTCTTCTTCTTCTTTTTCTTCCTCCCTAGGATATAACTCTGTTCCAAAACCAGTGGTCTCTCCACACCCTCTCCATTTGCTCCATACCCACATTCTTAGTCTCCGGCAACAACAAGTACACAAACGCCGTCATCACCACCACCCACCCCCCAAAGAAGAAGAATATCCCATACTTCAAATGGCACAACATACTCAAAAACATCTGCCCTATCAAAAACGTAAACAGAAAATTCACCCCCACCGTAATACTCTGCCCCGCCGCCCTGATCTCCAACGGAAATATCTCGCTCGGAATCAGCCACCCCAGCGGGCCCCACGACACCCCAAACCCCGCCACGTACACGCCGATCAACACCAGCACCACGTCCGCATACTCTTTGCTAATTGCACCATGGTCCCCCAACTTTCCCCCAATCACACACCCAACCGCCACCTGCGAAACCACCATTATCGCCCCTCCCGTTATCAGCAACACTCTTCTCCCCACTCGATCCACCAGCACAATCGACAGTAAAGTCGTTACGATTCCGACGACTCCAGTCATCACGGACGACATTAGCGACGCGCTTTCGCCGAACCCTAAGGTACGGAAGAGGATCGGGGCGTAGAAGGCGATGACGTTGATTCCAGTTACCTGTTGGAAGAAGGGGATCGCGATCGCCATTACCAATTGGGGGCGGTATTTGCGCTGGAGGATTGTTTTGCTGGATTTTAGGGATCTGGAGTTTTCGTTGGCTTTGATGAGGTCGTCGAGCTCCGATTCGACGTCGTTTGTGCCGCGGATGCGTTGCAGCATTTGCTTGACCTTTTGGGGGGGAATGTTGGGGCGTTGGATTAGGCTGTTTGGGGTTTCCGGGAGGAAGAGGGCGCCGAGGGTTAGGATTGAAGCGGGAAGTGCGGCCATGGCGAGGGAGATTCTCCAGCCGTATCCGGCTTTGATTTTTTGTGTTCCGAAGTTGATTAGGTTTGCGGCTAAGGCGCCAATGCCGACGCTGAGCTGAAAGCTGTTGTTGAAAGCTCCTCTGTATTTCGCCGGCGCCATTTCTGATAGGTATAGTGGCACTGCCTGCAAAATGGGGATGTCATCAACTTTGAACATATGGCAAAAAGGAAATGCATAGTTTTTTTAGGGATAGAGAAAAAAAAAAAAAAAAGTTTTGTAACTTTCACGAAGTATCATTTTATTTTCAAATTGTTGAGCATTAATTTAGCATGTGTTTGTCACGTGCTTTGTTATTCCACTAAAGTAGCTAACAATCACATGCTAAACACGATTTCAATAGAAGTAGCTAATGATCACATGCTAAACACGATGTTGTTTTAGGGCAGGTATGATTTTAAAATCCGAATTTCAAAATTCTTAAAATCTCAAAACAAACATGCCCTCAGTGATTTTTGGAACTATAAAGAAACAATTAGAAAATTGTAAAAAGTCATTAGACAAATTGAACTTTAATTCCGATGATTGGAGTATGGCATAAAACTTTTGATATTTTGAACTTTAAAATGTTCAAAATCTCAAAACAGAAACATACCTAATGGACTTTGAAACATGGATGAATGCTACAGTTGGGTTTTGAACTTTTGATTAAAGAATCAAGGACTATACTAACCTGGTTTGCAAAACCAACACCAACTCCAAGCAGAACTCTGCCCAAAATGAGCATGTGAATAGTGACGGCAGCGCCGTTGAGTGCCGCTCCGGCGAGAAACGAGGCTCCTCCGATGATGATCGAGGGCTTGCGGCCGTAAGCTCGAGTGACGAAGGAGGCGAAAAACGACGCAACGAGGCCAGCTAAATAGAGCGAGGATGTGAATAGTGTCAACATTTGGCTATCGAATTTGCAGTAGTTGCTAATCTTAGTGTCTTCCTTCATCCTCCTATACACCTTGGGGAAAAACTTTTTCAAAAATGGCCCCATTGATGTTACTCCACCTAATTAACACATAAAATCAATTACACCATTTTACACAAAAAATTATAATAATAAAGAGAAAAAAACATGAACACTAATTTGTGGAGTATATACCAGAGATTCCAATATCATAGCCAAAAATAACGCCTCCCATTGCAGCCATCATACAAGATAACACAACAAAAGATGTGATTTTTCCATTGTATAATCTTCTTTCTTCACTTGCTATTACAAATCCACCAGCCATGGCAGCTAATTCTTCTTTCAAAGTTTGTGAATGGAAGAATGAGAGACTAGTCAAACAAGCTACGCATCATTATAACATATGGTCCACCTTATTTAAAAAGTCTTGAGTTGATTTTTTGTCTTATGATAGTACTATCTTTCATGGTATCTACCATGAAAAATGGATGTCTAATTGGGATTAAAATAAAATTTTATCCTAAACATGTAAAAATACACTCTCAATTGTATATATATATATATTAATTGACTAAAGAACACATCATTGTGATTCAAGGTGTATCAATTGAAATATCCAAACATGTTTATTAAATGGGGCATGGATTTCTTCATTAGGTACACGTAAGTATGTGGGTATGTTTTGTCTTATCTTTTTGGATAAATAAAAGGGGTTGATATCGCTTCAAGATTGTACATCACAATAATTACTATATTTATATTTATATATATATAGTAGCGTCAACCTAGGAATATTCAATATTTTTAATTTAACTATAGAATAAAAAAGAAAGGGGAACAAATAACGAAGCTTATATTATTATATTGGTTCGTTTTCTAAACACAAAGGTAAAATAGGCAAAAATTTGTGCGACGAAAGGTGACCTAATATCATTAATCACGACTATATATAAAAATAAATCTTAAAACATTGATTTCTAACATATATATACATCACAATAATTACTATATTTATATTTATATATATATAGTAGCGTCAACCTAGGAATATTCAATATTTTTAATTTAACTATAGAATAAAAAAGAAAGGGGAACAAATAACGAAGCTTATATTATTATATTGGTTCGTTTTCTAAACACAAAGGTAAAATAGGCAAAAATTTGTGCGACGAAAGGTGACCTAATATCATTAATCACGACTATATATAAAAATAAATCTTAAAACATTGATTTCTAACATATATATACACCACAGATTCCAATATCATAGCCAAAAATAACACCTGCCATATCATTGATGTGATTTTAACACTATACTCCTTCCACCAAACAAAACAAAACAAAACAAAACAAAACAAAACGTAGTCTCATTAATTTATATTTTCTATCTATAAAAGTTGGGAACTTCTATATGTAGTTAGGGTGTCGTAAGGTGTCGTAATGACTACCGTAGTCAGTTAATTTAACTCATTAAAAATTTAATCTAAAGGCTTAAATTTGATGACCTGTTACCTTTTGTAAATTTTACGGTATGTATTGTCATAATGTGTCATAAATTTACATTTTCTATTAAAGAGAACGTGTCAAACATGGAAGTTTTTGTTTTGTAAATAAGGATATGATTTATCAATTTATAATTATCAATAATTTACTATAAATAATTTATATTTATAATTATTTCCAAAATTAGAGTGTGCACGGTCTAGAATTCGTGCATTACTCATAACTTACCATAAATAATTGATATTTATAATTATTTGTATGAATTACAATTATTTCTAAAATTAGAGTGTGCACGGTGTAGAAGTCGTGCATTACCAATAATTTACCATATATAATTGATATTTATAATTATTTGTAAGAATTACAATTATTTCCAAAATTTAGTTGCGCACGGTCTAGAAGTCGATAAGGGTCGTTCTCTCGTTTATCGGAGTATTCAACACATGTTATACGTTGATATCCATGTTCTACACAATACTCGTATAAAATATCACATGGATCTAGGAGAATGATCGGTAAGGTGTCGTTAGTGACGGTAACGACCTTCGTTCCGTTATAATGTCACACGAGTCGTTATCTCGTTTTCGTGTGTCAAATATGAAACTTAAGTTTCCCGATATCATCATTTTACAACCTAAACATGTTTTTAAAAATAGGACGACATGGTTAACCCCAAATTTAACGTGTTCGAAAATTTTACAACCTAACATGTTTTTATCTAAATTTTAAAACATGTATTTTATGTTGTTTTTAGGCCGCAATATTTGAACGGGGTATTATTATTCTTTTTTTCTAAATTTCAAGAGATGTATTTCACGTTGTTTTTTGGCTGTAATATTTTAAAAAGGTATCCTTATTAGTAATCTTGATGCAAAAAGAATAATTTGAAATGACTACATTCTAAAAGCCCCTTGTTGCTTCTTGGAGTGAGCGAGTCGAGATTGTAGATTGGAGAAGCAGAATCAGTGAGAAAAACTAATTCTTGCTTCAAACCTAATGCTTCAAACCTGATAATGGATTGAATCAAAACCTGATAATGGATTGAATCAAAGATCAGACGGATTTAATTGAGCGACCCTCGAAGAAAAGCCCCTTCGGGAGCGAGTTCGATTGTAGAGTGGAGAATTAGAATCAATGAGAAAGATTCATTCTTGCTTCCAACCTAATGCGCGCTTCAAACCTGCTTGTTAATGGCGAATCAAGGGACAATGATCACGAATTTGTGAAAACTCTTAACAATGTGCAAACTGAATTGAGAAAGACAAAAGACCTAATTACTAATTTAACAAATCTATTTTTTAATTATTATTTGGATTGATTTCATTAATTTTTAAAATAAGAATAATTGTATTACAAAAGGTTAGAACATTAATTTTACCTAATATATATATATATATATATATATATTTTAAAAATAGTTTAAATAAAAGAAGGGTAATATAGTAAATAACAAAATACAATTTAAAAAATGATATAAATAACTTAAACCTATATAACAGGTAGCAGGTCGTTTCGACGTTTACGACGCCACGTGACGCGATTCGACAAAGTGACTATGCAGTCACTTTGTAAAATGTGACTATGGTAAGAATTACCCATAAAAGTTAGTCTCATTCTTTTTAAAACCTATCTCTATTCAACACTTAATTTATACCCTTTTAAAACGTCATATATTACATTAAATGTCATTAATTTACCCGTACTTTGTTAAAATAAAATTGAAAGTCCAATTATACACTTATTTTTTTTAAAGTAATTATACACTTATTAATTTTACATCATATTATTATTACAAATCCCCTTAACTTTATTCTTCTTTCGACTAGTAACATGACAGCAAGCTAGAGAGTAGAGACCAGTAGACCACTATTATAGTATATATGGTCAATGCACCTCATTAAAAAGTCTTTAGTTTATGTTTCTTGGATTATCTCATAAATTTTCTTCACCACAATCAAGAAAATTGGTAATTTTTTACATGTAATTATATAACGTAATTAAGTGCACATGACAACGACTCAAAAAATACGCACATTTTATTTTCTTGTAAAATAAAAGTGGTTGATATCGCTCCAACATTGTAGATCGATCAAAATCATAATTTAAACTGTTAATTATACTTCCTCCATCTCGAGATTATTTACACGGTTTGATCGGTACACTTTTAAAAAAAAGTGAATTTAATGGTTGGTGATGTAAGTTAAAAGAGTGGTATTTTGGGTGATTTGATTAAGTGTAAAGTGAATTTGGTGAGGTGTAAAGTAAAATGTATGTAAAAAATGAGTGACAATTTTAAAAATAAAATGATGTTAGGAGGGTATTAATTTTGTTATGTATTTTCACATTAAGAGTGTGCAAATAATATTGGGACGTTCTATTCCTACTTTCCTGTCAAAAAATATTGGGACGTTCCAATAAAAAAAAATGTGCAAGTAATTACGGGAGGGAGTATAATTTAATTTGTTTGATTCGATTTTGGGTGATTTTCTCTGATTATTGAATGTTCTAAATAATTATAAGTAGACACAAAAACTTATATGCAATATTGCATACATGCATTTTAATCATTCACACACATGTTCTTTATAAATACATCCACAAACTTAATTCACACACATTTTTTATAAATACACCCACAAGCTTAATTCACACACACATTTTTTATAAATACACCCATTGACAGCTCAATTCACACCCACATTTTTTATAAATGCACCCACTGACAGAAATTGAACATGGTCGTCTTCTTCGAGCAGTTTTCGGTCACCTCAGGCTGCGGTCGGACGCTGCAATTTACGATGACCTTAATCCTTAAATATTTTATATTTTTTTAAATATTCTTTAATACTAATTATTATGGGTCAATGTTATTTTGTATTACGTGCAATAATATATCTTACTACATGCAATAATATATATTACTATATATTATAATGTGGATTACTTAATCAATAAAAAAAAATCAGTATTACTATATAAAATTGTGTTATTACTACATAAAAAATTATATGTTACTACATACTACAGTTTGAATTACTACATTGAATAGACGTTTGTTGACGAAGTTGGATAGCTCAAGTGGTTAGAGCACCACTACCTAGGCTTTAGATCCTGGGTTCGAGTCATGGGGAGGGGAAAGGGCATGGGTATTTAATGTAATTCAAAAAAAAAAAAATAGACGTTTGTTACTATATGTAACTTTATCAAATGATCTAATATTTTTCGCATCATCCTGCAATAAAACATTTTGTATTACAACATGATTATTGCTTTTACTACATTCGATAATATATGTTACTACATATTATAATGTGAGTTACTACATCAATAAAAACACTAGAAAAAACGTGTTACTAAATAAAAAAAATTGTATTATTATATAAATAGTTTGTTTTATTACTACATAAAATAATGTGTATTACTACATATTACAATTTGAATTACTACATTTAATATTCCGCGGTCGACAATAAAATAAAAGATAAAAAAATCACAGAAACGAGTAAAATGAACAGATTAAAAATTTCGAATTAAGCTGTCAGTGGGTGCATTTTTAAAAAATGTGTTTGTGAATTAAGTTTGTGGGTGTATTTATAAAAAATGTGTGTGTTAATTAAGTTTGTGGGTGTATTTATAAAAAATGTGTGTGTGAATTAAGCTTGTGGGTGTATTTATAAAGAACATGTGTGTGAATAACTGAAATGCATATATGCAATATTTCATACAAGACTAGCCCATAAGTAGATGGTTGGATTATTGAGTATTATAGTGTTAAACTATTTGTTTTATTAAGATATGTAGGTCAAATAGTTCATAGTTGAAGTGCACATGTCATGAAATGTCGATTTCTTACTTTTGAATAAATTAAAAAATAATAAAAAATAAATAAAAGTAACCACTTTGACCAGAAGATGATTTTTTTTTTTTGGTGAAATTTGAAGATGACTAAAATACCCACATGACAAATTATTTTTTCTGAAACTGCAAACTTGCCTGGGGATACTAGCTATATGCACGCAGGTACGCAATTAAGATCAACTTTCTTTCTATAATTTTTTTTAACCCGATTTTTTTTAGCTTTTCATAATTGTAATAACAAGCTAAGATGGACAACTCTACTGCTCAACTGCGCCTCTGCCGCCGCAGTTTGGCTCGAATGTTACCGATGGCTTAACATTCTGATGGTGCCTCACAATACCATCAATGCACACGCGTCTCAGCATTATGAAGCTCTTGGCTGGGGCAAGGTGAGGAGAAGGTTTGCTGCTAGTTGGTGGGTATGCGTCGTTGAGGAGATATGGAGGAAAAGAAATGTGAAAAGGTTCAATAACGAACTACAAGCACACAAAAAGACTATGGAGAATATAAAAATCAAACTCTGGACATGGATGGGAGGAGAAAAGATTATTAGACCAAATTCTTCAATAGCAATATGGTGGAACGATCCTTTGTCATGTATTATTTAGTAAATTATAGTAGGGGTGGCGAAAGTATCTATTCTTGTGGAGGCGATGTAAGATAATCTCATATTGTACATTCATGGGTTGAGTACCCTTAATACTCACGTGGAAATACAATCCTTTACCGCTCAAAAAAAAAAAAAAAAAAGAAGGGTCAATCTAACAAAAGGAACTTCTAAAATTTCGAGAGCATCCAGCTAAATTGTGCGTCACAGAATTGACGCTCCTTTTAACGAAAAGAGGCTATAACATTAGTAAAAGAAGATAATAATAAATCCTTGCATGCTTGACATATTCCCAGAACGTTGAGACCATATACGTTGAGCCGTTGAGGCATTAATGGTAGTTATTTAAATTGAACAATTACGTACAGTTGATAATTAATGGTAGTTATTTTGTCCATTTATATTTAAAAGTATTTTATTATATGAATTATAGAATATTGGAAAACATTAATGTATTAATTAAAAGACATTTACAATCAGAGAAAGAAAATGTTTTTTAAATTTAATATTTTTAGCAATTTTTAAATTATTTCGCTTTATTTTGAATCGAACTATCAAAACTTCAAAATAAAATGAAAGTCAGCTTGTTCAATTTAATTTAATGAAATGTATTGATAATTTTATCATGTAAAATTTTGATGAGTACAATAAATACATATTATTTTATATTTAAAGTAATATTAATCGGGCCCCCTATCGAGATTTCCTGGCTCCATCACTGTAATACCGAGTAAAAAAAAAACTTAGATTTGTATGATACACTAAATGCATAAGACACTAAGTGAAGTGATTATTACTTGTGTAGTCTTTTTTTTCTTTTCTGAAAGGGTATGATTTGACGAATTATTTTAGATGGATAGTAATTTGTGAGGGCAGAAGTAGGGAGCAAGAGATGAAAAAAATGTAGTGATTAAAATGTGTATATATATTTTTTTAAAAGGTATGATTGGGCCAACAATTTTAGATGGATAGTAATTTGTGAAGGCAGAGGGAGGGAGAGACAAGGGTTAGACTATGAGGGAGAGAGGGGGGGAAGGTCAAACTAGTCTAATTTTTTTAGGAGTTCAACATACAAGATTTTCAACCCGAAACAAATATATCTGACAATGTTGTCGTCTTTCAATTGTGAGGAAGTTGAGTGACAAATAGGTGACAAATATTTCACACTAAGATAGTATTTTCATATTAAAAAAATTGGAGAAAAAAATAAAGGGTAAAAACAATCATCAAACACCAAGATCCCAAGGATAAACTAACATTACCGTACAAGGCCATGCAATGCAAAGAACCCAACAAAAAAGAGTGAAAAAACTCACATTTAATAAACTAGAGTAGGGGAAAAACTAAGAACCTCAGAAGACAAAAACTAAACAATTAAGAAACAATAAATAAGAAAAACACATAAAAGCAACAAATTAACGGACCCAAATGCTCTGGTATGCCAGATTCTCAAAGCGCGTTACTTCCCGATCGGGGACTTCGCCTCATCGAATCTGGGGTGGAATCCTAGCTACACATGGGCTAGTATTCATGCGAGCAGAGACTTGATCCGCACAGGTATGCGTTGGAAAATTGGGTCGGGCAACAATATCTGGGTGTGGGAGGATCCTTAGGTGGCCGACGCTGACAGTTTCTTTGTGAGCTCTAACAAGCTGGATGGCCTGGACGATATTCGGGTTGCAGCTCTCTTTGATATTGAGAGCAGAACTTAGGACGAGGAGCTTCTGCACCATCTCCTGCCGCTTGATGCCAACAAAATCATCAACATGGCTTTGCCACCGATTGAGACTCCCGACAAAGTAATTTGGGCACTAACTAACAGTGGTATATACACGGTCAAATCTGCTTACAAACTGGTTTGTTTGCAGGAGGAAAACCCTGATATTCGAATGGATGGGGAGTGGAGTTTAATTTGGAATTTGTATGCTCCGCCACGAGTGAAAGATTTTTTATGGAGGGTTTATAGAGGCTGCTTGCCGACGAGAAGCAATCTGGAAACAAAGCATGTAGTGGATGTGATGGGATATGAATTCTGATATAAGTCCTAAATTGATGTTGAAGTAGTTTTGATAAGTCAAAAGAAGACTTGAATAATTTCTAAGTGTTGACTGATCTAGTCTAGTTATGAAGTCATCTTGAACAGATCAGTAGAGTTCACAAGTAGAGTTCACAAGAACAGTTTACAATAAAAGTTAAGTGTTAAAAGACGAGTACAGTTTATAAGTACTTTGTATATTTGTTAGTGTTGGGAATAAAATGACATATGTTTTGATTAAATACCAAAACCCCCTGAGACATGCCTAAGTCTAGATGACTGTGTTCTAAGATTGTTAGAACACATAGCATAAGGCTAGAAGAGAAGCTGATATGTTAGGCAGCTCTTAGATGACTAGATGCACAATGTGAGGGGGAACCTATACTTGGAAGATTATCAGGAACAAGTCTCCTCAAGGCTCAAATTCTGGAACAATCACTAAAGCAAAGGAAAACTCTATAGAACATCATATGCTCTGATCAGGAGAGTTGTCCAGAAGAGCTATCTCTATGTATGAACAAGATTGTAAAGCTCAAAAGGACAAGATTAGTCAAATGTTCTGATCAGGAGAGTTGTCCAGAGATGATAACTCTGTGAGAAAACAGAAGCTCAGAAGCTAAAAGACCATATATGCTGATCAGGAGAGTTGTCCCAGAAGAGTTGTCTCAACAAGTTTGAATCAGAACAAAGTTCTAATGTTTGAAGGTCAACCATGCTAAAGAGTTAGAGACAACCATACCCTAAAGAACTTCAATACAATGTGCTAAAATCATCTTGAAGTGAAGCAAAGGGAAAGAGCCAAATCATCTGAAGAAGAGCAAGCCAACTTTGCTGATAAGCAAATCTGCTGATAGTGATAAGGAGAGTTGTCCATTTGATAAAGAATGTTGTCCTATCATTGGATCAATCTTCAGAAGCCATGTCCAAGTCCTAACAAGAAGTCAAACATTGGGAAAAGTGCTGCAGAATGAAGACAAAGTCTTACAAGCCGTTTATTACCCAATTAAGGACATGTCACTATCAAGAATCTGTCTTCCAGTTTGAAGAACTCAAGGAAGACATTTATAGCAATTTGGGGCTGCCTCTCCAACGGGCAAATCCTCATTTTGTCTATAAATACAAGGAGTGTGAAGACCATTTGAAGCATCCATTCTACATCCAACTGAGCAACTATTCTGAAAGCTTCAAAGTCTTCAAAAGACATTCTTAGTCTTGAAACACTTCTTCTAAGCTAAACTCACTGTATATTCATACACAAAGCTTAGAGAGATATCCTATCCTTATACACTGATCTTCATTGTAAAGGATATCTCATTAGTTGGAACCTTACTTCAACCCTTACCTCTTTCAAGTGAGAAAGTGAGAAGGTTGTAGTAGTAGAAGTGGTAGGAGCTGACTGTTGAGAGAAGAACAGTTCAGTTCTGAGTTGAGAAGAGGGTACTAGGACTGTAGACATCCTAGGGATCAATTCACCAAGGAGTGGTGTTATTGATCAAGTGCACCTTGGCACTATAAAACAAGTTAATTCCAAGAGTGAAGGAATTATCCTGTTAAATCAGGGAAAGTGGATGTAGGAGCTTGAGTCTCTAAACCACTATAAACTCTTGTGTTGATTTGATTTGCAAGTACTTACATTCATTCAACACTGCACACAAAACTGATCTTTCAAAAGATACATACTTAAAAACTGTGCAAAACTGTATTGGACAAGTTCCCTGATAACTGGACTGTATTGACAAAGTGATTTCAGAAACTTAAGGAGTCTAAACTTAAAGGGCCAACCACTATTCCGCACATATAACTCCCCTAGATAGTTATTCAACTAAGTACTCAATAGTACTTAGTAGTTTGATTATCTTAGAAGAGTTAATCATCTTCAGCAGAGTTGTCCAAGACTACCTTGCTGAGCTCTGGTTTGATCATAAGTTAAAAAGATTTGCATACAAGTGTATTCCCCCCCCCCCCATACACTTGTTATATACTCCTTTCAGGACCAACAGTTAGGATTTGTACTGAGCTATTTGAACAATGTATATAAGCTCATGATTTCGAATGTATATTCATTGTATAGATCTTAAGGTGACAAAGTTATATTCATAAAGCTTAAAGTAATGTAATAGTCTTGTTAGGATTAGTTTTTGTTAGAAGTCTACTACTGAAGAAGAAGACTGAAGATTGCGCAAGACAAGACAAGTGCTAAAGAAGACTGAATTTGTCTAAGTATGGAGACAAGACAGGTGCACGACAAAGGAAGAATTTGTTAAGTAAGAAACGCGTATTGAAGATAAGTATTGAAGAAATAGTTATGGAATAACTAATTAGCTGAAGAAACGCGTGGAAGGATAAGAAGGAACAGTTAGAAGTTAGTTACCAAGAAAAGTTGGTTACATAATAGAATGTTCTTGAAGATTAAAGTCTATAAATACCTTGGAGTATTCTACATTTGAAGACTACTGTTACCAAGAGATTTGAAGTATATTAAAGAGAATTCAAAGCAAAATAAACTCTCAGAGTGTTCAAGTTCAGAAGGTTCAAGCCAGAAAGACAAGTGAAGAAATCAGAAGGCTACTACTGGACTAAGAGAAGTTTTTCTTATTGTTGTTGTTAGATTCAAGTCGCTAGTTACTTGTAAATAGCTAGTTGTTAGATCGAAGATATATCTGGTGATATAATCGAGAAGATCGAAGTCTTAGTTCTTGGGACTTAAAGCCACAAGATCGGTTAATAAATTTCGCAACTGGAGTTGTGAGAGTGGATGTAGACAAGTTGTCGAACCACTATAAATCGTTGTGTGTTGTTTACTTTACTATTTTATTTGTTGTTTAATTGATTAACTGTTTAATTGATTAATTGCATATAAGAACAATACAAGATCAGTGTTCGTCGAATATTAGTTGAGTATAAACTGTTGGGCTCATTGTTAATCTGATAAATTTCGCATTGTGTATTCTGATATATTGAAAGATTTTGAAAAGTCTATTCACCCCCCCTTTAGACATTTTCCTAGCTTACTCAATATTATAAACTCAACTAGGGACCTAAAAGTGGTATCAGAGCAGTAGTTTTCGAACTGCTGTTTCTTGATAACATCTTGAAGACTTTGGGTGAAGTCTTGGTTCTTGATCGTTCTGATTCTTTTCACACTTCTTGAAATACTTGTATCTTGATTTTCTTGCAATATTTCTATCTGACAAACTGCAAAACCATGTCTATGGAGATAAGTGCTAACAAACTTCCCAAGTTCTCTGTTCAGGACTACGACTACTGGAAGTTGAGGATGGAAGCCATCTTCAGCTCAATTCATGACCTGATGGTCTCCGTGATTAAAGAAGGACCAGTCGTCACGATGGTTCAAAACACTGCTGCCCTGGACCCGTCTAAAGCCGTTGGCGTGCTCGTCCCTAAACCAAGGTCTGAACTCACTTCTGAAGAAATGAGACAGAACAATTTGGACAGTTTGGCCAAGAACTATATTTTACACACCCTTCCCAATGAGTATCTTGGGAAAGTGTTAAAATGTAAGACAGCCAAAGAAATGTGGGATCGTCTTGCTATCATTTGTGAAGGTACCACACTGATCAAAGAAAGTAAGCTTTCCACAGCTGTTCAAAGGTTCGAATCATTTAAGATGAAGGCTGGTGAAAATATAGACCAGTTAGATACTCGTTTCACACGTGTCATGAATGATTTGGAAGTCCTTGGTAAATCTTATACTAATCGTAAAATTAACTTGAGAATTCTTAAGAGTCTTAATGCTAGATGGAAAATGGTCAAGATGATCATAAAGAATACTCAGGACATTGATGAATGGACTGCTGAGACAATGTTCCAAACTCTTAAGGCGCATGAGTTCGATCTAGATGAGGATGATCCTATAACCAGTAGTGATTGGGAGAATGCTGTCACATCTTTTTCACGTGGTATGTGTGATGTTGAGATAGAGGACTGCTGTTACCTCTTTTTCACGTGCAGGTTTGCCAAGAACTGCTAGGCAGCAGCAAATATCGCTTCGGTGATTGATCGTAGCATGGCAGCAAACTGGACCGTCTTAAATATCAATTATGCTATTCTGAAAACCCAGAACGAGACTATTAAGGCCAGCTTCTGTATGACGCTTTTGCAAATTTGGAAAGAGTGAAATTCAAAATTTTGGAATAACTCGTGTAGATCTCCAACTGAGGTAGTTCACGCCTCAGCTGGGTATTGACTTGAATGGAAGACTGCTACTCGAAATATAATAACACAGGAGGGGCGCTCACAAGTGGATTGCATCACTTGGCATTCGCCATCTGCTAGTATGCTTAAAATAAATACAGATGCAACTTTTTTCTCCGAGGGGTAGCAGATTGGCCTGGGTATGGTCGTCTGCAACGAGAGGGGTGACTTCTGCCTGGCTAGAACGCGGGTTATCCGAGGATGCTTTCCGATCCAACTTGGTGAGATTATGGGTTTTTACGAGGCATTGTCATGGCTTAAAGATCAAGGGATGGACAATTGTATAATAGAGGGTGACACTAAGTTGGTGGTGGATGCGATTAACAGTTCGGAAAGAGTGGTGTCGACCTTTGGAGACTATGCGCTTGCTTGTCGGAACTTATTGGGTAACTTTAATAATGTATTGGTGAATCATGTCAAAAGGGGGGCAAATATGTGGGCACACAATTTTGCTAGAAATTCCCGTCGTTTTATAAGTCCTTACTCATGGTTAGACCCGCCAGATTTTGTGGTAGGGTGTTGGTCCTTGGTGGAGTATAACACAAGTGTATGGGGGGGGGGGGAATGCACTTGTGTATGCAAATTCTTTTCTTTTTGACAAATTGGTCTTATCAGGCAAGTTGTCTCACAACTGGCCTGAGTGTAAACTTTGATAGATACTTGTCCTACTGATTACTATTGAGGGATCAGTTGGCTAAATATCTAAAAGAGTTACTTAGTGCGGAATGTGGTTGGCCTTTGATTAAAGAAATACTCCAAGTTAATTTCTGAAAATACAGGTTATCAGGGACTTTGTCCAAAACAGATTTTCTTACTTACTAAGTTATGATTCTTTAAAAAATGTTTGAATGAAGTGAAGTTAAGAATGCAGTAAGTAAATGAGACACAAGTTTATAGTGGTTCAGAGACTCAAGCTCCTACATCCACTTTCCCTGATTGAACAGGATAATTCCTTCTCAATGGAATTAGCTTGTTTTATAGTGCCAAGGTGCACTGATCAACAACACTCTCTTAGTGTTTTGATCCCTAGGATAACTTGAGTCCTAGTGCTCAATCTCACTGAGTTAAGACTGTGATTTACACTAACAGTCCGTAACTCCTCACTTCTACAACAAACTCTCTCTTCACTTAATGAGATAAGGGTTTGAGGTTTGGTTCCAACTAGTAGAGATATCCTTTACAATAAGAACAGTGTAAAGGCTTAGGATATCTCAATGCTAAGCTAGGATGTTTACAAAGATTGGCTTAGCTGACTTGAAGTGATTCAGGAAACTTGGAATTCTAGAGAACAGTTTGGTTTCCTTTTGAAAGCTTGATGATAGTTTGATAGCTTGTAGTTGGATATTGAATTCCTTTGATCACTTCTGTATTTATAGGCAAATTGAACAACTAACCGTTGGAGGGATTAGCAATTCAAATATGTCTATTTGCAGCTCCATTGAAACGGCTATGAAGCTTGGCATCCTTTTATCCACTGTGTAAAAGGGGTCTTCAATGGTTGCTTGAATGAATGTGTTGACTTCTGAAAAATGCGGCTGAAAAGACTTGTGTCAGTTTCCAATTTTGCACATTGTCCTAGGTTGATTTGTGGCAAACTTTACACTCAACCAACGGCCAGATGGGACAAGTTCCCTGAACATTCTTGCTGCAGTTTTAGAATGTTCCAACATTCATTCAATGCTACACTCTTTAATGCTCTAAGTCTTCAATGCTTGGTTTAGGCATGATTGGCAATAAATGCTTCATTGAATGTGTCTTCTGTAAGCTTTTGACATTCAATTCTCTTGATCATTTGCATTTATGAGCACAGCTTCAGTGTTCTTGATCTCTTCAGCTTAGTTGTCCATTTGATCAGCTTGTCTTGAATGGATCAGCAACTTTGTCCTATAGACCTATCAAGCTGCCTAACATTCCAGCTTTGGACAACTATCCTGATTACTAAAATCTCATAACATTTCTGAGATTTTAACTTAAGCATTCTACAAACTCAAGTGTTTTGGGACAACTTGCCTGAACAATAACTTGAGCATATCTCAACTAATCTGTACATCATCAATCAGGGGTTTTGGTATCTAGATCAAAATCATTTTATTCCCAACAATTTCCCCCTTTTTGATGATGCCAAAACTTATTACAAAGGAACCTTGACTTATATTATTCATTACCTTCAGGGAGAGTGAACTGGTCAACTTGCCTGAAAGAAACTTTTAGCACAATAAATCAAGTAAGATTTGTCATGTTAGGTTAGTTGAGATAATGAGTTGTTATCTCTTGATAAAAACATTGGTCCTTTTATATATCATGGAGCATTACAGATCAGAAAATTAAAAGGACACACTAACTGATACAAGAATATAAAATAACAACATCATCAGCAATCATAAAAACAAGAGTAGGGAAGGGATAAACTTATCCATCAGAGAGTTCCATCATCTTGGGGAGCAATGCCATATTGAGCCCAGACCCTTTTCTTCAGCTCCCAGACATCCTTGTTGGAGCCTCTAGGGCCTATCTTCATCTTCTCCATCTTCATGATGTTGATGAACTCCTCCAGAATCTTTCCCTCATCAATCAAGTTCCCATTGAACTTAGGAGGCATGTACAGAATTGGACCAGGGGCCTTGAACTCCACTCTAGCCATATCAGCTGCTGCAAACAGCTTTTGGTAGAGGTCCCTATGATTCTCAAACATGAACTGGACAAAGACTTCATCTTCATTCTCTCCAAGACACTTCCCAATGACATAGAAGTCATATACAAAACTTCTCTTGGCATCCTCCCATGCATCATTCAGTGAGATTGGAACCCACTTGTCATGGTGAGGGTATTGAGTGTCCCATCTTTGCAGCATTTTAGGTTTGAGTCTTCTGTATGAGGCTCTCCTTCTTGGGGCTTTGAAATTTGCCCTTCTTTCATCCCCTGCCTTGTTGGCCTCAACCAATTGCTCCATCCTCTCTTTAGCTCTCTGAAGAGCTAGCTTCTCTTGGGTTTCTGGATCTTTTCCAAAACCTTCTTCAAACAATTTAGAGGGATCATCAGCAAGTTTGGGCACACCAACTTCAGGCATTCTGTCCTGTACTTCCTCTTCAACTTCTTCTTCTTCAATGGCAGGCATCAGGGCTGCTTTCTTCATTCTCTTTGATTTCCTTGCTGGAGTTGATTCTTCAGATTGAAATTCTGAAGGCAAAGTCAGGCTGGTTGGGAATTCATTGAAGGCTTCCAATTCCTTCCTCTTTCTTTCAGATGACCTTGTCACCTTCCCCCTTACTTCAGCAATCTTCTCTTTAGGTTCAAGTCCTGTAGACTCACCACCTGGCCTTTGAAGCTTTCTTGCCTGACTTTCCATAGCTGACATCATGGACTCCTTGACAGCTATTTGAATCTGCTCTTCCTCAGTCAAATTTTCAACATTCATTGGGCCTTTGCCTTTCCCAATGTCTTCTACTGCTTCCTCCTCAATCTCAGGGACCTTCTCCTTTCCCTTGGATTCACCAATTACCAAGGTTCCCTTTGCCCTTGCTCTCTCTCTTTCCCCCTTTTTGGCATTATCAAAACACTGGGGCTTCAAGTCACTTATAGTGACAGAGAGATGTGAGTGGGAATGAGTGAGGGACTTCAACTCCTGCAGTAGGTAAACATTCTCATCATTAATGTTTTGCATTTTATCATCTGCCATGCTAAAAAAGGTGTGAACTGGCTTCAGCTTTTGGGAAACTATGGCATCCAATGTGGCTTTCAGTGATTGATCAAGTTTGGCCTGAAGTTGTTCAGTGAGATTGACCACAACTTGATCAGACACTTTGGCCATGAGTTCAACAGTGAACTTCTCAGCAGCTTCCTTCACCATTGCAGCTTTCAACTCTTCTGCCTTCTTTCTCTGGGCTGCTGTCCTCTGCCTTAAAGCATCCTTGATTGTCTTTCTTAATGCTTTCACATTGTGCTTGTACAAAGTTTTGAGACCCTGCTGCTCTTTCTTCACAGATCTTGTGAATTTACCCATAGCATCTTTGGCTTTGGTCACTTCAGTTGAGACTGGTTGAAGTCCAGTTTCAACTCCACATATTCTTGCATCAAGAGTAGGCAAGATCACTTCTTCTGACCCTGTGAGCCTCATCTCCACAGAGGCTAGAGTCTTGCTTTGGCCATCTAGGGTATCAGCAGTGGTAGCATGAGCCTTCTCAACTTCCCTGACCAGTGTGTCCAACTTCTCTGACTGCTCTTCAATGATGGATGCAGTCTGAGTAGCAATCTGAAGTTGAGCCTCAGAGGTGTTGGCTTGTTCAAAGTAGATCTGGTTAAGTGTGGACACATTTGCTGATACTGCTTCAAGATCAGTGTCAGCATCAACTGGTATATCTGTCAGGGATGCATCTGCAAAAATTTGCTCAAGAGTGACAGCACCTGAATCTGCAAAACTGACAGTGTTAGTAAAAACTCCCTCATCACCCTCTATTTCTTTTTCTCCCATAAGGTCTGATACATCAGCACCTTCTCTCTCATTTTCAACTATATTCTTTTCTTCTTCATTTTCAAAAGATAGACTCACATTCACTGGAGAATCAGGCCTCCTTTCACCAAGGGATTCATCAAGTTCAGATTTGACTTGAAGAATAGCCTGACTCTCATATTGGGCTGCACCCAATATTTCTACTTCCTCACCCTCTATTTGTGGTGCACTCAAGGAACCAGTGATCACACACTCCTCACCATCATCTCCCTCTGATTTTTTTAGCACTCACAGCCTTTTCAACTCCTTCAATTTCTAAGCCTGACACCTCTATATCCTCAACAGGATCCACAGAGGGCAGTTGTTGGGAGATCACAGTGTTTGGGCATCCCAAGTCCACTGAGTCATCCTGAATGACTAAAGGCTGGTCAATGTCCAACTTTCCTGACATTGATGAGGCTCTAGCCAAACCAGCTTCTCCCATGGAAGTCTCAACATTGTCAAGCTGTGCCTCAGGTTCAAAAGAACCATCCTTGGCCAATGCATCTTGGACTGAGTCACCATCTTTGGTCAACTCCTCTGAATGATCAGAGTCCTTTACAGAATGAAAAGTCAAGTAATGTACCTGAGCTGAGTTGATACCAGGGGGATTGGGATTGGTGTGATCATCATCATCATCATCATCAGATGGGCTGTCAGGATGCTTGATTCCTTGTGCTATCCTCTCTCTTTCAGCAAGCACCTTTTCATGAACAATGGTGCAAAATAGGGCCTCAGTGGTTAATACACTGGTCTTCTTTACATTTGCAAAATGTAGCAGCCTATTTTCCTCAACCTGCCACCAGTTGGCACCCTTATCCTGAATAGCCTGAGCTATTTCCACAATAGTTCTATCTTTGATCTCAACAAGTGCTTTGAGATTATAGAATTGTTGTTGCAGCCTGGGATAAGTCTTCAATCCTGGATATAATTCATCCACATTGGCTCTTGCAATCTGCCTCAACATCCCCTCATAGGTATACTCTTCACCACTATCATCTCTAGAAGAGTTAGTTTGGGATTCAGGAGGGTTGGAATGAGATTCAAGTAAGCTTGGCTGGGATTCAGGTAGGTTGGGTTCAGAAGGATTGGGTTCAGGAGAGGTCAAAACAAGTTGGGATTCAGGTGCTTTTGAGAGCATTGTGCCTAAAGAGGTAATTGGAATGGCTGGAATGGGTGGGAAAACAACTTGATCACCTTCTTGAAGAGCAGTTTCAAGAAGTTTGGTATAAGAGAGAAGTCTTGGATCAAGTGGGGAAAAGGGTCTATCTTCAAGATTGACCAAATCTGCCAGCACATCAATACCTGGTCTATCAGGTGCACCTTTAGGGGAGTACACTTTCTTGGCAATGATTGGTGCATCTTCAGGAGTCTTGCACTCCTCTTCTTCTTGCCTTGGAGATATTCTTCTAGATTGAATATCAGGAGAGTTGGCTTCAGGGCTGTTGGGTTTTGACTTGGATTTGGAGTTGGACTTGCTTGCCTGTCTAATTTCCTTGAAGAATTCTTTCTTCTTCTTTTCTTCTTCCATCAACCTCTGCTTCTCAGAAGTCTTGATGATTCTTCTTTTCCTTTCATACCTTGTTGGCTGGTCAAGGTCTCTGAATTCAGTAATACTTTCAGGCTGTAAGGGGACAACCTCTCTGAATACTTCACCCTCTTCAGGAGGGTTGACTCCTTCCTCAGCAACCTTCTCTATTTCCTCAGAAGTGGCTCCTCCACTTTTTGACTGACTTTCTGGTGAAGATTCATTCAGAATCTTCTTCATCTTTTTCATTGAAAGTGTGCGTGTGGGGTGTATAGAAGTGTTTAAGTATAAGTAGATAAATGTTGCACAGAATGTTGAGACAAATAGTGCAACACTGACTCTAACAGAATATCAGAAATTAAGATACACAGCGGAAGACTTGAAACACTAAAAACAAACGAGACACAATGGAAATACTTTTAACATAGATTTTATAAATAAAAATCTATGTCTGCCTTATGGCGTAAAATCAATACTTATCTTCAAGTACAAATGTTGTGTGAAATGTTACAACAATAACTTTCACAATGAAACTATAAACGAGGCAGGTGCAAAGTCTAGAAAACGAACTAAGTGTATAAATTATACACTGTCGAAATGCCTAGTCTATCTAATGATTACACTCTCAATAGATAAGAAGACACACAGTCATACGGGTGGTATACAACGTATGAACTAAAATGTAGAACTATTGGCCACAATTTCCTAACAGGGATGAACGCTCGGTCTAGGATATTGATCGAATAGAGCACACTGAATTATGAAGCCTTCAATGGGTATTTATAGTGTGGGATACGAAATTCTAGAGGCTTCCACATTGAGGTCCTATTTTTTAGGAAACTCAACTTCCACAACTTCCATGATCTTTCTAGATCCTTCTGGGCTGCTCCAGGTCGTTCCAAATGTATCTAGGCTGTTCTAGCATGTTCTGCAATGTTCTGGAATCTTCCAGGTTCCAGATCCTTGTAGAAGCTTCTAGATCCTGCCAGAAATGCGACAACATTTAGGTCAACATTTAATGTAGCATTTCAGAAAAGACTTAGAAAAAATCTCGGAAGGTCGAATTCAGATGTTGTTGATAATGTTAAGACATTTAGGAATTAACAACATCTACAATCTCCCCCAATTTGACCTTTCGACTACAACACACCTGATGTACATATATTTCTATACATACTCAGTTTTATGTACTTAGTTGAGGTTGACATCATTGCTAAGCACTAGTCAAGACAATACCTGTTGTAATCATTGGATCAAATCAAATGAAGATCAAGGATAATTTCATAATGATCCGTGCCAAAGGATCAAAACTATTTTATCCAAAATAGAATAAGTATAAACTGTACACTTACTCACAACATAAGTAACTATACTAAGATAATAAGTTGAACTGGAAGAAATTCACTTAGAATCTAAGTATGACACAAACAAAAAACAAAAAAATAATAAAATCAGAGCAAAACATAATGTAAAAACAAAAACAGACACTAATACTATACACAACCTGCAATATTAGACACATGATAATCTGCAAACAAATTAAGCAAGGCAGTAAACAAATATCAAGTGGAACCATTAAGCAAGTTGCAGTAATAAACATCCTATCATCTAAGAAAATAAATAACAAGTGTATCAGAATTTCAGAATTCAAACTTAAACATTAATTACAAAGGTAGAACTGAATAAATGGCTTATATTGATGTGGTAACAGTTTCAGCATCATCTTCCTGCACAGTAGCCATTATGATATATTCAGATCTCCCCCTGTCTTGCTTGTCCCTGTTCATCAGTGTAGATCACCATACAGGGTCTCCATCTCAGCATCTTCATCATCAGCTTCATCCACAAAGTAAGTAGCAGCAAGATGTGCAACTACATCAGTCACAGCGGCATCAGGTTCACCACCAGCAGCAGCAGCAGTAGGAACTCCATCATCATTCAATTCTTCAATCACCACATTTGAATTTGATGGTGGTGGTGGTACTCCCCCTGTTGTAGGTGAAAGCATACTGGACCACCTATCCTTTAGGAACTGGAGCTCATCAATGGTTTCCTGCAAGTGCTTGAGCTGCAATTTGATGAATTCCTGTGAAAGATACACATTACCAGAAATGTTGACACGAATGTTCTCAACATTTAGGGGTGCATTTCTCTGTCTTGATCTGGATGATTCTGGATGATCAGAAGTTGAGGGTCTTTGTTGATGTTCAGTAGTTGAAGGCCTGTGCTGATGATCAGTACCAGGAGCAGTCAAAGGCAGATCAATTACTCTATCCCCAGTGAGTAAGGCAGGAGCTATGGCCAGTAATGGTACTCTCCCCCTTAACACATCAGTGTTCTTGGCAACAAAGTCATGATGCCTCAAGTAATTTGAAATCAGAACAGGATAGGGTAGGTTGCCTTTTTCAGAAACTTTTCCAGTAAATCTCATCATATGGTGAAAAATTGTGAGGCCTAAATTGAACTTCTTAAGCACAGAGATCCTATACATAAGAACAACTTGGTCTTTTGTGATCTTAGTGGTATTTGTAGTGGGAATCCAGTTGTAGATAATGAGTTTGTATAACACAGAGTGTAGGGAAGTGAGGTCTTTGGCTAGCATCTGTCTAGTCCACTTAACTACCCTACCACCAGTTATAGCAGCAATAACCACATCCATGTCAGGTTCTTCATCCACCTCAACATTGGGAATATGCAGAAACTCATTTATCAACTCAGGAGTAAAAGGTACATCCCTCCCCCTAAAGTTTACAGTCCCATACCACTTAGATGATCTCCTACCAGTACTCTTTTTCATGCAAGCATAAAATTCATAAGCCCAATTTGTCAAGAAAGATTCACCAAAATTCACAGCATGCATCAAATTCCTTTCCTCTAAGAAACTAACCATGCCTTTACTTTCAAAATCAGGGATATTAATCCTCTTCTCTATCAGCAGTTTCCTCTTAGAATAAATAGCCAACCTATTCTCTAGAGTATCAGGAGAATCAGAATTACCTTCCTCTTCAGAAGCAAGGTCATTGGAGCTTGATGTGGAGTCTTTAGCAGAGCTTTCCTTTGAGCTGCTTTCTGCACTGGAAGAGCTATCACCATCACCACTGCCATCATCTTCAGGTTCTGGTGCAGCTTCCTTTGCAGCAGCAAAATGCTCAGCATTTTTCTTAAGAGAGTTCAGAATATCTCTTAAGCACACATCAGAGTCAGAATTGGAATCTGATTTTGCAGGTTCATCTTCAGCAATCATCTTGGCCTTCCCTTTGCCTTTGGGATCAGCAGCAGCTTTCTTCCTTCTTTCAACAACAGCCTTCTTGGGTTTCTCAGCAACAGTCTTTTTAACTTTCTCAACAACAACAGCAGCTTCCTCTTCAGAGTCTGTGAACACTTGGATGGGTTCAGCAGCTTCAGCTCCAGCTTTCTTCTTTTTCCTCATGGATTCAGAATAATCCACACGAGTGAACACACGGTATGATCTTCTTCTTTGAACAGGACTCCTCTGTCTTTTTCCTTTCTGTGCATTCTTCTTGAAAGGAATGGGAGCAGATTCATCAGAAACAGAGAGTGAAGAGTTTGTACCGTCTTCAGAGATGTTTGCATCCTCCATTTCAACATCTTCATGGTCGGAAGTAGCAGGAGCTTCTTCTTCAGCAGTAACTTCCTCATTTTCAGCTTGCGAGGTGTGAACAGTAGGTGATTTAGGGCTTTTTGAAGCAGCAGCCATTTGGGCGGTTTGATCAGCCAAATAGCTTGAGATATCTACTGTGATATCTCCAAATGTCATCACGGGCAGATGACCAGTTGTTCGAAGAGAGTCAGACACTTCTTCGATGGCCTTGTTGAACTGTTCGACAGTTGCATCTTGAGGAATGTTGGTTGTTGGTGGAATGGTTTGAGGAGCAGTTTGAGGAGTGGGAGTGGTTGTTGATGGTGTTGCAGAGACATTTGAGTCAGCATTTGACGAGGTTGATTTCTGAGACGCCATGGAAGCAAGGATTTCGAGAGGGTTTGTGTGAGAAGGGGATGAGGTCTTCGAATCAGAGTGAGATTGTGAGTGGGATTGAGGTCGGTTTCCAGCCATTTAAGGGACGGTTGGAATTTCAAGATGGTTTTGAGGAGTGTATTCACAAAATTTGAGAGATACACGGCCAGTAATCAATTCTGCAGAAGCTTAGTACTTAACAAACTCAAAAATCACGATTAGCAACATAAATCACAATTAATTTAGTTTTATAGAGAGAATGTGTGTGTAGTTGGAGGTTAACATGAATAATTCCAGAAATAATGTGATAGTGCTCCACATTTTTAGCCACAACCTTGATCATGGTTTAATTAGTGGGAAAAATCCATTTTATTAATTAATTAAATAATTAAGAAAATTCTAGAATAAAGACTAAGTCCAAGCATAATTTGAAAAATAAAAAAACGTGGGTTAGTTATATAATTAAATAAATAAAATAAATCTCAATAAATAATTAAATAATTACAACTTATAAAAATAAATTCGAATCAGGCAATGTTGTGCTCAAAACTGTTACAAACACCTCAACACGGTTTTTACATGAATTTGCTTCATTTGTGTTGCACCATATTTTTTCTTTTTGTATTATAGCATCTAATTTGTATTGATCCATTGTTCCTGTAGAGTACATCGTAGTAGCGAACTCCGTGCCCCATACTTACTTAATGGATTACAAATATATTGATGTTTTTACCAAAGAATCACCTTTTGAAAAGAAGGCATCGTAGTAGTAAACTCCGTGCTCCATAGTTACTCAGTGATTTGGTACATCTTTTAGTATGCTAATAACATTCTCATTTTTATGCATTTGAGAGGTGTAAGACATGTTTATTTTTGCACTACAAGGTTCTTAGATTCGTAGATATTTTACAAAGGAATTATTTAACTAAGTAAGAAATAAATTCAACTTATAAAATTTTACAACCCATGATGTTGTCCCAAATGCTGACGCATTTGTGACAACATCCATCCGAATTTTTCAGATAGTGCTCATTCCAAGAGATTTCCTCAAGATTGAGAATCTCTCATGGTCTAATGCCTTAGTAAAAATGTCAGCATTTTGTTTCTCAGTAGGTATATACTCCAACTTCACAATGTTCTTCTCTACTAAATCTCTCATAAAGTGATGTCTTATGCTAATGTGCTTTGTGAGTGAGTGTTGTACAGGATTCTTAGAAATGTTAATAGCACTAGTATTATCACAAAAAATTGTAAGTATACCATTCTCAATACCATAGTCATGGAACATCTTGCTCAGCCACAAGAGTTGTGTACAGCAGCTTCCAGCAGCTATATACTCAGATTCTGCAGTAGATTGTGAAACACAGTTCTGCTTCTTGCTGTGCCATGAAACAAGATTGTTTCCCATGTAGAAACATCCTCCACTCGTACTCTTTCTATCATCTATATCTCCAGCCCAATCAGCATCACTGTAGCCAATCAAAATGTTGTTGGTGTCCTTAGTATACCAGATTCCAAGGTCACTTGTACCTGCAACATACTTGATAATCCTTTTCACAGCATTCAGGTGAGATTCCTTTGGATTAGCTTGGTACCTAGCACAAATACACACACTGTACATAATATCTGGTCTACTAGAGGTTAAATACAGTAAACTACCTATCATGGATCTATAAAGTGTTGGATCAACATCTGTTCCAGCACTGTCTTTGCAAAGTTTCAAAGAAGATCCCATAGGAGTTTTCTTTGGTTTTGAATTCTCAAGACCAAATCTTTTAACCAAGTTCTTAGCATACTTACTCTGGGAGAAGAAAATACCATTGCTGCATTGTTTGATTTGAAGACCTAGAAAATAATTCAAGTCTCCAACCATACTCATTTCAAATGTTGCAGTCATTGCCTCAACAAATTTACTCAACATTTTATCACAAGTAGAACCAAACACAATGTCATCAACATATATTTGAGCAATTAGTATATCATTTTCAGTGTGCTTAATGAACAAAGTTCTATCTCCCTCTCCTCTAATAAATCCATATTCCAAAAGAAAGTCAGTAAGCCTACCATACCATGCTCTAGGAGCTTGTTTAAGGCCATATAATGCTTTCTTAAGTTTATATACATGATCAGGATACTGTGGATCTTCAAATCCTATAGGTTTTTCAACATATGCTTCTTCATTTAATATGCCATTTAGAAATGCAGCCTTTACATCCATTTGATGAAGTTTAATATCAATAAAACATGCAATAGCTAACAGTAATCTAATAGATTCTATCCTAGCAACAGGTGCAAAAGTTTCATCAAAATCAACTCCTTCAACTTGGGTGTAACCTTGTGCTACTAACCTAGCCTTATTCCTAACAATATTACCAGATTCATCAGTTTTATTCTTGAATATCCACTTTGTTCCAATGACATTAGTATGACTAGGTCTAGGAACAAGTGTCCACACTTCATTTCTTTCAAACTGACCAAGTTCTTCATGCATAGCATTAATCCAGTTTTCATCAGTTAAGGCTTCTTTAGCACTCTTAGGTTCCATTTCAGATAAATAGCATTCAGCATTTACAACATTACACATAGAAGACATGCATATTGTTCTTACCACATCTACCTTGTTTGATCTTACTCTTCCTCTTGTTTGCACTCCAACTGTAGCATCGCCTATGATCTGGTCAGAAGGATGACTTTTGCCTATTCTTGAAGAAGGATTCGTTTTGGGAATGTACTGATCATTCTGTGAATTTACAGCTGACTGTTCTGTAGATGTTGACCCAGATGTGTTAACATTTGGTGCAACATTTTCAGACTTCAGTGTATTCTCAGAAGTGTCAGTAACCTGTGATACATCTTCTTCATCTTTGTCATCTGTAAGACCTTTATCATCATCAAACACAACATTAACAGATTCTTGAACAGTGTTAGTTCTAAGGTTATAAACTCTATAAGCTTTACTATTTCTAGAATAGCCTAAAAAGAAACCTTTATCACTTTTAGAATCAAACTTATGAAGTTGATCCCTATCATTCAAAATATAACACACACAACCAAATACATGAAAATATTTCACATTAGGTTTTCTGTTGTTCAGAATCTCATAAGGTGTTTGATTAGTTCCAGAACGAATAAAAACCCTATTAATAATATGACATGCAGTATTCAATGCTTCTCCCCAAAATTTCTTAGCAAGACATTTGGATGTAAGCATAACTCTAGCCATTTCTTGTAAAGTTCTATTTTTTCTTTCAACAATTCCATTTTGTTGTGGAGTTTTAGGAGATGAATATTCTTGCAAGATACCCTTTTTATCACAAAAATCATTAAACATGCTGTTTTCAAATTCCCTACCATGATCAGTTCTAATACGGCCAACTTTCAAGTTAAACACATTTTTGAACCTCTTATAAAGAATTTTAAATGCAGCAAATGCTTCAGATTTGTCTCTCAAAGACTCTACCCAGGTATATCTAGAAAAATCATCTACCACAACTAAGGAATACCTCTTTCCTCCAATGCTTTCAGTTTCCATAGGACCCATCAAATCCATGTGCAGTAATTCAAAAGCATCGATGTGTAGTACAATGTGACAGCATTTTGTGTGACATTCTTACCTGCTTGCCTTTTTGGCATGGTCCACATACAGTGGTGTTGTGAAACCTAAGTTCTGGAATTCCTTTTACTGCATCTGCTTTGATTAGCTTTTTCATTGCTCTGTAATTTGCATGACCCAATCTTTGATGCCATAGAACATTTTCATCATGTTTTGACAAGTTACACATATTTGTTCCAATAAGATAGCAATTATCAGCTGACCTAGTACCAGTCATGACACAAACTTCATCTTTATTAAGAACATAACATGAATCTTTATCAAATTTCACATGCAAATTATCATCACAAAGTTGACTAATGCTAATCAGATTTGCAAGTAAGCCATCAACATGTAATACATTTTTAAGCTTAGGAAAACCTTCAACATTCAAGGTTCCTTTACCAACAATTTTTCCTTTAGAACCTCCACCATATGTAACACTACCACTATTCAAGGTCACATAATCAGATAAGAAATCAATACGACCTGTCATATGTCTAGAACAACCACTATCAAAGTACCACAAATCAGGTAGACATGCTTTTAAGGAGGTATGAACAACATTACAGGTAGCTTTTGGTTTCCATGCAGATTTCAAAAACTGTTTACCAGGATGTGACAGTTTCTTATGCAGCATTTTCAAGTTTTTCTGTTCTTCAAACAACTTTATACAGTAAGGACGAATATGACCAATTTTGAAACAGTAATGACAGATATACTTCCTTTTAACCTTGTGAGACTCTGTTTCTGCAGATGTTGACCCAGATGTGTCAACAGTTGCCTTAACAAATTTCACAGGTTTTCTAAATTTATCAGAAATAGAAGCAGTAGTACCATCATAACCTAAACCATGATTGTTAGACTTACCAGTAGCTATAGCATTATTTACCTCAGAAGCACTCTTGGAATATTTCTTGAAACATAAAGTAGAATTTATCAGTTTCTCCTTTAAGTTACAGATTTCCAGATCTCTTTTGGTAAGAATAACTTCTAGCTTGGTGATTGTGTCTGTCAGATCCTCATTCCTTTTATTCAGAGAATCAAGGGTGAGTTTCTGATTCTTCCAATCATCTAACAGCTTTTGGTATTCATTGTCATCATTCCTTTTTCCTGCATCATCAACTAAACCATTAAAACAGTTCAAATCTGGGTGACTCTGTTCTGATGTTGCTGTAGATGTTGAAGCATCAGGTACAGCATCAGAAACTGTTTCATCCAGATCATCATCTGAGGAATCATTATAATCAATTCTGGTGAAATTAGAATATTCATTCTGATTTAATTCATCAAGATCATCATCAGAATCATCACTCAAGGTAGCACTAAAATTCAGTTTTTGCTTAAGTCTAGTATTGGCACATTCATTTGCATAATGGCCATAACCAGAACAAGCATTGCATTGAACTGATTTTCGAAATTCAGGATCATACCTTGGTTTACCTTCACTCTTTGACAGTCTTGGTGTGAATTGACCTTTCCTCCTTTCTGGTTGAGGTGTTGATGTGTTGATTTGAATCTTAGGCTGAATATTTCTAGATTTGTTCACAGATTTCTTAAGAAACTTATTAAAGTGCTTAGTGAGCAAGGCAATGTTGTTAGGATTGTTGAGACATTCATCAAGAAATTCTTCATCAGAATCAACTTCAGTAATGATAGGTTGAGACTCAGAAATGTTTGATGTTTCTCCTTTAAAAACTACAACTTTTTTATCAGCATCATTTTCATCAACTTGATTAGTGTTTATTTCATATGTTCTAAGAATACTCACTAACTCATTTTGACTTAATGTATCTGTATTTTTTGCCTCTTCAATAGCACAAATTTTAGCATCAAATCTTTTAGGAACAAATCTTAATATCTTATGAACTACTCTAACATTAGAAATAGGGTCACCAAGAGAATGTGATTCATTGATTATCTCACTTAACCTTTCATTGTAGGCTGAAATGGTTTCATCTTCCTTCATTCGGAGATTCTCAAACTTTGTCCCCAACATTCGAAGTTTTGTCCTTCGAACACTGTATGAACCCTCACAATGCTCTTGCAACCTGTCCCATGCATCTTTAGAAGTAGAACAGTTAGATATAATTTTAAACATTGAAACATCAACAGAAGTAAAAATAGCATTTAAAGCTTTAGAATTGTAGCTTGCTGTTGTTATTTCATCAGCCGTCCAATCAACTTCTCTTTTGAGTTGAACTTCACCATCTGCGTCTGCTGGTCTCTTTGGAGCTTCCCAACTTGTAAGTACAGTCCTCCAGGCACGTTCATCAATTGACTTGATGTACATACGCATCTTAGGCTTCCAATAAGAATAATTCGAACCATCTAAAACGGGTGGCCTAAGTGCAGTGGATATGTGATGTGTTTCCATTGCTAAACTAAACTAAAAACACACTTGACCAAAGATCTAACCTAGTGTCGTCAGGTATCAGCTCTGATACCAACTGAAAGTGTGCGTGTGGGGTGTATAGAAGTGTTTAAGTATAAGTAGATAAATGTTGCACAAAATGTTGAGACAAATAGTGCAACACTGACTCTAACAGAATATCAGAAATTAAGATACACAGCGGAAGACTTGAAACACTAAAAACAAACGAGACACAATGGAAATACTTTTAACATAGATTTTATAAATAAAAATATATGTCTGCCTTATGGCGTAAAATCAATACTTATCTTCAAGTACAAATGTTGTGTGAAATGTTACAACAATAACTTTCACAACGAAACTATAAACGAGGCAGGTGCCAAGTCTAGAAAACGAACTAAGTGTATAAATTATACACTGTCGAAATGCCTAGTCTATCTAATGATTACACTCTCAATAGATAAGAAGACACACAGTCATACGGGTGGTATACAACGTATGAACTAAAATGTAGAACTATTGGCCACAATTTCCTAACAGGGATGAACGCTCGGTCTAGGATATTGATCGAATAGAGCACACTGAATTATGAAGCCTTCAATGGGTATTTATAGTGTGGGATACGAAATTCTAGAGGCTTCCACATTGAGGTCCTATTTTTTAGGAAACTCAACTTCCACAACTTCCATGATCTTTCTAGATCCTTCTGGGCTGCTCCAGGTCGTTCCAAATGTATCTAGGCTGTTCTAGCATATTCTCCAATGTTCTGGAATCTTCCAGGTTCCAGATCCTTGTAGAAGCTTCTAGATCCTGCCAGAAATGCGACAACATTTAGGTCAACATTTAATGTAGCATTTCAGAAAAGACTTAGAAAAAATCTCGGAAGGTCGAATTCAGATGTTGTTGATAATGTTAAGACATTTAGGAATTAACAACATCTACATTCATCTTTAGCTGAGCTTTTGGTGGCTGGGCTTTCCTCTTTCTAGGAGAGGCTCTTGGGACTGGAACAATTGCAACAGCTTTCTTGGAGGCAGCCTCCTGTTTTCTCTTCTCTGTCTTAGAAGACAACTTTCTAAACATCACTTTTTGTGCAGGAAAAGGTTTTGGCTTTGCTTGGAGGTGGGTGTAGTGAGCAAATCTTTCCAAGAGCAGGCTGGCTCTTGTGCAGAACTGGAGTCTTCCTTCAACCACCACCTTGTGGTGCTTCATCTCCTTAAACTTAAATTTTTCATTCATCATCTTGTCAAGAATGAAATTTTTCCAGTTGAACTTGACTCTCTTCTCAGCAGAGTCAATCACAGCAGCCATCACTCTCAATTTAGGCATACTGATTTGTTCAACACTCCCTGAGTGGCTCAACAGGCTCTTTACTACACAATCAAACAAGTGTCTGTAAGGAAGCTTTAAAGTGTTCTTGTTCTGAGCACTTGCAAGTTTCTTTGGTTCTATCATCCAAGAGTAGTAGAATTCCTGATCATCTTCTTCCTTGTACATTTCTGGATTCATGCCTTCAGAAGGTAGCCCAAAGCTAGCTTCTAAATCCTCTGCAGTGAAGATGATTGTGTGTTGAGTTTCTTCTTCTTCATCTTCCTCAGCATATGTGAGCTTAGTGCACACATCTCCCTTTTTCCCTTTCCATCTGAGATGGGCAAAGAATTCTGCCATGAATGGATTCAGGCAGGAATCAGGCTTGGTGCCAAGAAATTTCTCTAGCCCTGCCTCCCTCAGCCATTGGAGGACTTGTTGAACTTCTGAATCTGGGCTATCAAAAGCTACCAGCTTTTCAAACCAAAGGGAATTTGGGTTGCTAAGATAAGAGAAATCAATGTCCAAAGAGGAATCATTGAAGTCTACAAGCTCTTCTCTCTTAATCTTAGGTGCCATGGATAATATGAGAGATTGGTGGGTTTTTGGAGAGGAGTTGCAGGTTTTAGAATATGCAGAAAGACTTAAGGGTTTTTGAAATTTTGAGTGCGTAAAGATGGTAGTGAAAATTGAGGAGTTTATATATGTGGGGAGTTTATTAACCGTTGGTTAAGAGAAACTAAACGTGGGTAATAGGTATGACCAATTGGATAATATGTGGTAGTGGGATTGAGGCGGTTTGATGGAAGTTTAATGCAAATCAATGGTCTTGATGAAGGCTCAAGAATTCATGAAATCCCAATTAAGATTTCTGCATTAAATGCTGATTTGCCTTTTTGGTGGTAAAAATCTTTATAGCACACTCCATCCTAAAATGGCCTACTCTTAGACCAAGAAACCTCTTAAATGTCTAATCAATGCTAAAAATAGCAATGATTATCCAATTAACTCGGACAAACATCCTGAGATGTGCTTTGGTTTCTGTGAAGGTCAAACTGCCTGATTACCTTGCCTGAGTGAGTCCCAAAGTTCCTGACTGGGTCCCACTTGGACAAATCCCCTGACCAACATTGCTGAACATTATAGGGACAACTTTGTTGAGTTTCCCTCTTTGGCTGACAGCTTCAGTGAGGTTGGTCAACTTTGCTGAAGTTCAACTTTGATGAACTTCCCCCTTCATATGAGCTTTCTTTCCTCATTTTTCCATCTTGCCTGGATCAAGTAACCCCAATTCAGCTGACAACTCCAAGAACCTTGCTTCAGCTAGAGGCTTGGTCAAAATATCAGCTTTTTGCTTATCAGTGTGGATTTTGACAAGCTTGATATCTTTCTTCTCCACATGATCCCTTATGAAATGATGCTTGATGTCCACATGCTTGCATCTGGTGTGGAGCACTGGATTCTGTGAGATGGCAATTGCACTATTGTTGTCACAGAATATTGGCACTTCATTTGTGATTACTTTGTAATCTCTCAATTGTTGCCTGAGCCAAAGTATCTGAGCACAGCAACTTCCAGCTGCAACATATTCTGCTTCAGTTGTTGAAGTTGCAACTGTATTCTGCTTTTTAGAAAACCATGATATAAGTTTGTTCCCCAAGAATTGACATGTTCCAGAGGTGGATTTTCTGTCAATTCTACATCCTCCATAATCAGCATCTGAGTATCCAGTGAGCTCAATATTGTCATCAGCTGGATACCATAATCCAAGATTCTCAGATCCCTTGAGATATCTTAGAATTCTCTTGGCAGCATCAAGATGGCTCTTCTTTGGATTAGCTTGAAATCTTGCACATACTCCAACTGCAAATGTGATGTCAGGCCTGCTTGCAGTGAGATATAGTAATGATCCTATGATTCCTCTGTAGTTAGTGGAGTTTGTTGACTCTCCACCTTCATCAGGATCCATCTTCCAGTTAGTATTCATAGGAATTCTGACTGGCTTGCTTGTTGCACATCCAAATTTCTTGATCATGTCCCTTGTGTACTTGGCCTGATTGATGAATATTCCCTTCTTTGATTGAGTGACTTGAAGTCCTAAGAAGAAATTCATCAATCCCATCATGGACATCTCAAACTTGCTTTGCATGAGTTTGGAGAACTTCTCACATAACTTCTCATTTGGAGATCCAAATATAATGTCATCCACATAGATTTGGACTAACAAAATATCATCTTCTTCACAGATTCTGAACAAGGTTCTGTCAACAGTGCCTTTGACAAAACCATGGTCTAGAAGAAACTGTGATAAGGTATCATACCAAGCTCTTGGAGCTTGTTTTAAGCCATAGAGGGCTTTCTTCAATCTGTACACCTTGTCTCCTTCTTCAAAACCTGGGGGCTGTTCCACATAAACTTCTTCTTTGAGCACCCCATTGAGAAATGCACTTTTCACATCCATTTGATACACCTTGAATCTCATGTGAGCTGCATATGCTAGGAAGAGTCTGATTGCCTCAAGTCTAGCCACTGGAGCAAAAGTCTCATCATAATCAATCCCTTCAGATTGACAATATCCTTTGGCCACCAGTCTTGATTTGTTTCTCACAATGATGTCATTTTCATTTTTCTTGTTTTTGAACACCCATTTAGTTCCAATGACATCTTGATGAGTTGGCCTGTCTACCAGCTCCCATACTTCATTTCTGGTAAACTGATTCAGCTCTTCTTGCATGGCTATGATCCAGTTGGTGTCTTGAAGTGCTTCCTCAATGTCTTTAGGTTCCTGTTCTGAAAGAAAACAACAAAACAGAGCACTTTCTCCATGAAATCTTCTAGTTTTGATCCCTTCACTTGGATTACCAAGTATCAGGCTAGATGGGTGGTCTTGCAACCAAGTCCTTCTAGACCTGATCCTTTCAGGAGGATTGTCCTCATCTGAAGTTGGATCACTAGATTCATTAAATTCAGGAAAGTTAATTGAAGGGTCAAGCTCAGGATCATATTCAGGGGTGTTGTCCTCATTGTCAGATAAGTTGACATTTTCATTGGTTCCCCCTTGAATAGTGGATCCATTAACTACCTCAGCATTGCCTGCTTCTTCATTGGTAGTTGTTACCTGGTTTTGAACTGGGATGGTGTCAGTCAGTTCAATTTCTCCTTCAGGTTGGTTGTCTACTGGTTGATTGCTATCAGGTAGGTTGTCCAGTTTTTGATTTTCATGAAGTTCAGGCTGGGCAACATCCACAAACACTGATTCCTTGCTTTGAAGCCTTAATCCGGTTGTTCTTTGTGTTATCTCATCAATATTCAGGTTTCTATCCCTGAATTCATTAATAGATTCATCAAACACAACATGAGGTGTTTCTTCCACAATAAGAGTTTTGCAATTGTAAACTCTGTAAGCCTTGCTGATTTGTGAATATCCAACAAATATTCCTTCATCAGCTTTGCTATCAAAAGCTTTCAATTGCTCTTTCCCATTATTATGGATGAAATTACAACCAAATATGTGAAAATAAGCAACAGTGGGCAATCTACCTTTCCATATTTGATATGGGGTTTTACCTTGTCCTTTGGTGATTAAGGACCTGTTTTGAGTGTGACATGCAGTGCTGATGGCTTCAGCCCAGAACCTTTTAGGCAGTTTGGATTCAGCAATCAAGGTTCTTGCTGCCTCCTTCAAGGTCCTGTTCCTTCTTTCAGCAACCCCATTTTGTTGAGGTGTTCTTGCTGCTGAAGTTTCATGAGTGATGCCATTCTTGCTGCAATACTCATTGATGTATGAGTTTATGAATTCAGTTCCTTTGTCAGATCTGATCTTGACAATGCTTAGGCCCTTTTCATTGCTCAATCTCATCATCAATTTAGGTAGCTTGACTTGGGTCTCCTTTTTGTTCAGCAAAAATACTACCCAAGTGTACCTGGAAAAATCATCAACAACAACTAAAGCATATTTTCTTCCATTTATACTTACAGGGATTATTGGCCCAAATAAATCCATATGCAGTAGTTGAAGAACTCTCTCAGTTGAGATGACAGGTTTTCCTTTGAATGAGGCTTTGATCTGCTTTCCTTCCTGACATGGCTGGCATATGTGTTCTTTGGTGAACACTTGATTTGGCAGCCCTTTAACTAGAGAGTTTCTTGCAATCTTGTTGATGGTTTTGATGTTCAGGTGATTCAGTCTCTTGTGCCATAGCCAGCCTTGCTCATTTGTGCTTTTGGCAGCAAGACAAACTGCTTCAGGGGTTTTGCTCCAATCTGCAAAATAGACATTTCCCTTTCTCACCCCTGTTAGTAGCACCTGTTGTGTTGATTTGTTTTTGATAGTACATTCATTTGGTGCAAATTCAACACAATATCCTTTGTCACAAATTTGACTTATAGACAACAAGTTATATTTTAGGCCTAAAACATATGAGACATCAATAATTTTAACATTACCAATGTTTAATGTACCATAGCCTCTTGTGATGCCTTGAGAGCTGTCTCCAAAGGTTACTGAAGGACCATCTTTTTCTATGAAGTCTGAGAGAAGCTCCTTGTTTCCAGTCATGTGTCTTGAACATCCACTGTCCAGGTACCATGCTGTTTTCTTGTTGATGCTTCTCTTCTTTTTGGGGTCCTTGCAGCCCTGCAAAGTCAAAATTTAGGTACCCTTTGAGTGTTGGGTCCTAGAGGGTTAGCTGTACCTTTTGGAACCCAAATCTGCCTGATTACTCTGATTGATTCAAAGTGACTAACTTGGTTTCCATTTACATCTACATACACAGTTTGACCCTTAAATTCCTTGGGTGATCTCTGTGTATAAGTGTTAGCTTTGTAGGGTTCAGGAGAGTTGGTAAATTTCTTTCGGACATTTCTCCTGAAGTTACTAAGCTTAGGTGCAGCTGGGTAAGACTTTTGAGGATAGGTTTTTGGATGGCCTTTTCCATTTGGCAAGTAAGGTCCAGGCTTCCTGAATGTTTTATACCTATCAGAGGGGATTGGCCTTAATCTATTCAGTTGAGGTTGCCTCATTTGAGTTGGCCTCTTCTGAACAGGTTTTGGACAACTCCTCTGATGATGATTCAGATAGGTTGGCCTTCCATTGGTTCTACCTTTCTGAACCTCATTCCTCCTGTAAGCAATGCCTTTAACCTTTTCCAAAGGTGTGGGTTTAGGTACATTGTTTACCTGAGTTGGTATAAAAATTCCTTTACCCTTATCCTTGATCAGTGGTTGATTTACTTCAATTTCATTTTGTTGTGCCACTGATCTCACAAAAGTCATCTTAGAATTGCTTGATGAAGCAATACTAAGACCAGGTGAGGGTTCAAATGGATTATAGCCTAATCCACCCTTTTGAGAAAATGGTCTTTGAAACCCTTGAATCTCTTCTATTGCCTTAGCAGATTTGTTCAAGGCAGACATTTTCATTTTTAAGCTCCCCTCACTCAATTTTAGAGCATCAAATTCACTTGAGAGATTGTCAAATTTTGCTTGTAGAATTCTAAGATCAAAGTCCTTTTTCCTCAAGGCCAATTCTTGATCATCAATCAACTTTTGTTGTTCAGAGACTTTGAGAGACACCTCCTCAAGTTCTCTCACAATCTGCTGATACAACTCAGTTGATTTAATGTCAAGCTCAGGTTCAGGAAGGTTGGGAGTTTGAGCTTTCGAATTCAGTAGCTCATTTTCTCTGAGTGCTATATTGCATACTTCTCTTAGCCTGGTGAAATCCTCAAATAGTTTTACAAAGTTGAGTTTTAAGGGGATTTCACTGGACTCATGTGTGTTATTTGAAGAACTGGAAAAACTAGAAGATGAACATACCTCATCATTTTCCAATGCCATTTGACAGTCATCATCACTGTCACTGTTGGAGAATAGTCCATCATCAGAAGAGTAGACACTCTCTTCACTTGCTGAATCTCCAGCTACCATAGCCTTCCTGTTGTTCAGCCTTTTATCTCTTTTGTTCTGCCTTTCCTTCCTTTCTTTTGCACTGAGGTCAGGACAGTCATACTGAAAGTGACCCTTCTTCTGGCAGTTGTAACACACATCTTCATCATCATTCTTCTTGCTTGAGGTCTCCTTCCTCCTTGATGATGATGGTTCACCTTTGCTGAATTTCTTCCTATCAGCATATCTGTCTTCTTTCTTTTCATCAGAGACTTTGTCCTCTGATTTATGTTCAGGAGAACTAAATCTCCTTCTGGTTCTGTTATCTTGGTAGAACTTCTTGTATCTACCAAATCTGGAGTTGAGCTTCTCAAATCTTCTAGCCATGAGTGCCAACTCCTCCTTTATTTTAAATTTTGAAACAGATTGAGAGGATCTTTGAATAATCTTCTTTTCTGTTTCAGCAGCTTTGAAGGCAACACCTTTGTTTGAGGAGGATGGCTCTTCATGCACCTTTTTTCTGTTGAGATCAAACTCATATGCTTTGAGTTCAGAGAATACTTGCTGCATTGGCATGTTGTCAAGATTGCTGGTATTTTGCATCATGACAGAATATATGTCCCACTTGGATGTGAGACTTCTCAAGATCTTCAAAGCAACCTCTCTTTTGGCATAGAACTTGCCAAGAGAGTTTATTTCATTCATGATGTCAGTGAACCTGCCATCAAGATGATCAATAGTTTCATTGGCTTCCATAGAGAATTGTTCATATTTTTGGATAGCCACTTGAAGCTTGTTTTCCTTGATCTTTTGGGTACCTTCACACATAAGTGCTAAGGTATCCCAAATCTCTTTAGCTGATGTGCAGTGGTACACTCTTCCCATCACTGCATCTGGAATTGTCTGGTACAATGTGTTCATTGCAATGTAGTTCAGGTTGTGCCTTTTTCTTTCTTCAGCTGTAAGATCATCTTCATCTTTTGGCAGCAACTCCCTTGGATCAGCTTTTTGAGCATCAGTGAGCTTGGGATTTGCTTTAGTGAATGTAAATGGCCCTCTAGTGATGACTTTAAGCATCTCATCATGCTGGCAAGCAAGATGTGCTCTCATCCTGATCTTCCAGAAATCATAGTTCTCAATTGAGAACATTGGCAGTTTGTGATGAGAAATATGGTTGACTTGGTTTGGACCCATATTGTTGATGGTGTTGACAGCATCTCCTGGAACTGCATTGTTAGCCATTTCAACAGATGTAATATAAGATGAACACAAATAAGTTTTTCAGAAATTTGGATCAGTTCAGTGACCACAGAAAATGTGATTTTGAAAATCAGTTGGATTTTCAGAGGCAGTGGTCTTTGAACCCCTGCTCTGATACCACTTGTTGGTCCTTGGTGGAGTATAACACAAGTGTATGGGGGGGGGGGGAATGCACTTGTGTATGCAAATTCTTTTCTTTTTGACAAATTGGTCTTATCAGGCAAGTTGTCTCACAACTGGCCTGAGTGTAAACTTTGATAGATACTTGTCCTACTGATTACTATTGAGTGATCAGTTGGCTAAATATCTAAAAGAGTTACTTAGTGCGGAATGTGGTTGGCCTTTGATTAAAGAAATACTCCAAGTTAATTTCTGAAAATACAGGTTATCAGGGACTTTGTCCAAAACAGATTTTCTTACTTACTAAGTTATGATTCTTTAAAAAATGTTTGAATGAAGTGAAGTTAAGAATGCAGTAAGTAAATGAGACACAAGTTTATAGTGGTTCAGAGACTCAAGCTCCTACATCCACTTTCCCTGATTGAACAGGATAATTCCTTCTCAATGGAATTAGCTTGTTTTATAGTGCCAAGGTGCACTGATCAACAACACTCTCTTAGTGTTTTGATCCCTAGGATAACTTGAGTCCTAGTGCTCAATCTCACTGAGTTAAGACTGTGATTTACACTAACAGTCCGTAACTCCTCACTTCTACAACAAACTCTCTCTTCACTTAATGAGATAAGGGTTTGAGGTTTGGTTCCAACTAGTAGAGATATCCTTTACAATAAGAACAGTGTAAAGGCTTAGGATATCTCAATGCTAAGCTAGGATGTTTACAAAGATTGGCTTAGCTGACTTGAAGTGATTCAGGAAACTTGGAATTCTAGAGAACAGTTTGGTTTCCTTTTGAAAGCTTGATGATAGTTTGATAGCTTGTAGTTGGATATTGAATTCCTTTGATCACTTCTGTATTTATAGGCAAATTGAACAACTAACCGTTGGAGGGATTAGCAATTCAAATATGTCTATTTGCAGCTCCATTGAAACGGCTATGAAGTTTGGCATCCTTTTATCCACTGTGTAAAAGGGGTCTTCAATGGTTGCTTGAATGAATGTGTTGACTTCTGAAAAATGCGGCTGAAAAGACTTGTGTCAGTTTCCAATTTTGCACATTGTCCTAGGTTGATTTGTGGCAAACTTTACACTCAACCAACGGCCAGATGGGACAAGTTCCCTGAACATTCTTGCTGCAGTTTTAGAATGTTCCAACATTCATTCAATGCTACACTCTTTAATGCTTTAAGTCTTCAATTCTTGGTTCAGGCATGATTGGCAATAAATGCTTCATTGAATGTGTCTTCTGTAAGCTTTTGACATTCAATTCTCTTGATCATTTGCATTTATGAGCACAGCTTCAGTGTTCTTGATCTCTTCAGCTTAGTTGTCCGTTTGATCAGCTTGTCTTGAATGGATCAGCAACTTTGTCCTATAGACCTATCAAGCTGCCTAACATTCCAACTTTGGACAACTATCCTGATTACTAAAATCTCATAACATTTCTGAGATTTTAACTTAAGCATTCTACAAACTCAAGTGTTTTGGGACAACTTGCCTGAACAATAACTTGAGCATATCTCAACTAATCTGTACATCATCAATCAGGGGTTTTGGTATCTAGATCAAAATCATTTTATTCCCAACATAGGGCTACCAACTTCTACTTGTCATTGCAATAATTGAAGCTAATCCTCCTTTGCTTCAAAAAAAAAAAAAAGTTAAGGGGTCAACAATCGATTTATCAATCTGTTACTACATGAGCAGTTTTATTAGAAAGATCGAGTTGTTGGCTCAAACACCTACACCAAAGAAAATCTCTTGAAATAGTCGTTGCTCACACCCCCTTCACGTCTCACATTTTTCCTAACATTGGCGCTTAGTCGGGCACCTCCTACGTCGTCGTACACTTTTCTCCATCCATTTTACCGTGCCTCCGATTCTACTATGCCCTCAGTTCGGTCATAAACTTTTCTTTTTCCTTTTCTTTTTGCCCAAAGGTTAAGAAATATTGTATAAAATATGTAGCGGGTACGTAGTTGAAGTAGAGAGAGGTAGGAAGAAGAAAGGGTAGAGAAATGTAGGAAAATGAAAAGAGATAAAAATTAGAACAGGTAGAAAAAAATAGTGAATTTTGCCATTTAGGTTGTGTTTGGATGGAGAGATTTGATTTGAGGAGGTATTTCAAATGAAAGATTTTAAAAATAGACAAATAACATGGTTTTAGTGAGGATTTAAAATTCTTTCAATTTTAACTAAAAAAAGATGATGAGGATTTTAAATCCATTCATTTACTTTTTAATCCAAACAAGTGAGTGGATTTTGATGCTGGATTTGAAATCCATAGATCAAATCCCTCCATCCAAATAGAGACTTAAAGGAAATGAGAAGCTTATGTGAGGACATCCAAAATAAGTAATTGAAAAACTTATGACTCGAGGGAGAGAATATTATTCTCTAAGATCTGCCATTAATTTATGCTTTGTTAAGTTTGTGTTCAAACTTTGTTTAGGTGTGATGGGTTTGAAGTCAAACCATTATTGGACCATATATATATATATATATATATATATATATATATTTTGATCGATAAAGTAATTTCATTGAAATTAAACGAGTACAAGGGGTACTCAACCCTTACACGAATTGGAACGAGCCACAAGTGGGCCAAATTATAGAATACATTACAAGGATAAACTAAGTTGGAGGGCCCAACCGAAATAGCACAACTTTACCCCCCTCCCCTGTTATATTTAATCACCCTCGAAGCACAAGGGTTGTTTCTCCGGACTATGATAGAGCACTCCCTGACTTTGCTGTTTTTGTTACCTAATCATGTTTTCAACCCGAATTTGATAGTTTCCATTATTTTCCTTTTATCCAACTTTCCATCCTTGAAACAGATATCATTTCTAAGGTTCCAAATCGACCACACCATTCCCACCCAAATAGTTGTTGTTATTATTTGACCATATAAGATTAAAGTATAGATTAATTTTCATACTAGTCATGGGGTTTGAAGCCCAACTATTATTGTTTCATAATATTATTTTTTAGTATGTATTTTCATAATCGAATCGGAGATCAAATCGGATTAGACACCGATTTACTGTCCAACCGATTGGACCGGTTGAATCGGCGGTCCAACCGGTAAAATAATTTTATATGTATTTTTTTTAATATTCTTTGTTACATTAAATAAAAAATATGTATTTATAAAAATTATATTAAAATAACAAATATTAAGTTAAAATATTTCTAGCAAAATGAGTGAACAATTTTTTTAGGAATTTATAATTAAATTTTTTGTTTAGAATATTATTGAAATAATACTTTTTTATTCTTTAAAATAATGGAATTCATTATTAATAATTTTAATCCAAATGTAAGTAATAAAAATAAATATATGAGATTTATGTCTCACATCTAATAAAAACTAAAAGAAATATGAGAGCAAGCAAACAAGTATATAAAATTTTCATCCCACATTGAAGTGTAAGTAACAACCAAACATATGAATTTCATTATGTCCTACATCGAAAGAGTAGAAGAAGTATGAAAAAAATATTATAAAAGTAGTAGTAAAATATTATAAAAGTAGTAGTATGAAAAAACATTAAAAATATTAGAAACAAACATAAAATTTTATGTCCCATATCAAATAATAGTGGAAGAAAATGAGAGGAAAATATTATAAATATGAACTTCATTATGTCCCACATCGAAAGAATAGAAGAAGTATGGGAAAAAAATATTATAAAAGTAGTAGTGTTATACAAACAAACATAAAATTTTATGTCCCATATCGATTAAGGGTGGAAAATAATGAAAGGTAAACATTATAAAAGGGGCCGAATGTGCACCTAATTTCATATTATAAAAAAGTTAATTTTTTTTTAAAAAAAGTAGGAAATCAATTTTTGATCGGTTTGTCAATTTTGGCCGGTTAAACCGATTTTTGACTGGTTGAACCCCCAAAATGATTTTTAAATATTTTTTGAACCGATTTCTTGACCGGTTCATGGTTAGATCGGTTCATTTTAAATGTTTTTCGAACCGATTTCTTGACCGATTCACGGTTAGATCGGTTGAACCGGCCGATCCAAATCATGGTTCCAGTAACACGTTATCTAAGAAAAAGAAATCTATTTGAAAAGGCTAGGAATAATAATCGATCCAAATCATGGTTCCAATAACACGTTATCTAAAAAAAAGAAATCTATTTGAAAAGGCTAGGAATAATAATTAGATTGTTTGATTTCTTATACTAGTTTTATGCCCGTGCGTTGCACGGGTCAGTTGTAAAATTCAAATAGGGAAAAAGAAATTGGCGATCAACCGTGGAGGTATTCCTAATTTTTAATGTTAAAAGATTCAATGATTTAGACTAAATTTCCGTGTTAGAAACTCAAATGTTCCAATAAAGTTTATGGTCCGTTTATGTGTTTAATATCTCTGGTTATGATAAATGCTTAATCTGATCGATAATGCAATATTTTATTTGTGAAAAAAATGAAAGGTTACATCCATTGACAACTATGAACAAACAGATGTAGAAATTAGAAAAGGACACAATTTCACAAAGTAATACATAAAATTTTGTTAACATCTGTTAGGAATTAATATACAAGAATTAATTCCCACCCTCTCTATAAGTTCGGACTTTTAGATGAGACGGAATGCTTTCATGGTATCAGAGTCAACTCTCTACTTCGATGTGTGGATCCACCTGTGGAACCACGTGTCAACCTGGTCCCCGTCTCACGTGAGGGAGGGTATTAAGGGTATCCCACATCGGATAGAGAGATGGTCTTGGGTGGGCTTATAAGCCTAGGTAAACCTCTCACTTAAGTATAGAGTTAGGCCTTATCACAACATCGCTACAATTCAACACAATTAAAAAACTCTTAAGATTCAAGATTCGGTAGAAATTTGCAAAAAACTAAAATAATTAGATATGTTTTAAGGTAACACTAAAAAGGATTATAAGTAGTTTTGATTTAGTCCTAGAGAAGATACAATTGATAAGTTTCCACTTTTTGACTTAGACATGCAAACCAAATAAAGATGGTTTAACACTCACTCAGCTACTCCCTATACATGACTTCTCCTCATGTCAGGAGTTACATGTCCTCCTTTAAAACAGCGTACCAAGCAAGAAGATTAACATCAATCTACAAATGTTCAAACTTCTAAATAAAAAAAAAAAGAACAAATAATTTACACCATGAAATGACCAACAACCTTCAAATGTGCTTCCAATTTTCCAAGTATTTCGTAAGTAGTATCTAGCACACCTTTAAGTTGGATCAATTACCTTCTTCTAGCAATGAGTACAACCTGAAATGATAAACCTAGGTCGAAGGAGATATGGCCAGCCATAACTCCAATTCATGGCCATCAACTATCCTAAAATAGAATTAACATTTCAGTTTTGCATGCTTATAATATCTCAATAACAATAGATGCAGTTTACCTGACTTTCCAAGATGATCCCACCTTCAATTTCTTTCGGATTACTCTCCCTCAATGTAGTTTCACTACTCACCAGTCAATAATAGCATCAAATATCCCCATCTAACGCGAGATTTCAGAGAGTGATTAAACAAAGGTTCATAAATCAGTGTTTCTCATCATCTGATAAAACCTGTTACAACCGTTTTTGAATAACTTTATGTTTCCATACAACCAATAAACAATAATATATAAACCATATGCATCTTGTAGTTGCATGGATAAGATCATTCTACGGTTTCTACCTCATAAGCATTGCTAATCTCTTTGAATTTATCTCATTTTCCAACTTATGTGTAGTTGAGATAAAATATTTTTGTTGAGACAAGATTAACAATATAAATTTCATAGTACCAATATAAAGTTTCAACTTATTCACTTTTTCGCATAAGATAAAATCCCATGAAAATAGTATGAGAAATGATATGTCAAATTTGTCTCACCAGGATCAATTGCAAAGGTGAGCTACTGCTTAATTAGGATTTCTCAGTCACATAAGTCCAAAACAGCAACTACTTATAGTTGTACTTAAGAAAGTAAATGTCAGTGCTTCTCTTTAAATATTTCAATCTAATATTCAACTTATATAAGTTATTCGGCAATTCTTCTTTAGAAAGGTTAAATAAAATGGCAATTATACAACATAGAAAATAAAGTCAAGTTTGGTAGTTGACAGACAATTAAATAGAGGTGATATTGTAGCTTACTTGTTCGCACCTGACAAGCTTTCGATATGCTGAAAACAAAAGGATAATTGAAAAAAAAAAAAACAAATTCATAGGGTCACATTCATTCATTAGGATTTAACAGGGATGGAACCACATACATGTTGGGGGTGGCCCTGGCCCCCCTCAGAATTTATCAATTATTTACTAAGTACTCCGTTATATACCGTATTTAATGTGTGTTAATATGTATTAGTCTTGAACATACGAATTCAATAATATATTAATTGGGCCTATTCCTCAATTATTAGTTGGGCCAATTGATTAGGCAGTTAAGTACCTTTTAGTCATCTTTCCATTCTCTCGATTTAATTTTTCCGATTTTATTTGTCATTCTTAATTTATTGTCTGTTATTTTTAATTTCATGTGATTATAAATTATAAGTTCTAAAAGATTTATGCATAATTTGATTAATTTCACTGTAATTCTCTTATGATTCTCGGTTCAACGTGTAGCATTTTTTTTTTCAAATGATCGATTTATTATTACTCCGTATATATTATTTCATTTTATACTATTACACTATAGTTTCAACTAATTTTGAAACAATTTTTTTTGTTGTAAACTTAATAGAGACTATACTTAAAATATAATTAATGATGAATTTCTTATAAATTTACTATTAGTGTATATTGAGACGTAAATAAAAAAAAAACATATAGTCTCAATTGTAGATGATTTTTTTTATATGCATTAGTGAAGTTCTAAGTTTTAAACTTTTAATAGTATAACGATATATTTATGCATTTTAATATATCTTAACAATGAATATTGATATATCATGATGTAAATATGAAATATCTAAATTTTAGTATCGAAAATTATGTTGACTGTATTGGCCCCCCTTCACATAAAAGTCTGGGTCCGTCCAGGAACTGCAGTTATCATGCAGCATAACAAAGGTTTTAGCAACTATATGTATAGTTCAAATTTTTTAACTAATCTATTCACATCCATTCAGGTAAGTTCCAATTTTCCTTAATCTACAAACATAAATAAAAGGCTTCATATAGAGTACTAGTCCTGTATCAGCAGTCTCTTTTGTGTCTCCACCAATATTCAATCTAAAGCATGGTGACGTCTTCCGGAAAATAAAGATACAAATTATGGATTATTTTGTAACATCTCTTAGTATTTAATTAGGAAATTATCTGCATGCATCCTGGAAGAAATAAGAACATGCATCAAGAAGAAATAGTCATCGAATATATTCATCATACCAAAAATCAACGCTTTATGCTATAATATCTTCATCATTATCCTCTGGTCATAACATATATAAATTGGGTCAAAGGAACATTCAAATGCACTGAAATCCAAGAAAGAAAAATTAGCAATTTTTTTGCCTTAGAAATGTCTAGAAAAAAAGGATTGCTTCTGAAATAATTGAACCACAACCAAGTACCCTTCACCCATGCATTTCCATTAAAGAATCTACAAAAAAATTCACTATCAAACAGTTCTAGTGCATGACCTCACAAATTCAAGTTAATAGAAAGCGTCAAACTGTTAATTTAACTGGTCAAAACTTGCAGAATCAGAGAAAAATGACAATGATTAAAAATGTGCAGAAAAAAATTGATTAAACACATAAATGGGGTAAATGCAGAAAAAAAAACCATATGCCGGCCTGGAAGGACAGACTGTGAGAAAAGCTGGGAAATTAAGGTTGTTAGCGGCGCTGCAAAAAGCGGTGTACGTACATGCCTCATCTAGCCGCGGGCGGATTTCCTAATCTTCTCTGCCACTGAAAAACTCCAAACGAAATGAATCTTGAATATCTAAAACCCTTGGAAGGAATCTCAATTCCGAACCAGTCATGTCATGGTGAACAAAAATTGAGAAAAGCACCCAGTAAAGATAAAACAAAATTGATTAATCAGAAATGCATCAATTTTAAAAAAAAAAAAATTCTACCAAATTTCATTTCTAACCTTGAGCATCCATTGTTGGTCCTGAAAGGAGTAGATAACAAGTGTATGGGGGGGGGGGGAATACACTTGTATGCAAATTCTTTTGCTAATTGATCAAACCAGAACTCAGCAAGGTTGTCTTGGACAACTCTGCTGAAGATGATTAACTCTTCTAAGATAATCAATCTACTAAGTACTATTGAGTACTTAGTTGAATAACTATCTAGGGGAGTTATATGTGCGGAATAGTGGTTGGCCCTTTAGGTTTAGACTCCTTTGATTTCTGAAATTCCTTAGTCAATGCAACATAGTCCAGTTTAGCTTCAGGGAACTTGTCCAAATCAGTTTTGCACAGTCTTAGAATATGTATCTTTGAAAGATCAGTTTTATGTGCAGTGTTGAGTGAATGTAAGTACTTGTAAAGTAAATCAACACAAGGGTTTATAGTGGTTCAGAGACTCAAGCTCCTACATCCACTTTCCCTGATTTAACAGGATAATTCCTTCACTCTTGGAATTAACTTGTTTTATAGTGCCAAGGTGCACTTGATCAAGAACACCACTCCTTGGTGAATTGATCCCTAGGATGTCTAGAGTCCTAGTACCCTCTTCTCAACTCAGAACTGAACTGTTCTTCTCTCAACAGTCAGCTCCTACCACTTCTACTACTACAACCTTCTCACTTTCACTCTTGAAAGGTGTAAGGGTTGAAGTAAGGTTCCAACTAATGAGATATCCTTTACAATGAAGATCAGTGTATAAGGATAGGATATCTCTCTAAGCTTGTGTATGGATATACAATTTGGTACAGCTTAGAAGAAGTGTTTGAAGACTAAGATAGTCTTTGAAAGCTTTGAAAGCACTCTAGCTTGTAAGAACTTTGAGCTAGGTTGGATTATGTTGAGGTCAGTTGGATACTCTTGTCAAGGTTGAGGTGCTTTCAAATGGTCTTCACACTTCTGTATTTATAGACAAAATGGAGGATTTGCCCGTTGGAGAGGCAGCCCCAAATTGCTATAAATGTCTTCCTTGAGTTCTTCAAACTGGAAGACAGATTCTTGATAGTGACATGTCCTCATTTGGGTAATAAACGGCTGTAACAGTTTTGTCTTCATTCTGCAGCACTTTTCCCAACGTTTGACTTCTTGTTAGGACTTGGACATGGTTTCTGAAGGTTGATCCAATGATAGGACAACATTCCTTATCATCTGGACAACTCTCCTTATCACTATCAGCAGTTTTGCTTTTCAGCATGGTTGGCTTGCTCTTCTTCAGATGACTTGGCTCATTCCCTTTATTTCTTTAAGGATGGTCTTAGCTTATTTCTTTGAAGACCTTTAGGGAGTGATTGTCTCAAACTCTTCAGCATAGTTGACCTCAGGCTTTCAGAGCACTTCATCTTGATCAATTTAGCTGAGACAACTCCTCTGGACAACTCTTCTGATCAGCATGATTGGTCTTTTTGCATCAGAGCACTTTATACTTTAGAGTTGGCTTATCTGGACAACTCTCCTGACCAAAACCTTTGAGTAGTCTTGTCCTTTTGAGCTAGGTAGGTTTGTTCTTGCATATGGCTAGCTTCTTTGGACAACTCTCCTGATCAGAGCTTTATGAATATTTTCTCTGGACAACTCTCCTGAACAGAGAATCTTCATTGGACTTGTCCTTTTGAGCTTAACAATCTTGTTCTTGCATAAGAACATCTTCTCTGGACAACTCTCCTGATCAGAGTATCTTAGATTTCATAGAGTGTCCTTGCTCTTAAGTGATTGTTCCAGAATTTGAGCCTTGAGGGGACTTGATCTTGATCATCTTCAAAGCATAGGTTCCCCCTCAAATTGTGCATCTAATTGTCTAAGAGCTACCTAACATTTCAGCTTCTCATCTAGCCTTTTACTATGTGTTCTATCATTTTTAGAACACTATCAATTTGACTTAGGCATGTCTCAGGGGGTTTTGGTATTAGATCAAAATATATCTCATTTTATTCCCAACAATTTCCCCCTTTTTGATGATGCCAAAACCTACATAATCTAAGCAAAAGTGACTTGTATACACCTATTACATATATCTTCAGAAGACATGACTAAGATCAATGTTCCTGAAAAGACAATGTGTTAGTGTATTCACTGTTTTTGTTGCAAGTAGGTTTCAAGGATAGGCATAGAGAGATTTTTGTATAAGTGTATCTTGATTCAAAAGTAGTTCAACTATCATTCATATAAGAGATCATTACAGGCATGTTGATAGTTGAATTTAACATATCAGAGCATGAATCAATTCATTACAATAATTCAAAATAATATTTTCAGCATCAGAGCACAGAACTTGTATCAGAGCAATTCATAGCAAACCAGAGCAAACAAATTAACACATCAGCAATCTTGACCATATTTCAGCATAGTTGATCATTCAAGTAAGGTCAGAAGACTTAGCCATTTCAAAGATCATCCTCAGGAGGTGGCAGCATTCCATACTGTGCCCACACTCTTCTTTTCAGTGCCATGGCTTCTTGGTTGGTTCCCTTAGGTCCAAGAACCATCTTGTTCAGCTTAAGGATCTCAGTAAATTCCCTCAGAATTCTTGCTTGGTCAATCCATCCTTCAAGCTTTGGAGGCATGTATATGATTGGCTTGGGAGCTGTGAGTTCAAATCTTGCAATGTCAGCAGCTGCAAGTAGTTGTTGATACAACTCTCTGTAGTATTCTAGCATGAACTCAGTGAAGGCAGAGTTTGCATCTCCTCCATTCCATCTGTCAATGACATAATAGTCATAGACAAACTCCCTTTTAGCTTCTTCCCATGTGTCATTCAGTTGAATTGGCACCCATTTATCCAAGTGTGGATATTTGGTGTCCATTGGGATTAGAAGCTGAGGCTTCATCTTGCTGTAAGTTGCTCTTTTCCTTCTTGGTTTCTGAAAGTTTGCTCTCCTTTCATCTCTTGCTCTGTTGGCTTCTTCCATCAGATCCATTTTCTCATGAGCCCTCATCATGGCCAGTTTCTGTTGTGTTTCAGGGTCTTTGCCATACCCTTCATGAAACAGCTTTGATGGATCATGGGCTAGAACTGTTGTCTTCTTCTTAGGTTCAGATCCAAATCCTTCAGCAAATAACTCTTCAGTGTCTTCAGAAGACTTGGTTCCTTCAGCAGTTTTGCCAGATTCAGAGGGTTTGTCCTTTTCAGCAGCTTTGGCTTTCTTTGATGTAGGCTCATCTTCATCAATTCTGAATTCAGGTGGAAGATCAAGACTGCTAGGAAAGTCAGTGAATTTCTCAATTTGTCTCTTCTTTCCTTGGGCCTTTTTGATCTTTCCTCTGGTTTGGACACCTTCAGCATCTTTGTCCAAACCTGACACTTCACCACCTGGTCTTTGTTGTAGCCTTACTCTTTCCTCTTGAGCTGAGGCCATTGAGTTCTTCAATGCCAATGCTAACTGCTCCTCTTCATCCAAATCTTCCAAGTTCAGCATTTCTGGCTCTTTTCCCTTTCCTTCAGGGACTTTGTCTTTCCCTTTCACTGGACTCCCAATCACCAAGGCACCTTTTGCTCTTACTCTTTCCCTTTCCCCCTTTTTGGCAGCATCAAAGCACTGGGGCTTTAGGTCACTCATTGTTGTGGCCATTAGGGATTGGGCCTGGTTCAGGGACTTCATCTCCTCCAACAAATATACATTCTCATCATGTATATTTTGCATCCTATCACTGCTCAAGCTAAGGAAAGCTAGAACAGGCTTCATCTTTTGTTGGACAACCTCTTCCATGGCTGTTTTCAGAGATGCATCCAGTTGGGCTTTTAAGAGCTCAGTGAGGTTGGCCACTGTACCTTCAGCAATGTTGGCCAACACTTCTTGGGAAAATTTTTCTGAGGCTGCTTTGACCATAGCTAGCCTTTGCTCTTCAGCTCTTCTCCTTTGTAGTGCTGTCTTCTTTCCAAGAGCTTGCTTGACAGTGAGCCTGAGAGCTTTGACATTAGCATTGTGATTGTCTCTCAGCAGCTTCTGTTCTTTCTTGACCTCCTCTGAGATGGCTTCCATGGTAGACTTGGCATTTTGAACTTCAGTGGAGATGGTTTGAAGACCAGATTCCACACCACTGATTCTTGCCTCAAGGGTGGGTAGGACAACATCTTCAGAGCCAGTGAGCCTCATTTCTACAGATGCTAGAGTCCTTCCTTGCTCATTCAATGCTCCTGAAGTTTCAGCATGAGCAGATTGAACTTGATGAGCCAAGGAGTCCAACTTTTCTGATTGCATTCCAAGTAAGGCCTGAGCTGAGCCTGTATCAACTTGGATAGGTGCATCTGTGAGGAACTCATCTGCAAAAATTTGGTCAAGAGATATACCTGCAACATCAGATAAATCAAACAAGTTAGGAAATAAGCACTCATCACCCTCAATTTCTTTTACATAAGACTCTGATACATCAGCAGTCTTCTTCTCATTTTCAACTTTTTCTTTTCTCCCTTCTGTAATAATGATCTCACTCAAGGAATCAGGCCTCCTTTCATCAAGGGATTCCTGAAGTTCAGATTTGACTTCAAGAATAACCTGTCCTTCCTCACTTATTCCACCCTCATATGTTGGTACACTCACTATCTTAGTGATGACTACCTCTCTTTCATCCACAACTCCCTCTGATTTTTCAACTATTCTCTCCTTTTCAACCCCTTCTCCTAAACCTGCAGCATCTCCACCTTCAACAAGGTTCAAAGATGGCAGTTGTGGGGAGATCACAGTGCTTATATCAGCAGCCACTGAGTCATCCTGAATGATTAAGGGCTGATCAATGTCCAACTCTTCTGACACTGAATAGGCCTTAATCAAACTAGCCTCTAGTACAGGAACCTCAACATCTTTAGGCTGTGCCTTGGGTTCAGAAGAACCTTCATTGGCAGATGTGTCTTTGGTTGTGTTACCACCCTTGGTCAACACCTCTGAAGTTACAGAGCCTTTCCTATGATAGGTTTTAGGAGGATTGGAAAGTCTATCTACTACAGAAGACTTGGGTTGAAGGGGTTCAGGGAGGTTGGCTTGAGGGGTTTCAGGAGGGTTGGGATTTGAAGGGTTTGAGGGATCATCAGGGGAATCATCATCATTAGAGCCACTGTCAGGGTGTTTGATTTCCTTGGCTTTTCTTTCTTTCTCCTCTTCAACCTTATTGGCTACCAACTTTGCAAAAGTCTCCTCATCAATGAGGAATCTTGTCTTTGAAACTCCAGCAAAGTGTAGCAATCTGTTCTCCTCTATTTGCCACCAGTTTGCACCCTTATCTTGGATGACTTGTGATATTTCCATCAAGGATTTATCTTTCACATCAACAAGCATCCTTAAATCCTGAAAGGCCTTCTGAATTCTTGGAAATTCAGCAAGTTGAGGATACAAGCTGTCCACAGTAGCCTTAGCTCCTCCTCTGAGCATACTTTCATAAGTATACTCCTCCTCATCTCCACTTGAATGGGGACTTTGGGTTATAGGGGAGTTGGCTCTGGGTTCTCCTATCAAGGCTTCAGGCAGATTAAGTTCAGGGATGTTGGCTTCAGATGGGTTTGGTACAGTAGAAGGATCTTCAGTTGCTTTAGAGAGCAATGAATCTGAAGGGGCTTTACTCAGGGGGGTTGGCTCATGAAGTGCATGCTCTAAGAGTTTTGAATAGTTGAGCATGGATGAGTCAAGGGGAGACAGGAGTCTTGTCTCATCTACTGCTAAATCAGCAAGCACATCTATGCCACTTCTTTGCTCATTTCCTTCAGGAGAATATCTCTTAGTGAGATTTACAGGGGTAATGGGTTGGTTGGAAGGGGTAACATGGGTTTCAGGGGAGTTGGGCTCAAGATACTGAATTTCAGGGAGGTTGGCCTCTATGGGTTGATCTTCAGGGACTTTGGATTCTGGAGTTCCAGAACTAGATGAATTGGTCCTTGACATGGATTTGGCCCTGCTTTCAGCTCTGCTCTCCCTTAGAGCCAATTGAAGAGACCTCTCTTCTTGCAGCTCCAACACCTTTTCAGTAGGTTTGGCCCTTCTCTTGCTGGCCCTGCTACTTCCACTTCCTTCCTTCTCAGGGACAACTTCCCTGATTCTCTTATCACCCTTAGACTTTTGTCTAGTCTCATTGTACTTTTGCCTGAGTTCTTCTGAATGATCAGATGGCACTTGTACACCTTCTCTAGCAACTTCTTCAATCTCAGCTGAAGCATCTGAATTCTCTTCTGAGATTCTCTGAGACATTTTTCTTGTCTTTACAGCCCTGGCCTTTGTTCTCTTTTTCATCTTAGGCTTCTCTTCCTCCTGTTCTTCAGCAGGCTTGGCCAGTAGCATCCTTCTTTTCTCAGTTTTCTTACTGAGCTTTCTGAACAGGACCTTTTGGGCTGGGAGGGGCTTTGCAAAGGTCTGCATCTGGGAATAGTGGGAAAACCTCTCAATCAACAAGCTTGCCCTGGTGCAATACTTGATTTTCCCTTCTAGTACCACCTTGTTGTGGGCTTTCACCTTAAATTTAGCCTTCTCCTTCATCATCTCAGACATGATGAAGGTCCTCCAATAAAACTTGATGCCCTTATCACTGGCATCAATAATGGCAGCCATGATTCTGATCCTTGGATGGCTGACTTGCTCTAAGCTTCCAGTGTTGCTTAAGAGACTTTTAGCAACTACCTCAAACAGATTGAGAAACTCTGGCTTGAGAGTTTTCTTGTTTTGAGTTGAGGAGAGAGGGCCTGGAACTAATAGCCATTCTTGGGCTATTTCTTCTTCATGTCCAGTACCATAGACTTCTGGATTCCTTCCCTCATAAGGCAATCCAAAGGCTCCTTCCAGATCCTCTGAGGAGAATCTAACTCTATGGAATCTCTCCTCTTCCTCTCCTTCAGCTGTGTAGGATAGCCTGGTTGATACTTCACCATCTTCAGGCTTGCCTCTCCACTTGAGGAAAGCAAAGAATTCTGCCATATAGCTTTCCAAGCAAGAGCTTGGTCTTTCTTCCAAGAACTTTTGGAGACCAGCCCTTCTCAACCATCTCAGGGTTGGAGTAATCTCAGGATCTTCACTTTCAAAAGAGATAATTGGCTCAAAGTGAAGATTGTTCTTGTTGCTTAGATAGCCAAAATCTAGGTCTAGATCTTTGTTGGAGAAATCAACAAGCATTTCAGGTCTAACCTTGGGGGCCATTGAAATTTACAGAGAGAAGTTTGATGAAGAATGAGAGAGTTTGAAGAATTTTGAGTTAGGGTTTCGAATACTTGGGGAAGAAGTGTTTGTGGGTATCTTAAGACTTGTGAATATTCTAAAAAGAATGTTTGTCAATGAGTTGGTAAGGTCTTGAGACAATTCAAAGGTGAACAAAAATGGAAATCCAAAATGGACGGCTAGGATTGATTTCAGGGGAGTTGTCCATTTTTGATCCAATGGTCAAAAACCAATGTAACAGTGAAGTAACTGTTTTATTCAAAACGTGGGTGGTTTTTAATGTTTGTTTAAGGCTGGGGATTTTTCGAGGTAGATCATGTCCCAAAAAGTTTAATGCAAACAAGAGTTAAATCTTGGCATTTAATGCATGGAAAGTGACCTTTTGGGTGGGAGACAAATTAAATCCCAGAAAGGTGAAAACTGTATTTCAATGGGACAGATTTCGAAATAGGTATTGATTACCAAAAATAGGTGCTTATCAAACCTAGGAATTTGTTTGATAGCCAGGACAACTTATCTGACCCTACATGGACAAGTGTCCTGAAGAAGTAAGGTCATGTTTCTGAATTTCAGTAGACTTGACCAAGTCTGCTGAAGTTTGAGTTTGTTTCCCCCTTAATCAATGAGCTTCTTTGGACTTATTTGTCCAACTTCCCTGGATCAAGTAGTCCCAACTCTGCTGATAGCTCCAGAAATCTTGCCTCTGCAAGTGGCTTGGTTAGAATATCAGCTTTTTGATGATCAGTGTGAATTTTCACTAGTTTGATATCCTTCTTCTCCACATGATCTCTAATGAAGTGGTGCTTGATGTCCACATGTTTGCATCTTGTGTGCAAGACAGGATTTTGTGATATAGCAATGGCACTATTGTTATCACAGAAAATTGGCACTTCAGTAGAGTTGACTTTGTAGTCTCTTAGTTGTTGTCTCAACCATAGGATTTGAGCACAACAACTTCCAGCAGCAACATATTCAGCTTCAGTGGTGGAAGTGGCCACTGTGTTCTGCTTCTTGGAGAGCCATGAAATAAGCTTGTTGCCCAAGAATTGACAAGTCCCTGAAGTGGACTTTCTGTCAATCCTACATCCTCCATAATCAGCATCTGAGTAGCCAGTTAGCTCAATATTGTCATCAGCAGGGTACCAAAGGCCTAGATTCTCAGTGCCTTTGAGGTACCTCAAAATCCTCTTTGCAGCCTCAAGGTGGCTTTTCTTAGGATTTGCTTGAAATCTTGCACAAACACCTACTGCAAAGGTGATGTCAGGTCTGCTGGCAGTGAGATAGAGAAGTGATCCAATGATTCCTCTATACTCAGTAGAGTTGGTTGGAATGCCACTCTCATCAGGATCCATCTTCCAATTTGTGTTCATTGGGATCCTTACTGGCTTGCTAGTTGTACACCCAAACTTTTTGATCATTTCTCTTGTGTACTTAGCTTGGTTGATGAAGATCCCTTCTTTAGATTGCTTGACTTGTAGACCTAAAAAGAAGTTCATCAACCCCATCATGGACATCTCAAACTTGCTTTGCATGAGCTTGGAGAATTTTTCACACAGCTTCTCATTAGGGGATCCAAAAATTATGTCATCTACATAAATTTGGACAAGCAAGATGTCCTCTCCTTCAGGGATTCTGAAGAGAGTTCTGTCCACAGTTCCCTTGGTGAATCCATGATCCAAGAGGAATTGTGACAGTGTATCATACCAAGCCCTAGGGGCTTGTTTGAGTCCATATAGAGCTTTCTTGAGTCTGTAAACTTGGTTTCCAATTTCAAAACCTGGTGGTTGCTCCACATAGACTTCTTCTTTCAAGACTCCATTCAGAAAGGCACTCTTGACATCCATTTGGTATACTCTGAACCTCTTGTGGGCTGCATAGGCTAGAAAGAGCCTTATTGCTTCTAGCCTTGCCACAGGTGCAAAAGTCTCATCATAGTCAATGCCTTCATGTTCGCAATATCCTTTTGCCACTAGTCTTGCTTTGTTTCTGACAATCACATCATTTTCATTTTTCTTGTTCTTGAACACCCACTTTGTTCCAATAACATCTTGATGTGAGGGTCTATTCACCAGCTCCCATACTTCATTTCTGGTGAATTGGTTCAGTTCTTCCTGCATGGCTGTGATCCAATTGGCATCTTGAAGTGCTTCCTCAATATCTTTTGGTTCCTGTTCTGACAAGAAACAACAGAACATAGCACTTTCACCATGAAACTTTCTGGTTCTGACTCCTATACTTGGATCACCAAGTATCAGGTCAGTAGGATGGTCGGACAACCAAGTCCTTCTTTTTCTGATCTCTTCAGTAGAGTTGTCCTCTACTGAAGTTGTGTCATTTTGATCATAAAATTCAGGATAATTTAATGCAGGATCTAATTCAGGATCATAATCAGGGGTGTTGTCCTCAATGTCAGGGACATTGGTATTTTCAACATTTTGAGTTCCCCCTTGATTATTTGACCCATTAACTACCTCAGCAGGAACTGCTTCTTCATTGGTAGTTGTTACCTGGATGTGAACTGGGATTGGATCATTCAGTTCATCATTTCCATCAGTGGGATTTATCTCAGGAAGGTTGCCTTCAGGATGGTTGTCCAATGTTGTATGTTCAGGTAGATTGATTTGGACAACTTCTATGAATTCAGTGTCTTTGTCTTTTAGGCTTAATCTGGTTGTCCTCTGTGTGATTTCTTCAGGTTCCAATTGATCATTCCTGATCTCAAGGATAGATTCATCAAACACAACATGAGGTGTTTCTTCCACTATAAGGGATTTCTTGTTGTAGACTCTGAAAGCTCTACTGATTTGAGAGTATCCAAGAAATACTCCCTCATCAGCTTTGCTATCAAAAGCTTTCAACTGTTCTTTCCCATTATTGTGAATGAAACATTTACAGCCAAATATATGAAAATATGACACTTTAGGCATTCTCCCTTTCCAGAGTTCATAGGGGGTTTTGCCTTGCCCCTTAGTGATCAAACATCTATTTTGAGTATGGCATGCAATGTTTATGGCTTCAGCCCAAAACCTCTTAGGTAAGTTTGAATCAGCAATTAAAGTTCTAGCAGCTTCTTTTAAAGTTCTATTTCTTCTTTCTGCAACTCCATTTTGTTGGGGAGTTCTAGCTGCTGAGGTTTCATGAGCTATTCCATTTGATGTGCAGTACTCATTGATGTATGAATTAATGAACTCAGTGCCTTTATCAGATCTTATCTTGATAATGCTAAGGCTTTTCTCATTTGACAGCCTCTTTAGAAGTTCAGGTAGTTTGACTTGTGTTTCCTTCTTATTAAGGAGAAATACTACCCATGTGAACCTAGAGAAGTCATCTACTACCACCAATGTGTATTTTCTACCATTTATGCTTGAGGGGGTAATTGGTCCAAACAGATCCATATGTAGAAGTTCAAGTACCCTTTCAGTGGAAATGACTGGTTTTCCTTTAAATGAGGCTTTAATCTGTTTTCCTTCTTGACATGGTTTACACACATGTTCTTTAATGAAAACCTCATTAGGTAGTCCTTTAACTAATGCATTTCTAGCAAGTTTATTCATAGATTTGAAGTTCAGGTGATTTAGCCTTTTATGCCATAACCAACTTTGTTCACTAGAACTTTTAGCAATGAAACATGCAGCATCAGTAGACTTGTCCCAGTCTGCAAAATACACATTTCCCTTCCTAGTTCCAGTCAATAGAGTTTGTTGAGTTTTATCTTTAATTAGACACTTTCCACTTGAGAACTCAACATTAAAATCTTTATCACAGAATTGACTGATACTCAGGAGGTTATATTTGAGACCAGCTACATAAGATACATTGGTTACTTTGATGTTACCAATCATCAAAGTACCATAACCTTTTGTTGTTGCTTGTGAGCTGTCTCCAAAGGTGACATTTGGGCCTTCTTTTTCAATAAAATCAGAGAGGAGTTCCTTGTTTCCAGTCATGTGCCTTGAGCATCCACTGTCAAGGTACCATGCTGTCTTTTTGTTCATGCTCCTCTTTTTGTGGCCCTTTGGTACCTGCATTTAGATAGGTTTAGGTACCCTTTGAGTTTTGGGTCCTGAGAGGTTAGCTGTACCTTTGGGAACCCAAACTTGCCTAATAACCCTGATTGATTCAAGGTGGCTAAGTTGATTTCCTAGTGTATCAATATACACTGTCTTTCCCTTAAATGCCTTTGGGAAAGTGTGTGTGAATGTGTTAACTCTGTAAGTTTCAGGGGAGTTGACCACTTTCCTGAACTTATGAGTTCTTTGTGCAGCTTGAGAAAATCTTTGAGGAAAGGCATTTTTATGACCATTACCCTTTGGTATGAAGGGTTTTGGTTGTCTCATTTTATTCTGCCTTTGAGAATAGTTGTCCTTAGGTCTATTCAGCTGAGGCTTTCTCAGATGAGTTGGCCTAGGCTGATTATACCTTGGATAATTCCTCTGAACATTGTTCAGGAGAGTTACCCTTCCATTGGGTCTACTCTGCTGACCAACATTCCTCTTGTGCTCAGGAGCTTTGGCCATTTCCTTAGATTTTGGCCTTTTCTCCTGAATCACTTGAGTAGGCAATTCATTCAATTTGCCCTTTCCTTTGTTCAGTGGTTGAATTACTACATTTTCAGCTTGTTGTGCCACTGACTTAACAAAGATTCTCTTAGTGTTACTTGTGGATGCAACACTAAGACAAGGTGAAGATTCAAATGGATCAAAACCCAATCCACTTCTTTGAGCCATAGGTCTTTGATAACTTTGAATTTCCTCTATTGCTCTAGAGGATTTGTTCAAAGCAGACATCTTTAATTTCAGGCTCTCTTCACTTGATTTAAGAATATCATACTCATGTGAGAGATTTTCAAATTTGGCATTTAGAATTTTAAGTTCAAATTCTTTTCTTTTCTGAGAGAGGAGTTGATCATCAATCTCCTTTTGTTGGTCAACTATCCTGAGATTTGCTTCCTCAAGCTTTCTCAAGACTTGTTGATACAACTCAGTAGACTTGACATCAACAGCTACCTCAGAGTTCTTGGTGAGTTCAGTAGCTAATCTTTCATTTTCTCTCACACAGTTGTCATGAAATTCTTGTAATCTAGTGAAATCTTCCATCAACTTTCCCAAGGAAAGTTTCAGGTTAATCTCACTAGTGTTTTGTGAGATAAATGATGGTGAACTAGAAGTAGAGGATACCTCATCATCCTCAAGAGCCATGTTGCAGACATCACCATCATCATCATCACTGTTGGAGAACAATCCATCAGAAGAGTTGAAACTTTCAGCACTATCAGATTCTTCACCAGCCATCATGGCTTTTCTATTGGTGAATTTTCTGTCTCTTTTTGCTTGTCTTTCTTTTCTTTCTTTAGAGCTTAGTTCAGGGCAGTCATATTGGAAGTGCCCTTTCTTTTTGCAGTTGTAACACAGATCTTCATCATCATCCTTCTTGGATTCATCTCTTCTCTTAGATGATGAGGGTTCAGCTCTACTGGATCTTCTCCTATCAGAGGACTTGTCCTCTGATCTTTTCTCTTCAGGCTTTTTGTCCTCAGCCTGATCTTCAGGGGAATTGTATCTTCTCCTGAATTTGTTGTCTTGGTAGAATTTCTTGTATCTACCAAACCTTGTGTTGAGCTTGTCAAACCTTCTAGCCATCAAGGCTAGTTCTTCCTTCATTTCAGTCTTAGAGACTGACTTTGATGATCTGGGAGTGGGTTGCATTTCTGGTTCAGCAACTTTGGCTTTGAATGCCACTCCCTTAGTAGGATTTGAAGGTTCCTCAACAGGCTTTCTTCTATTGAGGTCAAACTCATAGGCTTTAAGTTCTGAGAATATTTGTTGCATGGGCATGGTGGAGAGATCTTTGGTATTCTGCATCATTACAGCATAGACATCCCACTTTTGAGTGAGACTCCTTAGGATTTTCAGTCCAACCTCTCTCTTGGTGTAGACCTTGCCCAATGAGTTAATCTCATTCATCACATCAGTGAATCTACCAGCAAATTTGTCAATGGACTCATCAGACTCCATTGAAAATTGTTCAAACTTCTGCACAGCAACTTGGAGCTTGTTCTCCTTGATCTTTTCAGTGCCCTCACACATTTCAGCAAGGGTATCCCAAATTTCTTTGGCTGTGGTGCAGTGGTAGACTCTTCCCATGACTGCATCTGGAATTTTTTGGTAGAGGGTGTTCATTGCAAGATAATTCAGATTATCTTTCCTCTTTTCATCAGTAGTGAAATCATCCTCATCCTTGGGAATCAGTTCCCTTATATCTGCTCTTTGCTCATCTGTCAATCTGGGGTTAGTTTGAGTAAACACAAAGGGTCCTCTGGTGATTACTCTAAGCATATCAGTGTGAAGAGATGCAAGATGAGCCCTCATTCTAATTTTCCAGAAATCATAATTGTCTATTGAAAACATGGGCAGTTTGTGATGAGAAATGTGGTTGACTGGATTTGTGGCCATATTGTCCAATCCTTGAACAGCAGGTGGAGGAACAGCATTGTTGTTAGCCATATCTCAATAAGAGTCAGTCAATCAACAAGTAATGGATTTCAGATAGAGATCAGTTCAGTGACCACACCAAATATGTGAGTTTTGAAAATCAAGATGGATTTTCAGAAGCAGTGGTCTTTGAACCCCTGCTCTGATACCACTTGTTGGTCCTGAAAGGAGTAGATAACAAGTGTATGGGGGGGGGGGAATACACTTGTATGCAAATTCTTTTGCTAATTGATCAAACCAGAACTCAGCAAGGTTGTCTTGGACAACTCTGCTGAAGATGATTAACTCTTCTAAGATAATCAATCTACTAAGTACTATTGAGTACTTAGTTGAATAACTATCTAGGGGAGTTATATGTGCGGAATAGTGGTTGGCCCTTTAGGTTTAGACTCCTTTGATTTCTGAAATTCCTTAGTCAATGCAACATAGTCCAGTTTAGCTTCAGGGAACTTGTCCAAATCAGTTTTGCACAGTCTTAGAATATGTATCTTTGAAAGATCAGTTTTATGTGCAGTGTTGAGTGAATGTAAGTACTTGTAAAGTAAATCAACACAAGGGTTTATAGTGGTTCAGAGACTCAAGCTCCTACATCCACTTTCCCTGATTTAACAGGATAATTCCTTCACTCTTGGAATTAACTTGTTTTATAGTGCCAAGGTGCACTTGATCAAGAACACCACTCCTTGGTGAATTGATCCCTAGGATGTCTAGAGTCCTAGTACCCTCTTCTCAACTCAGAACTGAACTGTTCTTCTCTCAACAGTCAGCTCCTACCACTTCTACTACTACAACCTTCTCACTTTCACTCTTGAAAGGTGTAAGGGTTGAAGTAAGGTTCCAACTAATGAGATATCCTTTACAATGAAGATCAGTGTATAAGGATAGGATATCTCTCTAAGCTTGTGTATGGATATACAATTTGGTACAGCTTAGAAGAAGTGTTTGAAGACTAAGATAGTCTTTGAAAGCTTTGAAAGCACTCTAGCTTGTAAGAACTTTGAGCTAGGTTGGATTATGTTGAGGTCAGTTGGATACTCTTGTCAAGGTTGAGGTGCTTTCAAATGGTCTTCACACTTCTGTATTTATAGACAAAATGGAGGATTTGCCCGTTGGAGAGGCAGCCCCAAATTGCTATAAATGTCTTCCTTGAGTTCTTCAAACTGGAAGACAGATTCTTGATAGTGACATGTCCTCATTTGGGTAATAAACGGCTGTAACAGTTTTGTCTTCATTCTGCAGCACTTTTCCCAACGTTTGACTTCTTGTTAGGACTTGGACATGGTTTCTGAAGGTTGATCCAATGATAGGACAACATTCCTTATCATCTGGACAACTCTCCTTATCACTATCAGCAGTTTTGCTTTTCAGCATGGTTGGCTTGCTCTTCTTCAGATGACTTGGCTCATTCCCTTTATTTCTTTAAGGATGGTCTTAGCTTATTTCTTTGAAGACCTTTAGGGAGTGATTGTCTCAAACTCTTCAGCATAGTTGACCTCAGGCTTTCAGAGCACTTCATCTTGATCAATTTAGCTGAGACAACTCCTCTGGACAACTCTTCTGATCAGCATGATTGGTCTTTTTGCATCAGAGCACTTTATACTTTAGAGTTGGCTTATCTGGACAACTCTCCTGACCAAAACCTTTGAGTAGTCTTGTCCTTTTGAGCTAGGTAGGTTTGTTCTTGCATATGGCTAGCTTCTTTGGACAACTCTCCTGATCAGAGCTTTATGAATATTTTCTCTGGACAACTCTCCTGAACAGAGAATCTTCATTGGACTTGTCCTTTTGAGCTTAACAATCTTGTTCTTGCATAAGAACATCTTCTCTGGACAACTCTCCTGATCAGAGTATCTTAGATTTCATAGAGTGTCCTTGCTCTTAAGTGATTGTTCCAGAATTTGAGCCTTGAGGGGACTTGATCTTGATCATCTTCAAAGCATAGGTTCCCCCTCAAATTGTGCATCTAATTGTCTAAGAGCTACCTAACATTTCAGCTTCTCATCTAGCCTTTTACTATGTGTTCTATCATTTTTAGAACACTATCAATTTGACTTAGGCATGTCTCAGGGGGTTTTGGTATTAGATCAAAATATATCTCATTTTATTCCCAACATCCATGTTTCAGCCTACCCCTTCTAACTGCTGCCAATTGAATAAAAAGAAAGCTTAATGATAAAAGTGAAAGTAATATAAAGAGGAAGAAGGACAACATACTCTAACAGAATCAAACCGTTGTGCGATTTTACATTTCAAGCGTCTATATCTCTCTTCTTTAAAACTATTTAATGCAGATTAGTGAAAAAATATCCATAATTCTTCCTTGGGATCAGTTTCTTCATCTCATTGGTTCTTTGCATTTGCCACATGTTGATTCTCGCTCAGAACTCGCCACAGCAGGGCTTCTCGTCCACGACCGCCTGAAACCTCGGAGTCACCGCCGCCGCTTGCCTCATCCGCCATGGCCGTCGCCATTTGAATCACGATCAGAAGACGCCGTCTGTCCGTGTCGATTCACCTAAATGAAATGTGAATGGAGAAGAAAATGAATGATACCAGACCCTATCAACAAAATAACCGTCGATTGAATATAATGAAAGAATTTAAAAGGCACATAAGAAAATTGAGAGTGAGAGTCTCTCTGTATCTCCCTGCTTGTAACGTACAAATATACGTTTAAAATGACACGTATAAGACAACAAATTTGACACATGGCAAAATTATAAACACATCAAATTGACACGTGGCGCATCAAGGAGAGTCGCATCCTCCTTTTATATATAAAGATTAAGCATTTCATTTGAATTAATCTTTGTATTTTGATTCGGTTTGATTACCGAATCAATGATTCTCACCTCTTCTCTAATCGAGGCCGTCTTAATTCTAAGTGGATTAATTTTAGCCAATTTGACACTTTAGTTCTACTTCCAACTAGATTTGTCCTCCATGTGTGTTCGATCAATATTTTACTTTCTCAAGACTAGAGTTGCTTTGGTGCTAAACATGTGTTGGGATATGAACTATCAAGTTTATGTTATAAGAAATGGTTGACATATTCATCCACCCCTGAGCGTACATATAACAATATATATTTAGTTTTGAGGGCCAAAACATGTAATTTTGTATTAAGCTTAATTTGTAATCTGATAGGTTTATAAGTTGAAAAATGTATAGATCAACTAAGATATTTTTGTCTTAGTCATATGGACACAGACAGCTGATGCCATAATAAGTTGAAGATCAAAAGACTAAAAATAAGAAGTCCTTGAAGATAAAGTCCATAAGTGAAATCAAATAACAAGGTCTTTGTATGTCTTAGTTAGTCGATATATCAATGCCAGCTGATATGGACTCAAGCTATGTGTAGGTCCCTAAGTTGAGTTAATATCGAGGGAAGCTAAAGAAAATGTCTAGAGGGGGGTGAATAGACTTTTCTAAAATCTTTCGATATATCAGAATTACAATGTGCGGAATACGAAATTAACAATGAGCCCAATTAAAGATTATACTCAACTTATTTCGAGAACTCTGTTTTATGTACTCAACTAGTCTTTTTCAGTTATGTGTGTTTAACAAGTAAACAATTAATCAATTCAACCAAACAAAACAGTAAAGTAAATCAAACACGAGATTTATAGTGGTTCGACAACTTGTCTACATCCACTCTCACAAACCCAGTTGTGAAATTCTTATTAACTCTTCCAATCGAGTAATATGTTCTTGTAGCTTTAAGTCCCAAGAAATAAGACTTAGATCTTCTCGATTATATCTCCAGATATATCTTCGATCTTACTAGCTATTTTACAAGTAACTAGCAACTTGAAACAGTAAACGAAAATAAAACTTCTCTTCGTTCAGTAGTAGCCTTCTGATCTTCACTTGTCTTGTGTAGCTTCACTTTCTGAACTTCAATCTCTGAGAGAAACTTCGAACAATTCTTCAGTATGTAGCTTCAGTATCTGTACTTTCAGTAGTCTTCCAGTAGTCTCTAATCAATGAATACCTTGGGGTATATATAGACTTCCAATTTAAAGAATATTCAGTTGTGTAACAACCTTTTCTTGAAAACTAACTTGTAACTGATTCCTCATATCCTTTCACGCGTTTCTTCAGTTAATTAGTTATTCCTTAACTAATTCTTCAATCTTTATCTTCAACACGCTTTTGTAACTAACTTCAAGTTGACCTGTCTTGTTTAAGTCGTACCTGTCTTGTGTAGTAGTCTGCATCTTCTACTTATCTAGTATAGTAGACTTCTTCAGAATTACAATCATAGAACTAATCTAGTCCTATCAACTAATCCTAACAAGACTATTACATTACATTAAGCTTCTTGTTTACAAAGCTTAGTCAACTTAGAAAACTATACAAAGAATCTATCTATTACATTTAAACATGAGCTCTATACAACAATTATTCATAGCTCAATAATAATCTTAACATATACAAATATGAATATATGAAGTACTTATAAATCGTACTTATCTTTTGTCTTTTAAAACTAGTACTTTTATAAACTCATACTTGTCTTGTGAATTCTACTGATCTGTACAAGATGACTTCAACTTAACTAGATTAGATTAGTCAATACATAGAAAATATTCAAGTCTTCCTTTGGCTTATAAAAACTTCATCTTTTATCTTTTATTCATCATTTAGGACTTGTTCTCGGATTCATATCCCAACAATTTCCCCCTTTTTGATGAAGCCAAAACTACTTGAATCTTTTCACAATAGTAGACTAGTTAAGTAGTTATCTTGTCTTAAACATCAAATAGTACTTATCTTTTCATTCATTTCGAAATAAGATCAGTAGATATTACAAATACTTAATCAAAATAAAACTAAGTAATCAGAGCAAAAAAAACTAATCTGAAAGAGTACCTCCTTCTGAGTTAGGAACACAGAATGCATCTAGGAGTCTCCTGTGAATAATACTGATATGGTCTTCATCTTCAATCTTCTCTTTATCTAACAGTTCTTCTTCATATTTCTTGATTTGATTAAGATCAACTCTTCTTCCTGAACTGGTCATAGGTGACTTCCATTTTGGAAAGATCGGTACTAAAATGTTGAAGTTTGCAGCAGTTGATATCCTCATAATCAAATTCCAAAGCAATTTGTTTTGACCTTCCATGAATTTGTCAAACATGGCATACAACTCGTCTGGACTTTCAGTCTCACCATACTTTCGAATAATCCAGTGATCCAGTTCCCATTGCCTCTTTACTTTGAGCCATTCTTGACGATGCTCTTTGTCAATGAAATAATCAATGAACTGGTCCTCCACTTCTTCTTCATCAGCCTTCAATTTCTGCAATCTTTCAATATGTTTTTCAATCTTCTTCTTGCTTGCATAGTGAGATTCATCACTTGGATCAACAACCTTCTGCTTTTTCACTTTTGTTGTTGTCTCCACTTCTTTCGGCTCTTCTATCTGAATAGATTTCCTTTTAGATATCAATCGCTTCTGAATTTCAACTTCAGCTTCAGCTTCAGGAGATGCAACAGCTTTGCCCTTCTCCTTCTTCTTTAACTCTTCTGCGACAGCTTTAGCTTGCTCAACTTCCGCAGTTTTAACCAACCTGCCTCTGCCTCTCTTAGGCCTTCTGAGATCTTGCATAGCTTCAGCAGCTTCCTTCGCTTCTGGCTCAGCACTGGATTTAGCTTTTTCTCCTTCAGTACTAATATCCACTTGACTTGTCTTTGTCTCTTCCCCCTTTTTGGCTTCATCAGTAGCCCGAAGAGAGAAAAGAGAAGTAAAACGAGTCATCTCTTCATACATAGCTTGCTTCATTAGACTCGTAGCTCTTTCAATCTGCTTCTCATGCGAACTGTTTTGACTCAACTTGTCCAGCTTGGTTGCCACCAATTCCAGCTTATGAGTAGACAAGTTCAACTCATTCTTAAAATGTGTCGCGGTCAAACGTAACTTCTTATTCTCATCAGTCATAGCAGAAATAATCTGTTTAGCTTGGGCTAGCTGATCATAAGCTTCCTTTCTCTGAACATCAGCAACCTCGATTCTTGCTCTATAGACTCTTTCCAACTTCCTGGATTCAGTAGCTAGAACACGAGCAAAATCGACTGAACTCTTCTCCGAGTATTCAACCTGATCTTGGAGAAATCCTTCAAGTTGCTCAAACATATGTTGTCTGAATTCATCATCTATCTGATTGACTGCATTCACGATCAGCTCTTTTGAACTAGTCACAAGGACATTGTTTTGGTCAACAAGAGTCTTCTTCACATCAGATTTGAGAAAATCATCAATGGACGATTTTATAACACCTTTCAATTCTGCTTTCAACTCATCTATGGAAGCAGCTGAGAATCCTTGAGATGATTGACCATCTTCAACATGAATGGCTTCTTCCATAATCACATCATCAGCAACATATACTACTTCAAGTAACTGGCTTACCGTAGCAGTAGTTAAGACCTTGTCTTCTACTACTTCTAAATTTGGAAGCACACTTCCAGCTATGGCTTTCAGACTTGGAAACGGACAATAAGGCACTATAGCTAACTTAGCTTTCGTAGCCTTCCTTATAGCTTCAGCCAAGTCCTTCCTCAACAAAGCGTGCAACTTCTCCATATATCCACAGAGTTCAATGGGAAGTAAATCATCAGAATACCGATTAATAAAAGCAAAATCTGACCTTGGACTGTTAGCATGATCAACTTGAAATCTGAACACAATGCCTCTCAACTGATTTGAGACATTGTCTAACTCCACTATGGGATCAGTAGACTGGAGTTCTTTAGCTTGTGTGGCTTCAGACATAACCATATCATCTTCAAAATCTGAATTTGAAACTTGAATACCCACATCAAATTTCGATTCTGAGCACATCAAATCATCAGAAATATTTAGCAATCTCTTTGCAAGTGCGGTGATGGCATGAGCTGGGAATAACTCTGAGTGGTCTTGAACACCACTGTTCTCCTTCTGTTCCATTTCCCAGTCCATAAAGTTTGAGATGCCTCCCTTTCCTAAGATGACTTCGAAAAGATCATCCGTGCCAGACTTCTTCAATGCCACCCAAGTGCATATTCTTAGAAGTTTTTCAAACTGTTCTGATGCATACTCGACTTCAATAGCCGAGAGCTTCTTCTTCAAGTTTCTGCTCATCTTCGAATGAATTCTCTTCTCTCTTAGGCTCATAGGATAATATACCAAGGATTCGAATCTAACTTCAGACGGGGTCTGAGTAGGTGGGGTCCCTATCTCAGTTGTTGCAGTGGCAACTGGCGTCTTATCTGAAGTAGATGGGTTAGGAGGTTCAACATATTCTGTTGAGGGTAGGGAGAGATTTTGGACTGTGGTTTCTTTGGGCTCCAATGTATCTTGGTTTGGTGTGACAACTGTCGGAGTATCAGTTGTATCAATTATGGGAGTGTTTAGGGGATGACTGGCTCTCAGCGGTCGTGCTGCCAGTACTTGTGAGGTTGGGGGTACAGGGTGAGGCCTAGAACGATGTGACCTAGCCTTGGTTCGAATAGAAGTAGACGGGAGAGAGAGAGGAATTGAAACAGATTGAGTAGAAGAACCAACCTGTATACTCGACTCGACTGGACGAGTAGGCGATTCAACTCTCACTAGAGTGTACATTTCAGGAATTTGTTCACTCGACTCCTTCTCTTGATTTGACTCTTCATCTGACTGAGTCTTCTCTGAATCGTCTGCACTGGATTCTGCCTCTTCAGACTTATCTTGTGAAGAACTGGATGAATTTGCATATGGCAACACTTCGGAATCATCAACATGAACTTGCCTTGGGGCAGCTGGCCTTGCAGCAGCCTGCTTCCTCATCGCTTCTATTTTTAAGTAGAACTTAAGAGGATGAAAGGGCTTTCCTTTACTCCAATCAGTCTTGTTGGGCATCAAAAATGGAAGTAATATACTCAGCTTGTTTCCATATCCAACAGCCTGTGATACTACCCAATTGCGAGTATCAACATCCACTCTAACACTTCTTTCAAAGTACATCATCCTGTCAGCTATCAGCTTAAACCAATTACCCTCAGTTATTCCATCGTATATAGCTGCCATTATCCTTGTTTTGGCTTGGGTAACCGAGTCATGAGACCCAGTGGCACATAGAAGCATCTTGCTTGCTATGTCCAGCAGAGTGCGATATTTTTCCAAGAGTTCACCCTTCTTGGCTGTAGGAGCTTTACCATCCGGTTTCAGTTTCATTTTCTTTCCACAGAAGATGCTCAAATACTTCATCTCCTGACCTTCAGCATACTTCTCCACATCAATCGTTCCGATGGGTAGCCCTAATCTTTCGAACATAACCTCCCGAGTGATTTCCACTCGATTTCCATCAATAAAGGATTAAATCACATCTCCCTGTCTATTGGCGTTGGCATAAGATTCCAGAACCTCTTCCTCCAAAACAACTTGAGGAAACGCCTCTAGGTAGGGCTTTAGACCGCATCTGATGCATTTGGTCAAGATTTCCATATTTCCTTCCTTGTGATTTCCTTTGAAGAACAGAGATGGTTCAACATGCACCTTGTTGTCATTTATGTATCTCCCGAGATCGAATGGTGCCTGCATGTTGGAACTGACATCGAAAATAGAACGAATCGACATTGAATGATTTGTTATGAACAATAAAATCGAATAAGTAAGAAATCAATGTGTGCGCAAGTAGCAGAGTTAAGAAAACGTGGGTAGAATGTGTGCAAGTGTTTGGTTTTGTTTAAAACTGAATTTTAGATCCAACGGTCAAGATCGAAGGATTAGATCCAACGATCGGGACCTTTGGCATTCGGTTACGGAACCGAGACGAAAATGTGATTTGATTTTGTAAAAATTGAAATCCGCCTCTCTTATTGGCAGAATTGAGGAGTGTACTCATCCGACCTAACATATTCGTATTTTGGCGCGAATTGAATGTGTACACCTCATTAACTGGGGGTGTATAAATCCAATTCTAGGATATTCAAATTTTAACACTATCAAATTACTTTAATACCCTTAATTTGTTTCGACCAAACACTTCACATTTTAATAGAAAACTTAGCTTGTCTGTTCGAGTCCATCCAGAACAGATGAGTAGTCCTAATCTTCGTAAGGCGAGTAGACTTAATTGCACAAGACGAGTAGTCTTATGACCACCAGTCGTGTTCCCCCTTCGACTGTGCTTGTCTATTTTGAACATCAAACTATTATGTTTACCTGTCTTATCTTTGTGTTACAGATTAGATGCAATACAGGTAGTCGAGTAAAATAATTAGAATGAATATCAATTTAAGTCAATGATCAAGGTTCAAACAAGATGACTGTTACCAAACTAAAGAGTCAACATAAGGATTTTTTTTAAGAAATCAAAGATTTCCCCTTAAATGTTTATTCCCTTAGTATTACCCTCAGCTTTACCAGCTTCCTCATCGGGTTGTTTGGTCAACTTGTCTGACCTTGTATACCTGTCTATTGAATGAGTAGATGAGTGCTCTGCTCCTTTTGTGGTAACTTATCTGTTTCTTCTTTCTTCTTAGGACTGTACCTGTCTGGTTAGTACATTTCTACATACTAGTAGGATCAAGATCAATTAGTCCTAGACTAATGCATAATTCACGAAATCGGGCCTCAGCTAATGGTTTTGTGAAAATATCAGCTCTTTGAAAATCAGTATGAATCTTTTCCATGCGAATATCCTTCTTTTCTACATGATCACGTATAAAATGATGTTTCACATCGACGTGCTTACACCGTGTGTGCAGAACGGGATTTTGTGTTATGGAAATAGCACTATTACTATCACAGAAAATAGGAACATTTGATTCACAGATATTATAATCTCTAAGCTGTTGAATAAGCCATAATAATTGACTACAACAACTACCAGCAGCCATGTACTCGGCTTCAGTAGTAGAGGTAGCAACACTTGTCTGCTTTTTCGAAAACCATGAAATGAGTTTTGTGCCTAAGAATTGACAAGAACCAGATGTAGATTTCCTATCTATTCTACAGCCACCAAAATCAGAATCAGAGTAGCCACTTAAAGATAGATCATCATTTGAGGGATACCATATACCACGATTGATGGTTCCTTTCAAATATTTCAGAATCCTTTTAGTGGTTTCCATATGACTCTCTTTTGGATTAGCTTGAAAACGAGCACATACACCAACAGAAAATGCAATATCAGGTCTACTAGCAGTCAAGTACAGTAATGAACCAATAAGTCCTCGGTAATGAGTTTGATCAGCACACTTACCATTCTCGTCTGGATCCATCCTGTAAGTAGGTTGCATAGGTACTCCAGAAGATTTACATGACTTAATACCATACTTGTCTAGTAGATTACGAGTATACTTTGCTTGATTTATGAAAATCCCTTCTGGGGTCTGTTTTACTTGAAGTCCAAGAAAGTAATTCATTTCACCCATCATAGACATCTCAAATTTACTTTGCATGAGTGTTGAAAAACTTTCACTCAGCTTTTTGTTAGGTGATCCAAAAATGATGTCATCTACGTAAATTTGGACGAGCAAAATGTATTTCCCTTCTTGTCTTCTGAACAAGGTTCTATCTACCTTGCCCTTAGTAAAACCATTTTCTAATAGAAATTGAGAAAGAGTATCGTACCAGGCTCTTGGAGCTTGCTTTAGTCCATATAAGGCCTTCTTTAATCTGTATACCTGGTTACCTTTAACTTCGAAACCTGGGGGTTGTTCAACATATACTTCTTCCGCAAGAATACCGTTAAGAAATGCACTTTTAACATCCATTTGATATACGGTAAATTTCATGTAAGCAGCATATGCAAGGAACAATCGAATGGCTTCTAGTCTAGCAACAGGAGCATATGTTTCATCATAATCTATGCCTTCAGCTTGTGAGTAGCCTTGGGCGACTAGTCTAGCCTTGTTACGAACAACTACATCATTCTCATCTTTCTTATTCTTGAAAATCCATCGAGTACCAACTACATTATGATGTTTAGGTCTATCAACAAGTTCCCAGACGTCATTTCGAACAAACTGATTCAACTCGTCTTGCATAGCAATGATTCAATTACTATCAGCTAAAACCTCTTTGATGGTTTTAGGTTCGATAGATGAGAGGAAACAACACCAGCAAAACAGAGATGGACTAGGTTGTTCTTGTGACTCAAAGAGGTGTCGTCTAGTCTTTACACCAATAGTAGAGTCTCCAATGATGTTTTCAGTATCATGAGCAGATTTCCATGTTTTTCTAGTCTTCATAAGCATAGTATCATTATCTAGATCAGTTATAGCATCATTTATATCATCAACAGATTTACCTGGAGTAGATGAGTCAACTAGAGCAGGCATGTCTACTGGTCTAGTAGACTTACCTTGAGCACTTACCCTTTCCTTGTCATCAGTTTCGAGGGCTTTCATGAATGGATTGTATGCTTGAACGGATTCATATACCTCTGAATCTTTGTCAGATTCGATCGTTAGCTCAGTAACTTTCTCACTGATCTTGTTGGCAGACGTGTCCTGTTGAGATTCTTCGAAAACCACATGTGGTGTTTCTTCCACACAAAGGGTTGAGTAGTTGAATACTCTAAATGCTTTGCTAGTCGAGGAGTATCCTAAGAATATCCCCTCGTCTGCTTTAGCATCAAATGCATTCAACTTGCTTTTCCCATTGTTATGGACGAAACACTTACAACCAAATATATGAAAATATGAGACTCTGGGTTTTCTACCTTTCCATACCTCATAGGGCGTCTTACCTAGTGCTTTATTGATAGCACTTCTATTTTGTGAGTGGCATGCAGTATTGATAGCTTCTGCCCAAAACTTCTGAGGCTTATCATACTCTGTCAGCATGGTCCTGCAGGCCTCCTTAAGAGTTCTGTTCCTTCGCTCTGCTACTCCATTTTGTTGTGGTGTCCTTGCTGCACTAGTAAGGTGTTGGATGCCATGCTTAGAACAAAATTCTTTAATATAGCAGTTAATAAATTCAGTACCCTTGTCACTACGGATCTTGACAATGGTCTGATTCTTCTCAACCTGTAACTTCTTCAACAGATCAGGCAAAAGTGTTTGTGTATCACTCTTCTTGTGTAAGAAGACTACCCAAGTGAACTTAGAATAGTCATCTACCACAACAAGTGTGTACCTTCTCCCGTTCAAAGTTGGAGGAGTTATTGGACCATGTAAGTCCATATGTAGAAGTTCAAGAACTCTACTTGTTGAGAGGGATGGAATAGATTTAAAGGAACCTTTTACCTGTTTACCTTTCTGACAGGACGTGCATACATGTGACTTGTAGTAGACTTCATTGGGAATACCTTCCACAAGGTAGTCTCTGGCTATCTTATTAAGAACCTTAAAGTTTAGATGACAGAGGCGTCTATGCCAGAGCCAGCCAAGTTCTTTAGGATTCTTAGTAAGTAGACAGGTGTCCCTCGGACAACTGTTCCAGTTCACTATGTACACACTTCCTTGTCTTATGCCGACGAGTAGTATGGTATGAGTCCTTTTGTCAATGATTTCACATTTGCGACTCTTGAACTGCACCTTGTATCCACGATCACAAAATTGTGAAACAGAGAGTAAATTGTATTTCAAGCCTTCAACATATGAGACATCTTGGATCTCTATGTCTCCATTCCGAATGTAACCAAATCCTTTAGTAACAGCAGTGGAGCTATCACCAAATATCACTTTTGGTCCTCCTTGCTCATGGTAGCTTGATAAGAGAGCCTTGGTACCAGTCATGTGGTGCGAACAGCCACTGTCTATGTACCAAGTTTCTCCTATTGAGCCACCCTTCTTGTATAGATCGAGTCGACCCTGCATTAGATGATATTACATAATTTAGGTACCCTCCTTGTTTATTGGGGTCCTGGGGGGTTAGTCGAGTTCAATGGAATCCAAATGTACATTGGAGTCCTGAACAAGTTTGATCTTCTGAGCTTTCGACCATATTTGTTGCAAAATAAGACCTTGTTGTCCTTATCTGGCCTATCGGTCGAGTTCGGGTCTACTCTTTGGAGATAGCCTTTCGACTTGATCTCTACTTGAGCAGGCACTTGTCTATGATAGTCAGAGTAGGGTTTGTATGCATTAGGTCCATACGGTTTATAGACATGTTTAGGTCTTTCTTCTCCTTCGATATCATATGACAAAGGTGGAGGATATAGAACAGCTTGTGTACGATATTTTGGACCTTCCTGTCTAGGTCTAGACAAGTAGAGTTGAGACTGCCTTATGAAAGGAGGTCTAGACTCTTGTCGTCTAGTCTGTACTTGTCTAGTACTAGTCTCCTCGGGATACCAATCCTCGTATCTGACCTGATTTGGTCGTCCACGATTCCTAGTCCTTTGTTGACTTGTCTTAAACGGAACAAGCTTGTTGTTAACTTTCTTTTTACCTCCCTTGGTAATTGGAATGTTAACTTGAGCTTGTTTTGGTACAGTACCTTTAGATGGAGTATCAATATCGTATATCATTGGTTCTTTTCCTTTATCATTAGTCAAAGAGCTTGAGATGAAAATAGTAGGGTTCTTAGGAACTAGAGTAGACGAGCTTGATGTCTCAGCACCTAAGCCTGTCTTGTCAACAGGAGCCCTATACATATCTGACAGTTCAAGGTTAACCTTTGAAGAGTTAACCAGGTTAGTAAGTTTAAGGTCTAGAGTGACGACCTCGGTTTCTAAGAACTTATTACGTTCTTCAAGCTTTTTGCACTTGCTTTTTAAAACATCGAATTCATGTTTCTCAGTAGCATGTGTCTTAAGTAGGTCTTGATACAACTTGTCTGTCAATGCACACTTGTCTTTGAGTTGACTCAACTCTTCTTGCAAGCGTTAATTTAGGACTGTTATATTAGGATCTACTTTAGACTGGGCTTCCTTAAGATCAATGATTTCTTGTCTTAAAATGATGTTTTCGTCACTGACTTCAATGATTGCCTTGTTGGCAAGTAGGAGGTCGTCTTCAACTGCACTAGTAGAGTGCTGAAGGCTACTCCCTGCTTTGCTATTGTCAGTGTCACTTTCATCAGAATCTGATTCATCACAAGATTGAAAAGATGTAGCAGATGATACCTCTTGGTCGATTTTAGCCATGCAGCATAGACCATCATCTACTATAAAAGCTTCATCGTGATCTGGTTCAGACGGGTAGCTAGATGAGGATGATGGCAACTCGTCTGAGTCAGACTCAGAGTCATCATTGGCCATCATTGCCTTCTTACCACGGTTGTATCTTCTTTCCCTTCGTGCTTTGCGTTCTTCTCGATCATCAGTACTCAGGTCTGGACATTCATATATGTAGTGACCTGGCTTTTCACAGTTATAGCACACGAGATCATTAGTAGCCTTTTTAATAGGAGAGTTGTTCCTTCGTTTATCACGTCTATCACAACGAGTAATCTTCCTACCATCAGACTCTCTATCTTGTCTGTTACCTTTCGAGACTTCGTCTCTCCTTTCGGACGAGTTTCGGTCTCGTCTGGTCTCAGACGAGTTCTTAGAAGCAGACCCTCTATGCTCTCTATAGAACTTCTTATATCTTCCGAAACGTTTATTCAGCCTATCAAACTTTCTAACCATGAGGTTTACCTGATCCTTCAGACTAAGATCAGTATCTAACTTGTCTTTCACAGAAGTAGACCTAGTTTTAGACTTCGACCTGTCTACCTTAGACGAACTAGCCTTAAAAGCAACGTTCTTAGATACAGCATGTTCTCTGTCACTACTTGCTATGGGTTCATCTTCGTCTAAATCAAACTCATGAGCCTTTAGAGTTTGAAACATGGTTTCTGCTGTCCATACATCTATATCTTGGGTATTCTTAACAAGCATTTTTACCATTTTCCATCGACTATCAAGGCTTTTGAGAATCCTAAGATTGATTTCGCGTGGAGTATAAGATTTACCAAGTTCTTCCAAGTCATTCATGATTTTGGTAAAACGAGTATCCAACTGGTCTATAGTTTCGCCAGCTTTCATATGAAATGATTCAAATCTTTGGACTGTAGTGGAAAGCTTGCTTTCTTTGATTAGGGATGTTCCTTCACAAATGATAGCTAAGCGATCCCACATTTCTTTGGCAGTTTTACATTTTAACACTTTTCCCAGATACTCGTTAGGAAGAGTGTGTAAGATGTAATTCTTGGCCAGGTTATCCAAATTATTCTGTCTCATTTCTTCTGAGGTTAGTTCTGACCTTGGTTTCTTGACGAGGGTACCCACGGGTTGATTTGTGTCAAGGGCAGCAGTATTAGGGATCATGGTCACTATCGGACCTTCAGTGATGACGGAGATCATTAAGTCATGAGTGGAACTGAAGATGGCTTCCATCCTTAGCTTCCAATAGTCATAATCTTGAACCTGGAACTTAGGTAACTTGTTAGCACTAATTTCGAGAGACATGATTCAAGAAGATACAAATATCACAGTATAGTATCAAGAAACAAATGTTTTCAAGTTCAGCGTTAAAGAACACGTAAGTGCACGTATAGACACGGACCAAGACTTCACCCAAGTCTTGAGTTGGTTATCAAGAAACAGCAGTTCGTAAACTACTGCTCTGATACCACTTGTAGGTCCCTAAGTTGAGTTAATATCGAGGGAAGCTAAAGAAAATGTCTAGAGGGGGGTGAATAGACTTTTCTAAAATCTTTCGATATATCAGAATTACAATGTGCGGAATACGAAATTAACAATGAGCCCAATTAAAGATTATACTCAACTTATTTCGAGAACTCTGTTTTATGTACTCAACTAGTCTTTTTCAGTTATGTGTGTTTAACAAGTAAACAATTAATCAATTCAACCAAACAAAACAGTAAAGTAAATCAAACACGAGATTTATAGTGGTTCGACAACTTGTCTACATCCACTCTCACAAACCCAGTTGTGAAATTCTTATTAACTCTTCCAATCGAGTAATATGTTCTTGTAGCTTTAAGTCCCAAGAAATAAGACTTAGATCTTCTCGATTATATCTCCAGATATATCTTCGATCTTACTAGCTATTTTACAAGTAACTAGCAACTTGAAACAGTAAACGAAAATAAAACTTCTCTTCGTTCAGTAGTAGCCTTCTGATCTTCACTTGTCTTGTGTAGCTTCACTTTCTGAACTTCAATCTCTGAGAGAAACTTCGAACAATTCTTCAGTATGTAGCTTCAGTATCTGTACTTTCAGTAGTCTTCCAGTAGTCTCTAATCAATGAATACCTTGGGGTATATATAGACTTCCAATTTAAAGAATATTCAGTTGTGTAACAACCTTTTCTTGAAAACTAACTTGTAACTGATTCCTCATATCCTTTCACGCGTTTCTTCAGTTAATTAGTTATTCCTTAACTAATTCTTCAATCTTTATCTTCAACACGCTTTTGTAACTAACTTCAAGTTGACCTGTCTTGTTTAAGTCGTACCTGTCTTGTGTAGTAGTCTGCATCTTCTACTTATCTAGTATAGTAGACTTCTTCAGAATTACAATCATAGAACTAATCTAGTCCTATCAACTAATCCTAACAAGACTATTACATTACATTAAGCTTCTTGTTTACAAAGCTTAGTCAACTTAGAAAACTATACAAAGAATCTATCTATTACATTTAAACATGAGCTCTATACAACAATTATTCATAGCTCAATAATAATCTTAACATATACAAATATGAATATATGAAGTACTTATAAATCGTACTTATCTTTTGTCTTTTAAAACTAGTACTTTTATAAACTCATACTTGTCTTGTGAATTCTACTGATCTGTACAAGATGACTTCAACTTAACTAGATTAGATTAGTCAATACATAGAAAATATTCAAGTCTTCCTTTGGCTTATCAAAACTTCATCTTTTATCTTTTATTCATCATTTAGGACTTGTTCTCGGATTCATATCCCAACACTATGTAACTCAACTGTTCTAAACCTAAGTGCTTCAACTACTCATGCCAAGGGGAAAGACATTCCAAAGAAGACAGAAATAATGTTTCAGCTCGACTGATCAACCTTCCTGTCTCATCTAAAGATCTATTGAGAATTCTGCACAACTATGTTGACGAGGACCAATTAGAAGATGCCAAGACAACTATTGAGTTGAAAACCACTGTAAAATATCATAACATGTACAGTGGAAACATCTGAGCATTTAATGCAAAGCTAGAAATAATAATCTATCACCATGACCGATCAAGTCATGAAGATTAATTTGTATCATAAAAATTGAAGATTTGATTCAACGGCTAGTTTAAACAGCTAACTCAAATCATCCTATAAATACACTACAAACAAACTCTCATATTCCAAATCCCTAGAAGCTCGTTGTTTGGTGTAACCAACGATTGTAAAAGTACTTGTTCTTACAATAATAAGTAGAGCCAATTGCACGCAGATTGTATCGAGCTCAACGTCTTATTCTTTGGACGCTAAACTACAAGTCCTTTTGGTAAATGAATTAAACTTCACAGTTGGGCTGTGAGAGTAGATGTGGGTTTGGAGACCCGAACTACTATAAATTTTTGTGTGTTGTTTACCGCTTTATTGCTTTTATCGTTACTTTACTTTGATACGCATACCCAATATCGATCTAAGCATTAAACGTAACAGTCAATACACTAGTAACTTGATCAGTTTGACACCAAGTCAACTGTTAGTATTTATCCATACTTTGCATTATTTCAAAGAAAGTTTTTCATACGAGTATAAATTTAGGGCCCCACACAATTTCGCACTAACAGTTGTCCAACTAAAAATGGGAGTCGAGGGAGGCAATTAACGAGCTAAAAAATGAGAAAATTAAATGGGATGGATTGCCTTTTTGAGCTACATTAATAAAAGTAAATGGGGTTAGCTAATTGTTAAAAAAAATTGAGAAATTAAAAAAAAAATCTTAGAAATCTCAAAAAAAAATTATAATCGACTAATCAGAGTCGAACATATACACTTTCGTCGACAATTTTTTATCGACGAGAGTGTATTTTCGATTAACTATTGTCGAAAATTTTAAAAAAAATTGATTTTTTTCGACAATAGTTGATCAAAAATATACACTCACGTCGACAACAATGTGTCGACAAGTGTATATGTTCGACACTGGTTTGTCAAAAATTATAAAATTCTTTTTTTTAGATTTCTATTTTTTTTTTTTTGAATTTCTGAATATTTAGTTTGGATAAGGTTGGTCACTAGAAGTGATGATGGTGTCGGCGGTGGCGGCCACGAGTGGTGGTGTCGGCGACTGCAATTAGGGTTAGGTTTAGATGTTGAAAGGAAAGTGTAGTTAGTAGTGAGATGCATTTAGTAACGGTATTTTACTTAAAGGTAATTTTAGATTTTTACATCATTATTAAATTAATAAATTAAAGGGGTAATGTCGTTAAGAAAGCTGGTGGTGTAAATTGAAATTATATTTGGGCCAAGTCAGGAAACTTTCAGCCCATAAGCCCATTATCATATAAATCATGGCGCAGGCTATATACCCCTCCCTCCAGTTTGTTAATTTAATAATCATGTAAAATAACTAAACTACCCCTGTACTAAAATATACTAAAATAACCACAATAAATACACACCCCTCCACTTTTAAACCATAACCCTAATAGCGGTCGTCACCACCGTCACGCCGACGACCAACCCCACCACATTTTCAACAAAAAAAAAAAATCAAAACCTTAACCAAATAAATCACATAAATTTTAAACCCTAACCAAAAATATCACATAAATTTCAAAACATAAAAAAAAAATTTTAAAAAATTTTTCGACATAGCAGTGTCGACCGTATGCATTATTGTCGACAAATTTTTATCGATAATAATCTATACGATCGACACTGATTTGTAAAAAAAAAATTAAAAAAAAAACTCAGAATTTTTTTAAAAAAATTCGACAATATTTAATCGAATATATGCACTGTTGTCGACAATAGTGCATCGATTCGATACTGGTTCGTCGAAATAAAAAAAAACCTACCTTGTTCAACGAGTGGCCGCGAGAAGAGGTGACAAGTTTTTTTTTCTGCAAGGAGCAACACGAATAGAGAATGGAGGGTGAAGGTCGCGACGCGGATACAGACGAGAGGGGGCGGCGCCGAATACTGTGGGTGGCGTGCAGCGCGACAGAGAATGGAGGAGGAGGGCGCGCCCGTTTAAATAAAAGATGGGGCGGCGTGGAAGCTTGTGGGTGGCGAGCAGGCGGCGCGACAGCTTGAGGGAGATGGTCGCACGTCGGCAGCATTGGAGGGGGAGTGGAAGGAAGAGTGATTTAGGATTCTGGAAGAGAAGATGAAAAAAGGGGAAGATAAATTATGATTTTAATGGGGGAGTGCATTTAACATATCTCATTTTAAGAGAGACGAGGGTAATTTGGGGGGAGTACTTCTATCTATGCCATTTTTTAGGGAGTGTATGCATCCGGGAAGTAGATTTAACAAAGCTGGAGGGGTATATAGCCTGCGCCATAAATCATTTCTTCAACAGTGAGTAAAAACTGGGGATTGAACATTATTCGGTTTTGTGCCTATTTCTATTTGACAAGAGGAAGGAATATTTTTACGTCAATAATAAATACAACTTCAACTTGAAGATTTCTTCTAATGTTTTAATCTTTTTTGTTGGGAAATGAATTGATTTTGATTAAGATACTGAAACCCCTGATTGATGATGGTCAGTTTAGTTGAGAAGTCACTCAGTCTAATTGTTTCAGAGATGTTGGGACAGTATAGAAAATTAATCTTAGTCTAGTGAATCTCAGGAATATTGAGATCATATAAAGACAGAAATGATAAGTGAAGTGCATTGAATGCATATGCTCAAGAAGATAACATTAATGAGCATTCAAGACCATCAAGCTTGAAGAAGCATTAAAGACTAAGAAGTCTTAAAGAATGAAGTAAAGACATTGAATGCTCTAAGGACATTCTATCTACAGCAAAGAATGTTCAGGAAATTTATCCCATTTGATCGTTGGAAAAGGAAAGATTCTGACACAATCAATCTTGAAAAATGTGCATTACAATTGACTGACACAAGCTTTCCAACCGCATTTTCAGAAGTCAAACACCAAGCATTAAAGCAACAATTGAAGAACCTTCTATAACCACTAGATAATAGAAGAGAGCTCAAGTATCTATTTCAATGAAGCTGTAAGTAGATATATTTGAATGTTACCTCTCCAACGGGTATATGTTCAAATTTATCTATAAATACAGAAGTGATCAAGTTGATCAAAGCACGGAAAACACAATTCATTCAAGCAATATTCTAAGTTTCCCGAATCACTTCTAGCTAAGCCAAACTATAACTATCTAAAGCTTAGCAAGAGATATCCTATCATTTATACATTGTTCTCATTGTAAAGGATATCTTACTAGTTGGAACCAACCTCAACCCTAATCCTTTCAAGAGAGAAAGTAGTAGAGTTGTGGTAGAAGTGAGGAACTAGAGGTTGTAAGTGAAAACAACAATAGTTTAGTGAAATTGAGCACTATGACTCAAATTATCCTAGGGATCAATCACTTTGAAGAAGTGCTCTTGATCAGTGCACCTTGGCACTATAAAACAAGTTAATTACAGAGAGAATGAATTATCATGTTAAATCAGGGAAAGTGGATGAAGGAGATTGTGTTGAGAATAAAATGATTTTGATTTAGATACCAAAACCCCTGATTGATAATGTTCAGATTAGTTGAGATAAGCTCAAGTCTAGTTCAGGCAAGTTGTCTCAGTACACTTGAATTTGTAGATTGCTTAAGTGAAAAATCTCAGAAATGTTGTGAGATTTTAGTGTTCAGGATAGTTGTCCAAAGCTGGAATGTTAGGCAGCTTGATAAGTCTATAGGACAAAGTTGCTGAACTTACAAGACAGACTGACCAAGTGGATAACTTAGCTGAAGAGACCAGGAGCAGTAAAGCAATGCTCATAAATGCAAATGATCAAGACAGTTGAAGTACAAATGATCAAGAGCATTGAATGACCAAGCCCACAAAAGACACATTTAATGAAGCATTTATTGCCAATCATGCCTGAACCAAGCAGTAAAGACTTAGAGCATTAAAGAATGAAGCATTGAATGAATGTTGGAACATTCTAAACTGCAGCAGGAATGTTCAGGGAGCTTGTCCCATCTGACCGTTGATTGAGTGTAGAGTTTGCCACAAATCAACCTTGGAAAATGTGCATATTTGGAATCTGACACAAGTCTTCTCAGCCGCATTTTTCAGAAGTCAACACATTTATTCAAGCAACCATTGAAGAACCCTTTTACACACTGGATAAAAGGATGCCAAGCTTCATAGTCGTTTCAATGGTGCTGCAAATAGACATATTTGAATTGTTATCCCTCCAACGGTTAGCTGCTCAAATTTGTCTATAAATACAGAAGTGATCAAGGGATTCATACATCCAACTACAAGCTATCAAACTATCATCAAGCTTTCAAAGGAAACCAAGCCGTTCTCTAGAATCCCAAGTTTCCTGAATCACTTCATCTAGCTAAGCCAATCTTTGTAAAATATCCAAAGTTTAGCATTGAGATATCCTAAGCCTTTACAATGTTCTTATTGTAAAGCATATCTCTATTAGTTGGAACCAAACCTCAAACCCTTATCTCATTTAGTGAAGAGAGAGTTTGTTGTAGAAGTGAGGAGTTAGGGACTGTTATTGTGAAACACAGCCTTAACTCAGAGAGATTGAGCACTAGGACTCAAGTTATCCTAGGGATCAAAACACTAAGAGAGTGTTGTTGATCAGTGCACCTTGGCACTATAAAACAAGCTAATTCCATTGTGAAGGAATTATCCTGTTCAATCAGGGAAAGTGGATGTAGGAGCTTGAGTCTCTAAACCACTATAAACTTGTGTGCCATCTACTTACTGCATTCTTTATTGCACTTACATTCAAACATATTTTAGAGAAACAAAACTCAGTAAGTGAGAAAATCTGATTTGGACAAAGTCCCTGATAACCTGTATCTTTTCAGAAATTAACTTGGAGTATTTCTTTAAGTCAAAGGCCAACCACATTCCGCACTTAGCAACTCTTTTAGATATTTAGCCAACTGATCACTCAATAGTAATCAGTAGGACAAGTATCTATCAAAGTTCACACTCAGGCCAGTTGTGAGACAACTTGCTTGATAGACCAGTTTGTCAAAAAGAAAAAGAATTTGCATACACAAGTGCATTCCCCCCCCCCCCCCCCATACACTTGTGTTATACTCCACCAAGGACCAACAGCTTGTGACTCTGAACCACTATAGATCATTGTGTTATTTACTTACTGCATTTATCCTTCTAACACAATCATACACTGCACACAAAGTTATTTCTAAGTTAGTCATTCAAAGTTGTGCAAAACCATTTTGGGACTTTGGGACAACTTCCCTGATAAACAGTTCTTGTGTTATTAAGTTTTCAGAATCAAAGGAGTTTAAACATAAGGGTCTAACACTATTATGCATTAAATAACTTGAGTAGATAGCTTTTCAACTGATTACTAAATAGTCTTCAGTAGGTTTGTTATCCCACCAAAGTTATACACTTCAAGGAGTTTGTCAGGACAACTCTACTGAACACCAATTTGTTTGAAAAAGTAAAAATTTGCATACACAAGTGCATTTCCCCCCCTCCCCATACACTTGTGTCTTACTCCTTTCAGGACCAATAAGTGGTAACAGAGCAGGGGTTCAAAGACCACTGCTTCTGAAAATCCATTTTGATTTTCAAAAGTCTTTTGTGCATGTGGTCACTAAATTGATTTTTTTTCTTAACACTCATACATACTTTTTACTTAACATTCTATATCTACAAGTAGGGCTGTTATTCGAGCCGAGCCGAGCCGAGTATTTGAAGTTCGAGCTCGGCTCGATAACATTGACGAGCTAAGAAACGAGCTCGACTCGTTAAAGGGTCTAACGAGCCTATCGAGCCGAGCCGAGCCTAACAAGCCTAATGTAATTTAAAGAAAAAATTAGATATCGAGCCTAACAAATCGAGCTCGAGCCGGCTCGTTAGTAAATCGAGTATCTAACGAGCTCGAGCTCGGCTCATTTAACAAACGAGCTGAGCCGAACTCGAGCCTTATCGAGCCGAGCCGAGCTCACGAGCGGCTCGGTTCGTGTAACAGCCCTATCTACAAGTATGCCTAACAATGCAGTTGAAGGAGATGTAGTGGATGACTTCAATAACATGGTCCAAATGCAATCAATCATATCTTTCATCACAAATTGCAAATATTGTTCTCAATTGAGAACTATGAATTCTGGAAGATCAGAATGAGGGCACATCTAGAATGCCAACATGATCAGATGTTAAGAGTCATCACCAAAAGACCTTTCACCTTCTTCAAAACAAACCCAAAGGTCACTGTTGCCCAAAAAACAGATAGAAGGGAGTTGATAACCAAAGAAGAAGATGAATTCACAGTTGAAGAGAAAAATAGGCACAATCTTGACTTTGTGGCCATGAACACTCTCTATCAAACAATTCCTGATGCTATGATGGGAAGAGTTTATCATTGCACAACTACTAGGAATCTCATGATGGATGCACAAATACTTTGAGAGTATTGGTTTGCCCAATCGAGAAACTGTTTGGTGTATTCTATTTACGTGCCTATGGAAATATCGATTTGTGGAGCAATGTAATGTCCTTTGACTTGAAGTCAATACACGCGACATGTGCAGCGTGATGGGCTTTAACCATGACCGACACTTGCACTCCTAACGGGGTAGATTACACATGTGTTAGGCACACCATAAAGTACATGTGTGTGGTAGTTGAGCCAAGAATATGATTCATTCATCAAATAGATTTGGAGAGAATACTCGTCTTCTCTTAACTAATTGGATAGTTAGTCATTAGTCAATGCACATCGAAATGGGAATGATGTTCAAATGCAACAATGTGATCTATTAGTTGAATGACATAACGTGGTTAAATTATTGGAATAAACACATCATCATGTTCTAGATTTAATCGAAGTATTCGTGAATGAAAGGATCATATTATTGTGAGCTTCACATTACGAGTTATTGTTATTATCTCGCAACGTACCTCACATATTGAGATTGTCTAGTCCATTGTCTAGGGTTTTGCTAAGACTGTTATTTTGACTAATCGCTTGATATGTGAGGGCCTATGGGTCACACAACAAGTAGTTTTAATTTACGAACTAAAGTTGGATGAATTAATTATTTGATTTGATCAAAATATTTAATTTATGGAGAAATATAAGATAATTCTATTTAATAGAATTATAATTTAGTTAATTAAATTAGATTTAATTAATAAGATGATATATTAGATATATCATAATTACTCAATATATTTGATATATTATGTGATAAATATGGTAAAGGTTATTTTATTATATATTGGATTTGCCAATAAAAAAAAATATATACGTGGGTCCATGTGCACATATAGGGTTAGATGTTTTGTGATACAAATTTATCACTCATAATATTTATGTGGTTCTCTCTATAAAATTCTCCTAGCGAATTCTATTAGAGAATTTCAATTTGGATCACAAGTTCGTACACAAGAATTACGTGGATACCGTTGTATAGGATATCACAAACGAATCACTTTAATGAATATTAATGTTTGAATTAATTATCCTTTGATTATGTTATACACTCATAGCAGAATCTGTGTTGGTAAATAAAATTTTAATTTCCGCTGCTGCTACGAGCGTGATGTTCGTATCTCGAAAACCCAACAATGGTATTAGAGCTTCAGGTTGATTAATGATTGTATGATAAATTTGTATATCATTCGTAAATTTTCAATACTCTGCCCAAAAGATTTGATTTTTTAAATCAATCATATTGATGTGCCAAAATTTGCACAGATGGATTAGATATCCTTGGAGTCGGATATCCGGATTCCCGAACGTGTATGAATGATCCGGGTATGCTACTTCCTTTGAAATGATCCTCCAGAACCTGCAAAAGACACGCCGGAGGGGAGTCCGGCGCGGACACTCCGATGCCTAAGTCAGTATAGGGATCTCAGTATATCGCAAAGACTTAAGAGTCCTCGATCTCTCAATCAGACTCTTGTAGGATATCAAAAGTATTTAATAAGAAGTGTAATAAGTCTTGTAAAAATTAGAGATCGTAACCTGAAAATGTACCTCAGTTTACCTATTTATAGAAAGTTCCCACCTAAGAGAAAGTTAGGGTTTCCTTCTATTTCGGAGCTGCACTTTGGACTCAGCCCTGCTGTGTTGACAGGGTCTTCCACTCTCTCACTTCCTGAAGAACCGGAACCACTCCCCCTAGTGGACTTCGCCCGCTGGGATAAAGGAAGAATGAGTCTTCCTTTACCCAGTCCCAGGCCGTTTCGTACGGGGCTCCTCCTAGATCTTCGGACTGCTAATTCTTATCCAGACTAGGTCTTCCTGATATCTCTCCCCAGGTGAAGCTCCCTCCGGAGGGACCTCCGGAAGAGATTCCTTATCCAGAGAGTATTCCTTAATCCCGTATCTCCTCTTTTATCTTATCCTCTGTACACGTGTCGTCTTCTTATCGGATGACATTTTTAGGCCGCATCATCTACTTCCCCCTACTCTCATAAAAGGAGTGTATCTTTTGTGAGAGTATAAAATTCAAGTGAGTCCAACTTAGAAGCATTTCTGGAGAGACGTGTTTTATTCTTACTCTGGAGGGGAACTTCGGGAGGGTTCCAATTTCACAAATTTTTCCCGCCCACAGTTCCGAAAACGTTTCAACTTCCTTGTCTGGGTCCCACACAGTCGCAATTTTCTCTCTCTTGCTAGCTTCCCAAGGAAAAACCTCGATTCTAACCCACCTTTCTTCATTCACTTCACGCAATCCCCTTTTGAATTTCGTTTTCTCAAAAGTTCCTTTGTTGTTTCCACTTCTCTTCTCAGGCGTCTTCCTCTCAACGTCTCGCCGTCGCCGGTCGCCCTGTCCGACTTCGTTTTTCTCCCAACAAGGTTACCTGGCTATCTTCTCTTCTTTTATTAACACTGCTTAGTCAATGTCTCATCCTTCTTCTCCACCTAGATCTTCCGGTCAAAACCCTTCTGAGTCCATCCCGTTTCCGATGGGGAGCCCTGAGAATAGGATTTCAACCTCTTCCTTACTCAACGATACTCATCTAGCCAGTCTTATTCAAGCCCAAGTTTTTCCGCCGGAGTACACCCTCCGAATTCCTCGCTCAACTGAACGCCCTGATGTTTCTGAGCCTCGAACCCTAGCTTTTTTCGAAGCTCAAATTAGGGCGGGTCTTCGATTTCCGGTTCATCCCTATTTGGCCTCCATATCTACTCGCATGCAGATCCCTTTCAATCAATTCACCCCGAATGTTATCCACACTATGATAGGGTTTTACATTCTAGTGAAGGGGAATGGCGGCGAGCCTTCTGCCGAACTATTTCTGAGTCAGCACTCTTGCAAGTTGAACGACGACTTCTTCTATGTTTGTGGGAGAAGGTCTCGTGTTTGAAAATTCATGACAAAACTCCATGAAGAAGAGTCATCTTGGAGGGATTATTATATTTTTGTAACTAACCCCACTGATTGGCCGTTTCCCCACGAGAGTTGGATATATCATAATCCGGGAATACTTCCTCCTCCTCTGAAAACTTACTTTGTCTTAAACCACACTGTTATGACTAATCTCAATACTCATGTCCGCCAGTATGATTTTTTTGATGTTCTTGGTATCTGCAAAAATCTTCGCATCCTCTCCCATTTTGGATTCTGTCCTCAAGATTTCCCCTTAGAACCTCGAGATGGTAAAAAATTCCCTGTTTTTGTCTTTCGTTTTTCGTATGTGGTTATTCCTTTGAATTCCGAAAATCCCTTGGTTATTTGCAGCAATGAGTTGGTTGACTCATATCTCGCGGTATGCTCCTGCTCTCGGAATAGTGAAGGCCCCTGCATTGGCTGCCCCTGAAGACCTTCCAAAAGCTCCTCAATCTCCTGCTCCGGCTCTAGAAAGCTTGGAAAAGACCCCAGCTCCAGAGAGTTCTACAAAGGCTCCTCCTCTCCCGGGCTCTTCTACCCAAGTCCCAGGCTCTGTCTCTAGGAGGACTCGCTCAGCCACCAATGCTTTCTTCTCTGACAGCGGTACTTCTAAAAAGAAGAAGGGAAAGACTGTTCGAGCTCTGGCTGAGAAAGGAGTTCCCCTTTCTACCTCCTACGAGCCTCTTCAGCGTCTCATCAACCAATGTCCTCCTCCTTCCCACATCGAGCTCTCCGACAAGCCTCTTCCTAAAGATCAACTGCTCCACGGCACTCATCTTTTTTCTGAGGTATTTCCCCTTATCTTTATGGCATCTAATTTCTTTATCTTTTAAACATTGCTTCTTTTCGTCATGCAGTTCGGCCTTGTCTATACTAAAATATTCGACCAAAGCGTTGAAATGGCTGTTGAGATTGAACTTCTTCGAGCTGAGACATCCTCCTTTCAGTCAGCCCTCGAGGGTGTCGCCGCGGAGAAAGACAAAGCTCAAAAGCGGGCTCAAGCTATGGCTGAGGAATTGCCTCTTCTCCGGGCTCAAAGCAGGCGGGAGTAGGGCTGTCAAATGGGCCGGGACAGCCCAGTACCGGCCCACCGGGCTGAACGTTTTTTTCGGGCCGGGCTGGCCTGGCCCGGTTCCTACCGGGCCTGAAAATATGAGGCCCAGCCCTGGTCGGGCTGCCGGGCCACCGGGCCAAAATGACCCACACTATTTTTTTAATTTATTTATTTGATTCAGTCCATTAATTAATTAATATAATAATTGGGCCTATTAATAATTGGGCCTTAAGTATATAAATCACCACTTTATAATAGTTGGGCCATTTTTTGTTTGGTTAAATATAATAGTGAGGGTTCTTCTTATGAATAAACAACAAAGCAGCAGGAAGTAGAACATCGCCGTTGATTTTTTTTTTCTTTTGAAAAAAAATGGTGATTGATAATTTGATATACACTCAAAAGTAAGCAGATCTCAAGTGTTGATACTTATCCTTGCTTATAGGTGAGAATGTATGTTGTCCTTTTTCTTCAATTTAATTTAAGACTCGGGGACAAAGAGCGTCGCTGCCGCCGTGCGGCTGTGCCTTTACCGTGCGAACATCGTTCAGTCACCGTGTGAAATGGGTTTGGGGGAATGGAGGTGCAACGGCTGGGTTTGGGAAGGGTAGGAATTAGTGTTTCCTCGGGTAAGAGTTAGCTTTCTTTTTTGTTTTGATTTGTGATTCTGTAGGTGTATGTATGTACTGAGAGATATAAATTTAATTGAATAAAAGATTTAATATTAATAAAAAAAATTAATTAATAAAAAAAAATTAACAGAACCGGGCCAGCCCGAAAATTCGGGCTTAGCCTGGCCTGAGCCCGGTCGGCCCGGTAGTTCAAGTGGGCCGGGCCAATTTGGCCTAGTTGTTTTCGGGCCACTCAAATTACAGCCCAGCCCATAGGCCGGGTGGGCCGGGCTGGCCCATCGGGCCGGGCCTGTTTTGACAGCCCTAGGCAGGAGGCGGCCAAGATTAAGCATCTGGAGGAAGAAATAGAACGAATGGGAATAGAGATGAGGCGGATGGAGCGCGAACTACCAGATGTTGGAGTGCAAGCCTGCATCAAATCCCTGTTTACCTCTTCCTTGGGTCAAGAATTCTTGGGGACTCTTCATACTCAGTGGCTGTCCAGCTTTTTAAAGAGCTCAAGCTTCCTATGCGCCATGGGGTCACATATTCCTCTTTTCATCGACCATGGCTTCAGCAATGCCGTGGCCGAGCACTCAGCCCCAGGGTTCGATGGGACCTACTCTCGTGCTTTCCGCCTGGACCAGCTTGCTACTCCTCCCAAATTCTTAGGAGATCCGGCGGAGAGTGTTGATAGTCCTTGGTGGCTGCCCGGAATGGGTCAAGCCATTGCCAAATTACAGGCGGCCAAGGTGGGTGTGGCTGAGCTAAAGCCTCTGGAGCGGTTGGTCTATCCTTACGCCTCTGCCCCCAAGACTGTAATAGGAGCAGATGGAGAAAAGGATGTTGAGGCTACCTTAGGAGATGAAGAGGGCCCAGAGGAAGGCGGAGGATCTAGCAATCATGCTGCTGTCGAGGAGACTGCCATCGAAGGAGCTGTGGTCGAGGGAGCTGTTGCTGAGGAGGCTGTTGTTGAAAAAACAGTTTAACATTCGTATTTCCATGGTCATAACAAACATTTTACCTTTCTTTTATTTTGCTACACTCTTTTAATTTCTGCTCATGGTATTTGCTTTCTCATACTCTGTAGGGGACCCCACACTCCTGGATATGTGGGGACTTTTTGTAGTAATCGTGTTAGCTTCATACTACTCGTTCGTTGGCATGTCTTTTCTTTTCTACTTACATGGGCAACCTATAACACCAGTGAAGAATATGTTGGAGGTGTGCTCTTTTTCTTCCCCCTTATTGGTCTTGTAGGTTGAACCATAATTGTCTCTTGGTTTCATAGCCTTCAAAGAATTCTCTCAGGAAATTTAGGGATCTCCTCTAGTTTCAGACGACTCGAGGAGGTTTTCCTTGACTTTAGCAAAATCTTTGTTTTCTAAGCACCCATCTTGGGTCTTGGTTACGGGGAAATACTCCCCAGTTCTCCTTGGCCTTTGCGCCTCTACTTGTTTCTCACTTTCGTTTAAAAGATTTCGATTCATAAAACCTTTCTTTTCGTTGAGTAGCCCATTTGGGTCTCAAGTATGGTAAGGGCTCTCCGGAGCTCCTCAGCCTCTAGGCCTCTGAGTGTCTCTCACTCTCATTCTTAAAAGATTTTGATTCATAAAATCTTTATTTTCATTGAGTGACCCTTTTGGGTCTCAAGTATGGTGAGGGCTCTCCGGGGCTCCTCGGCCTCTAGGCCTCTGAGTGTCTCTCACTCTCTTTCTTAAAAGATTTTGATTCATAAAATCTTTCTTTTCATTGAGTGACCCTTTTGGGTCTCAAGTATGGTGAGGGCTCTCCGGAGCTCCTCGGCCTCTAGGCCTCTGAGTGTCTCTCACTCTCTTTCTTAAAAGATTTTGATTCATAAAATCTTTCTTTTCATTGAGTGACCTTTTTGGGTCTCAAGTATGGTGAGGGCTCTCCGGAGCTCCTCGGCCTCTAGGCCTCTGAGTGTCTCTCACTCTCTTTCTTAAAAGATTTTGATTCATAAAATCTTTATTTTCATTGAGTGACCCTTTTGGGTCTCAAGTATGGTGAGGGCTCTCCGGAGCTCCTCGGCCTCTAGGCCTCTGAGAGTCTCTCACTCTCTTTCTTAAAAGATTTTGATTTATAAAATCTTTCTTTTCGTTGAGTGACCCTTTTGGGTCTCAAGTATGGTGAGGGCTCTCCGGAGCTCCTCGGCCTCTAGGCCTCTGAGTGTCTCTCACTCTCTTTCTTAAAAGATTTTGATTCATAAAATCTTTCTTTTCATTGGGTGACCCTTTTGGGTCTCAAGTATGGTGAGGGCTCTCCGGAGCTCCTCGGCCTCTAGGCCTCTAAGTGTCTCTCACTCTCATTTTATTATATTAATGCACCATATATTTCAATAAAGGGAAATATAATCAAAACACGGTAACTCTGTATAATTCTTTTTCAAAAGGAATAAAGCTTCATTGATAAATATCAGTTTTCAACATAGGCCATAGATAACCTACGCCGGTCTCATTAAAAACCTCTTTACGGAAAAACCCCAAAGGGGAAACCCATAAAGAGGGAAAAAGAGCTCCGGTGAAGCTACTAAATACATTAAATAGAATACGAATCAATGCAAAAAATCACAAATGGTCTCAAGACCTTACATTTTCTTCAAACGAAGAACCTCTTCAAATGGCAAACATTCCAAGGTCTGGCTATATCGACTCCTTCCATGCTTTGCAGTCTATAGGCTCCTCCCTTCAGTACCTGTGTGATTTTATAAGGCCCCTCCCAGTTGGGCTCCAGCTTTCCGGTATTCTTTAGAGCATCGTCTCTCCTTAATACCAGGTCCCCCACTCTGAAGGACTTCGGGATCACCCTTCGGTCATATGAAGCTTTAATTCTGCTCTTGTATCTCTCCGCACGCACTCGAACCGTCTCTCTTTCTTCTTCCATTAAATCTAGGGCCTCTCTCATCAACCTCTCATTTTGATGTTCTTCAAATTGGGCAATTCGGTAGGACTGCAACACAGCTTCTGGAGGTATCACCGCCGCAGCTCCGTAGACCAGCTGGAAAGGGGATTCCCTAGTTGCTGTCTTTGGGTTAGTTCTGTAGGACCATAGCACATTGTCTAATTCGTTCACCCATCCTCCACCTATCTTTGTCAACCTCGTCCGAATACCATCTACTATCGTTCGATTAGTAACTTCTACCTGTCCATTAGCTTGAGGATGAGCTACGGAGGTAAATCTTTGTATTATGTTTAGTCTTGCGCACCATCCTCGTACGTTTTCTCCATTAAACTGTGTCCCATTGTCAGAGACCAGTATCCTGGGTACTCCGAATCTGCAGCAAATTTTTTTTCCCAGGAACTTGATCACATTCTCCTCATCTATTGTAGCTAGAGGGGCAGCTTCAACCCATTTGCTAAAATAGTCTACTGCTACTATCAAAAAAATTCTTCCTCCGGAGGCTGGGGGAAGGGCCCCACCAAATCGATTCCCAACTTAGCGAAAGGACACGGGGAACGCATAACTCCCATCTCTTCTGCAGGAATCCTTATCAAAGGACCATTTTTCTGACATTTAGCACATTTCTTTACGAACTCTTTGGCATCCTTCGTCATGGAAGGCCAATATAATCCGGCCCTTAAGGCTTTCTTCACCACTGTCTTATATCCTTGAGTGTGTACATCGCTTCTCGGGTTGATATGCACCTCAAGTATGGTTGGGTAAATGACCTTTTGTATAAGTGCCCTCCAATAATACAGTATTTAACCCTAAGAGCTCGAGCCTCTCGGGTGGTAGGGGCATCCGCTTCCTTGGTGAGTTCCGTCCAAATATCTTTCCTCCAATCATCTCCTCCTTCGATGGAACCAATGGGGTTTCCAAGAGTCTCTCTTTTTGCTACTACCAAGGTCACCGTTCCTTGTCCATCAAACTCTGTGGATCTGGCGAGTTTGGAAAGGTCATCAACCTGCATGTTCTCCTCTCGAGGTACTTGAATCACCTTACAATCTTGGAACTTGCCCATCACTTCTTTAGCCCGCTCCAAGTAAGCAGCCATTCTGCTATCTTTGGCTGCATACTCTCCATTTACCTGTTGAACAACTAATTGAGAATCGGAGTATAGGATTACCTTCAGAGCTCCCAATTCAACCGCCATCTCCATTCCTCGGATCAGAGCTTCATATTCTGCTCCATTATTTGAAGTTATGAATTGAAACCTCACTGCAAATTGTAAGTCCTCTCCTCGGGGACTCACTAGCACTATCCCTGCTCCGCACCCACTCAGAGTCACTGAGCCATCCACATATATCTTCCATCCCTCTGCTTCTTCTCGTTTGGTGGATTCTTGGATGAAATCAGATAAAGCTTGGGCTTTTATGGCCCTCCGTGGCTCGAAATCCACATCATATTCTTGAAGCTCTATTGCCCATCTCACCATCCTTCCCGAGAGGTCTGCTCGGCCAATAACCTGTTTCAACAAGTAATTAGTGTGGACCAGTATTTTATAAGAGAGGAAATATGGGCACAATATCCGCGCCGTAAATACCACGGCCAGAGCGGCCTTTTCGATTTCCGAGTATCGAGCTTCAGCTCCTTGAATGACTTTACTGACGTAATAGATAGGATGTTGGATCGATCCTTCTTCTTTAACTAGGGTCGAGCTCAATGAGAATTCCCCTACAGAGAGATACAGAATGAGGGTATCTCCCGGAGAGGGTTTAATCAGCTTCGGCAGCTGGGACAAGTGGCGTTTCAGGTCCTCAAAGGCCTTCTGACATGTTTCATTCCATTCGAACTTGGCCCCTTTCTTGAGAATCTTGAAGAAGGGGTGGATTTTCTCAGCGGACCTGGCTATGAATCTACTCAACGCTGTGATCCTCCCATTGAGCGTCTGGAGCTCTTTCACGTTCCTCGGCAGCTGCATGTCCAGTACAACCTTCACTTTAGCTGGGTTAACTTCTATCCCTCTTTGAGTAACCATGTATCCAAGGAATTTCCCCGACTTCACTCCAAAAGAGCACTTGGCCAGGTTCAATTTGATACCATTTTCTCGGATTACCTAGAAAATCTCCTCCAGGTCCTCCACGTGTTGATCTGCTTCACACTCTTGGCCAGCATATCGTCCACATAGATTTCCATATTTCTCCCTATTTGCCCTCGAAAGACGGCGTCGACCATTCTTTGGTACGTTGCACTAGTATTGATTAACCCGAATGGCATTCGGACATAGCCAAACGTTCTGCACGCTGCTATAAAGCACACTTTGGGAACATTTGAGGGATTTAGCTGGATCTGGTGGTATCCTTGATATGCATCCATCATACTCTGTAGCTCGAAGCCAGAAGTCACATCCACCAACTGGTCTATCCTTGGCAGCGGATAGTGGTCGTTAGGGCACGCCTTGTTGAGGTCTCTAAAGTCAATACACATTCTCCATTTCCCTCCCCCCTTAGGCACTAACACTGCGTTAGAGAGCCATTCTGGGAATTGTACTTTCACCACGTGTCCTGCCTTTAATAATTTCTCAACTTCCTCTTTCACAATACTATTCTTCTCAACTCCGAAGTTTCGTAACTTTTGTTTCACCGGCTTTGCCTTTGGGTCAACGTTAAGACAATGTATGGTTATCTCCGGAGGGACACCTGTCATGTTAGCTGGAGAAAATGTAAATATATCGGAATTTCGACGTAATGTAGAGATTACCTTCTCTGTAAGTTCAGGTCCCAGTTGGGTGCCTATCTTAGTGGCAAAGCCGAGTTTGCCTGTGAAGAGCTCCACATTCATCAGCTCCTCATCTGTTTTAACATTTACCTGTTCAGGTATTACTCCTTCCACTTTCTTTTTGTTTAACTCAGGGTCGTCTCCTCTTATCCTCTCCAGGCCCTTGGTTAAAGCTCTGTCCGCCATCTTTACAGACTCCGCGTAGCATTTTCATGCTTGATATTGGTCTCCTCTCACTTATCCCACTCCTCCAGCCGTAGGGAATTTCATTTTCATATGAAATGTGGAGATGACCGCTTGAAAGAGATTCAAGCTGGGTCTTCCCATTACTACATTGTATGATGAGGGAATATCCACTATGAGGAACTCCACCAGGTGGACCTTTCGAACTGGAGCGTCCCCCAATCCTACCTGTAACATCACAGATCCTAAGGGTTGGATGGCCCCTCCGGAGAACCCATATAAGGAGGTATCTACTGGCCGCAACTTCACACTCAGCTCCATCCTTTTGAAGCACTCAAAAAACATAATATCAGCCGAGCTTCCCGTGTCTACAAAGATTCGGGCGACATCAAACCCAGTTATGTCTGTAGTGATCACCAAGGCGTCATTGTGATCTTCCTTAATTTCCTTCCTATCCTCCGGCCCAAATTTGATATTGGGCGTCTCTGTCATGCGTCCTACTTCTTTTAGTTGACTTCCCTGTTCAGCTTTTAGAGTTCGAACACTCTGTTTTCTCTTTCGGAAGGAATCTCCATTTGCTGGTCCCCCCACAATTATGTGGATTACCCCTCTTTTCGGCGATGGAGGAGGCATATCCTCGGCCACCTCATTGGACTCCTTTTCTTCCGGCTTCCTTTCATGTCCCTGCCTGTCTCTAAATATAAATTCCTTCAGATGCCCCGCCTGGATCATCCTTTCAATCTCGTCTTTCAAGTGATAACATTGGTTTTTGTCATGTCCATACTCATTGTGGAATCTGCAAAATCGATCGGACTTGGGCTTCTGAGGTCCCCGATTCCTGGAATAAGGGAATTTCAAGTCGGGATGATCTCCTGCTACCTCCAGTACTTCGGCAGGTTCTATTCTCAAGGGTGTGTACTTCTCAAACCTTCCGCGAGGGCCGGACCGGGAACCTCCAGATGGATTGTTGTCTCTTGTTGGACCAGGGGTTTGAGGGACCCCTGGGCTAGAACGTTTGGAGGGGCCCTCTCTTCTTTTCTCTCGATCTTGTGGTCTAGCTTCCAGTCTTTTGGCTTTACGAACCTCCTCCAAGGTGAGGTATTTCTCTGCTCTGTGTAATAACTCATCAAAGTTCTTGACTGGCTTCTTAGCCAAGGAGGAGAAGAAGTCCCCATCACGCAATCCATTAGTAAGAGCATTAATCTTCACCTTCGGAGAGGCTGTAGGGACCTCCAGGGCTGCTTAATTGAACCTCTGAAGAAAAGCTCTCAAACTCTCGTTCTCCCCTTGCCTTAGATTGAAGAGGGTCAAAGTGGCCCGCGGCTGCCTTCGGGCACTGGCAAATTGATGGAGAAATAACTCGCTGAATTCCTCCCAGGACCGAATGGTATTGGGTTCCAGTTGAGTGAACCATTGCTCTGCTGCTTTCGCCAAGGTAGTCAGAAACACTCTACACTTGATTCCCTCTCCATACCGATGTAGTAACGCAGCGTTCTCGAATCTTACTAGGTGTTCGTACGGATCCGCCGTACCATCATATTCAAAATTGAGGGGCTTGAAGTTGAACGGCAGTTCATCCTGTAATATGTTAGGAGAGAACTGACATCCAGAAACATAAGCAGATCTGCTTGCTCGGCTAGTCATATGTTTTCTCATATCCCTCATTTCCTTCTGTAGAGCCTGTAGTTGGTCGCTGACTGGCCTCGGGTATGTATCGTTTGTACTTTCTTCTGCTTCGGGGAGCTCCATCTCTCGGGACGCCAAATCTGCATTCCTCCTTGTGTTCCGAGGGGGATGCTTCTTTCTACTCGGGAAGGCGTCTTCTCATCTCCTTCTGCCCGCATTCCTTCATCCTTGGATAGCGCTTGAGAGGCCTCTGGCGCCTTCTCCTGGAGTCTCGGAGTGGGTTTCTCCACATTCACCGGTGTAGTTCTAGGGACTTGACTTTCGTGAGCCGCGAAAGCTCTCTCTACAGCCTGCTTGATATGGGCATTCAATTGATCTGGAGAGACCAGGCACGGTCCCGAGTTTAGAGTGTCTCCCGGTTGGGGATTTGAAGTTCGGATCACTGTGGCTTCCCTAATCGCTGTTACCCCTTCTCCAACTAGCAAGGGATGATTCTCGTCGCCCAAGCTTGGAGTTGGTGTCAGTGGCGGATTTGATCCGGAAGGGGCATGAATTGGATCCTTCCTTCGGCCTCCCTTCGGTGGGGGATCAATCGGTAAAGGGGGATTTTCCCCTGGGAGAGTTTTCTTCCCTAAAGTAGGCGTAATTGTGTTATTTCCTCCGCCCATCGCTCGAACAAATAGAAATTCGTGAGAAGATCTCTCAAATCTTTCCCACAGACGGCGCCAGTTGATGTGCCAAATTTTGCACAAATGGATTAGATATCCTTGGAGTCGGGTATCCGGATTCCCGAACGTGTATGAATGATCCGGGTATGCTACTTCCTTTGAAATGATCCTCCAGAACCTGCAAAAGACACACCGGAGGGGAGTCCGGCGCGGACACTCCGATGCCTAAGTCAGTATAGGGATCTCAGTATATCACAAAGACTTAAGAGTCCTCGATCTCTCAATCAGGCTCTTGCAGGATACCAAAAGTATTTAATAAGAAATGTAATAAGTCTTTTAAAAATTAGAGATCGTAACCTGAAAATGTACATCAGTTTACCTATTTATAGAAAGTTCCCACCTAAGAGGAAGTTAGGGTTTCCTTCTATTTCGGAGCTGCACTTTGGACTCAGCCCTGCTGTGTTGACAGGGTCTTCCACTCTCTCACTTCCTGAAGAACCGGAACCACTCCCCCTAGTGGACTTCGCCCGCTGGGATAAAGGAAGAATGAGTCTTCCTTTACCCAGTCCCAGGCCGTTTCGTACGGGGCTCCTCCTAGATCTTCGGACTGCTAATTCTTATCCAGACTAGGTCTTCCTGATATCTCTCCCCAGGTGAAGCTCCCTCCGGAGGGACCTCCGGAAGAGATTCCTTATCTAGAAAGTATTCCTTAATCTCGTATCTTCTCTTTTATCTTATCCTCTATACACGTGTCGTCTTCTTATCGGATGACATTTTTAGGCCGCATCACATATGTATACGTAGAAAGTTAAATAAGCAATGGCTTCTGGAAAAACCATTGCTTCTGTTACGTTTTTGTTTTGAATAAGAAAACACAAAGCCCAAGCACACTGCTATATGAGGAAGAGGTTGCTGGGCAAACCTTGACCCTCAATCTTTCAAGTCGTCGTCGGAACGCTCGCTTGAAGCTGGTGGTGGGGGATTTAGGGTGTGCGGCTGCTTAGCAGCTTGTAGGGTCTAGGGTTTGTTTTGGGAAATTTGAAGATTCCCAAGGGATTGTGCATAAATAGCATAAATCTGGAAATTGCAGTTTGAGTTGGTTTTTCTGAAATTTCTGAATTTTTCTAGAATTGCAATCTGGTCCCTAGGCTAAATTTAAAAATTTTGAAATTGATTTAGGGGATATTTGGTTGGATCAAAATTCTAATTTTTTTTATAAATGAATTTTGGGCAAAATAATTTTGAGAACAATTTTAGAATTAACTAAAAGCTTAGAGCTTGTTAATATATCTATTTTTAGCTATATTTTACCCACGAATATTTATTACTTGCACGTTTATTTGATTTATATATGTGTTAAATCCTTATTATTTGTTTTATTTATATTATTTTTAATTTTATAATAAAGCATGAGAACTTGATTAATTGTTTTACCGGTCTAACTGTTTATGTGAATTGAATTTACATTATTAGTTAGAGTCCGCGTTTATTGTCTAGGTAGGCGGCGCCCAGTATTTGTTCTTATTTGTTTGAGCATGTAATAATTGGATCTTGTTTAAGTAATTAAATACCCCGCTTTGAAATGTTCCTCAATTGAATATAGTTTTCATTTAGAATGAAAGATGTCTTCCATCATAATTAAAAGGAGACCGGAGATTTCATTCCAATAATATTTAAGACCCAAGTCTTTTGCTCGGAGTTACGTCTAACAGAACTTTTATAGGGACATGTTATGTCGCCGTGTGATGGTTGTATACCATCTAAGTTGTTTCACTAGCCCAAGTAAGGGAACAACGAGGGGAATCGATTGAACTAGGTTCAATCAACTAGGAATTGCAGAAAGTGCAATTGGTATTGTGACCTACTATAGGTCCCTAGTTGAGTAGATAATATTGAGTAAGCTAAGAAAACGTCTAGAGGGGGGTGAATAGACTTTTCAAAATCTTTCAATATATCAAAGTACACAATGCGGAATTATCAGATTATAATGAGCCCAACAAATTTATACTCAACTAATTTTGAAATTGAACTTCTGTATGAACACTTAACTTGTCTATTCTATATGCAGATTAATCAATTAAACAAGTAATCAATCAAACAACAAATAAAACAGTAAAGTAAACAACACAAGATTTATAGTGGTTCGACAACTTGTCTACATCCACTCTCACAACTCCAATTGCGAAATTTTATTAACCCTTTTTGTGGCTTTAAGTCCCAAGAACTAAGACTTCGATCTTCTCGATTATACCACCAGGTATATCTTCGATCTAACAACTAGCTATTTACAAGTAACTAGCGACTTGAACAAAACTAAAAAAAAAACTTCTCTTACTCCAATAGTAGCCTTCTTCGAAATTTGACTTGTCTTGTGGCTTGAACTTTCTGAACTTGAACTCTGCGAGTTTCTTCTGCTTTGAATATCTCTTAGAACGCTTTAAAATCTCGTAGTAACAGTAGTCTTCAACTGTGTAAGTCTTCAAGTATTTATAGACTTCCGAACATCAAGAACAGTTTGTTATCCAACTAACTTTCTTGATAACTGACTTCTTGTAACTGTTTCTTCTTATCCTTCCACGCGTTTCAGTTAATTAGTTATTCCATAACTAACTCTTCAATACATCTTTATCTTCTTACGCGTTTCTGACTTAAGTAAAACTTCCTTCTTTTCTGCGCACTTGTCTTGTCTAGTCTTCCATACTTAGAATATTTCAAACTTCTTCATAACTCTTCTTGTGTGGTCATCAAGTCTTCTTATCTTCAGTAGACTTCTTCCAACAGTAGACTTTCATGAAGAACTAATCTATACTAGTCCTATCATCTAATTCTAACAAGACTATTACATTACATTAAGCTTTATAATTCAGCTTAGTCACCTTAAATTTATACATCAATACAAAACAAAACTTATGATCTTCTATACAACATTAAATGTTCATCATAAAACCTATATAAACATAACACAGTACTTATAAAACGTACTTGTCTTTTTTTTCTTTCATACTTAAACTTTTCCTTTCTTTCTCTGTACTCTACTGATCTTGTTCATAAGACGACTTCCATAACTAGATCAATCAACACTTAGAAATATATTCAAGTCCGCTTTTGGCTTATCAAAACTACTTCTTTAATTAATTAGGACTTTACATTATGATTCATATCCCAACACCTACCAATTATGCTATTACAATATTCAGCCCAAACAATTGCTATGATAATAGAAATGTGGATCTTAGTCCATTATTATTTATATTTGATATACCGATGAGGTCGTTGAGTATGCGAAAATAATGGAGACAAAATAAATATAAAAGCTGTGTTTATTTTGATTGTTGAATATTGATCATAGGAATTATTTGTTTTAATTCTCGTTCTATTGTTTCTCTAGGTTGGTTGAAATGAATAATTTGTCGTTGAGATTCATACTGGAATCTAACAAATTGATTGGGCCAAATTTTCTGGATTGACGCCGAAATGTGCGTTTGGTGCTAAGACAAGAAAAGATTGAATACGTGTTGGACACGCCAATCCAAAAACCCCCAACACCTAGTTCTACTGAGCTTGCTACGTTTGAAGTTGCTGCTCAGAAGAAGCAAAACTAGGTGCTGGGGTTTTTGGGATTGGCGTGTCCAACACGTATTCAATCTTTTCTTGCCTTAGCACCAAACCATATTTCGGTGCCAATCCACAAAATTTGGCCCAGCCAATTTGTCAGATTCCAGTGCGAATCTCAATGGTAAATTTATTCATTTCAACTAACCTAGAGAAATAATAGAACGAGAATTAAAACAAATAATTCCTATGATCAATATTCAGCTATCAAAATAAATATGACTTTTATATTTATTTTATCTCCATTATTTTCACATGCTCAACGACCTCATCGGAAGAGTACGAATTTATATACAATATAAATCATAATGGACTAGGATCCACATTCCTACTATCATAGCACCCACTATAATAGGTCTCAATACCAATTGCATTTTCTGCAATTCCTAGTTGATTGAACCTAGTTCAATCGATATCCCCTCGTTGTTCCCTTGCTTGGGCTAGTGAAACAACTTGGTTGATTTACAACTATCACACGGCGACATTGCATGTCCCTATAAAAGTTCCATTAGACGTAACTCTAAGCAAAAGACTTGGGTCTTAAATACTCATTGGAATTAAATCTCCGGTCTCATTTTAATTATGATGGAAGACATCTTCCATTCTAAATGAAAACCATATTTAGTTGAGGAACATTTCAAAGCGAGGTATTTAATTGTTTAAACAAGATCCAATTATACATGCTCAAACAAATAAGAGCAAATATTGGGCACCGCCTACCTAGACATAAGATACACGGTCCAACAAATACTGGGCGCCGCCTACACAGACAATAAACGCGAACTCTAACTAATAATGTAAATTCAATTCACATAGTTAGTTAGACCGTAAAACAATTAATCAAGTTCTCATGCTTTATTATAAAATTTAAAATATTATAAATAAAACATATATTTAGGATTATGCACATAAATCAAAAAAACGTGCAATTAATAAATATTCGTAGGTAAAATATTGTTAAAATTAGAAATACTAATAAGCTCCAAACTCTTAGTTAATTCTAAAATTATTCTCAAGATTATTTTTTCCAAAATATATTTTATAAAGAAAATTTAGGAATTTTTTTTTTTGTCCAACCAAACATTCCCTTAAAATTCAATTTCAGAATTTGAAAATTCCTTCTGGCCAAAACAGGTCTTACAAAATTATTAGAATTCAAAATTAATCCAGAGGTTAATTGTAATTTTCAAAATTATAAGATTATTGCATAAAGGCCCCAAGAGAGAATCAAATTCTCAAAAGGAGGCCCTGGATCTGCACGCTGCCAAGCAGTCGTGTACCCTGTCCTAGTTGTTTTCCCACGTCCGGCCACCGGAAATCTCAAAGACTTCAAGATGCACTACAAGAAAACTGCAATTTAGCCGCGAAAAAATTTGTCGCTAATTCTAATATTTTCGTAGCTAACGTGAGTTAGCGATGAAATAATTTTGTTGCAAGATTTGTTGCTATACACCCGTCGCTAACGTGTTTGTGACAAAATAATTAATTTTGTCGCAAATGTTAGCAATGAAAATTTGAGTTTCATCGTAAAATATTAGCGACGAAAACATGAGTTTCATCGCAAAATGTTTGCGAGGAAAATCAAACATTTGCCGCAAACACGTTAGCGACGGGTGTATAGCAACAAATCATGCGACAAAATTATTTCATCGCTAACTCACATTAGCGACGAAAATATTATAATTAGCTACATTTTTTTTTTTGTGTCTAAAATAGTAGCTCTTTACTTCGTGACTAAGTTTTTGCGATAAATATTTTAATTTCGTTGCAAATGTTAGCGATGAAACCCATATTTTTGTCGCTAATATTAGGCTTATAGATATCCGATTTACGAATTGTTCTTTAAATCCACTTTCGCACTTGACCAACCCGGCCCACACCTACACGCGCACCCAACCCGACCCAACCGACCCACACCCGCACTCGACCCAACCGACACGCATACCCCTCCCCATTTTATTTAAATAACCGACCCACACTCGTACCCGACCCAACCGACCCCCAACCCGCACCTACACCCAACCCAACCCACCCGCATACCCCTCCCCATTTTATTTAAATAACCGACCCACACCCACACCCGTACCCGACCCAACCGTCCCGGCCTGCATACCCATCCCCATTTTATTTAAATGACTATTTATTTGGTCTTTGTGAGAATTGATCCCAGGTCGATAGGCACCCAACCCGACCCAACCGACCCACACCCGCACCCGACCCAACCGACACGCATACCCCTCCCCATTTTATTTAAATAACCGACCCACACCCGTACCCGACCCAACCGACCCCCAATCCCAACCCAACCCACCCGCATAACCGACCCACACCCGTACCCGACCCAACCGACCCGGCCCGCATACCCATCCCCATTTTATTTAAATGACTATTTATTTGGTCTTTGTGGGAATTGATCCCAGGTCGATAGGCGCCCATAGTTGGGCGCCCACCACTCGGGCATACAGCTCTTTGGTTTAGTTTTTAATATTAATTATATATGTATTCAATTGTTACTAATTTAGTTAATATTACTTATTTAATTAATTTATTTCACATATATTAATTGATTAATTTTTAACTTGTAACAATTATATCAATAATAAAAATAATTCCAATTGTAATATTTATAAATATTGATTAATTTATAAAAACATTTATAAATATTAATTAATTTTTCACATATATTAACTTGCAATATTTAAAACAATTTCAATTGTTCCAAAAAAATAATAAATATTACATCCAATATTCATCCTCTCATCTTTATTTATATCCATCTTCATTTGCATCTTCATATTTATAAATATTTTTATAATTATTCAACCTGATTTATATAAGATACAAAATTTGGGAGAATTATTAAACATTTAAATCGATTTTCAGATTTAATATGCATAGTTGAAGTAGTACTCTTCTCTCATGCGTAGTAGAAATAACAACAAATAATTAATGAAATCAAGATAACAGAAAAACAGAAAAATATAAAACAAATTATACATAATGAAATTGAGAAATTATACCCCAAAATAAATCAAACAAATAACTTAATATGTCAAATTAATGAGTGTAAATGAAATTATATTGATCATATTATTTCAAACATCATAGTGTTGGAATCGTCTCTATTGTTTCACACTATGCATGCACTCAAACTTTTTTCCTTTATTATGTTTAAACGACAACCATTTTTAATTCATGAGAATTAAACATGAATTTTTTTATTTAATCACTAAAATATTAGAGACGAAATATAATTTTCATTATTGTTCTAATTATTAATAATAAAATAAAATAAAATATTGTTTTGCTAATAAGGTGATGAAATATTTTAATTTTCTCGCAAATATTAAATCCACAAAATTAGTCATACAAATTTTAATTTTGTCGCTAAAATATTAGCGACGAAATATAATTTTTATTGTTGTTCTGATTATTAACAACAAAATGAAGCAATTTGTTGCTAGTATAGCGATGAAATATTTTAATTTCATCGCAAAAAGTGATTTCAATAAATTAGCCACAAAAATTTTCATTTCATCGCAAAATATTAGTGACGAAATATAATTTTCATTGTTCTGATTATTAACAACAAAATGAAGCAATTTGTTGCTAATATAGCGATTACATATATAAATTATGTTGCAAAAATTAATTTCAAGAAAGTAGCCACGAAAATTTCTATTTCATCGCAAAATATTGGCGACGAAATATAATTTTCATTGATGTTCTGATTATTAACAACAAAATGAAGAAAATTGTTGCTAATATAGCGATGAAATATATAAATTTTGTTGCAAAAATTAATTTCAAGAAATTAGCCACAAAAATTTCTATTTCATCGCAAAATAGTAGCGACGAGATATAATTTTCATTGTTGTTTTGATTATTAACAACAAAATGAAGCAATTTGTTGTTAATATAGCGATGAAATATATAAATTTTGTTGCAAATATTAAATTTAAGAATTTAGCGACGAAATTTTTTATTTTGTTGCAAAATATTAGCGACGAAATATAATTTTCATTGCTATTTTGATTATTAACAACGAAATTAAGCAATTTGTTGCTAATATAACGATGAAATATATAAATTTTGTTGCAAATATTAAATCTAAGAATTTAGTGACGAAAATTTCTATTTCGTTGCTAAAAATTGATTTTAGCGATGAAATTTAGATTTGTTGCAAAATTTTCGTCGCTATTCACCTTGTTTCTTGTAGTGATGGCGCGATTCGTCGAAAGAGAAGAAGGGTCATGACTTCATCCCTACAGCAGGGAGACGCGACGCCACGACGGCTCCGATGCTAGGATCGCAGCCGTATCACGATCTGCACGCAACCGCGTCGTTCGTGAATAGGGTCTCGCACTGTCGGACGATTGCCCAACAAGCCCCTTCTGGCGATGAACTGGTAGACAGCTGTCCAGCAACCTCCTTCAGTGAGTTCATGGGGTATGGAGGCTGGACATGGTGAAGTTTTGAATAAGGGATTCCTGATTCCCTATCTTCAATTTTTTTTTTTTTATTTTAAATCAAATTTCAATTAATTTTTAAATTGATTAAAGTTTTACGGCAAAATCAAATTTAAGAATTGACATAATTTTACTTTATGAGAATACAATAAAATTTACGTATGCAGTCATTAATCAGTATGAAACTCTGATACTACTGTTGTATTTATTGGGGTACGAACACCATGTTCGTAGCAGCGGAAGTTAAAATTTTAATCACCAACACATTAATCAAAGGATAATTAATTAAAACATTAATATTCCTTACAGTGATTCGTATGCGAGATCCTCTACTACGGTGATTCGTATGCGAGATCCTCTACTACGGTATCCACGTAATCCTCGTCTACGAACTTATGATTAAGATTGAAGGAGAATTCTATAGGAAGAACCTGATAAATATTATGAGTGATAAATAATGTGACTTAGAACATCTAACCTAAAGGTCTTTTATATAGTAAAACAGAAAACATATCATTTCACGTGGGTTTTATATAGTAAAACAGAAAACCTATCATTGCACATGGGCTTGAGCCCACGTATATATTTTATATACTGGCAAATCCAATATATAATAAAATATTTTTACCATATTTATCACATAATATTTCCAATATATTAAGTAATTATCATATAGGTAATATATCATCTTATTAATTAAATCTAATTTAATATTCTATTCAATAGAATTATTCTATATTTCTCCATAAATTAAATATCTTTATCAAATCAAATAATTAATTCAGCCAACTTTAATTCGTATATTAAGACTACTTGTTGTGTGACACATAAGTCCTCACATATCAAGCAATTAGTCAAACTAACGGTCTTAGCAGAACCCTAGACAATGAACCAAACAATCTCAATATGTGAGGTACGTTGCGAGGATATATCAACAACCTATAATGTGAAGCTCACAATGATATGATACTTTCATTCACGAATACTCTGATTAAATCTAGAACATGATGATATGTTTATTCCAATAATTTAATCACGTTATCTCATTACACTAATTGATCATATTCTCGCATTTGAACATCATTCCAAATGTGACGTACATTGACCAATAACTAACGATATAATTAGTTATGAGAAGACGAGTATCCTCTCCAAATTTATTTGAGGAATGAATTTTATTCTTGGGTCAACTACCGCGCACATGTACTTTATGGTGTGCCCAATACATGTTTAATCTACCCCATTAGGAGTGCAAGCGTCGGTCATGGTCAAAGTCCATCACTCCGCACATGTCGCGTGTATTGACCTCAAGTCGAAGGACATTATATTGCTCCACAAATCTATATTCCCTTAAACACGTAAATAGAATACACCAAACGATTTCTCGATTGGGCAAGTCAATACTCTCAAAGTATTTGTGCATCCATCATGAGATATATAGTACTCCCTCCGTCCAATTTCATTATTCCCACTTTCCTTTTTTGGTTGTCCAATTTTATTATGCCCATACCCTTTTTAGAAACAATACTATTTATACTATTTTATCTCAACCCTCCTACCATCACTTATTTACCCATTTTGCCATTCACTTTATTCATAAACAATCATTTATTTACAAATGGACCCCATAATACCCTATCATACTCTCAACTTATCTACTTTATGAATAAACTAATCAATATTCATTAAAACTCGTGCCCGGAGAAGTGGGCATAATAAAATTGGATGGAGGGAGTATCTCGTAGTTGTGAGAACCACTACATCCTCTAAGGATATGATGCAGATCACACATCAATCTCAATCGCATCATCAATATCCCAATCTCGATGATCCTTGATTGGGGCTACTTTAAGAACCATGATAAAGTCAATCGAGATCTCATATTTTAATGACATCATTAGTTCATGGGAACACATATAAGAATAAATGCAAACAATCAAACATAACATTTTATAAGTGTATCAACTAATATTATTAATAAAGTCAATAATACTTAAATAACTGAATATAATCAAGTACAATGTCCTTATAATGATTGTCTCTAGAACATATATATTAACAATATTAATGTTTTAATTAATTATCCTTTGATTATGTTATAAAGTCATATCAGAATTTTAACTTTCGTATCTCGAAATTAAAACCCAACAGTTCCAATCATTGTATTAACGTTCCACTAAAATTTGAGGCAAATTAATAGGAAATAAATATTCAAATTATTATTTACCATATCTTGTAAATATTTCATTTTATTTGTTTGTTATTATTTCCTTGTAAATCTCTTGTACCATGACTATATATATTGGATCTTCTCAATCACCTCATTAACGGTGATCTCATAGCTATTTTCACATGGTATCAGTCAAACTCACCTAAACCCTAACCGTCACTCATAGCCTCACGCTAAATTCTTCCTCTCCTTTCACCGCTGTCGCCCGTTCCTCCCCTTCCGACGCCATTGCGGACTCCTCCTCCTCCTCTCTTCCCCTTAACACTCTCGTTCACATGCTTACCGTGAAGCTTTCTGCGTCAAACTATCTTGTTTGGCGTAATCAGATCGTTCCTGTTCTCACCAGCCACGATCTATTCTCCCACGTTGACGGTTCTTGCCCGGAATCGCCCAAAACTGTCAAGTCCGATGGCAAGGATGTCCCAAACCCGGATTATACTGCCTGGTTTGCGTTGGATCAGAAGATTTTGAGCCTTATTCTCTCTTCTCTCTCTGAAGACACCATGGTCGAAGTCATCGACCTCACCTTATCTCGATCTGTCTGGACAGCCTTCGAGGAGGCCTTTAGTCATTCCTCTGCCTCTCGCCTTAACCAGTTACGTGGTGAATTGATCAACCTCCGCTGTGGCACCTCCTCTGTTGATGCATATAGCAAGAAGTTTCGACTTCTCTGTGACCAGTTGGCCTCTATTGGTCGCCCTATAGATGCCATTGATAAGAGTCATTGTTTCTTAAACGGTCTCGACCCTCAATTTCTTAGTTTCTCTGACACCCGTGTGTCTATGACCCCGATGCCTCCTTTTCACGATCTGGTTCATCAGGCTGTTAGTTTTGACCTTATGCAGCGTTTCATGGACGCCCCAACCGCTTATGTTCCTGCTTTTGCCACTGATCGGCACTCTGGCTCCTCGCATCCCCGATCTTTCTCTCATGCTCGCACCTCTGGTCATGGTGGTCGCCCTTCCCCTGCCCAGCAAGGTGCTCGGGGCAAACGGTCTTTCACTCCTACTTGCCAGATTTGTCGCCAACCGAGCCACTATGCTAGTCATTGTCCCGAGAGATATGCTCGCTCGTCTCAGACCTCTGTCAACCTTGCTCAAGCCTTCGAGTCACAGTGCTTGGTTGCTCCCTCCCCTGGTTCAGATTGGTTTCTTGACACCGGTGCCTCTGCCCACATGACTTCGAATTCCACTGCTATGGATGATCTCGCACCTTATAATGGTAATGATCATGTTATTGTCGCGAACGGTACTTCTATTCCCATTACTCACACTGGTTCTTTTCGTGCTCATGATAAATTTCGCTTATTGGATGTTCTGGTTGTTCCCCATCTCACTAAAAATTTATTATCCATAAGCAAACTGACTTCAGATTATCCTATCGACATTGTTTTCTCTGATCGTTCGTTTGTGGTTCAGAACCGAGTAACCAAGGAACCTCTGGCTCGCGGCAGGCGTAGTCGCGGTCTTTACATTCTGGAGCATGGTCGCCCAGCCCTGGTCGCTGCGTTGCACACTGCTGCTCGGCGTGCTTCGTTTGAGCTTTGGCACCATAGATTAGAACATACTTCTATTTCAGTTGTTAATTTGTTGAAACGTTTGGGTCACTTGGATGTTACTTCTGTTTTGCCTAAACCTTCTCTATGTACTCCTTGTCAGCTGGCAAAGAGCAAACATTTGTCTTTTACTTTGAATAAAAAGCGAGCATCCCGTGTTTTGGATCTTATTCATTGTGATTTATGGGGGCCTGCCCCGATGTGTTCTAATGATGGTTATCGTTATTATGCTATCTTTATTGATAACTTTTCTCGCTTCACATGGTTGTACCCTTTGCGTGTTGAGTCCGATTTTTTTTGGTGTTTTGGTCGCCTTCCATACCTTTGTGTGTAATTAGTTCTCTGTCTCCATGAAAGCATTTCAGAGTGATGGTGGCACGGAGTTTGTTAACAATAGAGTTCGGGATTTCTTTTCCACCAAAGGTATTCACCATAGATTGTCATGTCCCTACACTCCTCAACAGAATGGTCGTGCGGAGCGTAAACATAGACATATCACTGAAACTGGATTGTCTCTCATGCTTCACTCCAGTGTTCCCTCTCATTTTTGGGTTGATGCATTTGCCATTGTAGCTTATATTATAAACTGTTTGCCTACGCCTGTACTTGATGACAAGTCTCCGTATGAATTGCTCTTTCATACACCTCATATTTATGGAAATTTCAAAACCTTTGGTTGTCGTGTTTTTCTGTACCTTCGGGATTACTCTCCTCACAAGTTGGCTCCTCGCAGTGTTCCTTGCATCTTCTTGGGTTACAGTTCTTCTCATAAATGGTTTAGGTGTTACGATCCGGTCACTTCCCGCTTCTATACTACTAGATATGCTTAGTTTGATGAGTCATCATTCCCTTTCTTTGATAAGGGCTCCTCGGCAGATTCTCGGTCTCTTGATTACAACTCGTTTCTAGTTCCGGAGTCTCCTGCTCCCGGTCCAATTCCTTGCCCTAAACCTGTTGCTCGCCCTACTCCTGCTCGCACCGAGCCTTGCTCACTCTGCCCATACCCCTCAGAGGCTATTTCAGATCTGGCTCCTCGACATATGCCTCCTCACCCACTCGAGGTCCCGCCTATCGAGCGACCTCCTGCTCATCCCACCTTGCCTCCGGCCGAGCACCAGCGTGCCGACCTGCCCTCCGCTCCCCGATTCACCCATCCGATGGTTACTCGGGCTCGGTCTGGCATCTTCAAGCCTCGTTATGTGGCTGACATTGCGACCACAGGCTTGTTATTTGCTCTCGCTGTCTCTGATGAACCAAAGGGGTTCAAGTCCTCTTTGAAGCTTCCTCATTGGACGGCGGCTATGCGCTCGGAGCTTAACGCTCTCCACGCGAATCAAACTTGGGATTTGGTTCCTCGCCCGCCGAGCACAAACATAGTTGGTTCCAAATGGGTTTTTCGGACAAAGTTTCACAGTGATGGTTCAGTTGATCGCTACAAGGCTCGCCTGGTCGCCCAGGGTTTCTCTCAGATTCCTGGCTTCGACTTTTCCCACACTTTCAGCCCGGTCGTCAAGGCCGCCACTGTTCGCATTGTGCTCTCTCTCACTGTTCGAAATGAATGGCCCCTACATCAGTTGGATGTCAACAATGCCTTTTTGCACGGTGTTCTGACCAAACCCGTTTTCATGTCTCAACCTCCGGGTTTTATTGATCCTCATTTTCCGGATCATGTATGTCGACTCAAGAAGGCTCTCTATGGGCTCCGTCAGGTGCCTCGGACGTGGTTTGTTCGGTTCAGTTCAGTTCCTTCCTCGCCTCTCTTGGTTTTCACTCCAGCCGAGCTGATACCTCCCTATTCTACTTCACTTGCAAGGGGGTCACTTTATATCTCCTTCTTTATGTCGATGACATCATTGTGACGAGCAATGACCCTATCTTCCTTACGCGTTTCATTGCTCGCGTCCATGCAGAGTTTCGGATCAAAGATTTGGGCGAGCTCAATTACTTCCTCGGCCTTGAGGTGTCTCGCTCCTCAGACACTTTGTTTCTTGGTCAGGCCAAGTACGCCCATGACATCCTCGCTCGGGCTGACCTCTTGGAGTACAAGCCAGTCTCTACCCCTCTGGTCGCTGGTTCCTCGCTTGTCAGCACAGGTGCACCCTTCCATGACCCCACCTTATATCGGTCCCTGGTCGGCGCCCTGCAGTATCTCACCATCACTCGTCCGGACGTTTCCTATGTTGTCAATCACGTTAGTCAGTTTCTTCACTCTCCCACGGTGGATCACTTCGCCGCCGTCAAGCGTATTCTTCGCTATGTTCAAGGTACCATCAATTTCGGTCTCACTTTCACTCGTGGTTCCGATCCCTCTCTTATCGGCTACTCGGATGTTGATTGGGCTCGGTGTGTTGAGACACGGCTCTCTACATATGGGTATTCCATTTTCTTGGGTGGTAATTTGGTTTCTTAGAGTGTCAAAAAGCAGCCCACCGTCTCTCGTTCCAGCTGTGAATCTGAATATCGTGTCATGGCCAACACTGCTCAGGAAATTATTTGGGTCACCCATCTTCTTCGCGAATTGGGTGCCTTGCCCCCTGGTCGCCCTCGTCTTCTCTGTGACAACAAGAGTGCTCTCTTTCTCTCTCAGAATCCTGTTGCGCATAAGCGAGCAAAACACATTGATATTGATTGTCACTTTATTCGGGAACTTGTCTCGTCTGGTCGCCTCGCCACTCAGTTTGTTCCCTCCGAGCTCCAGGTTGCCGACATCTTCACGAAGAGTTTTCCTCGTCCCAGTTTTGAGTTGCTTTGTTCTAAGCTTTGCGTATCCATTCACCCACTGCATCGCTTGAGGGGGGATAATAGGAAATAAATATTCAAATTATTATATACCATATCTTGTAAATATTTCCTTTTATTTGTTTGTTATTATTTTCTTGTAAATCTCTTGTAACTTTGAGTATATATATTAGATCTTCTCAATCACCTCATTAACGGTGATCTCATACCTATTTTCACACAAATAATACACCCTGGTTAATAAGAATTTGCAATTAAAAAAAAAAAAAAAAGGAGGCAAGATTTGGTCGTTGGGATTTCCCTATCAAGAAAATATTATTTGCGTTATTGAATCGATTTTAGTTGATTAATGCCAAATCACCATCAATATATTTATAGCCATTGAAATAAAAATACACATTAAACAAATCAAATGATAATAAAACAAGATTGGATTTTGGCCGTTGAATGAGGAAAACAAATGGTTATGATTTTAACCACCATCAACGGCGCCTTTATTGGAAAATCTTTATTATCGTTAAGCTTTGGAAGATCCTTAAGGCCCCAAAATCTGCCGACAATATATCACTTACTTAAATAATTAATTAATTACTCCCTCCGATTTCATAAATTTATTGCATTTTCTATTTTGTATAAAATTAAAAAACATATTTTTTTTGACACATTTACTCTCACTAATTTTTCTATTTTTCTTCTCTTTTTTCTTTTTTCACCTTCCTTTTTCACTATTTCTTTGATCTTTCTATTATTAATATATTTCTAAAAAATAGATATTAATAATGATAGTTAAGGAAGATTATTGATAAAAAAAATAAAATAACAAACTTTTTAAAATAAAATTTAAAATAAAATGCTACCAACTTTATGAAATGAAGGGAGTATTAAATTCCAAGCCATTCAAAGGACAAATTAATATAGCACGTCTACAAAGTTTTTTTTTTTTTTAAGGCAGTCTACAAAGATCTTATTCCATGATCTCTTTCATACTAAACCCTCCCAAATAAACTACTCGATCCTCTCCCCATTTTAAAATGGTTGACGCTTTTGTTATTTTGTATAAAATTAAAAAATATTTTTAATATATGTACCCTTCATTAATATTAATATTAATATATATATTTTTTTTTTACATAGATCAATAAAATATTTTATTGTGTTTAAAATTTTGAATTTTATTTATAAATTTATAAATACTCTCGTATTAATTGAAATTAAAATAATATATAATCATTCATTAAACAGAGTTAGTTTGAACATTTTACACATTTCAAAAAATAAAAACTATATTTTTGAGCAAACAAAAACTAAATGAAGGATCATCAATTCAATCTTTAGGGAGACAAAATTGTGATAGGAATCTAAATTAAATTTTGTTTTGCCACCTATCAATTGATTTTTATTTTAAATTTATTTTACTAATATTAATTATATGCGAGTATCACACAATTATTTAATTTTTAGTTATGCACTAAACTCATCACAAATACTAAATTTATAGAATACTATTAAATTTAATAAAACTTCTCTAATTAAAAAAAAAAATCAAATTCAAACTCGTATAACCAAATCAATAAAAAATACTCCTACTTTAAAAACAATAAAATTCATGTTTTAGATCTAATTTTTTTTATAGATATCAATATGAATATCAAATTAAGATAATAAAAAAGGTAAAGTTTAGTATGCACTCGAGTGCATGTGTTATGCACCCTAGTTCATGTTGCACTTTTCAGTTTTACTGACTTACACTTTTTGATAAATGGTGTTGCACTTTTCAATTATTACTAAAAATATTATTATACAGTTTAATAATAGAAAATTGCAACACCATTTACCAAATAGTGTAAGTCAGTAAAACTGAAAAATGCAATATGGACTAGGGTGCACAACATGCACTCGAGTCCATAGCAGACCAACCCAATAAAAAATAAACGACTAATTTGACATATAGTTCTTCAAAATATAATATTTGAAACTAAATTTTTTTCTAACTTTGAAGGGCTTTTTTACGGTTAGATTAAGGGTTGTACGGTCTAATGTTAGGGATCCAATTAAAACATGACACCTCGTATTATTCCGTCATAGGACAATATATCTTTCTAGTTTTTAAGATTTTTCTAATTTAAAAAAAAAAATTATTTTGTAAGGGTTAATTAGTCATTTTACAATTATCTATTTTTTTTTTTTAAAATGATAGGTCTCATGTTTTGAAGTGTTTGTAGTTGTACTTTTTTTTTTTTTTTGACTAAACTAATGTAGGGTAGGAGGAAACGAATTCTAGAATTTTTGAATGGATCAGGAAATTAGGGGTTGATGTGATGTGCTACGATTGGAATCGGAAATTGCAACCTAAATATTCTATTAAATTTAAAAAATGATGTGCATGATATTTTAAAATTTATATTATTTTTTAATTATTAGAATAATTTTGTCGTCATTTTATAATTATTTTCAATATTATTTTAAATTTATTAATAGTGTGATGCAGCGCAATTACAATATACACAGTGCAAGTGAACCTTATGGTTCTGATACCATGAAAGAATTCGGTCTCATCTAAACTTATAGAGAGGTTGAGAATTAATTCTTGTATATTAATTCCTAATACAACTGTTCACCCATCTTATAATTAGAAAGTAGTTTTTTTTTTTTTTTTTTGATTGGCACTACAGTATACTTGAAAATATCATAGCTACTTCTCTCTTTGCATATAGTATTGATTGTTTTTCACAATTTCATATTGAAAAATAGAACACAATTTGTAATAGAAAGATGTATAATAAGCCCTTTAATTACTTGTATAAACTGATATACTAGTTAAGTGGAGTATACAAAAGTAAATTATGCTCATTTCAGTGATTCAAAACTAACATGAAACAAAAAATCTCGATAACACCTAGTAGAAGCGCGGAATTTTACTCTCCACGTGTTTTCGACCTTTATTTTTTATAATTCAGTATAATATACTATTAAAAAATGTCATTTGCTATAACTAAAGAGGGTTACTCACCCTAACTGAAAAATATAAGTTGTCTATAATTACTGATAAATGTCACTTTCATACTTTTATTTTTTTTAGTGTAGTATAATATTACTGAAAAATGTTATTCACTACTCCCTCCGTCCCAAAATAACTTTCATACTTTTCTTTTTAGGACGTCCCACAATAACTTTTACACCCTTAAAATAGAAAATTATTTATAAACTCCACCCTCACAAAATTCTCAATTTTACACAAATGCCATTACTTTTTCTCCACACATACACAAAAGTCAACCCATTTCTTTACTTTATACATAAAGGTTTACAAAATTACCCCTCAAAACTCCACTCATTATTACACTTTCTTAAAATTTGTATTCATCTACCTATGCAAATTAATATGGGACGGAGGGAGTATAACTGAAAACGGTAGTATAATATCGCAAAAAAATGTCACTCTATATATAATTGAAAATTGTACGTTGTCAACAATTACTGAAAAGTGTCACAAACTAATTCAGAAAATAATTTTAGTAAAACAAGTTGCCTTGAATTAATATAATAACGTTATAATGCATTTTCATAATATTTTAATTAATTATATTTATACACTAATGAATTATATATTGATATAATATAGAGAGCACATGTATTCTTTGTAGGAAAATAATTTTTACATTAATTGATAAGGGGACATGTATTTTCATAATAATTAAATTTATTAATATAAAAACATTATAATAAATTTTCATAATATTAATAGGAATAATCATATTTTAATTAATTACTCCTTCCGTTTCCGGAGAAATTTTCCTTGACTTTTGAGCACGGAGATTAAGAAATATGATAGAATAATTAAGTAGATGTATTAGAGGTGGGTGACTTCTTTACTTTTCTAGAATATCCTCCGCTGCTGCTAAAGGCTTATTGGTAGTCAAGTAAAGTCGGTTCATTCATTCATGGCAATCGATCTAGTAAGGAAGAAGTGAGTTGTAGCCTTAATCTTAGTAAGCGCACTATAACTATAAGGGGCTACAACGTGGAAAGAAAATACTTTTTATATATAGGTTCACATGTGATTGAAATAGAGGAAAATATAATGAAATGTGAGATGAAATAGTTTACTAAAAAAGAATGAGAATCTTTAATTAGAACAGGCAAAAAAAATGGAAAACTTTTGTTGGGACGAGAAAATATATTTATTGTAATTATGATCAATTAAAAAATTACATGGTTTCACACCCATCTGCAATAAGCCAAATATATTTATGTAGAAATCAGTAAAGTGAAATGCAAATAGTAATAATATAAAAAAAAATTGTATGAGACAGTCTTACTAAAATGGATAATAAGGTAATACAAATTAACACTCAACACCTTTTTAATGTGTTAAAATTTTCATCCAAATTATATTCCTCTCAACTTAAGAATGTCTCACAGAAAACCAACCCCTATCATTCAAACAATTAATTAATGGAGATGCTCTTTATTAAATAGCACCCCCTCCATTTAATAATATTTATAAATTATAGTGATGGATTCAAATTGATTAAAATTAATTTTTAGAATAAAATTGAAAGTTGATAGTATTTTAAAATTAAACACTTTAAATCAATTGTGCATATGTTGTGGTGTTTATAAAATAAACCATTTTTTTTTATAAATTTACAAAAAATACCCTTATTACATTTGGATACGTAATGTGTAAAGATGAAATATTATTTAAATTGTGAGGGTAAAATTGTAAAATTGATTATTATAATGATGAGAAGCACATAGAAGCTTTTAGAAGTAGGGATGTCTACGGGCTAAACGGGTTAGGGCCTTAACCGGTTCATATTTAACGGGCCTACAATTGTTGGGACCTAACCCTAACCCTAGCGGGCCACGGGCTAAACGGGCCACTAACGGGCTTCAATAATTTTTTTTCTTTTAAAATTAAAGGTCTCAATTGGCACGTCCAACAAGCAAATAAAATAGAAAAATACATAATTAGTTAATGATTAGTAAATGGAAAAAAAAAGTATAATTTAAACACAATTCTAGAACCCAGTGCTCCTTAATATGACCAAATAAAGTTAAACAAATATCATAATTTAATAAAAAATAGTAATAATGACTAATGGACGGTAATGTGCTTCTTAATGCTTATAGTTATGGTTATTGGTCAAATAACCCAAAATTTGTTCTTAGGTTATTTATTAAAAAAAAAAGAAAAAAAAGGTAACAACTCGGGCTCGCGGGCTGGCCCTGTAGCCCTGCGGGCTAGCCCGGTTTAACCCACGGGCTAACCGGTCCGGGTCAAAAAAGCCCGATTTTAAACGGGCCTATAATTCATGAACCCTAACCTTGTATTTTTCAGGGTTAAACGGGCCAGCCCGATTAGCCCGGCCCGGATAAACATCTCTAATTAGAAGTAGGTGGAGGGGTGCTTCACCAAAATCACTTTTAACAAATTAACTTAATCACTTAGTTGTATTTGAAAACACTCCAAAAGTGATTCTATTTTTAAAAAAAAATGCTTTCAAACACCTTTTAGTGTTTGAAAACACCCACTTAGTTATTTATGTAATCAATTAACTTGGGGTGGGCACATTTAGTTTAGTTTAGTTTATTAATACACTACAAAATAATTGGGAAATGGGGACGGGGAAGGCATCGGATCTGTCGTCCCCAATGATGAAGGCAACGGCAAAGGGGACGGCAGCGTGCCGATGCCAATATGCTCGATGCTATTTAAATGGCATCGGATTTGGGGAAAATCGATGCATTTTGGCATCGGCAGGTGGCCGTTACCAAATGGGATCGAGGCCCACTGCCGATGCCATTTCGCATCGGGGACAGCCGTTACCAAAAGGCATCGGGGCCCACTGCCGATGCCATTTCGCATCGGGCCCATTGCCGTCCCCTTTTTGCCGTCCCCTTTTTATTAACATTTAAAAAAGACGAATCTGGGTTTCGTACCCAGGTATCGAGGCCACCAACACCCACCCCCCATCGCTGGGCCACCCCATTTTTCGGAAATCAGGCCATTTTCGCGAATTGTGGGGTTCGAACTCGGGACCTCGCGGTCTCGAAGGCTTTTGAGCGCCCCCTGTGTGCCGTTTAGGCTAGGAGCTTTTAGTCGACATGTTGTGAATGCAATTAATATATATATTCAATTTAATTTGAGTTTTTAATTCTTTAATTAATTCCATTCATTCTAACTTTAATTGTTGCTTATTAAATTATTTATCAAAGCATATCATAATTTTTTCTAAATTATGTTTTTCAAATTAACTAAATTATGTTTTTCAAATTAAATAATTTAATTACGGTATCAATTCACATTATTTAAATTTATTCTAATCCTCAATTTACAACATTTAAATTCATTCTAATTTTTAGTTTCACAACATTATAATTACATACAACATTGAATATAATTATTTTCACTTATACATTTAAATTTATTCTAATCACATCATTTAAATTCATTCTAATTTACAATTCACAACATTAAATATATATAATTATTTTCACTTATCCATTTAAAAATATGAATTCACTTATCCATTTAATTAAAAATGGAGAGATATTGATTGAAATTGATTTGGTAGAGATGAGTTGTTTTAATTTTAATTTTAATCTAACAAACACTAATTTAATTTTAATAAACCTTAATCTAACAAATATTTCATTTTAACGTGTAAAATTGGGAATTTTTTAATTCATAAGTGTAAAATATTTCATTTTAAAAAAATTATGATTTTTTTAATCCCTAAGTGTAAAATATTTCATTTTAACAACTTGGTGTAAAATTATGATTTTTTTTAAGTGTAGAATATTTCATTTTAACAACCTTGATGTAAAATTAGGAATTTTTTAATCCCCAAGTGTAAAATATTTAATTTAACAAACTTGGTGTAAAATTAGGATTTTTTTAATCCATAAGTGTAAAATATTTCATTTTCACAAAATTAGTAATTTTTAATCCCTAAGTGTAAAATATTTCATTTTAACAAACCTGGTGTAAAATTATGATTTTTTTTAATTTTTAAGTGTAAAATATTTCATTTTAACAATCTTGGTGTAAAATTATGAATTTTTTAATTCCTAAGTGTAAAATATTTCATTTTAACAACTTTGTGTAAAATTATGAATTTTTCAATCCCTAATTATAAAATATTTCATTTTAACAACCTTGATGTAAAATTAGAATTTTTTTAATCCCTAAGTGTAAAATATTTCATTTTCACAACCTTGGTGTAAAATTAGGAATTTTTTATTCCTAGGTGTAAAATATTTCATTTTAACAAACTTGGTGTAAAATTATGAATTTTTTAATCTCTAAGTATAAAATATTTCATTTTAACAAGGTGTAAAATTATGAATCTTTTAATGCCTAAGTGTAAAATATTTCATTTAACAACCTTGATGTAAAATTAGGATTTTTTCAATCATATCCCTAAGTGTAAAATATTTCATTTTAACAACCTTGGTGTAAAATTATGAATTTTTTAATTCCTAAGTGTAAAATATTTCATTTTAACAACCTTGTGTAAAATTATGAATTTTTTAATTCCTAAGTGTAAAATATTTCATTTTAACAATTTTGGTGTAAAATTAGAAAATTTTTAATTCCTAAAGGTAAAATATTTCATTTTAACAATCTTGGTGTAAAACTATGAATTTTTTAATCCCTAAGTGTAAAATATTTCATTTTAACAACCCTAAACCCCAAACCCTTTACCCTAAACTCCGAACCCTTTTCCCTAAATCGTAAACAATATATGTTGAGAAACGAGTATTCGGGGATAAGTTATCATATTGAATATAAATTCATAATACACATTTGAAGTTTGTTTATTAATGAAGTCTAAGTGTACACGTTGAAAGGAGTAGTCGGACCCTTTGCCCTAAACCCTTTACCCTAAACTCTGAACCCTAAACCCTTTACCCTAAATTCTAAACCCTAAACCCTAAACACTATATGTTGAGAAACAAATATTTTTTAGTATATTAATTAAAAATAAGTAAAATTCATTTTAAGTAACATAATTTTAAGTAACATAATTTTAAGTAAAATCGATAAATTAATATAAATTATTACATTAGTTATTAAATATGATAAATTGGTAAATAGTTTATAAATTTATACATCTGTCGCTCTTAATTATGTATACTCACTTAAATTACGTATATTCACTTAAATTACGTTTAAAATCTTGAATTAATAATATATATATATATAATAGAATTAACCCAAAAATAATGAGAATGGAAGAGGGAAGAAAAATATCGTGTGTTTGTAGATAGAAAATTAATATCTATGTAAAAATATTTTATGTGACTAGATTTGATAAATACCATAAAATAAGAGAAAGGGAGATAAATTTACCAAGTAGCATCGGGGTCCACTGCCGATGCCATTTTGCATCGGCCATTAAATGTCGTTACTAAATGGCATCGGGGCCCACTGCCGATGCCATTTTGCATCGGCCATTAAATGCCGTTACTAAATGGCATCGGGGCCCACTGCCGATGCCATTTTGCATCGGCCATTAAATGCCGTTACCAAATTGCATCGGCCCGCCTGCCGTTGTCAATTGCCGTTGCCTTTTGGCCAATATTTTGTAGTGATAGTATTTTTGTATGAGATTTAATTTCCAATTAAAGTCAGTTTTATTAATTTACTTCATGTTTAATTCATTGTCAGATTTATTGATATGTGTCATGTTAAGAAATGATCAACGTCTTATAATAATAAGAACGATACGTGTTAAAAAATTTGAAGGGTGAACTATACAAAAATTGAAATAGAAGAATTGATCTACCGATGAGTATAAATTAATCAAATTTCGCCCATGTGTGCAGCCATGTACTTCTGTCATGGAACATACTCAGGTCCAACTAACACCATAATTGTTGAGTAACTTAGAAAAGTAGACCTAAATAATTGCGCATATAGTTCAGTTCAGTTCATATGGTGAATTAATTAATTTGTTCCTAAATAAATCACGCCTAAGTAAATTAATTAAAGAGGGGATAATACTACATTCACTACATATAAAAATTACAAGTGAGGGAAATAAAAAAATAAATCACATATCTTTAAAAATATATTTAAAAATAAAGACTATAATTAAAATATATTATTTCTATATTATATAATTCTCTATTAGAGTTTGAAACAAATTTTAAGAAAAAATAATTGTTTAAATAAAAATTAACCAATTTACGAAATTATATGATGTAAATTATTTTTTTTTTCTTTTTTAGAATGTAAATTAATCACTTCATAAAATTATGGGACGTGAAATAAAAATTTTCTCAAAAAAGTGAAAGTTAATTAAGAGTGCAGATAAATAAAAATGAAGTATTGTGCGTGAGTAATATTTTATTATTAGAAAAAAAATTGTAAAATTGGACCTACAAATTTTTATTTATAAAAATAGACATAAGAATTAACAATTAATGGGAGTATATATCGAAAGGTAAAGGTACAGTTTTAACTATATATATCAACTATTGATCATTTCTAAAATTTGTGAAAATGACTGCCTGTCTTTTTGTGTGGCACGCTTATCTATGTATGTATGTATACACTAATACACATAAATAAATAATTAGCATGAATCACATATACGTACGTGTTTGCATCTACATTACAAATTAAATAATTTTGGACTAGATAATATATCAAATGACAATTTGAAGAAAATCCAAATGGTGATGCGTGTGCAATTTTAATTTAAAGTGTTAAACTTTAAAAAATGAAACGGTTTCAAATCTAGCTTCTGAAATCTTTGGATTAGAAAAATTAATGAATAACAACAAAAACAAATGTATGTTTATTTTGATATTGTATACGGTAGTCGGTAGCTAGCACTGTGAAAAATAAATAATAATACTCCATATATTATAATATTATTAGAGTTACAATTGTATGCATTCAATTATACGGTTCATTTGAAGCTATTGAACCATACTCCTGACTTGATTTTAATATGACGGATTAAAATTTTAATTGAACAATCAATTGCATGGTATACATCTAATTGCATTAAAAACAAATCACTTATTATTAATTTCAAACTATTCATTATAACTTATAGTTTACTAACCAGCTTCTGCAGTACTAGCTAACAAATCAAATATCATTAAGTTTGTTTATTTATGTTGACGAGCTTTATATAATAAGTTTAAACAAATATTTTTCGAGTTAGAGTAGAGGCGGATCGGATCCAAACGCAATTAAATTTATGAAAATTTTACATTTTTTTCTACTGTAAAAAAAAGGTGTCTCAAAAAAATATAGATAATTAAAACAGTACTACTATTCTCAAACTTAATATTATGGATCCCGTCAAATTCTAAATCCTAGATCCGTCACTAAGTCAGATCAAGTTCAGAATTATTCACCGAGGGCTAGATTTGATTAATGTTGTAGCACTGTTTCAATAAAAAAGACAGTTTGTTTAATTATGACCGTGAGAGTACTTTTATAGAATAGTTATTTGAGATAGATATAGCTAGCATGCAACAGTTGGTGACATTCAGCTATAAATACAAGTGTTTTGAGATATAAGTATATACATAGGTATTGCAATAATTAGAATATATATCTGAAAATGGGATCCATGAGTGTATTGATCATGATCTCAATTTTAGTTGTAATGTCAACCAACTTATGCCTTGCCTTCAAGCATAATCATTTCAACTTGTCCACCACAGCTCTGCATTGGTCCTCTGCCGGCGCCACCTGGTACGGCAGCCCCAACGGAGCCGGTAGTGATGGTAAGTACGTAGTGATCGAGAGAGAAGAGAATATCTATTTAATTAATTAGTTTTCTCTAATACGTAATTATAACGGAGTACAAAAAATTTATGTTATGTTGGGTTCCATAAGAAACAATCCTACAAAGCAAGATTTAATTTAGTCGCTTTTGGAATTTATATATACTATTAGGTTGTGTTTGGACTGGGGATTTGATTTGAAAAGGTATTTCAAATGAAAAGATTTAAAAATGGATAGATTAAAAATAAATTTATAAGTTAAAAATTGATAAAGATGCATGTTATGTTCAAAAAATTGTTAGAAACCTAGTACAAGTTGAAAAATGGCTATAATATATTTTTCTCCATTTCTATATATGTAATGTAATTAATATTAATAGGAATTGTGCAGGTGGATCATGTGGTTATGGAAACATAGTCTCTCAGTCTCCATTTTCTTCTCTGGTTACCGGAGTTGGTCCTTCCCTCTATAAATCTGGCAGGGAATGTGGAGCTTGCTACCAGGTATATATTAATTATATATTCTTTTAATATTAATTCCCCTCTCTCAATCAACTAATTATTTTAAATTTAATTGCAATATATATATATATATATGGTGGAACTCATTGTCGTTTCCATATATTTATTTAACAAGTTATAACTTTTTTCTAACTACAAGCTATAGGTGCATGGCCTTTGTCATTGTCTTGTGTACCTGTTTGAATTTTAATCATTTTTATATATATACATGTAAAAAAACCCCCCCATTAATTCTTGTTAAAATAAAATATACACCATTTGTCATTCAATTACATAAAAGAATGAGACATGCATAAAAATTGAAACATACAAATCAATATCCAAATTCTATATAAATTATTTGCAACTTTTGTATTCTTCTGTTTCTCCAGCTTCTAGCTAACACTTTAATTTGAAAACTACTTGAATTTTTTTTACCCATTTTTTTTTTCTATTTAACCTAATCAATTTTAGTCATTTATATCAAGTTCAGTTTTTTCCAATTAAAAAAAAAAAAGACTGAAATTGATAAAAAAAATTATTACAAAGAACTGAAATTGGTTAAAATGGTTATAATTTTGGGATAATGTGTATTACTACCTCCGTCCCACTTTTAACTATATCTTAGAATATATTTTTTTCTCTAAAACGACAATTAAAGTAGAACGCAGATAATAAGTTGTAATTAACCTTAAATAATTGATACTTTGTGTGGTAGGTAAAATGTACGAAGCACAAGTCGTGTTCGCGTAAACCGGTGCGGGTGGTGATAACGGATTTTTGCCCCGGAGGAGTGTGTCTATCAGGTCCAGCACATTTTGACCTAAGTGGAACCGCATTTGGAAGCATGGCAATTCGTGGCCAAGAAAACAAACTTCGTGATGCTGGAGTCTTGCAAATTAGGTTTGCACGGTGAGATCTTTAACTAATATATGCCGAAAATTCCAACATAGTTATAGGACTAAAATTGGACATTCATAGAACGATATCGTTTTCAAAATTTTAGGGTCAAAATTGAACAATTTCGATACTGGAACTAAGTCGAAAATGTGAGTACATAAATTATGAATCTCCCATTCTTCTCTCAATATATGTTATTTTGGTATAAATAAATTAATGTTGTTAAAATCTAGCTCTATAATATTAATTATTGGATGATAGTATGATGTTTTGTTTGTTTGACTTATGTGTCACGCACGCAGAAAGTTTTTAGATTTTTCTGTTGTCCATTCTTGATAGAGAATATAGGCTCTGTTTGTATGTGTAGCACATGTGCACGAAAAGCAACTTTGTCATCTTATAACAATAGTTTTTTTATTGACAATTCAATAGGACAAATTATTAATAAACTAGTGCTAACATGTATATTTAAATATCATGCATACAAATAGCACAATAATTACAAATAGCAGCGTCTCATTTTTTTACTTTCTAAATATGATACCATGCATATACATTTGATACATAAAATGTATATTTAAATAGAATTTGAAGTGTCATTTAAAAATTCAGCATTATATAATGGGTCTTAGATCCAATTTTATCATGTACTGTTTTATAACTAATATTTTATCTGTTCCAAAAAAAAAAAACTAATATTTTATAACAAAATAACTATTACTATTATATACGTACATTTTAATAAAACATCTAATATTATTTAAAATTAAACCGAAAATGCAAATCAATTTTACAAGTGAAATTTATTCACACAATACTCTGCATATATTAGTTACTCTAATAAATTCTAGGCAAATTAACTTCGAGAGTCACTACTAACATCTCATATATTACTCTAAGCATGCATACGCCAATATTTTTATTTTAATAGATATACGTTGAGCATTTTGTTCAGTCGAAGTACGTGGTCATGTGCTAAGATTTGGGGTGTGAGTAGTAACACTCATTAACTTCTGGTCACATCCGTTTTATTTTATTTGTAATTTTCTCTATGAGGAAGTCTTGCGTGAGACCATCTTACAGTGAGACGAACGATCTCACAGTCTAATGCAAGCCTTAATTTGTGCTAATTTTACGAACCATCTCACAGTCTTATGCAAGTCTTTGTCTTTCTGTATTACAGAGTTGCATGCGACTATTCAGGAAAAACAGTGGTGTTCCACGTGGACGCAGGGTCGAACCCTAACTATATAGCCGTAGTGATCGAATTGGAAGAAGGGGATGGGGATCTTGGCCGAGTCGATCTAGGACAGGCATCGAGTGAACCCGACGAGTGGTTGGAAATGAATCAGTCATGGGGTGCAGTTTGGCAACTCAACCCCGGGTTTGAACTCCGCCCACCCTTTTCAATTCGATTGACATCACAATATTCAGGTCAAAAGCTTGTTGCTAAAAATGTAATTCCAGTTGGATGGAAGCCTGGTGCAATTTATAGGTCTCTTGTTAACTATCTTTGAATATATATATTTAATTGTAGCTAGTATATATGCAAAAAGGGTTTTAATTTCTCTTGAGTGTGCAATGTGTGTAGCTTCCAATGCAATATATTAATTATAAGATTGCATGAGGGATGCAATTTACTATAGTCGGCAAATGTCCTAGAGATGTACTCTGTAATGTTATCCATATTGTTATTGCAAGTGTGTATGCTATTTGAGTGAATTTTACATTTTACAAAAATCTATGATCAATTTTTGTGTAAGTAGTGTTATGTGTAACCAAGAAAAAAATGGTACTTATCAGGTAAAAAAATACTAAGTTTGCTACCCAATTAATTCGGACAGTTTTAATGTAAAGCTAGAGTTGGTTAATATTCTTGGGTCCCTTTTTAAGCTTTATATTCGGGGGATAAAACAAGTAATAAAAAATATACACACCCTTGTAAAATTTTGATAAAGCAAATTTTTTGGTTCACAAAGTATATGTTTATTTTATTTAAATAGTTAATTTTTGAATTTTTTTTTTACTTTATTAACAAGATTGAGTATCTACCAACAATATTCTTTACTTGTATTCGACATATATTTTTTATAATTAAAATGTGATTTTTTAAAAAACATGTATAAAAAGAAGTGAGCAAAATTTTAATGGACAGAGGAAGTAGCATTTTGTGTAAAGTTGTTGATGAAAAGTGTAAGATTATCTTTATCCATGCCCTCCCCACACCCTACACCCCACCCTTTTAATAAATAAATAATTTTTTTCTCCTCCACATATACACCCTTTTACTTTTCATTTTTTTTATATTTTATCAACAATCCACCCCAACTTTCAAATATATTATTTTTTAATTATATATTATATATAATCAATTTTTATTATATTTAAAAGATGTAAGAAATATATTAAATTATTTGGTATTAATAATTTATAAATTATAATAAAAAAGTATTTTACCATACAATTAAAATAAAGCACAATCTCAAAAATAAAATAAAATTACAAGAGTTGAAAATTTGAAATACAATATATTAAATAGAGAAATTAAGCTACAAGAGTTTTCATAAAATACAACAATGCAAAAAAAAAAAATACATGTTTTATTATCAGTGCCGAATTTTTGCACTTTGGTTTGTATTTCGAAATAAATTGCGAGTGACATTTGGTGATGGCTGAACTGTTTCATAGGTAGAAACTTGGTTCATATCCGGAGAAAAATGATAATTTTAATAATCTTGAGAGCTTGGATAATTATCAGTGTTTAGAAAAGATTGAAAACAGAATAATTTGAAAAGTTTGAAAAATAATTTGGATGACTTGGATCAATGATAGAAAATTATAAAATAAAATTTGGAGAAATAAAATATGAAATTGTGATACAAAACCTATCAATATTGGTCTCTATTTATAGACAAAATTTTTTTTATAAATTTTGACATAATTTATATATAGATATACATATATATATATTATTAATAATATCATAAAATTAAATATATAAAATTTATCCAAATAAAATCTCAAATAACCAATTATAAGTTGACATGTGTCACCATATTGTTGGAAATTGGGCCAAGCTCTTGAGGGCTTCAGACGGTTGGGACGTGGAATATATTTTCTTTTAGTTTTTTTGTTTTTAATTATTTTTTTGTCCACTAGTGATATGGGAGGCGTCACGTCACGCCCTCCCGATAAAAGTAGTCTAAGGTGATGTTTACTTTGGATTTTTTTGTGGTTTTTAAAATATTGATGAATTATAATATGTGTGTTTTTTTTTTAATTTTTGAATTGGGTGAAATTTAACTTTATGTCAAATTAATGTGTAAGATTAAATGAAATTGTATTATTATATTATTGTTGGATGAGATTATAATGATTAGATAATTGTGCAATGATTGTATATATTATATTATTATATTTATTTATTTTTTGCTCAGTAAAAAATTTTATTTGTTCAAGCGGAGTACAAGGGGTACTCAACCCTTACAAATAAAAAAGTCAAAACACGGCAATACACAGGCCAAATACAGGTTGTCCAAGAGATATTTTCCAACAAGAACTCCACTGTTTGGAGTCTCCCTACTCTGCTATTTTAAGAACCTTCGAACTGTTTCATGGGGTTATATCTCCATTCATATATTGTACATATTCCTTCACTTTGCTGATATTAATACCCAGCCATGATTTCAGCCTGAACTTGATAATTTCCACTACTTTTTTCCTGACCAATTTCACTCCATTGAAACATATTTCATTCCGCAAAAACCATATAGACCACACCACTCCTATCCAAATAGTTGTTCCAATGTTGCGATTTATGCCTCTCCCCAGCAACCCGCCGAAATGAAGATAATTCGTACCTGGGTCCTGGTGCGAGGCTACCTGGAGCTGCAACCAGTCGAAGATACCATCCCAGATTGCTCTACTTTCTTCGCATAGGAACAGGGTGTGTGGGATGCTTTCCTCGGCTACCTTGCACAGGTGGCATTTTGTCAAATCTGCCGCTAGACGGACGCCTCTCTCTCTCAGCTTGTCAGACGTTGGTAATCTTTGTCGTATTGCTCTCCAAGCTGTGATTGTTGCTTTTCTCGGCGCCCAATTCTTCCACAATTTCTTGAATAATTTGTCCTTTGCTAGCTCTCTCGGATCTGCCCCTTTTGCTTTAATCCTCCTTTCGTAGGCAAGTTTGGTGGAATACACTCCATTCGGAGCGGGCTTCCAACTCCATACATCCTCTTTATGTTGCTCCAGCTTTGTCCTGTCAATAAGAGACAACAGTTCGTTAAATAATATGAGTTCCCTCTCCGATAAACGTCTCCTCCATTCCCATTTCCAATTCCATACACCTTCTCTGGCCCAATCTCCCATCTCCTTTACTAACATGTGTTTCTAAGTACTAAGGTAATACAATTTCTTAAACTTCTCCTTGAGCCTACCCTCCCCCACCCAGATATCGTGCCAAAACAAAGTTTTACCCCCATTCCCAATTGTTGACCCGAACTCGTCCCTCAGGTTACTGCTCTCACCACCCTCATATATTGACTGAATATCTCTCCACCAACCTGAAAATTTACTCCCCTGCCCTCTCCCTCTAGTCCCCCGAGCTGCCTCCACCACCCCCAAACCTCCATAATTAGATTTTAAGACTCTAGCCCACAATCTATCTCCCTCGTCTAAGAATCTCCAAATCCACTTACCTATCAAGGCTAAGTTAAATATTTCTAAATCCCTAATACCCAACCCACCCTCTTCTTTAGACTTACATACATCCTCCCAACTCACCCATGAAATTTTTGCCTTCGAACCGTCCCCTGCCCACAAAAAAGAACGTTGTAATTTCTTAATTTCACTTATGGTTTTCTTCGGAAGTTTGAAGAAGGATAGACAGTAAACTGGCATCGCGGACAGAACGGACTGGACTAATGTCGCCCTTCCCCCCATGGAGATATGTTTAGAGTTCCACGCCTCTAACCTTTTCTTAATTTTTTGTATCAGGCCACCCCAAGAGCTGTGTAATTTATGATTGCATCCAACCTTAATTCCAAGGTAATTGAAAGGGACAGAGGCTACCGAGCAACCCAGGTCTTCAGCCCACTGGTGCATTAATATTTCTGGAATTTGCAGACCGGATAGGGAGCATTTGCTGAAGTTCACTTTTAACCCAGACAGAAATTCGAAGTTTCTCAGTAGTGCCTTAATTACCTTGACGTTATGTTGATCCCCCGAGCAGAGAAAGACTGTGTCATCCGCGTACTGCAGGTGTGATACGCTAATTTGATCATGACCAATAACTGCCCCTTTAAGCAGTTCCAGTTCTTCTGCTTTTTTAATTAGCAAACTGAGACCTTCCGCTACCACCAAGAAAAGAAACGGGGATAAGGGGTCGCCTTGCCTTAGTCCTCTCTTCAATTGGAATTCTCCCGATGGACTGCCGTTTACCAGAACCGACGCCGTGGCTGTCGAAACACATTCTTTTATCCACCCTCTCCATTTTGCATTAAAGTTCAGCCCCTCTAACATTTCATCGAGAAAGTTCCACGACACCGAGTCATATGCTTTGGCAAAATCGACTTTGAAGAATAATCTCGGTATTTTATTTCTCCTGGCTTCCTCTATTGCTTCGTTCAGGATCAGAATACCATCCATTATTTGTCGACCTCCAATAAACGCAGATTGATTATCGGAGATTACCTTGTTGATCACCTTACTCAGTCTCTTTGCTAACACCTTAGCGATGATTTTATAAGCACTTCCGATCAGGGAGATAGGCCTGTAATCCTCCAGTTTTTGTGCCAACTCCTTCTTTGGGATTAAAACTATAAATGACGGATTTAGGCCCTTCACTATCTTACCGAAAGTGTGAAATTCATCCATCATCCTCATAACATCATCTTGTATGGTCCCCCATGAGGCTTTGAAAAAGGCAAACGAAAAGTCGTTCGGACCCGGGCTGCTATTACTTTCGCATTCCCCAATTGCAGACAAAAATGAGTTGTCGACCTCGTCCAGCTTTCGAGTGAATAAGTGTTGGGGGATCTTTGGTCTCGGGCCTTCGATAGCCTCAAAATGTTTACTAAAATAAGAGAACACCTCTTTTTTTACACCTGGAACCGATTCCACCCAATTGCCCTCTACCCAAAGGCTTGATAGACTATTCTGCTTCAGTCTCCTTTTGATCATATTGTGGAAAAAACGTGAGTTAACGTCCCCCTCCGAGACCCACCGTGCATTAGCTTTTTGGAATAGTAGGGAGTCGCGAGCCTTAAGATCCGACTGGAGCTCGATGAACGTGTGTGCCCTGCAATCTGCCTCTGACGATACAAGTCTGATCGCTTCATCAATCATATCAAGTTCCTCTAATTTTTGTTTCTTGGCCGATATATTCGACTCAATCTGCCCGAACACTATTGTATTCCACTCTTTGATGTCTTTTTTGAGTAATTTAAGCTTTTCTTTCAACACGAAGCCACCCCAACCCGAAATCTTGCCATTTTTCTGTCACAAAGGGTCTGAATTTCTCGTGGTTGAGCCAACAGTTGAGAAACCGAAAAGGCCTCGGACCCCAGTCCACAACTCCTGCTTCCGCGAACACCGGGCAATGGTCAGAGATCGACCTACCTAGGCCTTTCAGCTTTGTTTCCGGCCATTTGTCCAACCAGGCGTTGTTCACCAGCATCCTATCAAGACGACTCTTGCACGTTCCGTCTGGCCGGAACCACGTGTATTTACGCCCCACAAGTGGCAAGTCTGTCAATTTGCTTTGAATCAAGAAATCATTAAAGCGCTCCATATCTCTTCTGTCGGATCCCCCACCTCTACCCCTTCTTTCACTTTGAGTCTTGACTGCATTAAAATCACCAATCACACTTAAACATACCTCTTCCGACTGATCCGCAATATTCGAAATCAGGTCCCACAGTTCACTTTTGGCCTCGATGTTGGATGGCCCGTACACATTTAGAATAGAACATTTTGTTCCATCCTCAGTCCAAATTCCATTTACCACTAGCACCCCTCTTGTGTGCCATTGACTAATTTCTTGGAATCGAGAGTTGTTCCATATAGAAATTAGGCCTCCGGATCGCCCTTCCGAACCCCTACTTGCCCATCCAAAGTTGTCGTCTCCTCCCCACAGGCTCCTACATAAACTCCTTTCAACCTTTTCCATTTTTGATTCTTGGATGCAGAGAAAGTCTAATTTTAGTTTGAATCCCAGATTTTTCACCTCCCTTCTTTTTTCAGTCGCCCCCACCCCTCTAGTATTGAAGCTTAGTATCTTCATAGATTAACCTTGTACAGACTCCCTTTCCCTTTTGTGTGACTAGTTATGTGACCTGCTATGTCCTTACTCACAAGAATTGTGAGTTGTCTTTTAATTCCGGCCTCGGTGCCCCCTTCAGTGAGCCCTAATTTTTTGCCCACTTTCCACACTTCGTTTACCTCCTTCATGATTGATTCATCGATTCTGTGTTCGGCCCATCTTTCTTCCTCAACGTTTTTGAACATTTTGGCTTTCTTCTTTTTTCTTCGGAATGTATTCTCAGGCGGCTTGTTCATGTTTGATGGGGATCGAGACTTCTGGGAGTCGCCCCCTGCATCATTCGCTTCTGACTCTTTCTCACCCAGTTCTGAGCAGTCATCTACCGATGAGGAGATCTCCATTAGGCTTCCCTCTCTAAACTAGGCTGTCGATTCTTGAGAAAGGGCTACTGCACTATTGGATTTCATTGGGCCTTTGTCACTCAATTGATTTGAATGGGCCGGTTTATTTAGATCCAGGCTCTCCACTGCTGTTGGGTTGGGTTGTGACCTGGTCTCACGGCCCACACTTGTTGTCTTGTGCATAGAGTCATTAATATGTGTTTCACGCGCCTTACTCTCAGCCGCCAATATTCCTTCGAAATTCGAAGGAGCATATATCTTGGAGGTAGTGCCCCCCATAACTGCTGCACGATCTTGTCCCCTCTCTGACGTCTCGGGCGTCGGGGATGGCGGCTGATAATAACTCCTCGCGTGCCCTCTCTGATTTAATTTGATTGTTCTAAATAATTTTGGGACGTCCCAATAAAAAAAGTGAGCAAATAATCCTGAGACGGAGGGAGTATAATTTATCTGAACAATAATATAATAAATCAGAGAGGGGACAAGATCGTGCGGTCGCTATTCATTATTTAGTTTGATTGTTCTTATCTGAATCATCTAGAAGTTAAATTTGAGTTCAACTTTGAGCTTGTTCTTATTTAGATTTGTATCGAATTGAAAATGGGTCAAGTCAGACCAAACCAAATATCTCATAGGCGCGGCTAAAGGCACACACGAATCCTATGAGGACACCCACGTGAAAATCCCAAAATTACCCTCCTCCCTATTAAAACCCTCATTCCAATTCTCATTCTAGGACACCCACCTCCCTTCCTCTTCCAACATTCTCTCATCTCCTCTTTCCCCGTCGCCGCCGCCCACGTCATAGATCGCGTCGGCCACCTCCCACGTCATAGATCGCGTCGGCCACCTCCCACGTCGCAGATCGCGTCGGCCGTCTCCCTCCTCAGTCGCGCAACATCGAACGCCGACAACACCCCTTCCCCTCTCCACTCTCCTCGCCGGCTGTTCGCGACACCGAGTGCACCCTTTCCACTCTCCCCTGGCGGTTCGCGACCCCGACTGCACCCTCTCCACTCTCCCCCGGTGGTTCGCGACCCCGATGCCCTTCGCGGTCGCCCCCCTCCCCCTCTTCTCGTCGTCGTCGCCGTCATACAAAAGGTGAGTTGGTTTGGGATTTTTTTGTTACAGATCCAAAAAAAAAAATCAGGGTTTTGGATTTTTTGTTCGAATTTTTTTGGATTTTTGGTTTTTTGTTCGAATTTTTTTCTCAAACATCTTAACCTTGTTCATGTAAAATTTTCGAACATGTTGAGTTTGTTTTGAATTTTTTTTCGAACAATCTATGTTTGTTTTGGATAAATTTTCGAACAAGATGTTCGATATTTGTTTTCGGACAAATTTAAGTTGTTTTGATTTTTTTTTCGAACATATTGAGTTTGTTCATTAAAATATTTCGGACATCTCAACTTTGTTTGGTTAAAATTTTCGAACATCGAACATATTATGATTTTATTTTTTGTTTAAAATTTTGATTTTTTAGGATTTTATTTGTGGTTGTTTTGGTGGTGATTCGGGTGTGAAATTATGAATCGGGTGTGAAATAATGACTCCGGTGTGCAATGGAATGGATGGGTGTACTCATCCGTTCATTTTAAAAAAAAATTGTAGAAAGGGTACAAACGACATTTCATATGCCCCTTGTGATAAAAAAAATATTCGGTGGGTGTCCTCATAGGATCCTTGGGTGCCTTTAGCTGCGCCCATATCTCATAATAAAATATCTCATAATAAAAGACTACTATTATTTAATTTTGGGCTCAACTCTCAGCCTATTATTACCTATCACAATTTTTTTTTAAGGGTTGAGGTATATACCCCTCCAACTTTGTTAGATACACTCCTCTTTCCATTTTATTAATTAAATATATATGTAAAATACCATATTTACCCTTTTAGTAAAATTTGTAAAATGTTATGGATACATACACCTCCTTACTTAAAACACTAAACCTAATTTTATACAAAATTCTAACCCTAATTTTGCAGCCGCCGCCGCGACTTCCGACAGCCTCCACCTCCACCACCGTCACAACCTCCGGCGTCACACATCCAAAATATATTTAGAAACTTAAAAAAATATATAGTTTTTTTCGATCAACCAGTGTCGATATCGACACTTGTTGGTCGATCGTAGAATATATCATTGACTAATTATAGTCGACGAAAAACACCCTCATCGATAACATTGTATCGAAAAAACACCCTCAAAATTTTTTGATCGATATTTCTTGTCCAAAAGTATAAAAAAAAAGAGAAAGAAAGAAAGTTGCAGAGAGAAAGAAAAGGAAAAAAATTACCGGAGGCTTACGGTGGGGAAGGCCGTCGGGGAGAGAAGAGGGCAGTGGGGAGGAGGCGGCGGCGCCGCTAGACGAGAGGGGCGGCACCGCCACTTGCAGAAATGAATAAAAGAAAACAAAAAAAATCTACTTGTTTCAGGGCGGCGACAGAGGGAGAAAGGAAGGAGGCGACAACGGCGCTGGGCGAAGGGGGCGTCGTCGCCGCTAGTTGCAGAAATGGAAAATAAAAAATAAAAAGAAAGGAAGGCGGACGACGCTGGAGGTGGGCGGCGCTGAAGGCGGTGGCTTAGAGAAATGAGAGGGAAGGAGGGTTGGGGTAGAAATGAGGAAATTAGAGTTTTATGGGGATGTGCATTTATCATACCAATTTTTTAGATAAAGGGGTATAATAGATAATTTGGGGGTGCATCTATCTCAGATATACTTTAAGGGGAGTATATGTATCGAGGGAGTGTATCTAACAAAGCTAGAGGGGTATATACCCCCAACCCTTTTTTTAAAGAGGTTTGACCAGATTTTTTAAAATATATAGGTATAACCCAAAAACAATTTAAAAATCCTTTATTCTTACAACACTTTTATTATCATCAAATCATAACAGTTAACTTTTAAATATCAAAATGTAGAAATAACAGTTAACTTTTAAATATCAAAATGTAGAAATAAAATCAATTTACTAAAGAATTGTCAAATAGTAGACAGTGACAAATTCATCAAATAGTTCAATTTAAATTTAAATGATTCACGTAACAATTTCTATCAATTCTCTTCAGCCGATCAAGAGAAAAATAGAACAAAAAAAAAACATCATTTCATCTAGATATAGGAAAGAAAAATAAATATAGAGAGATAGACAATGTAGAAAACTAGTAAGGTGTTGCAAAAAATGAAAATGAATAACTTAACGAACGACATCCAAAATGGTAACATGGATAACTAAATGAGACGAAATAAAAAGGTAAAAGGCTTACGAAAATATTCAAGTCTGATATATTTAAATAAATTGTCTTTTAAAAAAATCTGAAGACTTATTTATTAAACGACTCAAGCTAAACCGAACTTTAGAAGGTCGAGTCATAAACCTCTGTCGAGTAGCCTTACCTTCCTATCACTAATTGTGCGGATATGTGATCGAGCACTATGCCCAAATCATTTTACAACAACAATTTGTCTAATAAACGTTTGCACGCTACCTTAGAACCCGTTGATGATCAAAATTTTATTAGAGTCAACTGTGCAGTTTTGGGCTTGGACAGCAACTGCCCTGCTACTTTAAGCCAATCTACAGAGCAGTTCTTGTCAGCCTGAACCACCAAATTTTCTAGCATGGTACGATACTTTAACAAAAACAGTATGAACCGAAATGTTGATTCTTTAAACAAATTCGAAGTGATACCAACTGTCTTCAGTTGCAGCATAAAGGACTTGCTTGCATCAAACAGCTCCCCCTCAAACCCCACATATTTTTACCTGCTTCAAACTCGTAATTTGTATCCCGAGTCTGGTCTTTGATGACTAACATCTTTACATTTGGTAAAGATTTCTTGTGCATCACACCAAGCACCTGGAATATGATAGATTGCATTTCAAAACAAGGGAGGGAGAGTTGCTAATTGAATGGTAAAAAAAGAATGAAAATATATATAGTGAATTTTCAAGTAATTAGCAAATATTGAGAAGAAACCAAACCTGAACAAATCAATATGATAATGTGAGTTTATGAGCACTATTGAAAGATGAAAAAATATGCTTCAACGTTTCTTCAAGAAATTCATTCCCATAAGCATAATCATATGAACCGTTAAACCCAAGAGTCACATCAGTTACGGACGAGACATTTGTAAACAAATACTTAGAATACAAAACACCAGAAACTACTAATATATCAAGATTTGGACAGCAGATTCTCAGCCATTTATCCTTTGATGGTTCATCACTCTTATGCATTAAATACTTCTCGATTTTCAGTTTTTTTAAACTTGTAGAACAGATATTCAAGTTCTCATAGCTTTCCACAAGGCGCAACTCAAAGACTTCCAACTGAGGACTACCCAAAAGAATACTATTTATCAACCATTCACTGAAACAATAACCATCGATTTTTAAACACTTGAGCTGATTCCAGGACGGAGATACAGGGATTCGAAGATTACAGCCCACAAGTGATAATTCTCTGATCGACGTACACGAGTTCAAGCACTGGGGAAGCCAGTATGACCGTTCCTTACTTTCATTAACGTCCATGCTAGTCTTCATCTCTTCGCAAATTAGATGAATATTCAACTCTTCTACTTTGCGTTCCACAAAGAAACGCACCCACAAATCTATGTCATCAGTAAAGGACCCATCAATGTCCCAATCGAAATCAAGTTTGAATTTCGGATTCCCAACCCCTCTCCACAATAAAAGAGCCCAATTAACAAAATTACGGATCTTCTCTGCCTCTCCCTCATAATATTCACTTAATTCGCAGAAATTAAGGCACGGAACGGTGATCCACAAATTTTTCCAACGTTTGGAGAGTATGGTTGTCAGCAACAACATCTCTAATTGGCAAGAATGAGATGAATTAGCGAATTTGGTAACTCACTAACTCGATCCTTCCCCCTCCTCTTGTTTACTGATTCTAGGAACTTACACAAATCGAATCAAAATCTAAAAAGTATCTGAATAATAATAACAATAATAATTTTGGAGGATTAAAACATCAAATAATGAAAAATGAAATTTAGAAGTACTTTGAAATAATTTTCTTACCAGCACAAAATGCAAAGTGGAGATCTGTTTCACTTCCAATATGAATGGCATGAAACTGGGACATATGAGAGATGATAAGTCAGATCCTCAATTCAGCCAACTGAGTACACTACAGAAACATAAGGAAATGATTAGAAACTTCAAACTTCTAAAATGGAAATAAAACATCATAATAGTTTAGGCAAATAAAAGGTAATATAGTGTAAGAAGTGGAACATTCCAGCAGCGATAAAACCCAATCAATTACTGCATCCTTGTCTATCTAAGGGAAATAAATAACAGATAGTCAATGAAGATACTTTGTGAAACTTAGTGCTATTTGTCAACTACAATTAAGGAATATGTGTCAACCTGATCTATTTGTAAAGGAGAAGTTTTGAAAATTTTGAAACCATTTTTATTACACCAGTTTAACTTTTGTTTGCGATGATCGCACGAATTTTATTTCTAGTAACATTGTCATTTAAATTAAACTCTATACTAATGTTTTATCTAATAATCCATATCTGAAGTATTTTCATTCACAAAATAGCAATGAGATTAATCAAATTAAATCACACATTGAAATGTAATAAAGGAAATTAAAGGCCTGGATGTTGAATTAAGGAAATGGTACATCAGAGAGAACAAAATCAAACAGTATTAAATTGATTCCTACATCTAGAAACATGAATCACAAGTGCATTGAAATTGAGGAAAGAGGAAATACTCAATCGAGGCGGTTGATCTTGTTACGGCGAAGGCAGGCATCTGATCTGGTACATCATAAACAGATACTTTACATGGAGGGAGATCCCTATCGAAGACCCACGATTCAGAATCCCAAAATGCATCCTCCATACTTGAATTTTCGAGGGTTTAAAACCACAATTATGAGATGAAGACTAGCATGGACATTAATGAAAGTAAGGAATGGGCATACTGGCTTCCCCAGTGCCTGAACTCGTGTACATCGATAAGAGAATTATCCTTGTGGGCTGTAATCTTCGAATGCTTGTATCTCCATCCTAAATGGATGGTTATTGTTTCAGTGAATGGTTGATAAATAGTATTCTTTTGGGTAGTCCTAAGTTGGAAGTCTTTGAGTTGTGCCTTGTGGAAAGCTATGAGAACTTGAATTGAATATCTACTCTACAAGTTTAAAAAAACTCAAAATCGAGAAGTGTTTAATTGGTAAGAACTATGAACCATCAAAAGGATAAATGGCTGAGAATCTGCTGTCCAAATCTTGAAATATTAGTAATTTCAGGTGTTTTGTATTCTAAGTATTTGTTTACAAATGTCTCGTCCGTGACGGATGTGACTCTTGGGTTTAATGGTACATATGATTATACTTGTGGGAATGAATTGCTCAGAGAAACATTAAAGCATATTTTTCATCTTTCGATGGTGCTCATAAACTCACATTATCATATTGGTTCCAGGACGGAGATACAAAGATCGAAGATTACAGCCCACAAGTGATAATTCTCTTATCGACCAACACGAGTTCAGGCACAAGGGAGTCTGGTATACAAATTCCCAAGTCCTTTTCCATGTCTCTGCACATTAGATGTATATTCAATTCTTCGACTTTATTCTCCACCGCAAAAGGCACCCACGTATCAATATCACCAGCTAATGGCGAATCAATGCTCCAAATGAAATCAAGTTTGAATTTAATGTCAATCCCTCTCCAAAATATCAGAGCCCATTTAACAAAACTCCAGGCCTTCTCCGTCTCTGCCTCGTTGTAATACTCTGTAGGTTACAGAAATTAAGGCATGATCCACAGATTTTTCCATAGTACAACATCTCTCATTGGCAAGAATGAGGTGAATTAGCGAGTTCCATCTCGGTATATTGCACGAATTGAATAGCCTCTCAAAATCTAAAACGTATCTGAATGGAGTAATAATTTTGGAGGATTAACAACACATCAATTTATGAAAATTAACAACCAATCGAATCGCCACTCAAATTCTAAAAAGTATACAAATAATTTTGGAGGATTAACATACATCATGTTATGAAAATGTAGCAGGAATTTGGAATTGTATGAGAAAATTACTAGGAAGGAAATCAGTAGTCGAAAACCCTAGTTACACTCCTTTGGAAATTGGACGCTTCATTCCTTCATTCATTCAGTAAATGGATTTCTTTCACTTAAACGCCACCATCTCTTCATTTATTTATTTATTTATTACGTAGGACATTTCTACGCGTCCAATAAGAAGCGTCCAATGAGAAGTTGACATATCAATAATAAACTTTGTTATACTCCCTTAGTCCAATTAGTCCAATTTTATTATGCACACTTTTTTGGGCACGAGTTTTAATAAATATTGATTAGTTTATTGATAAAGTAGATAAGTTGAGGGTATGATGAGGTATTGTGGAGTTCATTTATAAATAAATGATTGTTTATGAATAAAGTGAATGGCATGTGAGTAAATAAGTGATGATAGGAGGGTGGTGATAAAATAGTATGAATAGTATTGTTTCCAAAAAGGGTATGGACATAATAAAATTGAACAACCAAAAAAAGGAAAGTAAGAATAATGAAATTGGACGGAGAAATATACAATTGCACTTGGCAATGTATAAAATATTATAAAATTACTGAAATATCCTTATAATATTTTTTTAAAAATATATACATATTAAAGTACAACTCAAACTAATTTATTTTTAATGATAATTCAATTACATTTCTCATACTATTTCTTATTCATAATCAAACCAATCTATTGCAACAATTTTCATTAATCACCCTCTCCTTCGTTTCTCCTTATTAGCTCACTGTCCATTCACTCTGGAGGTTCTTCGCAATCTAACTCAACTTTTGGAGTCACAATCCACACGGGGATCAGCTTTCTTGATATCTTCCTCCAGGCTACTAGAGTTCGGTTGGGTCCGCAGTCCTTGAAGTTATGGAGAGCGGCATTTGTCACTACAGTTTGGGCTATTTGGGCTCTGCGGAACAGGGTGGTCTTTGATGGGGTCTCCCCTTCAGTCAAACGATGTATGGCGCAAATCGTTGTTGTTATTAGGGAAGCCAATAACATCTCTCGGGGTTATGCTTACGATTCAATTCGAGATATCTTGATTGACAGGTCTCTTGGTGTTTTGGACAGGCACAAGCCGACTCGACAGGGTTTGTCTGTTAGATGGATCCCCCCGGCGACGTAGAGCGACCAACGGCTACGTAGAGACGAAGAAATGGAGCTACCTCTGAATGCTAAATGTACGTGGTGTAGATGTTTTCTAAGTTTTTTGCATTTTTTTTGTTTTTGTACAACCATGAAGTTTTTTGCGTTTTTTTTTTTTTTTTTTTACAATTTTTTGTATGGGCATGAAGTTTTTTGTAGTTCTTTTGCACTTAGTGGGTTTATTTCATGTATTTGAGTAGTTAAATCGAAGATTGTTGTAGAATTTGATATTATTTGTTTAAAGTAAAGAAAAGCTAGGGTTTATATTTCGTATGTTTGAGTATGGTTTCTTGGATTTGTGGTGAAAACTAGTTGTTGTGTTCTCAAAATGCATCACTTCATCTGTCTAAGCTGCCACAAATTTATCTTTATACGGATCAACCCACTGCTTCATGACATACTCGTACGCTTCCCTTTGAATAGGGACATCCACATACTCGTCATGGAAAGAGCGACATACCTCTTCAAATTCTTCCAAAGACGATGCATTCATTACGTTCTTCCATGAAACTTGATAGAATCTATTCCACTCCTCCTTCGTAGAGAACTTCCCCTTACACTTCGCCAAGACATTCCTATCGATATGCCACGAACATAGGAAATGCGTTGCTCGTGGAAATATTGAACCCAAAGCATTCACCAGTGTCAACTCTCTATCCGTAAGTACAACTCTAGGTAGGCAACCATCGTCCAAGACTTCACGAAGGACACCTAATGCCCACGTGTAGTTCTCCTCTCTCTCATGCTCAAGGTAGACGGAAGCGACTGAAAATGTCATTCATGTGGGTGTGAAGCCGACCATCTCCAAATAAGGCATCTTATATCTATTTGTTTTATACGTGCAATCGATTATCGGAATACTAGGAAATGCCCGAAACAATTGAATCCCTGTAGGATGTGCAAAGAACAGGTCTTTCAAGGTGTTTGTCTCTGAACAAGTTCTATGACAATGGAAGTATTGATTATCGATCAACAGACTCATTACCTGTTGTAGTTGACTTCGTCCGGCATACTCCATCAACTTGTACTTTTTTTGGGCATTGTAGATGATGTGGAGTGTAGAGTGGTTGTCGGGATTCCTCTTCTTGAGCATCATCAATACATCCTTCGGAGGAGCATTGCATTTAGACATGTCAATTACAAGTTGTTCTTCTTCAGGAGTTAGTCTCCCAGCATAAGAGTGACCCTCAAGATACAAAGCAACAGGATGATTATGAAGCCCGCACTTCACATCCAACCTCCATTCCCCTTCCGAAATTTTAGTGCCCTTCAATAAAAAGGGACATCCACACCTCTTCGATCTGGTTGTCCGCTTCTTCTTGTCGTTTAGCTCGTCCTCAAAATCTGAATCATTTGAATCCTTGTGAAGAACAATTTTACTCCTGTCCCTCCCCTTAAATTGACGATAAACTCCAGCTCGTTCACATGCAAGCAAAACATGTGCTTTCTTCTTCCCACAGCCGTTACCGGAGCGCTTAACAACAATCACCATGTTGTTTTCTATAGATACACGACGGACCCACTCTTGCAAATCTTCCCGACTAGCAAAGCAATTTCCATTGGTGAAGACATCCGTATAGTCCATAACCATATCATTACATGGAACCTCCTCTTCACCACATGTGCCTTCTTCATCAAATGAAATAAGACCACCTTCACCTTCAAAATCAAAATTTTCAAATTCTTCATCTTCATGGATCTTTGCCTCCCAGGACTGAATTTCAGTATTCTCAACAGTGTCCTCAACATATTCCTGATCGTCCGTTAAGTCCTGATAAAAAGGGACAAATCTAATTAAAATTGAAGGGTAGTCGACACGTAAGTGTCGATCAACATCGTTCCAGTCGACACTATACTGTCGCATAATATCATTCCGGTCGACAGTAGACCGTCGACCACAAACTTACAACTAAAACATGAAGACATGTTTAATCGACGACAACGTGTCGACGGGTAATATTACGGTCGTCCTCTTCTCGTCGACCACAATTATTACCATCGACACACCAGTGTCGGTTGTTTTAAACTACGAAAACTTAAATATTTTTACGCGTGAACACAACCAAACACCATTTTCATCTCATTAGAAGCCCTAAACTACCACAAAATATACTACGAACATTAAAACACTAACAAAAAACGAAAACCTAGTCGTGCATGTATACATTACAAAATTGTAAAAACGAAAAAATAAACTTACATATGTATTGTGCCCTTCACGTTTTCTCACCATTCTTTATATTTTTGTGACCCTAAAAGCCGTCTGAAGCTTGCCATTTGCGTGAGATTTTTTGCCCTTTGCGTCGTGAGATTTTCGGAAAAAATAAATTCACAGAAAAGTGACAAGATGGAGTAGGCAAAGGGTCACCTATTTCGTACCAGTTATGGAATTGGGGGGTGTATCTATCTGACTCCATTTCAGTCAAAAGGCAAACTAACAAAGCTGGAGGGGTATATACCCCAACCCTTGCCGGGGGGAGGAACAGGTTAAGATATGGATGAAGTCGGAGGCGGTTCTACGTCATTTGTTTAGTGATATACATTCGAAGATTATGATTTTAATTTTTTTCTTATGTGCTTTTTTTTTTTGGTTGATTTTTCTAAATTTTTTTATTTTTAATACAAAATAATTTTATATGTACAAAACATATTTAAAACAAGTATGATCAATTAAAAAAAAAATCACTTCTAAAAAATTATAATTATTTTCACTTTTTTAAAAGATGTCTATATTTATTTAGACAAATATACTAAGTAATAACATAAACATTAATTGGCTTATACAATAACACATAATTTCATATATATTAAGTAATACCATGAATAATAATAAATAATACACTAAACAATAACCAGTAATATTACAAAAAATAATCAATACTACAAACAATAACCATCAAAAATAATTGTTTATGCAATTTTTGTTTATAGTACATGGACATGGCTTACAATGACAACGGTTTCCTCATGCATAGTTTTGAACAAAAATCATAAAGCACTATAAGACTCCATTCACATTAAGCTAAAATAATGATACACTCAAGCTGATTTGTATAACTATATAAGCACTTTATTTCGTTTGGAATGCTTAAAAAATTGAAATTTCTCAAGCTTTTATCACTCACAAGTCGCAACCAAATAAGAACAAAATGAAAATCCCAATTCAAAGCAACAAAATCCACATACTTAAGGTTTCAGCTAATCATATTAGACTCACTACCCAAATTATACATGTCGAAATCTTCAAACAATCACACAAATTGTAGGTCTAAATATTGAGTCAAAACTGATATAAAATTCTAATAATTAGCCCCAAAAAAGTAAATAGAACTCGATTGAAAATCAAAAGAAGAAGATCTCAATGGCTAGAATATTAGTAAGATGTAGACAGACATTCAAGAGCATAATTTGATAATCTGAAACAAACGACAGTAACAAATTAATACTAGACTTCTTCCAACTATTCAAAAACTATGTACTCATTCAAACAATCGTACTCCAAAGAATTTGGAGGGTACTTATTGTAGGTAGATAATGGTTTAACATATGGTGATAACTGAAATAAAACCAGATTTTAACTTTGTTATACAAACCAGACAAGACTTCAACTTCAAGAAGATAAACGATAACGACGAAGAGACAGGGTCTGGTTTCTCTTCCAAGTTGCCCTTTGTGGTGCAAATGTCCTCTTCCCCTGATTACATATCCCTGTCAAAAATATATATTCACTTAACAAAACAATATATACATATATTCACGAACACAGTAGATCACATATCCCTGTCAAAAATATATATTCACGAACACGGTAGATCACATATCCCTGTCAAAAATATATATTCACTTAACAAAACAATATATATATATAAAAGGAAAATACATGAAATATGTGAAACCCTTAATGCTCTATGTTCTAATGACATTAATGAACAATAATGGTAAGAGTCGTAAGACCCTCATTATAAAACAATGTTTGATGACATTATTAATGGTAATACCCTCATATGATAATGGACACCAACAAGAAAAAGGACACAGTAATAGTAAGTATACTAACAAAGGATGTTGTTTAGCATTCTGTAATGGGTTATATCAGCTAAAAATTCCAGCTTTCAATGATATAACTCTACTAGAAAGGCTTGGTTTTTAACGCATACACTAACTCAGAAATAACAAAATTTATTTACTCCTTGTTCTACTTAAAAAATGACCATTGTTCAGATAAGAAGCATTAACTATAACATGAGTTCAAAAAACAAAAAAACAACATTTTATAATATTACGTTTCTTCATACCACCATTTCAACCTTCATTCCCATGAACCAATTTTGATCATTCATTTTTTAAACTTCATCCATGGCTACTTTCACTAATTTCTTAGCTAAACAAACCCCATATCTCACTCCCATCACAAAAATCACTCCTCTCTCTCCCTCAATTCACCTCCCATTCAAATCCAAACACAAACAACCCGACCTTTTCAAATCCGAAACCTCCCGCCGGAGCTTCATCCCCCAATCCTCCGCCGCCGCCGCCAGCATCGAGAAATCAAGCAAACACGCAAGAGTACAACGAGTCCACAACATCACGGAATTCGACGCCGCCCTACGCGACGCCAAGAACCGCCTCGTCATCGTCGAATACGCTGCCACCGACAGCGACGATAGCAAGCAGATCTACCCATTCATGGTGGAGGCAGAGGATGAGGTTGTGGACAGCAGCGATTAGGCGGAGGTCGGCGGTGGGGACGGTGAAGTGGCGAAGGGAGAGAGTGAGGGTGAGGTATGTGGCAAAGGTGACGGCGAGGAAGAGAGGGGAGGCATCGGGGGTTTGGTTAGGTTTCCATTAAATTGGGTAATTGGGCAAATTAAAATTGAAATTCAGAGTGTATAGGTACAATAGCGTGTATGGAAGAATTTGCCTTATGTGTTTATTATGGTGTTTCTATAGGAGTGAGAGATATAACATACTATATGTATACGTGTTTATTATGGTGTGTGTGTATATGACTATATGTGTGTGCGGTACAAGCCTACAGGCTACAGCCACACTACAGAAGAGAAAAGGCTTGCAGGTTGCACTGCTGCAGCTGCCATCTCGAGACTACAAACGGAAGTGGAAGTTAAATTTTCTCAAAAAATAAACAACCCGAGCAAGTCTAGCTAGAGACGAGATATAGTTAATCATTACTCTCACTTTGGTTAAATATTTTCTCTCTTTTTATAATTGTTTCTCCTAATTATTCATCTATGCTACAACATTAATAACATAACCACCATTGAAAAACGTACAACAATCACCGCCTATAGAATTTAGGAAACTTGAAAAAATAGGTAAAAGCTTTATTCATACATTGATCAATTGAATCTTTTTACCAACATATCTACCCCATGGAAGAAAGTAGAAAGCAGAAGTTACAGAAGAAAAAGAAGTATTAAAGCCAAATCCTTGCTTGAAAAAATAAAGACTAACAAGACAAAACAGAGCTACATCAACCTCTCCTATTTTGTTCTTCGTTTGGTATGTGGGTCATGACTTGTTAACAAAAGCAACATAAAATGAAGATTCTGCATATGATTTCCTATACATCATCATATAAAAGGAAAAGGCCACAAGTGACAGAGAGGCTAACAAATTGAGGGCACAAAACACCAGTTTCACTATCTACTTGCACAAATGATAAATTTCATTTTATCATCACTAGTTTACTTTACTATGTTTAGGATACTTTCATATACAGATTTAAAATCACAAATGAAAAATGGAAACCAACTTTTAAATAATAGTATTTCATTAAAAAAACAAAAGCACCATCAAAAGTCATCAAACACAAATCATTTTACAACAGCAGTTTGTCTAATAAATGTTGGCATGCTAATTACCTTTGAACCCGTTGATGATCAAAATCTTATTAGGGTCAACTGTGCAGTTTTGGGCTTGGACAGCAATCTCCCTGCCACTTCAAGCCAATCTACAGAGCAGTTCTTGTCAGCCCGAATCACCATATCTTCTAGCATGGTACCATACTTTAACAAAAACTCTATGAACCGAAATGTTGATTCTTTAAAAAAATTCAAAGTGATATCAACTGTCTTCAGTTGCAGCATAAAGGACTTGGAGAGCTTTCTTTCAAACTTGAGGTATTTGCTTGCATCAAAGACCTCCCCTGCAAACCCCACGCATTTACCTGCTTCAAACTCGTAATTTGTATCCCGAGTCTGGTCTTTGATGACCAACATCTTTACATTAGGGAAAAATGTAACATTTGGTAAAGATTTCTTGTGCAGCACACCAAGCACCTGGAATATGATAGATTGCATTTCAAAACAAGGGAGGGAGTAGCAAATTGAATGGAAAAATAATGAAAATATATAGAGAGAATTTTCAAGTAATTAGCAAATATTGAGAAGAAACCACACCTGAACACACCAATATGATAATGCGAGTTTATGAGCACCTTCGAAAGATGAAAAAATATACTTCAACGTTTCTTCAAGCAATTCATTCGCACAAGCATAATCATATGAACTGTTAAACCCAAGAGTCACATCTGTTACAGACGAGACATCTGTAAACAAATACTTAGAATACAAAACACCTGAAATTACTAATATTTCAAGATTTGGACAGCAGATTCTCAGCGATTTATCCTTGGATGGTTCATCACCCTTGTGCATTAAATACTTCTCGATTTTCAGTTTTTTTAAACTTGTAGAGCAGATATTCAAGTTATCATAGCTTTCCACAAGGCGCAACTCAAAGACTTCCAACTGAGGACTACCCAACAGAATACGATTTATCAACCATTTACTAAAACAATAACCATCGATTTTTAAACACTTGAGCTGATTCCAGGATGGAGATACAGGCATTTGAAGATTACAGCCCACAAGTGATAATTCTCTTATCGACGTACACGAGTTCAGGCACTGGGGAAGACAGTATGCACATTCCTCAGTTTCATCAGCGGCCATGCTAGTCTCAATCTCTTCGCAAATTAGACATATACTCAACTCTTCTACTTCCTTTTCTACTGCGAAGCGCACCCAAACATCAACATCATCTGATAAGGTTAAATAAAGGTCCCAATCGAAATCAAGTTTGAATTTCAGATTCCCAACCCCTCTCCAGAATAAAAGAGTCCGATTAACAAAATTACGGATCTTCTCTGGATCACTCTCATAATACTTACTTAATTCGCAGAAATTAAGGCACGGAACGGTGGTCCACAGATTTTTCCAACGTTTGGAGAGTATTGTTGTCGCAACAACATCTCTAATTGGCAAGAATGAGAGAATGATAAGAATTAGTGAATTTGGTAACTCACTAAATCGATCCAAGTTGGGTAACTCACTAACTCGATCCCTCCTCCTCCTCTTGTTTATTGATTCTTCCATCTAGGAATGTACACGAATCGAATCGCCACTCAAAATCTAAAGAGTATCTGAATAATAATAATAATTTCAGAGGATTAAAACATCAAATAATGATAAATATACCACCAATTTCGAAGATGATGAATTCTATGAGAAAATAGCAAGAAAATTACCAGGAAATCAGTTGCCCCTATCAACACTTCATTCAGTTGAAAACCCTAGCTAGACTCTCAGTGTGCGCCTTTTCAATTCCTTAAATGTGAATTCTCGATCATTCCGTCCTGGGGTTCTGTTGGAACAGGTTTAAATACGAGGGATTTATAAATACTGAAATTATTTAGTTATTTTATAAATAAATAAATAAATAATATTTCATCTGTCCACAATAAGTAGTCCCATTCAAAGTGGGCACATGTTTTAAGGAAAATGTATACTTTATGTAAAAAGAAAATATGATGTAAAGTCAAGAAGGGTATAATTTGACATTTAACTTTATTCTAATAAAGTAATTGAGTAGTTCAATGGCATTAGATGTAATATGTGGTGTTTTAAAAGGGTATAAATTAAGTGTTGCGAAGGGTGTATTTGAAAAAGGGTATGAGACTAAATTTTGTGGACGGAGGGAGTATGAAATATAATTACCAATTTTTGAGTTTCTAGATTTACTATGGTATTTAGAAAGAACTTCAACACTCTAATTTTTTTAATGTTAAATAAAAGGAGTCTAGGAGCATACCAAAAGGCATAACATGTATCAGTTGGCTTGTTCTCTCTACCTTGAAAGTCGACATCTTGTACCTGCTTCTGTAACATATGATAGCAGCATAATGTTTCCAAATGAAATAAACATTATTCAATTATCTTCTTGGTCTCAAGTTCAGTAAACTTTACAGATAGCGACAGAATATTCTCTGTTACTTATACGTAATTAGTCTTCAGGCATTGAATTTAAGAGATAAAGACACTTTTGGTCATGCTTAATTATTAACATTCAAAATGGAAAGTGAATGTGAGTTTTATACAATTTATGAAATTGAACTTTAAGCATGAAGTGTTATAGATAGCAGTTAAACATTGAAAAAACAATTCCGAGTATATTTAATTTATTACCACTCAAAATGGAAATTGAATGTAATCCTAAAATTTTTATTTTGAATTCGAAATGGTCTACACAGGAGAGCTTCAAATTTTATAAATGGTCATGTAACTGAGGATGGGTACATTTTAAGGGTTTTTGGTTGTAGTTATTCAAAATATCCCTACATTAGATTACAATAGCAAATAATACTTCCTAGGTACTTGAAAGAGACTAATACAACTTTGAGACAAGTTAAAGCTATTCTTGTTGATGATATTATTTGGGACCACTAAGAGTAATTCCGTATAAATTTTAATTCTTGCTTGTTGCCTTGCCTGATTAAGTATAAACTGAATTCAAGCCAGGCTAACAGAGTATTTTTGTGTCATGTTTTATGTTCTTGCTATTTCCATAAGATATTTTTCTTAAAAGAAAATTATTATTCATGGAGAGGTTAAACGTGGCAGAATTTTACAACATATATACCAACTCAATTCAATGACAACCTTTCGGCCAAAAAAAAAAAATGACAACCTTCTAATTTTTTTGCAATTTCATACACTGTCACGTCAGCAGGACTTGAATTGCAAAAATTTAAAAGGCCGTGTATCGAATGGCAAATTTAAAAACTTATGTTGTAATTGAAAAAATGCAAAAAAAGGTTGTGATTATTTTGCAATTAACCCTTTAAGTATACTGATTTCTTTTTTCTGCCAAACTTGAGTACGGTTCTCTCGACATAGAAATAGATTTTATTGCTGTTCTGAGAAATAGACGAGAATATGAAACCTGCAAACTCCAATCCAGAAGCAACGGCACATTGATGGTATCACAAGAAGCTGTTTTAGACAGCAAATCTTATTCTATGAGGCCCATCAGTTTAACAGATGCAACCGTACAGTAAGTATGACACCTGTGACACTAAAACAATTTGCATCCATAAGTGTAACAAAAATCTGCATACAGTGACGGCCATGGGACAAAAGCGGACAAAGCAAGTTTCAGATAACCCAGCACATGAAATCAGATATAAGGCTAGTATTTTCAAAACAAGCAACCAACTTTCACCACTTGCTCATATAGTATATGCAGGCAAATTGGGTTGATAATCATAGGGGTTAATTGCAAAATACATCACAATCTTTTCATGTTCCTTCAATTACAACATATGCTTTAAAAAAATTGCAATTCGATACACAACCTTTCAAATTGTTGTAATTCTATAACACAGCTATTCTCCAGCAAGTCTTGCTGATGTGGCACTGTATGAAATTGCAAAAAATTAAAAGGTTGTGATTAAATTGAAACAATAACAAAGGGTTGTGAATTTGTTTGCAGTTTTTTCAAAAAAAAAATCTGGCTGCCACGTCAGCATAGTTGCCGGAAAATAGTAGCAAAAGTTTTAAAAGTATGTGTTTCGAATTGCAAAATTTTTAAAACATAGTATGTTGTAATTGAGAAATTGTGAAAATGTCGTGAAATTTTATGCAATTAACCCTAATCAAATATTGAAGACTTTCATATTCACTCACCATGAGATTCTGAACCAGGAATTAATCCAAATTCACTATCATATGATTGCATAGGAGAAAATCTCATTAAAAAGATAAGGACTAAAAGGCTTATAAAAAAGGAAAGAAATTAGATAAGCCTAGAAAAAGCAGCCAGATTAATTATATATACTCCTTAGCTTTTTCGCGGCTCATTCCACTCCAGTCCTTCGACATAGAGATTAGAGCAAATGGCCACTGTATACATCAAAAGTTTAAGTACCTTCAAAAAAAGAAAATGAAATTCAGAAGTACTTTGAAATAATTTTCTTACCAGCACAAAATGCAAAGTGGAGATCTGTTTCACTTCCAATATGAATGGCATAAAACTGACATGATGAGTCAGATCCTTAATTCAGCCAACTGAATGAGTGAAACGAGTAAACTACAGAAACATAAGGAAATTATTAGAAACTTCAAACTTCTAAAATGGAAATAAAACATCTTAATAGTTTAGGCAAATAAAAGCTAATATAGTGTAAGAAGTGGAACATTCTAGCTTTATCAGAACCTGGGAAACTGGACAACCAGGAATATAACAATGAACTATTTCCCAAATTCAAAGTAAAACAACTCATTTAAGGATGTTAACTACAAATAACTACAGAGATAACCATATACTTAAGAGCAAGGGCAAAAAATGAACATTAGCTATCATCCATCAGGCTGCTGAAGGTTTTTCATCGAATTTAATAACAATTTGGAGTCCATAAGAGATAGGACATAGCCAACAGTCTTTAATATGGGCAGCAAGCAACTTTGGAAACTGAATTACCTTACCATTTTCCAATATCGTCCCATTTTCAGGATGGGCTTGTAGTGATAAAACCCAATTAATTACTGCATCCTTGTCTATCTAAGGGAAATAAATAACAGATAGTCAATGTGAAACTTAGTGCTATCTGTCAACTACAATTAAGGCAACCTGATCTATTTGTAAAGGAGAAGTATTTAAGAATGTGGAATGTAATTCCCCCAAAAACTTAGCACGCTGGCACTTTGAAAATTTTGAAACCATTTTCATTACAGCCTCTCCTAGTTTCTACATACCAATTCAGAGTGGAAAACAAACTTCAAAATCTATCAGTTTATAAATATTCCGTCCATATCCACTTAATGAGTTTTTTATTTATTTATCTATAGTTCAACACCAGTTTAACTTCTGTTTGTGATGATCACGTGCATTTTATTTCTAGTAACACTATCATTTAAATTATACTCTATATTAATGTTTTATCTAATAATCCATATCTGTCTATTTAAAAGCATTTTCACTCAAAAAATAGCAATGAGATTAATCACCATGACCACAGAGATTGGAAATTAAAGGCCTGGATGTTGAAATAATGAACTCTTGTCATTCAACCACAAAATACAAAATAACTTCAGTTGAATTAAGGAAATGGTGCATCAGAGAGAACAAAATCAAATCGATTCCTACGTCTAGAAACATGAATTACGAGTGAATTGAAATTGAGGAAAGAGGAAAGAGGAAATACTCGATGTTGTGTTGTTACGGCGAAGGCAGCATCTGATCTGATACATCATCAACAGATACTTTACGATTCAGAATCGGAATCCCAAACCAAAATGCGCCCTCCATCTCCATACTTGAATTTTCGAGGGTTTAAGAATTTGAATTTTCGAGGGTTTAAGAACGGAGTAGAGTGTTGTTTCTTGAACCTTTTGAACCGGACCTCTTACCCCTTTTTGGGGGAGGAATCGAACTTTTGCCCACTCGTGGCCAGGAATCGAACAGGAGTAACACAGCCCATTGAGTGGACAATTTAAATGGGTAGAGTGTTTTCAACAGGAATCAAACCCAGGTCGTTTTGTCCACTCGTGGACACTGTAGGGGTGTGCACCGGTTCAAAACCGGACCGGACCGGGACCGAAATCTTACCAAAAGGTCGAACCGGAATCTATCCAGTCCAGATCGGACCGGAAAATTCTGGTCCGGTCCGGGTTTGGACCGGTTGGACCGGAATTTTTTTTTTTTTTTTTTAAATTTTTTTTTTAAATTTATGGAGCAAGAACAAGATTGATTAATTTGTGTATGAAAATTAAAGTGTTTGGTCTTCATTACGTCAATGTGAATTTTATTTATATTGTTATTAATGATCTTTTGACCCTAAAAATAAATTAAATATGTTTGTTAAATTATATATTTGTAAAAAATGTAATAAGATCTCAACATATTTTCACCAATTACTTGGTTTTGAAAAATAATTGAGAGTGCATTAGTAAAAAAAAAAATTCCGGTCCAAACCGGAAGACCGGAATCCAAAATTTACCGGACCGGAATCTAACCGGTCGGTCCGATTCCGGTCTTTTTTTCGGTCCGGTTTTTTTTTTAACACTCCTAGTGAGCAGGATTAACACCTCTTATCCTTTTTTGGGAGGAGGTCCACCGAGTGGACAATTTAAATGGGTGGAGTGCTTTCAACGGGAATCGAACCCAAGTCGTTTTGCCCGGTTTGCTCTGCTCTGATACAATGAAAGAATTCCGTCTCATTTTGTAGTGAGGGTGAGAATTAATTCTTGTACTAGAGTTTGTTGTGAGGGTGAGAATTAATTATTGTACTAGTATGAGACTCGCGTAAATAATTACGCGAGATTATAAAAAAAATAATTTAAACAGAAATTTAAAAGTTAAAAAAAATGTAAAAAGGAGAAGTTAGAGGAGAGAGAAAATTGAGGAAGGGAGAAAAAAGAAAAAAATATTTTAAAAAATAAATCAAAATTACAGAATTTAATAGATGATAAAACATAAGCTTTTTGAGAAGCCGTAATATTCAGAATTAGTATATAAGGGAAATATTAATTCCTAACACCAAGCACAATCTTATTTAAATTTGAGTCGCACTCACAATTTTAATTTTTTTTCTAATTTGGTTAGTAAAGAATTCTGAAATTTTGAAAATATATTTAAAAGTTTAATTATATATATATATATATATCCAATTAATACATGATTTATATTTTTAACATAAAATAATTTTATCATGGTTATTTCAATAAAAAAAAAAAAATACATATGACATGACTAGACCGATAAATGAGTTGAGTGAAGAACGCGACTAGGAAACTTATTTGAAATATTATTGATTTTTAAAATTATTATTTGAGTTTGTTTAATAATTAAATGAATCAAGTTCAAATGAGCTTTAATCGAACAACACACGAAGAGTTCAAGTAGTTTGACATTTTTACATTATTTTTTTGTCAAATACTTGTATGCACTAGCGGGTACCGTGCCCCTTACACATTTGCAACTCCTCCACACCAGCTTCACCTTCCAAAATCCGGTAACCTCCTCTGTCGCCTGCCCCAGCCGTGCGCTACCCGATGGAAGTTAGTTTCTTTCTGTCGCTGCAACCAATGGGAAAAACTCTCATCGCCGTCCGCTACTGCTTCTCATGGCCGAAAGATTGAAGTTGTGCTCGCCGGATTTTGAGCTCAACGCCGGAGCCTCCCTTCTCTCTCGCCAGCGAGGCCCCTCACGCGAAAACGACTCGGGCTCCCATCCTCTCGACGTCGACTTGACTCTGGCCACCACTTGCACGACGGTCGCCGTCGATTCTCCTTGCCGGAAGTCGCAGCCCGCGACCTTGCCGCCGGCAACCCTTCCAACGAGAGCGGCTGCACTTCAGCTAGGTTTCCCAGCCATTGGGCCTTCCAGGGGGACTGGGCCTCAGATTCCAGTCACACACCCACCAGTTTACTCAGTTCACCCTTCAATGAAATAGCACCCACAAAATTCTTCAGTTCACCCCAGTGATGATTCGCACCCACTGAATTCCTCCGATTTTGACTGTGAAATTTATGTGGAATTAGATGTAATAAAATATTACTATTTAATGTTCATGTTATTACTAATTAATGTTCATGTTATTACTAATTAATGTTCATGGTATTATTGATTTCTATTAATGTTATTATTGATTATTTCCTATTAGGTATTACTAATTATTGTTTTTGGTATTACTGATTTTTGTTCATGGTATTACTGATAATTGTTTTTGGTCTTACTGAATATAATTAGAAGTGTGAAATTATTTGTTATTGAATAAAATTTTACTGATTAATGTTCATGGTATTACTGATTTGTGGTATTACTCATAATAATAAGATGTGTGAAATAATTTGTTATTATATAAGAATTATTGTTAATGGTATTATTGATTATTATTTATGATATTATCAATTATAATAAAAATCATACATATAATATTATTTTGTATTAATTTTTTTTTTTTAAAAAGGGAAAAAACAAAGAAATAAAGAGTTTGAAAAAAAAAACTGAAAAATTAGAAGAAGAAAGAAAAATAAGAAGGGGAAGAAAAAAAAAAGATGTATGCCTAATTTCGATAGTTTTTTTTTAATTATGTTTTTACGATATTTTTTCAAAAAATACGGGTGATTTGGTGGTTAATTAGGGTTTATTTTATTATATTTTGTGTAAATTAATAAAAGAATTATATAGGATTTTAAATGTTATTATTATTTTTTTTTCAAATAATTGGAGGTGAACTCATAAAATGAGCTGGTGCATATAATTGTGGAAAATAAATAATTTGGAGGTGAACTCATAATGAGTGGGTGCAGATAACTCTGGTAAAAAGAAATGATTTTGGGTGAACTCATAAAATGAGCGGGTGCAGATAACTGTAGTAAAAAGATGATTTGAGAGGGGGATGAAGTTATTAAATAAGCAGGTGCAAATAACATATAAATTAAAATTGGTAAGTACGGTGCACACGAGTGTACCCAAGTATCACCCTATTTTTTTTATTTATCGAGTTTAAGTTCGAGTTAAACTTTAGATTGTATCGAACATAAATACATGTTCAAGTTTATATGATATATATGTTGAATCGAGTTCAATGAGCCTTTACCAAATTATCACAAATCGAGTGGCGGACACACCTTATTTCCAAATTTTAAATCACCTTTATATATTTTTTTAAATTTTAGTGTTTTTACTTTTTAGTTAAAAAAAAAAGGGAATTGTGTAAAATTAATGGTAGATTAATTTAGGGTTAATTCTAAATAAATACACCACATTTAGTCTCAGTATTAATTTAATCACGGCCTTTATGATTATTGTAAAAAATCTCAACTTTTCGTTACAATTAAATACACATTTTTTTTCTCCAGCCAACAATTAATGACGTATCTTGTCGGAGCTTGCCACGCCACATTAAAAATATTCTTTTTTATTTTTTTATTTTCCACATCAGATTACACTTTATAAAAATAAAAATAAAATTTTATAAAAAATAAAACTCACAAACTCTTCTCCTTCTCCGCTTCTCAAACTCAATAAAGTTCTTCTTCTTCTCAAACTCAATCAAATTCGTCTTCCCTTCTCAACCATTTTATATTTTTTTTTTCAATACATGTTGCACCATCTCCCTAACTTTCTTGTCATTTTTTATCTCTCTCAATTCAAACAAATTATGAGTTGGTCTCCTGTGCACACCATCTCCCTAACTTTCTTGTCATTTTTTATCTCTCTCAATTCAAACAAATTATGAGTTGGTCTCCTGTGCACAGCGTGCACGTGCACACTAATGCACAGACCAATTCTATATCTATTTATAAAGATAAACATAAATAATTAAGTAATGAATGTTCTAGTGGTTATAGATACCTTTTTAAAAGCTTGAGGTCACAGGTTCAAATCCTTTCAAACTTGTTTTTTTTTCCTTTTTTTTTTTCGTTTTTTTTTTCTGTTTTTTTTTTCAAACTTGTTTATTTTTTCATTTTATTTTCTGTTTTTTTTCTATTTTTTTTTTCGATTTTTTTTTCTTTTTTTTTCAAATTTGTTTATTTTTCTGTTTTTTTTTCATTTTTTTTCGTTTTTTTTCGTTACTCACTTCCACTTTTTAATAATAATAGTCTCTACTTTTCATTAATAAAATTTCCACTTTTCACTAATAATAATTATCACTTTTCATAACAAAATTACCACTTTTCACTAATAATAGCTACCACTTTTCAGTAACAAAATTTCCACTTTTCAATAATAATAGTTACCACTTTTCAATAATAAGAATTACACTTTTCAGTTAAAATATCTACCACTTTTCAATAATAAAAATTACATTTTTAAGTTAAAATATCTACCACTTTTCAATAATAAGAATTACACTTTTCAGTTCAAATATCTACCACTTTTCAATAATAAGATTACACTTTTCAATAATAAGAATTACACTTTAACTGAAAAGTGTAATTCTTATTATTAAAAAGTGGAGATTTTGTTACTGAAAAAGTGGTAAATATTTTAACTGAAAAGTGTAATTCTTATTATTGAAAAGTGGGAATTTTGTTACTGAAAAGTGGTAACTATTATTATTGAAAAGTGGAAATTTTGTTACTGAAATAATAGTCTCTACTTTTCATTAATAAAATTTCCACTTTTCACTAATAATAATTATCACTTTTCATAACAAAATTACCACTTTTCACTAATAATAGCTACCACTTTTCAGTAACAAAATTTCCACTTTTCAATAATAATAGTTACCACTTTTCAATAATAAGAATTACACTTTTCAGTTAAAATATCTACCACTTTTCAATAATAAAAATTACATTTTTCAGTTAAAATATCTACCACTTTTCAGTAACAAAATTTCCACTTTTCAATAATAAAAATTACATTTTTAAGTTAAAATATCTACCACTTTTCAATAATAAGAATTACACTTTTCAGTTCAAATATCTACCACTTTTCAATAATAAGATTACACTTTTCAATAATAAGAATTACACTTTAACTGAAAAGTGTAATTCTTATTATTAAAAAGTGGAGATTTTGTTACTGAAAAAGTGGTAAATATTTTAACTGAAAAGTGTAATTCTTATTATTGAAAAGTGGGAATTTTGTTACTGAAAAGTGGTAACTATTATTATTGAAAAGTGGAAATTTTGTTACTGAAAAGTGGTAATTATTATTAGTGAAAAGTGGAAATTTTGTTACTGAATAGTGGTAACTGTTATTAGTGAAAAGTGGAAATTTTATTAATGAAAAGTAGCAACTATTATTATTTGAAAAGTGGGGGTGAGTAACGAAAAAAGAAAACGAAAAAAAAAACTAAAAAAAAAAAAAACGAAAAAAAAAAGTTTAAAAGGACTGTAATTTATTAATTAATTAATAAAGTAATAGATTATAAATTAATTAATTAATAGAAAAAAAATAGAATTATAACCATAAGTAGAGAAAAAAGGATAATAAGTTAGAATAGAAGAATAAGGACAAAAGCATGTGCACGAAACCTGGTTTGGTGCACATGGTGCATTTGAGAATTTCCCACAAATTATTTACTGTAACCCATATTTTTACTTCATCAACTAAATCAAAATAATCAACTGGATCTATCTACATCTATGCAATGTTGAGGTCTAAGGATGTTGAGGTCTAAGGGGAACATCTATGCATCTGCATCTATGCAATGTTGACGTGTTGAGGTCTAAGAATTTCCCTTGGTACAATAAATTACTATTCACATAATCACAGTGTATAACTTTCAACCATGTTGCCAATAGAAAAATAGTATTTCGATCATCTACAAAATAAATAAATAAATATAAGAACAAAAAGAATGTTTATGTATTTCAAGTGTTCATACGCAAAACACCCAAATACACAAAGTCGGAAGATTTCACTTACTTGGAATTTTTGTAGGGTTTAGGGTTTACAAACTTCACTCTACTTTTAAACGACCCAACGTTTTAGGATTCTTGACAAAAAATATTTTTTATTTTTTTTTGCGATTCTCTATTAAGTTTGAGAAAGTGAGAAGACGCAGAAGAAGCGGGAGTTTTTTTTTTTTTTTTTTTATAAAGTTTTTTTTTTAATTTCTAAAAAATGTAATTTGATGTGGAAAATAAAAAAAATAAAAAAGAATATGTGTAATCTGACGTGGCAAGCTCCGGCAAGCCACATCATCAATTGTTCACTGGAGAAAAAAATTATGTATGTAATTGCAACACGATAAAAGGTTGAGATTTTTTACAATAATCGTAAAGGTCGTGATTAAATTGATACTGAAACTAAAGGTGGTGTATTTATTTAAAATTAACCCATTAATTTAATAAACTGTTTTAATAGTGATTTTTATTGTGAAAGTCATCTTAAAAGATTTTTTGTATAGCACTTTTGGTACTTATTATATATAAAGGTGATTATTTGGTACATATTTTAATTGTGGTGTGCAAATTCACATATATACCTCAAGTCAATAATTAGAGTCTGGAAGACAAATCTTTTAGCTGAAAGAACTATTCACTCTACAATTTCTCAAAATAGATATGGAGTAGTTAGTATAGAACCATAGAACGATAAAAGGTAGATCATATAAAAAAAAGAAACTTATGACCATGGAACTTTCTAAAATTATTTCCACTATTTTACATTGTAACTTATGGTTCTCCCTTTAAAAAAAAAAAAAATTGGATACAATCTTATATGCATGAGATAAGATCTAGAAATTTAAAATAAGGTAAAGTCTAGTATGCACTCGAGTGCATGTTGTGCACCCTAGTTCATATGCACTTTTCAGTTTTACTGACTTACACTTTTGGTAAATGGTGTTGCATTTTTCAATTATTACTAAAAATATTATTATACAATTTAATAATTAAAAAATGCAACACTATTTATCAAAAAGTGTAAGTCAGTAAACTGAAAAGTGCAACATGGACTAAAATGCACAACATGCACTCGAGTCCATAGTAGACCAACCCTTAAAATAAAATGGTGGGCTGAATTTAACTTTTGAATATTAAAGTATTTTGTACTTAGTTTATCTATATGTTTTTTATTTTATCATTTTAGGTTATCCGTTAACAAAATCTTGTACTCTTTTTGATAAATAAATTTTAGATTTATATTTTTACAATTCACTTTCATTTACATATAATGTCATTCAATTTTGACATTATATCTTATTTTTTCTTCCACTCATTTACATTTATTATATCTATTGTTTAAGTAACTGTGTTAAATCATTATGCTCAAAGTAGCAAGAAATGTATAGACAGAGAGGAAGTATAACATTAAAAAAATATTAATTAATTAAATATATCTATATATTATAAAGTATTTTTTGGTATTACATCTAGGTGGATATTCTGTTGGTTCAGTCATTTTTGGGGTAATTTTCGACGAATTTAAATGGATTTTGAATACTTATCTCATTAAAGTATTGTTCCCTCAGTTCGTTTGTAAGTTTTTTATTTTGTCATTTTGGTTCGTCCATTTATAAACTTTTCATACCATTTTTTACAAATATCTTCTAAATTTATTTAATCTTATTTACATATAATGTCACTCAATTTTATCTTATATCTTACTTTTTCTCCCTCCCAATCATAGTTACTATATTTTTTATTTAATCAATTACCTTAATCTTTGTGTTCAAACAGTAGCGAGAAGCGTATAGCCCCTATAGGCCGACCAAGAAAGTATAACATAAAAATATAAAAGAAAGTATAACATAAAAACATAATTAAATAATTATATATATTGTAATGAAATAAAACTCGACGGTGAGTTTCTTATGAAATCAACTACCTGCATAAATCACTTGTACATTTTAGCATGTAGGGATGAACATTTGATCGGTTCGGTCGATGTTGGGGTAATTTCCGACCAAACCAAAATAACCAAATTCTTTACAATGATAACTGAAATTGAACCAAAATTTGTGAAAATCGAATTGAATCAAACCAAAAATAAAAATAATACATACATCGGTGATCGGTCGATTTGGCTTAGCACAATTTTTTTTTTTTAAGTTCATCAAAGTTCTAAATGCAAAAGATTACTATATTAGAATGACATTGATAATATTTCGAGATAAATATATAGATAGAGATATTTGAAGGGAAAAAGATTACTATATTAGAATGACATAGATAATATTTCGAGATAAATATATAGATAGTGATATTTGAAGAGAAAAAGATTACTATATTAGAATGGCATATATAATATTTCGAGATAAATATATAGATAGAATGGCATATATAATATTTCGAGATAAATATATAGAGGAATTCGAGTAAGATCCTGGGGATAAGAGCTGGATGTGCACACAGGAAGGTATCAGATTGGGATTATGTGGTTCAAAAGATTCGAAAAAGGCTGAAAAAATGGGAAGGAATGAAGATATCAATTGGGGAAAGGGCAGCTTTGGTGAACTCGGTGCTCTCATCTATTCCAACATACCTAATGTCTATTTTCCATGTACCAAAAAAGGTCTTGAGTGAAATTGTTAACCTACTGAGAAATTTCTTTTGGGGTGGGTGTGAGAATGATGGCAAAATTGCATGGATCGATTGGAAAACTATTTGTAGGTAAAAAAAATATGGGGGACTTGGGGTTAAAAATCTTGAATACTTTAACAAGGTATTATTGGATAAATGGGCTTGGAGGTATCATGTAGAGAGAGATAGGTTATGGTGCAGGGTGGTAAAGTCTAGATGGGGAGGGTTGTGTGGAGTGGAAACAAGCGACAAATTAAAATCTGAGGGGTGGTGGGGGGAGATTAATAGATTAGCTACAAGGGGTGAAAGGGAAGGGTGGTTCTGGGAGGGTATGGAAAAAGTGGTAGGAGATGGGAACAACACATGGTTTTGGGAGGAACGTTGGGTGGGGGAGAGAGATCTGAAATCAAGCTTTTCTAGACTATTTAATCTCAGTGTGAATAAGTATAGAAAGGTAGGGGACATGGGAGAGTGGAGAGATGGAGCGTGGTGTTGGAAATGGAATTGGAGGCGAAACTTATTAGATAGAGAAAACTCAATGCTTAATGAGCTAATCTCTTTGCTGAACAGGTCAAATATAAAACAGGGTGTCGCAGATACTTGGAGATGGAAACAATTGACGGAAGGAAAATACAAAGCAAAAGAGGTGTACGAGTGGTTACGAAGACAGCAGGATCCAGAAGCCGAATCAGGAAACGAGGCTTATAGGCTGCTATGGAAAAGCCATGCACAGATGAAAATGCGAATTCATGCGTGGAGGGTTCTAAGGGGACGCATACCGACTACGATGAATTTGCAAAGGAGAAACATACTACCGGTGGATGCAGACCTTAAGTGCGTATTTTGCAAGGCGAACAATGAGACGGTCCAGCACGTGCTATTCGAGTGCACATTCGTACATCAGCTGTGGATGCGCCTTTTCAACTGGATGGGAATAAACACGGTAATGCCTAACAATTCCACACAAAATCTGGTACATTTTAGCAGGATTTTTCGAGGAAAAAAAGGAAGAGTAGCTGCTGTAAGTATGTGGCAATGCATTGTATGGCTTGTCTGGAAATCCAGGAACAAATACATCTTTGAGAAGGAAGAGGCTAAAGGGGAGCAGCTTATGGAAGAATTAAGATCACGGCTATGAAATTGGGGTACAGAAAAGGATTTCCTGAAGCCAGGTAGCTATGCTGACTGGAGTAATCAACCTACAGAAATGTTGGCAATATAGAAATGGGGGAATGTAATGGAATGTTGTGGCATTAACAAGCACCAAAAATCTGTAAGTTGTATGATGGGTATTTCTCATACCCAAAATACTCTTTATTCAATGAGAAATTATTTACCTACCAAAAAAAAAAAAAGATATATTTGAAGGAAAAAAGATTAGTATATTAAAATGACATTGATATTATTTCGAGATAAATATATAGATAGAGATATTTAAAGGGAAAAAAATTACTATATTTAAATGACATAGATAATATTTCGAGATAAATGTATAGATAGAGATATTTGAAGGGAGAAAGATTACTATATTAGAATGGCGTTGAAAGTTGAAAATATTGTATAAGAAAATTAATATATTTGATCGAAAACAAAAAAAAAAATCATACAAATCCATCTCCCTGTTGCTTTAGACATCTACAAAACAACTCATTTTACCGACGAAACAAAAAATGCTGATGTAAATTTGTTTTAAAAAAATTACAAAATCTGTTTAAAAAAAAAAATCTACTGTAATTTTTTTTAAAAGGATAGGTTATCAAAATACATTTATTGTAAATCGGACACAAAATCCTTTTTTTTTTTTTTTTTTTTTTTGAAATTTAAGGATATGGCCAATAAAAAGGTATGGAATATAAAAGAAAAAAGAAAAACCTAAAACCATAAGCTCACAAGTCGAGCCAGAGCCCGGAGTGCCGTTAAAACCTTACCTGGGAAAACCCTCCTTAGGGACAAAACTCAGGTGAAGGAAAAAGGTAAACTCCTCTAAGAATCAATGTCTGTAAAAGACAGTATACAAATCTTTATGCAAGAAAGTGAGTAAGAAATCTGGAGGGTATCCCCTCCAAATGCAGTTGATATTCGTCTTGGACACTGCGTCAGCCGCCTGGTTGGCCTCTCTAAAAGTGTGAGAATATCGAATGTGCATGTCTGTGGTAAGAGGATGAACCTGACTCCAGAGACCCTGCAGACGCCAAGGAACAGAAGGAGTAGAGTTCATCAAAGTGCTAACTGTCAGACTGGAGTCCGACTCGATCCATAAGAACCGCCACCCTTGGGAATGTGCATACTGAATAGCAATGAGTGCCGCTGCTAACTCCGCCTCAAAAGGAGTACCCCAACCAACCTCTTGGGCAATAGCCGCAACAAAGAACCCCCTGAAGTTCCTAAACACCGTCCCTGCATGCAAACTACCTGGAGAGGATGTTGCACTGCCGTCCGTGTTGATCTTGTACCAATCCGGATCCGGAGGATATGGTAAAATCTACTATCATCCTCATTTTGTTCGAAATTTAAGGATATGAACAAATGGGAGAGTACATGAATCAGGGGAGTGCATTTAACATAGTTGGAGGGGTATATAACCTACCCAATCGGCAGAGTGTTGACCCAAATCACCAACTTTCTGGCCCTTTAACAAAAACTCTATGAACCCATGCCAAATGTTGAGGTATTAAGCTTCAACCTACCTATTGCGAAATGGGCGCGGCTAAAGGCACCCGGATTTCCTATGAGTACACCCACGCGATGAGTACACACACAAAACGGGTGTACTCCGGATGAGTACACCCACGTGGAAAATCCAAAATTGCCTTTAACATTTCTCCCCCTTCCTCCCTCCATTCTGTCCATTCGGTACACCCACTCCTCCCAACTTCTCTCCCCCACTCGTCTCTTCTCCCCCATTCCCCACTCTTCTCCCCCACTCTCACTCCACCGTTCCCCCTCCAAAAACGAAACCTCACTCACCTGCGACGTCGAACATGAGATTGAGAGACACGGCCCTGCATCGTTTTTTTGAGCTTTTGAGGAGGACACATTTTTTTTTCTTTTTTGCAAAAATGATTAAAGGTTAGTTTTTCATGCTTATATTTGAGAAGAAGAGGATGACGCGTGTTTAATTTCGGTGTTTGTTGATTGAAACATTGATTTTATTGTTGTAGGGTTTAGGTTTTGTTTTTTGAATTTGGTGTTAATTCATGCATGTGTTGATTAAGGTTGGTTTTTTGTGTTATAATCACGTTTATGTGTAGAATGTATCAATTTTTGATGTGTTAGGATGAAAATAAACCAATGGACATCTAATTGGCATGGTTTAGCACGATTGCAGCGTTTTGGACTGGTTTTTCGAACATGGACCCAATGTTGGGAAGTTTTTTTCGAACATTTGTCAAATGTTCGAAAATTTGTTCGTTACAGAGACTTTTGGGTAAAAAATTCGACCAAGTAAAACTCGCGAAAGTTTTTTTCGAACATGGACCCAATGTTGGGAAGAAGTGATGACCCTTCGAATTCCCGCGTTTAGATAGGAGGTGGGTGTACTCATCCGGCGTTTTTTAAAAAAAGTACAGGAGGAATAAATACGTCATTTCGCAACACCCTTGGGACAAAAAAAAATTCCCGTGGGTGTACTCATAGGAAATCCGGGTGCCTTTAGCCGCGCCCTTGCGAAATTCATCAGCACTCTATGAGATACTGCAGGTACTAATTCTTCCTTGGCTACAAAATAAAAAATCATGTTGTATCTGGAAAACTGCAAATTCATCATCAATCCTGCTTGCAACCAACATATAAATTAAGGAGATCAAATGAGATAAGCTACACGATCAACTCACTTGCAGATTAATAACAATACAGAATAAACCTCAAGGCCTCGCTTGTTTAGTGGGTTTAGAGGGTAGGTTAGGTTAGATTAGGTGTGTAAACCCACCAGTTATGGTGGAGTTGGACTGTGGTGGGTTTACAAATTACACACCTATCCTCTAAACCCACCAAGCAAACGAGCCCCCAAGTGTAAAAGGAAACACCTGCAAATGTAGTAATAATTAATTAGTATATGATTAAGCAAGATTATAGAAGTAATATGTAATTATCAGTTGAATTTACTTTCAATTTTTATGCTCCCTAGATCGGAATAACACAATTGCAAAATTCACAAAAAGGAGGGCAATCAGAAAACTAAATGAAAAGGAAAATAAATGAACAAGGGAAGTCCTCTGAATTACCATAACTTCCATAATTTCGACACCAATAACAGAGGTCACGAGGCCATATAAACCTATATATTACACACTACAATGAATCACTCCCTTGGGGATGGAATATATATAAAAGCAGACATAAAAATAGCATATACATATGCACTTAATTTTGTTTAACCATTAAGGAAATGGACTGCTGATGAGATCACATCAATAGCCGCGACGCAGTGCCTTATTCCGGTAAAACCAAAGATAATAGCAAAGTATATTGAAAACAACTAATAGTGTTCAATGAACACGCTAATACAGTTGAAAAAAAAACAAAAAAACCAGTTGCACAGGTGTATACAAGAATCTGCCTTACAATAAGATTACTACTCAACCAAATATGGAGTCAGATTATAAGAAAAGTAACAAGAAAATGAAAGTTGTGCATCATACCAATCTCTCTCTAAGGAGGAAATCCAATATGCAGTTGGGGAACGTGGGAAATCTTATGCCAATCCTCACCATTTCCTTCCGTACATCTTATTTCCAGTTGTGGGCACTCCGAAATCAGGAGAAACCTGAGATTCGGCAAGATGGTTGATGGGAGTGATGGAATAGCTGGGCAGTAATAAATTTCCAACCGTGTGAGAGATACAATATCAGCCAACCAATCCGGCAAAGAAGTCAGTTGATGAAGCCCAAACAGCGTTAGAGATTGGAGCGAGGGGATATGTTGTAAGCCCTGTGGTAGGGATACCAAGTCATCAACATTTTCAAGTAAGAGGCGTTTAAGGAGACAAAGGTGTCTAATCTCCTCCCCAACATGTACCAACTCCTTGCAGCGACGTATACTTAATCCCTTGAGAGCAGTGAGGCGCCCTAACCATCCCTTTGGAAAACAACTCTCTATACTGCAATCCCATAACTCCAACTCTGTAAGAGAATTTAGGCCTTGAGACCATTTTTCTGGCAAATGATTCTTCCATGCATGTTGGACCCTCAGTATCTTGAGATTCCAAAGGCCTTCCAATGCATTTTCTGGAATTTTATGGCATGTTGTTGTATGGTCTATCTCGGAAAAATCCAGAAAAAGAGATGAAAGATTTTCAAGCTTTGAGGAGAATGAAGGAAGAATTAAGCGGCTGCAACTCAATTCTCTCAGATTTTTTAGTGTAGAGATGGAGGTTGATGTCAGTATCAGCAACGGGCATCTACTGATAGTTAGTGTTTGAAGATTTGAGAACATTTCTCCCACTTTTTCCTCCTTAGACCACCCTTTCAGATTGGGTAAGCACTCCAGTGTGAGCTCCTCCAATGACGGGAATTTTGCACTTCCTCGAATTTCATTCTCCTCCACAATATACTCCAAGACATCAAAGTTTCTTAAACGCAAGGACTCTAAAAGAGGAAGATCTCCGAGTGGTGGAAGATGTGTGCAATTTCGACAATTTTCTAAAACTATCTGAGTTAAATTTTTCATCTCTTTCATCCAAAGAGCCAACCTGCGACCTTTGAACCCATGTATTAATAAGGTGGTAAGATATAAATGAGGTTCGAGAGCTTCGAGCACCTTCTCACTATCCATCATTTTTATCAATTCGGAGGATGTGCTATCATCTTCCCAGCCTAAGACCAAATCACGAAGGTTTGATTTCTCAACAAGATTAGCTTTCTTCGCTTTCATATGGTTATGGACTCTCTCTAAATGCTTAATTTCAAGTCTGCCTCCCAGATTCAAGTGTTCCAATTCATCAAGTTGATGTCCTATGCTGTCACCTACTATGAACAAACTCAATGTCCTTAGAGAAACCAATTCCCCAATTCTATATGGCATATGACTCAATGATCTACATCCTTTCAGAAAAATATGACGGAGATTAGTCATATATCTAATCTTTTTGGGTAATCTCTTGAGATAATAACAATAATTCAGAACTAAAATTTGCAAATTACGAAGGCAGCAAAATGTATGAGGAAGAGTGGAAATAGAAGAATCTGACATGTCTAAGTACCGCAAATGTTTCAGCTTGCCTATTGCACTAGGCAACTCTTCCACTCTCGGCGAATTTAGCTTTAGAGTTCTCAAGCGATTGTACTTGACAATAGTGGTTAATGTGGATACTACTACTGAAATACTTGAAGAAACAGTGTTAGAATGTTTTCTCCAATGTAACTCACGTATTTTGATATCTGAAGACCTTGCATTGCTGTCTTTCGCCTCAGGAATTTTGTTCTCCATGATGGAACGAGCGAGATCATGAAGAAGATCATGCATTTTAAAAGTAGAACCACCTCTTGAGCTTGTGCCAATTTCTTGGAAAAATGATCTCAAAGCCAACTCCTGCCATACTTGATCACCAACATCCTCCACTTCTTGTGTATCGTTCGATATGATGCATCCATGAGCCATCCAAAGAAAGACCAGCTTTTCCTTATCAAATTTAAAATCCTTTGGAAAGACAGCACAATAAACAAAACACCGTTTCAGTACAGAAGGCAGATGACTATAACTCAATCTCAAGACTGGCATGATTGAATTTTCTTCTTCCGGAAGATTCCATATATGACTTTCTTCCACACGAATCCATTCTTTTTCATCTCTCTTAAACCGCAAAAGACCTCCGAGAGCCTTAGCCGCCAGAGGAACACCGCCACATTTCTTCACGATCCGTTTCCCAATAGTTTCCAAGTTAGGACATTGCTCAATCTGCAGCCCAAACGCTCTTAGCCTAAACAAGAGCCAACAATCTTGTTCCGACAACTGTGTCAAGGAATGAGCTGGAAGTGTTCCCATGATGTCTGCTACATTCTTCAGACGAGTAGTGACAACGATTGAAGAACCTATCGAGCCACACGCCAAAATACTCTTCAGTATAACCCAATCTTGTTGATTCTCATTCCACACATCATCCAATACCAACAAGTATCTTTTCTCGTTCAATTCATGACGCAGGCGGCTCTGTAAAGAGCTCAAATTCCCCAAATTTGGAGAATCGCCAATTGCCGATTCTATAATAGCCTTGAGTATAGCCTTCAAATCAAAATCATCAGAAACACAAACCCATATTTTAGCATCAAAATGTTGACTCACCCTTTGGTCATTGAAGACTAACTGAGCAAGTGTTGTTTTCCCCATTCCCCCAATACCAATTATCGGCAAAACAGAGAGTTGCTCGCAATCTTTAACTTGATTCACCAACACATCCACAATCTTCTCATTATCTTCGTTCCTGCCATAGATGTGATCCGGCTCGATAACAACAAATCCCGTCTCGCGACCCCAATCAACCTGATCTGAATTTTGCACCGCAATTTCCTGCAAATGAAACTTGTGGCGATCCTCTGCAATCGACTCCAATTTTTCCACAGCTTCCTTCATCCTTTGAACAAAATTTTCTTCAATTTAGAATTTCCAGCTTTGCGGTTCAGATTTGAGACCTCCGTCTGACACTCGTCCAGTATATCTTCAATCTCATAGGCGATGGAATTAAGGTGACCTAGCCAATTCTGAATTGATTTGCTTTGAGATTGTTTGTCTTCCGCATCTTCCAACACTTTGTGGATAGTGATGAGAGTGTTGGAGAGTTTCTTCATTTCCTTATCCACGCCCATTATCAATCCAATCTTTCCTTGAATAAGAGCGTTTAAACTACCGATCAGAACATTGAATATGGCCTCTGCCATAATAGGAATTAATCGGATCTTTAGAACTCAACAAGATATGGAGTATGTGATTGTGAGGGATATGTGCAGGCAAATCAGGGAACGAGAAGAGATAATATGTTCCAGTATAATATATGGTTGAGCAAGCACTACATTCGTATGTATCACTTTATAGTTTATAATGAAAAATATGAATTATTTTTAAAACATGTGCAAAAAATATATATAACACTTTTTGGTTAATAGAATAGAGTATTATTTTTTTAATTGTATCACTTTTTAAAAAAATATATATATAATGTACTTCCTCCATTCTGTGAAAGTTATCAGAAAGTGAGGAAATATTTTTTTTAGTCCTATAAATTTTAAGCTATTAATTTTAATTATTTTTTAAATCTATTTTAGTCCTTTAAGTTTAAACTCACTAAAAAAATTTAAAGTCGTTTAGTGGCTCCGATCAAATATCCAATTTTGATTCTTTAAGTAATTAAAATATATATATAAAAAAGTAAACACTAAATAATTTTATTTTTTTATTTTTTTTAAGTCAACTAAATAATTTATTTAAAATCTAAAATTATAAAACTTATTTATTTAAAACCTGAATATACGCCTCTATCCAAATATCAATTTTAAATTATTTAAATATCTCACTAATTCAAAATTTTCGGTTTAACAAAATTTTATTTAAAATATAAAATTATAACTTATTTAATAAAAAATATTCAGTAAAATAAAATAATTAAATACCAACAAAATAAAATATAAAAATTATTATATAAATCGTTAATAAATCTGCATTTTTAGCAAAATAATAGTACAAAATATGTTTATTTAAAATATGATTTTTTTTGCCAAAAAAATTATGAAGATATTAAATTAAAATATATATATATAAAAAATTTAAAAAAAATGAAATAATTCTAATTTTTTTATTATATTGATAAATTAAAAAATATAATATAAACCATAAGTAAATTTTAAAATAAATTCAAATTTGAATATTTGATCATTATATTAATATAATTTACATTCAGGGGATATGACGACCGTTGGATTTTTTTTTTTTTGTCTTTTTTATATATATTTATAATATTCTTGATTTATTAATATATATAATTTAGGCTTTATTAATATATTTTCTAAATTCAAATATAGAAAATCTATCAATTTATTTTTTATTTTGAAAACACGATCGGATCGGGGTGGGGAGTATATTTTTTTATTGAATTAGTAATCTAATTTTAAGATTTTAGTAGATTGGAGTAGTATTTTATTGTAGTATTTTGTTTGTTTAAACTTAAAGGATTAAAATAGATTTGAAAAAGGACTAATATTAATAACTTGAAAGATGTAAGATGTATTTTGTAAAGTTAAAACTTAAAGGATTTATTTTGAAATCACTAAAATTTATAGGACTAAAACAAATATTTCCCCTCAGAAAGTTGGACATTGAGGTTAAAAAATATGATAACAATTAGATATGATGTGAATGAGATAGAGGACAATATAATTAAATATGAGGGGAATAGTTTACCTATGGTGCCTAGGCTTCAACTTTGTTTTGGTTTCTTTGGTTATAATAATATATTTTGCCCGATAAAAAAAAAAATTAAATATGAGGGGAATAGTTTATCGAAAATGGAATAAGTAACTTTCACATACGATAAATGAAAGTCGGGTAGGGAATATCATTTTAAGGTCAAAGTAAAAAGTGATAGACTTACATTAAAAAGTAATAAATTAATATTGAAAAATGATAATTGTCTCACCTGATCTCACGACGGGACGCTCTCACACAAGTTTTTGTCCACATGATATTTTAAGAGTTAATATTAACATTAGGGTTGACAATTTCCGATACGACACGAATCTGACACGAAAATTACGGGTTAGTGTTTGACTTTATCGTGTTCGTGTCAACCTGTCAATCACGATAAAGTTAGCAGGTAACCCAATAATCCGTTAACAACCTGTTAACATGTTATTTGTCTAATACGACACGACACAATAATGACACGTATCTGATAATAACACGATAATGACACCATGGTTTTATATTTAAATAAATATTTAAATTTTTATATATTTAAATGCAATTTTAAATTTATTTATTTCTTATCGTGTTACGTCAACACGAAAAATATTATGTTGTTATTATATCGTGTTGATACATATTTTTATCGTGTCATGTTCATTTTTAAACTTATCGTGTCGTGTTCATTTTTAAACTTATCGTGTCGTAATCGTATCGACACGAAATAGAACACAATAACATGATTTACTAGATTTAATTAACATTATATACTTCTTTCGTCTAAAATTAATATAGTATTTTCTATGTATCGTATCAACTTTTTTATTTTCATAATGTTTTCTCCCCAAAAAAAATAAAAAAAAATATATATATATAACCTTATTTTATCACAATTTTTTTAATTTCGTGCTCAGATGTCAAGATAAATTAGGTACGAAGGGAGTATAATTTCTTTTCTAGAGAAGGAGTATAATTCATATGACACGTGTTTTAAATAATATTACTCAATCCATACTTAATAACTCATTTTGTATTTTTTGTGTCCATTAAATAATGACTCATACTTAAAATAGTTAAAAATAAACATTTTAAATATCTCCTTCAAACATCCTAATATTACATTGATTCGGGTGGAATTTACACGTTTTATAAGCACATGTGAAGCATATTTTTGATGTGGATTTCACTGATTTATGCATTGATTATGATTGTTTGAGCCAAAATGAGAGAAAAGTTGTGTTTTGTCGATTTTATAGGAAATATGATGGAATTTGGAGCAAAACACCAACCATACTTTACTGGATCAGGAAGATGAGTGCACCGTTGGATTCGTCTCGAAAAATGGAGTGGAATGAAAAAAGGAATCGAGTCAATCGGAGGTCGGAAGCTCGAGATACGAAGAGACGAAAAAACATGCCCGGGTAGAATTAACCCGGGCGGGTCAAAAACGACCCGGGCGGGTCAAAACCACCCGGGCAAGGGCAGATTTTGATGATGTTCGTATTTTGGCCGGGTGGCATGCCCGGGTGGGAGCCACCCGGCCGGGTGACCTCATTCTCGGGGGTTTTTGGCCATTTTCTCCATTTTTGAGGGACCAACTTGCAATTTTGGCATCCAAACCCTTCCCCAACACTATATAAGGCCTCATTCTTGAAACCCAAGACACTCTCCCCCAAATTCACACATAGTTACACATACTTGGAGGTGTTTTGGCCATTTCTCTCTCAATTCTTCATCAAATCAAGGAAGAAATGATGCAATAGCTCCCAAATTCCATTCCCTACCACATTCTAGACTAAGCTTTCTATTTATTTTCCTTTTTATTTAGTTATTTCATTTGGATTTTTTAATTTCATTATGCTAGTTAGTAGCTAAACAACTTGTGGTTCTAAGGCATTGTAGAGATTTGGATTGATGTTTATGAGTAAATTCTTGCTTTAATTGGTGTTTATTTCTTATTTGCATATTCAACTATCCATTGCAAAGCATGTTGTTAGTGGCCATAATGATTTGCTTGATTCATTGTTAATTGGGGTAGTATCGAGAGATTTATTCCATTTAATCGTATGCGAATGTGCAACCCGGTATTATTATGATCTCGAGAGAGGATTAATTATCGGAGAGGGAATCGAATGGTCTTAGGAGCTATTTTAGATGGTGTAATGTTTGTGATGTAGACATACGAGCTTATATTACATTGCGTCTTTGGATTAATTTGTATCGAGAGATCGATTAGTTCTTCTTGTGTGATCACCCTATTTGAGATAACCTTAATGGCCATTTAAACGAGATAACTCTTATAAACGGACGTCTAAATACTACAATTGCCTTGAAACCCACCTTTTCTCTTTGAGTTTACATCCATTTTACTTTCGTTTCTGTGATTTGTATGCCATTTGATCGATTTTATCTTTGCTCTTTGTTGCTTATTCGTGACACTTGGTAGGTAACTTTAGAGTAAAACATTTTATCCAAAATTTCGATCACGTCTACTTAGAATTCAACTAGCAAACTCCACTTTTATGCTTTAACCTCCCTGTGGGATCGACCTCGTGCTTATCACGCTACAATAGACGTCGTATACTTGCGGTTGTTTATTTAGTGTTGCATAACGCGTGTATCAAGTTTATGGCGCCGCTGCCGGGGAGGTTTTATAGCTCTAGAGTGTAGGCTAAGAGAGTTTTAGTTTAGACAATTTATTTGTTTTCTATTTTTGCAAAAATCTAAAAATATTTGTGTTTGTTACTTTGAGCTTATTTGTATATCTCACTCTCGTTTGCTCTTTTGATAGACATGGTTTATGATCACACGATCTAAGAGGAACCACCAAGAAGTGCTACCTTTAGATCCGGAGATTGAGGCCAATTGTCGAAGAAGGAACGCCGAAAGGAGAAGACTAGAGTTGGAAAGAATGAATCGAAGGGAAAATCCGATTGTTGAAGAGGTCGAGGAGGAAGTTGAGAATCAAGGGGTTGATGGATTTGAGGAATCGAATGGGAATGGGGGAAATCGACCACAAAGGGTACTAAGAGATCATTTCCGCCCAATTCCGAGGCCCTATGGAGGAGCGGGTCGGGAACCCGTTGATGCTCATAACTTTGAGCTCAAGCCGACCCTAATCATGATGGTTCAAAACAACCAATTTGGAGGGTTGTCAAAGGAGGATCCTAACCTCCATTTATCTCAATTCCTAGAGATAAGTGGGACGGTGAAGATAAACCGAGTTCCTCAAGATTATATTCGTCTCCAATTGTTCCCATTCTCACTCCGTGATCGTGCTAAGCAATGGTACATGTCTCTTGATCTAAGGACAATCGAAAATTGGGCCGATCTTGTAGATGCTTTTCTCATGAAATACTTTCCTCCAAGCAAGACCATCAAGATAAGAGGAGAAATTTCTTCCTTCATGCAAGACGATGATGAGTCTTTAGCCGAGGCTTGGGAGCGTTTCAAGGATCTCATACGGAGTTGTCCTCAACATGGGTTCTCAAGAGACCAATTGATTTGCTATTTCTACAACGGGATGGACCATCGAACGAGAGGGATGGTGGATGCCTCGGCCGGTGGAGGCTCTTTGCTAGGAAAAACGACGGATGAGGGCTATGTGCTCCTAGAGGAGATGGCGAAGAACGGACACCAATGGCCATCCGAGAGAAGGCAAGCCCGGAAAGTTGCTTCCATTAAGGAGTCGGATGATTTTGCTATTTTATCCAACAAGATGGACAAGTTGACTTCGATGATGGCGGCCAAGTCATTAATGGGACCTAGTGATGAACAATATGAAGAGGCCCATTATATGAACAATCAAAGAGACCGTCAATTTCGAGAAAGAGGTTGGAATGAGAGGCAAAACCCTCCTAATCCAAATCATTACCATCCCGGATTGAGGCAACATGAGAATTTCTCTTATGCCAACACAAGGAATGCCTTCATCCCACCTCCAAATTTCAATGTGAGAGATGGAGCTATTGTGGAGTCTTCATCAAAGCCATCAATGGAGGATATGTTTGGTGCTTTTATGGGGGAAACCACGAAATTCATGAGAGAGACTAGAGAGAATGCAAACATAACTCGTCAAAGATTTGATGAGCAAGGAGAAATGATCAAGAATATGGCAAACAACATGAAAGCCATAGAAAAGCAAGTGAGCCAACTCTCTAATGTCATCGGTAGTCAACACACTCAGGGGCAATTTCCTTCAAACACGGAGCTCAACCCCAAGGAGCATTGCAAAGCTATTAAGCTAAGAAGTGGGACGAGCTACGATGGGCCAAAGATGCCACAAGAGGAGGAAATGGTAATGGCACCCGAGGATGTCGACAAAGAAGATGGACAAGAGAAAGAAAGGCAAGAGGAGATAGTGAGGGAAGAAGAGAAAGTAGAGGAGAAGAAGAGTGAGGAGGCAATCCCTCCTCAAGACAAAGGCAAGAATGTGGTACCTCTCCCATACCCTCAAAGGTTGAAGAAGAAGGGCTTAGACAACAAATTTGCTAAGTTTGTGGAGATGTTCAAAAAGATCCACATCAACATCCCCTTTGCCGAAGCTCTAGAACAAATGCCCCATTACTCCAAGTTCTTGAAAGAAATTATGTCCAACAAGAGGAAGATGGTGGAGTATGAAACGGTGCATTTGACCGAGGAATGTAGCTCGATCATTCAAGCAAAGCTACCTCAAAAGCTTAGAGATCCCGGATCCTTCACTTTGCCATGTGTTATTGGAGATTGAGGTACATTTAGAGCTTTGTGTGATTTGGGAGCAAGCATTAATCTCATGCCCTTGTCCATATTCAAGTCAGTTGGTTTGGGAAAGCTTACACAAACCACAATGAGCCTTATATTGGCGGATAGATCCGTGACATACCCTTTGGGTATAGTGGAAGATGTGTTGGTTAAGGTTGATAAGTTTATATTCCCGGTGGACTTTGTAGTGTTGGATATGGAGGAAGATAAGTATGTGCCATTGATTTTGGGAAGGCCGTTCTTGGCAACCGGTGGGGCAAAAATTGATGTAAAGAAAGGAGTGCTAAAACTTCAAGTGAACGATGAGAAAGTCACGTTCAACATTTATAGAGCCATCAAAGTCCGAAATGATGAAGATGGAGAGTATGGGTACTCTAGAGGAGATCACTATCCAAAGCCAATGAAAGAGAAGGTGGAAGAAGATTTCAAGGTCAACTTTGTGAAAAAAGACCCCCAAAGGGAAGAGAATGAGTTGAAAATTGGCAAGAAGGCCAAGTTTGGGGGAGTTTTTGAAGAAAACTCCCCCAAATCAAGAAAAGTTACTTATACGAACTTGGGGATGAATGAGACATCAACCTCATATGACATGATTGAAGAGCCGGATGGAGTGGCTTTTGGATGCTTTAATGATTTCAAGAAGGTTGCATGGGCCAAGAAGGTCAAAAACAAGAAGGGTGACAAGGGGGTGACTTGATATTCCCCTCAAGGAGAACCGTCCGGCATAGGACGTTAAAAATAGCGCTTCTTGGGAGGCAACCCAAGGTTTTATTGCTTTCTTATTTTTATTGCTTTGATAGTGTTGATAGCTTGGTTTATTTTGTAGGTATGGATGAAGAGTACTATAGACACCTTGTTTTGGAAAATGAAGAAGGAGCAAGGCCAACTTTGGAGAAAGAAAGCAAGTGATGCAATGGTGATCTTTGAAGAGCATTGGATGTGCAAGGAGGGAGGTAACAACTTGTAGCCCCAAACTTAGAATTTTTACATAGTAAAATTCTAAGTTTGGGGGAGTTATTTTTCTTTTATTTTTCTACTAGTTGTTACCCTTGCACCGTTTTGTCATTTCGTTTGTGCACATTTTGCACCGGCGCACATTTGACTTTCACATGATTATATTGATTAAGTTGGTTTTGATCATATGTTGGGTAGTGGACATTTGGTGAAATGTGAGCATGAATAATCATTGGAATCCATTTGTGAGTAGTTGTGGTGATATCTATTTGCTTTGAATGTATGCATGATTGGTGTTGGAGAATAGTATCATGTTGTGTTCATATTTGTGATCTTTGATAGCATGAATGCATGATGTGTTGTTGTTTGGGAACATTTGATGAATGTGAGAGTCCTATTGAATAAACCGGTGAGAATTGAGCCTTGAATCGAGCATGTAATCCGGTTTAGTTCATTTGAGAGTGGACTATGTTATTGCTAGTGATCCTAGAACTTGCCCAAATTCTTGTTTGAAAGCATGATTGTGTGAGATGATGTGATGTGATATAGGCCATCTTGTTCTAAAAAGAGTCATTTAGCCAAAATTTCCCAAAACCGAAGTAATTTTCCGTAGTTAGCCCATTGAGCTTAATTCCTCATTTTCTTGGCAAACTACAATGTTAACCACTTAGCCTTTTTGAGCCTTTTGATTCCTATATCTAGTGGGGGATAAAAGACAAAGTGGAAAGCATGTGCATTGAATGAATATCTTTGGTGAAAGGAGAAAGTGGAAAAGTTGAAAGAAAAAGAGAAAGATGAAAAGAAAATCAAGGAAAAGAAAAGAGGGACAAAGAGCCCCAAAAGCTTGAAAAAAAAAAAAAAGTGTTCAATGGTTTTGTGGTGTAGAATGTGCTTAAAAGAGAACAAATAAATTGTGGAAGTTAGAGTTTTTGAGTTGCAATCCGCGAAATTGTAACTTTATCTTGAGAAGTTTTTGAGATGTATCTATGCGTCTTTATCTCTCGCTTTCCACTAGTTTATGAGTTACTTCATCCAAATTTACCCCACCTTGACCAAAGAGCCAATGTTACATCCTTGATTAAGTCCTATTGATCACATTGTTGAGCATTTGAGTGTGGTGAAAAGTAGAAGTTGGGCAAGCATATGGTGATTGCATAGCATAACTTGGTTGATGAGTGCATTAATATCCTCAATTTGTTTGTGTGTTTGAGAGAAACACTATATCATGTGAGTAGAGGACTTGAGCATTTGGATTGTGTTTCCCATTCACAATGTGTTGTGTACTTGTGCATTCTTTGATCTATGAATGTGGATTGCAATAGTGAGCCTATAACCTTCATTGAGAAATGCACTTTGAGAAAGAGATATCATTACATCCTACTTTGCATGTGTGAATTACATTGAATATTCCATTGTGATCATTCCACCCTCATTGCTTTGAGTGCTTAGTTGTTTGAGGACAAACAACATTTTAAGTTTGGGGGGGTTTGATTTGGGTGGAATTTACACGTTTTATAAGCACATGTGAAGCATATTTTTGATGTGGATTTCATTGATTTATGCATTGATTATGATTGTTTGAGCCAAAATGAGAGAAAGGTTGTGTTTTGTCGATTTTATAGGAAATATGATGGAATTTGGAGCAAAACACCAACCATACTTTACTGGATCAGGAAGAGGAGTGCACCGTTGGATTCGTCTCGAAAAATGGAGTGGAATGAAAAAAAGAATCGAGTCAATTGGAGGTCGGAAGCTCGAGATACGAAGAGACGAAAAAACATGCCCGGGTAGAATCAACCCGGGCGGGTCAAAAACGACCCGGGCGGGTCAAAACCACCCGGGCAAGGGCAGATTTTGATGATGTTCGTATTTTGGCCGGGTGGCATGCCCGGGTGGGAGCCACCCGGCCGGGTGACCTCATTCTCGGGGGTTTTTGGCCATTTTCTCCATTTTTGAGGGACCAACTTGCAATTTTGGCATCCAAACCCTTCCCCAACACTATATAAGGCCTCATTCTTGAAACCCAAGACACTCTCCCCCAAATTCACACATAGTTACACATACTTGGAGGTGTTTTGGCCATTTCTCTCTCAATTCTTCATCAAATCAAGGAAGAAAGGATGCAATAGCTCCCAAATTCCATTCCCTACCACATTCTAGACTAAGCTTTCTATTTATTTTCCTTTTTATTTAGTTATTTCATTTGAATTTTTTAATTTCATTATGCTAGTTAGTAGCTAAACAACTTGTGGTTCTAAGGCATTGTAGAGATTTGGATTGATGTTTATGAGTAAATTCTTGCTTTAATTGGTGTTTATTTCTTATTTGCATATTCAACTATCCATTGCAAAGCATGTTGTTAGTGGCCATAATGATTTGCTTGATTCATTGTTAATTGGGGTAGTATCGAGAGATTTATTCCATTTAATCGTATGCGAATGTGCAGCCCGGTATTATTATGATCTCGAGAGAGGATTAATTATCGGAGAGGGAATCGAATGGTCTTAGGAGCTATTTTAGATGGTGTAATGTTTGTGATGTAGACATACGAGCTTATATTACATTGCGTCTTTGGATTAATTTGTATCGAGAGATCGATTAGTTCTTCTTGTGTGATCACCCTATTTGAGATAACCTTAATGGCCATTTAAACGAGATAACTCTTATAAACGGACGTCTAAATACTACAATTGCCTTGAAACCCACCTTTTCTCTTTGAGTTTACATCCATTTTACTTTCGTTTTTGTGATTTGTATGCCATTTGATCGATTTTATCTTTGCTCTTTGTTGCTTATTCGTGACACTTGGTAGGTAACTTTAGAGTAAAACATTTTATCCAAAATTTCGATCACGTCTACTTAGAATTCAACTAGCAAACTCCACTTTTATGCTTTAACCTCCCTGTGGGATCGACCTCGTGCTTATATATTTTTCGACATTAATTTTACAAGTTTTATTTACTTTAGAAACTCTTTGCAATTTTTTGTTTTTGTTAAATTAGGGGTTTTGTATTTATTTCTCGAAAGTTTTATAGATAAAATATTTGAAAAATATATACTAGGCGGCCATTTGCCTGACTATCTATTTTTGATATTTTTGACTTCTGCAACCTTATATGCTAATATTACTGAGAGCGAGAACAACTCGAGCTCAATTTAATGAAAATCAAGTCGATTTCAAAAAAAAAATTCTAATCGAGCATGAGTAACTTGTGAGTGGACTCAACTCACTCACACCTTTTTTGTCCACTTGTTTGAAAATACAATGATCAAGACAAAATGTTGCATCACAAAAACAGAGCTACATCAACCTTGTTTGCAATTTTGTTCTTTCCTTCTTTTTCCCCTTTCTCTTCCTTATTGTTATATTTTCTCTGGTACAGTCCATTGTAAACAAAAGCAGCTTAATATCGAGGTATGAACAATCCCCTGAAGAAAACGCATAAAGTATTCTTCTAAAAGAACCTAAACAACAAGCAACTTAGGGAAGATAACCTATAATATTGACATTATTCCACATTTTTGAGAAGCAACTCACATGGTGATATGCATACGTTCAGTAAAGGGTAGAGACAAATCGTTAAATTTCATACGATATCTCAAATATCATCAACTTAAGAGTGGTGAAATACAAACACATATCAAGTACACACACATCATTTTAGACAGTTGATTCAATCTTTCAGAGTTACAGTTTGTCTTATAAACTCATCACCCGGCATGCAGCAAAAAGCTAGTACCCAGTTATGATCAATATTTTTTTAGAATGACCCTTGCAGTTGGGGAGGATCTTGGCATGGACAGCAACCCATCTGCTACTTCTGCATGGTACTTCCTCTTAACCCAAATCACCAACTTTTCTAACACGCAAGCATCCTTTAACATAAACTCTATGAACTCTAATGTTGAGGTTTTATGCCTAAGCAAAGTGATATCAACTGTCTTCAGTTGCAGCATAAACGACTTTGAGAGCTTTCTTTCAAACTTCAGATATTTGCTCGGATCAAAGAGCTCTGTTTGAAACGCCGCGTATTTACTAGCATCAAACTCGTGCTTTGTATCCCAAGTTTGGTCTTTGATGACCAGCATCTTTAGATTAGGGAAAAACTCAACATTTGGTAAAGATGAAAGTACACCAAGCACCTGTAACATAATTTTCATTACAAAAGTCCAACGGCATAATAAAAGGTGATAACACTGCTGAAATTAATTATCGTATAGTGAATTTTCAATTAATTAGTTCTCTAAATTAATTACAGTAATTAATAATAAGGTAAAGCAAATATTGAGATTTGAGAAGAGCCCAAACCTGAACACACCAATATGATAATGTGGCCTTATGAACATGTTGGAAACTTGAAAATATTTGCTTCAATGTTTCTTCAACCAATTCATTCCCATGGGGGTAATTATATGTACCATTAAACCCAAGAGTGACATCAGTTACGGATGAGACATTTGTAAACAGACACTTGGAATACAAAACTCCTGAAACTGCTAATATTTCAAGATTTGGACAACAGATTCTCAGCACTCTATCCATTGAAAGATTATAATACTCATTCATCAAATACTTTTCGATCTTGAGTTTTTTTAAACGTGTAGAGCAGATATTCAAGTTCTCATTGCTTTCCACAAAGCACAACTCTAAGACTTCCAATTGAGGACTGCCCAACATAATAAGGTTTATCACACTTTCACTGAAGCACCTATAACCCTCGATTTTTAAACTCTTGAGCTGGTTCCAGGAGGGTGATACATGGATTCGAAGATTACAACCCACAAGTGATAATTCTCTTATTGACGAACACGAGTTCAGGCACAGGGGAGCCCAGTTTACATATTGGTCCCAGTAATCAGGGATCAAGTATTCATCCTTCAACAATTCATCAACCATTAGATGTATATTCAACTCTTGTATTTTATTTTCCACCGCGAAACGAACCCACACATCAATATCATCAGCTAATGGAAAATGAGGTTCCCATTCGAAATGAATGTTGAATTTCAGATTCCCAACCCCTCTCCAGAATAACAGAGCCCGATTAACAAAAGTACGGATCTTCTCTGCCTTTTTCCCATAATATTCACCTAATTCGCAGATATTAAGGCACGGAACGGTGGTCCACACATCTTTCCAACGTTTGGAGAGTATGGTTGTTGCAACAACATCTCTAATTGGCAAGAACGAGAGAATGAGATGAATTAGCGAGTTGGGTAACTCACTAATTCGATCACTCCTCCTTTTTTTGCTTACTGATTGTTCCATCCAGGAATCGAATCTGAATAATAATAATAGTTTTGGAGGATCAACACATCAGATTATGAAAATTAACCGATCGAAGGTGATACAATCTATTGAGAGAAGAAATAACCAACAGCATCAACACTTCATTCATCAGTCGAAAACCCTAGTTAGATTCATCAAATTATAAAAAATTAAACGCCAATTTCGAAGATGATGAATTCTACCAGGACAGTAATAACTAGTAGGAAGAAATTACCAGGAAATTATCAACCCTTTATTCAGTCGAAAGCCCTAGTTCGACTCCCTTAGGCTAGCCGGGGCGCCTTTTCAATTTCTGGGATTCGGGGAATAAGAAATAAGAATAGTATGTGTTGTTTTGGAATGAGAAATTGAGATTTGAGATTTTGAAAATTCCATTCTAGTTTGAAGTATCAGAAAAACTTATAAAACTTATAGGAGTATGTAATATGACATGCATTTCACTCATTCACACACATGTTCTTTATAAATACACCCACAAGTTTAATTCACACACATTTTTTATAAATACACCCACAAGCTTAATTTATACACACATTTTTTATAAATACACCCACAAGCTTAATTCACACACACATTTTTTACAAATGCACCCACTAACAGAAATTGAACATGGTCATCTTCTCCGAGCAGTTTTCGGTCACCTCAGGCCGCAGTCGGACGCTGCAATTTACGATGACCTTAATCCTTAAATATTTTATATTTCTTTAAATATTCTTTAATACTAATTATTATGGGTCAATGTTATTTTGTATTACGTGCAATAATATATCTTACTACATGCAATAATATATGTTACTATATATTATAATGTGGGTTACTTAATCAATAAAAAAAATATAAAAATATAAAAGAATCAGTATTACTATATAAAATTGTGTTATTACTACATGTAATAATTTGTTTTACTACATAAAAAATTATATGTTACTACATACTACAGTTTGAATTACTACATTGAATAGACGTTTGTTACTATATTTACTTTATCAAATGATCTAATATTTTTTTTGCATCATTCTACAATAAAACATTTTGTATTACAACATGATCATTGTGTTTACTACATTCGATAATATATGTTACTACGTATTATAATGTGAGTTACTACATCAATAAAAACACTAGAAAAAACATGTTACTAAATAAAATGATTTGTATTATTATATAAATAGTTTGTGTTATTACTACATAAAATAATGTGTATTACTACATATTACAATTTGAATTACTACATTTAATATCCCGCGTTCGACAATAAAATAGAAGATAAAAAAATCACAGAAACGAGTAAAATAAACGGATTAAAAATTTCAAATTAAGCTGCCAGTGGGTGTATTTATAAAAAAATGTGTGTGTGAATTAAGTTTGTTGGTGTATTTATAAAAAATGTGTGTGTGAATTAAGTGTGTGGGTGTATTTATAAAGAACATGTGTATGAATAACTGAAATGCATATATGCAATATTTCATACAAGACTAGCCCTTTAAGTATTACTCCCTCATTTCTGTGATTTCTTTCAAACGATGTGAGGTGGCACACAGATATAGTGGGGATTTTAAAATAAAAAAATGAGTTGACTTTTATGTACATGGAGAAAAAGTAATGACATTTGTGTAAAATTGATCATATTTTGAGGGTGAAATTTATAAAGGGTTTTCATTTTAACGATGTGAAAGTTATTGTGAAACGTTCCAAAAAGAAAAGTGTGAAAGTAATTGTAGGACCAACGAATACTATAAAACTTATAAAAGTCGACATTATAAATAACTACAAACCCTATAAATATCTATAAAATCTATATAAACACATATAATCATATATTTTAAAATTAAAATCTTAAAAAAAAATACAAAACATACCAATTATAAACACATATAATCATATATTTTAAAATTAAAATCTTAAAAAAAAAATACAAAACATACCAATGATTAGAACTTCAAAATCCACCGAATTTTAAAATTTGAAGATTTCAAAATCACAAAACAAACAGCATTCCCTAAAGTGTCACACTCACATGTGAGATGATTGTACTTTAAAATAAAAACGATACACTTATAAAAAGAAATAATATGGAGCCCATGACTATGTAGCCAAAAACAAAGTGACATACTTATCTGCAATATTTCACGTGAGCCAAATACTTGTATGCACTCACATCTACGGTGCATACTTCAATTTTAATTTTAATTTTAATTCATCAATTAATTCATTCTATTCCTTCTACCAAATTCTTCCGCACCCCCTAATTTCAATTTATATTTTATCTGCATTCGTTCATTTAATGAGTTCACCCCCAAATTATTTTTTACTATTATTATTTGCACTCACTCATTTAATGAGTTCACCTCCAAATCATTTTTTACCACGATTATCTACACCCATTTATTTATGAGTTCAACCCCAAATTATTGTTTTACCACGATTATTTGCACCCGCTCATTTTATGAGTTCACCCCAAACTATTTTTAAAAAAATAATCACATTTAAAAAACTATATTATCATTTTATTAATTTACACAAAATATAATAAAATAAACTCTAATTTATATATTTACAATATGCAACCGAGTCATTGTCGAGTTACCGTCGATTCACCACCAACTCACCCATATTTAAAAAAAATCGTAAAAATATAATTATTAAAAAACTATCGAAATTAGCCACAAATCTCGATTTTTTCTTTTTAAAAATCGTAAAAATATAATTATTAAAAAACTATCGAAATTAGTCACAAATCTCGATTTTTTTCTTTTTAATTTTTCTTCCCCCTTCTATTTTCCTTTATTTCTTCCCATTTTCAGTTTATTTTTCAATTTTTTTATTTATTCATTTTTTTCCTTTTACTATTTTTATTTTATTTTGTTGTCTTTCTTTTTCATTTTTTTCATGTGTATTTTTTAAATTTTAATACAAAATATTATTATAGGTATGATTTTATTATAGTCGATCGGCGGTGCACCTCAATTTCAATTTTAATTTGATGAGTAAAGGACATGCCGGAAATCTATGTCGTTCGGCGGTTGACCCTGCCACCACCATGCCCGACCACCCCCTCGACGGCGACGGCGGCGGTTCCGTCCCGGCCATTGAAGCCCGAGACCCCTCCTCGAATCGCAATGGTGATTCTTCACTTCCATGACAATTGACATCATCTTCCATCTCGGCCACGATCCATGGCAGCAGAAAACCTCTACTCATTTCGACCACCGACGCGACTGCTTCCATCAATCTCCCTTGTGTTCGCGATCCAGGATCTTCTCCGGCATCAATGGCGCTCGCTTACAACACTCAGATCGACGCCACCTCACTCTCATCGTTCATCTCTGTCCAAATCGAAGCTACATCGCTTCGTCTTCTTCACCCTGCTCCTGCACAGCCTCTTCCTCCGGCTGACGGCGACCCGACTGAGGGCTGTGAGTATGTTGCTAATGGATCTCTGATCGGCCGACACTCGGAGCCGGTGACCTTGCCGATGAAATCTCAGGAGGCGACTGCTGACCTAGGGTGCCTTCCTATTGGGCTAAGGTTCCGTTCAATTGAGCTTGGTAATGTGCACCCCCTAGTTATTTATTGTGGTATTACTATTAATACACTATTGAATTAATATTAATGATTATTGATTACAGTATTATTGATTATTAATTGTGGTATTATTGGTTATTGTTTGTGGTATTACTGATTATGTGGAATTATTTATTATTGCTTAAGGCATTACTGATTATTATTATTGTTTATGGTATTACATATTATTGTTTATGGTATTACTGATAATTATGTTTTGTATTACTGAATATAATTAGATTTGTGGAATTATTTGTTATTGTGTAAGATATTACTGATCAATGTTCATGGTATTACTAATTATTTGTTATTGTAAAGATATTACTAATTATTGTTAATGATATTACTGATTACTGTTTATGGTATTAATGGTTATTACTTATTGTATTACTGACTATAATAAAATAATACATATAATATTATTTTGTATTAAAATTTTAAAAAATACTAATGAAAAAAAAAAAACAGGAAAAAAATGAAGAAATAAAAAGTATGGAATAAAAACTGAAAAATGAGAAGAAAAAAAATCGAGATCTGTGCCCAATTTCGATAGTTTTTTTTAATTATGTTTTTACGATTTTTTTTCTAAAAATATGGGTGATTTAGTGGTGAATCCACGGTAACTCGGCAATGACTCGACTGCAAGATTGTAAATGTATAAATTAGGGTTGATTTATTATTATATTTTGTGTAAATTAATAAAAAGATAATATAATATTTTGAATGTAATTATTTTTAAAAAAAATATTTGCGGGTGAACTCATAAAGTGAGCGGGTAAAGATAATTGTGGTAAAAAAATAATTTGGGGGTGAACTCATAAAATGAGCGAGATAACCGTTGTAAAAAAGAAATGATTTGGAGGTGAACTCATAAAATGAGCAGGTGTAGATAACTGTAGTATAAATATGATTTGGGGGTGAACTCATAAAATGAGTGGGTGCAAATAACTGTAGTAAAAAAATAATTTGGGGGTGAACTCATAAAATGAGCGGGTGTAGATAACTAATGAGCAGGTGCAGACAACTGTAGTAAAAAAATGAAATGGGGTGAATTCATAAAATGAGCGAGTGCAGAAAACTGTAGTAAAAATATAATTTGGGGGTGAACTCATTAAATTAGAAGTGCAGGTAAAATATAAATAAAAAATTAAAATTAAAATTAGGGGGTATGATGCATACGAGTGTACGCAAGTGTTACCCTTCACGTGAAATATTATTATATTTAAGGAAGAGTCTAAAATTCGCGAATCTGTAGCGGGTTTGACCGGTCAAACGGATATTTCAAAAAAATCGCGCGTAGAAGGCTAACAAGATAATGGGTTTCAGGTATGTGTTACTATAAAAGTAATTATATGTTACTGCAAGGAAAAATATGTGTTACTCTAAGTACAAATAACATATAAATTGACTTTTCACAGAAAATATTAATATAATTAATTTAAGGAAGGATAAAATAGAAATTTTTGTTCTTAATCCATGTTAATATAAATTCAATTATATGTTATAGTACGGGCAAATATGTGTTACTTGAATAATACATGTTTGACCTTAAAGTAACACAGAAAAATGTGTTACTATATAAACACATGTGTTACTTTATAAATAAAAGGTCATTATTTAGAGAGAATGAGACACCCACGTTAAAAAGACAAAGAACAATAATTGAAAACACGAAAAATACAACCATGTTGAATAGTTTATCGATCGCTACAATTACAAAAACAACAATTAATTGGAATAAATTTATTGTTGATTTTTTCTCATTAATTCATTCAAAAAACAAAAATAATAATTTATCCACTTGTATCGTGATTAGCAGATCAGAAATTTGAACAATTTCTGATTTTTTTTATTTATTTATTGAAGTCTGCATATTTTACGCAGTGCGCAAAAGATAAGGTATCTCAAAGAAGAAGGAGACCGACAAAAAGAAGAAGGCAGAGCAGAGAAAAGAAAGGAGAGAGACCGGCGACGCAGAAGACATTGTAGAGAAGAAGACCGGATACGGGATAAGAATATAAGAATATGTCATATTGCACGGTAGCTATTATGAAATATTGTATACTAGTGCAAAACCCGCTCATCACGCGGGACATAAAAAAAATATTATGTAGTAGAAGAAGAAAATTAACGAATGATAAAAAGAAAAAATTAAAAAATATATATATATTAGAGATAAAATTATAATTATTTAGAAAATTTAAACTGATGAAGAAGAAGAGAAAATAACTATAATTTTTTTAAAAAAAAATCAAAATTATAGAATTAAAGAAATTTTAAGAATAAATTTTTTAGAGAGAAAATATAAAATAGAATTGTTTGAGAAGGATGATTTAAAGAAAAAAAATTAAAATAAAATATAAAATTACAAATGTAAATGGATAAAGAGGAGAGAAAAGAGAAGTTGAGAAAATTGAGGAAAGAGAAAAAAACAATTAAAAAAAAAATCAAAATTACAGAATTTAAGAGAACGGGTTAACCAGAAGAGATTTAGAATTAGTATATAAGGGAGATAAGTTTTTGGCAAAAACAAAAAATCCCAAAAAAATCCAAACGGTTCATTTACATGTAAAAAAAAAGGTTAATTATAAGTAAATACACAACATTTAGTCTCAATATCAATTTAATCATGAACTTTACAATTATGATAAAAAAAACCACAACCTTTCATCGTGTTGCAATTAGATACAATTTTTTTTTTCTTTGGTCAACAATTGATGATGTGGCTTGCCGGAGCTTGCCACGTCAAATTACACACATTTTTTTTTTAACATCAGATTACACTTTATAAAAATAAAAATAAATTTTTTATTGATGACGTGACTTGCCAGAGTTTTATTTTTTATGTTAAAAAAAAAAGAATATATGTAATCTGACGTGGCAAGCTCCGACAAGCCACGTCATCAATTGTTGGCCGGAGAAAAAAATGTGTATTTAATTGCAACACGATAAAGATTGGAGTTTTTTTTTTACAATCGTAAATATCATGATTAAATTGATACTAAAACTAAAGATGATGTATTTATTTAAAATTAACCCTAAAAAAAATCCAAATCACCCAAAATCCAAATCCATACACCACCAAGAATGAAATTATTCACACAAAATTATGAATTGACAACTTCTTTGAGATTTATTGAAGAACACTGTCTTCTCAAAATCTACGTGAAATCACATTCCACAACAAATAACCATGTAGAGGAGTATAATAAGGTACTCAAAATTGCATTTCAAAGGAATGTTAATTCATTGATTAATAATCGATCAAGCCAAAAACTCAAATGTTTTTGGGACTTTTTACGCGTAGATGAGAAAATTGAATTTTTTGGACTTTTTAGTTTTTAGGCGATGATTAGAAGCGTGAGTGTTGATTTTGATTTTTTTTGAGTTTGAGAAATGGTTAAAAAGCTCGAGTTTTTGTTTTATTTATAAAGTGTTATTCAATTTATAATATGATGTAGAAAATAAAAAAAATATGTGTAAACTAACGTGGCTTGATTGGAGAAAAAAATGTACAATTGATGAAAGATTGATTTTTTTTTTTATAATTAATAAATTGATCATTAGACTAAATTTGGTATATTTATTTAAAATTAATCCAAAACAAAAAGTACTTAGTTTGGACACTTTGACATAAAAATTAATTTTATCCCCCTAGTACAAACCATAAATTACCTAGTACAAACCATAAATTACTACTCCCTCCGTCCCATACTTGAATGCACAAATGAATTGGGCACGAGTTTTAATGAATGAATTGTTTATTAGTATTGTGTAAGATACAGTGAGGGTAGTAAAGACTTTTCAACTTTATAAATAGTAATAAAGTTACTTTTTAGTGTAATAAAGTAGTGACATTTGTTGTAATATTGTGATGTTTTAGGGGGAGTGTTTAAAAGTGTTTTTGCTATTTTAGGTAATATGCCTTCAAGTATGAGACGCTCAAAATGGTAAAATGTGCATTCAAGTATGGGACGCCCAAAATGGTAAAATGTGCATTTAAGTATGGGACGGAGGGAGTATATAATAGTCTAAGCAAATCCAAGAGTCCTAACATTTTTTTGACTCGACTCACTTATACTTTTTTTGTCCACATGTTTGAAAATACAATGGCTAAGACAAAAACAGAGCTACATCAATCAACCTTGTTTGCCATTTTGTTCTTTCTTTTCCAACTTTCACTTTCTTATTGTTATATTTTCCATTGAACAAAAGCAGCTTAATTAATATCAAGATATGACCAATCCTCGGAGGAAAACGCATAAAACATTCTTCTAAAAGAAGCTACAAGGAAACAAAACTACTTCCAAGCATAAAGAAATTATAGAATCAGCAAAAAGCTACTAGTGACTTTGACAGAAGAAGAAGATGGATTTTACATGGATGTGATTGGAATGATCAAATTTTTTTTAGAATGACCCTTGCAGTTGGGGAGGATCTTGGCATGTACAGCAACCTCTCTGCGACTTGTGCATAGTACTTCTTCCTCTTAACCCAAATCACCAACTCTTGTAACATGCAAGCATCCTTTAACAAAAACTCTATGAACCGAAATGTCGAGGTTTTACGCCCCCTAACCAAAGTGATATCAACTGTCTTCAGTCGCAGCATAAACGACTTTGAGAGCTTTCTTTCAAACTCGAGATATTTGCTTGCATCAAAGAGCTTTGTTTCAAACTTCTGGTACTTAGGTTTACCAGCATCAAACTCGTACTCTGTATCCCGAGTCTGGTCTTTGATGAGTAGCGTCTTTAGATTAGGAAAAAACTCTACATTTGGAAGAGATGAAGAAAGCACACAAAGCACCTGTTGTAACATACATATAGAGTGTTTTCATTTATTTCAAACAAAATAAAAGAGAGAAGAAGAAGAAGAAGAAGCCAAACAAACCTGAACACACCAATATGATAATGTGGCCTTATGAACATGTTGGAAAGTTGAAAAGACTTGCTTCAATGTTTCTTCAACCAATTCATTCCCATGGGGGTAATCATACGTACCATTAAGCCCAAGAGTGACATCAGTTACAGATGAGACATTTGTAAACAGACACTTGGAATACAAAACTCCTGAAACTGCTAATATTTCAAGATTCGGACAGCAGATTCTCAGCCATTTATCCTTTGAAGGTGCAATATCAACCTCATTCAATATATACTTTTCGATCTTGAGTTTTTTTAAACGTGTAGAGCAGACATTCAAGTTGTCATTGCTTTCGACAAAGCGCAACTCAAAGACTTCCAACTGGGGGCTGCCCAGCATAATAAGGTTTACGACAGTTTCAGTGAAGCACCAATAACCATCTATTTTTAAAGTCTTGAGCTGGTTCCAGGAGGGCGATACAGGGATTCGAAGGTTACAGCGGACAAGTGATAATTCTGTTATGGACGAACACGAGTTGAGGCACAGGGGAGCACAATATACACATTCATCACGGAGTTGAGGGATCAATAGCTTCTCCAACTTCAGCGCAATCATTATATGTATATCCAGCTTTTGTACATTATTTTGGAGGGCGAAACGAACCCACGCATCAACATCACGAGATAATGGAAAATTAAAAAATTCCCATTCAAAATCAAGTTTGAATTTCAGAAGATTCCCAAGTCCTCTCCAGAGTAAAAGAGCCTGATTAACAAAATTACGGCTCTTCTTTGAACCATCCATATAATATTTACTTAATTGGCAGACATTAAGGCAGGGCACGGTGGTCCACAGATTTCTCCAAGTTTTGGAGAGTATGGTTGTGGCAACAGCATCTCTAATTGGCAAGAATGAGAGAATGTCATGAATTACCGACTCGGGCAACTCACTAATTCGATCCCTCTCCCTCTCCATCTCCATCTCCCTCTTCCTCTTCTTGCTTACTGATCCTTCCATAGCACCAATACAATCTTTAAATCTACACAAAGTTTTAAATTATGTTATTCATATTGTTTTTTGAATATGGATATAATAATCCCGTCAAAAAAAAAATATATGGATATAATATATTCTTTATTGTAAGATTTAATAATATATGGTAAGGATATATATGGTCTTCCTCACATTTGGAAGAATAATCTTTTATCTTAGACGTGAAACTATTTCCTTTCCTAATTAAAAAGATCCATTACCTTAATTTTTTTTGAACCTTTTTATTTAAAATCACAATGCCCATATCAATCATTTTCGAAACGACCAAACTTGATTTTAGACCCTATATAATTCCCTTATTTATTATGGTTAAATTCTAAGTTTATTTAAATATGGTATGCAATAAGATTCTAGTCAAATCTATTAAGAGATATATTATGTAAATTAAATCTTATTTTTTTAATGGTAAATTCAAATCTCTAACTTTTCTCACAAGAATAATATTTTCTTTCTTTCATATAAATAGATGTCAGTGAAAAAAAAATCAATAAACAGTACTTATTTACAATAAAATAAAAATATTCTTAATATCTCTCCTGAAAGTTAAATGTATCACTATTAATACTAATAAACAATTTCTACATTAAAATTTGTACAAACAGTAAATATTTGGACGGAGTATTAATTGCTTTTTTTTTTAGTATTAACTAATACTTTAAAATTTAATTTTTTAAAAAACCTCACAACTGTTACCTACAAAAGCTTTGTTTCTATACTTGTCACCTGAGTCAACTCCTTCTAACAACACTTTACATCAATTGATTATTTTTTTAACTGAACCTTTCAAATTTGACCTAATTTAGTTATTTTTTCCATCTTAGACTTCTATTTTTTTAATCAATTAAACTTAATTTATTGTCAATGCTAGAAGAATCTCATTCTTACTCCTCAAGAATTTCTCTCTCTTCCTTCCGAGAAAGTTCTTTTTTTTCCCAAATTACAAATCCCTTTTGTAGTCCTTTATTTGAAACTTTTCCCTAAATCCTCCACCGGTTCATCTTCCGAGATATGGTCGGAATTCTTCCCTATCATTTTACCTTGTTTTTCGTTTTTTCTATTACACACTCTTTCTGTCCGATTTTGTCTTGGTAAGTGTATTATTTCCAATCATTAAGATTTGGGAAGAAATTTTCTTTTCTAACTTCTGTTATACACTCGCGTATCCATTGGGAGTGCTCAGTTGGCTATCCTTTATGTTGAGACAAGAATATGAGGGGTCTGAATGGGATTGGGCGAAAATATTTTGGGGGGTTTTTTTTCGAAAAACCTTCGTTTCTTGGTGGTTTTGTGGGATTTTTCGCCGTGATTTTGCACACATGGATTTGTAAGAAGTGTCCCTTTATATACTGGTTTGAGGGTTTCACTTCTCCCTCATCCTCACAACTTTCTTTTCTCCAAAAAAACCCTCTATTACAAGTTCTCGATAATGGCGGAATCCATCAACACCATGATGGAGAATTTCAGAATCTCAAGCAAATAAACTACTCATATCGTGGCGCAGCGAACTGAACTTGCTATTCCAAAAAACTCAGTGGCTATGAGGTTCGTCGCTTCCAGGCCCATCAACCCAAATGAGTTGAAGGAAATTCTGGGCAAAAATTGGCGGTTACGTACTCCTTTGAAGGTTGTGGGTATAGGAGAAGGTCTTTTTCTCCTTACCTTTGTTGAAACCTCCAAAGTCACGGAGATTCTGGACCGTCAGCCATGGAACCTGCACCGGTCCCTCATCGCTCTTCAGCCTTTGCATGGGGGGAAAGGCTTTCCCAACTCACTCTTTGCATGGTGCCTTTTTGGATTCAGGTCCATGGGCTTCAGCTCTATGCGATGAATAAGATTCTAGGTATGAAAATCGGAAGTATTGTGGGTAAAGTTTTGGAAGTTGATGCTAAGGAGCTAGGGGGAGGAGGCATGGGGTGAGTGCTTAAGGATTAGGGTTTTGATGGATGTCTCTAAACCACTGTGCCGTTTCTTTTACAGTACGGTGGAGGATGAGCCAGTCACGGCTGTTTTTAGATATGAAAGGCTTTCGGGTTTTTGTTTTTTGTGTGGAATGCTTGATCACTCTGAAAATGAATGCAATCTTGGCTTTGGACAGAATGATGCTTGGTTTAAACAACATCGGGTTTTTCCGGCTTGGCTCCAAGCTGATAAAAAGAAGAGCCCTTCTGTGGAGGCCCTTACTAGTTTTTTTGATTTGCTGAAACTTGGGGCGGGAGAACAGGCAGCAGCACATCACTTACTTCAGGAAGAGGTTCGTCCGGGATCCAAGGGAAAGACGATTTTGATTGAAGATGACGAGGTTGAGACTAGACTGGAGATAGGGATTCACAAGAGTCAGGTGGTTCATAATTTTGAGGATGTGATGAGTGGAAAAACTGTTCACGATAATACTCAACAGCAGAGGTCCTCTTCTGTCAAGGGACGTTTTGATCCCCGTACTGGTACGTTCTTAGCCCCTTTGTCTTTCACTGTTCCTTTTGGTTACCAACACTGTATTTCAAAGGAGCCCCTTTCGGGGGTTGATAATGGAAAAGACTACAGGGTAACTCACTATATTGGACGGGATCTTTCTTCTAGTATCTATGAGAAATTTGTGGAGATTATTTATAGAGGGGAGTCTCCTTTTGTTCCGATTTACGAAAAAGAGACTCAAGAGGGACATGCAAATGTTGAAACTGATGTTATGAGTGCTGATAATGGAATTGCTGTGGAAGCGGGATCGGCACAAAGTGGTGTTATGCCGTACAAAAAGAGAGCTTGGAAGGAGACTTCGGGAGAGATGATGGAATTTAATTTGGGGCAGTGGACGGGGCTGGTCTGAAGGGGAAATTGTGAAGGAGGCTGAAGGTTTGTTCAAAAGGGCTCGTAGCATGTGTGATCACCTTGGCACTGCAATCGGGCTAAATTAATATGTCTAAAATGTACTGTGAATGGTCATACACCAGTTGCATTTAAAACCTTGTGTTACGTCTAATTGTCTATTAATAAAAGTTTAATTTTGTCAAATTTATTGACTGATGAATAACTTTCAATTATGATAGTATACACGAATATTAAATGCATTATTTATTAATAAAAACAACATATATTCAATTTTTATGGGGCCATGTCCATACAGAGCGCAAAACTCTGACTTAAACGGGATCCCCGCAAGTGGGCGGTGGGATTGGTCCCCCGGGATTAGTCGATCCAATATCGAATACCCGAGACTTCAAAAAAAAAAAAAAAACAACATATATTGAGAACAACGATATATTAAATGTTAGTTGAAAAAAATAGATTAATTTAGATGATGACATCTTAGAAAGCATATATATATATATATATAACCTTTAAAATTTATAAGAGGCAAGAAGCCCTTTTGCTTTTTAATTAAATATTTGTTACTTTTACCGTGAGTCGTCCAACAAAAGGAAACGCTTTATGCTCTTTCTAATTGTTTTTAATTAATGAAATTTCTAAGGATATGGTTGCATGTTTTGGTTGGGACAGCATCCTAAGTTTTTTTAGTACTTTCTTTTGGATATTCAAAGTTTGATGATGTTTCTATTCAACCCAAAACCAACAAAAAAGTCTTAATTTAATTTCCAAGCATGAATTTTATTTAAGAAAAGCAACACTTTTATTTTTGTAGATAGGTGAAAAATATGGTCAAATAATAAATTCAATGTATTGCAATACATCTACGCTCACCGAAACATTTTTTAATTTGTTAATGAAAATATTTTATTCCTATTTACATGGAAATATAATTTAATATAGGATAAAAGATAAGGAAAAATTTTATTTCTATTTTTATGGAAAATATACCAAATAAATAAATAATCTAAAATTACATAATATAATGATGTGGCATGCCACGTAAGCGGTGGACACAAAAAATAGTGCCCACCGGTGGGCATTATAACATTCCCGATGAAAAGTGTAGTTCTTTTTGTTATTGAGAAGGGTAGTTCTTTATTATTGAAAAGTAATTATTATTATTGAAAAATGGTAATTTTGTTATACTATAATTAGTGTGTTAAAATTTTTATTAAAAAAATGATAATAATAATAAGAGTTGATCTCATGTACATAGTGTGCACCGTGTAATGCACATGTAAACTCATATATGAAATATGGCTTATTGGGCCAAAGCCCATCAGCCCAGTCAAAAGTCAATGGCTTTTTTTAATTAAATTGGTCAACCTTGTATCCATTAAGCTATGTAACCCGCACCGATCCACTTATGGTTTTGAATTTATATCCGAATTTTTGACCTGTTTATGACCCGTTTTTTCTATTTTCCGTACGCGGGGTTTTTTTCATCCTTTCGAATTCCTTTCTCTCTGCCATTCTCAGTTTTTTTTCCAGACTTTTCTCTCTCTCTCTCTCTCTCTCTCTCTCTCTCTCTCTCTATCTCTCTTGGCGAAACAGTTTACGGCGATTTGCGATTTCTTCGTGTCGACGATTTCTTTGTCTTTGTGTTTTCTTCGAGCGGTTTCTTCGACGGTTTTGTCACGGTTTCTCTCTAAGAAGTTGGTATCATCTATTTTAAAACTCTACGGTACGTTTTGATTTGATCGTTTTGTGTTGTTCTTTTTATTTAATGGGTATTTCATTTTTTATGTAGATATCTTGTTAATTTTTGGTTGTTTATATGTTTTTCTGGTGTTGTTTACTGATTTTAGTATTTTTTTGCTTGTTTTTACGAGTTTTTGTTAATGTTAGGGTTTTCTCTTTCTCGTTTACTGATTTTATACTGTATTTTGTATGATTTTTTTAGTTATTTGTTGTTTTTATGCTTTGGGGAGTTGATTTACTGATTTTTTTGTTGATTTGTGAATATTTTTTGTTGTTTCTGTTTCTTTTTTCTTTAATTGCATGTTGTGTTTCAAGCGTGTTAATTCTATATTAGTATGTTATTTTCAGGTTTATTGATGTAGTAAATGGTGTTTGTTTATGTAGTGTTTTCATTTTTTGTTTCTAGGAACACATTTACATATATACATGTATTAGACAATATTTTTTTTAATAGGTGTTGAAATGTTGTGGTAGTATTAAGTTTTGTGTTTCTAGTAGTTTATTATAAAGTCTCTGTATATATAGTAAAATATTTTTATATATGTAGTAATACATTGTTATAAGTTCATTTTACTAGTTCCTGTTTAAGTAATTGTAATTTATTTTTACAAGTTTCTGTACATGTAGTGTTTTCATACTTATTGTTGTAGTTACACATTTGTTATACATGTATTAACAATTTTCTGTGTTTCTGTAGGTATAGTAACACATTTGTAAATGGCAGACGATCAATATAGATGCACTATGCTTCTATTGGAAGGTCCTCATGTTCGATCATCTAAAAGGGCAAGGCCAAGGCCAAGGAAGCCTAAGAAAGAAACTGCCGAGCCTAAGAAGAAAAAGGTCAAGCCTACTGAATCTGATTCTGATGTTCAGTTTGTAAAACATGTTAGGCCGTTTATTCCTCATGGTAATCCTTCTGGTCTTTTCGAAGTTATCCAAAATCTTACCCCTAAGCAAGTGCAGGATGTTAAGGACATTAGGTTTGGTGGGTTGTTGAATCTGAAGCTTACAAGAATAATTGGTCATGATATGTTGAATTGGTTGGTTAAAAACTTTAACCACAGTAGTTAGATGTTATCTCTTGGTAGATCACGTAGTGTTCTTTTAAGTCCTGATGATGTTTATGATATCTTTATGCTTCCTCGTTGTGGTGAATATGAGGTTTCAAGTTATCTGCGTTGTGATGAAAATGTTGTGTTGGATAGGCTGAAGTATGTGTATAGGGTTCGTTCGAATGATAAGGTGTCTTCACTCGCTGCGTTGATTAAATCCAATCTTGGTGATGGTGGAGATGACTTTAAACGTGCAGTCCTTTTTCGACCATCCTCCGAATACTCGTATATGCTCCAGTTTGATGAAATGTGTCGAGGATGTCAGTAAGATACCGAAGACAGATTGGTGTTCCTACATTTTTAAGAGGTTATGTGATGTTGTGAAGGCATTTAATGTTAAATCAACGTGCCACGTTCCAGGATGCCTGTCAATCCTCCAAATTTGCTATCTACACCGGCTAAAGTGGCGTGGGGTTGTTGAGCCGATGCAGATTCCTCTTATCCAACACTGGACTGATAGCAAGATGATTGAACGTTCTTTGCAGGAGGAGGATGGAAAGGTGTATGGTGATGGTGATTTAGTTGTTGATGTGTACCCTATCACTGAAAAAGGAGTTGTTAAAGCTTAGTTTGTCAATGAACAGGTAATTTAATTTATTAAATTTTTTAGTTATTTTTTTGTTAAATACTAACATTTTTTTTGTTTTATGCTGCTATTCAGAAAGGACATTCAGGAAATAAGTGTCCAGTAGATGAAGCTCATGTATATTTTCTACTTTTTAGTAATGTTTTGTTTATGTAGTAACTTACATTATTACATGTAGTAATATAATATGTTTCTTAGAGTAATACATTGTTTTGTATGTAGTAAAACATTTTTTCCTATGTTATACTCTGTTACATGTAGTTATTGTAGTTGCATAAGTTCTGTTGATGTAGTAATTCATATTATCTCATGTAGTAAAATATAATATCTGATGTAGTATCACATATTCTTTCATGTAGTAATATATATAATATATGATGTAGTAGTAATACATATTTTGTGTATAGTGTTCAGTTTGTGTAGTAATTCATACTCCCTCCGTCCCACAGGAATTTGCACACTTTCTATAAATGGATGTCCCGTACCAATTTGCACACTCCATAAAAGGAAATATCTTCATAACCCTCACCCTCATAATATACTCTTATTTACCCATATGCTATTACTTTTCCACACTCAATCTACTTTTTACTTTACTTTATTCATAAAACTTTACAAAACTACCCCTCAAAACATCACTCATTACACCTTTTCTTACACATTTCTTAAATATTTTATGCATGTAGTAACACATATTCTTCATGTAGTAGTAATTAATTTTAATTCCAGCGTTTAGTTGGTGTAGTAAGACTTATTATTGCATGTAGTATTATTTAATATTGTGTTTAGTAATAGATAGTCATCATCATCTTGTAATACAAAATGTTTTTCATTGCAGGATGATCCAAAGATGTTGCATGATTTGATGCAGGATATTTGTGAAATTTCGTCAGATTATGTGAAAAAATTGAGAAATATTAAAGATGTTGCAACTGTTGTTAACTCTAGTTCAGAGGAACTTACTGATTCTCAAAAATTTTACTATGATGAAAAGGTTTTAGCAACAATTGATGGCTCGGTTGCTAACTTTTTACGTACTAAAGAACTTGTGCTAGAGATGCCTAGTTTTGAGCTTTTTCCAGATGATCCACTTGACTGATTTGGTTTAAATAAAAATGGTGGTGAGAAAGATGATGGTGGGAAAGATGGTGGTGGAGAGGTTGTTGATAGGGAAGAAGTTTGTGAGAGAGATCTGGGTGGGAATGATGTTGTTGAGGAAGAGGCTGTTGAGACTGTTATTGGAGATGAAATTTTAAGGGAAGATGTTGTTGTTGGTGAGGCTGGTGAGGCTGTTGAGGCAGATAATAGTAAGGGAGATGAGGACATTGGGTTAGATGAAAATGAGCATGACGAGGTAGTTTCTGAGAAATCAAAGGGTAAGGATAAAGTCAGTGGTGAAGTTATTGATGAGGATGCTGAAGAGTCTGAAAGTAACGATGAATACAGTGATGGAAGTGATAGTGATGAAGATGTTTTTGAGAAAGCAGGGGGAAAGTTTGTTTTTTATCGTGACAGTCATTTTTTTTTCGACAAGAGATGTCTTTATTCAGAACAGGAGCAAAAGTTTGGGGGAAGCCCTAGCACAAAGTCCGGCGGGTCATCCCAAGTAAACGGGCTCTCAAACTCACGAGAGACTCTAGCAATAACGTGTGCATAAGTGTTAGCATCACGCTTTACAAAAGAAATCGAACAGTTATGTAAAGAACTCAACACTCTTCTACAGCTCTCCACAAAATCACCAAACGACGAATCATCCGGAGCATGTGAGGAGATCGCATCTGTAACTCGTTTAACATCTCCTTCGATAATGACGTTATCAAGTTGTAAATTACGAATCCATGTTAAAGCCTCCAAGAAGCCCATGGCTTCACCGACTTCAACATCAACACACCCTTGTATTACAGCTGAGCGAGCCGCCAAGAACTCTCCTTCTTCGTCCCTAATCACCATTCCAATGCCCGTCTCATTGCTATCAGAAAAAAAATGTTGCGTCAACGTTCAATTTCAGATTGCCCTGCGCAGGTCTGTGCGACCCATTGCATCTCCCTGGGTTCCTTCTATCAGTACGAGGGCTACGCAGCTGAGCCCATTCGAAGAGAGCCTGAGATCCCTCCTCGATGGCTCGTGCAGGGGTCGCGCACTCCCCTGACCACAACCATCTGTTACGTTGTTTCCAGATCTGCCACATGACACTAGCAAAACGACCGCTTAGTTCACTGCTTCTGCTGTGAAGATAGGTTAAAACCATTTCTCTCAACGAGTCCACCCGATGCATAACGCTCTCAACATCGGTTAACATTCGAGCCTCCCTCCAGCACTGAAGAGCGAAATCACAACAGAAAAATTGATGCCATGTCGTTTCGTCGTTCTCTCCACAGAGGACACACGACTTATCGTTCGTCACCCTTCGAGAGTGCAAGTTCACCCTATTCGGTAACACGTCCCGACATATTCGCCAAATGCAATCTTTAATTTTAGGTGGAATTTGCAATTTCCACAACGCGCCCCACTGGCCATTCGAATCCAATCTATTTCCATAAGAGATTCTTGATGCCAATTGATAACTAGATTTTACCGTGTACTGTCCTTTTGTTTCGTAATGCCAGATTAACTTATCTTCACTCAATGTCGGGGATATGAGAGTACTTAATATGCCTTGTGCATCTCGATTAGAGAAAGCGTCCTCGACCAGCGCCCTACTCCAACGTCTCACCCCTGGCACCATGAGATCAGCCACTCTCAAGTCCCCAAAGCCCTCAACCAGAGGAGATTGAATGTAGAAATTCGACTCATCAACAACCCACGGAAAGCCCCACACACAAATATCTTCTCCCGATTCAACTTTCTATCTCACTCCCTATCGTAACAGCTGTTGAGACGAGTGAATACTCGTCCAAGTGAAGCTGGGGTTGTTTCCGAGAGGTGCGTCAAGGAAACAATTGTTCGGATAATACTTGGCTGCAAGGATCTGACACACCAAGTCCCGTGGTTGTTGCATCAAGCGCCACCCGATCTTACCTAAAAGGGCCGTGTTGAACAAATGTAAGTCTCTAAATCCCCGCCCACCTACTTTTTTCCTCGTGCACATCTTTTCCCACTTCATCCACCTCATGCCTTTAGTTGCATTGGTCCCACTTCCCCACCAGAATGCATTCAACATTCGATGAAGCTCATCAATCAGCGTGGAGGGGAGCAAAAAAAATACTCATGCAGAAAAGATGGAATAGATTGAGCAGCAAATTTAATTAGCACCTCCTTACATGCCCTCGATATCTTTCGGCTCCTCCAACCTTGTAGTTTCTTCCAAAGTCTATCTTTAACATAATTAAAGATCTGCTTCTTCCCTCTCCCAATAAGGGATGGCAGTCCTAGATATCTGCCCGTATTCAGTGGATTGGCTACCCCCATAATCTCATAAATGGCAGCCCTTGTTTGTATATTAACATTTTTGCTATAGAAGGCTCCCGATTTGGTATAGTTTATTGCTTGCCCCGAGACAGCCTCATAATTGTTAAGAATTTGTTTCAACTCCCGACATTCCTCAATGGTCGCCCTATAAAAAAGCATGCAATCATATGCAAATAATAGATGTGATATCTCCGGGGCTCTCCTACAAACTTTGCTTCCGTGCAAGACACCTGTGTTGTTTGCATGCTTAATCGAAGCTGACAGTCCTTCCGCACATAAAATGAATAGGTAGGGGGAGAGGGGGTCCCCTTGACGAAGCCCTCTCCCGGGTTGAATCGGCCCCACTAAATCTCCGTTTAGATGAATCGAGTAGGAAACTGTTGTGACACACAACATAACCCAATTAATCCACCTCTCTGAGAAACCTAGATGTTGCATGATGGTTCTCAAATACGATCAGTCCACTCTATCACAAGCTTTGCTGATATCTACTTTAAACGCCACATCGCCATTGCTCCCGTTCCGTTTGTTTTTCATCATATGTAGCGTCTCAAAAGCGATAAGAACATTATCCTGAATGGCTCTGCCAGAGACGAAAGCAGATTGAGTTGTATCCACCAAGTTTGGTAAAACCATCTTCAGGCGATTGCAAAACACCTTCGATAATACTTTATAGATCACGTTACATAGGGCAATCGTCCTTAGATCCGTCATCGCTTTTGGATCCTCGCACTTAGGAATGAGTACGACGTTGGTCGAGTTTAAACCCTCCGGAAAGGCGCCCCGCTGTAACCATTCTACACACTCCTCAAACACATCATCACCCACAATGCTCCAACTCTTCTGGTAGAAGGCCGGGTTGAAGCCGTCCCGGACCCGGAGACGTATCTCCATGCATCTGATTTATTACCGCTGTGAATTCCTCCTTCTCAAGAGTCCGAATTAACATATCATTTTGCTCACGTGTGATGGCTTGATGTACTGCTCCCAGAAAACCATTGTTCTCAAGATTAATTCTGGAGGCTTCAAATAAGTTGGTAAAATAATCACCCACCAATTGGCAAAGCTCCTGTTGACCGCTCACAGTTTCACCTAAGTCATTCCTTAAATTCTCGATCTTTTTCCGGCGTTTTCGTGTCGAGGCCGACTGATGAAAAAATCGGGTGTTGAGGTCTCCCTCCTTCAACCATATAATTTTTGCTCTTTGCTTCTAAACAGTTTCCTCTTGAATGAGGAGACGGCCTAATTCCACCCGAGCCTCCATTAACTGAGTGCCTCGATACCTAGCAGACCCCTTTTGTAGCCATTCTATCTTCTTCTCCAATTCTTTTTTTCGTAACCGAAATTCCAAGTCAGATTTACGACCCCACATCTCCAAGGTTTCTGCAGTCGCCTCCAATCTCTTAATTAAGCCAAGGTCACGAAAGTTCATCCAACAAGTGTGAATGACCTGTTTAAGGTCTCCTTCGGCAAACCATCTATTTTCAAACTTGAATTTTCTAGGACGCCAAGTGTGAATAGTAGGCTGGGTGTCAAGTAAAATCGGGTTGTTATCAGATACAGGAGCCACAAGATTATGCAGCGTAGCTTCGGAGAATCTATTATGCCAAGCTGAATTACCCAAAGCTCTGTCTAGTCTTTCCTCCACTTCATTCGGCGTACCCCGACTTTTGAACCAAGTGAAGCCATGACCTAAGAGTTGAACATCTGAGAGATTACAATCTTGAACAGCTTCCCGAAATCCCCTAAGGAGGTGCTGAGGGTGGGCCACACGGCCACGTTTATCTTCCGGGCTCAAAAGATCGTTGAAGTCACCGATACACATCCAGGGCAAAGAGTTTACACCTGCTAATTGGCGGAGCAAATTCCACGACATATGTCTCCTGCTTCTTTCAGGGAACCCATAGAACCCCGTTAAATATCCAGTCATCTCCGTCACCAGAAATTAGTAAATCAATGTGATTCCTTGAGTAATTCAAAACAATGCAATTAATATTATTACGCCATAAAACGGCAAGACCACCACTTCGACCAATATAATTAATAGAAAAACAGGAATTAAAATTCAGTTTGACTCTAAGCGTTTCTAATTTGACACCACATGCTAGAGTCTCAGATAAAAAAATAACATCGACCTTACGAGTGCGAGCAATCTCGCAGATTGTGAGAACTGTAGCGCCTTGGCTAAGGCCTCTACAATTCCAGCTTAACACGATCATTATTCTAGGCAGGCCCAGGACCCGGGCCCTGCCTCTAAAAAATGGTTGTCTCCTTCACGTCCTTCACCTCCGCTATCTCCGATTATCCCATCCTCCTTCCATGCATGGCTTGAGTTGCTTCCATGCAAAGTTCTTTTCCTCTTTCTGGGATCATTAAGGGCAAGGTGGTCATTTCCTTCTTCAAAGCAAGGGTTGACTATGATATTAGTTCGATTTGAATTTCTAGCAATTAACTCCCCACGTAACTCTCCATAACCGTCCCCTTGATTCACGCCAGATTGATATCCTGTACGATGCGTTTCATTTCTTCCGCCGTTACCTCCTGAATCCACGCCGCTTTCCTCGTCACCTCCCTCCCACTTCCTAGCGCCGTCTTCTCTTAGCCATCGGTTTCCGGCGTTAGTAGAGATCTACCGATCGGGGACTTTTAGGAAAGGGCCCCAACCTTTAGGGCCAAGTTCACTCGCTGATGAGTATTGCAGATCACAAAACCTCTCAGAATGACCAATCTTACCGCAGATGAAGCAAAATATGTGGAGTTTCTCATATTGAAATTCAATTTTTGCAGCCACCCCATTTGCCAATCTGAGCTTCTTCCATCTCTTTAATGGTTGATCCACATCCAGTTCGACCTGAATCCTCATATACGGCTTCCATGCCACTCCTTTGTTCGAGTCGGCATACGTAAAAAAAATTCCAATGAAGTTTCCAAACATCGTTCCAGCCTGTTCATTAAACAACCCATGTGGGATCTTTGTAATTTGAACCCAATATGCCAATTTGTTTAGTTTCACCGTTGCTCCGTTGCTGGGTTTTCGCCCATTTGCAGGTGATGCAGGATGAGCGGATTGTTATCGAAAGTCCAAGGGCTGCCTTCCATAACTCTTTGTAAATCAACTCTGTGAAAGAATTAAATCACAAATCTGCCCTCGCCAATGTCCTTAATGTTCACCCCCTTCCCTGGCCTCCAGATTTGGGCCATTCGATTGCGCATGATGTTGAATTTGAAGGGGTTGGAAGTCACTACCCTCCCCCCTCCCCACAAGGCATAGGTTGGGGTCCCCTTGAGTGGTTGTATGACCAGCATCTTCCATAATTAGTTCTTCATCTTCCTCCAGATTGAGGTTATCCATCTGGTCTTCCATGGTAGTCATCGCCGAAAAAATCACGCTCTAAACAAGGAGAAAAAATCACCATCGTGACAGTCATTTTGGAAAAGTTTTTATGAAAATTGAGAAGGATGTTGGGTATTTGTCTGAGTTTTGTAATGCCAATGCAAAAATATTTTCTAGCATGAAGACTGGATTGTTGAACATTGGTGATTATGTTTTTCACTCCAAGGAAAACATGTAGTAAGTTTTTATTTTTTGTTCGTCCTATTTATATCTTTCTAATGTTCATGTGTTTACTAATAAGCATTATATCTTGTACTAAATAATTTGATTTCTGGACGTTGTATACACACAAGGACATTAGTATGCCAATTATAACTCCGGTGACGTATATGATTAATTCAGTATTTCATAATTGTTCTAAGAAAAGACTATCTAGATACATCTTTAGCCTTGATCACAGTGTAAGTGTATTAACAAAAAATTATGTTTTTTTAATTTTTTGTTGTTTATTTTTTATAATTAAAATTTTTGTTAATACAGAAAGCTTTGGAGCATATGATAACTTCTGCAAAAAAGAAGAAAGAATATGAAACAAAAATTATTGGTTCTTGAAAAGGTTGTCTCGAGTTAATGTCGAACAGGGATGCTATAATGACATCGGATTTGGTATTTGTTTTTTTAAAATTATTTTCATTACAGTTTTTTTTTTATATTTTAATCACACATATATATATATATTCTTTTTTTTTTTTTTGCAGGTTTTCGTCCCATTTTGTGTATTTACACATTTTACTGCTGTTGTTTTCAACTTTTCGAATGACACTTTGCAATACCTGGATAATATGATTCATGTTAAACCCGAGACATACTACAAGATGGCTAAAATATTGGTTAGTGAATTTTTTTAATGTAGTATTTCAATCCTTTTCTTGTAGTAATATCTATCTGTTTATGTTATTATGTAGTAATATATCGTGTGTGCAGGTGACATATATTTCTAAACTGTATATATGTAGTAATCTTTATTTGTACATGTATTAATCTATATCTTTACATGTAGTATTCATTACGTGTGTCTATTTTCTATTTGCAGCAAAGACTCATGTTCACCTTTCTGAAGGATTTGAATCATCCTAATGCTGACAAGGTTAAAGAATATTTCAATCTTGTGGACATTCCATTTGAATGGAAGAAAGCAGAAAGTAACAAGGATTGTGGTGTTTTTCTTACTCACCACATTTTTCATTTCAATGGGGAACTTTATTCTTCTGCTGATCTGTGCAATGTATGTTTTTCTTATCATTTTTTTTAAAATTTTTGTTTATCTTTTTTTTTTTATACATGTCGTCATGATTCTACTCGTTTTCTTCTTTTTGTGTAGGCTGATTTCAGAATTAGAATGAGGGCTGAGTTGTGTGTGAGTTTGATAACCTCAAATGCCAATGTGAAGAAAGATACAATCATAGATAAATTATATGATTTTTATCTGAAGAAGCCGCTGTTGTTAGAGGAACTTGAAAAGGCGAAGAAAATAGAGGAAGGGAAGAAAGCAGCTGAAGAAAGGAAGACAAATTTATGATCCAGCAGGAAGAAATGATGACTTTTAATCTATCTTTTTGAATGATGAACATTATTTGTGTTTTGTAATACTTATTTTGTATGATTTCTGGTATTGTTGGGGGAAATATTGAACTGATTGAATATGTTTGTAATGTGGTGGATGTTTTTATGTATTTGTATGTATGTTGTTTTTGTATTTAGTATTAATTGAATATCTTTCATATTCTTAGCAGGTCCAAATTAACACAAACCTTTTTTTTTTTTTTTTTGAAGAGTTTTGTGCAAACTCCTAAGGTATATCATCATAGAATATGATTATACTTACATAGTCATTGTTATTCTTAGGAGCTTCAAATTGACATATATTTATTTACACAGTTTTCAACAATCTTTTTGTGCAATGAAGATTGATTTAAAGAAAGAATCTATAAGGTACTTATTCATTTTTGGGTAAATAACTAATAAGGTCATTTCACTACTAGTTTTATCTAATAAAACCTACAACATATTTTCTTGTCTAATAGAGTCAAATTGAAAAATCTAAGACAATTATACCCTTTTACTAATTTGAAACAATTCGGATTTCTTAATTCAAATTAACAGGTCAACTAAATACCATAATTATAGATTCAGAGAGAATCTCGAAAAATGCGAAATTTAAGCAGTTTCCAAAAATTTAAAAATTTCCTAAAAAGTAGGTATCCTCATTAATTCGTTTCACTTGCTTGAGCTTCGAGATTTCTGCACTCTGCATTTACTTCCAGCGATTGTTTTATCCTTATCTGCATTTTCCGGCGACGAGGACGACGATTCACCGCATCAGGTATGGGATCATCTGCATGTTTGATTTTAATGGTTTACTGGTCAATAATGTTTCTGAGATATTGAAAATCAAACTCTAGTTCAAAGTATTTGTTGTAGACGATACTAGAAAAGATGGATTTCATATTGGGTAAACTGCATGTGTTGTTTCGTAGAGTTTATTTGCAAAATTTTGAGTAAAAAAGTGCATAACATTAACTTACGAAGGATGTAAACCCTAGAAAATAGATGATTTATTAAATGATTTTGGTGATAGCAACAATGAAATTCATTTTTTATGAAAAAAGAACAGAATTTGGTTGGGCTGCTGAGTTTTATAAAATAATGGGTGTTTTTTTTAGAAATATGTGTAGTATGGACTGAATATTTTGTAGTATTATTTTAGTGAAATAGTAGTATGTATTATCTAGTGCATAAAAGCATTATATGTTTTGTCTCAGTGCACTTACACATATATGTACTATTTTATATGTAAAGATGGCAAGAACCAGAAAACCAGTTGATCGATTGGGTGAAGGATCAAGCAGGGGAAGGGGGAAACAAAAGAAAATTGTTGATGAGAGCGTACGACGTGTAGAAACAAGAGGTAATTTAACAACTTACACATGTCAGTACATTAAGAACGAGATGAAGATGATATTTGGAAACAGTGATTCATAACCAATTACTATTCTTATTTATTAACAGGATCTTCCGAAAAGCGTAGGAGGGAAGAAAAGAAAGATGAAAAGCGTAAAGGTTTATGTACTATGTCACTGCTTTTGTGTTAGTGGAATATACATAAACCTTGTAATTATAGAGCAAAAGAGAGTTGGGTGGAAGTCACCTTGATAATTCTTCTTCAATGTAAGATATTACAATATAACGTAAGCTTGTTCTTCAAAAACCTAATTTATGGATTTAGGAGAAAACAATGTAAAAAAACTAAGATATTACAATATAACGCAAGCTTGTTCTTCAAAAACCTAATTTATGGATTTAGGAGAAAACAATGTAAAAAAACTAAGTAATAATTACGGTTTTTTCTTGGAATAGATGATGGTAAGAACCCTTTTACAAACTGAGTTGGAAGGTATTTAAGGTTTTCAAATGTGTGTGAGACGAAATTAGCAATCGAGTCCTTGAATTTCTTCAAAATTCGCCAAAAGTCCCAAAAAACGTAAGTTGACTCGGTCAATCGAGTGATATGACTCGGTCAATCGAGTCGAGTGGATATACAGTGACTTTTTAGGATGCAAAACCCACTCGGTTGCCAGTGTGAAGTCACTCGGCCGCCAGTGTGATTCCACTCGGCCGCCCGTTTGACTTGTGAATTCTAGAAAGTTCCTGGAAGTCCATTTCACTCGGGCGCCAGTGTGAGACCACTCGGCCGGCCGTTTGACATCTGCTCTTTGGACTTTTTCTCCTATTTTTCTTGGCTTTCCTTGCTCGTCCTCCAATCGAACTTCAATTCCCATGCACCAATGCTCGTTTTCCCTCTAAAATTGACTATTTCACCTTATTTCCTACACTTTGAACACATTTCTTGACAACAAGGTTAGTAGCACAATTTCTTGACAATAATATAGCAAAAATGAGCACAAATACGAGCAATCTCACACCCAATCAACAGACCCATAAATTTTGGATTGGGGGGCCCGATTTGCATTAGTATAAATAAAATATACCTCCGTATTCCGTGATTACTTGCATATCTTAACAAGTCCACTTTTTAAGAAATGTAATTTTTTAGTGATGTGTGAGGTCAAATAAATGGGGAGTATTTTGAGTGATTTAGTGAGATTTAAAAGGAATTTAGTAAAGTAATTTAGTGAGGTGTGAGGTCAAATAAATGAGAAGTATTTTGATTGATTTAGTGCGGTTTAAATGTGATCTAGTGAGGTAATGTGAACCCAAAATGAGTGACAATTTTAAAAATAAAATAATGTATGAGTATATTTTGGGTGATGTATTGAGGTTTAAAATACAATTTAGTAAGGTGTAGGGAAGAATGTGTTCAAAAAATGAGTGACAATTTTGAAAATAAAATAATGTAGTAAGAGTATTAATTTTGTATAGCAACACGTTAGCGACAAAATTATTTCATCGCTAACTCACATTAGCGACAAAAATATTAGAATTTTTGTTGCTAATATTTGGCTATGATATCCGATTTACGAATCATTCTCTAAACCCACTTCTGTACTCGACCAACCCGACCGCACCCACACCCGACCCGCCCCAACCGAACCAATTCAATCGTTCTCTAAACCCACTTCTACACTCGATCCGCCCCAACCCGCACCAACACTCGACCCGCCTCGCCCCACCAACCCGTACCCAACCCACACCCGCCCCTCCCCAACCGACCCCAACTCAACCCAACCCAACCCGCACCCACATACCCCCTCTCCCATTTTATTTAAATAAATATTTTATTTGGTCTTAGCGGGAATTGATCCCGGGTGGATGGGCGCCCATAGCTGGGCGCCTACCATTCGGACAGACGGCTCTTTGGTTCAGTTTTTAATATTAATTATATATGTATTCAATTGTTACTAAATTAGTTATTTTTACTCATTTAATAATTTATTTCACATTTATTAATTGATTAATTTTTAACTAGCTTGTAACAACTATATATGTATATATACATGTGTATATATATTGTAATTTTTAAAACAATTCCAATTGTAAAAAATCAATGTCCATCTTCATTCTCCCATCTTTAATTATGTCCATCTTCATTTGCATCATCATATTTATAAATATTTTTATAAACATTCATACTGATTTATAAGACATAAAATTTGGAGAATTATTAAACATTTAATTATATAAATCGATTTTCTTGATTTAATAAGCATAGTTGTCAGGAGATGGGAAATCATCCGGCGATTGCATTTAGAAAGTAGGTTCAGTAGAGCTCTGCTTGTCAGCAATTATGACTACTTCCACCTGGACCTTCACTTCAAGTCAGCAAAGCCTAGCTCGAAGTTGAATCTGCCCGAATAGCACCTGCCCAACAAGGACTTCGATGGGAAAGAGCCGTGGAAACTCAAGAACAAGGTAAGACAGAGTGGTACCAAGTTCGGAAAGAGACCCGGGAAGTTCGCTAAAGAGCGAAAGTTGAAAGCGTTGGTCCGGTCCGAGGGCGTACAAACTACTCCTCAATCCAGCGGCGAAGAGGAACCCATGGTTGAATCTCAAACTGAGAAAGCAGGCTTGGGAATGTCAAAGGGCGAAGCTGCCCAGTCGCAGTTGCTGTTCATGTGGCTGAGCGGATTGGCCGGTTTTGAACCGATTGCTCGCCAACAGACGGTTTGAACTTTGATCCTGTCCTTCCTATTTACGTAAAGCAGTTCCGCCGGGGTATTTGAATTGAATGACACCCCGCCTTTTTAGGGGCTTAGAGCGGGGATTTGAAGGAGCTGTTCGTTCGCCCCAGGTTCTAAAGAACCAGACTGCTTCACTCCAGGCCCGAAGTACTGTGCTATGCTATCCCCCCGCGTAAGGTTTTAGAGGTTGGGGCACTTCCGGTGAACCATTTTCATTATATCAAAGCAGAGTCAACTTGTCCCTACCCCTTGACTTGAAGGCCTTCGCCTTCTGCTACTTAACTCAACTCTCACTACCCGCTCTCGCGCTCGTAAAAGAAAGCGAAGTGGAAGTCAAAGAATTAGCATTTATAATTATAATAAGTTAAAAGATAATTTGAATAGTTGATTAGAATCAACCTTCTTGGTGGAAAAGCACGTCTCCTATGCCATGAATGAATTGGATTTAATATTAGCCACGAAATATAATTATCATTGTTGTTCTTATTATTAACAACAAAATAAAATAATTTGATAAAAGTGTAGCGATAAAATATTTTAATTTTGTTGCAAATATTAATTCCAAGAAATTAGCCACAAAAAATATATTTCATCGCAAAATAATAGCGACTAAATATAATTTTCATTGTTGTCCTAATTATTAACAACAAAATAAAAGAATTTGTTGCTAGTTTAGCGATGAAATATTTTTATTAATTTCATCGCAAAAAGTAATTTCAATAAATTAGCCACAAAAAATTATATTTCATCGCAAAATATTAGCGACAAAATATAATTTTCATTGTTGTTCTGATTATTAACAACAAAATGCAGCAATATGTTGCTAGTATAGCGATAAAATATTTTAATTTCATCGCAAAAATTAATTTCAATAAATTAGCCACAAAAATTTCTATTTCATTGTAAAATATTAGTGACGAAATATAATTTTCATTGTTGTTCTGATTATTAACAACAAAATGAAGCAATTTGTTGCTAATATAGCAATGAAATATATAAATTTTGTTGCAAAAATTAATTTCAAGAAATTAGCCACAAAATTTTCAATTTCAACCGCAAAATATTAACAAGAAAATATAATTGTCATTGTTGCTCTGATTATTAACAACAAAATGATGCAGTTTGTTGCTAATAAAGTGATGAAATATATAAATTTTTTTACAAAAATTAATTTCAAGAAATTAGCCACAAAAATTTCTATTTCATCGCAAAATATTAGCAACGAAATATAATTTTCATTTTTGTTCTGATTATTAACAACAAAATGAAGTAGTTTGCTGATAATATAGCGATGAAATATATAAATTTAATTTGTTGCAAAAATTAATTTCAAAAAATTAGCCACGAAAATTTCTATTTCATCGCAAAATATTAACAACGAAATATAATTTTCATAGTTTTTCTGATTATTAACAACAAAATGAAGCAAATTGTTGCTAATATAGCGATGAAATATATAAATTTTGTTGTAAAAAATAATTTCAAGAAATTAGCCACGAAAATTTCTATTTCATCGCAAAATATTAGCGACGAAATATAATTTTCATTGTTGTTTTGATTATTAACAACAAAATGAAACAATTTGTTGCTAATATAGCGATGAAATATATATATTTTGTTGCAAATATTAAATCTAACAATTTAGCAGCAAAAATTTATATTTCGTTGCTAAAAATTGATTTTAGCAATGAAATTTAGATTTGTCGCAAAATTTTCGTCGCTATTCCCCCCATTTCTTTTAGTGAATATTTAAAAGGCTTAGGAAAGGTCTTTAGCATGCCATTTCTAAGGGTTTCATGCTCAAACAAGATTATGAACATAACTTCAAGATTAAGGTCTCATTGATGCTTACCTTTGTGGTTTCTCTCTTTTGGTGAGGAATTAAGGACTCTTTGTGGTAACCCTAGCTTCTAACACCTTCTTGGCTTGATTAAGACGGAGAGAATGGCTCCCTCCTTGGTGGTGGTGGTCGATCAAGCAGCATGAAAGGGGGGAGGAAAGTGCCCCTTCGATCTTCTCCTACTCTCTCAACTCTCTATGTTTTCTCTCATTTCTCTCTCTTTAGTAACTAATAGTGTAGGCTGCGTTTTTGGGGCTAGAGGATGATATAAATAGAGAGGGAAATAGGGGAGGAGGTCAGCTATGATGTGCAAGAATAGTGAAACTTAAGGCTTGATGGGAGTTGGTAGGATTTTTCCTCACGATATGGTCTCAAAATCTTGTGGGGAAAATTATTTTTTCAGGACCGCAACTTAGGGGGGATTTGTAAAAAGAGGACCACAACTTTACGGACTGGCAAAATTAGGCTCGTAACTACTTTTTTTCGCAATTTCAGGCCAAATTAGCCCAATCAACCCAATTTCAGGCTGATTGAGACCCATTTTTCGGGCAAAACTTAGGTAAGTATATACTAACTACCCCCGAATATTTCCCTAAAAATCGCGCAAAAGTCGCGCGCAGGAGGCTAACAGGATAACGGATTTCAGGTATGTGTTACTATAAAGATAATTATATGTTACTGCAAGACCAGATATGTGTTACTGTAAATACAAATAACACATAAATTGACTTTTCACATGAAATATTAATACAAATTAATTTAAGGAAGGATAAAATAAAAAAAATTGTTCTTAATTCGTGTTACTATAAATACAATTATATGTTATTGTACGGACAAATATGTGTTACTGTAATGACAAGTAACATACAATTGACTTTTGAGTAACACATATTTGACCTTAAAGTAACACAGAAAACTGTATTACTATATAAACACGAGTGTATTACTTTATAGAGAAAAATGTGTTACTGTATAAATAAAACGTCATTATTGAGAGGAAATGAGATACCCACATTAAAAAGACGAAGAACAGTAATTGAAAATACGAAAAACACAACCATGCTGAGTAGTTTATCGATCCCTACAATTACAACGACATAACTATCAATAATTAATTAGAATAAATCTGTGTGGTATTATTGTTGATTTTTTTTTTCCATTCAGTAATTCATTCAAAAAAACAAAAAATGATTTCTCCCATTATTTCGAGATTAACAGATCAAAAATGTGAATAGTAGAATTGATAGCATTGAATTTTCTGAAGTTTTTTTTTTTTAATTGAAGGGGAGAATGAGAGAGAGGAGAATGAAGAAGAGGCTGAAGAAAGAAGAGGGAGACGCGACGAGCAGAGGCTGAAGAAAGAAGAGGGAGATGCGACGAGCAGAGGCTGAAGAAGAAGAGGGAGACGCGCAGAGAGGAGAGAAGAAGTCTCGCTGAAAAAGAGGGAGACCGGTTACCGGATAAAAATATAAGAATTAGTCAAATTGCACCATAAGACTATTGTGAAATATTGTATATAAGTTGTTGGCATCTTATATACCCACAATGAACCCCTTAAAAATTTAAAAAAGTTCAAATATAAATTTCAATATACATTTTTTTTTTTAAATTCCATGTTAAATATAAATTTCAATATACATTTATAATATATCTTTAACTTAAAAGCTCAAATCAGATCCGGTTATGAGATTTCGTAAGCTTGGGACAAAGATGAAAAATAGGTTATTTCTTATGTCATAGTAAATAATAAAATTATCGTTTTATTAATTTGTTCTAGCATATCGTTTTCAATAAATTAAATTATTAGTTTATTTAACCTTTTTGTGATATAGTGGATCGTAGCTGCATTTAAGTTTTATTTTTTAAGATTAAGATTTTATTTTTAAAAAAGTGTTCTTAGATTAATTTTTTAATTTTTATTACATACTCTCTTCGTCCTACAAAAGTTTTCATACTTTTCATTTATTGTAATTTTTTATATTAATTTATATTATAAATAAAATTTGAATAATCTATTTTATTATTGTTTTATTTATTTATATATATATATATTTTTTAAACTATTCGATTTGAAATTTTATGGAAAATTTTGTATAGTATTTTAAAATAATATATGACATGATACAATAGGGATTTAATTGAGGAAGAAAATATGGGATACAATAGATTTTAAAAATTATATATTTATATTGAGCCTAAAATTGTAGAAAAAAAAAGGTTACAGTCTTCTTTTTGTTACTTATCTAAGTTTGGTCCGAAAAATGGGTCTCAATGAGCCCGAAATTGGGTTGATTGGACTAATTTGGCCTGAAATTGCGGAAAAAAGTAGTTACAGGCCTAATTTTGCCAGCCCGTAAAGTTGTGGTCCTCCTTTTGCAAACGCCCCTAAATTGCGGTACTGAAAAAATAATTTTCCCAAAGGGCGCGGCTAAAGGCACCCGGATTTCCTATGAGTACACCCACATATTTTTTTTTGTCCCAATGGTGTTGCGAAATGACGTATTTACCCCTCTTGTACTTTTTTAAAAAAGCGTCGGATGAGTACACCCACCCCCTATCTAAACGCGGGAATTCAAAGGGTCATCACTTCTTCCCAACATTGGGTTCATGTTCGAAAAAAACTTTCCAACATTGGGTACATGTTCGAAAAAATCTTCCCAACATTGGGTCCATGTTCGAAAAAAACTTCCGCGAGATTTACTTGGTCGAATTTTTAACCCAAAAGTCTTTTAACGAACAAATTTTCGAACATTTGACAAATGTTCGAAAAAAACTTCCCAACATCGGGTCCATGTTCGAAAAAAACTTCCGCGAGTTTTACTTGGTCATATTTTTTACCCAAAAGTCTCTGTAATGAACAATTTTTCGAACATTGGGTCCATGTTCGAAAAAAACTTCCCAACATTGGGTCCATGTTCGAAAAACCAGTCCAAAACGCTGCAATCGTGCTAAATTTCAAATTGATTTCGGGTTGTTACATCAACTAAATTTCAACTCCAAACTTGTTAAGCAATTGACAAGGACGATAGAAAAAAAAAATTAATTGTTTTAATTATTTATTGTCCTTATTAAACCATATGTGATATGTATAATCAGTGTGAAATTTTTTTTTAGTTTCACTACACTAGGTCTACCCACAAATCCTAAATCAAATGGATGTGTAAACTACCATGCAACTAAGGATGGAAGTACAAACATAACTTTTCTTCCCCTTTATACACATTTCAAACGTGTACACATATCAAAACAGAGGATTTATGCCTCATGTGAATATCATCAAAATGCAACAGAACTATGAAAGTGGTTATAATTTCATATTTTCCCTTTTCATATCATTCTGTTAAGAGTTGATCTGACTCCATCTCCAATCCAAATCATCATTCACAAATATATACAAAGAAACAAAAAAAGGATTTATAAAGCTTTATCGCTATATCAATCTATAGAAGATCATAAAAAAGGAACATAAGAATGGTATAAATTTGAATTTTGATAAACTGTAAGAATGATGTGTAGAACCAAATGAAAAATAGGCTTTTTTAAAAGAGTGATGGGTAGGAGTAGGAGAAACGAAGGAGAGGGTGATTATGAATAAGAAATATGAGAAATGTAATTGAATTATCATTAAAAATAAATTAGTTTGAGATTAAGGTTAAATTTGTAGTTGAATATGTATATATTTTTTAAAAAAACATTATAAGGATATTTCAGTAATTTTATAATATGTTTTATAAAAAATAAATATTTTATACCATTGCCAGGTGTAATCGCATATGACGAAGTTTATTGATATGTCAACTTCTCATTGACGCGTAGAAAAACCCTACGGTAATTAAAAAAAAAATAATGAAGAGATGGTGGCGTTTAAGTGAAAGAAATCCATTTACTGAATGAATGAAGCATCCAATTTCCATTTCCAAAGGAGTGTAACTAGGGTTTTCGACTACTGATTTCCTTCCTGGTAATTTTCTCATCATCTTCTGCTTCATTTTCATAACATCATGTACTGTATTTAATCCTCCAAAATTCATTTTTTATAATGCTCCTTTAATATTCATTTTTTTGTCATCATCTTTTAGATTGGTGCTTCATTCTCATAACATGATGTATGTGTTGTACGTACTATAATCGGGTTGACTCGGATGTGGACTGTTTTTAGTACGATACAAACATATATAATTGAACGGGGGTTATTACGTGTTTATATGGATTTAATATGATGATCTTGATGATCTAAGGAAGAACAAAGAAGAACACCAAACTTAGCTTCTTGGAGAAGCTAAAGCCTTTTAAGCTTGGGAGTATTTATTGCTTTAGGTTGAGGATGATTGTGTGTAAAATCTAACTTGTGTTACAAATGAGCCCATATGGGCATTATATACTGTCTTTTAGGGGATGCCCGCCCTTTACACGTGGAGCCTCCAGATTGGACCTTCATTCTGCCCGAAAAGGTGATTTGATGGCGCATTTAATGCTAAACGCCTTAGGTGCTCGTCCTCGCCGAGATGCCGAGGAGCTGGGCCATGGTGGTCGCCGGAGGACCTTCGAGGAGTGTGGTCGCCACGCTCCATGCTCTCTCCCAATACTTCAATACTTAAACTTCTCTTACTAAGAATAGGCATGTGCTCGCCACACATTTGGGCGAGCAGCTAAATAAGATACGTGCTCGCCAACATCTTTGGACGAGCACTTGAATATATTAAATACATTAAAACTATTACATTTTCTTGGTCTTGTTGACTAGTCGTCGCACGACTTTGTTGACTGGTCCTCGCCATGTAAGCTGGTGACTAGGATTGACTTGTCAAAGATTGACCTCTTTGACTAGGTATAACATTTGCCCCCTGGTCGCCTTACTTCGTATTCGTAGAATGGTAAGGCGAGCAGTGCACTCGTCTTCTCAGATCTGTCCTCGACAGGCAAATCTTCTTTGAAATCTTGATGACGTAAAAAGGAGGTGGTCGCCTCGTTTCCTACGCCGAGCACGCTTTCCGAAGCACTTTGATGACGTATGATGTGACCTGTGTCAGAAGCGTGATTGGCGCCCAAAAATTCAAATTTTGAGCGCGTGGGGCGCGTGTCGACCTCAAAGGTCGTGCGTGGGGGTCACTTTCCGACCTCGATTTCGGAAACGACCCCAAAACTTTGGGAAAATTGCGGAAATGACCCCGTTTTTTGCACTTTAGTCCCTGATCGATTTTTTCCTATAAATAGGACCTTATTCTTCATAAAAACACTTTTCTCTTCTGCAATTCTTCGAATTTCTTCAAGTTTTCGTCCAAACTTCAATCTTCGAGCTTTTCCGGCGTGTTTTGTGGTGGTTTCCGATCGTCAACAAGGTAAAAAACTCACATTTCCTTCTTTTTAAAACTTTCCCCCCTCCCCATCCTTAAGAAAAAATGGAGGTCGGTGGTTCCGGTGGTGGCTCTGAAGATTCCGGCGGCGGAGACCGTTTAGCCTTGGCCGTGACGGAGAGGGCATCCTCTTCGGACTCTTGGATCCACTCTCCTGATCCTATAAATGTTAACGTCTGCAACTTAGGAAAGGCAGTGGTCGTCGACGTCGATGAGCTCGATGAATCTGAAAGGGATGATGCCGATAATGACGCCGAGGAGGGCGATGCCGAGGAGAGTGGCAGCGAAACTGACTCTGATCTACGCGATCAGGGTTTGGATCGAGGGGTGGGCGAACAGATAGAAACCGCCCAAGTCGAGGAGACCTTGACGAGGAGTCTCCGCGAGGACTTTGAAGAAGTTTTTCAATATGCGGAGAGCATAAAGGACATCTTGAGTGGTAGGGAAGATTTGGGCGGCGACGAGGTCTCGAGGGAGGCCTTCTACAGATATATAAGCGAAAACCCTCATCGAGAGATTCCTCGCCCGCATCGAGAAGCTTTCCAAACAATGTATGAGGCGAGCAATTATGCGAGCACGGTCTTCTCGGCGCAGCTAGAAAATTCCCGAAAGAAGTATCAGCTGCCGGCCGACGTGAGCTTTTTTGTTCCTCGCCCGGATGAGAGGGCCGACCAGCCGCCAGAAGGCATGGTCGCCGTCAACATCGGCATGATGGAGGCGGGGCTGAGGTTCCCCCTGCATCCCAGTATCTCAAATTTTCTACACTTCTTGAATGTTGCCCCTTCTCAAATTCTACCGAACGGTTGGTCGAACCTGATCGGTATTCTTACACTGTTCGGCCTGGTGGCGGCCGAGAATGGATGTCGGAACACATGGCTCAGCCCGAAGGAGATTAACTATCTCCTTCAGGCAGCCGATACCGGAGAGAAAGTAGGCCATGGATACTACTATGTAAGAGGCCGTGACAATTTTAAGTTGGTTGAAGGGGTTCCCAACAAGATTAGAGACTGGAAAACCAACTGGTGGTGGGTAGCCGGGGACTGGAAGAGTCCAGTGAGGCCGGATGGATCTTCTGATCGCATTCCCATCGAGACCGAATATCAAAGAATTCGTGGTAAGTCTTTTAATTTCTGCTCGTTCTTGTCTATACTGAATAACTCCTCGCTTTTTGTAGGTGAAACTGTTCGCAAGAAGACTGCCGACCACCGTCTCACTCCTCTCTTCCAATACCACGTTTGCTGCGTTCTCAACCGTCGCTACCTGGAGAGGTCCTGCCGATTTCTGAGCAGGGAGTGTATACGTGAGCGAGCAGGTCTCAGAGTACCTCCTCATCACTTCACTCGAGAGTTCCCTCCAGGTATCAAAATATTTCTAAGTCTTTTGAAATTTCTCTTTGTAGACACTAACTTCTCTTTGTAGACACTAACTTCTCGTTCTTCTTTTTAGTAGTGGTTCCCCAGAGGGTTGTTACCTATCTTCCTCCCACCGTTGAAGTCGATCGCATAAAGTCGAACAGGATGCTTCAACAGGCAAGACTGCTCCGCGAGCGCAAGATCGTTGATGGCGCTGGTAAGAAAAGGAAAGGAGCGGAGAGCTCGGGGGCTCCACCCAAAAAGGTTGCTAAACCGACCAGAGGGGGTTCTTCTCACCCACCTGCTGCCAAGCAGAGGGCCGTGCTAATTGGCGGAAGGAGGATCTCGCCGAGGAGATCTCCTCCGCCGAGGGGTGACTCGCCTCCCCCCATTCAGGTCGTATCCCCTCCTCCCCGAAGCACTCGGTCGCGAGAGACCGCGACGAGCTCGTCGGCCGGGGAGAGGGCTCCGGGAGATAACACACTTCTCGGTTGGGAAGCCACAAGGGTTGCCAAGTAAGTTTACTTATCAAAAAGACTAGAAAATTCTTAAGTACCTTTTTTCTAATTCTTTCCTTCTCTAATAGGGTTGCCGACTATCCGATCGCCCAACCCTTCAATGAGAACCTTCTTGGCTTCTACCGGTCCCGGGATCCGGTCGATAAAGAGTCTTTGAACCCGTTCGCTCAGAGGGCGGTGAAGCACCTGCCTCGATCGTTGACGACCAATCTGATCGAAGAGATCAACAACCACAATGCAATGGAAAATGCGCGCCTGGTCGCCATTGATTTGAGCCGAGCCTCTTACACCATAGAGAAGCTCGCCAGCCAGATCGCAGAAGGTCGCAAGCTCAGCGAGGACAGGGCTGCGAAACTTGCCCAAATGGCCAAGGCTAAAGCTGTCGTCGACGGGCAGCTGGTCGCTTCTGAGGAGAAAGTGGTCGACCTCGAGACCAAGCTGGCCGATGCTGAGGCAAAGTTGGCCGATTCTGAGGCCCAACTTGAGATGGTTCGAAAAAAGGATCAAGAAGATCTTCAAGAGATCGAACGTCTCCGTGCTCGCCTCAAGACTGCCGAGGGCGAGGTAAGAATTTTTGCAAACAAATCTGCAGATGATGAGGAAGAGTTGGCCACTCTTCGGCAGCAACTGCTCGACCTGACGGATGAGCGAGATGAGATCACTGAACTCGCTGGGAGTGTGGCCAGTATAACTGTGGCACTCACTGCCCACGAACTTATTCATAAATTATTGGAAGCTCATCCTGAGGTGGACGTGACTCCGCTCGGTGGACTTTTGGACGACCTTCTTATGAAGGAAAACCCTAAACCGGAATCGGAACTCCCTCTGCTTCCTCTAATGCAATTGGGACTTCAGTTTCCTAGGCTTTTGGGTGTTCCGGTATTTTTCACGGATCCTCCAAAAGAACGCCCAGCTAATCAAAGCGAGCAGGATGCTGCCACCCAAGGGGAAGTTGCCGGCGAGCTCAATGCTGCTGCCGAGGAGGGAGTTGCCGGCGAGCACGATGCTGCTGGCGAGGGGAATACTACAGAGACTTAGTCTCTTTCCCTCTTTTTTTTTTGTTTAGAACTGCTCGGCCATTAAGGCCTTTTTTGTAATTTCAGCCTCTTAAGGCTTTTCGATGAATGGAAACTTTTGCTTATGATGTGTTCGTTTTTCCATTTGTTTTATGATAATTTTTTGCAAGTACTTTTAATAAATACTTCTTATTTTTCTTTCATTGGTTTGCGTTCGACGTTGTTATTTTGCGAGCATCTTTTTTTTAAAAAGGGGTGCTCGTCTTTCCTTTGCGAGCCTCTAAGAAAGAGAGATCGTCTTTCCTTTGCGAGACTCTAAGAAAGAGTGCTCGTCTTTTCTTTGCGAGACTCTAAGAAAGAGTGCTCGTCTTTCCTTTGCGAGACTCTAAGAAAGAGTGCTCGTCTTTCCTTTGCGAGACTCTAAGAAAGAGTTCTCGTCTTTTATTTGCGAGACTCTAAGAAAGAGTGCTCGTCTTTTAGAGTTAACCATTCGTCGGTTGAACTCTTTGTTTGATAGGTAGTGATCGTCTTTGCCACTACCTTGCGAGCATCTTTAAGAAAGAGTGCTCGTCTTTTGTTTCCTAGATGGCTACGCAGAGCCTTGTTGGAAATTTAAAACTTTACTTGTATTTGAAATGATGAATGATGATTAGATACAGACTATACAAATATGAAAAAATTAAAAACTTACTGGTAATACTTCTTCAGCTTGACCGCGTTCCATGGGTACTTGCTCGGCTTGCCCTCCAGATCTTCTAGCTCGTACGATCCGTTTAGGAGTGTGCGCGTTATTCGGTACGGACCCTCCCAAGTCGGGCCAAGTATGCCGATGGACTGCTCCGTCGCCCTCCGACGTACGAGCTGGCCGATAGTGAACTGGCGAGCACGTACTTTGGTGTTGTAGTAGCGTTCTGATCTTTGCTTGTAGACCACATTCTTCTCGTCCGCTGTTAGCCTTCGCTCTTCTAAGAAGTCCAAATCGGAGAGCTGTGCATCGTTATTCAACTGCTCGTCATAATTTGCTACTCGAAAAGTTGGGACTTGCCCCTCTGCTAGTATGACAGCTTCGGTTCCGAACGCGAGCGCGAACGGAGTTTCACCAGTAGAATTCCTCGTGGTCGTCCGATATGCCCACAGAACCATGTGCAGCTCGTCCGCCCATTTGCCCTTTAATCCATCCAGCTTAGCTTTCAAGGTGTGCTTGATGATTTTGTTGATCGCCTCTACTTGACCATTTGATTGTGGATGATAGGGTGTTGAAAAAACTTTCTTGATGTTCCACTCTGAGCAGAAATTTAGCATGTCTTGACTTGTGAATTGACGTCCGTTGTCGGTCACTATTGCTCGTGGTAGGCCGAACCTGCAAATTATGTTCTTCCAAATGAAGCTTGTCATCTGGCCCGTTGTGATGGTCTTTAACGCCTTTGCCTCTGTCCATTTGGTGAAGTAATCGACTGCTACGACTACGAAAGTTACTCCCCCAGCAGCTGGTGGGAAAGGTCCGATGATGTCGATCCCCCACTTCGCGAAAGGCCACGAACTATACACCGAGATGAGCTCGTCTGGTGGTGAGTGAATGGCGGGAGCGAAAGCTTGACATCTCTTGCACGACTGCGCGTAATGGATTGCATCTTTCTTCAGTGTTAGCCAAAAATAGCCTTGCCTTATGATTTTTAAAGCGAGCGCTTGCCCCCCTGTATGATTTCCACATGCTCCCTCGTGGATTTCATGCATGACGATCTTCGCTTCGTCTTCTCCGAGGCATTTCAATAAAGGCATTGAAAAACCCCGTTTGTACAGCTGGTCGCCCACAATTGTGTACCTTGCGGACCTGAGTTGCAATCTGGTTGCTTTCACTTTGTCTGCCGGGAGCTCGCCGGTCTTGATGTACTTGGTAATCGGCGTCCTCCAGTCCTCGTCGCTGGTCGCTTCAACCTGCAAAATTTGACCTCTGTTCACCGATGGGGAAGAAATTTTAGTGATGGTTGCTTCTGAAAATATTGCCTCCCCCTCTGAAGTGGCCAGCCGAGCTAATGCATCTGCTTGCGTATTTTCCTCCCTAGGGATTTGCTCGATGTAGAATTGATCAAATTGCTCGAGTAATCCTTTCACTAGGTCTTGATACTTTATCATTTGATCGCCGCGAGCCTCGTAGTCGCCCGTGATTTGACATACAACCAGCTAAGAGTCAGAAAAAAATTTCAGTTTTCTAGCGCCCACGGCCATAGCCATCTTGATTCCTGCAACCAGAGCCTCGTACTCTGCTTCGTTGTTGGTCGCCCGATACTCGAACTCGATCGCTGAAGCAAACGTCTGTCCGGTTAGGCTGGTGAGGACAACTCCTGCCCCTGCTTTGGTGCTCGTCGACGAGCCATCGACGAACAGTGTCCAAGGAAGTTCGATTCCCTCGGCCAATTTCTCTGGGAAAGTGAGCTCTACAATGAATTCTGCCAGCACTTGTCCCTTGATTGTCGTTCTAGGTGCGTAGGTGAGACCAAATTACCCGATCTCCACCGACCATTTCAGGAGTCTTCCCGTGGTATCCGGACGATGCAGTGCTCGTCGGAGAGGAAAAGTGGTGAGGACGACCACCTCGTGGTCGAACAGATATTGCCTTAATTTTCTAACACTCATAACTAGTGCGTACGCCAATTTTTCCATTGGAGTGTATCTCAACTCCGCATCTCTCAGTGTTTGACTTACGTAGTAGATAGGCAGATGTGTGCTCCCCTCAGCTCGGACGAGCACTGAACTGATCGCACAGTCAGTGGCCGCCAAGTATAGATATAAAATTTCGCCGGGGACTGGCTTAGATAGGACTTTCGGATCCGATAGATATTCCTTTAATTTTTCGAAAGCTTTCTCACACTCATCGGTCCACTCGAACTTTCCTTTTTTCAGAGCGTCGAAAAAAGGTTTGCAACGATCGCCCGTGCGTGCAATGAATCTATTCAGCGATGCAAGGCATCCTGTCAACCTCTGAACTTCTTTCACGTTCCTTGGGCTTTGCATATTGATGACTGCTTGAATTTTACTCGGATTCGCCTCGATGCCCCGCTGGCTAATGATCATGCAATTGTAACTTTTGATTGCAATGCCCGTGTCTATGACCAGTTTGATGTGCCTGCTTTTATACTTCAGCCATGGACTTGTAAGATGGAGGGGCTTGATGACAATAACCTTGTCGTATATGCTGATTTGTTCTCGGTGGATGAGTTTGGTGTCAGTCGATATTTTATTGAAGTGCATATTCTAAATTATTCGAATGATGTTAGAACTTGGTCGACTTTTACAATATTCAGGGAAGAAAATTTGCCAGACGATTTTGCACTCGAGCCAATATGCTACTTGAACACAGCAAGGACACAAATAATGTTTAGTGTTAAGCCTTATGATACGTTTTTCTCTTATGACATTGTTACAAGGAACTTTCGAAGGATGGATGAGATTAAATCGTGGCCAGGTTTGCAAAAATCCTACAAGTACATGGACACTCTCGTATCACCTCACTGTAATTTAGCCATATAGTGTAGATGATAGTAGTTTATGTAGTTTTTGTAGCATTTTAAGTATACATCTATTTATTAAGTATTTCCTTTTGTAGTTCTTTTGTAGTTTTTATGTGAATATGCAGAATGTAATTGGGTTAGCCGTTTTTTTGTAATACAACTATTTTAATTCATCCTGATATGGTAAACTAGTATCTTCAGGTAATTAATTTACCTCTATATTATTATTGAAAGAAATGTCATTTACATGTTTGATCCATAGTTAATCTATTCAATGTTATGCATTCAATGTGCATATCAAAATCAATTATTCATATATGTACCAAAACATACATATATTCATTTTTCTTGCATCACTACAGTTTTTATTGGTGCATGTGCTAACGAATATTCATTACGTCTTGTAACATTGAAACGGATTTTTTGACTGTAATATAGTCAAATTTTTTTTTTTTTAAATTTGCAAATTAATTTTGTATGCATGTGCAAATCAGTACTCAAAATTCACACTTAGGGAAAGAAATGTCCATTTAACATATGTTTCAAAAAAGGACAATCATGTATTTTTTGAAACATCAAAATTATGAAGAGTTACCATGTAGACTACATCAATTAATAACAAAAAATATAAATCCAACAGATCATGTCATATTTCAAAACAAAAAGGCCAACTCATGAGTAATGAAAATGGCTAATAGTTCAACTTGTTTTTCCAAAACAACTACTTAGTCTTCATCAAACACAAACAAAATGAGAATCATAATTTAACTAAACTAAGAACTGGAATGAGTAGCAAATATTGAATTTTCTAGACTTCCACAGATATAGTTATTCAAAAGTCATATGCATCGGATCAACAAACGATTCAACGATTCTAGCTCGCATCATGCTTGCTGCCAGTTTCCCGAATTCACCCGACTGCGGATCTTCACCCTTATAAATAAATTATATTTCCTTGCAAACAATCACACCGCAGTCTACCGAATCAGCTCCCTGTCTCCAAGTATCAGCTTGAGTTGGGTATTTGAATGGCATTTTTAGAAATGGATGATTATGTTGCTTTGCTTTGAACAAACTGACCAATCTTGCATCTATAAACTTCACCTTTAATAATTTGACAACAAACAAACAAACAAAAACATTATTAAAATGCTAAATACAATGCATTCAACTTCAAAATTCAAATAAAAATCTAACATTCGAAAAACTTACAACATTCAATGACTCCGTCATGCATGTATCTTCATGAGCTTTGTTCTTGGCGGAAGAGAGTTATAAAATGTCAATTTCCTTGTTGTCAGATCAAGTTTTAACAGTGTCCAATGGTCAACGGCTTTTAAACCACTTGATGAACCCATTTCACTTACATTGATTGGGAATAAAAAGATGCTTTTATCTAAGCTGTCCTCAATCACTTTTTCTACCAGGGAGTAGAAAGACTTCTGCTTGGAAACATTACGATTGGTAATCATTGCCTACAAAAAAAATGATAACAATAAACTTATAGATAATATTTAACTTTAACATATAAAACGATTATATTCATAAACCAGTAAAAGGATTTTGCAGAATACCCAGCATGTAGTAGTAAACAACCTCACACGTCTAGATTCTGGTCTCGTTGTGTATAGAACAAATCGTAACATATCAGCCCATGCATTGATTACCTAAAATTATGCAAATTATTATCATATAAAATTACAAACAAATTAAAAATGTATTTATTGTATTCCGTAGTACGATAGAGTCATGGAAATTTTTTACCTGACTTGTAATTCTTCCATTGTTTAGAATATCAATCAGCATCTGTACCGAGACATCAGCTAGTGGTATATCAGCGTGCCAAACAATGCAACTGCAATATGCACTAATTTATCAATACAATATATATAGACAAAATCATTCAAGCATCATATATAAATTGCAACATTAAGTATACGATGAAAATATATAAATTGCAACATTTATCAACTGAAAGCTGCTCCTTTTCATCAGTTGTAGGTTTAGGTTCTTCCGTGAAAACCTATATTCAATAAAAATATAAAAACAAATTAAGTATACGATGAAAATATACATTAAAGAATAAGCTATGCTTAACAAATATTAACCTTTGTTTTGCGAGTCAATTTATCAGTTAAAATTGCAACATGCACTTTATTTGTATCCCATTTGAGGAACCGAGGAAAAGCAGATGGATTGATTGGTTTAACAATCCTTGTGTGCTCGCATAAACAGAACTAAAAAAAAAAAATAAGTTAAACATTGGCTAAAAACAATAAAATAATATAAACCAAACAATCGTATTGAAAATGAATAATTGCAATAAATGTACCGGCAACAACATATCACAACCACCGGACTTCAACTGCTTGCTTCTCTTAAGTTGACTCTTCAATTGGTCAACTATAAAAGTACTCCAGTCGTATCTGCAAATGTGTGAGAAGTTCTCAAGGTAATGGGTCAAATGCCATGGTACAGTTGAGCTCCGAACTGGACATAGAAGAGCAACCAGCATATAATAACAAACTAATCTTGCCACATCGCGACAGGATTCATCGTACTATTGTCTCACAACCTCTTTCAACTTTAAAAGGACAGGAAGTTTATACAAAGACTGATATTGTCTTAGTTTTACTCGTATATCATTACCGAAACATCGCATTACCCATGCAGGATGCTGATAATCATCTACTCGTTGCCTGATCTCATCAGTTCCATGGCTAATTCCGAAAATAAGTTTTGCATCATGCTTTGATAAGGCTACCATTGTTCCTCCGATTACAAAACTTTCTGTTTCAAAGTCAAACCTTCTAACAATGTCCACGATGTCACTCTCGAATTTCAAACATCTCTTCTTTAGTGAGGGACTAACATTGAGGCAAACAGAGTTGAACAAAAGCCAGAATGGAGTTTTCTTCAAATGTACTATATGCTGGTCTGTGAATGGAATTCCCTTCAAGTCTTTGATAGTTGTCCTCAGATTTGACCTATAGTAGGTCTAGGTCAAGTCGACTTCTACTCCAGCTGAAACAGAAAATAGGCTTTTTATATAAAAAAATTATTTTATATATATATCATTGTTGGGATATGTATATCCCTAGTTTAGTTTTGATAAACCAAATCAAACATGTAATAGGATAAGTTGTATTGTATAGACAACTTTATTATACATCTTGTAATAGATAGGACTCTGGTAAGAAGAGAAGACATACCAATGCTCAAGAATAGAAGAGAAGACCAAGACCAGAAGTCTCCTGATAAGATGAGTTAAACTCATCTTATAGGATAAGAAGAGTAAGAGTAAGATGAGTATACATAAGCTGAGTAGAAGTCATCTTACATCAACTGAGTAGAAGTCATCTTACACAAGCTGAGTAAAAGACAGCTGAGAAGAGACAGTAGCTGACTAAAGACAGCAGTTGAGTAAAAGGCAGCTGAGAAGAGACAACAGCGGAGTAAAGACAGCAGCTGAGTAAAAGACAGTAGAAGCCTAAAAGGAAGACCAATCAGAGTTGGAGTCAAGGATTGACAAGATACGTGCACAAGAAAGGAAAGTCAAAGATATGATTGAAATTACATGACAATGGTAATATTCAATCATATCAAATCAAGAGATTGTCAATTCCTGAATTAGTGGATATTTGATTGCAATCATCCAACGGTAACATTCAAACATCAACACTATATAAATGAGTTCAGTTCTTACATCATTGGGAGAGTGATGAGGTGTGAGATGCAGAGGTCGAGCAAAGTTCTTAAAGTCCAAAAATAAGAAGAGCTCAAGAAGATCGTTCATGAAGATTCAACAAGCATCACCTCATCCCCAGTGAGTGAACTCATAACATCTAAGCCAGTTTAGCCACTCAAATATATCCATAGCTTAGAGAGAATTTTCCAATCCTAGCATGAGGCTAAAACAGATTGTAATTAAGGGAAATTCTCACCTAGTTCATATACACGAAACCCACCTTCTACCATAAAACCCTAGAAGTCAAGTTAAGTGTTCATCACTGTAAAGAGTGCAAGTGCTCTCAACTCACTTGTGGAGTGCAAGTGCTCTCAAATCACTTGTGGAGACCGTAGTAGTTTGGAACTGCTCAAATCTCAAAGTCCTTCTCTTGGGACTATAAAGGACAAGCCCCTGTTAATTTTCGGGAAATTAAAGGGATTAACATCACGTTTGGAACGTGAGAGTGGACGTAGGAACGTATATCCGAACCACTATAAATTATGGTGTTATTTACATTTTCTGCACTTTACTTTCAGTTATCTCATAAAGCTCAGCAACCCAACCAAATTCTGTTCTTTTTTCATAAAAAACGAATTTCATTGTTGCTATCACCAAAACCTTTTAATAAAACATCTATTTTCTAGGGTTTACATCCTTCGTGAGTTAATGTTATACACTTTTTTACTCAAAATTTTGCAAATAAACTCTACGAAACAACACATGCAGTTTACCCACTATGAAATCCATCTTTTCCAGTATCGTCTACAACAAATACTTTGAACTAGAGTTTGATTTTCAATATCCCAGAAACATTATTGACCAGAAAACCATTAAAATCAAACATGCAGATGATCCCATACCTGATGCGGTGCATCGTCGTCCTCATCGCCGGAAAATGCAGATAAGGATGAAACAATCGCTAGAAGTAAATGCCGAGTGCAGAAATCTCGAAGCTCAAGCAAGTGAAACGAATTAATGAGGATACCTACTTTTTAGAAAAATTTTAGATTTTTGGAAACTGCTTAAATTTCGCGTTTTTCGATATTCTCTCTTAATCTATAATTATGGTATTTAGTTGACCTGTTAATTTGAATTAAAAAATCCGAATTGTTTCAAATTAGTAAAAGGATATAATTGTCTTAGATTTTTCAATTTGACTCTATTAGACAAGAAAATATGTTGTAGGTTTTATTAGATAAAACTAGTAGTGAAATGACCTTATTAGTTATTTACCCAAAAATGAATAAGTACCTTATAGATTCTTTCTTTAAATCAATCTTCACTGCACAAAAAGATTGTTGAAAACTGTGTAAACAAATATATGTTAATTTGAAGCTCTTGAGAATAACAATGACTATGTAATTATAATAATATTACTATGATTATGTACCTTAGGAGTTTGCACAAAACTCTTCAAAAAAAAAAAAAGGGTTGTGTTAATTTGGACCTGCTAAAAATATGAAAGATATTCAATTAATACTAAATACAAAAACAACATACATACAAATACATAAAAACATTCACCATATTACAAACATATTCAATCAGTTCAATATTCCCCCCAACAATACCAGAAACCATTCAAAATAAGTATTACAAAACACAAATAATGTTCATCATTCAAAAAGATAGATTAAAAGTCATCATTTCTTCCTGCTGGATCATAAAATTTTCCTCCTTTCTTCAGCTGCTTTCTTCCCTTCCTTTATTTTCTTCGCCTTCTCAAGTTCCTCTAACAACAGCGGCTTCTTCAGATAAAAATCATAGACTTTATCTATGATTGTATCTTTCTTCAAATTGTCATTTGAGGTTATCAAACTCACACACAACTCAACCCTCATTCTAATTTTGAAATCAGCCTACACAAAAAGAAGAAAAAGAGTAGAATCATGACAACATGTATAAAAAAAAAAAAGACAAATAAAAAATTAAAAAAAAATGAAAAGAAAAACATACATTGCACAGATCAACAGAAGAATAAAGTTCCCCATTGAAATGAAAAATGTGGTGAGTAAGAAAAACACCACAATCCTTGTTACTTTCTGTTTTCTTCCATTCAAATAGAATGTCCACAAGATTGAAATCTTTAACCTTATCAGCATTAGGATGATTCAAATCCTTCAGAAAGGTGAACATGAGTCTTTGCTGCAAATAGAAATTAGACACACTTAATGAATACTACATGTAAAGATATAGATTACTACATGTACAGATATAGATTACTACATATATACAGTTTAGAAATACATGTTACCTGCACACATGATATATTACTACATAATAACATAAACATATAGCTACATTAAAATAAAGAATTTGTGAATTACTACATATACATATAGATATTACTACAAGAAAAGGATTGAAATACTACATTAAAAAAATTCACTAACCAATATTTTAGCCATCTTGTAGTATGTCTCGTGTTTAACATGAATCATATTATCCAGGTATTGCAAAGTGTCATTCGAAAAGTTGAAAACAACAGCAGCAAAATGTGTAAATACACAAAATGGGACGAAAACCTGCAAAAAAAAAAAAAAAGAGTATATATATATGTGTGTGATTATAGCATCCCTGTTCGGCATTAACTCGAGACAACCTTTACAAGAACCAATAATTTCTGCTTCATATTCTTTCTTCTTTTTTGCAGAAGTTATCATATGCTCCAAAGCTTTCTGTATTAACAAAAATTTAAATTATAAAAAATAAACAACAAAAAATTAAAAAAACACAAATTTTTGTTAATACACTTACACTGTGATCAAGGCTAAAGATGTATCTAGACAACCTTTTCTTAGAACAATTATGAAATTTTGAATTAATCATATACGCCACCGCAGTTATAACTGGCATACTGATTTCCTTGTCTGTATACAACGTCCAAAAATCATCTTTGCTAAACATATGTAATTCAGTGTCTGTATTCAATAGCTCCTCACTACAATAACAAATAAAAGAAAAATTATTTAGTACAAGATATAATGCTTATTAGTAAACACATGAACATTAGAAAGATATAAATAGGAAGAACAAAAAATAAAAACTTACTACATGTTTTCCTTGGAGTGAAAAACATAATCAACAATGTTCAACAATCCAGTCTTCATGCTAGAAAATATCCTTGCATTGGCAATACAAAACTCAGACAAATACCCAACATCCTTCTCAATTTTCATAAAAACTTTTCCAAAATGACTGTCACGATCAAAAACAAACTTTCCCCCTGCTTTCTCAAAAACATCTTCATCACTATCACTTCCATCACTGTATTCATCGTCACTTTCAGACTCTTTAGCATCCTCATCAGTATCTTCACCACTGACTTTGTCCTTACCCTTTGATTTCTCAGAAACTACCCCGTCATGCTCATTTTCATCTAACCCAATGTCCTCATCTCCCTTAATATTACCTGCCTCAACAGCCTCACCAGCCTCACCAACAGCCTCACCAATAACAACATCTTTCCTTAAAATTTCATCTCCAATAACAGTCTCAACAGCCTCTTCCTCAACAACATCATTCCCACCCAGATCTCTCTCACAAACTTCTTCCCTATCAACAGCCTCTTCACCACCATCTTTCCCACCATCATCTTTCTCACCACCATTTTTATTTAAACCAAAACAGTCAAGTGGATCATCTGGAAAAATCTCAAAATTAACTAGGCATCTCTAGCACAAGTTTTTAGTACGTAAAAAGTTAGCAACCAACCCATCAATTGTTGCTAAAACCTTTTCATCAGAGTAAAATTTTTTAGAATCAGTAAGTTCCTCTGAACTAGAGTTAACAACAGTTGCAACATCTTTAATATTTCTCAATTTTTTCACATAATCTGACAAAATTTCACAAATATCTTGCATCAAATCATGCAACATCTTTGGATCATCCTGCAATGAAAAACATTTTGTATTACAAGATGATGATGCTTATCTATTACTAAACACAATATTAAATAATACTACATGCAATAATAAGTCTTACTACACCAAATAAACGCTGGAATTAAAATTAATTACTACTACATGAAGAATATGTGTTACTACATGCATAAAATATTTGATACTACACCAACTGAACACTATACAAAAAACATATGAATTACTACACAAACTGAACACTATACACAAAATATGTATTACTACTACATCATATATTATATATATTACTACATGAAAGAATATGTGATATGAAAGAATATGTGATACTACATCAGATATTATATTTTACTACATGAGATAATATGAATTACTACATCAACAGAACTTATGCAACCACAATAACTACATGTAACAGAGTATAACATCGGAAAAAATGTTTTACTACATACAAAACAATGTATTACTCTAAGAAACATATTATATTACTACATGCAATAATGTAATTTACTACATAAACAAAACATTACTAAAAAGTAAAAAATATACCTGAGCTTCATCTACTGGACACTTATTTCCTGAATGTCCTTTCTGAATAGCAGCATAAAACAAAAAAAATGTTAGTATTTAACAAAAAAATAACTAACAAATTTAATAAATTAAATTACACGTTCATTGACAAACTGAGCTTTAACAACTCCTTTTTTCAGTGATAGGGTACACATCAACAACTAAATCACCATCACCATACACCTTTCCATCCTCCTCCTGCAAACAACGTTCAATCATCTTGCTATCAGTCCAGTGTTGGATAAGAGGAATCTGCCTCGGCTCAACAACCCCACGCCACTTTAGCCGGTGTAGATAGCAAATTTGGAGGATTGGCATGCATCCTGGAACACGACACGTTGATTTAACATTAAATGCCTTCACAACATCACATAACCTCTTAAAAATGTAGGAACACCAATCTGTCTTCGGTATCTTACTGACATCCTCGACACATTTCATCAAACTGGAGCATATACGAGTATTCGGAGGATGGTCGAAAAAGGACTGAAGGCAGTAGAAAATAAATACACGTTAAAGTCATCTCCACCATCACCAAGATTGGATTTAATCAACGCAGCAAGTGAAGACACCTTATCATTCGAACGAACCCCATACACATACTTCAGCCTATCCAACACAACATTTTCATCACAACGCAGATAACTTGAAACCTCATATTCACCACAACGAGGAAGCATAAAGATATCATAAACATCATCAGGACTTAAAAGAACACTACGTGATCTACCAAGAGATAACATCCAACTACTGTGGTTAAAGTTTTTAACCAACCAATTCAACATATCATGACCAATTATTCTTGTAAGCTTCAGATTCAACAACCCACCAAACCTAAGAGAGATAGAGAGAGAGAGAGAAATCTGAAAAAAAACTGAGAATGGCAGAGATCGAGAAAGGAATTCGAAAAGTTGGAAAAAACCCCGCGTACGGAAAATAGAAAAAACGGGTCATAAACGGGTCAAAAATTCGGATATAAATTCAAAACCATAAGTGGATCGGTGCGGGTTACATAGCTTAATGGATTCAAGGTTGACCAATTTAATTAAAAAAGGTCATTGACTTTTGACTGGGCTGATGGGCTTTGGCTCAATAAGCCATATTGCATATATGAGTTTACATGTGCATTACACGGTGCACACTATGCACATAAGATCAACTCTTATTATTATTATAATTTTTTTAATAAAAATTTTAACACACTAATTATAGTATAACAAAATTACCATTTTTCAATAATAATAGTTACTTTTCAATAATAAAGAACTACTCTTCTCAATAACAAAAGAACTACACTTTTCATTAATTAAATTATCACTTTTCAACATAATATCAGTTACCACTTTTCAACCAAATTTTAACATACTAATAATAGTACACTTTTCAGTAATAAAATTACCCCTTTTCAATAATAATAGTTACACTTTTTCAGTAACAAGATTACCAATTTAACAAAATTACTACTTTTTAATAAGAAAAAACTACACTTTTCACAGTAACAAATTAAAAGAACTCCACTTTTCACGGTAACAAAAAGAACTCCACTTTTCAGTAACAAAATTATCACTTTTTAATATAAATAGTCTAATAGTTACCACTTTTACTTTTCAGTAACAAAATCACGACTTTTCAATAATATTAGTTATCTCAATTTTCATTTTCAATAACAAAAATAATATTATTTTCATTTCAGTAACAACGCCACTTCATTTAAGTGGAAGAAATTAAAGAGGCAAATCTATAATTAATGTTCTTTTGTGCTCATCAGTTTTAAAAATGAATTTAATTCTATATCTGCACACTTGTTCATATCCAAATTTACATTTAAAAATGAATATACTAACTCTTAGAATTAATCTTATCCGTTTAAAAAAATAATTAAAACCCTAAAGATTCACAAACCTTTTCCGCTGGCCACACATTCTAATGCTTTAAACCAGACGTCGCGAAAATTCTTGATCATTCGTGAACAGCGTGATTGTAAAATTTATAAACAATGAAAGAAACAGCAAGAAAGAAAGAAAAGAGGAGTTGAAACGGTAAAAAAAAGTGAGTGCAACAAATTAGTTTAGTGCATAGGACGAGACTTTCTCATTCAAGAGTTATCACAAATTATCTTCTCAAGAATTTTCATTGAGATTTTTCAAAACTGTTTTTCAATTAAATTATATAGGCTAGTTGAAGGTGGGGTTGTTATGAAAATAATTTGTTAGATTAGAAAATTATATATAGGTTATTCAAAATTTATATTTAAAATAAATAATTATTCAAAACTTATATTTAAAATAAATAAAAGAATTAAATTTGTGATAAAATGGTTTATGAGATAGTTATTATATTTAAAATAAAAAAAATTATAATTAGATAACACTAATTTTATGAGATAATTATTTAAAATTAAAAAATAAAATTATGAGTAAATGATAGGTAAATTATTATCTTTTGATTAAATTTAAATTTAAAAATTCTAAAAGTTGAATAAAAATACTGTAGTTTTAAAAAAGAGGAGTGAAATGGTGTAAAGTGTATTAAGAAATATATTAAAATATTCAACAATGAGGAATTAAGTCGAGAAAAGATCATGATGAGATAAAAGACAAGACTTTGGAGTTGATTTTATGTCAAAGGCTAAGGTTGCAGTAGATTCACATTTAACTTACTGGAATTCAAATCTAAAAATGGTACTGGGATTGGGATGCTGATGGGGAATACGGAGTAACAACATAAATTTCTACCTTTGAATGCCATGCAAGTGTATGATCTAAAATAGATAGTCTCTAATTAAGTTTTGGTTGATAAAAAAATATATATATATATATGTTGCGTCAAAAAATAACGCTTCTGGATATCGAACGTTCCTGTATAGATAACACGAATCACAGGCTAAAATCGTTCTTTATCCTCAACAATCTCCACGGACAGTCCTCTTCAAAAATCCGCGAATGACCTGCAAAAACAGGTCGGAGGGGATTCCGGCGTGGAATCTCCGACGCTCAAGTCAGAATCACTCTCAAGGGAATTAAAGAGGAATTTCCCTGCAATTCGAGGGAAATTCTAGCAAATATTCAGATATTTCTCGTGAATTCAGTGTGTATTCCCGATAAAAAAACGTCAATAAAATGATCCAACTAACCTCTTATATACCTGGCCCTTTTCATGGGAGAGAGGGAGACCTCTTCTCCCTACTTTTTCTCCAGTCTTCCCAAAGACTCGGTCCTCTAGTATGCAAGCCCTATATTCTCGCTTTTACTCATTCGCTAGGCTTAATCCATCAAGAAGAACAGATCTTAAGTTTTCCTCATGGGCTGGAAATACTTGGCCCAAGAATAATTGGGCCACAGATATGGGCCAAAAGCCCAATTATGCTGATTTCCCTCTCCGGGCTTAGGGGTGTATTAATCCCCTACACCAAACCAGTATTCATAACAAGACGAATTTAATTCATCCCATATCCACGTGTCGTTATCTCCGAGGACGACATATTTTGGCCGCATCAACTACTCCCCCCTACTCTCGTAAAAGTGTTCGTAATTTTATGAGAGTAGGAAGAAAAGATAAGATGAATTAAGCGGAATGTTTCCTCGCCCTGATCACCATCATTTTTCAATTTCAGGAAGCATGTTGTATAACCCTGGAAAGTATGTCTTTAAGCGCATTCAATTAAGGCTTTTGTTAGTCTTCTCCATAACTTCTCTTGTTTCTTTTCTCTTCATATTCCTTTCTCAAATTCCCCTCGGCCTTGTGGTCACTCTCCGATTGTAAGAAACTTTGATCCTGTTTTTATACCTCTGAGTTTTTCTACGGAGAGTTAGGGTCATATATCCCTAGTCTTGAATGGTTTTAGCTGGTTGTTGCGTCAAAAAATAACGCTTGTGGATATCGAACGTTCCTGTATGGATAACACGAATCACAGGCTAAAATCGTTCTTTATCCTCAACAATCTCCACGAACAGTCCTCTTCAAAAATCCGCGAATGACCTGCAAAAACACGCCAGAGGGGATTCCGGCGTGGAATCTGTGACGCTCAAGTCAGAATCACTCTCAAGGGAATTAAAGAGGAATTTCCCTGCAATTCGAGGGAAATTCTAGCAAATATTCGGATATTTCTCGTGAATTCAGCGTGTATTCACGATAAAAAAACGTCAATAAAATGATCCAACTAATCTCTTATATACCTGGCCCTTTTCATGGGAGAGAGGGAGACCTCTTCTCCCTACTTTTTCTCCAGTCTTCCCAAAGACTCGGTCCTCTAGTATGCAAGTCCTATATTCTCGCTTTTACTCTTTCGCTAGGCTTAATCCATCAAGAACATATTTTAAGTTTTCCTCATGGGCTGGAAATACTTAGGGGTGTATTAATCCCCTTCACCAAATCAGTATTCATAACAAGACGGATTTAATTCATCCCATATCCACTTGTCGTTATCTCCGAGGACAACATATTTTAGCCGCATCAATATACATAAACTTAGTTTTATCCAAGTATCATTTATACATGTGAAATCATTTCAATAGAGGCACAAAGGTCATGAAGTTTGCGGATTAAAGTCAAATCATTATTACGTAGTTGACTAGTGTCGTTTCAAATTCAACTCGATTAAAAATTTGAAGTTTAAAACTTGACTCAATGTAAAATTCGAAATACTCAATATAATATTAATTAAATATTTTTATATATAAACAATTATAATATTAATTGTATAATAGTAAAAGGAGATTAAACATTTTTTAATCTAATAAATTGGACTGTTTTTCAAATTGATCCAGACCATTTTAACATTTCAATTTTGGTCAGGTAAATTTGCCCAAAATTTAAATTAGGTATAATAAAATATATGATCATAGAATTTTAATATTTTAATTACAAAATTTAATTTTTGAAAATAATTTTAAATTTTCTAAAGTGTAACCTTGAAAAAAATATAAATTTCTGAATTATTTTATATTAAAAAATTATTTAATTATCTTAAAATAACTTAACAATTTTTTAATCAATTTTTAAATTTTAATATTTTTTAATAGTTGAATTAATTCTAAATAAATACACCAGTATCAATTTACGTGGCTTGACGAAGCTCGCCACATCAAAATATATATATATATATATATATATTTGTAATTTGACGTGGCGAGCTCCGACAAGCTAATTCATCGATTGTTGACCGAAAAAAAAAAGTGTATCGTATTGCAAAATGGTAAAAGGTTGGAATTTTTTTATAATAATCGTGAAGGTCATGATTAAATTGATACTAAGACGAAATGTGTGGTATTTATTTAGAATTAACTCTTAATAGTTCAATGACTTATTAATACAAACAGTGTCATACAAAAATAAAAGTTCAATCAAAATTGTCACATATACGAAAAAAAAAAACAACATGCCACATAAGCCGTGATCGGTTTGGTGACTTACTGCATTCATTCGGTGAATGGACTAAAATCATTTTTTTTTGTAAAGACAAAGAATCAATATCAAAATGTGAGAAATTATCTTGACCAAGTTAAAAAATAGGTAAATTTGATGAACTAATCACATAGCATAATTATGGTGAGCTGACTCGATAAAATCAAATCGACTTACTTAAGCTTCTTTCAAATGTAGCATGAATAGTTTGTTAACCGGCTCAACTCAGTTTCCCCCATATGTTCACATGCTTGAATAAACAATGATTAAGACAAAATGTTATATAACACAAAACCAGAGCTTTCTTTGTTGTTTTGTTCTTTCCTTCTTTTTCAGTTCATTTATCTAAAGAAACGTCATCATGTATATGATTTATGAGCACTAATTTAGTTGGTTGAGGATATTTTACACTTCCTATATGTTCAGTTCAGTTCAGAGTTCAGAGTAGAGACGACACAATTAAAAAACACAGAAGCACCATTCAGCAGAATATTTCAAATTACAAATGATATCTCAAATATCAACTGCCAGTAAACTTACATGACAGTTGATTTGAGCTTTTGGAGGTGCAGTTTGTTCGTGTTATTATTAACTAGTGATCAGCCAGCAAATGTTGAGCAAAAAGAAAGCTAGTTAGTAGCTATGATGACGACGATGGTTTTAGAATGACCTTTGCATTTGGGGAGGATCTTGGCATGCACAACAATCCCCCTGCTACTTTTAACCAATAACCAGCAGGAGTGCGAGAGTGAAACTTGTGGACCCGAATCACCAACTTTTCTAGCATGCTAGCATTCTTCAACAAAAACTCTATGAACCGATATGTTGAGGCCATTTTCAAGTATGAAGTGATTTCAACTGTCTTCAGTTGCAGCATAAAGGACTTGGAGAGCTTTCTTTCAAACTCCACATATTTGTATGCATCAAACATCTCTATTTCATAATCAGTACTGTACATAGTCGACACACCAAACTCCTCGCGTGTGTATCCAGTCTGGTCTTTGATACCTAACATTTTTAGATTAGGGAAAAACTCAACATTCGCATATTTCTTCTGCAGCGCACCAAGCACCTGCAGTAACATAATTATTACGGAGCGAATTCTCAAGTAAAATTAGAAAGAATAATAATAAATTGTACTGAGAATTCACCTGAACACACCAATATGATAATGTGACTTTGGGAACATGTTGGAAAGTTGTAAACACATGCTCCAAGGTTTCTTCAACAAATTCATGCGCATAAGCATAATCATATATATTTACCGTTCAACCCGAGAGTCACATCAGTTACAGACGAGACTTTTGTAAGCACATACAAAACTCCTGAAATTGCTAACATTTCAAGATTTGGACAACACTTTATCCTTTGACGGTTCATCATAATCACCTATTAAAAACTTATCGATCTTGAGCTTTTTTAAACTTGTAGACCGGATACTCAAGTCCTCATTGCTTTCTTTCTACAAGGCGCAACTCAAACACTTCCAATTGAGGACTGCCTAACAGATCGAATTTTGTTTATCAACAACTCACTGAAGCAAAAACCATCAATTTTTAAAGTCTTGAGCTGCTGGTTCCACGACGGTGGATATGGGATTCGAAGATTACAGCCCACAAGTGACAATTCTCTTATTGACGAACACGAGTTCAGGCACGGGGGAGGCATATATGCAAATTGCCTACTATGTTCTGACTCCGCGGTGTCCATTTCTATCTCTCTGCACATTAGATTTATATTCAATTTTTCTACTTTATTCTCCACTGCAAAACGGACCCACACATCAATATCACCACCTAATGCCGAAAAATTTCTCCAAATGAAATCAAGTTTGAATCCCAACCCCTCTCCATAATATCAGAGCCCGATTAACAAAACTAATCCTTTGATTTTGTAAGGTTACAGAAATTAAGGCAGGGAACGGTGGTCCACAGATTTTTCCAACGTTTGGAGAGTAGGGTTGTCAAAACAACATCTCTCATTGGCAAGAACGAGAGAATGAGATGAATTAGCGAGTCGGGTAACTCACTAAATCGATCCGAGGAGTTGGGTAACTCACTAAATCCAACCCTCCTCCTTCTCCTCCTCCGTTCTTCCATCTGGGAATGCAAGAATCGAATCACCACTCAAAATCTAAAAAGTATCTGAATGGATGGAGTAACAATTTTGGAGGATTCATTAACACATCAATTTTTTTATGAAAATCACTGAATTCTAATAAAAATAGTAATAATAATATTGGAGGATTAACACATGACCAATCGAATCGCCACTCAAATTCTAAAAAAGTATACTACTAATTTTAATTTTGGAGGATTCACATACATATGTTATGAGAATGAAGCACCAATTTAAAAGATGATGACAAAAAAATGAATATTAAAGGAGCATTATAAAAAATGAATTTTGGAGGATTAAATACAGTACATGATGTTATGAAAATGAAGCAGAAGATGATGAGAAAATTACCAGGAAGGAAATCAGTAGTCGAAAACCCTAGTTACACCCCTTTGGAAATGGAAATTGGATGCTTCATTCATTCAGTAAATGAATTTCTTTCACTTAAACGCCACCATCTCTTCATTTTTTTTTTTTTTTATTACGTAGGGTTTTTCTACGTGTCAATGAGAAGTTGACATATCAATAAACTTAGTCATATGCGCTTACACCTGACAATGGTATAAAATATTTATTTTTTATAAAACATATTATAAAATTACTTTAATATCCTTATAATATTTTTTAAAAAATATATACATATTACAAATTTAACCTTAATCTCAAACTAATTTATTTTTAATGATAATTCAATTACATTTCTCATATTTCTTATTCATAATCACCCTCTCCTTCGTTTCTCCTACTCCTACCCATCACTCTTTTAAAAAAGCCTATTTTTCATTTGGTTCTACACATCATTCTTACAGTTTATCAAAATTCAAATTTATACCATTCTTATGTTCCTTTTTTATGATCTTCTATAGATTGATACAGTGATAAAGCTTTATAAATCCTTTTTTTGTTTCTTTGTATATATTTGTGAATGATGATTTGGATTGGAGATGGAGTCGGATCAACTCTTAACAAAATGATATGAAAAGTGAAAATATGAAATTATAACCACTTTCATAGTTCTGTTGCATTTTGTTGATATTCACATGAGGCATAAATCCTCTGTTTTGATATGTGTACACGTTTGGAATGTGTATAAAGGGGAAGAAAAGTTATGTTTGTACTTCCATCCTTAGTTGCGTGGTAGTTTACACATCCATTTGATTTAGGATTTGTGGGTAGACCTAGTGTAGTGAAACTAAAAAAAATTTCACACTGATTATACATATCACATATGGTTTAATAAGGACAATAAATAATTAAAACAATTAATTTTTTTTTTTCTATCGTCCTTGTCAATTGCTTAACAAGTTTGGAGTTGAAATTTAGTTGTTGGTTACTTGATGTAACAACCCGAAATCAATTTGGGATTTGTTGTTTTACTTTCTAATTTCTATATTCTTTAAATGAAATGCTTGATATAAATATATGTATGCAAGTTCCAAAATATTCAGGTGGCAGACGAGTGTTTCGTGCCGGAGGCCTACTAGCACTTTTTGAATTTTATCTGTAAATCAGGTCCGTTAATAATGATAAAATAATATAAATATATATTAAAGAATTCAAATAAGAGAGAAGAACCTAATATGAATCCCTAAAAATCAAACCATTTTTTTTTTGAAGGCAGTAGAATTACAGATAAGGTTAAATAACATATCACTTGTCCTAACCTATCCAAACAGCAAATTCTACCAAAAGATCACAAATTCCAGACTCAATCGTGAGAGGGTGGAAGGATCAACGAGCATACCTTGAGACTTCGAGATCTAAGAAGATAGCAACGGCCGTGCTACAAACCTCCCAAACCACATAAGAACGGACCCAAGGCCTATCAGCTCCAACAGGCACAACAAAGTGCCACCATGGGAAAACCCGAAAACGGGAAGAAAACCCATCCTAACAGGGAAGAAAATAAACCGGGGGAAAGGGAAAATACCAACAACGGGTACAGGGAAAATACCGAAATCAGAAAATAAACCGATCCTAAAAACATCCTAAAAACACCGGATCTAATACTAAAAAGCAGATTAAAATAAAACGAAAATAAAATGGGATCAGACGGATGACTCACCCGATCGGTCACCGTGGCTCCGACGGGGTGATTCACCCATTGATCCCAACTAAATCCCTAAAAAAAACCCTTCGCCCAATAGAAAAGCGGTGCAGCGGCGCTATAGACGGCGCGACAGGCGACGACTCTGTAGGCGGTGCGTTGAGCGGCGGTGTTGCAGACGGCGCGGCGGCGTTCGGCGGCGTTCGGCGGTGTTGCAAGCGACGCGGCGACAGGCGGCGGTGTTTCAAGCGGCACGGCGGCAAGCGGCGAGGCGGCTTAACTTCTACGCACGATGTTGTGTGATTTTGTTTGGGGTTGAAGAGGGGTTATACGCAGGCCGTGGACTGTGGTGGTTTTGGGATTTTGGAGGTGGAGGAAGCTTATTTTGTAAGCATCCTAGAGAGAAGGGGGAGAGTTTTTTTAGAGAGAGAGAGAGCCGCTTCTTTGCTAAATAAAAAAATCAAACCATTTTAATAGTGTGTTTAAAGTAATTTTTTGAGCCGAAAAAACTGAACCGAAAAATACAAAAAAAACACGACGGAACCGAAATCCCGTCCAGAATCAAGGCTACCAATTTGGCAGCCCAAAATCTGCCAAGAAATCCCCACAAAATCACCCAAAAGGTGGGCGCACACACACAAGTACACACAAGATTTGGGAAAGAGCGCGGCTAAAAGTACCCGGATTTCCTATGAGTACACCCACGCGATGAGTACACACACAAAACAGATGAGTACACCCACGTGGAAAACCCAAAATTGCCCTTAACATTTCTCCCCCTTCCTCCCTCAATTCTGTCCATTCGGTACACCCACCCCTCCCAACTTCTCTCCCCCACTCGTCTCTTCTCCCCCACTCCCACTCCACCGTTTCCCCCTCCAAAAACGAAACCTCACTCACCTGCGACGTCGAACAGGAGATTGAGAGACACGGCCCTGCATCGTTTTTTGAGCACTTGAGGAGGACACATTTTTTTTTTTTTTTTTGCAAAAATGGTTAAAGGTTGGTTTTTCTTGCTTATATTTGAGAAGAAGAGGAGGACACGTGCTTAATTTCGGTTTTTGTTGATTGAAACATTGATTTTATTGTTGTAGGGCTTAGGTTTTGTTTTTTGAATTTGGTGTTAATTCATGCATGTGTTGATTAAGGTTGGTTTTTTGTGTTATAATCATGTTTATGTGTAGAATGTATCAATTTTTTATGTGTGAGGATGAAAATAAACCAATGGACATCTAATTAGTATGGTTTAGCACGTTTGCAGCGTGTTGGACTGGTTTTTCGAACATGGACCCAATGTTGGGAAGTTTTTTTCGAACATGGATCCAATGTTCGAAAATTTATTCGTTACAGAGACTTTTGGGTAAAAAATTCGACCAAGTAAAAATCGCGGAAGTTTTTTTCGAACATGGACCCAATGTTGGGAAGTTTTTTTCGAACATTTGTCAAATGTTCGAAAATTTGTTCGTTAAAAGACTTTTGGGTTAAAAATTCGACCAAGTAAAACTCGCGGAAGTTTTTTTCGAACATGGACCCAATGTTGGGAAGTTTTTTTCGAACATGTACCCAATGTTGGGAAGTTTTTTTCGAACATGAACCCAATGTTGGGAAGAAGTGATGACCCTTTGAATTCCCGCGTTTAGATAGGAGGTGGGTGTACTCATCCGGCGCTTTTTTAAAAAAGTACAAGAGGGATAAATACGTCATTTCGCAACACCCTTGGGACAAAAAAAAAATCGGTGGGTGTACTCATAGGAAATCCGGGTGCCTTTAGCCGCGCCCTTTGGGAAAATTATTTTTTCAGTACCGCAATTTAAGGGCGTTTGCAAAAAGAGGACCGCAACTTTACGGGCTGGCAAAATTAGGCCCGTAACTACTTTTTTTTCGCAATTTCAGGCCAAATTAGCCCAATCAACCCAATTTCGGGCTCATTGAGACCCATTTTTCGGGCCAAACTTAGATAAGTAACAAAAAGAGGACTGTAACTTTTTTTTTCTACAATTTTAGGCTCAATATAAATATATAATTTTTAAAATCTATTGTATCCCATATTTTCTTCCTCAATTAAATCCCTATTGCATCATGTCATATATTATTTTAAAATACTATACAAATTTTTCCATAAAATTTCAAATCGAATAGTTCAAAATATATATATATATAAATAAATAAAACAATAATAAAATAGATTATTCAAATTTTATTTATATTATAAATTAATATAAAAAATTACAATAAATGAAAAGTATGAAAACTTTTGTAGGACGAAGAGAGTATGTAATAAAAATTAAAAAATTAATCTAAGAACACTTTTTTAAAAATAAAACTTAAATGCAGTTACGATCCACTATATCAAAAAAAGGTTAAATAAACTAATTATTTAATTTATTGAAAACGATATGCTAGAACAAATTAATAAAACGATAATCTCATATTTGAGCTTTGTCCCAAGCTTACGAAATCTCATAACCGGCTCTGATTTGAGCTTTTAAGTTAAAGATATATTATAAATGTATATTGAAATTTATATTTAACGTGGAATTTAAAAAAAAATGTATATTGAAATTTATATTTGAACTTTTTTAAGTTTTTAAGGGGTTCATTGTGGGTATATAAGATGCCAACAACTTATATACAATATTTCACAATAGTCTTATGGTGCAATTTGACTAATTCTTATATTTTTATCCGGTAACCGGTCTCCCTCTTTTTCAGCGAGACTTCTTCTCTCCTCTCTGCGCGTCTCCCTATTCTTCTTCAGCCTCTGCTCGTCGCATCTCCCTCTTCTTTCTTCAGCCTCTGTTCGTCGCGTCTCCCTCTTCTTTCTTCAGCCTCTTCTTCATTCTCCTCTCTCTCTCATTCTCCCCTTCAATTAAAAAAAAAAAAACCTCAGAAAATTCAATGCTATCAATTCTACTATTCAGATTTTTGATCTATTAATCTCGAAATAATGGGAGAAATCATTTTTTGTTTTTTTGAATGAATTACTGAATGGAAAAAAAAAAATCAACAATAATACCACAAAGATTTATTCCAATTAATTATTGATAGTTATGTCTTTGTAATTGTAGGGATCGATAAACTACTCAGCATGGTTGTGTTTTTCGTGTTTTCAATTACTGTTCTTCGTCTTTTTAATGTGGGTATCTCATTTCCTCTCAATAATGACGTTTTATATATACAGTAACACATTTTTCTCTATAAAGTAATACACTCGTGTTTATATAGTAATACAGTTTTCTGTGTTACTTTAAGGTCAAACATGTGTTACTCAAAAGTCAATTGTATGTTACTTGTCATTACAGTAACACATATTTGTCCGTACAGTAACATATAATTGTATTTATAGTAACACGAATTAAGAATTTTTATTTTTATTTTATCCTTCCTTAAATTAATTTGTATTAATATTTCATGTGAAAAGTCAATTTATGTGTTATTTGTACTTACAGTAACACATATTTGGTCTTGCAGTAACATATAATTATCTTTATAGTAACACAGACCTGAAATCTGTTATCCTGTTAGCCTCCTGCGCGCGACTTTTGCGCGATTTTTAGGGAAATATTCAGGGGTAGTTAGTATATACAGTAAAACCTCTCTATAGTCATATCCTTGAGACCACAAAAAAATATTCCTAAATGGGGGTTATTCCTAAATAGAGTTATAAGGTTTTTTTTTTTTAAATGCATGTATATTATATAATGGTATAATTAGTAGATACATGTACATGATGTAATGTGTTGAACTTAATTGAACTAATTTACTCACGTAATATGAAAAGACAATACTCAAGAGTCACCCACCATAGATGCATGTACTTGCTTTTGATTGTTTTAATTTTTTCATCTATAAATACTATGTATAATACATTTTTTTTTATCAATTAAATCATTGTCACAATCAACCTTGAACAAGTATTTTAAATCAACTTAAATCTATTGTAAAATTATATATATTATTATGATTTATTCCTAAATGGAGGTGTATTTCTTTATGTTGGGACTTGAAAAAATATGAATTATGACAATATGGAGTTTATTCCAAATTATAACTGGTCCCAAGTTGGGACCATGAAATTTTATTCCTAAAGAGAGTTTATTCCTTAATAGAGTATTCTTTTTTAGAGGTTTTACCGTAGGACATTTCACCTATAGAAACTCAAAATAAAGACAAAAATTTTAAAAGTTAGGAAAGAGGACAATTTGATTTATAAAAGTACAATTTTAACCTTCCTTTATAATTAAAATCGAAATTTGCATATTCAATTAAGATAAAATATTAAATTTAAAATAGGAGCTGATAAAATATTAAATTCTCGAAAATCTCGGTCATAATTGCGTTCGAAATTTCAAACCTTCCTAATAAGATAAAATATTAAATTAAAATAGGAACTGATAAAATATTAAATTCTCGAAAATCTCGATCATAATTGCGTTCGAAATTTCAAACCTTCCTAAAACAGAGTTGGAGTATTGGAGAAGCTTCTTTCAAAAAAACAAAAAAAAGAAATACATATGATGTAATTAATTCAGTAACGTGGAACAGATCGTAATGGAATATATGCGCACGTATATGCCAAACAAATATGCACATTGTGATATGTGCAGTAAGAATGCAAAATACACCATTTTTATCTATATTTATGATTACTACGATAATCATAGTATTATTACGTGAATCGTTTGTTTATAGATGTTATATATAAAAAGTATTATTATAGTATTGACGTGTACATATTATGCAAATGTGGATATCAAAATAAACTATTCATTTTAAAAATTGTAAATTGTAATTATAATATTATTTATAGAAAAAAATTACCATTGAATATCAATATGTTTGAAAATGTCAAAAATATATTGTTGGTTTGGATTACGTGAGATAATTGTGGGGAGTAGTGAATATATTTAAAATTAATAATATTATATTAATGATGATTGACTTAAAACTTGTGTATTGTAACTTTCTATGAAATGAAACTGGTAATAACTGTCCATAATTATGATTGGTAAACTAAATGATGATTGAATTAAAACTTGTGGGTTGTAACTTTCCATGAAATGTAACTGGTAATAATTGTCCATAATTATGATTGGTAAATTAGAATCTTTTAATATTAATTTTATACTTGTATGCATTATTTTAATATGAGATTCATTATTCTGGTAATGAAGTCATATCTAATCTATAATATATATATTTGCAAACTTTGTAGTGACAAATGTCACAACCTCCTTCTTCTATTTTAACATCTCTCCTCCAAATCTCTCAATTTCAAAAATACTCACCTCTCATCCATTTAAAATTCTATCTTTTAATCTTGACCATCAATTTAAATTTTAATCTCCACCGTTCATTCTAAATCTTACTCCTATATAAATCTTTTCGTCTTTCATTCATTTCAATCATTCCATCTTTCATAGCCTTATTTGTCATTAGAAACATTCTTTCACACTTTTTTATTCCTTCATTGTAGAAGGTATCAAGAATGTTAATGTATTATTTCTGTTGATTATTTATGATAAATATTCTCCACACTTTTTTATTTGTTAATATTGTTTTGATCTTAATGGATAGAGCAATTTTATTTTCTTGATTTAGTTTCTCAGACACTCGTCGTTCACTCATACTTGAAGTAGTTGATAAAGACATAAGACATATCTTCGTTCTTGGTCTGATGCTTTTGACTTCTTATTTGCCCACCGATCTGATGCTTTTGACTTCTTATTCGATGATCTATTTACAAAAGGCTTTGAAATCAAATTAATGTAAAACAATTATTGAAAATATATTTTTGCATTCAATTTGCTTTCATTATAATTATTTGTATATTTATTGTATATTCTTTTAAATTGTAACTCAAGTTTAATACAATTGTCAACTTACTCTAAATTTATTCACCCGAAAAATGTACTAAAAAGAAAATTGCAAATTCTCAAATTGTCACAAAATATTTCAAGCAACCAAATAATCTTTATATTGAAAAATATGATTCTAACAACTTTTAAGAGTAATATTTTAACTGATATATTTTTTTTCAGTCAATAGCTTTCTATAATCTAAAAATAAATTATATTGAAAATCATAGTAATTTTATCCTTACATAGTTCTAAAAATAAATTATATTGAAAATAAATACTGTAGATTTCTTCTTAATTCTCATAATATAATATAATTTATAATAAAAATATAATATAGTTTACTAGAATTATTGAATTTCAAATTATATTCACAAACTTAATCGTAAATTTGTTTTAATATATAAAAACATTTCTTAAATTCAAAATTGTATGAAAATTATTTTTAAAATTAAACTTTTGAATGTAGTCATAAATTTTTTCTACATCCAAATCATAGTAATAAATTCATGGCACTAATCTTAATATAAAATTAAATTGTTCATAAATTATATAAAAATTAAACTTAAATTCGAATTAAATGGTTGATCTCTTCAATGTTTTCTTTCAATCATGTAAATAATTATGGAAATCGAAAGCTTAATGAATCATTTCTAATTTTTTGTCAATAAATTCATGACACTAATCTTAAGATTTACCTTAAATTCAGAGTGTTGACCTAATTATAAAAATTAAGATTAGAAATGAATTTAGCTAACTATGGAAATTAGCTAACCTTGTGGAAATTTACCTTAAATTCAGAGTGTTGACCTAATTATGAAAATTAACCTTAAAACAAATTATAATGAAACTGTTAACTTATTACATGTCTTTTAAGTCAAAAGATATCAAAGATTTCTAAAAAATAACGGAAACAACTTAAAAATCAAATGTAATACGGAGTACTACTTAAAAACTACTCCAGTCTCACTAATCTTACCCCACCCAAAAAAAAAGAAGGGTGAAACTTATCATTGATTTTTCATTCCAGTCTCATTTGTTTGCGATTTTCATGTATTTTGCTGAAACTATTTAAGTTATTGGCTTCAACTTTGGTGAAAATGTTTTTTTTTTATAAAAATAAAATAAAAATTGGATCGTTTTCATTTTGTGTTTTCTAATTTGAGATTTTCGATTGAAATTTTTTTGCCAACAAAATACAGTAAAGAAAAATTATTCAATAAAAAATATGCAAGAAATGTAATCACATTTAAGACATTGAATTTGCAGTGAGTGGTAAATGATTTTTCTTTTATCTTCTTCTAAAAATAATTTTAACAATAAAATGTGTTTTCGGAAATGGATTTTTAAGAAGATGGATTTTTTCCGATCTGTGTTTTGAAATGATTTGAAAGAGGACTCTTCATCTTCTTCCAAAAAAATGCTTTTAACAATAAAATGTTTATATTTTCTAGTACGCCTATCGAAGTCTCCAATTTTCAGAAGAATTCAATGATTTGTGTATTGAATAATATGGAGTTTTTTTTTTATATAATTTTGTAAAATTTTATTAATAAAGTAAAGTGAATGATTAAATTGATGGTAAAAGTAATGACATTTTGTGTAAATATGGTGAGTGTGAAATTTATAAAAACAATTGTAGAAATGACTAATAAAAAAAATTGTGGGATAAAAAATGTATTTTTTTTTTAAATGAGTACAAAGTGGGACATGTGTCAATTGAATTAATTTTTCGAGTCCAATTTTTTTTTTTTTTTACAGGGAGTCCAATTCTGAGTAACGAGATAGTGGAGGGATAATTGAGTCTTTTATTTTGTTAAATTGTTTCAAGAGATTTGTCCATTTGTCATATATGGCCATGATGTTCCATACCAATTTATTTAAAGAAACATTTTTATAATTCACACACTTAAAATACATATATTTATTTATATATCATTACTTTTTCATACTCAATCTATTTTTTTCTTTATTTTATTAATTGAAGTTTATAAAACCAACTCTCAAAACACAACTCATACACATTTTCTTACAAATTTTAAGAAATGTATACAATTCCAAATGGGCAAATTTCCTTGCAACGGAAAAAGTATATTACTTCATCAATCCATAAAAAAAATATGTTAAAAAACCCTTAAAAAATGCTCAAAAAGATTTAAAAAAATTTAATTCACATCTCATAATTTTATAAATGGATTAATTTACGTCATTTTTCTATATTATGTAAATTATAAATAATGACTTGACATAAAAATAAAATTACATAAGACTCGAAAAATTAATAATTAAGTTTCAATGTTTTAAAATTACTTACATAATCTTATTTTTTTCTTAGTTCGAATGAATTATAACCATATGTTAATTTGAATTATATTATTGTAGTTTACACAATTGAGTTTCAAAAGAGATGATTGATTCATGCCCACATATTGTTATTTTTACATATGGCCAATAAAATTCTTAATCTTGAGGATGTTGATCATACGGAAATACTTGATAAAGATATTGATTTGAGATTATACGATTTAGTTGTAGAGTTGAGTTATGATCGCACAAAGTTGTTAGAGGAGTACAATATATTGTTCAACCCTAACTATCGAACAAAAAGATGTTCTACAAAAAATACTTGGACATGTTCGTTCGAATGATGGCGGAGTCTTTTTTTTGTATGGATACGGTACGTGGTACTGGAAAAAAATTATATGGAGAACTTTTTCTACAACCATTATATCCCACAAAGACATTGTTCTTAATGGTGTATCAAGTGATATAACTTATCATTCAGTTACATAGAGGACGTACTACACATTATAGGTTTTCTATTCCGATAAACATTTCTGAATTATCAACTTGCAATTAATAAAATATGTGGTACTCATTTGTCAGAACTTATAATAAAGTCAAAGTTGATATATGGGACAAAGCACCAATCATGATAAATATATTTTGTTTTGAAGTACTTGATCGAAGCCTTAGAGATATAGTTAGAAGGATAGGGGCTCTTGGTGGACACTTCTCATATAGAATATTCCTGGTATTTCTAAAGGTTATAGAGAAGATATTGTTCACTTTACCATCAAACCATCATATTTAGTAGGAATATTGCAAGGTATTGATGATGACTGGGAACACGAGGTTGCATAATGAAAACTCTTAACGATAATAATACATATAACAAGACAATTGAATTTTCAAATAGGATTTTAAAAGTTGGAGATGGAGATCTTGGAGATAGTGATGAAGGTTGACAACATTTACCCATTTGTCTTTGAATACTTTCGTACTAAAAATGTATTTTGAAGATAAATATATTCTTGCTCCAACTCATAAAGAAATTAAAAGTATTAACGATACAGTGTTGACGAAGATACTTGATGATACAAGGGAATATTTGAGTTCGAGCGGTGTTTGTCCATTAGTGTTTAGACTCGGTGGTATGGGACATGTTTTTTCAATTGACGTTCTGAAAATAAGTGTCCTTATAATGCTTCTTATAAGAACATTTATTCGAAATTTGGTTTGTGTAATATAACTAAATTGATTGTTACAAGACTTGCAAATCATATCATCAAGGACAAATTATTTCTAGAAGGAATGTTGGTAGTAAAATATTTATCGTGAGAATGACACTGAGTGTTTCGGATAACACGATTCCTATAAAGTTTCGAAGGAGGTAATTTTCTATTGTATTGTATTTAACAATGATGATAAATAAAAGTTAAGATCAGTCTATTTTTATGGTAGGTGTTACCTTACAAAATCTGTATTTACACACGAACAGTTATATGTTGTAGCCTCTAGAGTCAAGACCTAGGGTAGATTGAAAATTCTTTGTCTAGATTCAAATGAAATAAGATATGTAAACGTACAATAAATGTTGTGTAAAAAAAAAATTCCGCAATTTATAATTTCTTATATTGATTTCTTTTATTAATAAAATTATAATTCTTTATTCTACTATTGTTTTATATATATATATATATATATATATATATATATATATATGATGTAATAATCTATATTGTTACTAAATTTTATTTTCTTATCTTTCAATAGAATAATAAATTTATACATATTTTAAAGACTATTTTTTATTTAATAAATTAAAAAATATTATAAATTTATTTCAACCCCGCGTAAAACGCGGGTCTTACACTAGTTAATGCATATATTGAAATATATGCTAAATATTTAGAGCATATGTGAAAATATACGTTGCATATAAGCTAAGATTGTAAACCATATGCAAAAAAATATCATCTAAACAAACAAAAAAAAAAAACATACGCAATGTCAACACGATTATCAGGTATATTTGACAATTGAGTTTGGGATGCAGAAGCATTAACTCGATCATCACTGATTGCCAAACTAACGCCCAAACTTTGTGAATTATGCATACCAAGTACTAAATTCTTAGACTGTGTAGAACAAACATAAACTTCAATTAATTTTTCCGATGAAATCTGACAAAATTCAACTAAACTAACCAAATCAGAATCAGATGATAAAGAACAATTCTTTATGCAACCAATAGAATAACACATGTCTATCTTAGAATTCGATAATATGGGCCACATACCGATTATTTCATTAACAATGTCTTCGAACTTTGAAGATTGTTGAACACGGATCAACTTGGTTTTATCCTCGAATTCGAACTTTAAAATCACAGCATATTCCATCTCTGATTCTGTAAATTAGCTTCTCCAATTAACTCCTTCAATAAAGCCCTAAATCGCATAATATAAATAGTGACGATGCAGAAAATATCGAAGATCAGACTTTATGAATTTGGAAGAACCATGAACTAAACGAATTATTGATTATTGCATTAAGACAACACCGAATAAAATTGCATACCTTGATAATGGAATGATTATCGGATGAGAAATTGCAGATCGAACTTTCTGTATTTTGGGAATTTCGGTCATGATCGCCAGATTTTATGTATTTTGGGGCAGTGATCGTGTATATCATATGGAATTTGGGCATCGAATTATTGCGTATAGCATATGGGATTTGGGTATCGAATTATTGCGTATAGCATATGAGATTTGGGTATTGAATTGTTGATTAGGTATGAGATATCGAAGATTGGATAGTTGACTATGGAATGATTTTGTTATGAGATATTATGATTTAAAATTTAAAATCTAATTTTATATTAAATTGATTTAAAATTTTAAATTTAATTTTAATTTCTATTATTAGTGTCTTATAAGCATAAAGGGCATAATAGGTTATTTGGTTATGAATTTGACCTTAATTCTAATACTATAATTTTTTGTCTTTATTTCTAGTTGTGTCTATGGGATTGTCCCTTATCTTAATTAAACTCAATTAATATTCTTCCAACATCATTTTATTTTCAAAATTGTAACTCCTTTTTTACATACATTTTACTTTACACCTCATCAAATCATCAAAAATACATCTCCTTCATCTTAAATCACTAATTACTTTATTCCATCTTCTTAAAAATCGTGACGGTCAAAGTGTGTAAAAAATGTTGGGACGGAGGGAATACCTTATTATATGACCAAAATTATGTTAGTACAAGATCAAAGATGTATTATTACAAGTCCAAAAATATTCTGGACACTTGTTTTTTTGGGCGAAATTACTAAAATATTTTTTAATTAAAATATATTATGCTAATACATGACTAAAATTATGTTACTACAAGACCAAAATTTTATCACTACAAGGTCAAAAACGTATTACTACATGTCCAAAAATATTTTAGACACTTAATTTTTTTGGTGAATCTGCCATAATATTTTTTAGACACATAATAGTAAACTTTTGACCTTATAGTGGTAATTTTTTGACCTTGTAGTAACAATATTTTGGTCATGTAGTAAATCACTTGTTTGCGACCCGCGAATTTTCTGAGCAACCCGGATCCGGGCTTATGGCCCACACATTTTTTTTAAATTGTTTTAATTAGATATATTTTATGTGTGAAATATTTCACAAGTGTTTTCCTTTGATTTAATTTCCTTCCACTTTTTAAGGGATGTGATTTGATTTTCTTCATAGGAGTATATGGTAAGTCAACTGTATTATTTTCAATTTACGAGTATTTCAATACTCGTATAATTTGATCGACTTTGTACTGTGTATATTAAATATCAATAATTTAACTATTTAATTCGAGAACTAGCTTTATTAAATTTTTAAAAATTAAATTATAAATTAATTCGATTTAATATATATTTGTCCATTAATTTAATTGGGTGTAATTTTAATGGACTTATAAGGTATATATATATATATATATATATATATATATATATATTTTGAAGGTTTACAAGATCAGATTAAAACAAATACATACATACTTTCCAAATCACTGGATTTTCAATCCAAGACTAACTAAATCGATGTCGTTATCCGTTCCAATCATAAAAAGTAGGGACGCAAGTGTACTATTTGTTCACGAGAAATGCACAATCCTCTATTTTATCAACGGGGCCCAAGCAGAAAAAGTAATTACTATTCCATAAAAAATGGCATTGCAAGTTACCATACTACCATAATTGACTTACACACCCACGACGTCTCCCATCTTCAGCAGACAAAAATATGATTTTGCAAATCCTCAAGTTAGTGCAACAACCCCCAATCCCAAGATAAAAAGTAAACAAAACTAAATATTTTTTTCCAATTCATTTTTTTTTAAATAAAATAAAATAACGTATATACATTTTAATACTACAGTATAACCAGCTTGATTTTAATACTATAAATCATGGTTTACATCTTTTCATTATATGATTTATTTTCTTCAATCAAATCGTTGCTTCAACGTATGTTTTTTTTTTTTTTTTTTTTGACATTGTTGCGGCAATGTTTTATTGAGATGTTGATTAGTTAAATTGAATTGTGAAGAGATAAATGTTAGTTGAGTACTCCCGCCCCTCCCCAAATTAGTTGGGTTGGATTTACAAACCTAATCAGATCTCTAAATCTATTAAACAAACGAGCACTGAGAGGTGCAAAATAACCGTTCCCTCCCTTGGGCCTTATCCATATTGATACCGCAAGTATGCTATATTAGTATTGGAGTAGTGAATTTTTGATGATGTTTGCTATTTGTGTGAATTTTACCTTATAAAAATCTATGATCAATTATTCTGTAACATGTTTCTTGCAACGAAGGAAAAAAAATAGCCCTAGTACTTATCATGTAGTACAAAATACTAGTTTTTTCCAAGTTAAAAAGTAAAAAATGTACATTTATTCAAAACTATAATTTTTTTGACAAATATTTTGTAAATTTTTATTCTTATACTTCACTTTATATTTTACTTTTTTTCATCTTTTCAATCATATCACTTATACTTTATCTATTATTTAATTTTTTTTTAAATTTTTTTGTATAAACAAGTAGTGAAAAACTTATACACTATGAAGTGATGAATGGAGTATATTATTATTACATTAAAAAAATAGATAAAGTATAAGTGATGGGATGGTGAGACTGTGAGAGAGAAAATAATAGATGAGTATTAAATGAAGTATGACAATAAAAAGGTTTTTGGATTAAAAAAGGAAGAAAAAATAAAAGCTATAAGTTTACAAGCCGAAACCAAGAGGCCGGGGGTGCCATCGCTAAATGGTACACCCATCTCCAGCCACAAACTCTAAAATGAAGATCTCTAAACTCCAAAATACACTTTTTCATACTATATTTTAAAAATCTTCTCCAACCATGAAACTCTATATCTAACTCTATTTATTATTTTATTCATTTTCAATATATTACTATCATTAAATAATATATTTATTTTCATATTTAAATTAATTTATACAATTAAATACTCAATTCGTAAATTAAATTATAAATTAAATATTATTAATTTTATTAAAATCATAATATGTTAATAAATTTGTAATTTTAAAAAATTATTTTTATTTAAATATAAAATTACGAAACTCATAATGACCTAAAACAATACTTGTGAGTATAATCTAATACAATACAATTTCACTCATTACGTTTAAAATAGACTAATTAAAATAGACTGAGTATTTTTTTTTTCAGTTTTTGTTCACTTATTTTAATATGTCGGAAAATGCATGTATGTTCATTTTAATATGTAATGTATTTCATGTTTAATATATAATGTATTTCATATTTAAAATATAATGTATGTTTTATTGTATTTTACGTTATTTTTTTGTTGATAATAATAATACACAAAAAAAAAAATTACACAACTAAAATTATACTCTTATATTATAAATTAGTATAATAATAGAATTATAATTATATTTAATAAAAGAACTCTAATTATTAATATAAAATTGTAATATATATATAACTGTAAATATTAATAAAATAATAGATATAAAATATAGAGTTTTGAATAGTGAACTTTATATATGGAGTTTACTATTCAAAACTCTATTTCAAATCTTCAAAATAAAGTATGATTGGAGGAAGACGGAACTCCATATTTTGAGTTTAACTCCATTCTCCACTACCGTTGGAGATGTCTAAAAACGACCTAGCAATAAAAGTGATAATAAATTCCAAAAAAACTGATAAAAAATCTATGAATCTGAAATCGGGTGAGGGACTATGGAGGGTCAAATGCATCACCCCTACTACCCTTGAATTTGGAGTCGGGTGAGGGACTATGGAGGATCAAATGCATCGCCCCTACTACCCTTGAACTTGGAGACGCGACTGAAATGGAATGAGAAATTTATAGTAGGATATCCAGGAAAGTGGAAAAATTATAGTGGAACGGAGGGTGTATGTAGGTATAAGTTCTTTTTTTTTTTTTTTTTTTGACAATACAACAAGGATTATACAAAATACTCTTAAGTATAAGAGTTAGATGAAGCTAGATCCTTGAAATACTGTGGACAATCATTTTCACACCAATCTTGAGGTGATGAAGTGTTATAAGCATTCTGAGCCAGAGCATGAGCAAGTTTGTTATTTTCTCTCGGCACCTGTATGCAATCCCACACTAGGACAATTTGCATAAGATTCAAAATTTTGCTCACCATTCTTTTTTCTAAAACACCTGCTTCTCCGGAACTCATGATAGCATCAATTGCATCTGCAGAATCCGATCTAATTTCCTGGATTCGAAGTTTTCTTTCAATACATTTCTCCAACCCAACTTCGATTCCTTTTAATTCTGCTCCACAAACCGTGCCATTATTCAAAATTTTTTTTGCACCTGCCATTTTGATTTTTCCTTCTTTGCCAAGAACCACATATGCAATAGTAAAAAAGTTTGTATTTGGTTGGAAAGCAGCATCTGTATAGAGCACATTACCACACCTTACCATTGTCCCATGTTGTTTCGATTTCTCGATAACATCAAGCATGCTACCATCCACCTTTTTAACATTCATAAACTCCTACCAATATGAGACAACCCATCCTACCTCGAATTTTAAACATGCAGGCTTATGCACATTTGTGTGTACAATCCTGCATCTCTCCTTCCAAATTGCCCAAGCCACCATCATAATTAGAGCCACTTGATTGCCCTTCATATGACCAACACACCAGTCCACAAACTCACCACAATCGCCATGCAATGCCTCTTTAATTTCCTGCCACAACCCTAAATACTTCCAAGATTTTTTAGCGTATGGGCATTTAAAAATGCAATGCAGAGAGTCAGCCCAGAAAAAACCACAAAAGATACACGTTGAGGTAACAGGAACATGTTTCATGGCCAATCTACCCTCCGAGGCAATCATATTTGAAACCAATTTCCAGCAGAATATGCGTACCTTTGGTGGAACTTTAAGCTTCCAAATCTTCCCAAACATTCTTGACTTGGTCTTTGGATTCGATGTAGTAGCCTCACTTGAGCAATCATTCCGATGTTCCAGATTTTGGGCTAAGGAATATCCTGATGCCACCGTATACCTTCCATTTGATGTTTCTGCCCAGTATAACTCATCATTCTCCTCAGCTCCAAGCGTTTCCATTCCTAAGATCCTTTCAGCTTCAAAAGGTAAGAAGGCCTGGCGTACCAACTGTTCATCCCATCCCCCATTATTAAGTACAAAACGACTCACAAAGGATGCACTAGCAATTCTTGAGGATATTCTACCATTTTGAAGACCACTGACCCATCTATCTTTGAAAACATGGACATCTTTTCCACTTCCAATCCTCCATCTTCCTCCAATGTCCAAACGCTCCCTGCTCCATATAAGAGATCTCCAAACAAATGATGGATTTGAGCCCACCTCAATATCAGATATTGTAGCGTGTTTGAAGTACCTCGCTTTAAATATCCTTCCCATCAGACTGTTAGGCTTCATGATGATCCTCCAGAGTTGTTTTGCTAACAAAGCTTTGTTAAAGTGAGCCATATTACGAAACCCCATTCCACCCATTTCTTTTAGTGCACACCTGTCACTCCATTTTTTCCAACGTATTCTCTTTCCTTTCTCATTGTTGCCCCACCAAAAATTTGCAATGATTTTTTCTATGTCCAAGCAAACTGAGACTGGAACTCGAAAACAAGACATGGTATAAGATGGAATGTCCTGGAGAACAGCTTTGATAAGAACCTATCTTCCTCCCTCAGAAAACTGCTTATTGTTCCAAGATAGCACGTGCTTTTTCACCCTATCCACCAAATAGTTGAATTTCAATCTTTTGGCTTTGGGAATCATTGTTGGGAGACCCAAATAAAGATCATGACCTTGTGATGATTGAATTCCAAGAATTATTTTTGCTTGATCCACATTAGCCTGGCAAGTGAGGTTACTGAAAGTAATCGAAGATTTTTCCCTGTTCACCAATTGACCTGATGCCTTCTCATATGTGTATATCACATTGGCCATAGCTTGTACCTCATTTCTGGATGCTTTGAAGAAGAACAAACTATCATCAGCAAAGAAAAGGTGTGAGAGCACTAGTGCTGATCTTGCAATTTTAATGCCTGAAACCTGCTTGGAGTTGACCACCGAGGAGACAATGGAAGAGAATACTTGTGCACACAAAACAAATAAATAAGGAGATAAAGGATCCCCTTGCCTTAGGCCACGAGAGGGCACAAAGTATTCTGAAATGGAGCCATTGATCTTGATACAGTACTTCACAGAAGTGATACATTTCCATATTAAATCAATCAATTTCTGAGAAAATCCCATAACAGTCAAAGTAGTTTTAAGAAAAGGCCATTATATCCTATCATACGCCTTTGTCATATCCAACTTCAAAGCAGCATACCCTATCTTACTCTTTGTTGTCTTAAGATAGTGCATACCTTCATAAGCTAGAAGAATATTATCTGTAATGATTCTACCAGGCACAAAGGCGCTTTGATTTTGATCAACCAATCTCTCCAATATATTCTTTAATATATTGGTTATTGTTCTAGCCAAGATTCTGTAACAGACATTACAAAGACTGATGGGCCTAAAATGATTTGGTAAAGAAGGGTTACCAATTTTTGGGATGAGTGTAATGATCGTGTGATTCCATGCTTGTAGAGATCCATCTCCATTAAGAACATGAAGAATAGCATTTGATACATTTTCGCCAATCACACTCCAGTTAGCTTGGAAAAAGGATGTTGGGAATCCATCTGGGCCTGGTGCTTTCCATGGTGAAAGATCTTTAACAGCCTTAAAGACTTCTTCCTTGGTGAATGGGGAATCCAACGTGCTAGCTTCCAAACTTGAAAGCTTACTTGTTAAGAATTGAGTTGCTCTTCTGATGTCATCAGTTGATGGCTGGCCTGTTGTAAACAATCTTTCATAGTGTTCCTTGAATATTGTTTTGATCTTCCCATCCTCATACTGCCACACCCCATCTTCATTTTGCACCTTTGAAATCTTATTAATTCTTCGGCGCATATTAGCCCTGGAGTGGAAAAACTTTGTGTTTTGATCACCATCTTTTAACCACGAAACCCGAGCACGTTGTTTCCAGAACCACTCTTCTTGTGATGATAATCTTGCTAACTCAGCTTCTAACATCCCAACTTTTTCCATGTTCGGGTCTGCTTTCTCATTATCCAAAATGTTATTGATCTCTTCCTGGACATGTTTAAGCTTATAAGTAAGTGTGCCACCCTTGTGCTTTGCCCAATCACTCATAATCTTTCCACATTTTTCTAACTTTTCTGGCAGCTGCATTTGGTAATCATACTTATTCCAGGCCAAACACATGGTTTTTCCAAAATCTGGCTCCTTCATCCAATAATTCTCAAATTTGAAAGCTCTAGAGGCATTTGTTGAACGATTTGTGCTTCGATTCCCAAGCTCAAGCATAATAGGTCTGTGATCTGATCCTGAAAAACTCAAATTCTTTGCACTAGAATTTGGAAACATCTCACACCAGCTATCAGTGACCAGGAAACGATCAATCTTTTCTGTGATGTACTGGTTGCCTTTTCTTCGATTGTGCCAAGTAAATTTTGGGCCATACATCTTAAAACTTTTTAGATTATTGTATAACACAGCCTCTTGAAAAAGATATGTCCTTGTAGGTCTGCAACATAACCCTCCCTTCTTTTCATCATTAAAAAGCACCTCATTAAAATCCCCACCAATAATCCAAGGATCAGGAAGTGTTGGTAGGTAGTTCTTAAGTCTTTTCAACAATTGCCAAGAAGCACATCTTTTGTTTATATTTGGATGCCCATAGAAGCCAGTAAACCTCCAGTTACCAAAGGTTTCAGAAATTTGACAATCAATATGACCCTTTGAGTACGACAAAACAGAAACATCACATTCATTCCATAAAAGCATTAAACCACCAGATCGTCCATTGGCATCAACATAAAAACCTGAGGAAAACCCTAGCTTAGTTCTAACACCATCAGCAAAAGAAGAACAACATTTAGATTCGGAAATAAAGAAAATAAAAGGACGATGCATCATGACAAGCTTCTTAAGCCTTCCGAACGCACTAGGGCTGCATATACCCCGTGCGTTCCAACATAGGATCTTCATTCGTCCTGGCAGGGTTGAGTCACCTCAACCTCCACCATATCTGGATAGCCAAGCGCTGTACCATAAGTTTCCAGCATACTTTTTGATTTTTTGAAGAAAATCAAGCTATCAATCTCAGCTCTAACTCTTTCTGCTCCCTCAAAATCAGCTAGATCAGTAGAGAAGTCCCTCCAAATTCTTTTTTTACCAGCTTTCATGTCATTTGGTATGATAATGTCCTTGTCTCCATTTAAATTTCCATCATTTGCAGCCATGATTTGTACCTCCTCCAACTCGTTCTGGCCAACCTCCTCCCTATAACCCACCTTCTATATTTAAACCTAACCGGAATGGTAAAATTTAATGGCTCCAAAATCATACCTGTTTTAGGATCAACCTTTACTCTGCCCCGACCAACTGCCAGCTCCCCAGTCTCCCCCCTTGGCATGAGTTCCTGGAAATTATAAACCACTTCTCTGTCGTTTTGACAATCTCGAACATTAACATCAATTCTCCTCCGAAACTCAGCCTCTTGCTGCTCTGCCTCTTGCCATAGCTCACGCACCCCTTCATCCAATAAAATAGCTTTTCCCTTTTTCCTTCTTCTTTCTTCAGACTCAGTGCATGACTGTCCCCCTTCCACACATCCAACTTGACCTCTTGAGCAACCCATGTTTTCTTTATTTCCTTGAGTGTTGACCCCTATTTGAAGGACTCCGTGATCACTCTGCTCCCTCCTTTCTTCCAAACTGCCCTCATTTCCTTCGTTCTGCACCTGAGTAGCTCCACCATCATCATTATGATCACTGTCATCTTCATTCGTACCACCAAAAATCAGATCTTCATCCACATCAATACCCATCAGTCTGAAAAAGTTATGCATGTCACTCAGCGATGGATTTTTTTGTTTATCAGCACAAAGCCATTCCGGGAATAACTTATGTGCTTCAATCCAATCTTCATCTCTATCTCTAACTTGAAAACATCCTTTGACAGAGTGGTTAAGGTGTCCACAGAAAGAACAGAAGTCGGATAATCTTTCATATATAAAAAAGATAACATATTTCACCTTATTCACTATTAGGTAAGTGAATTGGCACAAAGGGGCCACCGTACTCATTAGAACACGAACACGCAGAGATTCACCCCAGGCTTTCTCACCATCTTTTGCATCAACCAGCAGCACTGCCCCTATGGTAGACCCCAGCCGTTGTCCAGTGATTTTATTCATTGCATGCACTGGAAGCCCATGGATCTGAATCCAAAAAGGCACTTTATCCATCTTTATGGTGGCAAATCTCTCCGTTCCAGTCAGCTTCCTGAGCACCATCAGAGATTTGCGCAAGTTCCATGGTTGCATGTCCAATACATCCTCCATATCAGTTTTTTCCTGAAAGTCCACCACAAAAAGGCCTTCTCCCACCACCGTAATTTTTATGGGAGAAGCTATCTTCCATGAATATAGAAGAAACCTCTTAAGTTCAGCCGTATTAAAGAATCTTCTAGCCACAAACTTAAGAGCAACAACTGTTGTGGGGATGATAAGCTCATTGTTTCGGACCTCCGTGTTGGATCCTTCTTTTTCAGAGATAGTGCATGCACCCATTTGTTCTTGGATAGCCATTGCCATGAGTGAGAAATTTTTAGATTTATCGTATAAGAGAATAAACAGTTTTGAATGTGACTCTTTGCATTCTCCCATCCTCAAATATATAGAACCATTTCTCAATGAAAACCCATGGGAAAGAAAAATTACCATTGGCTTATGATGAAAAGTTATTTTCTGTCGAATTTTTGAACCAAAATTACGGCTATCCATTGCGAAAATCAAAGTAAATCATGGGCATGCAAAAAACTACTCTCAGACGGCAACACCACCGTAACAGTCACGACCAGTATTTGAGCAAGTAAAACTCACGCTCCAGAGCTTGCTATGTGCCACTCAAGGAAATCCAATGATGAGGAGTATATTTGTTTCCCAATGCAATCTAAAAGGTAGAAAGGATGTTTGGAAATAACATAAGACGCAGTAAATGAGGGAATATCACAGGATAAAGTTTGTAATTAAAAGGAGAAAACCTTTCGGAGGAATATAAATTAAGGATAAAAATTCATCAAGAACACCCTTCAACTCTTTTTTGAGAGAGAGCAAATTTCAATAGGTTAAATGGGGAGCTTTTATATCCAATGCATTCTAAACACATTAAACGAGTTCTATAAAAGAGTGCACCTATATCATTGTAATTTGATTCTAATGAATTTTATGTAGGTATAAGTTCAAGTCCTCTTGATTAGGCCAAAGAAAATTGTGTTTAACTTTAATGGCAGCCCCCACTTAATTAGAGACCAATTTTAGTTTTACCTTTGAAAAAAGTGAATGCGTAGGCAGTTACATCATCAATATCGGGCCCATAGCATAGCATAGCATGGTGTTACTCCTCAACTTCAATCACCACTCTCGCCTTCTCCAACATTCCTTCACTTGTTCCCTCAATCATCTGCACCATACATTTCGTATCAAAATCACCCCTTCGCCGCCGTTCAGACTCCAAGTTAAAGCAGCTTCAAACATGGTTAAAGCTATAAGGGTCCATGAACTCGGAGGCCCTGAGGTATCACTTGTTTAAATGTTTGATGATTATCTTAGCTTTTTTGGATGATGTAGCAAATGGGTTTTTCTGATTTCTAATTTTAGTCGCATAATTTCCACATTATCTACTGTTCACGGTTTAACATAGCCTAATTTGGTGTCGCCCCATCTGCTGGGATTCATGAATTGTGAAGTATTTTGCCTTAATTGCACTTAGTCGTCATTAGGTTTGTTTATATATAATCCATCAATCATTTCGTATACACTTGAGGTACCCTGCCCTCCCTCATATAATGAAATAGTAGTTAGCAGAAAAGACAGGGCTCTTTTACTTTACTTTGCGTTGCATGAGATATTGACATTGATAAGAATTTGGATTGTGTGTCTATGTTATATGGATTTTTATTTCAACCGTTGATCATTCACACCACCCCCTTGGGATTCACTATCTTGCACATGCTCCATAATCCAAGTATGCAAGGGCGTTTCATTACTAATTTAGTATCTCTGTCAGGCAATGTAAATGAGCCCTCCGAGGTTTGATTGGTGATTTACTATACACTGCAGTATACTCAATGTGGTAAAATTGAATAATCGTGACAGCTGTTGTCTTGTGTTGCTGCAATGCAATGTTTTATTGAGGATGTAGTTAGTTAAATAATTGAATTGTGAAGAGATAAATGTTACTTCAGATTGAAATCTTAGTGTGGTACTTGCTGTTTAATGCTTTTTAACAGGTTCTAAAATGGGAGGATGTGGAAATAGGGGAGCCAAAAGATGGAGAAATCAAAGTGAAAAATAAGGCCATTGGTTTGAACTTCATCGATGTTTATTATCGGAAAGGGGTTTACAAGGCTTCAACGATGCCCTTCACACCAGGTTCAACCCCTCTTAATATTGGCACCTTTCACTAGAGTGTTTGCTTGTGCAACATACAATAACTCATATTCTTGACGTTTTAATGTTTGCAATGATGTTTTCCAAATATTTTTTAAAGAAATTGCTCTTTCCTGTTTCACTAGACTGTGAATACTTTTTTAGAAATAAGTATTTTTGATGGGTTCTTGCTCAGCTGAATCAGTCATTTGACACATCACATTTTTCTCACATTTCTGTAAACTGTTTTTGTTGCAGATTCCTATCGACAAATATTACAAATATGGTTAATTGCACGAAAAATCACAACTTTATCATGTTTTTTCAATTAAAACATACAGTATGTTTTTGAAATTTGCAATTATATCCTATGATTTTTTTTCCAGCAACTTATGCTGATGTGACACCCGAAAAATCTTTGAAAAGGTTAAAGTTAATGCACGACCTTTTGTTATTGTTTCATTTTAATCACAACCACCCCCCTCCCTCCCCCTGATACGCCCTTATTAGTTTATAAAAGAAGAGATAAGACCAAGACCTAAGAAGATAATTGTATAAAGGCTTGGGATAGAGTTAGTTGGGCTTGACAAGTCAGCCCTTAGTTGGCCTATGTATATAAATAGGCAGTTAGTTAGTTGGCCTATGTATATAAATAGGCAGTTAGTTCTATGTGAGACCACTTTTGATCATTTGAATATTGGAGCTTAGGCTTGGCCGGTTATCCGGATTTATCTTCTTGTTTCTATCTTTCTACTTTCTTGAATAATTCACATAAGAGTGTATCACCCCCCCTTTTCAATATCATACACTGTCACATCAGCAGAACTTGACGGAAAATAAATAGGCATGAGAATTGCAACAATTTGAAAGGTCATCTATTGAATTGCGAATTCTAAAAACATTTCTTGTAATTGAAAAAAAGTGAGAATGTCCTGATTTATTTTGCAATTAACCCTTACAAATATGCCTTTGTTATAGTCTTAGGTATTAACTTTTGTTGATGACAGGTATGGAGGCAGTCGGTGAAGTAATTGCTGTGGGTCCTGGGCTTACTGGAAGAAAAGTTGGTGATATCGTTGCTTATGTTCTTTATCCAATGGGTGCATATGCAGAGGAACAAATCCTCCTTGCTGAGAAAGTGGTTCCTGTGCCTCCTTCTATTGATCCTGTTATAGTAGCTGCCATCATGCTCAAGGGGATGACAGCTCAGTTTCTAGTTCGTCAATGCTTCAAAGTAGGTTTGTGTTACTCTGAGCTAAATATTTCATGATTTGTACCAAATATTTTAGGTATAATGGATTAGCAGATCCGTAAACTATCAACTTTTGTTTCAATAGGCCCCCCTAAACTATTTTTTATTTTAAAAAACCCTTCAAGTATTTAAATTTTATGTCACGAGCTCCCTCAAAACGATATTGAAGAAACTTCTTGATTCATTTTAATGGTCCCGTTAAGTAATATATACACCAATTTACTAATATTCAGACATGTTTTGTGCAAGTCATGTTATCCTTAATTCTTCGGGGATTGATAACTAAAATGACTTGCAAAAAATGTTTTTGTGTATTGTTAAAGTTTAATAAAACTGACATGTATATTATTTACCCGGACCATTAAGGTGAATCGAAAAATTTGGTCAATTTATGTCTCGAGTGAGCTTGTGAAATAAAATTTTGACACTTAAAGGCTTGTAAAACAAAAAAGAGCTAGGGACCTATCGAACAAAAATTGATAGTTTAAGGACCTTTTGATGCATTATGTCAATATTTTATTGAACCAGCTTTAGCTTTAATAAGCATTATGTCTGCAAGTTTTTTGCATCGGATCCAATATTTTAAACAACAAATTTTTATTTTTCTTTGTGGGGTGGGCCGGGCGGGATTGGGGAGGGTACTAGAAGTCTGATAAAAGGTTTGCATTACTCTGTGCACCTGTAGAAGATTTTCTGATTACCTCAATTTGTGTTATCATGATAATCAGGCTCTGAATCATACTTTTACTTTGGGATAATAGCTAGTTTCTTTCTTTTCTGCATGCTCTTGTTTTCAGTTGCTTATATCTTGCAAGCATAAGTTCCATAATTTTGTCCAAATTTTTTGAAAAAATTACGGGTACTAAAGAATTTGATCAAATATTAGTTCTTGATCCTTTCATCATTACATATTTCTCTTTCTTTTACAACCAATATATTTATGGTTCAATTACATACTAAGTAATTCCCTTGTTCCTTTCTATATCGATTTTTCTCTGTTGGGAGGAAATATTTCGACATTGATTCAAGATTTTATGAATTGCAGGTTGAACCTGGGCATACTGTCCTTGTTCATGCTGCAGCTGGGGGAGTAGGATCTCTGTTGTGCCAATGGGCAAACGCTCTGGGTGCCACGGTCATCGGAACTGTGTCAACTGAAGAGAAGGCAGTTCAAGCCAAGGAAGACGGGTGCCACCATGTTATATTGTACAAAGAGGAAGATTTTGTTGCCCGTGTCAACGAGATAACATCTGGTAAAGGAGTTGAAGTCGTCTATGATTCCGTTGGAAAGGATACTTTTGAGGTAATGGCACATAATTATTCAGGGCATATTTTTATCATGAACTCTATTAAGGGTGTGCTTGCAAAAACACTACTAACAACTTCTAGAAACATTTTTTTTGTCTTCAAAATCTGTGAGGAGTGGCTTTTGTAAAAAAATTGATTTTGCCCCACTTTGTAGAATTTGCATTGATGATTTGCTTAGTATGTTCTTGTGATATGAATTAGGCCCTAATTGCAAAAATAATATAAATCCATAAGGTGATGTTTGTTTTGGATTTTAAGTGACTTTTAAACCCCGATTTGAAATCTAGGGTGTTTTTAAATCTAGGAGATTTTAAAATCCTTGTTTGTTTGGGTTTTTGAGTAGGGTATGATTTAAATTTATGTCAAATCAACGTGTAAGAGAATGGTTTTGTATTATTATACTTCCAATGTCCCCTAACACTTTGCACTACTTTATGGGCACACAATTGAAGAAAAAGTGTAATGAATAGAGTGTTGAGGGGTAATTTTGTAAAGTTTTATTATAAAGTAAAGAAATTGGTTGAATTGAGTATATATGTGGGCCCAAATGTAATGAAATTTTTGTGTAAATATGTGAATATTGTGAGGGTGTAGTTTATGAATGAATTTTTTTTGGGTGTGCGAAGTGTTGTTGGGACATCTTATTAAGGAAAGTGTGCAACTTGTTAGGGGAAGGCGGGGGTATTATTTATTGAGTGTAGGGTTTAATAGGTTATTTGTAGGGATATAGTATTGGGTTTCTGAAAAAAAAAAAAAAAAAAAACCCAAACTAGAATGGGTTTTAAAATCTAAAACAAATTTGCCTGAGAGATTTTGCTGCTTTGGCCTATACTTTTAAATTTGCAATTCAAGCATTGTTTATTTGACAATTATGTGCGATGGTGGCCGATTTGTGATATGAGTGCAAATTCATTTGACGTAGATCTTATTTCAGAGTAGGTCTCTTGTGCACTAGATTCACGCGAACCATCTATTTGAAGGTAATTATGTTTACTATATGAAGGAATACTACTGTTTATCATACGAAGTATCCCATTTAAAAAAAAAAAACTTGATTTTATGTGTTATTCTTCTCAAAATACTAAACCGTGATACTTCATATGTTAAACAATATTATTGTATTTCTTCGTATACTAATCAGTATTACTGAGTTCATCATAAAACTTCCGTGAACCAAGTTCATAGACATTATTTTTGTCCTGGTTTTATGGCTTTCTATTGCACATGTCACCTGATTTAGCAATCGCTTCACAAATTGGCCCAAATTGCACCAACTAGACAATACGATAGCTAAATTCACAATTTTAAAAGGATCTGGCCAAAAAAAACCTTAGAATTTACTTGGTTATTAGGCCATTTTATTGATGTATCAACTTATATTAAATATCCATCCAATATTCATCTCTAATCTCCACAAATTAACCGGGTATGTTATGTGATCAGGGATCGTTGACATGTTTGAAGGTTCGTGGATACATGGTGAGTTTTGGACAGTCTTCTGGGACACCAGACCCTGTCCCTTTGTCGTCTCTGGCTGTGAAATCTCTGTTCCTTACAAGGCCGTCATTGTTTCAATACACTTTAACTAGGGACGAACTACTACACACTGCATCGGAGGTATTCACGAATGTTGCATCAGGTATCCTACGACCCCGTCTCAATCATACTTACCCCTTATCTCAGGCTGCACAAGCTCATTCTGATCTAGAGGCCCGAAAGACATCAGGATCCGTTGTGCTCATACCTGATGGATCCTAGTGAACTGGTAATTACGAAATGCATCAATGAGGAAGTCGAATAAATCCTTACACGCTTGTATTGAACTCTGCTCGTTTTAGGTATGTTTGATTTGGGATTTGGTGGATTTTGAAATCTAGATTTTAACTTGCATAAATTGATGGTAAGAGTGTGGGATGTTGTATTATTATTATATATTTTTTTTTGTATTATACTATTATTATTGATAATATGATGATTAGGAGTATGCTTTATTGAATGTTATATAAAAGTGTGAAAAGTGAGAATTAAGTGCATGTGACAATAAAGAAATAATATTTGCATTTGAGAGTGATAGAGAGAAAATGATATTTGTAGAAGTGAGTGTATTGAATTTCTAAAATTTTAAAGTAGAATCATACTTAGATATTGAAATCTCAAATCAAGCATATTTTTTTATTTTTTTTTGTATGTGTTAATGTAAGGTTCTTCTTGCATGTGATCTCTTATGTTCCTTTCCCATACTTTATCAACTAATATTTGGTCGTACATTAATTAATGAATGTTTTTAATAACTAAATATTTATAGGGGAAACAAACCATTTTGTTATATAGGGTAAAACGCAACTAATCAATATTTTTATCTAGTACTAGTATTTTCAATTAGAGTTTATACATGCACTACCTAATAAAAAAAACAACACGAGCGTGGTGCATATTTAATATAATTCGTAGTATAATTTAATGACTCTGACAAAAATATATGCATGTGTAGAGAGAAGGTATACAATTTTTAAAATGCATTTTGAGATATTATCAATTCAACTCATAAATTCACAAATTAAACTCTTGACTGTAATGTTATTTTGAGGGAGATAACAATGAATTTATCAGTGAATAATTTATTTTTGTTCTTATAATTAAGTTACGTGTAACCTTGAAGATATGATAAGCTCACGACATTAGATTTTTATGTACGCTCAATTTTTATTTTTTTTTAATGTTTCGATATTCAAGTACCGATTAATTCGTGGGACCCATATGTGGGTCCCCCGTTTAATGTCAGAATTTTGCTCTACGTATGATTGGTTCCTTAGGAATTGTTTGCAAATGCATTAATTAATTTATTTATTACCCAACTGTCTAATTTCATTGTTCTCAATTTATTTTTTTATTGTTAAATTTCATTTTTTTTAAATAATAGTATTATTCACAAACCTTTATCTTTACACCACTTTATTAATAAACAATTAATTTATTTACAAATGAATCTCACAATGTCTCATTGTACCCCTCTAACATATTCACTAATATATAAACTAATCAATATTTATTAAAAATACAACACAATTAGCAAGAGAACAAAACACGACGAATCATGCCGACAACAAGTGTGACACGAGGAATCCCCTTATATACTAATAGGGAGTTTAAATTGATGATGTGTCATTTTGTGGTTAATTTGGCTTATGTGTCGTTTTGTGGTTGATTTGGCTTATGTGTCATAATTTAATAAAGTTGTTAATTTTAAAAAGTATGATGTGTAATTAAGTTATTGGTTGAGTAAGATATGATTAATAAACTCTTTCCAAATATTATATTCTTATTATTTTAACATTGACTAATTAAATTAAATTTTATTTTATTTACTTAACTTTATTTTAGTATTCATTTTATTCTTTAGTTTAATTTATTTTAGAACTATTTAATGTTTTTCTGAGTAAAATACATTAATCTAAAATTTATTTTTATTGGGGTGTACAATTCTTTATTTAATCAGTTATTCAATTGTATTTTATAATTACTTTTATCTTATATTTCAAGTAATTTTTTCTGCAATTATTTTAAATTTATTATAAGTTTAATGCATTTAAAAAATAGAGCTCGAAAATATATATGTAAAACTTATTATATAATTTTATACATAATATTTATTATATAAATAATTATATTATTTTATAAGATTACCAAATTTGTTATATATTCATAATACACTACTTCTATAGTATATAATCCCCTTATATACTAATAGGGAGTTTAAATTGATGATGTGTCATTTTGTGGTTAATTTGACTTATGTGTCATTTTGTGGTTGATTTGGATTATGTGTCATAATTTAATGAAGTTGTTAATTTTAAAAAGTATGATGTGTAATTAAGTTATTGGTTGAGTAATATATGATTAATAAACTCTTTCCAAATATTATATTCTTATTATTTTAACATTGACTAATTAAATTAAATTTTATTTTATTTACTTAACTTTATTTTAGTATTCATTTTATTCTTTAGTTTAATTTTAACATTTCGTTTGATTCTCACAAATTTTCAAAAAAAATTGCTTTATAAAATTAACTAACATAACATAAGTGTAATTATTTTGTATAATTCAAAATATTATGTTCATTAAACTTTTATATTATAATACAACGTTATAATAAATATAATTAAAAAAATGTTAAATTTTTTTAACAAAATAATTATAATTCTGCAAAATCATTTTTTTTTAAATATGAAAAATTAAATTAAGTAAATAAATAAAAATTCATTATTAAATATTTAAAAATATATTTAAAATTCCGTTTAATACACGGGTTCTACACTAGTATGTATATATTTTGGAATCTTCTTATCAAAACACGCAATAAGCGCAAGTTAAGAACGCGACTTTGCCTTTGTAACAAACCATTGTTGCAGCGTGTCTATGCTGAAATTTTAAAGAGTTCAAAATACCACTACATTTATAAAGTCCATGCGAAAATTTTAGTTTTAGTTCTATAAGTTTGATACAATCCAAAATAAATCCTTTAAGTTTCAACTTTACAAAATACATTATTTACCTTTCAATTTAATCCTTTTTTACATCAATTTTAATCTTTTATCTTTCTAATGAATTAAAGCTGCCTGAATATTCTCCTCTTGATTTATGCGGTTAAATTATTTGGGATTCCGGTGGAATGTGCTGACGACTTTGTACGACATTTATTTAAAAAACCCATCATCCTATCTTTAATTTTTTCTCATCTTTATTTAAAATTTTCTTTTGTTAATAATATGGCACTGTCTAGTTTTGTTATGATATATATTTTTACATGTCTATTTAAATCAATTGACTAGAGGTATATTTTAAGAAGTTCTAAAAAGTTTTCAATATTTTAAAAAGTTCTAGTTTTCAATATTTTAAAAAGTTCTCAATAAAATTTACATATAATTTTATTTTAAGAATGTGTATAAATAATACAGTTCTGAGCAATATTCGAGTTTAATTACCATTTTTCATGGACTTATCTCAACAGAGAGAGTAATATCACGAAGAAGAGAAACGAAAAAATTATGAACTTTGGTTTTTGCCTTTTAAAAATTGGTTTTTGTCTTTTGTCGTTTATTTTACTTATTCAAGGTAATTTGATTGTTTTAGTGGATAACTTTGGCTAGATGAACTTGGTGTTTTTTTTTGCTGGAAATTGTATTCTCAATCTTTTAGATGGAATGTTAGTTTTTGGAAAGATTGAAATACAACTTTATTATATTGTAAGCATCAATCAATTGATATGAACAACTTCATATATTTTAAATTGTTATATTTTAATTTAGTTGTAAATTTTATTTTTAATTATCCTGTCAAAAAAAATTATTTTTAATTATAAAATTGTTTTATCAATGGTGCATATTTCAATTTTGTTTTTAATTGAACTTGGGTCAATTTTGTTTTTAATTGAACTTGAGAGTTTACAGGAAAATTTTGATAGATATTCAATTAATTACGTAGATTTTTAAGTATATATAAATGAGAGATAATTATGTGGCAGATGACATGACATTTTTTAAATAAATGTGGTACCAAGTCAGTCCATCCCACCGGAATCCGGCTAGCATTTAATTCATTAGAAAGATAAAGGATTAAAATTGATGTAAAAAATGATTAAATTGAAAGATAAATGACGTATTTTGTAAAGTTGAAACTTAAAGGATTTATTTTAGAATGTATCAAACTTATAGGACTAAAACTAAAAATTTTCCTAAGGTCCATACTCAAAACTACAATATTTAAATAAATTAGCATCGAATATTATCTATATATTCCTTCCATCCAAAAAAAAAAGACTGTTCCTTTATTTTTTACATAGATCAATAAAACATATTTTTTATGTTCCTCAAAAGATTTTATACTTACATTTTTAGTTTGTTTTTTAAATTTTGCATATTTATAAATAAAATAATCATTACAATCTCCGTTCTCACAATATTCACATATTTATCATCATATCATTATTTCAATTTATTTATTTTATATTAAAAAAATTATAAAATTACCCCTAAACACTCTAATCTAATCGTTACACATTTTACTTAAACTTCGTGCTCAAAAAACACTACAAATTTTTCAAGGACGGAGTGAGTAATTTATTATACTTGAAATTCATGATTTTACCTTTAATATAATTATATACACTTTATTTATTGAATGACAAAATGAAATAACTGTCTTCCAATATACATTAAATAAGGATATTTTAGATAAATACAATTTTTTTTTTTTTGACAGCATAAAATATAGGCCAAATATTTAATTCTAGTCCATACTTTTCCTTTTTTATTAATTCTAGCTTATACTATTTTTTTTATCCAAATGATACCTATACTTTCAATTAGTACTTATAAACATCCCCATTCTCATTTTCCGGCAAAGATCGTCTGATGTGGACGCCGGATTCCACGTGGACGGCTGACATGGAAATAAATAATTGTCCAAATAATCTATTATATCCCATACTTTTCATTTTTTGCTAATTTTAGTCCATACTTTTCATTTTTTACTAATTTTAGCCCATACTTTTCATTTTTATGAATTTTAGCCCATTTTTTTCAATTATAGTCCATACTTTTCTTTTTTTCATCAATTCTAGCTCATACTTAAAAACTTATTTGGACTTATTTTTTGCAAGGTTCGTCTTACAGGACACCTAAAATAAATTGATAGTAACTTTTGATGAAATGCACTCATCAAATATTGCAAAAGAAAAAATGTCATCACAATGCAATGATTATATTTCTTGCCTACAACATAAATATGTTGTTACAAGAGATTTGATCATAAGTTCTGTCACTACATGACACGTGCAAAAAGAAAGATGTCACTACATATCCAAAAAGGCATCATAACAAGGCACACCCAAAACGACGTAATATATAGATAAAATAACGACCACATATTGTGTGACTTTATAATGTTGGTGGAGGAGTGCAATAGTCAACAACATTTGATCTTTGATTGCTACGATCTTCAACTTCACGAGCATTTATTCGTACTCCACTAGAGACTGCAGTTGCAGCAGCTATATGACCACTCACTGTCCTTGGTTGACTTTGATTCGGCATCTACAAACAATAACGCATATTGTGTAATAAAACAAAATTAATTTTAAAATCTCAAAGTGTAATAAAAATAATATTATTTCAAACACTTACTCTATAGTACACCCTTCCAGAATCAGCCAAAATCATACCTTCACTTCCCTACATAGGATGAAAGAGACATTTAAATATTAATTACTTTAGTAGCAACGAAAAATTGAAAATTTTAAATAGAAACAAAAAATCACCCTATAATTTGCTCTTAATCCATTCGCCACTTCTTCATCGACTAGATTAGAAGGCTGCCTCAATCTAGGTTGTTGATCATCTACAACTTTCTTTTTCTTCTGTTTTCCACTTTCTCCATCTTTTCTTAATTTGTCACAATTACCCTAAACCACCACATGCATACAAGATTAATATGAGACTTGATCATTTGTAGACGGGAATGTAAAAAAAAAATTAAGAAATTTACAAACCTTGGAGTTTGGTCGGTTTGCAGCTTCACTTGATCTAGGATTAGAACATGTTTTCTTATTGTGATTTAATTGACCACAAGAAGAACATTTTATCTTTGTTCCAACTCTTGAAATAACATATTTTCCAGTCTTTGCTTTCTTTCTTTTCTTGCTCTCCTCATATGAGTCTTTTTTTCTATTTTTTTTTTTTTTAGCCTTCCAGGTAGTTTAACAAATAAAGGAGGCAATATTGGAGATGCAACCACCTCAGGCCAGTCTCGCTTACCATTGATTGGAGACAAAGCATGCTCATATGCAGCACTGTAATTTCTCTTGAAGAAAAATGAATCGACATAGTTGATAGGGTCTTCTCTCGTGTAAAAAATGCAAGATAATGCATGGCAGCATGGGATTCCAGTCAACTCCCATGACCTACATGTGCAAATACGAGACACAAGATCTACTATGTAGCTTTCCTAAAAAAACTTGATCTCATACTTTCCCCCCACGACAGGTTTTATACCACAAAACTTAACAAGTTGTTGAGTCTTCAACAACTTTTTCCTAACACTTGGGCATATTACATCAGTCCACGACTCGATCCCTTCCACAATTTCATGCATTCTACCCATTAAATGCAATTTAATATCTTCTAACATATCGATTAGGGGTTTAGTCCTAAATTTCAGGATATAACTATTGAAAGTTTCACATATATTGTTCTCAATGGAGTTACTCTTAGTCCAAGTACATATCAATTCCCTACAAAAAAACTTTCGGGTTCTTTTGACATAAAGCTTCATAAGCACTTTCAGATTCGTCCTTCAACTCCTTCAACTTTGAGTGAAATTGATTCACTGAAGTGCTTTTGGCAATCTCCCAAAACATCCTCTTGAATTTCGGCCCAGCAAACTTCTTCTTCCAGTTGGCATAAATATGCCTAGCACAGTTCCTATGCTCAGCTTGTGGGGATAATTTCTTGATTGCATTAACTAGTCCCTGTATATTTTTTCAAATTTGAGAAACAACACGTTACGGTAGCTTATTTTAAATATAATGAATTGTAAAAGTTAATTTTTAGACAATGTATACCTTTTGTTGGTCACTAGTGAATGTCCACTCCAATCCATCGGATATATGTAGCTCTTCAAATAAGATTTGGAAGAACCATGTCCAAGTTTCCTCGTTCTCTTTTTCTACAACAGCCCATGCTACTGGATACATTTTGTTGTTTGCATCTTTGGCAATTGCTCCTAACAAAGCCCCCCGAGAGCTGTTTTCAAGAAACAAGCATCAAATCCAATTACCTTTCTACATCCTTTTAGAAAACCCTTACGAAGAGCCGAGAACCCAATAAATACTCTCTTGAAAACTTGATGATTATTCTCGTCAATTTCAGTCTTCAACTCAAATCTGCCTTCTCTATCCATTTTCATTAACTCTACTACATACAGCATAAGCTTGTTGTAATGTTCTTTTAATGACCCTCTTATCATGTTCAAAGCTTTTGACCTTGCTGTATAACACAAGCCCATTGACACATTAATATCATATGTCAACATGACATCTTCTTGCATACTTTTAGCAGAAAAGGTATGAGTTCTACGTATTTTCTCTAAGAATTGTTTTGCAAGCCATTCACTTGAAACTTGTCTATTGCAAGCACTTCGCACACAAGTATGAGCAGATTCATATGTCTTGATCATAAAAGATTGCTCGTGTGCAATGTTACTAGCGTATAATCTCCACGGGCAGCCACTTTCACACTTTACCTCAAGTTTTTTCTTTCCACCTCTAATCCATTTAATGTTATAGCCATTGACAACAGCCCAAGTTTGAACAACATTCTTGCATTCATGACCATCTTCAAATATCAAGCCTATCTCCAACTCAAGTTTCTTGGGGTCTGTGTTTTTTTACATACACATTTCTTCTAACTCTCTTGTTCTTTTGTGTATCGAAATCTCCTTCATCACTAGACACAACTGTCTCCATAGAGCCATCAGATTCTGCATATTCTGTCTCGTAACCACTTTCTACACCACCACCATTTCCATCTTCCATGTCGCGCATCGCCATAATTTCCAATTCATCCACCTGATTTGCATTATTAAATCTTTTATTACGTCTAGCATCAATATATTCATCATCCTCAGAAGAGAAATCAGTATCATCCATTCCATCGTCAGTGCTACTATCATTCATCCAATCACCCATGTCGTTTATATTATCTACAACGTCACCCCCACCAACTTTCTCTCCAAACACTTCAACCCCTCCACTCTCCATAGTGCATAAAACTAAGAAAAGTACTGCACAAAAATAGATGAGATGTATTATAAAAGAAGAGGTTAAAACAGAGGAAATTTATAAAAGAATTGTAACAGAAATGTAGGATATATGAATGCATGAGTGCTCACTTTCTGTAGTATTTTTGTAAGATGGACAAACAAAATCACAACTAATAAGGTTAGTGTGTGTTGTAAACGAAGAAAATAGAGAGTTTTCAATATTCAGTGAAACAGGGACTGCATGTATATAATTATGAAACACTGCATAAATTATTATGAAAGAGGTGAATACTTGTTTAGAAGTAGAATCATTCATTATAGGGTGAAATATTTAAACATAAATTAATATCTCCAACATGAATTAAAAACCAGGGTAAAATACTTGAAAATACCTTGTGATTACGATCTTAAGAACATTGATGGTGATTAAAGACGTAAAGACAATTCTCTAAACAAAGATTAAAGATTTTGGGGGTTTTGATATACTGCTCCAAGAGGATTGAAGATTTGAGGGATTTTAAATATTTTGGCTGCAAGAAGATTGAAGATTTTGTGGGCTTCTTGATTCTACTTGCTGCGTAAAAGGGTTTAGAAGATTTGTTAAGATTTGGAAGAAATAAATCCCTTTATTTAGCGCAATTCAAATATTTTTAATTTTAATTATTTCCATGTCAGACGATCTTTGCCGGAAAATGAGAACGGGATGTTTTTAAGTACTAATTGAAAGTATGGGTATCATTTGGATAAAAAAAATAGTACTCCCTCCACTTTTAATTAAGTGTTATTTTAACAATTTTCAACAAATTAAGATATATAATTATGGACCATTTTACCCTTCATTAATGATAACTAATTTTAATATTAAATTTATGTTTAGTAATAAATATGGTCAATATTGTAGGTGATATTCATATATACAATAATTAAAGTTTATCATGATTTATGCTATAGTACTATATTCAAAAGGAAAAAAAGCTTAAATTAAAGTAAAAAAAATGGACGGAGTATAATGTATAAGGGTAAAATTGTTAAAATTAAAGAAAAAGGTGTAGAATGACACTTATTTTGAAAATATTAAAAAAGGCAAAGTGACACTTAATAAAAAATGGAGAGAGTATGTGCTAGAATTGATAAAAAAAAAAAAGTATGGACTAGAATTAAATATTTGATCTAAAATATATGGAGTACCAGTTTAAAAAGAAAATAAAAATAGAAATATTTAATTGATACTACATGCTAATATGTGAAGAGTTGATTGGGTAGTAGAATTTCATAGTGAGCATCGCCAGAATTCCTCAATTAATCAATCAATTACCAGTAACCAGAAATAACCTTGGAGTTCAAATTAATGCAGAGAAGACCCATTTCTTGTTTCGAATCGTTGTAACTTGTAAGATGGTTAAAGCTATAAGAATACATCAACTTGGTGGCCCCGAGGTCTCTCTCTTAATTCTTATCTTTTTTTTTTAATGGCGATTTCATTACTCATTCATGATCTAACTTACTTACTCATGGGATGGCTTTTTCAATTAGTTGTTCCGAATAGAAAATGGGGTTTTCAATTAGTTGGAGGAATTGTTTGATCCTACTGTCGCTAATTACCTTTTTTGGTTCAATTTGTGTTTACGGATAGATAAAATAGGGATTTGACCCCGTGTGCTGTTATTACTGTTGCAAGAACTGTACACTGACGGAGTAAAAAGGTTTGGAACTAAGGTATCATGTTTGTTTTGGGATTATGTAAGATGGTAGAAATCAGGATGGAGAAATCCTGTATTTCAAGAATTTCGATGAATAGTGATTGTCCGTATGTTTGTTCTTGAGTTTTTGGGATGTAACTTTTGTGTAAGAGTGAATGATGGTGTATTATTGTATTAATAAGATGTAATAGTAGGATTTATAGGGCAAATGAGTTGGAAATCATGACTAGAACAAGACGACGGAGACGTAACATCCCAAGTTCAGCCGGGTGAATCCCAAAACAAACATGGTTGTGGACTTTGAATGTACTTCCTAGTCTTCGTTGTTTCAAATGCAGGGTAGCTCTGTGTGGAGTTTACTAATTTTTTTTTTTTTTTTTTACTTCGCATTATAAATCGATTTCATATAGTAAATGCTTCTCTTTGATCAATGATTTGTAACTCTAGGGAAGTTTATATATACCTTTGACATATCTAGTTATGCATCGGATTGCAGTGTAGTGCTTTGATGCGTTTTATTTCCAGGTACTAAAATGGGAGAATGTGGAAATTGGGGAGCCAAAGGATGGAGAGATAAAAGTGAAAAATAAGGCCATCGGGTTGAACTTCATTGATACGTATTTCCGAAAAGGGGTATACAAGGTTCCAACAATACCCTACACACCAGGTTCTATTCCTTTTTATTTCATCTATGTACCATCAGCCTTTAACTTATTTATATGGATTTTGAGTTCTATGTGTATATATATGCATGTGTGTGTGCATGTATATAATTATATCAATATGCAAGTGTTGACCTATTAGTTAGACACATGCTCATTTGCCCGTAATTATGTAATTGAAGGCATGCTAGAAGTTTATTTTTATCATTGAAGAACTTCAATGGTTGAGAACAAAGTTTTTACGAGAATATTCTTCTCTTGACAATTGATTTTTGATGATCATCTCACAGCCTCACACTGTGTGTTTATCCCGTGCTTACTGTCAAACTAATTTAGGGGGTGCTGGGTTCAAATTCTTCAATGGGAATGGTAATAAAAATCATTGAATAGTGAATTACAATGATAATGAATTGCTAGTGTTTTGCTCGAATCTTGGAATAAGTGGGGATAAAAAATGATTGTTGGTTGAGAAATAGTGAATTGATTGAGGAGAAACGATTATAGGAGGGAAGGTAGTTAATCAAAATGGGTTAATTATCCCATGCTCATTCCCATTGAAGAATTTTGAACCAAATACCCTCTCAACTGAAGACTCAAGTGTCCTCTTGATTTATACTGGTGCCTCTATTATCTGTGTTCTTAATGACAGGCGTGGAGGGTGTCGGTGAAGTAATTACTGTGGGCCCCGGATCCAGTGGAATAAAAGTTGGAGATGTTGTTGCTTATGCTGGATATCCAATGGGTTCATATGCAGAAGAGCATATCATTCCTGCTGTAAAAGCGATTCCCGTGCCGCCTTCTTTCGATCCCATTGTAGCTGCATCCATTATGACTAAGGGAATGACTGCTCGATATCTAGTTCGACAATGCTTCAAAGTACGTTTCTGGTTACCCCTTCGTACTTAAAGTAAACATCAGTGTTATATATCGTGATAAAGCAGCTTAATCTGATGAACTATGTCTACAGACTACAAATGTTTTTAAAATACTAAACAGGATTCTTTTATCTTTCTTCTTCTACAGTATAATTTATCTGAGGGAAAAGGTTTTGTTAGTCCTATAAGTTCGCCCATTTTTGGTTTCAAGACACTCCATTTTCCCAAATCGAATTTTGTCTTGTTAACTTTTTAGTCTTTTGAACCAAGTACAGAGGGTGAGCAACAGGTTTTAAGCTAACGTGACAGTTTTTTTTTTTTTTTTTAAGTTATATTTCTTGAATTTTGAATTTCATCTAGTTAACTTTCAAAATCGATTATTAACCTGTTGCAGTCGATCAATGGACTAAAAATTTGAATTAAATGTTAACATGGCGAAATTCAATTTGGAAAAGTGAAGTGTCCTGAAACAAAAAATGGACAAACTTATAAGAATTAAAAAAAAAAAAAAACCTTTTCCCTTTTTTCGATGAATGGGATAGGTTGTTTAAACCTCCTTATCATGATATGTTTCCCATTCTTATGCTCTTATCTTAAGTTTCTTCATGCTTGTACCTTTTTAGCTCAAGTCCATAGTTCAATAGGGAAACTGTTTATGTATATCCTTGCTTATTACATTTAAAAAAGAGTTGTACAGCAGAAAATAAAAAACATAAGAATGGGAAATTTTAGGCTGCTACACTTTTGATTAACTGGATTCAAGGGAGAGTTTTATGGGCTACTAAAGAATCTTTTTCCTTTTTCATCAAAAAGTTGTTCTGAATTGTATTCGATTACAGGTTGAGCCAGGGCATACTGTCCTAATTCATGCAGCAGCTGGTGGAACAGGTTCTCTGTTGTGCCAATGGGCAAATGCCATTGGTGCTACTGTTATTGGAACTGTCTCAACTAAAGAGAAGGCAGCTCAAGCCAAAGAAGACGGATGTCACCATGTTATATTGTACACACAAGAAGATTTCGTTAGTCGTGTCAACGAGATAACATCTGGTGAAGGAGTTGAAGTTGTCTATGATTCTGTTGGGAAAGACACCTTTCAGGTATACATAAGTTGTGCTCTTAATATAACTGTCATACATGGTGGGGTGGTGGGGTTTGCAGCCTACGCAGAGTAGATATGTATATGTGAATATAAAGTCGATTAAGATCATTCACACCTCCTCATTAGATGGTTTTTCAATTGGGGCCATCTGAAATATGTTTACAAGAATAGAGTTTTTGCCAATCAGTGCTTTGTTGTGTTTAGCCTAGTCATTTGAAATCCAGTATGAGGATTTCATAAATAGTAAAGGGTGTATTTGGGAGTGTGAATTTCGTAGGACTTGATAGGGGGCAGGGTTTTGAAAAGTAAGTGATAGTGAAATTATTATATTGTAAAAAGTAGTGTAGATCTGATTGAATGGTTGTGTAACGATTTATTTGTTTTAAAGTATATGAAAAAGGAGTAGATGGAGTATTGAGTTGGGTAGATAATAAGAAGATGGATGATTGATCGTGTATTGAAAATTGTGTTTGAAAAAAGTAAAATAAACGTATTATTAGTCTGGTGGTAAGTACCCCAATTTTGATTCCAGTCACGTTGGCTTTCAATTTTTCTTCATTTTTGATCTTGTAACCTGCTATACGAGGTAAAACATCCGGTTGACAAATCATACTCTGTCATGTCAAGTTATGTTTCATCTTCTCCTACAGCTGGTAATCAGACCAAAATGTCAAAAACTATTTTGAATTCATGAAATCGACATGACTGGATTTGAAATAGGGATAACTTACCTGACTTAAAAACTACTCCATTTTCCCAAAAATTCTGAGAACTGTAGTTTATCTAATCTTTTCTAGTTTGTTGTGTAATGTTTAACTTGGATAAAAATGTGAACAGGGATCGTTGGAATGCTTGAAAGCTCGTGGATACATGGTGAGTTTTGGACAGTCATCGGGCACTCCAGATGCAGTGCCGTTGTCAGCTCTTGCAGCAAAATCTCTCTTCTTAACGAGGCCTTCTCTTAAGGATTATACAGTTACTAGAGACGAACTGCTCGAAGCTGCATCGGAGGTATTCACGAATGTTGCTTCGGGTGTTCTACGGGTCCACATAAATCATACTTACCCCTTAGCTCAGGCTTCACAAGCTCATTCGGATATCGAGAACAGAAAAACATCAGGATCCATTGTGCTCATACCTCATGAATCTTAACTCTGTGTAATCTGGAGATCAAGTAAGTTGATGTTGAATGTTGGTTTGTTAAATAATTACGGAAATATGTAAAATACATGTATAAGTGTCAACAGTTTTACCAAAAAGTATTACTCCTTCTATCCATGCTTTCCTTTTTCTTTTCTTTTTTCTTTGAAATTTCTCACCACTCTTGCCTTTAAAATTCTCATTCGTTTACCCCCTTTATGTCATCACATTTTCTCTTATACAATATCCACTTTATCAGTTGAAATGATTTTAATATTTTGATTTGAGATAGAGGGAGTAGTTGGTTAGTATCAATTGTTTTCCTTGAAAAATATTACTCCTTTCCATTCCTGACTCAATCTAACATATGCTGTATGCACAAATTTTAAAATAGGAGTTGTTTATTAACATTAAAAGGGATAAAATATTTTTAAAGACGATTTAATATAGAAAAAGTAATGACATGTGATGTAATAATAAGATGTTTGAAGGTGACCTTTAAAAAGAAATAAGTTGTTTAATTTTTTTTTTTAGAAAATGTCAAAATAAGTGATGGATAAACTGTTTTGACAAATGTCAAATTAAGTGAGGTACGGAATAAGTAGTTTTTATTAAAAAAACATATTAATTTTATAAATTATATTTGTTAATTAAGTGAGGTACGGAATAGGTAGTTTTTATTAAAAAAACATATTAATTTTATAAATTATATTTGTTAAAAAAATATATTAATTTTATACAGTTATATGTATAAATGGTGCCCGAGAGTGTTACTCTTTATTTGTAGGTGGTAAACGGTAGTGTATGGTTAATCTTTTAATTATGCAAATGGAAAATTTTGAATTGTTTGCATAATAAAATTAGAAAACACGACACTGTGTTTCACGAGGGTAGCAATTTTACTTTACCACCCTTTTTTTAATTGAAGTTGGCTCACATGGTAAATCTCCAATTTAGGGTTGACGATGGAACGGGTATAAACTCGAATTCACATGAAATCGGCTCACATAGAACGGATAAATACTCAGTTAAACGGGTTTCGAATCGGATAAATACCCGATCAAACAAGACCTGTCGGGTTTGAAACGGGTAATGGTTTTAATTGCAGATTTTTTAGAGTGTAATTGTTAAATAAACTTGTCAATAATTGGAGCCTTGTGAGTGTTTACCATCTAATTAACTATTTTAGTTCTAAATATTATAACACACCTCGGATGGCAATTTCAATCCGGCCCGTCCCGACCCATCCTGATCCGGCCCGACCCGTGCTAGTTGGGTCGTCCTGGACCCGTATTGAAATGGGGCGGGTCCAGGTATCACCCTCGACCCGTGACCCGTTTTTATATTTATTTTTTATATATATTATACATATAAATATAATATATCTTTAATATTTTGATGTTTATTAATATATATATAACAATAATTCACCTTCATAAATGTAAAAATAAATTTATAAACATGCTTCTAACACTATTTTATTTATTTTTCAATACAAATCTAGATTTTATGTTATATGTTTTTTAAAAAAAATTATTATTTTGTAATTTTTTTTAAAAAAAATTTATAATGGGTTGTCGCGATTTGCCCCGGCCCGTCACGTGATCCAAACGGGTTGACCCGACCCAGACCCAAATTGAAACGGGTCAGGTCCGGGTATCTAGGTACCCGACCCGGCCCATTGCCATCCCTACACACCTCTACTAATTTTCTTGTTCTAAAATTATCTTTCTTGAATAGATGGAGTAGAAAATATATTTATTTAAATAATATATTTAAAAAAAAAATGATGGCAGGGCTGGTTTGCGGGGCGGGTTTTAAGGTGGAGGGAACGAATAACAGGTCTAATAAAAATTTGGCGAAGCGGGTCCTGGGATAGGTCATACTCGCCCTATTGTCAACCCTATTCCAGTTGAGAGAATTTTTTTTATTTGAATTGTCACATTGATTATTCTGAGCCCATTAAATGAGTGTCTTCCTTTTCTCTCAATTGCAAAATTAATTTTCATCTTCTTCCAAAGAATTCAAATTCTCATCTCCAATTTCCAAAATACCTTTTAAAGAGTTCAGCATACTTGTGTTGAAAAAGATTTTTTTTTATTCTTCTTTTATTTTACCTTCGGCAATGAACTAGAGTTGCAAAAGTAGAAGACTTCCAATCGAATTGAACCGCGACTTCCACGTAGGAGAAGATGTTGCGCTTTCCACAACAACGACTGTTGGGAAAGCGTCGTTATATCCGTTCATGACTACAGTAGTTCTACAACCTACTCAATTTTCTTCAAATCTTTGTACACTTATTCCCCCCTCCCTAACCCCAAATTGTGTTTGTGATTTTAGATGTCTTTTAAAGCGCACCCCTTTTAAAGAGCATAAAATGTTTGAGAAAAATGGATTTTTTTTGTGCTATTTGTCATTTTCGATGTAATTTTTTTGTTTCATAATTGAAATTGTTTTTTTTTTTTTTTTTTTTTTTGAGATAAGCTTCATGTTTTATTAGTGGTACACTGTTACTATTACGTGTGTACTATTACTATAATGCACACTTTAAATATATGTGCACATTTATTTATGTAAGTTTGGATAACCACTACAAAATATTGGCCATAAGGCAACGACAATTGGCAACAACATTGGTAACGGGCAGAAAAAAGGCGACGGGGGCGGGTGCCGTTGCCTTAAGGCAACGAGAGTGGGCCCCGTTGCAAAAAGGAGACGGTTTATAACGCCCGTTGCCAAAAGGCGACGACAGTGGACCCCGTTGCCTTTTGGTAACGGGCCCCCACTCGCTAAAAGGCAACGGCAGTGGGCCCGTTGCCTTTGTCGTCGCCCTAATTGATTTAAAACCTGGCCTTCTCTTCCAGAATTACAGAAGCTAACCTGGCCTTCTCTTCCAGAATTACAGAAGCTTAATTAGAGGCGATCTTACGGCCAGTACGATCCATTCGTACTAGCAAGTCAAGCCACACAAGTTTACTATTGTCCAAACCCTGGACCCCGTACTGATTGGATATTTGTCTGCAAAGTCAAACCGAGATACTTGGTGGATGCAAAAGATACTACTGAAGATGAAGTTCCCGCGTGGCAAGAGGATAACTTAGAGACTCAAATGATTGTGCAAGTAGATGATGATCCTGTCATGTTAACTGATGACACCGGTACAATGATGGAAGTGGCAGAATATGAAGAAGATGAAGAAGAAGATGGAGAAGAAGACGGAGAAGAAGATGGAGAAGACGACGAAGATGAAGCTAAAGATGAAGATGAATGATGGATGATGTTGTTAATTAATTGTTAAACAATGTTATCTAAATATTAATTCCTTAATTATATTCCTTATTTATATTCTAGTGTTAATCCTTATAATGATGTTCATATATAATGTTTTTTAATTGTTACAATGTTCAACGTTAATAATGTTTTAATGTTCATTTTGACAGATGAGTGGTCATAGACATGGTTCTGGACAGGGCTCTGGTCAGGGTTCTACTGGACAGGGGCGAGGTAGAGGTAGAAGTAGAGGTAGAGGAGAGCCGATGGATGAGACACCGACTGTGCACATACCACAGGGTTTATATATGCCCGATATGACCAAGCTACAATTGCCCTGAATGAACCCAAATTCCTATTACACTCAGGTGCCTCATATGGTTCCACATGCACAGGAACCATCCCCTCCACCGATACATTCGCCAGTTAGACCTCCGTCTGTCGGGACACAGGCCAGCATGTCGACTGATGCACCCGAGAGTCGCATTTTACTGTGGATCTACCTTGATACGTAAGTATATCATATTTAATTTTCATTAGACGTATGTATAACATGTTTATTAATAATTTTTTTTATTATTATAAAATACGTGTAACAGGTTGATGCCTTCAAATTTGATTTCGAGGACGATCAGATCGATTATGTACAGGAATACTGAGCTTGGTGCACACGCCTTTGCCAAGGTATCACCCGGCACGATACAGCGGTGGTGGGAGACATTCGAGGTATAAAATCACTTTACATTAACATTTTGTTATTTTTTTATATTAATTCATTAATTAATTTTTTTTTACAGACCGAGGTCAGGTGGGACCCTCTAATCACATCTACTGAAGAGGTGTACAGGCTCTTTCTTCAAAGAGCAGCAACTTGGTACACTGGCATGTTATCAAGAGTCAAGAAAGCGTGGGTGAAGGAAAAGAAGAGGCCAAGGTGGGATGTCAATGTTTGGAACGACTTAGTTCGTCACTGGAGCGATCTTGAAACAATTAAGAAGAGCGAGCAGGCTCGTAAGAACCGCTTATCCGAGCCTGGAGGTCCGGGTACTGGCTATGGTACTCATAAAGGCGGAGCTCGTGGAGCAGCAGAGGTTGCACGGCGCATTGTAAGTATTTGTGGTCAATTATAATTAATTTTAGTTAATTATTTAGTTTATTTATACGTATATATTTTCAATTCAAAATACAGGAGGAGAAGATGAGACGCCCTGCCCACGACTGGGAGATAGCTGAATATTACCACCGTTACGAAAACGGCACATACAGTTATGGTTATATGGGTGATATACTTGTAAGTGTGTACATATATATATACATTACATTATATGACAAATATATATTTAATTGTACTTGAAAATGTATTAACCCACTTTTAAATGTGCACGTATAGGACCAGGTACAGGAGGAGTTGACCAATCAATCAGGAGAACCGTCAGATGAACCTACTTCAGAGGATGGTTCCCAGGGCCCACCTATAGCCGACATGTCTGATTTGTTCGTGAAGAAGGTCAGTAGGTCTCATGGACGTGTTAGGGGCCTTGGACAAGTAGGCAAGAACAGACGGGTCTCCTCCGGTCCTGGCGAGACGTCACGTGGTACGGCTTATGGACGATTCACCCAGGCCGACATTGACCATGCTCTTGCCGAAGAACGGAGAATCAATGAGGAGAGAGAGCAGCGCTTACTCCTACAAATGCAGAAGACGGAGGAGCGCTTAGTCAAGACTTTTCAGGATCAGTTGGTAGCGATGATGGGTCAGATGGGTGGGATGGGTGTGATGGGTGTGATGGGTCAGCAGATGGGTGGGATGGGTGGGGCGCCGAGGGCGCCGAGGCCGTCGGGGGCGTCGCACAACGTTCATGATCGTAGCCAGGTTGATAAAGATCAGGATGATACTGAGGATGATGGTGGTGATGAGGAGTGATACATTTTTATATTACTTTGTTATGTGTGATGTTATTATATTACATTGACGTTGAAGATTAATTTTTATTTTAATGTTGTGTGTGATGTTATTTTAATTAAATGAATAAGTGAATTGATATTTTTAAATGGATAAGTGAATTGAAAATAATTATATTTAATGTTGTGAATTGAAAATTAGAATGAATTTAAATGATGTGATTAGAATAAATTTGCATGTATAAGCGAAAATAATTATACTCAATGTTGTATGTAATTATAATGTTGTGAATTGAAAATTAGAATGAATTTAAATGATGTGATTAAAATAAATTTAAATGTATAAGTGAAACTAATTATATACTAAATGTTGTATGTAATTATAATGTTGTGAATTGAAAATTAGAATGAATTTAAATGATGTGATTAGAATAAATTTAAATGTATAAGTGAAAATAATTATACTCAATGTTGTATGTAATTATAATGCTGTGAATTGAAAATTAGAATGAATTTAAATGTTGTAAATTGAAGATTAGAATAAATTTAAATAGTGTGAATTGATACCGTAATTAAATTATTTAATTTGAAACATATAATTTAGTTAATTTTTATTTAGAAATAAATATGATATGCTTTGATAATTTAATAAGCAACAATTAAAATTAGAATGAATTGAATTAAAGAATTAAAAACTAAAATTAAATTGAATATATATTAATTGCATTCACAATATGTCGACTAAAGCTCCTAGCCTAAACGGCACACAGGGGGCGCCCAAAAGCCTTCGAGACCGAGAGGTCCCGAGTTCGAAACCCGCAAACAACAAAAATCGCGAAAATGGTGCGAAAAATGGTGGCCCAGCGGTTGGGGGTGGGTGTTGGTGGCCTCGATACCCGGGTTCGAAACCCAGGTTCGCGTTTTTTAAATGCTAATAAAAAGGCGACGGCCAAAAGGTAACGGCAGTGGGCCCGTTGCCAAAAGGCAACGACCTCCACGCATTTGCCAAAAGGCAACGACCACCTGCCGTTGCCAAAAGGCAACGGCGACAGACATCTGTTGCCTTTGTCGTTGCCTTCATCATTAGTGAGGGCAGATCCGTTGCCTTTGCCGTTGCCATTTTCCCATTATTTTGTAGTGAACGCGGTATTTCGGCATACCGAAAAAATTTCGGTATTCGGTATAAAACGGTATATCGATATACTGAAATATCGAAACCATAATAAAATAATAGTTTTATAATATAATTTTATATTATTTTTTAATTAAAATAACTTTAATTATTAAAACTTAAATAAAATAAACCTTAAATAATTAATTTCGATATAAAACAATGCTTCAATATTTTCGATATGAATTGGTATACCGGTATTTCGATATGAAATGATGGTTCAATATTTTCGATTTGAATCGATATACCGAAATGGTACGGTATACCGATATACCATACCGAAAATTCGGTATACCGAAATTACGGTATGGTATCGGTATAAATTTTTACATACCGAAAATTTCGTTACGGTAACAGTATGAATTTTTTAAATATCAAAATTTTTGATATGATAACGGTATGGCTCGGTATGGTCGGTATACCGTACCGAACCACCCCTACCATAAACAATTGCTTCTGATGAAGCTAGTAGTTGATTTATGTCTATAAATAGACATGCGGCTCTTAGCAGTTTTCACGCCAGTAACAAATATACCTTTCTTGTGTGTAGAGAAATGCAGGCTTCCTCTCATGAAATTGTGTATGTTGAAATACCACCCCAAGAGTGTTATTTTTACCAAGGTCCGTGGGATGAGAAGTGTGTTAATGCCTTCATCAATCTATTATTGACTGAGAAACGAGCTAGATACTGGAAGGTTGCGGATGAAAACACCACTGCCCTCAAGACAACTCAAGAAATTGTCAATATGACGTTGGGGAGAGATTTCTCTTGAGATGATGTACTCTCCCAGCGGAACCTACTTAGAAAGCGATATCAAACCTTTACAAACATTCTCCAAACTGATGGGGTTCAGTTGGAAAAGCGCTTTAACCACGTCTATGCATTCTTCACTACGTGGGTTCAACTAGTAAAGGTATTTTGAAATCTATATTGCAATGGAGTTGTTAGAAATTAATTGTTTTTATTTAGTGTTCTTTAGGTGAAGAGAAGGTTATTATGTTATTTATATGATTGCTGCTTAGTGATATTGTCATATTATTTCAAATTCTATGTAGGGCTATAGGTTTGTATAGTGCATTATGTTGTGTTATGTACTATTAAATTTACTCTTTGTTGATACTCATTTTTTCTTCTAACTCCTCGATGAATAGTGTAATGTTATGGTTTAATAGGAAGATGAATTTGCAAAAGCCTTTTACCATAAAGGGGACATCATGTATGAGAAGCTAGCTTCGTTATTTGATCCAAGTGAAGATGTGTTTTGTGATGTTATTGTCATTAGCACCAGTGACCCGAATAATGCTCACAATCCTATCCCTATTGATGACTCTGACGAGACTGAAGTCGAATCACCATATGCTGGTGGACGCAAGCCACCGAGAAAATGATTATTCCATGATCCCGAGATTCGTGATGTCACTGGACTGATAAGTGCTGAATCAAATGTTGATAGATCCCTCGTGCAACAGTATTCACCCAATGTGGCAGCATTTAGGGAAATGTTCTTGTGTTGAAAAGAGAGAACAACTCTTGTTCATCCAATAGCTCCAGAAAATGGTCGTTCTCTCCGACCGGTAAGTAGGGAACGAAATGTGGTTTGGGTGGGATGTCCCTTCATTTTCCATGTATGCAAGAATATGTTAACTAGTTAGTTTCACGATTATGCACTTTATGGTGGGACCCACTTAAAAAATGGGGGAAATAAATAATTCTCGGTTCATGTGTGTGGATGATTCATCTTGCATTTATTTTAATGTATAATGATGGTTTGGTAGTGTATACATTTTTAATTTGGACAAATATTTTTAGAACAATGATAAAAAAAAATCAGAAAATATAATAAATTGTCGAGGCAATAAGTTGAACAATGTATTCGCAAAAGAAAACAGTCGATCTGAAAATAAATTACAATGCAACGGTCATTGATTGATGTTGAACTAAACATACTGCATGTCGTTAGACGTGGTTCGAGTATTTAATACAGAAAATTAAACGAAAATACATATAACAATTCAAGAGATCATGTGTGGCAGTATTCATGAAGTAGAATTTTGTAGTACGGTTTCATGACGTCACAGTCCTCATCTATTAATTCATCAGCAGGAATGTTATTCCGCTCTACACCTTTAACGTTGACAACATACTTTTCAAGCCCTTTCATGTTGAAGACGTAGACACATTGATTATAACACGGGAAACCATAGTCCCTAAACCATGCATTCCTGTGACATAAAGAAAATAAAAATCAGACAACATCAATATCAAGCTGCCCATGTGAACATAACACAAAACAATAATCAATAACAAACATCTCATGAACATGAGAATCAAGTTTGTTATTGTATATAAATGATGTAGTTAACGAAAAATAGTATGTGAACCCACCAAGAATTATTTGTAGCCTAGTATGTATCATCAACTTCAGCGGTATGATGCCATCTCCTATCTTCGAACTCAAATTGCCACTAAAATTATCAATTTTCCACCAAATTTGAGTCAAACAGTAAAATCATCTCCAATCATCAAACTTAAATTTTAACTCAATAGAAATATTCTTTTAGAACATTATTAATGTAATCTTTTTTATTTATATTTTATTAAATATTTGTTTATCATCAAGTATATAATACATATTTATATTAAATTAATTAAACAAAAAAAGTGATATATTTAATATAAAAAAATAAAATGAAACAAAACATCAAATTTAATTACATAATTTTTTTTGTTTTCTTAGTTTAATTTCCTATTGTATTTTATAAATTAAATTCGTTTTTTTTTTGAATTACATTAAAAACCCATCCATTTTCCCCTCCCCATGACTCGAACCCAGGATCTAAGGCCTAGGTAGTGGGGCTCTAACCACTTGAGCTATCCCACTTTGTGTATGTATATTTTTATACTATTGTATTTTGTAATTTAAATTTATAATATGTATGTTTTGTTTCCCACTTTGTGTATGTATATTTTTATCCTATTGTATTTTGTAATTTAAATTTATAATATGTATGTTTTGTTTCCTATTGTATTTTATAATTTAAATTATTAACGTTGTCTTACAATTAAATATATGCTTTCAATTTTTAAATATTCGATAATTGTTAGTCATAAAATTCTAAATTGTTTCATTGTTTAATTTAATTCAAATTCTTTCATGCAATTGAGTGTATAAATACATTTGAATTTTAATGTTCAACTTAATTTTTAACCTCAATATTTGACTCAATTCATTGGATTCTAATTCTAATTGTATACATACAATCAATTGCACTCAAATATCACTCTTAATTTAAATAACAATTATAAAATAATAAATTCTAAATAAATTAATATAAAAAATAAAAATAAAATATAAACCGAGGAAAAAGTCTTGAAGAATGATAAATAGGTAAAAAAATAATTTGAGTATAAGTTTGAGTTGGTGGCAAAAAATAATAAATTCTAGAACTAGTTTTTTGTGAAATATTGCATATATGCATTTGAGTCATTCACATTCACATTCTTTATAAATACACTCAGTGACAGTTCAACCCACATTTTTTATAAATACACCCATTGACAGTTCAATTCACACCCATATTTTTTTATAAATACATCCACTAGCATAAATATTTTTTATAAATACACCCACTAGCAGAAATTGTACTTAGTCGTCTTCTCCGAGCAGTTTTCGGTCACCCGAGGCCGCAGCCGAACGCTGCAATTTACGACGGCCTTAATCTTTAAATATTTTCTATTTCTTTAAATATTTTTTAATTATTATTATGGATCGAGGTTATTTTATATTACTACATGCAATAATATATGTTACTATATGTTATAATGTGAGTTACTTAATCAATAAAAATTCTAGAAAAAAATACTACATAAAAGAATCGGTATTACTATATAAAAAATTATATGTTACTACATACTTCAGTTTGAATTACTACATTGAATATGCGTTTGTTACTATATGTAACTTTATCAAATGATTTGCATTACAACATGGTTATTCTGTTTACTACATGCGATAGTATATGTTACTACGTATTATAATGTGAGTTACTACATTAATAAAAACACTATAAAAAAACGGGTTACTAAATAAAAGAATTTGTATTATTATATAAAATAGTTTGTGTTATTACTACATAAAATAATGTGTGTTACTACATATTACGATTTGAATTACTACATTTAATATCCCGCGTTCGACAATAAAATAAAAGATAAAAAAATCACAGAAATTGACAAAATAAACGGGTTAAATTTTTTTGTCAAAATCAGTTGATAAATAAATTAAGAATTAATTCAAATGAATTAATGGTAGTCCAATAATATATATTTTCAGCTCATTGACTTAATAAGTCAATATTTTCAGCTCAATTGACTTAATTAGTCAATATTGCACATAAATTTTTGTGTAAATTCTAAATAATTTCAAGAAGAAGATGTAGAGAAGATTAAGGATGAGAGTAACAAGAATTTGAAAAGAAAGAGGTACTCTTTTAGAAACCTGGATAAAAATCTTATTTTTTAATATCGAAATAAAAGAAAATTTGAGATTGCCACTACAAAAAATTGCTCAAATAACGAGGGGAATTGACGAGGGGTATTTCACCCTTGCTATTTGGCGAGGGATTTAACGAGGGACATAAATAAAGAGGGATTTGGCGAGGGGCGGAATCACACTCGCTATTTAGCGAGTGGAAAAATATGCCCTCGCCAATTGGCGAGGGATTTGGCGACGGCGTGTTTTGCACTCGCTCATTGGCGAGTGCATTGTGGCCCTCGGAAAATGGCGACGGTCCCCCACTCGCTAATTTGCGAGGGGGGTGGGGCCCTCGTAACTGCCCTCGCCTATTTCCCAATTAAAACCCTCCCCTTCTTCCCCAAATTCGTACAGCGCCTCCTTTCACCCCAAAAATAGCCACCGCCGTTGCTTCCGTCCACCTCGCCACCGCCGCTGCCGGAGCTACCGATCGGTACTAATTTTTGGATATTTCTGTTCTACACTTCGAGGGGTTCATTTCTACGGTAAATTTATGCGTTTTTATTGATTAAATTAAAAGTTGTATATATATGTTTGTATTATATTATATATATATATATATATATATATATATATATATATATATATATATATATATATATATGCATGCATAGTATATAGTTTTGTTGTGTAATGTTAGGATTGTAATTATGTTAGAAAAATATGTATATATATTGTTTATTAGAATTAATTAAGATTGTTAATTGATGAAAGTTATAAAAATTGTTAATTGTTATGAATGTGTTAATATAATTATTGTTATGTTTTATATATGCATGTATATATATGTGTTAATTATTAATTGATGTGTTAATTGTTATGCATGAATGTGTTAATTTGGATTGAAGTGAACGCACGAGACAATGTTTTATTTTAATGGTTTTAATTCATATTGCTTGTGTGTGATTAATTAAGTATTGATCTAATATATAAATGTTTTATTTTTTTTGAAGTTGTTTGGGATTTTTTTTTATGTTGTTTGGGATTTTTTTTATGTTGTGTACTTGAATTGAAGTGAACGTACGAGACAATGTTTTATTTTAATGGTTTTAATTCATATTGCTTGTGTGTGATTAATTAAGTGTTGATCTAATATATAAATGAATTGAGTTAATAGTATATAGTTGGTAATTTATTAAATAAATTGAGTTAATAACATATAGTTGGTAATTGAGTTAATAAGTTATTAAATTTAGTAATGAAGGGCTTTTGTTAAATTAATTAAGTATTGAGCTAATATATAAATTAATTGAGTTAGTAATCTATTCAATTAATTGACTTAATTAATAATAAAAGAATAAATTTGAGTTAATACATATATAAGTATAAATTATTAAATTTAGTATTAATGAAGAGATTTGTTAAATTAATAAATTGAGTTAATTAATACATATATAAGTATAAGTTATTAAATTTAGTAATGAGGGGTTTGTTAAATTAATTAAGTATTGAGCTAATATAATTAATTTACTTAATAACATATAGTTGGTAATTTATTAAATTAATTGAGTTAAAGAATAAAAACAGAAATTAAAAGAGATAAATATATAATGCATTTGCAATATTACGACTAAAGCTCCTAGCCTAATTGGCACACGGGGGACGCATAAACTCTTCAAAATCCGGGAGGTCGCGAGTTCGACCCCCCATGCGCGCGCCCAGCTGTATGAATAAAATGAATTAAGGGTGGCCTGGGTTCGAAACCCAGGTCCCTCGGGAATTGGCGAGGGTTATGACTCTCGCGATTGGGCGACGGGACACACTCTCCCTAATGGGCGACGGGACACACTCTCCCTAATGGGCGACGGCACGCGCCCTCGCCAATTCGCGAGTGGGTATGCCCTCGCTAATACGCGAGTGTGTTTGGCCCTCGCCAATTCGCGAGTGTGATTCTGCCCTCGGGATTTGGCGAGGGTGCCCTCGCCAATAAATTAGCGAGGAGCACTTAGGCGACGACGACTGCCCCTCGCCTCTGTTGTCGCCAAATCGCTTAGCGAGGGCTTTTCCCTCGTCAAAACCCTCTCCATATGGATGGTTTTTTGTAGTGTGCAAAGGTTTCAAACCTTACCATAGTCTCATGAATTGGTTATTCGTTACCCCTCTCTCCACCACAAATTAGTTAAAGTCCTTAATTGTGCATTTACCTCAAAAATATTTAGAAACATTAACTTATATTGTTTTAATGAATAAACTTTTAATTATGTATTTATATAAAATAAAATGCACTAGAGTTAAACGAAATTGATATTTGATTAAATTTATATATTAGAAATAAAGGGTAAGTATTACTCCCTCCGTCCCGGAGGAACCCTTTGACCGTCACACATTTTAAGAAATGTGTAAGAAAATGTGTAATGATTGATGTTTTGAGGGATAGTTTTGTAAACTTTTATGAATAAAGTAAATAAAAAGTGGATTGAGTGTGAAAAAGTAATGACATATGGGTAAATATGAGTATATTTCAAGGGTGAGGGTTGTGAAGATATTTCCTTTTATGGAGTGTGCAAATTGGTATGAGACATCCATATATGGAAAGTGTGCAAATTCATGTGGGACGGAGGGAGTAGTATTATACTCCAGTCTCCAAGGACGGACCAGGAATCGAGGTAAGGGGGTCAAAAAAAAATGATGATATTCAAAACACTAACATATGTATAATTATAATATACTATATAGTACAAATGATGAAGTTGAGTTGCAAAAAAAAATATATATATATATATTATTGCATTTTGTCGTCAAGTATTGAAAACTTAAAAAATTATCTCTCAAATTATATATTGAACAACAAATACTTTATTTATTTATTTTGTTTAATGTGATGTAAAATTAATGAAATTAACAAATAACGTACTATTAATTATATTTTCTTCATCAATCCTTCTTTTAAAGTGGCTAGATTTTATTTATTTATATAATACTATTACATTAGCTAATTGTAAACGTATTTTAAAAATATTAATATAAAAGTAGTCTTTTTTTATCAATAACAGTCTCAAACATGTAAAATATGGAGTAATTCGTTTGAGATTAATTCTACAATTAAAATACTTACAAAATAATCACTTTTATTTATAACTATATATACAAGTAGCAAAAGTACAATAAAAGAATTATTTTGAATCAACTTTTACAATAAACTCACTATTAAAATAATTCATTAAATTAATTTATTATTAATTTTACATAATTTAAAAAAATACAAAAAATATTATTATATATATATATATATATATATATATATATATATATATATATATATAGAGAGAGAGAGAGAGAGAGAGAGAGAGGGATGGTGGGAAGGCCCCCTTGGGAGCTACATAGTTCCGTCCCTAATACATGATTTATAATGTCTTAATTCAAATATGGCATTTCCAAAAAATCAAATAAGACATGAGACTATTTTACACAAAGAAAACTCAAAAAAGAAGGAAAAAAAATCGCAAAACAATGAGATCACTAGTAGGCTACTAGTGGTACAATATTGTTTTGATCTACTGTATAGGGAATTAAGGAGTACATTATATAATTAAATAGCAGCACTGAAATAGTACTATCAATCCCCTACAAAAAAAAGAAAAAAAAATTACTGGAGTAACAATATTGTTTTGATTTACAGTTTAGTGTAAACACCTGCATCATAAATAAACTTAGTAGGATCAGATTAGAATAATATGTTTCAATTATTTTTACACTTTTTCTTTTCCGAACATTTCACGATAATTTTCACACCCTTAAAATGAAAACCAAAATTTCATTTTAAAAAACATATTGTCAATGTTATTAACTCTAACTTTGCCAAAAGAATCTCAATCAATCACATCACTTTATTATATTAATTATTTTATTATTTTCTTTTTTCATACTTGTGCATTTCTTATTTTCTTTCTCTTAAACACATTAATTATACGGAGTATTATTTAGGGGGTTTTCGCAAATTCTACAAACTGTTTTCAGAATTATTTCTTTTTCAAAAGCTGTGAGAGGAGCTTTGAAAATAAGTGATTTTAAAAACAGTTAATTGTGTTTCAAAACACACCCTTAATGAGTTGAGAGTATAATTTGATGTGTAAACACACTTTCTTCCATGTTTGATAGTGGGAAATAGACTTCTTGAAGCCCTAATATCGTCAACACCCCTACTGTGTGCGATTTCACACAATAGGGGCCGCCGCCAATTCTCTCCTCGCCAGCCAACCCCGCCACTCTCCCACCTCCCCTCCTCCTCCCCCTGCCGCCCACTCCGCCGCCATCCCACTCCCTATCTCGTCCGCTCATAGCGGTTGCTGCCTAGGACTCCGGCTAGTAGTTCTTCGAGGATGGAGGTCCCCGCTGCTCACGCCGGCGACTCTCCTCCCTCAGCACCGCTCTTAGGCGCGGAATGGCCGGCGCTCGGGTCGGCACACCAGTCGCCTTCGGCCGCTACTTGGCCGCCTCCCCCGAGCAGCCACGACCCCTCCTCCTCGGTCGCTGGCTCCGCCCGCAGCCGTCCCCCCTCTCCGGCGGCTGCCTCCCCCCTCGCATTCCTCCCGCCGCTCCGATTCGGCCGCGATCCCCGCGCGAGCAGGTGCTAGCCTCTTTCTCCTCTAGCGATATTGACCTGGCAAAGCAGCTTATAGCTCAGTTTCCGGGCCTGGCTGTATTTATGAAATCTCTGGACCAGACCGTCCCCATCGGCGCTCACCTCCCTTCATTGGAGAAACAATTTCCTGGATTTATGGCCTTCCTCGAACCTTTCGCTGGATCTTTGCCTGCTCTATTGTCTCCTACCTCGTTTGTGGCTGACTTGGTTGGGCAAAGCAATTCCGCACCAAGCTTCATTGAGGCTGTAAACACAAATTCGTGAATTAAATATAAAAACGCGAAAATGGTAAACGATTTTATTTAATTTCGGATTAAAACCGAGTATTTGCGGGTTACAATCTCTAATTTCTCCTCTGATTCTCTCTTCTTTAACTTCACTTGGATTTCTTGAGCTTTTGGAGCTGGATCCGCAGCCGAATCCTTTCCGATCTTGTATTTGGGGCTTTTATAACGTTAATCCAAAGGTTTAGCACCGTATTTTGGATTAACCGCCGAATTTAGGGACTTTTTGGATGAACGTCGTTGAAGATCGTTCTTGAATTTGGGACTTTGTAACGTTAATCTAAAGGCTTGACGCCGTATTTTGGATTAAACGTTGATTTTCGGGACTTTTCGGGACTTTTTCGTTGAAGATCCACGAAGAACTTTGAAGAAACGTCGAATCGAAGAGGCTTAGCACCTTGATCTCCACTCGAACACTGCTTCTTGCTGCTTTTCCCCAAGAACGCCTTGAAGAAACGCCGAATCGAAGAGGCTTGGCACCTTGATCTCCACTCGAACACCACTTCTCGTCGCTTTGCACGAAGAACGCCTTTGAAGATCCTCCGCTTGCTGAAGAACACTCTAAAATCTCTGCAGAGAATTTTAGAGCCTTGAATGCTTCTGATTTCTTGATGATGAAAATGAATGAAATGAGGCCTCTATTTATAGGTGTAGGCCTGGAGATTTTTGTGCAAGTAGTTAGGATTTCGAATTTTGAATTACTTGGGCTCAATTTGATTTGGGCTAAGAATACCCTATTTGGGCTCAATTTGATTTGGGCTCAATTTGATTTGGGCTCAATTTGGTTTGTTGGATTTTAGAGGCCCATCTTCATTTATGGGACTTTAGAGGCCCGTCTTGTTTTATTGGACTTTAGAGGTCCGTCTTTATTTATCGGACTTTTAGAGGCCCGTCTTTATTTATTGGGCTTCGAAGATCCATTTTAACTCATTGATCTTTCAAGGCCCAAATTAATTGGAGGGAACAATTAAATATTAATTAATTATATTTTTATTTTAGGAATTAAATTTATTCCAACAAATAAATAATAAATTTAATTAATGTTTAACCCGTAATTTCCACGCGTCGCAATTTAATTCGTAATTGAATTTTCCTCGTCTACAAATTGCCCCCTCGTATTTCATCCACAAGTACATTTGTCTTTGAAGTGGATGAATTGCGAAATTATTTCAATGTTTTCCCCATACCTAAATTTTGTGTTATTGGACTTTATGAATTGTCACAATTAATAAAATTTATCTCATGGGCTCAAATAGTGTAGTCTTTTGGGCCAAAATGAACAAACAAGTTCATGAGTGTATGGAGTGTTTCAAAGCCCAATTCTTTTCTTCTTACAATTAGTATAGTCCAAGAAGAAGGCCCAATTGTATTTGAATATCTTTCATCCGTAAATCACAAAATATATATCACCAAATCTTTGAAATATGATTTTCCAAGAATTGTGGAGATTTAGTTGAGATATACCAAAATATGTGCTTGTTGATCCTTATCTTTTCACCCTTTCAAGCCTATATAAAGGATGCCTCCTTCAATCATCACTTCATAATTTATCACATTCACAAAGAAGCAAAGTAAGTATCAAAGCTCAATTGTTACGAAGCAAAACAATTATCAGAAAGCAATTGTCAGAGACTCAAAGTTCACGAGGTAACCTTTCCTGCAACATTCTCTTGATTTTTTATTTTTTTGGCACGTATATGTATGTATGTATCCGTATCAATTTGTTAAAACTATTCTGCTTTTCCTTTCATTGTTTTGTACTACATATATGCTTTGTCCAAAAAAATATATTATGTTCATGCACTGTGATCCGATTACTTCATACCCCTGTGACGAATTCTTATCGATTTCACGGTTTTCAAACGAGAGGTCCAAGGGACAAGGGGTCTTTTTACTTTCTTTGAAACTTGTGAATCTCGAAAAAGAATTAACACCAGTGCAACGAAGGATTTATTAAATATTCCCAGAACTTAAATATTCAGATTTCTTAAATATTCACAGAACTTAAATATTCACTGAATTCGAAAGAGAATGTGGGTGTCCCGTGGGTCTTTTTTTTTTTACTCTTTCGAATCCGCGAATTTAATGATTTAGAGGGGGATCCAAGCCCATTCAATTAATTTCCATAACCCCTTTTAATCAAATTGAAGAAAAAATTCAAAAGAGATAGTGGGTTTTCGGTCGTTGGTATATCAATCTCTTTGAATTTGGACAATTTGAAAGATAGGGATTTTGAAATTACTTGTTTTGGGCTACGAGGGAGGCGGTGTTGCTTGGTTTTCGGCGATGGCAGCGGCTGGACTTCAGTTGCGGTCAGTGACTCACGGCGGCGGCAGCGGGCTTTCGGTTGCGGTCAGCGGCTGGATCCGAGTCGAGGTGGACCGGACGTCGTCGGCTTCAGGCGGTACGGCGACGGCTTCGGGCGGTACGGCGTGGGCTTCAGGCGAGGCTTCTGGCGACTGGACTGTGGCGGCCGAAGCCAGGCGACGCGCGGCGGCTCGGCTTCAGGCGTGAGCATGCGTCGCGATTTTGGCGGCGTGGGAGTGCGACTGCGGCGACAACTCTAGGGTTTCAGGCGGCGGAAGCTTGATTACCGGTTGCAGCGGTGTCGCGACTGTGGTTGACGACGGTGGCTTTAGACAGAGCGCGGAGCGGCGGCTTTAGGCGTGCGACGGCGGGCGGCGGGTGTACTCTGTTTCCGGCGACGCGGCGATGTGGAATGCAGCGGCGGTAGTGCTCGGTTTCCGGCGGAGGTTCGCCGGTGATGAGGCAGCCGACGGGAGACACCAATATTATTGGGTTTATGATTTCTGCCTTTTTAAGTGAAGAAATAGGGCAGCATATGCATTGGATTTGGGCTTGATTCATTAAGGAAATGGGCCCATGTTTTATTTATTTAATTAATTCAAAATAGGCCCAATGTGTGAGAAGGAATAGTGGGCTCTCTGGGTAAATAAAATTAATTAAAACAGGCCCAACTCCTTATTTGTTAAATTAATTTAGAATAAATGGGTTTTCTAGCTTTAATTAATTGTCGTCTCTTTACGATAAATTTCCTAATAATTTTATTCTTCTCTTCCCAGGTTTTTCAAAAAAAATGGTTCACTTCAAAAATACCGCTACTTCTTCCGGAGCTCGTCATTTGGTGATCCTTAATGACAAACGCCAACCTTTAGAGAAAGGGACCCATCTACGTGTAGAAATGCCCCTTATTGGTAACTCTGCACAACCTTGGCCCTTAGTGAATGCTGGACTTCACTTGGATAATTGGTCGCATGAGATATCTTTGAACAAATCAACGAAAGCATGGGTTCTTGACAACACTTCCCATCGCAATGAGATTGAAGAGGATGTAAGTCATCTACCAACCTTGGGGAGGCGTATAGTTATGGGCAAGGACAATTGGAGAGGAGCTATAGAGTTTTCTGGAGAATTCAGTTATCACAAAGGATATTGGGAGTGGACTGAAGACGTTTTGAGCCGATGTGAACATACTCTCAGGGACGCCAGGATTTATTATGCTGTCTTTGCCTCCCTTTTTACTTACGACTTTAATTCTGAAATTATCAAAGCTTTCTGTGAGGCATGGTGTCCATCTACAAATACGTTGCTCACTACCTTTGGAGAGATGTCCATCTCATTATGGGACGTGCATGAGCTAACGAATCTTCCTCTAGATGGTTATCTATACGACGAGGTGACACCTGACGCACCCGAACTTTTCGACGAGACTGGGGATTTATGCCTTCCAAAGAGTTGCAAGTACCTACTCCACGCTTACCACATACTTCGTGGGGACGTTTCTAGGGGTGGCGTATCGATTGATCAATGGATCGCATTTTGGTCAAGGAAAACTGGAAAGTATCGTCAACCTCCCACACGGAGTGAGAAAAGGAGAAGTTGTCGTCCTAAGTCGACTCATAATCCTCTTGGGAGTCTTGGAGTCCATAAGCCATGGTCCGATGCAGAAGTTACTTTGTTCAAAACACTCAAGATTGAACCGGCCCAACAAGAAGAGACATATCTTGCTGCTCATTTAGCTTGTTGGCTTTGCATATTTACCCTTCCTAATGGTGAAGTGAATATGATACGTCCTGCTACTTTCAAAATGGCTAGTTTGATGGCTGTGGGTAAGACAGTTAATCTTGTTGTACCGGTCTTGGCTAATATTTACAGAGGTTTGAATCGGATTTCGCTGCACCCCGAACCGTCCCGAGCCCGATCTGCCTTTCCGGTTCATTTTGTGTACGTTTGGTTAGCCCGATATTTTAGGACTCACTACCCTGCTGTTCATGATCACCGTGCCCCTATAATGGTAAAGTATTCTGGAGAGAATGGTGCTAAGTACCATAACCCTGCGGAGGCTCGTAAACAGATTCATAGAGGAGAGTCTGCCGAATGGACATGCAATATGTTAAATCGGAAGCAAGTTATCTCTTATGTTGATACCGGAACTGGTCAACGGGCTAACTGGAGTTACTTTGTCGCTATTCGATCCAATTACCTTACTTGGAGGCAAGGCAATCGTTTTATTGTTGAACCCTACAGTCCGCACCGATTTAGCCGTCAGTTTGGCTTTTACCAAGAAGTTCCGGGAGAGTTGATTTTTGATCTTCGTGAAACCCCATTGGATAATGGGACGCATTATTGGCAGTCTTGTACTTTGCGTGGGTCTCGTGCTAAAGTGTGTTTACCGATTCCCCCCGTAAATGCTAAGTCGTATTCTTCGCCAGATTACAAGAAGTGGTAGGCCCAAGCCCACGGTACTTACTTAGAAAATCATGTCGACGACTTGATCAACTCGAAGCATGACGATATCTTGGAAGAAGATGTGCTAGTTACTGATAGTCATGATCCTTGTGGAGAGCATGATGAAGATACTTCTCGAAAGCCGGCTGATCCTCCCTTGATTCCTGAAGTTGCGCAAGTGGTTGAGACTAACAAGAGAAAGAGTGTTTCTCAGTGCTCGGAAGAGAGTCAAGGTAACAACGATGATCGCCATTGGAAACGGGCCAAGAAGGTTACCAAAGCTTTAGTACCTTTGGAGGAATCGGTTAAAGACTCCTTGAAGAAAGAGGTTTTCGTCACTCACTCTTCTCTTACTTTCCATTTTTATACCACTACTTTACTAATTATGTTCACATGTCTACTTTTTCAGGCGATGGTTGACATCTTTGGTAGTAATTATGGATCAGATGAGGAAGAGGCATCGTCTTCGGTGAAGATTTTGAAAGTTTCTTCCCCTATCAACGTTGGGAAGCAGTGTACTCAAGCAGTTTCAGTATTTCAATGTGATAAGTTCTTTTTTGATCGTGAACGAGACTTTGTTTCTTCTACATGGAAAGCTCTTCAAACAAGAATCATGGAAACCCCTATTAACTTCTTATCTTCTATGAAGGAGGAAGTGTTCATTGCATTCACGAGGTTACAGACTTATGCCCAAACTGAACTCCCGACTATAGAGGTGTCTTTGATATCTTTGTTTGAGAGAGCCGATGCTCATGATACGATGAGGTCTAAATCTTCCGATGGACGTCCTAAGGAGGCTCTTAATCAACGGTTGACTGAAATTAAGCATGCCCTTCACGAGGTTGAGGAGAAACGTGCTGAAAATCTTTCTCAAGCCGAGGCTATCCAAACAAAGCTTCAAAAAGTCAAGGATAAGGTGCGACGCTTGAAGGAGTTGAAGAAGGAGAAGAAAGTATTGACCCAGTATTTGGAGGAAAAAGAAACATTAGTTCAGGGTTTTGATACCGAGATCCTAAATTTTCAAGACGAAATCTCCACTATCAACAATACGCCCCCAATAGAAGATGTTGTAATTGAAGGCTTGAAGAAGACGAAGACCGAGCTAGAGGATGCTTTAGAAGAGTTTAAGGGTTTAGGCCTCTTTATTTAGTTGCTTTATGACCTTTATGTTTTTCCTTGTTTTATCTGTTGTTTTTCATGGATATTTTGCTTCGCACACTCCATGTATCTATTCCATTTTTGCTTTGGCACTTTGATTAAAATTTTCTTTTCTTCGTCTATATCTCGCATGTTCATATTCTTCAATGCTTGCTTTTGTATATTCATCGAGATAAATGAATTGGCCCTTTTTGGAGAATAAAGATTCTCTATTAAAAGAAAACCCTAAAGCCATAAGTTCACATGTCGAACCAGAGGCCGGAGCTCCGTTAAAACCTTGCCTTGGAAAACCCTCCTTAGGGACAAAACCTGGGTCAAGGGAAAAGGTACACCCCTCTACAAAATTGAAGTACAAAATCAGAAATACAAGGCAAAATAAGGTTTGGGCATTGCCCCCTTCACTTTCTTCCTTCTTTGTTTTCTTCATGCTTCATATGTTCGTCACTTTTGTGTTCATCGATCCGACTTTAACTTATGACTGTACTTAGAAATATACTAAGTTGCCTACGTACCTCTTTAAAGAGGATCAAGTCATAACGTAGTTCAAGCAAAATATGATTTATATTTTGGGGGGGGGGGGGGGGGCGTTCACAGTTTATACTCATGCGGGCCAGGAGTGACTATTCTTTAACTACTGTAGACAAAGTAGGGATTTAAGTACTTAACCACTTAAAATGCCTTTAGTGGAGTAAGTTAACAGTTTAACCACATGTATTTACCTTTGGTGGTTGTCGTACACAGTTTATACTCGTGCGGACCAGGAGTAATAAGTAGTTTAGTCTCGTACATCATGGAGTAACAAGCAGTTTAGGCTCATGCGTTCTTGGAGCGACAAGCAGTTTAGGCTCATGCGTTTATGGAGCATTCTTGTTTTCTTTACGCGTAGTAGCGTTTCAAAAACTTCCCGTTTATAGGACCAACGTTCACGCCATCTTCAGAAATCAGCTTGTAGGCGCCGTTTGTGTAAACTTCTTTAACAACATATGGGCCGTCCCACTTAGGCAAGAATTTATTCCCAACACGGTGAGTCACTACGATAGGCCTTCTTACAGCAAGAACCAAATCACCAACTTGAAAAGAACGTATCCTCACTTTCTTGTTAAACGTTCTGGAAAGGCGGGCTTGATAGCATTCGAGCCTTTGTTGTGCTTCCAATCTTTTCTCATCTAAGGCTTCCAACTCTTCAAGACGCAAACGTGCATTCTCTTCTTCCGTCAGCCCTTCTTGTATCGCCATCCTTAGAGATGGAATCTGCTTCTCAAGGGGAACAACTGCTTCAACACCATACACCAACGAATAGGGAGTAGCTTGTGTAGGCGTTCTGTAAGTAGTTCGATATGCCCGTAGAGCTTCATTCATCTTTTCATGCCAATCTCGCTTTGACTTAGAGACTACTTTCTTCAAGAGGTTGCACAAAGTCTTGTTGAAAGCTTCAGCGAGTCCATTAGCAGCTGCGTTGTACATAGAAGATTTCCTTTGTTTGAAGTCAAACTTGTCACAAAGTTTGTCGATGTGACTGTTACTGAACGATCTTCCATTATCGGTGATGATGTACCGAGGGACCCCGTATCTAAAAATGATATTGACTCGAATAAAATCAGCAACATTTTCTTTCTTCACTTCTCTCAAAGGTATGGCTTCCGCCCATTTAGAGAAGTAATCGGTTGCAGCTAGGATGTACAGATGACCGCCTGATGACTTCGTTAGTGGTCCCACCACATCTAGACCCCAAGCATCGAATGGCCACGAGGCAACGGTTGGGTGCAACAGTTCTGGGGGTCGATGGATAAGGTTGGCATGAAACTGACAAACTTGACATTTTCGTGCGTAATCCATACAGTCTTTCACCATTGTTGGCCAGTAATAACCCATCCTCTTCACTCGAAAGTGTAACTTTGGCCCTGACTGATGAGCGCCACAAATTCCGGCATGCGCTTCTTCCATTGCGTGGGCGGCTTCACCATTACTAAGACACCTTAAGAAGACCCCATCAAATGATCGTCTATAAAGCACACTCTTGTAGTATATGAATCGAGGGGCTCGACGTCTGATATCCACTCTTCGCTTCGGATCACTTGGCAACTTATCGTATTTCAAGTAGTCGACAAATGGCTGTCGCCAATCTTCTTCTTCAATTTCGAATACCTCAATAACATGACTTTCACCTTCTTTATCATCGTCATCCTCAAGTATAGGGGGCACAACCCAACTTTTACATATTGGGATATGGGCTTTACTTTCGGGCAATGCTATTGCTGAAGCAAGTTTTGCTAAAGCAAGTTTTGCTAAAGCATCAGCTTGTTTGTTGTCTTTCCTTGGAACATGCTCAATTTCCACGTCTCCGAGATAATTCATGAGTCGGCGAGCGTACTTATGATAAGGAAGCAACTCCGGTTTCCTAACCTCGTATGATCCAAGCATCTGGTTCACTATCAACTTTGAATCTCCATACACCCTGAGATGTAGTTGCTTAATATCGACTGCCATTTCCAACCCAAGTATGAGTGCTTGGTACTCAGCAACATTGTTTGAACAATTCTCTATTAAAGTGAAAGAATAGGGCAATACTTCTCCATCAGATGTTACAAACACAACTCCAGCACCAGCTCCTTCTTTATGGGCGGACCCATCAAAATACATCTTCCATGGAGGGGTTATTTCAACATTTAGGACATCTTCGTCTGGAAGGTCGTCACATAACTCCCATTCTGCAGGCATTGGATGATCGGCTAAGAAATCGGCCAGAATTTGTCCCTTGACAGCCTTTTGAGGGACGTAAATGATCTCAAATTGTTGCAACTGGAGATACCATCTTGCGAGTCGATCTGAGAGAACTGGCCTAGACATAACATACTTCAACGGGTTTGCTCTCGATACAAGATGGATGGTATGGGCTTGGAAATAATGCTTTAACTTCTGGATCACGAATATAAGAGCCAGACACAACTTCTCAATTGGAGAGTACTTCAATTCATTTGGAGTCATCATTCTACTTAGGTAGTACAAAGAATTTTCCTTTCCCGACTCGTTTTCTTGCGCCAGCAAGGCTCCAACTGAACGCTCTTGAGCAGCGATGTAAAGAATCAACGGACGTCCGGGCACCAGAGCGATCAATACTGGTGGCTTCATCAAATATGACTTGATGCTTTTGAAAGCATTACTGCAAGGTTCATCCCATTCAAATGGTGTATCTTTCTTCATGAGACGACTAAATGGTTGACATCGCCCGGCTAAGTTTGAAATGAATCTTCTGAGGTATGCCAACTTTCCTTGTAGGCTTTTAAGCTCGTGAATGTTTCGAGGTTCCGGAATCTTTAAGATTGCATCAATCTTTGCTTGCTCGATTTCAATCCCTCGCTGGCGAACCACAAATCCAAGAAACTTTCCTGATTTGACCCCGAATGCACACTTCAAAGGATTCATCCTAAGCTGGTATCGCCTCAAGCGTTCAAAAACCACCCTCAGGTCTTGGAGGTGATCATTCCTCCTCTTTGATTTTACGACTAAGTCATCAACGTAACATTCAACATTCTTGTGAAGCATGTCGTCGAAAATCCTTTGCATGGCTCTTTGGTATGTTGCGCCTGCATTCTTCAAACCAAATGGCATCACTTTGTAGCAGTATATTCCTTTCGGGGTTCGAAAAGCAGTGAGCTCTTCGTGTTTTGGCAACATACGAATTTGATTGTAACCTGACGACCCATCCATGAAACTTAGAGCTTCATGACCCGTTGTTGCATCAATCATAAGTTCCGGAATAGGTAACGGAAAATCATCTTTGGGACATGCAACATTCAAATCCCGAAAGTCAACACACACACGAATCTGTCCGTTCTTCTTTCTCACCGGGACAATGCTCGAGATCCATGTAGGATACTTTACTTCTCGGATGAAACCTACTTCAATAAGCTTGTTCACCTCAACTTCAATTAACGGAACAAGATCTGGTCGGAATCGGCGTTGAGTCTGCTTGACTGGTCGAACTCCCTTCTTTACTGAGAGATGGTGTACTGCTACTTTCGGGTCCAGTCCCGGCATCTCTTTATACGACCATGCGAATACATCTCTGAACTCACGTAGTAGTTCAATGTAAGTTTCTTCCTCATCATCGGACAATAAAACACTCACATAGATTGGTCGCGGGTCGTTAACATCGCCCAGGTTAATTTCTTTCAACTCATCAATAGTTGTCTTGACACCCTCTTCGAGTTCTGGAGGAGCATCCTCTGCATCCACTTCCTCCACTTGAACATCTTCGCGCTCGGTGATGTAATTCACAGTTGTGATGTCTTCATTGTATTCATTTGTTTTCGTAAGGTCCACACGTGATCTTATTCGACCATCTCTTCCTCTAACTTGGATGGTTTGCATAGTGTTGATAACATCAAAGACGTACCCTTCTCTGATCATTCAAGTGATCCTTTTTTGTGCCCTTTCCATATCTTGTGGCACTTGCTGCTGAATGTTGTAGGTACTGACAAAATTGGAAGAAGCTACACTCTCTGTATCATCTTCTTTGTCGCTATACTCGAGAACAATGGTTTGCCTTCTGGCTTTGGATACACCCCCATATGCTATTGTCAACATATGCTGCCTCTTCATGCGGGATTGCTTTGAGCTCCGAACTCTGGAAACACCCAACTTTTGATGATGGGTTTGTGGCCCGAGTCTATCAAAGACTGAGGGGCGTTTCATCTTCTTACTCTTCTTGCTAGCAGACTTCCCAAGTCTCTCAAAGACCGAAAGTCGTCTTACCTTCTTACCATCTTTATCGAACGCATCATTTGTCGATGAGTATTCTTCTTCAGAAATGTGGTTGGCATTGGCTCTTTTAATTGCGATGCGAACCGGATTCTTTGTGGTATAACCAAGTCCCATTTTGGTATTCTTGACGGCATAGCCGCTCTTTCTCAACATTTTCTGGGTGTCATTAAGTCCATGTTCTGACTGACTAACAACCTTCCCCAATGCACAATTTTCCCGTGTATCATACCCGGCTTTGACTAAAAGCTTGTAAGCTTTAGGACCGTAAAACTTTGTAACATCATGTCCCATTACCTCTCCATGTTCCACCTTAGGTCCTTGAGTAGGACGAACAAACCCCTTAATTGGTTGTGAAGATGGCTTCTTTCCATCCAGTTTAGTTAACGGCAATGTTAACTCCTCCAATGCCTCAACAATAGAGGGAACCGATTTGTTCTCTTTGAGGCGAGATGTTGACGCCTCCTTGCAATCCTTCCGTGTCGGACCTTCCTCGTTCTTTGTTTCTTTCGCACCTCGAAAGAAGTATTTGGCATCAGCAAAGTACGACTCTGCCTCTGTGAAAGGTTTATCATCTCCGACCACTGTTTTCACAACCCCTTGACTAAAGTATTTGAAGCATTGATGTAGTGTAGAAGGAACCACACCATTTTCGTGCAGCCACGGGCGCCCTAGAAGCATGTTATATGAAGTCCTAGCATCTATGACGTGGAGGGTTACAGTCGATGGCATCCCACCAATTAGCAAATCCAACACTATGGTGCCAAGGGCCCTCTGTCCTTCCTGATTAAACCCGTGTATCATCAGCCGACTGCCTGCGAGTTCATCCATATGTATCTCCATCTTTTTCATCACTCGTAAGGGTAAAATGTTTACCCCGGAACCTCCGTCAATCAATATCCGATTTACTTTCTGCTCTCGAGTATGGCCAACTACGAATAGTGGCCTGTTATGGGATTCTGAACCAAGCATTAAGTCTTCATCTGTGAAAGCTATCGTTGAAAAACAACCATTAACTTTGTCATCGAGACCATCGTTGGTCTGAGGTCGTTCATCATCTTCCTCGCTGGTCATGTGGCAAGAGAGGTCTCTATATGCGCTGTTGTTCTCAACTGTGACAGCATTTGCCGTTGTCTCACTATCCTCTAGCAAGATCTTTCCTTCCTTGGCTAGCTGCATAACTTTCTCCTTGAATATGAAACAGTCTTGGATTGGATGCCCTACCAACCGATGGTATTTGCAATACTTTGGGTCATCCGTTCGCCCAGCTTCATCCGGTCGTTTCATTTCTGGTAATTCGATGAGGTCATTTTTGATCAGGTCATCGAACATTCCGGGGATGTCAGAGTCTAGGAATGGATACTGTTTTTGTTGTAATTCCCTCAGACTTGTTCTCCTTTGCCCCCATTCTTGGGCGACGCCTTTTCCTTTACTCCCCGTATCAGTTTCACCCTTTTTGAATTTGACAGTAGTAGCGGTCACTACCATGGATTCTTTATTCGAATCTTTAGTGAAAGGTTTGCCCCCTTTCTTAACTTCCTGCTTGTCTTTGAACTTCCAAGGCTCCTGAGTTGGCGGCCCTCCAGCTCTGGTTGTAGACATACTCAGCTCCATATCGTGAGCTTTAGTCGCCAAATCTTCAAACGACCTTGGCCGAATTGCCTGTAGGATATATCGAAGACCCCACTGCATTCCTTGAATACACATCTCGATTGCCGAAGCTTCGGTCAATCTATCCTTACAATTCAAACTTAAGTTCCTCTATCGGTTTATGTAATTTATTACTGATTCCTCCTTTGATTGACGAGTGTTTGTCAACTCAATCATGCTCACCGTTCTACGAGTGCTGTAGAACCTGTTGAGAAATTCCTGCTCCATTTGCTCCCAACTGTCAATCGAGCTAGCTTCCAAATCGGTATACCAGTCGAATGCATTGCCCTTTAGAGAGCGTACAAATTGCTTTACCAAGTGATCTCCGTAAGTGCCGGCATTGTTGCAAGTCTCTACGAAGTGAGCAATATGCTGCTTTGGATTGCCCTTGCCATCGAACTGTTGCAACTTCGGAGGTTGATAACCAGCTGGCATCTTCAAGCTGTCAATCCTCTTCGTGTAAGGCTTGCTGTAGGTGAATGAGGACTTAGGATTTTCCTCCAACTTATCTTTGATTGCTCCAAGTATGATTTCTTTCAATCGGTCAACGGGCACCAAACCATCGGGAGAAACTTGTAAATCTCTAAGAGTTTGGTCAACTTCCATTGGCTGGCGTTCACCAGACGTCTCAGCATCATGCCCTTCGACTTGCTTTCCTTTGTCTATATTGCTCATCAATTTAGCAATCCGAGCATCTTGTTCGTGGACATGTTTCGTGAGTCCTTCTATGGCTCGAGTTAAGCTTGACAATTGCTCCTCAATAGTCGTAGTGTCTGTTGCCATTGCTGAGGCTGTGCTTGAATCTGATGAGCTTGCTGTGGAATGAGTAGGGGAACATGCTGGATCGTTCTCCTCATTCACAGTGTTGGGTGGTGGACCCTCTGCAGTAGCCTCCTCTGAAGAAGGCGATGACTTCGAGCTTCTTGACATACTCCTCGTGACTACGTTCACGTCTTCAAAGTCAAGACCAGCTGATCCGGATGCAACACCTCTCTTAATCTTAATCTTGATTGGTGTCATCGTGGAGACTTGATTTGCTTGAAGAGTAGAGATGAGAGGTAGAGATTGTCCCACTGGGCGTGCCAATTTGTAAACACAAATTCGTGAATTAAATATAAAAACGCGAAAATGGTAAACGATTTTATTTAATTTCGGATTAAAACCGAGTATTTGCGGGTTACAATCTCTAATTTCTCCTCTGATTCTCTCTTCTTGAACTTCACTTGGATTTCTTGAGCTTTTGGAGCTGGATCCGCAGCCGAATCCTTTCCGATCTTGTATTTGGGGCTTTTATAACGTTAATCCAAAGGTTTAGCACCGTATTTTGGATTAACCGCCGAATTTAGGGACTTTTTGGATGAACGTCGTTGAAGATCGTTCTTGAATTTGGGACTTTGTAACGTTAATCCAAAGGCTTGACGCCGTATTTTGGATTAAACGTTGATTTTCGGGACTTTTCGGGACTTTTTCGTTGAAGATCCACGAAGAACTTTGAAGAAACGTCGAATCGAAGAGGCTTAGCACCTTGATCTCCACTCGAACACTGCTTCTTGCTGCTTTTCCCCAAGAACGCCTTGAAGAAACGCCGAATCGAAGAGGCTTGGCACCTTGATCTCCACTCGAACACCACTTCTCGTCGCTTTGCACGAAGAACGCCTTTGAAGATCCTCCGCTTGCTGAAGAACACTCTAAAATCTCTGCAGAGAATTTTAGAGCCTTGAATGCTTCTGATTTCTTGATGATGAAAATGAATGAAATGAGGCCTCTATTTATAGGTGTAGGCCTGGAGATTTTTGTGCAAGTAGTTAGGATTTCGAATTTTGAATTACTTGGGCTCAATTTGATTTGGGCTAAGAATACCCTATTTGGGCTCAATTTGATTTGGGCTCAATTTGATTTGGGCTCAATTTGGTTTGTTGGATTTTAGAGGCCCATCTTCATTTATGGGACTTTAGAGGCCCGTCTTGTTTTATTGGACTTTAGAGGTCCGTCTTTATTTATCGGACTTTTAGAGGCCCGTCTTTATTTATTGGGCTTCGAAGATCCATTTTAACTCATTGATCTTTCAAGGCCCAAATTAATTGGAGGGAACAATTAAATATTAATTAATTATATTTTTATTTTAGGAATTAAATTTATTCCAACAAATAAATAATAAATTTAATTAATGTTTAACCCGTAATTTCCACGCGTCGCAATTTAATTCGTAATTGAATTTTCCTCGTCTACAAATTGCCCCCTCGTATTTCATCCACAAGTACATTTGTCTTTGAAGTGGATGAATTGCGAAATTATTTCAATGTTTTCCCCATACCTAAATTTTGTGTTATTGGACTTTATGAATTGTCACAATTAATAAAATTTATCTCATGGGCTCAAATAGTGTAGTCTTTTGGGCCAAAATGAACAAATAAATAATAAATTTAATTAATGTTTAACCCGTAATTTCCACGCGTCGCAATTTACGTAATTGAATTTTCCTCGTCTACAGAGGCGCCTGCCCCTCTAGCTGACCCTGCGCCCACGAACCCATTGGCTTTCTCGATTCATATGCGTCCGTTTAAGAAGGGCGATTTTGTCACGATTTTGGTTGATAATGCAACACTACAGGCTGGTGTGAATGAATACAAAGATGCTCTGATTGGTCATATACTCACTCCTCGTGGCAAAGCCCCGATCCCGTATGCTGATTTGTCGACGAGACTCATCGAGACCTGGTCTCTCCAAGGGGCCCTGTCTGTTGTTCCAATCGGAAAAGGATTTGTTGTTCTCAAATTTCACTCTCTGGATGAGCGTGACAGAATCTTTAGGAGAAGGGCTTGGCAGTTGGGCTCAAGCTCCATCCGACTGCAAAAATGGTCTCCCGGTTTCAATCCAAACCAGGCCCCGACCTCGATGGCTCAGGTTTGGGTGCGCTTTATCGGCTTTCCGATTGAACTCTGGTAGTCAACGGTTCTCTCGGCTGCAGCCTCAGCGGTTGGCACGCTCATCAAGATGGATGCTCACACATCGGCTAAAACCATGGCACAATATGCTAGAATCTTGATCGAGGTAGATATGAAACAACCGTTATTGGAGAGTCTGTCCCTAGAGTGCGAGGATCAATCTGTGACGGTGGAAGTTCTCTATGAACAACTTCCGGAGTTTTGCAACCACTGTAAGGTGGTTGAACACATGACTGCACGTTGCTCTAAGGGACATGCCATGCCACCCACGAACCCACATCCTCCTTCTCGTGACGATCCCCGTGGTAGGACCCGCAACAGAAGAAGGTCGAGGCCTTCCCCTTCGGATCTCTGACCTCGATCGTCCCCACAGGATCCCACCTCGGCTAGCGGAGTCGATCCAGTCCCAATTAGCAACTCCTTCTCCAGCCTCGATGATCCATGCATGGAGGAGCCCACGGAAATTCTTCTGGAGCCTGTGGCCGAGGCAGTCAGCAACACTCAGGATTTGGAGGCCGATGCATCATTGAAGTCGCCGACCAACGACGCTCCCATCCCTGCTCAGGCGACCCCGATCCGACCCAAAGAGAAACTTAGACGTCGCAAGGTGCCCATGGGGAGGGTATCCTATCAACAAATCCCGGATAGTGTTATCGACAATTTTGAGGCTAGAGTCTACGAGAACTACTCTATTAGACCTTCGGCAAAGACCGACAGTGATATGGCCCGAGTCTCCATGTTCAAGGACAGATGGGATGATACTTTTGACCCGCCATAGATCCGTCCCGTCTCGGATTCTCATTTGATCAGTTTTTTTTTTGGACTTTTTAATCGTTTTACTTAGTAGGTGATTTCAGGGGTGTAACATTTTTTATACACCCCGACCTTTGGTTCGAATTGTGAACTTATGGTTTCTATCTTTTCTTTTTCCTTTTAATCTACAACCTTTTATATATTGTCTTCCATGTTTGATAGCATTTTTTTTAAACATTTTGATTCAGATTTTAAGTTTGATCTAAATTTTCTAAACCAAAAAACTGTTTAATTTTTATATTCGTGTATGAAAAATGTAATATAAAATATACACATTTCATCACATGACATCCAACCCCAAGCAAACAAAAACCTATTATTTTAAATACGAAAAAAAAATATACTATTAAACAGTAAAACCTATTCGTAAAAAAAAAAAAAAAAGAAACTCCAGTATTTGTTTCTACAGGTACATGAGGCAGGAGGGGGAGTTTTACCGTTTTGCCCCTATAAGTTGAACAGCAAGAAGGGGTAGGGACCTGCTAGCTAATTTCTCTCCAGTGTAGTGCGTGTGTAGTGTGTGATGTTTTTCTGCCATTTTCACATTTTGAACTTAATCCATATCTCATACCTCACACGCCTCATTTCTCTTTCTTCATACACAACAATGGCGATTCTTCCTCATCAATTCTAACTCCCCTCTCTCAGTACTCAACTCTTTTCATTCAAGCAAAAAATCATCGATCGATCACAAACAAGGTATATATAATCTTCTACTCCGAAAATTTCATGTTTTGATTCAAGCAAACTTCGAAAATGACGTGCATTTTTACCTTTTTTTTTTTTTTTTTGTATGCACAGTAGCTAGGGTACGTTTGATCATGAGATATGTATATCGATTTGTAGTGTTTGGGATCTGGATCATAAATATGGATTCTTGTCTTCATTTTTTCTGGATTTTGAGCTATATACCTACGTGCACTCCGATTTTAATTTATTCTCTGTTACATTTCTTAATTTCTTTCCTTGTCAGTTTAAGTTCACAGAGATTTAACTAATTTTGTTAATTAGTTATTGAAACTATATGTTTCAAATTCTTGAAAACTGAAAGTTGAACTCAATTTCTTGTCGTCGTCTAGTATTTTTAATTCAAATTAATCGTAATCTGTAAAACAAAAATATATATACATGTGTAATATGCATACGAGCATGTATCAGTTTTTCCAGAAATTAGCAGCTTTATTGTTTTTGCTCTGACGGTAGTGTACATGCATGAGGGTGTGGTACGCGAGGCATCATTAATTTTCCTTGTATATTGTCTGCCTTGATTTCTATAACAGTGATATGCCCTTTCTGATTTTGAGCCGCAATAAAAATCTGTTACCATACATGGAATTCTTCATTTTAGTTTACAGTTTTCAAAATTATAAAAATCACTCTCACGGCTTACACGCTTACTTTCTCTCTCTTAAAAACACACACAGCGCGCGTACAAATCCCTAAATAAGGAAGGAAGTAGAAAGTAGTTATCCTTCATCAGTTCTAAATCTTTTTTTTTTTTATATATTAGTGTTAAATGTTTCGCACCTAAGGTATAATATTTAATATTTTACTCTTAAAATTTCATAGTTTTGCTAAGAACTTCGAAAATGGTATGCATTAAAAAAAAAAAATTGTATATACATAGAATCTAGGGTTTTCTCGTTCTTATTTACATTTTGATCATGAGATATTGATGTGTAGTTCTTGGGATCTGGATAAAAATATGGATTCTTGACTTCATTTTTTCTGGATATTCGAGATACGTGCACTACGATTTTATTTCCGTTAAATTTCTTTCTTCATTGTCAGTTTTAATTAGTTCCCAGAAATTTAGCTTTTCATTTCAACTACTATATTGTTTAGTTATTGCGATGGAGATGTTCTACAGAAGACGCTCCAAGAAAGCCCATCAACCCAGTGAGTCACCAGCTTTAGGACCCGTGAACAACGTATCACCTTCATCGCACTGTTGTACTCTCCTAAGTCAAGGTATACCATTAACTTATATGGAGTACTTTTTTGTACAAATTTTTCCGTTATATACATACAAATACTTTTGGAACTCGGAAAAAATGTTTGATTATTTGCGTTTGCAAAAAATGTGCACAGATACCGGCCGGTTCTTGTTTTCCGAGGACGATGGAAATAAATCCCTGATGCAAAACTATATCGAGACGGGTTACCTTTACGAGATTAATCACGCTCATTTACCATCAAGAACCCCAGTTCAGCTCAGATCCATCCGAGTTGCTATGGTAAGAACTTAATATAGTAAATTAATATCTGCAACATTTGTTCATAATGTTAGTTATAATTTAATGAGAGTTTTTAAATTTTAGGTTTGTGAGAAGACGGAGGTGAATGTAACGGTGAGGTTCCCAAGCATGGAGTCATTAAGAGCATTTTTTAACTACAGTACAAGAGAAACACACCCAGCCTTGGATGAGAAGTTCGTAATGGGGTCGGCTTTGGCTGAAAAAGTGCTTATTCGATTAATCCCAGAAGCGATTTTCGCTGAGCAGAAGAGTTCAGTGTGGTTTTGGTTGAATAATTATTCCAATGATAATGGATTGCAGAAGGATAACGTTTTGGTTACACAGAAGAAAGGAAGTTGTCTTTCTGAGGCGCTGAAAGGGAATGGGATGGTGAGATGGGGGGTAAGGAGGCAAGTGAAGTATTTGGGTAGACATAAGAGTGATGCTCAGAACTCATCTTCAAGCTTTGTTAATGGAGTTCTTGAGGAATCCCAGATGGATTTAGCAGCTAGTTTTGATGAGAGAGGGAAATCTGGGGAAGAAGAGAAAGAAGGAGATGGTGATGATGATGTTATTGAGGATGAGGGAGATGAAGAAGAAGAAGAAGAAGAAGAAGAAGAGGAGGAGGAGGAAGAGGAAGAAGAAGATGTAGAGAAGATTAAGGACGAGAGTAACAAGAATTTGAAAAGAAAGAGGTACTCTTTTAGAAACCTGGGTAAAAAGAAAATAAAGAAAGAAAAGCTTGAGATAGTCAGAAAACAAAAACAACAGCAAAAAACTGGGAAAAAGATTCAGACCAATAAAAAGAAGAACAGAATGAGATTAAAGGAAGAACTCATTCAAAGGGATCCAAAAGAGCGTTGGTCTGCTGAAAGGTATACATGCATATATGTTTTACTATGGCATTTGCTTGTTTTTTTTTTTTTTTGAGTAATTTGGAAAATCTATATATATGATGATAGGTACAAGCTTGCTGAGCAAAATCTATTGGTGGTGATGAAAAACAAAGGAGCAACAGTAGAGAAACCGATTCTGAGGCCTCAATTGAGAGCAGAAGCAAGAAAACTGATAGGAGACACGGGGCTACTTGATCATCTGCTAAAGCACATGGCCGGAAAGATTGCGCCGGGCGGGGAAGAGAGGTTCAGGAGGAGGCACAACCCTGATGGAGCTATGGAGTATTGGTTGGAAAGTGCTGATTTGGTTAACATAAGGAAAGAAGCTGGGGTTACTGATCCTTACTGGGTCCCACCACCTGGTTGGAAGCCTGGTGATTCCCCAACTCAAGATCCTATTTGTGCTAGGGAGTTGAAGCTTCTCAGGAATGAAATTTCCAGTATTAAAAGGTTAATTATTGATATTTATATATAATCTTAATTAATTTGTTTGTTTTGTTACTGCATTTTATTTGGAATGTAATGATGTTTGACATGTTGAATAGGGATATGGAGTTGAGGGCCACAAACATGCGGTTGGAGGAGGAAGTTGCAAGACTAAGAAAGTAAGATACTATTAATAGTCATATATATTGTGTATGCCTATATGTAAATTAATTAATGAAATTGTAGGACACTAATAATTGTTTGATTGGGAATGCTGCAGGGAAATTGAAATTTCTACCAAGAGGAGACAAGAGGAAAAACAAGCAATCACAGCAGTATCAAGTCGTCGTTCAGAAATCGGTCAAAGGTTGGACATGCTTGTTAGCTCATTGGAATCCTCAAAATGTGATTCGGATGCACATGTTTCACTGGTAGTTATTCACATACCATTTTGTTTTGTTTGAAGTTAGTTTTGTCATTAGTTTTTCGTCTCCAACTACTATAATACTATCATTAATTAATGCCATGTTCTTTTTAGGAGAAGTACAAGGAACAACTGATGGTGGTCTCTGATTTTGTGAAAGAAATAGAGGTATATATAATTAATGCTCTTAGAAATCATTGTGGCTTTAATAGGAGTATATGGAGGAATTAAATGAACTTTAATTGATTTCAGTGGGTTAAATGGTAGTAGTATATGTTGCATTAATTTATCTGAAACAAACATGAAACTTCAAATTCAGTACGTTGGATGATAATTTTTTGGAATTTTGATCGATGTAGATCATATATATATATATTGTTCTTGGAGTTGCATTAATTAATGATCATAAAGTAATCCTATAATAATGTTAAAAGAGCTAGGGTGAGATCTGATTCTGACAGTCGTCACACTAATATGGAAACTCTGAAAACAGGAAAAAATTGCACCAAAACAAGTTGGTGAAAGATCAAAGGCTGCATCTTCATTAATGGAGCAGCAAGCTAGTGCAGGAATGAGAGAGAAAATTGATCAGCAAGGTGATGAGAGAGAAAGAAACCAATTTGGGAAAGGTGAGAACATGTCCTCCGAAAAAGCAGCAAAGATAAAAAGGCTCAAGAGTGGTTTCAGAATCTGTAAACCACAGGGGACTTTCCTGTGGCCAGACATGGTCAAAGACATTAACAACTCCTCCTCCTCTTCCACCATTGAAGTTCCCACCCCACCGTCAGTTTCCTCCGCCGGACCTCTGTACCACCACCAAGCTGTGGTGAAGCCGGTGGCGGAGAAACGCGCCATCACCGTGACTGTCTCCACCAACACTTACTCAATTTCCACCACAACTACTACTCCCCTAGTTGACCTGAATGATGCACCACCCAATCTCAATGCAATGCTGCCTCTGCAGCAGCAGGTATATTTTGTTTAACTTGATTTTATTTTTTACTTAAAATTGGAAAATTATATATAAATATATTTTCTCTCAGGGGTATAATGATCCTGCATGTTGCTGCTCATCATCAGCTACTAATTCTGAAGTGGGAAACTGGTTGGCACTCTCTACTCTGAAATCAGCTGCCTCAAGCCTTGGATGAAAGAAATTAACCATATATATATATAAATATAATACTCCAATCCAATATTAGTAGCTTCTGCATTTTTGTAATAGTAAAGCATGACTTATTGAAGAGTATTTGTATAGGCCATTAGGAGGCCTTCAAACTTCAACTCTGCTTACTTGTTTCAAATCATTGCTTACTCGACTATTTGTATTGCCTGCCATTTGAATGAAAATATTCACAAATATTTCTAAATATATTTTTTATTTATTCAATTTTCATGCCCATCACAAAATATAGGTATTAAAAAGAATTATATTTTCACAATATTTATAAATGTAAATATGTAATAACAATATCAAGATAAATAATATTGAAAAATTTGAGAAAATGTTGATAAATTAAAAAAAGAAATATCTTATAAATATCATATGAGATAATATTATATATTACTATTTTGTATAAACTCGTCACAAATGTAAGAAAATGTAAAATTATTTTGTTAAATTTATGTATTAAAGATTTGATATCAACATATTTCTCCAAATTTAAGGTTTGGATAAGATGTGTGGGAGTTTCATAGTACTCTAAAGTTCCAATTTCTTGATTTATCAATTAATATATGGTCATAAGGGTAAATTAATTAGTTATTTTAGGGTAAAATGAATGGCTTTTATTTAGAGTAAATCAGAATTTATTAGCTTTCACACATTTTACAAAGGTAAAAACTTATATGCAATATTGCATACATGCAATATGACTAACTAAGGTAAATTAGGTCAAAATTCGTGGGTCAACGCGGATCAACCTTAATTAAAATATTTATTTTCACTCTAATATACTACTATTATTTTACTACATGACCAAAACTATGTTACTACAAGAACTAAATTTTGTCACTACAAGGTCAAAAGTGTATTACTACAAGTCCAAAAATATTCTGGACACTTATTTTTTGGGGGCAAAATTACTAAAATAATTTTGACTTATTCGTCTACTACATGACTAAAACAATGTTACTACAAGACCAAAATTTTATCACTACAAAGTCAAAAGTGTATTACTACATGTTCAAAAATATTCTGGAGACTTTATTTTTTGGTGAATTTTTCAGAATGTTTTGACATGTAGTATTAAATTTTTTGCCTTGTAGTGGTAATATTTTGGCCTTGTAGTAACAATATTTTGGTCATGTAGTAAACCACATGTTTGCAACCCGCGAATTTTCTGGACAACCCGGATTCAGGCTTATGATCCGCGAATTTTTTAAAATTGACTTAATTTGACTTTTGAACTTAGGATTTTGACTTGCCTAATTGGGATGAAATGCATGTATGCAATATTTCACATAATACTAACCTTTTTACAAATTGTTTTGGAGATTTATAAGATGAAAGTGAGTATATCTTTTTGTAGGGTGCGTGAATTATGTCTACTTCCCTAGATTTTTTTTCGTTAAATTATGGTCAACTGAATATCTTGTCTATACAATGGCCCATTTAATTGCTAAAAATATGAGAAGGCAATTAGGCAAGTAATAGTGTGTCATTTAAAAAAAAAAAAATCTTTATTTTATCCACCTCTACTTATAAATTAAAATTATGGTTAAATTCATCATTAGCACCAATTATATTACTAGTGTAATTGAATGTGCACAAAGTGTCACTGAATTAATTGAGGTAATTATAAATTTATAATTATATAAATAACATAAATTAAAAATGAAATTTTATTGTATAATTGATTTTATAATCTTTCGATTAATGCTGGTCGTTTTTTTATCCCATCCAAACGAATTAGACCAATCGTATATTCAGTTCTAGTGGAAGTTGAACAGATAGCCGACCAACATTATTTATCATTAAACTTGCAAAATACATGCAATATATCGGTTTGAATTCATTTTCCATGCATATTTAATATACCACTATCTATCTAATTTTATGTATTAATTACTGGATTTAAATTGATAATTTATCATTTTGTGGTTAATTTTTTTTTTTATGTGTTATTTTGTGGTTAACATGTTTGGTCTATAGAGAATGTGAGAAATATTATTTCTTGATTACTTGTAAAGGTATTTTACAATGGGTATTTATACAAGAGATATTTAGGTCTAACCTAACCCTAATGGGCTTTATAAGAGAGCCCATAGGAAACTAAGATGGGCCTATACAATAAATAAGAGTAAGAGTGTATTTAGCAATATAGGTCAAATACGCCCCCTCAAGATGGAGCACCATTGGTGAGTCCAATCTTGGACATGAGAAGTTGTAGGCGAGTGCTAGAGAGCAGTTTCGTGAGAGCATCCGCAAGTTGATCGGCAGAGGAGACATGAGACACACGTAGTTGCTTAGTCTTGATGAGATCGCGAACAAAGTGAAAGTCAATGGCGATGTGTTTCATTCGTGAGTGAAAGACAGGATTCGAGCACAGATGGGTGGCACCAATGTTGTCACAGTAAAGAGCAGGTGTAGGCAAGGTGGGGAAGTGAAGTTCCTGGAACAGGGATTTGAGCCATTGAACTTCAGAGGCAGCAGCAGCAATAGCCCGATATTCAGCCTCGGTCGAGGAGCGAGCAACTGACTTCTGTTTCTTGGACGACCACGAGATAGGATTGGATCCTAGAAATATGATGTATGCACTGGTGGAGGTTTTGTCGTCGGTGTCACCAGCCCAGTCGGCATCAGTGAAGCAGTGAAGCGAGGAGGAAGGACTGGAGGTAAGAGTGACCCCAACATTTCTTGTACCATTCAGATATCTTAGTAGACGTTTGGCAGCACCCCAGTGAGTGGAAGTGGGGGCATGCATAAACTGTGATAGCTTGTGCACGGCAAAGGCAATGTCCGGCCTGGTGAGTTGAAGATATTGAAGTGAACCAAGGACCTGTCGATATTGAGTGGCATCTGCAGGCGAAGACCCATCTGTGGTAGACAGGCGAGCAGAGGTTGGTAAAGGAGTGCGAACAGGTTTTGAAGCGAGCATATTGTACCGGGCGAGCAGGTCAGTAACATATTTGCGTTGGGAGAGGAAGCAAGAGTTTTTGGACCTAAGTACTTCCACCCCTAAGAAGTAGGATAGAGGACCAAGGTCCTTGACCGAGAACTTAGCACGGAGGTCGGCAGCCACACGGGCGAGCATGGGTGAGTTGTTGCCTGTCAGAATAAGGTCGTCGACATAGACGAGGAAGTAGGCGACCACCCCAGTGTGATTGTAGACGAACAGAGATTCATCCGAGTGAGTGGGGGTGAACCCAAGTTCCTCAAGAAATGAGCGAAGAGCATAGTACCATGTGCGAGGAGCCTGTTTTAAGCCATAGATAAATTTGTGTAATTTGCAAACATAAGATGGAAAGGTCTTATCTGCAAAACCAGGGGGTTGGGCCATGAAGACTGTGTCAGAGAGTTCACCATGAAGAAAGGCATTGTTAACGTCAAATTGTTGGAGGGGCCATTTCTGAGTGACAGCAATGCTGAGAACTGCTCGCACAGTGGCCGGCTTGACGACCGGACTGAAGGTTTCAGTGAAATCAACACCCGGGCGCTGGTGAAAACCTTTGGCAACCAAGCGAGCTTTGTATTTGTCAAGAGAGCCATCAGGTTTTCGTTTAATACGAAAGACCCACTTAGAGCCGACCACGTTCTGAGCTTTGGTAGGAGGGACTAAGTCCCAAGTGCCATTCTGTAGTAGGGCATCAAATTCAGCCGACATGGCTGCTCGCCAATTTTTATCCTTGAGTGCCTGTGAGACACAGCTTGGTTCAATGTCAGAAGTGACGATAGAGGTAAGGCCATACCTCGGATTGGGCTTGAATACTTGATTTTGAGATCGAGTGACCATGCGAGGTGCAGGAGGTCGTGGGAGAGCATTGGTCGGCACAGGGATGTTGGATGTGGTGGCGAGCAGTGGAGAGGTAGGTGTGTGTGTGGTCGGTTGAGGAATGTCAGGTTGGTCGACCAGTGGGGGATGTTGGGGAGTGGTAGTGGTCGGCACTGGGTTGGGGGCGAGGAGGTTTGTGACAGGGTTAGGAAGCAAGGGTGTTATAAGGATGGGCGAGGAGCTGGAATCAGAGAGAGTAGGCAGCGAGGAGTTGGTGGTCGCCACAGGAGATTGTTGGTGCATGGAAGGAGAAATGGAAAAGGGAAACATATGTTCAACAAACTGAACATGTCGTGAGGTGTAAATTCGGTTTGTGGAGCGATCAAGACAGAGGTAGGCACTCTGCGTGGGCGAGTATCCAATGAAGACACATGGAGTAGAGCGAGGATCAAGTTTGTGAGTGGTGTAGGGACGGAGCAAGGGATAGCAGAGACAACCAAATATACGGAGTTTGGATAGGTTAGGAAGGCGAGCAATGAGTTTTTCATAGGAGGATGCCATGTTGAGGTTAACTTTGGGAAGGCGATTTATGATATAGGCTGTCGAGCAGACGGCATAGGGCCAATAAGCGTGAGGCATGGAAGCATGGTGAAGAAGAGCTAGGGCTGTGTCGACCACATGGCGATGACGACGTTCGGACATGCCATTATGTTCGGGAGTGTGTGGGGGGGTGGTAAGGTGTGCAATGCCATGGGTTTGAAGAAAGGGGCGAAGAGCAATAAATTCTCCGCCATTGTCTGAGTAGAATGTTTTGATTGTGTTTTGGTAGTTGTTTTCAACAAGGGTTTTGAATGTGGTAAATGTAGGTAGAACATTCGACTTTCGTTTTAGGGGATAAACCCATATGTATTTGCTGAAGTGATCAACGAATAACACATAGTATTTGAAATTATCAGGGGAAAGGACTGGCGATGACCACACATCAGAAAATATAACATCAAGGGGTTTAGTAGATATAATGCTCGAATCATAAAATGGTAGTTTGTGACTTTTGATACAAGAGCAAGAGTTACAATTGAAATGTTTGGTTGGTGCACTAGATAAGCTAAGCTTAGAGAGGGTGTGAGCCAGGATTTTGGTCGATGGATGGCCAAGGCGAGCATGCCAGGTGGTCGTTGTGAGGTGTTGGGCGGGGAAGGCTTGCGGGGAGGTGGTGGACATGTATGCCGGCCAGACATACAAATTATTGATACGACTCCCAACGAGGAGAATACTCCCCGAGTGACCATCCTGCACCTGAAAGGAAGAACGACCAAAGACAATGTTAACATTGTTGTCACGACAGAGGCTCGAGACCGAAATCAAGTTTTTCGAGATGTGTGGGACGACTAAGACATTTGAAAAACTGAGAGATGCAAGGTGAGGGAAATGTATGGAGCCAATGTGAGATATGTGTAAACCTTTACCATCGCCAATTTCTACATTATCAGGCCCATCAAAGGGTGAGTGAAGAGAGAGGTTGGCGAGATCATTGGTGATGTGGTGAGATGCACCAGAGTCAAGTATCCAGTGGTCGGACGGATAGGACGAGGAGGCTGAGTGTGCCGAGTAGGCTGGGCGAGCATCCGACTTGGGTCGACGAGATGAAGGTGGTGCAAAATTGCTCTGTGGAGATGACCGATGCTGTCCCACCGGCGGGGCAAAGGGCGAGGGTGCCGAGGGGATTTCGGGACAGGTGCAAGCAGTGTGACCCGGTGTTCTGCAGTATTGATAGGTGCCAAGGTAGGGTCGTTGGGCGGACTGGCGAGGACGAGCATCAGAGGCTCTGGGTCGAGAGTCAGGTCGCGAGGAGCGATAGTGGGTTTTGCCGGCGGCTAGGGCAGTCGCAGGGATTAAGGCCGAGGACGGTCGTGAGGCAATTTGGACCTCGGCACTGAGGAGCTTGTCGCATAGCTCAGCAAAGGAGATGGGTTGTTCGCGAGCTTGGATAGCATTGGCGATGTCGTTGTAGGATTCATCAAGGCCTGTTAGGACCTGAAGGGTGACGTCCTCGGCATCCGAGGTAGTGCCGAGGAGTGCGAGTTCGTCGACCACGGAGTGAACTTCCATGAGGAAGTCAGAGATTGGGCGAGCACCTTTGGTCAGAGAGCGGAACTTGGTTTTGAGAGCAAGGATGCGACCTCGCGAGGGTTTTCCATACATGTTTTCAAGCATCGACCAGGCTTCGCAGGAGGTTTTTGTCGACGCGACAAAGGGTATGAGTTCCGGGGACATGGAGCCAACCAAGGTTGCGAAAATGAGGTTGTCCTGACATACCCATAGTTCGTGTGCAGGATTTGAGATGGTGGTGGTGGTGCCATCGGTAGCCGGCATTGTGGGAGGTGGGCATGGATGTGTGCCCAGAACATAGCCGAAGAGATTGTGGCCTGTGAGGAGGAGGCGAAGCTGGAAGGACCAGGCTCCATAGTTGGTGGAGGTGAGTTTCAAGGACATTTGCGCAAGTCCTTTGAAGGTGATTAGAGAGGGAGGATTGGCCATTGTAGAGGTAGAGCAGCGGAGAGAGAGAGAGATGGGCGTCTGAGACGGGTGGTGGCAGCGGCGGCGCTTCAGAAAAGCGAAGGCGGCGGCTAGGGTTTAGTAGCGGCGGCGGCTAGGGTTTGGATCAGGCGTGAGCCAAATGACTCGATGATACCATATAGAGAATGTGAGAAATATTATTTCTTGATTACTTGTAAAGGTATTTTACAATGGGTATTTATACGAGAGATATTTAGGTCTAACCTAACCCTAATGGGCTTTATAAGAGAGCCCATAGGAAACTAAGATGGACCTATACAATAAATAAGAGTAAGAGTGTATTTAGCAATATAGGTCCAATATGGTCTATCTCACAACATGTCCTAACGGCCTCAACTCATCTCGTCGTACGAACCCGACAAAGATACCCACTCCCATTATCCATGTTCTTCTTTTTTTTATCATTTCTTTAAAGTAAGAATTTTTTTAATTAAGGACAAGGCAGACCAGTACCACTTAGCAAAGGTTATCAACTGCAATTCTGGCCCCTTGCCGTTTACATACCTTGACCTCTCTATTGGGGTAAATCCGAAGAGAAAAGATATGTGGAAACCTCTTATTGAGAGATTCAAGAAAAAAAATCAGGGTGGGAGGGAACTAGGGAAGACACGTATCTATGGGCGTAAGGATCACTCTCTTAAACTCGATTATCTCAGTTAGAGATGTCTATCAGGCTGGCCCTAGTCCTACAGGGCTACAGGCTAAACGGGCTAGGGCCTTAACCGGTTCATATTTAACGGGCCTACAATTGTTGGGATCTAACCCTAATCATAGCGGGCTACGGGCTAACGGGCCACTAACGGGCTATAATAAAAAAAAATCTTTTAAAATTAAAGGTCTCAATTGGCACGTCCAACAAGCAAATAAAATAGAAAAATACATAATTAGTAAATGTTCAGTAAATGAGAAAACAAAAGTATAATTTAAACACAATTCTAGAACTCATCGATCCTTAATATGACCAAATAAAGCTAAACAAATATCATAATCTAATTTAAAATAGTAATAATGACATAAAAAATACTCCCTCCACTTTTAATTAAGTGTCATTTTAACAATTTTCAACAAATTAAGATATATAATCATGGACAATTTTACCCTTCATTAATGATAACTAATTTTAATATTAAATTTATGTTTAGAAATTGAATGTGATCAATATTGTAGGTGATGTTCATGTATACAATAATTAAGGTTTATTCATGATTTATGCTATATTATTATATTCAAAAGGGAAAAGACTTAAATCAAGGTAAAAAAAATGGAGGGAGTATAATGTATAAGGGTAAAATTGTCAAACTTAAAGAAAAAAAAGTGTAGAATGACACTTATTTTGAAAATATTAAAAAAGGCAAAGTGACACTTAATTAAAAACGGAGGGAGTAGTAATAATGACTAATGGATGGTAATGCGCTTCTTAATGTTTATAGTTATGGTTATTGGTTAAATGACCCTTAGGTTATTTATTAAAAAAAAAAGTAACAACTCGGACTAGCGGGCTGGCCCTGTAGCCCTACGGGCTGGTCCGATTTAGCCCACGAACTAACCGGTCCGGGTCAAAAAAGCCCGGATTTAAACGGACCTATAATTCATGAATCATAACCCTGTATTTTTTAGGGTTAAACGGGCCAGCCCGGTTAACCCGGCCCGAATAAACATCTCTAATCTCAGCATTGATCAAGCCAAAATCTAATGTGTTCCCCGTGCCCATGACAACCTGCAGATTATTTAAGAACAGCCCTCCCTCAGTTCCCCATAAGTCCCTCCACCATAAGGAGCATCTTGACTCCATCTCCACATTAGACGTCCTATCATACATTGACAGATTGACCCATACCCTGACTTAAGAATGCGAACCCATAGCGCGCTCCCTTCTTTCGTCCATCTTCATACCCATTTAAATAGAAGAGCCTTATTAAATAAGCATATATCCCTCACACTCAACCCTCTAGAAGCTTTGTCCCTGCACACCCTCTCCCATTTAATCCAAGCAATTTTTCTACTGTTCCCGATTCCCCACCCCCATAAAAAGTCACTTTAAATTCGTTTGATGGTTGATATCACACTCATTGGGGATTAGAAGAAGGATAGAAAGTACACTATTCAATTTAGCTACTAATAAAGGAGGAAATTTAAGGGAGATTTTCTGTAATGATGAAAAAATTGGTTCTTTTAGTTGGACTAGGTTCTTATGAATTGATGGAATTTGCTAAGCTTTGGTTATGCACTCCCAGGGTTAATCTCGATAATAGCAGGGGGGCTTTTTGAAGTGGAAGGGAACAAAGTCAGGAAGCTTCACAACCAGAAGCTTGTACCACATCCTAGCAGATCACGAGGCAGCGACGGTTGATATGTCCTCTCCAAGGACGAAAATCTGGTGGAAAAGCATCCCTACTAAGGTGTCGGCACTGTCGTGGAGAGTATTCCAAGGTAGAGTAGCAACGGCGGACAACCTTCGCAAGAGAGGCATCGATCCGATTGCGATGAATGCCACCTGCCCGAGGTGCAGATCAGCTCCTGAGTCGGTACAACACACCTTCATCACATGTCCGACGACACTGCTAGTTTGAAGTGACGTACAAAATTGATTGGAAGGCCCTCCACCACTCTTAAACTCGGTTAGTGATCATTATTCAGAATTTTACAGCAGGTGCAAAACAACTTCAGTAGAAAGGTCCTTGGCCTAGTATGGCAGTGCACGATTTGGAGGCTGTGGAGGAGTCGTAACGATTTGATTTTCAATGATTGTATCATCTCATCGGAAGATAACGTATTCGATTAAATTCAGTATGTGAAAATGGCTAAAGATTCACAAGGCTGGTGCTTTTGGACAATCGTATCATGACTGGGAACAAGCCCCTTGGATGTGTCTTTTAAATTATTTATAATTCATTATATAATGAAATTTAAGTATCCCTTGTACAGTTGTACTCATAGTAAATGATTCCCCTCTACCTTTAAAAAAATATACAATAACTAACTTTAACCACTTCAAAACAATAAAATGAATATCATCCATGCCATTCATATTTAAACTCAATCCCAACATCAAAAAAATCATAAAATCTTAAAATCATACATATTGAATTAACATAATATAATCAAATGCACAAATATCTCATTTCTCGAGCCCTAACACATAACTCCAGTTAACATAATAAAATCAAATAGTGGTATATCAGTTTAAAGTTATAAAAGAAAGAACTCGGAATAATTTATTTCATAATTCAGTTTGTTTGTATTATTATTCAAGTAAATATCATACCAATACAGATCCAAATTATACACATAACGTTGCTAAATTATTTTTGTGTAGGACTCTAGTAACAGCCTTTAGAATCACTTTTTCAAAATATGCGAGTAGCTTTTGGAAGGAAAAAAAACGATTTCACTCCATTTTGTAGAGTTTGTAAACACCGCCTTATTGTTTTTTTTTTTGACAACAAAATTGACATGCGATAACTGAAGATGCACACAGGACCTCAAACTACACAAGATATGGTTTCTGAAAAACACAAATTATGTGAATAGGCAAACTACAGAAGATTAAAGCTTGGGGTACAGATTATTTCCAGTCATTAGTTGGATCTGCTTGAAATCCAGGCATTCAAACAGAGCCTCCACCAGCTTCCTCAAATCATCCTTTGTGTGTGCTGCACTTAGAGTTACCCTTAATCTGAAACACCACCACCACCCATATCAAATTTACATACTGACCATCAAAACCACAATATACTATGTTAAAGATGCAATGTAGATTCTTGATTCAAGAGTAATGGCAAAAGAAGCATATATATATGTGTATGTGTGTGGAGAACAAGGAGAGAATATGTGTTTCAAATTCGTATACATAGTAGACAAACAAGCTCCGAGTAAATTGCAAAATTGGTATCACATCTATTGGGTGTTAGCGATTTTAGTCCCATACAAATCAATTTTCTCAATTAAATCTCATAACTTCAGAATTGCTGCAATTTTAGTCCTATATTGACAAGGTTGTAGGATTTTTGCACGTGTTGCTTACGTGGGGTGCTGGACTTCCATATGGCAACTGGATTAATGACTTGGTGTCGCTTGAGAAACAAAATAAATTTAGAACCCTTCACCAAATAATCATAAATCACCATTTTAAAAATAAAGATCCTCAGAGTATGGTGATATCAGATTTTTTGGTGGAGGCTTCTAAAATTTTGGTTTGTGATTTTTTTTTTTTTTTTTTACTTTTCTAATTGAAATTAAGATGTTGGAGTCTCAATGTACCACGTTAGCGATGTCAAATCATTAGTTTGGTTGCCACATGGAATTTTGGCAGCTCACGAAAGCGGCACATGGAAAACTTTAAGTACTTTGTTAATATATCTAATACTGCAGCATTTTGAAATTATGGGGCTTAATTGAGAAAATTGATTAGTATGGGACTTCCATACTAAAATCGCCAACACCAAATCGAGAATTTTGCAATTTTCTCAACAAGCTCCCATGAGAAAAAGCATGACATTTAAAACTATAAAATAGGAATTAGCACCACAAAATCTAGAAATATAGGAACTATACGAAAATACAAGGTAATCGTGTTAAACAAACCTGCATGAGTTTGGAGGTACTGTTGGAGGTCTGATTGCACTTATGTGAAAACCTAATTTTAAAAGATGCCTGTTTCATCAAAGTCAGAAGGTGCAGCTGTTAGGTGTAGAATCACACACACACACACAGGGAGAGAGAGAAAGAGAGAGAGAGAGAGAGAGAGAGAGAGAGAAATAACCGGCTAGCTTGGAGAGCTCTGTCTTCACTCCCCACAACAAGTGAAATGATGTGACTTTCTATAGGGATTCCAGTCAAAGCACGAAACTCATTCACCCGTTTCCAGAGAGCAGTCCTACGCCATACTTCCTTCTTCGCCACAACTACAGCAGCTGCATAATTTAAACTAATATAAGTGAAACAGGTGCTGAAGCAGAGAGAGAGATGTACTAAATCATCATGTAGAGAAACTATCTGAAGCTATAACGAGGATAATATGTATAGTATAACATAAACATGATGGTTGTGTAGTAAGTACACAAGCATTTGAGATCTCTGTCTTATATTATATATTCATTAATTTAATCTTACTAATTTTGTGGAGAAATGAAGATCAACTCTACTGAATGTAGGTCTTATTCATATATCTGATACAGCACAGCTTTAAAGTATAAACCAAGTGAAAGGATTAGGTAATATAAATTCGAAAGACAAACCATTGGCTGCAGCAGCAACAGGCACTGGTGTTGAAGTTGAAAATATGAAAGACCGGCCCCTCGATTGGATAAGAAGCTTCCATTTCTTGCTGCCATCCACATAAATGGAAACCATAATAATTTTTTAATTCACTAATTTAGCCAAAGTAAAACTTTTAATGCTTGTAAAGAAAGAGGTGGTTTGTTTCACTTGATTCAGATACAAACTAAAGTCTTATTATTCATAGCACTTGGATAACTTCATCTTGTAATGGGAATTAAATCCCTAACTATAATTTGAGCTATTTTCTGAAAGATAGGAATCATGTAAAATGGTATTGTTACAATTTTTTCTTTAAATCATATCCACACATTCAAATTCTTCCATCTAAATGCAATCTAAGCTAAAACAAACTTAAGCTGCAGGTTTTGAAACCATTAAGTCGAACGTGAGAAAGTATCTTAAGGGGCTGATTGAGAAGCTTACCTGCATGCAATGAATCCACCATGGCAACCTGCAGCTTTACTGAGAGTGCCTATGCAAATGTCAACATCAGCTTCACAGTTAAACATTTCAGCTGCACCCCCACCACTTTTTCCATAAACAAATGTTGCATGAGCCTACCGATTCAAAGGAAATGAAGAGGTTTAGCTAATACACAGCATACTGATAAAAGGCCTAGATACAAATGAGTCCATGCATAACTTATGCAAAAGTCAATCACAACTTAGACAAAATAATCAGGATGATACAAAATCATTTATAAGTGATTCATTTTAAGAACATCATGTCCTAGTTTCATGAATTTAAAATAATAACAAGAAGAAGAAATTTACATCGTCAATTACAAACAAAAATCCATGCTTTTTACGAAGTTTTGCCAACTCAACCATTGGTGCAAAGTCTCCATCCATGCTAAACAGGCTGCCAAAATGAACAGAACCAAGTATCCACAGTTAAATTATGTAATACATCAAAGTGATATCAAAGAGTAGAGGGCAAGCCATATAAAGGAAACCATCATTTGCATTTTTAAGTTTATTTTTTCTAGAGTAGTGGCACAAAATTGACCCATTAATGATATAAAAAGATGGAAAAGTACAATGAATATGGGCCGAAAGATTATTTGATTATGTGGATAAGTACATCAGTTCCTCAGCAACCATTCTAAACTCAAATTAAAAATGTCATTGGCAAAGACAATAATCGCAAATTCGTTCTGCAGGTTCTGATAACTCAAGATTAACACGTCGTCCAGTAAAGTTAAACTTATCCTACTTCTGTTAATTACTATATTTTACAGCTACAAACAAAGCTTCAATTTTGCATTTCTAATAAAAGAAATATAAAATTACTGAAACCTCATGGTTTCTGCTAATATTATAATCAACGAGTTGAAGTTACCAGTTTCAGACCATACTATTAAAGACTAGAGTACGAAAAAGGTTCCTACTTGCTTGGTGTGCTTGTTTATGGCCCCTGCCATTCCCCCATACCACGTTATTATTTCAAATCCAAATCCTCGGTTGGTGAAGCGGATGTTGGTATAGGATTTCAAATCCTATAAATTCTACCCTATAATACACCTAATTACTTTTTTTCAAACACAATTTTCAATACACTATCAATTAACTATCTCCCACTTTTTAATTATTATTATCTACCAAACTCAACACACACTCTCCCCTACTTTACATCAAATTTTGTTATTTTGAATTTAACCTCCCCTTTGTCTAAAAAAATAAATAAAAATTTAACCTCCCCATTACCCCAAGATGACTCAGACCCATGGCCACACTGGCCAAGGTAGTTGTGCTCTAACCACTTGAGCTATCAAATCCAGTACACAATCAATCATCTATCACCCCCTTTTTCAAAATCCTACCCTATCAAATCCTACAAAATGTACACTCCTAAACATATACAAAATCCAAACACTTTTTACTATTTATGAAATACAGCTATGGGGTTTCGAATTCAATCAAATCCATAAACAAACACAACATTTGTTGATTAATGCAAAATGTCTTCGTAATATTCTATTTACTCCCAAGCTCAAAGTTAATATGGAAGCTACAAAGAACCCAGAATTATTTGAATTAAAATTTCACTAAAGAATGCATAATCAAATAAGTCTCAAATTAATCGTTGCAATTGTGACTAACCTATCAGTCACAACGACCCTTTTCTTCATAGCACAACTTGACCTGTTCCATAAATCAAGAATCAGCCGAAGCATTACACTGTCCTATATAAAAGAGGAAACTAAGGCAATAAAATATAAAATTTTAAAGAAACCTACAATAATTCATCAAGATGGGACATATCACAGTGCCTGTAGACAAATGCCACTGCATTTCCTTGTTTCTCAGCAAGACGAACACCATCAATTATTGATGCATGGTTTAAGGAATCAGAAAATATAGCAACTTTATCATCTGTTGAAGGCTTTCGACCGGCTATGAGCCTACCAATATTTCCAACTGTTGTCATGAAGGCCATGTTGGCTGAAAAGCCTGTTGGACAAAGAAGGCAATCCTAATATTTAATGTTAGAACAAAATCTTTTGAATATAAATAACAAACAATGAGATGAAAGCCATATAAAAGGTGCTGGTGATAATGTAGATTCAGACAACAGAAAGAAAATAAAAGAACAAATGTTACTGGGTCAACTGTAGATAAATTTGCTTACTTAATGAACAATGCGCTTTCTTGTATAGATTGTGGATTTAGAATTAGAGAAAAAGATGTTTACGTAAGTTTTATATTGTAAAATAGGGAATATGATTTCCTATTCCACTTTGGTATTTCATCCAATGATCCATTGCCTTTAATATTGGTAATGTCATTTAATACATATGGCATGTAATAAAAGATGGAACAACACGAGTTGAAATACCAACATAATTTTTTTTACAAGGAACAAAGAACTTATGGGAAATACTTTTTTTTAATGATCCAAATACAAGATACAGTGTATATTATTTACATATACATGTAAAGTAATCATATAAGAAAGCTCAGTGAAGACTAGCATCTTCTATTGGAAATGAATAAGAGTAAACCCATTGCTAAGAAGTAGAAAATCAAATCATACCTCCTTTCTTTTTAACTGTGCCAATGATAATTCCAGTAACCTATGGTAACTAGTGTACCCACAGATCAAAGCAGAACCTCTGGGACCCATTCCATACTCCTGAGCTACCTGCATAACAATCAAAAATGATATAAACATGCTAAGATTCATTCAAATTGAAGAATCCATAGGCCCATTAAACATGCCTTGCTAGCTACATTGCTAACCAACGGATGAGAACTCAACCCCAAGTAATCATTTCCAGAGAAGATGATTAACTTCCTAAGCTTTTCAACAACTGGCTCTGCTTTATCATCAGCTCTTACATTTTCATATGTATCATCATTGTCATCCCCTATAAATTAAAAAATTGAAAATTAAGGACATTGATAGATCATCATTTATGAGAAATTCATTTCCCCCCAAAAAAAGTGTACTGAATTCGAAATGCCAAATACACACATGCAAAGGCTTGTGCGCCTAAAACAGAAGAAGAAATCCAGTAATTCGGAAAGCAAGAGAAAGGACCTGGGCTGGGGACGTCGTGGAGCCATTTTTGGAATGTGGATTCAGAAATATGAACTTCAACGGAAGCTCTGTCCCATTTGCGAGGGCCATCAAAGAGTTGTTGATTGGAACAAGATTGAGTGAGAGCAGCGAGGCGAATGGGTCTGAGGGAACGTAAAACTTTGAGAGATTCGAGTATTGAGATGGCGTCTTCCACCCACAAGTTCCATGGGGAGCCATTTACCTCCATTTCTGCCTCCTCACTAAGGAAGACAAAAGAGGTTTAGCAAATGCAGCCTTTCTTTTGCAATTGCAAATAAATTCAATTCTTGGAACTTTTCTTTTGTCTTTTTTTCTATGTTTTCATTTCAAAAATATGGACTAATTATTTTGTTTTACATGTTTGGTACCAATAATTGTCTCATTACAATCAAATCAAAATTTTTGAAACGTCCCAAAATGAAAAAAGTAAAAATAATTGCCGGATGGATGGAGTACAACATTTTAAATTGTACACATGACTCTTCATATTTAAATTTCCGGATTCGAGATTTTAAATTGAGGTATGATAATTGATAAAATAGTTAATAAAATATTATTAATATTTAAAGTCGTCTTATAACTTGATGCAAAATATATATATATATATATATATATTAGAGATTATGTACAAATGAGTACATGTTTTGAAAAAGTTTTGCAGTTAAGGTAACACCTCTTGAAAACTTGTAACCCTCCGTTTTCATTTATGGCCATAATCCACGCGTCTCTCTTCTCCCCCACTTGCAGTCAAATCAGTCTGCAAAATATATTAGGACATCCTCTTTTCGCCATTATCAGGAGGCCATCAAATCAAGGTAGCGTGAGTCACACCCTTATTTCGCCATTATCAAAAGCTTTCATTCAAATTTCAAATTTCATTTCATCACTATACCTAATGGAGCAATATGTCGCTGTGTGTGTAAAATTTAACAGCCATTGCAAGCTCGTGTTTATATGTTCCGACACATCATTTGTTGATTTCATGACAAAAATTCAACAAGATTGGTCCCGAATTCAAGGTATATTCGAAAACTTGGAATTTAGTTGGTCAGCCGGAAATATAGTGAACTGTTTGTTGGGATGCGACGATGATCTGAAAAATATGATTTCATATGCTTTGTCGAACACCTTGAAATGTGTTACTGTTTGTTCTTCCAAAGTAGGTTGTGATTCTGTAACTCAAGTGATCGATGTTCCTAATGTTGGTTTTCAGAATAGCCAAGGTCATGTAGAATCAAATATTACATCTAATATACCTTGCTCATCATCTTTTCCTGTTCCGAAAACATTGTCTCATAAAGGTAGAATAGTTTTTCGATCTATTAAGAATTCTAGTTCCAAATTAGCTTCCCAAGAAAATTAAAATTCGCAGTCCGATCTTCCTTCATATGATATATGTCCCAAAACCATAAGGAAACCTTTACTTTCGGATTCATGGCTTGACAAGTTTAATGGTTTATGCGTTGGTTCAGTTTTTGAAGGTGGTGTTGTCGAGTTCAGGAAAGCGTTAATTAAATATACAACTGTGGTTGGATTTGTTTATAAATATATTAGGAATGATATAAAGTATATTAGAGTTGAATGTAATCACCCAGGTGTTCACGATTGTAATTGGTTTATTAAGGGAATCACTGTCACTTTTTCTGGTATTTAAGAATTACAGATGGCTATTTTATCCATAGTTATAATGTTAATTCGTCAAACAAGGTCATGAAACGTATGAGTCCAAAGTTGATGTCTGATTTCGTTGTTCAAAAGGTTCGGACTACTTTGAATGCCTCTGGTAAAGATGTTATTCATTTATTGGGCAATGAATATGGTTTGGACATTCCATATTATAAGGCGTGGCGTACTGTAGAGCATGCTAGGGATCAGAAATTTGGCTCTTACGAAGACTCCTACAATCAGCTACGATGGTATTGTGATGCCATTCAACGTACGAACCCTGGAAGTGTTGTTTTCCTAGAAACACATGGATCGTCCAACCGGTTTGAGCGTCTATTTGTCTCTTTCAAAACATGTCTTGATGGATTTAAATCTTGTCGACCTATGCTCTTTATAGATGGTACGTTTATGAAAGGACGCTCTAAGGGTATTCTCTTATCTGCCACTGCCAAAGACGGAAACAATGGTATGATTTTGCATACGCTAATTCATTATTGTTTGGACGTGGTATTATTTATTTGATTTCAGTGTCTACCTGTTTTTTAATTTTTTGTTTTTAAACTGTGGTTTACGTATCGTAGGTCTGTTCCCCGTTGCAGCTGCAGTGGTTTCTTCTGAGAATATTGAAAATTGGACATGGTTTCTTGAGATGTGCCGAGACAATCTAGAACACCCTGACCAGGTGTTTTACATGTCCGATCGAAATTTAGGTTTAATGGTTGTTTTTCCTATTGTATTTGACGCTCCTGTGCATTTCTATTTTTTGTTCCATCTTACTAATAATCTCAAATCTAGATTCAAGAAGGGTTGGACAAACCCTGAGAGGAAAAGCATGTCTGACTATTTTAGGGATTGTGCATATGCTCCGAATATTCGTTTATTTAATGAGAAACTTTCAATCTTCAAGGCGGTCGGTGGTGATACTGCAGAGAAATGGCTTGATGATCTTCCATATGACAAATGGGTCGTCGCACACTCTCCCATACTTACTCGTTACGGGGAAATGACGTCAAACGCCGCTAAATCGTTTAATAGCTGGATTACTGACTTCAGGAGTTTGCCAATAACCTTCATGATAGATTCTATTCGAATAGGTAGTTCTTTCATCATCACAGACAGACTCGATTTTCGATTGTTTATGACATTTAACTTTATTTGAATATTTTACAGCACTCAGTCAGATGCACCTTCAAAGGAAGGATACATGCACGAAATGGTTTTGTGTACTTTGGCCAGTTAAGGAATCGTGGTGGAATCATCTCACAAACAAATCTCGGTCTTGGAAGGTTGTCAAGTGTTCTAGTGGACAGTTTGAAGTTGCTTCTGTCCCAAGTACGTTGGTTGATCTATGTACCAAACATTGTTCATGTTGTCAATGGGAGGTTCGAGGTTTCCCTTGCTCTCATGTTGTTGCTGTCATTCGGAATTCCAATAGAAGTGTGATTCAATACGTAGATAAATTTTTCTTCACCACAATGTATATGCAGACGTATAGTCATGATATTCATCCCATCTCTGAAACAGAAAAATATGAAGACCAACCTCTACTTCTTGATGAACACGTATTACCTCCATTACTGAAACGTCCAGGTCGTCCTAAGAAGAAAAGGATTTTGTCGTATGTTGAGCTCGGGAAGGGAAGAAAACCAAGCGGTTTTGTTATATTTGTTGCAAATACGACAATCACGATACTCTGTCATGTCTAATGTCCCAGCCAAATGAACAATAAATGTAGTACACTAGGCTTCATGTGTTGATTTGTTTCTGGTATTTTTGAATGCATGTTTTATGTCCCATGTTTTGTATGTATAATTTCAATTACACTGTTTCTGCGTTTCTATTCACATGTTATTAACCCCCAATTATGCATCTGCTTGCTTAATTGTTGTTACATGAATCAAATTGAATATGTCATTCGTTTGTTCTTACCAATTTATATGTCCTTTTGCCTTATCCCTCGTTTTAAACGTACATAACTCCATTTACAACATTTCAATTATCTTGTTCTAAAGTAATGACAGACGTTGTACCCTCTGAAGCACCTTACTGAGTTTGGTTGTTACCAATGTGTTCTTGTTCATTTTTTAACAATACAAGTATGTGCATGTAATTTATTAACTTGAACATTTGTAACACACGATTGAGCATTATATGACAACAAATACTTTTTGTTCTGAATTTAGTATATAGCCGTTGGAGTTTGAATTATTATGGATTTGGCCGTTTATGACCGTTGTTATACGCCTATAAATGTCTCATACTCACACAATAACATTCTATACATTCATTTATTCATCAGCAAATGTCTGATAGCACTTCTTCTCCTCCAACTGACTTGGTGGCCTTGTTTGGTGTGTCCTCCTGTCGAAACTGTGGTGCACCTGCGCATGTACGGATATCCAAGTCTGATGCGAACCCTGGTAGGTTATATTACAGATGCAGCACTCATGGTCTTTCGCATTGGTATTCTCGGAGTACTGGGATTGAAGGTGGGGTATGTACTCCAAGGGACGCTCGTGCTGGCAAGGATGAAAATATCGATATCGGTGGAAATATCGGTACCTTAAATTTACGGATATATTGATAGAAATATCGATATCGAATATCGATATCGGTAAAATATAGAAAATTGACGTAAATTTTATTAAAATGATGAAAATTTAAGATGAAATTTTAGAAAATATTATAACTAACATTAATACGTAAATTTAGCCTAAAATCACTACAAAATGATTTTTCATGACAAACATATTAGTAAAAAAAAAAATACAAAATCAGTCTAAAGCGATACAATATATGTTCATAATTATTTCACACTAGACAATTAATACCAAAATGATAGACAAGACACAGGATACTTGCTTGTTCTGAAAAAAATGAACATAACAATTAAAACTCTGAAAAAACAGAACAAAACAATTCAAACCGATATTACCGATTTTTTTCCGACATTTTCCGACTTTTCGCCGATATTTCGACGATATCAAGGAAAATTTGTACTAAACATAACCGATACCGATATCGATACCGATATTTCCCGATATTTTACCGATATTTTGGAAGATATCTCGTTCCAGTGCATATCGATATTGGGGAGTCCAAAAATCCGAAATATCGGCGATATTTCGACGAAATATCCCAATTTTTTCATCCTTGCGTGCTGGTAGTGTTTCCCAGATTGGGGAATCCACTTCTCTTTCCCAACCTCTACATGAAACTTCCATCCCAGCATTCGATGCGTTTCCAGAAAAAGTTCGTCTAGTCGGTGGTGGCCAAGAAGTTCATAACATGCTTGTCTGCATCCTACTAATTGTGTCATTTGTCCTGGTTATATGCTTGTTTATTGCATTCAAGATAATGTAATACAACTAAACTTGAGGTTGAATCCATATTCCAACATTTCTATATTATGACTTGTCTAAGATGCAGTCTAGTTTTTTTTATAGGTGTATTGGATGGTTAATTGCTTCTTCCTTAACTTTCTACATTAATAACCAGCTCTCTTATGTATATTTTGTACTCTACTCATCTACGTATGTTGATTATTCCTACAACAATCATTCTTTCGAATTAGTATTCCGTATTTAAATTCGAACGTAACTATTAACCATTAATCATTGTTATATAAACTAATGAACTTCAGCAAGAAACAAACCACAACTGCACCCACGATGTGAATATAAATTGGCATGGCATTCTTGCATTCGATCAATCAACTACATTAAACCAGATTACATAATTCAAAACAACCATCAATTAGTACACACGCATAGACTACCCCCATTCATCTGAACTGTAAGCTTACAAAACGCTCTATTTTTGGAACATATCATCACCTGATACTGCAATCAATGCATGTAGTTTCGAGGATTTATTATACTCTTCCCAATGTTTAGCAATTTCCCATCTCCGTGGTGTACAAGATCGTTTTCATCTAACACATCCTCACACTCTCATGTGACTAAATCGTATTTGAACAATGTACCAATTGGATCTCTTCTAAACATGATCTTCGAATTCTCTGGCTTTATCAAGAACAGTGGTTGTGGTGTAAATTCTTGTGGCAAAAATTCACTAGGGTTAAAAACGATTTTATAAACCTTCCACACATCATTACCTCCACTTCCTTGAAGTGTGTAGAAATCGAACTCGTAGTTATTGGAATCCATCGTTACCACAGGTGCAACAACCAGCGTATCTTCATCTAATGCCTCCATTTCCCATCTTCCTTGCCACATCCAGTATCCCCACCTATTCAATGTTTTCTTCATAGGCAGTTCTAGATTTCTCCAACATCCAGTATTCAAATCGAATGTCGATATCTGCGACATTATTGGACTTGACTTGTAGGTCTTGAAGTGAAGCAGATTCATTACCCACACTGAATAGCCACAATCTAAACCATTAGTTGGGACATTCGTCACTTCCATCCATCTATTTGTATGTGTTGAGTAAACACTTTTGATATACATATGTTACTTCTATAATGCACAACCCTTACAACAACATATGATTCAACGACGGAATCGTATGCCATAGAGAAGTGTGCAGTTGCCCAATCGGCCTCGTTATCCCATGTGATTTCGTTATTAATTACCTCTACCTTTTCCCGTGAACAAGGGTTTACGAGGAATAGCTGATCACTTGACGATATTATACAAATCAGTCCCCTACACGCAGCAACTATCACTCCTTCATCACCTTCTTCAAAAAGCACCACCCTCTTGTATTCTTCGTTCCCGTCCTCTGTTTTCTCGTACACTAGGTTTACCGCAAGATTCACAGGCACAAATTTCGTAAAAAATCTGTTTAGATTTCTCATATGGATGTAGTTCACGTCTCCAAACCGTTTTGACGAAATGATTTCGTACCACGATTTTGACACAGCCTTGAAACGTGCGGCCGAGGCAGGTGGTAGCCTACACATTACTTCTTCTTCCATGTCTGTAGTAAAACAAGATTTCGATTTCGACATCCTTCAACTATTCTTCCACACAAAAACAATGTCAAATTTTTTCCCTTCGAATAGTTTGATTGAATACCTAAAAAATAACACTACAATATATGAATAATGAGTAATCTACGTCGTTGTTGTTGAGCTTCTACTTTACATTAATTGCCCTATTTAATTATTATCTCAAATGACGTGCGGATTGATTGATTTGCTACTTTGCTTCTTTGAACTTTTTTTAAAAATCAGAATATCAAACGTCTTGTTCATTTTTTATTTTTTTTTGTTCCGTTTTTACGCTGCATCATTGTTTACAATAATTGTATAACTCGTATATCCAACTACTGTGTCGCTGTGTTCATTTTTTGCTAAGTACTTTTTTGTTTTTTTGATAAAATTTTTGATTTAAACATAAAATCCAATATAATGTGTACAAATATCTTCAATACAGACCCTTCATCCGGAATTAGTCAATTCCCATTTATTATACTTATATTAATCTTAAATGATTGAAGCTTAGGGTTGTTACTATGTTTTTGTAATATATAGTTGTAACACAATTTTGGAGTTCAATCGGTGGACTATAGTCATATACTACTATGCCCGATTGAACTACTTTTTTTCCTACTACTCAACATTTATATAGTCGAACTAAAAATTTATTGGGGTTGTTCGACTATTATAATTCCTGTTTAAGGTTTCGGGATTGTTGTGTCTGTTTTAATGTTTAATTAATAGTGACTCGCTCGTTTTTCAGGAACGTGTTCAGGTCTCCCACATCCCACGTAATTTTATAAACTACATTTGCATATGATTCAATTAACAAAAACTTGATGATCATTTATTATTAATTGTAAAGTCATAATTATTAAACACATGCCTTTTAATACCCACGTACTTTCAGTGACTGGATACGTTTAAGAACATCAATTGTCTATTACAGCTGCGTACGGACCCGGTCCCTGAATTTTTTTGCACCTCAATGTCAACACGGTAATTGATCCGTGTACGCAATAACTTGAGTGCATACTAATTACTTTGATGATTTAAAATAAATTTATATTATTTCCTATACCAATACGTTTTTTTATGAATAACATCTTCACTAGAGGCATTCGGAGTAATCCTAAAATTACCTTTATTTGGGGCTATACATTTTTCCTACCTACTAAAATTACATTATTAGCACAAAGTAAAATTTTACCTCTAATTTCTCGTTCCTTGTAATAATTACGTTAAATAAATAAGTTGTTTTGAAAATGTTTTGCAGTGACTGGATACGTTTAAGAACATCAATTGTCTATTACAGCTGCGTACGGACCCGGTACCAGATTTTTTTTGCACATCAATGTCAACACCGTACTTGATCCGTGTACGCAATAACTTGAGTGCATACTAATTACTTTGATGATTTAAAATAAATTTATATTATTTCCTACACCAGTACGTTTTTTATGAATAACATCTTCACCAGACGCATTCGGAGTTGTTGGGAATAAAATGAGAAGTTTTGATTAAGATACCAAAACCCCTTAAGACATGCCAAATAAGATAAGTCAAATGATATGAACATGTTTCAGGAATGTTGGAACATGTAGCTTAAGGCTAGTTGAGAAGCTGAAATGTTAGGCAGCTCTTAGAATAAGATGCACAAGTTGAGGGGGAACACATGCTTAGAAGTAGACACGCGCAAAACCGAACCGCCAAACCGGCCAACCGGCCAAACCGCCGGTTTTTAACCGCCGGTTTGACAAACCGCCGGTTACGGTTTACAAACCGAACCGTAACCGAAAAATGGCGGTTCGGTTACGGTTCGGCATTTTGACAAACCGCAAACCGGCGGTTTGGCCGGTTTTGGCGGTTAATCGCCGAACCGGCGGTTTTTTATTAAAAAAAATAATAATAATAATTTTTTTAATACACAATTCTTCTATTTTTTATGTATAAATTTAAGTTATATAATTTTTATTCAATTCTAGTAATGCATTTTTTTAAAAATGAGTTAAAACGAATAAAAAATGAATGAAAACGGAGTGAAAACGAGCGAAAACGGAGATAATATTAAAAATAAATAAAAAAACCCTAAACCGCCAAACCGGCGGTTTTCAAACCGTAACCGTAACCGGCGGTTCGCGGTTCGGTTACGGTTCGCCGAAACCCCAAACCGTAACCGCCGGTTTCTAACCGAAACCGGCGGTTTGTAACCGTTGCCCATGTCTACTTAGAAGTCTACATGAATCTAGTCCCCTCAAGGATCAAAATCTAAACATGATCCTAAGTGTGCTGAAATGGCCAAATAGACAACTGTGCTGAACAAGCCAAACTCAAATACATGACAACTTCACTGAGAATCAAGTCTATGGAATACATCAAGGAAACCAAGCCTGTTGATGCACAAATCACCAGTTCAGAAGAAGTGTCTAGAAGAGTTGTCTTAGCATACTTGAACCAGAACAGTTTGAAGAACAAGCTCAACTGTGCTGATAAGGTCAAGGCTACTGATCCAAAGCCAAGAATGATCAAAGATCATCAAGACACACACATGTAAAGAGACAGAGCCAAGTCATCTGAAAAGCTAAAACCAACACTGCTGATAAGCAAACTATGCTGATCTTGATAAGCAGAACTGTCCAAGTGATAAGGAATGTTGTCCTTATCATAGGATCAATCATCAGAAGTGATGTCCATGTTTGATCAAGTGAATCTTGAAGTCAGACATTGAGATGAGTGCTTCAAAGTCAAGACAAAATGCTCACAGCCGTTTATTTCCCAAATTAAGGACATGTCACTATCAAGAAACTGTCTTCCAGTTGCAGAGTTCAAGGAAGACATTTATATACAATTGAGGTTATCTTTTCAACGGGCAAATCCTCAATTTTGTCTATAAATACAGATGTGTGGAAACCATTGAAGGCACCAACTAGCAAGCCAACTATCCTACATTGCTGAGGAAACTCAATGCCTCAAAGCTTTCATAGAACATTCTTAGTTTCCAGAAACACTTCATACCTAAGCTAAACTTCATTGTATATCCATACAAAGCTTAGAGAGATATCCTATCCTTTTACACTGAGCTCATTGTAAAGGATATCTCAACCTAGTTGGAACCAACATCAACCCTTATACCTTTCCAAAAGAGAGATAGAAGGTTGTTGTAGTAGAAGTGGTAGGAATTGACTGTTGAGAGAAGAACAGTTCAATTCTGAGTTGAGAAAAATTTATTAGGACTCTGATATCCTAGGGATCAAGGCACCAAGGAGTGGTGTGGTTGATCAAGTGCACCTTGGCACTATAAAACAAGTTAATTCCAATAGTGAAGGAATTATCCTGTTAAATCAGGGAAAGTGGATGTAGGAGCTTGAGTCTCTGAACCACTATAACTCCTGTGCTGTTTTACTTTTAAGTACTTTCATTCAAACAACACATACATACACAGCACACAAAGGAACTTTTCAATGACTTATACCTAAGACTGTGAATTAAACTGATTTGGACAAGTCCCCTGAAACTGTATAACTGCTAAGAAGATTTCAGAACTTAAAAGGAGTTTAAACCAAAGGGTCAACCACTAATTCCGCACATATAACTCCCTTAGATAGTTATTCAACTAAGTACTCAATAGTACTTAGTAGTTTGATTATCTTTAAAGAGTTATTCATCTCAGAAGAGTTGTCCAGGACAACCTTGCTGAAGTCTGTTTTGGTTAAATTGAAAAAAAATTGCATACAAGTGTATTCCCCCCCCCCCCCATACACTTGTTATATACTCCTTTCAGGACCAACAAGTGGTATCAGAGCAGGGGTTCAATGACCACTACTTCTAAAAATCCATTTTGATTTTCAAAGATACATTTTGGTGTGGTCACTGAACTGATCTTTCTGAAATCTTATCATACCTGTATCTAACCTCTTTATTTGAGATATGGCCAACAACCATGTTGTTCCTCATGATGTTGTTCAAGGCATCAACATCAACAACATGGCCCCTGATCCAGTCAACCATATATCTCATCACAAGCTGCCCATGTTCTCAATTGAGAACTATGACTTCTGGAAAATCAGGATGAGAGCTCATCTTGCTTGCCTCCACACTGATATGCTGAGAGTGATTACAAGAGGACCTTTTGTATTTACTCAAACCAATCCCAGAATTACTGAAGCTCAAAGAGCTGATATAAGGGAGGAGATCCCCAAGGAAGAAGATGACCTCACCACAGAGGAGAAAATAAGAGATAATCTCAATTATCTAGCAATGAATACTCTCTATCAAACAATTCCATATGCAGTAATGGGGAGAATCTACCACTGTACAACTGCCAAAGAAATTTGGGATACCCTTGCTTAAATGTGTGAGGGTACAGACAAAATCAAGGAGAATAAGCTCCAAGTTGTTGTGTAGAAGTTTGAACAATTCACAATGGAGCCTAAGGAGTCCATTGACAAATTTGCTGGTAGATTCACAGATATAATGAATGGAATTAACTCATTGGGCAAGGTGTACTCCAGGAGAGAAGTGGCACTAAAAATTCTAAGAAGTCTCACTCAAAAGTGGGATGTATACTCTGTGATGATGCAGAATACAAAAGATCTCTCCACCGTGCCCATGCAACAAATCTTCTCAGAACTCAAAGCTTATGAGTTTGACCTCAATAGAAGAAAGCCTGCTGAGGAATCTTCCTTACCCACCAAAGGAGTGGCCTTCAAAGCCAAAGCTGCTGAACCAGAAATGCAGCCCACTCCAAGATCATCCAAGTCAGTCTCTAAGGCTGAAATGAAGGAAGAAATGACCCTCATGGCTAGGAGGTTTGACAAACTCAATTCAAGGTTTGGTAGATACAAGAAATTCTACCAAGACAACAAGGTCAGGAGAAGGTACAACTCTCCTGAAGTCCAGGCTGAGGACAAAAGGCCTGAAGAAAGGAGATCAGAGGACAAATACTCTGATAGGAGAAAGTCCAGCAGAGCTGAACCCTCATCATCCAGAAGAAGAGATGAACCAAGGAAGGATGATGATGAAGACCTGTGCTATAACTGCAAAAAGAAAGGGCACTTTCAATATGACTGCCCTGAGCTCAGCTCCAAGGAAAGAAAGGAGAGACAAGCTAAAAGAGACAAGAAATTCACCAACAGAAAAGCCATGATGGCTGGTGATGAGTCTGAATCTGCTGAAAGCTTCAACTCCTCTGATGATGGCATGGACTGTTCTCAAACAGTGATGATGATGATGTGTGCAACATGGCCATAGAGGATGATGAGGTATCCTCTACTTCTAGCTCACCATCATTTCTACCTTGTTATATACTCCTTTCAGGACCAACAGGAGTAATCCTAAAATTACCTTTATTTTGGACTATACATTTTTCCTACCTACTAAAATTACTTTCAGTGACTGGATACGTTTAAGAACATCAATTGTCTATTACAACTACGTACGGACCCGGTCCCAAAAAAAAATTTCACCTCAATGTCAACACGGTACTTGATCCGTGTACGCAATAACTTGAGTGCATACTGATTACTTTGATGATTTATAAATTTATATTATTTCCTATACCAGTACGTTTTTTATGAATAACAACTTCACCAGAGGCATTCAGAGTAATCCTAAAATTACCTTTATTTGGGACTATACATTTTTCCTACCTACTAAAATTACATTATTAGCACAAAGTAAAATTTTACCTCTAATTTCCCGTTCCTTGTAATAATTACGTTAAATAAATAAGTTGTTTAAAACATCTCCATTATAAATTGTATGTTTATTTTGACATCATTACTCTTTAATTTAATTATCTTATATTTGCCAAGAAAGAATTTTTGAACTGTTCATTTTATTTAATCTTCTTACACCCTACCCACATAATCGATGAGACATGCCACTGTCGCATCATTACTTTACTTCACAAAAACCATTCTACACTCCTCGACTATACTAATCCATTACCAAAATCAATTCGAAACATATCACACAAAACTCAGGTTTTAACAATAGAGGAAATTCATCAAATCGACGAAGTTGTTGATGAATCAACTGTTGATGGCCAACACCATGAGGCTGGGGTCGATGTTTTTAGTGACCTTCCCCCGGAATTGTGGGTTGATATCATTTCTCGGCTACCGTTCGAAGAGGCCGCGAGGGCTAGGGTGGTCAGTCCCCGATTGAATTCCATACTCTCTGAACCTCTTCTTGCCAGGTGCATGTACAAAAAAATGCGTGAGGAGAATCGATATTCAACGATGTTTGAGAGTAATATTGTTTCCTCTCCACTATCCTACAAGTCGGTGTTCCCAGGTTCGTCGATTTACCGGCGTGTACTCAGACATGACGCTGCTAACTACGAGATACTGGCTGATTGTAAGGGTCTAACATGCGTTGCTTCAGCCACAGACAACTTCTATCTCATTAACCCTTTAACAAGGGTTAGAGCTGAAATTCGTGTCCCAGCAATCGATTGGGATGTCAGGTCGGAGTGGGCAAACGCGTACTTTCTCATGGGGTATGAAACGAACAGAGATGCGTACATCATAATGAGGGTTGTGATCTTTCAAGGAAAAGAATCGTCATCGGAGGTTCGATTATTCTCTACACGCACTCAGTCCTGGAAGGTTTTACCACTGTTTCCATTAGGTAATCCTATTTGTAAGTTTTATGCTTGGGTTAGGAACAAAATTCATTTTCCCGTGTATAAAGCGGATAGTGTTGAGAAATAAATAGGTATCTTTGACATTAGGACTGAAACTTGGAGGGTCATTGACTCGCCTGTTGTAACTTATGACACTTGGGGCACGCCAACTGCAACGGGGTTATTTGATATAGGTGTGTTGAATGATGATTCCTTTGTTGTATACCCATTCAAGCATGTCACTAGTGAGAACAAGGAGTGAAATTTCCATATTCTCACCGGCTACGGTGAGAATGAGTCATGGTCTAAATACACCATGATATTTCATGATCTGGAAACCATTCTGCATCCTTTCATTCCCCAGCCTTTGTTCTTTTTAATGCCGGGAGAACGACAGATTCTTGTTAGAAATGATCTAGTGGGCACATTTGGTTGCTTTGATTTGGACACTGGATTGTGGTAGGAATCGCTTGTTCCTGATGACATATTTGTGGTTGGTTACTATAGGCTCGTCAGTGTTGTTCAAACCTTCATTAATCCTAGGCACTACTTGTAGGTAGGTGGATTCGTGGTATGTTTGCTTAGTTCGTGTTGTGGATAGTCTGGTTCTGGATATGTCGTATCGTTTGTCATTTTTTGTGTTGTTGTTGACTGTTTGTTTAGTGTGAATGTTGATGTATTAGATGGATTTTTGTGATCTTACCATGGTTGTATGGCTACAATGATTTTGTAATTTTTGGACGGTATGCAAGGACCTTGTCAACAAGTATTTTTTGTGTTGTATATATAGGTCTTATGAATATAGTTGCTTATCTTCTGTATGTTTCATTATTGATTACGGCACACTTTAATTATTTGATCCTTATACTGAGTTATTTGTTATACGTAAAACAATTATTGTTGGGATATGAATCCTAATATAAAGTCCTAATTGATGATGAGATGAGTTTTGATAAGCCAAAAGTAGACTTGAATATTTTATAAGTATAGACTGATCTAGTTATGAAGTCATCTTAAGCAGATCAGTAGAGTACAAAGTTGAGTACAAAGTTAAGTACATAGATAAGTATGAAAAAAATAAGTATGAAAGTTTAAGTATGTTTGAAAGACAAGTACGTTTTATAAGTAATGTGTTGTATATGTGATAGGTTTTATATTGAGATAATTGAATCATTGTATAGAAGCTCATAGTTCTTATTGCTTATTGATGTATAGATCATAAGGTGACTAAGTTGATTTATAAAGCTTAATGTAATGTAATAAGTCTTATTTTGATTAGATGATAGGACTAGTATAGTGTTAGTTCTATATAGAAGTCTACTACAGATGTCTAAAGAAGAAGATTGAAGACTCGCGCAAGACTAGACAAGTGCTGAAGAAGACTGAAGATTTGTCTAAGTATGGAGACTAGACAAGTGCGCAAGTTAGAATGAAGAAACTGCTTAAGTCATAAACGCGTATGAAGATAAGGTCGTTTTATTGAAGAGTTTGTTATGGAATAACTAATTAACTGAAGAAACGCGTGAATGGATAAGAAGAAGTAGTTACAAGAGTTAGTTATCAAGAAAAGGTTGTTGATAACAGAAAGTTCTTGATCGATTGAAGTTTATAAATACCTTGGTGTAGACAACGATTCAAGACTACTGAAACTCAATATACTAAAGCAATTACAAGAGATATTCGAAGCAAACAAACTCACAGAGTTCAAGTTCAGAAAGTTCAAGCCAGAAGACAAGTGAATAATTTGAAGAAGGCTACTACTGAATTAAAGAGAAGTTTTAATTTTATAGTTTTGTTCAAGTTGCTAGTTACTTGTAAAATAGCTAATTAAATCGAAGATATATCTGGAGATATAATCGAGAAGATCAAAGTCTTATTTCTTGGGACTTAAAGCCACAAGAACACACTACTCGAAGAGAAGAGTAATACGAATTTCACAACTGGGTTTGTGAGAGTGGATGTAGACAAGTTGTTGAACCACTATAAATCTTGTGTTGTTTACTTTACTATTTTATTTGTGTTTGATTGATTAACTGCTTAATTGATTAATTGCATATAAGAACAAGACAAGTAGAGTGTTCATAACAGAAGTTCGCGAATTAGTTGAGTATAATTGATTGGGCTCATTTGTTAATCTGATATTCCGCATTGTGTATTCTGATATATTGAAAGATTTTGAATTGTCTATTCACCCCCCTCTAGACATTTTCCTAGCTTACTCAATATTATTAACTCAACTAGGGACCAACAAGTGGTATCAGAGCAGTAGTTTTCGAACTACTATTTCTAAACGGGAAATAACTGATGTTTCATATATAATAATATGGCTACAAAAATCTCACAGTAGACTCTTATTAGAACTCTTGTTTTCCTCTCAAAACTTACGCTTAAAATCAGTCCACGCCTTTCTATCTCCTATAAGTTCACATGAGTCCAAATATATGTGGTTGCCAAACCTCAGGCCAATACATTGAATAGGTATCAAGTTTGGGCTATCATGGGCCCATTAATTAGACTCTTAGTTAAATTCTAGTATTATATAGAAATCTTGAAATGGACTCAATTAAAAGACCAATTAATGGCTTGGTCGAGAACTGTATGCACTACTAAATTGTCAACACTGAGCTCCTCAGCGTTTGACCTCTTTCTTTACAATCAGTTTGATGGACTCACATCTCATGTATCTTCACACTTGGCTTGTTCCATATACTTTTATAATGTATCAATTAAATCTGAATTACATAAAAAAAAATGTAATATCAAAGTATATGAAGATAAAATAATAATATGTCAAAAATATAGAAATGCAATGAATTGTTAATCGTAAAATAATCAATTCAAATACATAATTCACACACTATTTTTGACTCATCACCCCTCATCTCTATATTTTTCACTATACACTATTCTTTTAGAAACCTACACTTACCAACTAGACAATCTATAAAAAAAATTTACATATTTTGAATATGTATTTATTTTATATCCTCTGTCCCATGATTTTTTTAGAGGTTTACAAGATCAATACAAATTATCAGTACAATTTTAAGCTCAATATCTAGATCTTCAAACCAACACGGATCTCCAAGGCATCGTTGTCTCATCCAATCGTGAGTTTGCCCACAATGACGTCCAAGTCTTCATTCCTAAAACAAGACAACCCCTGCTAAGGTGTTCTCAAATTAAACAGTTGAGACAAAAAAAAAGAGGAAACAAAGTTACATCAAGTACCAGATCCTAAGGACTATCAAGTCAATCTTAAAAAAAAAAAAAAAAAAACCCCAACACTGGGAAAGAGTCTCTAAACAGGAAATAAGCCGCATATGGCGTAGGAACTAAGAAGATAGAAAAAACAGAAGCCACAACAACAAAATTAAAATTATCTAAAAAACAGTAAAACGGGATCAAGGATAACTCCCTTGAACGGTCACCGTGACCCCGTTAGGGATAATCTACTCGTTGATCCCAACAAACATATTAGAAGAACCTACACATAGCAACAATGAAAAAAATCGGTTAGAGGGCGGCGACAATGACGGTGGAACAAGGCGGCAATGACAGCGCGAGCACCAACCCCCCCCCCCCCCCCCGAATGTTTGCACTAAAAGGTGACACACAAACTAAGAAAATTCAATTTTTTTTTTACTTATTGACCAAATGTATTGTTGTACATTTATAGATAGTTAATCGTAAAATAATCAAATCAAATACATAATTTGTTGGGATATGAATCCTAAAACAAGTCCTAAATGATGATGAAAATATAAAAGATAAAGTTTTGATAAGCCAAAAGAAGTTTGAATTTTTCTAAGTGTTGACTAATCTAGTCTAGTTAAGTTGAAGTCATCTTAAACAGGATCAGTAGAGTTCACATGAGTTAATATAGGAAAAGACAAGTACTTATAATTGATATCATGTTATTACTTCATATTTCATATTTGTATATGTTAGATTGTTATTGAGCTATGAATAATTGTTGTATAGAGCTCATGTTTTTAACTGTAATAGATAGATTCTTTGTATAGTTTTATAAGTTGACTAAGCTTTATAAAAAGAAGCTTAAAGTAGTGTAATAGTCTTGTTAGGATTAGTTGATAGGACTAGATAAGTTCTATGTTGTAAATCTGAAGAAGTCTACTGCACAAGTTAAGTTGAAGACGCAGTCTACTACTACTACACAAGACAGGTACGACTCAACAAGACAAGACAAGAAGACTAAAGTTAGTTACAAACGCGTGTTGAAGATAAAGATTGAAGAGTTAGTTAAGGAATAACTAATTAACTGGAGAAACACGTGAAAGGATAAGAAGTTTCAGTGAGAAGTTAGTTTTCAAGAAAAGGTTGTTATACAACTGAATGTTCTTGGAATTGGAAGTCTATAAATACCTCATGGTATTGATTCATTAGAGACTACTGAGATACTGATACGACTACTGAAAATACAAAAATACTGAAGCTACATACTGAAGAATTGTTCAAAGTTTCTCTCAGAGATTGAAGTTCAGAAAGTGAAGCTACACAAGACAAGTGAAGAATTCAGAAGGCTACTACTGAACGAAGAGAAGTTTTATTTTCGTTTGTTGTTTCAAGTTGCTAGTTACTTGTAAAATAGCTAGTAAGATCGAAGATATATCTGGAGATATAATCGAGAAGATCTAAGTCTTATTTCTTGGGACTTAAAGCTACAAGATCATATTACTCGATTGGAAGAGTTAATAAGAATTTCACAACTGGGTTTGTGAGAGTGGATGTAGACAAGTTGTCGAACCACTATAAATCTCGTGTTTGATTTACTTTACTGTTTTGTTTGTTTGAATTGATCAATTGTTTACTTGTTAAACATACATAACTAAACTAGACTAGTTGAGTAAACTACTGAAATAGAGTTCTCGAAATTAAGTTGAGTATAATCTTTAATTGGGCTTATTGTTAATTTCGTATTCCGCATATTGTAATTCTGATATATCGAAAGATTTTAGAAAAGTCTATTCACCCCCCTCTAGACATTTTCTTTAGCTTCCCTCGATATTAACTCAACTTAGGGACCTACAAGTGGAATCAGAGCAGTGGTTTACGAACTACTGTTTCTTGATAACCAACTCAAGACTTGGGTGAAAATCTCAGTCCAAAATCATACTTGCTTACGTGTTCTTTATCGCTGAACTTGAAAACATCTGTTTCTTGATACTATACTATGATATTCGTATCTTCTTGAATCATGTCTCTCGAAATTAGTGCTAACAAGTTACCTAAGTTCCAGGTTCAAGACTATGACTATTGGAAGCTAAGGATGGAAGTCATCTTCAGTTCCACTCACGACTTAATGATCTCCGTCATCACTGAAGGTCCGATAGTGACCATGATCCCCAATACTGCTGCCCTTGACACAAATCAACCCGTGGGAACACTCGTCAAGAAACCAAGGTCAGAACTAACATCAGAAGAAATGAGACAGAATAATTTGGATAGCTTGGCCAAGAATTACATCTTACACACTCTTCCTAACGAGTATCTGGGAAAAGTGTTAAAATGTAAAACTGCCAAAGAGATGTGGGATCGCTTAGCTATCATTTGTGAAGGAACATCCCTAATCAAAGAAAGCAAGCTTTCAACTGCAGTCCAAAGATTTGAATCATTTCATATGAAAGCTGGCGAAACTATAGACCAGTTGGATACTCGTTTTACCAAAATCATGAATGATTTGGAAGTCCTTGGTAAATCTTATACTCCATGTGAAATCAATCTTAGGATTCTCAAAAGCCTTGATAGTCGATGGAAAATGGTAAAAATGCTTGTTAAGAATACCCAAGATATAGATGTATGGACAGCAGAAACCATGTTTCAAACTCTAAAGGCCCATGAGTTTGATTTAGACGAAGATGAACCTATAGTAAGTAGCGACAGAGAACATACTGTATCTAAGAACGTTGCCTTTAAGGCTAGTTCGTCTAAGGTAGACAGGTCGAAGTCTAAGACTAAGTCTACTTCTGTGAAAGACGAGTTAGATACTGATCTTAGTCTGAAGGATCAGGTAAGCCTCATGGTTAGAAAGTTTGATAGGTTGAACAAACGTTTCGGAAGATATAAGAAGTTCTATAGAGAGCATAGAGGGTCTGCTTCTAAGAACTCGTCTGAGACTAGACGAGACCGAAACTCGTCCGAAAGGAGAGACGAAGTCTCGAAAGGTAACAGACAAGATAGAGAGTCTGATGGTAGGAAGATCACACGTTCTGATAGACGTGATAAACGAAGGAATAACTCTCCTATTAAAAAGGCTACTAATGATCTCTTGTGCTATAACTGTGAAAAGCCAGGTCATTACATATATGAATGTCCAGACCTGAGTACTGATGATCGAGAAGAACGTAAAGCACGAAGGGAAAGAAGATACAACCATGGTAAGAAGGTAATGATGGCTAATGATGATTCTGAGTCTGACTTAGACGAGTTGCCATCATCCTCATCTAGTTACCCGTCTGAACCAGATCACGATGAAGCTTTTATAGTAGATGATGGTCTATGCTGCATGGCTAAAATCGACCAAGAGGTATCATCTGCTACTTCTTTTCAATCCTGTGATGAATCAGATTCTGATGAAAGTGATACTGCCAGTAGCAAAGTAGGGAGTAGCCTTCAGCACTCTACTAGTGCAGTTGAAGACGACCTCCTACTTGTCAACAAGGCAATCATTGAAGTCAGTGACGAAAACATCATTTTAAGACAAGAAATCATTGATCTTAAGGAAGCTCAGTCTAAAGTAGATCCTAATATAACAATCCTAAATGAACGCTTGCAAGAAGAGTTGAGTCAACTCAAAGACAAGTGTGCATTGACAGACAAGTTGTATCAAGACCTACTTAAGACACATGCTACTGAGAAACATGAATTCAATGTTTTAAAAAGCAAGTGCAAAAAGCTTGAAGAACGTAATAAGTTCTTAGAAACTGAGGTTGTCACTCTAGACCTTAAACTTACTGACCTGGTTAACTCTTCAAAGGTTAACCTTGAATTGTCAGATAGGTATAGGGCTCCTGCTGACAAGACAGGCATAGGTGCTGAGACATCAAGCTCGTCTACTCTAGTTCCTAAGAACCCTACTATTTTCATCTCAAGCTCTTTGACTAATGATAAAGGAAAAGAACCAATGATATACGATATTGATACTCCAACTAAAGGTACTGTACCAAAACAAGCTCGAGTTAACATTCCAACTACCAAAGGAGGTAAAAAGAATGGTAACAACAAGCCTGTTCAACCTAGAACTAATCTTCCAAGGACCACTAATCGTAGACGATCCAACCAGGTCAGATACGAGGATTGGTATCCCGAGAAGACTAGTACTAGACAAGTACAGACTAGACGACAAGAGTCTAGACCTCCTTTCATAAGGCAGTCTCAACTCTACTCGTCTAGACCTAGACAGGAAGGTCCAAAATATCGTACACAAGCTGTTCTATATCCTCCACCTTTGTCATATGATATCGAAGGAAAAGAAAGACCTAAACATGTCTATAAACCGTATGGACCTAATGCATATAAACCCTACTCTGACTATCATAGACAAGTGCCTACTCAAGTAGAGATCAAGTCGAAAGGCTATCTCCAAAGAGTAGACCCGAACTCGACTGATAGGCCAGATAAGGACAACAAGGTCTTATTTTGCAACAAATATGGTCGAAAGCTCAGAAGATCAAACTTGTTCAGGACTCCAATGTACATTTGGATTCCATTGAACTCGACTAACCCCCCAGGACCCCAATAAACAAGGAGGGTACCTAAATTATGTAATATCGTCGAATGCAGGGTCGACTCGATCTATACAAGAAGGGTGGCTCAACAGGAGAAACTTGGTACATAGACAGTGGCTGTTCGCACCACATGACTGGTACTAAGACACTTCTATCAAGCTACCATGAGCAAGAAGGACCAAAAGTGATATTTGGTGATAGCTCCACTGCTGTTACCAAAGGATTCGGCTACATTCGGAATGGAGACATAGAGATCCAAGATGTCTCTTATGTTGAAGGCTTGAAATACAATTTACTCTCTGTTTCACAATTTTGTGATCGTGGATACAAGGTGCAGTTCAAGAGTCGCAAATGTGAAATCATTGACAAAAGAACACACACAGTCCTACTGGTCGGCATAAGACAAGGAAGTGTGTACATAGTGAACTGGAACAGTTGTCCGAGGGACACCTGTCTGCTTACTAAGAATCCTAAAGAACTTGGCTGGCTCTGGCATAGACGCCTCTGTCATCTAAACTTTAAGGTTCTTAATAAGATAGCCAGAGACTACCTTGTGGAAGGTATTCCCAATGAAGTCTACTACAAGTCACATGTATGCACGTCCTGTCAGAAAGGTAAACAGGTAAAAGGTTCCTTTAAATCTATTCCATCCCTCTCAACAAGTAGAGTTCTTGAACTTCTACATATGGACTTACATGGCCCAATAACTCCTCCAACTTTGAATGGGAGAAGGTACACACTTGTTGTGGTAGATGACTATTCTAAGTTCACTTGGGTAGTCTTCTTACACAAGAAGAGTGATACACAAACACTTTTGCCTGATCTGTTGAAGAAGTTACAGGTTGAGAAGAATCAGTCAATTGTCAAGATCCGTAGTGACAAGGGTACTGAATTCATTAACTGCTATATTAAAGAATTTTGTTCTAAGCGTGGCATCCAGCACCTTACTAGTGCAGCAAGGACACCACAACAAAATGGAGTAGCAGAACGAAGGAACAGAACTCTTAAGGAGGCCTGCAGGACCATGCTGACAGAGTATAATACGCCTCAGAAGTTTTGGGCAGAAGCTATCAATACTGCATGCCACTCACAAAATAGAAGCGCTATCAATAAAGCACTAGGTAAGACACCCTATGAGGTATGGAAAGGTAGAAAACCCAGAGTCTCATATTTTCATATATTTGGTTGCAAATGTTTCATCCATAACAATGGGAAAAGCAAGTTGAATGCATTCGATGCTAAAGCAGACGAGGGGATATTCTTAGGATACTCCTCGACTAGCAAAGCATTTAGAGTATTCAACTACTCAACCCTTTGTGTGGAAGAAACACCACATGTGGTTTTCGAAGAATCTCAACAGGACTCGTCTGCCAACAAGATCAGTGAGAAAGTTACTGAGCTAACTATCGAATCTGACAAAGATTCAGAGTTATATGAATCCGTTCAAGCATACAATCCATTCATGAAAGCTCTCGAGTCAGATGATCAGGAGAAGGTAAGTGCTCAAGGTAAATCTACTAGACCAGTTGACATGCTTGGACTAGTCGACTCGTCTACTCCTATTAAATCTCCTGATAATGATGTTGAAATGCATGATGTTATAACCGATCTAGATGATGATACTATGCTTACAAAGACTAGAAAAACATGGAAATCTGCTCATGATACTGAAAATATCATTGGTGACTCTACTATTGGTGTAAAGACTAGACGACAACTCTTTGAGTCACAAGAACAACCTAGTCCATCTCTGTTTTGCTGGTGTTGTTTCCTCTCATCTATCGAGCCTAAAACCATTAAAGAGGCTTTAGCTGATAGTAATTGGATCATCGCTATGCAAGACGAGTTGAATCAGTTTGTTCGAAATGACGTCTGGGAACTTGTTGATAGACCTAAACATCATAATGTAGTTGGCACTCGATGGATCTTCAAGAATAAGAAAGATGAGAATGATGTAGTTGTTCGTAACAAGGCTAGACTAGTCGCCCAAGGCTATTCACAAGCTGAAGGGATAGATTATGATGAAACATATGCTCCTATTGCTAGACTAGAAGCCATTCGATTGTTCCTTGCATATGCTGCTTACATGAAATTTACTGTATATCAAATGGATGTTAAAAGTGCATTTCTTAATGGTATTCTTGCGGAAGAAGTGTATGTTGAACAACCCCCACGTTTCGAAGTCAAAGGTAACCAGGTATACAAATTAAAGAAAGCCTTGTATGGACTAAAGCAAGCTCCAAGAGCCTGGTACGATACTCTTTCTCAATTTCTATTAGAAAATGGTTTTACTAAGGGCAAGGTCGATAGAACCTTGTTCAGAAGACAAGAAGGGAAAGATATTTTACTCGTCCAAATTTACGTAGATGATATCATTTTTGGATCACCTAACAAAAAGCTGAGTGAGAGTTTTTCAACACTCATGCAAAGTAAATTTGAGATGTCTATGATGGGTGAAATGAATTACTTCCTTGGACTTCAAGTAAAACAGACCCCAGAAGGGATTTTCATAAATCAAGCAAAGTATACTCGTAATCTACTAGACAAGTATGGTATTAAGACATGTAAATCTTCTGGAGTACCTATGCAACCTACTTACAGGATGGATCCAGACGAGAATGGTAAATGTACTGATCAAACTCATTACCGTGGTCTTATTGGTTCATTACTTTACTTGACTGCTAGTAGACCTGATATAGCATTTTCTGTTGGTGTATGTGCTCGTTTTCAAGCTAATCCAAAAGAGAGTCATATGGAAACCACTAAAAGGATTCTGAAATATTTGAAAGGAACCATCAATCGTGGTATATGGTATCCCTCAAATGATGATCTATCTCTAAGTGGGTACTCTGATTCTGATTTTGGTGGCTGTAGAATAGATAGGAAATCTACATCTGGTTCTTGTCAATTCTTAGGCACAAAACTCATTTCATGGCTTTCGAAAAAGCAGACAAGTGTTGCTACCTCTACTACTAAAGCCGAGTACATGGCTGCTGGTAGTTGTTGTAGTCAATTATTATGGCTTATTCAACAGCTTAGAGATTATAATATTTGTGAATCAAATGTTCCTATTTTCTGTGATAGTAATAGTGCTATTGCCATTACACAAAATCCTGTTTTGCACACACGCTGTAAGCATGTCGATGTGAAACACCATTTCATACGTGATCATGTAGAAAAGAAGGATATTCGCATGGAAAAGATTCATACTGATTTTCAAAGAGCCGATATTTTCACAAAACCATTAGCTGAGGCCCGATTTCATGAATTATGCACCAATCTAGGACTAATTGATCTTGATCCTACTAGTATGTAGAAATGTACTAACCAGAATGGTACAGTTCTAAGAAGAAAGAAGAAACAGACAAGTTACCACAAAAGGAGCAGAGCACTCATCTACTCATTCAATAGACAGGTATACAAGGTCAGACAAGTTGACCAAACAACCCGATGAGGAAGCTGGTAAAGCTGAGGGTAATACTAAGGGAATATACATTAAGGGGGAATCTTTGATTTCTTAAAAATCCTTATGTTGACTCTTAAGTTTGGTAACAGTCATCTTGTTTGAATCTTGACCATTATGCTGGATTGATACTCACCTTACTTAATTATTTTACTCGACTACCTGTATTGCATCTAATCTGTAACAAAAAGATAAGACAGGTAAACATAATAGTTTGATGTTCAAAATAGACAAGCACAGTCGAAGGGGGAACGCGACTGGTGGTCATAAGACTACTCGTCTTGTGCAATTAAGTCTACTCGCCTTACGAAGATTAGGACTACTCATCTGTTCTGAATAGACTCGAACAGACCAGCTAAGTTTTCTATTAAAATGTGAAGTGTTTATTCGAAACAAATTAAGGGTATTAAAGTAATTTGATAGTGTTAAAATTTGAATATCCTAGAATTGGATTTATACACCCCCATTTAATGAGGTGTACACATTCAATTCGCGCCAAAATACGAATATGTTAGGTCGGATGAGTACACTCCTCATTTCTGCCAGTAGAAAGGGAGGATTTCAAATTTTACAAAATCAAATCACAGTGTTTTCTCGGTTCCGTAACCGAATACCAAAAGGCATGACCGTTGGATTTAATCCTTCAATCTTGTCCGTTGGATCAAAAATTTAGTTTTAAACAAAACCCAACACTTGCACACATTCTACCCACGTTTTCTTAACTCTACTACTTGCGCACACATTGATTTCTTACTTATTCGATTATATTGTTCATAACAAATCATTCAATGTCGATTCGTTCTATTTTCGATGTCAGTTCCAACATGCAGGCACCATTCGATCTAGGGAGATACATAAATGACAACAAGGTGCATGTTGAACCATCTCTGATCTTCAAAGGAAATCACAAGGAAGGAAATATGGAAATCTTGACCAAATGCATCAGATGCGGTCTAAAACCCTACCTAGAGGCGTTTCCTCAAGTTGTTTTGGAGGAAGAGGTTCTGGAATTTTATGCCAACGCCAACAGACAGGGAGATGTGATTGAATTCTTTATTGATGGAAATCGAGTGGAAATCACTCGGGAAGTTATATTCGAAAGATTAAGGCTACCCATCGGAACGATTGATGTGGAGAAGTATGCTGAAGGTCAGGAGATGAAGTATTTAAGCATCTTCTGTGGAAAGAAGATGAAACTGAAACCAGATGGTAAAGCTCCTACAGCCAAGAAGGGTGAACTCTTGGAAAAATATCGCACTCTGCTGGACATAGCAAGCAAGATGCTTTTATGTGCCACTGGGTCTCATGACTCGGTTACCCAAGCCAAAACAAGGATAATGGCAGCTATATATGACGGAATAACTGAGGGTAATTGGTTTAAACTGATAGCTGACAGGATGATGTACTTCGAAAGAAGTGTTCGAGTGGATGTTGATACTCGAAATTGGGTAGTATCACAGGCTGTTGGATATGGAAACAAGCTGAGTATATTACTTCCATTTTTTATGCCCAACAAGACTGATTGGAGTAAAGGAAAGCCCTTTCATCCACTAAAGTTCTACTTGAAAATAGAAGCGATGCGAAAACAGGCTGCTGCTAGGCCAGCTGCTCCAAGGCGAATTCAAGTTGATGATTCAGAAGCATTGCCATATGCGACGTCATCCAGTTCTTCACAAGCCGGGTCTGAAGAGGCAGAGTCCAGTGCAGACGACTCAGAGAAGACTCAGTCAGATGAAGAGTCAAATCAAGAGAAGGAGTCGAGTGAACAAATTCCTGAAATGTACACTCTAGTGAGAGTTGAATCGCCTACTCGTCCAGTCGAGTCGAGTTTACAGGTTGGTACTTCTACTAAATCTGTTTCAATTCCTCTCTCTCTCCCGTCTACTTCTATTCGAACCAAGGCTAGGTCACATCGATCTAGGCCTCGCCCTGTACCCTCAACCTCACAAGTACTGGCAGCACGACCGCTGAGAGCCAGTCATCCCCTAAACACTCCCTTAATTGACACAACTGATACTTCGACAGTTGTCACACCATACCAAGATACATCAAAGCCCCAAGAAACCACCATCCATATTTCTTCTACCTCAACAGAATATGTTGAACCTTCAAACCCATCTACTTCAGACAAGACGCCAGTTGCCACTGCAACAACTGAGACAGGGACCCCACCTGCTCAGACCCCGTCTGAGGTTATATTTAACTCCTTGGTATATTATCCAATGTGTCTGAGGGAAAAGAGAATTCGTGCCCGAATGACCAAGAATTTGAAAAGAACGCTCTCAACTATCGAAGTGGACTACGAGTCTGAGCAGTTTGAGATTCTCCTTAGAATATGCACCTGGTTTGCACTTAAGAAATCCTCCACTGATGATCTTTTCGAAGTTATTCAAGGCATGGGAGGAATCTCCAATTTTATGGATTGGGAGATGGAACAGAAAGAAAATAGTGGTGTAAAAGATCATTCCGAACTATTTCCGCCAAGAGCCTTGGTTGATCTTGTGAAAAGGCTATTGAATATTCCTGATGGAATTCTGGTTGAAGAGTTCTCGTCTGATATTGGAACTCAGACTGAGCTGGTGGAAGAAGAGAAGGCGGATCTTGTTAATGTTGTTGTTCAAACCTCGGAACATTCTGAAGATGAGACTGACAGTTCAGAAGAAGTTGATTCTTTTGAATTTGGGAAAGAAGATGATGAATTCCTGGATGCTGTGATGTTTGCTGAAGAAGAGCTTGTAGAGAAAGTTCAGGAAGATGTGGATGTTGAAGTCCAGTCATCTAATCAAGGATTCCCTATAGGCTATCTTGCCGAGCTGAAATCGGACTTGAAAGAAGTTGTTCATTCTGCAATAGAAGAGTTCTTGCACTCAAAAGTAAAGGATGTGTTGATAGAACAGAATCAAACACTTGTTGACAACTCAAGAGAATTGATTGTTGGAGAAGTCAACAAGATGGACTCTACTTTTCGAGCGGAGATGTATGCAGAGGTTGAAAGATTCTTACAGAAACAAGTTGAGGTTTCTGAGAAAAGGTCTATTTCATTTGCTAGATCGTTAGCTGAAGAATCTGGCAAAATTGAACGTCTTTATCGAGTTAAGATTGAGATAGCTGATGAGCAAAGGAGGGAGGCACACGCTCAGTTAGTCAGTTCTCAGGCTATTCTCTCCGAGCTAACAAAGCAGATCACTCTTCTCTGACAGACTGCTACTCATTTCAAAGACGAGTTGGCCATTAACTCAAAGAAGCTTGAGTCTACTGTTGATCGTCTAGATAAGATAAGTCGTGATCAAACTCATCAAAAACAGATAGAGTTTGCTGCTGAAGCAATGAAGGAAGCAGTAAAGGAAGAAATGACTCGTTTTACAAGTTTTTTCACTCTTATGGCCCATGATGAAGCCAAAAAGGGGGAAGAGGCAGGTAAAGTAGGGCAAGTCAGCTTAGATAAACTAAGTGCTGAAACAGAAGAAAAGGATGCTGCTACTGCTATGCAAGAGCTAAGGAGGCCTAAAAGGAGGCTAGTTAAAACTGCAGAGCTAGAGCAAGCTGAAGCTGATGAACTCAAAAGATTGGAGAAGGGCAAGAATGTTGCATCTCCAGAAACTGAAATTCACAAGAATGTTGCATCTCCAGAAACTGAAATTCAGACCAGAAGGTCTAAGAGGAAGGTAGTTTTTGAAGACACAGAAGGAGTTGCTACAATTGAGAAGAAGCAAAAGATTGTTGATCCTAATGATGAAAGTCATTATGCAAGCAAGAAGAAAGTGGAAAAACATATTGAAAGATTGCAGAAGCTGAAGGCTAATGAAGAAGAAATGGAAGATCAGTTCATTGACTACTTCATTGACAAAGAACATCGTCAAGAATGGCTCAAAGTGAAGAGACAATGTGTTGGGATATGAATCCTGTATACAATATTCTAGTTGATGAAAGTATGTTTTGATGGCCAAAAGCAACTTAAAGTTAGTGATATATGTGGTTCTAAGTCATCTTAACTAAGTCATCTGAATCTAAGCTTACTAATCTAATGAAACTTAAGATTGAGTTTACTGATCTTAATGCTAACTGAAGTAAGTTTACTGATCTTATTGAGTAATATTAAGAATAAAATTACTGATCTTAACTGAGTTATGTGAAATAAGATTACTGATCTGAGTATGGAAACTGAGAATATTTTAGTGATATTATATGATATATTTGAAATCTGAGTTACTGATCTGATGTACTTACTGATCTGATGTGTAAGTTACTGATCTTAAGTGTTTACTGATCTTAGATATTTACTGATCTTATATGGAAGTTATTGAACTTATATGAGTTACTGATCTTATGAGTTACTGATCTTGTTGGTTACTGATCTGATATATGAACTGTTAGGAACTAAGCTGATGTTTTGTATTGTATAGACAGCTTATAGTGTAGGACTTAGATATACTCATCTGTATATAGTTCAGTTGATGTATAGATAGGTTTTATATATGTAAAGTTGTATTTTATTGTATTCAGCATTGTAAAGATCAGAACAGTAAAATCAGAACACTAGATTAGGAATAGATTAGGAGAAGATCAGAAGACTATGAAGACTCAGAGGACTACTTCAGACTAAGAAGACTTCAAAGAAGAATTGAAGAAAAGATTAGAAGAAATCTGGAGAAGTTTTGAACAGTTTTTGGTTACTGTGCTGATTGAATCAGAAGAGTAAAAATCAGCAAAGTAAAATCAGAAGAGTAAAAATCAGAACAGTAAGTTACTGTGCTGATTTGTTGAAATTGAAGAATAAGTTTGGAAAACTTATGTAAAGAGTAACTGAAGATATATTTGAAGAGATGCTGACTTGGAAGGAAGTTACAAAGTCGGTTACAAGAAGAAGTTACAAAAACAGTTTAGAGTTAGTTGAGAGTTAGTTCACAAACTGCTAACTGTCATACTAAATTCTATAAATACTGTGTGATCTCCTATTGCTGAAGACTACTGAGCAATTACTGATCTTAGAGAATTCAAGAGCAAAGTCTACAAGAAGAACTCATAGAGTTGAAGGAGATTAAAGAAGAAGCCACTGAATTGAAGAGAAGAATCAAAGGCTAACACAGAGAAGTTTTACTTTTCAAGTTTAAGTTTGTATTTTGTAAAACAAGTGTGCTAGTTACTTGTAGAATTACTAGTAGATCGAAGATATACCTGGTGGTATAGTCGATAAGATCAAAGTCTTAATCTTGGGACTCTAAGCCACAAGAAACTCAAGAAGAGTAATAAAACTTCACAACTGGAGTTGTGAGAGTGGATGTAGACATTTGTCGAACCACTATAAAATTCTGTGTTCTTTACATTTTATGTTTGATATTTGGTTGATATTGTTTAATCAAGAACATTAAGAATTAACAAAGATAAAGATCTATAGAAAAGTTGAGTATAAAGTTGATTGGGCTCATTAGTAATCTGATTATTCCGCATTGTGTATTCTGATATATTGAAAGATTTTTGAAAAGTCTATTCACCCCTCCCCTCTAGACATTTTCACTAGCTTACTCAATATTATTAACTCAACTTTGGGACCAACACAATGGGAACTTAATCACTGGATAATCAGAAAATATGGTGAATCTGAAAGCCAAGATGAGTTGTATGCCATGTTTGACAAATACATGGAAGGTCAGAACAAATTGCTTTGGAATTTGGTCATGAGGATATCAGTCGCTGCAAATTTCAACATTCTGATACCGACATTTCCAAAATGGAAGACTCCTATGACAAGCTCAGGAAAAAGAGTTGATCTTAACCAGATAAAGAAATTCGAAGAGGAGTTGCTAGATAAAGAGAAGATTGATGATGAAGACCATATCAAGATTATTCACAGGAGACTTCTTGATGCATTCTGTGTTCCAAACCCAGAAGGAGGTAATCTTTCAGATTAGTTTTTGATTACTCTGGTACTTAGTTTTATTTTGATTTAGTATGTGTAATATCTACTGATCATATTTCGAAATGAATGAAAAGATAAAGTACTATTTTGATGTTTAATACAAGATAACTACTTAACTAGTCTACTGTTGAGAAAAGATTCAAGTAGTTTTGGCTTCATCAAAAAGGGGGAAATTGTTGGGATATGAATCCTAAAACAAGTCCTAAATGATGATGAAAATATAAAAGATAAAGTTTTGATAAGCCAAAAGAAGTTTGAATTTTTCTAAGTGTTGACTAATCTAGTCTAGTTAAGTTGAAGTCATCTTAAACAGGATCAGTAGAGTTCACATGAGTTAATATAGGAAAAGACAAGTACTTATAATTGATATCATGTTATTACTTCATATTTCATATTTGTATATGTTAGATTGTTATTGAGCTAGAATAATTGTTGTATAGAGCTCATGTTTTTAACTGTAATAGATAGATTCTTTGTATAGTTTTATAAGTTGACTAAGCTTTATAACAAGAAGCTTAAAGTAGTGTAATAGTCTTGTTAGGATTAGTTGATAGGACTAGATAAGTTCTATGTTGTAAATCTGAAGAAGTCTACTGCACAAGTTAAATTGAAGACGCAGTCTACTACTACTACACAAGACAGGTACGACTCAACAAGACAAGACAAGAAGACTAAAGTTAGTTACAAACGCGTGTTGAAGATAAAGATTGAAGAGTTAGTTAAGGAATAACTAATTAACTGGAGAAACACGTGAAAGGATAAGAAGTTTCAGTGAGAAGTTAGTTTTCAAGAAAAGGTTGTTATACAACTGAATGTTCTTGGAATTGGAAGTCTATAAATACCTCATGGTATTGATTCATTAGAGACTACTGAGATACTGATACGACTACTGAAAATACAAAAATACTGAAGCTACATACTAAAGAATTGTTCAAAGTTTCTCTCAGAGATTGAAGTTCAGAAAGTGAAGCTACACAAGACAAGTGAAGAATTCAGAAGGCTACTACTGAACGAAGAGAAGTTTTATTTTCGTTTGTTGTTTCAAGTTGCTAGTTACTTGTAAAATAGCTAGTAAGATCGAAGATATATCTGGAGATATAATCGAGAAGATCTAAGTCTTATTTCTTGGGACTTAAAGCTACAAGATCATATTACTCGATTGGAAGAGTTAATAAGAATTTCACAACTGGGTTTGTGAGAGTGGATGTAGACAAGTTGTCGAACCACTATAAATCTCGTGTTTGATTTACTTTACTGTTTTGTTTGTTTGAATTGATCAATTGTTTACTTGTTAAACATACATAACTAAATTAGACTAGTTGAGTAAACTACTGAAATAGAGTTCTCGAAATTAAGTTGAGTATAATCTTTAATTGGGCTCATTGTTAATTTCGTATTCCGCACATTGTAATTCTGATATATCGAAAGATTTTAGAAAAGTCTATTCACCCCCCTCTAGACATTTTCTTTAGCTTCCCTCGATATTAACTCAACTTAGGGACCTACATAATTCATACACAAAATTGCAAAATCAAACATGCAACCCAATAAAATCGGACCAAAATCGCAAGTTTAATCTCATAAATTAACCCCACAAAATCGAGCCAAAATCGCAAAATCGAACATGTAACTCAACAAAATCGCAACACAAATGGCAAGTTTAATCTCATAAATTAACCCCCACAAAATCGAACCAAAATTGCAACACAGATCGCAAAATCGAACATGCAACCGAACAAAAGCGCAACACAAATCACAAGTTTAATCTTATAAATTAACCCCACAAATTTTGCAACTTCATTAAGCCTCCCACATAAGTGGATTACGATAAATCAAATTAGATGAGAGGGGGAGAGGGGCGATTGATAAAAAAATTATGGGAGTGAGAAGTTATTAGAGTTCCACACGTAGAATCGAGAGAGAGCCAAAATGAATGAAAAAATCGATTAAGGTTTTCATGAAGGTTCGAGAGAGGGATAATAAAGGTTCGAGAGAGGCAGAAAGTTTAGAACATTAGATTGGGTTTAGGGTTAAATGATTTGAGTTTGGTGGGGTTTGATTATTTTGGTGGGTTAATTTAATGACTTGACTTAGGTTTAATATAATGAGTTAGCGTGTTTAATTGTGTGAAAAAGTAATGGTAAATAGATAAATAAATGAGTATTGTGAGGGTAGAATTTGTTAAAAACTTTGTCAATTTTGGAAGTGTAAACAATTATAAGACAGACAAAATAGGAAATGAAATAGTACAAACAATTATCGAGGTAAAAAGAGATAGGAAAGAAAAACAAGTAGAGAAAGAGGTAGGAAAGAGAAAAAATATGGAGAGATAGAAAGTAAAAAAGTAAAGAGACATAGTGAAGTGTTGATAAAAATGAAAATGAGTAACTTAATTGGACCCCCAAAATAATAAAACGAAGCACTTAACATAAGACAAATGAAGTATTTAATTATCATAAACATTATTCGATCATTTTAGTTATACTTCACAATAATATAATACTCCCTCCGTCCCGAAATACCTTTCATAGGTAAGTGAACACAATTTTTTTTTTTTAAATGTAATAATGAGTAGAGTTTTAAGGGCTAATTTTGTAAACTTTTATATATATAAAGTAAATAAAAGAGTTGGCTTTGTGTATGTATGGACCCAAAAGTAATGACATTTTATGTGAAATTGTGGATATTGTGAGAGTAAATTTTATAAAGAGTTTTCTATTTTAAGGGTATGAAATGTATTATGAGACATCCCGAAAAAGAAAGTGTGAAATGTATTATGGGACGGAGGGAGTAATAAAATTTCATTTACTCACATATATTGATTTGACATAGTGTGAAAAATAATTCTCTTTTGTAGGAATTCGGGGGTAGATTTCACTGCAGTAAGACTTCAATGTATATGAATCGCAATTGGTTTCTAAGATCACTTCCGTTTAGGGGTGGTTCAGTACAGTATATCAAACCATACCGTTATCATACCGAAAATTTCGATATCGAAAATATTGATACTGTTATCATACCAAAAATTCGATATGAAAATTCTCATACTGAATGTCGTATCGAAAATTATGTATATCGTACCATACCAAATTTTGGGTATTTACCGAAATATCGGTATGCCGAATCATACCGAAATATCAGTATGTCGAATCATATCGAAATATTGATATACCATTTCATACCTAAATTAATTATAAAATCATGAATAGTTGAATATGTCAAACACAAATTAAAAGATAATACAATCCTCGTTCAAATTCAACAATACAAAATACAATTCTCATTCAAATTCAACAATAGAAAATACATTTCTCATTCAAATTCAACAATACAAAATACAATTATCGTTCAACTTCAATAATTTCAAAAGACCTGCAAAACAAAAGAAATTAATTAGTTTTCACAAAAGTATCAGAATAAAGGCTACAACCTACAAATAATGTCATTTTAAATAAACGCAAAACATACCCTAACTCTGAAGTGTGGCATGGGGCATTATGCCCGCCTACTAATTGAGATTGATATGCACAAGGCCGTTCAAGACCGTATTATGTACCAGCGTGCAGGTCATAGCTCGTTTGCTGCGGTTTTCTACGAGAAGCTTCCAGAGTTTTGCACACATTGCCACATCATTGGACACTCTCTAGCTGTTTGCAGGAAATCGATGAGAGAGGGACAGGGTCGTCAGGACCGTGAGGGACAGGGTCACCAGGACCAGAAGGATCAAGATCGTCGGGACCAGCGGAGGAGGAGAAGTCATCGTCGTACTCGATCCCAAGGTCATCAGGACCAGAGGACCAGAGGTCGTCGTCGTACTCGATCTCGTCGCCGCCAGGGCCCTCTTTCCCCTACAGACACTACTGACCCCACTTCAGCTCTAGTTTCCACTACCCCGCCTCCGGAGGCCCACTTGGAAGGGGAGACCCACTTGGGAGAGGAGGACCATGCAATAGAGGATCAACAAGATCCGACTATGGGGAACACCTACTCAGTTTCGTTGGACAACGCTTTTGGGCCGCTCTCATAGGAGAACTTAGACGCGGCGGTGTTGGAGGATGCTTTACTGAAGGAAGGGGGTCACCCGAACCCTACTGGGGCATCGACCTCCACGTATCAGCCTTTCACAGAGAAAGCTCCATCTTTGATCGAGGCAGCTCGGAAGGCCACCAATAGAGTGAAGGGTTCCACCACCACTAGGGTGCTTTTCCAGCCGAAGCGTACTATTAAGAAGACTCGTGAGCCTCTCACACACCCCCAGGAAGGAGCCACTCAGGACATCACACATTCTAAGGTTGCTCACTTAGATGAGCTGAACAAAGGACGAAGTGCTCCCAATTATGACTCTCTTAGGTATACAGCCAATGCGTTATTTATGGTAGACAATTCTAGTTTAACGGAGCTAGCAGGTGTTAGCCAACACACCAGGCGTTGGTCTGGGAAGGGTCCGCCTCAACAGCCGCCGACTGGTTCAGCTGACTCTAGCACTTCAGATTTTACGCAGGTGTCCCTTCACGATCGTTGGTCGGATATGCTGGATGACACGGATTGAGAGTGTTTCAAGGAACACTTATATTTGTCATAATTTCACTATTATACTTTAGACTCTGTTATTTAGAGGAGTGTACCTTTTCCCTTGACCTCGGGTTTTGTCCCTAAGGAGGGTTTCCCCAGGCAAGGTTTTAACGACACTCCGACCTCTGGCTCAACTTGTGAGCTTATTGATACACGTGTTATGCAACACTAAATAAACAACCGCAAGTATACGGCGTCTATTGTAGTGTGATAAGCACGAGGTCGATCCCACGAGAAGGTTAAGCGTAAAAGTGGTAGTTTGCTAGTCGAGTTCTAAATAGACGTGATCGAAATTTTGAATAAAATGTTTTACTCTAAAGTTACCTACCAAGTGTCACGAATAAGCAACAAAGAGCAAAGATAAAATCGATCAAATGGCATACAAATCACAAAACGAAAGTAAAATGGATGTAAACTCAAAGAGAAAAGGTGGGTTCCAAGGCGATTGTAACACTTAGATGTCCGTTTATGAATGTTATCTCGTTTAGATGGCCATTAAGTTTATCTCATATAGGGTGATCACACAAGAAGAATTAATTAATCTCTCGATCTAATTAACCAAAGGCGCAATGCAACATAGGCTCGTATTTCTACCTCACAAACATTACACCGCCTAAAAGAGCTCCTAAGACCATTCGATTCCCTCTCCGATAATTAATCCTCTCTCGAGCTCATAATAATATCGGGTTGCATGCTTGCATACGATTAAATGAAATAAATCTCTCGATCTTACTCCAATTAACAATAGATAAGCAAATCATCATGGCCAATAACAATATGCTTGACAATGGATAATTAAACATGCAAATAAGAAACAAACACCAATTAAAGCAAGAAATTACTCATAAACATCAATCCAAGTCTTACAATGCCTTAGAACCACAAATTGTTTAGCTAACTACTAACATAATCAAATTACAAATCTCAAATGAAATAACTAAATAAAAAGGAAAAGAAAGAGAAAGCTTAGTCTAGAATGTGGTGTGGAATGGAATTTGGGAGCTATTGCATCCTTTCTTGAGTGATTTGATGAAGAATTGATGAAGATATGGCCAAAACACCTCCAAGTATGTGTAACTATGTGTGGATTGGGGGAGAATCTCTTGGGTTTCAAGAAATGGGGCTTATATAGTGTTGGGGTAGGGTTTGGATGGCAAAATTGCAAGTTGGTCCCTAAAAAATGGTCAAAATAGGAGATAGGCACCGAAAATGGGGGTAGCACGGCCGTGCACGGAGCACGGCCGTGCAAAATGAGCATATAGGCGTACAGGTGCTCGGCCGAGCAGGCGGCTCGGCCGTGCTCAGCGGACAGGGGAAATGGGGTGTGCTCGGCCGTGGCTGCTTCTCGGCCGAGGCGATGTGGAGCAGGGCAAGGGAGTGCTCGGCCGTGCCTTGATGCTCGGTTGTGGCATTTGGGCAATGGGGTAGCTCGAGCTCGGCCGAGAGGGGTGCTCGGTCGTGCCCTCTTCTTGGCCAAAATCACTGTTTCGAGCACCTCTTGCTCGAGCACTTGTCTCGGGCGTGCTCTCGCTCGATCGACTCCGGCTCCTTTCTCGTTTCGTACATAACTTTCGCCTCGGGTGTCGGATTGACTCGATTCCTTCGGCTAATCCACTCCGTTTTTTCGAGACGAATCTAACCGTGCATTCCTCTTTCTGATCCAGCAAGGTATGGTTGATGTTTTGCTCCAAATTCCATCGTATTTCCTACAAAATCGACAAAACACAACCTTTCTCTCATTTCGGCTCAAACAATCATATTCCATGCATAATTCAATGAAATCCACATCAAAACACGCTTAACATGTGCCTCTAAAACGTGTAAATTCCACCCGAATCAAACTCCCCCAAACTTAAAATGTTGTTTGTCCTCAAACAACTAAGCACTTAAAGCAATGAGGGTGGAATGATCACAATGGAATATTCAATGTAATTCACACATGCAAAGTAGAATGTAATGATATCTCTTTCTCAAAGTGCATCTCTCAATGAAGGTCATAGGCTCACTATTGCAATTCACACTCATGGATCAAAGAATGCATAAACACACAACACATTGTGAATGGGAAACAAAATCCAAATGCTCAAGTCCTCTACTCACATGACAAAGTGTTTCTCTCAAACACACAAACAAATTAAGGACATTAATGCACTCATCAACCAAGTTATGCTATGCAATCACCATATGCTTGCCCAACTTCTACTTTCTACATACACTCAAATGCTCAACAATGTGATCAATAGGACTTAATCAAGAATGTAACATTGGCTCTTTGGACAAGGTAGGATGAATTTGGGAATTGTGACTCTTCTAGTGGAGGACAAAGCTTGTTGTTTTACAATGTGTGCTTTCACTTTCAAAGCTTTACAAACTCCATCCTCACTTTTCATTTTCCATTCTTTTTCAAGCATTCATCACCTCATCTTTTGAACCATTTTTCTTTTCAAGCTTTTGGGGCTCTTTGTCCCTCTTTTCTTTTCCTTGATTTTCTTTTTATCTTTCTCTTTTTCTTCTTTCAACTTTTCCAACTTTTCTTTTCACCAAAGATATTCATTCAATGCACATGCTTTCCACTTTGTCTTTTATCCTCCACTAGATGTAGGAATCAAACGGCTCAAAAAGGCTAAGTGGTTAACATTGTAGTTTGCCAAGAAAATGAGGAATTAAGCTCATGGGGCTAACTACGGAAAATTACTTCGGTTTTGGGAAATTTTGGCTAAGTGACTCTTTTAGAACAAGATGGCCTATATCATATCACAAAGTTTCACACAATCATGCTTTCAAACAAGAACTTGGGCAAGTTCTAGGATTACTAACAATAACCTAGTCCACTCTCAAATGAACTAAACCGGATTACATGCTCGATTTAGGGCTCAATTCTCACCGGTTTATTCAATAGAACTCTCACATTCATCAAATGTTCCCAAACAACAATACATCATGCATCCATGCTATCAAAGATCACAAATATGAACACAATATGATACTATTCCAACACCAATCATGCATCCATTCAAAGCAAATAGACATCACCACAACTACTCAACAATGGATTCCAATGATTATTCATGCTCACATTTCACCAATTGTTCACTACCCAACATATGCTCAAAACCAACTTAATCAATACAATCATGTGAAAGTCAAGTGTGCGCCGGTGCAAAATGTGACACAAGTAGAATGACGAACCGGTGCAAGGGTAACAACTAGTAGAAAAATAAAAGAAAAATAACTCCCCCAAACTTAGAATTTTACTATGTATAAATTCTAAGTTTGGGGCTACAAGTTGTTACCTCCCTCCTTGCACATCCAATGCTTCTTCAAAGATCACCATTGCAACACTTGCTTCCTCTCTCCAAAGTTGGTTTTGCTTCTTCTTCATTCTCCAAAACAAAGTGTCCATAGTACTCTTCATCCATACCTACAAAATAAACCAAGCTATCAACACTACTAAAGCAATAAAAACAAGAAAGCAATAAAACCTTGGGTTGCCTCCCAAGAAGCGCTATTTTTAACGTCCTATGCCGGACGGTTCTCCTTAAGGGGAATATCAAGTCACCCCCTTGTCACCCTTGTTCTTGACCTTCCGTGCCCATACAACTTTCTTAAGTCCATCAAAACATCCACTAGCTAGCCCATCCGGATCTTCAATCATGTCATAAGAGGTTGATGCCTCATCCATCCCCAAGCTTGCACAAGTAGCTTTTCTTGATTTGGGGGAGTTTTTGAAGAAAACTCCCCCAAACTTGGCCTTCTTGCCCATCTCTAACTCATTTTCTTCTACTTGGGGGTCTTCTTTCACAAAGTTAACCTTGAAATCTTCTTCCACCTTCTCTTTCATTGGCTTTGGAGAGTGACCTCCTCTAGAGTACCCATACTCTCCATCTTCATCATCTCGGACTTTGATGGCTCTATAAATGTTGAACGTGACTTTCTCATCGTTCACTTGAAGTTTTAGCACTCCTTTCTTTACATCAATTTTTGCCCCACCGGTTGCCAAGAACGGCCTTCCCAAAATCAATGGCACATACTTATCTTCCTCCATATCCAACACTACAAAATCCACCGGGAATATAAACTTATCAACCTTAACCAATACATCTTCCACTATACCCAAAGGGTATGTTACGGATCTATCCGCCAATATAAGGCTCATTGTGGTTTGTGTAAGCTTTCCCAAACCAAGTGACTTGAATATGGAAAAGGGCATGAGATTAATGCTTGCTCCCAAATCACACAAAGCTCGAAATGTACCTCCATCTCCAATAACACATGGCAAGGTGAAGGATCCGGGATCTCTGAGCTTTTGAGGTAGCTTTGCTTGAATGATTGAGCTACATTCTTCGGTCAAATGCACCGTTTCATACTCCACCATCTTTCTCTTGTTGGACATGATTTCTTTCAAGAACTTAGAGTAATGGGGCATTTGTTCTAGAGCTTCGGCAAAGGGGATGTTGATGTGGATCTTCTTGAACATTTCCACAAACTTAGCAAACTTGTGATCTAAACCCTTTTTCTTCAATCTTTGAGGGTATGGAAGGGGTACCTCATTTTTGCTTTTGTCTTGAGGAGGGATTGCCTCCTCACTCTTCTTCTCCTCTACTTTCTCTGCTTCCCTCATTATCTCCTCTTGCTTCTCTTTCTCTTGTCCATCTTCTTTGTCGACATCCTCGGGTGCCATTACCATTTCCTCCTCTTGTGGCATCTTTGGCCCATCGTAACTCGTCCCACTTCTTAGCTTAATAGCCTTGCAATGTTCCTTGGGGTTGAGCTCCGTGTTTGAAGGAAATTGCCCCGGAGTGTGTTGACTACCGATGACATTAGAAAGTTGACTCATTTGCTTCTCCATGGCTCTCATGTTGTTTGCCATATTCTTGATCATTTCTCCTTGTTCCTCAAATCTTTTACGAGTTATGTTATCATTCTCTCTAGTCTCTCTCATGAATTTCGTGGTTTCCCCCATAAAAGTACAAAACATATCCTCCATTGATGGCTTTGGTGAAGGCTCCACAATAGCCCCATCTCTCACATTGAAATTTGGAGGTGGGATGATTGCATTCCGTGTGTTGGCATAGGAAAAGTTCTCATGTTGCCTCAATCCGGGATGATATTGATTCGGATTAGGATGTTGCCTCTCATTCCAACCTCTTTCTCGAAATTGACGGTCCCTTTGATTGTTCATATAATGGGCCTCTTCATATTGTTCATCACTAGGTCCCATTAATGACTTGGCCGCCATCATCGAAGTCAACTTATCCATCTTGTTGGATAGAGTAGCCAAATCATCCAACTCCTTAGTGGAAGCAACTTTCCGGCCTTGCCTTCTTTCGGATGGCCATTGGTGTCCATTCTTTGCCATCTCCTCTAGAAGCACATAGCCTTCATCCGTCGTCTTTCCAAGCAAAGAACCTCCACCGGCCGAGGCATCCACCATCCCTCTCGTTCGATGGTCCATCCCGTTGTAGAAATAGCAAATCAATTGGTCTCTTGAGAACCCATGTTGAGGACAACTCCTTATGAGATCCTTGAACCGCTCCCACGCCTCGGCTAAAGACTCATCATCGTCTTGCATGAAAGAAGAAATTTCTCCTCTTATCTTGATGGTCTTGCTTGGAGGAAAGTACTTCATGAGGAAAGCGTCTACAAGATCGGCCCAATTTTCGACCGTCCTTAGATCAAGGGACATGTACCATTGCTTTGCACGATCACGGAGGGAGAATGGGAACAATTGGAGACGGATGTAATCTTGAGGGACACGATTGATCTTAACCGTTCCACTTATCTCTAGGAATTGAGATAAATGGAGGTTAGGATCCTCCTTTGACAACCCTCCAAATTGGTTGTTTTGAACCATCATGATTAGGGCCGGCTTGAGCTCAAAGTTATGAGCATCAACGGGTTCCCGACCCGCTCCTCCATAGGGCCTCGGAATTGGGCGGAAATGATCTCTTAGTACCCTTTGTGGTCGATTTCCCCCATTCCCATTCGGTTCCTCAAATCCATTAACCCCTTGATTCTCGACTTCCTCCTCGACCTCTTCTACAACCGGATTCTCTCTTCGGTTCATTCTTTCCAACTCTAGTCTTCTCCTTTCGGCGTTCCTTCTTCGACAATTGGCCTCAATCTCCGGATCTAAAGGTAGCACTTCTTGGTGGTTCCTCCTAGATCGTGTGATCATAAACCATGTCTATCAAAAGAGCAAACGAGAGTGAGAAATACAAATAAGCTCAAAGTAACAAACACAAATATTTTTGGATTTTTGCAAATAAAGAAAGCAAATAAATTGTCTAAACTAAAACTCTTCTAGCCTACACTCTAGAGCTTATAAAAACCTCCCCGGCAACGGCGCCATAAACTTGATACACGTGTTATGCAACACTAAATAAACAACCGCAAGTATACGGCGTCTATTGTAGCGTGATAAGCACGAGGTCGATCCCACGAGAAGGTTAAGCGTAAAAGTGGTAGTTTGCTAGTCGAGTTCTAAATAGACGTGATCGAAATTTTGAATAAAATGTTTTACTCTAAAGTTACCTACCAAGTGTCACGAATAAGCAACAAAGAGCAAAGATAAAATCGATCAAATGGCATACAAATCACAAAACGAAAGTAAAATGGATGTAAACTCAAAGAGAAAAGGTGGGTTCCAAGGCGATTGTAACACTTAGATGTCCGTTTATGAATGTTATCTCGTTTAGATGGCCATTAAGTTTATCTCATATAGGGTGATCACACAAGAAGAATTAATTAATCTCTCGATCTAATTAACCAAAGGCGCAATGCAACATAGGCTCGTATTTCTACCTCACAAACATTACACCGCCTAAAAGAGCTCCTAAGACCATTCGATTCCCTCTCCGATAATTAATCCTCTCTCGAGCTCATAATAATATCGGGTTGCATGCTTGCATACGATTAAATGAAATAAATCTCTCGATCTTACTCCAATTAACAATAGATAAGCAAATCATCATGGCCAATAACAATATGCTTGACAATGGATAATTAAACATGCAAATAAGAAACAAACACCAATTAAAGCAAGAAATTACTCATAAACATCAATCCAAGTCTTACAATGCCTTAGAACCACAAATTGTTTAGCTAACTACTAACATAATCAAATTACAAATCCCAAATGAAATAACTAAATAAAAAGGAAAAGAAAGAGAAAGCTTAGTCTAGAATGTGGTGTGGAATGGAATTTGGGAGCTATTGCATCATTTCTTGAGTGATTTGATGAAGAATTGATGAAGATATGACCAAAACACCTCCAAGTATGTGTAACTATGTGTGGATTGGGGGAGAATCTCTTGGGTTTCAAGAAATGGGGCTTATATAGTGTTGGGGTAGGGTTTGGATGGCAAAATTGCAAGTTGGTCCCTAAAAAATGGCCAAAATAGGAGATAGGCACCGAAAATGGGGGTAGCACGGCCGTGCACGGAGCACGGCCGTGCAAAATGAGCATATAGGCGTACAGGTGCTCGGCCGAGCAGGCGGCTCGGCCGTGCTCGGCGGACAGGGGAAATGGGGTGTGCTCGGCCGTGGCTGCTTCTCGGCCGAGGCGATGTGGAGCAGGGCAAGGGAGTGCTCGGCCGTGCCTTGATGCTCGGTCGTGGCATTTGGGCAATGGGGTAGCTCGAGCTCGGCCGAGAGGGGTGCTCGGCCGTGCCCTCTTCTTGGCCAAAATCACTGTTTCGAGCACCTCTTGCTCGAGCACTTGTCTCGGGCGTGCTCTCGCTCGATCGACTCCGGCTCCTTTCTCGTTTCGTACATAACTTTCGCCTCGGGTGTCGGATTGACTCGATTCCTTCGGCTAATCCACTCCGTTTTTCGAGACGAATCTAACCGTGCACTCCTCTTTCTGATCCAGCAAGGTATGGTTGATGTTTTGCTCCAAATTCCATCGTATTTCCTACAAAATCGACAAAACACAACCTTTCTCTCATTTCGGCTCAAACAATCATATTCCATGCATAATTCAATGAAATCCACATCAAAACACGCTTAACATGTGCCTCTAAAACGTGTAAATTCCACCCGAATCACTTATGGTTTTAGGTTCTCTTTTTCTTTCTCTTTTATATTCCATACCTCTTTATTGGCCTTCTTTGTAAATGAGTGTGTATAAATTGCATTATAATGGCACTGAATAAAATAAAGAGAAATGGATTCACAAAAAATAAAAAATAGAGCAATTGGGAATTGATAGAATGGTCCTTAAGTTTTTACATCCCATTGTTTAGTTTGTCAGAAAAGAGCACTAAAGTAATGGAAAACAATTATTCTATGTAAATTAAAGCAACATAAAATTGAAATGCTAAAACTGTCTGCCATATTATCATAATATTTTATGCAAATTTATTCTTGTAAGTTTCTTTGCTTATGAGCAATACTCTTTATGATAAACAAACATTAAAATTAGTTACCATTTTGAGAAAAATAATCTCCACTCAATAGATTGCAAAGCTAATCAAGAATCTACAAGTAAATACCAAAATTAAATTCCTTTGCAACCAAAATCAGATTCTGCAAGTAAATACCAAAATCAAGTAGCTACCATTTATTGATTAAACCACAACTAATCAAAGCCCAGACTAATTATAACATGCCTCATTTAACAAATAGTCTCATCAATCAAAGCAAAACAGATTGGATTAAACTTCAGTAACTAAGAAACTTATTTCGAGAGCATACCTTGCGAGTGTCAAACCAGTATTATAAAAAACCGAGAGCATACCTTGCGATTCCGGCAGCAGCGTGCGTCGTTCAACGTGCAGTGGCGCAACTTGGTATGCCGACGCAACGTGCAGCGACGATGTGATTCTGGCTGGGCGGCCCTATTTCTAAAGAGAAGAAGAGAAGAGGTTGTGCGCTATGGGCTAGGGTTTCTCTAATTGAAAATTGAAAGAGTAATTGTAATCTATTATGTTTAGTATATTGCGATTTTTTTTTAAATTTAATTTATTAATATAAAATTTTAAATTATATTATTAAATAATTATTTTATTAATATTTCGGTATATACCGAAATATTGATATACCGGTCATACCGAAATTATCGATATTTTCGATATATACAGAGATATTGATATACCGGTCATACCGATATTATCGATATTTTCGGTATATACCGAAATACTGTTGTATGCTCATTTTTCATATCGTTATCGTAACGAAAATTTCAATAATTTCGATATTTTTTCGGTATAGTTGGCCCGGTATTCCGAGATTTCAATATTTTTCCCACCCCTAGCTATGGGCTAGGGTTTCTCTAATTGAAAATTGAAAGAGTAATTGTAATCTAGTTCCGTCTTTAGGCCTTTTATTCGTTAGTCTTGGTAAAGTCTCAAGACAACGTATTTTTTGAAACGAGGTCCTCGGTAACACGACATAAAGACTCGACCTTATTGTTCTGATGGAGAAAAAAACCTATAATTAGCTTTTCGGAAAATTTTCAAACGAACAATTTCTTATTTCACTATGTTCAATTCTATGTATTCCTCTCTCCGTCGAGTACATTAAATGTACATAAATGGCTATAACAGAGAATTAAATTCCACCCTACTTAAAAAAATTCAAAATAAACACACAATGAATATTCATCAGAATTTTAAATTTCAAAACAAGTACTCCCTCTATTCCACAATTGTTTACATTATTTCTTTATTTGTCTGTTCCACAATTGTTTGCACATCTAAAAAAATAAAAAATTTCATAACCATACCTTCACAATATTCACATATTTACACAAAATGACATTATTTTTACCCTCAATTCAATCATTTACTTTACTTTATTCATAAAAGTTTACAAAATTGCACTTTAACACTGCACTCATTACACATTTTTCTTAGTTTGTGTGACCATAAAGTGGTGCAAATATTTTTTGGATGGAGGGAGTATCACCTAAAAAAAAAAGTGGGGCTATCAACACCCTAAATCATGTTATACACACCCCAAATCTTTTTGGACAAAAAATAGACATAAATACATTTACTAAAATGTCCTTTTAAACCATTTAAAAAATTATAAACACACACCTCATATGTTATTCACACCCCATTCTTAAACACTCCATCATTTAATCCTCATTCCAACAATTTTTACGTTTTCTTCAAAAAATCACTCTTATTCTAAAAAATCATCCATGCATAAACCCTCCACATGATGATATAATAACAACCAACATTGTAATTGAAGAAGAAAATGTGATGTAGAACATTAATATAAATATATTTATTATTTTTTACACTTTTTTTACAGTATATACATATTATGAACTACAACAATCGCTAATATATTTAGCCTGAATCGTGGCCGAACACATCAATATATGTACGACCAAAATAACTGAACACATCATTGGGTGTATGACCATTTATGGCCGAACATAATTTTCCCATGCAACTTTGTACAATGTTTGTTGGGATATGAATCCTAGAAACAAAGTCCTAGTTGATGAGATTAAGTTTTGATGGCCAAAAATCAACTTAAAGTTAATAATATATGTGGAAGAAGTCATCTTAACTAAGTCATTTCGAGAAGTTATATAAACTAAGTTTACTGATCTTATATGTGAAATATATTCTAACTGTTAGGAACTATGCTGGTGTTAAATTGTATAGACAGCTTATAGTATAAGACTTAGATATACTCTTTTGTATGTAGTTCAATTGAAGTATTGATAGGTTTTATATTTGTAAGTTTGTATTGTATTGTATTAGCTCAGTTAGATATCAGAAGACTAGGTCAAGATCAGAAGATTAGAAGTCAGAACAGAAGACTCAGAAGACTACAAGTATGAGAAGACTACAGAATAAGAAGACTCAAGAAGAGTAGATTGAAGTTATACTCTAAAGAAGATAAGTACTAAAGATAAACAGAGTACTTGAAGCACAGTAAGAACAGTAAAACCTATGAAGAGTATTTTACTGTGCTGAAGTTGAAGTTGAAGAATAAGTTTGGAAAACTTATTATTTGAAGGAAGTAACTGAAATAAATTTGAAGATATGCTGACTTAAAGACTCGAAATTAGTTATTGGAAATTACAAAAGTCGGTTACAAGGATAAGTTACAAAAAGCGGTTAAGAGTTAGTTGGAGTTAGTTTCACAAACTGCTAACTACCTAATTAAGTTCTATAAATACCGAGAGATCTTCTACTTGGAAAGACTACCGATCAATTGATATTCTGAAGATTAAAGCATTCAAGAGCTATTCAAGAAGCATTCAAGAAACTCACAGAGTTTTAAAAAGATCAAAACAAAGAAGAAGCCACAGTTTTAAAGAGATCGAAGATTCATAAGGCTACTAAAGAGAAGTTTTACATTTTAGTTTGTGTTTTTGTAAACAAATGTGCTAGTTACTTGTGAGAATTACTAGTAGATTGAAGATACACTTGGAAGTGTAATCAATAAGATCACAGTCTTGGGACTTTAAGCCACAAGAAACTCAAGGAGTTAATAAAACATCACAATTGGAGTTGTGAGAGTGGATGTAGACATTTGTCGAACCTATAAATCTTGTGTTCATTTACTTACTGTTTTATATTCTTATAAGTTCTTAAAGAATTCGTATAAATAACTTGATTGAGAAATCTTGTTGAGTAGACGAATTACTTGATACTAAGAACAGTATTGTTCACTGAGTAAAATTCATAATCAAAAGTTGAGTATAAACTATAAAGGCTCACATTATAAATAAGAGTACTAAGTTGGTCTGATATAAGCACAGTACTACTTAAGAACACTAAATTCCGCATATAACTCCGATATTTTAGGAAAAGTTTTAAAAGTCTATTCACCCCTCCCCTCTAGACTTTTCAGGCTTATTCTAATTTTAACTCAACTTGTGATCAACAGTGTTCGGCAATTTTGGTCATACATATATTAATGTGTTCGGCCACGAATATGGCCGAACACCTTCAACACAACACCAAATTTGATAGTAAAAATGTGCAAAAACGAGAGTAAAAACAACATTTTAGCATATTAAACTCAATTTTTTTATGCGTTCATTACACAATGTTTTCAATAACTAGATGTTTACAATATTATCACTCAAAATCATCTAAACAAATCAAAAATATTAAAATACCTGTAAATCCTAAATATTAATGGAGTGTTGGTAAATGAAGGAGTAGAAGGAGAAAAAGTTAAATGAGATATGTTTAGTAAGAAGAGGATTTTGAATGGGAAATGAGAAGAAGGGTATAATAAAAAAGGAATGGGGGTGCGTATAATTAATTTTCTGTCTTCTCTAACCTCTCTTTTTTTACATCCATTTTTTTATATAATTAATTTTTTTTTATCTTTTAAATTTCTATTTAAATTATTCTTTCATTTTCTTCTTCATAAAATAAATTATATATGCTTACATTTAAAAAAAATTAAATTTTAATAAATAATTTTTATTTTTATTTTTATTATCTTGCGTAATTATTTAAGCGAGTCTTATACTAGTCTACCCTTATATACTAATTCTGAATTCATTCTTTTTTATGTAGCATCCCAATTCTCCTCCTAATTTTACAGAATTTTTGATTTTTTTTTGTATTTTTTTAACCGTTTTTTTTCTGTGCGGTTAACTCATTTAATTTTAAAATTCTTTTCTTTCTATCTCTCCCTCTAACAATTTCTTATTTTTTTCCCTGATTTACATTTGGTCGTTTTTTGCGTTAAAAAATTATACTAAATTTTGTTAAATAATTTTTTTTTACATTCCCGCGTAATATGCGGGGTCTTCTACTAGTTTACCCGTGTCTTCTACTAGTTTACCTTAATTACTGAATCTCTCTTATTCTACGTGGCTTCATAGTTTTCTTTGTTTTTAATTTTCTTAAAATTTACAATTCTTTTACGCAAAAACTTATATGCAATATTGCATACATGTAATATGACTAATTAAGGTAAATTAGGTCAAAATTCGTGGGTCAACGTGGGTCAATGCGGGTCAAAGCGGGTCAACCTTAATTAAAATATTTATTTTCACTCTAATATACTATTATTTTACTACATGACCAAAATTATATTACTACAAGAATTAAATTTTGTCACTACAAGGTCAAAAGTGTATTATTACAAGTCCAAAAACATTCTGGACACTTATTTTTTTGGGGGCAAAATTACTAAAATAATTTTGACTTATTCGGCTACTGCATGACTAAAACAATGTTACTACAAGACCAAAATTTTATCACTATAAGGTCAAAAGTGTATTACTACATGTTCAAAAATATTCTGGAGACTTTATTTTTTGGTGAATTTTTCAGAATATTTTGACATATATTATTAAATTTTTGGCCTTGTAGTTGTAGTAACAATATTTTGGTTATGTAGTAAACCACTTGTTTGCAACCCGCGAATTTTCTGGGCAACCCGGATCCAGGTTTATGACCCGCAAATTTTTTAAAATTGACTTAATTTAACTTTTGGACTTAGGGTTTTGACTTGCCTAATTGAATGGAATGCATGTATACAATATTTCACATACATAAGACTAACTCATTCTTTTATCCTTTCTCTATCCTCTCTCTCTCCCTTTTTTTTCTGTCTTTTTTTTTTCTTTTACATTTTTTTTTAAATTATTTTTTCAATTCTCTCCTCTCTCTTTCTCCCATATTCACGGTCTCCTCTATTTTTTTTTAATTTACAGTTTTTTTTTTACATTTTTATTAAATTATTTTCTCAGATCCCTTATTTCCCTCCATCTATTTTTTTCCTTTTTCCTTTTTACTTTTCATTTACATTTTTGTTAAATAATTTTTTTCTCGATCTATTGTTTTTTTCTTTTACATTATTTTTAATTATTTTTTTAGTTCTCTCCTCTCTCTCTCATATTTTCTGTCTCCTCTATTAATTTTTTTTTTTTAATTAGTAAAAGTTATTTATTTAATTTTTAAATATAAAGTGCTTATTCCTCTCTCAATAACCGTTCTTCATTATTTTTTATTTTTTTAAATATACTTCTTCTCCGTTCTTTGCTATTCTTATAAAAAAAAAATTCTATCCTTCTCATAAATCATTGCGATGCAAATTGCAGAAAAGGTCCTGGGTTCGAGTCATGGGGAGGGGAAAAAAGTTAAATGGGTATTTAACTTCTATCAAAAAAAAAAAATGTGAAGAGAATGAGAATAAGGGGGTTGTATTGATTGTGGATTTTGTAGGATTTTTTTGCACTTTCAAAGTTTGGGGTATTTAATTTGGATTTTAAAAAGTCTTTTAAAACTTTGAGGTATTCAATATGAATTTTAAAAAGTCTATAAAAATCTTTAGGTATTCAATAGTGTATAAATTTTAATACTCTATGTATTTTGTTGGATTCTCCTAAAAATATATAAATAAATTGCACTATCCAAAATCTCTTCTAAAAACAAGAGATTTCAACGGATTTTCTCACAAAACTAAAGATCAGAAGTAGGAATGACAATATTGACCCAGGTTAAGATCAGGAGTAGAAATGACAATATTGACCCGACCCGAGGATACCCAGTGGATCGGATTTTGGTCTTATGACCGACCCACGGGTATCCGACCCTGCCCGAATTAATATATAAACTTTATATAATATTTTTTTTATTATTTTTTTTATTAGTAAAATACTTTATTTATATATATATATATTATTGGTAAAATATTTTATATAATATATATATATAATATTAATTTTTTTAAAAATAATTCACATTAAAAAAAACTTTTTGCATCAATATCGAAGTTTATGAAAATCTATGTAAATCAATAAAAAAATATACTCCCTCCGTCCACCAAAAGTGTGCTCACTTGTTTTTTTAGGTTCACAAAAAATACATTTATTCTATTTAAATAGTTCACTTTTGAATATTTTTTTAACTTTAATAACAAGATTGAGTATCTACCAAATATATTCTTTACTCGTTATTCCAAATATATTCTTTATAAATAAAATATGTATAAAAAAAGTGAGCACACTTTTGGTGGATAGATGGAGTATTCCACAATTCTCTCAAGTCTATGAAAATTCTAAGAGTTCGATGAAAAAGAGAGTTCAAAGAAGATGAGAAGAGAATGAAAATAAGAGTTAAGGCAAACATGTTCCTTTTTCAAAACGATTCAAAATATAGAGAACAATTTATAACTACTAATGTAATTTTATGTTTATGTGTTGTTTAATTTTATTAGATAATGTAATTTTTTTTTTTTTAAGAAGAAATTTACTTATTTCTTTTGTTCCTAATAAAATTTTTAAAAAATAGAGAGAATCAATAAAGAGTTGCAATTTCTTATTAATTCTCTAAAACATATCATTTTTTTTCAAACAAAATAATTTATTTTTTATAGTAATCTTTCATTTAAATAATTATTTTCCAATTCGCAGGTCTCGCATTAGTAAATAAATACTCCAAAAAGGGAGAAGAGCGAGAAGCCGAGAATAAAAATAGGCAGTATCGTTTAAGAATTAAGTTGCTGTGCGCCCGCAATACCAATCGGATAAATGCCCCCTTTTATTATGTCTTCAGTCTTCACCCATAAGATGTCTTTCCCCCCACCCCCACTTGAGTTCACCCCCTCATTTTTTCCAAATTTACCCTCAAACTAATACTCCGTAAAACCTTAATTTCTCCATCTCAAAACCCTAATTTTTCAGCCTCCCACCCTCACTCTCCATTCTTCCCCACGCCGCTGCTCAGCCGCCCGCCATCGTACGTTGCCACCGCCCAACCGCCGCTGTCGCACGTTACCACCGTCCAGCCGCCGTTCATCGCCACCGCCCAGCCCAGCCTATCGCCGCCTCTCTTTCTCTCCCGCCGCTGCCCACGTCTCCGCCGCCCTTCTTCCTCCGTCTAAACCTGAGCAGCCCCTCCCCCATCTCCTCTCGCAGCCCCAACGCCCCCGCCCCACTTCGCCACTGCCCTTCCCCTCCCAGTCGCAGCCCCCGTCGCCGCCGTAGGTAAGCCCTTTTTTTTGCTCCGGTTTCTACCATGATTTTTCTTCTCTGGTTTTATTTCCCGACTTTTTACCTTTTCTCGGCAGCGATTCGGCGGCGACTCTATGGCAGTGGTGGGTGGAGTGTACAATTAGGCTTTAATTAATTGTATTTTAATTTAATTGATGAAAGGGTAACGTAGTCTTTTTAAATGTAACTTTTTTTTTGAAGTTTTTGTTTTGGGGGGTGAAGACATAATAAAAAGGGGCATTTAGCGGTGGTTCAACCAAAGAAGTTCGAAACGAATTAAATTAACCTGGTTTTCATTCAAATCTTTGCAGTAAATTCTTTTCTTTTTGGTTCCCAGGTAGGGTTTTATCACGTTTTTACTCAAATCTCACTATTTTTTGTGTGTGATTCTTTTTTTGTTCTTACGGAAATTAATCCGTTTCTATGTTTTGTTCTCTCATTTAGGAGAAAATGATGCCAAGGTGGAGCAGAGTATTCAGCCATATCAACAGGGTTAGCAATTTGCAGAAAAATACTGAATTTGCGAGGAGAGGTTTTTCTGGTTTTCCGATTCGTGATTATGCAACGGCTGCTACTGCTGTGGAGCCAAATGTTAATGCCGAACCGAATAAACCAATGGTATGGAAATGACTAGTTATGCATTACTGATATGCTGAAAATTGGACTTGGAATTTATATCGTAATTTTGTTTTTCTTCTTGATTCGTATTGTTAGGGTTGGACTTAGTAATTGACTTTCAATTTGTGGTGCCTGCTTGTTAAAAATATCGAGATTGAGGATGTTTCACGGGTAACAAAATCTATGTTTGAAAAGAATCTCGTGGCTCAATTTGAAGCACAAATGGAGTAGAATCATCATCATCATCACCATCACATAAACATTTCTCTCCATGGGATGGGGACTATTGTAATACAGAGTTCAATAAAATTAATGAGAATCTATCACAAGTTTAATTTGTATTTTAATTCTTACAGACTACCATGAATCATAATTCTATTTTCCTTACTGAGGAACGTTTATCTCTAGGTGAATCTTAACAAGATGTTTATCTCCAAGCCTCATTCCTTGGCATTGGCAGCTGATTCTCCATATAGAATTGATGTTCCACAATATGAGGGGCTTAAACGGTTTATGTTGAAGTTGATGCTATTCTACAGTAAACAAAGTCAGCAAATCCGTTGGGCCAATGCTATTTACTGTCGTGTAAGAGATCAAGTTGATAGGCCTGCTATATATGATGGTCAGTTTTTCTCGCTCTGTGGTTTATTTTTTTGGTAATATGTACGTATATGAGAGTCATTCTGCAGGGTTCTTTTTTTTTTTATATCTTTTTTTTGGCAATGTTAAATTTCATGGATTGTAGAACCATTAGCAGCTCACCTCTGAAGTGAATGCCTGGTGTTCACGTTTGCATCTTGAGCATGTGATCTGCTACAATTACTTAGGGATGTAAACCAACCTAATCAATCAATTTCTACTGTATTTGATTCGTGTTCGTGAAATTATTTGAATATCCATTTTCGATATATTCAAATTATTTGTTAACATTCGAGTATTTGATTCGAAATTTATTTTTTTAGACAAAATCTGCTTTATTTTTTAATTTTTTTTTGCACACAACATGTCCAATTGTTTTATTTTATTAGAAAATTTGTAACATAATATCCAAGATAGTATGTGAAATGTGCAATGCATTTAGCATATTTAATAAATGGTCAATAGATAAATAAGTACAGTATATATTATTATTATATGTTTAAATATTTATTCGAACATTTGTGAATATGGAATCAAAAAACCGTGATCTCATATTTGTATTTGAATACTTATCAAGTAAAAAAATTGTATTCAAATTCTAATATCTCGAATGCGAATATCAATATTAGAATACAAATACCATATTGAACCGAAATTATTTGATTTGTTTACACCCCTACAATTACTTCCGTATTTGAATGATCAAGATTCTGATATTCTCTGTGTCTATACTGCTGTCTAATTGTTAACTTGTCTAACATTGAGTATGTCCCTATTTGACATGCAGTGTTTAGCTTGGAGGAGACATTTAAAACAAACTTTTCTTTGCTTGTAATCCATATGTGGCTTTGTTTACGTCGTCTAAAGGAAGAAGGAAAGGAAGGTGTTGAGCTGGGGCAGTACGTATATGAGATTTTCAATCATGATCTGGAATTGAAGGTGTCTAAGGCTGGGGTGAGTTATCCACACGTTCTGTTTCTTGTACCCCGCTGTTTATTGATCTTTCAAGTTCAAAGGTTTCAAATATGATTATTGAGAGAAGTTATTGCTAGGGCCATTGAACATGAGCAATCGGTGTTTTTAAGATTTGGTTAATTGCTGTTAAAATCACCACCTTTTCACAAATTGCAATCTAATCTAAGCTTTTGATTTTGGCAAACAAAACCTCAATTTAAAAAAAAAAATTGCAATTCGAAATTCCAGGCACTTTTGCCTATTTCTGGCATTCCATACAATTTAATAATGTTATTATCCTACTCCACAGTGTATACATGGGTGCTGACATGGTTAATTGTTCGTCACGTCATGAACGGGCAAGCGTCAATCTGCCTAGAAATTCAAATTTCAATCTTCTTTTTTTAAATTGAGATTTTATTTGCTAAAACTCGAGAGTTTATATTAGATTGCAATTGGCGAAAATGTGGTGATTTTAAAAACAAATAAGTCTTAAATTTTTTATCAACATGTTGAAACATATCAACTAACTAATAAGAATGGAATGAGAGTTTCAGTGATTAAAATAAACCTAAAGCGTCTCTATATACTGTGAACATTACTTCTTGTTGCTATACTTATCTAGTACCACGGTTTCTTAGCTACTCAACACTTTCCATTCTCCGAAAAGTGCAGGTAAATTTGTTGTTATCGAAATGGATGAAAGAGTTGGAGAAGATATTTTATGGAAATATAGTTGCTTATGATTCTGCCATTGGGAAACAAGATGAGCTGCAAAAGGTCATTTGGAGGTATGGCTTTTTAGGAAATGCCTGTTTAGCATCTTTGTTTCTTACCTGCCCATATAAAGCGGAAGTTTTTTTTAGTCCTGACGGTGAAATAATAAATAGCGAGCTAGCTTTTTGCAGTCAAGCCAGCAATGTAATGCTATGCTAGAAATAAGGATGGCACAAAGAGAAAGTACTTTGCGTGACTCTTGATGAATATATAATATCTCTCTTCAATCATTAAAATTTTGCATCTTATGCAAGCAAAGTGGTTGAGGCCAAACTTAGGTTTTAAGTTTATCGCACTAAAAGATTTTGGGGTAATCATGTTGATACATTTGTTACTACTGTATGTGTAATGCAGGAATGTATACTCAGATGATGGTACATCGAAACCAAGTGAAGCTGCCTTACTTTCTGTCCAGGCAAGTTTACATATCTTCTTTTGCATGGCAATTATTGTTTGGCCAAGGATTTTTTTTTTTGTGGGGTGGGGGGTTCGGAAATGAGTAGTTACCTAAGAAGGGGTATAAGTAATAAGACGGAGGATCACTTAAGCCCCTGTACAAATTGTGGCTGTAACTGTTAGTAAGCCAGAATTAATTGCTCACACTAGGCGCAAGAAATAAAGTTGGACGTGTTTGGATTTATATTCTATTAGTATTTTTATGTTTGGAATCGTTGAGTCGGTCTTTAATTTTGAATTAGGTTAATTAAACCCATGAGCATACTGCCTTAGGAAGTATTTATTCTGTTTTGTCATAGGGTAGGGTTATTATTACAGAATTGAAATTGAGTCGTGGCTGTAAAGCTTGGACAGAATCATCTTGATTCTGTAGTGAAGATTTAATATCAGTTTTAATTGCTTTGATCCCTTTACTCCATCAGTAACTAAATATCTTGGCTTTTATCGTAATATCTCTACATTTGAGTGTTTTTGTAATTGAAATATCTTGTGTTATTTTATTCTTTCAAATTCTTGTTTTCCAAATCATGGGATCTATGCTCCATTTTGGTTCCACATGGAAAACAAAAAATTATATTGAGGGAATGTAAAACTAACTCCCTAGGGGAGGGTTGCTGTATCAGTAGTGATGTGGTTTATTTGGGGTGAGAGGAATAGATGTATTTTTGAGGATGGAAATGAATCGATTGATGAGATATGGGATAGAATTAAGTATAAAGTGGCCTTATGGTCTCTTAGTCATAAAGCTTTTAGGGGTAATCTTATTTCTGAGGTGTCTAGGAATTGGATCTATGCCTTGTAACTGAATATGTAATCATAATAGGGACTTCTCATCCCTATGTGATACGCATCAAATATATATTAGATATTATAGTAATTTACTTTAATTAATAAAGTGGCCCATGGGCTTTAGTAATCTAGGGTTTAGTTTAGGGTTTAGTCTTTTATATATCGTCTTTGTCTTCTCTAGGGGGATTATCTGAGAGATCATTATTTTCGGCTTAGGCTTGGGACGGGATCTTTCCCGTAGGAATCGGCCATTAGGCTTGGACGGGATTATTCCCGGTGTTATCTTGTTTTCCTTTCAATATATTCGATCTTATTTTCCGTTTACTCTCGGTGAGGTGTGTGTATCCCTCTAACACTATGCATGCAATAAAAGTATAAGTTTCTTATCAAAAAAAAAGAACTAACTCCCTAGGGGGATGTTTGTTTTGGGATGGGAAATCCGGATATGGGTTTTGAAATTCCACTCATGTTTCTAGTTTGAGATTTAGATTTAGGATTTCAAAATCCTACCCTAATACCTATAAATCCTATATAAACACCTATAATCTTATAACATAAAGTTAAACCCTACCCTACTTAAATTCCAAAACAAACACAAAACTTACAATTCATTAGGATTTTGAAATCCACTAGATTTTGAAATTCGGATTTCAAAATCCCAAAACAAACATCCCCTAGGAAATTAGAATTTAGTCATGTGATTTGTAGTATTTAGTACTTTACTACAAATAGTTGATATATGAATAATGTACATGATTGATTTGCATTATGGTTTATTATGGACTCATCCTCATAATTGATACATAGGAGTAGTTGTTATGGCTGGATCAGGTGATAATTTGAATTTGGTTGAACTTGAATCTTGCTCACATCCAACTAGTTGATATCCTTGGCCAAATTTGAATTTCAGTTCCTTTTGGCTACTGGATAGACCGATAGAGCATTAAAACTTCATTCAAATTTAAAAAAGCATTTGAAAGGATTTCGAATACGAATTCAGAAGAATATACAGAAAAACTAGAACTTTTGAAATTTTATTTTGGAAGTAGTTTTAATCATTAGTTTGACTTGTATTGACAATTAGCCCAATATGTTTTTGGTTAAGTTCACTGTCTCATGCTCCTAAAATCGCCTCTATATAATTAGGCATTTGAATCAACGCATAATATCACCATCATCATTGTCATCATCATCAATATTGTATGCAATTTATGGTTTTCTGAGCTGAAATAAAAGGGGAGAGACAATCCATGTAAATACAGTGATTATGACAGATATACATCCGTTCTTACTTTCTTCCTCCTTAACACCCCTCAAGGTGATTGCTTTTACAAGTTGTTCTCACATAAAACTTTACATTAAATCTGTTGAGTTTCATTTATCAAAGAATGTATCAAATGATTGAATAAGATATTCAGTTGACTTTCAGAAAAATTATCTATTGAATTGCGAGTTCAGTACATCCTCTTTAGTAGAAAGATAGGTTTCCTTGCTCATAATCAGATAAACACTTATTTTCAAATTTTGTTTTGGCTAATACTTTGGACTTGTCACGATTTCCATCTCCATTCTCCACTCTGCTTAGTCTTGTTGCTCTGTATAGTTAAAACACCCACATGAATGCTTCTTAAACATGTTCATGATCTTTTTCCGAATTTCATACTAGATTTCCTTATCAAGCAACATAAGAGTTGATATTTCATAGCAAGACTAAGAATACCTAATAGGAGTGCTTTACCTTTAACCTTGTGGGTAGGTAGTGATGGGTGTGTGCTATTTTAACTTCAACTATATTTAACCACACCAAATGATGAATGTGAAAACGAATTCGATTAAGATAACTAATTATGCAAATCTAAAAGCCCCAAAACTTAATGAGTTGGAATCAAGGGGAAGGGGTTGTCAATCTATCTCATTATGAATTTCCACTAATTATGGTTTGGAGTAGTACACAAATTTTGTGGCAATGGGCTTTACTATGTTTCTTTGATTAGTGATGGTGCCTTAATAAATACAAATTTGAGAGTGATGGAAGAATGTTGGATTGTATGATGAATATTTTAAAGAATGTGAGTTTTGTGAGTTTCTTATGGTGAGGTCGGGGAAGGGAAGTTGGGAATTTACTAACAAAATCTTACCTTATGTCTCTTTAGTAAATGAAATCTAAAATAATAGGACAGAAACAAACTATCTGTACACAGTACACCTACGCACTGCAAGACGTAAGTTTCTAACATTCTGTGGTGGATGTGAGGTCCAAAGATTCTAACTTCTTTCAAGTTAAAATCCTCAGAGATGGTTATTTGATTACAGTAGGTGCTTGGTTATTTGATTACAGTTGGTGATACATGTGTAAAAAATTTCATTGCATTTAGTTTAATTCAATGATAAAGATTAAGATATCACCTGCTCATATAACCTTCTATTGTTTTTTAGGCAATGACAAGGTATATTATTAGGGAAGCGACTTGTCTCTCATTAACAGGTATGCAGTAGTTCTTATGTAATTTTATTTAATAAATCCTTGCTAGGGATTGCATTTCAGAAGTGTGCTCCTTTTTTTAAATGGCTAATAAGAAAAATAATGATTTTTTAGTCTTGTAAGTTCCCATTTTTTGTTTCAGGATAATCCACTTTCCCAAATTGAATTTCGTCCTGTTAACTTTCAAAATTCAACGGTTTAGTCCTTTAACCGGGTACATTGGGTTTAGTTATGGTTTTGAAAGTAAACAGGACGAAATTCAAAAAACATAAAAAATTTTGAAATCAACTTACACGTCAGCTCATAACCAGTTGCTCACCTGTTACTACAGTATAAAATCAAAAGTTAGCATGATGAAATTCAATTTAGGAGAAAAATTGGACAAACTTACTGGTCTAAAATAAACTTCCATGTTTGTAAGTGAGACTTTTTATTCAACTCCTCTTGACTTGAGAATAGAAACAATATCATTTTTTTACCTCTGTTATATACTTGAACTGTTTTTTACCAAATTATTACACCTGATGCAAACTTAAGTCACAATTTCTGGTGGTATATTTTGTAGATAAAGAAGCCATATTATCGGGCAACTTCAGGTTCACGTCGTTGGATACAGGTTCTGCTGATACTACGAAAAAGTAGTGCCAGCGGGTGATTGGGAGGATATGAAAAATACATCAGGGTGGATTCACTACTTTTGCCAAAGAATACCACTGGGTCTCAATAATGGAAATGATCTAAATTGTTTGTCTTAGTGTTGAATATAAATAGATGCAATGAGCCTTCAAATCATAATCATATATACAACAACTTTCATCTATCGAATGCTTGAATTTGGAACCATGTAATATGAAAAATTGCAATAATTTATTTATATTTTTATAGAACCAAGCAAGAGATTGCACGAGGTTTTCTACTTCAAAAGGTGTTTGATTTATTATTCGAATATTGTTATATGAGTTGTGAGTATTGTACTTGTATATAAGAAGTCTTGTGTGAGACGGTTTCATACATTTGGATCACTACGGTGTTCTCTTTAGATATAATTGAGTTGGTCACATAAGCCTATAAATCATAGAGATCATATAGTAAGTTTGTTTTTCTGAGGGAGCGTTTAGTACAAAATACTTTAATGAGAGTGAAAATGCAATAATTGTGGTAATTAAAGATGACCACCTCATATTATTGATTTTTGAAAGAAAAAAAAAATCAAACTAAATAATGAGGTAATTAAGGATGACCACTTCATATTATTGATTTTTGAAAGAAAAAAAATCAAACTAAATAATGAGTATATGGGTACTCAGATCCCTTACAAAGTCTAAAGTTAATAGCGCAATAATAAATTAAAGGGTTAATTGCAAAAAAAAAAGACATATATAGTATTTATCAATTACAACATATTCTTTTTTTCTTTGCAATTCGATACACCGCCTTTTTAAATTTTGCAATTTGATGCATGTGTTTATTTTTCGACAACACATGAATGATATATATATTGAAGCCGCATTAAGGTTCTACACAAATGCCAACGTAAATGTCTTGATTGATCTATAAAATATTTTTTATATATTTTATATTTTGTTTTTTGTTTTTTAAAAACGTTTTTAAATAAAAACAATATGAAAAACATCACATTACTTTTGTGAACTATGATTTGGAGAATGCAATCTTATACTTTTGAGTTTTGGGGAGGGGGAAATGATAATAATTAAATTGGTTTATGATATATTTTTAAAAATATTAGTATTGTTTTTAATTTTAAAACGATTTTTTTATTATTCTTTTTAGTTAAAACGTTTTAAAATTAAAAAAAAAACATTATTCATCATTCGTGAAATCTATGTGGCAGCTCGACAACTCTGACAATTAAATTATGATTTAATTGTTGTCAGAAAATTGACATATGCATTGAATTGCAAAAATTAAAAAGGTGGTGTATCAAATTGCAAAGAAAAAAAAGATACTCCCTCTGTCCACCAAAAGTGTGCTCACTTTTTTTTATATATGTTTTTAAAAAATTCATATTTTATTTATAAAGAATATATTTGGGATAACGAGTAAAGAATATATTTGGTAGATACTCAATCTTGTTATTAAAGTAAAAAGAACATTCAAAAGTGAACTATTTAAATAGAATAAACGTATTTTTTGTGGACCTAAAAAAACAAGTGAGCACACTTTTGGTGGACGGAGGGAGTATGTTGTAATTGATAAAAACTGTAAGGGCATGTTTGTTTTGGGATTTGGAGGATTTTGAAATCCGGATTTCAAAATCAAGTGGATTTTAAAATCCTAATACTTTTTATGTTTTGTGTTTGTTTTGGGATTTATGTAGGGTAGGATCATGGATGAAAATATCCGGAAATATCCCCGATATATCCTCGATATATCCATTTTTCGGGGTCACCGATATCGATATTGGGAAGAATCGATATTTCCACGATATTTGTAAAAAAATTAAAAATATCGATAAATATCGGTAGACAATAACAATATCGAGCCTAATATCGGTAAAATATCGAGAAAATATCGAAAAATATCGAGAAAATGTCGATAAATTTCGAAAAATATCGATAAATGTCATACGAAATAACATTGTATATTATATTTTATATAAATTTATCACTGATATAAAATGTATTCAAATTATTTTGTTGATTTTATGTACTAAAGGTTTGTTATTAAATTTTTACAATTTTTAAAATTTACCGACATCGATATTCGATATCGATATATCCATCGATATTTCCATAAATTTAAGGTCTCGATATTTCCACCGATACCGATATTTTCATCCTTGGGTAAGATTTAACTTTATAGAATAGAGTTATAGGTTTTATATGTATTTATATAGGATTTGTAGGTATTTATAGGGTTGACTTTTATAGGGTTTATAGGGTAGTATTTTGAAATCCTAAATCAAAATCTCAAACTGTAACGGGGGTGGAGTTTCGAAATCCCAAATCCGGATTTCCCATCCCAAAACAAACATGCCCTAAAGGTCGTGATTTTTTTTGCAATTAACCCTAAGTTAAATAAGGTTAATTATTACTCACTTCACCTTCTATAACAATTTATCCCTTCAATCATTTCACTATATTTCAACAATTAATCATTTTTTATCTTCATTTATTTAAAAATTAAAGTAGAATCGACTATAGAGAGAGTAATTTTTTATTTTTTTTCAAATAATTTTGAATATTAAAACGTACGAAAGTGTTATTATTAGAGGATTATGTAAGCAAGAATTTGCAGAAATTAAAACATGAAACCTGAATTTGAATGAAATTAGTAGGAGTATTAAATAGAAATAGAATATTGAGGAGTATAAGTGTTTCCAAAATATTAAACATAAAAAACCTGAACATGAGTGGAAGCCCAAACATTCTATCCGAGAAAAGTGTGTATATATCTATATCTATTGCTCATTCTCCCCTTTTAAATCAAATATTTTCTCCTCGATTCTTGTATCTAAAAATTTGAAATTCTTCTCAGCTTTTTCAAATTTCCTTCCACACTCCCTAGATCCCACATTCTCATTTGCAGATCCATAAGCTCTATACAATTTAACTTGCTTCAGTATGCACAAAATCTGATTCTCTTTACTCAACTTTTTTCTCTGGGTGCTGAAAAATGGAGTTCACCGAAACATATAAGCACATGGGCCCCTGCTCATTTTCACCTAATGCCAGGTTTCTCGCCGTCGCTGTAGATTATCGCTTAGTTATTCGCGACGTTCTCACGCTCAAGGTACACACATTGCCGCATTTCCAGTTTCGGATTTGATTTTGTAATTTTCGTTTCTTTCTAAAAAAATTATTTGAATTTTAAACAATTGGTTTTATACTGTTTGGAACTTGTAGCTTGAACACTTGAATTTTGCTATATGCATATGAATGCTGAATTTCGCATTAAGAGAATAAGATTGCTACAACGCCTGTGATTATTAACAATTATAAGCATTTAAGACACGTTTAATGAGGATGGAGGGGAAATTGTTCGGTTTAAAGCTTGAATAGTTTTATATAATGACTATATCCGAGCATTTTCAGTATAATGTAAAAATTGCTTATTTTCTTCAAAACTCTAAGAAAATGGGATTAAAGGTCAACAGGAAAAAAATTCAGAGAACCAAAGTGCCTTTCTGGATTATTGTTTGATATAGAATGAATGATTTCATTTGACCATATGGCTTGGCTATAATTGAATGCTATTAGTAACTCAGCAATATTTATTTTAAGAAAAAGTGAATCAACATCTTCTTTCAATGTTATGCATCACCGTGTAACTGTACTACATTAAGGGGGGCACTTGATTCAAAATTCTTCAGTTGGAATGGTAATGAGAATCATTAATAGTGAGCTATAATGTGAATAATGCTTATATTGTTAGTGTTTTGCTCTAATCTTCGAAAATGTGGAGGCAAAATGATTGTTGGCTGAGGAATAGTGGAATGATCGAGGGGAAATGATTATAGAAGGGGAGATAGTTAATCAAATGGGGTGATTGATTACCTTATTGTGAGTCTCATACCTCATATGAAGTATGATGAATGTGAATTGATCACCTTTATTCTCATTAAGAACCACTATTACCCTATATTCATTCTCATTCCCATTGAAGAATTTTGGACCAAGCACCCGCTTAGTTTTTCAATTTGTTAAAAATGGTAGGCTTGCTTGCATGAATGCCAAGTAAATGACTGCCTAGTACCTGCATTGAGGTATATCTTGGTTATTTGGGCTTCAGTTTAATTGGTTGTGATTATGTCTAAGTTTCCTTGCAGGTAGTACACCTGTTCTCATGCTTGGACAAAATAACTTACATTGAATGGGCCCTTGATTCGGAGTATATACTTTGTGGCCTGTATAAGAGGCCTATGTTACAAGCGTGGTCGTTAGCACAGCCCGAGTGGACATGCAAAATAGATGAGGGTCCCGCTGGTATTTCCTATGCCAGGTGGAGCCCCGATAGTCGCCACATACTTACGACTTCTGAATTTCAGCTCCGGTTAACGGTTTGGTCATTATTAAACACCGCATGCATACATTTGCAATGGCCAAAACATGGTTCTAAGGGAGTATCATTTACGAAAGATGGAAAATTTGCAGCAATATGCACTAGACGTGATTGCAAAGACTATGTTAATCTTCTTTCTTGTCAGACTTGGGAGATTATGGGTGTTTTTGCAGTTGACACATTGGATTTGTCTGATATTCAGTGGTCCCCTGATGACAGTGCCATAGTTATATGGGACTCCATTCTTGAATATAAGGTACTTATGGATGCCACTGTTGATTTTGTCTAAAAATCACTTAAATATGTCTATTTTATAGCTTGTGTTTGTCAATTTTAATGAGCTTTATGGTGCATCAAAATGTAAGTAAATGAATTTAAGCTCTCTTTCACTCCATCATATGATACATTACATATTCACCTATTTTTTAGGGGAACCATATTTTTAATCATACACCTGCATTTAATAAGGCTGGAAACACATACTAGTATTAATGAGATGGAAAGTGAGAGTAGTGGCAGTTATGTTTATAAGTTTATTTCTGGCAGCCTGTATACCAAAATTATGAATGAGCTTGGATTTCATATAGATGAGAGAAAAGAAGCACACTATTTTATTTTCCTCTGCCTGTGGTTTTATCTTCTTTTTAATTACCTGGGCAAGAAAGAGCTATAACTTTCTGCTGAATAGTCACTTTTGGTATGAGTAGATTCAGTAGTTGAAATTATCTGCTCAATGCCTGTTTATTTATTCAGGGTGTGCTTGCAAGCTCTATTAACAACTTCTAGAATCACTTTTTTGTTTTTTCTCCTCGTGGTTTGTTAAATAAAATTAACTCTCCATTTTTCCTAGATTCGAGTTAACGCTGTTATTTGATTCCTCTATTTCTAGGTATGTCGTTCATAGTATAGTCTCAGGGCTTGAGTATTTGGAAATACAAGAAACGGGAAATTGAGGAAATATATGGCACGGTTAACTATATTTGAAAAAATAAATAAAAGGAGAGTTAGCTTTATTTAATAAACCACATGTGGATTTCGTGCAATTTCCAAATCACGAGGGGTTCTTGCACAACATTTCCAAATCAAGAGGGGGTTTCATGCAATAAACCCTAAACCCGAAAAAAAAAAACGTTTCTGCCCCTTTTTTGTATAGTTTGCAACCACAACCTTAATGGTGATGTCATCTCCCTTTGTCAAAAGGTGAACATCATTACTGATATTTTCAATTAGATAGGTTGCAATTCTATTGCTGATGAAGAGCTTGTTCCTCTTCAATCACACCTGAATTCATTGTGACCAACATAAATTATTTCATACTGTGTGATATTGTCTAGGTTCTGATATATTCTCCAGACGGGCGCTGTTTATCTAAGTATCAAGCATATGAAAGTGGATTAGGAATAAAAAGTGTTTCTTGGTCACCTTGTAGCCAATTCTTAGCCGTTGGAAGCTATGACCAAATGATACGGGTCTTAAATCACTTGACATGGAAAGTGTTTGCAGAATTTACACATCTATCTACTGTTCGTGGTCCTTGTGCCGCTGCTGTTTTTAAGGTAGAAAAATTACTTTTTTTTAATAGAGAAAATTACTATTCATATAGCTTTACATATTTCCTAAATTTTGTTTAAATTTTTTTTCCATCCATTCAGGAAGTAGATGAGCCGTTGAATCTTGACATGTCTGAGTTATCACTGAGTGATGAATTTGTTCAAAGAAATGCTGGTAAGCTCCCAATGAATATGATCATCAATATCTCGCATCTTTTCTTATACTGTAAATTATAATGTATTTCTGCCTCTATTTGTTCTTTGAAGAAAATCCATCTTTATAAGGCTTTTAAATTAGTTAAAAACATGTTGATAAGCATTGCAATATCTAAAATTTGTAAATAAGTCATTTATGTTTTATATTGCATATGTTATAAGGCATGTGCAGTGTATTCATTTTTCTTTTAGTTAGGTAGCAGCTTCAGTTAACAACCTTGATCTGATTACTAAAATATAAATTATTCTCATAAATTTACGATTTCTTTTGTTCCTATGTAACTATTGTGAGATAAATAAAAACTTGACTTTTCTGACTTTTGCCAAATGTTGAGTTTTTGGTTGCACTTGTTTATATTAATGGATTGATATTGCTGAAAAAATATTCTATGTAATCTCTATTATGGGATTGCTCCATAGGGCTAGTAAACATAGAAGTTCCAGCACAAGTATGATAACAAATTCCCTACAAACATATACCATAAGAACTGATTGAATCTTGATTAGTAAATTGACTTTATCCTGGTGCAACTGCTGCAGAAATTCAAACTTTCTATGGGAATTTCTTTTCATCCACCATTAATAAAATTGTCTGACCTTGTGGCCAATTTGATATCTCCTGGACTGTGTGTTCTGTTCTTATTCAGAGTTCTTCTCAAAACTGTCTAACAATATGTTTTATTTGGGATTTAGTGGATTTAAAAAATAATATTGGAGTGTGTTCTGAGATTTAAGTATGGTAGTACTTAACTTTATGTCTGATCAATGTGTAAGAGTGTGTGATGTTGTATTATTTATATTATTGATAATTATAATGATTGAATAATTGTGTAATATTTAATGTGTTTTATTGGAAGTTGTAAAAGTGAGAAAATATGTGTGGAGAGTGATAAATAAAAGAAGAGTGAGAATAAAAAAAAAATCATATTTACATGTCATCGGAGGGAGTGTAATGAAGAAAAAACAGATTTATAGGGTATGTTTGATTCTCCTGATAAATAGTAAATGGATTTTCTAAGACAGGATTCTAAAATCCCAAAGTGGAACAATATTTAGATTTCGAAATCCCAAATCAAACATACCCTTTAATGGTTTTTGCCTCTCCTGTTGCAGATAATGGTAGTGAGGCATTGGTTCAAGTTAGATATGATGTTATGGATGTCCCGATTACTCTTCCTTCACAGAAGCCTCAAGCTGATAAGCCAAACCCCAAGCAAGGAATCAGTGAGACATTATTTATTGCAACTTTTACTTACTAATAATGTTTATACTTCTAGTATGTGCTATCATTTTCTTGAAATATTTTACTGCTTCTAAAGCATGTGTTTTTTGAGTTCTTTCTTTCGTCTTTGTTGAGTATACTATAACCGTATTAAAAAAAGAAAAAGAGCACGACATCGTGACAAAGTGTTGATACAACAACTGTAGCTTTTAAACCTGTGTTTGAATATTAGCATCAGTTTGGTTTAGAATTAAAATCCATTTTGATCCCATAACTTTAGCCTTTTCCGCAAAAGGTCTCGAAAAAGTCGTGTTTTTTAATTTAATCTTACAACTCCTTGATTGGTCCAATTGGTTCCAAAGTCACCAGAATTGATTCCAACATTATGGGACCAATTAATTGGGCCAAAATTGGATAAATTTTTCCGTCTGGTCTGTTTCCATCTCACGCTTGAAACTTAATTACAGGTCTCATGGCATGGAGCAGTGACAGCCAATACATATGCACCCGAAACGACAGCATGCCAGCTGTCCTCTGGATATGGGACGTACAGCATCTAGAGCTTGCATCCATCTTGATACAGAAAGACCCCATTCGAGCTGCAGCATGGGACCCCACATGCTCTCGTCTAGTTTTGTGCACCGGAACCACAAACTTATACATGTGGACACCAACGGGTGCTTATTGCATCAACGTCCCATTTCCTCGTTTTTCTGTACTTGATTTGAAATGGAATTTGAATGGGAGCTGTCTTCTTCTCAAAGACAAGGAGTTATTCTGTTGTGCTGCTTTGCCCCTATTGCAAGAATCCACCGATTACAGCTCCGATGATTGAGGTTTGTTGCCTGTCTCTAACATTGAATATATTGTCATGTGAGTGTGCATCGTTTTAGCTTGAACGAAGCAACTTCAGCTCGACGATGAAATTGGATCTAACCTTATTATCTTCAAAATCTAATCTAGATGTGTATCTTTGGACTGTTAGTTTGTGTTGTCCATGTACTAATTTTCTTTGATAATTTTTTGTATGATGAATTATTTTATTTCTTAGATCTTAGTATTGATTGTTGGAAAGAAATCAAAGAATGATGAAGCATTTTTTTTTTTAATCTCAATTGGCCACATACTTTTAATCTGTTTATGTAACTAGCTTATCAGGATGATTGTGTTGCCAATATATCTCCTATTTTCATTTCGGGGATGTTTCTTTTGGGCTTTGGGTGGTTTTAAAAACCAGATTTTTGAAATCCTGGTTTTTGAAATCCCGATGAATAGTAATATGGGTGTTTCTTTTGGGTTTTGGAATAGTGAAGGATTTAACTTTATGTCAAATCAAGTTGTAAGATTGAATGAGTTTGTATTATTATATTATTGTTTGGTGAGATTATAATGATTAGTTGATTAAATGTATTATATTATTGTATTATTATATTATTATAGTATTATTATATTATTGTTGAAAAAGAATATAATGATTGGAGTAATATTATATAGATATAACTTTATGTCAAATCAATATGTTTAATAAGGGTGGTTTTGAGTGGATTTTGAAAACCAGTTTTTAAATCCCGAAGTAAAACGGGTTTTGGATCTTGAAATCCAAAACCTGGTTTTTAAAACAAAAAAGAAACATCCCCTTAGGCTATTTGCATAGTTCTTCAAGTTTAACTGTCAAATTAAATATTCAATTATTTACAATTATGGCAAATTCTTGCAGTGAGACAGATATATGAGATGGATTCCCATCCCATGTGCCTTGCCTACCATATGAGATCACCCTTTCAATGTTCCAATGATACAATTGCTTATAAAATGAAAAAGAAAAAAAGAAAACTAAAGTTATAATTTCACAAATCGAATTAGAGGTCGGGATATTTTAAACCTTTGTTCGAAAAAATACTCCTTAGGAGTAAAATTCATGGCGGAGGGAAAATGTACACTTCTCTAAATTATACTAAAACGAGGACAAGTCAAAATAATACACTAATCTAAATAAAATGGACAGAAAACAAAAACAAAAAAGTAGACATGCTACGTAGAAAAATGTAAATTAAATAAATTTACAAATCATAAATTATCATTAATCAACCATCAAAGGAAAAATATCACTTTTGATCATTGTACTTTACCACTTTTAAAATTTGATCATCCACAATTAATTACTATTAAAAAGTTTGTACGAGATGTCTTAAAGGAACAAGAATGTTTCTGCACCCCAATACAATACAGTAAGTTTCTATAAAATTTATGTTTACATTTTTATCAAAAAATTTTATATGCAGATACAAAATATGAACCAACAATTTTTACATTAAAAGTTTTTCACAGTGGTAATATGGTAGAGGGTCGTTATAGGCATTATGTAAGGGGGTACGTAGATTATTTTGACTATGTTGATGCTGGATATATTTGGGTTAATTGAATTGCAAGATTTAATATCTTAGTAGAAAAAGAAAAAATCACAATGGAGCAAAAGAGAATTACAATGTCATTTTATAAGTACCATAATGTTACTAATTTCTTATTTTATAGGTTGTGCAATCATCAAGGACATGTTTGTTTTGGGATGAAAAATTCGGATTTGGGATTTCGAAACTCCACCCCGTTACACTTTGGGATTTTGATTTAGAATTTTAAAATCCCACCCTATAAATACATATAAACCCTATAAAAGTCAACCCTATAAATACCTACAAACCACTTATAAAACCTATAAATCCTATCCTACATAAATCCCAAAACAAACACAAAACACAAAAAACATTAGGATTTTGAAATCCACTAGATTTTGAAATCCGAATTTCAAAATTCTCAAAATCTCAAAACAAACATACCTCAATCCAATTGAAAGGAGGGGTGAATTACATCACTATGTCAAATCTAGCTACTTAAAAATAGAAAAGAGTGACCTGGTTCATAAAAAAAAGGACCAAGCAAGAAAAATAGTGATAGTGATAAGGATGGTAAGCAAATTAGTCAAATTGTGGTGGTAATGTACTAGTTATGTACTCTGTTTTTATAATTATGGTGTGTAGTTCGATGGTTTATAATTATTGTATTCACTGGTTGAAGACTTGCTTTTGTACTCTGATATTTCATTTCAATTACTGGTTTTAATATTGAATTTGTGTAATTATTGGGAATAGAAACTTATTTCAAAATAATTAATTATTAGAATTCATTTCCACATTTATAATTATTCGGGCATGATCTACTAATACAAAATTTGTGGTGAAGATTAATGGTAAAGAACCCTCTAAAATTATTATATTTGTGGATTTTGTATTTTTTAATCACACATCAGTAATATTAGTGGAAGATAAATTCAATAAAAAAAATCAGGCTTGGGGATTGAAGATAAATTCAATAAAAAAAAAAGGATTTGGGTTTAGAGTTTAGAAATTAAAAGAGGAAAATGATGAGCTTACGCTCAAAATCTTTTCTCTGTTAGTCAGATTTACTAACAATATGATTAAAATTGATAGATGGGTGACCAATTTTGATAGTGATTAAATGTGGGTGATCAAATCTGAAAAGTGGTAAAGTTTCAGACTTTCAGTGACCAAAAGTGATATTATCCCCATTATAAATTAATAAATATTCTGATTTTTTTTTTTTGAAAACTAATAAATATTCTGATACTTAAATGGGCAATTCTTACGGCAGTCACATTTTACGAATTGACTATATAGTCACTTTATCGAATCGCGCCACGAGGCGTCATAAACGTCGTAACGACCTGCTACATACAAGTTTAAGTTATTTATATCATTTTTTAAATTGTATTTTGTTATTTACTATCACCCTTCTTTTATTTAAATTATTTTTAATATATATATATATATATTAAGTAAAATTACTGTTCTACCCTTTCTTTTTAAATTTTATTTATATTTTACATGCCCCCACTAATTTAATGAGTGCACCCCCTAATCATATTTTTACTACAATTATCTGCACTAATTTAATGAATTCACCCCCTAATCATGTTTTTACTACAGTTATCTGCCCCCACTCATTTAATGAGTTCACCCCCAAATCATTTCTTTTTTACAACAGTTATCTACACCCGCTCATTCTATGAGTTCACCCACAAATTATTTTTTACCACAATTATCTACACTCGCTCATTTTATGAGTTCACCCCCAAATTATTGTTTTACCACGGTTATCTGCACTTGCACATTTTATGAGTGCACCCCAAAATATTTTTAAAAAATAATCACATTTAAAAGACTATATTATCCTTTTATTAATTTACACAAAGTAGAATAAAATAAACTCTAAAAAATCGATTCACCACCAAATCACCCATATTTAAAAAAAAAAAACGTAAAAATATAATTAATAAAAAACTATCGAAATTAGCCACAAATCTCGATTTTTTTTCTTTTTAATTTTTCTTCCCCCTCCTCTTTTTCTTTTTCTTCCCATTTTCAATTTTTTTTTCCAATTTTTTTTTCCTTGTTTTTTTTTCTTTTCCTTTTTAAATTTTTCTGTCTTTCTTTTCCATTTTTTGCATGTGTATTCTCCATTTTTAAATAAAAAGTTTGGAATAAAAATTGAAAATGAGAAGAAAAATTAAAAAGAAAAAAAATCGGAATTTGTGCCTAATCTCGATAGTTTTTTTTAATTATGTTTTTACGATTTTTTTTCTAAAAATATTAGTGATTTTGTGGTGAATCGACAGTAACTCAGCAATGACTCGGCTGTAGATTGTAAATGTATAAATTATAGTTGATTTTATTATATTTTGTGTTAATTAATAAAAAAATAATATAGTCTTTTAAATGTAATTATTTTTTAAAAATTTTTTTTGGGTGAACTCATAAAATGAGCGGGTGTAGATAACCGTTGTAAAAAAAATTGATTTTGGGGTGAACTCATAAAATGAATGGGTGCAGTTAACTATGGTAAAAAATGATTTGGGGTGAACTCATAAAATTAGCGGATGTAGATAATTGTTGTAAAAAAAATGATGTGGGGGTGAACTCATAAAATGAGTGTGTAGATAACTGCTGTAAAAATATAATTTGGGGGTGAACTCATTAAATTAATGGGTGCAGATAAAATATAAATAAATAATTAAAATTAAAATAAGGGGTACGGTACATGCGAGTGTACTCAAGTATCACCCTTTTTTCTTCCCCAATTCTAATTAGTCGGCACAATTCTTAAGATGTTTGAGAATGACTTATTTCTCCCTCAAATTGATTTAATTTGAAGCTCTCAATCGCATTAGGAGGTTTGAAGCAAGAATGAGTTTTTCTCACTGATTTGGTTTGTTTTATTGTTAATAAATTGATTTGATTTATTTTTTGTTATTAATTTTATTAATATCATAAGGGTAAATATGTAATTTTAACATTACATATTTTAATTACATTAACAAAAATATAATAATTTTTTTTATTGTATAAGGATAAAAATGTAAATTTATAATAATATATTTTAATTAATTTAATTTAATAGAAAATACAAATTTATCACACATTACGATAATACATATCGTAAAATTCGTTACTTGAACGAAACTGGATCTTGTGGAATCATATTGAATATATTGAGGTTTTGAATTGATTGTGTTTTTTTATCAATTTGTGAAGTATAGAGTATGTTCTGATTAATTTATTTTCTCTAAAAAAGATTTTTTTTTTAATATATATATATATATAAGAAGATTTGTGTTTTCTCTTTTGCAGTATTATTTGACGAAAGGGAACAAAAAAGACAAGATAATCAATTTTTCTGTGTTGATTGGATTTGAACATGGCTCCCCCACAACTCTACAAAAGTATAATCCACTGTACCAAATTATCCATCGGAATAAATTATTTTTTATGTTCATCTACTTAAATTTTAACATCGTCGCTTCATTTGTTATGAGGTGACCCGTTGACTAGATCGTAAAAATTAGATGAAGAATAAGTTATTGATGAAGCTCAAATTTTAATTTGGAAATAAGGTATTTGGCATATTAGTGAATCAACATCCTTTTATACAACTACTATTGATGACTCACGGTTGTGCCCGCATCGTGTAATTTTACAAATGAGTGTAATATAACATTATTGAAACGTGACACTAACTTTAATTAAAACGTGTAAATGTTTATATAAAACAATCACAAATAAATAAAACATAACATTAATTTTAATTGAAACATGTAGAATGTACAAATTTCAGATCCGAGTACATATGAAACTTCATGCTAATTATTTTATTCATATATTAAATAAAACTAAAACGTTTTGATTTATTACAATCTTAAAGTTATTCTCCACCTAAATATTTATATATTTATTTATCGTTTCAAGTTATTTATTAAAATTATTTTGTATTATTAAATAATTTATTTAAAATTAATTTATTTCGTTTTTAATGTGGTTGTTTACTACTCCGTTACTAAACAGAATTATATACTACTCCTCCGTCTCTAATTAGATGGTCTCTTTTACATTTAGTCCTAAAATGTAACTTTATTCTTTTTAATTATTATTTTTAAATATCCTAAAATTACACTAAATGTCATTATTTTTTTAATACAAATATTTTTTTTAATTTTATTCTTCTCAATTGACTAATATTTTTTCAATAAAAAATTATTTTATCCCTTATAATATCAATAAATATCTTTCACATTCAATGATATTTCAAAGTTAAATGGCAATTGAATTAATTTGATTGTATATATAAAAGATAATTGTTACTCCTATTAAAATTATAATTTTGAAAGAATATTAGAAGTATGTTTGTGTTATGTCGACGATGGAATAGATAAAATATCATGAGGATTTAATTTATGTGATAGGACACATGACGAGTTGTTTCTTGTTTTTTGGTCGTCAATTACTTGTTCGATATTTGATTGTTTTTTTCTTTTAATTATTTTTGTGTTGTTTGTTTCTTCTAAAAATAATTTTGGATATCAAAATTTTCTTATTAGTGCATGCATATGGATAAGATAGGAAGGAAGCTTATGCATGTCGTGTGGGGTAATACTAATTGGCAAGTCACATCTTCCATAATTATATATCAATGTCTCCATGTAATTTTGATTCTATTATTTTATATGAATTCGATCAGTTTTTCTATTTAGCATCTTTTTTATTTCTTAAATCTTATCTGTGAATTCAATTTCATTTTTTATGCCTAATTTTCCTCCTTTTTAAACGGATAATTCTAAATTTCGTCAAAAAAATATGCATGTGCGCATTGCACCTCATGTGTTTTTTTTTTTTTTTTCCTTTTCTTTTTAGGGTGGAACAAAATAAAAATGTAATTTTCATATGTTGCGGCATACGATATATATATATATTTTTTTTTATGTTGCACATTCAATTGTATTAACTTACACTTTCAGTTATATTAACCGTACACATTTTGGTAATGTTATATTGTACCTTTAGTTATATGGACTTGCAATTTTTAGTTATAATAATTTATAATTTTCATTAAATATTGTGTTGCATTTTTCAGTTATACTGACTTGCACTTTTTAATAATATTGTATTGCACTTTTTAGTTATGATCTGTTGCATTTTTCATTAATATTGTGTTGGACTTTTTAATTATTATGACTTACACTTTTCACTAATATTGTGTTGCATTTTTCAATTATACTTACTTGCACTTTTTAATAAAAATTATGTTACAATTTTCAGTTATAAACATTTACACTTTTCGGTTATAGTGACTTACACTTTTTTTGTAATATTGTGTTGCATTTTTCAGTTATAAATGATTTTTTATTAAATATTGTGTTGCATTTTGTAGATGTTGTTAATTCTTAAATGCCTTAACATTATCAACAACATCTTAATTTGACCTTCCGAGATTTTTTCTAAGTCTTTTCTGAAATGCTACATTAAATGTTGATCTAAATGTTGTCGCATTTCTGGCAGGATCTAGAAGCTTCTACAAGGATCTGGAACCTGGAAGATTCCAGAACATTGGAGAACATGCTAGAACAGCCTGGATGCATTTGGCACGACCTGGAGCATGCTAGAAGGATCTAGAAAGATCATGGAAGTTGTGGAAGTTGAGTTTCCTAAAAAATAGGACCTCAATGTGGAAGCCTCTAGAATTCGTATCCCACATCTATAAATACCCATTGAAGGCTTCATAATTCAGTGTGCTCTATTCGATCAATATCCTAGACCGAGCGTTCATCCCTGTTAGGAAATTGTGGCCAATAGTTCTACATTTTAGTTCATACGTTGTATACCACCCGTATGACTGTGTGTCTTCTTATCTATTGAGAGTGTAATCATTAGATAGACTAGGCATTTCGACAGTGTATAATTTATACACTTAGTTCGTTTTCTAGACTTGGCACCTGCCTCGTTTATAGTTTCGTTGTGAAAGTTATTGTTGTAACATTTCACACAACATTTGTACTTGAAGATAAGTATTGATTTTACGCCATAAGGCAGACATAGATTTTTATTTATAAAATCTATGTTAAAAGTATTTCCATTGTGTCTCGTTTGTTTTTAGTGTTTCAAGTCTTCCGCTGTGTATCTTAATTTCTGATATTCTGTTAGAGTCAGTGTTGCACTATTTGTCTCAACATTCTGTGCAACATTTATCTACTTTTACTTAAACACTTCTACACAACACCCCACACCACACTTTCACATTTTTTAGTTATATTGACTTACACTTTTTAACAATATTGTGTTGACTTTTTTAATCACTTCAGGCGGGTTATGATTAAAAAAATTATAAAAAAATGAAAAAGAAAAGAAAATTTTAGACGGGCCAGAAAAATCGAAACATAATTTTTTTTAATTGCGCTGAAATAGTAAAAAAAGAAAAAGGAAAATATCGACGTGACACTCAAGTAAATATAACGATAACAAATATATTGTTAGCTTAAAAATAATCTTCTACTACATTTTACGATTTTTGGAGATTTTTTTACAAGACATTAGTGTTTGTGGACATATATTTGATGGAATTGGTTAGACCTCACACACCCACATATATAAGTATGTGTGTGCATGTGTAAAATTTGAAGTCACATTGTCCATTTTTCGACGATATCGTGTATTCGTGTCTAGTTTAAAAAAAAAACAAAAAAAATTATGAATTAAAAAAAGGATTATTTATCTATGTGACTATTTTAATTCTAGTTGTCATATTAAATAAACCTCCACTCACACAAATCCGCATTTGAAAAACACGTGCTAACGAACCGTTAAAAAAAGATTTCGTGAAACATGATTTGTATAGTTTGATGGCTTTTTAAAACAAAAAAAATAATCCAGGAACCTTATAAAACAAATGTTGATAGCTTAGAGGCCTTTAGATGTATTTTGCCTTTTAATTTTAAATTACACAGTTCATTTTTTTTAATGAGATTTTCAAATTTTTAATAAGATTTTTAGATTTTTTTTTTGGATTTTTAAAATTTTTATTTTCAAACTTAAAGTACATTAATTTGACTATATATTTTTTATGGGAAATTCTCAAATGCACCATGTGCACTAAAACAGCAGGTTTGGTGCACATGCTTTCGTCCTTATCCTCCTATTCTAACTTATTATCCCTTTTTCTCTACTTATAATTATAATTCTATTTTTTTCTATTAATTAATTAATTAATTTATAATCCATTACTTTATTAATTAATTAATAAATTGCAGTCCTTTCAAACTTTTTTTTTTAGTTTTTTTTTTTAGTTTTTTTTTTCGTTTTTTTTTTTGTTTTTTTTTTTTAGCTTTTTTTTTTCGTTACTCACCTCCACTTTTCAATAATAATAGTTGCTACTTTTCATTAATAAAATTTCCACTTTTCACTAATAACATTACCACTATTCAGTATCAAAATTTCCACTTTTCACTAATAATAATTACCACTTTTCAGTAACAAAATTTCCACTTTTCAATAATAATAGTTACCACTTTTCAGTAACAAAATTCCCACTTTTCAATAATAAGAATTACACTTTTCAGTTAAAATATCTACCACTTTTCATTAACAAAATTTCCACTTTTCAATAATAAGAATTACACTTTTCAGTTAAAATATCTATCACTTTTCACTAATAAAAATTACATTTTTAAGTTAAAATATCTACCACTTTTCAATAATAAGAATTACACTTTTCAGTTGAAATATCTACCACTTTTCAATAATAAGAATTACACTTTTCAGTTAAAATATTTATCACTTTTCAATAATAAAAATTACATTTTTAAGTTAAAATATCTACCACTTTTCAATAATAAGAATTACACTTTTTTCAAATATCTACCACTTTTCAATAATAAGAATAACATTTTTTCAATTTTAATAATAATTTTAACTGTACAATTTATAATTAAATATACCCATTTTAATTAATTAATTAATTAATAAAGTAATGAAAAGTGGTAGATATTTTAACTGAAAATGTAGTTTTTATTATTGAAAGTGGTAGATATTTGAACTGAAAAGTGTAATTTTTATTATTGAAAAGTGGTAGATATTTGAACTAAAAAGTGTAATTCTTATTATTGAAAAGTGATAAATATTTTAACTGAAAAGTGTAATTCTTATTATTGAAAAGTGGTAGATATTTCAACTGAAAAGTGTAATTCTTATTATTGAAAAGTGGTAGATATTTCAACTGAAAAGTGTAATTCTTATTATTGAAAAGTGGAAATTTTGTTACTGAAAAGTGGTAGATATTTTAACTGAAAAATGTAATTTTTATTATTGAAAAGTGGTAGATATTTTAACTGAAAAGTGTAATTCTTATTATTGAAAAGTGGTAACTATTATTATTGAAAAGTGGAAATTTTGTTACTGAAAAGTGGTAATTTTGTTATGAAAAGTGATAATTATTATTAGTGAAAAGTGGAAATTTTGTTACTGAATAGTGGTTACTGTTATTAGTGAAAAGTGGAAATTTTATTAATGAAAAGTAGGGACTATTATTATTGAAAAGTGAGTAATTATTGAAAAGTGGAAGTGGTTACTGTTATTAGTGAAAAGTGGAAATTTTATTAATGAAAAGTAGGGACTATTATTATTGAAAAGTGAGTAATTATTGAAAAGTGGAAGTGAGTAACGAAAAAAAAACAGAAAAAAAAATTGAAAAAATAAACCAGTTTGAAAAAAAAAATCGAAAAAAAAAAACGAAAAAAAAAACAAATAAAAAAGGAAAAAAAAAACAAAAAAAAAAAACAAAAAAAAAAAAGAAAAAAAAAACATAAAAAAAAAGAAAAAAAAAAAAACAAGTTTGAAAAAATTTAAACCTGTGACCTCAAGCTTAATCTATAACCACTAGAACATTCATTACTTAATTATTTATATTTATCTTTATAAATAGATATAGGATTGGCCTGTGCATTAGTGTGCACGTGCACACTGTGCACAGGAGACCAACTCATTTTTTATATATATATAAATCCGACTTAAATCAATAAGTGCGTCTCATTGGAGATCTTTCGAAAAAAAAAATACTATTTCCTTCGTTCCATATTGTTTGTATCATATTCTTGACATTCAAATTAAGAAAAATGTGTAATGGATAAAATAGTGAAAAGTAATTTTATAAATTTTGATGAATTAAAATAAAGAATTTGATAGGATTGATTGTACATAAAATAAATACTTATGTTAATATGTTAATATTTCAAGATAAATGTACAACAATTGTGATATAGAAGGATATAAATCGTCATAATAACAAATCTTCCTTGCATACATAGCAATTTGGGAGTGATGGATTAATTAAATTAAATTAAATATCCAAATAAAGCCATCAAAATGGTCCCAAAAATGTATTTTCAGTAATGTAATACCTACCACATTGTGTTGTCTACTCTTTTTTTGTTTTTCAATATCATCCACATTTTTCCAACCAAACCCCCCATCCAATTCTAAATAATGTGATGTGACTTGCCATGTTTATATTACTAAAAGCCATGCATATTAATACACAATAATATCCTCATTAAAGTATCCTCCATCCATTTTAAAATAAATGATATTTTAGAGATTAAATTTCATTTCATATAAATGTCCATATATATCCCTAATAAAGGATTTCTTTTAATAATTCATAAAAGACACAAAAGAATAGCTCATAGAATTAATATTTATGCACGCAATTAGTTTCAATAAAACTTCGACACTGTCTTGTTATAACAAAACTTAAAAACAAGGTGTGATGTGAATCTTATATTCGTGTTTTTTAACACGTTTTATTCAAAATTAATGTTATGTTTCATTTATCTATATTGTTTTATATAAATGAACAATATTGTTCAATTATATCACTATACGTTTTAGTTAAAACTAATGTCACGTTTCATTTAAAATTGATAACATGTTTTACCATGTGTAAAACTTTTGCACATGAGACTAACTCAAACTTAAATATTTCCGTTAAGAGGGAAAAATATTAAGTAAATTTATTTGATCTGTAAAATTTTGTATACTTCGAATACTTATAATAAATATTTTAAAATTTATGATATATATATATATGATACATTGCTTTCTACGATTTTTTAATAAAATAATTGTATAGGCCAAAATATTTTCTGATTTGAGTATGAAATTTTTGCGAGAAAGCCATTAAATTTCCGTAATGAAAGTTATTATAGATAAATAGATGTTTCTACGTTGCAAACACCTCATTTCTATTTCTATTTTCACACATTTTTAAAAAGGACAATTTTTTATTTATTTTTTAAACGGGGAAAGGACAAAAAAATCTTTGCATAGAGAGGTTTTGAAATCGAAAAAGAAATGAAGCAAATTTCCCATCACGCAATCTCACTACTTCTAGTCTACATCTCATCTTGTTTCATTTAAAAAAAATCAAAAGAGAGAATATTCAATTCAAACAATTTTAAAAAAGTAAAAGTTTATAATATTACCCCTAACACTTTTTATTACACATTTTTAAAACTTTTACCAAAAGTGTTTGCTAACTTCGGTAAAAAATATTAAGGGGTGTGCACCTCTCTAAGTCTCAAATTCAAATTGGGAAAGTTACAATAAGGGTAATTTCACCCCTAGTTTTTACAATTAAAAACAATTTTAATTGGAATTACAATTAAGACTAAAATTGCATATAATTGTACAACTATACCCTTCAATTAAATATATTCGAATTTTTTATTTGAATTTCAAATAACATTATTATTATTATTATTATTATTAATTCAATTAATAAATTATAAAATCTGAAAAAACCTGCCCTCGAAATTCGCGCTCATTAATTTACATTTTAAATTCCAAAAAAAATCATAATCTCTCACAAGAACTTCGGTAGCTGCATAACGATTCGACGAAATCTTGAGCACCTTCTCGCTTCAAGCTTGTTGAAAGAAGACTCGTTTCAAATAATTTCTCGACAAGGGCTTTCAGGTGCTATTTTGGGAATGTATTTCTGCAACTTATTTGTCTTTCGATTCTCATTTTTTATAAAATGGGTTGCATGCGATTTTGGAAAGGGTTTCGAGTTTGATTTATGCATTCGGTTCAGTGTTTATGCCTAAATCAAAATTGGAGATTTACTGTGCTAGTGCAACGAGATGTCGAGCAAATAAAATCAGTTTTTTTATTATTTTGCAAATGAAATTCTGCTACTTGTTTTTTGTTCGATTTTTTGTTTCTATAAAGATGGGTTGTATTGGATTTTGATTAATTTTTTGAATTTAATGTATGCATTCAGTTAAGAGTTTATGCCAAGTTAAAAAGTAAGATTTACTGTCCTCTGCAATTAGTTGTATAACAGCAATTAATTAGCTTCTAAATCCTCAACTTCAAATGAAATCTAATTAGTATATTGTTTTGATGGACAAGCATGTAGTCATTTTGGGGAAAATTCGAAATCCCCAACTTTATATGAATTTTTTATGACCAAATGAAGAATTTAATGCATGTCAATCATTCAGATGACTGGACTGATAAAATTTTGTTTATGTAATGGTGTATACGCAGATGACTAGGGCGAAAAGTTCGGGCATTCATATTGATGAAGCTGGAGGAAGAAATTCAAAGAAGATAATTAAAATAGGGGATATTAGAGTCCTTAGTAAGTCGACAAGATGTATACAGATGAGTTGACGTAGTCTTACGATCGTATATTGATGAATCCGGTGTGGAAAATGTGCATGTACTTATATGCAACAAAACTGATGAATATAAATTATATGCACATAAAAACTGCATCTGATGTTAATAGTTTATGCAAAGAAACTGTATATATGTTGTCCAGTAAATTTAAACATTATAGTTTTCTAAACTTATACAACCTTTATTTTGTATGAAGGATCAAAGGAGAAAAAGATACATTTGAAGGATAGAGATGAGAAGCATAAAGGTTTGCTTATATTTATTGTTGGTCCCAAAGTTGAGTTAATAATATTGAGTAAGCTAGTGAAAATGTCTAGAGGGGAGGGGTGAATAGACTTTTCAAAAATCTTTCAATATATCAGAATACACAATGCGGAATAATCAGATTACTAATGAGCCCAATCAACTTTATACTCAACTTTTCTATAGATCTTTATCTTTGTTAATTCTTAATGTTCTTGATTAAACAATATCAACCAAATATCAAACATAAAATGTAAAGAACACAGAATTTTATAGTGGTTCGACAAATGTCTACATCCACTCTCACAACTCCAGTTGTGAAGTTTTATTACTCTTCTTGAGCTTCTTGTGGCTTAAAGTCCCAAGATTAAGACTTTGATCTTATCGATTATACCTCCAGGTATATCTTCGATCTACTAGTAATTTTCCAAGTAACTAGCACACTTGTTTTACAAAATACAAACTTAAACTTGAAAAGTAAAACTTCTCTTTGAATAGCCTTTGATTCTTCTCTTCAATTCAGTGGCTTCTTCTTCTTCTTTGATTTCCTTAAACTCTGTGAGTTCTTGCTTGTAGACTTGCTCTTGAATTCTCTAAGATCAGTAATTGCTTCAGTAGTCTTCAGTAGTCTTCAGTAGTAGGAGATCATACAACATTTATAGAACTTAGTATGACAGTTAGCAGTTTGTGAACTAACTCTAAAACTGTTTTTGTAACTTCTTCTTGTAACCGACTTTGTAACTTCTTTCCAAGTCAGCATATCTTCAAATAAATCTCCAGTTACCATTTAAATAAGCTTTCCAAACTTATTCTTCAATTTCACCAAATCAGCACAGTAACTTACTGTTCTGATTTTTACTCTTCGGATTTTACTCTGCTGAGCCAGTCAGCACAGTAACTTCAAAACTGTTCAAAACTTCTCCAGATTTCTTCTAAGCTCTTCTTCAACTCTTCTTTGAAGTCTTCTTATTCTGAAGTAGTCTTCTTTAGTCTTCTGATCTTCTTATAGTCTAATACTAATCTACTGTTCTGAACTTTTACAATGCTGAATACAATAGAATACAACTTTACATATATAAAACCTATCTATACATCAACTGAACTATATACAGATGAGTATTTCTAAGTCCTACACTATAAGCTGTCTATACAATACAAAACATCAGCTTAGTTCCTAACAGTTCATATATCAGATCAGTAACCAATAAGATCAGTAACTCATAAGATCAGTAACTCATATAAGTTCAATAACTTCCATATAAGATCAGTAAATATCTAAGATCAGTAAACACTTAAGATCAGTAACTTACACATCAGATCAGTAAGTACATCAGATCAGTAACTCAAATTTCAAATATATCATATAATATCACTAAAATATTCTCAGTTTCCATACTCAGATCAATAATCTTATTTCACATGACTCAGTTAAGATCAGTAATCTCAATTTAAGATGACTTAGTTAAGATGACTTAGAACCACATATATTACTAACTTTAAGTTGCTTTTGGCCATCAAAACATACAATCATCAATTAGAACATTGTTTACAGGATTCATATCCCAACAATTTCCCCCTTTTTGATGAAGCCAAAACTACTTAAATGTTAATAAATCAGTAGTTAAGTATGTAGTCAATCATAACAGTTCATCAATTCAGAATTCCAGATTCATATTCAAATAAGATCAGATATTACAAATAATCACAGAATATGAAACACAAAAATATAGAAATACAGATTAAGGATAGAAATGTTATCTTCTGAGCTTGTCCTTCATCTTCATTCTGCATCTTCAGATTCTGAATGCCACATACATTCTTGCCTTGATATCCATCATGTGTTGATGATCAGTGATTCCTTCTTCTTTAATAATCTCAGCAATAATGTTGTTAATTTCCTTGTAATCAGGTTCTCCATTTTCCAGTTTTGGAGGTTCCCAATTAGGTTCTTCAGGGCACAAAATCTTTGTTCCAGCACGATTAGCAACTTGTGCTATGTCTTCCCAGAATTCTTGATCAATATTCAGCATGAATTCTTCAAAATCAATAAATTCTGCTTCCTTGCTCGAATGATCACCAAACTTCTTCACAATGAAGTTTGCAATCTGCCACTTCTTCTTTAAATTCTTCCAGTATTCCATATGTTCTGTTAAAACAATGAAATCCACAAAGTTTTCATCTTGAAAATCTTTGTCAAACTGTCTTCCTTCAGCTTTCTTTTGAGCATTCATCTTTTTCTTCAAAGCTGTGACTCGATTATCAAATTTTGTCTTCAAGAACTTGACATCCTTTTCTTTCTTCTTTTTCAAGCTTTCTTCTTCACTTGTCAAAACAGCTTTCATTTTGCTTTTTGATCTCGTCATTCTTCCAGCTTCTTCCTCTTGTTGTTCTTCATCAGATAGAACTAGCTTCCTTTTCTTCTGACTTGAACTTCCTGCAATCTCAGGTCTTTTCTCAACAATCTCTTGACCTTGTTGCTTCTGTTGCTTTCTTTGCTTCAGCTTTTCATTTAACATATGAATTTCAGCTCTTAATTCATCCTGACTCACAACCAGCTGAGCTTGTTGTGACTGTGTTTGTTCCATCACTTGTCTTGTCCTATCTTCCCCCTTTTTGGCTTCATCATGCCACTCCTTCAGGGAAGAGATGTGTTGCTCCAGCTTCTTATGCAACACCTGAGACAAATTCTTCTCTTGTACTCTATGAAGGTCAAATATTTTGGACATTGTATACTCCATTACCTTTTCATAAGAGTGTTCAGACTGCATCTTGTTCATCCTTTCAGTAGCTTCTTGAAACATTTGAACAGCAGCTTCCATCTTTGCTTGAAGTTCAGCATTCTGCTTTTTCAATATTTCAAATTCAGAAACATCAGATTCCTTCTCAACATGATCTGTTCTGATCTCTTCTTGCACATCCTCAATAGGATCAGTAGGTTGAATAGGAATGCTTTCCAATTCTTCAGCAATTACATCCTGAGTGTCAACAGCATCAGTTTCCTCAATCACAACAGTTTCTTCAAGTACAACAGTGTTCTCAAACACTTCTGTTGCATTGACAATGTCTTCATCAATATCCATAAAATCTTCTTCAGCAGCTTCAGTTTCATCAACACCCTTCTCTTCACTAAACAAATCCTCATCAGAGACAGGAGTTGCAATCTTTTCAACAGTGTACTTGATCCCTGTTAATCTCTCAACAAGAAGTACAACAGATTCTGGAGTGACTAACTCAAGAAAAGAGTTAACACCAGCTGCTTGCATTTGTTCTGCTTCCCAATCATCAAAGATTGAAGCACCTCCCATACCTTCCATGATGGCTAAACATTCCTTCAAAGTACTCCTCTTAAGATACACCCAAGTGCCTATCCTAAGAAGTTTCTCAAACTCAACTGAGCTCTCATCTAATCCAGGAAATTGTTTTAACAAAGCTATCCTTAAATCAATTCTGATTCTATCTTCTTTGTCACAGATAGTGTACTCCATCAAATCAGCAGGTTTGGGAGTAATAAATTCAGGTTCAGGAGATGAAGAAATGTCAATAGGCTCAGTAGAAGGTTCAAATTCATGTTCAGTAGAGTGAGCATGAACCTGTGTTGGTGATTGATGTGATGAAGGTTGATGTGAAGTTTGATGTTGAGGGGTAGGAATTGAAGTAGGCTCAAAGGTAGTGAGCTGAGGTGATGAATGGGGAGTGTTCTGAGTCTCAGAAAAGTAGTGACCTGATCCTCCAGAACATGAAGGTTGAGGGTTTTGGAGTTCAGGTTGGCTTGGTTCAGAATCAGAAGGGGTAGGAGAGACAACAACTAACTTCCTCCTAACACTCCTTGACTTAGTCCTCTTATGAACAGTAATTGGACTAGGAACACTAACCTCTTGCTCATCTGAGCTTGATTGCACCACAGTTTCCACAAAACGAACTGTTGGTTCCGAGGCGGCTGTAGCAGACCTTCCTCTCCTTAGTGTAGTACTGCTCGGATCATGCCTTGATTTTGATCTAACCTCAGTTTGATCATCCTCCGATTGGTACATTGAAGCTCCAGACTCCTCTGCTTCAATTTCTTGAGTGTGTTCCAAGGGGTTATCTTGTTCAAATTGAACAGACTCCTTCTTCATCAAGAACTTCCCATGATGGAATTTCTTGGGATTACTCCAATAAGGCTTCTTCACCAGCTGAGGCAGCAAGAAACTCAGCTTGTTTCCAAACCCTAACTTTGATTTCAGTGAGAATTCCAAAGTGTCCTCATCAAATAAAACCTTTTCCTTTTCAGTCATTAACCTTTCCAGGAAGAATCCTTGCCAATCACCTTCCACTCTGTCGATGATCGCAGCCATAATTCTAATTTTAAAACTCGATAAGGCATCCTGGCTATGATGTTGCCCTAACAAGCATTTTCCTGCAATATCCATCAAGAACTGCATACCAGTAGGAAGAACATCCTTCTTCAGATTTGTCAAGGTCTCTGTCTCAACACCTGACCATCTTCCCACACACTCCTTTTCCTCACCAGCTTTGTAGGTCAAAATATCCACCGGTCCTTGTGGTAAATCCAACATTACTTCGAGGATGTCCCTCGTAATGGTGACCTTGTGTCCAGCAAGCATGGAGTGAACACCATTTTTATCTCCTTGAAGTTGTAAATAAAATTCCACCGCTTCTGGTTCGTAGACATTCACGGGAAATGACTCCAGAAACTTTCGTAGTCCGCATTCTTCACACATAGTTAAAATTGCTTGATTTTCTGCACTATGTCTGCCATTGAAATAAACAGCGTTCTCCACGAAAATTCCCTTCTTGCGTATCCACAAATTCGAATCAAAAGTTCCTGCTACTTGGTTAGCTTCATTGATAATATTGATAGTTGCCATTTGAGAATTTTGTAGAAATCAAATTTTTCAGAAGTTATGAAGTTAAGATATTTCCAGAAATGAGCTCGTAAGAACGAAGAAGATGAAGTGTGATTGTTTTTGTTAAATTCAAAACCAATCTAGGGCTAGGATTGAATTAGATTATTACAAAGAATGGTTGGGATTAAATCTCGAGATTCGAGCTAAAACAATAACTGTTCACATTCTAGAAGCAATCTCAATTTTTGGAGCCAACTAGTGTTTGATAAATACACCACAATTTTTAGGTTAAGAATAGAAGAGTGTAATAATCTTCTCTATTAGTAATCTAAAAATATGAACAATTTTTGACTTAGAGAAATCTAAACCAAAAGACTGTTCTGATGCAAATCAGCACAGTAGTTTTCAAAACAATTTCACTTCATTTTCTTACTTATATTTAAAGAAAATTTCACTTATCTGGATCAGCTGAGTACTGTGATCAGCTGAGTAACCTTTTTAGAAATCAGATCAGTAGATGAATCAGCAGAGTAGATTTCAGATCAGTAGATGGGTCAGCACAGTAATCCTCAGATCAGTACCCAAATTCCCTGATTTCATCTTTTTGATATCAGTACAGTAATCCTCAGATCAGTACTGTGTCAGATCAGTAGATTTCTTATAGACAGATTAGTAGTAAACACGTCTTTCTGTAGACAGATTAGTCAGTAATCAGATTAGTTCTGTAGAATAACTGAATTGTAATCAGATCAGTACTGTAGACAAAGAAACTTTGTAATCAGTACACTTCTGTAGACAAGTCAATTTATTAATCAGAATATATCTGTAGACTGCTATAGTCTGTAATCAGATCAGATTAGTAGACTTTTCAAATCTGTAATCAGATCAGTTCCCCCTTCAATGGAGAATTCCTCTTCTGTGCCTGTTTCACCTTGATAGAAGTGTTAGTTCATGAGATATAAGTGTAAAACAGTACAGATTAGTAACAATATGTTTTAATTTAATGATCACATCAAGGTTTATGCTAAAGTGACTTAGTGATCTGAGTCAACAAAAGGATCTTTAAGAAATCACAGATTCCCCCTTAATGTATGTTCTCAGTGTCCCTCAGCTTTACCAGCTTCCTCATTGGGATTAAGGTCACTTCAGTAACCTTGTTACCTGTTTTAGTGATCTGACATTGGATTGTCTCTTCTGACTGTTGAATTTTGATGTACTGCTCTTACTTTCTGCTTTATCTTCCTCTTGGTATAAGATCAGTACCTGAAATGTTAGTACATATCTCTATACACATGTAATTTAGGTACCCACTATTTATTGGGGTCCTTGAGTGTTAGTAGTGAGAGGTACCCAAATGAACATTGAGGATTTGAATAAGTGGGACCTCTTCAGTTTCCTTCCAAATTTATCACAGAACAGTACTTTATTAACCAATTCAGAATTATCAGCAGACTTAGGATCTATTTTTCTGAGATAGCCTTTCCTTGGTTCTATCCCTTTTTCAGTAAGATCATTATGTCTGTAATAGTTTGAATATGGTCTAAAAGCATGTGAACCATAAGGCTTATAAATTTGCTTTGGTCTCTTCTCTCCATAGATATCATAAGATAAAGGAGGAGGATAAAGAACAGGTTTGTTATGATAATGAGGCACAAATCTCCTAGGTTTAGTTGAATACAGCTGAGACTGCCTTATAAAAGGAGGTCTAGGCTGTTCCCAACTTGCCTGTGCATGTCTTGACCTACTGTTCTGAGTTTGTCTCTTCTGATTCCAGGACTGATCTGATCTGGTCAGAGGAGTATAACTCTTCTGGTATGGTCTTGACTGTACTGGCCTTAATACATTCTTCATTTTACCATTCTTGGTAGTAGGAGGAATGTATTTAGACTGTACTTTGAGTTTTGGATCATCATCATAAGTCATAGGTTCTTTTCCTTTATCTAATTGCAAAGAACTTGTACTAGCTCCATTAGTGTTCTTAAATTCTGAAGTAGATGGACTAGGCAGATCAGTACCTATTCCTCTTTTATCATTTGGAGCTCTATATCTGTCTGAGATAGTTTGATTAATCTTAGTTGACTTAATCATCCCAGATAGCTTTCGATCTAGGCTCACTACTTCAGATTCTAAGAATCTATTGCGCTCTTCAAGTTTTTCACATTTAATCTTTAAATCATTGAATTCATTAGTCTCTTTAGCTTGAGTTTTAAGCATACCCTGATATAGTTTGTCAATGGATGCATACTTTTCTTGGAGTTGAGACAACTCTTCTGATAGCCTTGCATTTATGACAGCTATATTAGGATCTACTTTTGACTGAGCTTCTTTTAGCCTAATGATTTCTTGCTTTAAAGATATATTCTCATCACTAATTTCAATGAATGCTTTGTTAGCTTGTAGAAGGTCCTCTTCAGTCACTCCTTGGGAATGATGAAGACTACTTCCTACACTGCTAACAGCAGCATCACTTTCATCAGTGTCAGAATTGTCACAAGATTGAAATGAGTTAATAGATGATACCTCATCATTTATTTTGGCCATCATTGCCAGTCCATCATCTGCTATGAAGGCTTCATCTTTATTGCTAGAGGGGTAGTCAGATGAAGTCGATGGTAACTCTTCTGATTCCGAATCAGAGTCATTGTAAGCCATCATTGCCTTCTTACCCTTTGCATATTTTCGATCTCTTCTGGCTTTCCTTTCTTCTCGATCTTCAGAACTCAGATCAGGACATTCAAAAGCATAATGACCTGGCTTATCACAATTATAGCAAACAGGATTGTTAGAAGTTCTTTTAGGAGGAGAATGCTTTCTGTTCCTGTCATGCTTGTCAATTGAGTTCCTGTCTTTCTTATCAGAATACTTTCTGTCTCTCTTTTCAGATGAGTTCTTATCTCTCCTGTTCTCATTAGAGATCTCATCCCTTCTTTCAGAAGAGTTTTGATCCCTTCTGTTCACAGAAGAGTCCCTGTTATTAGAACCCTTATTTTCCTTATAGAATCTCTTGTACCTGCCATACCTCTTGTTCAGTTTATCAAATCTTTTGATCATAAGGCTCATCTGATCTTTCAGACTTAGATCAGAACCATCTAGTTCATCTTTTATGCTTGAAGCCTTAGTCTTAGATGATCTAGACCCCTTTGAAGTAGAGGCTTTGAAAGCTATGTCCTTAGAGACATCCTTATCCTTATGTATCACAGTAATAGGATCTTCTTCATCTAACTCAAACTCATGTGCCTTAAGTGTTTGGAACATAGTTTCTGCTGGCCAAGAATCAATGTCTTGTGTAGTTTTAATGATCATCTTGACCATTTTCCACCTTTCATCCAAGGCTTTCAAGATTCTCAAATTAACTTCTCTGTCAGTATAAGTCTTTCCTAATACATCAAGATCATTCATAATTTTGGTAAATCGGGTATCCAATTCATCAATTGATTCTCCTGGCTTCATCTTAAATGATTCAAACTTTTGGACAGCAGTGGATAACTTGCTTTCTTTGATCAGAGTAGTACCTTCACAAAGAATAGCCAGTTTGTCCCACATCTGTTTTGCAGTCTTACATTTTAATACTTTACCAAGATACTCATTTGGTAAGGTATGTAGAATGTAGTTCTTGGCAAGACTATCCAAATTGTTTTGCTTCATTTCTTCTGAAGTCAGTTCTGACCTGGGTTTGGGGACCAGTGCTCCAACTGGTTTAGATGGATCCAGAACAGCAGTGTTTTCCACCATGATGACAATTGGTCCTTCAGTCACCACAGACACCATCAGATCATGGGTTGAGCTAAAGATGGCCTCCATCCTGAGCTTCTAGTAGTCATAATCTGCAATCTTGAACTTAGGCAGCTTGTTCACATTAGTGTCATCCATGTTTGATTAGACAAATAGGATCAGTAGTATAGCAGATAGATTTCAAGTATTCAGATAGTAACTAGTATTAAGAATAATCAGTAAGATCAGTAAAGATAACCTTCAAGATTAACAAGGTTTATCAAGAAACAGCAGTCCAAAGAACTACTGCTCTGATACCACTTGTTGGTCCCAAAGTTGAGTTAATAATATTGAGTAAGCTAGTGAAAATGTCTAGAGGGGAGGGGTGAATAGACTTTTCAAAAATCTTTCAATATATCAGAATACACAATGCGGAATAATCAGATTACTAATGAGCCCAATCAACTTTATACTCAACTTTTCTATAGATCTTTATCTTTGTTAATTCTTAATGTTCTTGATTAAACAATATCAACCAAATATCAAACATAAAATGTAAAGAACACAGAATTTTATAGTGGTTCGACAAATGTCTACATCCACTCTCACAACTCCAGTTGTGAAGTTTTATTACTCTTCTTGAGCTTCTTGTGGCTTAAAGTCCCAAGATTAAGACTTTGATCTTATCGATTATACCTCCAGGTATATCTTCGATCTACTAGTAATTTTCCAAGTAACTAGCACACTTGTTTTACAAAATACAAACTTAAACTTGAAAAGTAAAACTTCTCTTTGAATAGCCTTTGATTCTTCTCTTCAATTCAGTGGCTTCTTCTTCTTCTTTGATTTCCTTAAACTCTGTGAGTTCTTGCTTGTAGACTTGCTCTTGAATTCTCTAAGATCAGTAATTGCTTCAGTAGTCTTCAGTAGTCTTCAGTAGTAGGAGATCATACAACATTTATAGAACTTAGTATGACAGTTAGCAGTTTGTGAACTAACTCTCAACTAACTCTAAAACTGTTTTTGTAACTTCTTCTTGTAACCGACTTTGTAACTTCTTTCCAAGTCAGCATATCTTCAAATAAATCTCCAGTTACCATTTAAATAAGCTTTCCAAACTTATTCTTCAATTTCACCAAATCAGCACAGTAACTTACTGTTCTGATTTTTACTCTTCGGATTTTACTCTGCTGAGCCAGTCAGCACAGTAACTTCAAAACTGTTCAAAACTTCTCCAGATTTCTTCTAAGCTCTTCTTCAACTCTTCTTTGAAGTCTTCTTATTCTGAAGTAGTCTTCTGAGTCTTCTTTAGTCTTCTGATCTTCTTATAGTCTAATACTAATCTACTGTTCTGAACTTTTACAATGCTGAATACAATAGAATACAACTTTACATATATAAAACCTATCTATACATCAACTGAACTATATACAGATGAGTATTTCTAAGTCCTACACTATAAGCTGTCTATACAATACAAAACATCAGCTTAGTTCCTAACAGTTCATATATCAGATCAGTAACCAATAAGATCAGTAACTCATAAGATCAGTAACTCATATAAGTTCAATAACTTCCATATAAGATCAGTAAATATCTAAGATCAGTAAACACTTAAGATCAGTAACTTACACATCAGATCAGTAAGTACATCAGATCAGTAACTCAAATTTCAAATATATCATATAATATCACTAAAATATTCTCAGTTTCCATACTCAGATCAGTAATCTTATTTCACATGACTCAGTTAAGATCAGTAATCTCAATTTAAGATGACTTAGTTAAGATGACTTAGAACCACATATATTACTAACTTTAAGTTGCTTTTGGCCATCAAAACATACAATCATCAATTAGAACATTGTTTACAGGATTCATATCCCAACATTTATTATGACATTTAATCTGTATAAAACATATTAACATTTTAATGATGGCATGTGTTTGGTATAACCTCAATTGTGAGTTTTGAAATGTAGGAAAAAAAGTATTACGGTGCCTGATATTATCATCAGATTCAGGTATTGTTTTAAGTAGATATCATTTAATTAAATAAGATTATTATATATTGTTACAAATGAGATTGTGTATATTTATAGATTTTGAGAGTGACGCTGATGCAGTTAAGGAGAGAGTTGTGTTGGCAACGTCTGAATCAGAAGGTATACTTCATTTAAGTTAATAAGTACATTTGTACCGAGTTTGTTGGTCTACTGTATTATGTTATTCACTGAGAAATTCACTGAGAATTAATGATGCAGGTTTTCACAGCGAGGAGGACAGTCCAAGCAAGAGGAGGGTAAAGAAACCCAAAAAACGTAAAATAGGTTAGTAGTTTTGATGTTCTATATATTTTAATGTTTAATTAGATCGAAACACATCTTTATTGACCTTTTGCACTGCTCCCTATCGAATTTTATTAAGTACATTGCAAGAGAATTATTTCAATCCTTAAACCAAGCCTAAATTCTTCCTCAGATTGCACACACTACTCCTACCACTTTTCTTAACCATGTAGCAGCCTCATATCTTGTTATTGCTGCACATAGGAAAATAAATTAGAAATACATGATACTGATCTTTAGATACATGAGGAAAATGTTCCATTAATATTTCTCTTAGTCGGATCACACATGAGTAGAAGCATGAAACAAACAATAACAAAAAAAAAAATCAAAAGAAGAAAAGGTCAAAAACTTTTGTAATTCTCAAAATTCAGTTATCAATCAACAAGAACCTCACATTGCTTTTTTAAAATATGTATGATATATGTGTTAAGTTTGTTTTCATAATCGTTAAATTTCTTTGCCTTCTTAACAGTTGCTGTAAATGGGAAAAAACGGCAAAACCATTATAGATCGAATATGCGTACGTGCTTCAGAGATTTAAAGGTACTGAAATTCTCAGAAAGGCATTATCAGGAGCTAAAGAAAACTCCGTTTTGGTTTCTATTGAATTCAATTCTGAATCATGGGAATGAAGATATGATCACAAATTGCACAAAGTTTGAGGACGATATGAAAGATATTGTACAGAAGTTTGACGGACATTCTGGTTGCTTTATAATTGGTTCTAAAGAAATGAATCTTACGAGACAAGATGCAGAGCTAATATTTGGCATAACTTCTGGTGCCGAGCCGATATCCTTCAGAACAGATGAATATGTGCACCCAGAATGGGTGAGGAGGTGCTTCAGGGAGGATTTGGTTAACAAGCCACCGAACATTTCACTTTACAGGCCAATGATATTGGACAAAATTAAAGAGATTTGTGATTTAACCGATATGCAATCCATGCAAGATGTTGCAAGACTTCTATGTTGTTACGTTATGTGTGCTATACTATGTCCTGTCAAGAGTGGTGTTGTACCGTGGTATTTGACAGTGTATCTGGAGGATTTTTTCGAAATCTGCAAATATGATTGGAGTACGTATGTAGTGGAATATCTGAAATAACATATAAAGAAGAGTAAGGATACGAAGGCAGGGGGATGCGCTATGATTTTACCTGTAAGTGCTATTTATTATACCATAAATTTATAATTTAAAGTTATTATACTCCATATGCATATAATATATATTTATAGAGAATACTATGTATGCAGTTTTGGCTTTGCGAACATACATCTTTGGTCGAACCAATAGATACTAAGGCCTTCCCAAGGTTTCTGAAATGGGATCTTCATGATTTGAATAATGTTCTAGAACGAGAAAAGTTGCATAGACATACCAAGGTAATATAGTGAAATATTATATCAACTAGAATTTTTTTATATGTAAACTTTCATTAATGTATGAATCGCGATATATGTTTCAGGTGTCTACTGATTCTTTGAAAGTTGAGCCTTGGGAGGAAGAACAGTTTCAGGCTATCTATCAGTTTAGAGTTGATGAGAGATCAAATTGTATGTCCGTTGTTGACAGTAATGCTGTTAATTTGAAAAATGCATCTGGGTAGTCTAGCACATCTGTTGTAGTTGATCCAGTTTTCAACTCTGTTGATAGAGAGAGGGTCTTATTTGAGCAATCGTCATCTCGAGTTTTTGAGGTTGGTTCATCATCTAGGATGAATGGTGTTAGCATCGATATTGGTCCTTCGTTCGATCTTGGATTTGCAAATAATTCAAATATTGTTGGCAAGGGAATTGATATTGAAAACTCTGTAATTAGAGTATGTAGTGATGTAAACATGACTTTTCAAGATGGACGGGAGAATGTTGATGATTTTGGTGATGGTGGAAATAATACGGAGATAAATGGTGAGTCGACTAACACGAAATCTGCAAGTGATAATGTATTAGGCAGCGGACCGAAAGTTGAAGATTTGGTTCTTGAGATAAACCGACTTAAACAAGAATTTGAGAGGGATAGGGCTTTTTTTTAGATTGAAAGGAAGGCACATGATGAGAGAATACATGAACTTGAGCTTGTAATTGAGGTTCTGAAGAGAGAGGCAAGTTTGAGGAATATTCCATCTCCAACACGATTGTTTGAAGATGAAACTGTGTTAGCAGAGTTTGATAAAATAGCAAAGGAACAGTTAGAAAAGTCTTCAGATGGTAAGCGACGTGCAGAAGAAAGTTTTTCAACTGGGGAAATAGGTCATAAATTTGAGAGTCCAATTGTTCAAGTTGGAAAGAAGAGTAAAATTTTTCAAGAACCTAGTTCTCTTGCATTACGTGTGAAGGAAAGAACTTGGGCAGATGATAGGAAGGCTGTGGATGTATCACCTCAGGTCTTAACACAGGAATTAATGTTAGTTCATGAAGTTAGTGATGAGGATCGGGAAGAAAATATGAATGGAAGAGGTAATAACAAACAAAAAAAATTGCTGAAGTGCCCCTTTGACAACAGGCTTCAGACTGTGAAGAATACTCCAAATGCATTGAAGGATCAGTAATTTAGTGAACTTAATGAACATGGAGAAAGGTAATTTCAAATGTGGTTTCACAAATTTGGTTATTATGGAATCTGTATGCAACATTCTTAATTATTTGATTTTTTTTTTTTTTTGCAAAACACGCAGTCATCCAGTGTACATGGGATCTGGTCCGCTGAGTGATGTGACAGTTCGAATGTTAATCAACTTATTGAACAACAAAACAGTTGATAATCAGGTAAATAATTGTTTATGTTTTATTTATTTATTTTGAAAGGTAGTGAATAAAGTAATTAATGTGCAATTGCTTCACTAAGAATGTCTTGCAATACTATAGGTAATTGATGCATGGACGTATATGACACGATCTACGGTGATTACACAATATAATGCTGCCACACGTGTTGCTGTCTTCACTTCTTCATGTTGGGTAATACCCTGCTGCACAATTGGAAATTTTATTATACGATTGAATATAGTTATACAATGTTATAAATTCAGTTTGGTTTTTTAGGCAATGATTGTGAAGCGTGAAATATCTAAGCAGAAAGACTTTGCACTTCTGATTGAAAAAGGTCTGAATGAGAGTGTTGATAAAGATGTACTGCTATTTCCTATAATTATTAGCGACATTGGGCGGAGAACAAGATCAAATATTACAGGACATTGGACACTGTTGAGGCTGGATATTCCGAGAAAAGAATGGACATTTTATAACTCACTTCGTCCGAGGACAAATTCCATTGTTGATCATCACCTGACCGAATCTATGCAAGTGGTATATTATTTAACTATATTTCTTAATAAGTACAATTTTTAGTTAAATTACTTTAAAATACTGCATAATAATTTCTACCATTATTTCTTATTTTCTTATCAACTAATAACTTACAGGTTAAGTATGTGGAGGCAAAGTTAAAAATGGTGTTGAAAAAGTATGACCCCAGCCACCCATTCTTAAAGAGACCTAGCTCAAAACTTACTCAATCCAATATAATGCAACAGTCACATGGTACAATGGATTGTGGTATAGTCGTTTGCAAGTTAACAAAGTGTTTTTTAAAAGGGGAAGATCCTCCAAGTGGTGCTTTTGATGCGGTCGAAGCAAGTAATATGCGTGTCCAGATAGCTGGATTATTCGTGAATCCGTTTCTTTACAAATAGAGTTTGAATATGGAGTTATTGAATGCTTATGGTGATGTTTAATTAGCATTGTTTGAATATTAATGGTTTTCGTACGAAACTTCTTATGACCTGGGTATTTATTGGTTTTTTGTAATGTGGACTGTCCAATTCATATATCATGAATGTAGGACATATCACTTCTGAATGTTTTTTGGATAAATATTTTTTTGTATCTTGCCTTGTCATTTATATAGTTGAAGATGATTTTGCGATCCATTTGAGTAACATTTGCAGATTATGATGCATATAGATATAAAATATGCATAATTCTGGTATGGCGCATGCACCCAATAGTTGCATATGACATATATATGCATCAATGTAGTTAAAGTTGAGAATGAACATTTGATAGCTAAATTTAAGGGGATGGAAAAGCATTTAGAGGTGAAGACTGCTGCAATAAAATTAGGTTTAAATGTGTTGAATTTGGTGAAGTATATATTGTTGTTGGTGTTTTGCAAATATATGGTTGAATAAACCATATAACAGAGAGAGCATTGGTCAAACGATGTTAGGTTAATGGAATTCTACATTAAAATATTGATAATTATGCTATCAAATGTTTCGATTCATGTTACTATTAAGCGATAATTTCATAATTAAAGTGGAAAAATTACATTCATTACTACTAAATTGCATAATGGATAATTACACAAAACACTGGAAACAATACATTCATTACTACTAAACTATGTAAAGATAATATTTCAAAAGATAAGTAAGAAAAAACAAATCATAATGCTAATTGCGGAATGGAGATACAAGGCTTGGGATATACTTATATTTAAATTTATCTTCTGGCTCAGTAGTAAACTCGGGCAAGCCCTGAAATACATTTTTCTCCGTATCATACTTGCAGAATCGCCCGAACGGGTTTTCTCTAAACATTATGGATGTCCTTGATGAATTAGTGAAGCAGATTGGGACTAGATCATAGTGAACGGGCAGGGGATGTTCTTTCAAAATGAGAACTTTTGACCAAGTTCTAGAGCCTGATGAATAAGTAAGGATATTCATCTCAAAAAAGAATGTACTAAAACCATACTCATCCTCATTAAATGAACTAGCATAAAAACCAAGACTGTTTTCATCAAACGCCTCCATTGATATAAACCATGTAGATATTATAAATGTTGGAGCATCTATTACACCATAGCTTAGATCAGTGCAATCAAAAGTAACAAATGCATGTCGACCTTTACCCAAATAAACTTTCCAATGAAAAAGGCCTCCAACGAAACATGCATTATCAACAGGAGGTCGTTGAATGGGGAAGGGAGGAAGACAAATCCATGAGTTTGAGTTCCTTGAGAAGAGTTTAATTTCTGAATGAAAACCTTCGGGTTCAAAGAAACGTGCAATGCGCATAATCACATAATCATCATTTACGGCATCATACCCAAATCCAAAGTACAACCACGCCTCTCCATACTGAGGGGGGATTATTGGGTAATCATTTGGAATTAAGAGAGACTGATTTGTGGAGGGGTTTTTTATGAAAAAAAGATCGTGAATATCAGCTGTTAAGAGTAGACCATTATAACTACCAAGAATCTCATATTCCTCATATTGCTCTGGAAAAGACCTTCTTAAGGGGAGGTTGTTTCCGGCCACAGTCATATAACAAATCGGAGGGTTAGCAACAAATACCTTGTTGATGATAGAGATTTGATGAAGCTCTTTCATTTTGTCGAGTTGGACATCAACGAAAGACCGTGAGGATATCAAGCTTCTCCATTGCGTAGACACACACTTGAAACGACACAATGTTTTTGGTAGAAGCGTAACCAAGATTTCATCCCTAATCTCATCTGGAATGATGTTATCAAGACGAAAACGACTCATTTTCAGGGTGTGGAAACAGGCTGTGGAAAAACTAGGGTATCAGTCAGACGAAGATCAAAGATTAAAAATCGAGTTTTATTAGATTTTAAGTTATACGAAGAGCTCTGACATTTGTAGTTGGAGACGTTGGCATTTCTTTTTCAAGTGGATTGTTTTTTGCATGTTAAAGTAGGAAAAACAGTTGGTCTTCCCCACGACCTCTCGTGTGGCGCCAGATACTGGAGTAAATTAGTGTATTAATGGAATAATATGCTTAATTAATGGAGTAGTGCCTATTTTTGTGGAATTGAAAACATAAAATAAGATGGATAAATAATATAATTAAATCCAATTATATTACTATATTAAATGGAATCTGATGTGTAATGAGTACGAAATAGTTAAATTTAAGATCTTTATTAATGTATTGCTTCATTAAGTTAGAGAAAATTAAAATTATAAACTAATCAGTCTATATACAAAACGTTATTAAACATGCAGTACATATATTGTGAAATTTAGTTACATATAATTATAATATTTGCAACAGTTTTTATAATATCTGTAACAATTTTTATAATATATGCAATTATAGTCGGTATAACTAATTAGTTTATAAAAACGCGTTGTTATATATAGTTTTGTATGCCATTATTTTGCGATTTAGATACATATAGATAAAATATATGCAATAGTTTTGAGATACATATAGTTATAATATATGCAATTATAGTCTGTATAACTAATTAGTTTATAAAAACGTGTCGTTTCATATATAGTTTCGTATGCGATTATTTTGCGATTTAGATACATATAGATATAATATATGCAATAGTTTTGAGATACATATAGATATAATATATGCAATTGTAGTTTGTATAACTAATTAGTTTATAAAAACGCGTTGTTATATATAGTTTCGTATGCGATTATTTTGCGATTTAGATACATATAGATACAATATATGCAATAGTTTTGAGATTTAAATGCATATATCTCTTTAAAGAATAGTGTTGTAAATCTCTTAAATATTAGCTTTGTATGTTTTTAATGAAGCTTAACTTCGAAAGAGATATATTTCACCATTAACTATTATAAAAAGAGATATATACTAGGAAAAATAATATTAAATAATTATATAATTAAAAATATAATATACCAACTAAGATATGAATTGAATATGAATAACAAGTCATTCTTAATTCATAACCAACTTAGAATTGATCCAATTCCAGCAAAAATAGAGTGAGCAAAGCACAACTCCTAAGCTCAATTAGCAAGGGTCTTACATGTAATCGAAGATAATGAAACAATTAACAGAAAACATGAAAGCATAATAAAAAAATAAAATAAATCAATATAACCCAATATTACAAAAAAGATAAAAACATCAATTAAGAATCTGGTTTAAAAAACATCAGAAAGAAAATCCATAAAATTGTTTAGACATCAACATTTGTCCGATCAGTTCCAAAAACTGCAGCGCAAGTTAAGGAATCGTGACGACCTTTTTTGCCACATCGTTTGCATGTAGTAGGCTTCACCTTGCGAAATTCACCGTACGATGTAATCCTCTTCTGTTTCGGTCTGCCAGGGCGTTTATTGAGGATTGGCGGGAGAATCTTGTCACAATCTGTGTTGGACTTGCATTCAAATCTTTCAGTCTCTGGCACAGGGATTAGATCAGCCTTATAACATTATTTATAGTTTGCTTTCAGAAAACAATCCTCAATCACGTTAGAAATGGAACTGCAATGTTTCTTGATAACAGCAACCGCGTGTGCACAAGGGAACCCTTTGATTTGCCATTGAAAACATGTGCATATATTGTATTCCAGATCCACGGTAACAGAAGTATTTGAAGCTACCTCGAATTGACCATTTGGATAGATTGAAACCACCCACGATGCACTAATATTTGACAGTTCATTCCAAAGATCTTCCTTAGTAGGTACAAGCAAACCTGTCCATTTATCACTGCACTCACGCCTCTCTACAAACAACATAGAAATTTGTTTCCTAATTGCATCAATCATGTATGTGATTGGTAGACCTCTCGCTTCACGAATCCAGGAGTTGAATGATTCAGCTGCATTTGATGTCATTTCTCCATAACGTTTTATGTGAGGAGAATGAGAAACGGCCCAGTGTTGATACGACAGGTCTTTTAGCCACACCTCTGCAATATGACCTCCTGCTTTCTTGAATTTCTCAAGGTTCTCATTGAAAATCCTAATAGTTGGTGCATATGCACACTGTTTAAACAAATCCGCCATATTCTCACGATGCTGAGTATTCCAGCCTTCCCCATATCTGCCATTTAGGTTCGCAAGCAAGTGGTATAAGCAATAAAAATGGGGAGGATGTTCCCATACGTCGTAAAAAGATAACATGAGACCAGTATTTCTGTCTAAAATGTATATAATCTGCTTGGCATGATGGATGTTATCTCGAAGCTTAGTGAGGAACCATGTCCAATTGTTCCTATTTTCAACAGAAACCACAGCAAATGCAACCGGAAATAGACCTAATTCAGAAAAAAATAGCTTATGCCGACTGATTAGCATATATAACATACATAACTCGATAATGGAGGGGAAAAAATGGACTAAGACACATATTTTTAACTGATGATTCTATGACAATAAAATAGTACAGTAGAAATTAGAGGAACTACTGACAAGTTCCTAGCTATAAATAATCAGTGAAATCATAACTAATTGATAACATTGGAATAAAATAACTTTAACTAATTGATAAAATTTGAATAAAAGAACTTACACTATTGCATTGTTAAATAAAACACAGCAGCTAATAAAAAGATAAATAATGCAATGAAGCAGAAATAAATAAAACAGTAATGTGCATCAAAAAAACTAAATCAAATAAACCAAATGGGATGATTACGTGGAAACAATTGAATTATTAAATAAGATGCTTACCATTATTTCCGTCTTTAGCTGTTGCCGCAAGCAAGACTCCCTTCGACCTGCCTTTCATGAACGTCCCGTCTATAAACAACATATGTCTACAAGTTTTAAAACCTTCCTTACAAGCGTAGAATGAGATGAATATTCTTTCAAAGCGGTTTGTGTTGTTGTTTTTCTCTAAATCAACAATGCTACCGGGGTTAGTACGTTCCAACGCTTCACTGTACCATCTTAATTGGTCGTATGATTCATCGTAGCTTCCAAAAATGTCGTCCCTTGCAGCTTCTATTCCACGCCATGCTTTATAATAAGGAATATCTATACCATAATCTTGTTTCATATCGATCATTACCTCCTTTCCACTAACTGTAGGATTACCCTTAACAGATTCAAACATTAATTCTTTGACAATCCTTGTCCCAAATCTTTTTCTATTTCCTAGTAATAGTTTTCCTACACAACTGTGGTCTAGATTAGCTTTAGCAACTATAAATCCGTCTTTCATAGGTGTTTGTTTGGCCTTTATAAAACATTCACATCCAGCAGACTCTTTCTCACTACAACGCGCATATACGTACCTCGGGGAGTTCTTGATGTATTTAAACTGAAAATTTAGCTTGGTAGAATACTTTATCAACTCTATCCTAAACTCTGGTGCACCACCAGCAAACACAACTCCGACCCCCATTATATGCCTCCAATGATCGGATAAGTAAGTTTTTTGTTTCTCAACGGGACAAATATCAAAATTTGGTATTCTGCCCTCACCAACAAATTCATTTGAAACGGAGTTTTGGGATTTGTTGGTAATCTCATTCAAAACAGTACCTTTATGTAAAATTGCTAAACTAGAATTATTGTCCAAATCATCAGAAGGACTACTAACATGAACATTAACATATTGTCTGGCATTATCATCACAGGCATACTGAACCCGATCAAACTCAAAGGATGCGTTAACAATCTTTTCGGATGTTACATTGCAAATCGTTATGCGTTATCAAACCCAAGTAAATCGTTATCAGATGCTAAGCAACATTTCTGTATGCCACCAACCGAGTAAAAAATGTGTATATTACCTAAAGATAAAATTCTCGGCCAAGTAGACTTTATTTCAGAAACGATGTCCTGGTACGTTGATCTCTCATTTACGCGCACCAATTTCGTCGTCCCATCGCATTCGAGCTTGAGAATTATATTATACTCCATTGTTGTATGCAAAACCTACAACCCTAATTGTAAAGATGGATCGAAGTATGCAATCGGGGAATCTGGATTGAATCTGCAGAAATGAATTGAAGAATACGAACTAAGAAATGGAAATTGAGAACGTGGTATGATGAATTGAAATAATAGGGAATCTGGATAGTGATATTGCAGATTCGGAAAAAAAAAATTGAATGAGTCAAACACGAATTATTAGGCTGAAATTGGGAAAGGAAAGTGAACAAGTGTGAATGGATAGTTGAGGAAATTCTGGGAATTTGAATAAAAATATTAAAATTTGCCTTATTCACGCATATTCAATATGAGGGTTTATATGGTTTTTTACACTATAATTGGACCTTAATTGTAATATTTACAATTTTTGTTTCTAATTGTTGTATGGTCTTAGAAAGTGACTCTAATTGTAGATAATCTCATTCAAATTTATATAGGATCATGTTCATACATATCTTTTTTTTTTTTTTTGTAGGAATGTTCATACATATCACAAAACTCTAGTTTCAAACGGATCCTTCACAAGTGGATGATGTAATTGATCCACTCAATTTAGTCGATCCTCGGATTGAATAACGTAACATACAAAAAAGGTAAAGTCTAGTATGCACTCGAGTGCATGCTGTGCACCCCAGTCCATGTGCACTTTTCAGTTTTGCTGACTTACATTTTTTGGTAAATGGTGTTGCACTTTTCAATTATTACTAAAAATATTATTATATAGTTTAATAACTGAAAAGTGCAACATGGACTAGGGTGCACAACATGCACTCGAGTCCATAGCAGACCAACCCTAAAAAAAAATATTTTCATAATGATTCAACAAATTTGATGGACAAAGAGTGTATAAGAAATAGAAAAATATATATATATATATTCGCTTCGTCTAATTTTATTATTCTTACTTTTTTTTTTGCCTAATTTTATTATTCTTACTTTTTTTTGCCTAATTTTATTATGTTAATTTTATTTTTTAAAATAATATTATTCACATTACATTATCTCTACATTTCAATCATCACTTGTATATTCAAATTATTACTTCACTTTATATTCCCTGGGTCAATAAACTTCCTATTTTACTACTACCTCCGTCCCACTATAAGTTTCCCACTTTCCTTTTATGTATGTCCCACTATAAGTTTCTCATTTCATTTTTGGCATATTATTTTCTCTCCCTCAATCACATCACTTCTACTTTATCTATTATTTTATCATACTTCATCTAATACTCATCTATTATTTTCTCTCTCACCATCACATCACTTATACTTTATCTATTATTTTATTATATTTCTTAATCAAAACACCCAAAAGAAAAAAATGGGAAGTTTATAGCGGGACGGAGGGAGTATTTTGGTATGTCTATTAATAAGCTTCTCACACCCTTTTTATAAATACGAAGTATACTTTAATTTTTTATTCTTGCACTCTACTTTATACTCTCACGTTCTCCTGAAAAAAACTACTTAACTTTTTTTTTTTCATCCGTCCTAATGAAAACTATTATTCTATTTTTAGCAAACTACTCTTTTCACATTTAATTATATTACCTCTAACTCAAAATTCTCAGATAGATTTTATTGAGACGGGAGGAAGTATTTTAGCTTTTCTCTCTATCTCTTTTTCAATCACATCACTATATTTATTATTTTCTTAATTTATGTGTTTAAAAATAATAAAAAACTTGTACACGGACTAAGAAAATACATAAACTAATTAGTATTTGTGTTGAAGAAATGAGTAATTAGGAGTAGTTTCAAATCCGAGTTAAATTTGAGATTGCGAAGCGTAAAAGCGAAGAAAAGAAATCGGGATACGGTGCACTACTCTCCACCTTAACCACGTCGGCACCGTCTCTTCTAACCGACTTCAAACCCCCCACCCCTCTTTCATCACAATTCATACTCTATCTATTTGGATTCAACAACTTTCTTTTCATTTCTACTCTATATTTCATTGATTGATTGATGATGCTCTTCACTGAATGCTGAGTTTATCAATCTAAGCTAACCGCCTCAATAACTAAACGGATATGGAAAAAGACGGCGATAATGGCGGCGTTTGCTCCACTGAAACCAGTAATGGAGGGGAGGATGTCTACAGTTGTAAACAATCTGATACTTCGTCCGCTGATCATCTCGTTGTTATGGTCCATGGGATTCTCGGAAGGTGCTTTTTGTTTGTTTAGATTACTTTTTCTGATTTAAATCATATCCCTTGTCTTACTTTTATTATCTCTTTCATCCAAGCCTAGTGTTTGAAAATTCACTCTATTGTTGAACTCTCTTTCCTCAGTCGGTTATCTAAGTTTTGAATGATTTATTAAGGCTATTTTGATTCTGATCTGATACCAGATGTTGAGTATTTTTTTCTCTTTTGTGCGTGAGTGTGGGTAAAGAGTTACTGCCTAATGGCGATCGCATACAAAATCGATGTAGAGCTCTGGAAAATGGTGCTTTTTTTCTTTTTTAAGATTTTCACGTTTATTTGCTATTCACAGTTTCACATTGTTTCTACTCGTCTGTTATTACAGCGCATCAGACTGGAAATATGGAGCTGAGCAATTTGTCAAGACGATTCCTGATAAAGTTTACGTTCACTGTAAGTTGCAATTGCATTATATGTATATTGTGTGTTACCTGTATGAAATTTTATAGTTACCTTCTGTGCTATGTTTTTTTTTTTCCGTGAGTGAGGAAATGAGAAAGATTCCTTCTAATTGCTGTGTTCTTTTCTTTACTACACCTTCAGTTTTCAAATGCTCTTAGGTTGCATCTGAATTAAAGTGGTTTTATTTGAGGGGAAGGAATCACTTAAAATTTATCATATTAGAGAGCTATACCTTTCAACTCCATCTGAAAATGAACCTATCAAACCAATTTGCAATTTGTCATAGCTCAAGTACATGAATCCAAACGCAACCCTACAATGGGCTAAAGGCTTATTTTTTTTAATTTCTCAGTAATATAAAGGAACATGCTGTCTAGTGTAGATATTGTTGTGAGATGGGGTTAATTTTTTCTATAATTTTGTTGCTGATACAACAATGGGAGTATTTATATATATCCCAGAAAACTCTCATATCTGGTATAACGTGTAAGAAAAATTTACTCTATTTTGCTTCCCTATGTTTCCAGGACTTTAATACTACACTAGCGTAGTTCTTTTGCCCACCTCTCAAAGAAAACCTTTTTGATCTGCAGGTAGTGAACGCAATGCATCAACGCTGACATTGGATGGCGTAGATGTAATGGGTAATCGCCTGGCTGAAGAGGTTGATTTCTATCTATGCACCTCATTGCCTTTTCGCACCCTTGATTTCTTGAACAATGTAATTTGAAACAGAATGCTTGTACCACAGTTTGATTCTGACCTGGAAATGCATTTCAGGTCCTTGAAGTAATCAAAAGGAAACCTTGTTTGAGAAAAATCTCATTTATTTCACATTCTGTTGGGGGGCTTGTGGCAAGATATGCTGTTGGAAAATTGTATAAACCTCAAAATGGAGGAAGTGGAGATGAAGTATCAACTAATGACGAGTCAAAGGGTACAATAGCTGACCTTGAACCAATTAACTTTATTACTGTTGCCACTCCTCATCTTGGTTCTAGGGGTAATAAGCAGGTACATGCCGCTCTTCTTAATTATTGACTCCTTTTATAGTTTTATGATAAACAAAATTTGCTGAATGGCTGATGTGAAATGCCGGTAGCCTAGATGATACTAACTAACATTTTTATGTATGTTTCTAGATAAAAGTGGGTATCAGTAGGGGGTGCTGTTTTGGTAAACTAAACCTTGGGGGTTCAAGGATGTTTAAAATCTTCGAAAATTTATCCAGCAAACTCAGAATTATTTTAGCAGCCATTTTATTTATTAAATCACTGTTAAATGAATCGATGATGCTATCTGGAGAATAACAAAACTTGGTGCTGAAAACACAGTACCACAATTTGCAATATAAGATATTAATGTGTTAGGGTTGGAAGAGATATGAATTGGTTAGACATTGCATAATGTACCTTTCATTTTAAGAGTTTGATTAGGGAATTAAATTCTGGTCTAATGTAGTCCCAAAACATAACTACCTGAAGGAGTGACTGGATCATATTCATTATTTATTGGATCTGTTCAATAGTGCAATGGAACTTAATTTTAAGTAGGAAAAAAAGAAGCCAATAAATAAAAAAAAAGAACTTATACAGCTGTCAACAAAATATTGACGTTGCCTTCTAGCGAAACTATAGTCACTCTACAAATTCATTCAGGTTTTCGAAACTAAAGGTACAGAAAAATAGAAGGTAGAATGCATGCTAAAATTTTATCAACTCCATCTTTCTGACGTATGTTGCACAGAGTACATGAAAAGTGGCTGTATGAATTTTGTTTGGGAAGAGAGGTGCAGTTGGGTGTTTTTTCACTTTATAAGATGATGGAAGCTATTTTAATAGATTTTATAAGCCATTGTTGCAATTTAAATATCTGTGTTATGTAATTTCTAATCATGTAATGTGCAGCTTTTGTTGGTTCTTAAAGTGGATCCTTATCTGAGTGATCACAAATTCAAATCTAGTTTGGATCACTGAGATACAATTGTAAAATTTAGGATCCATTCGATCTATTCATGCCCTGTTCTCAAACTATGCCATACAAAAAGAAGGAAGATCAAGAATATGATTGTTTTTACTTAAAAAGTCTCCCTGGGGGGTGGGGGTGGTTGATAGGGCGGTTTAGGGAATGGGGATTGAGGAGGAAATGACAGGGGCTGCTTGGTTTGAAGAATGATTCCTGTATAGTAGCTTTAATTTCCCAATCTCTCCTAAATGGGAAGTATGAAACCTATCATCCAATGCCATCATTTGAATACCAAGCATCCCTCATAAATCGTGTTAGATTTTTTTTCTTAAAACTGATCCATGAGAAGCTGAGAAGCAAAATCTTTACTACATGGAGGATAACTTTAACTCTTGGTGTTTAAAGTATTTCATTTGTATTGATTGTGGATTTTATTTAGTCATTGAAATTTTCAACAACATTTCATTTTTGCCCATCTTTAAGGTGCCATTTCTGTTTGGAGTGCCTGCTTTTGAGAGCCTTGCTGGTCGTGTAATTCATTTGATATTTAGGAGGACAGGCAGGCATCTCTTCCTGACAGATGATGATGAAGGAAAGCCACCATTGCTAAAACGCATGGTGGAAGATAATGAAGAATGTTGCTTTCTGTAGGTTCTCTTTATCTCTGATTTCAATTGGATTGCATATCCCTGGCTAGAGCTAGGCAGATAGATCAGTAGTTATGCTAGAGTCTAAATGTATCGTAACTTTCCTATGCAGGTCTGCTTTACGGTCCTTTGAACGCAGGGTGGCATACTCAAATGTTGGCTATGATCGTATCCATGATATATAACCTTGTTACATTCATATAGAGTTAATTGCATGAAATCCCCTCGCGGTTTGGAAATCTTGAGTGAATTCTAATCGTGGTTTAGAAATTGCACGGAATCCTCCCTTGGTTATCTATTTCCTCGATTTTCCTCAAATACTGAAGTCTTGAGACTACTATGAAGGCCATAAACTGTTAACTCGTTTCTGAAAAAAGGGGGAGTTAGCTTTATTTATAAACCACGTGGGATTTCGTGCAATTTTCCAACCACGAGGAGGGGATTTTGCGCAGCATTTCTGAACCACGAGGGAGTTTCATGCAATAAACCCCATTCATATATATACCCTAATTAGCCTGTTATGAGGTGTCCTTGTTTTCTTAACAAAGTAATTGTTAGATATTGTGGGCTGGAGAACATCGTCAATTAGACGGAACAGTGAACTACCTAAGGTCTTATTTTCACCTTGACTGTGATTTCTCTCATCATTTTTGCTGTATTTATCTGACTTTTGATCTTTGACAGTGGGAGGATATGGTTGATGAAAAATATCCCCATGTTGTGTATGAAGAGCGCTGCAAGGCATATGACAAGGAGTGCCTTGAGCCAACCACAGAAAACGATGGTTTAGACGAGATAGAAGGTTTGTGACTTCCTCTTCTTTCTGCAGAGCTGTTTCCACTTTTATGTTGATGTTTGCAAGTAAAATGTTACCTAAATGAAGTATCCTCTAGCAATATATTCATACAGTACATTATAGGCAAAAGGTTTATTTAAGTTTACCCGTTTTTGCTTTCAGGACACTCCACTTTCCTGAATTGAATTTCGTCTTGTTAATTTTCAAAACTCAACATTTAGTCCTTTTATCTGCTACAGTCGCTTTTGAGCTTACATGGCATTTTTTTTTCAATGTTTTATTATTCTTTTTTAATTTCTTCCTGTTAACTTTCAAAATCGGCTGCTAACCCACTGTAGTTTGTCAAAGGACTAAAAAGTTGGATTTTGAAAGTTAGACGAAATCCAATTCAGGAAAGCCGAGTGTCCCGAAAGCAAAAATGGACAAATTACATGACTAAAAAAAAACCGTTTCCCTACTTTATATTTTGGCATGTGCATCTTGAGTTAGACTAAAGCATGTGCGAGAGCTATTAGAAGAGAGTAGAAATACTACAAGGAGTATTCATTTAAAAGTAGGATATTCAAAGAAAATCTTCTTAAACCATAGCTTGCCAAGTTTCAGCGGCCTATTTATTAAAATCTGGAATGACTTAACCAAGTTTTATCAGCAAACTTTTTTAATTAAAGTGGAACATCTATAGATCATGACCTAAGTCTCTGACGAATGAAATGTCAAAATCAGCAAAGTATAAGGTTGATAATCCTAAGGCATCATAGTCTTCATGGAGGCTGACTTCACTTTCATCACTGTATTAGAGAGAGAATTTTACTTGGTTAGAGGATGTGTGGTTGGTAAATGATTTTTTTTTTTTTTTTGAGTTATGGAACCAACTTTGAGTTTAGCTCCAATTTCATATTTTAAATCCAATCTTTTGGTCTTCGTCTTCTATCACTGCTAAGTTTTTATTACAACAATGCTGCATGACTTCTAGTGCTTGCTAGACATGATGAGTTTTTCCTAAATTCGTTGTGTTTGGAGTGTTTGAAATTTTGTCCTTTTTTTCCCTCTGTTATTTATGTTTGCCTTCTCTCTCTGTTTCAACTCAATATTTCTCCATGTTGCAATTAATTCTTGTTGTGAACAGAGGAACTAGTGAATGGCCTCTGTCGTGTGCCATGGGAGAAAGTGGACGTAAGCTTCCATAATAGCAGGGCCAAATCTGCTGCCCATAGCATTATACAGGTCACTCTCTCAGTCTTTCTTCTTCATTTATTTCCCGCACAGTGTGGCAGATTCATAATTATTCAATGTGAATAGTAATGAAAATGAGTATAATATAATAATTGTGGCGGTTAATTTTTTTTGGTCGGTATAATTGTGGTGGTTAATGAAAATAAAAGATGACGATCAATTCACTTTCATCGTACTTCGTACGAGGTAGTAAGACTCAAATTAAGATAATCCATTTTGATTAGCTACCTCCTCGCCTATAAACATTTTCTCCTCGGTCATTCCACTATTTCTCAACCAACAATCATTTTAGAGTCTATTGTTATGATAAGGGTGCGCTTGGTTAAAAATTCTTCAAGAGAATGAGAAAAGTGTAATTATTGTGGTTAATGAGAATAAAAGATGATCAATTCACTACATTCCCTCCTAAATAAGTTACTCATTTTGATTAACTAACTCCCCTTTTATAATCATTTCTCCTCAATCATTCCACTATTTCTCAGCCAACAATAAGTTGTTATCCCCACTTCTTCCAAGATCATATCAATACAATAACATAACCACCATAACCATTGTAATTCACTTCATTACCATTCCTTTACAATGTAATTATCTTTCTTATTGCAATTCTCTATTCGATGATTCCCATTTCCATCCTCATTGAAGAATTTGAACTTAATGCCCCCTTACTTGTCTACAAATGCTGTTTTATGGGTTTTCATCACTTTAGCTGTGTGACATATCATCCTTGTTTGCTTCACTTCACTTATCTTTGGCACAACTAATTGGCTTATGCACTATCCAAAAACACAATCACACTACTGCATGCGTTTGTGCAAATGACAAGAAGTGTTGATTTTTTTTCTGGGTTGATAATTGTCCAGGTCAAAGACCGTAAGGCGCATTCAGATGGTGCAGATGTTATACAACATATGGTTGATCATTTTATCTTATAGGAGAAGAGACCCCAAACAGGCCTGAATTATGCCTATAATATACACGGGATGGGGGTCTCTGTCTTCAACTGCTGGTTGTAGGTAGCCTATTTCACTTATTATTTATTGTTATGAGAAGTTACTGAGATAATTTACACAGACATCTCATTGGCAATGTATGTTGACGATAAGTTGGAAAATTTATTGGATTAGTAATCCAATTATTGTTTTCTTGTTACTACCTTCAAATTATACAATACAGTATGATGTAAATATCACATGCAAGCTTGGAGAAGGGTGGGTTGTTAGTGTTGATGATAATTTAGAAGATTTAATCGGATAGGTTCCATTTGTATACTTGCTGTAATTTGGCATATACCACTTGGGGTGTTAAACTCGAAACTCTATGAAACTTGAAATTGAGCTCGATCTGTTATCTTAAATAACATTAATTAATTTTTATTTTATTTATATTTAATTAGCATATTAGGGGTAAAATTATGATTAGGCTCGCGAGCTTAAGAACTCTACTATTGTCGAGCTCGACTCAATTAAATTCTGGTGAATTTCAAGTTCTTTTCAAATTGAGCACGAGTAGCTCGTGAGTCTCAAACCTAAATATACCACCACAGTTTCATTAGACTTTTCTGAATTTTCTTTTATGATGATGCAAATAAAATAGACCAAGTCCATTGTATATCAGTTGTACAACATTTAAAAAAAAAATCAAAATAAGTAATTTTTATTTTAAAGAGACTTTGAAGTATTAATTTTTAATTTATAGTCTATCGGTGGGTGCTACTTGTGCGTGTACTGGTATGAATAATCATGTATTTTTAAGGGCATTTTGAAACATTATGTTTGAATATATCATTTGAATTGCAAAATGAGATTCTTTTAATATTGATTTTGAACATAAGTCCTTTAATACAGTAAATTAAATGTTAGAAAATGAGTAATAATTTGCTTTAAGAATGTCTTCCCTTAAAATAAAATCTCATCTCAAACGAACGTGTCTTAATTATTACTCCATTAATTTTTAACGAGCTAACTTAATAAGAATGTCATCCCTTAAATCAACACCACTTTGTTTTTATGAGCTAAGAATGCCCTCCCTTTAAAAATAAACACTAGTATTACTTATTTTTTTAATGACCTATTTTTTTATTTTTTTATTGAGAATTTTAATGAGCTAATTTTGAAAACTGCTAAAGCAAGTCTCGTGCACTTTTGGTACACAAATCTTATATTTCTATATTCGTTACATTTAATTTTAATTGTTTATATAAATTAACACTCTTTCAGTCCATTACTTTTATTCACGTAGATTTGGACACAATTTTTTTAAAGAAAATTAAAATAGAGTACTGCATATGTTTTTATTTTATCTAAATTATTCATTTCTTAAAAAAATCACTTTAAATACCATTTTCCACCATCCTTATTTAAATTGTCTATTTTCCATTTCAACTCGTCTCTTATTAGGTTGTTTCTTCCTAAAATGACACAAACATGATTTTATTATTTGAAAGTGTATGTGCAAGTGTGAACAGATGTGTTGTCTGTTGTGTTGACACTATCCAGACAACAGTGTGCAACAGAAATAAATAAACACTTTACAAATTGAAGTATTCAAAATTTACGTAAATTATAAATAAGTCTACATGGTTCACTATAATAAAATAGTGACACAAACAACTACAACCTCTTAGAGGTTTGGAAACTACAACTTTAAGAGTTTGAAAAATCTACTCGATCTATGAAACTATATCCCTCATAGATCTATACATATAATCTCGTAGATGAACATGATTGATATATAAATTAATAGGGTATAAAACAATATATCAATCTTCAAGAAGAAATAAGAGTATTCCTAACTAGAAGCGGACTTGCATTCAATAGACTAGTAATCTGTTTTAGCTTTTCTTTTCGATAGTTCTTGTGTTGAGGCAATCACTCTTTAAGATTAATAATTTATAAATTATAATAAAAAAATATTTTACCATACAATTAGAATAACTATGATCCCAATAATAAAATTAAATTACAAGAATTTAAAATTTGAATAATTTTAGGAGTTAAGATAATTTGAGGAGTTTAAAAAATAATTTGGATAGCTTGGATTCATGATAGAAAAATAAACTACAATCTCAATAATAAAATTAAATTACAAGATTTGAAGATTTGAATAATTTGAGGAGTTTAAAAAATAATTTGGATAACCTGGATCCATAGAAAAATAAACTACAATCTCAATAATAAAATTAAATTACTAGAATTGAAAATTTGAATAATTTTGGGAGTGTGAATAATTTAAGGAGTTTGAAAAAATAATTTGAATAACTTGTATCCGGACCATGATAGAAAATAATAGAGTAAAAGTTTGGAGAAAGGAAATTGAAATAAAATATAAAGAATATGAAATTGTGATCCAAAACCTATTAATAAATATTGGTCTCTATTTATAAACAAAAAAATTATGAATTTTGATATAATATACATATATATTTCATTAATAATATTATAAAATTAAAATTGTAAAATTTATCCAAAACAATTTAAAATAACTAATTGAATATTGACATATGACATAATTTGGTTGGAAGACTTGGAACAAGCCTTGAAGGTTTGGGAGGATCTGGTCACCGAAAGTGTTTTCATTTTGATAATTTTTTTTAGTTTTTTTAGGCAAATTCTGATGTTGTCATAAGTGTTGGGGTTAAATGGTACAACACAATTTTTTATTTTTTTTGAATTATGGCTAGAGAGAGGGGAGGGGGGATGAGGACGAGTGGGTGAGGGTGAGGACGAGTAGATCGTAGGTTTCGGCCATGCCAGGCCTTTTCCGAGCGCAATTCGGTGAGGCATAAACTTATCCTTTCCCGTAGCCACAAAGTAGGTAATACAATGGTACCGTGGATGGAAGCAATGAAACGGAAATGACTCTTCAACAAATCAGATGTGACGTTCTTTTTCTACAATTTTCCTGACCACTGAAAGAAAAGAGATCTGATTGACCATTTTAACAAGGTTGAACGGGTAAAAGACTGATTCATAGCAAATAAAAGAGATAAAAGAGGCTCGAGATTCGGCTTTGTCTGATTCAGTGGAGATACAAATACGAAGAGACTTGAACATGAACTAAATAATATTTGGATTGAGACGTACAAACTGAGCACTCACAAATCATTGTTCGACAGATCACGAGTCGAATATGGGCAAGGTGTAAAAGACACAAGAAACAACACCAAAAATAGCAACCGTCACATCATTGAGGACGAAAAGAACGGAGCCAGAAAGGACAAGGTCCCGTACATAGAAACAATCAGGATGACAGATAAAAATAAACTGCAGTGGGTGGGGTAGGACATCAGGAAGCAACATGCCGAAGATTCAAACCCTAATAAAACATAGCAAACTAGAGGCAGAAGCCTCTAGGTTTACGAGCATGAACTACACTTCATCGGAAGAAGACCGTAATTGGTTAGAAGGCCGTTTTCTGGGCAAGATAAAAAAACGGTTATTCTTGGCATGTGAATGGTGAAGAGCTGAAAAAAAACTACCGACATAGTTGGAGGGTTACAACCTTATAGGGTGATATGATTCCGATATCACTCACTGAAGGAAACAACCTTGACACAGATGCTAGGGATTTCAAGGTATGGGCGGAGCACTGACTGGAAGGGATATATCCATGGGATCCGAATATGTTGTCGGAGCGGCGGGTAGTATGGACCAACTGGTTTGGTGCGCCGCTTCAAGCATGGAACAACAAGTTTTTCAGAATGGTCACATCGAGGTTTGGCAGTGTGATCAAAATTGATGAAGACACAAGCAACAAATGCAATCTCCAATTTGCAAGGATTTTGGTTTATACATCCCAGCCGGAGATTTCTAGAAAACCAATCCAAATACGTATAGATGGCATGATTCACAACATTAGGATCAAAGATAAGGATGAGGATTTTGACGGAGACTCATGGTCTGTAGAGTCAAAGGGCATTATCGACGATGACTCGAGTGACTGGAACCTGGTAGACTAGACGAAAGCACTACCACTAGAGCACTAGAGAGAATTGGAAATGGAAAGGTCAGGATGGACGGGTGACGTCAACGGAAAATAGAGAATCCCTATGGCAGTAATTTCGCCGCCACGCGCCTCGGGAATCATGATCTCGGGGACAAGGGAAGATCTAGGGGAAGGTTCCAAGCATCTAAATTGCCAGGACACACTCCCGAGATCTAGGGCAGTAATATTTTCCAAATACAAAAATATTTTTCAAAGCACCAGATCTTCAAAATCAAGATGAATCAAACCAGTGTCGTTACCCGCTCCAATCGTGAGAAGTGGGGACGCGAGTGTACTATTTGCCCACGAAAAAAGCACAGTCCACTATTTTAACAACAAGACAAACCCCACACTTAGAGTCTATTGTTATGATAAATAGGGAAAATAAAAGAACAAAAGTCACCTAGCACCAAAATCCAAAACTTTCAATTCCAGCAGAGACATAAACAAACTCCACAAGGGACAGGCTCCACAAAAGGACATGAAAAAAACGCATAGTGCACCCAAAACAATAGAAAGTAAAGCAGAAACTAAAGCAACTAAAGCCAAAAGACATAAACTAAACAACCTAAACTAAGAAAGCAAAAAATAAACGTACTAAACTAGAGAACAGAAAAATAAACGGGATCAACGGATCGCTCACCCGATTGGCCACCGTAGCACCTCAGGGAGGGAAGACCTATTGATCCCACTAAAACCAAAACAATAAACTTCTATATACGAACAGATCTGAAAAAACGACGATAAATTTACAAAAAAAAATTGAACAAGAGAGAGTAGAGGAGCGCAATAGGCGGTGCGACGACTTTTTTTTTATCCAATCTCTTTAATCTTATCTATTAGGTGGTTTTTGGATAAGATGGAGAAGAGAGATGGGTTGAATATGTAGAAGGTGGGCGGCAGATTTAGTTAAGGAGAAAAGGGGGAGAGAATTTTTAGAGAGAGGATTTTGGAATTGTAAAAACATTTCTACTTAAACATTGCTCTATCATTTTTTTTGGAAAAAATCTGTTGTTCCAGTCCAACCCAAAAATTTAAAATATGGGTCAAAAGAAATTCGTCTCAGAAAAAAGATTCGTGAAACGGTCTTACACAAGTTTTTGTCTTAAATTATTAAGTTACGTCTATAGTCTCACTTGTAAATACACCCCCATTATATTTTATTAATTAACTTTAATGTAATTTATAAGATGGCTCTCAACAATTCAAATTGAATAGAAACTATGTTTTTTTTTTAGAAATGATAGAATTGGCTAGTCCAATAATCATCTGGGTAGTCGAATGTGTGTATTTATTAAGGCCACGGTGTACACACTTATTGAGGACACCCCCTCATCGTGGGATGAGTACACGCACCTTGAAAAATAAAAAATACCCTTCTCATCCTTAAAACCCTAATTCCTTTCTTTCCCTATTTTCAATTCTATCTGCACACCACTTGCTTTCTGCGGCGTCTCTTTCCCGTCTTCTTTCCGCCCGCCGCCAGCGCCACCCTTCCTCCCCACGTCGGCACGGCACATCGCCGCGGCTCCCCACAGATCGGAAAAAATCAGGTTAGAAAAAATAAGATCTCAAAGTATTTCTATTTTTTAAAAAAATCCAGGACTATAAAAATCAATCGAATTTTTTTGAATCAAGATCTATAAGCATTCCATAATTTTTTTCGAATTTTTTACCCTTTTCCAAATTTTTATCCCTACATTTCGAAACCTTGTGGAGTTTGTAGATTAATGTAAAAAATAAAAGGGATGTTAGAGATCTTGGAATGATAGTTTGTTCTTTTGCTTGATTGTTGGAGTTTGTAGTTTAATGTATGTTTGTATATTTTGAGATTTATGATTGTAGTATAGAGTTTGTATTTTTTATTTTTTATTTAAACTGTGTAATGTTGGTTGAACGAGAGAGACGATGGTTGTTACTATTTTGATTTTTTTTAATAGAAACCATGGATAAAGAAAAGATAGGGGAGTTGAAGATCCAACTGCAGCAATGGTTGAACGAAGCGCAAGAATTTGTTCATGAGGTACCTCCGGAGCAGCTATACGCCGCTACTGGTGTCGTGATATTCACCATTTTCCTTTTCTTTATTAGTAAGTTCGCCTTTTGTTTCAGTTTCTGTGAAAATTTTGAGTTCTACAGACTGTGTAATTACCACGTTGTGAACATTGTGCATTCGGATCTTTTGTTGTCTGTGTTCGCAAATGCTGAAATTTCTCAATTGCACGTATTATTTCTCGACACTGATGCGTTTTAGGGTTTTTAATCTTAACTTTGAAATCTTGGAATTTTGCATCTGTTTTTAGGGATTTTTAGTGTTCTTGTGTCAATGTTTCCCTAATGCTTAACTTGTACTTGACAACTGCAGTTTTAGTAATTTCTTGGGTGAACACTTATTCCTGTTTTGCTAGTTTATTTGCTAATACAGGTTATTGACATGCTTACCATGCAACTTGATATAACTCTTTATAAGTTTCCCTTCTTGACGTTTATGGTTATGCAAGTGTTCTATGTGTGTTGATGGGTGAGTCTTTATCTATGTATGTAATAAGCATGTACATATTTTTCTGGGTTTGTATGGTATGCGTTTGTTTTGTTTATGGTGTGTGCTTGATTTTGAGTATATGCACGAGTTATTTGGTCGGGGCGTAACAAATCTAATCAAGCTGAAAAAAATTGTTCAAGGTTGATTGGTTGTTAGAATTTGGATGTGTGCTTTAATTGACCCAAACATGAGTAAAGTTAGAATAGTTTGATCTTATTTTATCTTTTCTTTCTTATCAATCTTAAGGTCAACCTGAGCTTAGATTCTATCAAACTTAACAAGATATTGAAGCCTGTTTATATGTTTAGGAATCAAGCTGATACGAGTACTAGATAATTTAGCTTTATTTTTAGGAGGGATGGACATAATAGTACTGATGTTGTGATTACCTTAACGATCTGCAGTCTGCATTGATATTTTCCATTTTTCTGTACAACATATTACATTCATCAAGTGATTGCACAATTATAGGGCTTCAAATATATCTTTGGTGTACCTGTTCTTTTTTCGACTTTAAAGTCATGCTCTTTTACTTTGCAGTACGTCTTTTCAAGCGTAGAATATTGAACACCGTTTTACTAACTGGGCTTAGTGGAAGTGGGAAAACTGTCCTTTTTTACCAGGTAAGCATCAAACAGAATAGTGAAAGTAATTGCCAGAACCTTGTGGCTTTTATCTAGACTAACCACTATGTTGTTTTTTGTCGACTCTAGCTTCGAGACGGCTCATCCCACCAGGGTACTGTGACATCAATGGAACCAAATGAAGGGACTTTCATACTGCACTCTGAGATTAGTAAGGTAGTTTAACGTATTTCTTGGAAAGTCATAAAATCTTACAGTAGGACTATTTCTCTTCCAAGTCACGAGAACTCAGTGGGGCACTTTCTTATTTTTCTTATTTACTGAATAAAAGTGAAGTAAAATCCTTTTTGGTGACTTGCAGAAGGGCAAGATAAAGCCTGTTCACGTTGTTGATGTTCCTGGGCATTCACGACTTCGACCTAAACTGGATGAATTCTTGTCTCAAGCAGCCTGCTTAGTTTTCGTGGTGGATGCTGTGGAGTTCCTACCTAATGTTCGTGCTGCTTCTGAGTATGTTCATGTTGCATTATGATTTTAAGTGTAGCGTGAGGAATGACTCTTGAGAGTCAATTATTTAAATGATTAGTCATATTCTCATTTTTGGTTTTGTTTTTTACTTCTGAAGGTACCTATATGATATTTTGACCAAGGCAACAGTTGTGAAGAAAAAGATTTCATTACTACTCCTGTGCAACAAGGTGGATAAGGTTACTGCACACACAAAGGATTTCATCAGAAAACAGCTGGAGAAAGAAATGTGAGATAATTTCATCCCTCATCTGCCTATATATATTACTGTCTCTTTCTTATCGACCGTTGCTATATTATTCTCTCACTCATATCTTCCTTAATTTAAATGTCTATGGTGTAAAAAGTATTTGATTTACAAATCTCCACAAGAATAATGTGTAATGTTAAAGAAGGCAATGACCAACAAAGCCATATTATCTCGGTGTTCCTTGTTATGGTTTGCACGTTGCAGACGTTTTGAGTTAATATTACTAATAAGAGTTCACATTCCTTCTTCTAACATTTTTCGTTTCCCTGTTTTCCTAATTTGCTCAAGTGACAAGCTCCGAACTTCAAGAACAGCATTATCTTCAGCAGACGTTACTAACGAATATACACTAGGGGTACCTGGAGAAGCATTTGCTTTTTCTCAGTGTGTTAACAAAGTTACGGTTGCAGAAGCATCTGGTTTGACCAGTGACATCTCACAGTTAGAGCTGTTTATCAGAGAGTATGTAAAAGCTTAGTAGTATGTCTAAAACGGGCAGTGGGATTGACTAGCAGTTAGCCATACTGGTGATGGGAGATGGCGGCGGATTGTGCAGTAGAATGGAGCTGAGAAATAGAAGTTTCAAGAGGACAAATTTTGTTGTATTTTAATCCTAGAATACTGGGATTACTAACTTAAAATGAATGCAGCAATTCTGGATCTTGGGTGTGTTTAATTTTTCTTCTGCCTCAACTCTTGCTTATTAGTCATCAATTTCTAGACGATATTGGACAGTGTAAAATGATGATTTATTTTCACAATATTTTCTCCCTTTTGGCGTATGCTTTGAAGTAGTTTTTTTTTTCTTGAATCACTGTAATATTAGTGCATGATTCGTTTGTTTCATTCAAGAATGTGGACACAATACATCCTGCCTGCCCTGTGTTGAAGTTGAGAGCCTACTTTTTAAATGGATTTTCATCTCCGATAGACAACAGAAGAACCTGACTATAAAATGGGCAGAAAAGTACTCTTGTACTGTAAATTTGATATTAGTTTCAATCGTCACAAATAAATGCAGCTCTAATATGCCAGTCTTCAAGTTATCAAGATTCACTTGAAACAAATTGGGAAGTAAAAATAACAAAAGTTTGATAACAAAATGAAAAGTATGGGTATAATTTGTTTAAAAAGTGAAAAGTATGGACTAAAATTGATTTTTTAACAATAAATGTATACATTTACATTTTTTTACACTATGTTACTTGGATTAAAAATATTCATGATGTGATAAGAACGCAAGACATCATTTTTTATTAATTTCTCAATTTCACAAAATTTCGTAAAATAAATCTGCATTTCACAAAATCATCAAGTGTGCAATTGAATTAATTGTTGAGGGCATAAATCTAAAACTGGGTTAATACCTCCTTCGCATTTTTAATTAATTTTTTCTTATTTAAAAAAAAAAAAAACGTTTTTTTACTCAATTAAAAATCTCCTTCAAACTATAACATGTCATTACATTCTCGTTCAATAGAGTAGAAATATTGTATCTCCTAAAAAAATATTAATGTGTAAAAGATTGAAAAATATATCTAATCGATATTCAGTCGGTTTCAGGTTACCAAAAATGATATGTGTGTATACAAAAGAGATATACTCCATGTTTATCGGCCCTTTCTCTCTTCCTCTTCCTTGGTTAAATTTTTTTTACACTCACACTGTCACACACCTACCTTACTCTCATCAATTTAAGTGTTTCTCTTCTTTAATTGCAAAGCTTTCAGCAATGTACCTTTAAGATTACATGTAAAGAGGCAAGTTTGATGCACCAACATGTCAAAAAGAATAGGCGTGATTTCAAGCATATAACAAATTCAGCTTTTGAATATTCATTCAGAAGTCCAAGTCATCTGCTTCTGATATTCTTAAATTTGAACCTTCTAGAAGTCCTTGGAGTTTAGTGCAACATGCATTAGATGTTGCTTTCTACAACTTTTTAAGGCCTCATACACTTATAAGTTTTATCACAATATTTATATCTCTCGATGCACTAAAGCCATTGTTGGAGATTAAAGTAACTTTTTCACTTTTTTTTATTTAGTCCCACAACTAACTCTTGAAATTGCTCAATTTTGGTCCCATATTTGTTTCCCCCAAACTTTATGATCGAACCCTTCTTTGTTTTAAATTTTCATTTTGCTTTATTTTTTCGTATTTTCAACCACACGTAGTCCTCTTTAATCTAAACTTTAAGTAGTAAATAGCATCCTTATACAAACTATGACATGTAATATGAATGAGCAGGATTTTTTTTGGAAACTACAAGCAATAACTTAGGGCCCCCCTGCAAAACGGAGGCCAGTTTCATCGCCACTGGCTTCAACACTTTCTTCGGTAAACCAACACATCTTGTTTACAACACTCAAAACGTCGTCCATCTCTCACATTCTACTCACCGATGTTGTTGATCCATGCATAGTTTGATGATGATCCCTTGTATATGATTGGTTAATAATTAATTTCGTTTTAACAAGTATTGGTAGTTATCATTGAGGTTAGTAATAATTATTTAATGAATTACCGTATTTATTAACTTGAATTGAGATAAGTTTTTGCTTACCTTAAGATCCTTAACCATTGCTTCACAACTTTATTATCTTGCAGGGTGTTTTTCAAGGATGTAGAATTAGCAGATCCGAATGAGATATACGTAGATTGAACGTCTTACCTTAATCCGTTTATTGGGAAGTACACATATTTAGATCTACTAGGACACAGTGCATATATATAGGTCACTCGTTTTAGCTGGATTTCAAGTATGGTGATGTATGTAAACTTGGAGGAAAATAATAGTTTGTATATTTGAATTTCGTTAATGTGATTTTTAACTATGTTTCAAATTCTATCTCTATCTATTACTAGACTGCACAGTTGATAATTAAACATAATCAAACAGGTTTAAACTTCAAGAAGTTGACCTAGTGGTGTAGGCTTGTGACTTAGGAATGTACTCCTCTCTAGTCTCATGTTCGAACCCTCTAAGGTGCAAACAATTTTTATGGGGCTAGTCCATACAAAACACAAAGTTCTGACTTTAAACGGGACCCCCGCAAGTGGACGGTTAATAAAATTATGAGAGGTTTTTCTGAGATTGGGATAGAAATGAAAATAGAAATAGAAAGGGGAAAATGTGAAATAGAAAGGGGGATAGAAATTGAATATTTGAGGTGCACCACTACCCGTCACATCCCATTTTTTTTCCTCACATTTCATAATTTAATATAAAGAGATTGAACTAAAATTCAATTAAAAATAACCCAATTAAATTCATTTGATAATGGAAAGACTATAATAAATGTCTCATAAATATCCAACAACGAAGAATAAAAAATAATTATAGTCTCTCAAATCTTAAAAATTTAGTAACATGGGCCAACATCCATCACCACCACCTCCCGCTGATCAACTCCTCAACTTGAAATAGTATTATTTGGGATGAGTATGCAAGCACACTCGATGTAGTCAAGTTATTCCAAACTAAATATTGAAAATATACAGTTAAGTCATCAACATAGAACAAATAACATTTGCATATATACTTTGCCAACCTTAAATTTAACAATATACTTTGCCAACATTAAAGTAATCACATATACTTTGTCAACATTAAAGTAAACACATATACTTTGCCAACATTAAAGTAAATATATATACTTTGTCCAGATATACTTTGTCAACATTAAAGTAAACATATATACTTTGTCCACATATACTTTGCCATTGAGCACATCGAGTTAAACCCGAGGACCTGTCGATCCTGGACCCTCGTCAAGATCTATGTCTATTAAAAACTTTCTCAATAGAATAACATGCACACATTAACTTTGTCAATTGAATCGCATGCACACATTAAATTTATCAATCGAACAACATGCACCCATTAAATTCATGTATCAATCACTCAAACAGTTTATTTAAAGCATTTAATAAAGAATAACAAATGCATTAAAAACTCTACCAACCACCGTAGAGTATAAAACAATAAAAATCCCCACCTCAAACCTCAAAGAAATAAGAATGTAGAAGTCTCATATGAAGCTATATATATCGATGGACCCTTGTAATGATCTCCTTGTCAAAGCCATTTTAATGAGTGATTCTCGAGGACAACTTATATGGTCCCGGACCCGTGAACTAGTCTCTGGCTATCTGATTTCATGACATGGAATAACATGGAACATAGCACGTAGCAGACACATTCAACAAATCAAGTAAAACATTTAACAATGAACAATTTGCTCTACTAACTACTGTAGATATAAATAATTAATTAGAAAAAAACTGAATATGCATAAAAGATGGAAAGATAATTCAGTTGAGAAAAATAGGAAATTTTGAATTATAAATCTAATCTTCAAAATTGAGTGATTTTAAACATTTAAAAATTTAAATTAAGATAACGCTTAGAGAAAATTATCACAATAAATAAATAAATTTATTTAATATATAAATATATTATATAAAATTTCTTATAAATGTAAAATTATCGGTGTTACACTACCTAGTATATATAAAACCATGCATATATGATTGATTTAGAATGTAATATATATGTCTAATAGGCATGGTAAATGAAACCCATCACGTGAGTAATTAATTAAAAAGTGAAAGACTTAATTATTTTCTTTGCTAAAATTAGTACTCCATCTTTTAACCCCTTCTCAATCAATTCTACAATTGATTCTAGTAAGGAATGAGTCACTCATTCCTTATATATATGGATGACACTTTGAGTGTTATCTCATAATCTCAGAGTCAGCTGATATAGTCAGCTGATAGGATCAAACAAGATGACTTAGGCCTAATCAGATGAGTTGAAGGTTTCAATCAGATGAGGAGGTGATGCTTAGAGTTCAGCACACTTGGTCAGATCAGCAGAGTACTTCAGCAGACCAGATCAGTAGAGTATGGAAGTCTATCAACAGAGTCATCTTTTGATCAACAGAATAGAAGAGTTGGGTATTAGATGAGTAGAAGTCATCTGATCTTTTCTGGGCAAGTCTTCTGATACGAAAGTTAGTTAGTATAACTAACTGTATTACAGTTACAACTACTTGAAGGCATAACTACCATTTCAGTTGGGCAATAACAGAGCACATGGGTTGTTACAAGCAGTTACTAACTACTCAACGGTTCCTAACAGCAGCAACTACCCTTGGTCTTTATATACTTTTGTAGGTGTACATTGTAAAGTTTGATTTTGGATTGTAGTACGATTGTAATCTTTGAGTTGTGTGAGTTCATGAGTGAAGTGAGGAAATATCATATTCTGAGTGAATGAGTGTGTAAATATTCTTGATCAATCAAAGAAGTACTCATCTGGTCCAGTGGATGTAGATCACATTGATCGAACCACTTAAATCCTTTGTGTGTTGTTTGTCTCGTTGCTTACTTTTTGAATTACTATCTTAGATGAATTATTTCTTATATCTTCAAGTGTTCTACTTGGTTGGAGACGTCTAATCGACTGGAATTCTTGACAACTGGCGCCGTCTATGGGAACCTGAAGTAGCTGTAGATCTAAGATGGGAAATTCTACCGAGTACAACATAGAGAAGTTTACAATCACGGGAGATTTTGGGTTGTGGAAGGTCTAAGATGCATGCCCTCCTTGAACAACAGGGATTAATCGAGGCTCTCGAAGAATCCGAAGAGACTGCAGCAGCTGCGGCTGAAAGGAGCAAGTTGCTCAGGAAAGCTCGAAATCCTAAAGTACACCATCTTGTATGGTAGAAAGGAGGCAATCACATTGGAGGATGTGATCTTTGCTGCCAAGTCCAAGCTGTTGCATAATAAGACATCTCAAGCAGATAAAAGTAGCAGTGGAGAAGGATTGGAAATCAAGGGAGGACAAAAGAAGTTTGTCTCCAAGAAGGGGTCTAGCCAACCCAAGGGAGCTGATAAGGAAAAATCAGCTGTGTCAAATCAAGGGGAAGTATTGTGCCACCACTGCAACAAACCCGGGCACTTTAAGAGTGTTTGTTATAAGTACAGACAGCTTATGAGGAAATCTGGTGCCAAGAATCCTGTTGATAAGAATCAGGCAAATCAAACCCAAGAAGATAAAGAGCAGAAGGGCTATGAGTCAGCTCAGTCACTTTCCATCACTTCCACTGAAGAACATCATGATTGGATTTTAGATTCAGGGTGCTCTTTCCACATGACCCCAAGAAGAGATTGGTTTCATGATTTTAAGCATCAAAATGGAGGTTCTGTGTTGTTAGGGAATGATCACACTTGCAAAGTCAGAAGCGAAAGTACAATACACTTGAAAATGTATGATGGAGCAGTGAGGATTCTCAAGAGGATTAGGTATGTTCCTGAACTCAAGAGAAATTTAATATCTCTTGGCATGCTGGATTCATTGAGCTATAAGTTCTAGTCAGAAGATGGAGAGCTCAAAGTTTCAAAGAGGGAGCTTATTGTCAAGAAAGGTGAGAGAAGGAATGATCTCAACTTTCTTAAGGGAGGTACAATGATTGGTAGATCAGATGTGGCAAGAGTGCAAGACAACTCAATGTTGTGGCATAGAAGATTAGGTCATGTAGGAGAGAAGGGCGCCTACTTGAGCTAAGTAAGCAAGGATTGCTAGGTGGTGACAAGATCACAAAGCTTGATTTGTGTAAGCACTGCATTCTTGGGAAATCCAAGAGATTGAAGTTTGGGAAGAGTACACACTCTACCAAAGGAATTTTGGACTATGTTCATTCAGATTTATGGGGGCCAGCTAGGAATCAGACCAGAAGTGGTGGAAGATATTTCATGTCTATCATAGATGACTACACAAGAAAGGTACGGATCACTATCCTGAAACCCAAGTAGAAGCATTTGAAAATTTTAAGGAATGGCTCACTGAGGTTGAGAATGTCTTTGGAAAGAATCTCAAGCATTTCAGAACTGATAATAGGCTAGAGTTCACATCAGAAGAGTTCAATGTTTTCTACAAGAAGAAGGGTATAGTGAGGCACAAAACAGTACTAGGTACACCTCAGCAGAATGGAGTAGCTGAGAGAATGAACCAGACCCTGCTTGAGAGAGTCAGGTGTATGTTGAGCAGCTCTGGATTGCCTAAAGTATTTTGGGGAGAAGCAGTGTCAACAACAACCTATTTGATAAACAGAAGCCCTTCCTCAGCTGTGCAATTTAAAACCTCAGAAGAGTTATGGTCTGGCCATGCAGCTGAGTACAAGAATTTGAAGGTTTATGTTTGTTTAGCATATGCCCATGTCAAGCAAGATAAGCTTGAGCCTCGAGCCTTGAAATGTGTGTTCGTAGGGTATCCTTCAGGAGTGAAAGGGTATAGGTTGTGGTGCCTTGAAGCTGGGATGTAAAAGTGTATTATCAGTAGAGATGTAACTTTTGATGAAAGTAGAATGCCACTGAAAGAAGAGGCAAGTTCAAGTACAGCAGACAACAGACCAGACGAGACACGTTGAGGTGGAGCATGTTGACACCAGAAGACTAACTGAATATCATATTGATCTAGATGAGGAGGAGACTACTCATAGTGATAATGAGCTTCATGACTATCAGCTGACTAGGGACAGAACCAGAAGAGAAGTCCACCCACCTCAGAGGTATGGTCAAGCTGACATAATATCTTTTGCTTTATGTGCAGCCCTTGAGGTGGAGTCTCTGGAGCCTAAAACCTATACAGAAGCCATCAACTGCCATGATAAAGAGAAATGGTTAGTTGCTATGGAGGAAGAATTGTTATCTCTTAACAAGAACCAGACTTGGGACATTGTTGAGAGGACAAAGAATAAGAAGCTTGTAGGGTGCAAATGGATCTACAAGAAGAAGGTGGAGGCTCAGAGAGGTGGCAAGATTAGGTAAAGACAAGACTTGTAGCTAAAGGATTTACACAGAAAGAGGGTATTGACTTTAATGAAATCTTCTCACCTGTTGTAAAGCATTGTAGCATCAGAATCTTATTGGTTATAGTTGCTCAGTATGAACTAGAGCTGCATCAGATGGATGTGACCACAACATTTCTTCAAGGGACTTTAGATGAGAAGATCTACATGAAACTACCAGAAGGGTTGGACATGGAAGATGGGGAATACAAGGTATGTTTACTCAGGAAGTCTTTCTATGGCCTTAAACAAAGCCCTAGACAGTGGTACTTAAGGTTTGATGAGTACATTTGCTTAGCTGGTTTTGCAAGAAGCTTGTATGACAACTGTGTTTACTTCAGACGAGTTGGAAGTTCAGTTACTTATCTTCTACTGTATGTAGATAATATGTTAATAGCAGGGGAGTCTATTAACAGTATCAATCAGGTGAAAGAGATTCTCAAAAGGGAGTTTGAGATTAAAGATCTTGGTGAAGCTAAAGTGATTCTTGGGATGGAGATCAGCAGAGTTGAGGGTGCAATTCAGCTGAGTCAGCCTACTTATCTGAGGAAGGTGTTAGAGAGATTCAAGATGAATCAAGCTAAGTCAGTTTCTACACCAATTGGCTAGCATCAGAAGCTATCCAATCAGATGTGTCCCAAGAACAGCCAAGAAAGAGCTCAGATGAACAAGGTTCCTTATGCCAGTGCAATAGGGAGTTTAATGTACGCTATGGTGTGTTGTAGACCAGATTTAACTCATGCAATGAGTCTAATCAGCAGATATATGAGTGATCCAGGCTTAAGTCACTGGGAGACAGTTAAGTAGGTCATGAGATATGTACTGGGATCAGTTGAGAAGAGTCTGAAATTTTAGAAGATATCAGATGAGGCAGAAGCACTTGTGGGATATGTTGATGTCGACTATGCAGCCAATGTAGACACAAGAAAATCGTTAACAGGGTATGTATTCACCTTATTTGGTACAGTTATATCGTGGAGGTCAGTTACATCAAGTTTAGCTTTAGAAACTACTTTTCCACACTTACTTGATTTACTAACTCTCTTGGATTCAGGTTCACTGGATTAGCCTTCAGTGAAACTCATTTGCTCTTAGGTTCCTCAGTATTGTTCTTTATGTTCAAGTCATATTAACATTTTTTTTTTTTTACTGAAAACACTTGTTGCATGGGCATAATTGAAAGATCCTCTGTGTTATGCATCATGACTGCATTCACATTCCACTTCGAGGTTAAGCTCCTAAGAATTTTCAAAGCCACTTTTCTCTTGGTGTAGATGACTTAGTTCGTATTTTTGCACTTTTCAAACAACTATACGATCCCCACAAACGTATGAGTTCGATAGTAGTATGATAAGTATATGACCTAGTATTTTCATGCTATTGTAGTAACGACACATTGTTGTTTTTGAATTTTACGGGATTAAAGCTAAATTAAAAATGAATCAAAAGAAACATGCAAATAAATAAAGTAATTTAGGCAAACAAATGATGAGATAATATGAAACTAATTATAACAACCAAATTTAACTAAAATCACAAGTGAAAACTAAGATGACAATTAACTAACTTTCGTGTGAAAGTGCAAGGGAAAAGAATATTGCCTTGGGTGTTTCCGTTTTCTAGGTGAATTAACAATTGAATGAACCAACTACTCAATTTGAACATAAGGTTTCGGATTTGGTTTATGTGTGTAGACTAGTCCCTCGTGAGGCTTAAGTGAACACATGTATTAATTAGCAATTATAGGATCTAATCAATACCATAAACTCCTAAGATAGTGAATCGTAAACACTTTCAACACGGTTACTAATGTTTTCGATTTGCACTCTCACTAATCTAATAGACGACCTCTAGTCGATTAGTATCTAGTGTTGTCTATCTAAGTAATTAACCCTCTCTCGGTTAAGCTAATTATTATTAGAATTTAAATCAACCAATCCAAGCTCACACTCACACTCCTAATCATGCAATCCAACCCTCGTTGTAATCAACACAACCATGCTAGCTAATAGAGTGAATTAATCAATTGAATCATAGAAATCACAACACTAGAAACCTAAACATCCAAAACCTAGGTTAAATGAGCAATTAATCCATCAATTCACTAATTACTATGAAAACATCCACACCCAAGGCAATTGAAGCTTAACCCATGGTTCTAAAATAGAAACTCATGGCTAAAACACAAGCAAACATAAAACTCATAGTAAAGAAGCAAGAAATTGTAAGAAATTGAGAAATTACCAAATTGAATTACAAAATAGAGAAATATCACATTGACAATGGAAATGTAGCTACAACTTGATGAAATAAACAAAGCCCAATGGTAATCCTTGCTTGGAATGTAAAGTAGACACTAATTTTAGCTAAACTATCTATGAAAATTAAAATTAAACTAAGAACACCTAACACTATGTGGAACTATGTGTATTTGATCTTCAAAAGGGGGTGGAAGATAGGAAAAATATGAGAATGAGGGTTTATGTACTCATGGGGTAGGGTTTGGAAGTTGATTTTGCAAGTAAGTCCCTCAAAAATGTGAAAAATTGGCAAAACCCCCCCGAATTTGGGACCAACCTGGCCGATTTACGTAAGAAATGGGGAGGCCGGGCCGAAGTGACCCGCTCGGGTGGATTCGCCCGGCCGAAACCTGCGAGGGGTGAACTAATAAAAACGTGGGTGTACAGCACTGTGGCCGGGTCGGCCCGGTCGGGTGGAAATGTGGCCCGGCCTCGTCGTTTTTCGTCCCGTCGTATCTCGAGCTTCCGACCTCCGATTGACCTTTTTTTCATTCCACTCCATTTTTCGAGATGAATCCAATGGTGCAATCCTCTCTTCAGTCCAGTGAGATATAAACACATGATTTGCTCCTAAAAGCTTCGTTTTTCCTACAAACATCAACAACACACTACCTTTCTCACAATTAAATGAAATCATTCACAATTGTCCAATATAATGTGAAAAAACAAGAAATATAAGCTCTAAATATGCACTAAAGTCATGCAATTTCCACCTGAATCAACCATTTCAAACTTAAAGTGTTGCTCGTCCCTGAGCAACAGAAGAATTTAAACACGAGGGTGGAATGATTGCAAATAGATGCTCAATGAAAGATCCCACATATCAAATGAAATGAATTTTTATTCCTCAAGATGTATTCTCAAAGTGATCACAAGTTCATTATTGAAGATCAAACTAATTGGCCACAAATGCTCAAACACACAACAAATAGTGATGTGATGACAACATCCAAATGTTCAAGTTCAACTCACAAGACATGTTGTTTCTCTCAAACACTCAAATAAATTAAGGACTTGAATAAGCACTCATCAATCAAATCATGCATTGCAATCACCATATGCTTGCCCAAACTCTACTTTCTCTCCATCACTAAAATGTTCCACAATTAGATCAATAGGACTTTACCAAGGACGTAATGTTGGCTCTTTGGACGAGGTGGGATGAATATGGAAAAAGTGACTCGTCTAGTGGAGGACACAAGGTGTTATTTAACAATTCATGCTCATGCTCATAAAATTTCACAACCTTTATCCTCACTTTTCATTTAAATTCTTCAAATTCGTTCATCTCTTCATCTTTTTGAGCCAATTTATTTTCTTTTAGCTCTTGGGGTACATTGTCCCTCTTTTCTTTCTCACCATATTTCTTTTTATTTTCTTTTCAATCCACATCTTTTTTTTTTTCACCAATTTTACCAATTATTCCCTTCCAAACCAAAGTCAATTAAGCATGTGTTTACAACTTTTTCTTTTCCACCACTAGATATGGCATCAATGCTCAAAAGGCTAAATGGTTAACATTGTAAGTTGCCAAGAAAACGAGAAATTAAGCTCAAGCGGGCTAACTATGGAGAATTACTTCGGTTATTGGGAAAATTTGGCTTAGTGGCTTGTAGTCCGAAAGATGGCCTACATCATATCTCAATGCTTCACAAATTTATGGTTTCGAGCAAGAACTTGAGAAAGTTTTAGAAAAACAAGCAATGAATTGATCCACAAAACAACAAAATAAACCTGATTAATGCTCAATTCAAAGTTCAACTCTCACCGGTTCCTTCAAGACTTAAAGGATGAATCAGAGTTCAATGAGTTCTGTAAGGAGAAGGGGATAGTGAGACATAGAACTGTGCCTGGCACACCTCAGCAGAATGAAGTTGCTGAAAGGATAAATCAGACCCTACTTGAGAGAGTCAGGTGCATGTTGAACAACTCTGGTCTACCAAAGACGTTTTGGGGAGAAGCTGTGTCAACAACAACCTATTTGATAAACAGAAGTCGTTCCTCAGTTGTGCAGTACAAAACCTCAGAAGAGTTATGGTCTGGCCATGCAGCTGAGTACAATTATTTGAAGGTATTTGGATGTGCAGCTTATGCCCATGTCAAGCAAGATAAGCTTGAGCCTCAAGCATTGCGATGCGTGTTTGTTGGGTATCCTTCAGGTGTTAAAGGATACAGGTTATGGTGCCTTGAAGCTGGAATGCAGAAATGTATTATCAATAGAGATGTTACTTTTGATGAGAGCAGGATGCCTCTATCAGAAGAGGCTAGTACGAGTACTAGTTCAGCTGATAACCAACCAAACAAAGCACAAGTTGAGGTGGAGCAAGTTGGCACCAGCGGACCTATTGAAGAACATATTGATCCAGTTGAGGAGGGCGTTCCTCATAGTGAGAATGATCTTCAACATTATGAGCTGACATGGGACAGAACCAGAAGAAAAGTCCACCCACCTCATAGGTATGGACAAGCTGACATTGTTTCATTTGCATTATGTGCAGCTCTTGAGGTGGAGTCTTTGGAGCCAAAGTCTTATTCAGAAGCCATCAACTGCCACGACAAGGAGAAGTGGATAGTTGCTATGGAGGAGGAGCTACTTTCTCTTAACAAGAACTAGACATGGGAGATTGTTGAGTGGCCCAAGAACAAGAAGTTGGTTGGGTGTAAGTGGATCTACAAAAAGAAGGTGAAGGCTCAGAGGGGTGGCAAACTTAGATACAAGGCGAGGCTTGTAGCTAAGGGATTTACACAAAAGGAAGGTATTAATTTCAATGAAATCTTCTCACATGTTGTTAAGCATTGTAGCATCAGAATCTTGTTAGATATGGTTGCTCAATATGAATTGGAGCTACATCAGATGGATGTGACCACAACTTTCTTACATGGATCTCTTGATGAGAGGATCTACATGAAGTTACCAGAAGGGTTGGACATAGAAGAAGGGGAGGACAAGGTGTGTCTGCTGAAAAAGTCCCTCTATGGCCTGAAACAAAACCCTAGACAATGGTACTTTAGATTTGATGAGTACATTTGCTCAGCTGGTTTTACAAGGAGCTTGTATGACCGTTGTGTTTATTTCAAACAGATTGGGTCTTCTGTTACCTATCTTCTGTTGTATGTTGATGACATGTTAATAGTAGGGGAGTCTATTGACAGTATTGATCAAGTTAAGGAGATCCTCAAACTGGAGTTTGAGATGAAAGATCTTGGTGAAGTCAAAGTGATTCTTGGGATGGAGATCAGCAGAGTAGATGGGTCTATTGAGCTGAGTCGGCCTACTTATTTTTAGAAGGTGTTAGAGAGGTTCAAAATGCATTAAGCAAAGACTGTCTCTACTCTTATTGTCCAACATCATCGTTTGTCCAATCAGATGAGTCCCAGGAACAGCCAAGAGAGAGCTAACATGAGTAAGATACCTTATGCTAGTGTTGTAGGGAGCTTAATGTATGCTATGGTGTGATGTAGACCAGACTTGACTCATTCTATAGTGTGATCAACAGATATATGAGTGACCCATGCTTAAGTCATTGGGAGACTGTTAAGTGGGTTATGAGATATGTTATGGGATCAGCTGATAAAAGTCTGAAGTTTTAGAAGATGTGAAGTGAGGGGGATGCACTTGTGGGATACGTGGATGCAGATTATGCAGTCAATGTTGACACTCGAAAATCCTTAACATGTTATGTGTTCACTCTGTTTGGTACGGCTGTGTCTTGGAGGTCTATTCACCAGTCTGTGGTTGCATTATCTACTATTGAAGCGGAGTACGTGGCCTTGACTGAAGCAGTTGAGGAAAGCATCTGGTTGAAGGGAATTCTGAAAGAGTTTGGTTTATCTCAGAACAGTGTGACTGTCTTCTGTGATAATCAAAGCGCAATACATCTTGCAAAGCATCATGGGTATCATGAGAGACCCAAGTATATTGATGTGAAGTTGTACTTTGTAAGAGATATTGTGGAGAAGGGTATAGTCCAAGTGGTTAAGATAGCTACTAAGGAGAACCCTGTTGATGCATTCACTAAGGCATTACCAAAGAAGAAGTTTGGTTTATGTCTTAGGTTGGTTGGTTTGCATTAGTGTCCTCTGAGGAGAAGGCTGTTGGTCTTGTGGCAGAAGAGTAGTGGTGGAGGCTGTCCTTTGAGAAGGATAGTTCAAAGTTGTTTAGTTCAAGGTGGAGATTTTGAGCTAAAGGTGGAGAATTGTGAGGTTTATCTCATAATCTCAAATCAGATGAGTTGTACTCGTCTGGTGAAATCAATAGTGTTCTAGTCTGCTGAAGTACTCAGCTTGTTGGGAGTATCAACTGGTGTACTTAGCTGATAGAAGTCTGTTGATGGACTCAACTGTTTGGCATATCAATTGGTGGAGCCAGACAAGATAAATCAGGCCTGATCAGATGAGGTGGATGGTTCCAATCAGATGGGAAGGTGTTGCTTAAAATCAGCTAACTTGAGAAGATCAGAAGAGTTCTTATCAGCCGAGATGATGTCTGTTTGCAGAGTTAGTCTTTTGACTAAGTGTGGGATACCAGAAGAGTAAAACAGAAGGGGGAGGTCTTCTGGTTGTCTTTTGATAGTGTCATCTATATACGAGAAACAAGTAAAGGGCAAGGAAGTCAATTTAGATTGGGCAATGCTGAAAACGTGAGTTTGTTAGGAGGTTTCAACAGAATCCAGGCTGACATTGATCACGCAATCAACACACGCTGCAATCAATCTTGATACCTATAAATACCCCATAACTTGTGAATTGTAAAGTTTGATGCTTACGAGCATTTGTTCTTGAACTGAGAGTTCACGAGTGAAGTGAGGAGAAATCCCTTTCCGAGTGTTGAGTGTTGTAAACATCTCTTTCATCAATCAAGATTGAAGTCGTGTGTCCAGTGGATGTAGATCAAGTTGATCGAACCACTTAAATCTTTGTGTGCTCTGTTTCTCTGTTCTCATTGCTTATATTTGTGAATTGCTATTCTTTGTTGGATTATTTGAGGATCTAATTACTATTTGGATTGTAGACGTCTAATCGACTGGATAATTAAGTGACAAATGACAATTTAAATAATTATTGAAATGTAAAAATAAAATATCTAAGAAATTTGGTGAAAGTAGTAGAAATAAAATTGATGAATGAAAGGAGTAGTAAGTTAATAGTACTCCCTCCGTTCCACAAGAATTTGCACACTTTCTATAAATGGATGTCCCATACCAATTTGCACATTCTATAAAAGGAAATATCTCCATAACCCCACCCTCAAAATATACTCTTATTTACCTATATGACATTACTTTTCCACACTCAATCTACTTTTTACTTTAATTTATTCATAAAACTTTATAAAACTAACCCTCAAAACATCACTCATTACACTTTTTCTTACCCATTTCTTAAATTGTGTGTCACCCAAGTGTGCAAGTTTCTATGGAGAGGGAGTATTAGGTTTCAATTAAATGTAAAATTTGGCATAAAAAATGAGACCGACCGACTCAAAGCTAGAATAGTCTTAGATCGTCCCTGTTGGTCCCTTTCAGTAAGAGTCAACTTTATGAATTTACAGAAGAAAATTCCGTTACGATTCCCGCAACTGTTATCCTAACGGCGTCAATTCCGTCGTCTCTCCGCCATGGAAACGGCTCTTACCTCCGCCGCTAATCCACTCTCTCTTTCCAGTCGCTTCACTTCTCACAATACAAACATCACCCCAATTTCATCTTTCACTTTTGCAAATGTCGCCCTCGCAAGTCACTTCTCTCTCAGAAGGCCTTTGGTTTCGCGCCGAAAGTGCTCGATCAAAGTCTGAGCTGAGGCCGACGGCGCAATCAATGTCAAAAACGAAGATGAAACTGACGATTTCATCCTCGAAGACGTCCCTCACTTGACCGATTTCCTCCCCGATTTGCCGGTATTTATTAAGTCTCAGTACTGGTTACTTTGAACTTTGAAGATGAAAATTTCGATGCTTATAAGGTAGTATTCTGTTTGGATTTTGGTATTTTACAGTCGTATATAAATCCATTGAAGAAAACTCAAGGTTATGCCATCGTCAAGTAAGCCAACCTACATTTTAAAATAAAATATACTGTTGATTTTAGAGATTATTGAATTCACGCTTTTCTAATGATGAACAAACTCTTTAATGAATGAGTTGTACATGGTAATTTGCCCTAGGAAAACATTTGTCAGCCCCGAAGATGTTGTCGCCCAGCAGGTAAACTTAGTGATCAAATCATCTTTTTTTGTGTTCTTCATTGAGATTATGCAAATCAAGACGCTGCATGCATTTTGCCTGCAGATAGTTGTTCAAAAGAACAGTCCAAGGGGAAAACATTTTCGGCGTGCAGGGCCCCGTGAGAAGGTATGTTTGTTTATTAAGAAATATTTGGCATCACTGTTATTTTCATGAGAAATTGAGAATGCATAATATCAATATTCTCTGTTGTAATGTGGTCTTAACATTTCTTTTACTTATTTTTAGGTGTATTTCACATCAGAGGAAGTGCGTGCATGCATTGTGACATGTGGAGGTTTATGCCCTGGAATTAACACGGTGATACGTGAGATAGTTTGTGGTTTGAGTACTATATATGGAGTAGATGAAATACTTGGAATTCAGGTTTGTTTTGTATCCTGCGCATTTGTTTTCTCTTCTGAACTTGGTTACTTAAGGGTATTCTTGATTTTAAAACATGATTTGGGATTTTAGAATCCGGTCTTAGAAAATCCATTATTTATTGGGATTTTAAATCCACTAGATCCTAGATCAAACATACCCTAAAGAAATTTGTAGATAACACTTATCTTGGTTCGCTCTATACGATTCCTCTATGTACCATGCTTATTGCTGTTTTTTGTGTATGCATTTATACCTTTAAGTAATGCTTCTCTTTTTTTTTTTTTTTTTCCATTAATGGACTCTCTCCATGCTGATCATGAATTTGATTAAAAATACTAAACAACTTGTCTGTTTAACCTTTCTAGTTTTTGACGAACTGAAGCATTATGCCTCAGTTGATGCAAGCTGCAAGGCTATCGTTTTTGTGAGGCATGATGTATCTGAGTAATTATTGGCCCCTTGTAGTTTCTTGCACTTTAAAAATATGATAAGTGAGTCATCGTATCGAGATTTTTCAGGGAGGATATAGGGGGTTCTATTCGAAAAACACTGTCCAATTGACGCCAAAATCTGTGAATGATATTCATAAGCGCGGTGGAACTTTCTTGCAAACTTCAAGAGGAGGTCATGATACCAATAAGATAGTTGACAATATTCAGGATAGGGGAATAAACCAGGTAAAATTCATTATTTCTTAGCAATTTTGTAGGCTTTTTGATGATATTCTGGTTACCAGGTTTACATAATTGGAGGGGATGGTACTCAAAAAGGTGCTGCAGCAATTTATAAGGTGGTTGCTGATATTTTATTTTTCTCAAATTTTGCGGTTATTTGGATGCTATGATACTGACTGACCAATCCTTAAGGAAGTGGAAAGGCGGGGGATTAAAGTGGCTGTAGCTGGAATTCCCAAGACAATTGATAATGATATTGCTGTAAGTTCTGTCGGTATGATCTCTCCATTTGTGAGGTGGTTCTTTTATTACCTTTAGTTGGAATTGTGCTTAGAATTAATTTGACTTTTACTAAATAATTTACAGCAGTGATTGTCATCAGTTGATTAGAGAATGGTTGAGCAACTTAAGTCAAACTTCCAATTAGAAAATGCATATGTTAAATCAAGACTTGAAACTGAGGAATACACTCAGGCACTCAGCCGGAGTTTGATTGCACAAGATATGGCACATCTGATCAATATGACAGGAGTAGTTGATAATTTAACCCAAGATAGTGTAGAAATTACCACTACCGTAATAATGCAGAATCTTGGGCATACCGCATATGATGCAACAAAATCTACTGATCATTGACCTTTAGTCTTCGTAATTTACAAAGCATAGCATAGAAATATGATCTAGTCTCAGAATTCTATCCCAGTAACCTTAAAATCATCAATCAAAAGTAAATAGTAGTAAAAACAATCAAAATGTGCTACACATATGGTCTCTAAGGATAAGGGACCTTAATGGACTTCAGAAGTCAAAAAGGTAATTTTACACAAGTCCTGTAACTCAATTGTAAATATAGAAGAGTTAGAATTGATGAGGCGCAGATTGAGGGGAAAAGGGCTATCTTGTAAAAGGGAAAAAAAAAGAAGGAAAAAAGTGACCTTTCCTTTTTCTTTTATTTATTTTCTTTTAAAAATGAATAGTTAGGGTTTCCGAAATGATAGATTTGTATAGGTCTAAACTGTTACTGATTCAGTCAAAAAAATGGACAAGGGGCCAAATCTAGAATAAAGTAAAGTTGGGTTGATATAATTAAGTAAATGAGACAAAAAAATATGAAATAACTAAATTGGAGACGTTAAAACGTAAATGTTAAAAAAAATATACGGAGCAAGTAAAATGCTAAACCAAATCCTGGTATTTCAAGGTTAGTCTATTTTGTTGAATATTTATCTATCATTTTAAGGACCCTGATGTTTTATGTTATGGCGTTGTATGTAGAACAGTTTAGAGTTTTCCAATGGACGTGAAGGTTTGAATCCTTGAGGATAGTATTTTTAAATTTTCTTCTGAAATGTAGATGAATATATTTCTGGAGGTCATGAATTGTGGTTCAACATTGGTTGTTAGATTGATAAATTTTCTTCAGTTCATAGAATACTTTTAAAAGAATAATTCTTCATAAATCTGCTGGTTTTGGCAAATTTGATGATTACAGGTGATAGACAAGTCTTTTGGGTTTGACACTGCTGTAGAGGAGGCTCAGCGAGCAATAAATGCTGCACATGTCGAAGTTGAGAGCGTTGAAAATGGAGTTGGAATCGTGAAGCTTATGGGCCGATACAGTGGTAAAAAATTGTGTAGGAGCTGCTTGTTCTTAAGCAGGGGTGTAAGTGAGTCGAGGCGACGCACGAGCTACTTGTGCTCAACTCAGTGTACTTGAAGTTATTCGAGTCGAGCTTGAGCTACTAGAGTATTTCTCGAGTTCCACTTAGAGCTCAGTAATACTAGGCTTGTCAGGCTCACGGGCCTAATCGAGCCTACATAATTTTACTATTTCACCTATAATATGCTCTAAAATTTTCTAATTTAAGGTTATGTAAGTTAACAGTCGACCTCAAGTATATCAAGTTTTCTATCAAGTCAAGATCGAGTGCAAAAAGAATTGAGCTTGATCAAGTTCGAGTTGAATTTCAAGCTTCATGTTTTTTAATTGAGTTGAGTTCGAGCTTGACACTGCTGGACTCGGCTTATTTACACCCCTATTCTTCAGCATACTTGTTTTACTAACTTTCTGTTTGGATTTTTTGATAACTCGTTTACTTGTGCAGGATTCATTGCAATGCACGCAACATTAGCAAGTCGCGATGTGGTGAGAGACATTAAATCCTTCTCCTTTCAGCCATTGCTATATTTATGTTCCAGGCTGACAGATTAGATTATTAAAGCTTTCTTTATGTCTTTCCTATTTGATGGGTATACTAATACATTTATACCAATTTTCTTCATTGAGGTAATTTGAAACAAGATATAATTACATATTCCTAGGACCGTAACCATAAGGGTTAGCAATTGTAGGACAATGGGTTTGCGGGCTGACACATTTAGGCCACTAAATTTTAATTTGGCACAATAAGGCCCGTATATTTTAATTTTCGCACATTTAAGCAAAAATATGTTGTTTTGGTTGCTATGTTAGGTCATTAAATTTTATTTTTCTCACATGTATGTCCAACACGTGACATTTTAGCCATGATTGGGGTGTTTTAGGTCAATTTGGCATAAATGTGACTGCAAACATTATGTCCTATAATACACTCACTAAGTTATGGGCCTAAAAAGAAAATATTCCCTCCTTCATGACTGGAAATTTTAAATTTCAGGTTGACTGGTTTTAAACTTGCTCTGGTTTGAAATATCTACTTATAGGTTCTGGATTTTATCAGGATTGTTGTTTGATACCGGAGTCTCCATTCTATTTGGATGGACAAGGGGGACTGTTTGAATTTGTTGAACAGAGGCTCAAAGAAAATGGACATATGGTAATTGTGTTAGCTGAAGGGGCAGGACAAGAATATATTGCACAAAGCTATCATGCAGCTGATGAAAAAGACGCATCTGGGAATAGGCTACTTTTGGATGTTGGCCTCTGGCTAACACAAAAGATTAAGGTATCCTGGGAATGAGACATTCTTTGTCTGCTCAGAACTGTCATTAAATAATGTTAATTGCATAAAAAATCACAACATTTCCACGTTTTCTCAATTACAACATATGTTTGTAAAATTTGCAATTCGATACACATACTTTTTAAATTTTGCAATTATATCTATTTTCCGGCAACTTATGCTGATGTGGCAGCCATTTTTTTTAATCGCAAATAATTCATGGCCTTTTGTTATTGTTTCAGTTATTGTTTCAATTTAATTACAACTTTTTTTTGCAATTTCATACATTGACACGTCAGCAGGACTTGCTGGAAGTAATTCGTGTGAATGAATTGCAAAAATTTAAAAGGTCGTGTATCAAATTGCAAATTATAAAAACATATGTTGTAATTAAAATATTATGAAAGGGTCATGATTTATTTTGCAATTAACCCATTCTTTTTATTCACTTATGAGCTTCTTTCTTTCATATACTATATATTAACAGCTTAACTTGGAGCTTCTCTTCACTTCCATTATTTTACTTTATTATGCATTTTAATTTGCATTCGAAACTTCTCATCCCTATTGATGCAATAAAAGTATAAGTTTCTTATCAATTTTTTTTTTTTTTTTTGCATTCGAAACTGATATGAAACTGTATGCTCTAGTGCTCTACTGTTTACTTTCTCCCATGGTTGTTCTTACTGGTTATGCAATTCTTTTGACCTGGTTCTCTGCACCCTGATATTCTTTCTTCTGATTTATCTTGTTCCAATTAATAGTTACGATGGTTACATCATCTCTTCTCCCGTTGATATCGATCATTGTTCTGCACTGAATTTCTGAAATTTGTTCATCCCATACCATTTGTTTCTGATTGAATTATCCATAAAATAAATCTGTAAAAGCCGTTATATGCTGATAATTTGCATCTATGATGTTGTATGTTAGGATTTAGTGTCAGATTTTCCTATCAGCCTCTTTTCGATTCATTATCTGTTGAATTCAGATTCTTGTTTCCTTCCCCAGGATCACTTCACAAATGTCCGGAAGATGGCAATCAATATGAAATACATAGGTAATATATAAATGTGTGTGTGTGTGTGTATATATATATATATATATATTATCAACTTTATTAAACCTGTTTTTAGTTGAGAAATTTATCATATGATTATCCATTTGGTTTGTTATTTTCCCAATTTTCTACTTTTTGTAAGAGTGGATCAGATTTTAATTATTGGCAAGCATATTGATTGAGAAAGTAAAAAGATGGCCTTATTTATGTCTTATTACTGCATATTTTGTTGGATGGTCACTCTTTCATTACAGTGTATTAGAGTTTAGTGAAATTAGAAAATCTCTCATAGGCTGTATTTCATTTCAGTAGCTGAATGTATTGGGAATTTGGGCAATGCATGTGCTTTTACTTTTAATCAGGACAGAATTAGGATTTTTTGTCCATGAGAGATGAGAATGAAGGGACATGGTTAGGTGAAGTCAAAATTAAAAGATGACTATGTCTTATAGTATTTTTTAATTTTTCACACATATTGCCCTACACTTTAATTTCTATTGACTTTTTCCCCTTCGATAACATAGCATGGGGAAAATTCCAAAAATAAAATAAACAGGGACATGAGTTGAGAGAAAGTTGAAAGTATGGGGCAAAAGCTAATAAAAATAAAAGTTAGGGAGCAGAAGCATATAAAAATCAAAGTATGGGGGTAAAAATGAAGAAATTAAAGTATAAGGGACGAGAGCCAAAAAAGACGAAAATTCAAGGGTCATGTTTTTTCCTGATAGACAAAAAAACTTGTATACACCAGGTGCACCGTGCAACTCATGTATCTTTAAATAGTATTAGTTGGTTTACTAAAAGGTACCGGAGTATTAGTTAAATAGTTTGTTAGTATTAGTTGTTTTCACAAAAAGTATTAGTTGTGTACTTTTTTTATGTCTGGTATTTGATGAAGCTAATAGTTGCATTAGTATCCATCCTCTCAAGGTTTGATGGTACTTGTGCAGATCCAACGTACATGATACGAGCAATTCCTAGTAATGCATCAGATAACATATACTGCACACTTCTTGCTCAAAGCGCCGTCCATGGAGCCATGGCAGGCTACACTGGCTTCACCGTCGGCCCTGTAAACAGCAAACATGCCTATATTCCAATCAGCGTAAGCTCAGCTCTTTTTAATGAATGTTACTGTTAGAGTTAAGAGAATGGATACACACACCTCACCGAAAGTAAAGGAAAATAGATTGAATATATTGAAAGGAAAATAAGATAACACCGGGAATAATCCCGTCCAAGCCTAATGGCCGATTCCTACGGGAAGGATCCCGTCCCAAGCCTAACGGCCGTAAATAATGATCTCTTAGATAATTTCCCTAGAGAAGACAAAGACAATATATAAAAGACTAAACCCTAGATTAAACCCTAATTACTAGGCCCATGGGCCACTTTATTAATTAAAGTAAATTACTATAATATCTAATATCTAATGCGTATCAGTTACATACCATTAATATACCATGTTTCTGCAGAGTGTTACATAAGCTTTTAGTTTATTTCTATTGTCACGAGAGCAAGGTTGATTTCACAGAACCTAATGTGTATGCATCTGGATAGACAAATGCTTAGATAGTTTATGGTTGCAGTTTGTGGCAATAACATATTTGTTTGTATTCTCAGCGAGTTACCGAGGCTCAAAATATTGTGAAGTTGACGGACAGAATGTGGGCTCGACTTCTTGCATCCACAAATCAACCTAGTTTTCTAAGTTGTGAGGTTGTGCAAGAAAGAGTTGGTAAGCAGATTGTTGACGATATTCATAATTTGAAGATCACTTCTATATAACGTTATTCGTGGATTCATCATCATTTTGTCAATTTTCCGAGTCCATGGTGGAGATAACTTTTACGGTTGTGTCTGTATTGGCGCATGGATTAATGGAAGTAGCTAAGCGACTGCGTGGATGCCATTTAGATGGTTTCTCGTCGAAAATTAATTTATTCATTTTGGCTATGTTTGTTATGGGATTATGGTGGATGGTGGAAATTCAGATCATGAAACTACAGATTTCAAATTTGTGATGAATAGTATCAGTATGTTTTTGTAGATCATGAAATCTACAGATTTCAAATTTGTGATGAATAGTATCAGTATGTTTTTGTTATGAGATTTATATAGGATTTAATATAACTTTATAAGAAAGAAGAAGTGATGTGGTATTATTATGTTATTATTGTTGTATAAAATTTATGTCAAATTAAATGTGTAAAAGGATTCAGTGTACCTCTAGTGGTTTGCTGCCCACACTTTTTTTTTACCGCCTCTTTCTTCTCCTCCTCCTTTCTTCAAAACTTAGCAGAATCTGATCGTTGAAAACAGGGACACGAGTAAGTCATTCCAAGCATGATTATTGATCGCATTGCAGCATATTAGAGGAATTATGTGGTGTAGAATTAGGGGATGTGGAGTTGAGCGCAATTCCCAAAGATTTAATACTAATTTTTTAGAATTGATATTTAGTAAATTTTTGCTTTTCCTAATTATAAAGGTTGATCTGCGCACAGGGAGACCAAACTCATTATGAAATGCCAAATGATAGCTCCATTATGAAGAGAATGCGCCATTGTGTTGACATACCAAAAATACAAATAAAGACTTTGGATTTCGATAATAATAACTACTCCCTTCGACCCATAAGTGTTTGCACCACGAAATGGACAACACTTTTTAAAAAAAATGGGTAATGAGTGGAGTGTTGGGGGTAATTTTGTAAAGTTATATGAATAAAGTAAAAAAGTGATTGAAAATAAGGTAAAAGTAATGACATTTTGTGTAAATATGTGAATATTGTGGGGTTTGAGTTTATGAGAGAGTTTTCTTTTATGGGTATGCAAACAATTGTGAGACGGACAAATAAGGTAAGTGTGCAAACAGTTGTGAGACGGAGGGAGTAACTTTCTTACTTTCATTTCATTATTTGAAATCTACACATATTACTCTCTCCATCTCATGGTTATTTTTACATGTGAAATGATACATATAATAAAAAAAGTGAATTTAGTGAGAATTTTGAGAGCTAATTTTTGTAAACTTTATAAAGTAAAGAAGTGTAAAAAAAGTAATGACATTTGTGTAAATTTAAAAATATTGTAAGAATGAAGTTTATGAAGATAAATATGAAATGTTAAAAAAAGAAATCTTGTCCAAATTCGTAAATTAGCCCAGATATTTTGCATTTAAATAAGCATTAAACTAAACCATAATTAAGAAACAGCCCCAAATTCAAATAACCATGCTTATCTCAAATAACACATCTCCACCGTCCCAAACGGATGCCCAACTTGACGACGTTAACGGCACAGCCGCAGTGAAATCACTCTCTCTTTTTACCTCCTCTTCACTTATTTCCTCTCTTTTAACCTCTCTCTTTCCTCATTCACACTTTCCCTCTGCCTTTCCCGGCTACCAATCTCCGACGCAAGGTTTACATTAATCTCCAACGGAAAATTGAGGCGGCCGAACACAATTCCCAGCCGGCGAACTGATGGTTCCGACCAAAAAACTTTGAAGATTGAATTTTTATTTTATGGGTGCCCTTTTTTCCCCAAGAAATTCCTTATTCTGTAAAAAATTTAGGACATCGGGAATTCATAGAAGGTGGAAAACTTTACCAGTTAGCTTCTTTTTCTGCAATGTGTACAGTCGTGTTTCTGTAGTAGAAGACTCTGATTATCCTCATTCAAATAGTGAAAGCAGTTCAGAAAGTGAAATTAATGTACTACGAGAAGAGTGTAGGGAATTTAAAAGCATTCACTTGTGTTATGCCGTTGTTAGATTGCTCAAGACTTTGAATTGGAAGGTTGCAAGAGCATTTTGTTTCCCAATCAATGTGGAAAGATATGGCTTCGATCAATCATTTGCAGCCTTTAAAATGATTTTGCATGTTTATGTGTGTGCCGATATGCAAATGGAAGTATATGCCTTGCTTAGAGAGATTGTTTGTTATTATCATACGGCTGAGCTCGATTTATTTGGTTTGTCGTATGCTTTATTGGATTTGGGTAGTGCTGTCGAGAGATCAAATTTTGTGTTAAGTGTGCTCATTAAGGTTTTTGCTTCAAACAAGTTCCTTGAGAATGCAATTGAAGTATTAGCACAGGCTAGGAGGTTAGGCTTTCAACCGAGCATCCGTTCATGTAATTTCTTGCTTAAATGTTTATCAGAAGCCAATGAGAGGGAGCTCTTAGTGACTGTATTTGAAGAAATGAAGAACTATGGCCCGTATCCTAACGTATACACCTACACGGTTATGTTGAAATTTTACTGCAGTGGACAAAATCCAGTAGATATCGAAGAAGCAATTAACATAATGGAGGAAATGGCGACAGTTGGAATTAGTCCATCTGTTGTAACATACAGTACATTTGTTCTTGGGCTGTGCAGAGTTGGGACTGTTGAGGTTGCTTGGAAATTTATTCAAGATTTGAAACGAAACAGTCAGCCACTTAACTTTTACTGCTACAACATAGTTATTCATGGATTTGTTAATAAAGATGAACTGGATAAGGCTATGTTAGTCTTTTACGAAATGGTGAGCTCTGGAGTTGCAGCAGATTTATATAGCTATAGTATTCTGATTGAGGGTTTCTGTAGATGTGGAAACGTTGAGAAAGGTATTAGCTTGCTTGAGGAGATGGAGAACAGTAATATCAGACCATCGATTGTCACTTATACCTCGATTTTAAAAGGTATCTCCAAGAGTGGCTTGATGAAGACTTCATTAGATATGTTTCAGAAGATCGGGACTTCTGGATATGAATACGACGAGCGCATTTACAACACTTTGATTACTGGTTTATGTGTTCAGGGTGAGATGGACATTGCCAATAAGCTTCTAGAAGAAATGATCAACAATAATTTAGCTCCAAATTATGTTACTTATAAGAGCTTGATCCTAGGATTCTGTAAAGTTGGTTCATTTGAGAATGTCTCACAGTTGTTCGATAGCTTGAGAGAAGCTGGTGTCAAACCCGAGCCTTATTTGTGGAATCGTGTAATATATGAGTGTTGCAACGAAGGAAGGGTAGAGGAAGCCTTGCAATATATTGATGAAATGAGGGATTTGGGTATTTCTCCAAATGTATATTCTTATTCTGCAATCATCGGCAGGCTTTGCAAAGAGCACAAATCAGAGAAGGCATTAGAGCTTATTCCACCAATGCTTAAAGCTAATCAGTTTCCTAATGTCGTGATTTATGGCACCCTCGTTGACGGTTATGCTAAACAGGCGAATCCTAGGAAGGCTTTAATGTTGTACACAAAGATGTTGAAAATCGGGATTCGCCCTGATGTGATAGTATATACGATTCTTGTTAATGTGTTGTGCAGTGCAGGAAGGGTGGATGAGGCATATAAGTTGTTCATGGAAATGGAGTCAAGTGGGCTAGATCCCGATAGAATCTGTTATAACTCGGTGATAGCTGGATTTTGTAGGAACAAAGATATGAAAAATGCATGGAGACTGTTTCAGGAGATGGTGAGTAGAGACATTTTACCATCGGTTGTTAATTATACGTGTCTGATCGACGGATTCTGCAAGATTAGTCGCATGGATATGGCTGACATGCTGATAGATGAGATGAATCGGAAGAATGTTTGTCCTGATCGTGTAACCTACTTTGTTCTCATTCGTGGGTGCCATAAACTTGGATACGTGGACAGAGTTTTGCAGCTAATGAATGAAATGAAAAATAGGGGAATGCACACAGATACTGATTCATTAGGGCTTTGATCTCATATCTTGTCCTAATATTGAACTGCTTTCATCTGTTTTTTCGATTGAGGAAACCCAGGAAAGCAAGTTTTGCTTGGTTGCCTGGTGCTTTATGCCTTCTTCATGAGGTAAGCTCAGTTGTGCACTTAGACATCTTTGACTACTTTCCTATCTGCATTTACATACAATACTGGGCCAACGTCAACTTGCTTCATTTTGGAGTACTACTTTTGCATCATCTCAGTGTTATGTTTTGTTACCGTACTGATATGCCATATACCTTTTCTCCACTTTTTGCAGAATATAGAGTGGAAAAATATTCCACAAGTTCTGGATTTGATGCCATCTACTGGATTCATATAGGCTGGGGAAGGGAAGCTTGTGCTAGGAATTGGACAAAGAGCACTGCAGCACCCAGAATCAAAGCCATTTGTTTATGATGTGCTTCTGTCTATGGCCCTTGCTGAGGTAAGAAAAAAGGGAAGAGGTTAGAACCTTAATCACTTCTTCCAGTCAGTTTGTTACGCTTCATTTTCTTATTATAGGTGCTTTCTTGAAGTGTGCAATTGCCAAAGTGCGTTTTGAGAAGAATCAAATCTCTCAAGGATTTGAATCCCTTGCCCGCGCTCAATGCCTTCTGAGGAGCAAGATATCTCTCGGGAAGATGACGCTGTTGTCTCAGGTAACCATGTTTTTGTTTCAATGGGCTATCATTATGTTCCCATTTTCTGGTCCTTTGAACTTTGAGTGCACCTTTTGATACTTTTCATTGTGAGAGTTCAGATGGTGAAGTTTTGGTTAAATTAATAGTGGTATGTCATTGATAAATCAATGGTGTTAATGATGCTATTGCTATTGCATAGTTTTGAAAATATATCTAAAGAGATGGACACATGACATGTATGTTTTGTGAATTATATCCGTTGTCTTACTTTTATTTGTTTTATTATCTCTTTCATCCAAGCATAGTGTTTGAAAATTCACTCTATTGTGGATGGAATGTTGAACTCTGTTTCCTGAGTCGGTTATCTAAGTTTTGACTGATTTATTAAGGCTATTTTGATTCTGATCTGGTACCAGATGTTGAGTATTTTTATTTTTATTTTGGCGATTTGCCTTGTATATTGTGAATTATAGAAGGTTTACTCTTTTGTGCGTGAGTGTGGGTAAAGAGTTACTGCCTAATGGTGATCACATACAAAATCAATGTAGAGCCAGGAAAATGGTGCTTTTTTTCTTTTTTCTCATTGAAGATTTTCATGTTTATTTGCTTTTCACAGTTTCACATTGTTTCCACTCGTCTGTTATTACAGCGCATCAGACTGGAAATATGGAGCTGAGCAATTTGTCAAGACGATTCCTGATAAAGTTTACGTTCACTGTAAGTTGCATTATATGAATATTGTGTGTTACCTGTATGAAATTTTATAGTGACCTTCTGTGCTATGTTTTTTTTTCCGTGAGTGAGGAAATGTGTAAGATTCCTTCTAATTGCTGTGTTCTTTTCTTTATTACACCTTCAGTTTTCAAATGCTCTTAGCTTGCATCTGAATTAAAGGGGTTTGATTTGAGGGGAAGGAATCACTTAAAAGTTATCATATTGGAGAGCTATACATTTCAACTCCATCAGAAAATGAACCTATCAAACCAATATAAATGGATTTGCAATTTGGCATAGCTCAAATCCATGAATCCAAACGCAACCCTACAATGGGCTAAAAGTTTTTATTTATTTTTCAGTAATATAGAGGAACATGCTGTCTAGTGTAGATATTGTTGTGAGATGGGGTTAAAATTCTATAATTTTGTTGCTGATACAACAATGGGAGAATTCACATATATCCCAGAAGGCTCTCATATCTGGTATAACGTATAAGAAAAATTTACTCTATTTAGCTTCCCTATGTTTCCAGGACTTTCTTACTACACTAGAGTAGTTCTTTTGCCCACCTCTCAAAGAAAACCTTTTTGATCTGCAGGTAGTGAACGCAATGCATCAACACTGACATTGGATGGCGTAGATGTAATGGGTAATCGCCTGGCTGAGGAGGTTGATTACCATCTATGCACCTCATTGCCTTTTCACACCCTTGATTTCTTGAACAATGTAATTTGAAACAGAATGCTTGTACCACAGTTTGATTCTGACCTGGAAATGCATTTCAGGTCCGTGAAGTAATCAAAAGGAAACCTTATTTGAGAAAAATCTCATTTATTTCACATTCTGTTGGGGGCTTGTGGCAAGATATGTTATTGGAAATTATATAAACCTCCAAATGGAGGAAGTGGAGGTGAAGTATCAACTAAAGACGAGTAATAGGGTACAATAGCTGACTTTGAACCAATTAACATTATTACTGTTGCCACTCCTCATCTTGGTTTTAGGGGTAATAAGTAGGTACATGCTGCTATTCTTAGTTATTGACTCATTTTATAGTTTTATGATAGAAAAATTTGCTGAATGGCTGATTTGAAATACCGGTAGCCTAGATGATACTAACTAACATTTTTGTGTATGCTTCTAGATAAAAGTGGGTATCAGAAGGGGGTGCTGTTTTGGTAAACTAAACCTTGGGGTTCAAGGATGTTTAAAATCATGGAAAATTTATCCAGCAAACTCAGAATTATTTGAGTAGCCATTATATTTATTATCTCACTGCTAAATGAATCGATGATGCTATCTGGAGAATAACAAAACTTGGTGCTGAAAACACAGTACCATGATTTGCAATAGAAGATATTAATGTGTTAAGAGTTGGAAGAGATATGAATTGGTTAGACCTTGCATAATGCACCTTTCTTTTTAAGTGTTTGATTAGGGAATTAGATTCTGGTCTAATGTAGTCCCAAAACATAACTACCCGAAGGAGTGACTGGATCATATTCATTATTTATTGGATCTGTTCAATAGTGCAATGGAACTTAATTTTGTTTTGATGATAAAGTAGGAAAAAAAGAACTTATACAGCTGTCAAAAAAATATTGACGTTGCCTTCTAGCGAAACTATAGTCACTCTTCAAATTCATTCAGGTTTTCGAAGCTAAGGGTACAGAAAAATAGAAGGTAGAATGCATGTTAAAATTTTATCAACTCCATCTTTCTGATGTATGTTGCACAGAGTACATGGCTAATACCAGAAGAGAAAGGAAAAACTCATGGTTTCAGTTTATTGTCAGGAGGTTATGTGTCTGTTATGTGGCATTAAGAAAGAGACTAACTAAGATGTTGTCCAATTTTTTATCACACTAGCTAAATTGCAACAGAAAATGGTCTGAGGGTAGTTTTTTATAGTGGTAGGATGTTGGTAACAATGTTGTGGGGATACAGTGGAATTCATGAGAAGTGGCTGTATGAATTTTGTTTGGGACGAGAGGTGCAGTTCGGTGTTTTTTCACTTTAGTAGAAGATGGGAGCTATTTTAATAGATTTTATAAACCATTGTTGCAATTTAAATATCTGTGTTATTTAATTTCTAATTCATGTAATGTGTAGCTTTTGTTGGTTCTTAAAGTGGATCCTTATCTGAGTGATCACAAATTCAAATTTAGTTTGGATCACTGAGATACAATTGTAAAAGTTAGGATCCCTTCGATCTATTTTCATGCCCTGTTCTCAAACTATGCCATACAAAAAGAAGGAAGATCAAGAATATGATTGTTTCTACTTAAAAAGTCTCCCTGGGGGGTGGGGGTGGTTGATAGGGCGGTTTGGGGAATGGGGAGTGGGGAGTGAGGAGGAAATGACAGGGGCTGCTTGGTTTGGAGAATGATTCCTGTATAGTAGCTTTAATTTCCTAATCTCTCCTAAATGGGAAGTATGAAACCTATCATCCAATGCCATCATTTGAATACCAAGCATCCCTCATAAATCGTGTTAGATTTTTTTTCTTAAAACTGATCCATGAGAAGCTGAGAAGCAAAATCTTTACTACATGGAGGATAACTTTAACTCTTGGTGTTTAAAGTATTTCATTTGTATTGATTGTGGATTTTATTTAGTCATTGAAATTTTCAACAACATTTCATTTTTGCCCATCTATAAGGTGCCATTTCTGTTTGGAGTACCTGCTTTTGAGAGCCTTGCTGGTCGTGTAATTCATTTGATATTTAGGAGGACAGGCAGGCATCTCTTCCTGACAGATGATGATGAAGGAAAGCCACCATTGCTAAAACGCATGGTGGAAGATTATGAAGAATGTTGCTTTCTGTAGGTTCTCTTTATCTCTGATTTCAATTGGATTGCATATCCCTGGCTAGAGCTAGGCAGATAGGTCAGTAGTTATGCTAGAGTCTAAAAGTATCGTAACTTTCCTATGCAGGTCTGCTTTACGGTCCTTTGAACGCAGGGTGGCATATTCAAATGTTGGCTATGATCGTATCCGTGATATATATCCTTGTTACATTCATATAGAGTTAATTGCATGAAATCCCCTCACGGTTTGGAAATCTTGAGTGAATTCTAATCGTGGTTTAGAAATTGCACGGAATCCTCCCTTGGTTATCTATTTCCTCGATTTTCCTCAAATACTGAAGTCTTGAGACTACTATGAAGGCCATAAACTGTTAACTCGTTTCTGAAAAAAGGGGGAGTTAGCTTTATTTATAAACCACGTGGGATTTCGTGCAATTTTCCAACCACGAGGAGGGGATTTTGCGCAGCATTTCTGAACCACGAGGGAGTTTCGTGCAATAAACCCCATTCATATTCTGATAAAAAAAAATAAAATAAACCCCATTCATATATATACCCTAATTAGCCTGTTATGAGGTGTCCTTGTTTTCTTAACAAAGTAATTGTTAGATATTGTGGGCTGGAGAACATCGTCAATTAGACGGAACAGTGAACTACCTAAGGTCTTATTTTCACCTTGACTGTGATTTCTCTCATCATTTTTGCTGTATTTATCTGACTTTTGATCTTTGACAGTGGGAGGATATGGTTGATGAAAAATATCCCCATGTTGTGTATGAAGAGCGCTGCAAGGCATATGACAAGGAGTGCCTTGAGCCAACCACAGAAAACGATGGTTTAGACGAGATAGAAGGTTTGTTACTTCCTCTTCTTTCTGCAGAGCTGTTTCCACTTTTATGTTGATGTTTGCAAGTAAAATGTTACCTAAATGAAGTATCCTCTAGCAATATATTCATACAGTACATTATAGGCAAAAGGTTTATTTAAGTCTCATAAGTTTACCCGTTTTTGCTTTCAGGACACTCCACTTTCCTGAATTGAATTTCGTCTTGTTAATTTTCAAAACTCAACATTTAGTCCTTTGATCTGCTACAGTCGCTTTTGAGCTTACATGGCATTTTTTTTTTCAATGTTTTATTATTCTTTTTTAATTTCTTCCTGTTAACTTTCAAAATCGGCTGCTAACCCACTGTAGTTTGTCAAAGGACTAAAAAGTTGGATTTTGAAAGTTAGACGAAATCCAATTCAGGAAAGCCCCGAAAGCAAAAATGGACAAATTACATGACTAAAAAAAAACCGTTTCCCTACTTTATATTTTGGCATGTGCATCTTGAGTTAGACTAAAGCATGTGCGAGAGCTATTAGAAGAGAGTAGAAATATATACTACAAGGAGTATTCATTTAAAAGTAGGATATTCAAAGAAAATCTTCTTAAACCATAGCTTGCCAAGTTTCAGCGGCCTATTTATTAAAATCTGGAATGACTTAACCAAGTTTTATCAGCAAACTTTTTTAATTAAAGTGGAACATCTATAGATCATGACCTAAGTCTCTAACGAATGAAATGTCAAAATCAGCAAAGTATAAGGTTGGTAATCCTAAGGCATCATAGTCTTCATGGAGGCTGTCTTCACTTTCATCACTGTATTAGAGAGAGAATTTTACTTGGTTAGAGGATGTGTGGTTGGTAAATGATTTTTTTTTTTTTTTGCAAGAGAGTTATGGAACCAACGTTGAGTTTAGCTCCAATTTCATATTTTTAATCCAATCTTTTGGTCTTCGTCTTCTATCATCACCTAAGACGCACTGCTAAGTTTTTATTACAACAATGCTGCGTGACTTCTAGTGCATGTTAGACATGATGAGTTTTTCCTAAATTCGTTATGTTTGGAGTGTTTGTCCTTATTTTCCCTCTGTTATTTATGTTTACCTTCACTCTGTTTCAACTCGATATTTCTCCATGTTGCAATGAATTCTTGTTGTGAACAGAGGAACTAGTGAATGACCTCTGTCGTGTGCCATGGGAGAAAGTGGACGTAAGCTTCCATAATAGCAGGGCCAAATCTGCTGCCCTAGCATTATACAGGTCACTCTCTCAGTCTATCTTTATTTATTTCCCGCAACCCCCACCCTCCCCACCACAACCCCATAATGCTTATTGCTTTTTTTGTGTATGCATTTAATACCTTTAAGTAATACTTCTCTCTTTTTTTTCCCATTAATGGACTCTCTCCATGCTGATCATGAATTTGATTAAAAATACTAAACAACTTGTCTGTTTAACCTTTCTAGTTTTTGATGAACTGAAGCATTATGCCTCAGTTGATGCAAACTGCAAGGCTATCGTTTTTGTGAGGCATGATGTATCTGAGTAATTATTGGCCCCTTGTAGTTTCTTGCACTTTAAAAATATGATAAGTGAGTCATCATATCGAGATTTTTCAGGGAGGATATAGTTATTCGAAAAATACTGTCCAATTGACAGCCAAAATCTGTGAATGATATTAATAAGCGTGGTGGGACTTTCTTGCAAACTTCTAGAGGAGGTCATGATACCAATAAGAAGATAGTTGACAATATTCAGGATAGGGGAATAAACCAGGTAAAATTCATTATTTCTTAGCATTTTTGTAGGCTTTTTGATGATATTCTGGATAGCATAACATAAAAATATGATCTAGTCTCAGAATTCTATCCCAATAACCTTGCAATCATCAATCAAAAGTAAATAGTAGTAAAAACTAACAAAAATGTTCTCTAAGGATAAGGGACCTTAATGGACTTCAGAAGTCAAAAAGGTGATTTTACACAAGTCCTGCAACTCAATTGTATATATACAAGAGTTAGAACTTAGAATTGATCATCATTTTGTTCTTCATGGAATCATCACCACTTTGTCAATTTTCCGAGTCCATGACAGCAATAACTTTTTACGGTTGTGTCTGTATTGGCGCATGGATTGATGGAATAACCTAAGAGACTGTGTGGATGCCGTTTAGCTGGTTTCTCGTCGAAAATTAATTTATTCATTTTGGCTATATGTTTGTTCTAGGATTATGGTGGATGGTGGAAATTCAGATGGTGAAATCTAGAGATTTTCAAAATCTTGATGAATAGTAATTGTATGTGTTTGTTTTGAGATTTGAATAGAATGCAAACTTTATGTTGAATCAAGTGCATAGGAAAGAATAAATGATGATATTATTATTGTTGTATAAACTTTTTGTCAAATCAAGTAGGGGATACGTAAGAGTGAGTATGTATTTTTAGGTGTGGACGAAGGGTGCATTTTGAAATTCGAAAAATGAATCCCAAATCAGAACATGGCGGGGGATGCAATGTTCCGGAAAAATCCAAAACAAACATAACTTTAGGTCTTACTATAGTTGGGTGGAAGATAAATTTCATGTATTTGTATGATGGGCAAGTTTATAGTATAGATCATATTGTTTGTTCATCGATCTTTCTTTTTTTTTTTGGTTTTAATTGATCTCTTGTGCAAGGGGGATATGTTCTTGTTCATATTTGATGAGATTTTGACTCAAATCATGAGAAATTGAATCATAAGAACTGTAATGACCACATCATTTCACCTGTAAATTATATTTTAAAAAAATTATTTAATTTTTAAAATTGGATGTTGATAGATAATAGAAATCATTCTATAATATTTATTGTGGTTACAACGGTTTTTTAATAGAATATTATTATTTAAAAATAATTGAATATAATATTATTGTTTGGAAATTGTTTAATAAAATAAATATGAACAATGTTCTTGGGCCCACTGACTCTGCAAAATATATCTGTCCCACAACGGCGCTCTTTGTTCATATATTTAATTTAATTATTTTTTATGATAAAAGTTAATTAAATTAAATATATAAAAATAAAAGATTTATCAAATTAAATATATGAAGAAAGGCTTCACTGATATATCCTGTAAAATCAGACTTAGGGGCTAGCTTAAAGAAAGAGCATTATTCATCTTTATTTTATTAAACAACTTTCAAATATATTATTAAATTATTTTTTAAATAAAATATTATATTAAAAAAGCCTCGTTACAATTGATCCGTTAAACCTTCATTTTTTAAGATTAAGGATAACATACTGTATGTCCACCTCATTAAAGAAAAAAAGAAGGATAACATATACTACTACATATATAATTAGATATTTGTTAATAAAAAGAAAAAAAATTGCTTTATGTACATACAGTACCTCATTTACAATTGCGTGCAGGTGCCCGTCAAACTATCTTGAACATGTCTCTATATATATAAATAAATGTGGTGCAATGAAGTAAGGACATTTCTCAAGTCAGGTCTCCGTAATGTGCCGTTTGATTAGTTTTACTGTAAAACTCATCCATACGTGCACTCAATTATATAATATAATTAAATTATAATTTTAATTTAATCCTAATGTAATGAATTATTTGACAATGTATTAGAATTATTTAAAATCCAATTGCATCCCTAATCCTAGTTTCCACTTTTGCAACTAGTAGCTATGACTACAAGTTACAACTCGAGTAAAAAACAACTAATTCCAAAACTACATAGCTAGACTATATTGATTACCCTTTTCATTTTCCTCATTTTCACCCATTACTCCACCACATTAGTAGTTCATCATACTCTCGAATTTGCATTTTTGAGATAAAACACTTTTTAAGAAAAAAAATATATGATAAAAAACAGAGTCATGAGGGATAGTTTTGTAATTTTTTATAAATAAAGTAAATAAAAAGGTAAATTGAGTGTAGAAAAGTAATAATATATAGATAAATGTGTGTATATTTTGTGAAAGAATGTTATGGAGGTATTTCTTTTTTTGGAGTGTGCAAATTTATGTGGAATGTCCCAATATAGCAAATAAGACAGTTGCTCCACCTCACTTGGAGTAGTCTCATTTTCAGGTAAAGACACAGAAGCATGTAAAGAAGATAAATCGAATTCATTAAAGTCAATATCTCTACTGATAACAACTTTGAACCCATGTTCATCTTTACACCAAAGTTTATAGTCTCGTACCATCAGGATAATCCAAGAAAACACATTTTCTAGACCTAGGTTCAAGTTTATCAATCTTTTGTTTACAAATGCAACATATTGAAAACACGCGAGTTAGAGTAATCAATATTTTTATCAAAGAAAACATTTTCACAACATTTAACTTTCAGGGCACAGATGAAGACCTATTGATTAGACATGCAATAGTATGAACCGCTTACCCCAAAATTTCTTAGCAAACTCAGAGGCAGCCTACGTGCACCTAACCTTATCCATTAAGGTTATGTTCATCCTTTCAACAACTCATTTTACTGAGGTATGCAAGGAACAAATTTATCCATTTTAATACCATAATCATCACAAAATTTATCCATCTTGATCCTGTTAGATATTGTGATCACTAGTATTATCGTATAGTAGTGTTGAAGTATACCAACTTCATGTACACCATAAACTAGTTTAGATATAAATAGATAGAGAGATCATTAATATTTGATAGGTAAATACATTTTTGACAGTGTTTACACTTAAGCCATCATTAGATTAGATCAGTTTATTGAGTCGTATTTCCGTTGTGAAAGATATATGTAGTAACATTTCACATTATATTTATATTCACTTATTGATTAGTGAAGATTTTGGCATAAGACTCACGCATAGATTTTAATTTAAAATCTACGTAGAAATATTTACATTGTGTTTTAGTGTTACAAACTTCTGTTGTTATCAATTTTGGTATTTTCTTTATTTTCTGTATTCGAGTCGATGTTGTATTGTATGATGTAACATTCTGTGCATCAATAGTCTTGTTTTAATGGACAAACACTTTCAATCAGAATTGCAAAAATTCAAGATTTTAAAAATAGATTTTCAAAATTATCTAAAATCCAAAATAAACATTATCTTGGATACTTACAACTAATGATAGTTAAGTAGGCACATGTACGTAGGAGAGAATGATAGGTGAGATGAGTTGACAAAATTCAAAAATAATAAATGTAATGTGTCCAGGCAAAATAACATGCAATAAGTCCAAACTTAGTTGATTAGTGAAAAGAAATGGAGAGATGTCGAAACATCATAAATCAGATGTCGACATTTGTCATAGATGTTTAATTATTTTCATGTGTTATGCGTTATTTGTTTCTGTATTAGATTTAGATCTAGAGTTGTACCCTTATTCATAGTCTTTTTACAAGTTTTATGGAGTCTGAACAACTGAAAAAATGTCAATGATTTCTTATGTAATACTTAATCCGTTCACAAATAAATGACGTTGTAACTTTTTTTTATTGAAGTTAAAAAAATGTATATATATTAATAAATTTGCTCTTAATTAATGAATGATTCTCTTATCATTAATTAGTTTATCATAAAACAACATTTTTTCCCATCTTGTAAAGTTAGAAATTAAAATTCTTCCCTCTATTATTATGATTTTTTTCTGGATGACGTAACTTCTCCAAAAGGGTCAATTCTACCTTCAGTTCATTTAGATGTTTTTTTTTTTTGGTTATAACTGTTTTACTTTTCTCTCTTCTCCACCCATTTACAATTTTAAAATCTAATTTATCTATCAATCAATTTTACTTTTTTATTTATTTTTTTCTTTCAATAATTATTTCTATTTCTACTTCATAAATAAATAAAATTATATACATATCATTTTAAAAATTATATTAAATTTTGTTAAATTCTTTTTTTTTATAATCCCGCATAATAGTCTACATTCATCCAGTTATTAAAAAAAGGGTCACACTTGCGTATACGCGTATGCACCATACCCCTAATTTTAATTTTAATTTTAATTTTTTATTTATATTTTACTACACCTATTAGTTTAATGAGTTCACCCTTAAATCATATTTTTACTACAGCTACACCCGCTCATTTTATGAGTTCACCCCAAAATCATATTTTTACTACAGTTATCTGCACCCATTCATTTTATGGGTTCACCCCCAAATCATTTATTTTTTACAACGGTTATCTGCACTCGCTCATTTTATGAGTTCACCTCCAAATTTTTTTTACCAGTTATATGCACCTGCTCATTTTATGAGTTCACCCACAAATCATATTTATACTGCAGTTAGCTGCACCCGCTCATTTTATGAGTTCACCCCCAAATCATTTTTTTACAACGGTTCTCTACACCCGCTAATTTTATAAGTTCACCCCCAATTTTTTTACCACAATTCTCTGCACCCACTCATTTTATGAGTTCACTCCCAAATATTATTTTTTAAATAATTACATTTAAAATACTATATTATCTTTTTATTAATTTACACAAAATATAATAATAAAATCAACCATAATGTATACATTTACAATATGTAGTCGAGTCATTGTCGAGTTACCGTCGATTCACCACTAAATCACCCATATTTTAGAAAAAAAAAAATCATAAAAACATAATTTAAAAAATCTATCAAAATTAGGCACAAATCTCAATTTTTTTTTCTTTTTAATTTTTCTTCGCATTTTCAGTTTTTATTCAAAACTTTTTATTTCTTCATTTTTTTTTCATGTGTTTTTTTTCATTAGTATTTTTTAAAATTTTAATACAAAACAATATTATATGTATGATTTTATTATATTCAATAATACAATAAGTAATAACCAGTAATACCTAAAGATGTCTATCGGGCTGGTCCTAGCCCTATAGGGCCAACCCTACAGGGCTACGGGCTAAAAGGGCTAGGGCCTTAACCGGTTCATATTTAACGGACCTATAATTGTTGGGACCTAACCCTAACCCTAGCGGGCTACGAGCTAAACGGACCACTAACGGGCTACAATATTTTTTTTTCTTTTAAAATTAAAGGTATCAATTGGCACGTGCAACAAGCAAATAAAATAGAAAAATACATAATTAGTTAATGATCAGTAAATGAGAAAACAAAAGTATGATTTAAACATAATTCTAAAACTCATTGGTCCTTAATATGACCAAATAAAGCTAAACAAATATCATAATCTAATAAAAAAAAATAGTAATAATAACTAATGGATGGTAATGGGCTTCTTAATGCTTATAGTTGTGGTTATTGGTCAAATGACCCAAAATTTGTTCTCAGGTTATTTATTTAAAAAATAATAATAATAACAACTCGGGCTAGCGGTCTGGCCCGGCTTAGCCCGCGGGCTAACCGATCCAGGTCAAAAAAGCTCGAATTTAAACGGGCCTATGATTCATGAACCTTAACCCTATATTTTTCAGGGTTAAACGGGCCAGCCCGGCCCGGATAAATGACTTGGATGTATTTTTGCACACTTTTTACAACTATACGATCCCCACAAGCGTATGGGTTCGTTAGTAGTACGATAAGTATACCAAGTAAAATTTCGTTCCAAGGACTTAATTGAGTGCTAGTGAATCCCTAAAGTTACAAGTAGGCATGCTATTGTAGTAACTAATTGATGTTGTTTGGATTTTCGGGAATAAGCACAAAAATAGTAAACTATATTAACTAAAGTAATAAGAACTAGTGACAAGAAATTACAATCTATCTAACTTTCTTTTGGAAAGTGCAAGGGAAGGGTATTGCCTTGGGTGTTTCCGTTTTGTGAGCAATTAAGTGAACTAGTGAACCAATTACATGATTTTACTACAAATTTTGGTTAAGCTGAAGGCTATCACATAAGTGTGCAAACCCCCTCGAAAGGCATAGGTAAACATCGTGCATTGATTAGCAATTATAGGATCTAACCAAATACCATAAGCTCCTAAGATACTGTTGCATAAGCACTTTCAATACGGTTACTAATGCTTATGAAACGCCCTCTCACCAAACTCCTAGACGACCTCTATTCGTTTAGTGTCTAAGGTTGTCGGTCTAACCATTAACACCCCTCTCGGGTGAGCTAATTACTAATTAACTTCTATTCAATTGATCAAAGCTCACACTCACACTCCCAATCATGCTACCCAACTCTCGTTGCAATAAACATAATCAAACATGCTTGCTAATAGGGTTGATCAACCAAATGAATCAATCAAAATACAACTCTAGAAACATAAAAACCCAAATTATAAGCTAATCATGCAATTAATCCAAAATTTCACTAAATTCTCATCAAAACATCCAGACCCAAGGCAATTGAGGATTAGCCCATGGTTCTAGAAGAGAATCCCATGGCTACAACAACAAATAACATCAAACTCATAATAAAATAACAAGAGATTGAAGAAATTAAGAAAATACCAAATTGAATTGCAAAATAGAGTAATATCACCTTGATCATACGAATTTAGCTACAAAACGAGGTAATAGACGATGCCCGATGATAATCGTAGCTTGATTTGAAGTAAAAACCACTATTCTATCTAATCTATTGAAGAAATTAAACTAAAAATGAAGAACACCTACAACTATGTGAATGTGTGTGTGGAAAAATGCTTCTCAAAAGAGTTCTACTTTGGATTTTAAGAAAGGGAGTTTATATAGTGTTTGGGAAGGGTTTGAATGGCATAATTGCAAGTTGATCCCTCAAAAATGGAGAAAATACAAGTTTGGCACCGAAAATGGGGTGACTCGGCCGAGTTGGGGTCACTCGGCCGAGTGGAACACTTAAGAAGCGTGTAGCAACTCTTTCCAGCCGAGACTCGGCCGAGTGAGGGTCAATTTCAGTAGCTACGACATTCAACCTTACTCGGCCGAGTGCGCAGTAGAGTGCAAAATTGCAGATTCGGCCGAGTAACCTTACTCGGCCGAGTGATGTCCGATTCCAGGAGCTACGCATTCAACCTTACTCGGTCGAGTTGGCTCACTCGGCCGAGTGCGCAGTAGAGTTCAAAGTTGCAGATTCGGCCGAGTTGACTCACTCGGCCGAGTTGCCTCTTCCCCTTCTCGTTCCATGCATAACTTTCGCCTCGGATGTCGGATTGACTCGATTCCTTTGGCTAATCCACTCCGTTTTTCGAGACGAATCCAACCGTGCACTCCTCTTTCCGGTCCGATCACTTGTGGTATGTGTTTTGCTCCAAATTCCATCGTATTTCCTACACAATCGATAAAACACAACCTTTCTCTCATTTCGGCTTAAACAATCATATTCACTGTATAATTCAATGAAATCAACATCAAATGAGCTTCAAATATGCATCTAAATCGTGTAGATTCCACCCGAATCAATAAACATCTCTAACTAATACCATTAAAAATAATTAGTACTTCAATATCTTATACAATAACAAATAATTACACATATCTAATTATATTAAATAATACTAAAACCAATTATTAGTAATACCACGAACAGTAATCGGTAATACCATTAATATTAATCAATAAAATTTTATACAATAACAAATAATTCCACACATCCAATTATATTCAATAATACCAAAAACAATTATCAGTAATACAATGAACAATAATTAGTAATATCATAAACATTGATCAGTAATATCTTATACAATAATAAATAATTCCACAAATCTAATTATATTAAGTAATACCATAAACAATAATATGTAATACCATAAAAAATAATAATAATAATAATCAGTAATGTCTTAAACAATAATAAATAATTTCACACAAACAGTGTTGGTCCCAAAGTTGAGTTAATAATATTGAGTAAGCTAGTGAAAATGTCTAGAGGGGAGGGGTGAATAGACTTTTCAAAAATCTTTCAATATATCAGAATACACAATGCGGAATAAACAGATTACTAATGAGCCCAATCAATTTTATACTCAACTTTTCTATAGATCTTTATCTTTGTTAATTCTACTGTTCTTAGTTAAACAGATATCAAACAGATATTAAACAGTAAAGTAAAGAACACAGAATTTTATAGTGGTTCGACAAATGTCTACATCCACTCTCACAACTCCAGTTGTGAAGTTTTATTACTCTTCTTGAGCTTCTTGTGGCTTAAAGTCCCAAGATTAAGACTTTGATCTTTTCGATTACACCTCCAGGTATATCTTCGATCTACTAGTAATTCTACAAGTAACTAGCACACTTGTTTTACAAAATACAAACTTAAACTTGAAAAGTAAAACTTCTCTTTGAATAGCCTTTGATTCTTCTCTTCAATTCAGTGGCTCTTCTTCTCCTTTAATCTCCTTCAACTCTGTGAGTTTTTCCTTGTGCTCTGTAGACTTAGATTGCTTGTAAACGCTTTTGAATCAGTAGTCTAAGCAGTAGGAGATTACACAGTATTTATAGAATTTAGTATGACAGTTAGCAGTTTGTGAACTAACTCTCAACTAACTCTAAAACTGTTTTTGTAACTTTTTCTTGTAACCGACTTTGTAACTTCCTTCAACTTCCAAGTCAGCATATCTTCAAATATATCTTCAGTTACTCTTTAAATAAGCTTTCCAAACTTATTCTTCAAATTCACCAAATCAGCACAGTAACTTACTGTTCTGATTTTTACTCTTCGGATTTTACTCTGCTGATTTTTACTCTTCTGATTCAATCAGCACAGTAACCAAAAACTGTTCAAAACTTCTCCAGATTTCTTCTAAGCTCTTCTTCAACTCTTCTTGAAGTCTTCTTAGTATGAAGTAGTCCTCTGAGTCTTCATAGTCTTCTGATCTTCATCTAATCTATTCCTAATCTAGTGTTCTGATTTTACTGTTCTGAACTTTACAATGCTGAATACAATAAAATACAACTTTACATATATAAAACCTATCTATACATCAACTGAACTATATACAGATGAGTATTTCTAAGTCCTACACTATAAGCTGTCTATACAATAAAACATCAGCTTAGTTCCTAACAGTTCATATATCAGATCAGTAACTAATAAGATCAGTAACTCATAAGATCAGTAACTCATGTAAGTTCAATAACTTCCATATAAGATCAGTAAATATCTAAGATCAGTAAACACTTAAGATCAGTAACTTACATATAAGATCAGTAAACATATAAGATCAGTAAGTACATCAGATCAGTAACTCAGATTTCAAATATATCATATAAGATCACTAAAATATTCTCAGTTTCCATACTCAGATCAGTAATCTTATTTCACATGACTCAGTTAAGATCAGTAATTTTATTCTTAATATTACTCAATAAGATCAGTAAACTTACTTCAGTTAGCATTAAGATCAGTAAACTCAATCTTAAGTTTCTCATCAGATTAGTAAGCTTAGATTCAGATGACTTAGTTAAGATGACTTAGAACCACATATATCACTAACTTTAAGTTGCTTTTGGCCATCAAAACATACTTTCATCAACTAGAACATTGTTTATAGGATTCATATCCCAACAATTTCCCCCTTTTTGATGAAGCCAAAACTACTTAAATGTTAATAAATCAGTAGTTAAGTATGTAGTCTATCATAACAGTTCATCAATTCAAAATTCCAGATTCATATTCAAATAAGATCAAATATTACAAATAATCACAGAATATGAAAATCACAAAAATATAGAAATAAAGATTAAGGATAGAAATGTTATCTTCTGAGCTTGTCCTTCATCTTCATTATGCATCTTCAAATTCTGAATGCCACATACATCCTTGCCTTGATGTCCATCATATGTTGATGATCAGTGATTCCTTCTTCTTTAATAATCTCAACAATAATGTTGTTAACCTCCTTATAATCAGGTTCTCCACTTTCCAGTCTTGGAGGTTCCCAATTAGGTTCTTCAGGGCATAAAATCTTAGTTCCAGCACGATTAGCCACTTGTGCTATGTCTTCCCAGAATTCTTGATCAATATTCAGCATAAATTCTTCAAAATCAACAAATTCTGCTTCTTTGCTAGAATGATCACCAAACTTCTTCACAATGAAGTTAGCAATCTGCCATTTCTTCTTTAAATTTTTCCAGTATTCCATATGTTCTGTTAAAACAATGAAATCCACAAAGTTTTCATCTTGAAAATCTTTGTCAAACTGTTTTCCTTCAGCTTTCTTTTTAGCATTCATCTTTTTCTTCAAAGCTGTAACTCGATTATCAAATCTTGTCTTCAAGAACTTGACATCCTTTTCTTTCTTCTTTTTCAAGCTTTCTTCTTCACTTGTCATAACAGCTTTCATTTTGCTCTTTGATCTAGTCATTCTTTCAGCTTCTTCCTCTTGTTGTTCTTCATCAGATAAAACTAATTTCCTCTTCCTCTGACTTGAACTTCCTGCAACTTCAGGTCTTTTCTCAACAATCTCTTGACCTTGTTGCTTCTGTTGCTTTCTTTGCTTCAGTTTTTCATTTAACATATGAATTTCAGCTCTTAATTCATCTTGACTTACAACCAGCTGAGCTTGTTGTGACTGTGTTTGTTCCATCACTTGTCTTGTCCTGTCTTCCCCCTTTTTGGCTTCATCATGCCACTCCTTCAGGGAAGATATGTGTTGCTCCAGCTTCTTATGCAACACCTGAGACAAATTCTTCTCTAGTACTCTATGAAGGTCAAAAATTTTGGACATTGTATACTCCATGACCTTTTCATAAGAGTGTTTAGAATGCATCTTGTTCATCCTTTCGGTAGCTTCTTGAAACATATGGACAGCAGCTTCCAATTTGCCTTGAAGCTCTGCATTCTGCTTTTTCAATTGCTCAAACTCAGAAAGATCAGAGTCCTTCTCAACATGATCTGTTCTGATCTCTTCTTGCACATCCTTAATAGGATCAGTAGATTGAATAGGAATGCTTTCCAATTCTTCAGCATTTACATCCTGAGTGTCAATAGCATCAGTTTCCTCAATCACAACAGTTTCTTCAAGTACAACAGTGTTCTCAAACACTTCTGTTGCATTGACAATGTCTTCATCAATTTCCATAAAATCTTCTTCAGCAGCAGTTTCATCAACACCCTTCTCTTCACTAAATAAATCTTCATCAGAGACAGGAGTTGCAATCTTCTCAACAGTGTACTTGATCCCTGTTAATCTCTCAACAAGAAGTACAACAGACTCTGGAGTGATTAACTCAAGAAAAGAGTTAACACCAGCTGCTTGCATTTGTTCTGCTTCCCAATCATCAAAGATTGAAGCACCTCCCATTCCTTCCATGATAGCTAAACATTCCTTCAAAGTACTCCTCTTAAGATACACCCAAGTGCCTATCCTAAGGAGTTTCTCAAACTCAACAGAGCTTTCATCCAATCCAGGAAATTGTTTCAACAGTGCTATTCTTAAATCAATTCTGATTCTATCTTCCTTGTCACAAATAGTGTACTCCATCAAATCAGCAGGTTTGGGAGTAATAAATTCAGGTTCAGGAGATGATGAAATGTCAATAGGCTCAGTAGAAGGTTCAAATTCATGTTCAGTAGAGTGAGCATGAACCTGTAATGGGGATTGATGTGGTGAAGGTTGATGTGAAGTGTGTTGTTGAGGGGTAGGAATTGAAGTAGGCTCAAAGGTAGTGAGCTGAGGTGATGAATGGGGAGTGTTCTGAGTCTCAGAAAAGTAGTGATCTGATCCTCCAGAACATGAAGGTTGAGGGTTTTGGGGTTCAGGTTGGCTTGGTTCAGAATCAGAAGGGGTAGGGGAGACAACAACTAACTTCCTCCTAACACTTCTTGACTTAGTCCTCTTATGAATAGCAATTGGACTAGGAACACTAACCTCTTGCTCATCTGAGCTTGATTGTACCACAGTTTCCACAAAACGAACTGTTGGTTCCGAGGCAGCAGTAGCAGACCTTCCTCTTCTTAAAGTAGTACTGCTCGGATCATGCTTTGATTTTGATCTAACCTCAGTTTGATCATCCTCCGATTGGTACATTGAGGCTCCAGACTCCTCTGCTTCAACTTCTTGAGTGTGTTCCAAGGGGTTATCTTGTTCAAATTGAACAGACTCCTTCTTCATCAAGAATTTCCCATGATGGAATTTCTTGGGATTACTCCAATAAGGTTTCTTCACCAGCTGAGGCAGCAAGAAACTCAGCTTGTTTCCAAACCCTAACTTTGATTTCAGTGAGAATTCCAAAGTGTCCTCATCAAACAAAACCTTTTCCTTTTCAGTCATTAGCCTCTCCAGAAAGAATCCTTGCCAATCACCTTCCACTCTGTCGATGATCGCAGCCATGATTCTAATTTTAAAACTCGATAAGGCATCCTGGCTATGATGTTGCCCTAACAAGCATTTTCCTGCAATATCCATCAAGAACTGCAACCCAGTAGGAAGTACATCCTTCTTTAAATTCGTCAAGGTCTCTGTCTCAACACCTGTCCATTTTCCCACGCACTCCTTTTCTTCTCCAGCTTTGTAGGTCATGATATCTACTGGACCTTGTGGTAAGTCCAACATTACTTCGAGAATGTCCCTTGTAATAGTGACTTTGTGTCCAGCTAGCATGGAGTGAACACCATTTTTGTCTCCTTGGAGTTGTAAATAGAATTCCACCGCTTCTGGTTCGTAGACATTTACGGGAAATGACTCCAGAAACTTTCGTAGACCGCATTCTTCACACATAGTTAAGATAGCTTGATTTTCTGCACTGTGTCTGCCATTGAAGTAGACAGCGTTCTCCACGAAAATTCCTTTCTTTCGCAGCCATAAACTCGAATCAAAAGTTCCTGCGACTTGGTTAGCTTCATTGATAATATTGACAGTTGCCATTTGAGAATTTTGTAGGAATCAAATTTTGCAGAAGTTATGAAGTTAAGATATTTCCAGAAATGAATTCGTAAGAACGAAGAAGATGAAGTGTGATCGTTTTTGTTATAATTCAAAACCAATCTAGGGCTAGGATTGAATTAGATTATTATAAAGAATGGTTGGGATTAAATCTCGAAATTCGAGTTAAACAATAACTGTTCACATTCTAAAAACAATCTCAATTTTTGGAGCCAACTAGTGTTTGATAAATACACCACAATTTTTAGGTTTAGAAATAGAGGAGTGTATTAATCTTCTCTATTAATAATCTAAAAATATGAACAATTTTTGACTTAGAGTAATCTAAACCAAAAGACTGTTCTGATGCAAATCAGCACAGTAGTTTCCAAAACAATTTCACTTCATTTTCTTACTTATTTTTAAAGAAAATTTCACTTATCTGGATCAGCTGAGTACTGTGATCAGCTGAGTAACCTTTTTAGAAATCAGATCAGTAGATGAATCAGCAGAGTAGATTTCAGATCAGTAGATGGGACAGCACAGTAATCCTCAGATCAGTACCCAAATTCCATGATTTCATCTTTTTGATATCAGCACAGTAATCCTCAGATCAGTACTGTGTCAGATCAGTAGATTTCTTGTAGACAGATTTCCACAAACAAGTCTTTCTGTAGACAGATTAGTCAGTAATCAGATTAGTTCTGTAGAATAACTGAATTGTAATCAGATCAGTACTGTAGACAAAGAAACTTTGTAATCAGCACAGTTCTGTAGACAAGTCAATGTATTAATCAGAATATATCTGTAGACTGCTATAGTCTGTAATCAGATCAGATTTGTAGACTTCTTCAATTTTGTAACCAGATCAGTTCCCCCTTCAATGGAGAACTCCTCTTCTGTGCCTGTTTCACCTTGGTAAAAGTGTTAGTTCATGAGATATAAGTGTAAAACAGTACAGATTAGTAACAATATGCAATATTTAATGATCATATCAAGGTTTATGCTAAAGTGACTTAGTGATCTGAGTCAACAAAAGGATCTTTAAGAAATCACAGATTCCCCCTTAATGTATGTTCTCAGTGTCCCTCAGCTTTACCAGCTTCCTCATTGGGATTAAGGTCACTTTAGTAACCTTGTTACCTGTGTTAGTGATCTGACATAGGATTGTCTCTTCTGACTGTTGAATTTTGATGTACTGCTCTTACTTTCTGCTTTATCTTTCTCTTGGTATAAGATCAGTACCTGAAATGTTAGCACAGTTCTATATACAAACAGAATCCATATCTATCAATCCTAAACCAATGCACAATTCTCTGAATCTCACTTCAGCCAATGGTTTTGTAAAAATGTCAGCTCTTTGAATATCAGTATGAATCTTTTCCATTCTAATATTCTTCTTTTCAACATGATCCCTAATAAAATGATGCCTAATATCAACATGTTTGCATCTAGTATGTAAAACAGGATTTTGAGTGATGGCAATGGCACTATTACTGTCACAATATATAGGTACATTAGATTCTACAACATTGTAGTCTCTGAGTTGTTGTATTAACCAAAGAAGCTGACTACAACAACTACCTGCAGCCATATATTCTGCTTCAGTAGTAGAAGTTGCCACACTTGTTTGTTTCTTTGAAAACCATGAAATGATCTTAGTTCCTAAGAATTGACATGAACCTGAAGTAGATTTTCTATCTATTTTGCAACCTCCAAAGTCCGAGTCTGAATAACCACTTAAAGATATATCATCATCTGCAGGATACCATAATCCTCGATTAATAGTCCCCTTTAGATATTTCAATATCCTTTTAGCAGCTTCCAGATGACTTTCCTTGGGGTTTGCTTGAAATCTTGCACATACTCCAACAGAAAAAGCAATATCAGGTCTGCTGGCAGTTAGATAGAGTAGAGAGCCAATTAAAGCACGATAGTGAGGTTGATCAGAAGACTTACCTCCTTCATCAGGATCCATTCTGTATGTAGGTTGCATGGGCACACCAACTGTCTTACAGGTTTTAATACCAAATTTATCTAGCAAATTCTTAGTATACTTTGCTTGATTTATAAAGATACCTTCTGAGGTTTGTTTTACTTGAAGACCAAGAAAATATGTCATTTCTCCCATCATGGACATTTCAAATTTACTTTGCATGAGTGTAGAAAAGCTTTCACTCAGGTTTTTGTTGGGTGATCCAAAGATAATATCATCCACATAAATTTGAACAAGTAATATATCATTACCTTCTTGTCTTCTGAACAAAGTTCTATCAACCTTGCCTTTTGTAAAACCATTTTCCAGTAAGAATAGAGAAAGAGTATCATACCATGCTCTTGGAGCTTGTTTCAATCCATAGAGTGCTTTCTTTAACCTGTATACTTGGTGACTATTCACTTCAAAACCAGGTGGTTGTTCTACATACACTTCTTCAGCAAGTATACCATTCAAAAATGCACTTTTCACATCCATTTGATATACAGTAAATTTCATATGTGCAGCATAAGCAAGGAACAATCTTATAGCTTCTAGTCTAGCTACAGGAGCAAAAGTTTCATCATAATCAATACCCTCAGCTTGAGAGTAGCCCTGAGCAACTAATCTAGCTTTGTTTCTAACTACAAGATCATTTTCATCCCTTTTGTTCTTGAAAATCCACTTAGTACCTACAACATTATGATTACTAGGTCTATCAACAAGTTCCCAAACTTCATTTCTAGTGAACTGATTAAGTTCTTCCTGCATGGCTACAATCCAGTTACTATCACTTAAAGCTTCAATCACAGTTTTAGGCTCAATAGATGATAGAAAACAACACCAGCAAAATAAAGACTTACTAGGTTCTTCCTTTGAATCAAACAATTGTTTTCTAGTTTTAACACCTATACTAGAATCACCTAGAATCAGATCAGTAGAATGAGCAGACTTCCATGTCCTTCTATTCTTAACAGTATCATCATATACATCATGCAAATTATCATGCAGATCAGTATTATTTATATCAGCAGTTTTGTTCATAGGAGAGCAGTCATTCAATTCTTTTATTTCAGATCTTTTAGATGACTCACCTTTGTCTTTTACCTTTTCTTTATCAGAATCTTGATCTAGAACTTTCAGGAAAGGATTATATGCTTGTACAGATTCATATATTCCTGTATCATCATCTTCATTGTTGATCTGAAGCTGTAGTTTGTCAACTTTCTTACTGAGCTGATGATCAGCAGAGTCCTGTACATTCTCATCAAAGACAACATGGGGTGTTTCTTCCACACATAGAGTAGAGTAATTAAACACTCTAAATGCTTTGCTTACAGAAGAGTATCCTAAGAATATCCCTTCATCAGCTTTTGCATCAAAAGCATTTAATTTACTTTTGTCATTGTTATGTATGAAACACTTACAACCAAAAATATGAAAATAAGAAACTCTTGGTTTTCTACCTTTCCATACCTCATAAGGTGTTTTACCATGTACCTTATTAAGAGCACTTCGATTTTGAGAGTGGCAAGCTGTGTTAATAGCTTCTGCCCAAAATTTCTGAGGTGTGTTGAATTCTGCAATCATGGCTCTGCAAGCTTCTTTTAGTGTTCTGTTTCTCCTTTCTGCAACACCATTTTGTTGAGGGGTTCTGGCTGCACTTGTCAAATGCTGAATGCCAGACTTAGAACAATAGTCAGAAATGTAACAATTAATAAATTCAGTCCCCTTGTCACTTCTAATCTTGACAATGGGATGACCTTTTTCAACCTTCAATTTCTTCAATAGATCTGGAAGTAGTGTTTGTGTATCACTCTTTTTGTGTAGAAAGACTACCCAAGTAAACTTAGAGTAATCATCTACAACAACTAGAGTATACCTTCTTCCATTCAATGTAGGAGGATTGATAGGACCATGAAGATCCATATGTAAGAGTTCTAAAACTCTGCTTGTTGAAAGAGTAGGAATTGACTTAAATGAAACCTTTACCTGTTTACCTTTTTGACAGGAATCACATACTTGTGACTTGGAATAGATTTCATTAGGAATGCCCTCAAAAAGATGTTCTCTAGCAATCTTGTTGATTATCTTAAAGTTTAGATGGCAGAGGCGTTTATGCCAGAGCCAACTGTTTTCTTTAGGACTCTTAGTAATAAGACAGGCATTCTTAGGACAACTATTCCAGTTCACAATGTATATACTTCCTTGTCTTGTGCCAACAAGTAGAACATTGTGAGTCCTTTTATCAATTATTTCACATTTTCTGGTCTTGAACTGAACCTTGTATCCCCTGTCACAAAATTGAGATACAGATAACAAATTATACTTCAAACCTTCAACATAGGATACATCTTGGATTTCAACATCTCCATTCTTGATGAATCCAAATCCTTTTGTGATTGCTATTGAGCTATCTCCAAAGATGACTTTTGGTCCTTCCTTCTCTTGATAGTCAGTAAGTAAGGCCTTGGTACCAGTCATGTGGTGTGAGCACCCACTGTCTATGTACCAGGTCTCACCAACTGAACCACCTTTCTTGTATAAGTCCAGTCGATCCTGCAAAGTAGTGATTTTAATAATTTAGGTACCCTAGTTTATTGGGGTCCTTGGGGGTTAGTAGCAAGAGGTACCCAAATGAACATTGAAGATTTGAATAAGTGGGACCTCTTCAATTTTCTTCCAAATTTATCACAAAACAGTACTTTATTAACCAATTCAGAATTATCAGCAGACTTAGGATCTATTTTTCTGAGATAGCCTTTCCTTGGTTCTATCCCTTTTTCAGTAAGATCAGTAGGCCTGTGATAGTTTGAATATGGTCTAAAAGCATGTGGACCATAAGGCTTATAGATTTGCTTAGGTCTTTCCTCACCAATGATATTATAATGGGGCACAAATCTCCTAGGTTTAGTTGAATACAGCTGAGACTGCCTTATGAAAGGAGGTCTAGGCTGTTCCCAACTTGCCTGTGCTTGTCTTGACCTACTGTTCTGAGTTTGTCTCTTCTGATACCAGGACTGATCTGATCTGGTCAGAGGAGTATAACTCTTCTGGTATGGTCTTGACTGTACTGGTCTTAATACATTCTTCATTTTACCATTCTTGGTAGTAGGAGGGATGTATTTAGACTGTACTTTGAGTTTTGGATCATCATCATAAGTCATAGGTTCTTTCCCTTTATCTAGTTGCAAAGAACTTGTACTAGCTCCATTAGTGTTCTTAAATTCTGAAGTAGATGGACTAGGCAGATCAGTACCTATTCCTCTTTTATCATTTGGAGCTCTATATCTGTCTGAGATTGTTTGATTAATCTTAGTAGAGTTAATCATCCCAGATAGCTTTCGATCTAGGCTCACTACTTCAGATTCTAAGAATCTATTGCGCTCTTCAAGTTTTTCACATTTAATCTTTAAGTCATTGAATTCATTAGTCTCTTTGGCTTGAGTTTTAAGCATACCCTGATATAGATTGTCAATGGATGCATACTTTTCTTGGAGTTGAGACAACTCTTCTGATAGTCTTGCATTTATGACAACTATATTAGGATCCACTTGTAACTGAGCTTCTTTCAGCTTAATGATTTCTTGCTTTAAAGATATATTCTCATCACTAATTTCCATGAATGCTTTGTTAGCTTGTAGAAGGTCTTCTTCAGTCACTCCTTGGGAATGATGAAGACTACTTCCTACACTGCTAACAGCAGCATCACTTTCATCAGTGTCAGAATTGTCACAAGATTGAAATGAGTTTACAGATGATACCTCATCATTTATTTTGGCCATCATTGCCAGTCCATCATCTGCTATGAAGGCTTCATCTTCATTGCTAGAGGGGTAGTCAGATGAAGTTGATGGTAACTCTTCTGATTCCGAATCAGAGTCATTGTAAGCCACCATTGCCTTCTTACCCTTTGCATATTTTCGATCTCTTCTGGCTTTCCTTTCTTCTCGATCTTCAGAACTCAGATCAGGACATTCATATATATAATGACCTGGCTTATCACAATTATAGCAAACAGGATTGTTAGAAGTTCTTTTAGAAGGAGAATGCTTTCTGTTCCTGTCATGCTTGTCAATTGAGTTCCTGTCTTTCTTATCAGAATACTTTCTGTCTCTCTTTTCAGATGAGTTCCTGTCTCTCCTGTTTTCTTTAGAGATCTCATCCCTTCTTTCAGAAGAGTTTTGATCCCTTCTGTTCACAGAAGAGTCCCTGTTATTAGAACCCTTAGATTCCTTATAGAACCTCTTGTACCTGCCATATCTCTTGTTCAGTTTATCAAATCTTTTGATCATAAGGCTCATCTGATCTTTCAGACTTAGATCAGAACCATCTAGTTCATCTTTTATGCTTGAAGCCTTTGTTTTAGATGATCTAGACCCCTTTGAAGTAGAGGCTTTGAAAGCTATGTCTTTAGAGACATCCTTATCCTTATGGATCACAGAAATAGGATCTTCTTCATCTAACTCGAACTCATGTGCCTTAAGTGTTTGGAACATAGTTTCTGCTGGCCAAGAATCAATGTCTTGTGTAGTTTTAATGATCATCTTGACCATTTTCCACCTTTCATCCAAGGCTTTCAAGATTCTCAAATTAACTTCTCTGTCAGTATAAGTCTTTCCTAATACATCAAGATCATTCATAATTTTGGTAAATCGAGTATCCAATTCATCAATTGATTCTCCTGGCTTCATCTTAAATGATTCAAACCTTTGGACAGCAGTGGATAACTTGCTTTCTTTGATCAGTGTAGTACCTTCACAAAGAATAGCCAGTTTGTCCCACATCTGTTTTGCAGTCTTACATTTTAATACTTTACCAAGATACTCATTTGGTAAGGTATGTAGAATGTAGTTCTTGGCAAGACTATCCAAATTGTTTTGTTTCATCTCTTCTGAAGTCAGTTCTGACCTGGGTTTGGGGACCAGTGCTCCAACTGGTTTAGATGGATCCAGAACAGCAGTGTTTTCCACCATGATGACAATTGGTCCTTCAGTCACCACAGACACCATAAGATCATGGGTTGAGCTAAAGATGGCCTCCATCCTAAGCTTCCAGTAGTCATAATCTGCAATCTTGAACTTAGGCAGCTTGTTCACATTAGTGTCATCCATGTTTGTTTATACAAATAGGATCAGAAGTATAGCAGATAGATTTCAAGTATTCAGATAGTAACAAGTATCAAGAAATAACAGTAAGATCAGTAAAGATAACCTTCAAGATTTACAAGGTTTATCAAGAAACAGCAGTCCAAAGAACCAATGGCTCTGATACCACTTGTTGGTCCCAAAGTTGAGTTAATAATATTGAGTAAGCTAGTGAAAATGTCTAGAGGGGAGGGGTGAATAGACTTTTCAAAAATCTTTCAATATATCAGAATACACAATGCGGAATAAACAGATTACTAATGAGCCCAATCAATTTTATACTCAACTTTTCTATAGATCTTTATCTTTGTTAATTCTACTGTTCTTAGTTAAACAGATATCAAACAGATATTAAACAGTAAAGTAAAGAACACAGAATTTTATAGTGGTTCGACAAATGTCTACATCCACTCTCACAACTCCAGTTGTGAAGTTTTATTACTCTTCTTGAGCTTCTTGTGGCTTAAAGTCCCAAGATTAAGACTTTGATCTTTTCGATTACACCTCCAGGTATATCTTCGATCTACTAGTAATTCTACAAGTAACTAGCACACTTGTTTTACAAAATACAAACTTAAACTTGAAAAGTAAAACTTCTCTTTGAATAGCCTTTGATTCTTCTCTTCAATTCAGTGGCTCTTCTTCTCCTTTAATCTCCTTCAACTCTGTGAGTTTTTCCTTGTGCTCTGTAGACTTAGATTGCTTGTAAACGCTTTTGAATCAGTAGTCTAAGCAGTAGGAGATTACACAGTATTTATAGAATTTAGTATGACAGTTAGCAGTTTGTGAACTAACTCTCAACTAACTCTAAAACTGTTTTTGTAACTTTTTCTTGTAACCGACTTTGTAACTTCCTTCAACTTCCAAGTCAGCATATCTTCAAATATATCTTCAGTTACTCTTTAAATAAGCTTTCCAAACTTATTCTTCAAATTCACCAAATCAGCACAGTAACTTACTGTTCTGATTTTTACTCTTCGGATTTTACTCTACTGATTTTTACTCTTCTGATTCAATCAGCACAGTAACCAAAAACTGTTCAAAACTTCTCCAAATTTCTTCTAAGCTCTTCTTCAACTCTTCTTGAAGTCTTCTTAGTATGAAGTAGTCCTCTGAGTCTTCATAGTCTTCTGATCTTCATCTAATCTATTCATAATCTAGTGTTCTGATTTTACTGTTCTGAACTTTACAATGCTGAATACAATAAAATACAACTTTACATATATAAAACCTATCTATACATCAACTGAACTATATACAGATGAGTATTTCTAAGTCCTACACTATAAGCTGTCTATACAATAAAACATCAGCTTAGTTCCTAACAGTTCATATATCAGATCAGTAACTAATAAGATCAGTAACTCATAAGATCAGTAACTCATGTAAGTTCAATAACTTCCATATAAGATCAGTAAATATCTAAGATCAGTAAACACTTAAGATCAGTAACTTACATATAAGATCAGTAAACATATAAGATCAGTAAGTACATCAGATCAGTAACTCAGATTTCAAATATATCATATAAGATCACTAAAATATTCTCAGTTTCCATACTCAGATCAGTAATCTTATTTCACATGACTCAGTTAAGATCAGTAATTTTATTCTTAATATTACTCAATAAGATCAGTAAACTTACTTCAGTTAGCATTAAGATCAGTAAACTCAATCTTAAGTTTCTCATCAGATTAGTAAGCTTAGATTCAGATGACTTAGTTAAGATGACTTAGAACCACATATATCACTAACTTTAAGTTGCTTTTGGCCATCAAAACATACTTTCATCAACTAGAACATTGTTTATAGGATTCATATCCCAACAAGCAGTAATACCACAAACAATAACCAGTAATGCCACAATTAATAATACCGTAATCAGTAATCATTAATTTTAATTCAATTGTATATTAATAGTAATACTGCAATCAATAACTAGTAATACCAGTACCAATAACTAATAATACCATAAAAAAATGGAGGGAGTGCAAATCGGGGTGTACTGAAGAAAATAGGGGGTGCACATTATCAAGCCAATTGAAGGGAACCCTAGCCCAATGGGAGGGCACCCTAGGTCAGCAGTCATCGTCTGGGATTTCATCAGCAAGGTCACCGGCTCTGAGTGTCGACCGGTTAGAGATCCATCGACAACATACTCACATTCCTCCGCCGGGCTGCCGTCAGTCGGAGGAAGAGGATGCACAGTAGCATGATGAAGAAGACAGACAAAGCAATGTAGCTTTGATTTGGGCAGAGATGAACGATGAGAGAGAGGTGGCTTCAATCTGAGTGTTGCAGGCGAGAGCCATTGATGCCGAAGAAGTTCCTGATCGCGAACGCAATGGAGATTGATCGAAGCAGTCGCGTCGGTGGTCGAAATGAGAAGAGGATTTCGGCCGCCATGGATCGTTGTCGAGATGGAAGATGATGTCGATTGTCATAAAAGTGAAGAATCACGATTGCGATTCGAAGAGGGGTCTTGGGCTTCATCGGCCGGGACGGAAGCGCCCTCGTCGCCGTCGAGGGAGTGGTCGGGCATGGTGGTGGTTGGGTCACCCGTCGACCGACATGAATTTTCGGCAGGTCCTTTACTCATCAAATTAAAATTGAAATTCAAGTGCACCGCCGATCGACTATAATAAAATCATGCCTATAATATTATATTGTATTAAAATTTAAAAAATACACATGCAAAAAATGTAAAAGAAATGTAGGAAAATTTAAAATAAAAAAGGAAAAGGAAAAAAAAAATGAAGAAAAAAAAATTTGGAAAAAAAAAATTAAAAATGGAAAAAGAGTAGGGAAAATTAAAAAGAAAAAAATCGAGATTTATGGCTAATTTCGATAATTTTTTTTATTAATTATATTTTTACGATTTTTAAAAAAAATATGGATGACTTGGTGGTGAATCGATTTTTTAGAGTTTATTTTATTATATTTTGTGTAAATTAATAAAAGGATAATATAGTCTTTTAAATGTGATTATTTTTTTAAAAATATTTTGGGGTGAACTCATAAAATGAGCGGGTATAGATAACTATGGTAAAAAATAATTTGGGAGTGAACTCATAAAATGAGCGGGTGTAGATAACTGTTGTAAAAATATGATTAGGAGGTGAACTCATTAAATTAGTGGGTGCAGATAAAATATAAATAAAAAATTGAAATTGAAATTAGGGGGCACGAATTTGGCTATTTTGTGGGTGCAAATCATTATTGGGTGAACTAAAGAATTTTGTGATGCGAGTTCATCGAGGGTGAACTGAGTAAACAGATGAATTTGTGACTGAAATTTGAGGCCCAGTCCCAAAGAAGGCCCAATAGCTGACCGAGTGCATACAAGTATTTGACTAAAAAAAAATCTCATTTTGTTTCTCGTTCTTACCAATTCAATTCTAAATTCTTTTTTCTCATTTCGTTTTCTTTTTTCACCGATTCTCTTTAGGGTAAATTGAACAAATGTACACATTTTTTAAAATATGAAAATCAAATTTAATTTAATAAATAAAAAATTAAATATATTTTAAAAAAATAAGTATAAAAAATTATTTTCAATCCCCCATATTATGTGGGTTTTGCGGTCCGGAGGGAAGAGTGCAAAAAATGATAAATTAACCGTCGAATAATCAGAAAATGAAAACAACAAACAAATTGAATGGCAATTCAACAAAAACCACTCGCACAAATTTCCACACAAATAAAATCCCATTAATTCACTCTATCATACTCTAATTCAAAATCCAATACCTTATTCACATTCACAAAAGGAATACATCTACACTAAATAATAGGGATATAATATGGGTTTCACTCTTATTTATCAATGACATGTATGCAACTTATTTCTATTTAATATTTGAATTAATATTATATAATATATAAATTAATATTATACTGTAATATTATCCTTTATTTAAACTAATATTAAAGATGACATCATGACAATCTTACCTAGGGCTGAGCAAAAACCGAAAAAAACCGAAAAACCGAACCGAACCGAAATATGAATTCGGTTCGGTTTTTCGGTTTTCGGTTTCGGTTTCGGTTAGCATTTTTTTATACATTTCGGTATTCGGTTCGGTTTCGGTTTTATTAAGTAAAAATTCGGTTAATCGAAAACCGAGCCGAAATGGGCCCATATAAATACCTAGCCCTAATTTCCTAAATCCTAAGCCCTAATTCCATTTTGGGTTTTGGCTTTCTGCCTCTCCGCGCGGCGCACCCACAGGCCACAACATTCTGTCCAGCGGGAGCCATTCAGGCCGGCGGCTCACTCTCTCAAGTCTCACCCGGCGGTCGGCGGCCGGCGCCTCACGCCCTCACGGCGTTCTACATAATTTGCTATTCTCGGCGTTCTCACGCCCTCACGGCGTTCTGCATTCTCGGCGTTCTCGGCGACCGACGGCGTTCTCGGCGTTCTCCGCGAATCGACGCATTCTCGGCGACGGCGTTCTACATTCTCGGCCCCTCACGCACACCGGCCACCACCCACCTCCGACGCACCAGTCAACTGCAATGACAAATTCAAACATGGACACGGTAAGATTTTTGATTGATTTATTTATTTTGTTTCGTTTTTGTAGAATATAAGATTTATTGAGAATCTAAGATTGTGCATTTACTGAGATTCTGATTAGGTAGGTGTTTAATTGATTTAGAATAAATTGATAAGTTTCTGTGAGAAATTGAGATGCTGTGAGATAATACGAGAGTAGTTCTGTTTCTGTGAGAAATTGAGATGCAGACACTGGAATGCATTAAAAAATATTTGTTACATTATACTTTGCTTCTGTTCTGCATCTTTTTTTTTTGAGATGTTCTGTTCTGCATATCTTATGTGAATGTCTAATCAGAAACTTACAAGATTGGTTTTCTAATTAAGTTATATATAGCTTATTCAATTTTTTAGCAGCCTCGTGTCTTTGGATAAACTGATGACTTTTTCCATCATTCTATGCATCCTCGTGTCTTTGGATAAATTGATTTACAAATACTCCTGTTCTGAAATAATACTCTACTCCTAATACTCTTATTAATGTATGATTTTTCTAAATAATTTGCTAATTAATGCAGCTTACTACACAAGGGGGAAGTAATATGGTGGAAAATGAGTTGCCCTCATCAATGCCATCACAAACCCCCTCAACTCCAACTCGAGGAAAAAAGAAAAAACAGCCCGATCAAGATCGAAAGTGTGGCAGCATTACGTGAAATTCAAGGACGAAAACGGTGATGATAAAGCTAAATGCAAGTATTGCGAAAAGGTACTTTGTTGTAACTCTACTAAAAATGGCACTTCATCACTAAACAATCACTTGAAAGCTTGCATGGACAACCCTAGAAATCAAGAAAAAAATCAAGGGTTAATAAATTTGCAACCAACCAAAGATGAGAATGAGAGTAGTTCTACAATTAGTACTTGGAAATTTGATCAAAATGAGATTAGGGCAACTCTTGTTCGAATGATTGTGATTGATGAAAAACCATTTAAGACTGTGGAGTGTGAAGGGTTTAAGGATTTTATGAGTAAAGCATGTCCTAGGTTTCGTATTCCTTCTAGGTGGACGGTGTCGAGGGATTGTTATCAATTGTACCTTAATGAAAGGTCAAAACTGAAGTCTTTCTTGAAAGAAAACTGTGAAAGAGTGTGTATTACCACTGATACTTGAACTTCGTTGCAAAGAATTAATTACATGTGCATTACTGCTCATTTCATTGATAATGAGTGGAAATTACATAAGAAGATTATCAATTTTGTGCCTGTTTCAAGTCATAAAGGTGAATACCTTGGTAGAGCACTAGAAAATTGTCTTCTTGATTGGGGGTTGAGAAATTTGTTTGCCATAACCGTAGATAATGCAAGTTCAAATGATGGGGCTATAAAATTCATGAAAAGAAAAGTTGTGAATTGGGGAACTGCAATTGCAAGTGGTAAATACCTTCATATGAGATGTATTGCACATGTAGTTAATTTGGTGGTTGGTGATGGTTTGAAAGATATTGATCCTTCAGTAAAGCGTGTGAGAGATTCAGTGAGGTACATTAGGAATTCACCTGCTAGATTGAAGAGATTTAATGAGTGTGTGGATTTGGAGGGAATTGAAAGTAATAAATCATTGTGTTTGGATGTTCCTACAAGGTGGAATTCAACTTATGACATGCTTGATAGGGCTGAAAAGTTTGAAAGAGCATTTGAGAAGTTTGAGGAATTGGATCCATGTTATAAGATTGATTTGGGTGATTTAAATGTTCCATCTGCTCTTGATTGGAATTGTGTTCGTAAGTATGCTAAGTTGTTGAAGCATTTTCATAAGTTGACTGTGCGCGTTTCTGGTTCATCTTATATCACGTCTAACTCTTTTTTAAGTGAGATTAGTGATTTGTGCTGCATTTTGAATGATTGGATGGTAAGTACAGATTCTGATACTAAGAGGTTAGGTGATTCCATGAAAAAGAAATTTGATAAATATTGGGGAGATGCGGAAAAAATGAACAAAATCATCTTTTGGGCTAATGTGTTTGATCCACGGGATAAATTGGGGTATTTGGAGTATTCTTTGGTTGAGATGTATAGGGCGAATAAGGGTGATACTATCTTTCTAGAGGTGAGAAATGAACTTTTTGAGGTGTTCAATGAATATAATACCAAGTATCAATCGTTGAATGAAGCAAATGAGAACACCTCAAGTTCAAGTGGGGCGCTTAATTGTGAGGAGGATAGTGATGTGTCGCTCTCTAAGCTAAGGTACAAGAGACAAAGATTCTTACCCACATGCACAAACAAATTTTTATACAAATAAATAAATAGAGTTACGTTGAGGTCAAAATATGCTAATGTAAGAATAAGAATAAATGGGTGTTACTAGGGGCAGTTGACTCTCCACTATTATATTTTATTTTCGTTCTTTAATTATTTATATATTTTTTTATTGAAACGTTTTAAGATTGTTTGTACACTTCTAATATAAAAATAATCCAAAAATAAATGCCCTCATTATATCCTTTTATTTTCAACATTGTCATTCATTTTGGATCCGACCATATTTTCTTCTACGCCTCACTAAATTCTATGTTTCACCTTACTAAATCTCTTTTATACCTCACTAAATCATAAAAAATGCTCCTCTTTTATTTGATCTTACACCTTCCAATAAATTCATTTTTCTTAAAAAGTGAGCCGGTCAAGCAAGACATTACAAGACGGAGGGAGTATAATTTAAGTTTTACATTTATCTAACAGTGGATAATGTCCCCGCAGGGTTGCAAGTTAAATTTTAACACCGTTTCACCTTATGAGACGGAACAATTAAAATTAATTTCCTTCAAAACATAACAAAAGTCGTTAAATTTAAATTAATGAAATGAGATGTATTTAAAATTTTATAATAAAATGTTTATGTAGATATAATATTGTTTTATTTTTATAGTAATGTAAATCGAGTCTCCCAATCTAGAAATCTGACTTCGTTACTACTCCCTCCGTCCCGGATTAACTTTCATACTTACTGTTCATCCATTTAAAAAAAATATTATAATAAATAGAATTTTAAGATATAATTTTATAAAAATATAAATAAGTGAGTTGACTTGTGTGTATGTATGTACCGTAAACATAATGACATTAAATATAATATTTTAGATATTGTATGGGTGGAGTTTCTAAATGACTAAAAAGTAGGTGTGAAAGTTTCTTTTGGAACAGAGGAAGTATGTGTTACAGTAAGTATAAATATTTTGTTAATTATAACTTTTCCCTATTTTCTTAAATGTTCTTCAAAATTAATTTTTTCCATATATTTTGTGCTTGTTTTTTCATCTCTTTTACCTTGAGTAATTTATTCACATTCGTTAATAACGTTGTTTCATATTGTAACACAAATTTTCCTTTACAGCAATATTTTTAATTCATGTAGCAAAATAGTTTTTTAATATCATATCTCACGTATGTTACTATATAAGTAAGTATGCATTATTTTTCATGCAATAACATATTTTAATTTTATAGTAACGAAAGATCTGTGAGCAAAAAAATAATTGTTTTACCTTTTTATTTTTATAAATGTTTAACTCGATTTAACCTGTCAATTTTTATCACATTTACATTAATTAACTATATTTAATTTTTTAAATATTTCACATACACATTAAATAATTTATTTGTACCCATTTTTTTAGATTAACCCAGCATGCATTTAATTACATATACAAATTAGGCACAAATCATAGTAATTCATTATTTGTCTTCTGTACTTTTTTTTCCCTATACTATACTTTGGTTTTTAGGTGTTACCTCACTGTACTTCTACTCCTCCTAATTTTACCAACCCCACTTTTTCTCTATTTCATATTTTACACTATTTTCTTTGGATGCACTTTTTTTTTTTTATAAATCACACATTTTTAATATTTATAATTTATAAAAAAAAATGTCATTACTTTTTAGTGCATACATATATTATATATAAGTCAATTTTTTTTTACTTTATATAAAAAAATTATCTCTCAAAATTAATTCATTACGCTTTTTTAATATTTATGTTCACTTATGTATAAAAATTATTATGAGATAGAGATAATATTTATTTTTTAATTTAATTTTGTCTCCTCATACTATTATTTATCTTAGTTTTTCCCCTATCGATCGTACTTTTATTATCTTAGTTTTTCCCTTCACTAACAGAAAATACGGAGTATAAAGTATAAGAAAATATGTGTTGATCCAAAAATTATACCCCCTCCGTCTCGTAATTACTTTCACATGTGAAGTGACACACAAAATAAGAAAAGTGAATTTAGTGGAGATTTTGGAGGGTAGTTTTGTAAATATTTATGTATAAAGTAAATAAATGAGTTGACTTTTGTGTATTTGTGGAAAAAAAGTAATGACATTTGTGTAAAATTGAGAGAAAATTTTATTTTTAGTCCTATAAGTTTGAGACATTCCAAAATAAATCATTTAAGTTTCAACTTTACAAAATACGTACTTTACCTTTCAATTTTAATCATTTGTTATATCAATTTTAATCATTTATGTTTTAATCCTTTACAAAATGCCACATGTCATGCCACATCACTCTCTTCTCTATATATATTTAAAAAAAAAAAAAAACTTATAACACCCCCAAAATACTCTATACACACCCCATAATTTTAAATATAAAAATAGTTGCATATAAAATGACTAAGTAACCCTTACATAAATAAAGAGTAAAATAATTAAAAAAAATAACTTGAAAAAATATGAAACAAAATAAATTTCACAAACGAAACCAAGGTGTTGCAGTTATGAATGATCGATGTTAATTATGTGAATCTTATTTTCCTCAACCGAAACGTATAATTAAATTTAATGGTAATATCATCATTTTATCAAATAATTAATTTGGAGTAGTGCATTTTTTTGGGTGAGGCAACTAACAACCCATAAAATGTTATACAAACCTTAAATATTATACCCACCCCACTAAAATTAAAAAATTATTTTTTATTATTAAACACATCACAATTCTTTTATATTTACCCTTTATCTCTCAAAACAAATACAAATTGAATAAAAACTAAAAATATAATTTAAAATTCAACTAAATCATCAAAACTATATATAAAATTTAAAAATTAATTAAAAAAAATTCAATAATACGAGAAACTAAATAAAATTTGAAAATATTTTAAAAAATCAACTAAATATTAAAAAATATTTGAATGGAAAAAACAAATAAATCCAAATAAAATCTAAAAATATTAAATAAACTAAATAAAATAAAAAATGAAAAAAAAATCAACTCAATCAAAAATAAATATTAAGAAATTAAATAAAAAATGAAATCTTATTTTTTATTGATTTTTTTTAATTTACTTTTTTTTTTACGTTTTATTGATTTTTTTCAATTTTATTTTGATGATTTATTTTTTTTAATTTCAGATTCTATTTAATTTTCTAAGATTCTTTTTTAAAAAATTAATTAATTAATGTAAACTATTTATTTTTAAAGATTTAGTTAATGTTTTAAAATACTTTTAAATTTTAATTACTTTTTTTTCAAATTTTTTCAAGTTATTTTTTAAAATTATTTTAATCTCTATTTATATAAGGGTTACTTAGTCATTTTATATGCATCTATTTTTGTATTTAAAATTATGGGGGTGTGTATAGAGTATTTTGAGGTATATATAGAGAAGTGATGTGACATGACATGACATGTGGCATTTTGTAAAGGATTAAAATTGATGTAAAAAAAGGATTAAAATTGAAAGGTAAAAGACGTATTTTGTAAAATTGAAACTTAAATGATTTATTTTGGAATATCTCAAACTTATAGAACTAAAATTAAAAATTTTCCTAAAATTGAGAATATTGTGAGGATGAAATTTATATAGAATTTTCCATTTTAAGGGTGTTAAAGTAATTATGGAACGTTCCAAAAATAAAAGTGTAAAAGTAATTGCGGGACGAGGACGGAGGGAGTATACATTGTTATGAGTGAAGTACTTTTTTGCACAAATTTATTTTAAATTAATTACATATACAAATTAGGCATAAATCATACTAATTCATTATTTGTCTTCTGTACTTTTTTTCCCCTATACTGTACTTTTGTTTTTAGGTGTTACCTCACTACTTTTACTTTTCCTAATTTTACCAGCCCCACTTTTTCTCTATTTTATAAGTATTTTACACTATTTTGTTTGGACGCATTTTTAATTTTTTTTTTTATATAAATCACACTTTCATAATATTTACAATTTTATATGGTGATATATTAATACATGCATATAACTTAATTTATATTTTTACTTTTTAAAATAAAATTATCTTTTAAAACTTAATTTATTACATTTTCTTAATATTTATGTTCACTTATAAAAATTATTATGAGATAGAAATAATATTTATTTTAGTTTAATTTTGTCTCCTCGTACTATTATTTATCTTAATTTTACCCCTATTGATCGTACTTTTATTATTTTAATTTTTCCCTTCACTAATAGGAAGAAAATATGTGTTCATCCAAAAAATTATATGCAGTGTTAGGAGTGAAGTGCTTTTTGGCACAAATTAATATATCATTGCATTTCCAATTTATGTTTATTGCATTTTCCTTGTTAAACTTAAAATCATTTAATTTAATTTTAACAAATGTGTTCTTTTAATTAAATATATCAGCATTTATTAAAAAATTTATAAGAAATCAATTAATATTTTAATATTTGTAAATTGATTTAAAGTGACATTTATTTTAAATATTCGCATTAAAATTAATAAAACATTATTTATTGTGCATAAGATTTTAAATTTTATTTATAAACTTGCAATCTTGAAATTGGGTCAATTGACATTGTAATTTAAATATTTATTAAGTAAAAAAATTTTTAACATTGTAAACACCTTTAAAAGAGGATGCAACTATATATGTTTTAGAAAGAAAAAAAAAATACAGAGATCATCATTTTTTGGAGTGGAGGGAGTACTTATTAGGTAAGAAATTAAATAGGGTTGGACAAGTAGTATGTAACAAATTTTATTACTATAGTACTGGTTTTGAATTCCTTTAATTAAATGCTCACCGCACTTGGATTATGTTGCTAAATAACTCTTGATGTGATCATACAATCCTTATTATTATTAATTAACTCATTAAAATACTAGTAATTCTAACGTCCTAACCTACACTTTTATTAATATAATAATACTATTTCTATTTTTAAAAAATAAAATAAAAACAGACATAATCCAAATACGACGACGTCACTGAATATCTTGAAATTACTAATCAGCCCTTGACTTCCTTCTCTTCCGGCCAGAAGCGGGGGGCGGCCCAGATTTACCGGCGTCCATCGGAAAGTTCAAAATGGCTTTGGTTCCCCTCATCTTGAAGGCGGCGCAGTCGTAAGCCCTAGCTGCGTCTATATCGCACTCATACGTACCTAGCCAAACCCGGGTCCCTTTCCGGGTCGGGTCCCGAATCTCCGCCGCGTACTTGCCCCACGGCCGTTTTCTGACCCCTCTGTACCGCCTTCCCGGCACCGACCCGAGCCCGATGTGTTCGGATTCGGGTTTGATTTGTGGCTTCGTTTCGAAGAAGTCGGAGGAAGAAGGGGAAAGGGTGTCGTCGGAGGAGAAACAAAAGTCGAGAGCGTCTTCTAGAAGATGTTTGCTTATCAGCTCTAATGTAAAACACTCATCAGGGCTTGCCATTAATTACAAAACTGCAATATATAAATTTGATTTGATCATATACTAATACAACTACTACTACAATCAATATATAGTGTGTTTTGATGTTGTTGGGAAGCCAAAGTCGCTATAATATTAGGAGTATTATAGTACCAGCTCAGCTCAGCTGGGGACCTCACATAATTATGTTGCATACAACTCTTATCAGATATATATGTACATTAATATTTTACTCCCTCTAAAAAAAAATGTAATGATTAGTGTGTCAAGAGTAATTTTATAAATTTTTAAATATAAAATAAATAAAAGTACATGAATTAAGTGTATGGTGAACCTCAAAAGTAAATAATGACATAAATGATAAATATGTAGTATATATTATGAGAATAAGAATTATAATAATTATTTTTATTTTGAAGTATACAAACTTTTATGGAACAAATTAAATAGAAAAATATGAAAACTTTGGAAGGATTGATAATCGAAACAAATCAAATTGAGTTTAAAATCGATTCCACTCACCTACAAAATTATACAAAGAAAATAGATGAGTAAGACTATTGTGAGTATTGTGGCTGTGGGGGTCTCATTTAATCACAATTTGTGAGTAATATTGATCGATTTTTTTTTTCACTCCCCTTGATGTATTCTCATTATATAATACTTTAATACAAAATACCTTAATTATGTGGATACAATAATAATAATAATAATAATAATAATAATACATAAATGATGAAAACAGTTTATGCCCATAAACTGACACAGAATAACCCAAAACTCAATTTTTTTAAAGCCAAAATCAAATTGGAAAGGTTTGTTTCGGGCTGTGCTTTATTTTTCTTTTTTGATTATAACGTCCACATAAGTATTTCTATTTTTTATTTTAAAAAATATACCTCACAACACTTATTTATTTTATCTTTCTTTTCACTTTATCTATAGTATTTACAATTTTATCTATTCTATATATAAATAAACAATATTTTTTAATATATGTATAAAAAGAAACAACAATACTTTAAGTGACTGAAGAGACTAGATAATAATTAAGAGATGTATTTGAATTTTATATATAAACAAAAGGGTAACACTTGTGTGCATCCGTATGCACCGTACCCCATAATTTATATTTTATCTATACCCACTAATTTAATGAGTTCATCCTTAAATCATATTTTTATTACAGTTATCTGTACCCACTCATTTTATGAATTCACCCCCAAATCATTTTTTTTACAACTACACCCGCTCATTTTATGAGTTCACCCCCAAATCATTTTTTATCACAATTATCTACACCAGCTCATTTTATGAGTTCACCCCCACATTATATTTATACTACATTTATCTGCACCCACTCACTTTATGAGTTCACCCCAAAATTATTTGCACCCGCTCATTTTATGAGTTCACCCCCAAATATTTTTTTAAAAAATAATTATATTTAAAAAACTATATTATCTTTTTATTGATTTACACAAAATATAATAAAATCAACCTTAATTTATACATTTACAATTTGCAGTCGAGTTATCGTCGATTCACCACTAAATCACCCATATTTTTAAAAATAAAATCGTAAAAACATAATTGAAAAAAACCATCGAAATTAGTCACAAATCTCAATTTTTTTTCTTTTTAATTTTTTTTTCAATTTTCAGTTTTTATTTCAAACTTTTTATTTCTTCATTTTTTTTCCTCCTTTTTTTTTTCTTTTTTTTTTGTTTAGTATTTTTAATTTTTTTTATATAAAATAATATTATATGTATAATTTTATTATAGTCGCTAGTACAATAAGTAATAATCAGTAATACCATAAACCATAATCAGTAATACCATTAATAATAATCAGTAATATCTTCTACAATAACAAATAATTGCACACATATAATTATATTCAATAATACCAAGAAAAATTATTAGTAATACCACGAACAGTAATCTGTAATACCATTAATATTAATTAGTAAAATTGTATACAATAACAAATAATTTCACACATCTAATTATATAAAGTAATACCAAAAAATAATTATGAGTAATACCAAGAAGGAATGAACAGTAATTAATAATACCATAAACATTGATCATTAATATCTTATACAATAACAACTAATTTCACAAATCAAATTATATTTAGTAATACCAAAAACAATTATCAGTAATACCATAAATAATAATAATAATCAGTAATGCCTTAATTAATAATAAATAATTCCACACAATCAGTAATACCACAAACAATAACCAGTAATACCACAATTAATAATTAATAATACCGTAATCAATAATCACTAATATTAATTCAATAGTGTATTAATAGTAATATCACAATCAATAACTAGTAATACCAATACCACTAACAATAATACCATAAAAAAAGTGGAGGGAGTGCAGATCGGGGTGTACTGAAGAAAATAGGGGGTGCACATTACCAAGCCCAATTGAAGAGAACCCTAGCCAAATAGAAGGGCACCCTAGGTCAGCATTCGCCGCCTCAGATTTCATCGACAAGCTCATCGGCTCCAAGTGCCGACTGATCAGAGATCCATCGACAACATACTCACAATCCTCCGTCGGACCGTCGTCAACCGGAGGAAGAGGCTGCGCAGGAGCATGGTGAATAAGACGAAGCAATGTAGCTTCGACTTGGACAAATATGAACAACGAGAGCGACGTGAGTGTTGCAGGCGAGCGCCATTGATGCCGGAGAAGCTCCTGGATCGCGAACACAAAGGAGATTGATCGAAGAAGTCGCGTCGGTGGTCGAAATGAGCAGAGGTTTTTTACCGCCATGGATCGTGGCCGAGATGAAAGATCATGTCGATTGTCATGAAGTTGAAGAATCATGACTGCGATTTGAGGAGGGGTCTCGGGCTTAAGCGGCCGGGACGGAAGCGCCGCCGTCGCCGTCGAAGGGGTGGTTGGATCACCCACCGACCGACATGGATTTTCGGCAGGTCTTTTACTCATCAAATTAAAATTGAAATTCAGGTGCACCACCGACCGACTATAATAACCGACTATAATAAAATCATACCTATAATATTATTTTGTATTAAGATTAAAAAAATACACATGAAAAAAATGAAAAAGAAAGGCAGGAAAAAAAAAGTTAAAGAAAAAAAAACGAAGAAATAAAAAATTTGAAAAAAAGAATTGAAAATGGGAAGAAAAAAAGAAAAGAGGAGGGAAAAAAAACTAAAAAGAAAAAAAATCGAGATTTGTGGCTAATTTCGATAGTTTTTTATTAATTATATTTTTACAATTTAAAAAAAAAAAGTATGGGTGACTTGGTGGTGAATCGACAATAACTCGTTTGTATATTGTAAATATATAAATTAGAGTTTATTTTATTATATTTTGTGTAAATTAATAAAAAGATAATATAATTTTTTTAAATTTGATTATTTTTTAAAAATTATTTTGAGGTGAACTCATAAAATGAGTGGGTACATATAATCGTGATAAAATAATAATGTGGGAGTGAACTCATAAAATGAGCGGGTGTAGATAACCGTGGTAAAAAAATGATTTGGGGGTGAACTCATAAAATGAGTGGGTACATATAATCGTGATAAAATAATAATTTGGGAGTGAACTCATAAAATGAGCGAGTGTAGATAACTGTGGTAAAAAATGATTTGGGGTGAACTCATAAAATGAGCAAGTACATATAACCGTGGTAAAAAAAGATTTGGGGTGAACTCATTAAATATGTAAATGCAGATAATTATAGTAAAAATTAATTTGGGAGCTGAACTAATTAAATGAATGGATGCATATAATTTGAATTAAAAAAAAAATGAAATTGAGGAGGTATGCAGCATGCATACAAGTATTTGGCTAAATAAAAACTTATATGAGGCGATGTGATATAAGAGACGTGTTTTCATCCCATTTAATTATATGATTCACGGATAATTCTATTCAAATCATATTTTAAAGTAAAGTGGTATCTAAATACTAAAGTAAAATTATGTCTGATTTTATACTCTATATTATATACTCTATTATATACTCCATATGTTATACAAAAACTTGCACAATAATTTTTACGGATGTATTCGATATATGAAACATAATATTATTGTACCAAAATTTTTGGTACATGAATAGGGAAAATTATTTTTTCAGGATCGTAATTTAGCGGGGTTTGTAATTTTACGGGTTGACAAAATTAGGTCCGTAACTTTTTTTTTCCACAATTTTAGGCCAAATTAGTCCAATCAATCCAATTTCGAGCTGATTGAAGCCCATTTTTCGGGCCAAACTTATTTATGACAAAAATAAGACTAGCTATAACTTTTTTTATATGCAATTTTAGGCCCAATATAGATATATTAGTCCGAAAGTTACAGTCCTCTTTTTGCCATAAATAAGTTTGACCCGAAAAATGTGCCTCAATCACCCCGAAATTGAGTTGATTGAGTTAATTTGGCCTGAAATTGTGAAAAAAGAAGTTACAGGCCTAATTTTTCAGCCCGTAAAGTTGCGGTCCTCTTTTTGCAAACACCCCTTAATTGCGGTCCTGGAAAAATAATTTTCCCTACATGAATAAGACAAATACTTGTGTGTATTTGATCCAATTTTTTTAATGGGTGAATGTTACTCATAAATTATGATAAATACAGTATAATATTAATTCAAATAAAATATAGAATTAGTTCACATATTGTATAGTATTAATTCAAATATTAAATATAAATAAATTATATATATGTAACTGGTAGTCATAACCAATACACACCAATATTATACATAAATTTGATATATTGTTTAATATCGAAATATTCTCAGATATACTGAAATTTATATATAATACTAGTAAATATTTGAAATTAAAAAAAAATAATCAGAACATCTAAGCGATGTCTACAGCGTCTAAATGTTAAAAATTGACTAGCAATTTCGACTCCTGTACCCTAAAAAACAATTTTTTTTGGTTATTTATGGAAATATTATTTTATCCATGAAATTTTCATGTTTGATTTGTTAGAAATTGGCCCGAGATTAATTATGGCCCGGTATTATTTTCCCACTTAATCACCTACATGCATGATTATTAGTCTAGGAGGGAAGGTGAGTTAATTAGTCCTTGAGAATAAAATGATGTGATTTGACTATACTGCCCTTACCAACTAAAGTAATTACAATTTGCCACATATATATCTTTTAATGTCAAATGGTATTTTTGACATTTAACACTAAAATTTAAAATTTAATCCATCAATCCAAAAATGAATTTTAAAACAAAATTTTAAATTATCCCATTAAATCCTATCCTAATATATCTATCATATTCTAATATATTTATCCTATCCAACAAACCAAACAAGCACTAAATAAATTACTTTAAACACCATTAATGATGACTTTTGGCCATCATTTTTACCACGAGCTCATATTTATATACCCTTTCCCATTTAAAATGTACGTCATATGTATGTCATTTTGAGTATTCATATTATTTAAAGTTAATTAATTACATTATTTCTTTTAATTTCTTTTCTTTTTTGAATAATCAATTACATTATTTCTCAAATTATTGTTTTGCACTTTTTAAAGTTAATTAATTATCATTACTTTTCAAATTATCCTCCTCGATCAAACTCATTAAAAAAAAGTGAGATTGTCCATTTTCAATCAAAACTTACCGCCCTTTTTTCTCTCTAACAGACCTCATACGGTCCATGACCTTCATGATATTTACTTACATACATAGTAAAATTATCATTAATTATTAATCACATTAGGATTATCTATATATAAGCGATAAGAAAAAGAATTGGAGACAGTTACACGGTGAGATTGTTCACAAATTAATATTCATTTCTTTTAAAATGTTAAAATGTCATGTCTAAAATATCGGTTACACGGTGAGATTGTTCACAAATTAACATTCATTTCTTTTAAAATGTTAAAATGTCAGGTTTAAAGTATACTCCCATCGTTTCACTGTACGATCTCACACTAGATTCTTTTTCATATTAATTATTATAAATATTATCTTAAGTGGAGTATATATATATAAAATATTATTGTCAAGTGGATGCATGACCCCCATGCCAGCCACCGGTGGCTTTATAACTTTATAGCTAGGGAAACAAATGATTTAATTAATCATTACTTTTTTACAATCTACATACACATGCGTGTTTTGTATGAATAACTGGAAACTCGGGTAAATAACGTGTTTTTAGCTAATAATTAATAAAATATTGTAAGCCGTCATATATAATTAAATTGGTATATATATATATTTGCATACATCTAGCTTGATCATTATATTTAGTCATTCTTAAAATAGAAGGCAAAAACTTGTGTGAGACCATTTCACGGATTTTTGTCTGTGAGACGGATTCCTTTTATCCCATATTTCAAAATTTTGGATAGAATAACCTATATTTTTTTCCAGATTTTGGTTGGTAAAAAAAGTGATAATGTTTAAGTAAAAAGTGATAATATTTTTTAAAAAATGATTGTCACTTTTTACTTAAACATTATCACTTTTTGGTCAAACATTATCACTTTTTATATATGAAGGCCGTCTCACGGATCTCATTTTGTGAGATGGTTTCACCCAAGACTAGAATACTTTAATGATCATATATATTATATACAGTTGATGTAAATTAATTTCCATCTTTAGCATTTGACGTCAAAGGATACATGCACGAATATACATATATATGTACTGAATTAATTATTAATTAATGTTATTCCCCACACATTTGTTATCTACTGTAGTCCTGTATATTAACTACTCGAGATTTTGTTGGGAGTTATAATAATTAATTAATTAATGATAAAAATAAAATAAAATAATATCTCCCTGAGCCCACTAGGGCAACTTGGTGTATACATGTAGATCTTAGTTTTACATTGTTGCTCCACTTGACAAATTAAATGAATAGACAAGTCACAAGTTGATCCAGTTTTCCCATTTATTAATTACTACCTCTATATATCCCTTGGAGAGTTGTTCATTTTTCTATTAAGATTATGTGTGGTGAATTTATTTTTTTACATTTATTAACTACTCCATTCTTATGTCTATTTACACTATCATCACTTTTACGAGCTCCAATCGTTCTATTTCTTGACGTCTTCAAGGTCTTTAGAGCCATATCCACCCTCTTACACAGGACATGCACATCCAATATTCACACGTCTTTAGAGAGACCAATCAGGCGGCTGATGTTGTGGCCTTCACTGTGTCTGGAGGGGTTACGTATCCTCCAGATTTCTTACTCTCATTTCTGCATAATGATTTGTATTCTGTTTTCTATAGTCATTGATTTTTAGAAGAGTGTATCTTTTTTCCTTGACCTGACCGGGTTTTGTCCCTAAGGATCGAGGGTTTTCCCACTACAAAAAACGAGCGATTTACCGACGGACCTACCGACGGAATTGTCGTCGGTAGGCGTGGTTTCCCGACGGAATTACCGACGGAATAATTCAGTCGGCTCTAGACTCGTCGGTACGGGTTACCGACGGAATTTTTTTTTCCGTCGGTAGTCCCGACGGATTCCCGACGGAATAAATCTGTCGAGTCTGCCGACGGATCTCATTCCGTCGGTAGTCCGAATGACCCGTTTCGAAACCGGGTCTGATATCTGTCGACAATTCCGTCGGTCCGTCTGTCGGTAGTACCGACGGACTTACCGACGGATATTTAATTTTAGCATTTTTTTAAGAAAAATATATCCGTCGGCTTCTGTCGGTAATTCCGTCGGTACGTGCCGACGGAACTGCCGACGGATCTAGATTTTATATTTTTTAAATTCGGGATTATATTCAGTCGGTGTCCGTCGGGGGTTCCGTCGGTAGTGCCGACGGATTCAACCCAAAAAAAAAATTAATTGACGTGGGTCACCGACCCGACCCGACCCCCGACCCCCGACCCGACCCGACCCGACCCCCGACCCGACCCCCGAACTGTTATTAAGGCCACCATATATTATTCTGGCCTTGCTAGGAATCGAACCCGGGTGTGTGGGCGCCTAGTGAAGGGCGCCTACCACTCGGACAGATGTGTTACTTGTTCGTAATTGTAGTATTAATTGTATATGTACTCATTTTCGACCCATTTTTTTTTTAAAATTCACAAAATTAATTTCTTTCAAATATATCAAATAATTAAATTTGAAATCTATAATTTATATTTTTATAATTTATATATTTTAAAATACTAAAATATTCATATTTTAACTAAAATACTAATATTTTTTTAGTAAAAAATTCATTTTTTTGCTAATTATTTTTAAAAAAATTTCATAAAATTAATTTCATTCACATAAATTAAATAATTAAATTTGTAATATAATTTATATATTTTTAAATACTAAAATATTCATTTTTTTTACTAAAATATTCATTTTTTTGCGAATTATATTTTTAAAAAAATCAAAAAAATAATTTCTTTTCACAATTTTTAGTTGTAACTTAATGATAAATAAATATTTTTAAATTGTACATCTAATAAAATAATTAGCTTACATTATATAATTTATTCTTCATCTTCTTCCTCTTCATCTTCTTCATCTACATTTTCATTATTTGTCTCATCTTCCTCTTCATCATCATCCTCCTCCTCCTCCTCCTCCTCCTCCTCTTCCTCTTCATTTTCATCATCTTCCTCATTTCCATTATCGTTTTCAATTTCGATCAATTGTGAATTTCCATCCGTCAAGTCTACGTGGATATTCAAATCTCCCGTAAAGACTTCAGTTCTAGCCTCTATTTGTTCCGTTTGAAACGGAGAATCATCTTCATCACTCTTGTCCTTTGTAGGGACTTCTACCATTGATCTTGCCTTTACTTTGCAAACAGCGTGCCATTCAATTTTACTACGTGATGATCGTACTGGATACTTGCAGTAGTATACTTGAGATACTTGATGGGCAAATACAAATGGATCATTCCCGATATAGCTCCTTTTCGGATTAACATCGACGAGTTTGTACTCCGGATGAATCCTTGTTCCTGAAGGGCCTGAATCAAACCAATGACACTTGAACAACACTACAGTCTTTGTTGGATATCCCGGATATTCTACTTCAACGACTTCGTGCAACACCCCATAGTAGTCACTTGCATCTGCATTGTAGTTTGCACTGCTAACGCAAACACCACTATTGGTAGTCGCTTTTCTCGATGCATACTCAGATGTATGAAATCTGTAGCCCTTCACAATATAGCCGTTGTAAGTCTTTACACGACGTAGTGGTCCTTTGCTGAGATCCTTTAAGAATCGATTCCCAAAATCGTTTGACCGTCCCTATACAGTTCAAATAATTAACATTAATTATGAATCATATTTATTTACGTAAAATTTAAGGAAATGGTACTCACACAACGTTGGAACCATCGGGCAAAATCACGTTGAAGACGAGCATCTATATCTGTATCTGAGATGTTTTGTTCTGTTCGTCTTAGTTCTTGAGTATACATCCTAATTCACAACATCCAATCACAATTAATATTAAATTACATAAATGAAGTAATGATAAAAATATGAAATACTTACTCAATGTAAGGCTGAACTTCATCACAATTCAATAACACATACGTTTGTGCTATTTCTGCCTCTCTGTTCGACTCCCACTCTCGTTCAGTGAATTTTCCTATTGATCGTCCGTTAGACTTGAATATAGACAGCATTCCATCAACCTCTTCACCGATATTGTCTGTATCTCTACCACCGTAGTTACGTGGTTCACTTCTCAACCGAGTGTTGACATGGTCTTCAAAATAATAAGAACAAAACATGCCAACCTCTTCATTCAAATATGCATTAACAATCGATGCTTCCACATTTGCCTTTTGTTTAGCATTGCGTTTCAAGTTGTGGAGATATCTGATTTATAATAAAAAAACATATATTTTAATTCAGTGAACATGCATGCATGTAGTATATATAAAAAATGAAAAATGTAAGAGTTTACCTTTCAAATGGGTACATCCACCTGTACTGCACTGGACCACAAATTCTGGCTTCATACGCTAAATGAACGGGTAAGTGTTCCATGGAGTTGAAGAAGCTAGGTGGAAAAATTTGTTCCAACTTACACAAAATCACTGGAATATCTTGCTCCAAACGAATCATATCATCGATCTTGATCGTTGAAGATGTTAAATCTCTAAAAAAAAGACTTAATTCAGTGATAGCCCTCCACACATTGAGAGGAACAACGTCTCGGAACGCAATCGGTATCAAGCGCTGCATAAAAACATGACAATCGTGACTCTTCATCCCTGAAACCTTACCCCTGTTTATGTCTGCGCATCGACTCAAGTTTGACACGTAGTTGTCTGGAAAATTCAACTCGTGAATCCAACGACACAGTTGTTGTTTCTGTGGCTTGTCCAGTGTGTAGCAAGCCTTCGGATATTTACCTGTACTGGGATCCTTTTCCAACTCTTGACGACGACAATAAATGTTCAGCTCTTCCCGGGACTTTGGAGTATCTTTCGTCTTGCCTTCTGTGTTCATCATTGTGTGGAACACATTATCAAACACATTCTTCTCAATGTGCATCACGTCTAAATTGTGTCGGATCAATAGTGAACTCCAGTATGGCAAATCCCAAAAAATACTCATTTTATTCCATCCACCTGGGATTCGACCGTTGTGTTCAGCTGCATTTTCCTCAGTAGATTTTTTCAAACCCGTCCACTGAATCTCATGTAACAACGTATGTCCTGTACGGTAACATTATACTAGAAGAAATTAATAAAACATATACGTATAACATTATACTAGATCAAATAATTGTATAATTAATTAAAATACGTACCGTTTCGAAGGGGCGGTCGATTGATTGTAACTGTTCTGTTCTTCAAGAAGTTGTTCTTATTCCTTCTAAATGGATGATCTCGAGGTAAGAACTTTCGGTGATTATCGAACCATGTAACTTTCCTACTCTTCTCAAGACTGAAAGCTTCAGAAAAATCCATACAATACGAACATGCTTGAAAACCAGCCGTTTTCCATCCAGACAACATAGAATATGCAGGAAAATCGCTAATGGTCCACAATAAAGCAGCACGCATCGTGAAATTCTGTTTTCTGAACACATCATACGTTTGGACACCACTTTCCCATAAAAAGATCAGGTCTTTTATAAGAGGCTGGAGATAAACGTCAAGCTTATCTTTTGGATTCGACGGACCTGGCACCAATACAGTTAGAAACATTGTTTGAGGTTTCAAGCACATCCACGGAGGAAGATTATACGGAGTCAGAATCACCGGCCACAACGAATACTGCTTTCCAAAGCTCCCAAACGGTGCAAAACCATCAGTACACAAACCTAGCCTCACATTCCTCGGTTCAGAAGAAAAATTGGGATACACGTTGTCAAGGTGTTTCCAGGCCTCCGAGTCCGCCGGATGTCGCATCTCCCTAGACTCGGTCGAAGACGAATCTGTTGCATGCCACGTCATGTGTTGTGCTGTGGCAGTAGATTGATACAATCTCATTAAACGAGGAATGATTGGAAGATAATACATCTTCTTGTGTGCCACTTTCTTCTTCGACGGCTTCGATTGACCAGCGGGCCCCTTCCGACGTGGGTCTTTGTAACGAGGATGACCACACATCCTACACATGTTCAGATTGCTATCTTCATCACCCCAATATAACATGCAACCGTTTATACAACAATCAATCTTCTCGACCGGCAATCCCATATTTTTCAGCATTTGCTTGCTTTGATGATACGTTGTAGGCACCTTATTCTCAGGAGGGCAGATCTCACTGCATAATTGTGTCATTTGCTCATATGCCCTGTTAGAAAGCTTGTTCTCGGTCTTGATAGCCATAAGTCGGGCATTAAATGACAGTTGAGAGTGTGAATCACAACCCGGATACAAATCTTGATCGAGAAATTTGAGCATTTCATAAAACCGAAATGCTTCATCCGTCGGCTCCTCTTCTACATTTGAAAAACCGGCTTCCATTATCATTGTTTGATACATATTGGGTTCTCCCTCCCCAAGTTGTTCTTCCCCACCAAACTGTTGTTCCCCACCGAACTGTTGTTCCCCACCAAATTGTTGTTCAGTACTCGTGCCGGCATGATTACCATATATTTGTCTTTCATAGATACCAGCAGTGTAATAGTATAAAACTTGATCAAAGTTATAAGGCCAACGTACTTCGCCGTGAAATGTCCAATTATAATAATTAACAGTGAAACCATTCTTCAGAACATGTACCAAAACCTCATCAATCGACTTAAATATTTTATTCTGACATTTTTTGGCATTACACGGACACTTGATACAATCCCCATGCATGTAATGTGGGCTGAGCTTTGCAAATTCAACAAATGACACAAGTTCATTGTAAAATTCACTATTCACATTTCCTAAAATGAACCTAGGAGTTTCATACATCCATCGACGATCCGGCAAATCCATCTGTTAAACATTTAACATAAAATTCTTACAAACATCCAGAAAAATGCACAACTAAACTAAACTACACATATATAAAATGCACAATTAAAATACACAACTAAACTACAAATATATAAAATGCACAACTAATTAAACTATAACAATATAAAATGCACAACTAAACTACAAAATTTAACCAAGTAAAAAAGGAAAACGTACCGAAATTTGCTTGCTCTCATACAATTTTTACAATTTCCACGATTTTTTTCGACTGAGTGAGAAAGGGGAAGAAACTTTCTGTAAATATTACGCGCTACCGACGGATTTTGAAATTCCGTCGGTGCGTACATTTTGAATCTACCGACGGATTCCAAATTCCGTCGGTAGGGTGCCGCCCAAACTTCCGTTGGTAGAGTACTTGGCCGATGGAATTTCCGTCGACAGACTTTATTTCCGACAGAATATTTATTTCCGTCGGCAGACTTTATTTCTGACGAATATTTATTTCCGTCGGTAGACGTTATTTCCGACGGAATATTTACTTCCGTCGGTAATATTGGCGGGATAAAATAAAAATCGAAAAAATAAAATAAAAAATACTTTACTTTATACCAAAATCTAACGAAAAATTATGTATTATGTATAAATTAAAAAAAATAACATAAATAAACAATCCATTGACAAACATCGATCAACCGAAATAAATATGTCCAACGGAAAATTAAATAGTTTGACAGAAAAAATAAATAGTTCGACGGAAAATTAAATAGTTCGACAGAAAAATAAATAGTTCAAACATCAACCATTATACGGAAAAAACTCATCATCACCACCACCAATGAAATCCAAGCCGTCGTCGTCTGCCTCTGCATCTGGAGCATTGAAAGGGGGAACTGAACCAACCGGAGCATCGAAAGGCGGAGGGGGAACTGGACCAACCGGAGCATCGAAAGGCGGAGGGGGAACGCTCATCGCCTGTTCAAAATATGTATTTATTTGTTCAGAAGACATCCCCAACGATCGACCCATAGTGTCAGTTAGCTGTCGGAAGTAGTGGTTCATCATGTGTACTACGTTCGGGTCCGGAACAGCAGTGGAGGATACAGAGGCCTGCGATGCACGCTGGGACGAACTGGACGACGCAGCTCTCACTGAGCGGCTCATCCGGCCAAGGCCAAGGACCCGTCCTCGATCAGCCGGGGCCTCCTCCAGGTAAATCCGGTTAAGATCAGGCGGAGGGGCGGCGCTGGGCCCGGCTTCATCAGCAGAAGCCTGTGTCGTCGCCTCTGCAATCCTCCGGTTCACATTCAACTACATAATTACAAAAATATTAAATTAATACATAGTTCAATACATTTAATTAATTAAATATTAAAAAACACATCACAGTTTAATTAAACTTACGTGAAGCTCAGTAGTGCGTCCATATGTGGACGTCTGCGAATCTCGATCAAACGGATGAAGAACGTTCAACCGATCCACGTGAGTGGGTTCACGCCCAAGATCCCGCTCCTATTTTGTACCAAATGAGCATATAAAAATTATTTTATATAATATTATAATATAAATAATTGAAATAAATTTAGTGAACACTTACTAGAGCAATTGAGTGCTCATACGCGGATCGGGCCCCCCCCCGATGCCTTGACATCCCACCTCCCACATCACTTCTACGGTTGGCTCGAGCAGTTGCACACTTCCGCACGTACTCCGGGCTACTCCAATACGTGGTCAACGTGTTCCACACGTCGACTCCATCGTCCACCCCCAACGTCGTCTGCTCCACGCCACGACTACGCCAAGCATTCCTCCAGGTGTACATAATCTCATTATACCTAGACTGACATGAAGATACCCAGAGCCTGTGGATATCGTTGTCCGAAAAAAACTCCCTATGCCAATAAGCATGTTTCTGCACATATTCGATCAGCATATTTATCAAATAATATATATAATAAATTGTTTATTAATATTTAATTGAATGCACTCAAATACCTGAAATTCCTCCCAGTATTCATCCTTTTTCGTCTGCGGCACCTTCAGCCAAGAGTAGGCATTCGCAGCAATCTTGCACTTAGTAATCACCTCAGTGCAAATCTTCGATATCTCATTACCAGGAAGTAAGCTGTGACATTATATATATATTAAGAAACAAACACATTATAAATTAAAAAACGTACAAAAATTGATGCTATTAAATATTGTTAAATCTTAAAATTATTTAATTAATTACTTACTGTACATTATCTTCAATCCATATTCTCAGTCTGGTTTCTCGGGCACGCGTGGGATGTCGACGAGCTGCCGACGACTGAGATGACGGCGGTGAATGCTGTGGAACGGATGCCGACGACGTCAACGTAGCAGGCTCAACAGGCCTAAGTGAGGTTCTCCTACGTCGAGATCCTGAGGCCCCACTAGCATCTTGACTCATCTATTTTAATAAATAAAATTTAAAAGTATAATAAATTAATCAATAATTAATATAGTAATGAAATCAATAATTTCCTAATTTAATTAATAACATTTTAGTAATTTAAGTCAATAATTTCCTAATTTAATCAATAACAAAATCACGTTACTAATGAAATAAATAATTTACCAAACTAATTAATAATGACTTAATTTAAACAATAACAATAATTATTATATTAATCATACCGTACAACACCCCTACTTATAAGAATAATTACTAATTTAATCAACAATAATAACCTAGTTTAATTATAAGAATAATTACTAATTTAATCAACAATAATAACCTAGTTTAATTATCAAAACGAACTAACAAGAACTACATTATATATTTGAACTAACATGCAATTTTTAATTACAATTAACCAATAAAAAACATATAATCCACGTACTAACATATATTTGAATTAATTATACATATATATTCATCAACTACGTACATGAAATTTTATACGAACTAACATGCAATTTATAATAATTCAATAACAGTTTTATAATAATTATAAACATGCAATTTATAATACAATAACTTAATTAAAATTAATTAAGAATTTATAAAACGTACCGTTTAAATTGAAGAAAATTGGAGTAGATAATCGTTATGCCCTTTCTCGATCAATCCACGCACCACGCACAAGAAAATCCACGAACAGGAGACGAACAGGGAGAGGGGGACGAAAGCAAAAAAAAAAATTCCCTTATGGGGGAAGAACTGCCTCTCTTCGGCAGTTCTTATATAAAAAAAAAATTTGGCTACCGACGGATATTTCCGTCGGTAGCACACGAATATTTATTAGTCAGTCAAAGCGGTGCGGCTACCGACGGATATTTCCGTCGGTAGCACGCGAATATTAATGTGTCAGTCAAAGCGGGTCGGCTACCGACGGATATTTCCGTCGGCAGTCGAAATTTGAACGACCGACGGAAAAAATCCGTCGGCAAGCAAGGCGAAACGACACCGTTTGGCTGCGGAACTAAATTCCGTCGGGAAGTCCGTCGGCCGGTCCCGACGGATCTTGTATTCCGTCGGGAGTCAGTCGATTCGAGAATTCTGTCGGCGATCCGTCGGTCCGACCGACAGAATGGATTCCGTCGGTAGCCTTCCGTCGGCAAACTCCGCGTTTTTTGTAGTGTCCTTCGACCTCTGACTCGACTTATAAGCTTACAGTACTAGTTTTACTTTTATTTTATTTGATCTACCTTTTATTGTTTCCACTACTCTAGTAACATTTTTATAATTAGGATTATACTCCCTCCGTCCGCCTATAAGTTTCTCATTTTACCATTTTAGTCTGTCCGCCTATAAGCTTCTCATACCCTTTTTGGTAAGTATTTTTTCTTACACTTCACTTTACATTTGACTTTTTCTCTCTATCTCTCTCCTTCTTCCAATCACATCACTTGTACTATATCTATTATTTAATCACTTTTCTTAATCTATGTGTCAAAAAGTAGCGGGAAGCTTATAGGCGGACGGAGAGAGTAATAAACTTACTCCTCAAAAAAAAAAAAAAAAAAAGATTCATGTGCAGCGAAAAAATCATTAAATCTTATAAATCCGTACGAGTATGTATAGGATTCAACGATACCCTCACGTACATAAGTATCCAATTCCTTGCAAAATCAGTTCATTGAATGTAGAAAGACTTTGAGGCAAGTCAAGTTGTAAGATTTATTGATTATTTATTAATTAATGTGTGTGTTGCTTGCATTGCATGCATGGACCGCTACCGTACGTGCGGGTCCACCTGCACCTACACTACTTGCTTATAGAAAGTTTTTTTCGGAGTCAACTTTATTATTAAATTAATCATAATATATTTCAAGTGAGATGAATTTATTTTTTTACCCTTCCTTTATAAAAGAAATTACCGGGTGGTGGAATTGGGCGCTTTAATTGATTAAACTCTATATATTTTTGTACTCCTCCCACAATTGTTTGCACTCTTTCCTTTTTCGTCCGTCCCACAATTGTTTGCACTTCCTAAAAAGGAAACATTTTTTTAAACCTCACCCTCACAATATTCACATATTTACACAAAATGTCATTACTTTTACCCTCAATCCAATCACCTTTTTACTTTATCCATATAACTTTACAAAATTACCCCTCAACACTCCACTCATTACACTTTTTTCTTAGTTTGCGTGCCCATAAAGTGGTGCAAACAATTCCGGGACGGAGGGAGTATCAATTGCTTTATTAAATGATACTCCAGTTTAATAATATTTAATTTATAAAGTATTATTAGAATAAAATAATATTATAATTTATATATTTTATTATATAATATTAATATTATGGTTAATAAATTTCTCTAATATAATATTATCAAAATATTGTCAATCTCTTAATAAAAAATGAACAAATAGTCAAATATATATGAAAGTGTGTGTGCGTGCGTGCGAAATCAGAGATGTTGTCTGTCGTGTTGGCACTGTCCAGATAACACTATGCAACGAAAATTAAAATGCACGTACTGAAAATAGAAGTATTCAAAATTTGCATAGATTATAAAATAATCTATGGTGTTCACTATATAAAAATAGAGAAAATTTCATTTTACGTCCCGTAACTTAGGCCTAATCCAGAATATATCCTTTAAGTTTTCACATTTTCAATTTACGTCATAGGTTGTCCAATTTACATCCTTTTCGGTCCAATTTACGTCATTTCCACTGGAAAATTGGAAATCCGGTCAAATTGTCCAATTTACATCCTTTATGTTTGAAAATTATAAATTAATAATTAAAAAATTCGGAAAATATCATTAAAAATTAAAAAAATCTCATTAAAACCTTATATATTGTGTAAAATAAATATAAAAAATCTAAAAAAAATATAAATTCTACATTCAAAAAATCTGAAAATGTGTAAAAAAATTTTTTCTAAAAACTCACAAAAATAAAATAATCTATAATTTCTACAATTCAAAAATCCGAAAATGTGTAAATTAAATTTTTTTTTTTCTAAAAATTCATAAAAATATCTATAAATTAAAATTCTAAAAATGTTTAAAATAAAAAATTCCACAACTTTAAAAATATCGTGAAAATTAATTTGGGACGGTTCCAAAATCGATCAAGGTGTGGAACTTCCACTCAACCTCGACGGTGAGTTGGAAAATCTCGTGGGACCCAAATTTTTTTGGAGTTCGAGCAAAACTTTAATGGTAGACGAGTTTGAATCAAGTCTGATTTTTAATGAAATTTTAATAATTTTTATTATTCTTATTAGATTTTTAGAATTAGTATTTTTTTTATCTACACAATTTTAATAAATTAATGAGATTTTTAGAGTTTAGAAATTTTAATGAGATTTTGAATTTCTTAATTTTTAAAATACACCTTTTCCATTCTTTGAATTGTAGAATTTTTTATTTTTTGTATTTTCAAAATTTTAGAATTTTTTTTATTTTTATTTTACACATTTTATAATTTGTAATGATATTATCGAAATTTTAGTGATATATTTTGAATTTTATTTTACACATTTTATAATTTTTAATTTTAATGAGATTTTTGGATTTTTAATGATACTTTTATAGATTTTTTATATCTTTAATGGGATTTATAAAAAATTTTAATTATTAAATTTTAATTTCAAACTTAAAGGACGTAAATTAGACTATTTGGCCGAAATCCCAATTTATTCCTCACATTCCGTTGAGTTTTAAAATTTTTCGGCGGAAAGGACGTAAATCGAAAAAGTAAAAACTTAAAGGATATATATTGGATTAGGCCTAAGTTACAGGACGTAAAATGAAATTTTCTCTATAAAAATATGTGAAACAATTACAACCTCTTCGAGGCGTATAATAACACTACGAAAGTGTATAATGATTTACTAAGTTCTATGAAACTATCTCCCTCATAGATCTAATCACACAACCTAGTAAATAAGACTATGATCTAACACACTACTATTCGGATTTACAATAGTATGAAGATCTACAAGAAGAAACAAGGATATTCCTAACTAGAAGAGTATATAGCGTTCAATAGTGTAGTAGTCGTTTTTAGCTTTCCTTCTTGTGTATCTTGTGTTGAGGGCAGCTTCTATATTTATAGGCATTATGCACGAACTACCATCAACTCCCATGATCATCACAGCCGTGAGATCATGCGGTTATAAACTTCTCTCCACCACTCCTAGAATTTAGGGACTTGTTATACCATGTCTAATAACTTCTCACTCCCACGCAATGGCATGACTTGGGTGTTGCCCACGTCTTCTAACTGCTCTGGGGACATCATTAGACAACAAGTGTAAGATAAGAGTTAGTGAGAAAAGGAAGGGCAAATTCTGATGTTGTCATAAGTGTTGGGAACATTAAACACAACACTCGGCTGTTAGTGTTGGATCATTAAACAAAACACTTATATCAACATCAACAATCTCCCCCAATTTGACCTTTCTGCATCAACAATAACTGAAGTTCACACAACAGAGACATTGATTAAGAAATTTACACAATTGATATTCCAAAAATATGAAGTAACAATTAGTATAAGATTAAATTAAAATAAACAACATCTAAACCAAAAAACTTGTTTAGATTTAAATAACTTAAGCAAAAATAAATCCTAAAAAATTACAGAATGTAAAAAACAGAGTTTGAAAAAAAAAAACATAAGTACAAGGCTTTTACAACAAGGAAGGAACTGTATTAACACATGGGAAATGATTGGGCTGAATGTGTATCAGCTGCATCTCCATAGTCTGCATATACTCCCCCATAGTGTAAGCTCTCCCCCTGTCTTCAAGCTTATCATGCATCCAGATCACAGATCACCATAGAGATCCTGGATGTCCTGTTCGTCTCCCTCAGTCATTGTAGTGTCAGCAGCAGGTTCAGTAGTTCGGCCAGGAACTGAATCCGATTCATCTACAGTAGGAGCAACAATGTTAGTAGGCTGATTGTGTGAACTGTCAGCTATTCCCCCTGTTGAAGTGGAAAGGAGATCCATCCAAAATTTCTTTTGGACTAGAAGATCCTCCACAGAGTGCTGTAAATTAAGAATAGATCCCTGCAAGATATCAATCTGCCTCATTATATAGTGGGAAGATAAATAAATAGAGGAGGCAACACCTTCTGGAGGCAGTGTGGAACTGTGGAAGGGATCACTTGCTGGAACATTGGTTGTTGTACTGGGGCCTGCTTCATCATCATTCCTATTTAAAGGAAGATCAACCACCCTGTCACCTCTCACTAGGAACTGATTTGAGATGCTGAACCCTGGGATATAGGAGCTTACAACCTCATCTTCATATCTCTCAAAGGCTTTGTCCAGCAGGTATTTGTACACAAGACATGGGTAAGGTAGTATGCCTCTTCCAGACATATCAGACTTAAAGGTCATCATATTAGTGAAAATAACCTGTCCTAGGTTAAACCTTTTTAAGTGCCCAACCTTGTACATCAAAACAACCTGTTCTAAGGTGAGAGTGGTGTTGTTTGTGGTAGGCAGCCAATTAAAACAAACCAACTTATGCAAGACAGAATACAAACTAGTCAGTTTAGAGGCTAAAATTCTTCTTCTCCATTTGGTGATTACTCCCCCTGTCAAAATGCTTATCACATTTGATACAACACCCTTGATCATATTTTCAGATATCACACAAACCAAGAGATTTTCGAAGAGATGAAAACCTCTTGTCATCAAGAGCTTTAGTAAATATATCAGCCAATTATTTTTCAGTAGATATGTACTCCAACTTAACAACTTCCTTTTCAACAAGATCTCTTATAAAGTGATGTCTAAGACTTATATGCTTTGTTAATGAGTGTTGCACTGGATTTTTTGAGATATTTATAACACTAGTATTGTCACAGTACACAGTCAAAACATCACTAGGTAAGCCATAATCATGAAACATTTTTTGCAACCAAAGTAATTGAGTACAACAACTCCCTGCTGCAATGTATTCTGATTCAGCTGTTGATTGAGACACACAGTTCTGTTTTCTGCTGTGCCAAGAGATTAAGTTGTTTCCCATGTAGAAGCAGCCACCACTTGTGCTTTTTCTATCATCACAGTCTCCTGCCCAATCTGCATCATTGTATCCTATTAAGGTACAGTTTGTGTCTTTGCTGTACCAAATTCCTAAATCACATGTACCTGCAACATACTTAATGATTCTTTTAACAACATTCATATGTGATTCTTTAGGGTTAGCTTGATATCTAGCACATAAACAGACACTAAACATTATATCAGGTCTGCTGGAACTCAAATATAACAGACTACCAATCATAGACCTGTACAGTGTTGAGTCAGCACTCTGGCCAACATTGTCCTTACTCAGTTTCTGAGTTGATCCCATAGGTGTTTTCATGTGTTTAGCACTCTCTAATCCAAACCTTTTTACTAGACTTTTAACATATTTACTTTGTGAAATAAAAATCCCATCTTTTTGCTGTTTGATTTGCAATCCTAGGAAGTAATTTAAATCAACAACCATGGACATTTCAAAGGTAGATGTCATCTCATTCACAAAGTGTTTAAGCATATTGTCACAAGTAGAACCAAATACTATATCATCAACATAAATTTGAGCAATCATAATAGCATTTTTATCATGTTTGATGAACAGTGTTCTATCAGCTTCTCCTCTTACAAAGCCAAACTCAATCAAGAAATCTGTCAACCTTTCATACCATGCTCTTGGTGCTTGTTTCAAGTCATATAGAGCCTTTTTCAATTTATAGACATGATCAGGAAAATCAGGGTTTTCAAAACCCTTAGGTTGTTCAACATAAGCTTCTTCATTTAGAATACCATTTAAAAAAGCAGCTTTAACATCCATTTGGTGCAATTTTATATCAATAAAGCATGCAATGGCAAGTAATAACCTAATGGATTCAATTCTAGCAACTGGAGCAAATGTTTCATCAAAGTCTACACCTTCTACTTGTGTATACCCTTGAACAACCAACCTAACTTTATTTCTAATTATGTTTCCCATCTCATCAGTCTTGTTTTTGAAAATCCATTTAGTTCCTATGACATTAACATGGTCTGGTCTAGGAACTAATGTCCAAACATCATTCCTAACAAACTGGTTTAGTTCTTCATGCATAGCTTCAATCCAATTCTCATCATCTAATGCTTCTTTAACAGTTTTAGGTTCAATCTCAGAGTGATAACATTCATGATTAACTTTACTACACATACATGACATACATATAGACCTTACAACATCCTTTGAGTTCATACCCATTCTTCTTCTGGTTTGAACACCTGTAGACTGTTCACCAATGATTTGATCTTGTGGGTGATACTTCTGAATCCTTATGGAAGGAGTTTTCTGGAGATTATACAGATTTTCAGGGTCTGTATTTTTAGATGTTTCCTCTGGTGTGTCATCACTTTTCTCAACATTCCGAACCTGTTCAACATTTTCAGTATTGATTAGAACATCAATTAAATCTGATATATCTTCATCTTCAATGCTTTTGCCTGTAATACTTGTATCATCATCAAAAACAACATTTACAGATTCTTGTACAGTATCAGTCCTAAAGTTATAAATTCTATAGGCCTTGCTATTTCTTGAATAGCCAAGGAAGAACCCTTTATCACTTTTTGAATCGAACTTATGTAACTGATCCCTGTCATTCAAGATGTAGCATACACAACCAAAAACATGGAAATATTTAAGGTTAAGCTTTTTATTGTTCAGAATTTCATAAGGAGTTCTAGTAGAGTCTGTTCTAATGTAAACTCTATTGGCAATATGACAAGCAGTATTAAGAGCTTCTGCCCAAAATCTTTTGGATAAGTTCTTAGAACATAGCATGACTCTAGCCATCTCTTGAAGTGTTCTATTCTTCCTTTCTGCAATGCCATTTTGTTGAGGAGTTTTAGGTGATGAAAACTCTTGTATTATACCTTTTGATTCACAAAACTCAGTAAATGAACTATTTTCAAATTCCCTTCCATGATCAGACCTAATTCTGCAAACTTTGGAATTGAAAACATTCTTAAATCTTTTATATAGAATTTTGAAAATTGAAAAAGTTTCAGATTTATCTTTTAAGAACTCAATCCATGTGAATCTAGAATAATCATCAACCACAATTAGAGAATACCTTTTACCTCCAATACTCTCTATTTCCATAGGACCCATAAGATCCATGTGCAGTAATTCGAAGCAATGTTTGGTTGAGCAATGTCCCAACATTTTGTGAGACACCTTGACCTGTTTGCCTTTTTGACAAGGTCCACAAACCTTTTTATCTGAAAATTTCAGATCTGGTAAACCTGTAACAACTTTTAATCTAACAAGTTTATCAAGTTGTCTGTAGTTAGCATGTCCAAGTTTGTGGTGCCACAATGTACTATCATCAACTTTAGCTTTGTTACAAATAAGTTTAGATTCAATAAGATAGCAATTATCAGCAGAGCTGTTTCCCATCATGATACATTCAGAATCTTTGTCTAACACATAACATGAATTCTTGTCAAATTTTACATGCAAATCATCATCACATAATTGACTAATACTTATAAGATTAGCCAGTAATCCATCAACATGCAGAACATTGGATAACTTAGGAAAATCAGGAACATTCAATGTCCCTTTACCAATGATTTTTCCTTTAGATCCACCACCATATGTGACATTACCACCATTATAAACAGTATAATCAGTAAGATAATCAATTTGACCTGTCATGTGTTTAGAACAACCACTATCAAAGTACCATAATCCAGGAATACGGGCTTTTAGAGACATATGAACAACATTGCAAGATGTATTTTCTTTTGAAACCCATGTAGATTTACTACTGTGTGATCTTGAATGTTGAGTCATTCCAGGCAATACAAAATTTTTCAGATGGTTTTTCTTCTTCAAGCATTGAGGACTTTTATGACCCTTTTTGAAACAGTAATGACATATCACATCCTTTGCATTGATCTGAGTCTTAGTAAAAACATTAGAATTGTAATTAACTTCAGCTTTTACAAACACAGTAGGTTTCTTAGTTTCAGAATTTTTAAAGGTTTTACCTTGGTAGCCAATACCCGTTCTTCTTGAGTTGTTGGTCAGAAGAGAGTCTTCCAGTTTCATCTTTCCTTTAGAGAATCTTTTAAAACTCAGTGAGGCTTCCTTCACTCTTTCTTCAAGTTTAGATATCTCAATATCTTTTCTTGTCAGAATACCTTCAAGCTTGGTAATTGATTCTCTTAAATCAGAATTTTCAAAATTCAGAGACTTAATTACATGATTAAGTTTCTCAGTTTCAGAAGATATCTTGAAAACTTTTTCATTTGTTAAAGGTTTTTCATAAGAATATTTCTTAAAATCAAGAATTGACACTTCTAGTCTTTCTTTAAGTTTTGAAATTTCCTTATCCTTCTTTGTCAAGAGACTTTCTAGTTTGAAAACAGTATTAGACAAATCTTGAATGTCAGCATCTCTTCTGGATAAACCTGTTTTACTTGATGTACCTGTCTCAGAAACAGAGCTTGTAAAACAGTTAAATTCTGGAATATTATTATTCAGTGATTTCCCAAATGATGGCTCATTTGTCCTCACATCGTAATAATCATCCAGATCATCATCAAGAGTATCATCATATAGAATTCTGGCAGAGAAAGATTTTTCAATGTCTTTTTCAGGATCATGTTCAACATCAGACTCATCACTTAAGGTAGCACTGAAATTAAGTTTCTTTTTTAGAATGGTGTTGGCACATTCATTAGCATAATGACCATATCCAGAACATGCATCACATTTAACATTCTTCCTATAGTCCTGGTCAGATCTAAACCTTTTTCCTCTTTCTAATTGTCTAGCAGGATTAAAAGTATTCTTCCTAATGGGCAATTGTTGAGTATTATTAATCTGAACCTTAGGTTGAATGTTGTCTTTGAATCTCTTATTCTTCATGAGAGTCTTAAACTGTTTTGTAATAAATGCCATGTAATCAGGATTATTCAAGTATTCCTCAATATCATCTTCATCAGAATCAATTTCAGTAACATAAGGAGATTTTCCAGAACCTGATGATGCAGATGATGAGGCATCACCTTTGAAAACAAACACTTTCTTTTCATTATCAGTCTTTTCAGAAATGTTCATCTCATAAGTTTTCAAAATACCAATCAATTCATTTTGACTTAACACATCAGTATCCTTAGCTTCTTCTATAACACATATCTTAGGTTCAAAACGTTTAGGAACTGATCTAAGAATTTTATGTACTAACCTTTGGTTTGAAATTGGATCACCAAGAGAATGAGCTTCATTTGAAATCTCAGTCAACTTTTTGTTGTAAGATGAAATGGTTTCATCTTCTTTCATCCTCAGATTCTCGAACTTGGTTCCAAGCATACGTAGTCTGGTCCTTCATACACTATCTGATCCTTCACAATATTCTTGCAATCGATCCCATGCATCTTTCGATGAAATGCAATTTGATATGATTTTGAACATTGAGGCATCAGTTGAGGTGAAGATTGCATTCAACGCCTTTGAATTGTAACTTGCGGTTGTGATTTCTTCAGTCGTCCAATCGAGCTCTCTCTTGATCTGAGCTTCATTGTCTTCATCCACCGCGGTTCTTGGTTGAGTCCAACCAGCAAGAACACTCCTCCATGCTCGTTCATCAATGGATTTGATGTACATTCTCATCTTTGGTTTCTAGAAGACATAGTTTGTGCCATCTAGAATCGGAGGTTTTAGTGCGGGTGAAAGTGGATACTCCATTTCAGATTTACACACTCTAAGCAGAATCTCTACTTAGTGTATCAAGTAGTTGGCTCTGATATCAACTGAAAGTGTGTGTGCGTGCGAAATCAGAGATGTTGTCTGTCGTGTTGGCACTGTCTAGACAACACTATGCAGCGGAAATTAAAATGCACGTACTAAAAATAGAAGTATTCAAAATTTGCATAGATTATAAAATAATCTATGTTGTTCACTATATAAAAATATGTGAAACGATTACAACCTCTTCGAGGCGTATAATAACACTACGAAAGTGTATAATGATTTACTAAGTTCTATGAAACTATCTCCCTCATAGATCTAATCACACAACCTAGTAAATAAGACTATGATCTAACACACTACTATTCGGGTTTACAATAGTATGAAGATCTACAAGAAGAAACAAGGATATTCCTAACTAGAAGCGTGTATAGCGTTCAATAGTGTAGTAGTCGTTTTTAACTTTCCTTCTTGTGTATCTTGTGTTGAGGGAAACTTCTATATTTATAGGCATTATGCTCGAACTGCCATCAACTCCCATGATCATCAAAGCCGTGAGATCATGCGGTTCTAAACTTCTCTCCACCACTCCTAGAATTTAGGGACTTGTTATACCATGTCTAATAACTTCTCACTCCCACGCAATGGCATGACTTGGGTGTTGCCCACGTCTTCTAACTGCTCTGGGGACATCACTAGACAACAAGCGTAAGATAAGAGTTAGTGAGAAAAGGAAGGGCAAATTCTGATGTTGTCATAAGTGTTGGGAACATTAAACACAACACTCGGCTGTTAGTGTTGGATCATTAAACAAAACACTTATATCAACATCAAAATATATTATAGTGGCAAGCTTTAACATATATATTAAATCTTAATATATATAATATCCTAGCCTTTTTCATTAATTTTGTTTTCGATCATAAATTCATAATCTAATCTAGCTCATTCCTTTATTTTATTATTTTTATTATTTGTACATTGCTAAACTTACTTGGTCCTTACAGAATTGACTCCAATGAATTAACCACTTTAATATCTGTAATAGCGCGCGAGTTTAATTTTTTCCCTTTGTTTTCAAATAGTTTGCCTTTGCCATTTACAGTTACCACTCTAAAAATATATTGCAATGAGTTAACACAAATTATTATCTATTTACTTTTAATACTATATATATTACAAGTATGGGTTGATCTTGCATGAAATTTGCAATGAGTTAACACAAATAGTTTTCATGCATGCATTTAATCCAATTTAGGCAAAAGTCAAAAATCTCGACCCATTTAATTAAAAGATCAAATCTTAAATTAATTTTGCGGGCCACAACAAATATGTATAATAAAATATGTACAATATATTAAGTAACGTAAATAAATATTTATTTGATTAAAATATAATATGTTAAATCACATAAATATTTCTCTAATATGACAATAGGTTTAAAAAAAATACATGAACATAAATATATTACTACATGTATAAAAAAATGTTATTTCATTAAATAAAAAATATTACTAAATAAAAAATGTATAATACTACATATCAAAAAACTTGTCACTACATTTGAAAAAAAATGTTTTACTAAAAGAACATAATTAAACTACTACATGTATAACCGTATTAACTACTATTACATGAATAGAAAAAATGATAATATGACAACCGTTTTTTAAAAATACATGAAAAAAAATAAAGTTACTTCATTAAATAAAAAATATTACTCCCTCCGTCCAATTTCATTATTCCCACTTTTCTTTTTTGGTTGCATTATTCCCACTTTTCTTTTTTGGTTGTCCAATTTTATTATGCACATTCCCTTTTTTGAAATAATACTATTCACACAACTTTATCTCCACCCTCCAACCATCACTTATTTACTCAAATTGCCACTAACTTTATTCATAAACAATCACTTTACCTATAAATGGACCCCACAACATCACATCATACTCTCAACTTATATACTTTATACATAAACTAATCAATATTCATTAAAATTCGTGTCCGAAGAAGTGGACATAATAAAATTGGACGGAGGGAGTACTACATAAAAAGTGTATAATACTGCATATCAAAAGGTTTGTCACTAAATTTGAAAATCAATTAAGTGAAATTATATAATAGATTAAATCGAAATTTAGAAATGGGAGCGGATTAAAATTTAATAATAACAACCCAATTCTATGTTTATTCTATGTTTAGCCCATTTACTAAAAGTGACAATATTTACAAGTTTTTGTGTACAACTAATTTGTGTGGGATTTACATCCTTAAAGAAACAACATCCATTTATTAATTATATTAATTTATATAGAAAAACTGCGCCGCAATATATGTATCCCTTTTCTTATTTTAATGAAAAAACATTTCAGACATATTAGTGTATAAGAAAGAAATATGCTGTTGAGAGTTCATGATCAATAACAGCTGCGATGTCAAGACTAATTATTAATTAAGATTTAGTCAAATTTCACACCATATTAGCCGCATAAAGGATTTATACTTTTCTAATTCCCCTCTATATTACGAAAGACTTTTGTGGTACCCAATAATATTTCATATTGGAAATTAAAATGTAGGAATGTTTATAAGAAAATAAACAAAGCCATCAATATATATTGTATTAATAAACATGGCAATATTAATATACATATACATACATGTGTTTGTAAAGCATAAAATACTAATCGGGCTAACTGGTTGAATTGTAGTATTAAAAATACATTTTATTCTTAGTTTAGTTTAGTACTTTTTGAGTCCAACATAGTTTTTTGAGCAATTTACTTGTAAATTTTTGTTTCAATTTACCCTAATTACTTATATATTTTATATAAGTTTTATGTAGTTTTTTTTTTAGGTGTAGCCCACAAAATTTAATATTTTAAATTATTTACCTTTGATCATTTTTTTAGGTGTAGCCCATAGAATATTTAAAAGTAAACACTCCTATTAAATATTCTTAAGGTTGATTGAGATTGGGAAAAAAATTCTTTTCAGGTCCGCAAAGTTGCGGACTGTTAAAATTAGATTCCTAACTTTTTTTTTCTCGCAATTTCATGTCAAATTAGTTCAAATGATCTAATTTTGGGCTGAAATTTTGGGAAGTAGAAAAAAGAGGACCGTAACTTTATAGACTGGTAAAATTAGATCTGTAATATTTTTTTTCCGCAATTTCAGGTCCAATTAACTTGATTGACCCACTATTTAGCTAGTTTCGCACAGCATACCCATTTTTTTGGTTTTTTTTTTTTTTTTGAAAAAAGAGGTACAACCAGTAGGCTAAAAGGCCGAAAGCTTACTGGTAAAAAAACTGATTCAAGCCTCACTGGAACCTTTACCAAATTCCAAACTACTCCACTTCAATTAAGAGAAAGTGGTAGAGTGAACCGCATCCTGGGCTAGCCTATGAGCTTTCCCGTTGTGCAAGCGTGAAATATGTCGAAATTCACCCACTATGAATCCATTAATCATCTCTCGTATCTTTCGAACCTGTCATCTTCCCTACCCAAATCTGCCGTCGGTGTTCGTAGTATACCTTCTACTTCATATGGAAAGAAAGCATGTCGTAACTTATCCTCATCCCAATTATCATTGTCTCTCATGAAGATGGTTACATTACTAGCTGCTGCTATTCTGGATTTCACCATCCCGTCTTTTAGGCCTTGAACCCAAGCATGCTTGAAAATTTTGATCGTATTTCCATTGCCAATAGACCATCGTAGTCCCCTATTAATCACATCTCTACTCCAGCATAAAGAGCGCCACACGAAAGAGGGATTGCTCCCTATATATTTTAGCCTCGAGAATGTCTATGTGCTTAAAATATCTTGCTTTGAACACCCGAGCAACTAAAGAGTTGGGTTGTGTAATCATACGCCATATTTGTTTTGCTAGTAAAGCCTTGTTAAAATGTGACATCTTCCGGAATCCCAATCCACCTTCACTTTTTGGTTTGCAAAGTTTCTCCCATCTTTGCCAATGCATTTTATGTCCTTCCTCTTTTGTGCCCCACCAAAAATTGGCACATAACTTCTCCATGGCCTCACAGATTTGAAGCGGAATTCTGAAGCATGACATGGCATATGTTGGGATTGCTTTTATAAGGACTTCTCGCCCTCCTTCTGAGAAGCTTCTGTTCTTCCAATTGTCAATTTTCTTCGCCATTCTGTCTAAAAGATAAGAGAATTGGACTTTCTTACCCCGAAGGGAAAAGGTTGGAAGCCCGAAATACAAGTCGTGCCCTTGCCGAAGTTGCACATCGAGGATGTCTCGTAGCTCTCTCTTTGATAATTCATTCATTCAATTCCAGGACTGCAAGTGATTGCTGATTTGTCGAAATTAATCATTTGACCCGACGCTGCCTCGTAGGTTTGTAATGCCTTTTTTACATTCCTTGCATTCTTTTGTGATGCCTTAAAAAATAGAATACTTTCATCTGCAAAGAACAGATGAGTAATCATTGGAGCTCCTCTAGCAATTTTGATTCCCTCAATTTATTTTTTGCTTGACAGTTGCGATAAAAAGGTCGAGAAACCTTTAGCACAGATGACGAAAAGAAAAGGGGATAAAGGGTCCCCCTGTCTTAAACCTCGGGTTGGAATCACTTCCCCTATGGATGTATTATTTAGTCTAAAAGTATATGAAACCGTTGAGACACATTTCATAATAAGCTCGACCCATCTTGGATTAAAACCACAATGTTCAAGTTGAGCTCGAAGAAAATCCCATTCAATCCTGTCATAAGCCTTACTCATATCCAACTTTAGAGCTGCATATCCTTGCATACTTTTATTATGCCTCATCTAGTGCATAGCCTCATAGCCAAGAAGTACATTATCAGTTATTAACCTGTTTGGGACGAATGCACTCTGGTTCTCATCAATAATCTGTGGTAGAGCCCCTTCGAGTCTGTTTGCAACAACCTTTGCTAGAATTCGATATCTAACATTGCTTAAGCTGATATCCTGAATTCTGATATGTTCTTTGGACTTTGAACTTTTGGAATCAAAGTAACCCATGTTTTGTTCCATTCACTAATATCTGCTCCATCGTTTAGTATCTTAAGAATGCTCTTAGTCACCGTCTCACCAACGATGTCCCATGTTTTCTGAAAAAAATTGGCATTAAAGCCATCGGGCCCTGGAGCCTTTATCAGATGTACCTCAAAGACCACTTTCCAAATTTCCTCTTTAGTAAATATTTTCTCGAGTTTGGCATTCATCACCTCCGTCACCAATGGTGTAGTGGTGCGTGTGATTTTGTTTATCTGCTCCGTCGTAGGGTTCTGTGATTTGAAAAGTTTTCCATAGAAGGAAGTGATAAGCTGCTGAATCTCCTGCTGAGAGGTACACCATTTATTGTTCTCATCATACAAACTTGACACTGAGTTTCTTTTCCTTCTTTCTGTTGCTCTATTGTGGAAGTATGATGTGTTTTTATCACCACATTTGAGCCAATTAACTCGTGCGCGTTGGTGCCATAGTGCCTCCTGTTGAGAGTGTAGTTTTTCGATTTCTCTTTCAATCATCACAGTATCCCCTGGTTAATCTTCCCCCGATTCAGCCGAATGTCGTTGGCTAAGTGTCATCAGTAGTTTGCGTAGTCGACGCTCCACACTGCCCACTGTTGTGGTTGCCCATTATTCCAGTGTTTTCCCACATTTATCCAATTTGTTTGCCAAGTTGAATTCTCCATCAAACTTCGCCCATTCTAGAGAGAGAGAGAGAGAGAGAGAGAGGAGAAAAACACGCACATTAGTTGCAATTTAGGTGCTATTTTAGGGATGTGAGTTTCTGTTGGTCCCAAAGTTGAGTTAAGATTGATTAAATTAGTAAAAGTCTAGAGGGGAGGGGTGAATAGACTTTTAAAAATCTTTCAAAATATCAGAGTTATATGCGAAATAGTGTTCTGAATAGTATTGTTCTTACTAGGTCAGATCAGTACTTCCAGTTTCAGTTTTATACTCAACTTAGATTTAGATCTTGAATATGTATGTTAAACAAGTATCAAACAGTAAGTAAATCAACACATAAGATTTATAGTGGTTCGACAAATGTCTACACCCACTCTCACAACTCCAGTCGTGATATTTTATTAACTTTTCCTTCTTGAGTTTCTTGTGGCTTAAAGTCCTAAGATTAAGGCTGTGATCTTTTCGATTATACCACCAGGTATATCTCCGATCTACTAGTAATTTCACAAGTAACTAGGACACTTGTTTACAACAAATCACAAACTAAAATAGTAAAGTAAAACTTCTCTAGAATGTAACCTTTGAATCTTCAATTCAGTACGGTGGCTTGTTCTCTTGATTTGATCTCCTTTAACTCTGTGAGCTCTTTAATGCTTCGTAGACTCTTAATTGCTCTTTGATTGCTCTTAGAACAGTAGTCTTAGCAGTAGAAGATCACACGGTATTTATAGACATTAGTATGACAGTTAGCAGTTTGTGAAACTAACTCTCAACTAACTCTAAAACCGTTTCTTGTAACTTCTTTTTATAACCGACATAACTTCTTATCTCCAAGTCAGCATATCTTCTAATATCTTCAGTTACGCCTTAAATAAGTTTTCCAAACTTATTCTTCAATCACACCAACTCAGCACAGTAAACTACTGTTCTGACTTTTACTGTTCTGAGCCGGTCAGCATAGTTCTCAACTTTTGTTCTACGCTTCTTCAGAATACTTCACTTGTATTTCTGAGCTTTTTCTTTACTCTTGATAGTCTTCTTACTTGGGAGTAGTCTTCTGAGTCTTCTTTAGTCTTCTGATCTTGTTCTAATCTACTGTTCTAAACTATTACAATGCTGATTACAACAGAATACAAACTTACAAATATAAAACCTACCTATACTTCAACTGAACTACATACAGAAGAGTATATCTAAGTCATATACTATAAGCTGCCTATACAATACAATATCATCTTTGTTCCTAACAATTCATAATATTCACATATCAGATCAGTAACATATATAAGATCAGTAAACTTAGTTTTCATGACTCGTCAAGATGATTTAGGTAAGATGACTTCCAACCACATATATCATTAACTTTAAGTTGCTTTTGACCATCAAAACTCAATTTCATCAACTAGAATATTGTTTCAAGGATTCATATCCCAACAATTTCCCCCTTTTTGATGAAGCCAAAACTACTTAAATGTTAATAAATCAGTAGTTAAGTATGTAGTGAATCATAATAGTTCATCAAGTCAAAATTCCAGATTCATATTCAAATAAGATCAGATATTACAAATAATCACAGAATATGAAATACAAAAATATAGAAATAAAGATAAGGTAAAGAAATGTTATCTTGTGAGCTTGTCCTTCATCTTCATTCTTCAGGCCCGATTCTGAATGCCAAATACATCCTTGCTTTGATGTATTTCTTGTGTTGAATATCAGAAATTCCTTCAACAACAATTATCTTCTCTATAACATTTATAACTTTTTCTTCCCCCTTTTTGGCTTCATCATACAACTCCCTAATAAGATTTCAGTTGTTGCATGATTTCACCCTTCAAGGTCTGGGTAAGGTCATTAGTATATTTTTTAGTAGATACAACACTAAGTTAGGTTAAAAAATACTCTGCTGATTTTTATCAGCACAGTTGTTTCAAACACACTTGTACATCCTTTTTAACACTTTTCCAATATAAATAACTACTTATCTGGATTCAGCTGAGTACTTAGATCAGCTGAGTATGACCTTTTTTAAAGATAAGATCAGTTCTTGAGGTCAGCATAGTAACATCAGAGCAGTACTCCAACTTTTCTGATTATTACTTTCTCGACATTTTGAGCACTTTTTAACATCAGCACAGTACTATCAGATTAGTACTGTGACTCAGATCAGTTCCCCCTTCAGTGGAGAACTCCTCTTCTGTGCCTGATTATGATGAATGTAGTGGTCTTGACATGGTCTTATCTTTTCTAGATTTTCCCTCTAATGTTCTGTTCTTGGTATCAGCACAGTACCTCTATCATCTGGATCCATTCAGGCTCTTGGGGCTTGCTTCAGACCATATAGTGCTTTCTTCAACCTGTATACTTGGTTACCATTCACCTCAAATCCAGGAGGTTGTTCTACATAAACTTCTTCAGCAAGTATACCATTTAGAAATGCACTTTTAACATCCATTTGATACACAGTGAATTTCATATAGGCAGCATAAGCAAGGAACAATCTTATAGCTTCTAGTCTAGCTATAGGGGTAAAAGTTTCATCATAATCAATACCCTCATCTTGAGAGTAGCCCTGTGCCACTAATCTAGCCTTATTCCTAACTACAAGATCATTATCATCTTTCTTATTCTTGAAAATCCACTTAGTACCTACCACATTGTGATCAGCAGGTCTATCTACAAGTTCCCAGACATCATTTCTAGTAAACTAATTTAATTCATCTTGCATAGCAATAATCCAATTACTATCAGCCAAAGCCTCTTTTACAGTCTTGGGCTCAATAGAAGAAAGAAAACAACAACAACAAAACAAAGAGTTACTAGGTTCTGGCTTAGAATCAAACAGTTGTCTCCTGGTCTTAACACCTTTACCAGACTCACCAATAATAAGATCAGTAGAGTGAGCAGATTTCAATGTCTTTCTAGTCTTAACAGGAACACTCTCATCATCTAAATCATGCATATCAGTATCATCAATATCAACAGTTTTATTCATAGGAGAACAGTCAATCAGTTTAGGCATGTCAATAGGTCTAGAAGACTTACCTTTGTCTTTTACCTTTTCTACATCATCATCTTTCTTCAGAATGTTTAGGAATGGATTGTAAGCTTGTACATATTCATATACTTCGGTCTCATCATCTTCTTCATTGGTTTGAATTTTCAGATCATCAACTTTCTTACTGAGCTGATGGTCAGCAGAGTCCTGTACAACTTCATCAAAGACAACATGGGGTGTTTCTTCCATACATAGAGTAGAGTAATTAAATACTCTAAATGCCTTGCTATTTGAGGAGTATCCTAAAAATATCCCCTCATCTGCTTTAGCATCAAAAGCATTTAATTTTCTCTTTCCATTGTTATGAATAAAACACTTACAACCAAAGATATGGAAATATGAAACTCTAGGCTTTCTACCTTTCCATACCTCATATGGTGTTTACCATGTACCTTGTTAAGAGCACTTCTGTTCTAAGTATGACGGACAGTGTTAATTGCCTCAGCCCAGAACTTCTGTGGTGTGTTGTACTCTGCCAGCATTGTTCTGCATGCTTCCTTAAGTGTTTTGTTTCTTCTCTCAGCTACACCATTTTGTTGGGGTGTTCTAGCTGCACTTGTCAAATGCTGAATTCCAGATTTAGAGCAATACTCTTTAATGTAAGAATTAATAAATTTAGTCCTCTTGTCACTTCTTATCTTGACAATGGGCTGACTTTTTTCCACTTGCAACCTCTTTAACAGATCTGGTAGTTGGGTTTGTGTATCACTCTTTTTGTGTAAGAAGATTACCCAAGTGAACTTTGAATAATCATCTACCACAACCAAAGTGTACCTTCTACCATTCAGTGTAGGGGGTTTTATAGGACCATGAAAATCCATGTGCAAGAGTTTTAAGTCTCTGCAAGTAGAAAGAGTGGGAATTGACTTAAAGGAAACTTTTACCTGTTTACCTTTTTGACATGCATCACACACTTGTGACTTGAAATAGATCTCATTAGGGATACCTTCAACAAGGTAATCTCTTGCTATCTTATTAATTATCTTAAAGTTCATATGGCATAGGCGTCTGTGCCATAGCCAGCTGATTTCTTTAGGACTCTTACTAAGAAGGCAAGCATCCCTAGGACAGTTATTCCAGTTCACAATGTAGACACTGCCTTGTCTTACTTCAACAAGTAGAATTGAGTGTGTTCTCTTATCCCAGATTTCGCATTTTGTGCTTTTGAAGTAGACATTATAACCCCTGTCACAAAATTGAGAGACAGATAACAAATTGTATTTCAAACCTTCTACATATGAGACATCTTGAATCTCTACATCTCCATTCTTGATGTATCAAAATCCTTTTGTGATTGCCATGGAACTGTGATTCGGGTGGAATTTACACATTTTAGAGGCAAATGTGAAGCGTATTTTGATGTGGATTTCATTGATTTATGCATTGATTATGATTGTTTGAGCCAAAATGAGAGAAAGTTTGTGTTTTTGTCAATTTTATAGGAAATACGATGGAATTTAGAGCAAAACACCAACCATACTTTACTGGATCAGGAAGAGGAGTGCACCGTTGGATTCGTCTCGAAAAATGGAGTGGAATGAAAAAACGAATCGAGTCAATCGGAGGTCGGAAGCTCGAGATACGAAGAGACGAAAAAAACATGCCCGGGTAGAATCGACCCGGGCGGGTCAAAAACGACCCGGGCGGGTCATTTCGACCCGGGCAAGGGCAGATTTTGAGGATGTTCGTATTTGGCCCGGGTGAAACCCACCCGGCCGGGTGGTTTCGACCCGGGCAAGGCCCAAACATTGTGTTGCTTCGTATTTTGGCCGGGTGGCATGCCCGGGTGGGAGCCACCCGGCCGGGTGAAATCATTCTCGGGGGTTTTTGGCCATTTTCGCCATTTTTGAGGGACCAACTTGCAATTTTGGCATCCAAACCCTTCCCCAACACTATATAAGGCCTCATTCTTGAAACCCAAGACACCTTTCCCCCAATCCACACATAGTTACACATACTTGGAGGTGTTTTGGCCATTTCTCTCTCAATTCTTCATCAAATCAAGGAAGAAAGGATGCAATAGCTCCCAAATTCCATTCCCTACCACATTCTAGACTAAGATTTCTCTTTCTTTTCCTTTTTATTTAGTTATTTCATTTGGAATTTGTAATTTCATTATGCTAGTTAGTAGCTAAACAAATTTGTGGTTCTAAGGCATTGTAGATACTTGGATTGAAGTTTATGATTAATTTCTTGCTTTAATTGGTGTTTGTCTCGTATTTGTGTGCTTAATTCCTTATTGCAAAGCATGTTGTTATTGGCCATGATGATTTGCTTAATTCATTGTTAATTGGGGTAAGATCGAGAGATTTATTCCGTTTAATCGTATGCAAGCATGCAACCCGGTATTATTATGATCTCGAAAGAGGATTAATTATCGGAGAGGGACTTGAATGATCCTAGGAGCTATTTTAGGCGGTATAACATTTGTGAGGTAGAAATACGAGCATATGTTACATTGCGTCTTTGGTTAATTAGATCGAGAGATTAATTAATTCTTCTTGTGTGATCACCCTATATGAGATAACCTTAATGGCCATTTAAACGAGATCATAAACGGATATCTATGTATTACAATTGCCTTGGAACCCACCTTTCCTTCTTTGCGTTTTTATCCATTTTACCTTCGTTTTCTTGATTTGCATGTTATTTGATCGATTTCGTAGTTACTCTTCATTACTTATTTGTGACACTTTGGTAGGTAATCTTAGAGTAATTCACACCACTCAATTTATCGATCACGTCTATTTAGAACTCGACTAGCAAACTACCCTTTTACGCTTAACCTTCTCGTGGGATCGACCTCGTGCTTATCACGCTACAATAGACGCCGTATACTTGCGGTTGTTTATTTAGTGTTGTATAACACGTGTATCAAACTGTCACCAAAGATCACCTTGGGTCCTTCTTGCTCATAATAGTCAGAAAGAAAAGCCCTGGTGCCAGTCATGTGGTGAGAACACCCACTGTCTATGTACCAAGTTTCTCCAACTGAACCACCTTTCTTGTATAAGTCCAATCGACCCTGCAAGTAGTGATCTTAATAATTTTGGTACCCTTTCTTTATTGGGGTCCTTGGGGGTTAGTGGTAAGAGGTACCCAAATAAACATTGAAGATTTGAATAATTGAGACCTCTTCAGTTTTCTACCATGCTTATCACAGAACAGTACTTTGTTGACCTTATCAGAACTATCAGCAGACTTAGGATCTATTTTTCTGAGATAGTCTTTCCTTGGATCTATCCCTTTTTTACTAAGATTAGTATGTCTGTAATAGTTAGAATAGGGTCTAAAAGCCCTAAAAGCCTGTGGACCATACGGCTTATAAATGCGTTTTGGTCTTTCCTCTCCAATGATATCATAAGAAAAAGGTGGAGGATAAAGAACAGGTTTGTTATGATAATGAGGCACAAATTTCCTAGGTTTAGTTGAGTACATCTGAGACTACCTTATAAAAGGAGGTCTAGGCTGATTCCAACTTAACTGTGCTTGTCTTGACCTACTGTGCTAAGTTTGCCTCTTCTGATTTCAGGACTGTTCTGCTCTGGTCAGAGGAGTATAACTCTGCTGGTATGGTCTTGACTGTACTGGTATCGATACATTTTTCTTTTTACCATTCTTGGTAGTAGGAGGAATGTATTTAGACTGTACTTTAGGTTTTGGATCATTATCATAAGTCATATGTTCTTTTCCTTTATCTAATTGCAAAAAACTTGAACTAGCTCCATTAGTGTTCTTAGTGCCTGAAGTAGAAGAACTAGGCACATCAGCACCTATTCCACTTTTATCATTTGGAGCTCTATATCTGTCTGATAAAGTTTGATTAATCTTAGAAGAGTTAATCATATCAGATAACTTCAGATCTAAGCTCAGTACTTCAGATTCTATGAATCTATTGCGCTCTTCAAGTTTTTCACATTTAATATTTAAATCATTGAATTCATTGGTCTCCATGGCTTGAGTTTTAAGCATACACTGATATAGTTTGTCAATGGATGCATATTTATCTTTGAGTTGAGACAACTCTTCTGATAGTCGTGCTTTTATGATAACTATATTAAGATCTACTTTTAACTGAGCTTCACGTAGACTAATGATTTCTTGTTTTAAAGAAATGTTCTCATCACTGATTTCTATGAATGCTTTGTTAACTTGCAGGAGGTCTTCTTCAGTCACTCCATTGGAATGATGAAGACTACTTCCTACACTACTATCAGTAGTGTCACATAAATCAGAATCAGAATTATCACATGATTGGAAAGAAGTGACAGATGATACCTCTTGTTCGATTTTAGCTATCATGACCAGTCCATCATCTGCAATGAAGGCTTCTTTCTCATTCCTAGAGGGTTATTCAGAAGAAGACGAAGGCAACTCATCTGAATCCGTATCAGAATCATTGTATGCCATCACAGCCTTCTTACCCTTAGCATATCTTTTGTCTCTCCTTGCTTTCCTTTCTTCTCTATCTTCAGAACTCAGATCAGGACACTCATATGCGTAGTGAACTGGCTTTTCACAATTATAGCACTGAGGTTCATTAGTAGATCGTTTAATAGGACAACGATATCGGTTCATATCCTTCCTATCAGAAGTGTTCTTATCCTTCCTATCAGCAAAGTTCATATATCTTCTATTCTCATTAGAGACCTCATCTCTCCTTTCAGAAGATTTGTGATCCCTTCTGGTCTTAGAAGAGTCCCTGTTACTAGAACCCTTAGTATCCTTATAAAATCTCTTATATCTACCATATCGTTTGTTCAGCTTGTCAAACCTCTTTATCATTAAGTTCAACTGATCCTTAAGAGTAAGATCAGTACTATCTAGTTCATCTTTTATGCTTGAGGGCTTAGACATAGATGATCTAGACTTCTTAGAGGAAGACGCCTTAAAAGAATACTCTTAGAGATTTCCTTCTCCCTATCACTGCTAGCCACATGATCTTCTTCATTCAACTCGAATTCATGCGCCTTAAGTGTTTGAAATGTGGTTTCAGCAGACCAGGTATCTATGTCCTGAGTGGTCTTGATGATCATCTTGACCATCTTTCACCTATCATCTAGTGACTTAAGAATACGCAGGTTGATCTCCCTATTGGTATAGGTCTTTCCTAGCACTTCAAGATCATTCATAATATGTGTAAAACGAGTATCTAGCTGGTCAATGGATTCTCCAGCTTTCATCTTGAATGATTCAAATTTCTGTACAGCAGTGGACAACTTGCTTTCCTTGATCAGGGAAGTACCTTCACAAAGGACAGCAAGTCGATCCCACATTTCTTTAGCAGTCTTACATTTTAATACTTTACCTAGATACTCATTGGGCAAGGTATGCAAAATATAATTCTTTGCTAAATTGTCCAGATTATTTTGCCTCATTTCTTCAGCAGTGAGATCTAACCTTGGTTTTGGCACAAGCACGCCAACGGCTTTAGTAGGTTCGAGTGAAGCAGTGTTTGGAGTCATGGTGACTATAGGTCCCTCTTTGACGACAGACACCATCAGATCATGTGTTGAGCTGAAGATGGCCTCCATTCTGAGTTTCCAATAGTCATAATCCGCAATCTTGAACTTAGGAAGTTTGTTCACATTAGTTTCATCCATAGTTGATCAGACAGATAAGATCAGTAGTATAGCAAGTAGATTCAGATAGACAAGTATTGATAAAGATCAAGAATCAGTAACAAGAACAATAAGACTTCCCACAAAGTCTATTGGGTTATCAAGAAACAGCAGTTCAAAGAACTACTGCTCTGATACCACTTGTTGGTCCCAAAGTTAAGTTAAGATTGATTAAGCTAGTAAAAGTCTAGAGGGGAGGGGTGAATAGAATTTTAAAAATCTTTCAAAATATCAGAGTTATATGCGGAATATTGTTCTGAATAGTACTGTTCTTACTGGGTCAGATCAGTACTTCCAGTTTCAGTTTTATACTCAACTTAGATTTAGATCTTGAATATGTATGTTAAACAAGTATCAAACAGTAAGTAAATCAACACATAAGATTTATAGTGGTTCGACAAATGTCTACACCCACTCTCACAACTCCAGTCGTGATATTTTATTAACTTTTCCTTCTTGAGTTTCTTGTGGCTTAAAGTCCCAAGATTAAGGCAGTGATCTTTTCGATTATACCACCAGGTATATCTCCGATCTACTAGTAATTTCACAAGTAACTAGCACACTTGTTTACAACAAATCACAAACTAAAATAGTAAAGTAAAACTTCTCTAGAATGTAACCTTTGAATCTTCAATTCAGTACGGTGGTTTGTTCTCTTGATTTGATCTCCTTTAACTCTGTGAGCTCTTTAATGCTTCGTAGACTCTTAATTGCTCTTTGATTGCTCTTAGAACAGTAGTCTTAGCAGTAGAAGATCACACGGTATTTGTAGACATTAGTATGACAGTTAGCAGTTTGTGAAACTAACTCTCAACTAACTCTAAAACCGTTTCTTGTAACTTCTTTTTATAACCGACATAACTTCTTATCTCCAAGTCAACATATCTTCTAATATCTTCAGTTACGCCTTAAATAAGTTTTCCAAACTTATTCTTCAATCACACTAACTCAGCACAATAAACTACTGTTCTGACTTTTACTGTTCTGAGCCGGTCAGCATAGTTCTCAACTTTTGTTCTGCGCTTCTTCAGAATACTTCACTTGTAACTCTGAGCTTCTTTTTACTCTTGATAGTCTTCTTACTTCGGAGTAGTCTTCTGAGTCTTCTTTAGTCTTCTGATCTTGTTCTAATCTACTGTTCTGAACTTTTACAATGCTGATTACAACAAAATACAAACTTACAAATATAAAACCTACCTATACTTCAACTGAACTACATACAAAAGAGTATATCTAAGTCCTATACTATAAGCTGTCTATACAATACATTATCAGCTTTGTTCCTAACAATTCATAATATTCACATATCAGATCAGTAACATATGTAAGATCAGTAAACTTAGTTTTCATGACTCATCAAGATGACTTAGTTAAGATGACTTCCAACCACATAAATCATTCACTTTAAGTTGCTTTTGGCCATCAAAACTCAATTTCATCAACTAGAATATTGTTTCAAGGATTCATATCCCAACAGTTTCTCTATCCTAAAACACGCACATTAGGTGTGATTTAGGTGCGATTTTTTATTCGTCTGCAATTTTTCCGTTTGTTTCTCTTCTCCGACGAAATCCTCCACGGTATCACCATATGCATACATATATCTGTAAAAAGCCGCTGATCCACTGCCTTCGTCGTAGTACTACCTCCGCCACCGTAGCACCGTCTCCACCGCCGTTGACACCACTTACGCCGGTTAACCGATTTTATCTCAGATTTGATTCTTAAATTTATGTAGTTTTTTCAGAGGCTGGTTGGGATCAACAGATAAATTTTTCTGGCGGCGCCACGGCTGCCGTTCGGCGAGTTTATCTGTTGATCCTTCTTTCGTTTTTTTACTGCTTTGTAGGTTGCTTTAATTTTTTTAATCTTCTTTTAGTTTATTCCTTTCTACATCGTTTTTTATTTTCCTATGTTCTCTTCATGCGGTCATTTTCCCCGTTATGGGATTCTCTTGTTGGGATTATGGTGTTGGTTCAGTTGTTGTTTATGGTTGTACGCTTTCGTTTTCCCTTCGTTTTCCCAATTTTTTAGGCTAATTTTTAAATATTCACTTCCTCAATTAGGTCCATATTGTCACATGTCTTACATTATTTAAAATATTATTTTACAAATTTTCTCCATAAATTTCAAATCGAATAGTTTCAAATCAAATGGAATAGTATCAAATACGAATCAATTTTGAATCGAATAGTCGAAAAATACTATTTAGAATATGTTCCAAAAAATTGAATTCGAATCGAATATCAAATCAAATTTATTATTCGAAAAATAAATGAATACGAATATTTGAATACTTTCACGAATCAAATATTGCAGTATTCGATTCGATTTGTTTACCCTCTTAAATATGAGATCATGGTTTATGGAGAGAGTAGAGACGATGAAGGAAGTATCTATCTATGGACTAAGATAGATTAAGTGTCAGATCAAGAGAAGTAGGGTTGGGAATAGGCCAGGCCTAGCCGCTTAGGTAGGTTTTACAAAAAAAAAAGTCTGGTCTATTAAATATTTTTTAGGTCCGAGCCTGGCCCATAACCTGTCATAGACTTTTTTTTAAAGTTTTTTTAAAAAATAGATATGCCCAAAAACCTTTTAAAGACCTTTTTAGTCATATTAGTGCATTTAAAAAAAAAATCATACAACACTCTTATTTCTTCAAATCATAAAAAATCCACAAATTATATTTGTTAATGCTTACTAGGAGTACTTAGAAATTATATATATTAAATACTCCTATTTAAGATGTTTTCTATATTTAAGTATAATACCATATATATTAGATATATATTACTCTATATTTTTATATTATATTTATATATATTAAATTAAATAGACCGGTATGTTGGACTTGAAAGACCTTTGAAAAAGTTCAAGTCCAGCCTATTTAATTAAATAGACTTTTAAAAAAGTTTGAGCTCGACTTATTTATTAAACGAGTCGAGTCAAGTCGAACTTTAATAGATCGAGCCGTATACCCTATTGGGTAGCCTGACCCATTTCCACCCCTAAAGAGAAGCGCTTAGGAATGTACCCCTATCGAATAACCTGACCCATTCCCACCGCTAAAGAGAACTGCTTAGGATGTACCCTGTCGATAGTCTGGTGCATTCCACCCCTAAAGAGAAAGTGCTTACGGATGTAAAAGTTAGTAACTCGAAATAGGCAATGCTATCTTTATTTTTTAGGAATAAACCAAGGAATGTAGTGTGACTATTAGATGTATGTACAATAAAAAAAATATGTTAGTTACATTTTTATATATCTTAAAATATTTAATTATAAATATTTATGTATTTATTAGCCCTTTATCAAAATTTTTTGATTCACTCTACCTATCAATGACTTAAGAGCTGGTCTTGGGCGAGACCGTCTCACATATCTCATTTTATAAGACGGGTTTCTCTTGACCTCATATAAAAAATGATAATGTTTAAGTAAAAAGTGATAGTTTTTGTTAAAAGCGGTATCTCTTTTTACTTAAACATTATCATATTTTTTATAAACACAAAACTAGAGAAAAAATGAGTCAAAAAGGATCAATTTTACAAAAAAAAAAATGTGTTAGATGGTATCATACAAATTTTTATTATGAATTACTAATTAATATTGAATGGATTCATAAATCATAACGCACCTTAATAATGGGCAAGATATTTGTTATTGAATTGGATAAACTAAATAATATCCTGTCTTGACAATAATATGAAGTAGACGTACATTAAATATAAATTGAATGCGACATTTCAAGTTTTGTCTTTTTGCGGCTGCGCTACTAAATTTTGTGGTCCCTGCTCATAATTATAAGTTTGATGAATAATTAATTAAGCTATTAAATGCATTAACAGGTGTGCGTGATGTATTTCTGCGGGTTCGAATTAAGTATAAATTTGCAGGTAAAGTCTAGTATGCACTCGAGTGCATGCTGTGCACCCTAGTCCATGTGCATTTTTCAGTTTACTGACTTACACTTTTTGATAAATGGTGTTGCACTTTTTAATTATTACTAAAAATATTATTATACAGTTTAATAATTAAAAAGTGCAACACAGTAAATTGAAAAGTGCAACATGAACTAGGGTGCACAACATGCACTCGAGTTCATAGCAGACCAACCCAAATTTGTAAGATATTAGTGCTTATCAAGGGTATTAATTAATAATTTACAGTAGATGGACACACATATTAAGTAATAAGAATTTTGAGAAATAATTTTTTTTTTATATATATATATATATAAAATAGTTAACTTGCCGTGTGTATCTGTGCTTTAAATAATTAAGTAATGACATTTTATATAAAATTGTGACTATTTTGAGGGTTAAGTTTATAAAAAGTTTTTCATTTTAAGGGTATAAAAATTACTGTATTATGAAACGTTCCAAAAAAAAAAATGTAAAAGTGATTATGAAACTTTTGGCTCGAGAACTACATAAAAAGAGGAGATTTGCCATAGGAAATCATCCCGTCTCAATTTTCCTTGGCTTTACGACGACTATGATCAAATAGGTATCCAACATCAACATTTATGATTAGCTTACGTGCGTCGAAAAGAGCTTTTATCGTTCATTTTATAGTTGAAATATGAATGAGAAATAATTTTTTAAAGTATAGTTGTAACCAAAATTTAAGAAGAGAAAAATTAAGAGGTTTATGTCCCACATTAAAAATATTTCAAGAAGGAAGTGGGTATATACTTACTCATGAATAACTTGTAAAGGATTATAATAAGGAATTTTTTTGATTTAAGGCATGAAAGATGGATCAACTATCGATTTAAGGCTTAAAAAAAAAATTCTATCAATATAAGACTCGATTTATATAAAACTATCAATTGAAGGCTTGAATTTTAACACCGTTAACATTTTATTTAACGGAATGCGAATGCAAGTGTGACTCAATTTTATTTTATTTTTTGATACGGACTCAAAAATAATTTCCTTATAAAATTATGTATCTAGTCATGAAAAAAATTGTATGAAAGATAACATTTCGCTTACATGGACGCTAGTATTGTATAACTAATTGTTAACGGTGTTAAAATCTAAACCTTCAATTGATAGTTTTATATAAATCGAGTCTTATATCGATAGAAATTTTCTTTTGGGCCTTAAATCGATAGTTGGCCCATCTTTCAGGCCTTGGATCGAAAAAATTTCTTATAATAATAAGCTGGCCTTGGATGAGATTCTTTCATGTCTCTTATCCTCTAAAGACAGATCTCCCTTGACCTCTTTTGTAAAATGCGATAAATTTCCGAATGACCTTAAAAAAAAAAAAAAGGATAATGTTTAAATAAAAAATGTATAAAAATAATCGTAAGGCAGTCTTACTCAAATTTTTGTCTGTGATAATTACGTTCGACATTCCGCGTGTGTGCGAATGGGGTGCAAATTTTGACTAAAAATGGCTTACGAACCTTGAACCCTGTGAACGGACAAACTATTTTTTATCTGGAAAACAAACGTCCTATTGATTCACTACGCAAGGAGTATCAATTAATTCTGCGACGAGCATGTCATCGTTAATCAATCACAACACTTACTCATCACAATTTGCGACTTCATATTTCTACTTATCGTAAAGCATGATTAGAAAAAAAGAAATTTTACTATATATAGATGGATTAAAAAAGGAAATTTTACTTTTAATTAAGTTAATTAATTTGAGAGTTATCACTTATCAGGTAAGTGACGCTGTAATTTGTCTTGACCTTAATTTGTGAATGAGTGGCAAACAAATTCCTGAAATTGGACACCTGCAAATAATGATTTTAATAGTATATAGGAGTATAGAATAAAGTCATGTGGTGAACTAATTAAGAATGTCAATTTTCAGGTAAAGGGAATCAATTACAATTAAATGTATTATGCAGGGACGAACCTAGAAATCGAGCTGATTAGAATGTCAATTTTTTTTAATGATTTAAAAAACTAACATATAATTATAATATTTATGTATATTATATTTTCATCAAAATATATTAATATTAATTAACAAATTTCTCAAAAACATAAATATGTCTTCATTAAATTAGTGATCAGTATTAATATTAATTAGTAAAAAAATAATAATTTAAAACGCTAGCATATGTATTATATTTTCATTAAAATTAACACTCATAATAATCAACAATGAATATTTTATTTATTTATATTTATTTTTATTTTGTTTGATGTAAAATTAGAGAAATTATCAAATTAAACTACAAGTTATATTTTCTTCTATCATTTCCCTTTTTTTTTTAAGGAATATGTTTTTATTTATTTATATAATAAGTTAATGGCATATGTGTTTCAAAAATTAATAAAAAATTAAATATATTATATATAGGGGGTGGGGGCCTGCTCCCCTTTGAGATACCTGGTTCCACCTCTGCTATTATGTATGTGGCGGATGCATATTGTACCTCAAATTAAAGAAAAAAAATATTTGCAACTTAAAAAATTGAGATATATCTGCACTTATTGATAATGTTTTATAAATTATTTTTTTGTACATTTGAATTCATAATTCTGAATTAGCTGCTGACGTGTGTTGCGTCATGAAAGTGTGCGTGTGGTATCTAGTGTTTAAAGTGAAAAACAAAATAATGTTACACTGAATGTTGAGACAAATAGTGTAACATCGACTCTAACAGAATATAAAGAAGTAGACACAACGGAAGACTAAAACACTAAAACAATAAGAACACAATAGAATAATTTTAACATAGATTTTATTAATAACAAAATCTATGCTATGCCTTACGGCGAAAACGACTTAACTTGCAAGTTACTAAAAATGTCGTGTGAAATGTCTCAACAATTACTTCAACATTCCACAAACGGAAACTACAATTGAGGCAGGTGTCTGGATCTGTAAAGAGACTTAAGTGTTTGATCACTGTCTAAAAAACTAATCTGATCTATGATTCACTCTCAATCTATACAAGACTAGAACTAAATACACGGGAAGGTGTGGTATCCCTCGGTGTACATTAAAAGATACAACTACTGATCATAACTCCTAACATGGATGAACGCTCAAGATAGGTGTTACTCGAATAGTGCATGCTTTGGAATGAAAGCCTCCAACAGTATTTATAGAGAAACAGTCGAGTTCTAGAGTCTTCCATATGAGATCCTATTTTTTAGGATCTCCACTTCCATGATCTCTCTAGATCATTCTTCCATCTTCCAGGTCGTTCTAAGATGCTCCAAACTCTTCTAGCACGTCCTCCAACATTCTGGAATCTTCCAGGTTCCAGACTCTTGTAGAAGCTTCTAAAATCGTCCCTGAATGTGAGATCATTTAGTCCAACATTTAATGTAGCATTTCAGAAAGGACTTAGAATAAATCAAGGAAGGTCAAATTAAGATGTTGTTGATAATGTTAAAGCATTTAAGAGTTAACAACATCTACAATCTCCCCCAATTTGACCTTTCGACTACAACACACCTGATGCACATATATTTCTATACACACTACAGTAATATGTATTTAGGTGAGGTAAACATCTACTCTAAATACTAGTCAATACAATACTTGTTGTAACCGTTGGATCAAATCAAAAGAAGACCAAGAATAATTTTACTAAGATCCATGCCATAAGATCGAAGTAATCTTATTCAAAACCAAAACAAGTATAAACAGTATACTCATTTACAAAACATATAACTTTACAAAAATTAAAAGTTAAATCAGAGCATTATGTGAGAATATATACTAGATCAACCTAAGACCTATGTAAGACTCAAACGAAATCAACAAAAAAAGCATATTCCTAAAGCATCCATTTCTCCCTGAAATTTAGAACTGTCTCTTCTCCAATCCAATCGTGAGGACTTGAAGATGTAAAGGCTTTATGGGCCAACTTGTGTGTTAAGCTATTCAGATTTCTTGAAATGTGCTAGAAATCCCATACTAAGATTGTTCTAAGCAAATTCTTGATACGGTTAGCAATATCATATTCATAGCCGTCCAACATTCGTGCCGATGTGATAGCTTCGGCCGCCACTGATGAATTTGTTCGGATTCATCCAATCCTTACATTATGTTCTAAGCATTTGCTCATTCCTACTTCTATTGCTTTTAGTTCAGCCGCCACTATTGTACTAAGGTGATCAATTCGTTCATATCCAGCCAAAAATATTGTATTATCATCTTTCTATACCAAGTAACTCACCACAAAGAAATTTTTCTCAGGGTTAAAAATTGCATCCGAAAATAGAAGATGGCTTATATCCCCTGGTTCCTTTAACACGCCCATCTTCTTTTCTAAATGAAGAATTTCTTCTAAAGTGCTAGTTGAACCTGCAAAATCTTTCCAATACTCAATTGCCCATCTGATATCAAAACAACACTTTCTTTTTAATTTATCCTCATCATTAGCATGAAGCCACTCACATCGGGTTCTCCAGATGGCCCAAGCAATCATAAGAATAAATTTCATCTTTTCACCATTCATTCTCCTATATATCAATTCAAAAAGATCCTCCAAAAAATCATTGGTAAGTTTTTTAATTAACCATCCCCCATATTCCCAGCATTTTTCAAACCCTCTTCGCATATACACATTTGAAAATAACGTGTATTGAATCAACAATTCCCCCTCTACAACACTTACAATATGGATCCACTAGTACATGGCGTTTATGCAAAATGCCTTTAGTAGCAATAGCATCTCTCAACATCTTCCATCCAAAGATGTGGACCTTTGGAGGAACTCTTAGTTTCCATACTGTTTTAAACACTTTTCTACGGGCCTCCCAGTTCGATGGGCTAGCTTCCTCCAGCCTCATCCTATTCATGTGCATCCTTACCGCTAACAAATACCCCGATGCAACTGTATACTGTCCCGAAGAATGTCCCGGCCAGAATTGCAAATCCTCTTTCTCCTTCCCATACAAGGGAACATTCAGGATTGAAGATACTTCATGCGGAAGAAAGGCTTGTTTAATTAAATCCTCATTCCATGTATCATCCGTAGAGATAAATCGGTTCACCATTGACGCACTAGTAATTCTGGATTTAGGTAAACCATCCCCTGAATCAAGCAATTTTTGTCCTTAAAAATACGAACCCTGTCTCCCTTCCCAATTCTCCATCTCATGCCCCGATCAATATGTTCTCTACCCCCATACAATTGATCCCCCTACCAAAACTTTGCCATAGTCTTTTCAACATCTGAACAAATAGTAGTAGAAATTCGAAATCAAGACAAGTCTCATATATAACTTGGGGATTAAATATTTTTCAGTTCAATAAGTTGGATCGATTTTAAATTTGGTTCAGACGAATTACACATTTTAATTTTGATCCAATACAAATACTTAATTTTTTAAAACAACCATTTTCCCTATAGTAGCAGGTCAACACACATTTATAATTTAATTTTAATTTTTTCATTAAAAATCTGAAAAATAAATTTTGAATAATATTTAAATTACTAAATATTTTTTTCATAAAATCTCAAAAATTATAATATTGATAAAATAAAATATCAAATAAATTTATTCCTAAAACAATTAATTTCTAGAAAAATTAATTAACTTACCTAATTATTTTTTTTTTTTTGGAAGGAAAGTCTTCAAAATTTATTAGCAACTGCAAACGCCATTCGATACGCCCACCACAATAGTTGGGAGGTCATACCACTCGTGAGGATTTAAAAACATCCTACCTGCACAAGCAAGACTGTGTGCCTTAGCATTGGTCACACGAGAAACATAAGAAATATAACATAAATGCATAGTCGAAATAACTCTCTTACAGGCCTTAATAGAGTCTCCAAACGCTTAGTCAGCCTCCTCCTCTTCTTTGTTAATTTCATCTACTACAAGCTTCGCATCAACCTCCACCTCCACTCTATCATATCCCAAGGTCTTTATCCACGAAAGGGCCTCTAATAGGCTCAACGCCTCCCCTTCGCCACCCTTATAGTGCCCTGGACGAACCTGCGTGCGGCAAGCCATAAATTCTCCCTTCTCGTCATGTACTATGGCACCAAAACCCATCTCCTTAGTATCCTTGACGAAAGTTGCGTCGACATTCATCTTAATGACCGTAGGTGCTGGGCAGTGCCACACCTTACAGCCCGTCGGTCTCCCCATTTGCGGCTTCTCCGGTCGAGCATCCCTCCAATCCGTCAAGAATCCTCTCACCAAAGAAGCTGCCACCCACGCCGGTCTACAAACTCCTTTCCAAAGGAAGTCATTTCTCTCCTTCCAAATCCGCCACAATAACATCCCAAAGTCCGCCATAACCGAGGACTCCAGCTCCCTCAACAGTATGAATACCACTTCATCAACAGTGTCTACCGCCTGCATGCTTCTGCTAAGAGCTGCTCTATACTCCATCGCCAACCAAATATCCTCCATAACCGGGCATGTCAGAAAATTGGAGCCTACAACAACAAACTTTCGAGTTGGGACGATATGTTGAACACAGTGGAAAAGCGGTTGAATTGCTGGAATGGTGCTTCACTCTCTTTTGGAGGCAGGTTAACTCTATTGAACTCAGCACTTTCGAATCTTCCCACTAATTCCCTTTCCCTCAACCACGCCCCAACCTCAGCCATCAACAAAATCCAAGCTAGTCTTCGACGATTCCTATGGAGCAACGGTAAACCGGAGGTAAGGAGAATTCCTTGGGTGAGCTGGAAAATATTGTGCAGGGATAAAAATAGGGGAGGTCTGGGTGAATGGGGGTGGAGATGTTTGCATGATTGTGATAGTTTGTGGAAGGATGTTGTAGAGTCTAAATACGGGTTGTTCAGGGATTGTGTTGAGTCATATAAATTAAAAGGCAAGTGTCATAAATCTTGGTCCTCTTGGTGGTCCAACATTATCAAGAGGGTGGGGGCCAGTGGGTGGTTTAGTACTAACTGCTCTTTGGTCGTGTGTAATGGTAAAAGTTCTAGGTTTTGGGATGACAATTGGTTGGGGGGCCAAAAATTGAAAAATCTGTATCCTAGGCTGTACAAACTTGAAATTGAGAAACATTGCACGATTGTTGATAGGATTAGCTAGAACAATGGGGAGAGGGTTGTAAAGTGGAACTGGAGCAGGGATTTACTCGATATAGAAGCTAATGTTATTTGTGAGTTGTGTAAAGTTCTTGACAGGTACATTAAACACTCTCCTGAGGAAGACTATTGGAGATGGAACCAAGCTGCTGTCGGGAATTACACAGTCAAATCAGCTTACTCGATGCTGCTGGCCAAATGCACGAAACAAGATTCATTCTTAGACGAGATCAGTTGCATTTGGACGAAAGGGGTGTCGCTCAAAGCTGTAACTTTTTCGTGGAGAATGCTACAAGACAAGATCCCGACGATCGCGAATCTCAGAAGAAGAAAGGCTTTCAACGAACACTACTCTCAGCTATGTAGGTTGTGCGACAAGGAAGTGGAAGACACGGATCATTTGTTTTTCTCCTGCGAAAGCTCAAGTAGGATTTGGAGTCTGGTGTACAGTTGGTTTGGGATAGATTTCCAAAGTGAGGCAAAATGGCTCCAACATTTCAAGAGCCACCAACAGCTGCTGGATAAAAAATACATGAAGACTTGGTCTACAATTTGGCATGGAACTGTGTGGATTGTTTGGAAAAGCAGGAACGAGATTGCGTTTAGAGGTGCACTATTTAATGAAGATATAACGCTACAAAGAATCAAAATAGAGACGTTCAGATGGCTCAAGGCTAAGTTTATGATTCACCACTGGAATAATTTTGAGGATTGGAATCGAGAACCGCTACTTTGTTTTAGTTAGACCCTTTCTTTTGCTCGTTATATTGTAAGCTGTAACTGTTTGGGGCATTTCTGATGCCCGTTTAATAATAAATTTGGCCGTTTCCAAAAAAAATTATACAAATCACTCTTAAATAGAAAAATTATTAAAATGCACGAGAAACTGTGTCTGAATTGAATTTGAACTGGTGTAAAATAGTCTAATGATTGCGTTGGGACTCAATATGACTTCAATAAGTCATGTAATGGATTAAGTGAGATATTTCATGTATGAAAATCATCTTATGCAAATTTTAAATCTTTTTTATGTTATATAATTATTCTTAGATTTACATAATTTATTTTATTTTTAAGATTTAGTACTAAATGTCTATTAAAGTTTTTTTTTTTGAAAACTAAATGTCTATTAAAGTTGAATTCTAGTTTTAAGTAATACTTTTTTTTTTTTTTTTCAAAGTATTTTTTGGATTCAGTGTACCTCTCCTATTTCTCTATTTATTTATGTTAGAGACACTGGCAATTATGAAGAGAATGGGCCATTGTGTTGCAGTTAGTTGACATACTGTGCCAAAAATACAAATAAAGACTTTGGATTTCGATGATAATAATAATAATAAAAGTTGTTACTTTCATTTCATTATTTTAATATCAATAAAACAGCTCGATATTACATAAATAAAGATATAAATAAATAAACAAATGTCGCACCACTCTTTTTTGTTTTTTTGTCCTCGAAATCTACTATATACGCATATTATTATTATATTAAGAACCCAAAATCTTGTCCAAATTCCTAAACCACCCCAGACTTTTTGGCGTCAGGTGCATTTGATCCAGCCCCTAAACTTAACCATAATTAAAAAAGAGCCCCAAATTCAGATAACCATCAAACTTGAATACCCCATGCTTGCGTACGGCGATAACGGCGGAACCTCAAATAACCCATCCCCACCGTCCCAAACGGCCGACCAGCTTGACGGCGTTAAGGGCACAGCCGCAGTGAAATCACTCTCTGTTTTCACCTCCTCTTCAGATATTTCCTCTCTTTTAACCTCTTTCTTCTCTCTTTCCTCACTCACACTTTCCCGCTGCCTTTTCCGGCTACCAATCGCCGCCGTGGATCCGTTCTCCGACGCGAGGTTTACATTAATCTCCAACGGGAAATTGAGGATCGCTTTGCTTCCCCTCAGCTTGAACGCCGCCCTATCGTAGGCCCTCGCGGCCTCAATAGCAGTGTCGAATGTTCCGAGCCAAACTCTAGTCCCCTTCCGATTAGGATCGCGGATCTCGGCGGCGAATTTCCCCCAGGGACGCTGGCGTACGCCTCTGTAATGCCTCCTGTCGCCGGATTTGTCTTCCGGTTTCGTCTGAAGAGTAGTTTTGGTTTTGGGAATTGCGATGTTGAGTGAAGGCTTCTTCCTTTCGTTGAAGGTTTTCTCCGGTTTGGTTTCGAAATCGAGGTATTCGTGGTCGGCAAAGAAGCTGGAGAATTCAAAATTGGAATTATCGGAAGTTGTGAAGGCGAAAGGAGGTATTGAGGAAATTGTGAGTTCAGAAATGATGGAACTGGTGGAACTTGAAGTTCTGGAAATAGAGGATGAACAATAGTTTTCGGCAAAGGCGGAATCATCGAGAAGGTGTTGGCGAATGAGATCGAGGGCTGAATTTTCATCGGATGAAGCCATTGGAGAGATGAATTGTTTGTTTGGAAATTGAAATTGTGTTGTTGAGTGGAAAATGAGGAGTGAAGAAGGTGTTTATAAAGGTAGGAGGAGAAAGTTGGATTGAAGGGAAGAGAATGGGGGAGGTTCGTGGGAGGAGGGAGGAAGCATCCCCTGTGCTGTGTTAAAAAAAAAGATTTATTATCCAAAAGAAATAAATTTAACGTTTTTGAATTAACTGCTTGTGGTGGCCCAAATCCCAATCATACAATTTCACCTTTTTAATCATTATCCATCCATCTATAATGTTTATCTCATCACATGCAATATTGCATTTATGCATTTCAATAATTCACACACATGTTTTTTATAAATACACCCACAAGCTTAATTCACACACATTTTTTATAAATACATCCACAAGCTTAATTCACACACACATTTTTTATAAATACACCCATTGACAGCTCAATTCACACCCACATTTTTATAAATGCACCCACTGACATAAATTGAACATGGTCATCTTCTCCGAGAAGTTTTCGATCATCTCAGGCCGCGGTCGGACGCTGCAATTTACGATGACCTTAATCCTTAAATATTTTATATTTCTTTAAATATTCTTTAATACTAATTATTATGGGTCAAGGTTATTTTGTATTACGTGCAATAATATATCTTACTACATGCAATAATATATGTTACTCCATATATTATAATGTGGGTTACTTAATCAATAAAAAAAATATAAAAATATAAAAGAATCAGTATTACTATATAAAATTGTGTTATTACTACATGTAATAATTTGTTTTACTACATTCGATAATTATATGTTACTACATGCTACAGTTTGAATTACTACATTGAATAGACGTTTGTTACTATATGTAACTTTATCAAATGATCTAATATTTTTCGCATCATCCTACAATAAAACATTTTGTATTACAACATGATTATTGTGTTTACTACATTCGATAATATATGTTACTACATATAATGTGAGTTACTACATCAATAAAAACACTAGAAAAAATGTGTTACTAAATAAAAGAATTTGTATTATTATATAAACAGTTTGTGTTATTACTACATAAAATAATGTGTATTACTACATATTACAATTTGAATTACTACATTTAATATCCCGCGTTCGACATTAAAATAAAAGATAAAAAAATCACAGAAACGAGTAAAATAAACGGATTAAAAATTTCGAATTAAGCTGTCAGTGGGTGTATTTATAAAAAATGTGTGTGTGAATTAAGTTTGTTGGTGTATTTATAAAAAAATGTGTGTGTGAATTAAGCTTGTGAGTGTATTTATAAAGAACGTGTGTGTGAATAACTGAAATGCATATATGCAATATTTCATACAAGACTAGCCCTTATCTCATAGTAATACTCTTTCGGTCCTACAACTGTTTGAACAATTTTCTTATTCGTTCATGTCACACTTCTATAAAGAAATTTCACTCTCAAATTTCACTCTCACAATTTTCACATATTTATATAAAATATCATTACTTTTACACTCATTTTAACTACATTTTTTACTTTATTTATTTAACTTTATAAAATTACCCCTTAATACTCCACTCATTACATCTTATAGAACGAAATGAGTAATTTTAAGAGCAATATTTGTGTAAAATATTTTTAAAAAAATTGTGGGTCAAAAGTTTAATTTCGAATCATTCAACAAATTCGTGAATTACAAGTAGATGATTTACTATATGATCAATATATTGTTACTACAAGATCAAAGTATTATGAGATTATCACTACAAAATCAAAATTGTACTACTACACATGTCAACAAATATTCTGGATAATTCGCTCAAAAATTTAAGCATTCATAATATTTTTGAACTTGTAGTGATAAATTTTTGATCTTATAGAGACAATATTATGATCATGTAGTAAAACAATACTTAAAAGCGAAAAAAATACACAAAAATTATATGAATGAAATATTTCATACACAAAATATAAATAAATTTAATCCACAATTTTTTATTCCAAATTTACCTTAATTATCTATATTTCGTGTATGAAATATTTCATTCATATAAATTTTTATGTAATAATTTTCATAGGTCGGTGGTGATATATCTATTAAAGAAGGGAATGATACATATGTTCTTTAATTTATACTCCCTCCGTCCATAAGTTTTTCATACCTTTTTTGTGGTAAGTATTTTTTCTTACACTTCACTTTATATTTTACTTTTTCTCTCTATTTCTCTTCTCTCTCAATCACATCACTTGTACTATATCTATTATTTAATCACTTTTCTTAATCTTTATGTAAAAAAGTAACGTGAAATTTATAGGCGGACGGAGGGAGTACAAAATAATAAAAGCAAACAAATAAAAAGAAACGGATGGAGAACTAGTTATTTTTATTAAAAAAAAAATGTACTATCATACTTCTCACTTACTTATTCACATTTTTTTAAATAACAAAATTATTTACTATATCTCTCTACATTTTATTATTCATACATCTCTCTATATTCCATTAGACTCTTCGGACTCTAACCCAAGTTTTGTCCCTTAATTTTCATTTTTTAACCTTCTTTTTTCTTAATTTTCTTTCTCTGCCTTATTAAGTTTCTTACACTTTTCATCAATACATAAAATATTACTCCTCCGTCCAATTTTATTATGTCCACTTTTTCGGCACGGATTTTAATAAATATTATTCCCCCCGTCTCGTGATTACTTGCACACTTTTCTTATTGGGACGTCCCAAAATTACTTGGACACTCTTAATATGGAAATACCCCACAAAATTAATAACCTCACAACAACATTTTATTTTCAAATTTGCCACTCCTTTTTTCCATACATTTCACTTTACACATCATCAAATCTACTTTACACATCATCAAATTACCTAAAATACCCCTCATTTATCTTACATCATCAACCACTAAATTCACTTTTCTTAAATAACGTGTCGGTCAAACCGTGCAAGTAATCTTGGGACGGAGGGAGTAATTAGTTTATGTATAAAGTAGATAAGTTGGAGGTATGATGAGATGTTGTGGGGTCCATTTATAGGTAAAGTGATTGTTTATGAATAACGTTAGTGGCAATTTGAGTAAATAAGTGATGGTTGGAGGGTGGAGATAAAATAGTGTGAATAGTATTATTTCCAAATAGGGAATGAGCATAATAAAATTGGACAACCAAAAAAGAAAAGTGAAAATAATGAAATTGGACGGAATAAGTATATTTTTCTTAAAACCAGTGTCAACTCCCAAATGTAAAGCATAAACCAGGAATCGGCCCTTATACCTTTAGGGCATGTTTGCTTCATGGATTGGGATAAGATGGGTTTAGATGTAGTAAGTTGGCTAGATAAATCCAAGAGAAGGCTAAACTGTTTAAATCCATAAAATCTAATTTATAAAAACTGGGTCAAATTATAAACCTGAGTCAAGGTGTTTAAAGTTATGAGAAATCAAACATGAAAGAAGAAATACATATCAAACCCATTACTAAACCCCCTAAACCCATAAAACAAACATACCCTTAGAATATATAGTGACAACCTTACTACTATGCTACAAGTAATTTAATATAAAAGTTTTTTCGAATGATATTTTAAATCAAGTTAAAATATAACTAAATGTACACAAATGTAACTTATTATAACTTATTATAAAATATGCCACATATTAATAACAAATAACAAAAAAAATTACTTCAACGTGAGAGTATACGAACTTCACTACATGCAGTCCTTGAAGATATATTTAAAAGATATCACATTTTACAATAAAAAAATTTATCCGAAAATGTTCTTAACTGAGTTATAAATATATATTGCACTTTTTTCACAAGTTTTTTATATTTTAAAAAATGGCATCATTTTTGTATTTAAAATTGGTACGGCACAAGGATCAATAAATTGAATAAGTTGTAATATCTGACTGGGGTTTGTCGTTTTCCTCGTATTATATCATGGTACGAATTTAGAGTATTAATAGCAATATAATATTCCTGTCAAAAAAATAAAAATAAATAGACAATATAATATTCTTATTTTTTATTCAATTCAGAGACCCGTGTCTTCTATCAACACTCCCTCTATTTCCATGTTGCTTCATATGTTCGTGCGCATTACTTAATCTCATATATGGCTTGACTATTTTTTACACCATCTCTTGACTTTGAATTATATGTTGTTGACTTCATGAAATTTTGAAACATTTGCGAGATAAATATCTCACACTACAAATTCTCGTATAAAAAAATAGAAATAAGATAAAGAGTAAAGATCCATCAAACATTAAGATTCAAAGGACTATCAAGCACAACTCAAAGAAAAAAAACCAAGTCTCATAATAGAAAAAAGAGACTGCACAAGACGTAAAAAAATCAACAACTAAAAAACTAAAACAAGATCGATCACTGTGTGTCAGGAAGGATTCATCTGTTGATCCAAACTACACATGAAGAATTTTCTTAAGTTCAGAGATAGATGGAAAACGGGATGATGAGGCGGCGAACGAGTGTTGTGTTACTTTTGAATTGAGTTTAATATCATTAAAAAAAAGACTTTAATATAGAAGTATAATATGTTATTTTATTTTATTGACAGCAGTATAATACGGAGTATGTTATTTAAGTCTTCTATTTCGTTTTAATTGTTTATAATTCTCTACAATTAATAAAATTGTGACGAGGTTTCTAAAAATCTTCTAAGCACGTGCCCAAACTATGTTAAGTGCATGCATTTCTCTGATTTTATCACCTACGATTTCCTTCTTTGACTTTCTTTAATTCTATATACACATTGACTATTGATGAAGTTGAATTGAACTAATTACTTAAGTTCGAATTCGACTCGAGTTTTTTGTCGAGCCGAACACAAACTTGATCGACTTGTGTTAACGAACTGGAAATAGAGTTTTACTCAACCTGAAATAAATCTAACTAGCTTAATGAGTTTATCGACTCGAGTTCAAACCATATAAAATAACAAAAAGATTCTTATATATTGAACTTCAGCTTGAGTCGATTTCGGTAGCAAACAAGACGATTTCTAGCTTACACAAGTAAAGATCGAGCCGAGATCTCTAACTGCTCCATTCATCTTCAAATCTCATTTCTGCTTAATGTGTCTTACGATATACTCCATCATATATATAAAAGAGAGTATTAATAAATTAATATGTATATTATATTAGAGAAAATTTCATTTTAGAACTAATTTAATTTATATCCTTTAAGTTTTCATTTTTTTGATTAGCACCCTTTTTTGTCCAATTTACATCATTTTTGCCGAAATTTTTTCAAACTCACCGAAATGCGAGGAATAAACTGGGATTCCGGCCAAATAGTTCAATTAACGTCCTTTAAATTTGAAAATTAAAATTTAATAAATAAATTTTCTGAAAATATCATTAAAAATCTAATTTTTTTAAAAATATTATTAAAAATCCAAAAATATCATTAAAATTAAAAACTATAAAATGTGTAAAATAAAATTCAAAACATCTCATTAAATTTTCTAAAAATCTCATTAAAAATTATAAAATGTGTAAAATAAAAATAAAAAATTCTACAATTCAAAAAAATCGAAAATGTTTAATTTAAAAATTAAGAAATTCAAAAATCTCATTAAAAATTCCAAAAATCTCATTATTTTTTTTAAATGTGTAGATTAAATATTAAAAATTCTAAAAACCCAGTAAGAATAATAAAAATTATTAATATTTTATTAAAAGTCGGACTTGATTCGAATTCATCCGCCATTAAAGTTTTTTCTCGAACTCCTATTTTTTTTTTTGTATTTCACGCCTTGTTTGATTGTAGAACCGTGTCAAATTCATTTTAATGAGGTTTTTAGAATTGTTTAATTTGTAATTTTATTTTAAACATTTTTAAAATTTTAATTTATAGATTTTTTATTTTTAGAATTTTATGTTTTTATGAGATTTTTAGAAAAAAAATGTTTTTAATTTACACATTTTTCAAATTTTAGAATTGTAGATTTTTTAATTTTTTTAGAATTTTAGAATTTTTTATTTTTATTTTACACAATTTATAAATTTTAATGATATTTTTAGTTTTTAATGAGATTTTTAATTTTTTTCCGAATTTTTAAATTATTAATTTTAATTTTTAAACTTAAAGGACGTAAATTGGACTATTTGATCGGAATTCCAATTTTGCGGCAAAAATGACATAAATTGGACAACCTAGAACATAAATTGAAAAAATGAAAACTTAAAAAATATAAATTGGATTAGGCCAATTAGAGGATGTTGAAATTTTTTCATTATAGTATATATCTACTCCTTTTCAAGTCCAAATTATTTGCTAAAAGTAGAAAATTTATAATAAAATATATAATCCATCATATATATATATATATAAATAAATAAATAAATAAAAGAGAGTATTCATATAAATATATGTGTATATATATATAATAATTTTCAAGTCCAAAATTACTTGCTAAAAGTAGAAAATTTATTATAAAAAATGACTGGTGACACGTTGGACATTTCGGTGGTTTTGTTTGGTAGTCCATAAACAACAATGTCCGATGATATTTTTTTTCATTTTTTTTCTACTTTCTCTCACAATTATCTGTTTTCTAAATAAAATAAAAAAATAAAAAAAATCTCAATAACTATACAGTTCATCATATATAAAGATAATTTTTCTAATCCCGACATTTTTTATTCAATGGCAAGAACAAGTAAGAAAAAAACATCCACAAATTAAAATTGGATATTGGATCCAATTAATATAGTAAGATCTACTAAACAACCTAAAGCTTCTAACAAGTGTTGACAAATTCATATCAGCTTTTAAACACCACCTTTAATTCCGTTTCAATCTTTTGTTCAATATTATATATACAAAACTAATTATATTTGATAAAGATAATCGCCTTTTTACTATCTTTGTTTTGCATATTCATATTAATTATATTTATATAACTAATTAAAATATAAATATGATAATAAAATGGGTTTTGGATTAAAAGGAAGAAAGAAAATATAAGATCATAAGTTCACAAGGCGAACCAGAAATCAGGTGTCATCGAAAAATGGTACACCCCTAAATACGACCTAGCAATAAAAGCAATTAAAGGCACACATTTTATTGTTGTGTGTGATTGTACATCTATGAAATACATTTTTTTTTAAAAATATATATAGTCATATAAGTGTGTATTGAGAAAAAATGGAAGGTGAATAGCCCTGAATTACTATTGATTTCTCCATTTTCTTCAACAATAGATGCTCAATAATTAAAACTTAATTGACCATCACAATATTTTCATACCTATTACTTCATGAACTAAAGTCTAAAGTAACAAAAATTTCTCCCCTACCGACATCCACACCCTAACATATATATCAAATTATCAATATATGAAGTGGTTTTGTATGAAACAAATTATAATTTAGGTAGTATAATGTTTTATAACTAGGTGTGAGTAACGTACGATCCGTTCTGTAATTAAATTGAGAAAATTGAAATTTCTAAAAAAATACAAAATCAAACCGACTCAAAATTACAGTGAAACACACACGGGCCGAACTTATTGGTTAGATCTTGAATCGAAAAATCGATTTTTTCTTTTAATGAATTTTCATTTTTCTATATTTGATGATTTTTTCCATTGTTTATCACGTGATGCATGGTGCATTTAATCAATTATTAATCTCCAAATTATAGTGATCGAAACCAAGCACAATTAAACTAACATAACATCAATATGAACTCAAACTATCCAATAATAAATTAATTGACCACTCAATTAATAAACACAAACATATAGTCCATACCTAAGTTTGAAATCCTGCAACTCAGTATAAAGATAATAATATAGTCCATAAGATAATTCATAATATTTAAAAAAAAATAAAAAAAAAAATACTTCGGAGTATATGTTTGATTTCGGGTTTTCGGTTCAACCAATTTTTTATCCCTTTAAAACCGAACAAGACATAGAAACACAATTTTTTATATTTTATAATTAAGAGAAAAAAATTATTTACGTCCCGTAATTTTCACATATTTTTAAAAACGTTCTAAATAATATAGAAATTAATTTGAGTGTCCCGTAATTTCGTAAATTATATTGGTAATTTACATCCCAAAAAAGACAAAATTTTAATTTACATTCCACAATTTCGTGAATTGGTTAATTTATGTCCATTTCTTCATTATACAAATTATAAATACTGACTTATAAATTATTTTAAAATTCACATGACCAATATTTTTTCACGCTATACAAGTACGAGCTTGGTCACGTTACAACTTTCGTCGATTTTTCATAATTTTTATGCGCACGTGACAAAAACGTAAGTGAAACGACGCCATTTTGGTGTCTTCGCCAAAAATTAACCAATTTATCAATATTATGAAAAGTAAATTTTTTTTTTTTTTGGATGTTTTTAAAAAAAAATGTGACTTGATGTAAATTATTTTTTTCTCTAGAACCAAAACTGAATTATTTAAGAAAAAACTGTAACCGAAGTTAACATTTCGGTTTCGCACACTGTTTATTTGTAACTTGTCTTACTATAAAATCGTCTCACTAGTCTTTGTCCGTCTATATATATATATATATGTGGATCTCAACGATAGTACTGTAATTCGTATGCAACAATGATGTCATGAAATCTAAATTAATTAAGGTGGCCTGAACCTCATAATATAAAATTGACAAATCACTGAACTAATCCAAACAATACATTTGATTATTTGTATTGTTTTGAATACTTAGAAACTTGACTCAATGGTCGTTGTTCTGAGCATTCGTGTACAGATTTATTTAATATTTAGATTTTGTCTTTTGTAAAGTTCGTCTTCAATACGATATGACGAGGTCATTTCCTTAATTATTAAATATTAATTAGGTGCATGATGTATTTTGAGTTTTGATATCTAATAAAAAAATTGACTAATTTGGGAGACAATTCTACTTTTCACTAGCGGAAGTCTCAATTAAAGATAAAGATATGACCTCTCAAAAATTGTTTGCAGATTAAGAGCTCTTATTTATCTTATAAAAAAAACATACTTTTAAGTCTCAATCTTACACGCCAATATACACTTGGGGTTATATTTAAATACATAATTAACCTAGGAATTACATAAGATGATCACAATAGTACTCCAGTTGAGGCTGATATTAATTCTTGGATTGAACGTCAGTCATAGTCGCCTGGTTAATTATTAATTATGATAATCAAGATTGCTAATGATCTTTCCACGTGGAAACATTGATGCAAAATTTGGTTTTAATATGTGTGTGCACAGATGGTAAAATGAGGGAATTTTTTTATCATTAGTTTGTATTTTGTGTATTTATTTAGGCCCCGATAGGGGAAACAATTTTAGTATAGAAAATGACATATAAGAGGCCCGCATACTAATTTAGTGCAAAACGTGGCATATAAAGTTAAAATCTTGTGTGATAGAAAGTACAAAAAAAGTGTACTAAAAACACTATATAATTTTAATTCTTGTGTGATAACATGTATTAAGCTTTATATAAAGTTATTTTTTGTTTGATAGAATGTACAACCCACTATATAAACCCACTTTGTACATTGTTTGATGCACCATATTACTTCTGACATCAATATCGAACATTCTCTATAACATTGGACATTTGCCACTCTTCGCCTTCTCGCACACATTTCTCGAGTTCTCCATTTCATCGTCCTCCAAAGCTCTCGAGTGCACGCAAGGTTTTCTACGTCATTCTCCACTCCGGTCGCCGTCGTTTCTTTCTCACCACTAACAGTCAGTTTGTTTTTTCCCATTCAGGTGCGCTCTCCGTTGTTCAAGTCGAAAATGTCCCAGGTGTGTGTATCTTTGTTTTTTCCCCATTTCAGAACTCGTTGTCGTACGTTGTACATTTTTTAGCTATTAAAAGTATAATGGCAATAACGACTATGTTAGGTTGGGTTTTTAGTAGATGAAAATTTCATCTTCTTGTGCAATATGACATTTGGTTCACTGTTCACGAGGGTTTCGATGATTTACTATTTTTCCCCTTTCATTTTGTCCAATATATGTTATAGTCTAAACAGAGCCACTTTTTTAGGACTCAAACGAATTAGGGCTTGTTAGGGTTTATGATTGTTGCTTTGAATCAGTTGTAGATGGAAGGTGGAGGTTCCAGTTTTGAAAATACCCCACCAACGGGCAAGAAGAGATACAAGGCCCGTTCGAAAAGAATGCCAACTGAATCTAGCAAGCGAAAAAGACGGAATTGGACTGACTTAGAGGAGTCCATTCTATTGAGTAAGCTAAAGGAGCTTGTACTTGATGGCTGGAAGTCCGAAAATGGCTTCCGACCAGGTTATCAGAATAAGCTGGAGGAGATGATGTTGATTGAAATACCCAGCACCGACATTCGAGCCAAACCCCACATTAATTCGAAGATAATTGTTCGGAATAGGCTATATGGTTCCCTTAGCACCATGCTCAAAGATAACTCGGGAATTGGCTTCAATAACACAACTCATCTCATTGACTGTGACAATGAGATGTAGGAAAGGATTGTTAAGGTATCTAAATAAACTGGTGTATATTCAAAATATTTTTTTGAGTTGATTCTATTATGTATTTGTATTTAAGTTGTTGATTGTTTATGTTTTCAGAAAGATCTACATGTCGCAACCATGCGCTTCAAACCCTGGCTAATGTACGATGATTGGCTTGAGGTGTTCGGTAATGATCGAGCAACAGGATCCGTTGTTGAGGATATTTACCAAGCTTTCACTGTCCTTATTGATGATGATTTGCCTGTGGATGATGTTGAGTATGTGAATGTGGAATCCGAGCCACCACAAGGTGGGACTCCTGCCCGTGGGGCGAACGCAGATACTGAGCATCTTGATGTTAATGTTAATTGTTTGATGGACAAGGATTCTGAAACTCACGCACCCACATCCATCGATGGTCGTCGTCCCAATATTTCGCGGAAGCGAAGCTCTTCGGCGGTGAATTCTGAAGATCCCTTGATGAACGTGCTGGGTCAGATGGCCACATGCCCACATCCTCCGACCACCGCTTAGTGGTGATTTGTGTAGCGTTTAAATATGAGTCAAATCTTGGTCTTAAGAGGAACGACATCTACAACCTACTTGAGACATTCCAGGGTTGACTCTTGATCAGAGGATTGACACATCGAACGTGCTTGTGCAAAACACTACCGTCATGGAGATGTTCTTGGGTTTTCCGCCTGAAGCGCGTGCTCAGTTTGTGCACCGGATCATATTCGGTGATGTTCATATATGAAGGGATGTTTGGCTGTTTTCGTTGCTGGTGCTGGTGTTGTTGATACAAAACTAATTCGGGATGTTGCCTCTATGATACTTTATTACCTATGTTTTCTGTTATTGGATACTCTATATTTTTTCACTATTAATCGTTATTACATTCTTTACAATGTTCTGATGTATTTGCGTAGTTTGTGGATATTAAAATATGAGTGCTTTTGTTGAATCTTGTTTTGGTATAAACTGCTAATTTTATAACATGCTCATGCTTCCTGTTTTGGTACATTTGGATCTTTGAAATGCACACATGTGTTGGCATTGTTGTTGGATTTTGTTGTTTTGATTGATGCCATATAACTAATTGTGGGCTATTTGTTTAGCGTTTGTTTAGGGAGTATTGTTTACATTTGTGTGATCTTATTGAAATCAATTGTTGGTTGAGTAGCTAAGCCCACATGATCAATTGTGTGGGAAAGAAAGTGATTCTATGACAACCAAAAAAAATATGCACAAAAACGTATAGAAATGTATATGTTCATATATAATCTACTATATATTCTTCCTACTAACCAAAACATACAACACACAAGATCAGGGAACCTATATTGACTCAATTTATGTGTTCATTGTGCAATGTCCAGGCATAACTACATCATAATCAGTTTCATAAAACCTATTTTCGATTATGTCCCAGTACACATATGTACCAATAGGATCAACTCTCGTAAGGATCTTTGAATCATCCGGCTTTATGAATCTCATCGGTTTGATACTCACTAATCCTATGGCGTTCCTCAATATTGGAGCATCCATCGTTATCTTTGTCCACAAATTGTCGTCCCCATAATCCCTAAGAATCCAAAAACTTATACGGTTCTCAAAGAAATAGAAGCTGGAGTAATAAATAAGAGTATCATTGTCCAGCGCGCCAATATTATGAGGGAACCTCGGATCTAACGCTTCAACGTGGGTTCGTATTATTCTAAACTCCTCTGAACCTATATCCAATGCAGCCACTTGACGACTATGTGGATCAAAAGAAATTTACCAAAGAAGGGCACCCTTCACATACACACCAGGTTCCGATGCACATTCCATATCCCGAAAATGCCCCAAATCTCTCCAAACATTTTGTCTTGAAGAATATATCGACAAATTTGGACCCAAATTCGAACCATTGAACCGTACAAGGCGAATCACTTTAAAATCATTTATCCCTTCATCGTACCCCACCCCGAAGGAAAACACCGCCCTCTTGCACAAATTTAAATGAAATGGAATGTTATGCGGAGGAAGTATCCGATAATGATTTGTAGTTGGATTCCACAAGAAAATATTGTCTTCGACCCCAATGGCACAAAGTATGTCGTTACAACCCCCAAAAACCTCGTACGACTTCTCCAAGTCTCCCCATCCCGTTGGCTCATTCCGATGGACCACTATACTATGGTGCCTAGTGTGTCTCATGTTGTAATGTTCATGTGGATTAGTTGGCCTGCCAGTGTTGGAACCCCACTCACTTAGATGATACCTACAACTACGGTAAGGAACAAGAAATCCTTCGTTGTTGGAATAACCGTTATCGCACAAGTAGTACTTCCCAACGAAAGATATTTAGGGTGAGATGCATAAATATAGTCAGGTAAGCAACATGTTAAATTAGACACATACACATACTTACCTTTAGGAACTTTGAGACCATGAGGCCGCTATTACGCACTCTTTCAAGGGTGGCTGCTTCTAGGCAAACCTCCTGGCTGTCTCTGCACCCCTACCTCCTTTATCACTGAGCGATCATTTAGGGGCCTTAGCTGGTGATCCGGGTTGTTTCCCTCTCTACGATGAAGTTAATCCCCCATCGTCTCACTGGTCGACTTTGACCCCTGTTATTTTGAGGTCATATCTAGTATTCAGATTTTGCCTCGATTTGGTACCGCTCTCGCGGCCCGCACCGAAACAGTGCTTTAGTACAACATCGCGAAGTATTCTACAATCAGCAGTAAACCCTTCCCACCCCGGAAGAACGTAAACGAATCGCATTTGTGTGTCGCATACTCCGAGCACATTAGTAGAAATATGACCCTTACGTGTTCTATAGCGTGCTCTATCTTCGGAAGGTACATGAAGATCAATAAATGTTCCATCAAGAGCACTAAGACAACCCTATAAAAAGCATTTTGAGGATATAGTTAAAACGACAAAGATAATATAAGCAACTTATAATACAATTCAGGACGAAATATATACCAAACATTACCTTGAACCATTTCCATCTTGGGTCGGTGGAGTCATCAGATACAGGAACAGGCTTAACTAAGAGCAGATGATGCTATTTCAAAACAACTTTCAATACTAGGTGGACAATGGTGGATATTGTTTGACCAGACCTTTCAAAATCGAATGCCACAACCCTATTCTTTTTATGGTGAGCAAGAGCAGATTAGAACACTGAAAGTTGCTCTTCGACACCAACATACTTTCGTCTTTTTAACCCTCCTAATTCACTTAATAAATAACACAAACGTGCAAATGCATTTCGATCCATCCTTAGATTCCCAACACAATCAGCATCGCGAGTTTGGACTTATTCAAGTGTAAAAATTGCATAGGGATTCTAGAAATCATACCCCAAGGAAGGGTGCGCCTTCTCACGTTTTTGTTTCGTCTAGTTATTAGGATTACGAGTATACATGTAAGAATGAACTGTTGGTGTAAGATTTCTTCAACTAAAAAAAACATCAAAATCTTTTTTTTCATCGAAGGGGTCAGCATTATATAGATAGGGATTACCTATATGAAAAATGAATAAATAATTAGATACTCAAACAAATAGAGAATGAGGTAATATCAAATGACAAGGGGGGAATGAACACAGGTCACACAACAATGTTCCCAGAACAACATACAAATATTTAATTTCAAATCAAAAGAAATCAACACACTTGTATGAAGATCCCCAAATCCTTGCCCTAAAATGATAATACTCGCTAACCTGTGTGTAATACAAATGCAACGGAACCCTAATCCCACAAAGATAACCTACACACAACCCGTCAGAGTTATTCAAAAACTCCACCAAAAATTACTAATCTCCAATAACCCTAAACTCCAAAAGTTACTAATCTCCAGCAAATCGAACATTCAAATGAACAAGCAAGAAATAAAGGCAAGCAGGCGAATGGAGGATGAGGATCTAAAAACGACCGTGGAGAATGTCAGTGAGGATCGGCGATGGATAATCGCCAGATAACAGTCAAAGAAATGAATGTGGAGTATACAATTTCGGTTCTGAAAATATGCGATTAGGGAAAAGATGTAGAAAAAATGAAAAATTGAGAGGCAATATAGTAATCATGCTTATACGGGGCAAATGCCATATAGTTAATACTAGGGGTAGTATGAGATTTTAAAGGAGGAACAGTGATTTGGGAATAAAAGGCCTAAATATGACCTAGAAAAAACTTTTTAGTATGAAGCTTTTGTCACTATTCAGGGTTGAGATATAAGCCTATTTAGCCTATCAAACAACTCACATTTTGTTATACAGGGCAAAAAAACTCCTTATTTACTCTATCAAACGGGGCCTTACATAAAATTAGTGTTTCCATTAAATAATATTAATTTTGTCCACCATAACTATACTTATTGTAGATGTTGTTAACTCTTAAATGCTTTAACATTATCAACAACATCTTAATTTGACCTTCCTTGATTTTTTCTAAGTCTTTTCAGAAATGTTACATTAAATATTGAGCTAAATGCTATCACATTTCAGGCGGCGATTTAGAAGGTTCTACAAGAGTCTGGAACCTGGAAGATTCCAGAACCTAGGAGAACGTGCTAGAAGTGCTAAAAGAGCCTGGAAGCAGCTTAGAACGACCTGGAACATTGTGAAAGGATCTAGAGAGATCATGGAAGTTAAGATCCTAAAAAATAGGATCTCAAGTTGGAAGCCTCTAGAATTCGTTTTTCTCTCTATAAATACAGAAGGAAGGCTCCATAATTCAGTGTGTACTACTAGAACAATCTCCTAGACCGAGCGTTCATCCCTGTTAGGAATTGTGGCCAGTAGTTATACCATTTAGATCATACGAAGTATCCCACCCGTATGGTTGTGTGTCTTTTTATCTATTGAGAGTGTAATCATATATAGACTAGGCATTTCGACAGTGTGTAATCTTATACACTTAGTTCGTTTACAGAACATGGCACCTGCCTCGTTTGTAGTTTTAGTTGTGAAGGTTATTGCTGTAACATTTCACACAACATTTATACTTGAAGATAAGTATTGATTTTGCCGTAAGGCTCGCATAAATTTTTATTTATAAAATCTATGTGAAAAATATTTCCATTGTGTCTTGTTTGTTTTTAGTGTTTCAAGTCTTCCGCTGTGTATCTTTATTTCTGATATTCTGTTAGGGTCAGTGTTGTACAATTTGTCCCAACATTTAGTACAACATTAATCTGTTCTTCACTTGAACACTAGATACTATACCCCACACACTTTCAGTTGGTATCAGAGCCGATACCTGACGACACTAGGTTCAGATCCTCGTTTAAAGTGTGTTTTTCGTTTATGTTAGCAATGGAAACACATCACATATCTACTACACTTAGGCACCCGAACATATTATCCATATTTTAAAGCTTAAGTTGTGCATGTATATCAAGTCGATAGATGAACGTGCTTGGAGGATTGTACTTACAGATTATGATGTACTAAAGATCCAAATCAACACATAAACACCCCACCAGAAAGAAGGAAAGTTAATTTCAACCAAGGTTATAAAAAAGTGAAGGTAAACCAAGGTATGATCTTTAATATATAAAATCAGTTCAATGCATGTTCTGAATATGGTCTTTATGAAAATTAATGTGCCAATATTAGACTTAAGCAAAAATTGAATTTTAGTACTACCTTAAGTGATGAATCAAATGATGAATTTGATGAATCAAAAGATGTTGAATTCACTTTTCATACCAAGATTGATTATGATGATTCTTTAGATGATGATCTGGATGATACAGATTCTGATGTTGCACCTAATGTCATAACATTTATGATAACATCAAAACAGAGTCACCCAAATTTGAACTATTTTAATGGGTTTGTTGATGATGCAGGCATACGGATTGATGATTCTAAATACCAAAAGTTGTTAGATGATTGTAACTCTCAGAAACTCACTCTTAATTCTTTGAACGAAGAGAATGAGAATCTGAAAGGAACAATTACCAAGCTAGAAGTCATACATTCCAGAAGAGATTTTTGAAGTTTGTAAACTGAAGGAGAAATTGATCACCTCTACTTTAAGTTTCATAAAATTTTCTATGAGTGCTTCTGATATATGTTATAGCTATTGGTAAATTTGATAATTATGGTATACGTTATGATTGTGAAACTACTTCTATTTCTAAGAATTTTTGAAAATTTTGTGAAATTTGTGAAGACAAATGTTAAAACATATGTTGTAACATCTGCACAAACAAATTCTCACAAAGTAAAAAACATTGAAAAGAAGTTTGTATGTCATTATTTTTCGAAAATTGATCATATTTGTTCTTACTGCATGCAAATGTTTGATGATCTGAGATATGCGAAAATGTTACCTAAAATGATGTCACATCCTATGAAACATTTTCTGAAATCTGCATGGAATCGATGTTACTTGTAATGCTGTTCACACTTCCTTGAAAGCATGTTTACATGGTCAATGGTATTTTTGATAGTTGTTGTTCTAGACATATGATAGGACAAATTGAATACTTATCTGATTATGTGACCTTGAATGATGGTAATATTACATATGGTGGTTGTTCGAAAGGACATATTATAGGAAAAGAAACTTTGAATGTTGAAGGTTTTCCTAAGCTTAAAAATGTTTTGCATGTTGATGGCTTGCTTGCTAATTTGATTAGTATTAGTCAACTTTGTGATGATAATTTGCATGTAAAATTTGACAAAGAATCATGTGTATGTTCTTAATAAAGATGAAGATTGTCTAGGGCAGTAGATAATTGTTATCTTATTGGAACAAATGTGTGTAATTTGTCAAAGAATGATGAAAATGTCTTATTGCATCAAAAATTGGGACATGCGTATTATACATCAGTGAAGAGTCTAATCAAAGTCGATGCAGTGAAAAGGATTACCAAAACATAAGTTTCAGAGTACTACTGTATGTGGACCATACCAGAAAGTTAAGCAGGTAAGAGTGTTGCATAAAATGCTGTCACATTGTTCTACACATTAATGTTTCGAATTGTTTTGCACATGGATTTTATTAGTCCTATGAAAACTGAAAGCATTGGAGGCAATATACATTCACTTGTTGTGGTAGATGATTTTTCTAGATTTACATGGATTGAGATTTTACGAGATATATCTGAAACATTAAATTGCTGCATTTAAAATTCTTTACAAAAGGTTCAAAAATGTGTTTAACTTGAAAGTTGGCCGTATTAGAACTGATCATGCATGATAGGGAATTTGAAAATAGCATGTTTAATGATTTTTGTGATAAAAATGGTATTTTGCAAGAATGCTCATCTCCTAAAGCTCCACAACAGAATGTCTTTGCTTAAAGAAAGAATATAACTCTACAAGAAATGATAAGAGTCATGCTCACTTCTAAAAGTCTTGCTAAGAGATTTTGGAATGTAGCATTGAATACATCATGTCATATTATTGATATAGTTTATATTCGATCTGGTTTTATTCAAACACCTTATGAGATTTTGAACAATAGAAAACCAAATGTGAAGTATTTTCATGTATTTGGTTGTATGTGTTATATTCTGAATGATATGGATCAACTTCATAAGTTTGATTCTAAAAGTGTAAGGTTTCTTTTAGGCTATTCTAGAAATAGTAAAGCTTATAGAGTTTATAACCTTAGGACTAACACTGTTCAAGATTCTGTTAATGTTGTGTTTGATGATGATTAAGGTCTTACAGATGACAAAGATGAAGAAGATGTATCACAAGTGACTGAAAATTTTGAGAATACACTAAAGTCTGAAAATGCTGCACCAAATGTTAACACATCTGGAGCAATATATACAGAACATACAGTTGTAATTTCACAGAATGTTCAGTATGTTCCCAAAAGAAATCCTTCTTCAAGAATAGGGAAAGTCATCCTTCTGACCAGATCATAGGTAATGCTACAGTTGAAGTGCAAACAAGAGGAAGAGTAAGATCAAAGAAGGTAGATGTGGTAAGAACAATATGCATGTCTTCTATTTGCAATGTTGTGAATGTACAGTGTCACTATTCTGAAATTGAACCTAAAAATGTGAATGAAGCATTAACTAATGAAAATTGGATAAATGCTATGCATGAGGAACTTAATCAGTTTGAATGATTTGAAGTATGGACATTTGTTCTAAGACCTAGTCATACTAATGTCATTAGAACAAAGTTGATTTTTAAGAATAAAATTGATGAGTTTGGTAACATTTTTTAGGTATAAGACTAGATTAGTTGCACAAGATTACACCCAAGTTGAAGTTATTTATTTTGATGAAACTTTTGCACTTGTTGCTAGGATAGAATCTATTAGATTATTGCTAGCAATTGCATGTTTTATTGACATTAAACTTCATCAAATGGATGTATAAGCTGTATTTCTAAATTGCATTTTGAAATGAAGAAGCATATGTTGAACAACTTAAAGGATTTGAAGATCCACAATACCATGATCGTTTTGTTAGAGGAGAAGCCGATGTAACTTTGTTCATTTAGCTCACTGGAGAAGATTTACTTATTGCTCAAATATATGTTGATAACATTGTGTTTGGTTTAACTTGTGATAAAATGTTAACCAATTTGTTAAAGCAATGACTGCAACATTTGAGATGAGTATGGTTGGAGACTTGAATTATTTTTTAGGTCTTCAAATCAAGCAATGTAAGGATGGTATATTCTTCTCTCAAGGTAAGTATGCTAAGAACTTGGTTAAAAGGTTTGGTTTTGAAAGTTAAAAAGTAATGAAAACTTCTATGAGATCTACTTTGATACTTTGCAAAGACAGTGCTGGAAATGATTTTGATCCAACATTGTATAAAACCATGATAAGAAGTTTACTTTATCTAACCTCTAATAGACCAAATATTATATAAAATGTTAGTGTTTTTGTTTGTTCTAGGTACCAAGCTAATCCAAAGGAATCTCACCTGAATGTTTTGAAAAGAATTATCAAGTATGATGCAGGTACAAGTGAACTTGGGATATGGTACACTAGGGACACCAACAACACATTGATTGGATACAGTGATGCGGATTGAGCATGAGATATAGACGACAGAAAGAGTAAGAGTAGAGTATGTTTCTACATGGGAAACAATCTTGTGGTTAAGCAAGATGGTTCATGCCTATGAAATTGAAATTGATATCCTTACAATTTTCTGTGATAATATGAGTGCATAAACATTTCTAAAAATTCAGTACAACACTCACTCACTAAACACATTTGCATTAGGCATTATTTTATGAGAGATTTAGTGGAGAAGAACATAGTGAAGTTGGAATACGTACATACTGAAAATCATAATGTTGATATATTTACTAAGGCTTTTGACCTTGAGACATTCTTATCTTTGAGAAAATCTCTTGGTATGTGTAGTATCTGAATAATCCTAGATGGATGGTGTCACAAATGTCGTAGCATTTGGGACAACATCATAAGGTTGTATAGTTGTTATAGATTTAATCTATTTCCTATTTTGTTGAATAATTCCTTTGTAAAATATTCTTGAATCTAAAATTTGTCGTGCAAAAATAAACATGTCTTACACCTCTCAAATGCATAAAAAAGAGAATGTTATTAGCATACTAAAAGATGTACCAAATCACTGAGTAATTATGGAGCACGGAGTTCACTACTACGATGCCTTCTTTTCAATAAGTGATATTTTGGTAAAAACATCAACATATTTGTAATCCATTAAGTAAGTATGGGGCACGAAGTTCGCTACTACGATGTACTCTACAGGAACAATGGATCAATACAAATTTGATGCTATAACACAAAAATAAAAAATATGGTGCAACACAAATGAAGTAAATTCATGTAAAAACTGTGTTGAGGTGTATGTAACAGTTTTGAGCATAGCATTAGATGATTCAATTATATTTTTATAAGTTGTAATTATTTGATTATCTGTGGAAATTTATTTCATTTATTCTGATTATACTAACCCACGTCCATGTTTTATTTCAGATTATACACATTTAAATACTAAATATTCTAGAATGTTCTTAATTTAATTAATTATTTAATTATGATTTTACCCACTACTTACCCATTATCTATTTTTGTGGCTAAGTTTATGGAGTATTATCGAATTTCTTCTAGAATCTTCCTTAACTAGTTCTTATTTTTATACGTATTACTTCTAACTATGCATTCTCTCCTATATACTTCTCATAAGATGATATACTAAGCATTTCATTTTTTTGAGTGATTTGAGTATTGCTTTTTAAGATTTGCTAAAGCCTTGTTTGTCTCGGTTATTGTGTTTATCTTTTTGATTTCTTGGTGCTCTAGTGACAGGAAACAAAGAAAATACCTCACCACACTCAAACTCCCACGAAACTGTCATCTCCATCTCTCCTAAATCTTAATAGTTTCGCTTTCATAGCCGTTTAACACCAAAACTCACCAACTGCTACAAGAAAAGCTGAAACACTTACCCAAAACAACTCCAGTTACACCCATTCCTACAACTGTTCACATTTAACTCGATTCGATCCTTAACTAGCTGAATCAAGCCGTTGAGAATATGTATCAATCGAATGTGAATTACGAGAATCTATTTCTACTGTTGGAAATATGTCCATTGACATTTCTCACTACTGGAAACCCAAAAACTCACCACTACACTTGATTCTTCACCTCATAAAAGCCTTAATTTCCAAGTCCTAATACTGAAACAGTGGCATCTGCCCTGATTGCTTCCTCTCTGGGGGAGATTGAAAAGGAAATGGATGATTTTCCTGTTGCTGAGCAGAATGAGTATGCAAATGCTGAGACATCCGATTCTGAGGACGCTCAAATGAAGGAGACCGACGTGAATGCTAACTCAGGTGAAACTAACTCTTATCTTTTTAATACTGATGAATCTGAATAGATTGCTTTTTGGAGGAATTTTGAGAAAGAAAAGAGAAATAGGATCCATGTTCAACGAAGGAAATTCGGTTGTGTGTGTACGAGTTGATTACTCTAACTCACTGAGGAGAAAGAAGAAATGAGGTAGTGTTGTTGATGAACCGATTTAAGTTCTTTTCTTAATCGGAGGAAGAAAATGTGGTTATTGAGAAACGAGTCAAAAGGAAGTATGATCCAAAGGGAAAGATTGTTGCTACTAAACGAGACTTGCCCAAAGGAATTGAAAATTCTGATCCAAAAGACAATCTCATTGTGTATGAGATTAAGAAGACTCTAAGGAAGAATTCTGCATCAAATGCTCAAGTGCTGCAACACCAGACCCTGATGATAATAGAAGTGATGATTCTGAGAAGAGCAGTAGTAAGGACTCTGAATCAGCTGAGGAAACAAATTCTAAAGGAGGTAATTCTGATCCTAATAATAATTTTTTGATAGATAGGTTAGTTGCTAAAATATCTAAACTGTCTAAGATGAAAATTGTTAATGGAAAGAAAAATTAACATTGCTGATTTTGAGAGTAAATGGTTGATACAATTTTTTATTGTTGAAAACTGTAACTTTGAGTGATACTTTTGTGTTTGACTTAGGAAGAGTACGGGTAGACGTAGCTCTAAATGATATGGGAATGTACAATTTAGGGGGAGATCAGTTTCATTTACTCTGAAATTGATTAATGATCTATTAGAGATAGAGCATGTGATTGATGAAGATGAACTTGATTTGAACTTGGTTGCTACTTCTATAATTAGGGTAGATTAACTAGGTGACAAAATGTTATGCTTGCTAAAGATCTCACATCTCTATACTATGTACTCCATAAATTGATTGTCTACAATTTGATACCCTCTATAAATTCCACTAAGGTGATTAAGGATTAAGCCATATTGTTGTATATGATGATTATGTTGAAGAATTTCAATCTGGATTTAACTATCTTCACCACACGCAGTTTATAGTGATATTTATTATAAAGGGATTTTACCTTACCCTGTGCTGATATGTTCATACCTTAAGAGGCATGAATTTTTAAACCTGAGGAAACTGAGGTTATTTGAGACAAGGTACCCTTGATGACTATCTCACCTGCTTTGTTACTTGGTGAAAGGACTGTTGATTTGCTTTGTTACAAAATTCATATGGTTCTGATCACAGAGATGCTCTTATTCCAGTTCGACCAGCTCCAGCAAGACCTGAACAGAGAAATGCTACCCCGAATGTGAACACATTGGCGGTCACATTGGTCAAAATATTTCTGTTTCCAGATCTTTTATTTTACTTCAACTGAAACATTTACAGGACTCTATTGATGGCCTTCAGTTCCTTAAAGTCCAGTGGTTAGAGACGCTTTCTACTACCATAGGGGGAGAAACACCATCAACTTCTGAGGTTCGAAGTGAAGAGCTCCATGGAGATGTACCAGAAGCTGATTGTGTACCTGATGTTATTCATGAAGAGACTGATGAACCAGATGTTGTAGTTCACTTTGCTACAACGTGCAATGTTGTTGAAGAGAATGAGGATTAATTTGCTGATGCTGATGAACGTATGGATGTTCTTTATGACATCTAAACAGGTTATGGTAACAACTGAACAGGTTGATACAAGACAGGAGAATGGCTGAACATTATAAGTGATTATGTGCAGGAACATGATGCTGCAGCTGTTGTTACAACAATATATGTCACATGTTTAGTTTCTTAAGTATTTGTGCTTTTTATACTTCCCTTGATCTTATGCATTGTTGTTACTGTGTTTAAGTTGTTTTACAGATTTTGTTTTTACTTCCTAGTTGATAGGTTGTCTTTTATTCAACTTGCTTAATTTGTTTGCATTTATGATAATAGATTACTGCTTCTATGCTTAAATTGTTTTCTTACTTATCATTATTTGCTTACTGCATGTTGTATATGTTAGTTGTTTATTGTATTTGTTTTTCCCTAACTTTGCTCTATTTTCAGTTTGCTTAAATTGTTTGCCTTAAAGAATTATTCTTATTGGCTCACTACTTGCTGATTTTTGGTCTTTGTTAGTTGTTGCTTGTTTTGTCTTTCTAACTTGCCTTATTATTCAATTTGCTTAAATTGTTTGTTTTGAGAATAAACAAGGAGTACATTTATTTTTGGCTTACTGTCTAACTACTTAATTAAATGGTTTGCCTTAATAGATTTGAAGTATATATATTTCAAAATTCTCATATGCTTACAGCCTATTGATAATATAAGTCTTGTTTTTAGGTCTGTTTAGATTGTTAGTATTTATTTTGTATTTCTTTTTGTTTTTGCTCTGTTGGTCCCTGAGACGAGTGTAAGATCAGCTGACTTGATGTCTGCTGATTGTGTGGAAAATAAACTAACTCTTCAAAGTAACTAGTCCGCTGATTTCACTAGGGGCCTAGGACTAGTTAGTCGACTGATTAATTACTTATCGGAGTTAAGTGCGGAATTGTAGTGTGCCCATAAATATTATACTCGTCTATTTAATAAATACAGTGTGTAAAACATTTTATGCACAAATATGTATGAAAAGACTTGAAATGTAAAGTGCATAAATGTAAATAACACATTAATTTATAGTGGTTCGGATATACGTTCCTACGTCCACTCTCACGTCCTAACGTGATGTTTAATCCCTTTAATTTACCAAAAATTACAAGGGCCTTGACCTTTATAGTCCCAAGGGTAGGACTTTGAGATCTAAGCCAGTTCCTTAACTGCTACGGTCTCCACAAGTGATTGTAAGCATTTGCACTTCCCCACAAGTGATTGTAAGCACTTGCACTTGCACTCCACAAGTGATTATAGAGAACTTGGACTCTTTACAGTGACGAACACTCAACTTGGCTTCTAGGGGTTTATGGTAGAAGGTGGGTTTTGTGTATATGAACTAGGTGAGAATTTCCCTTACAATCTGTTTTAGCCACATGCTAGGATTGAGAAATTCTCTCTAAGCTATGGATATATACGAGTGGCTGCACTGGCTTAGATGTTATGAGTTCACTCACTGGGGATGAGTTGATGCCTGTTGAATCTTCATATACGATCTTCTTGAGCTCTTCTTATTTCTGAACTTTATGACCTTTGCTCGACCTCTACATCTCACACCTCTTCTCTCCAAATGATGTAAGAACTGAACTCATTTATATAGTGTTGAGTTTTAATGTTACCGTTGGATGATGGCATTCAAAACTCCACTAATTGAGGAATTGGCAATCACTTGATATGATATGATTGAATATTACCATTGTCATGTAATTTCAATCATATCTTTGACTTTCCTTTCTTGTGCGTATCTTGTCAATCCTTGACTTCAACTCTGATTGGCCTTCCTTTAATTGGGTACTCATCTGATCTTTCTTTTAGGCTTCTGCTGTCTTTTATTCAGCTGCTGTCTTTACCCCGCTGCTGTCTATACTCAACTGCCTTTTACTTAGCTGTCTTTACTCAGCTGTCTTTACTCAGCTGCTGTCTCTTCTCAGCTGCTGTCTTTACTGTGCTGTCTTTACTCAGCTGTTGTTTCTTCTCAGCTGCTGTCTTTACTCTGCTGTCTTTACTCAGCTGGTTGTAAGATGACTTCTACTCAGCTTGTAAGAAGACTTCTACTCTGCTGGTAAGAAGACTTCTACTCATCTTACTCTTACTCTTCTTATCCTATAAGATGAGTTCAACTCATCTTATCAGGAGACTTCTGGTCTTGGTCTTCTCTTCTCTTCATGAGCATTGGCATGTCTTCTCTTCTAACCAGAGTCCTATCTATTACAAGATGTATAATAAAGTTGTCTATACAATACAACTTATCCTATTACATGTTTGATTTGGTTTATCAAAACTAAACTAAGGATATTCATATCCCAACAATTTCCCCCTTTTTGATATAACCAAATCATCTAACACTAATTGAAGCAATAAAGAACAGACAGTGCTAGAGTCCATATAATAGTGCAGACGAGTAAAAACAGAAGGCTTTTGTATGAGGACAATGAGAAGTTGTCATCAGATGAGATAACTAGATGTTATCTCCAAAAGCTAAAAAGATGAGTTTTATTAATATTGCACTTTACAAGCACGGACACACCTAATCAGCTATTACAAAGGTCTTCTTATCTACTCTTCAACTGATATGCTGCAAATCAAACGACTTCCAATTAAGCTCTTCTTGTCTTCAGGTCTTCTAACAACTTGATCATCTTGATCTCCTCTTCTTGCTCATACGCGTGTAAATCCAGATAGGGCTAGAACTCAGTTGAACTGAAGTTCCCCCTTAGTTGTTGACCTGTTCTTAACACACAATAATCCAAATACATGCAAGTATGATTTTTATGAAAAAAGAATGCATGTAAAACAGTTTTTCAAAAAAACGGATCTATTTAGGTGACCATTGAAAACAGAAAAATGTGTTTTTGATGGCTCAAACGATGGAATTTGGCCAAAAAGCATTACACATCACTGCAAAGCAGTGAGTTTGATTCAAAACATCAATTCCACTTTAAAAAGTGTACTCACACGCTAAAATCTGTAAACAACAAAAAAAATGCAGATTTTCGAAAATAAAAAATTCAAAGCAATGGTCTTTTGAACACACGGCTCTGATACCACTTGTTGGTCCCTGAGACGAGTGTAAGATCAGCTGACTTGATGTCTGCTGATTGTGTGGAAAATAAACTAACTCTTCAAAGTAACTAGTCCGCTGATTTCACTAGGGGCCTAGGACTAGTTAGTCGACTGATTAATTATTTATCGGAGTTAAGTGCGGAATTGTAGTGTGCCCATAAATATTATACTCGTCTATTTAATAAATACAGTGTGTAAAACAGTTTATGCACAAATATGTATGAAGTGACTTGAAATGTAAAGTGAATAAATGTAAATAACACATTAATTTATAGTGGTTCGGATATACGTTCCTACGTCCACTCTCACGTCCTAACGTGATGTTTAATCCCTTTAATTTACCAAAAATTACAAGGGCCTTGTCCTTTATAGTCCCAAGGGTAGGACTTTGAGATCTGAGCCAGTTCCTTAACTGCTGCGGTCTCCACAAGTGACTGTAAGCACTTGCACTTCCCCACAAGTGATTGTAAGCACTTGCACTTGCACTCCACAAGTGATATAGAGCACTGGGACTCTTTACAGTAATGAACAGTCAACTTGGCTTCTAGGGGTTTATGGTAGAAGGTGGGTTTTGTGTATATGAACTAGGTGAGAATTTCCCTTACAATCTGTTTTAGCCTCATGCTAGGATTGGGAAATTCTCTCTAAGCTATGGATATATATGAGTGGCTGCATTGGCTTAGATGTTATGAGTTCACTCACTGGGGATGAGGTGATGCGTGTTGAATCTTCATGTACGACCTTCTTGAGCTCTTCTTGTTTCTGGACTTTATGACCTTTGCTCGATCTTTGCATATCACACCTCTTCTCTCCAAATGATGTAAGAACTGAACTCATTTATATAGTGTTGAGTTTGAATGTTACCGTTGGATGATGGCATTCAAAACTCCACTAATTGAGGAATTGGCAATCACTTGATATGATATGATTGGAAATTACCAATGTCATGTAATTTCAATCATATCTTTGACTTTCCTTTCTTGTGCGTATCTTGTCAATCCTTGACTTCAACTCTGATTGGCCTTCCTTTAATTGGGTACTCATCTGATCTTTCTTTTAGGCTTCTGCTGTCTTTTATTCAGCTGCTGTCTTTACCCCGCTGCTGTCTATACTCAGCTGCCTTTTACTCAGCTGTCTTTACTCAGCTGTCTTTACTCAGCTGCTGTCTCTTCTCAGCTGCTGTCTTTACTGTGGTGTCTTTACTCAGCTGTTGTTTCTTCTCAGCTGCTGTCTTTACTCAGCTGGTTGTAAGATGACTTCTACTCAGCTTGTAAGAAGACTTCTACTCAGCTGGTAAGAAGACTTCTACTCTATTGGTAAGAAGACTTCTACTCATCTTACTCTTACTCTTCTTATCCTATAAGATGAGTTCAACTCATCTTATCAAGAGACTTCTGGTCTTGGTCTTCTCTTCTCTTCATGAGCATTGGCATGTCTTCTCTTCTAACCAGAGTCCTATCTATTACAAGATGTATAATAAAGTTGTCTATACAATACAACTTATCCTATTACATGTTTGATTTGGTTTATCAAAACTAAACTAAGGATATTCATATCCCAACATGCTCTGTTTTCTGATTTTTTGTGTCATACTTAAATCTTAAGTTATCTCTTCCAATCTAACTTATGATTTTAGTAAATTACTTATGTTGTGAATAAGTGTACTGTTTATACTTGTTCTGTTTTGGATAAAATTATCTTGATCTTATGGCACGGATCATTGTAAGATTATCCTTGATCTTCATTCGATTTGATCCAACGATTACAACAGGTGTTGACTTGACTAGTATTTAGCAATGATGTTAACCTCAACTAAATACATAAAACTGAGTATGTATAGAAATATATGTGCATCAGGTGTGTTGTAGTCGAAAGGTCAAATTGGGGGAGATTGTAGATGTTGTTAACTCTTAAATGCTTTAACATTATCAACAACATCTTAATTTGACCTTCCTTGATTTTTTCTAAGTCTTTTCAGAAATGTTACATTAAATGTTGAGCTAAATGCTATCACATTTCAGGCGGCGATCTAGAAAATTCTACAAGAGTTTGGAACCTGGAAGATTCCAGAACCTAGGAGAACGTGCTAGAAGTGCTAGAAGAGCCTGGAAGCAGCTTAGAACGACCTGGAACATTGTGGAAGGATCTAGAGAGATCATGGAAGTTAAGATCCTAAAAAATAGGATCTCAAGTTGGAAGCCTCTAGAATTCGTTTTTCTCTCTATAAATACAGAAGGAAGGCTCCATAATTCAGTGTGTACTACTCGAACAATCTCCTAGACCAAGCGTTCATCCTTGTTAGGAATTGTGGCCAGTAGTTATACCATTTGGATCATACGAAGTATCCCACCCGTATGGTTGTGTGTCTTTTTATCTATTGAGAGTGTAATCATAGATAGACTAGGCATTTCGGCAGTGTGTAATCTTATACACTTAGTTCGTTTACAGAACAGGGCACCTGCCTCGTTTGTAGTTTTAGTTGTGAAGGTTATTGCTGTAACATTTCACACAACATTTATACTTAAAGATAAGTATTGATTTCGCCGTAAGGCTCGCATAGATTTTTATTTATAAAATCTATGTGAAAAATATTTCCATTGTGTCTTGTTTGTTTTTAGTGTTTCAAGTCTTCCGTTGTGTATCTTTATTTCTGATATTCTGTTAGGGCATGTTTGTTTTGGGATTTGGAGGATTTTGAAATCCGGATTTCAAAATCTAGTGGATTTTAAAATCCTAATACTTTTTATGTTTTGTGTTTGTTTTGGGATTTATGTAGGGTAGGTTTTAACTTTATAGAATAGGATTATAGGTTTTATAGGTAATTATATAGGATTTGTAGGTATTTATAGGGTTGACTTTTATAGAGTTTATAGGTATTTATAGGGTGGATTTTGAAATCCTGAATCAAAATCCCAAACTGTAACGGGGGTGGAGTTTCGAAATCCCAAATCCGGATTTCCCATCCCAAAACAAACATGCCCTTAAGGTCGGTGTTGTACAATTTGTCCCAACATTTAGTACAACATTAATCTGTTCTTCACTTAAACACTAGATACTATACCCCACACACTTTCACTTATATTTTGTGGCACAAATTTAAAAAAAAAATAAAGTAAGAGTATTGTGAAATATTGTTGGTCCATTTATGATAAAGTGATTTTTATAAGTAAAATTGAGTAATTAAGTGGTGGTTGGAGGGTAAAGATAAAATGAAGGTAAAGTGATGTTTCCATAAAATGAATGATCATATTTTTGGTTGACGGGGAAGTATATATTTAATGGTATTTGTTAGGACTAATGCAATATTGAGATGTCATCTGTTGTTAGTACTTATCAGAAGAGAAGCTAGTCATCTGGTTTGAGTCAGAGCAGCTGAGTAAGGTCAACTTAGTTGATAAGGTTAGTCATCTGATTATGATCAACACATCTGATAGAGTGAGGACAACTCTACTGAGTGTAAGTTGTCTGATCAGATCAGGTGAGTTGGGGTCCAAGTCTACTGAAGCCATATCAGCTGATACAAGTCTGCGGATTTATGTTATTCAAGAGTTGGTTATTAGCGGTTATTTATGTTAAGTAGTTAGTTAGTGACAGTTTCTAGTGGCATTGTATCTCTATAAATACACCACTAAGTGCATAGATTGAGAGTAAGACTTTGTGTCAAATCTTTGTGAGATCTTTATGAGATTGAATCGAGAGAGAGAGAGAGAGAGAGAGAGAGAGCAAGTTGTCTAAGTGAGTAATACTTGTACTCTGTACTTTGTTCAAGTTTAGGGAAGATAGCCTCTATCCTCCGTGGACGTAGATCATTTGATCGAACCACATAAATTATGTGTTCTTACTTGTGTTCTTGCTTGTTCAATTCAGTGCGTTTTTGTTTGTATTATTTTATCATTTTTTATTGGAATAACTAAGTGTCATATTCCATAACAGTATTAATAATATGTTTTTACATTAATAACTTATGTCCAAGATCTTTTTGACACATCAAATTCAACTAACATGGTTCGATGGTTCGAATAACTTCTTTTAAAGTTATATTCCTTCTCCTGGTTACTTCATTTTGTTGTGGTGTTCTTGCATCTGATGTTTCATGTTGTATGCCAAACTCAGTGCAAGAATCAAGTATATATGAATTAAAAAATTCATTTCCCTTATTTGACCTTATTTTTACAACATTTTGCCCTTCTTCATTCTGAAATTACTTTAACAACTCAAACAATTTTGTTTCAGTTTTCTTATTTTCAAACAAGAAAAATAACTCATGTGAATTTAGAAAAAACCATCAACAACTACTAGAGTATACTTCCTGCCACCGAAACTTAAGGGAGTTATAGGACCGAACAAATTCATGTGTACCAACTTTAACACTCAGATGGTGGATGAGGTAGGGATCTCCTTGAATGAGGCTTTCACCTACTTTTCCTTCTAGCATGTTTCACACACCTGATCTTTAAAATAAACCTCATTGAGCAATCGATCAACTAAAGACATCCTTGTTATTTTGTTAAAAGTCTTGAAGTTCAGGTGACTAAACCTTTTATGTTATAACGTGTTGATGTTTTTTGAACTCTTATCAACAAGACAAATGCCCTTAGGAAAATTGTTCCAATTAGCCAAATATAAAATACATTTTCTCGCACATGTTAGTAATAGTTGTTGAGTTCTCTTATCTCTAACATAATATGCATTACTGGAGAATTCAACATTATATCCTCTATCGCAGAATTGAGAAACAAGTTATAAATTAGAGTTTGACCTACATAAGATACATCTGTTATATTACCGATGACAATGGTTCAAAAACCCTTGGTTTGATTGTGGACATTGTCCCTCAAGACTACTCGTGGACCATCTTCAACAAAAGAGCTAAGAAGGTACTTGTTTGCGGTCATGTGTTTTGAGCATCCGCTATCCATGAACTATTTATCTCCACATGTAGAGGATCAAGCATTAGGTACCCTTTTAACCTTTTTTCCTTAAAGGTATGGGCCTTTGGTTGCACAGAAGGATTAACTTTACCTTTCTTAGCTAGTTTGGAAACCAATTGAGGTAGAGTCAAATTCAGTTGTGATTGTTTTTTACGAGATGGTCCTAAGTGATGTTGACTTTAATGATCTTACTGAGATTCTTTTGGGAGAAATTTACTCGATTGTTGATACCTCGGCTGCTTTGGCTTCTAAACCTTCGACTAATTTATATTTCTAGAATTTATTTGCTTGTACATCGGCTTAGCTTGTTCAACTGACCTCTTACCCTTATTAGGTTTCAACTGAGGAACATAATCTTCACATTTCTCATTACCCTCCTTGTTATCACTCATGCAATCAACGAGTTAGACAAATGAGTATGAGGATTCAGGTTGTCCAAGACTAAACCGTCCTAATCAATTGGACAAAATAGTAGCCAAAAAATCAGGTCCAAGCATTTGCAACTTTATTTATAGTTGTTACTTTCGTAATCAAGTTGTCCTCACTAGCCTTTAAAAGCTCGTGTTGTTGACAAAATTCATCGATCTTAGACTGAAGCAATGTGAACTCTATTGATTCTTGAGCTTGAATCTGAAGATGATCCTTAAGCCATTTTTTCTTTTCAGCATATGTGACCTTCAAAGCATTCAACTCTTCGATCAATTTAGTTGTAGTTTAGTTGAATTAGGATCAGCTTGGACACCTTGCTTAAAAAACTTAAAGAATTGTTGCCTCAACTTTTCGTTCTCATATTCTTCTTGCACATAAACTTTACGTGCAAATCAAAGATTGATAGTCCATTCCTCACAAGAGAATTGATGATTGTTATAGACTACATCAAAGTTAACCTTTTGATGAGCAACAATTAGAAGCAGATTGTACCTCAAATTCTTCGTTTGTCATCACTCATTGATCTCTATAAGATAATTAACTAGATGAGGACGAGGGTAGATGATCTACTATGAGAATGAATGAGTCGACCACCAATGATTTTCTATCGACATTCCACTGGTTTCTTTTGACACGCCTTTCTTCACGCTCCCTCGTACTAAGTTCAGGGCATTTGTTGCTGAAATGATCGGATTTGCGATAGTTGAAGTAGGTGTCAACATCATATTTTGCAACATCTTGTTTGTGGGCTGAAGAACCTCTTCTTCTAAAATCTCTTGAATTAGTATGATTTGGTGTACTTCTGACTAGACACGCGCAAAACCGAACCGCCAAACCGGCCAACCGGCCAAACCGCCGGTTTTTAACCGCCGGTTTGACAAACCGCCGGTTACGGTTTGAAAACCGAACCGTAACCGAAAAATGGCGGTTCGGTTACGGTTCGTCATTTTGACAAACCGCAAACCGCCGGTTTGGCCGGTTAACCGCCGGTTTGCCGGTTAACCGGCGGTTTGCCGGTTTTTATTAAAAAAAAAAAAAAAAATTAATTTTTTTAATACACAATTCTTCTATTTTTAATGTATAAATTTAAGTTATATACTTTTTATTCAATTCTAGTAATGTATTTTCTAAAAAATGAGTTAAAACGAATAAAATACGAACGAAAACGGAGTGAAAACGAGCAAAAACGGAGATAATATTTAAAAAAAAAAAAAAAAGAACAAACCGCCAAAGATCCTGTACCCACCGATGTTTATAGATATGAATGGTTCGCCCATTTCCAACTTTCCAACGCATGCCTTTCTCCAAAATTTCCTTACCCCACATAAGAGAGCGTCAAATAAAGGATGGATTAGATCCAACATCGGCCTCCATGATATCAGTATGGCGAAAATAACGAGCTTTAAAAACTTGACTAACCAAAGTTTGTGGGTTGTTGATAATTCTCCATACCTGTTTGGCTAATAATGCTTTGTTAAAAAGCACCATTTTTCGAAAACCCAAGCCACCATATTCCTTCGATTGACACAAATCATGCCACTTCTTCCAATGAATCTTCTTGTGCTCTTTTCCATCTCCCCACCAAAAGCCTGCCATTGCACTCTCAATACCAGCACAGATTGAAACTGGAATTCGAAAACAAGACATGGCATATGTTGGAATTGCTTGCAGGACGGATTTAATAAGCACCTCCTTGCCACCCTCAGAAAAATGCTTGAAGCTCCAATTGTCAATCTTCTTACGCACCCTATCAAGAAGATAATTGAATTTATGCTTTTTGGACCTAGCTGTCACAGCAGGTAAACCCAAATAAAAATCATGTCCATGGACTGTTTTAATCTGCAACCTATCTCGGATAACCACCATATTTCTTTGAGAAGTCGCAGGACTGAACGTGATAGCGGATTTGTCAAAATTTACCAGTTGCCCCGAAGCATACTCATAAGTGTCAAGACAATTCTGAATAACCTGACATTCTTTTTCCGAAGCTCGAAAGAAAATGAGGCTATCATCAGCAAAGAAAAGGTGAGAAACAACAGGTGCCGACCGGGCGACACAAATTCCCTTAAGCTGATTTGTAGCAACAGCATTTGAAAATAAAGAGGAAAGACTTTGTGCACAAATAGCAAAGAGATAGGGTGATAAAGGATCACCTTGTCGAAGGCCTCTGGATGGGTGAAATGGTTGAGATATGCAGCCATTAATAGAGATGCTATAAGAAACTGAAGTAACACATTTGAGAATGAGCTCAACCCATTTTTCAGAGAAACCCATTTTCCTCATAATGGCTAATAAGAAACGCCATTCAACTCGATCATATGCTTTGCTCATATCTAATTTCAAAGCAACATATCCCTCCTTGCTCTTAGAATGTCTGAGCCAGTGCATGCACTCAAAAGCCACAAGAATGTTATCAGAAATAAGGCGACCAGGGACAAAAGCACTCTGAAATTGATCAATAGTTTCATGCATAACCGTTTTGAGTCTATTTGTGATAGTTCGTGCAAGAATTCTATAGCTCACATTACACAAGCTAATCGGCCTGAAATGAGAAACTGTTTTTGGGGACTTGATCTTAGGAATCATAGTAATGACCGTGCTATTCCACCCATCCACCAAACCATTATCATTCAGAATTTTAAGAATGTGGCCAGTAACATCATCACCTACCGTCCCCCAATTAGATTGATAAAATGAAGCTGGGAAGCCGTCCGGCCCAGGTGCTTTTCCCGGATGAAGATCCTTCACAGCTCTTCGAACCTCCTCAGGAGTAAAGGGGGTATTAAGAAAAGTGATCATATCATGAGTGAGCCTTGTCGGAATGCAGTCCGTAGCCTTCATAAGTTGCTCCTCCAAAGGACTAGTAGTGAGAAATATGTTGTGGAAATAATCAAGAAAAATCTTCTGAATATCAGATTGACGAGTATTCCACTGACCATTTCCATCTTGAATGCCCTCAATTCGATTAATGTTCCTTCGCATGGTAGCTCTCTTATGAAAAAATTTTGTGTTTCTATCTCCATCCTTAAGCCATTCCACTCAAGCCCTTTGCTTCCAATGAGTTTCCTCCTGTGAATTAAGATTTTCCAATTGTTGCTCAAGAACCTGGATTGAATCACAATCAATCTCACCACTTTCATTGTTAAGAGCATAGTCAAGTACCATTTGAGTGTCCTTAATACGCTTGGAGAGGGGACCTCGCTTAGTGAGTGCCCAAGATTGAAGACCTGAAGCACAACCCTTAAGAGCCATAACTAGATCCTCCTGTCCCACATTCTTTTGCCATATCTCCCCCACTCTTCCTGAAAAATCAAACTCCTTTAACCAGGAATTTTCAAATCTGAAGCACTTTTTGGAAGTCACCAAAGGAGATTTCGGGTTGCTATTACAATTGATCAAAATTGGACGATGATCCGAGCCAAAGAAGTTAAGATTTCTAGCATTAGAGTTGGGGAAAAGTGCGTGCCACTGGTCATTAGCCACGAATCTGTCCAATCTTTCTCGAATCAGACTAGAACCCCTTCTTTTATTCATCCAAGTAAATTTAGGACCCGAAGAGTTTATAGTGGTAAGATCATTATGCATAAGGGCATTTTGGAACTGTTGCATTTGATCAAAGTGACGAACAGCCCCTCCCTTCTTATCAGAAGCAAATAGAACTTCATTAAAATCCCCTCCCACAATCCAAGGTATAGGAGCATTAATAGCATAATGTTTTAAACGTTTAAGTAGCTCCCAAGAATGTTTACGCATTTGAGTGTTTGGGTTACCATAAAAACCAGTGAATCTCCAAGAGTATTCACCATTTGGAACAACACAATCAATACAACCCTTGGAATAAGACAAAACATGCAAATGCTGAACATTCCAAAACAAAATCAGACCACCTGACTTGCCACAAGCATCGACGGCAAGGCAGGAATTAAAGCCAAGTCTGATCCTAAGACTATCAACATGAACAGCTAAACATCTAGATTCGGAAATAAAAAGGATAGAAGGATTAAAACGCTTAACTAGCTTATCCACCCTACCAAACGCACGAGTACCACGTACCCCTCGTGCGTTCCAACAGATAACAATCATTCGCCTCGGCGGGGCTGATCAACTTCAGCCTCCGCCACACCTGGGATGCCAATGTCCTCCCCATAGAGCTCAAACATGCTTCTTGCCTTCTTGAGAATGCCCATAGTCTCCACTTCCCTCCGATGAAATTCCTCCCAAGCTTCCACTGTTTCTCTGGCCTCATCATTGTAACCCCTCTTTCTACTCACACGGTTGTTGCTCTGAGCCGAATGAACATCACTATCTTGAATCCGAATCCCCAAAAAACCTGCACCATCAATTGGGGAGCGACGGATAATTTGAACCTTCTCACGAGGTGGAACATACGGAGTTTCCCCTTCGTTGATGACTTCCACATAAGTGTTGTAATCCATAGTCCTGAAATCTCGACTCACATAATGTACAACCCTGTAATCTTTTCCATTGTCGAAACCAAAAAGAGGTTCTCTGATAACACGATGTTCATGGCTCCTTGGGATAACAAAAGAGAGTGGCTCCAGAAAAAATCCCGTCCTTGGATCAACCTTCCTTCCTCCAAGGTTCATTAATGCCTCGGCCCCACCAACCTGTTCATTCTGATCAGGAACCAAATCAGTAAAATTATGAACAACTTTGCATGTGGGTTTAGTCAGTGATTTAAACTGGGAATCATCATTATCTTCAATAAGGATGGCCTTTCCCTTTGCTTTGCGACCCTCAGCCTCACGATCCTGATCTTTAGTTTGTTGAAGAAAATCAGATTCCTTCTCCAGAAGACAAAGAAGCCTTTGCATGTCGGATCCTGAGGGAGCAGCCCGAGTTTCAGTGCGCAACCATTCCGGAAAGAACCTGTGATTGGTGCACCATTCATCCGTCCTTCCAATGGCCTTCCCACAGTCTTTTTCAATATGATCAAGTTTACCACATAGGAAGCAAAAATCAGAAAGCCTCTCATACCTGAAGAAAGTAGTGCATTCCTCATCATCAATATCCAGCGAATCACAGATGCACAAAGGCAAACGAACATCCACCAGAACTCGAATGCGAAGGCATTCCCCCCAGGCCTGTTCACCATCATCTGTTTCCACCTCAAGAACTTGGCCAAGATTATTCCCTAGTTTGATACCTGTAGTTTTAGTCATAGCCTGCAAAGGGAGCCCATGTGCCTGAATCCAGAAAGGAGTCAGGAAGAGCTTGATGGAAGAGGGCCGATCCGAGCCATGCAGCTGCTTGAGTATCAGCAACGAATGTCTAACATTCCAAGGTTGTTTGTGCAGAACCTTCTTCATTTCATCCTCCAGACAGAATATCAGCATATAGGTTTCGTCACCAAGGAGGGATACTCGAATGTCCGTCTTAATGTTCCAGACCCTTTTAAGCAGAGATTTGAGTTCCCCCAAGTTGAATGGTCGGCGCGCCGCAAATTTCATTGCCAGAACAAACCTTGGAATGATCAACTCTTCCTTTTTAACAAGAACTTTTGGATGCTCCTGATCCTTAATGGATACCTGCTTTAGCTTTTCTTGAATAGCCTCTAACATTTTGGGATGATAAGAAAAGAAGAGCACTTCTATAAGAGAATGAGAAAAGGGATGGAGAAAAGCTCTTCTCCAATCCCCATTATATAAGCGGAAAACCAAACGAAAATCGTGGGTGGCGTACCACCGATTCCAAGATAAATCTTGAAAAGATTTGGGCAGATGGCACTCAAGTACAAAGATTTTAAAAAACCAAGATGTGTTGTTTGCCATATGAGATGAAAAAACTCCGGGAGAAGGATGTTCGCAAACCACCCCCAATGCAGAGGCACGTAGGATTCACGCAACTCACTTACTCATTCGGCCTCTCCCAAGAAAGCAATGATTGAAAATCTTGGTAGGCCCAATACAAACTAGCGTAATCCAAGAAGAAAGAGAAGAAACGAGAATAAAGCAAAGAAACTGATTGGCCGGTAATCCAAAGGAAATCCGGAAGAGAGGAGAGAAATTCCAAAGAAAGGAATTTCCTCAGGGGAAGCTCAATCGGTGGCTCTTGGAATTCTAGAGAGAGGCGAGAGAAAACCGGTGAGAGGTCTAGGTCAATTCCTTAATTAATATAAGGTTGAAAAGACCTCAATTCCCTTACTCTATAATCTTTTCTAAGTTTTTGTGTCCTCATCAATATAAAAACTGAAAAATATAGAAAATTTAATTAATATGTAAAACAGGTCGAACGGGTTGGGATGGCCGGGCCAAGGCTAACCCGCAGGCCGCAACACCCCGGCCACGACGGGGCCGGGATCGGGACCGCGATGGACCGGGCCAAACTTTATTACGAATTGTAGTACTATAATTTACGAGATGCGTCTCCCAGTACTATAACAAGAGATATATTGTTGATATAATTAATTTGGGTGACGTTAATAAGAGAGTGATTGAAAGCGTGGTGTTTATCTATCTATCTATATATAATTGCAATTTTTTCTACTTATTTGACAGGAACCAAATTAACACTCGTCACGTATATATTACATATACATTAATCATTGATGATCGAGGTATAAAGTTTGCTAAATTAATAGAGGAATATTCGGTTGAGACAAATTAATTTAATTGGAATGGGGTATGGTGTGTCTTATCTTTACTTTAATTTTCATAGATATACCCATATGTTTGTTTTGGAATTTTATCAAAACAATTTATTATTTTATGTGTGTATTTTAAAGTTAATTTATGATATACTACTTTAGTACTTTAGAGATAATATACTTAAAATATAATCCAGCACATGCATGCCAGATTTATTTACGGGATGCACTTTGATAACGTAGAATATATACACAACCCAAAATAAAATACTTAATAATTAAATGAAATTATAAAAAACATGATGAAGCGATTATAAATTTATTTGTAGGTCCATCCATACGAGTATGAAGAGCAAAACATGGAATTTGATTCTTCGTGCGTACTAGTTTCGAAGGGTAAGGTACAAGTCATTAAGAATAAAGAAAATATTGAGATATAGTTTAACGGTTTGGTTTCATTCATAGAATCATAGGACGTCGGCTTGTTGCAAATTCAATCCAACATTTGCACAAGTGGTCCCCAAACTAATTTGACTTTTATGTTTTTCACTTTTAGTCCTTTCAATGGGGTATGCCTTGTTATGGACTATGCGATTTCCGTCTCATATGAGTTAGATATTTTAAATTCGGGTTTCAAATTATACACCTAATAGCTGGTATGAAAATGCATAGATCAGCTCTGGTATATGAGTATCAGGGTCCTGTGCAAGATGTAATTCCTTGGATCACACACACGCTTGAGTGTGTGTGATCCAAGAGATCATCTTAATTTGCACATGACCCTCGTGTACAATAGTTTGGTTGAGAGCCTATGATTTCCTCTCAATTGGTTTTTCTCTCATTTTGTTGAGAGTCTCTAATTTCTCGATCCCCTTGATTGAGAGTTAGTTTTCAGTTTGTTCTTCTTCATTTTGTATTGTAAAATTGATATTTTGGAGTCAAATTCATGGGCTCCGGTGAAGACACAGTGAGTGCAGATTCTATTTTCACAAATTATGGAGTTGACGCGACAAAAAAGAAAGAGACACTCCACCCTTTCCGAGACACACAAAAGATATTGGAAAACTTTTGTTGTTGTGGATCCAAATCAGACTCCATGTTAAGTCAGTTTGCGGCCAGCATGTTGACACACTTGCACGAATTCGACTGAGAAGCACGCATATTTTTTTCAATATGTAATTATGTGGTTCGTCTAGTGGTGTAGGCTTGGGAATTAGGAGTGTACTCCTCTCTAAGTCTCAGGTTCGAAATCTGTAAGGTGCAAACAATTTTTATGGGGTCATGTTCATACAGAGCACAAAGCTCTGGCTTTAAACGGGATCCCGCAAGTGGACGATGGAATTGATCCCCTCGAATTTAGTCGATCTTCATACGTGACATCAAAAAGAAAAAAAATCAATGATTTGGCTCATTAATAATTTTTTAGCAAGTCTAAATCGGTCGAACTTCAAACTAATATGTGAATGACCTCTCAATAGCTCTTATTTTTATGTTTCTTAATTTATAAAAGTTTTTTATTTAAAAAAATTATTTATGAAAGATTAGATTTATCTCTAAAATAATATCTGGCTTTAGTATTTTCAAATTTAATTGGTAATAAATAACAAAATTACAACCTAAAATATATATGACTTGTCTAGTATTTCTTCCTTCATCTAAATTTATTATGTCTAACTAAAAAATAAGAATAATAAAATTAGGCAATCTCAATTAAACCCTTATAACTAAATAAATCAAAATAATTAGTTAAGGAAATCTTAGCGTGTCATTTTCATGCATAGTGCTGACGTGATATGTCTCGTAGATTTCAGTTATATTTAAGTTTAAAAAATAGAATCTTAAACAAAATCTACAAAAATTCCACAATTCATTCCATTCCCCTTGATGGGATTAGGTTACTTTCACCGCAGATTTATATTTTCTATTTAAACACCCAAATTAATTCTTGTAATAAAATATCTTATAGACAACGATTTACATTCTCACACAAGAATAGTAAACAGTTGTTGAAAATTATTACCATATATGCACGTGGAGTATAATATAAATTGTATATTAAGTACGTAATTGAGGTAGAAAGTGATAAAAAGAAGAAAATATAGATTAATGTAATAAAAAAATATAGAGGGATAAGAATGAGAAAAGATAGAGAAATAATGAATTTTATCATTATTAAAAAAAAACTATAATGTCGGGACGCTCAAAATGAACAAATGAGATAATTATTTTGGGACTTGGGGAATATTATTTTTTAGGCTACACATTTGAAATTTTAAGTTCAATTTAGGAGAAAAATTAGACCAAATATGAATAATGTAAGTTGGAAGTCATGGCCTAAAAGATGCAACGAACCTGCAATGCATGGGCTGTATTTGTTTATAATAATTAATCCCTTTATTTTATTGATTGTGAATATTCCATAATATATTTTAATAATTTTAGTAGCAACTAGCAAAGGCATAATTAGGTGATTAATTATCTAAGACTCTGAATATGAATACAATTAAATGTACGTTACACACCTGATGTATGTTGACGAATGATTATTAAATTTTATCTTGAACTTAAGTAATAAAATAAATAAATAAAAATAGTAGAGACAGAACAAGACAGGTGAGCCGATTTTCAACGTTCAAAAATTTGAAAAGTTGACTAACTTGTATACTACTATTACGTAGTCAAGTCAAGTACAGGTTTAATTTTGACATACGAATGGTCGTATTTGTTGACTAAAACTATTTTGTTTTCTTCAACAAACAAATCTACATTGCTTTTTCATCAATCATAAATAAATGTTACTTCATCTCTTAATGAAATGTAGTTTCATTTGTCTTATATTATTTGTTTGCAAAATGTAATTTCATACATTTTATAAAAAAATATTAATTTAACAATCACTTAATTACTCAAATTATCATCAACTTTATTTACAAACAATCATTTTATTCACAATAGACATCACAATACCCTTACTTTATCTATTTTATCTTAAAATATGTGTTCCATTCCAATGTAACTAGGAGTATATATTTGCTATGCTTTACCTCAATATTTTAAAAATAAGAACATGAATATGATCAATAAATAATAGAAAAATCGTGTATAAATAATGTTTAAGGGCGCGATTACTTACATTCGGATTTTTTTTTTTAAATTCGTGCGTGTGTATAACAACTTAAGACACCCAGGTTAACAATGGCGGATCTACGTTATGGCGGATTTTTTTATACATATATATATTATACTTTCTCTGTTTTTATAAAATTTATTTATCGCATTTCTCATTTTATAAAGAGTTAAGTAAGATATATTTTTGACACATTTACTTCTCATTAAATTTTCTCTTTTTACTTTTTTGTTTTCTTTTCTTTTTTCACCTTCTTTATCCACTCTTTCTTTAACCTATTTAAAAAAAGGTCATTAATATATTTTTAAAAAAATTTAGATATTGTAGAGATTAATAAAGGTAGTTTAGAAAGATCGTTGATAAAAATATAAAATACGATAAATATTTTAAAATAAAATTTAAGATTTTAAATGCGCCAAACTTTATGAAACGGAGGGCGTATTAAATAAAATATTAGATTGGGCTTTAGTTTTTTGGAATGAGTAGTTATGTTAAACCTTTTTTTACTATAGTTTCCATCTTGTTGGGTTCGAGATTGGTTAGCCATATGTGGGTTATTATGAGGCAATTTTCTACTTTTATTTTTTTTGTTGGAGCAGTATATATTTCATCCCAACTTTCTACTTTTTTTTTTTTTGTTCACTTTTATTAGTAAGAAATTATTTTATATCTCTCTCTCTTTTTTTTTTTATTCTCTAAAAAAATAGATTTTCTCTTTATTGCTCTCATTTTTCGATTTCTATATATTTTATGTTTTAAAATATTTAATTACTCTTTTCATCATTAATTACCTCAATTTCTCTCATTTAAAGACGGTTTTTACTAATCTCTAATAAAACAAAAGCACCACCCTTCATATTGTGGCCCAAATAAATCATCCAACTTGAACATTTGGAGACTGTGCTGCAAGACTTTTCTTTAACACATGTTTTATATATAGTGTAGCTAGAGAAATCAAATTCTCTATGCATGAAATCGTAGAAATCTCGATTATGAAATGTCTAAAATAAATGTGAATTCTAAATAGACGATGATCGAAAGTTTGTAGTGTTGATTACCCTAAGACTGTCTACTAAATGTTACAAATAGACAATAAAGAGTAACAAGGAAATTCGATCAAGGTTCATGCAAATCACGAAAACAAAGTAAATACGAGTGAAGTTCAAATAAGAGAAAATAGGTTTCAAGGCATTTGCAATATTAAGATATTCATCTATGGTTAATGATTCATTCAAATGGCAATTAAGTTTATCCTCTTATAAGGCTGACCACTAAAGAAAAATTAATCAATCTCTCGATCTAACTAATCCAGAGGAAAATACAATACAAGTTCGTATCTCTACCTCACAAATATTGCATCACCTAAATTAGCCCAAAGGATCATTCAATTCCCTCCCAATAATTAATCATCTCTCGAGCTCATAATAACATTGGATTGCATGCTTATGTACAATTAATGAAACAAATCTCTCGATAATACTCCAATTAACAATAGATCAAACACATTATCATGGCCAATAACAATATGCTTGCATATAAGAATTAACCACACAAATAAGAGACAAACACCATTTAAAGTAAGAAATTAGTTCATAAACTTCAATCTAAATATTTACAAGCCCTAGAACTAAAAGTGTTCTAGCCAACAATCAACATAATTCAATTAGCACAAACTAATGAAATAACTAAATAAAAAGAGAGAGAATGAGGAAGCTTAGTCTAATGGATGATGAGTAATTGAATTCCAAAGCTCTTGGTGCCTTCCTTGCTTGATTTGATGGAGAATTGAAGAAATGGATGATGATTACCTCCAAGTATGTGTAAAAATGTGTAAAAGTTCTTGAGGAAGGGGTTATGTGTGTTTGAATTCAAGAATGAGGGTATTTATAGTGTTGGGGTAGGGTTTGGGGGTAAAATTTGCAACTAAGTCCTTGAAAATAGGAGAAAATACACGAAAATCGTGGAAAATGGGGCCACTCGGCCGAGTTGGGGGTTGAAAACGAAAGTTGCAGTCTGGCCACGGACTCGGCCGTGTCTGAACACTCAGCCGAGTGAAATGGCTCGGCCGAGTCACCTCTGAAATTCCAAAGTTGCAGTCCAATGGTTCACTCGGCCGTGTCTGAACACTCACCTATTGACTCAGCCGAGTGAACTTGCACCTCAAATTTGTTTTGTGTGTAACTTTCGACTCCGACCTACGATTGACTCGATTCTTCCTTCCATTTCACTCCATTTTTCGAGCCGGATCCAATGGTGCACTCCTCTCTCTGGTCCAGTGAAGTGTGGTGGTTGTTTTTCCCCCAAATTCCTTTGTTTTTCCTACAAAATCAACAAAACACCACATTTCTCTTACTTTGACCAAAATCATCATATTCAACCCATAAATCAATGAAATCACAATCAAAATGACCTTCACATGTGTATAAAAAATGTGTAAATTCCACCCGAATCAAACCCCCCCAAACTTAAAATGTTGTTTGTTCTCAAACAACTAAGCACTTAAAACAATGAGGGTGGAATGATTACAATGGAATATTCAATGCTAATCACACATTCAAGGTAAAATGTGGTGAAGTCTCTTTCTCAAAGTGCTTTCTCAATGGTGGTGATAGGTTCATTATTGCAATTCACACTCATAGATCAAAGAATGCATAAGTACACAACACATTGTGATGGGGGAACTAAATCCAAATGCTCAAGCTCTCTACTCACATGATAGAGTGTTTCTCTCAAACACACAAACAAATTGAGGATATAATGCACTCAACAACAAAGTTATGCTATGGAATTACCATAAGCTTGCCCACATTCTAGTTTTTACACCACTCAAGTGTTCAACAATGTGATCAATAGGGCTTAATCAAGGATGTAACATTGGCTCTTTGGACAAGGTAGGATGAATTTTGGAATTGTGACTCTTCTAGTGGAGGACAAAGTTTGTTGTTTTACAATTTGTGTTTTCACCTTCAAAGCTTACAACCTCTATCCTCACTTTTCATTTTCTTTCTTTTTCAAGCATTCATCACCTCATATTTTTGAACCAAGTTTATTTTCAAGCTCTTGGGGCTCTTTATCCCTCTTTTCTTTTTTCATTGATTTTCTTTTCATCTTTTCTCTTTTTCAACTCATTCCAATTTCTCCTTAAACCAAAGATATTTAAGCACATGTTTTTTCACTTTGTCTTTTATCCCCCACTAGATGTAGGTATCAAATGCTTTAAAAGGCTAAGTGGTTAACATTGTAGTTTGCCAAGAAAATGAGGAATTAGGCTCAAAGGGGCTAACTACGGATAATTACTTCGGTTTTTGGACAATTTGACTAAGTGACTCTTCAAAATGAAAGATGGCCTATATCATATCACAAAGCCTCACACAATCATGTTTTCAAACAAGAACTTGGGCAAGTTCTAGGATTACTAACAATAACCTAATTCACTCTCAAATGAACTAAACCGGATTAAAGTTTGATTTAGGGCTCAATTCTCACCGGTTTATTCAATAGAATTTTCACATTCATCAAATGTCCCCAAACAACAACACATCATGCACTCAAAGCATCAAAGATAAAAAATATGAACATAAAATGAACACTACTATCCATCACCAATCATGCATACATTCAAAGCAAATAGAAATCACAACACTACTCCACTGTGGATTTCAATGATTATTCATGCTCACATTTCACCATAAGTCCACTACCCAACACATGATCAAAACCAACTCAAACAATATAAGCATATGAAAGTTAAGTGTGCACCGATGAAAAATGTAACACAAACGAAATGACAAAACGGTGCAAGGGATAACAAATATAGTGAAACATAAAAGGAAAAATAACTCCCCCAAACTTAGAATTTTACTATGTAAAAATTCTCAGTTTGGGGATACAAGTTGTTACCTCCCTCCTTGCACATCCCAAACTCTTCAAAGATCACCATTGCACCACTTGCTCTCTTTTTTCAAAGTTGGCTTTGCTTTCTTCTTCATTCTCCATGAGAGTGTATCCACAATGTTCCTCATCCATACCTACAAAAGAGACTAAGCTATCAAGACTACTAAAACAAGAAAAATATGAAAGCAATAAAACCTTGGGTTGCCTCCCAAGAAGCGCTATTTTTAACGTCCTATGCTGGACGAATTTCTTGAGATGATTATCAAGTCACTCCCTTATCATCCTTGTTCTTGACCTTCTTTGCCCATCCAACTTTCTTAAATCCATTGAAGCATCCACAAGCTAGCCCATCCGGCTCTTTAATCATTTCATAAGAAGTTGATGCCTCATTCAACCCCAAGCTTGCACAAGTAGCTTTTCTTGAATTGAGGGAGTTTTTGAAAAAAATTCCCCAAAACTTGGTCTTCTTGCCTATCTTCAAATCTTTGTCTTCCACCTTAGAGTTCTCGTTCACAAGTTTGATCATGGGATCTTCTTCCATCTTTTCTTTCATGGGCATTGGATCGTGATTTCCCTTGGGGTTCCCATATTCTCCATCCTCATCATCCCGAAATTTGCTATTTCTATAAATGTTGAACAAGACTATCTCATTGTTCACTTGAAGCTCAAACTCTCCTTTCCTCACATCAATTACGGCCCCTCCGGTTGCCAAAAATGGCCTTCCCAAAATCAATGGGATGTATTTGTCCTCCTCCATATCCAAAACCACAAAGTCTACCGGAAAGATAAACTAGTTGACTTTGACCAATACATCCTCCACTATACCCAAAGGGTATGTCATAGACCTATCCGCCAATTGGAGGCTCATTGTAGTTGGTGTGAGCTCTTTGAAACCAAGGGTCTTGAAGATGGATAGAGGCATAAGATTTATACTAGCTCCCAAATCACATAAAGCACGAAATGTACCTCCATCTCCAATGACACATGGCAAAGTGAAGGATCCGGGGTCCCTAAGCTTTGGAGGCAGCTTAGCTTGGATTATGGAGCTACACTGTTCGGTTAAGTGCACCGTCTCATACTCCACTATTTTCCTCTTTTTTGACATAATTTCTTTCAAGAACTTGGAGTAATGAGGCATTTGTTCAAGAGCTTCGGCAAAGGGGATATTGATGTGTATCTTCTTAAACATCTTCGCGAACTTGGTGACTTTTTATGATTTTTAACCCTAAGTGTGATATTTTGGGTAGTGACATCGCTCGCATGATATCTACTTATTGGCATTAGGGCACCGTGTCCTGGATATCCAGGCTGATCACGTCCCCTTGAGGAAACTCATAAAGGATTGTCGTACTAAACCCTTCAGGTGGATTTAATCCGTACAACAATGAGGTTGAGTGATACTACTCAAGGAATTATAGAGATTAATTATTTAAAGAAGTCGGAATCTTTAATAATGAATGGATGTGCGATATATTTAACACGGGGAATTACAAAGTCTAATAATGAATGGACGTGCGATATATTTAACACGTGAGAGTTCGATGCGAGGAAAAATGCATATCCAAAATACATTAATCTCGTCATAGTCGATTCCTTCTTTCTGGGTATAACCTTTTGCCACCAACCGTGCCTTAAAAGCAGTAATCTGCCCATCAGATCATCTCTTACGTCTATACACCCACTTACACCCAACGACTTTCTTGTCGTGGGGAAGTTAACTTAGGTCATACACTTCCATAGCATCCATAGATTCAATTTCTGAATCCATGGACTTGTGCCAAGACTCTGCATCTTTGTCTTTGATTGCCTCTTTGTATGTCCGGGGGTCGTTATCATCATGTTCATCGCTTGGAATCAAGTCCACATACTCTCCCACAAACATGAAACGATCAGGTTGGCGAGCAACCATCCCACTACGAAGAGGCAATGTATACAAAGGTTCATCAGAGTCGCCACGTTGTGCAGTCTCTTGTGGTATTTCCTCTTGCACACTCGGTGTGCCATTGTCTCCTCTCAATTCATTTAGAATGATCTCAGTATTGGACTTATGCTCATTCATATAGTCTTCTTCTAAAAATCGGGCATTGGTACTCACCACCACCCTCTGATCATTAGGACTATAAAAATAACCACATCTCGTTCCCTTAGGGTATCCTACAAACAACCGTACTTTAGTTCTAGGTGTCAACTTATCAGCTTCCTTGTTCAGCACATGTGCTGGACAACCCCAAATCCGAATGTGGTTTAGACTAGGCTTTCGCCTAAACCACAATTCAATCGAAGTTTTTAGAACCACTTTAGAAGGTACGCTGCGGTTTCCAAGGCATATCCCCAAAAAGAGGTAGGTAATGAATAATGAAGCATAACTCATCATCGATCTCACCATATCTAATAGAGTCATATTCCTTCTCTCAGCCACACCATTCTGTTGTCGAGTACCAGGCGCGGAGAGCTGGGATCTAATCCCGTTCTCTAATAAGTATTGCCTAAATTCATTGCTAAGATATTCGCCACCACGATCAGAACGTAGTGACTTGATACTCTTACCATGGCGGTTCTCCACTTCTGCCTTAAATTCTTTGAACTTGCCAAAGCATTCAGACTTGTGGCGCATCAAGTAGATGTATCCATATCTTGAGTAATCGTCAATGAAAGTGACAAAGTACTCAAAGCCTCCTCTAGCTTGAACAGTCATAGACCCACACAAATCAGCGTGAATCAATTCCAACACATCATTGGCCCTATTCTCCTTGGCCTTAAAAGGCCTCGAGGCCATCTTACCTTCCAAACTGGATTCGCAGACTGAGAATGGTTCCACTTGAAGACACTCAAAAAACCCATTACTTACCAGTCTTTGAATCCTTCTTAGGTTGACATGATCCAATCTTAAATGCCAAAGGTATGTTTGATTTAACTTAGAAACTTCCTTTCTCTTATTCAATGATGATGATGAATGAGCTTCAGTCACAATATGATATGCAAAGGTAATAGTATAAATTTTGTTTTCCAACGTGCCAGAACAGATTAAAGAGTCATTTCTCATAATAACAACTGAGCATCCATCGAAAAATAACTTCAAAACTGAAATTAAATTCCTCCTAAAATTCGGCACGTATAAAACGTTCTTTAATACTAAAACAAAATTAGAAAAACATAAGTGCACGTCTCTCACTGCAACCACTGATACTATCGCAGTGTTGCCCAAACTAATAGTAATCTTGCCCTCACTCAGTTCCCTTGTCTGCAGAAACCCCTGCAAGGTATAACAAACATGGTCAGTGGCTCATGTATCTACTACCCAAGAAAAGGCAGAACAAGCCGCAAAACATGTTTCAACAACTAAAGCGAGAGACGTACCAGAGTTGTCCTTTTTTAGGAGAGAGGATAATCAGACTTCCAGTGTCCTGTCTTGTTGCACTTGAAACATTTGCCCTTCGGCTTTTTCACGCCACCAGAAGGCGCCAATTTCTTGCTCCCACTGCTTTCACCACCACCTTTTTTTCTGTAAAGGGTTTTTCTTCTTCTTGCCATTAGACGAAGAAGGTCCAGCCTGAACAGTAACATTGGCTTGTGGTTTCTTGCCTATGAGACCCTCTACCGCAACCAATTTCGTAAGAAGCTTGGCTAAAGAATAGTCCTTCTTATTCATGATCGCATTAACACGGTAGTTCTCAAAGGACTTTGGGAGCATGTGTAGGATCATATCGATCTTAGTGTCATTATCGATTAGTACTCCGAGGACCTCTATATTCCATCATCTTGAGACAGTGGTCCCTCACGGACGCTCCCTCTGGCATACATGATGACATAATCTTCCTCATAGCCTCAAAGCGGGCAGCCCTATCTTTCTCACCAAAAAGCTCTTTGAGGCTCAACATCATAGCTGCAACACTAGGCATAGTTTGATGTTGTTGTTGTAAAACATTTGACATCGAGGCCAAAATGTAACAACGAGCCATCTCATCAGCCTTGTGCCACTTCTTATGAGCCTCCCTTTGCTCTTCAGTGGATTCGAGTCCCAAAGGGGCAGGAGCAAGTGTGTCGAGCACAAACTTGTACTCGTCTGCAACTAGGATAATGTCCAGATTTCTTTTCCAATCTAAATAGTTTTGACCAGTAAGCTTATTTTAATTTAAGATAACCGTAAGTGGGTTGAATGTCACCATAATGTATCTGAAATAAATAAAATGCAAGCAATAAATCACATAAGTTTGAAGCATAAAACATTGGAAACCTTCAAAACCAACATTCAACACAACCTCCAACTGCCCAACAAACACACATGCAAGCCATGTTAGGGTGGTCGTTTACACATGTATTCATCGACTAGACATTCAGTCTTTAATTTCAATATCACGTCAACTTATCCTTATGACGAATGAAATTAGCAGTCGAACTTTAACTGGCCATGTGAATTAGAACAGTGACCCCGTTGGGAGGTTATATTAAAATTCACATCTAAGTGATGACAACAATTTAACAACAGTTATCTTGAATTATTCTTTACGGATAAACTCATGGAACTAATACAATTTAATCAATCTCTCCATATAACTAATACAAAGGAAAATACAATATAAGTTCATATCTCTACCTCACAAATATTATATCACCTAAATTAGTCCAAAGGATCATTCAATTCCCTCCCAATAATTAATCTTCTCTCGAGATCATAATAATATTGGGTTGCATGCTTATGTACGATCAATGGAATAAATCTCTTGATATTACCCCAATTAACAATAGATCAAACACATTATCATGGCCAATAACAATATGCTTGCATATAAGAATTAAGCACACAAATAAGAAACAAACACTGTAGATGTTGTTACTCTTAAATGTCTTAATATTGACAACAACATCTTAATTCGACCTTTCTTATTTTTTCTAGGTCCAAATTCACTGTTCTAGCTAATGCTGCTTTGGATGTTGTAACATCGTAGGTTGAAGATCTAGAAGTTTCTACACGGTTCCAGGCTGGAAGGTTCTGGAAGGTTGCAGAATGTTGTAGATCAGGCGGTTGCATGCTAGAGGCGTCCAGAATAGGCTGGAATGATCTAGAAGCGGTTGAATGAGGAGTGGGAGAAAAAGAAGGAATGAGATCCTAAATTTTAGGAGATCATGGATGAAGGTTCTAAGCTCCATTTACACGCCTATAAATAGGCCAGAATGTCTTCATTATTCAGCATGGAGAATTAGTAATAATCGTATAATGTCTATGTGAGATTTCTACATACTTAGACGTTATATTGGTTATTATAACTTCTTCATCAGATTCTCGTACATCATGAAGAAATACATATCAGATCCGAGAGTCACATATTTTACGAAGTGCTATTCTTTAATTTCTAAACTAGTGTTCATCCTGTTAGGAATTAATTGTCATTAGCATGTTCATGTCGTTGTGCTGAAGTGTTCCAACTTCCTGTACAACATAGACTTTTCTGTACTTCTTTGATAGATATATCATAGAGTTAGATTAGTTTTTGGTAGTGTAATTTTTACACTTAAGCCGTCTTTAGACTCGATAGGTTATCATGTCTTATTTCCGTTGTGAATATTTGTTCACACACCATTTGTATTCACATAATTATTAGTGAAAGTTTCGCCATGAGGCTCACATAGATTTTAAATTAAGATATAGGTTAAAATTATTTCCATTGTGTTCTATTTGTTTTTAGTGTTTTAGTCTTCCGCTGTGTAACATTGTTTTGTTTTGTTTTTCACTATTTGTCTCAACATACAGTGTAACATTGTTTTGTTTTTCACTTAAACACTAGTAGATACCATCCACACACTTTCAGTTGGTATCAGAGCCAATACCTGACGACACTAGGTTTAGATCCTTGCTTAAAGTGTGTTTTAGTTTATGTTAGCAATGGAAACACATCACATATCCACTACACTTAGGCACCCGAACATATTATCCATATTTTAATCCTAAGTTGTGCATATATATCAAGTCGATAGATGAACGTGATTTGAGGACTGTACTTACAGGTTATGATGTACCAAAGATCCAAATTAACACATCAACACCCCACCAGAAAGAAGGAAAAGTCAATTTCAACCAAGGTTATCAAAAAGTGAAGGTAAACCAATGTATGATCTTTAATATAAAAAATCAGTTCAATGCATGTTTTGAATATGGTCATTATGAAAATTAATGTGCCAATATTAGACTTAAGCAAAAACTGAATTTTAGTACTACCTTAAATGATGAATCAAATGATGAATTTGATGAATCTAAAGATGTTGAATTCACTTTTCATTCCAAGATTGATTATGATGATTCTTTAGATGATAATCTGGATGATACAAATTCTGATGTTGCACCTAATGTCATAACATTTATGGTAACATCAAAACAGAGTCACCCAAATTTGAATTGTTTTAATGGGTTTGTTGATGATGCGGGTATAAGGATTGATGATTCTAAATACCAAAATTTGTTAGATGATTGTAACTCTCAGAAACTTACTCTTAATTCTGTGAACAAAGAGAATGAGAATCTGAAGAACAATTACCAAGCTAGAAGTCATACATTCCAGAAGAGATTTTTGAAGTTTGTAAACTGAAGGAGAAATTAATCACCTCTACTTTAAGTGTCATAAAATTTTCTATGAGTGCTTCTGATATATGTTATAGCTATTTAGTAAATCTAATAATTGTGGTAAACGTTATGATGGTGAAAATGCTTCTATTTCTAAGAACTTTTGAAAATGCTGTGAAATTTGTGAAGGCAAATGTTAAAACATATGTTGTAACATCTGCACAAACAGATTCTCATAAAATCAAATATATTGAAAAAAAGTTTGTATGTCATTATTATTCGATAATTGATCATATTTTTTCTTACTACATGAAAATGTTTGATGATCTGAGATTGAGAAAATGTTACCTAAAAAGATGTCACATCCTATGAAACATTTTCTGAAATCTGCATGGAAATCTGATGTTACTTGTAATGTTGTTCACACTTCCTTAAAAGCATGTTTACTTAGTCAATGGTATTTTGATAGTGGTTGTTCTAGACATATGACAAGACATTTGACTACTTATCTGATTATGTGACCTTGAATGGTGGTAATGGTAATGTTATATATGGTGGTGGTTTCGAAAGGAAAGATTAATTTCTAAAGGAACTTTAAATGTTGAAGGTTTTCCTGAGCTTAAAAATGCTTTACATTTTGATGGCTTGCTTGCCGATTCGATTAGTATTAGTCAACTTTGTGATGATAATTTGCATGTAAAATTTGACAAAGAATCATGTGTATGTTGTTAATAAAGATGAAGATTGTTTAGGGCAGTAGATAATTGTTATCTTATTGGAACACATGTGTGTAATTTGTCAAAGAATGATGAAAATGTCTTATTGCATCAAAAATTGGGACATGCATATTATAGATCAGTGAAGAGACTAATCAAAGTCGATGCAGTGAAAAAGATTACCAAAACTGAAGTTTCAGAGTACCACTGTATATGGACCATGCCAGAAAGGTAAGCAGGTAAGAGTGTTGCATAAGATGCTGTCACATTGCTCTACACATCAATGTTTTAAATTGTTTCGCACATGGTTTTTTATTGCTCCTATGAAAACTGAAAGCATTGGAGGCAAAATATATTCTTTTGTTGTGGTAGATGAATTTTCTAGATATACCTGTATTGTTTTTAAGAGATATATCTGAAACATTAATTTGCTGCATTTAAAATTCTTTACAAAAGGTTCAAAAATATGTTTAACTTGAAAGTTGGCTATATTAGAACCGATGATGGTAGGAAATTTGAAAATAGCATGTTTAATGTTGTGAAGAAAGGTATCTTGCAAGAATATTCATCTCCTAAAACTGCACAACAGAATGTCTTTGCTGAAAGAAAGAATAAAACTTTTTATGAAATGGCAAGAGTCGTGCTTACATAAAAAAGTCTTGCTAAAAGATTTTGGGTTGAAGCATTGAATACTACATGTCATATTATTAATAGAGTTTATATTCAATCTGGCACTACTCAAACACCTTATGAGATTTTGAACAATTGAAAACCAAATGTGAAGTATTTTCATGTATTTGGTTGTGTGTGTTATATTCTGAATGATATGGATCAACTTCATAAGTTTGATTCTAAAAGTGTAAGGTTTCTTTTTAGGCTATTCTAGAAATAGTAAAGCTTATAGAGTTTTAACCTTAGGACTAACACTGTTCAGGAATCTGTTAATGTTGTGTTTGATGAGGATTAAGGTCTTACAGATGACAAAGATGAAGAAGATGTATCACAAGTGACTGACAATTCTGAGAATACACTGAAGTCTGAAAATGTTGAACCAAATGTTAACACATCTGGAGCAACATCTACAGAACAGTCAGTTGTAACTTCACAAAATAGTCAGTATGTTCCCAAAATGAATCCTTCTTCAAGAATAGGCAAAAGTCATCAATCTGACCAGATCATTGATGATGCTACAGTTGGAGTGCAAACAAGAGGAAAAGTAAGATCAAATAAGGTAGATGTGGTAAGAACAATATGCATGTTTTCTATTTGCAATATTATGAATGCAGAGTGTTACTATTTTGAAATTAAACCTAAAAATGTTAATGAAACATTTTCTGATGAGTTTGGTAACATTTCTTAGGAACGAGACTAGATTAGTTGCACAAAATTACACCCAAGTTGAGGTTATTGATTTTGATGAAACTTTTGCACTTGTTGCTTGGATATAATCTATTAGATTATTGCTAGCAATTGGATGTTTTATTGACATTAAACTTTTATCAAATGGATGTATAAGCTGCATTTCTAAAATGGCATGTTGAATGAAGAAGCATATGTTTAACAGCTTAAAGGATTTGAAGATCCACAATACCCTGATCGTTCTGTTAGAGGAGAAACTGATATAACTTTGTTCATTAAGCACACTGGAGAAGATTTACTTATTGCTCAAATATATGTTGATGACATTGTGTTTGGTTTAACTTGTGATAAAATGTTAACCAATTTGTTAAAGCAATGACTGCAACATTTGAGATGAGAATGGTTGGAGACTTGAATTACTTTCTAGGTCTTCAAATCAAGCAATGTAAAGATGGTATATTCTTCTCTCAAGGTAAGTATGCTAAGAACTTGGTTAAAAGGTTTGATTTTGAAAGTTAAAAAGTAATAAAAACTTCTATGAGATCTACTTTGAAACTTTGCAAAGACAATGCTGGAAAGGATGTTGATCCAACATTGTATAGATCCATGATAGGTAGTTTACTTTATTTAACCTCTAATAGATCAGATGTTATGTACAATGTTTGTGTTTTTGTTTGTGCTAGGTACCAAACTAATCCAAAGGAATCTCACTTGAATGTTTTGAAAAGAATTATCAAGTATGATGCAGGTACAAGTGAACTTGGGATTTGGTATACTAAGGACACCAACAACACTTTGATTGGATACAGTGATGCAGATTGAGCATGAGATATGGACGACAGAAAGAGTAAGAGTAGAGGATGTTTCTACATGTGAAACAATCTTGTGGTTAAACAAGATGTTTCATGACTTATGAAATTTAAAATTGATATCCTTACAAGTTTCTATGATAATATGAGTGCATAAACATTTCTAAAATTCAGTACAACACTCACTCACTAAACACATTTGCATTAGGCATTATTTTATGAGAGATTTAGTGGAGATGAACATAGTGAAGTTGGAATACGTACCTTCTGAAAATCATAATGCTGATTTATTTACTAAGGTTTTGACCTTGAGACATTCTTATCTTTGAGAAAATCTCTTGGTATGTGTAGTATCTGAATAATCCTAGATGGATGGTGTTACAAATGTTGTAGCATTTGGGACAACATCATAGGTTGTATAGTTGTTATAAATTTAATTTATTTCCTATTTTCATTGAATAATTCCTTTGTAAAATATTCTTGAATCTAAAATTTTGTGTGCAAAAATAAACATGTCTTACACCTCTCAAATGCATATAAATAGAATGTTGTTAGCATACTAAAAGATGTAGTTAATCACTGAGTAACTATGGAGCACGGAGTTGCTACTACGATGCCTTCTTTTCAAAAGGTGATTAACAAATACATCAATAGGTTCATAATCCATTGAGTAATTATGGGGCACGGAGTTCGCTACTACGATGCACTCTTCTAGAAAAATGGATCAATATGAACTAGGTGCCACAACACAAAAATAAAAGAAAAAATATGGTGCAACACAAATGAAGTAAATTCATGTATAAACCGTGTTGAGGTGTATGTAACAGTTTTGAGCATAGCATTAGATGATTCGATTATATTTTTATAAGTAGTAATTATTTGATTATTTGTGGAAATTTATTTTATTTATTCCTGATTATACTAACCCACATCCTTGTTTTATTTAAGATTATACACATTTAAATGTTAAAAAATTTAGAATTGTTCTTAATTTAATTAATTATTTAATTATGATTTTACCCACTACTTACCCATGATTTGTTTTTGTGGCTAAGTTTATGGAGTATTATCGAATTTCTTATAGAATCTTCCTTAGTTAGTTTTTATTTTTATACGTATATATTCCTTCCAACTACACATTCTCTCCTATATACTTCTCATAATATGATATACTAAGCATTGCATTTTTTTTCGAGTGATTTGAGTATTGCATTTTATGATTTGCTAAAGTCTTGTTTATCTCGGTTATTGTGATTATATTTTCGATTTCTTGGTGCTTAAATGACAGGAAACTACCTCACCACACTCAAACTCCCACGAAATCGTCATCTCCATCTCTCTCGAATCTTAATAGTTTCGCTTTCATGGCCGCTCACACCAAAACTCACCAACTACTATAAGAAAAACTGTAACACTTACCCAAACAACTCCAGTTACACCCATTCTAGAACTGTTCACATTATGAGAATCTACTTTTTCTTACTGTTGGAAATACGTACATTGACATTTCTCACTACTGAAAACCGAAGAACTCATCACTACACTTGATTCATTCACCTCATAAAAGCCCCAATTTCCAAGTTCTAACATTGAAACAGAGGCAATTGCCCTGAGTGCTTCCTCTCTGGGGGAGATTGAAAAGGAAATTGATGAGTTTCCTATTGCTGAGCAGATTGAGCATGCAAATGTTGAGACATCCGATTCTGAGGACGCTCAAATGAAGGAGACCGACGCGAATGCTAACTCAGGTGAAACTAACTTTTCTCTTTTTAATACTGATGAATTTGAATAGATTGCATTTATGACGATTTTTTAGAAAGAAAAGAGAAAAGATTAGCCCATGTTCAACGAAGGAGATCCGGCTTTGTGTTCACTAGAGTTGATTACGCTAACTCACCGAGGAGAAAGAATAAAGAAAGTAGTGTTGTTGATGAACCGATTTAAGACATTTCTTAATCGGAGGAGGAACAAATTGTTACTGAGAAATAAGTCAAAAGGAAGTATGATACAAAGGGAAAGAAGGTTGCTGCTGAACGAGACTTGCCCAAAAGAATTGGAATCTGATCCAGAGGATAATCCCACTGTGTATGAGATTAAGAAGACTCTGAGGAAGAATGCTGCATCAAATGCTGAAGCAAGTGCCGCAACACTAGACCCTGATGACAGTAGAAGTGATGATTCTGAGAAGAGCAGTAGTAAGGACTCTGAATCAGCTGAGGAAACAAATTCTGAAGGAGGTAATTCTGATCCTGATAATAATTTTTAGACTGTTAGATTAGTTGCTAAAATCATTATGCTATGTAGATGAAAGTTGTTATTGGAAAGAGAATTAACATTGCTGATTTTGAGAAGTGAAGGGTTCGTATAATTTTTGAAAGGAAATTGTTGAAATCTGTAACTTTGAGTGATACTTTTATGTTTCATTGGGTATATGTACTTTATGCTTGACTTATGAAGAGTACGGGTAGACGTAGATCTAAATGCTATGGGAATGTACAATTTAGGGGGAGATTAATTTCATTTACTCTGAAATTGATTAATGATTTCCTAGAGATAGAGTCTGTGATTGATGATATGAACCTGATTTGAACTTGGTTTCTACTTCTATAACTGGGGGTAGATTAACTAGTTGAAAATTTTTATACTTGTTAAAGATCTCACAACTCTATACTCTGTACTCCATATATTGATTTTCTACAATTGGATACCCTATAAAAATTCCACTAAGGTGATTAAGGATTAAGACATATTGTTGTATAGGATGATTGTGTTGACGAATTTCAATCTGGATTTAACTATTTTCACCACATGCAGTTTATAGTGATATTTATTATAAAGGGATTTTACCTTACCATTTGCTGATATGTTCATACCTCAAGAGGCATGAATTTTTAAACCTAAGGAAACTAAGGTTATTAGAGGCAAGGTACCCTTGATGACTATATCACCTGCTCTGTTACTTGGTGAAAGGATTGTTGATTTGCTTTGTTACAAAATTCAGATAGTTCTGATCACAGAGATGCTCTTATTCCAGTTCGACCAGCTCCAGCAAGACCTGAACAGAGAAATGCTACACCGAATGTGAACACATTGGCGATCACATTGGTCAAAATATTTCTGTTTCTAGATCTTTTATTTTACTTCAACTGAAACGTTTACAGGACTCTATTGATGGGCTTCAGTTCCCTAAAGTCCAATGGTTATAGACGCTTTCTACTACCACAGGGGGAGAAACACCATCAACTTCTGGGGTTCGAAGTAAAGAGCTCCATGAAGATGAACCAGAAGTTGATTGTGTACCTGATGTTATTAATGAAGAGACTGCAACTTGTACTGTTGTTGAAGTGGAGGAGGATCAATTTTGCTGATGAACATATGATTGTTCTTTATAGTAACATCTGAACAGGTTGATACAAGACAGGGGGAGGGCTGAACATTATAAGTGATAATGTGCAGGAACATGATGCTGCAACTGTTGATACAGTAATATATGTCACTTGTTTAGTTTCTCAAGTATTTGTGCATTTTATACTTCCCTTGATCTTATTCAATTATTCTGTGTTTAAGTTGATTTACAAACTCTGTTTTTCCTTCCTAGTTGATAGATTGTTCTTTATTCAACATGCTTAAATTGTTTGCATTGATGATAATAGTTTACTGCTTCATGCTTAAATTGTTTTCATACTTATTATCATTTGCTTACTGCATGTTGTTTATGTTTATGTTAGTTGTTGTTTGTTTTGTTTTTCTAACTTGCCTTATTATTCAATTTGCTTAAATCGTTTGCTTTGAGGATAATATAGAAGTACACCTCTCTTTAATTATCATGTGCTTACTGCTTAATGCTTAAATTGTTTGCTTTGATAATAATATAATTTAGAAGTACACTTCTTTTTAATTCTCAGTTTCTTACTGCTTATTGTTTAAGTCTTTGTTAGAAATTGTTGTTTTTCACTTTTTTTTTTTTTTTTTTGCTCTATTTTTTATTTTTAGTCTTTGCTCTATTTATTTTTCTTTTCTTCATTATTGCTCTGATTTTATTTTATTGAGTCATACATAAGTCTTAGGTTGATCTAGTACATATTCATATATGCTCTGATTTAACTTATGATTTTTGTAAGTTTATATGTTGTTCAGATAAGTATATTGTTTATACTTATTGTTGTTTTGAGTGAGATCACATTGCTCTTATAGCACGGACTATGTGAAATCATTCTTGGTCTTTCTTACTTTGATCCGGAAGCTACAACAGGTGTTGACTTGATTAGTACATGGATATGATGGTAATGCTCTGGCATGTACATAATACTGAGTATATATAGAAATATATGTGCATCAGGTGTGTTGTAGTCGAAATGTCAAATTGGGGGAGATTGTAGATGTTGTTACTCTTAAATGTCTTAATATTCACAACAACATCTTAATTCGACCTTTATTATTTTTCCTAAGTCCAAATTCACTGTTCTAGCTAATGCTGCTTTGGATGCTGTAACATCGCAGGTTGAAGATCTAGAAGTTTCTACACGGTTCCAGGCTGGAAGGTTCTGGAAGGTTGCAAAATGTTGTAGATCAGGCGGTTGCATGCTAGAGGCGTCTAGAATAGGCTGGAATGATCTAGAAGCGGTTGAATGAGGAGTGGGAGAAAAAGAAGGAATGAGATCCTAAATTTTAGGAGACCATGGATGAAGGTTCTAGGCTCCATTTACACGCCTATAAATAGGCCAGAACGTCTTCATTATTCAGCATGGAGAATTAGTAATAATCGTATAATGTCTATGTGAGATTTCTACATACTTAGACGTTATATTGATTATTATAACTTCTTCATCAGATTCTCGTACATCATGAAGAAATACATATCAGATCCGAGAGTCACATATTTTACGAAGTGCTATTCTTTAATTTCTAAACTAGTGTTCATCCTGTTAGGAATTAATTGTCATTAGCATGTTCATGTCGTTGTGCTGAAGTGTTCCAACTTCCTGTACAACATAGACTTTTCTGTACTTCTTTGATAGATAGATCATAGAGTTAGATTAGTTTTTGGTAGTGTAATTTTTACACTTAAGCCGTCTTTAGACTCGATAGGTTATCAAGTCTTATTTCCGTTGTGAATATTTGTTCACACACCATTTATATTCACATAATTATTAGTGAAAGTTTCGCCATGAGGCTCGCATAGATTTTAAATTAAAATCTATGTTAAAATTATTTCCATTGTGTTCTATTTATTTTTAGTGTTTTAGTCTTCCGCTGTGTCTGTCTTTTCTGATATTCTGTTAGAGTCTGTGTTACACTATTTGTCTCAACATACAGTGTAACATTGTTCTGTTTTTCACTTAAACACTAGTAGATACCATCCACACACTTTCAAACACCATTTAAAGTAAGAAATTAGTTCATAAACTTCAATCCAAATATTTTCAAAGCCCTAGAACCAAAAGTGTTCTAGCCAACAACCAACATAATACAATTAACACAAACTAATGAAATAAATAAATAAAAAGGAAGGGAAAGAGGAAGTTTAGTCTAAAGGATGATGGGTAATTGAATTCCAAAGCTCTTGGTGTCTTCCTTGCTTGATTTGATGGAGAATTGAAGAAATGGATGGTGATTACCTCCAATTATGTGTTTCTATGTGTAAGAGTTCTTGTGAAAGGCGTAAGGTGTGTTTGAATTCAAGAATGAAAGTATTTATAGTGTTGGGGTAGGGCTTGGGGTTGAAAATTGCACTTTGGTCCCTTGAAAATGGTGAAAATGCACAAAAACCGTCGAGAACAGGGGTGACTCGGCCGAGTTGGACCACTCGGCCGAGTTGGGATGAGTTGCAAAGTTGATTTTGTGAGGCTATCTTTCTGACTCGGCCGAGTTGTGGCTCTTCAGTGTCGCAGATTTCGGCTCGAGCTCGACCGATTCTATCAGTCCGGCCGAATTGAGTTTTTCATCCAACTCAGTCGAGTTGGGTAGCTCGGCCGAGTTGCTGCTCATTCCAGTCTCAGGCCATCGATCCTACTCGGCCAATTCTGAGCATTCGGCCTAAAGAATGAATTTTTTTCCTCGGCCAACTCGGCCGAGTTGCTGAATGTTTAGTTTGCACCTCGAACTTGTTTTGTGCATAACTTTTGCTTCCGACCTCCAATCGACTCGATTCATTTTGCTATTCCACTCCATTTTTCGAGCCGAATCCAATGGTGCACTCTTATTTTTGGTCCAGTGAATTGTGGTAGGTGTTTTGCTCCCAAAATCCATCGTTTTCCTACAAAATCGACAAAACACTACCTTTCTCTTATTTTGACCAAAACCATCATATTCAACCCATAAATCAATGAAATCAACATCAAAATGAGCTTCACATGTGCATAAAAAATGTGTAAATTCCACCCGAATCAATGTGTACACGAATATTAAATGCTGACACAAACTTAAACACGAAAGTCGAGGCTAGAGTTTGACTCTATCTCCGTAAGACGTTATTGCCCCGTACACAGGTGCAATACGGATCACTGACAACCGTCCCCAAGATACAACGACTTCAAACTTCACGACTGTTGCACTACAAATCGGAAAAGAATCAGAAGCTATCGGCGAATCGCAAAATGGATATCTGGAACTTTCGATAAAACTCTAATGTAAGGACTTAGAATACTAGAATGCTTTAGAGGATAAGATTGCAAGAAAGCCTTTTGGGTTGAGTGATTTTGGAATGCAAATGTGGGGATCTATTTATAGACTTCCAAGAGTCTTTATGATAATAGTTTTGACTCTTCATAATAATCTCTTCTTTCCCAAAGTTACCACCTTTGAAAATAAACAATTATTCACCAAAAGGTATGTCTTTTAAATTAATGCAATAATTTTAAAAGACACCACATTTAAATTAATGAAATAATTCTAAGGCACTACAAAAAAAATTGCTTTTAAGGACACATAAAAATGTTATAATAAAATATTTATAATCACACTTTATCTATTATCACATTTATTTTATGTGTGGTCTAAAGTCGTGTGAGGATAGACTAATGAGATATAATCACACTTTAAAATGAGGAAATAAAGTAGATGTTATCACACTCTAAAATTTACATTTAAATATTAATTAAAAATAAAATTTAAAAAGTACAGGAAATAAAATGAGGAAATAAAGTAGATGTTATCACACTCTAAAATTTACATTTAAATATTAATTAAAAATAAAATTTAAAAAGTACATAAAATAAAGTAGGTACACCAATTTTGGGTCCCATAGGACTCGAACCATACACCTCCTGAATATAATGCAATGGCTTTACCACTATGCTACAACTAATTTAGTATTATAATTGCACGAATATAAGTATATAAATATATAAACATTTTGAAAAATCGTATATTGTGCTTATTAAATTAATTTAACATTATTTTAGAAATAGCGTGTACGTAATATATATACCAGATTTTTTTAAGAAAAAAAGTGTATAATTTTTTCTAATTAAAACTCAAATTAATTTTATTTATTTTTCAAAATTGATAATTTATGAATATAAAATTTCCATCTAAGTAAAAAATAAATTTCAATAAATAAAACCATTATTTATATTTTTGAAAATATTATTTATCAGCCAATATAAAATGAAATAAAAAATTAATATAATTTGAATTTTTTTTTATAATTCTAACATAATAATGTGGCATTGGAGTTAATATTAACACAACTTATTTTTCTTAGTGTGGTAATAACATACTTGTTAACACATTTAAAATATGATGTATTTAAAAGGTACTTATAAACACATCTATTTTTAGTGTGTTAATAGGGGTGTGACAATAGACAATGTTTATTATTGTGTGTGGTAATTTAGTATATATCCCCATACTTATTATTGAATGTCTTTAAAAACACACATATTAACACACTAATTTTTTTAATGTAGCTACATAATACTTTTAACCATATTTATTTTATAGTGTGATAAAAACTATGTGGCAAAAAGTTTTTTTTCTTGTAGTGAGGACACAACATTTGGAATATAATCATTTCATCAAAAGACATGACATTTTATATATATATATATCATTTATTCAGCCAACTTTAATATTAATTTTTAATTTTATTCATTACTATTATCATAATAATAAATACATTCAACAATATATTTATTCACTTATTAAATGACCAACTTTAATATTAATTTTTTATTCAGCCAAAATTTAGTTTTGAGAAACCAAATCAACTAAATTCATTTACGCAAAATGGATTATAAAATTGTCACTTAATACTTTATAAAATGTGATCAAAATTAACATTTTCAACAATACTTAACGTCGATGCTAATATCCAGTGCCATTAGTTAGTTTTTTTTATATATAAACAGGGTGTACCCAATGTTCATTGTGTCTGCCAGTGACTTTACGTACCCTCGGAGAAAAAAGAAAAGGAGAATAAAATATAGTTCCAAAATGTTCCTTCTATTTATAAATGTGCGTTCACATATTTTTAGGGTTGGTTTGCTATACAAGATGAGATGAATAGAATAGGATGAATTCAATACGATTGTTGTAAAATTTAAAAGTAGTTTTTTGTTTAGTTAATTAAATGGATTACATTTTTTTATATAATTATAATAAGTTATTTTTACATGTTTGGATTGAGGGTTAAGTGATGTGGGAGAGGGCATTGGATTTTATGAGGCTCTCTCGTGGTTAAAAGCAAGACATGGATGATTATATTATTGAAGGTAATGCAAAGGTGATGGTCGATGCTATCATTAATGCGAATGGTTGTTTGTATACAATCTTTAAGGATTATGTCCGTGAATGTAAAGCCTTATTGGCTAGTTTTACAAATGCATCTATTGTTTTCGTCAAACGAAGTTTTAATGAAATGACACACCAATTTGCTAGGGGTTCTCGTCGTTTTGAGAGTCCTCATGTTTAGATAGATCCACCAGATTTTGTGGTTGAACTTCCTATTATCAATTGTCATTGCAATAATGGAAGCCTAAATCTTCCTCGTTTCGAAAAAAAAAGTGATATATATGATATAATTGAAAATTATACCCTCTTATCTTATATTATTGAAGGTAATGCAAAGGTGATAGTCGATGCTATCATTAATGCGAATGGTTGTTTGTATACAATCTTTGAGGATTATGTCTGTGACTATAAAACCTTATTGGCTAGTTTTACAAATGCATCTATTGTTTTCGTCAAACGAAGTTTTAATGAAATGACACACCAATTTGCTAGGGGTTCTCGTCGTTTTGAGAGTCCTCATGTTTAGATAGATCCATCAGATTTTATGGTTGAACTTTCTATTATCAATTGTCATTGCAATAATGGGAGTCTAAGTCCTCGTTTCGAAAAAAAAAGTGATAACAAACAAGTCGAGTCAAGGGAAAACCCTTTTCCCGCAGAACAGAATACGCCAAAGGTAAAACGACTTATACTTCTTAGACAGTAGCACCACTGTATAAGAAGCCTCGGCGAACGTACTAAGTACGAACTGAACACTCTCGGATATAAATCCGGCACAAGAAAGAACAGTGGAAGGCTTTCGTGAGCTCAACCCACTGCAAAGGGACGAGAGGAGAGTAGAGAGAGAGAGGGGCGAATTTCAGCGTGAGAAATAATGAGGGAAGAGACTGATATTTATAGGCAGAAGAAACCCTAGGTGGTTGCTGGAATCACGCGTGGGCCCAGGCCCGAATCGTGGGTTGAGATCTTGCGAAAATATCGCAAAGATATTCGCGTACGTGGATAAGCTTGAAGACCAAGTTTGAGATTTCCATATAATTCGGAACAACTTTCTTGAAGTATTATGAATTGGGCCAAACCAATTCCTGAGTTGGGCTTTCGGAGTTTTTGGGTCTGCAAAAAGATAGGCGGCCCCAAAGACCAATTGCCAAATCCGAAGCTGAATTCGAAGCCGAGCCAGCCGGCCGGGCGGGCGCACGCGCGTGTGGCTATTTGGGGAGTGTACCCCTTAAACATAGTTGAACTCCAATACTACTTCAATGCCTTTAAACCCTTTAAATGTTTTGTAGGCTTTCTATGTGGGACATGTGACCCTTCACATTCCCACACCTCAAACTTCAAGTTGAAACACTCAACTTCAACAATTAATTTCTCACTCGCCTTAACTCGGTTTTGAGATATTAAATATACCACGTTCATCTACTCCGTGAGTAGATCGACTATGTCACGTTCAATTGTTTTATAATTAACGTTTAGTACATATAATTAATTAATTAGATAAGGGTGTCAAAACCCAATTAATCCCACATTAATTCCAACAATCCCCCACATGAGTGAAAATCGTGTCTATACAACATCAGACTCAGTGTTCAGTTCGATTGAGATCTCCGTGCGTCCGGAAAAGTAGTTTTTGGCTTTGAACTTTCCGTAGCCAAACACTATCGGGTACACCGGCGGCTTAGTGGACGCAGTGCTTTGAACTACTCCTCCATAGTGTATACCTAATCAACAGTGTCAGCACACTTCAATCTCGTCTTTGTAACGTTCTCACGTTTTTGTCCGTTTTGGGCATGGACGTCCTTTGTGTTCATAAATGTTTGGTCGAAGCGGCCCTCACTTCTCATTTATATAGGTAACCTCCTTTCGAGTATCACGTTATACTCTAGGAATTATTAAGATTCAAAGACTCAACCTCTACCACATTTTACGGGTTGTTAACACTTGAGATAGTGTTTTCAGGAATAGTCGTGTTTTTCAAGTGTTGTATCACTAACTTCCACAATTTCGTTTTCCCATTTAACCAAGTTCTTGGGATCTCCAGTCATCATGGTTGGGTTTCCACTGCTTTAGTTTTTCTTGTGGGTTTTAGACCTATTCCTTCTACCAGGTTGTTCAATTGATCTCGGTTTATGCTCTTCGTGAGCGGATCCGCTATGTTGTCCTTTGTGTTGACATAATCAACGGACATTACTCCAGTGGAGATCAATTCTCTAACGGAGTTGTGTCGACGACGTATGTGTCTCGACTTTCCGTTGTACATGACATTCGTAGCTCTCCCAATGGCAGCTTGACTGTCACAGTGTACCGTCACCGAAGGTACTGGTTTATTCCAACATGGAATGTCTTCCAGAAAATTACGCAACCATTCAGCCTCTGCAGCGGCTAGGTCTAAAGCGATAAATTCTGATTCCATTGTGGAACGGGCAATACACGTTTGTTTCTTGGACCTCCACGACACTGCTCCTCCTCCAATAGTGAATACATATCCACTAGTGGATAACGAGTCTTTAGTGTCTGATATCCAATTTGCATCACTGTATCCTTCGACTACAACTGGATGTCTTGTGTAGTGAAGCCCATAATCAAGGGTGTACTTCAAGTATCTTAATACCCTTTTCAGTGCTTTCCAGTGCTCATAACTTGGATTGTTCGTGTATTGACTCAACTTGTTTACTGAACATGCAAGATCAGGACGTGTACAGTTCGTGATGTACATCACACTTCCAATGATCCTTGCGTATTCCAGTTGAGCCACTGGTTCTCCTCTATTCTTTCTCAAGTGAACATTCAGTTCCAAAGGTGTCTTAGCAGGTGGATCGTTAAAGACATTAAATTGTTTTAGTACCTTCTCCACATAGTGAGATTGTGTCAAGGATATTCCATCAGACGTTCTCTCTATCTTGATTCCAAGAATCACATCAGCTAATCCCATGTCTTTCATGTCAAAGTTTCCACTTAACATGTTCTTCATATTAACTATGATATTGTGATTGTTACTCATGATTAACATGTCATCGACATATAAGCATACGATAACAAATCCATTTGGTGTATCTTTCACGTATACACACTTATCACATTCGTTAATTCGAAACCCATTTGAAAACATCGTATTGTTAAATTTCAAGTGCCACTGTCTAGGAGCTTGCTTAAGTCCATACAGTGATCGAACGAGTTTGCACACCTTTTTCTCGTTTCCAGGAGCAACTTATCCTTTAGGTTGATCCATGTATATTTCAGCATCCATCTCACCATTAAGAAACGCCGCCTTAACGTCCATTTGGTGTATTTCAAGATTGTGCAAAGCAGCAATAGTGACTAACACCCGAATGGAGGTGATTCTTGTCACTGGTGAGTATGTATCGAAGAAATCATACCTTTCTTTTTGTTTAAAACCTTTTGCAACTAGACGAGCTTTGTACTTGTCAACAGATCCATCTGCTTTGTACTTTCTTCTAAGAATCCACTTGCATCCTAAGGGCTTACAACCTTTGGGGAGGTCGACCAACTCCCATGTGTGATTTAACAGAATGGACTCGTATTCACTTTTTATGGCCTCCTTCCAGAGTTGTGCATCTGGTCTTGCCATAGCTTCTTTGATAGTTTTAGGTTCATCTTCCTCCAAAACATAAGTAATGAAGTCTGAACCAAAATCTTTATCGATTCTAGCTCTCTTACTGCGTCTCGGTTCTTCACTCTCTTGAGTGGAAGGACTAACAGTGTCGTCTATTGCTTCAAGAGTTCTCTTATTCGAACTCTCTTCCTCCTTTTCCTTAAGAGGAAAAATGTTTTCAAAGAATACTGCGTTCCTTGACTCAATTGTGGTGCCTTCTGTCATATCCGGTATTTCAGATTTGTGAATCAGAAATCGATAGGCACTGCTGTTTGAAGCATATCCTATAAAGATACAATCAACTGTTTTAGGGCCGATTTTAACTTGTTTAGGAAGTGGTACTTCAACCTTAGCCAAACACCCCCACACTTTGAGATATTTGTATAAAGGTTTTCGTTTCCTCCATATTTCATAAGGAGTTTGATCCTTAGTTTTATGAGGGATCTTATTCAGAATGTGGTTAGCCGACATAATGGATTCCCCCCAAAAGTTCTGAGGTAGACCTGAGTTGATTAACATTGCGTTCATCATCTCCTTTAGTGTTCAGTTTTTCCTTTCCGCAACACCATTGGACTGAGGTGAGTAAGGGGCTGTAGTTTGATGTACAATCCCTGATTCTATACATAATTGTTCATACGGAGCTACATACTCTCCACCTCTATCACTACGAATTGATTTAATTCGTGTGTCCAATTGATTCTCTACTTCATTTTTGTAACGTTTAAAAGCTTCTATAGCTTCGTCTTTACTTCTCAAAAGATAAACGTAGCAGAATCGTGTACAATCATCTATAAAAGTAATAAAATACTTTTTCCCTCCTCTAGTTTGTACAAACTTTAAATCACATACATCCGTGTGAATTAAGTCTAGAGGGGCAGTGTTCCTTTCAATAGTTTTAAACGGTAGTTTGGTCATCTTTGCTTCCGTGCATATTTCACATTGTTTGGATGTATCAACATTGTCAATTTTAAGTAAATCGAGATTTACTAATCGTTTTATGGATTTTAAATTCACATGTCCTAATCTAAAATGCCATAAAGAGGAACACTCAACGATATAAGCAGAAGTAGAAGCAATTTCATTAACAACTTGTTTGCCTTTGGGGCTTACAACAATTGTGCTTAATTTAAACAGACCATTCTCGAGATAACCCTTCCCGAGAAAGTGACCAAACTTACTTAGAACTATCTTATCAGATTCAAAGACTAGTCTAAATTGATTGCTAACTAGAAGAGACCCCGAAATCAGATTCTTCCGGATGTCTGGGACATGCAGCACGTTCTTCAAGGTTAGCTCTTTTCCAGATGTCAGCTTTAGCACCACCGACCCAATTCCAGCCACTTCAGATGAGGCTTGATTGCCCATAAACAACTTTCTCCCATCAGAAGGAGAATAGCTTGAGAATGCAGATCTCTCCTAGCAGACGTGGTAGGTGGCACCCGTGTCCACAAACCACTCTTTCTTATTGTCCACCATGTTGACCTCCGTCACCACTGCGGACATGTCCAAATCAGTAAGGTTCACAGAACCTTGTGCTTTCTTCTTGCCTTTTCCTTTGTCGTCACGACGGGGTTGACGACACTCACTGGATCTGTGGTTTGGTTTCCCACAATTATAGCAATTTCCAGTGAACTTCTGCTTTGTGGCAGGACCCTTGCCTTTCACACCCTTCGTTGTGTTGGCAACAGACTCATTGGGACGTTTTCTTTTCTTTGATGGGCCCTCTTGTTCCATCAAGTTAGCCTTGGCTTCAATCCGGAGGGCAGGTCTCTTGCCTTCTCTTTTTTCGATTGTCCTCCTCAATCCTGAGACGGATAATCAGATCCTCCAAGCTCATAAGCTTTCGTTTGTGCTTTAGATATGACTTGAAATCCTTCCATGATGAAGGCAGATTCTCAACCACATTTGCTACTTGAAATGCATCAGGTAACACCATATCTTCAGCAGCTATCTTATGGAAAATAATCTGCAGTTTCTGGACTTGATCCACTACAGATTTGTTATCCTTCATCTTAAAATTGTACAGTTGTGCAATGACAAATTTTTTAGTCCAGCACCTTCAGTTCTGTACTCCAAGGACTCCCACAGTTCCTTTGCAGATTGTATGTCACAGTAGACACTGTAGAGGGCATCAGAAAGTCCTCCAATTATGTGATTTCTGCATAGATAATCACCACTAAACCACTGATCATAATAGATCCTTTCCTGTTGGCTAGCACTTGCCTCAGGCTGTGTAGGTTTAGTTTCGGTCAAAAACCTATCCATTCCAAGCATAGTTAGGTAAAAACGCATCTTACTTTGCCATCTTTTGAATTCAGTCCCTGAGAATTTCTCAGGGTTTTCTCCTTGTACGACCATTGGCCTCGGCCCAGGTGCGGAGAAAGTAAACATCTGATCCCTCATGGGATTGTTGAAAGGAGAGAAAGGTGCAAACGGATCGCTTCTGTTCCTAACCCTTTCTGCATGGTCATTCTGTTTTCTTATATCAGAACTGTGTGAAACTGGTCGATCAGGAGACGTTTCCTTACTGGCATCGTTGCCAATATTCTCAGTACCATGCACGAACTCAGTATTAGTGGGGTCAACATCCATGTTATCATTCGTCTTCGACATTGCAGCAGTAAATTAATTAAGTACAAAAAAATTTAATTAATTAAGTTCGAAATTAAATTGTTAATATTCGGTTCTGCAATTGTTGAAAACTATACGCCTGATAGGGTATACTGCAATATCGAAATAGTCAGATAACAAACAAATCGAGTTAAGGGAAAACCCTTTTTCCCGCAGAATAGAATACGCCCAGGTAGTGCTCGACTGGTATGGCATTCTGTTCCCAAAGGTAAAACGACTTCTACTTCTTACACAGTAGCACCACTGTATAAGAAGCCTCGGCGAACGTACTAAGTACGAACTGAACACTCTCGGATATAAATCCGGCACAAGAAAGAACAGTGGAAGGCCTTCGGGAGCTCAACCCACTGCAAAGGGACGAGAGGAGAGTAAAGAGAGAGAGGGGCGAATTTTAGCGTAAGAAATAATGAGGGAAGAGATTGATATTTATAGGTAGAAGATGTTGGTGTATACTGTAAAGCAAACTTTTAGTGGGCTTTTGTGACGTATATTCGATTTCATTTTATCTGAAATAAATGGTTTTTCACATTTTTGCATTCTTTGTGATTACTTGTATGTCCGCTTATCTTGCATTGTAGACGATGTGGTGGGTTTGTAATCACACAGAAGATCACATTGTCAGTCCCTTGTAAGATATAAACAATATTCACAACTGAGATAGTTATGGACAAAACTATTGGTTTAAGTTGTAGTATAAACTTGTTAGTGGTTTGTCTTAGCCATTAGTTTATACTAGTGCGCTGAGGCGTATTGAATGGATCACAGATAAGACATGTTCTTCTGTTCTGACTGTTATGAAGAACTAGAGGTCTTGGTGACTTTTATGATTCTTAACCCTAAGTGTGATATTTAGATGTGTGGGGTGCTTGTTCACTACTTTGATGTATCATAGGTGAGAATCTTGGTAGATTCTTCACGCTCCGTATTTTGGGTAGTGGCATCGCTCGCATGATGTCTACTTATTGGCATTAGGGCACCGTGTCCTGTACATCCAGGCTGATGATGTCCCCTTGAGGAAACTCATAAAGGATTGTCGTATTAAACCCTGCAGGTGGATTTAATCCGTACGACAACAAGGTTGAGTGGTACTACTCAAGGAATTATAGAAATTAATTATTTAAAGAAGTCAGAAGCTTTAATAATTAATGGACGTGCGATATCTTAAACACGGGGAATTATAATGTCTAATAGAAGCCCTGATTCAGTTCGGGATAGGACGGGAGTGCAACATTAATTCTCTAGTGGAATGAATTAATGTTCTCGGGCCAAATTATATGTTCTGGGCTGAACATAAGAGTAGTTGGGCCTGTAAGAAGCCCAAACCCTATACCTTCTAATGGATCCCTAGTCTGGCCCATGAACTTATGGAGATTATAAATAGGAGCCTCAAAATAGTTTTGAAACCCTAGCACACACGAAATAGAGAAAAACGGCTAGGGTTTCAAGGAGACGAAATTGAGGCACCTTCTCCACGTTTGATAGCACGCCGTCCACCCGGTGTTCGAGCGAAGTTGGGAGACAGACTAGAAGATCTGCAGATTGGAATCAACGCCTCGATCTTCAAGGGTAACAGATCTAAACTATGTTTTAGAAGCATGTTTAGGTTTTATTTATTTGTTTATACGTTTGGCATCCGACAACGATCCTGGTGACGGACCGCCTTCGCCGGCGTGTTCCAGCAGAAGAAACCCTAGGTGGTTGTTGCTGGAATCACGCGTGGGCCCAGGCCCGAATCGTGGGTTGAGATCTTGCGAAAATATCGCAAAGATATTCGCGTACATGGATAAGCTTGAAGACCAAGTTTGATTCGGAACAACTTTCTTGAAGTATTACGAATTGGGCCAAACCAATTCCTGAGTTGGGCTTTCGGAGTTTTTGGGTCTGCAAAAAGATAGGCGGGCCCCAAAGACCACCAAAGACTAATTGCCCAATTCGAAGCTGAAGTCGAGGCGGACGGGCGGGTGCGCGCGCGTGTGGCTCTTTGGGGAGTGTACCCATTAAACATAGTTGAACTCCAATACTACTTCAATGCCTTTAAACCCTTTAAATGTTTTGTAGGCTTTCTATGTGGGACATGTGACCCTTCACATTCCCACACCTCAAACTTCAAGTTGAAACACTCAACTTCAACAATTAATTTCTCACTCACCTTAACTCGATTTTGAGATATTAAATATACCACGTTCATCTACTCCGTGAGTAGATCGACTATGTCACGTTCAATTGTTTTATAATTAACGTTTAGTCCATCTAATTAATTAATTAAATAAGGGTGTCAAAACCCAATTAATCCCACATTAATTCCAACATGATATAATTTAAAATTATACCCTCTTATCTTATATTTTGTTAATCGATGCTTGCAAATTGCAATGAGCTCCTTTTATACATTAGGGTAAAAAAAAAATAGGACAAAATCGTAAATTAACGTTCCATGCCTTAAGCAGTACAAATAAAATTGGGAGAGGAACGATCAAATAATTAATCTTGTATATGTGGAATTTTCAAATTTAAATTTCGTTTTCAATCCCAAAATATTTCTCATCCAAAGCAAACATGAGAAAAGTTTGGATAAAATAGACATTATTAGGTATTTCCACAAAGCAAACGTGGTCTTAGAGTAAAAGGAGCTAGTTGCAAGCACCAAATATGTAACAAAATACTAGGAGATAAGAAAGGTATAATTGTCGACTATATAACAACTCATAGGAGACTGTATCATAAAATTTGTTACATGGAACATAATGGTGTTAAATGAATTAAGCTGCTCCTAAGCTCGATTCGACTCGATTCAACTTATTAAAAGAGTTAATGTAGAGCTTGTTAGGCTTGATATCTACTCCCATTTATTTAAAATGTATATCACTTTAGACTTATGCATCATATTAAAAAAAATGAATAACTTCATACCATATTTATAATTAGTTGTTCTAGAATTCTACACTATACATTAAAAATTATTAGTAACTAAGTTATTGTTATTGGAGTATTAATTAGTTTGAGAGTAATTTAGAAAAAAGTGTAATTAATTTGTATTGAAAAGTGCAAAACGTCATATAATTTGTAAATAAAACGAAAGGTCAAAACATCATACATTTTGAATAAGAGGGAGTAAAAAAATTCTTTTAATTTTATTAGGCTCAGTTTGACTCGATAGGTTCGTTAGACTAGTTAACGAGTCGAGCTCGTTACTTTGTTCATCAATGTTAACGAGTCGAACTCGAATTTCAAGTAATATACGTTTAAGATAAAAGTGGTTATTTTGCTTTTTTTCACATATATAATTTATTTTGGTTATTTTGCTTTTTTCATATATACTCCATATAATTTATTTTTTCAAGTGTTCCTTTCTTTCTTTTTTTATTTTTTATTTTTTGAAGACTGTCAAGATATTCCGGTCAGTTAGACGTCTCCAACCAAGTAAAACACTTGAATATAGAAGAAATAACTGCTCTAGGATAGTAATTCAGAAAAGTAAGCAACAAAACAAACAGCACACAAGAATTTAAGTGTTTCGATCAAAGTGATCTACATCCACTGGACCAGACTAGTACTTCTTTGATTGATAAAGAATGTTTACACACTCATTCACTCGGAATAGGATATTTCCTCTCTTCACTCGTGAACTCACACAACTCAAAGAATACAATAACGTACTAAATCTCTTTATCCCAACCTTTACAATGTACACAAACAAGAGTATGTAAAGACCAAAGGTAGTTGCTGTTGTTAGGGACTGTTTGAGTAGTTATCAACCGTTTACAACCGCTTGTAACAACCCATGTGCTCTGTTATTGCCCAACTGAAATGGTATTTATGCCCTCAAGTTGTTGTAACTGTAATACAGTTAGTTAAACTAACTAACTTTCATATCAGAAGACTTGTCCATAAAGATCAGACACTACTTAGTGATCTGATACTCAACTCTTCTGTTCTGTTGATCAAAAGCTAACTCTGCTGATAGACTCCATACTGTGCTGATCTTTTACTGTGTTGATGTACTGATCTAATAGTACTGTGCTGAAGTACTGATCTTGGTACACTCTGCTGAAGTACTGTGCTGACCCAGTACTGTGCCGATCTGACCAACTGTGCTGAAATCTAATCATCACCTCCTCAGCTGATTGAAACCATTCCACTCATCTGATTCCGGCCTAAGTTATCTTATCTGATCCTATCAGCTCACTACTCACTTAGTGTGCTGACTCTGAGATTATGAGATAACACTCACAATTCTCCACCTTTAGCTTATAATCGAACTAATCTCCACCAAAAACAAAAAATACCAACACTATTCTCCTCAAAGAATAGCCTTCACTACTGATCTTCTGCTACAAGAACAGTAGCCTTCTCCTCAAAGGAAGTAATGCAGTCCAATAAGTCTAAGACACAAGCCAAACTTCTCTTTTGACAATGCCTTAGTGAATGCATCAGCAGGGTTCTCCTCTGTAGCAATCTTCACTACCTGGACCACCCCCTTCTCAACAATATCTCTTACAAAGTACAGCTTCACATCTATATACTTAGTTCTCTCATGATACCCTGATGCTTTGCAAGTTGTATTGCACTTTGGTTATCACAGAAGACTGTCACACTTCTTTGTGATATACCAAACTCCTTCAAGATCCCCCTAAGCCACATGCTCTCCTTAACTGCTTCAGTCAAGGCTACATATTCTGATTCTGTAGTAGATAATGCAACTACGGACTGATGTATTGACCTCCATGATATAGCTGTACTAAATAAGGTGAATACATACCCTGTCAAGGACTTTCTTGTGTCTACATTGGCTGCATAGTCGGCATCAACATATCCCACAAGTGCTTCTGCCTCATCTGATATCTTCTGAAATTTCAGACCTTTCTCAGCTTATCCTAGAACATATCTCATGACCCACTTAACTGTCTCCCAATGACATAAGCATGGATCACTCATGTATCTGCTGATTACACTCATTGCATGAGTTAAATCTTGTCTACAACACACCATAGCATACATTAAACTCCCTACTGCACTGGCATAAGGAACCTTACTCATCTGAGTTCTTTCTTGGCTGTTCTTGGGATACATCTGCTTGGATAGCTTCTGATGCTGACCAATTGGTGTAGAAAATGACTTAGCTTGATTCATCCTGAATCTCTCTAACACCTTCCTCAGATAGGTAGGCTGACTAAGCTGAATTGCTCCCTCAACTCTACTGATCTCCATCCCAAGAATCACTTTAGCTTCACCAAGATCTTTCATCTCAAACTCCCTTTTGAGAATCTCCTTAACCTGATTGATACTGTTAATAGACTCTCCTGCTATTAACATATCATCTACATACAACAGAAGATAGGTAACTGAACTCCCAACCCTCCTGAAGTAAACACAGTTGTCATACAAGCTTCTTGCAAAACCAACTGAGCAAATGTACTCATCAAACCTTAAGTACCATTGTCTAGGGCTTTGTTTGAGGCCATAGAGTGATTTTCTGAGTAAGCACACTTTGTCTTCTCCATCTTCTATGTCCAACCCTTCTGGTATTCTCATGTAGATCTTCTCATCTAAAGTCCCATGAAGAAATGTTGTGGTCACATCCATCTGATGTAGCTCCAATTCATATTGAGCAACCATAGCCAACAAGATTCTGATGCTACAATGCTTTACAACAGGTGAGAAGATTTCATTAAAGTCCATACCTTCTTTCTGTGTAAATCCTTTAGCTACAAGTCTTGTCTTGTACCTAACCTTGCCACCTCTCTGAGCCTCCACCTTCTTCTTGTAGATCCACTTACACCCAACAAGTTTCTTGTTCTTAGGCCTCTCAACATTCTCCCAAGTCTGGTTCTTGTTCAGAGATAACAGTTCTTCCTTCATAGCAACCAACCACTTCTCTTTGTCATGGCAGTTTATGGCATCTATGTAAGTTTTAGGCTCCAAAGAATCCACCTCAAGAGCTGCACATAATGCAAATGATACTATATCAGCTTGACCATACCTCTGAGGTGGGTGGACTTCTCTTCTTGATCTGTCCCTAGTCAGCTGATAGTCATGAAGATCAGTATCACTATGAGTAGTTTCCTCCTCATCTGGATCAATATGCTCTTCAGTTAGTGTTCTGATGTCATCATGCTCCACCTCCACATGTGTCTCATCTGGTTTGTTGTGTGCTGTACTGGAGCTTGCCTCCTCTTTCAATGGCATTCTATTCTCATCAAAAGTTACATTTCTACTGATAATGCACTTCTGCATTCCAGCTTCTAGGCACCATAATATGTATCCTTTCACACCTGAAGGATACCCTATGAATACACATTTCAAGGCTCGAGGCTCAAGCTTATCTTGCTTGACATGGGCATATGCTGAACAACCATACACCTTCAAATTACTGTACTCAGCTGCATGGCCAGACCATAACTCTTCTGGGGTTTTAAATTGCACAGCTGAGGAAGGGCTTCTGTTTATCAAGTAGGCTGCTGTTGACACTGCTTCTCCCCAAAATACTTTAGGCAATCCAGAGCTGCTCAACATGCACCTGACCCTCTTAAGCAAAGTCTGGTTCATTCTCTCAGCTACTCCATTATGCTGAGGTGTACCTGGTACTGTTCTATGCCTCACTATACCCTTCTTCTTGCAGAAAACATTGAACTCTTCTAATATGAACTCCAGCCCATTATCAGTTCTCAAATGCTTGAGATTCTTTCCAGAAATATTCTCCACCTCAGTGAGCCATTCCTTAAAATTTTCAAATGCTTCTGACTTGGATTTCAGGATAGTGATCCATACCTTTCTTGAGTAGTCATCTATGATAGACATGAAGTATCTCCCACCACTTCTGGTCTGATTCCTAGCTGGCCCCCATAAATCTGAATGGACATAGTCCAAAATTCCTTTGGTAGAGTATGAAATCTTTCCAAACTTCAATCTCTTGGATTTTCCAAGAATGCAGTGCTCACACAAATCAAGCTTTGTGATCTTGTCACTACCTAACAATCCTTGCTTACTTAGCTCAAGTAGGCCCTTCTCTCCTACATGACCTAATCTTCTGTGCCACAACATTGAGTTGTCTTGCACCCTTGCCACATTTGATCTGCCAATAACTGTTCCCCCCTTAAGAAAGTAGAGATCATTTCTTCTCTCACCTTTAAGAACAGTAAGCTTCCCCTTTGAAACTCTGAGCTCTCCATCTTCTGACTGGAATTTATAGCCCACTGAATCCAGCATACCAAGAGATATCAAATTTCTCTTGAGTTCAGGAACATACCTGACCCTCTTGAGAATCCTCACTACTTCATCATACATATTCAAGTGTACTGTACCTTCACCTCTGACTTTGCAAGTGTGATCATTCCCTAACAACACAGAACCTCCATTCTGATGCTTAAAATCATGAAACCACTCTCTTCTTGGAGTCATGTGGAAAGAACACCCTGAATCTAAAATCCAATCTTGCTGCTCTTTAGTGGAAGTGATGGATAGGGACTGAGCTGACTTATAGCCTTTATGCTCCTTATCATCTTGGGTTTGATTTGCTTGATTCTTATCAACAGGGTTCTTAGGACCATATTTTCTCATAAGCTGTTTGTACTTGAAACAAGTACTCTTATAGTGCCCAGGTTTGTTGCAGTGGTGGCACACTACTTCCCCTTGATTTGACACTGCTATTTTTTCCTTATCAGCTCCCTTGGGTTGACTAGACCCCTTCTTGGAGGCAGATTTCTTCTGTCCTCCCTTGATTGCCAATCCTTCTCCACTGCTACTTTTATCTCCATGAGATTTTTATTATGTAGTAGCTTGGACTTGACAGCCAAGATCATATCCTCCAATGTGATTGCTTCCTTTCTACCATACAAGATGGTGTCCTTTAGGATTTCAAAGGACTTAGGCAGAGCACTCAACAAGATCAGAGCCTTATCCTCTTCTTCAAGCTTGACATCCAAATTCTCCAGATCATCAAGTATCTTGTTGAACTCATCTAGGTGCTCCGTAATGGGTTTGTCATCTCCCATTCTAAAGGCATACAACTTCTGTTTCGAATAGAGTCGGTTAACAAGAGTTTTCACCATATTTAGCTTCTCAAGCTTATCCCAAACCTCCTTCGCTGACTTCTCTTTAGCAACCTCCCTCAAGACCTTATCTCCAAGGCAGAGTAGGATCGTGCTTCGAGCTTTTCTGAGCAACTTGCTGCTTTCAGCCGCGGCTGTTGCAGTTTCTTCTGCAATCTCTTCGGATTCTTCGAGAGCTTCGAATAATCCTTGCTGTTCAAGGAGGGCCTGCATTTTGACCTTCCACAGCCCAAAATCTCCCGTGCCTGTAAACTTCTCTATGTTGTACTTGGTAGAATTCCCCATCTTAGATATGCAGCTACTTCAGCTTTCCACAGATGGCGCCAATTGTCAAGATATTCCGGTCAGTTAGACGTCTCCAACCAAGTAGAACAGTTGAATATAGAAGAAATAACTGCTCTAGGATAGTAATTTAGAAAAGTAAGCAACAAAACAAACAGCACACAAGAATTTAAGTGGTTCGATCAAAGTGATCTACACCCACTGGACCAGACTAGTACTTCTTTGATTGATAAATAATGTTTACACACTCATTCACTCGAAATAGGATATTTCCTCTCTTCACTCGTGAACTCACACAACTCAAAGAATACAATAACGTACTAAATCTCTCTATCCCAACCTTTACAATGTACACAAACAAGAGTATATAAAGACCAAAGGTAGTTGCTGCTGTTAGGGACTGTTTGAGTAGTTATCAACCGTTTGCAACCGCTTGTAACAACCCATGTGCTCTGTTATTGCCCAACTGAAATGGTAGTTATGCCCTCAAGTTGTTGTAACTGTAATATAGTTAGTTAAACTAACTAACTTTCATATCAAAAGACTTGTCCATAAAGATCAGAACACTACTTAGTGATCTGATACTCAACTCTTCTGTTCTGTTGATCAAAAGCTAACTCTGCTGATAGACTCCATACTGTGCTGATCTTTTACTGTGTTGATGTACTGATCTAATAGTACTGTGCTGAAGTACTGATCTTGGTACACTCTGTTGAAGTACTGATCTTGGTACACTCTGCTGAAGTACTGTGCTGATCTGACCAACTGTGCTGAAATCTAAGCATCACCTCCTCAGCTGATTGAAACCATTCCACTCATCTGATTTCGGCCTAAGTTATCTTATCTGATCCTATCAGCTCACTACTCACTTAGTGTGCTGACTCTGAGATTACGAGATAACACTCACAAAGACTTTTTTCCACTGTTTCGAAAACTTTAATTTCTTACTTCTAAATTTGAAACTTATTTTTGTTTCTCTCTCGCACATAACACATTTCGTAGGATGATTTGTTGAAAAAAATGTTTAGATGAGATTTATCTCTTCATATATTCTGTATGACTAAAAAATGAATAAATAAAATCGGCGTATATAATTATCGGTGTTGTCGTTGACGTCATGGCTGATGGTTCTATATTTATTTCTTTGAAAAGGAATCATTTTTGTCATTATACAAGGACAAAAGTCATGATATAGCTTCAATACATATCATCAATTTCTAACATAATCATATTTATAGAAAATAAAAGGTAATAATATAATCGGTTAAGATAGACAATCTCATTTGGATATTCAAAATGTAATTATCAATATTTCATTTGTTCATGTGAAAACTTACACATTAGTTTATATATTAGAATTGATGTGATTAGAAAAAATATATAATAAAATGTAAGAGAAAAAATTTTATTAAAAAAGAACGAATAGTTATTGATGAAAAATTAAAGTTTGATAACTTTCACTAAAATTGAGAAAGTGATTAGATATGAAAAAATATCATTAGGAATTAATAGATCCACTTCTTGAATCTCAATTCACTATTCGAATTATCGAACCCTAAATCGTAAATCACAAATTCAATCGTACCACTCAGAAATTTAAATTTCTTCAAATTACTATGTATATCTAATTTTGTTTAGATTATAACTAGATATAAAAAAAAAAAAAAATCAATACACTTTTTATCTTTTAATTGTCCCTTAATTATTTTTTAGATAGGAGTGTATTCAATTGAGTCATTATTACATATACGACACTTCAAGTATCATTGTTACAAGTACTACACCTCTTGTATATGAGGAATCACTGTTAAGGGTACAAAGTATTACTATTTCAAATATTCTGAAGTATCACTGTTAGAGTACTATTACTCTAAAAGAAAAGAAAGAAAGGCGACGCAAGAAATTGACGTCAGCGTGGCTTATCCGCAAAAAAATTCCAAGTTGTTTGTCATTAAGAGCACGTGATGCAAATGCAAAATCCTAGTATATCATTTAGCACCCAACAACTTGCTCCACTTGCACATTTATTGAACTTTCTTAGAAACCCCTCCCCTCCCCTCCCTAATGCAAAAGCAGCTTAAGTATTTTACCTTTTTTTTTTATTTCACCCACTTTCCCACGGGTGCATGCACCTTCTTTCTCTATTTATACCCCACAATTTTCTTTTATTCTAAAATTCAATCTTTTGCATCCCAAATATCTCTCTCCCAAATTACAATTATGTACCAGCCAATTTACAATTACAGCGACATAACGCCGCCGGAGTTTACGCCGTTATACTGCCGGAGCTCCAGTTTCAGTAGCCTCATGCCCTGTTTAACGGAAACCTGGGGTGATTTGCCCTTAAAGGTTGACGACTCTGAAGACATGGTCATTTACGGCCTCTTGCGTGACGCCGTTAATGATGGATGGACGCCGTTTAACGACGTTAAACCCGAGCCGGAAGCCAACTTAGCCGCGGCGAGAACAGAGTTTGTGGTTATTCCGCCACTTGAGGCGGCTCCGGCGGCGGCGCGGCCTAAAGGGAGGCACTACAGAGGAGTTCGGCAACGGCCGTGGGGGAAATTCGCAGCCGAAATAAGAGACCCGGCTAAAAACGGCGCGAGGGTTTGGCTTGGGACTTACGAGACGGCTGAAGAAGCAGCTCTGGCTTACGACAGAGCGGCTTACAGAATGCGCGGCTCCAAGGCTTTGCTAAACTTTCCGCACAGAATTAGCTTGAATGAGCCGGAGCCGGTTAGAGTGACGGCTAAGAGGAGGTCACCTGAGCCGTCGGCTTCAACCGTTACGTCCGGCTCGGATAGTGGCTCGCCGAAGAGGAGAAAGAAGAAAGCCGAACCGGAAGTTGAAAGCCGGTCTATTAATGTATATAACGTTGCGTGTGCAATGACGTCATTGCCAGGTGGCGGAGAGTTAGTGGTGGCCTGAAATGTGAGCTGGAATTGCAATAGGGCTTGTTTGGTTGGTTGTGTATATGAAACTGAAATTTTGGCTTCATTCTTCAAGTGGATTAATTGAAAAATCGCACAATTCTAAGTATAAAACTTTGGTGGACCCCCACCACTATGCTGCACAAAAAAATAAAAATCAAATTGAACACTCACATTTCAATTCAAATTCAATATAATACTAGTAAAAATGTATACTATTAAAAAAACTTAATTCAATTAAATAGGTAAATGTAAATATATAAGTTGAATAATGTTATAGAAAATGATATACATTATATGTAAAATTTACATTCCCTCATCCGCTCACAAAATGCAGTCTCATTTGTCTTCTATTCTCTATCCACTAAATGTAATTTGATACACTTTATTAAAATCATCATTCTTCAAATATCACTTAATTATCTAAATTATTATTAACTTTATTTATAAATAATAATTTTATTTATAATGAACTCACACGTCACAATATGTATCCACCCCAATGAAATTGGATTTGAGGAATAATATACTATTTGCGAAAGTTTTATTGTAATATTGATTCATTGCTTTGCTATAATCGGCTATATATAGCATAGTAATTAACATTTTGAGAATAGAGTTTATAGGATAGAAATTTGAGTATGACATTGACCAACCCTTTACTATTCTATCAAAATTCACAAGGCATAAAATTCCTTCAACAGATTCCAAGTCTAAATTGTGGATTGAAATGTTTCAACATTAAATATCCAATCAAACCTTGACATTTTATATAACTTCGTCATGAATCGATGTTGCTTCAAAATGAGATAAACAAATTAATATTCTAGAATTTTTTTATAAAATTACTAAAATGTCTCTATAATATTTTTTACAAATTTAACCTTATATCCTAATTAAAAGTAATAATTTAATAGTAAAATAACTAAAATTATTAATTAAATATCTCTTAATTTACTTTTTTCAATCATCGATCTCTTTAATTAATTAATAACAAACGCCTTCAAAAAAAAAAATTTAATAACAAATCATTGTGGTAAACTATTACTTCTCATCTGGTGTGTTTTTTACATTAATGACTTTTAATTCGTAAGGATTTGAATTATGTTTACAGAAAATCGACAGTGCAAAACCCCACTACAAAAAATTTGATGTCAAAAATTTGCAGCGTCGTGTTGATTTGTGTTAGACCCATTTATATTTTTTATAATTATAGTATTATTTTAAGAATTTTTTATTTAAAAAAAATAAGGATATATATGGATCTTAAACTTGATGAAATTTTTCATGGGAAATTAATTGGTGTTGATTTGAGGGACAGTAGTAATTTTTCATGGGAAACTTGTGTATATTTTTGGTTTTCTAGCTTCCTCAATTAATATGTGAATATATATCCCACTCGATTCAAATATATGAAATTTAAAAAAAGAAATTAATATTTGAATTTATTATAGTTTCTTTAGGAGTTAATTCTTTTCCTAACGAATTATGGACTGATTTTAGAACTATTTATTTCAATTTCATAATTATGTCCTTGATTATTTAATATGAACGATTAGATTTGAATTTTAATTGTTGACAATTTCACTATAAGGAGTAATTTGGGTAATACGGAGTGGTTGATTAATACTACTCCCTCCGTCCCGGAGGAATTTGCACCCTTTGACCGGCACACATTTTAAGAAATGTGTAAGAAAAGGTGTAATGATTGATGTTTTGAAGGGTAGTTTTGTAAACTTTTATGAATAAAGTTAAAGTAAATAGTAGATTGAGTGTGTAAAAGTAATGGCATATGGATAAATATGAGTATATTTCAAGGGTGAGGGTTGTGAAGATATTTCCTTTTATGGAGTGTGCAAATTGGTATGGAACATCCATATATGGAAAGTGTGCAAATTCCTGTGGGACGGAGGGAGTATTAGTTTATGGAAAAAACACACATGTAAAAAAGAGGTGTTCTTATTTGAGTTGTTGCTACATGGCATAACGTTTCACTTAAATATTTGAGTCATATTTTTCTTTAAAGTATAGTTGAGTCTGAGCCACATGTATTCATGTGTCATACTTTCTTCGTCTCACATTAAATTACTCATTTACTATTTGCACAAATTTTAAGGATAAAATATGAATGATAAAATATATATTAGTGAAATGTATAAAAGAGAAGATATAGAAAAAGATAGAAAGAGATAGACAAAAATTATTGAATAAATTAATAAGGGAGGTAACTTAATTAGGACAATAAAAGGTTGTGGATTAAAAAGAAAAGATATAAGCCATAAGTTCACAATGCGAACTAGAGGCTGATGCGCATCAAAATTGGAACACCCCTGAAAATCACCTACCAAGTAAAACGATTAAAAAGATCGAAAGAAATGATCAAATGAGAACCGAAGACGGGATGAGGGGTCTATGGTGGGTCAAAAGTATCGCCCCATCTGTCCTTGAACATGGAGACTCGGGTCATATCATTGTCGTTCCATGCCGAAGATCTGACAATGTAGTCCGCGCAGGCTCTAGCCTTGAAATTATCTATAGCGCTGTCTGGGATTTGTTGCTAGGATACGCTCCCCACGCGCACCTTGCGACGTCTGAGTTTCTCTGTTGGGCGGTTTGGGGTAGCCTGAGCAGGGACGGGAGCGTCGTTGGCCGGCGACTTCAATGATGCACCAGCCTCTAAATCCGTGAAAAAAAGTCAATTTAGTCCCACACCTTTTCACCCTTTCCAAAATGATCCCAAAAAAGTTAAAGGTATCGATTTAGTCCCAATTTTTTTAGATTTGTTTTGTTTTGGTCTCATTTTCGCCGGAAAGATGACTAGGCATGACATGGCTTGACGTGACATGATGTGGCTCCAATTAAACAGAGTTATTAATGTACACCTGGAAAAAAACTTAAATTAAACATTTAAAATTAATACAAAATTAATTACTTAAAAAAAGAAAAAGAAAAATAAATTGAAAAACTAAAATACCCTAAACCACAACCAGCGTAAGAATGCCCTAAATCAAATGACCCACAATTCCTAATAGCTCACTGTGTCCCCAAAAAAAAAAAAAAAACCCCCAAGAACCCTAGATAAATTAAGAAAATTGAAGTCTACAAGTAGATTGAGGTTGCGTTCGATGGTATTTGTGCGTAAGAATGGTGCAAGAGAGTGCCCCCCAAAATATGGTAAGATATTCAAATCCCCCTAATTCCCACGACTCATTGCTCTGTTTTTTTTATTCTGGAAAAGTGAGTGTAAGAATGGAAAGAGATAGTGGTCCCTCCATTGTTATTCTCACTCTGCTACAATCATCTTTTGGAATCTCTATATTAACTAGTTGTATATTGTATGTGTATTTGTTGATTAAAGTGAGAAAGTGAGTAGTTATTTATTATAGTTTTGTCTCGTAATGAATGCACATTGTTTTTTTTTTTTTTTTTTTGTCTAGGACAGGCTGTGTAGATGGATAAACAATATTATTTTTTGTGGGTGTAGTATTTATTATTTTTTGATTGTATTTTCTTTCTTCTATAGATCCTAAAAGTAAATATATACCTCTCTTTATTCTTGAATTTTGGGGGCAGCTTTCAAAATATGTCTTTGACTATCTATGTGGGTGGGGATACCCTTATTTTTAATTGGGTCAATGCTAATGAGGTTACCAAAGCTGATTTAGATGAGTTTAGTCTTAAGGCAGAGATTTGTGGTGATAGAAGGTATCATATAAGGTTCAAAGACATGACATTTAAATTGTGTATTGATGATGATGACCTTAGATCATGGGCAAATAAGTTCCTTGTTGTAAGAGAGATTCATATATATGTTGAAATGTCACAAGTTGAACATGAAAGTGAGAGAGTTGAACTTGATTCTGATTTTGAAGATTCTGATTATGCAGTGGGAAATGAAGTAAGCAGTGATGATAATGACCTCTTTGATAATAATGTAGACCATGATGATGACCAAACTACACTGTGTACTACTGAATCTATTACCTTGGATAGTGAAGATAGGAATGATGAGTCTAGAGGGGCTAATGATGGGGTTTATGATTGGGCAAATGATGGAATTATTTCTAAGGTTAATGAATCTGATAGTGATGGAGAGGGGGATGAAGATCTTATTGACGGGGGTGATGAATATGACTTTGATGAAAACAAAATCTGTGATGAAGATAATGATGAGCCAAATTACCTTGTTTTCAACCCAAGAACTACTTTTAACCCAGAGTTCACCATCTCTCAGATTTTTACATCCAAACTTGAGTTTAAAAATGTTGTTCAATCTCATGCTATTAAACACAAAAGAAATGTTTATTTTCCTAAAAATGATTCTAGGAGAATATATGCTAAGTGTGTGGATGAAAATTGTAAATGGGTGGTTCACTGCTTGAAAAGAAAAAATGAAATGGCCTTTCAGATTCGAAAGTATGAGGACAAACACACATGTGCTCCTTCACAGAAGGTTAAGAATTTGACTTCCACTTGGTTGTGTGAGAGATTCATACAAAGGTGGCAGTCTGACAGTAAGAGGGATCTAAGTGGTTTTACTGTGGATGTAAATTATGATATTAGAGTCCAAGTGTCTAGGCAACAGATTTATAAAGCCAATAAAAGGCTTTGTTGAAGATTGAGGGTGATCCTGATGTTCAGTATGCCAAGTTATGGTCATATGCTGAAGAACTTAGGAAGACCAACCCTGGTTCGACAATACTAATAGAGACTCAACTAAATAATAGGGTTACAAGATTCAGTAGACTATATGTGTGTTTTGATGCATTGAAAAAAGGGTTTTTAGCTGGTTGTAGAAACATCATAGGGGTTGATGGCACTCATTTGAAAGGCAGGCATGGGGGTATTTTGTTGATTGTTTTTGGGGTAGATGGCAATAACAATTTGTTTCCTATTGCTCATGTTGTAGTAGAAAAGGAAAATGGGGATAATTGGGAGTGGTTTCTACATGTGTTGAAGTAAGATTTGTCTCTAAACCCTGGTGATTGTACCTTCATGTCCGATAAACAAAAGGGTTTTATTAGTGCTTTTCAAGCTGTTTTTCCTAGGTTAGATCACAAATTTTGTGTAAGACATTTACACAATAACTTTAACGTGGCCGGGTTTAGGGGAAAAGCACTGAAACTTGTTGTTTGGAATGTTGCTTGTAGTACTACAATAGGTGAATTTAAAATAAGAATGAGAGAGCTCAAGGATTTGAATGAGGATGCATTTAAATGTTTTCTTAATAAGCCTCCGACTCAGTGGTCAAAAGCTTATTTTGGTGTGTGAATCTTTCAACTCTAATATTGTTGATGCAAGAGACAAGTCAATTATCACTATGCTGGAATGGATTAGAGAGCATTTGATGAAGAGACTTCAAAAGAATAGAGATAGAGTTGTTGCAAAATGGAAAGGAAAGTTGTGTCCTAGGATCAGTAAGATATTGCAGAGAAATCAAGAGAGGGTTTCTGATTGTATACCAATAAAGTCCATAAATATTCAATATCAAATTTCATGCTTTCATGGTGAGCAATACACTGTTGACCTCCAAAAGTGGATATGCACATGTAGATCATGGCAATTAACTGGCATTCGTTGTACACATGTTATTTGTGCTATTCTGAATGAAGGTCTAGACCCTACAGATTTCACACATAAGGCATACACCGTTCAGAAATACATGAGGGCCTATGAAAACTGTTGATGTTGTGAATTCTTAAATGTATCAACATTCTCAACAACATGTTAATTTGACCTTTCAAAAAAATTTCTAAATCTTTTCTGAAATGCTACATTAAATGTTGATCTAAATGTTGTCGCATTTCTGGCAGGATCTAAAAGCTTCTACAAGGATCTGGAACCTGAAAGATTTCAGAACATTGCAGAACGTGCTAGACCAGCTTGGAACCTTATAGATCGACCTGGAACATGCAAGAAGGATCTAGAAAGATCATGGAAGTTGAGTTCCTAAAAAATAGGATCTCAAGATGGAAGCCTCTAGAATTCGTACCCCACTCTATAAATACCGAAGGAAGGCTCCACAATTCAGTGTATTCTATTCGATCAATCTCCTTGACTGAGCGTTCATCCCTGTTAGGAATTGTGGCATGTAGTTATACATTTTAGTTCATACGAAGTATCCCACCCGTATGATTGTGTGTTTTTCTTTATCTATTGAGAGTGTAATCATAGATAGACTAGCATTTCAACAGTGTATACTTTATACACTTAGTTCGTTTTCAAAATAAGGTACCTGCCTCGTTTGTAGTTTTAGTTGTGAAGGTTATTGTTGTAACATTTCACACAACATTTGTACTTGAAGATAAGTATTGATATTTCGCCATAAGGCTCGCATAGATTTTTATATATAAAATCTATGTGAAAAATATTTCCCTTGTGTCTCAATGTTTTTAGTGTTTCAAGTCTTCCGCTGTGTGTCATTATTTCTGATATTCTGTTAGAGTCATTATTGCACTATTTGTCTCAACATTCTGTGCAACATTAATCTATTTTTACTTAAACACTATACAACACACTTTCAGTTGGTATCAGAGCCGATACCTGACGACACTAGGTTAGATCCTTGTTTAAAGTGTGAGCTTATGGTTTTAAGTTTTCTTTTTTCTTTTATATCCCATACCTCTTTATTGGTCCTTGTTTAAAGTGTGTTTTTAGTTTATGTTAGCAATGGAAACACATCACATATCTACGACACTTAGGCCACCCGTTTTAGATGGTTCGAATTATGCTTATTGGAAGCCTAAGATGCGTATGTACATTAAGTCGATTGATGAACGTGCTTGGAGGACTGTACTTACAGGCTGGGAAGCTCCAAAGAGACCAGCAGATTCAGATGGTGAAGTTCAACTCAACAGAGAAGTTGACTGGACGGCTGATGAAATAACAACAGCAGGATACAATTCTAAAGCTTTAAATGCTATTTTTACCTCTGTTGTTGTTTCAATGTTTAAAATTATATCTAACTGTTCTACGTCTAAAGATGCATGGGACAAGTTGCAAGAGCATTGTGAGGGTTCAGATAGTGTTCGAAATCTAAGCTTCGAATGTTGGGGACAAAGTTTGAGAATCTCCGAATGAAGGAAGATGAAACTATTTCATCTTATAATGAAAGGTTAAGTGAGATAATCAATGAATCACATTCTCTTGGTGACCCTATTTCTAATGTTAGAGTAGTTCATAAGATATTAAGATCTATTCCTAAAAGATTTGATGCTAAAATTTGTGTTATTGAAGAGGCAAAAGATACTGATAAGTTAAGTCAATGAATTAGTGAGTATTCTCAGAACCTATGAAATAAACACTAATCAAGTTGATGAAACTAATAATGATGATAAAAAAGTTGTTGTTTTTAAAGGGGAAACATCAAACAAATCTGAGTATCAACCTATCATTACTGAGGTTGATTCGGATGAAGAATTGCTTGATGAATGCCTTAACAATCCTAACAGCATTGCCTTACTTACAAAGCACTTTAATAAATTTCTTAAGCAATCTATGCATAAATCTAAGGGAAACATTCAACCTAAGATTCAAATCAACACATCAACACCTCAACCAGAAAGGAGGAGAAATCAATTCACACCAAGACTATCGAAAAGTGAAGGTAAACCAAGGTATGATCCTGAATTTAGAAAATCAGTTCAATGCAATGCATGTTCTGGATATGGCCATTATGCAAATGAATGTGCCAATACCAAACTTAAGCAAAAACTGAATTTTAGTGCTACCTTGAGTGATGATTCAGATGATAATGATCTTGATGAGTTAAATGAAAATGAATATTCTCATTTTACCAGAATTGATTATAATGATTCCTCAGATGATGATCCGGATGAAACAGATTTTGATGTTGCACCTGATGCCTTAACATCTTCAGAAACATCAGAACAGAGTCACCCAAATTTGAACTGTTTTAATGGTTTAGTTGATGATGTAGGAAAAATGATTGATGACAATGCATACCAAAAGTTATTAGATGATTGGAATAGTAAAAAACCCACTCTTAATTTCTTGAACAAAGAGAATGAGGATCTGAAAGACACAATCACCAAGCTAGAAGTTATACTTACCAAAAGAGATCTTGAAATCTGTAACTTAAAGTATAAATTAATCAATTCCACTTTATGTTTCAAGAAATATTCCAAGAGTGCTTCTGAGGTAAATAATGTTATAGCTACTGGTAAGTCTAATAATCATAGTTTAGGTTATGATGGTGTACCTGCTTCCATTTCTGAAAATTTTAGAAAACCTGTGAAATTTGTAAAGGCAAATGTTAACACATCTGATGTAACATCTGCACAATCATATCCTCACAAGGTTAAAAGGAAGTATATCTGTCATTACTTTGCAAAGTTGGTCATATTCGTCCTTACTGTATAAAATGGTTTGAAGAACTGAAAATTTTGAAAATGCTGCATAAAAAACTGTCACATCTTGGTAAACAGTTTTTGAAATCTGCATGGAAACCTAAAGCTACATGTAATGTTGTTCATACCTCCTTAAAAGCATGTCTTCCTGATCTATGGTATTTTGATAGTGGTTGTTCTAGACATATGATAGGTCAAATAAACTTCTTATCTGATTATGTGACCATGAATGGTGGTAGTGTTGCATATGGTGGTGGTTCTAAAGGACAGATTATTGGTAAAGGAACTTTGAATGTTGAAGGTTTTCCTAAGCTTAAAAATGTCTTGCATGTTGATGGCTTACTTGCAAATATGATTAGTATTAGTCAACTTTGTGATGATAATTTGCATGTGAAATTTGACAAAGATTCATATTACGTTCTTAATAAAGATGAGGTTTGTGTCATGACTGGTACTAGGTCAGCACATAATTACTATCTTATTGGAACAAATATGTGTAACTTGTCAAAACATGATGAAAATATTCTATGGCATCAAAGATTGGGACATGCAAATTACAGAGCAATGAAAAGGCTAATCAAAGCAGATGCAGTAAAAGGAATTCCAAAACTGAAGTTTCACAATACCACTTTATGTGGACCATGCCAAAAAGGTAAGCAGGTAAGAATGCCGCATAAAATGCTGTCACATTGTTCTACACATCGATGTTTTGAATTACTGCACATGGACTTAATGAGTCCTATGGAAACTGAAAGCATTGGAGGAAAGAGATATTCCTTAGTTGTGGTAGATGATTTTTCTAGATTTACCTGGATTGAGTTTTTAAAAGACAAATCTGAAACATTTGTTGCATTTAAAATTCTTTATAAAAGGTTCAAAAATGTGTTTAACTTGAAAGTTGGACATATTAAAACTGATCATGGTAGGGAATTTGAAAACAACATTTTAATGATTTTTGTGATAAAAAGGGTATTTTACAAGAATATTCATCTCCTAAAACTCCACAACAAAATGGAATTGCTGAAAGAAAGAACAAAACTTTACAAGAAATGGCAAGAGTCATGCTTACATCCAAAAGTCTTGCTAAGAAATTTTGGGGTGAAGCATTGAATACTGCATGCCATGTTATTAATAGAGTTTATATTCGATCTGGCACTAATCAAACACCTTATGAAATTTTGAACAACAGAAAACCAAATGTGAAATATTTTCATTTATTTGGTTGTGTGTGTTATATTCTGAATGATAGGGATCAACTTCATAAGTTTGATTCTAAAAGTGATAAAGGTTTCTTTTTAGGCTATTCTAGAAATAGTAAAACTTATAGAGTTTATAACCTTAGAATTAACACTGCTCAAGAATCTGTTAATGTTGTGTTTGATGATGATAAAGGTCTTGCAAATGACAAAGATGAAGAAGATGTATCATAAGTCACTGACAATTCTGAGAATACACTGAAGTCTGAAAATGTTGTACCCAATGCTAACACATCTGGGTCAACATCTACAGAACAGTACGTTAGTTGTAATTTCACAGAATGATTAGTATGTTCCCAAAACGAATCCTTCTTCAAGAATAGGTAAAAGTCATCCTTCTGACCAAATCATAGGTGATGCTACAGTTGGACTGCAAACAAGAGGAAGAGTAAGATCAAATAAGGTAGATGTGGTAAGAACAATATGCATGTCTTCTATGTGTAATGTTGTAAATGTTGAGTGTTATTTATCTGAAATTGAAACTAAGAGTGCTAAAGAAGCCTTAAATGATGAAAACTGGATTAATGTTATGCATGAAGAACTTGGTTAGTTTGAAAGAAATGAAGTGTGGACACTTGTTCCAAGACCTAGTCATACTAATGTCATCGGAACAAAGTGGATATTCAAGAATAAAACTGATGAATCTGGTAACATTGTTAGGAACAAAGCTAGGTTAGTAGCACAAGGTTACACCCAAGTTGAAGGTGTTGATTTTGATGAAACTTTTGCACATATTGCTAGGATAGAATCTATTAGATTATTGCTAGCAATTGCATGTTTTATTGATATTAAACTTCATCAAATGGATGTAAAAGCTGCATTTCTAAATGACATATTGAATGAAGAAGCATATGTTGAACAACCTAAGGGATTTGAAGATCCACAATATCCTGATCATGTATATAAACTTAAGAAAGCTTTGTATGGTCTTAAACAAGCTCCTAGAGCATGGTATGGTAGGCTTACTAACTTTCTTCTGGAATATGGTTTCATTAGAGGAGAGGCCGATGGAACTTTGTTTATTAAGCACACTGAAGGAGATTTACTTATTGCTCAAATATATGTTGATGACATTGTGTTTGGTTCTACTTGTGATAAAATGTTAAGCAAATTTGTTGAGGCAATGACTGCAACATTTGAAATGAGTATGGTTGGAGACTTGAATTCCTTTCTAGGTCTTCAAATCAAACAATGCAATGATGGTATTTTCTTCTCACAAAGTAAGTATGCTAAGAACTTGGTTAAAAGATTTGGTCTTGAAAATTCAAAACCGATGAAAACTCTTATGGGATCTACTTTGAAACTTTGCAAAGATAGTGATGGAAAAGATGTTGAACCAACACTCTATAAATCCATGATAGGCAGATTACTTTACCTAACCTCTAGTAGACCAGATATTATGTACAATGTGTGTGTTTGTGCTAGGTACCAAGGTAATCCAAAGGAATCTCACCTAAATGTAGTGAAAAGAATTATCAAGTATGTTTCAGGTACAAGTGAACTAGGGATATGGTACACTAAGGACACCAACAACATTTTGATAGGTTACAGTGATGCTGATTGGGCTGGAGATATAAATGATAGAAAGAGTACAAGTGGAGGATGTTTCTACATGGGGAACAATCTTGTATCATGGCACATCAAGAAACAGAATTGTGTTTCACAATCCATAGCTGAGTGAGAGTACATAGTTGCAGGAAGCTGTTGCACACAACTCTTGTGGCTGAGTAAGATGTTCCATGATTATGGCATTGAGAATAGTATACTTACAATCTTTTGTGACAATACTAGCGCTATAAACATTTCTAAGAACCCTGTACAACACTCACTCACTAAACACATTAGCATAAGACATCATTTTGTGAGAGATTTAGTAGAGAAGAATATTGTAAAGTTGGAGTATATACCTACTGAAAAACAGAATGCTGACATTTTCACTAAGGTTTTAGACCATAAGAGATTCTCAACTTTGAGGAAATCTCTTGGCATGAGCACTATCTGAAAAAATCCTAAATGGATGTTGTCACAAATGCGTCAGCATTTGGGACAACATCATGGGTTGTATAAATTTTATAAGTTGAATTTATTTCTTACTCAGTTAAATAATTCCTTTGTAAAATATCTTTAAATCTAAGAACCTTGGAGTGCAAAAATAAACATGTCTCACACCTCTCAAATGCATAAAAATAGAATGTTACTAGCATACTAAAAGATGTACCAAACCACTGAGTAACCATGGAGCACAAAGTTCACTACTACGATGCCTTCTTTTCAAAAGGTGATTTTTGGTAAAAACATCAAGAGATTTGTAATCCATTAAGTAAGTATGGGGCACGGAGTTCGCTACTACGATGTACTCTACATGAAAAATGTATCAATACAAATTAGATGCTATAACACAAAAAGAAAAATTATGGTGCAACACAAATGAAGAAAATTCATGTAAAAACCGTGTTGAGGTGTTTGTAACAGTTTTGAGCACAACATTACCTGATACAAATTTATTTTTATAAGTTGTAATTATTTAATTATTTATTGAGATTTTATTTATTTAAATATTGACCCACGTTTTATTTTTCAGATTATACTTGGACTTATTAAAATTCTGGAAACTTCTTAATTACTCAATTAATTAATTAAATTGATTTTATCCACTAATTACCCATGATCAAGGTTGTGGCTAAAAATGTGGTGCACTATTGAATTACTTCTGGAATTATCTTTTCAACATCCAACTACATTTTCTCTCTATAAAACTCAATTAAGTGTGATTTATTTTTGCTAAGTGTTTTTGTCGAGTTTTGTTAAGTACTTCATTTGCAGAAACTGTTTTGGCCGTGTATCTCTCAAAGTTTGTGTATACACTCCTCAAACCTGCCTTGAAAATCCAACCACCTTTCTTAAATGGCTGGAAACCACCCTCAATCTCACTCTCACTCTGCTTCTGATTCCACCGCACAAACTGCCCAAAACTCTCTCCAACTTCTTGCTTCCATGGCTTCGCAACAATGAAACTCCTCAAATGCCGACTCTAATGTCTCTGCAACACCATCAACAACTCAAACCACTCATATTCCACAAACCACTCCACAAACTACCCACGTTCCACAAGATTCAACCGTCGAACAGTTTACTAGGGCTATTGAAGAAGTGTCCAATACTCTTCGATCTACTGGTCATCTGCCCGTGATGACATTTGGAGATATCACTGTGGATATCTCAAGCTATCTAGCTGAACAAACTGCTCAAATGGCCGCTGCATAAAAAAGCCCCAAATCGCCTAAACCTACTGACCCTGTTTCAACGGAAGGGAATGTTGAGGCCGTTGCTGAAGGAGAAGCTGCTGCTGTATCCGGTTCTGAGGATGTATAAATGGAGGACGCACAAGCTTCTGATAATGGTACAAACTCTTCTATCTCTGTCTCTGATGAGTCTGCCCCTGTTCCTCTTAAGAAACTGGTGCAAAAAGGAAAAAGAAGAAGAAGCCCCGTCCAAAGGAGGAGGTCAAACTGTGTGTTTACCCGAGTGGATTACTCTGAATCCATGAGAAAGAAGAAGAAGGCTGGAAACGATGTTGATGAACCCATCTAGGTGTTTATTGAATCCGAGAAAGAACCTGAAGCTGTTGCTGAAAAAGCAAAGAAAAAGAAGGTTGCTGCTGAACCTAAAGGAAAGGGGAAAGCTAAGATGATCCATGAGGAAGAACCTACTGAATCAGGTTCTGATTTTGATTTTTATGTTTGCCTAAGAGACATTCAACAGTCTCTTAAGAAGAATGCTGAGACTTTTGTTGCTACAAAGGAGTCCACACCCGAACCTGATGATAATGGGAGTGGAGACAGCTCATCTTCTGAGACAAAGAGCTCATCCAAAAGCTCTGAACATGGAGGAGGTTCTGACCCTGATGAGGAACTACCTTCTGAGGAAGATGAAGGTATATCTGATCCCTCTGACTATTTAGAGAAAAGATTAGAAATTTACTCTAAGAGGAAGTTATTGATTGAGAAAAGAATTAATGTGCCTGACTTTGATAGTAAGGGGATGGTCAAGTTTTTAGAGGATAGAAACTTGTTAACTGCTGTTACATTTGGTGATGCTTTTCTTACAAATTGGTCATATGAGTTCTATGCTTGTATGAAGAAAAACACTGGTAGGAGAAGTTCTAGATGTTATGGTACTGTGAATTTTAGGGGGAGGGATGTGCCATTCACTCCAGAACTAATTAATGAGTTCTTGCACACCCCTAATGTTGATGAAGATGATGATCCAAATATGGATGTTGTGATTACTGCAATCACAGGGGGTAGAAAAACTAAGTGGACTAGGAAAATGCTTGCCAGACACTTAACCTCTCTACATTCTGTTCTTTATAAGCTTATCATTTATAACTGGATTCCCACTACCAACACCACTAAAATTACCAGAGATCAAGTCATTCTTATGTATATGATCTCTATACTTAAGAAGTTCAATCTAGGTCACACCATTTTTCACCACATGAGAAAGTTTACTGGGAAAACTTCTGGGAAAGGTAATCTGCCCTATCCAGTCTTGATTTCTAATTATCTGAAGCACCATGGCTTCACTACAAAGAAGACTGATGTTTTGAGGGACAGAGCTCCATTACTGGCTATTGCTCCTGCCTTATTGATTGGGGACAGAGTGATTGACTTGCCCCTGAATGCTCCTGGTACTGACAGTCAGCAAAGATCTTCTAGACCCTCTACCTCTGCACAACCTGGCCCTTCTAGACCAAGACAGAAGAATGGACCCCCGAATTTTGAGAACATATGTATCAACATTTATGGTAATGTTTGTGTATCACAGGAGTTTATCAAGCTTTAGTTACAGCATTTGCAGGAATCTATTGAAGAACTCCAGTTCCTGAAGGATATGTGGACTAATATACTTTCCACTACAACAGGGGGAGTACCACCACCATCTAAATCCAATGTGGTAATTGAAGAGATGACTGATGAGGGAGTTACAGTTGCTGTTGATGTAGCTGGTGGAAGACCTGATGTTGGAGATGCTGTAGTGACTGATGTAGTTGCACACTTTGCATCTACTTTCTTTGTTCAAGAAGTTGAGGATGATGATGATGATGCTGAGATGGAGACCTTATATGGGGGAGATCTGAATTCAAAATGGCAAACTGTGCAGGAATCTGATGCTGCAGCTGTTACCACGACCATTTATGCCATTTTTCAATTTCAATCTCTGTAATTTGTGTTTAAGTTAAAAATTATGTAATTCTGATACAATTGTCTTTTATTTCTAGATTGTAGGATGTTTGATTTTGCTTATGTTTGATACTCCCTCCGTCCGCCTATAAGCTTCCCGCTACTTTTTGGCACATAAATTAAGAAAAGTGATTAAATAATAGATATAGTACAAGTGAAGTGATTGGAAGAAGGAGAGAGATAGAGATAAAAAGTAAAATATAAAGTGAAGTGTAAGAAAAAGTACTTACCAAAAAGAGTATGGGAAGCTTATAGGCGGACGGACTAAAATGGTAAAATGGGAAACTTATAAGCGGACGGAGGGAGTATACAACTTGCTTAATTATGGTTGCACTTGATGATACCTGTTTGCTGCCTTTACTTAATATGTTTACAAGTTACTAATTGTTTACTACAGGTTGTTTATCATGTTTTTAGGTTTATTTAGTTTGTTAGTAGATTTTTTGTATTCTTTTTGTTATTGCTCTGGTCTTTTTTGTTTCTGCTCTGATTTCAGTTCGTTTGAGTCTTACTTAAATCTTAAGTTTGTTTTCTTCCAAACTTAACTTTTGATTTTAGTAAATTACTTATGTTGTGAATAAGTGTACTGTTTATACTTGTTCTGTTTTGGATAAAATTATCTTGATCTTATGGCACGGATCATTGTAAGATTATCCTTGATCTTCATTCGATTTGATCCAACGATTACAACATGTATTGTCTTGACTAGTATTTAGCAATGATGTCAACCTCAACTAAATACATAAAACTGAGTATGTATAGAAATATATGTGCATCAGGTGTGTTGTAGTCGAAAGGTCAAATTGGGGGAGATTGTAGATGTTGTGAATTCTTAAATGTATCAACATTCTCAACAACATCTTAATTTGACCTTCCAAGATTTTTTCTAAGTATTTTCTGAAATGCTACATTAAATGTTGATCTAAATGTTGTCGTATTTCTGGCAAGATCTAGAAGCTTCTACAAGGATTTGGAACCTGGAAGATTCCAGAACATTGCAGAACGTGCTAGACCAGCTTGGAACCTTATAGATCGACCTGGAACATGCAAGAAGGATATAGAAAGATAATGGAAGTTGAGTTCCTAAAAAATAGGATCTCAAGATGGAAGCCTCTAGAATTCGTACCCCACTCTATAAATACTGATGGAAGGCTCCATAATTCAGTGTATTCTATTCGATCAATCTCCTAGACTGAGCATTCATCCATATTAGAAATTGTGGCCAGTAGTTATACATTTTAGTTCATACGAAGTATCCCACCCGTATGACTGTGTGCTTTTCTTTATCTATTGAGAGTGTAATCATAGATAGACTAACATTTCGACAATGTATACTTTATACACTTAGTTCGTTTTCAAAACAAGGCACCTGCCTCGTTTGTAGTTTTAGTTGTGAAGGTTATTGTTGTAACATTTCACACAACATTTGTACTTGAAGATAAGTATTGATATTTCGCCATAAGGCTCGCATAGATTTTTATTTATAAAATCTATGTGAAAAATATTTCCCTTGTGTCTCATTGTTTTTAGTGTTTCATGTCTTCCTTTGTATGTCATTATTTCTGATATTCTGTTAGAGTCATTGTTGCACTATTTGTCTCAACATTCTGTGCAACATTAATCTATTTTTACTTAAACACTATACAACACACTTTCAAAAACCATATCTTTGGCATCAGTTATGAGGCATTATGGGGTGAATCATTGTACATCCCTCCATTGCCTCCTAATTTTAGTTTGAAGCCTAAGAAAGGAAGAAAATCAAGAAAGAGGAGATTAGAGCCAGATGAAAAAACTAAGAAGACTGGAAAAAAGAGGTTGAGAAGACGACAAACAACCATCACTTGCAGAAAATGTGGAGGCAAAGGTCATAATAAAGTGGGATGAAAAACAAAAGGGGTATGGTAATTATTTCCTTACTAATGTATTTCTACCTATTTTTAATTATAAAAATTTTCATATAATAAAAAGAATTCTAAATTTTAGAATGTCGGGACAAGTGGAAGTGGTTCTCAACCTAATGAAAGAGCAAGTGGAAGTGGTGCTCAACCTAATGAAGGAGCAAGTGGAAGTTTTGCTCAATTTTTTTTTATTATTCAGCATCAGTTTTTGTTCAGTTTTTAGTCTCATAATATTTCTGTTTTTTAATTCAAGTTATAATATTTCTATTTTTTTTTTATTATTTAGCATCAATTTTTGTTCAATTTTTAGTCTCATAATATTTCTGTTTTTTAGTTCAGGCTATAATATTTCTGTTTTTTTTTTTTTTTTTATTCAACATCAGTTTTTTGCTCAATTAAGTTAAATAGTTTTTTTACATCATTTTTCTATTTTTAATACACTGTTTTTATCTTTTAAAGATGGCACCACCAAAGATTGTTATTGGGGAAGAGATAACTGATCTCACTACTGATGTTGTCATTGCTACCCAACAAAGTCAGATCACTAGTGAAGAATGGTATAAACAACCTGAAGTGTCGTATATGCAAGGACCTACTGTTCATCAGCAACTTCTAATGAGTCAAACTCATCTACAACCTAGAGTTCATATAAGAGCACCTCCACCCTATGCACAAGGATTCTTTACAACTAGGAGTCATGCAAGGCTCCAAGATAATGCATCCAAGAAGATCATTGTTGATAATAATGGCCAAAAGTTTATAGATTTATCCTCCCAAGATAGTAGTGCAAATAAGAAAGGCAAGAAAAAGGTGGTTTGATTGGCAACTTGCTTCTCTGTTTTTGTCTCATTTTGAGTTTATGATGTAGTTTGAATTGATCATTTGAAAAGCAAACTTGGGGTATTTAGAACATTAATTTGATCAAATTCAAACTTCTTAGTGGTTGTAGCTTTGGAATGAACTATGTATATCTTTTGTGGATTGTAAGTTTGTAACTATGGATGTCTTTTGTGAATTGTAACTTTTTGAGGATTGTAAGCATGTTGTTGTGCCTTGGAATGAACTATGGATGTCTTTTGTGGATTGTAACTATGGATGTCTTTTGTGGATTGTAACTTTTTGAGGATTGTAAGCATGTTGTTGTGCCTTTATATTTATAAGCATTTGTGGGATTTTATTGCTTTTGGATATAAGAAATACCTCTCATAGTCCAGAAATTACAGCATGTTGCTGTGCCTTTTTATAGTGAAATGCTAAATTTTATTGCTTTTGGGTATAAGAAATACCTCTCATTGTCCAGAAATTACAGCATGTTGATGTGCCCTTTTATAATAAATATCTCTCATTGTTCAGTTTTTGTTCACAACTAAATAACACAATATTGGTTGGGTGCAGTTTTTATAAATGACAATATATATATACATCACCAACAAGAGTGCATTACAAAGAAGAGTGCATTTTACACATTCCACTTGCAAATGAAGAGAACTCACTGCAGCAGAAAACAAAAATTCACTAAATACATGTCATATTACTAGTTAAAACTAACAAAATTTAAACCATTCTAAAGTGAAGTGTGAATATATCATCTTCATCTCCAAGCCTTGAGCAACCCACCGAACAACCCAACAAATGCACAAATCACCATTTTCATCTTCATATTCTGATTTTCATACTTTAGTGCTTGGATTTCTTCCTCTAGACCTTTCTTAACCTTCTCTAATATTATGCTCAACTCATTCAATTTCTGAGTAAGAACCTCCATATGTATTGTCTCTTCCTTCTTTTCGTTAATTCTTTTCAATAATCCAACTATGATTTGTTTGGCCCTCTCGCACAAAGGAGCATCAATCCACCGAAAAAACTTACAAAATCCATCATTTTAGTAAACAAAACAGGGTCAATCGAATGAAAAATAAATCTTAGTTTTTGCAAATAAATTGAATTCATAAAAACGGGTTCAATCGAATTCAATCGAATGGTTCTACAAATTCAAAATTTCAATTCAACTATTACAATTAGAACTTGAATAGGATGACTCAAAATTGATGATTCAAACGTGAATATGACGATTCTTACCGAATAATTTTTGCACCCACAAAACCGCCGGCCAACATTCCCTTCCTTCCAACAGGTGGCGACGATAGCCAACCAATGACAATATCATCTTACAGCTCGCGAGTTTCCACTCTCTTGGGTCATATTCTTGATCGACATTTTTTTCTTCGAAGAAATAGGGTTTAGGCGATTTTGGGGCAGAAGGGTTTATTCAATTCTAATGAGCGATAGTTTTAATAGTTTATTTTATTGTTTCTTCGAATAAAATATTTTTTAATAGAACAATTAAATATATTTTCCACTTTCTTCGAATTAAATATTTTTTTAGTTTAATAGATTAATATTTTAATAATTTTTTTATAAAATAATGACATGGACTTTAAAAATAATTAAAAATTATATTTACACAGTTAGCACTTTCCAGTTGAATTTAAACACATTCACGTCAACCGACCGTCTAGTCATCTTTCCGGTGAAAATGGAACTAAAACAAAACAAATCTAAAAAAATTGGGACTAAATCGGTACCTTTAACTTTTTTGGGACCATTTTGGAAAAGGTCAAAAGTTATGGGACTAAATTGGCTTTTATCCCTCTAAATCCTGAGTGTTGCTGACTGCCTCAGCCGCAAGCTCCAGAAGAATGTCCGTGGGCTCATCCATGCATGGATCGTCGAGGTTGGAGAAGGAGTTGTTAATTGGGACCGGATCGACTCCGCTAGCCGAGGTGGGATCCTGTGGGGACGGTCGAGGTCGGAGATCCGAGGGGGAAGGCCTCGACCTTCTTATGTGGTGAGTCATACCACGGGGATCATCACGAGAGGGAGGTTGTGGGTTCGTGGGTGGCGGGGCATGTCCCTTAGAGCAACGTGCAGTCATGTGTCCAACCACCTTACAGTGGTTGCAAAACTCCGGAAGCTGTTCATAGAGCACTTCCACCGTCACAGATTGATCCTCGCACTCTAGGATCAGTCGCTCCAATAAAGGTTGTTTCATATCCACCTCGATTAAGATTCTAGCATATTGTGCCATGGTTTTAGTCGATGTGTGAGCGTCCATCTTGATGAGCGTGCCAACTGCTGAGGCTGCAACCGAGAGAACCGTTGGCTGCTAGAGTTCAATCGGGAAGCCGATAAGGCACACCCAAACCTGAGCCATCGAAGTCGGGGCTTGATTTGGATTGAAACCGGGAGACCATTTTTGTAGTCGGATGGAGCTTGAGCCCAACTGCCAAGCCCTTCTCCTAAAGATTTTTTCACGCACTTCCAGAGAGTGGAATTTAAGATCAACAAATCCTTTTCCAATTGGAACAACGGACAGGGCCCCTTGGAGGGACCAGGTCTCAATGAGCCTCTTCGACAAATCACCATACGGGATCGGGGCTTTACCACGAGGAGTGAGTAAACGACCAATAAGAGCATCTTTGAATTCATTCACACCAGCCTGTAGCGTTGCATTATCAATCGAAATCGTAACAAAATCTCCCTTATTAAATGGACGCATGTGATTTGGGAAAGCCAATGGACTCGTGGGAGCGTTGTCAGCCGGAAGGGCGGGTGCCTCAGTGAAGCTTGGTGCGGAATCTCTTTGCCCAACCAAGTCAGCCACAGACGAGGTAGGAGACAACAGAGCAGGCAAAGATCCAGCGGAAGGTTCGAGAAAGGCCATAAATTCAGAAAATTATTTCTGCAATGAAGGGAGGTGAGCGCCGATGGGGACGGTCTGGTCCAGGGAGTTCATAAACACATCCAGGCCCGGAAACTGAGTTATAAGCTGCTTTGCCAGTGCAATATCGCTTGAGAGAAAGAGGCCAACACATGTCCGCGCGGGGATGGTGGCCGAGCGGGAGCAGCGAGAGGAGTGTGAGGGGGGGAGGCATCCGCCGGAGAAGGGGTAGGGGGTGGCTGACCGCAGCGGTAGAAGAGGGAAATCCATCGCGGACAGAACCAGCGGTCGAGGAGGAGGGACCGTGGCTGCTCGTAGGAGGCGGCCCAAGCACGGGCCAATCCGCGCTTGAGAGCGGTGCTGCATAAGGGGTGTCACCGGCGTGGGCAGCGTGGACCTCCATCCGCGTGGCGTAGCCGGAGGCCTAGCTGCAGGCGGCAGCATACATGAGCAGCCGAGAGAGGGAGAGGGGTGGTGTTGGAGTGGACGGCTGGAGGAGGAGGAGGGGGTGAGCGGCGGGAGTGGCGGGAGTGGCTGGAGAAAATGAAGAAAGTGATGGCGGCCTCTACTGTGTGAAATCGCACACAGTAGAGGTATTGACAGCTAGGAGTTTTTAACTCATCGGAGGTAACTTAATTAGGATAAGAGAGTATAGACATGTCATACGATTTTTTGTGCATAAATTACAAACACACTCAATAATAACAAGTGGAACAATACTATAAAAAAATAATTTATACTCCCTCCATCCATGAAAAGTAGTCACATGGGAGTGGGACACGTGTTTTAAGAAAAAAATAGATAAAGTAAGGGTATTATAGGTATTGTGGGGCCCATTGTGAATAAAGTGATTGTTTGTGAATAAAGTTGATAGCAATTTGAGTAATTAAGTGATGGTTGAAGGGTGATAATTTACATAAAAGGTATGGGACTACATTTTGTGGACAAGAAATATAGGGCAAATGAGACTACTTTTCATGGACAGGGGAGTATTAGATATTGTCATTATTATGTAATATATATTGACTTTAATGAAATTGTTATTTATTTATGATCTTATTTTTTAAGATTGTTGTGTAAGATTAATATTTTTAATGAGGTATTTTTAATGAGACAGTCCTATGTTAGATAGTTTCATTGTGGTACGATCTCATGTATGTATATAAGACAAAACTTCACTTTAATATTTATATTTTATTTTACTTTAAAACAAAATGCAAACAAATCATGACTCCCAAATTATAAAATTTTATTTCATATATATTAGATAGTCTCGTACAAGTGTTTGCCTTTTTTAATCGAGTTGTATATGCCTCTTCAAAAAACAAAAGGTTGTGTAAATTAGATTTTTGGATCCGCCATGATCCGATCAGAAAATGACCTCCATCTGCTACCACTTTCTCTTGAAAACGTTAGAAAATAATTAGTTTCTTTAAAATATTTTAATTTTTCTTTTGCCAAAAGTTGGTTTTATACATCCATTAACTTATATAGATTAATACAACTCTAGTTTTAGTGCACTTTTTAGCAACTTCCTACCCTACTCATGATGAACGAGCATGTCTATTCACAAATAATAATATATCAATAAGAAAATTGAAATACCAAAAGATCCTCATCTAGGTAGTTAATTAACGAGATGAATAAATAATTAGTGTACATAAATATGCTGATTTCACTTGTATTTCATTAGTTTAAAAAAATGACATTATAAATCAATATTATTAAAAATAATATAAAAATACAAGATAAAACCAAAATAGAATAGGGTTTGGTTTAAGTTCTTTTGCGAGAATAAGAATCATCGTACAGTGACTTACAATAAATATAATTTAGGAGTAGGTAGGAATAAAAATTAATTGTTGGTTTGATGAATAATTGAGAAAAATATATATTTTAAGAGGTGAGATAGTTAATTAAAATGAGATAATAATTAATTTATTTTGAGTATTGTCGCCTCATATAATGAATGTATAATGAAAATAAATTGTTTATCTTTTATTCTCATTAAATATTACAGCTACCCTTGCTACCAAACACCCTTTAAGTAATACTTTCTTCATTTTCCTATAAGTTTCTAACTTTTTTTTTTAATGTCCATTATAAGTTTTTCATTTCATTTTTAACAAATTATTTTCACTTTTTCAATCACATCAAGTTATACTTTATCTATTAGTTTATCATACTTCATCTCATACTAATCTATTATTTTCTCTCTCACCATCACATGAATAGTACTATATCTATTATTTTATCATATTTCTTAATCAAAACACCCAAAAGAAAGGGAAAACTTATACGAAGACGGTATCTATTATTTTATTATATTTCTCAATCAAAACACCCAAAAGAAAGGAAAAACTTATACGAGAGACGGAGTGCATGAGTATTTGTTTTAAGATTTCTAAATTTAAATTAAGTTTTACTTTGAAATTTTGAACCCCGATTTTATAAGCCACCATTGTAACAATTAGCCATAAATTTACTATCACACTTTTCAAATCGATTCTTTCTCGCACGTTAATTATATTTTAATATATTTAAATCATAAACGACATCATTCAATCATTACAATCACATTCAACAAAACAATAATATAACATTATTCACTTTTATATATTAATTTGAATATAAAATTAAATTCCACCTTTAAAATTACAAAATAAATTCTGATTTTTTATGTCTCAGTATTCGATTCAAGTATCGACTAATTCGGAGGATCAATTCTACCGTCAACTTACGGAGCTCCGTTTAAAGTCAGATACCTAAAAATGAACACACTTTTAAATTTTAAATATATACCACTAGATCAACTCATTAGATTTTCGATATATGTTACGTACTATTATCAAAATTTCAAAATTCCTTACAATTTTAAAAATCACTCAAACCCCAACCAATCATCACCTAAGGCACCTTAATTAATAGACGGTTGGGTTGGTGGGTCTAAGAGCAGCCGTAATTCCAATAATGAAGTGTAATTGTCTACAATTCCAATTATGAAATTTAATTGTCGACAAGTCCAATTATAACTTTGACAACCATCCAAACAGGCCTACAGAATTCGTACCCCAAGCCAACTTGATATCTTCTTACTTACATTTCAAAACTATTGTTTTCAGCAATGTGACATGTCTTGGCTGGATGAAGATATTATTCTTGTTGGGTCCCGGGACTACCTCGATTAATATGATATTATCTTCTTTAAATGATCGAACTCACACAAATTTATTTTTGAACTTTCTCAATACATTTTATATCAATGGAGATACCAATACATTCTTAATGTTATATTATTTGACTCCCCAACGTACAGTTGCTTTTGTATACACTTATTAAAGGGCCATATTTTTTTATCTGTTTTGTTTAAATGGGTAGAACTTTTTTTTTTTTTGACAGAAAATGGGTAGAACTGTTCCTTCTATTTTTGTCTAATCTTATTTATATCATTAGACATAACAATAAGACGAGTTCAAACTCATACTCAGAATGAACCCTTCGGTCCCACTCGAACCGAGTTTGGACCCAATTTGAAATTACTCGTGATTTTTACATAATTCACATGTGAAACCTAATCCACAACACATATATATTAATTGATATATAATATGTGTGATTATATATGTATCACATGTTTTTATTTTTAAGTATATAAATAGGTATTAATTTGAAAAATAAATTTATAATAAATTAATAACAGTACTATATTTATATTAATGTAATACTTTGTGATATAAATTCAGCTTGAATTATTTTTATATCTAATGAAGATGAATAGTATTAATTAGGGGTGGAAATGGGTCAGACTACTCGACAGGCGTCTATGACTCGATTTACTAAAGTTTGGTTCGACTCGTTTAATAAATAAGTCAGACTCAATTTTTTTTAAAAGTCCATTTAGTTAAGTAAATCAGACTTGAGCTTTTTTGTAGATCTTTTAAATCCAACATGCCAATCTATTTAAATTAATTTATAGATCAAATTTGGGTCAAAAAATTATGTATCAAACTCAGACTTTTTTTCATTACGTCCTACGCCCATTCCCGCTCCTAATATTAATTGTAAGAAATAATTTATAAGTGATATAAAACTTAATTAATTAATGGTGGGACAGGGTCCTGTGTTTTTCTAGCAAATTAGATCCTGAAATATGTCAATTCGGTCTCAAAGTCCTTCAGCAAATAACTCCAAGTAGAAAATATCTTTGGGTAAATTAAATATGTGAATATCCCAACTTTCTTATATATATAGTACTAATAACCTTATATACCCTCCAAAGAATTGTAGTAAGTTTTTTCTAACTGGTCTTTTACAAGATCGAACAAGAGTAGGGGTGGGAATGGGTCAGGCTATCGACGGGGGCCTACAGCTCGACCTATTAAAGTTCGACTCGACTTGACTCGTTTAATAAATAAATCGGGCTCAAACTTTTTTGAAAGTCTATTTAATTAAAAAGGCCGGACTTGAGTTTTTTCATAGGCCTTTCAAGCCCAACAGACCACCCTATTTAATTAATTCAATATATAAAATATAAAAATATAATAAATACCTAATACTTATACCTAAATATAGAAAATTTCTAACTAGTATGCATTAAGCAATTTTTCCTTGATCTGGGTTTTATCCCTAAGGAGGGTTTTCCCAGACAAGATTTTAATGGCACCCTGGCCTCTGGCTCGACTTGTGAGCTTATGGTCCTAGATTTTCTTTTCTTTTATATATCTACCTTTTATTGTCCAATATAATTCGTGGATTTTTTATGATTTGATAAAATACAAGTATTGTAGATTTTTTTTTTAAATGCACTAATAGGACTAAAAAGACATTTAAAAGATTTTGGGCTAGATCTATTTATTAAAAAGGTCAGACCAAACCTTAAAAAAATGCCTATAACAGAGGTTCGTGCCTAAAAAATATTGAACAGGCCATATTTTTTTTTTTGTAAAGCTTACTTAGGCTTGGCCCATTCCCAACCCTAAACAAGAGAATTATTACGATGAAATAACCCATAAGAAATTAATTTTTTAATAAAAAATAAAAAATCAATTAATCAATAATAATAACAATACTTAATAATAAAAAATAAAATTTATTTAATAATAAACAAATAAAATTAAATCATTCTATTTAATAAAAATATAATATATAATCTCAAGAATAAACATAATATAATATAATAAAATAAAATATAATATTATTTTTCAACAATATTAGATTATAAAAATAATAATATAATAATTTTCAAAAATATAAATAATACTATTAATTCTCAATAATGTATTAATAATAATATAACTAATATAGTAATATTGTTCTTTAATAATAAAATCAGCGACCGATCTAGGTAGGGCTCGGGGGGTGCACTGGGCCCCCACCAATTGTTTAAAACCTTTTATATATTTATGCTCTTATTCCATGGTTTCATATATTTGTGTTTGCCTTGGTGCAAAACCTCTTTCTTTGCCTTTTCACCCGTTTTTTATTTCTGTTCATAGTAGCACTTGTCTATTTATCTTTCCCTTTTTTTGTGCTTCTACTTATATATTGTATTTATTCAACTTTTTTATTTATTTCTCCACCAGCTAAGTTTCCCTCTTTATAAATGAACTAGTGTAAGACCCGCGTTTTACGCAGGGATTGAAATAAATTTATAATATATTTTAAATTTATTAATTAAAAAATATCTTTGGAACATGTATACATTTGTAAAAAATTTATTCCATTAAAAAAAATATTATAGCAATATAAATGAAATGGTATATAAAAAAAATAGAATAGAAAATTATAATCTTATTAATAAAAATCAATACATATTTTTTGTTAAATTGCATGTGATTGGATGCAATGATTTTGTGTCGTATTTTATTTTTGTTTTTTTTTTTTTTTGAGAACATCATATTTTGATCATTAGATAGCTATTTAAATGACATGTGTTTGACATTATGATGACTCTCATATTAATTGTACTACAACCCTATTTTAAATAAATCAAATATAGCCAACAAAGAAATAAAAAAGAAACCTAACATTTCACATGTTTATTATACTATTGTGCTTTTTAAAGCAAAAGAAATAAAATTAAACATCAATTCAATTTAGTAATTCTAAAGTTAATCAATGTTTATATCTAAACAGATTGAGAAACAATTCATAAACCATCTCCGCAACAAAATTACCAATTTACTTCTTCCGTCCATGGTGTTGAAATAATTTCTCTTTCGCTTAATCTTCATAGGAATCATACTTATGAATTTAAATAAAATTTCACAATAACAAAAAAAAAAAAAAACACAATACAATACAATCGATATCCAACAATTTACTCAATCCGCCTCAAAGCCCAAATCCTAACATGGAAGAAACAATAATTCAAATCAAGAAAAAAAAAGTAATTTATTCAATTTTCGCACAATTTTATCTTCGAGATAATTACTTTGTCTCCCAATGAACTTCTCAAGAATTTAATCCGGACTCCAATCTGCTCAGAAAATTGACACAAAAAATCATTGCACACTACAATTCAATAAGAATTTCAAGACTATAAAATAAAAATACACCTAAATTGTGGATGATTGAACCGTACATTATTTCAGTTTCAGAAAACAAAAAATAATTTTTAGGATTAGTTGAAATCAAAATATAAGACCATTTTTTATTAGGTAAAATAATAAGCACCAAATTAGTTAATAAAAATAGGGAGTCAAAAGAGGTAAGAAAGTAAGTGTGAAATTAAGAATCGAGAAATACAATACTTATGAAATTTAGAGATTTTTTCTAAGCAAATGAACTAAGATATTTTTATTTCATTTTTCAATATCTACCTATTAAAAAACTTAATAAAACATGAATCATAAATATTAAATAAATATTGAAAAGATATATGACAGATTTTTTAATACATAACAGTACTTTGAAAACTGATCTTCAGAATGTAATAAAAATAGGAGAATTTTTCGTTTTAGTTATAGGTGCGGTTGCAACCCGCACTTATTAAAAAGGTCAAAGTGCTTGTTAGACGTATTTAGTAATAACTATATATAAGTATTATTTAAAATGACATAAAACATGACTTCATACATGAAAGAAAATAAGTTATTATTCTTCCATAAAATGAAATAAAATAATTGAACCATTTATTCAAATGTACCAAAACGTACGCGTGTGTATAGTCTTGATAAATTCAACACAAAATGTACCTATTAAAATATTATAGTTGTAATAAGATTTAAAAATTAATAAATTACACATGTTAAATTTTCTATAACATCATAATGATATATTTTTTGTTATGGACTTCTTTAAATTTTGCTAATCAAATTTAATTATTAATTTTTTAGTAAAAAAACATGTCATAATTAATAAATTAGTTAAGGTTATTAATTAACTCACTAATTTGTAAAATTAAATATTGATTTGGTCAACATAAATTAATTATTTCCTTAATTTGAGCATTTTTTAATTCTACTTGACTAAATTTAAGGAGAATCCCAAATTACAAAAAATTATCTAATTAGCCGAATTTATAGTTTTATCCTTTATAACATAATTATAAATGTTGTTAAATTAATTCTCTACACACATTAATTCTTAAATTAAGGAATTTTAGTAAACAGAGTGACAAATTACGTTTTAGTTTGAAATGTTGTTTTATGGTGAAATTTACCACCTATGTTAAAAGTCATGTAATTATTTCCAAAATATATTCATATAAGATATTTAAAATTTTATTAATTTGATTTTAAATTATACCATACTTGAAGCTAATTTCGTGTAATTTATTACTCCATTTCCTAAATATAATATTTCACAAATATATAAAACTCTAATTTATTGTGTAATAAATTATACTACTAATTAGAACTTAATTAATGTATTTTTCTACAAATTATACATTTAATACTCTGTAAATTTATACACCATAATTTATTTAATTAATTATATATAAATAGTCTAAGTATATAAATATATGAGTCATTCTAATATTTTTATTTTAGTAGGTTTAATATTATATTCATTGCAAACTTGGAATACAATAATTAGAAGTAATCTCAAAATGAAATGGAATTCAACGAAGTAATGTAAAAAATAAAAATAAATCTCGCCAACCTTGGCAAAATAATAAACACAATTTCATATTTTCCATTCCATCTAACAAAATCCTTTTTATCGATGTAGATGAATGAAGAAGCAAGAGAAAGATACATAACATGTCTGATAAATGTAGATAGGTGGCTAATTTTTTTTGATATTCTTCATCTAATCTAACAAAATTCTTCTTAACTGTGTACATCGAAGAAAGAAAAGAATATATAATATATCTAATATCATATATATGCGACTTTTAAGTGATGACCGGAAATGATTGCCATAATTTTTTTGCCAAAGAAATGATCGGAAAAATTTATAGACAAATTTCCAAGAGGAAATATTCAAGAGATTAAAACTTGAGTGATTGAGATGAGTAAAAATGAGTTGAGAATTGAGATTTATATAGGAGTAAAAATAAGGATGGAAGGTTGAGATTAAGAGTTAAAATAGATGGTTGAGATTAAAAGTTGAAATATTAGAATGAAGGAGAATGAAGGGATTTTGAATTGGAGAGAATTGAGAAGAAAGAGAATGAGAAAGTGAATGAGGTTGTGACATGTGTCACATAATAGGTTTGCAAATATATGTATATAGATGTGAATTTTAATTAAACAAATAATAGTAACCTATAAATAAAGTTATTGAATTTGGATATAAATATAGTGAACGAGAATTTGAATAAATAAGATGGTTAGGAGGATGAAGATAAAAATATTAGTTCTGTTTTTGAGACATAACACGTCACACATATACGAGATTTTTTCTTATCATAATTTTAAAATATAAATAATAGAAGATAATTATATATAATTGATTATTGATTCAAATTATCATTTTAAGTTTGTGATAAATTTTGAATATTTAGTAATAAAAAATATTTCAGAGTTTTATTTTGAATCGTTTAAGATTTTACACATTTAAACAATAAAAATGCATCTACATATTGTATGAAATATAATATTGATGGATTAAAATGTTTGAACAATACTATAATGAAAAAAAATGATAACTTTATTATTTCTTGTATTCTTATTTTAATATTAATCGGCCCCCCTACATTAAATCAATCCTGGTCCGTCACTGAATAAAATAATTGTAAACACAAATTCGTGAATTAAATATAAAAACGCGAAAATGGTAAACGATTTTATTTAATTTCGGATTAAAACCGAGTATTTGCGGGTTACAATCTCTAATTTCTCCTCTGATTCTCTCTTCTTGAACTTCACTTGGATTTCTTGAGCTTTTGGAGCTGGATCCGCAGCCGAATCCTTTCCGATCTTATATTTTGGGCTTTTATAACGTTAATCCAAAGGCTTAGCACCGTATTTTGGATTAAACGCCGGATTTAGGGACTTTTTAGATGAACGTCGTTGAAGATCGTTCTTGATTTGGGACTTTGTAACGTTAATCCAAAGGCTTGACGCCGTATTTTGGATTAAACGTTGATTTTCGGGACTTTTCGGGACCTTCGGGACTTTTCGGGACTTTTTCGTTGAAGATCCACGAAGAACTTTGAAGAAACGTCGAATCGAAGAGGCTTAGCACCTTGATCTCCACTCGAACACTGCTTCTTGCTGCTTTTCCCCAAGAACGCCTTGAAGAAACGCCGAATCGAAGAGGCTTAGCACCTTGATCTCCACTCGAACACTGCTTCTCGCCGCTTTGCACGAAGAACGCCTTTGAAGATCCTCCGCTTGCTTAAGAACACTCTAAAATCTCTGCAGAGAATTTTAGAGCCTTGAATGCTTCTGGTTTCTTGATGATGAAAATGAATGAAATGAGACCTCTATTTATAGGTGTAGGCCTGGAGATTTTTGTGCAAGTAGTTAGGATTTCGAATTTTGAATTACTTGGGCTCAATTTGATTTGGGCTAAGAATACCCTATTTGGGCTCAATTTGATTTGGGCTCAATTTGATTTGTTGGACTTTAGAGGCCCATCTTCATTTATGGGACTTTAGAGGCCCGTCTTGCTTTATTGGACTTTAGAGGTCCTTCTTTATTTATCGGACTTTAGAGGTCCGCCTTGTTTTATTGGACTTTAGAGGTCCGTTTTAACTCATTGATTTTTCAAGGCCCAAATTAATTTGGAGGGAACAATTAAATATTAATTAATTATATCTTTATTTTAGGAATTAAATTTATTCCAACAAATAAATAATAAATTTAATTAATGTTTAACCCGTAATTTACACGCGTCGCAATTTAATTCGTAATTGAATTTTCCTCGTCTACAAATTGCCCCCTCGTATTTCATCCACAAGTACATTTGTCTTTGAAGTGGATGAATTGCGAAATTATTTCAATGTTTTCCCCATACCTAAATTTTGTATTATTGGACTTTATGAATTGTCACAATTAATAAAATTTATCTCATGGGCTCAAATAGTGTAGTCTTTTGGGCCAAAATGAACAAATAAGTTCATGAGTGTATGGATTATTTTAAAGCCCAATTCTTTTTTCTTACAATTAGTCTAGTCCAAGAAGAAGGCCCAATTGTATTTGAATATCTTTCATCCGTAAATCACAAAATATATGTCATCAAATCTTTGAAATATAGTTTTCCAAGAATTGTGGAAATTTAGTTGAGATATACCAAAATATGTGTTTGTTGATCCTTATCTTTTCACCCTTTCAAGCCTATATAAAGGATGCCTTCTTCAATCATCACTTCATAATTTATCACATTCACAAAGAAGCAAAGTAATTATCAGAGCTCTTGAGGTAACAAAGAAGAAAGAAGCAAAGTCATTATCAGAGCTCACGAGGTAACATACTACGATACGTTTTTCATTTTATTTTATTTCTGAACGTATATGCATGTATATATATAGCACATATTAATTTTGCCAAGAATTCTCTTTTTCTTTTGTGTTTATTAATATGTCCATACACTGTCATCCATAATCAACTTTTATGTTATGCACTTTTTGACGAGTGAACCTTTGCTATAATTTTTTATCCATTTCACGGGTTTTCAAACGAGAGATCCAAGGGACAAGGGGTCTTTTTACTCTCTTTGAAATTTGTGAATCTCGAAAAAAAAAGAATTAACACCATGCGAAGAAGGATTTCTTAAATATTCACAGAGTTCAAAAGAGAATGTGGGTGTCCCGTGGGTCGTTTTACTCTTTCGAATCTGTGAATATTTAATGATTTGGAGAAGAGTCCACAACTTATTTTCGCCCAAATCAACTTTCTTTCAATTGCCCTTCTTAATCAAATTGACCAAATTCGAAAGAGAGAGCGGGTTTTCGGTCGTCGGTATGTTAATCTCTTCGGATTTGGATAGATTGAAAAGAAGGGGGACTTTGAAATTACTTGTTTTGGGCCGGGAGGCGGTGCTGCTTAGTTTCCGGCGACGGTAGGCGACGGCCATTGCAACTGGGTTGCGACGGCTGAACCCAGGCGAGGCGGCGGACTCCCGGTTGCGGCGACTGGACCTCGGGGCAGGGCGGCTGGACTTCTGTCGGCGACAAACTTCAGGCGGCGCGTGAATAGGTGTCGCGATGGCTGGCTTCAGGCGGAGCGTGGCGGCGGCTGAACTTTGGGGCGCGGCGGCAGGAGGCGCGCGACGGCAGGAGGCGCGCGACGGCAGGACCCAAGCGAGACGGTGTAAAGTGCAGCGGCGGCGGGCTACGTCGGTTGGTTTCGGGGCGGCACGGTGTCGGCCATTGCAGTGGCGACTGGACTTCAGGCGGAGCGTGGCGGAAGGAGGCGCGCGACGGCCGTCGGTGGTGGCTTTGGAGACGCGGCGAAAGGAGGCGCGCGACGGCAGTCGGCGGCGGCCTTCAGGCGAAGCTCGGGTGGAGCGCAGCGGCGGCGCTGGACTGTGACGGCTGAACTCAGGCGCGGCTTCAATCGAGGCGGGTCTCTTGTTGCAGCGTCGATTGGCTTCGGGACGGCACGGCGCGCGAACAGGTGGCGCGGCGGCTTGCTTCAAGCGGCGCACAGCAGCTAGCTTTGGGCGGACGTGTGCAGTGGCTTGGTTTCCGGCGACGCGCGGCGGCGGCTTTAGGCGGAATACGGCGGTTGGTTTTGGGCGAAGCGTGAGCACAGCGAAATTCGCGTGAGCACAGCGGCATATTCTTGTTCCGGCTTCAAGTCGTGAAAATGAAAAGAAATAGGGCAGCAAATCATTTGGGCTTTGTAAAATAGGCCCACTTATCTCACTTTCTAATCAACAACCTGTATTTATTAAATTAATTAAAACAGGCAGTGTATGAAAAGGAATAGTGGGCTCTATTGATGAAATTTAATTAAAACAGGCCAAGCTTCTAATTAATTTAGATAAGTCCAACTCCTTATTTGTTAAATTAATTTAGGATAATGGATTTTCTAGCTTTATTTAATTGTCGTCTCTTTACGATAAATTTCCTAATAATTTTATTCTTCTCTTCCCAGGTTTTTCAAAAAAAATGGTTCACTTCAAAAATACCGCTACTTCTTCCGGAGCTCGTCATTTGGTGATCCTTAATGACAAACGCCAACCTTTAGAGAAAGGGACCCATCTACGTGTAGAAATGCCCCTTATTGGTAACTCTGCACAACCTTGGCCCTTAGTGAATGCTGGACTTCACTTGGATAATTGGTCGCATGAGATATCTTTGAACAAATCAACGAAAGCATGGGTTCTTGACAACACTTCCCATCGCAATGAGATTGAAGAGGATGTAAGTCATCTACCAACCTTGGGGAGGCGTATAGTTATGGGCAAGGACAATTGGAGAGGAGCTATAGAGTTTTCTGGAGAATTCAGTTATCACAAAGGATATTGGGAGTGGACTGAAGACGTTTTGAGCCGATGTGAACATACCCTTAGGGACGCCAGGATTTATTATGCTGTCTTTGCCTCCATTTTCACTTACGACTTTAATTCTGAAATTATCAAAGCTTTCTGTGAGGCATGGTGTCCATCTACAAATACGTTGCTCACTACCTTTGGAGAGATGTCCATCTCATTATGGGACGTGCATGAGTTAACGAATCTTCCTCTAGATGGTTGTCTATACGACGAGGTGACACCTGACGCACCCGAACTTTTCGACGAGACTGGGGATTTATGCCTTCCAAAGAGTTGCAAGTACCTACTCCACGCTTACCACATACTTCGTGGGGGCGTTTCTAGGGGTGGCGTATCGATTGATCAATGGATCGCATTTTGGTCAAGGAAAACTGGAAAGTATCGTCAACCTCCCACACGGAGTGAGAAAAGGAGAAGTTGTCGTCCTAAGTCGACTCATAATCCTCTTGGGAGTCTTGGAGTCCATAAGCCATGGTCCGATGCAGAAGTTACTTTGTTCAAAACACTCAAGATTGAACCGGCCCAACAAGAAGAGACATATCTTGCTGCTCATTTAGCTTGTTGGCTTTGCATATTTACCCTTCCTAATGGTGAAGTGAATATGATACGTCCTGCTACTTTCAAAATGGCTAGTTTGATGGCTGTGGGTAAGACAGTTAATCTTGTTGTACCGGTCTTGGCTAATATTTACAGAGGTTTGAATCGGATTTCGCTGCACCCCGAACCGTCCCGAGCCCGATCTGCCTTTCCGGTTCATTTTGTGTACGTTTGGTTAGCCCGATATTTTAGGACTCACTACCCTGCTGTTCATGATCACCGTGCCCCTATAATGGTAAAGTATTCTGGAGAGAATGGTGCTAAGTACCATAACCCTGCGGAGGCTCGTAGACGGATTCATAGAGGAGAGTCTGCCGAATGGACATGCAATATGTTAAATCGGCAGCAGCTTACTTCTTATGTTGATTCCGGAACTGGTCAACGGGCTAACTGGAGTTACTTTGTCGCTATCCGATCCAATTACCTCACTTGGAGACAAGGTAATCGCTTTATTGTTGAACCTTACAGCCCACATCGATTTAGCCGTTAATTCGGCTTTTACCAAGAAGTTCCGGGAGAGTTGAATTTTGATCTTCGTGACACCCCATTAGATAACGGGACGCATTATTGGCAATCTTGTGCTTTGCGCGGATCTCGTGCTAAGGTGTGTTTTCCGATTGCCCCGGTAAATGCTAAGTCGTATTCTTCGCCAGATTACAAGAAGTGGTGGGCCCAAGCCCACGGTACTTACTTAGAAAATCATGTCGACGACTTGATCAACTCGAAGCATGACGATATCTTGGAAGAAGATGTGCTAGTTATTGATAGTCATGATCCTTGTGGAGAGCATGATGAAGATACTTCTCGAAAGCCGGCTGATCCTCCCTTGATTCCTGAAGTTGCGCAAGTGGTTGAGACTAACAAGAGAAAGAGTGTTTCTCAGTGCTCGGAAGAGAGTCAAGGTAACAACGATGATCGCCATTGGAAACGGGCCAAGAAGGTTACCAAAGCTTTAGTACCTTTGGAGGAATCGGTTAAAGACTCCTTGAAGAAAGAGGTTTTCGTCACTCACTCTTCTCTTACTTTCCATTTTTATACCACTACTTTACTAATTATGTTCACATGTCTACTTTTTCAGGCGATGGTTGACATCTTTGGTAGTAATTATGGATCAGATGAGGAAGAGGCATCGTCTTCGGTGAAGATTTTGAAAGCTTCTTCCCCTATCAACGTTGGGAAGCAGTGTACTCAAGCAGTTTCAGTATTTCAATGTGATAAGCTCTTTTTTGATCGTGAACGAGACTTTGTTTCTTCTACATGGAAAGCTCTTCAAACAAGAATCATGGAAACTCCTATTAACTTCTTATCTTCTATGAAGGAGGAAGTGTTCATTGCATTCACGAGGTTACAAACTTATGCCCAAACTGAACTCCCGACTATAGAGGTGTCTTTGATATCTTTGTTTGAGAGAGCCGATGCTCATGATACGATGAGGTCTAAATCTTCCGATGGACGTCCTAAGGAGGCTCTTAATCAACGGTTGACTGAAATTAAGCATGCCCTTCACGAGGTTGAGGAGAAACGTGCTGAAAATCTTTCTCAAGCCGAGGCTATCCAAACAAAGCTTCAAAAAGTCAAGGATAAGGTGCGACGCTTGAAGGAGTTGAAGAAGGAGAAGAAAGTATTGACCCAGTCTTTGGAGGAAAAAGAAACATTAGTTCAAGGTTTTGATACCGAGATCCTAAATTTTCAAGAGGAAATCTCCACTATCAACAATACGCCCCCAATAGAAGATGTTGTAATTAAAGGCTTGAAGAAGACGAAGACCGAGCTAGAGGAGGCTTTAGAAGAGTTTAAGGGTTTAGGCCTCTTTATTTAGTTGCTTTATGACCTTTATGTTTTTCCTTGTTTTATCTGTTGTTTTCCATGGATATTTTGCTTCGCACACTCCATGTATCTATTCCATTTTTGCTTTGGCACTTTGATTAAAATTTTATTTTCTTCGTCTATATCTCATATGTTCATATTCTTCAATGCTTGCTTTCGTATATTCATCGAGATAAATGAATTGGCCCTTTTTGGAGAATAAAGATTCTCTATTAAAAGAAAACCCTAAAGCCATAAGTTCACATGTCGAACCAGAGGCCGGAGCGCCGTTAAAACCTTGCCTTGGAAAACCCTCCTTAGGGACAAAACCTGGGTCAAGGGAAAAGGTACACCCCTCTACAAAATTGAAGTACAAAATCAGAAATACAAGGCAAAATAAGGTTTGGGCATTGCCCCCTTCACTTTCTTCCTTCTTTGTTTTCTTCATGCTTCATATGTTCGTCACTTTTGTATTCATCGATCCGACTTTAACTTATGACTGTACTTAGAAATATACTAAGTTGCCTACGTACCTCTTTAAAGAGGATCAAGTCATAACGTAGTTCAAGCAAAATATGATTTATATTTTGGGGGGGGGGGGACCGTTCACAGTTTATACTCATGCGGGCCAGGAGTGACTATTCTTTAACTACTGTAGACAAAGTAGGGATTTAAGTATTTAACCACTTAAAATGCCTTTAGTGGAGTAAGTTAACAGTTTAACCACATGTATTTACCTTTGGTGGTTGTCGTACACAGTTTATACTCGTGCGGACCAGGAGTAATAAGTAGTTTAGTCTCGTACATCATGGAGTAACAAGCAGTTTAGGCTCATGCGTTCTTGGAGCGACAAGCAGTTTAGGCTCATGCGTTTATGGAGCATTCTTGTTTTCTTTACGCGTAGTAGCGTTTCAAAAACTTCCCGTTTATAGGACCAACGTTCACGCCATCTTCAGAAATCAGCTTGTAGGCGCCGTTTGTGTAAACTTCTTTAACAACATATGGGCCGTCCCACTTAGGCAAGAATTTATTCCCAACACGGTGAGTTACTACGATAGGCCTTCTTACAGCAAGAACCAAATCACCAACTTGAAAAGAACGTATCCTCACTTTCTTGTTAAACGTTCTAGAAAGGCGGGCTTGGTAGCATTCGAGCCTTTGTTGTGCTTCCAATCTTTTCTCATCTAAGGCTTCCAACTCTTCAAGACGCAAACGTGCATTCTCTTCTTCCGTCAGCCCTTCTTGTATCGCCATCCTTAGAGATGGAATCTGTTTCTGAAGGGGAACAACTGCTTCAACACCATACACCAACGAATAGGGAGTAGCTTGTGTAGGCGTTCTGTAAGTAGTTCGATATGCCCATAGAGCTTCATTCATCTTTTCATGCCAATCTCGCTTTGACTTGGAGACTACTTTCTTCAAGAGGTTGCACAAAGTCTTGTTGAAAGCTTCAGCGAGTCCATTAGCAGCTGCGTTGTACATAGAAGATTTCCTTTGTTTGAAATCAAACTTGTCACAAAGTTTGTCGATGTGACTGTTACTGAACGATCTTCCATTATCGGTGATGATGTACCGAGGGACCCCGTATCTAAAAATGATATTGACTCGAATAAAATCAGCAACATTTTCTTTCTTCACTTCTCTCAAAGGTATGGCTTCCGCCCATTTAGAGAAGTAATCGGTTGCAGCTAGGATGTACAGATGACCGCCTGATGACTTCGTTAGTGGTCCCACCACATCTAGACCCCAAGCATCGAATGGCCACGAGGCAACGGTTGGGTGTAACAGTTCTGGGGGTTGATGGATAAGGTTGGCATGAAACTGACAAGCTTGACATTTCCGTGCATAATCCATACAGTCTTTCACCATTGTTGGCCAGTAATAACCCATCCTCTTCACTCGAAAGTGTAACTTTGGCCCTGACTGATGAGCGCCACAAATTCCAGCATGCGCTTCTTCCATTGCGTGGGCGGCTTCACCATTACTGAGACACCTTAAGAAGACCCCATCAAATGATCGTCTATAAAGCACACTCTTGTAGTATATGAATCGAGGGGCTCGACGTCTGATATCCACTCTTCGCTTCAGATCACTTGGCAACTTATCGTATTTCAAGTAGTCGACAAATGGCTGTCGCCAATCTTCTTCTTCAATTTCGAATACCTCAATAACATGACTTTCACCTTCTTTATCACCGTCATTCTCAAATATAGGGGGCACAACCCAACTTTTACATATTGGGATACGGGCTTTACTTTCGGGCAATGCTATTGCTGAAGCAAGTTTTGCTAAAGCATCAGCTTGTTTGTTGTCTTTCCTTGGAACATGCTCAATTTCCACGTCTCCGAGATAATTCATGAGTCGGCGAGCGTACTTATGATAAGGAAGCAACTCCGGTTTCCTAACCTTGTATGATCCAAACATCTGGTTCACTATCAACTTTGAATCTCCATACACCCTGAGATGTAGTTGCTTAATATCGACTGCCATTTCCAACCCAAGTATGAGTGCTTGGTACTCAGCAACATTGTTTGAACAATTCTCTATTAAAGTGAAAGAATAGGGCAATACTTCTCTATCAGATGTTACAAACACAACTCCAGCACCAGCTCCTTCTTTATGGGCGGACCCATCAAAATACATCTTCCATGGAGGGGTTATTTCAACATTTAGGACATCTTCGTCTGGAAGGTCGTCACATAACTCCCATTCTGCAGGCATTGGATGATCGGCTAAGAAATCGGCCAGAATTTGTCCCTTGACAGCCTTTTGAGGGACGTAAATGATCTCAAATTGTTGCAACTGGAGATACCATCTTGCGAGTCGATCCGAGAGAACTGGCCTAGACATAACATACTTCAACGGGTTTGCTCTCGATACAAGATGGATGGTATGGGCTTGGAAATAATGCTTTAACTTCTGGATCACGAATATAAGAGCTAGACACAACTTCTCAATTGGTGAGTACTTCAATTCATTTGGAGTCATCATTCTACTCAGGTAGTACAAAGAATTTTCCTTCCCCGACTCGTTTTCTTGCGCCAGCAAGGCTCCAACTGAACGCTCTTGAGCAGCGATGTAAAGAATCAACGGACGTCCGGGCACCGGAGCGATCAATACTGGTGGCTTCATCAAATATGACTTGATGCTTTTGAAAGCATTACTGCAAGATTCATCCCATTCAAATGGTGTATCTTTCTTCATGAGACGACTAAATGGTTGACATCGTCCGGCTAAGTTTGAAATGAATCTTCTGAGGTAGGCCAACTTTCCTTGTAGGCTTTTAAGCTCGTGAATGTTTCGAGGTTCCGGAATCTTTAAGATTGCATCAATCTTTGCTTGCTCGATTTCAATCCCTCGCTGGCGAACCACAAATCCAAGAAACTTTCCTGATTTGACTCCGAATGCACACTTCAAAGGATTCATCCTAAGCTGGTAACGCCTCAAGCGTTCAAAAACAACCCTTAGGTCTTGGAGGTGATCATTCCTCCTCTTTGATTTTACGACTAAGTCATCAACGTAACATTCAACATTCTTGTGAAGCATGTCGTCGAAAATCCTTTGCATGGCTCTTTGGTATGTTGCGCCTGCATTCTTCAAACCAAATGGCATCACTTTGTAGTAGTATATTCCTTTTGGGGTACGAAAAGCAGTGAGCTCTTCGTCTTTTGGCAACATGCGAATTTGATTGTAACCCGATGACCCATCCATGAAACTTAGAGCTTCATGACCCGTCGTTGCATCAATCATAAGTTCGGGAATAGGTAACGGAAAATCATCTTTGGGACATGCAACATTCAAATCCCGAAAGTCAACACACACACGGATTTGTCCGTTCTTCTTTCTCACTGGGACAATGCTTGAGATCCATGTAGGATACTTTACTTCTCGGATGAAACCGACTTCGATAAGCTTGTTCACCTCAGCTTCAGTCAATGGAACAAGATCTGGTCGGAATCGACGTTGAGTCTGCTTGACTGGTCGAACTCCCTTCTTTACTGAGAGATGGTGTACTGCTACTTTTGGGTCCAGTCCCGGCATCTCTTTATACGACCATGCGAATACATCTCTGAACTCACGTAGTAGTTCAATGTAAGTTTCTTCCTCATCATCGGATAATAAAGCACTCACATAGATTGGTCGCGGGTCGTTAACATCACCCAAGTTAATTTCTTTTAACTCATCAATAGTTGTTTTGACGCCCTCTTCGAGTTCTGGAGGAGCATCCTCTACATCCGCTTCCTCCTCCTGAACATCTTCGCATTCGGTGATGTGATTCACAGTTGCGATGTCTTCATTGTATTCATTTGTATTTGTAAGATCCACACGTGATCTTATTCGACCATCTCTTCCTCTAACTTGGATGGTTTGCATAGTGTTGATAACATCAAAGACGTACCCTTCTCTGATCATTCGAGTGATCCTTCTTTGTGCCCTTTCCATATCTTGTGGCACTTGCTGCTGAATGTTGTAGGTACTGACAAAATTGGAAGAAGCTACACTCTCTGTATCATCTTCTTTGTCGCTATACTCGAGAACAATGGTTTGCCTTCTGGCTTTGGATACACCCCCATATGCTATTGTCAACATATGCTGCCTCTTCATGCGGGATTGCTTTGAGCTCCGAACTCTGGAAACACCAAACTTTTGATGATGGGTTTGTGGCCCAAGTCTATCAAAGACTGAGGGGCGTTTCATCTTCTTACTCTTCTTGCTAGCAGACTTCCCAAGTCTCTCAAAGACCGAAAGTCGTCTTACCTTCTTACCATCTTCATCGAACGCATCATTTGTTGATGAGTATTCTTCTTCAGAAATGTGGTTGGCATTGGCTCTTTTAATTGCAATGCGAACCGGATTCTTTGTGGTATAACCAAGTCCCATTTTGGTATTCTTGACGGCATAGCCGCTCTTTCTCAACATTTTCTGGGTGTCATTAAGTCCATGTTCTGACTGACTAACAACCTTCCCCAATGCACAATTTTCCCGTGTATCATACCCGGCTTTGACTAAAAGCTTGTAAGCTTTAGGACCGTAAAACTTTGTAACATCCTGTCCCATTACCTCTCCATGTTCCACCTTAGGTCCTTGAGTAGGACGAACAAACCCCTTAATTGGTTGTGAAGATGGCTTCTTTCCATCCAGTTTAGTTAACGGCAATGTTAACTCCTCCAATGCCTCAACAATAGAGGGAACTGATTTGTTCTCTTTGAGGCGAGATGTTGATGCCTCCTTGCAGTCCTTCCGTGTTGGACCTTCCTCGTTCTTTGGTTCTTTCGCACCTCGAAAGAAGTATTTGGCATCAGCAAAGTACGACTCTGCCTCTGTGAAAGGTTTGTCATCTCCGATCACTGTTTTCACAACCCCTTGACTAAAGTATTTGAAGCATTGATGTAGGGTAGAAGGAACCACGCCATTTTCGTGCAACCACGGGCGCCCTAGAAGCATGTTATATGAAGTCCTGGCATCTATGACGTGGAGAGTTACAGTCGATGTCATCCCACCAATTAGCAAATCCAACACTATGGTGCCAAGGGCCCTCTGTCCTTCCTGATTAAACCCGTGTATCATCAGCCGACTGCCTGCGAGTTCATCCATATGTATCTCCATCTTTTTCATCACTCGTAAGGGTAAAATGTTTACCCCGGAACCTCCGTCAATCAATATCCGATTCACTTTCTGCTCTCGAGTATGGCCAACTACGAATAGTGGCCTGTTATGGGATTCTGAACCAAGCATTAAGTCTTCATCTGTGAAAGCTATCGTTGAAAAACAACCATTAACTTTGTCATCGAGACCATCGTTGGTCTGAGGTCGTTCATCATCTTCCTCGCTGGTCATGTGGCAAGAGAGGTCTCTACATGCGCTGTTGTTCTCAACTGTGATAGCATTTGCCGTTGTCTCACTATCCTCTAGCAAGATCTTTCCTTCCTTGGCTAGCTGCATAACTTTCTCCTTGAATATGAAACAGTCTTGGATTGGATGCCCTACCAACCGATGGTATTTGCAATACTTTGGGTCATCCGTTCGCCCAGCTTCATCCGGTCGTTTCATTTCTGGTAATTCGATGAGGTCATTCTTGATCAGGTCATCGAACATTCCGGGGATGTCAGAGTCTAGGAATGGATACTGTTTTTGTTGTAATTCCCTCAGACTTGTTCTCCTTTGCCCCCATTCTTGGGCGACGCCTTTTCCTTTACTCCCCGTATCAGTTTCACCCTTTTTGAATTTGACAGTAGTAGCGGTCACTGCCATGGATTCTTTATTTGAATCTTTAGTGAAAGGTTTGCCCCCTTTCTTAACTTCCTGCTTGTCTTTGAACTTCCAAGGCTCCTGAGTTGGCGGCCCTCCAGCTCTGGTTGTAGACATACTCAGCTCCATATCGTGAGCTTTAGTCGCCAAATCTTCAAACGACCTTGGCCGAATTGCCTGTAGGATATATCGAAGACCCCACTGCATTCCTTGAATACACATCTCGATTGCCGAAGCTTCGGTCAATCTATCCTTACAATTCAAACTTAAATTCCTCCACCGGTTTATGTAATTTATCACCGATTCCTCCTTTGATTGACGAGTGTTCGTCAATTCAATCATGCTCACCGTTCTACGAGTGCTGTAGAACCGGTTGAGAAATTCCTGCTCCATTTGCTCCCAACTATCAATCGAGCTAGCTTCCAAATCGGTATACCAGTCGAATGCATTGCCCTTTAGAGAGCGTACAAATTGCTTTACCAAGTGATCTCCATAAGTGCCGGCATTGTTGCAAGTCTCTACGAAGTGAGCAATATGTTGCTTTGGATTGCCCTTGCCATCGAACTGTTGCAACTTTGGAGGTTGATAACCAGCTGGCATCTTCAAACTGTCAATCCTCTTCGTGTAAGGCTTGCTGTAGGTGAATGAAGACTTGGGATTTTCCTCCAACTTATCTTTGATTGCCCCAAGTATGATTTCTTTCAATCGGTCAACGGGCACCAAACCATCGGGAGAAACTTGTAAATCTTTAAGAGTTTGGTCAACTTCCATTGGCTGGCGTTCACCAGACGTCTCAGCATCATGCCCTTCGACTTGCTTTCCTTTGTCTGTATTGCTCATCAATTTAGCAATCCGAGCATCTTGTTCGTGGACATGTTTCGTGAGTCCTTCTATGGCTCGAGTTAAGCTTGACAATTGCTCCTCAATAGTCGTAGTGTCTGTTGCCATTGCTGAGGCTGTGCTTGAATCTGAGGAGCTTGCTGTGGAACGAGTAGGGGAACATGCTGGATTGTTCTCCTCATTCACAGTGTTGGGTGGTGGACCCTCTGCAGTAGCCTCCTCTGAAGAAGACGATGATTTCGAGCTTCTTGACATACTCCTCGTGACTACGTTCACGTCTTCAAAGTCAAGACCAGCTGATCCGGATGCAACACCTCTCTTAATCTTAATCTTAATCTTGATTGGTGTCATCGTCGAGACTTGATTTGCTTGAAGAGTAGAGATGAGAGGTAGAGATTGTCCCACCGGGCGTGCCAATTTGTAAACACAAATTCGTGAATTAAATATAAAAACGCGAAAATGGTAAACGATTTTATTTAATTTCGGATTAAAACCGAGTATTTGCGGGTTACAATCTCTAATTTCTCCTCTGATTCTCTCTTCTTGAACTTCACTTGGATTTCTTGAGCTTTTGGAGCTGGATCCGCAGCCGAATCCTTTCCGATCTTATATTTTGGGCTTTTATAACGTTAATCCAAAGGCTTAGCACCGTATTTTGGATTAAACGCCGGATTTAGGGACTTTTTAGATGAACGTCGTTGAAGATCGTTCTTGATTTGGGACTTTGTAACGTTAATCCAAAGGTTTGACGCCGTATTTTGGATTAAACGTTGATTTTCGGGACTTTTCGGGACCTTCGGGACTTTTCGGGACTTTTTCGTTGAAGATCCACGAAGAACTTTGAAGAAACGTCGAATCGAAGAGGCTTAGCACCTTGATCTCCACTCGAACACTGCTTCTTGCTGCTTTTCCCCAAGAACGCCTTGAAGAAACGCCGAATCGAAGAGGCTTAGCACCTTGATCTCCACTCGAACACTGCTTCTCGCCGCTTTGCACGAAGAACGCCTTTGAAGATCCTCCGCTTGCTTAAGAACACTCTAAAATCTCTGCAGAGAATTTTAGAGCCTTGAATGCTTCTGGTTTCTTGATGATGAAAATGAATGAAATGAGACCTCTATTTATAGGTGTAGGCCTGGAGATTTTTGTGCAAGTAGTTAGAATTTCGAATTTTGAATTACTTGGGCTCAATTTGATTTGGGCTAAGAATACCCTATTTGGGCTCAATTTGATTTGGGCTCAATTTGATTTGTTGGACTTTAGAGGCCCATCTTCATTTATGGGACTTTAGAGGCCCGTCTTGCTTTATTGGACTTTAGAGGTCCTTCTTTATTTATCGGACTTTAGAGGTCCGCCTTGTTTTATTGGACTTTAGAGGTCCGTTTTAACTCATTGATTTTTCAAGGCCCAAATTAATTTGGAGGGAACAATTAAATATTAATTAATTATATCTTTATTTTAGGAATTAAATTTATTCCAACAAATAAATAATAAATTTAATTAATGTTTAACCCGTAATTTACACGCGTCGCAATTTAATTCGTAATTGAATTTTCCTCGTCTACAATAATATTATTATTATTTTATAGTAATAATAATAATATTCTTTTGTACCTCAGATTTCAAATCTGAAATCCACACCAATGCCTTTTCAAGTGAGAAACTAAGGAATTTTATCTTAGTGGGACATGATCAGGAAAAAAATTTGTTAGTCGGTTTCAATGATCAATTTCTATGATATATACGGAGTAATTCTTTGTTGTCTTGAGAATTTTTAACAAGAGATGGAAAATTCTAAAAGAATTATAAACTTGAATTCTACAATTAAATATTAATGGTTACGTACCCATTCATTTTTTTGCAAAATCTTCTTTTGTGAAGTAATAATTTTTTAAATAAGAACAAAGATATGAAAAAGTAATTAAAGTTTTTTTTTTTTTTTTAATATTTATGCTATTCCAAACTTTCTAATCTAAGTTCACACCACGACAAAGAATTTTGTGAATTTTCCACAATATATATCGCTTTCATTACGTACGTGCATGAACAATAAAGATTGACTTCAGTTATAGGTTAGTAAAGTTTTCTAAAATAATTTAAACAGTCTATTTTTTGTAATTCAAACTTCTTTTTTTTTTGTCTATCCATTTTATAATTTTTTAAAAAGAAAATACTATTCACACATTAATTTATTTTTACTTTATTTCCATTTTTTACATAACAGTCTATTTTTCTTAAGTTTTGTGTTCAATTCAAATGAGAATTAAAAAAATGGATGACAGATTAATAGATAATTAGTCATCGTCAAAACACCAGGCAATTCTTCGTTTCATTATTCATGTGGAAATCTTCTAAGTGTGAGAAGAATATAACTTGTGTTTCCACTGCCATGATCTTTAGAATTGAGAAAAATCATACACATTGATTAATTATTTTATTTGGTAGAGTACGTTATAACTCCTCGACTCATTATTTCCTCTACTTTTTCTAAAATAATATATAAATCCAAAAATTCCAACTATAAAATGATAATATTATTGACTTGCAGATTAAAATTAGATGTTTTTTGATATCAAAATATATTAAGTCCATGACTTGAATATGATGACACAAATTAATCAAATTAATTAGATAGCATTCAATTTGGACTAGTGTTAATTAAGTGGGTAAAATACAAGATATCATACCCCATGTCCCCATTTATTATGTACGTCTCTTAAAGCACGATTTTTAATAATACAATTAATTTATATATAATTTAGATAGATTAAGTGTATAATGAGATATTATGAGTCCAGCTTATAAATACAGTAATATGATTATTTATGTATAAAGTGAATAATAAATTGAATAAATAAGTAATGATTGAAGGGTAGACATGAAATAGTGTTAATAATATTATTTATAAAAGTGAAATGAGAATAATGAAATTGGACGGAGGGAGTATAATATTATAATATTTTTATTATTGTAAATCTTATTATTATGTTGATATTGGTATAATACTCGTCCCGAGATTATTTGCACGTGTGAACACAAATTAAAAAAAAAAATACTAGTGATTTGTGGAATCAAATGAAAGAGGGGTATTTTGAGTAATTTAACAAGGTATAAAAAGATTTTAGTTTAGTATAAAGGTAGGGCTGGCAAATCTTGTTATCGTGTCGGGTTTCGTGTCGACATGATACTGACACGACACGATAAGGTCAAACACGAACACGACACGATAAGGATATGTGTCGATACAACACGAACACGATAATTTTCGTGTCGACATGACACGACACGATAATGACACGCAACACGATAACGACACGATAAGAAAATAAATTTAAAATTGCATTTAAATATATACAAATTAATATATTTATATAAATATAAAAAAATTATCGTGTCATTATCGTTATTATCGAATACGTGTCGTGTCGTATCAGGTAAATAACAGGTTAACGGGTTGTTAACAAGTTAATGAGTTACCTGTTAATTTTATCGTGCTTAACGGGTTGACACGAACACGACACGAAATTTTCGTGTCGTTATCGGGTCGACCTGATAACAACACAAACCCAATAAGGCCAAACACTAATTCGCAATTTTCGTGTCGGATTCGTGTCGTGTCAAAAATTGCCACCCCGAATAAAGAGAATTTAGTGAAGTGTTAGGTAAAATTTTGGTCCAAATGAGTGACAATCTTTCTAAAATAAAATTATTTTGTTGAGGTGTTAATTGGAAGGGAGAGATTAATATTTTACTTCATTATTAATGATATTACTAAAATAATATTAATAAAATATTTGACCAATCCAAAGGGCCGACCGGGCTTGTGCCGTTTCGGCCCGCTGGGCATGGGCAGCTCGATTGGCTCGAATTCATTTTAAGTTTTAAATTTTTATAATATAAATATGGGTGCGGCTAAAGGCACCCGGATTTCCTATGAGTACACCCACCAAACGTTTTTTTAATCTTTTAGGACATGTGAAATGTCCAATATACCCCTAAGGTAAAATTTATGAAAAAAACGAAGATGAGTACACCCACCCCATTCTATTTCACATAATTATCTCCCCCACCACCAAAACAAACACCATTCTTAACAAAAACACTCCAAAATTGCAACACCAAAAATAAATCCAAAACACCAACTGTTCGAAAAACTTTCTGAAAAAAAACATGTTCGAAATTTTTTTCAAAACAAACTCAATATGTTAGAAATTTTTTCCAAAACTAACGCAATATGTTCGAAAAAAATTTCAAAACAACTCAAATTTGTCCGGAAAAAAAAGATCGAACATCTTGTTCGAAATTTTTTTCAAAACAAACTCAAGTTGTTCGAAATTGTTTCCAAAACAAACACAATATGTTCGAAAAAATTTCCAAAACAAACTCAATATGTTCGAAAATAATTCTCGAACTATTAAAAACCCTAATTTTTCTAAATTTTCTAAACCCTAATTTCTGTAAAAATTGTAAAAAAAAAAAACTTACCTTCGGCGGTGTCGGCGACGTGCGTGGGTGAGATGAAGGGGAGGGGGAGGGGTTGCGGCCGCGAACGGCCGCGAAGGGGAGGAGGAGAGGCTGCGGCCGCGAACGGCCGCGAAGGGGAGGGGGAGGGGTTGCGGCCGCGAACGGCCGCAAAGGGGAGGAGGAGAGGCTGCGGCCGCGAACGGCCGCGAAGTGGGGAGGGAGGCGTGCGCGGCACAGCAAGGCGGCGGCCTTTTTGTTACAGAGTGGAACGGGTGGCGAAAGGGGTGGTGCGAACGGGGAAGGGTTGAACAGGACAACGCGAACGGGCGGCGGCACTATGCGAGCGGTGGCGTGGGCGGCGCCGTCGTCTTCAAGAGGGTGGAGGAAGGCGGAGGAGGGTGTACTATTTTAATTTTGAGAATGGGGAGGATTTAGGGTTTTAATAGGAAGAAGGGTATTTTTGTATTTTTACCGTGGGTGTCCTCATCCATTTTGCGTGTGTTCTCATCGCGTGGGTGTACTCATAGGAAATCCGGGTGCCTTTAGCCGCGCCCTATAAATATAGATACTCACTTTTTTTAAAAAAACACGAGCAAAATACACTAATTGTCAGTTGTTGTTTTTAATTACTTTAATCATCCAACAAAGTTGTTTAACCAATTTGAATACATGATAAATCTTTATTGGCATTACATGCAAAATTGAGGTTCACTGTAAATGATGATTGGTACAACCTTAATATATAGATTAATATTATACTCTCCCATAAAATGATGTTTAAACATTTTATCCGTGTACGCAATTAAATGTATATTTTAGTTTTTCATTTTTGTATTTTTATTCAAATTTTATAATCCTTTTAATTTTAAAAAATAATTCTAATTTTTAAATTACTTTCATGATGAGCTAAAACCACTCATTAAATAAGGGTAAACTTTGTCATTACATAATTTACATGTCCCTTTTTAATTCTACGAAAATAAAATAAAATTAAACATCATTTATTATAAAACGGAGAGAATATTATAAATGGTAAGTGAGTTTTTATCTCTAAAAACAAAAAATATTTTTATAAATATGTTTAGTAAATTTTTCTGAGCATTAGATTGAGCGGCCAATGTAAAACTGAAGGGCGTGGATAAAGGCACCCAAGGATCCTATGAGGACACCCACACGATGAGGACACCCACCAAATGGATGAGGACACCCACGTGGAAAATACAAAAATACCCTTCATCCTATTAAAACTCTAAATCCTCTCCCATTCTCAAAATTAAAATAGTACACCCACAGCCACAGTCCCACACTCATTTCCTCCGACTTCCGCCACTCTCTTGAAGACGCCGGCGCCGCCCACGCCACCGCCTCCCCGTTCTCACCACCCCTTTCGCCGCCCGTTCCACTCTGTAACAAAAAGGCCGCCGCCTTGCCTCGCTGCGACTGCGCCGCTCACGCCACTGCCTTGCCTCGCTGCGACTGCGCCGCTCACGCCACTGCCTTGCCTCGCGCACGCCACCCCCCCGTCTCCACTTCGCGGCCGTTCGCGGCCGTAACCCCTCCCCCTCTCCTTCATCGCCTTCATCGCACCCACGCAGTCGACAAGTAAGTTTTTTTTTTTACAATTTTTACAGAAATTAGGGTTTAGAAATTTTAGGAAAATTAGGGTTTTTAGTAGTTCGAGAATTATTTTCGAACATATTGTGTTTGTTTTGGAAACAATTTCGAACAACTTGAGTTTGTTTTGGAAAAAAATTCGAACAAGATGTTCGATCTTTTTTTTCGTACAAATTTAAGTTGTTTTGGAATTTTTTTCGAACATATTGAGTTTGTTTTGGAAAAAATTTCGAAAAAAACTCAGAAAAATTTTCGAACAAAGATGTTCGATCTTTTTTTTCGGACAAATTTGAGTTGTTTTGGAATTTTTTTCGAACATATTGAGTTTGTTTTGGAAAAAATTTCGAACCTATTGAGTTTGCTTTGGAAAAAATTTCGAACATGTTTGTTTTGGAAATTTTTTCGAACAGTCGAGTTTTGGATTTATTTTTGTTTCAATTTTGAAGTTGTTTTTGTTGAAGAATGATGTTTGTTTTGGTTGTGGAGGTGATAATTATATGAAATAGAATGGGTGGGTGTACTCATCTTCGTTTTTTTCATAAATTTTACCCTAGGGGTATATTGGACATTTCACATGTCATGAAAGATTAAAAAAATGTTTGGTGGGTGTACTCATAGGAAATCTGGGTGCCTTTAGCCGCGCCCAAAACTGAATTGTGCTACATTTTTTGTAGGGCCGATGCGGCGCGGCCCAATAAATCACTTGGCCCTTTAGGGCTAAGGTGTGTGTCGGACTGGCCCACTGGGCGACCCGAATTGCTTGTTCAACATATTTCAACATTCTCAGTTTTGCTAATTAGTGATATTTTTTATAAAAAAAATATTGTGAACTTTTAAATAATACTTATCTCACAACAGGAAGGATCTCGCATAAGATTTGATGATTTTTAATCAGTATTTATTAAAAAAATTATCCTAAGAGTTTTTGTTAATCAACCTAATGTCTAATTCTAATTTGATTCAACCATTTTACTGAATTGTGAATATCAATATTCAGTTTAATATTTGTATACCAGTGTAGAACCGGTGTATTACACGAAATTTTAAATATATTTTTAAATATTTAATAATAAATTTTTATTTATTTACTTAATTTAATTTTTCATATTTTTATAATTATATTTTTAAAAAAATGATTTCGCAGAATTATAATTATTTTGTTAAAAAAATTTAACATTTTTTTTAATTATATTTATTATAACGTTGTATTATAATATAAAAGTTTAATGAACATAATATTTTAAATTATACAAAATAATTACACTTATGTTATATTAGTTAATTTTATAAAGCAAATTTCTAAGAAAATTTGTGAGAATCAAACGAAATGTGACATTGAAATTTAATAAATATGAAAACAACTTTTAAAAAAAAAATTATAAAATTTCGGAAACAAACAATTTAAGTAATATTAAAATATCTCTTAATAAATTGTAAGTCAACTTTCAATATCAACCACAACACCTTACATTTAATAAATATGAAAATAACTTTTAAAAAAATTATAAAAGTTCGGAAACAAATAATTTAAATAATATTAAAATAACTCTTAATAAATTGTAAGTAAACATTCCATATCAACCATTACACAATTAAATAAATAAATATTTTAGTTAATTGCAAATTAAATCATAACATTTTCCTCATTTGCAATCTAATCTAAACTTTAAGGTAATTGCAAATAAATCACAAACTTTAAATATAGTTGCAATTTAGTCTTTTTGACAATTTTAATTGTGTTCGAATCTAACATAATTTAGACTTCTTAATGACATAACAACACCTTAATAAAACAATATTGTTTTTCAATCAAACCAAATATCAAAAGTTATGATTTAGGGACAAAGTAAACTTGTAAGAAGTCTTTTTTTTTTTTTTAATGGAAAGTTAAATACCCATCCCTTTTTTCCCCTCCCCATGACTCGAACCCAGGACCTAAGGCCTAGGTAGTGGTGCTCTAACCACTTGAGTTATCCCACTTTGTCTAAACTTGTAAGAAGTCTAATTTGCAATAATATTTAAAGTTTGTGATTTATTTGCAATTCTTTTAAGGTTTAGATTAGATTGCAAATGAGCGAAAGGTCGTGATTTAATTTGCAATTACCTCTTTTTAAAATTAACAACTTCATTAAATTATGACACATAAGCCAAATCAACCACAAAATGACACATCATCAATTTAAACTCCCTATTAGTATATAAGGGGATTATATACTATAGAAGTAGTTTATTATGTATATATAACAAATTTGGTAATCTTGTAAAATAATATAATTATTTATATAATAAATATTATGTACAAAATTATATAATAAGTTTTACATATATATGTTTTCGAGCTCTATTTTTTAAATGCATTAAACTTATAATAAATTTAAAATAATTGCAGAAAAAATTACTTGAAATATAAGATAAAAGTAATTATAAAATACAATTGAATAAGTAATTAAATAAAGAATTGTACACCCAAAAAAAAAAAAAATTAGATTAATGTATTTTACTCAGAAAAACATTAAATAGTTCTAAAATAAATTAAACTAAAGAATAAAATGAATACTAAAATAAAGTTAAGTAAATAAAATAAAATTTAATTTAATTAGTCAATGTTAAAATAATAAGAATATAATATTTGGAAAGAGTTTATTAATCATATCTTACTCAACCAATAACTTAATTACACATCATACTTTTTAAAATTAACAACTTCATTAAATTATGACACATAAGCCAAATCAACCACAAAATGACACATAAGCCAAATTAACCACAAAATGACACATCATCAATTTAAACTCCCTATTAGTATATAAGGGGATTATATACTATAGAAGTAGTGTATTATGTATATATAACAAATTTGGTAATCTTGTAAAATAATATAATTATTTATATAATAAATATTATGTATAAAATTATATAATAAGTTTTACATGTATATTTTCGAGCTCTATTTTTTAAATGCATTAAACTTATAATAAATTTAAAATAATTGCAGAAAAAATTACTTGAAATATAAGGTAAAAGTAATTATAAAATACAATTGAATAACTAATTAAATAAAGAATTGTACACCCCAATAAAAATAAATTTTAGATTAATGTATTTTACTCAGAAAAATATTAAATAGTTCTAAAATAAATTAAACTAAAGAATAAAATGAATACTAAAATAAAGTTAAGTAAATAAAATAAAATTTAATTTAATTAGTCAATGTTAAAATAATAAGAATATAATATTTGGAAAGAGTTAATTAATCATATCTTACTCAATCAATAACTTAATTACACATCATACTTTTTAAAATTAACAACTTCATTAAATTATGACACATAAGCCAAATCAACCACAAAATGACACATAAGCCAAATTAACCACAAAATGACACATCATCAATTTAAACTCCCTATTAGTATATAAGGGGATTTACTATAGTTTTCCTAGAAAAATAACTAGGATCTTCTATATGTAGTCAGGGTGTCGTAACGTGTCGTAATGACTACCGTAGTCAGTTAATCTAAGCCATTAAAAATCTAATCTAAATGTTTAGATTTGATGATCTACCTTTTGTAAATTTTACGATATGTATTGTCGTAATGTGTCGTATCGTAATATGTCATAAATTTGTATTTTCTATTAAATTAAATTAATTAAAATATATTATTTTAAATTTACATTTTTATCCTTATACAATAAAATAATTTATTACAACAATTATCTACACCCGCTAATTTTATGAGTTCACCCCAAATCATTTTTTACCATAGTTATCTGCACCCATTCATTTTATGAGTTCACCCAAATCATTTTTTACCATAGTTATCTGCACCCATTCATTTTATGAGTTCACCCCAAATCATTTCTTTTTTACAACGGTTATCTACACCCGCTCATTTTATGAGTTCACCCCCAAATAATATTTTTACCAAAGTTATCTGCACCCGCTCATTTTATGAGTTCACCCCCAAATTATTTTTATACCACAATTATCTGCACCCGCTCATTTTATGAGTTCACCCCAAAATATTTTTTTAAAAATAATTACATTTAAAAGACTATATTATTTTTTTATTAATTAACACAAAATATAATAAAATCAACCCTAATTTATACATTTACAATCTACAACCGAGTCATTGCCGAGTTACCGTCGATTCACCACCAAATCACTCATAGTTTTAGAAAAAAAATCGTAAAAACATAATTAAAAAAAACTATCGAGATTAGGCACAAATTTCAATTTTTTTCTTTTTAATTTTTCTTCCCATTTTCAATTTTTATTCCAAACTTTTTATTTCTTCATTTTTTTTTGTTTCCTACTTTTTTTTCATTAGTATATTTTTTAGTTTTAATACAAATAATATTATATGTATGATTTTATTATAATCCCTTCGTCCTAGTGAAAGCTCCTCATGAGCTTCAGACACAAAGGTTAAAAAATATGATATAATAAGTGGATGTATGAGAGGTGATGTGATTGAGAGAGAAGAATATAATGAAATGTGAGAGAGAATAATTTGGCAAAAAAGGAATGAGTAACTTTCATTGGGACAAACGAATAAGGAAAGTTGGGTAGCTTTCAATAGGAAGGAGGGAGTAGTCGGTAATACAACAAGTAATAACCAGTAATACCATAAACAGTAATCTGTAATACCATTAACAATAATTAGTAATACCACGAACATTAATCAGTAATACCATTAATATTAATCAGTAAAATTTTATACAATAACAAATAATTTCACACATCTAATTATATTCAATAATACAAAAAATAATTATCAGTAATACCATGAACAATAAATAGTAATACCATGAACAATTGAATAGTAATATCTCATACAATAACAAATAATTCCACAAATCTAATTATATTTAATAATACCAAAAACAATTATTAGTAATACCATAAACAATAATATGTAATACCATAAAAATAATAATCAATAATAAATAATTTCACATAATCAGTAATACCACAATTAATAATCAATAATCATTAATATTAATTCAATAGTGTATTAATAGTAATACCGCAATCAATAACTAGTAATATCAGTATCAATAATACCAATAACAATAATACCATAAAAAAAAGTGGAGAGAGTTTAGATCGGGGTGTACTAAAGAAAATAGAGGGTGCACATTACCAAGCCCAATTGAAGGAAACCCTAGCCCAATGGGAGGGCACCCTAGGTCAGTAGTCGTCGCTTGGTATTTCATCAGCAAGGTCACCGGATCCGAGTGTCGTCCGGTCAGAGATCCATCAGCAACATACTCACAGTCCTCCGTCGGGCCGTCGTCAGCCGAAGGAAGAGGCTGCGCAGGAGCAGGGTGAAGAAGACGGATGAAGTAATGTAGCTTCGATTTGGACAGAGATGAATGACGAGAGAGAGGCAGCGTTGATCCGAGTGTTGCAGGCGAGCACCGTTGATGTAGGAGAAGCTCCTGGATCGCGAACGCAAGGGAGATTGATCGAAGCAGCCGCGTCGGTGGTCGAAATGAGGAGAGGATTTCGGCCGCCATGGATCATGGCCGAGATGGAAGATTATATCGATTGTTAAGGAAGTGAAGAATCGCGATTGCGATTCGAGGAGGGGTCTCGGGCTTCAGCGGCCGAGACCGAAGCGCCGCCGTCGCCGTCGAGGGGGTGGTCGGGCATGGTGGTGGCTGGGTCACCCGCCGACATGCATGGATTTCCGGCAGGTCCTTTACTCATCAAATTAAAATTAAAATTTAGGTGCACCGCCGATCGACTTTAATAAAATTATACCTATAATATTATTTTGTATTAAAATTTAAAAAATACACATGCAAAAAATGGAAAAGAAAGACAGGAAAATTTAAAAAGGAAAAGAAAAAAAACAAGGAAATAAAAAATTTGAAAAAAAAAATGAAAATGGGAAGAAAAAAGAAAAAGAGGAGGGGGAAGAATAATTAAAAAGAAAAAAATTGAGATTTGTGGCTAATTTCGATAGTTTTTTATTAATTATATTTTTACACTTTTTTTTTAAATATGGGTGATTTGGTGGTGAATTGATTTTTTAGAGTTTATTTTATTATATTTTGTGTAAAATAACAAAAGGATAATATAGTCTTTTAAATGTGATTATTTTTTTAAAAATATTTTTGGGTGCACTCATAAAATGTGCGAGTGCAGATAACCGTGGTAAAACAATAATTTGGGGGTGAACTCATAAAATGAGCGAGTGCAGATAATTGTGGTAAAAAATATTTTGGGGGTGAACTCATAGAATTAGCGGGTGTAGATAACTGTTGTAAAAAAGAAATGATTTGGGGGTGAACTCATTAAATGAGCGGGTGCAGATAATTGTTGTAAAAATATGATTAGGGGGTGAATTCATTAAATTAGCGGGTGCAGATAATTGTAGTAAAAATATGATTAGGGGGTGCACTCATTAAATTAGTGGGTGCATGTAAAATATAAATAAAATTTAAAAAGAAGGGTAATATAGTAAATAACAAAATATAATTTAAATAATGCTAAAAATAACTGAAACCTGTATGACAGGTAGCAGGTCATTTTTACGGTTACGACGCCACATGGCGCGATTCGATAAAGTGACTGCGTAGTCACTTTGTAAAATGTGACTACCGTAAGAATTGCCCAAATAACTATTGGCAATTGATTACTGTATTAAATATTGGAATTTTATCTTGAATTATCGTTTATGGGCTTGAAAAGATGGAGTATATAGTAAGGTATGAATTGCAATTAGGGATGGGGTATATACCCCTCCAGCTTTGTTAGATACACTACCCTTTCACTTTTATTAATTAAATATTCATGTAAAATACCTATTTTGTACTTCTATTAAAATACAAAAAAAAAAAAAAATACAAAAAAAATAGATACACTCCCCATAAATTTAAACTAACCCTAATTCTAACCCTAACCTTAACCCTTAATTCTGACTCTAACTCTAACCCTAATTTGACGAGCTGCCGCACCTCCGGCCACCACTGCTGCACAAAATAAATTTAAAAATTAAAAAAATCAAATTTGAAAATTAAAAAAAAAAAAAAAATTCGACGACAAACCAGTGTCGACCAAAAACACTACGGTCGACACTAGTTTGTCGACCAAAAATAATCCGGCCGACTCTGGTTCGTTGACCAAAAATACTCCGGCCAACTATGTGTTTTGAAAGAATTTTTTTTTAGAAAATTAAGAAAATTGATTTTTTCGGCCATTTTGGGTTGCCCAAAAACATTCTCATCGACACTCTATTGTCGACGAGAGTGTTTTTAGGCGACCCAAAATAGTAAAAAAAAAAAAAAACCAAACCTGAACTATTTTTTTCGCCGGCGACGCGGAGAAGAGACGATGGCGACGTTGGGAGAGGGGGGCATGACGGGTTTGGGGGTGGCGGAAGGGGTTTATTGCAGAAAAAAAAAAAAGAGGAAAGAAAGGTTGCAGACGCGGGAGTGAGGGCGGCGGCGCGACCAGCGATAGCGGCGGGCGGGGGGCTCAACGGCAGTGGTGGTCCGACAGATGGGGCGACGCGGCGCGGCCAGCGGTGGTGGAGGGCGGTGCGACGCAGCCAGCAAAGGTGGGGGCGACGCGACGCGGCCATCGGTGGTGGGGGGAGGCGCGACCAGCGAAGGTGGGGGGCGGCGGCGCTTCGTCGGCGGCGGCGAGAATGGAGGATGAAGAAGGAGGAAGGAGATGGAAAGTTAGGGTTTTAAGTGTGGGTAGTGTATTTATGGAGAGTTTTTAGAAAAAAGGTATTATGGGTAATTTGGGGGAGTGCATGTATAATTTATCAGTTTCAGGGGGAGTGCGTGTATCGGGGGAGTGCATTAAACAAAGTTGGAGGGGTATATACCCCATCCCTTGCAATTAACATAGGGCCACATTTCTTGGTTGAACAGTGGGCCGAAATATTTGAACTATAACTTGTCGCCAGTCTTAGTTAAAAAAGAAAAAAAAACTAACTTCATCCATGTAAGCATTCATTTTTAGTTCGTCTAAATTTAATATGTATGTCTCAAATTAAAAATAATATTTGTATCATCACATATTTACTCAAATTGACATTCATGTTATTCATACATAATCAATTTATTTATAAGTAGATCCTACAATACTTCATAACTAGTGTAAGACCCGCGAATTTCACGGGATTGAATTTTTTTTTTTAATTATTATTTAATAAGATTTTATATAATTTATTATTTTAAAATATATTTGATGATAATTAATGTATTTGATAATTCATGTCATCTTTAACTATATCAACAACTGAAAAGGCACTCTTGCATAAGTTCGGATTGAATAAGAGAATGTGTTGTCATTTGTGTATGGTTGTAATATGTTAGTTTGTAGGGGTGTTTTATAGATAATATGAGAGCGTTGGACTGTTATATCCAAAATTATATCAATTGTATCACAAAAACTTATATGCAATATTGACCAATTAAGTCAATTGGGCTGAAAATATTGACTTATTAAGTCAATGGGCTGAAAATATATATTATTGGGCCACCATCAATTCATTTGGGTTAATTCTTAATTTATTTGTCAACTGGCCCGCTTGTGTTCTAATTTTGACCAAAAATTTTAACCCATTTATTTTCCCAGTTTTTGTAATTTTTTTATCTTTTATTTTATTGTCGAACGCGGGATATTAAATGTAGTAATTCAAATTGTAATATGTAGTAACACACATTATTTATGTAGTAATAACACAAACTATGTTATATAATAATACAAATTCTTTTATTTAGTAACACATTTTTTTCTAGTGTTTTTGTTAATGTAGTAACTCACATTATAATACGTAGTAACATATATTATCGCATGTAGTAAACACAATAACCATGTTTTAATGCAAATCATTTGATAAAGATACATATAGTAACAAACGCATATTCAATGTAGTAGTTCAAACTGTAGTATGTAGTAACATATAATTTTTTATATAGTAATACCGATTCTTTTATGTAGTATTTTTTTCTAGAATTTTTATTGATTAAGTAACTCACATTATAACATATAGTAACATATATTATTGCATGTAGTAATATAAAATAACCTTGATCCATAATAATTATTAAAGAATATTTAAAGAAATAGAAAATATTTAAAGATTAAGGTCGTCGTAAATTGCAGCGTTCGGCCGCGGTCTGGGGTGGTCGAAAACTGCTCGAAGAAGACGACTAAGTACAATTTCTGCTAATGTGTGTATTTATAAAAAATATGGGTGTGAATTGAACTGTCGGTGGGTGTATTTATAAAAAAATGTGGGTTGAGCTGTCAGTGGGTGTATTTATAAAGAATGTGAGTGTGAGTGGTTGAAATGCATATATGCAATATTTCACATAAGACTAGCCCCAATTGTATTTGAGTCTTTGTCTATTAATGTTTTCGTACTTGTGCATGAGATATGCAGGTATAGTAGCTTATATTTTAAAATGCTTATAAAATTATAAAAAGTAAACAAAAGAAATTTGGAGCATGACATAGAAAATTAAGATCACTCGAAATGGAGAATAAAACAATGAAATTGAAATTAAGAGAATTATGATGAAATATTATTGAGTATACAAAATTATTTTGGTAAGAGAATAATTATGAAAATTAGAGATGAAATTTATACTTCTAGAAGTTTATAAAATAATATAGCGAACATTTGCCAGCATGTAAAGGAATAGTAGTTACATCTTAGTTAATACACTCTCTATTTTCATAACTACACACACTTGTTAGTTATTCTGTTATTTAGAGAAATTATTTTGTTAGTTAGATAGGTCATTAGTTATAAGAGGGCTATTAGGCTTTTTGTAATCTTTCTAAGAAAAAACATACGGTTGTATCAGATTTTTTCAGTTTCAAGAGAGAAACTCTTTTGATTATTTTCTCCTCTTTCTTCAAGAGATGATTCATGTTTTAATCATCAACATGGTATCACTATCCATTTAGAATTGCAATTCCCCATGATTCAACAATTTCATCGATCCCCTCTTTTCTAGGGCTCCGAATTTTTCATCCTCTTCCGATTCCGTTTCTGCCAAAACTCTGGTTCATCCATGGTGAACGAAAATACCAACAACACCTCTCTCTCTGGCTCATTCACGGCGGCAACACACACACCAACGCCAACTCGCTGGATCCAACACTCAACCCCTTTTCCCCTTTGGCGTTGCATCAAAACGCCAACCCCACTGTGTCCATCGTTCTTAAGCCTCTTGACGGCACCAACTACGTTTCTTGGAGCCATGTCAACAAGCGAGGACTCAGTGTGAAGAATAAAGCACGCCTTATTGATGGTTCCTTGCCCGTCCCTGATGAAGACAAAGATCCGGCCATATATGCCGCCTGGGTAAGGGCTAATGACATTGTTCTTATGTGGATTTTGAATTCGATTATACCTGACATTAAAAGAACCTTAGAGTACTTTTCTATAGCTAAGGATGTATGGGATGAGTTGAAAATTAGGTTGCCTTATCCGATGGCACTAGAGTATACCATCTAGAAAAATCCTTAAGCTCTATCACTCAAGGTTCTCAATCCCTAGTCAGTTATTACAATCAGTTTAAGGCCTTATGGCATGAATATCTTAGTTTTAGGCCTCTTCTTAAATGTTCTTGTGGAGTCATGGATTCTTGTAAATGTGATTTGCCTAAACTAATGACCAAAACCCAAGAGCAAGATGCTGTCATGAAGTTTTTAGTTGGCTTGCATGATTCTTATTCAACTATTATGAGTCAATTCTTGTTACAATCTCCATTCCCTCATTTGTCCAAAATCTATGGCCTGTTACTCCAAGAAGAATCCCAGAGAAATCTAAACCTCACCCCTGAACCAATTCTTCTTGACACTGTTGCTATGAATGCAAAGAATGCTAGATTCTATAAAGACAGGAGGAAACCCCTCAAAATGTGGCCATTGTGATGGATTGGGCCACACAATTGATAGATGTTTTCACATTATTGGCTTTCCCCCTGGTTGGAAAGGACCTAGAGGGCCTTCTACTAAGGATCTCAACAAGCCTGTCAGCAACTACCTTAGATCTCTCCCTGAGAAGGACCTCTCCAATCCTCTTATCCAGCCTGATGTCTTTAACAAGGATTCCTCACACTCTGTAGCTGGTGCATCAACTGTCCAAATTGAGGATCCTCAACACACCACCACTTCTGGTATGTCTTCTTCTAATTGTTTTAATTTTGCATCTCTTTTCACTTGGATCTTGGACACTGGATCTACAGATCACATGGTTTTTTATCTTTCCATGTTCTCTACACCTCCTTGTGCTACCAACATCCAAATCTCTCTTCCAAATAATGCTATCTCCATTGCCACACACATGGGAAATATCACTATTAATGAGCACCTAACCTTGTACAATGTTTTATATGTCCCATATTTCACTTTCAATCTCTTATCCATTAGCCATTTGACTAGATACTCTAATTGCACTGTTAGCTTCTTGTCCTCACATTGCATTTTGCAGGACAACATGAGCAAGAGGGTGATTGGTATTGCTGAGCAAGTGAGAGGCTCGTACCTCTTACAAGCACCCCATCCATCTAGTTATTCTGCTTTAGAGAGCTATGTCTGTTCTGGTAGTTCTAAGCTTGATTCCTGTAAGTTTGATCTGTGGCATAATAGATTAGGTCACACCTCTAGAAAATGTATACTACACATCCCTGATTTGAATGTAAAAGCCACTGATTTGCATAATAACTGTTTGATTTGTCCTTTGGCTAAACAAAAGAAAAGATCCTTTCCTTTAAGCACCTCTGCTTCTTCTCATGCTTTTCAATTGATTCATTGTGATGTTTGGGGCCCCTTTTCCTTATGTTCTGCTACTGGCCATAGATATTTTCTAACTATAGTGGATGATTTTAGTAGATGCACTTGATTTTACCTTTTGAAAGTCAAAAGTGATTTTAAGCATTCTTTAGAAAACTTTTACAATATGGTGCTTACCCAATTTAACACTAAAATTCAAACACTAAGAAGTGATAATGGAACAGAATTCATCCTTACTGACTTCTATCATAAATTGGGTATCATTCATCAAACCTCTTGTGTTGAGACTCCCCAACAAAATGGCCTTGTTGAAAGAAAACATCAGCATCTCCTTCAAGTGGCCTAGGCTCTCATGTTTCAATCTTCTCTTCCTTTAAAATCCTGGAGTGAAAGTATTAAAACTGTTGCATTTATCATCAATAGAATCCCATCTTACATTCTTAATCACAAATTTCCTTTTGAAATATTGTATGGGGTGAAACCTGATTATTTTTTCCTTAGAACATTTGGTTGTTTATGTTTTGCTAACACTCTGGTTTCCAACAGACAAAAACTAGCACTACTACAAAACTGGGCTTTAGAGACGCTCAAAAGTGTCCCTAAAAGTATACTTTAGTGACGCTCTATCCAAGCGTCACCTGATTTGGCGTTTCTTTATGTTGTTATCGTGACGCTTGAAAGCATCACCGTAAATAGCCATTGTGATGCTTCTACGCGTCATAGTAACACTATCTAGTGACACTAACCAACGTCACTACGGTGTGCATTAGTGATGCTTTCCAGTGTCACAAAAAAGGTTATAACTAACTTAACCACCTCATTTAATGACGCGTTTATGCGTCATACTAACACTATTTGTGACGCCTTTTAATGTCACATTATATTATACTAATATAGGCTAGATATCCCGTAAAAAATATATATATATATATATATATATATAGACTAGATATATACCTCTAAACTCCTCAAGCTTAATATTACTACCCATACGGGATAAACAATAAAATAACATCACTTTCTAACACAGACACAAAAAAAATATAACAATAAAATATCATCACTTCTAAATCAGAAACAATCAAATATATAACAATAAAATGTCATCACACTTCTGAATCAAATTCAACCAAAGTTTAAAACATCTCTACCAGACTTGGTATCAACAACATAACTATCAAGTCCAATATTCCAAATAAAAAATTAAAAAATTTCAGTGCAAAGATAAATTGCACCTAAACTATGTTGTGACAAAATTCACTTTGCTATATTTATCTTTGAATCTTCCACTTGAACCTATAATAATGAACGGAATGAAAAATTATCAATACTTGAAATTGAAAAAATCTAACTAAAATCTCATCTAAAGTGGGATGTATTGTACCTCGAGGACGTTTATGTTTCTCAATAACAACCTAATCTTAAAGGCAATGACAACATCCTTTGACCACTATTCACATTTGTACTTTTTCATTATGTGACCCTTGTTTGAAGATCATTTATAGTAATAGCTTTCCCCTTTACCATTTTTCTGGAATCACAATTTTATTAAGAACAATATTAACTTGCTGCAATATAAATACATTTATTAACAATTCATTCTTGAAAATATATCAAACTAATTATAATGTAAAAACGAGAATTAGAGCAAATAATAATTAATACACTAGACGCAAATATATTGACTATCCTAAACAAAAATGAGTAGTCCTAGACCTTTAACAATTGAATGATGGTCTTCTATCCTCAAATTTCGATTAAACTACACCATGATATAGATACAAATCTGGAACTGCATATCCCAATTATGCTAAGGCATGGAGTTAACCATGATATATATACTAATCTGGAACTACATATCACTATAGCCCAACATTGGTATAGAACTCAAGTAAATAGGAAAAAAAAGTTACAATCATCATAAATATATATATATATATATATATAAAGGAGAAACTAAGACATGTAATGAAGCATAATCAATACATGCCAATACAACAATACATGCCTATAAACTAATACCACATGGTTAAGCGAAAATTGATTTGTATTCCTTCTTGGATAATTAAGAGAAACCTCATAATGACCCTGTGACCATTCACGTTTTTATATAAAACATTATAGGAATAATTGCAATTTCAAATCTGTTCACTTTAACATACGACATAACTAGTATGGACATATTTTTTAGAGTCTCGTGTTGTTTAAGCAAAGAATTGACTAACTAGAAAGATTACAAAAACTAAATATTTTGGTTCCAGGCCATTTATAAAAAACATTGGTAATACATACACTAGTCATAGGCTTACAGAAAGAAAAAAATCATGGAAGGTTGTGGGTTCATGAACCAAACTAATCAATTTTCGAAATCCAGTAACATAACAAAATTTTGGACTATATATAAATAAAAGATCTTCGGCCGTTATAAGCCTTAAAAGAGACTGATATGTCTCCTTCTCTATAAGAAAAATAGAGAAAGAGATGTACATAATTAATTACCAGTCATTTTCAAAAAAAAAAAAAAAATTGTAATAAAGATTATTGGGTTAAAGGAAGGAAGACATGTATATTATGTCGGTACTCTTGTAAACATTATACAAACAAACTCTAAATTTAATAATAAGAGGATTTGACAATTGAAACAAGTTTAGTGGCTGATCCACTTTTCGAATTTGATAATTATGAAAAATAGAAGGTCATGACAGAATAAGTAGTCACACGCTGCTTAAACTATAAAATATTGACTTTGCTAAAAACTGTTTCGGTCATATAGATTAGGCAGAAAAAGTTGTTAGATTCAAAACTCTTTTGAATATAAGAATAGTATTTGAAAACGCATCAAACCATATTAGAGTTACTCAATGTATGCCAAAATAAATCTTTAGGTTATTCTACTATTTTTATCCTAGATGAAGAGCACACAAGTTGTTTAGGCCGCCTCACAACTTATACCTCGAGAAACCATAAACATCCATAAGTTTTAGTAGAATAATTTCAGAGGTCAAAAGAATAAAAGAAAATTGTAACAACATAGGTATAGCAATAATAATATTAAATTCAGAGCCGAATTATTTAATATGAAATTTTACCTACTCAAATAGTAGTTCACACAAAATCAGACCACATATACTTGATGGAAGATCAAATTAATAAAAAAGACATTAACGAAGTGAAGCAAAATGCAGAGAAGGAAAACCTGCAGTAAGCAGTGACGTGATTAACGAGGTCAATGAAAGCACCAAATCCACCACTTTCTCTTCTAAATGTTGTTTCATTTTGATCTGATATCAGACAGTAAATAAGAAAAATATAACAAATGAGACGCATTAGTTTTTGTCAGAACAATCTATCATTTCCAATTTTCCCATGTGATGGGTTAAACAATGTAAACTTTTTATATAACTTTTCCCATGCAAATATAAACGTACCAACGGTGGATCTGTATTCGCAATGGATAAATTTAGGTAGGAGCACTACTGCGATATGGAGAGGATTATCTTTTGAACCAAAGTGTGAGTGAAATTCGCATGTGGCTGCATGAATTTTTTTTCTAAGTAAAACGTGAATTTAATACAATACAAACACTCATCAGAAGTGAAAAGTGAATATTCAATTCAAAACAACAATTTTTTTTTTTTTAACCAAGGTGTGAGGCAAAACACAATTCCCTAAACTCAAGGGGGTGTACGAGCAATGACACATACAAAACCAATCTTAACACATAAGTTGAACGCATATTACCACTCATATAACTCACAGTTTACAAAATATTTTCCATTTGTTTATCCTTCTTGGTCATGGAAAGTATTCTACATGGCAGGAAGGTTCTCTAAGATAGAGAGATGAAACATGGGGCCAAGGATGTGAGCTATAATTATACCTCTATTTGTCATTTACCAGTCTGGGAAAGTGATGGGGTCTACTAGGTAGTATAATTAAATTATGCAATACTAGAACAACCATAACAAAAACTGGAAATAAAGGACTCACCTGACATTTCAAAAATATGGTAATTTAGTTGAGACTGCAAATTCTATGGTTGTGTATAGTCAAAACTTAATTTTAATACAAAATAATATTATATGTATGATTTTATTATAGTCGATATATCGGCGGTGCACTTGAATTTCAATTTTAATTTGATGAGTAAAGGACCTGCCGGAAATCTATGCTTGTCGGCGGGTGACCCAGCCACCACCATGCCCGACCATACCCTCGACGGCGACGGCAGCGCTTCCGTCTCGGCCGCTGAAGCCCGAGACCCCTCCTCGAATCGCAATCACGATTCTTCACTTCCTTGACAATCGACATGATCTTCCATCTCAACCACGATCCATGGCGACCGAAATCCTCTCCTCATTTCGACCATCGACGCGACTGCTTCGATCAATCTCCTTTGCGTTCGCGATCCAGGAGCTTCTCCGGCATCAATGGCGCTTGCCTGCAACACTCGGATCGACGCTGCCTCTCTCTCGTCGTTTATCTCTACCCAAATCGAAGCTACATTGCTTCGTTTGTCTTCTTCACCCTACTCCTGCGCAGCCTCTTCCTCCGACTGACGGCAACCCGACAGAGGACTGTGAGTATGTTGCTAATGGATCTCTGACCGACCGGCACTCGAAGCTGGTGACCTTGCTGATGAAATCCCAGGCGATGACTGCTGACCTAGGGTGCCCTCCCATTGGGCTAGGGTTCCCTTCAATTGGGCTTGGTAATGTGCACTCCCTATTTTTTTCAATACACCCCGATCTGCACTCTCTCCACTTTTTTTATGGTATTATTGGTACTGGTATTACTAGTTATTGATTGCGGTATTACTATTAATACACTATTGAATTAATATTAATGATTATTGATTATTAATTGTGGTATTACTGGTTATTGTTTGTGGTATTACTGAATATGTGGAATTATTTATTGAGTATTGTATAAGACATTACTGGTTATTATTATTTTTATGGTATTACATATTATTGTTTATGGTATTACTGATAATTGTTTTTGGTATTACTGAATATAATTAGATTTGTGGAATTATTTGTTATTGCATAAGATATTACTGATTATTATTAATGGTATCACTTATTAATGTTCGTGGTATTACTAATTACTATTCATGGTATTACTGATAATTGTTTTTGGTATTATTGAATATAATTAGATCTTTTGAATTATTTGTTATTGTATAAAATTTTACTGATTATTATTAATGGTATCACTTATTAATGTTCATGGTATTACTAATAATTATTTTTGGTATTAATGAATATAATTAGATGTGTGAAATTATTTGTTATTGTATAAAATATTACTAATTATTGTTAATGGTATTACTGATTACTGTTTATGGTATTACTGGTTATTACTTATTTTATTACCGATTACTCCCTCCGTTCTAGTGAAAGCTACCCAACTTTGCTTATTCGTTTGTCCCAATGAAAGTTATCAATTCCTTTTTTGGCAAACTATTCCCTTTCCCATTTCATTATATTCTTCTCTCTCTCAATCACATCACCTCTCATACATCCACTTATTATATCATATTTTTTAATCTCCGTCCCCGAAGCTCATGGGGAGCTTTCACTAGAACGGAGAGATTATAATAAAATCATACATATAATATTATTTTGTATTAAATTTTTAAAAAATACTAATGAAAAAAAGTAGGAAAAAAAACGAAGAAATAAAAAAGTCTGGAATAAAAATTGAAAATGGGAAGAAAAATGAAAAAAATCGAGATTTGTGCCTAATTTCGATAGTTTTTTTTAATTATATTTTTACGATTTTTTTTCTAAAAATATGGGTGATTTGGTGGTGAATCGACAGTAACTCGGCAATGATTTTAAATGTATAAATTAGGGTTGATTTTATTATATTTTGTGTAAATATTTGGGGGTGAACTCATAAAATGAGCTGGTGTAGATAATCGTTGTGAAAAAGAAATGATTTGGGGGTGAACTCATAAAATGAGCGGGTGCAGATAACTGTGGTAAAAAAATAATTTGGGGGTGAACTCATAAAATTAGCGGGTGTAGAGGGTGAACTCATAAAATGAGTGGGTACAAAAAACTGTAGTAAAAATATAATTTGGGGGTGAACTCATTAAATTAACGGGTGCAAATAAAATATAAATAAATGCAGATAATAATTTGGTGGCCCGACAGCCCGACCAGGGCCAGGCTGGTCCTCACATATCTAGGCCCGATAGCAACCGGGCTGGGCTGGCCCGACCTGAAAAAATTGCATGGCCCGACCCATTTGACAACCCTAGTCAAATGTTGTTGTCTCTAGAGTTAAGTGCAGAACAGGATTAAAAATACTTGGCAAACCGTGCAAATACTTTATCAATGTTGTTTACAGTGTTTATGAATTTATAATGTATATTATCTCTTCTACTTATTCACTGCAAATTTTAATATGTTATATTGATACTCACTTCAAATTTATATGTACATTATTTCATAATACTTGCACTTTGAATTACTCACTTATAATATTTACGAATTCAATAATTTTAAACAAAATATTTCAATCAACTTGCATTCATTTTAGTTAGACCATAATTTAATCTATGTCTTTATATACTATATACTATGAACATAATTTTAATTAAACTGCTGTGTTGATGATTAAAACATGAATCATCTCTTGAAGAAAGAGGAGAAAATAATCGAAAGAGTTTCTCTCTTGAAACTGCAAAAATCTGATACAACCATATGTTCTTTCTTAGAAAAATTACAAAAGGCCTAATAGCCCTCTTATGACTAGTGCTGTTATTTGAACTGAGCCTTAACGAGACTCGGCTCGGCTCGTTAAGGCTCGACTAGTTTAGCTTAATGAGTCGAGCTCGAGCTCGTTAGATACTCGATTTACTAATGAGCCGGCTCGAGCTCAACTTGTTAGGCTCGATAACTAAATTTTTGTAAAAAATTCCATTAGACTCGTTAGGCTCGACTCGATAGGCTCGTTAAGCTCGTTAACGAGTCGAGCTCAATTTTTAACTCGACAATGTTATCGAGTCGAGCTCAAACCTCAAATACTCGGCTCGAATAACATCTCTACTTATAACCAATGACTTATCTAACTAACAAAATAACTTCTCTAAATAACAGAATAACTAACAAGTGTATGTAGTTATAAAAATAGAGAGTGTATTAACTAAGATGTAACTACTACTCCTTTACACCCCCATCCCCACCCCCTCAAAATGAGAGTGTATATCAATCAATCCCATTTTGTCTTTGTGAACATTGAACAGAGAAGAGAAGGAGGTAGTGGTTTTGTGAGCATATCTGTTAGGTTCTCCATGGTAGGAATGTGAATAAGAGTGAGGAGAACTTCTTGGATATTTTCCCTTGTGAAATGATAGTCCAAAGAGATGTGTTTGGTCCTTTGATGAAGGCAAGGGTTATGGGCAATTGAGAATGCACTCTTGTTTTCAGTGTACATGTTTGAAGGAGTGGAATGTTGAATCTTCAAGTCTGCAAGGATGTAATGAATCCATTGAAGCTCACAAGTGGTTGAAGCTAAAGCTCTATATTCAGCCTCTGCTGATGACCTGCTGACAGTAGTTTGTTTCTTGGATTTTCAAGAGATTAGAGAATCACCAAAGTAAATACTATAACATATAATGCTCCTTCTAGTTTGTATACAATTTGCCCAATCAGAGTCAGAAAAAGCATGCAATTTAAATGAATTGGTCTTGGGATAAAATACCCCAGTACCAGGGTTACCTTTGATGTACCTTAAGACTCTTTGCACACCAATTAAATGGGCTTCAGTATGTGATTGCATGAATTGACTCAGTGTTTGAATTGCATATGAGATATCAGGTCTAGTAATAGTTAAGTAAAGAAGTTTACCAATCAATTTCCTATATTGTTCAGGATGTTGAAGAGCCTAGGATTCTGGGTCAAAGTTTATAGTGGAATCCATTGGGGTAGAACAAGGCTTACAACCCAAATAACCAGATTCATGAAGTAAGTCAAGAGTATATTTCCTTTGACATAAAGTCATACCCTTGTTATTTTTGGCCACTTCAATGCCTAAGATATATCTCAAAGTACCAAGGTATTTGATAATAAATTTGGTATGTAAGCACATTTTAATGGAGTTGATGATAGTAAGGTTGGTTCTAGTTACTATAAGATCATCAACATAACCAAGAATAACAGTGAAATCATAATCATTCTGTTTAGTAAAAAGAGAAATGTCAGCTTTAGATTGAGTAAAGCCTAAAGACAATAAACAAGCAGTTAATTTGGTAAACCATTGTTTAGAGGTCTGTTTTAAACCATATAGACTCTTGTTCAACTTGCATACTCTTTTATCAACTTGTGAACAATAACCAGAAGGAGGTGTTATATATATTTCTTCTACCAAATCACCATGTAAGAAAGCATTATAAACATATAATTGATGGACATGGCAATTTTTAGATGTAGCAACATCAAGTAAAATTCTAACAGTGGTGATTTTGGCCACATGAGAGAAAGTATCAAAATAGTCTATGCCTTCTTGTTGGGTATAACCTTTAGCAACTAACCTAGCTTTATATCTTTCAATGGAACCATCAGAGTTGTATTTAATTTTGTAAATCCATTTACAGCCTATACAATGTTTTCCTAATAGGAGATCAACAAGAGTCCAAGTGTGATTCTTTTCTAAAACATCAATTTCATTTTTCATAGCAATGACCCAATTCTGGTCTAATGCAACTTGTTTATAGGACTTGGGCTCTTGTTGTTGAGAGATAGAGGCTGTAAAGGTTTTATAACTGGGATACAACTTATTAGTAGACAAGAAAAGGTGAATAGGGTAATGTTTTCCAAAAAAGAGAAAGATTGATTTTAGCATGATCAATATAAGAAGGGAGGTTAGTTTCATAGACCTGTAAATAAGCAGGTTGTGTTTTAGTTCTAGAAGGTCTGGTATGTGTGGTAACCTCTAGATTAACAGGAGCAATGTTATCATTGGAAATATCCTCAAGGGTTAGAGTATCAATCTCAGTATTATGAGTGTTATTATCAAGAGTGTTGTTAAGATTAGTGTGATAAGAAATTTCATTGACTAAATCTGAGTGAATAAAAGAATCAGTTTCATCATCATCATTGGGTATGGGGGAATTAGGTGTAGTTGGTATGTTTATGTTAGCAAAAGGGAAAACATTTTCAAAGAACTTAACATTTCTGGAAACAATAAATTTTCCAGTTTTAAGATCTAAAAGTTTGTACTCCTTTGTGCTAAAGGGATAACCAAGAAACACACATTGTGTGGCCCTAGGATCAAATTTTTGTCTGTTGGAAACCAGAGTGTTAGCAAAACATAAACAACCAAATGTTCTAAGGAAAAAATAATCAGGTTTCACCCCATACAATATTTTAAAAGGAGATTTGTGATTAAGAATGTAAGATGGGATTCTATTGATGATAAATGCAGCAGTTTTAATACTTACACTCCAGAATTTTAAAGGAAGAGAAGATTGAAACATGAGAGCCCTAGCCACTTGGAGGAGATGCTGATGTTCTCTTTCAACAAGGCCATTTTGTTAGGGAGTCTCAACACAAGTGGTTTGATGAGTGATATCCAATTTATGATAGAAGTCAGTAAGGATGAATTTCATTATCATTTCATAGTGTTTGAATTTTAGGGTTAAATTGGGTAAACACCATATTGTAAAAGTTTTCTAAAGAATGCTTAACATCACTTTTGACTTTCAAAAGGTAAATCCAAGTGCATCTACTAAAATCATCCACTATAATTAGAAAATATTTATGGCCAGTAGCAGAACATAAGGAAAAGGGGCCCCAAACATCACAATGAATCAATTGAAAAGCATGAGAAGAAGCAGAGGTGCTTAAAGGAAAAGATCTTTTCTTTTGCTTAGCCAAAGGAAAAATCAAACAATTATTATGCAAATCAATGGCTTTTACACTCAAATCAGGGATGTGTAGCATACATTTTCAAGAGGTGTGACCTAATCTATTATGCCACATATCAAACATACATGAATCAAGCTTAGAACTACCAGAACAGACATAGCTCTCTAAAGCAGAATAACTAGATGGATGGGGTGCTTGTAAGAGGTACATGCCTCTCACTTACTCAGCAATACCAATCACCCTCTTGCTCATGTTGTCCTGCAAAATGCAATGTGAGGACAATAAGCTAACATTGCAATTAGAGTATCTAGTCAAATGGCTAATGGATAAGAGATTGAAAGTGAAATCTGGGAAATATAAAACATTGTACAAGGTTAGGTGCTCATTAATAGTGATATTTCCCATATGTGTGGTAGTGGAGATAACATTATTTGGAAGAGTGATTTGGATATTGGTAGCACAAGGAGGTGTAGAGAACATGGAAAGATAAAAAACCATGTGATCTGTAGCTCCAGTGCCCAAGATCCAAGTGAAAAGAGATGCAGAATTAAAACAATTAGAAGAAGACATACCAGAAGTGGTGGTGTACATGTGTTGAGGATCCTCAATTTGGACAGTTGATGCACCAACTATAGAGTGTGAGGAATCCTTGTTGTTATTTGGGTGCTTCATCTTAGAAGAACTTACAAACTAGTTAAAGACATCAGGCTGGATAAGAGGATTGGAGAGGTCCTTCTCAGGGAGAGATCTAAGGTAGTTGCTGACAGGCTTGTTGAGATCCTTAGTAGAAGGCCCTCTAGGTCCTTTCCAACCAGGGGGAAAGCCAATAATGTGAAAACATCTATCAATTGTGTGGCCCAATCCATCACAATAGCCACATTTGAGGGGTTTCCTCATGTCTTTATAGAATCTAGCATTCTTTGCATTCATAGCAATAGTGTCAAGAAGAATGGGTTCAGGGGTGAGGTTTAGATTTCTCTGTGATTCTTCTTGGAGTAACAGGCCATATATTTTGGACAAAGGAGGGAATGGAGATTGTAGCAAGAATTAACTCCTAATAGTTGAATAAGAATCATGCAAGCCAACTAAAAATTTCATGACAACATCTTGCTCTTGGGTTTTGGTCATTAGTTTAGGCAAATCACATTTACAAGAATCCATGACTCCACAAGAACATTTAAGAAGATGTCTAAAACTAAGATATTCATCTCATAAGGCCTTAAACTGATTGTAATAACTGACTAGGGATTGAGAACCTTGAGTGATAGAGCTTAAGGATTTTTCTAGATGGTATACTCTAGTGCCATCGGATAAGGCATACCTAATTTTCAAATCATCTCATATATACTTAGCTACAGAAAAGTACTCTAAGGTTCTTTTAATGTCAGGTATAATCGAATTCAAAATCCACATAAGAACAAGGTCATTAGCCCTTACCCAGGCGGCATATATGGCCGGATCTTTGTCTTCATCAGGGACGGGCAAGGAGCCATCAATAAGGCGTGCTTTATTCTTCATGTTGAGTCCTTACTTGATGGCATGGCTCCAAGAAACGTAGTTGGTGCTGTCAAGAGGCTCAAGAACGATGGACATAGCTGGGTTGGCGTTTTGATGCAACGCCAAAGGGGAAAAGGGGTTGAGTGCTGGATCCAGCGAGTTGGCGTTGGTGTGTGTGTTGCCGCCGTGGATGAGCCAGAGAGCGAGGTGTTGTTGGTATTTTCGTTCGCCATGGATGAACCAGAGTTTTGGCAAAACGGAATCGAAAGAAGAAGAAGAAAAATTTGGAGCCCTAGAAAAGAGGAGATCGATGAAATTGTTGCATCACGGGGAATTGCAATTCTAAATGGATACTGATACCATGTTGATGATTAAAACATGAATCATCTCTTGAAGAAAGAGGAGAAAATAATCGAAAGAGTTTCTCTCTTGAAAGTGCAAAAATCTGATACAACCGTATGTTCTTTCTTAGAAAGATTACAAAAGGCCTAATAGCCCTCTTATAACTAATGACCTATCTAACTAACAAAATAAATTCTCTAAAAAAACAGAATAACTAACAAGTGTGTAGTTATGAAAATAAAGAGTGTATTAACTAAGATGTAACTACTGCTCCTTTACAATTTCTGCCCAGAAATCATTACAGTGTTGGTTTTGTTATCGTGTAAGTAGTGGGTTGTGATATTGTTTTAATTATTAAACAAGTTAATTAAATTGTTATCTCACAATTTATGAAAAATACTGGAAGGGGTATCTCTTGCCGGGCCCAAATGAATGGAGGTTTCTTGTAGAGTCCAATGTGAGACACACGAGTTTCTCATATTCTAATTTGCTTTTTACAATTTAAAATACTGTATAAGTCATTTTAGATTGATTCCTCATTTAATTAATGTTTGTACTTGTAATCTAGAGAAGAACACGTTTATATAATTAGTTATTGATCTTAAAAATAAATTTAAATAAAATATAATTAATTTATATTAAAAAAGTCATACTTTCTCTGTCCACTAAAGTGTGTTCAATTTTTTTTTATGAAGTACATGTTTTAAAAAAAATATATTTTAATTATAAAAAATATATTTAGATTAACGAGTAACAAATATATTTGGTAAATATTATTAAAATAGAAAAATATTTAAAAGTGAACTATTTAAATAGAATAAATATATTTTTTATTTTTTTGGACCTAAAAAAAGAAATGAACACACATTAAACTTTAATGGACAGAAGAGTATAATTTATATAAAAAAAAAGACGTGAGGAAGTACATTTTATTTGTTATTTAAGATCTTTATTGTCGGTCACGCTTTGTATAAACATCTATATTTTGGTGCACATTTTCATATTTAATAATACCAACATAATAAGTAGGTAATTAAAATAGGGTGTTTATTATTTAAATATAAAAAAAGGTGATGCTTTTAAGAGAGTATAGGTAGGTGTATTATAAGAGCACCACGTTTCATGCATGCAAGCAAAGACAGCTACAAATAAAACCAAAATAGACGTGTCTCAAGACAATTACATGCACCCTTTGCATCTGACACCTCACACCTCCCCCCTCCCTATTTATCCCCCTTTCCTCCCCCCTCATTCCTCCCACCCCAACACCCCCTTCTCATTCTTCATCAATTCTCACAACAATAATGGCTGATATGCATTACGGCCAGCAGCAGGCAGGGCGGCCGTACCAGTCCCAGCAGCGACCCCTCGCCCACCAGATCGTCAAGACCGCCACCGCCGTCACAGCCGGCGGCTCCCTCCTCGTCCTCTCGGGCATGACTCTTGTCGGCACCGTCATAGCCCTCACTCTCGCCACTCCACTGCTCGTCATCTTCAGCCCCGTTCTGGTCCCGGCGGCAATTGCGGTTTTCTTGCTCGGGTCAGGGTTCGTGGCCTCGGGCGGGTTCGGGGTTGCGGCCCTGAGTGTTCTGTCGTGGATTTACAGGTACATGACCGGGAAGCACCCACCCGGGGCGGATCAACTGGACACGGCGCGTTCGAAGCTGGCGAACAAGGCGCAAGATTTGAAGAGCCGAACGGAGCAGTACGGGCAGCATAATGTTTCGGTCAATCCATCCTCTTAATTCAGTGGTAGCTGCTGAAGGCTGTTTTGTTTCTTTGTGTCTTTCGAGAAATGCATGATGTTGTTCGATCTGGCTGTTTAATTATTATGGTGTATGTTTCATTTTGTATGCATTTATGTTAATAATGTTGTTATGTTTTCTTTTAGTAGTATTATTCTATGAATAAAATTACTATGTTGTTTTTTTTTAAGTCTAATTCGTTTTGATTAATTATATATAGGATCTTTGCATACAGATTTCGATCCTCAATTTCTTTAAAATATCTGTGAATACAATAATCCAAATTATTTCTTTAAAATTTTTGGGAATACTTATGTTGAAAATAAATACAAATTCCAATCTGAGTTCAAATTCAAGAATTTCTATTCCACATGTTCAATTCTGAACAAATACTTATGACCGACTCCCTGCGCAGCTCGAACTCAACTTGACTTACCTTAGGCCAGGTTTGGCGTTTTTCAATATTTTACATGTCTAATAAATTTGTGTTATTTTTTTTTATATATTTTAGGGATTTTTATTAAAAGGGCTGATCAACATAAAATCTATTTATTAAAAGTCTCCCTTCTTAATTTTTTTATTTAAACTTACGGGGCTCTTTAAAAATTCTGAGGTTCTGAGGTATTCAATATGGATTTTAAAAAGTTTTTAAAAAAATTTAGATATTCAACGGGTTCTGAGGTATTCAATATGGATTTTAAAAAGTTTTTAAAAAAATTTAGATATTCAACCGGATATGAATTTTGTTGGATTCTCTTCAAAAAAAATATAAATAAATTGCACTATTTAAAATTTATTTTAAAAATAAGAAATTTCAACGGATTCTCTAAAAAAACTCTCAAGACGAAAGATCAGAAGTAGGGATGACAATATTGACCCGACCTGTGAGTATCCACTCCACGAGCTTTGCGTCAGGTCGCACTACAAAAAATTGCTCAAATAATGAGGGTAATTGGCGAGGGGTATTTCACCCTCCCTATTTGGCGAGGGATTTAAAGAGGGGCACAAATAAAGAGGGAATTGGCAAGGGATTTGGCGACGGCGTGTTTTGCACTCGCTCATTGGTGAGTGCATTGTGGCCCTCGAAAACTGGCGACGGTACCCCACTCGCGAATTGGCGAGGGGGTGGGGCCCTCGTAAATGCCCTCGCCTAAGGCCCAATTAAAACCTCACTTCCTTCCCCAAATTCGTACAGCCGTAGCCTCCTCCACCCCCAAAAACATATGCGCCGCTACCTCCTCCACCCCGCCACTGTCGCTGCCGGAGCTACTGAACGAGACTAATTTTTGGATATTTGTGTTCTACACTTCGAGGGGTTTATTTCTACGGTAAATTTATGCGTTTTTATTGATTAATTAGGATTAATTAAGATTGTTAATTGATGAAAGTTATTAAGATTATTAATTGTTATGAATGTGTTAATATAATTATTGTTATGTTTTATATATGCATGTATATATATGTGTTAATTATTAATTGGTGTGTTAATTGGTATGCATGAATGTGTTAATTGGGAGAATTAATGTTATAATTAATTGTTGGAAATAAGTGAAATTAAATTGATGTTGGAGGCCGGGATGAGTTGTTTGTTTGTTGTAGATTGTGCGTTCCGACTTGAGTAATTTTACTCGAGTCGGAAATGGATGCACTAGGAACCTAAATATTTGGTGATACGATAGATTTAGATGAAACTCTGCCGAAATTTTTAAATATATATATATATATAAATTATATATATTTATATTAATTAGAACAGTATAGTAATCAATGTTTAATTTCCAAAATACATTTGAAACAGATCGATTAACATGAATTATTCAAGTCGTAGTTGGATGTATAGCCCAAGATTGGTCAATGGGATTATGAGCCCCGAATTTATTAGTGGTCTGTCACTAGTAATCCGAATTCGATTTGGGAAGGAAAAATTAGGTGTCCTTGCTCGAAAGTTAGATGTCGAAATGAGACTTATAGAGATTCTAATGAAGTGAAGTCTTTTTTTTTTTATGTTGTGTACTTGAATTGAAGTGAACGTACGAGACAATGTTTTATTTTAATGGTTTAATTCATATTGCTTGTGTGTGATTAATTAAGTATTGATCTAATATATAAATGAATTGAGTTAATAGCATATAGTTGGTAATTTATTAAATAAATTGAGTTAATTATAGTTGGTAATTGAGTTAATAAGTTATTAAATTTAGTAATGAAGGGCTTTTGTTAAATTAATTAAGTATTCAGCTAATATATAAATTAATTGAGTTATTAATTTATTCAATTAATTGACTTAATTAATAATAAAAGAATAAAATTGAGTTAATACATACATAAGTATAAATTATTAAATTTAGTATTAATGAAGGGATTTGTTAAATAAATTGAGTTAATTAATACATATATAAATATAAGTTATTAAATTTAGTAATGAGGGGCTTTGTTAAATTAATTAAGTATTGAGCTAATATAATTAATTGAGTTAATAACATATAGTTGGTAATTTATTAAATTAATTGAGTTAAAGAATAAAAACAGAAATTAAAAGGGATAAATATATAATGCATTTAAAATATTACGACTAAAGCTCCTAGTCTAATTGGCACACGGGGGGCGCATAAACTCTTCACATCCGGGAGGTCGCGAGTTCGACCCCCCATGCGCGTGCCCATGTCTGAATAAAAAGAATTAATGGTGGCCTGGTGGTGAGGGGTAAGAAAAGTGGCCTTAGAGACCTCAGGTCTGGTGGCTTGGTGGTGAGGGGTAAGAAAAGTGGCCTTAGAGACCTGGGTTCGAAACCCAGGTTTGTTTTTTTTTTTTAAATACAACGTATTGGCGAGGGGCCTCGCTCTCGAAAAAAGGCGACGGGACACACTCTCGGGAAAAGTGGCCTTAGAGACCTGTGTTCGAAACCCAGGTCTGTTTTTTTTTAAATACAACGTATTGGCGAGGGGCCTCGCTCTCGGGAAAAGGCGACGGTCTTTGCCCTCGGGAATTGGTGAGGGGCCTCGCTCTCGGGAAAAGGCGACGGGACACACTCTCGCTAATGGGCGACGGCACGCGCCCTCGCCAATACGCGAGTGGGTATGCCCTCGCCAATACGCGAGTGTGTTTGGCCCTCGCCAATATGCGAGTGCGATTCTGCCCTCTGTAATAGGCGAGGGTGCCCTCGCCAATAAATTAGCGAGGAGCACTTCGGCGACGGCGACTGCCCCTCGCCTATGCTGTCGCCAAAACGCTTAAAGAGGGCAATTCCCTCGCCTTTGCCCTCTTTAAAGGGGCTGTTTTTTGTGGTGTCGGATCCGCCCCGTATTGAGTACAGGTCGAGTTTGAGTCTTATGTCCGACCCGCGGGTATCCGACGCGACTCAAATAAATATATAAACTTTATATAATATATATTTATATATATATAAATATTTTGGTAAAATATATATATAACATTAATTTAAAAAAAAACACTTCAGTTTAAAAAAAAAAAAAACTCTTCGCATCAATATCGGAGTTTATGAAAATCTATGTAAATCAATAAAAAAAATATATTCCACAATCCTATCACAATCCTGTTAAGTATATCAAAATCCATATAAATCAATAAAAAAAGTCAGTCAAACTCTGCATGAACCCTATAGACTTTATAAATTCACATACTTTTTAAAGCCCAAACAAATCCAATAGAATCTCAATTGAATACATCCCCCGATATTAATCAAAGGCTATTTAAACAAAATTTTGAGTAGAAGAGGCTACTGAAAGTAATTTACCTATATTTTACAGAGTTTATTTACTAAGAGAGATAATGACTCATTTTCAAACAAAGGAAACAAATTAAAACAATTCAATTAAGATCAAATTGATGTGTTAATGCCCAATTATGCCCTTTGTATTAAAAACCAATATTAAATTATTATTATAATAAGTTTTGAAAATTAAATACCAATTTTAACGCATTGATATTGTTATTCATATTGAAAACACAAAAACTTATATGCAATATTGCATACATGCATTTCAGTCATTCATACACATGTTATTTATAAATACACCCACAAACTTAATTCACACACATTTTTTATAAATACACCCACAAGCTTAATTCACACACACATTTTTTATAAATACACCCACAAGCTTAATTCACACACACATTTTTTATAAATGCACCCACTGACAGAAATTGAACATGGTCGTCTTCTCCGAGCAGTTTTCGGTCACCTCAAACCGCGGTCGGACACTGCAATTTACGATGACCTTAATCCTTAAACATTTTATATTTCTTTAAATATTATTTAATACTAATTATTATGGGTCAATGTTAGTATGTATTACGTGCGATAATATATCTTACTACATGCAATAATATATGTTACTATATATTATAATGTGGGTTACTTAATCAATAAAAAAAATATAAAAGAATCAGTATTACTATATAAAATTGTGTTATTACTACATGTAATAATTTTTTTTTACTACATAAAAAATTATATGTTACTACATACTATAGTTCGAATTACTACATTGAATAGACGTTTGTTACTATATGTAACTTTATCAAATGATCAAATATTTTTCGCATCATCCTACAATAAAACATTTTGTATTACAATATGATTATTGTGTTTACTACATTCGATAATATATGTTACTACATATTATAATGTGAGTTACTACATCAATAAAAACACTAGAAAAAACATGTTACTAAATAAAATAATTTGTATTATTATATAAATAGTTTGTGTTATTACTACATAAAATAATGTGTATTACTACATATTACAATTTGAATTATTACATTTAATATCCCGCATTCGACAATAAAATAAAAGATAAAAAAATCACAGAAATGAGTAAAATAAACAGATTAAAAATTTCAAATTAAGATGTCAGTGGGTGTATTTATAAAAAATGTGTGTGTGAATTAAGTTTGTTGGTGTATTTATAAAAAATGTGTGTGTGAATTAAGTTTGTGGGTGTATTTATAAAGAACATGTGTGTAAATAATTGAAATGCATATATGCAATATTTCATACAAGCACTACTACACATTTTCACTTGGAGAGCTCCACTTGGAGAGCTCTTTTTTCAATCAGCTCTCCAAGTGATCACTTGGAGAGCGGTTTTATAAAAAACAAAAAATTAACTTAGAGAGCGGTTCAAAACTGCTCTCCAAGAGAAACTCTTGGACAGCGGTTGAGAATCGCTTTGCAAGGAAGATTACAGAGCGGTTTAGAACCGCTCTCCAAGTATACACTTGGAAAGCGGTTCATAACCGCTCTCCAAGCCCAAATTCTGGTCAAAACCCTAAATCCCCCAAATTCAATTAATTCGACGTTTTTTCTACTCATTCTCCTCCTCCAACATTCAAAACGCGATTGCAACCTAATTTCTCCCCCAAATTAACAGTCGTCGTCGCCGTCGCCGTCACCGTCGCCTCCTTCCTCGCGGCGTCGCAGTCACCGTCGCCTCCTTCCTCGCGGCGTCGCCGTCACCGTCGCCTCCCTCACTCTCTCTTCTCGCGTCGTCGCCTCCATCTCCCTCTCGCGTCGTCGCCTCACTCCCTCCATCTCCCTCCTCGTGCCGTCGCCGTCGACTTGCTCTCCAGCCGTCGCATCGCCTCCCTCTCTGTTGCCGTCGCCGTCGCATCGCCTCCCTCTCCGTCGCCGTTGCCGCTGTAGGTACAGGTACGTACATACATATATATATATATATATATATATATTCAGATGTATTTACAAGTTAATGGTGTATATATATGTGTTAATTAGTGTATATATGTATGTTAATGGTGTATATTTGCAGACGTATTTGAAATTTGAAATTTGATGATTATTGTGATTTGTAATACCTTCAATCCCTCCCGTTTTTTCTAGTGATTGTGTCTAAAATGCTTATTAATCCTCCAAAATTTTATGATTTTTTTTTTCTAGTTTTTTTTTTTTTTTATGAAAATTAAATACCAATCCCTTTTTCCCCCTCCCCATGACTCGAACCCAGGACCTAAGGCCTAGGTAGTGGTGCTCTAACCACTTGAGCTATTCCACTTTGTCGATTTTTTAATTTTTCTAGTGATTGTGAGTTTTATCAAGATTTGAATTGAATTGAGGGTGAGGTGAATATATTTAATTTATTTCCGGTGGTATCTGTCTTTCTCACACTCTGAAAAATATATATTTATTTCAATCAATAAAAGAAGTAGTAAATAATATATTTATTTTTTTATTGATATCCAGCTATACATTTCAAAAATTAGTTTATAAAGATGAGAATCATTATTTATTTTAAAAATTAAATAAGTTTAGTTTAGTTTTCTTAATGTGTTGGTTCATTTTGTAAAAATGAGTGTCAATAAATGAGTATTTATTTACAATATCTTCGCTATTTACGTGGCATGTGTGGCACCCTAATCATTGTCTTTCAAACAATATTTGTTATTTTCAGTCTTCATTTCAATTGTAAACATGATTTTACATATATCTTCATTTTACGTTTTTTTTTTAATTGCAACATCTTCACTGGTAACGTGGCACCCAAATCATTCTTTCAAAGAATATTTGTTATTTCTTTCATTTCATTATAAATTGTTCGTATATCTAGTCTCAAGATTTACTTTCAATAGAGTGAGTTGGATAGATGTTAAGGTAATTTAATTTAGTAAGTTATCAAATTAATAGAAAATAATCATAATAGTACTATTAATGCATACTTATAATTGCTAATTATATATAACAGGTTCCGAGCCAACGTGATAGTAATCATTGTGGACATTTTGTATGTTGTTATATTGAGGATATAATCACGACTTATCAAACGACGATTCCTAACACGGTAAGTCAATTTATCGATTTATTTAAATTATTTTTGATTGAATAAAAATTCATATATATACTATATATCTAACTATATTGATTGATCGTTGTTTGCAATTTATCTATAACCGTCCGCTCAAAACTTACAACGACAAAAGAATGGACAAATGGAAAAAAGATTGGACAGGGAACCTTTACAATCGATTTTTGTAAACGTATAATTAAATTAGTATAACTTTTGGTAGAATGTAATGTATTAACTTGTATATTTGTGATGATATTTCATCTTTTTGGTGTATATATATTATTGTATATATGTTTGTGTACGTTTATTTATTTGATTTTTTTCGTATTTGACGTATATATATATTGTAGTGGTATAATTAAGTTTTGATTTTGTATAAATATGATTTTTAAAAAAAAAAAAAAATATTAAAAAAAAATTACTTAGAGAGCGGTTTTCAACTGCTCTCCAAGTGAAATTAATAATAAAAAAAAAAACATAGAGAGCGGTTTTGAACCGCTCTCCAAGGTCATTTACTTAGAGAGCGGTTCATAACCGCTCTCTAAGGTGTACACTTGCAGAGCGGTTGGAAACCGCTTTCCAAGCCCTTTTACTTAGAGAGCAGGTTTTAACCGCTCTCTTAGCTTGGAGAGCTGTCACTTGGAGAGCGGTTTTAAGAGCTCTCCAAGGCCCTTTTTCAAAGCTCTCCAAGTGAAAATGTGTAGTAGTGAAGACTAGCCCTATTGAAAATTAAATCTTCTTCTCTCTTAGTAACCTATAATCACTCCATTATCAACAAAACTTCCTTTTTCAATCAACCATTTGTAAGTATCGCAATTTTAATTTATTTGACATTACTTTCCAAATTTAAGGAATTTCGACAGAATTCCTACTTGTTGCTCAAAATTTTAGAAATCCATCATTCTCAAGCCTCTTTTTCGTGTATATGATAACTTTTTTTTAATATTTAACATCAATATAAGACTCATGTATTATTAGGCATTTTAAACGTATAAAAGTTTAATAGTATATTTTTTTTATTTACTTAATTTGAATTTTTATATTTCGATTTATTTAAACGGTTTTTTTTTTTTATATTTAACATCAATATAAGACTCATGGAATGTTTATATTTCGATTTATTTAAAAGTTTAGTATTATGAGTAAATTGTATCTAAAAACTCTTTTATATATATTAATTATATATAAAGATAAATTCTGTCGAACAATTTTGTTGATGTAGAATATTTAGTTTTCTTATATTATATTATACATTTTTTAGGGGATAACACCATGATTATGTAATAATACTATGATTATATTAATTATAAATAAAGATAAACTCGTGAATTTTGCATATATATATGAAACAAATATTCAAATGTGCAGAATGTCGCCAAGCATATATTCTGTTAATCATTAGTCATTTTAAACGTATAAAAGTTTAATATTATATTTTTTTATTTACTTAATTTAAATTTTTATATTTTGATTTATTTAACGATTTGTTTTTTTTTAATATTTAACATCAATATAAGACTCATGTAATGTTTATATTTCGATTTATTTAAAAGTTTAATATTATGAGTAAATTTTATCTAAAAACTCTTTTATATATATTAATTATAAATAAAGATAAATTATGTCGAACAATTTTGTTGATGCAGAATATTTAGTTTTCTTATATTATATTATACATTTTTTAGGGGATAACACATGATTATGTAATAATACTATGATTATATTAATTATAAATAAAGATAAACTCGTGGATTTTGCATATATGAAGCACATATTCAAATGTGCATAACTTTTTAGCATGTCCCCAAACATATATTTTGTTAATCATTAATTAATATGTTCTTCTTTATTTTTTGTTTAATATGATTTTCTATCCAGCTTATTTAATTTTGGCCATGCTTTACATAAACAATTTTTTTAATTACCCAAAAGGTAACATTAAGTCAGTTTAATTTAAAATTAATGTTTGTTGGGAGTTACTCCTAATTTAATGGAGAAGTTACAATTAACATTAATATGATAATACTCAGGTGAATTTTAGGAAAGGTTTTGAAATTTGGGAGTATAGTTATTAGCGCGATTATTTGAGTTTTATGAAATCTTATTTTGAATAATATTAATTATATTAATTGAATGGAAAATTCGAATATCATTTTAAAGAAAGGGTAGAATGGTACATCTATCCACCAATTTTTTTTTTTTTATAACTTTCAAAATTTTTATTTCTATTTTATAAGTGAAATGACTCTTATAACAACTTCTCCTATTTTACATGTCTAACAAAATGGGGAGGGGTGGGAATGGCGCCCCTGTCATAGGCTTTTTTTTTTAAGGCTTGATCTGGCCTTTTTAATAAATAGGCCTGACCCGAAAGTCTTTTAAAAACCTTTTTAGTCCTATTAGTTCATTAAAAAAAGAGATTATTGCCTAATAAGTCCACTATTATAACCCATTAATCTAATAGAGACGCCAATATGTATATTTTTCTAATAGAGTCAGAATAGAGTTACAAATACAAGAATACCCTTATATAAATAAATAAGAATCCTATACTCATTTAATTCATTCTCCACCTTCACCAAAAACCAAAATTAAAACCCTAGCCTTTCCCCAACATCCTCTCTGCCGCCGCCCCATTTTCCCACCGCCTCCCTCTCTTGCAACCGCCCCCCTCGATTTCGACGCTAAACCATGGCCGCCGCCCACCAACACGACCGCCGCCGCCCTCCTCACGACCGTCGCCTCCCAAACCAAGATGAAGCAGCACCTTGACTGTCGTCATTGCTTTGCCGCCGCCCTGACCGGAGAAGACGAAGTGGCTGAAGAAGAAAGCCTCGTGGCCACCGCCGCCTGGCCGTCGAAGACGAAGCAGCCGCCGATCTGCAACCCCCTCGACTCCGATGCGCCGATCTATTGGATCTTGTTTTCTCTCTTAAGCACTGTGAGATCTATAAGCTCTGATAGAGGGAAAGTGGTATCGGGATCAGATGACCAGTTTGTTCTTGTGTGGGATAAGCAGACAACTCAGCTTCTGGAGGAACTGAAAGGCCACGATGCCCAGGTATGGTTGGAGCATTTACCATTATTTTAAATTTTCTTTATATTTGCTTTATACATTTTCTTTCAATGGTAGAATTTTTTTTTTTCTGGATCTTCAAAGGCCATTTCCTATTTGTCTATTTGGGACATTACCGATCTGTATGAATTTTTTATGTCATTGGTTTATGCCATATAGGGGGTGTTTACGGTTAATTTTACTAAATTACAATTCAATGATTGTGAGAAAGGTTGAGAAAGGTGAGAAAGGTTGCCAACTACAAATAGACTTTTGATTTGTCAATTCGTCAGATTTATCCCTATAACTTTTGCCTAGTTGGTTGCTGCATTTGAATCCAATACCTATGACGGTTTTCTCTGATCTTTTATATCTTCTAACTCATTTCTTAATTCCACGAGTTCAGTTTTAGGGATGTTATGACATTAATGTCTTTCTTACGGGTTTGTCTATATATATGTGTGTTTTTTTATGATTTAGTCAAATCTGTATTTCTCCTTATATCGACTGCATCCTAAGTTTCATGCTGGTTTTATTTGTGTTAAGGCAAAATATTTTTCATTTTTACTCTGGTAAGTTTGGTAATTTTACTTCTAGGACACTTTTCTGATTTAAATTTTGTTATGTTAACTTTCAAAATTTGATAGTTTTGTCATCTGAATGGATACACAGCCGTTTGGCAATCAATTTTGAGTTGACATGCCTTTTTTTTTACATACGTTTTTTTTTTGTTTCATCCTATTAACATTCAAATACGGTGTATAGATTGTAGTACTTGACAAAGGTAATTTGCTCATAGTTTGCATATTTGTGGTATCGCTAATGGATCTTCTGTTGAATAATATGTAGATTGGTCAGAGTCATCCAACTGGTTTGACAACTAATCTTCTGAAATTGTTTGAACCTCGCCCACCATTGGAATACAAACCACCTCCTGAGAAGAGGAAATGCCCACCATATTCAGGTCTTTAGTTGTTATAACTGTGATAAAGTCTTCAAATGAGTTGAATTTCTTCCTTATACTAACTACAAGTTGTATGTTACCATTTAATTTCCCAGGAATATCACAATTTGTCAGTAACTTTGCTGAGCCTGGTGATCCTAATTATGCTCCTCCTGTGCAGAAGGGTGAAACTCCGGTAAGCCATTTTTTATGTGGCTCTCCTCAAATTGTTTGATTTTATAGACAGTGCTTCTAGAGCAAGCTCTATGACACTACATACAGATGCTCTGTTTTATAAATTTAAATATTTCATGTACCAAATTATGGCCATATACCATCTATGCATGCCTCTATCTAGCTTTTGTTTCGATCTCATTGGTTTAATTGTGTTCAAGAGTTATAATCATTGTTCAGTTGATATTAGAGAAGTACGCTATGGAAATATGACTAGGATGCCGCAATCTTGGATGTATATGTGAATTGGTCTTGCTCTAATTGTTTCGCATCTGTGAATGAACAGATCACTGAAGCTAAAGAGCAAAAATCGTTGTCCAACGGTGTTGTAGCATCTACGTCACATATCTGCCTATAGAACAAATCTGCCAGCATTCAAGAGACTCAAAGCTCTGTTTCCGTTCTTGAAAGTAAATCTAAACGTGTTAGGTCTGCTGGTGTAAACCCGTCGCTTGTGGCATCAAAGACTCTGAATAAACTTGTTTTTTAGGTTATGCAGTGTTATGAAATTTTGTTATTAGTTGATCGTTTATGCAATTATATTTAAGTGTTTTTTTAGGTTATGCAAAATTGTCACCATATTACTTTAGTAAATGTGATATGCAATCACATTTTAGGAAATGATATGAATTATGCATAATGTGATATGCAAAATTGTTATCATATTTCAATCGAATGCATTATGCATAACGTGATATGCAATATAATCATCATATTTTGAATTAATTATACATAATGTTATATGCAATATAATCATCAGATTCTAATTAAATTTGAAGAAATTATTTTGAATTATGCGTAAGTGTTTAAATGATATGCATTAACTTCTGCATTTGAAACATGTACAGACATGTCGACTCATGTGCACAAACATATTCTACCGATATTTAAGTGTTTAAATGATATGCACCTACTCACGCATATTATTATGTATGCACATGATATATGTCATACGGATATGCAATGTCTTAGTTGTTGATAGTTTACGTGGTTCTATAGTTAAAAGGTTACAAGTTCATATGCATATGCATTCGACACTACATATACGTGGGTTGAAATGCAGATTTCCAGAATCCCTTAACTTAACGAAATAAATGGAGAGACCTACCTTTTAGGAAAGTTTTTAAATTTTAGAAAGTAATAAATTTTCGGGAATTCGAAAAATTGCATTTAATAATTGATTGGATGTTTAGTTGACTAATAATTGTGTATTTTATAAATTCAAAATTTCAAAATATGGTGGAAGGGCATAATTGACAAAAAATTTAAATTTTGACTCTATTAGACAAGAATTTATGGTGTAGGTTTTATTAAAAAAAAACTAATAGTGAAATGACCTAGTTTTTGTATCGCCTGGACTATTAATAGTTCGGATGTCAAATTGCATCGCTCTGTGTCGCCCTCTGTGTCGCCCTAACTTGATACCTGTTGCTTTTTTTTAATATTTTAAAATAATTATTTAAATTTTATTTTATTATTTACTATTTTATCCTTTATTAAAATTAATAATAATATTATTTAAATTAAACAATACGAACGTAAAATTAGATTTTTTTAATAGAATTAAATTATTATTTTATTTATATTTTATGTAAACCTGCTCATTTAATTAGTTCACCTTCAAATTATTTTTTTACTACGGTTATCTGCACCCGCTCATTTTATGAGTTCACCCCAAATCATTTTTCAACCATGGTTATCTACAATCGCTCATTTTATAAGTTCACCCAAAATTATTTTTTACCATGATTATCTGTACCTGCTCATTTTATAAGTTCACCTCAGAAGATTTTTTTTTTAAATAGAGTAATTACATTTAAAGGACTATATTATCCTTTTATTAATTTACACAAAATATAATAAAATCAACCCTAATTTGTAAGGTGATACTCGAGTACATGCAAGATACCGGTACACACCAATTTTAATTTTTTATTTATATTTTATCTACACCCACTCATTTAATGAGTTCACCCAAAAATCATTTTTTTACTACGGTTATCTGCACCCATTCATTTTATGAGTTCACCCCCAAATCATTTTTTATCACGGTTATGTGCACCCGCTCATTTTATGAGTTCACCCCTAAATTATCTACACCCCTCATTTTATGAGTTCACCCCAAATCTTTTTTTACTACGGTTACATGCACCCGTTCATTTTAGGAGTTCACCCCCAAATCATTTTTTATCACGGTTATGTGCACCCACTCATTTTATGAGTTCACCCCTAAATTATTATTTTTTACCACATTTATCTACACCCCTCATTTTATGAGTTCACCCCAAAAATATTTTTAAAAAAGTAATTACATTTAAAATACTATATTATCCTTTTATTAATTTACACAAAATATAATAAAATCAACCTTAATTTGTATATTTACAATCTGTAGTCAAGTCATTACCGAGTTACCGTCGATTCACCATCAAGTCATCCATATTTTTAGAAAAAAATCGTAAAACATAATTTTAAAAAAAAACTATCGAAATTAGGCAAAAATCTTGATTTTTTTTCTTTCTAAGTTTTCTTCTCTTTCCTCTTTTTCTCCCATTTTCAGTTTTTATTCCAAACTTTTAATTTCTTCGTTTTTTTTCCTTTTGCTTTTTTTTTATTTTCCATTTTTTCATGTGTATATTTTTTTAAATTTTAATACAAAATAATATTATATATATGATTTTATTATAGTCGTTAATACAATAAGTAATAACGAGTAATACCATAAATTGTAATCAGTAATACCATTAACAGTAATTAGTACGAATAAACACTTATCTTATTCAAAGTGAGATGGTCTCATGGCGACACTGTTCATAAATTAGTAGAAATAAACATTTTATTTTTTCCAAAGTGTTAAAACGTCATTCTCAAACTATGTTTTGGAAAGCAGAATTTTGGTGAAATTAGAATAAAAAAACTTTAGAAAATGTGAATGGAACTATAGGAAAACGTCATGATCAGACCATCGATTAGTTCTAAAAATTATGTGTTCATATAATGTTGCTTACGAACATTGACCTAATGTCCGATTTGTATAATGTAACTAGATTGATTGTTACCAGACTTGAAAATTACATTATTGAGGACACATTTTTATTTTGGAAGGAATGTTGGTAGTAAAGTTTTTATTTTGAGAATAATATTGAGTGTTTCGATGACACGGCTCCCATAAAGTTTCGAATAAGATAATTTCTTATTCTATTGTCTTTTGCAATGACGATAAATAAAAGTTAAAGGTCAGTCTCTTTTCATGGTAGGTGTGTAGTGTGTACCTTCTGGAACATGTTCATGCATAGACAATTATATGTTGCCGCCCTCTAGAGTTAAGAGTGTATTGAAAAATATTTACCTAGATTCAAATGAATAACAAATTTACAAATTTATACTATGGAGTACATGTTTCAAATATTTTTTTAATTGACAAATTAAACTTAAAATATATTATAAATTTATTTGAATTCTTTACGGGCACTAACAGTCCTACGTTGCCCATTGTGACATTGTCCATCCTTTACGTCAAAACAAAAAAGAAATTGTAATCGAGAGCAAACCGAGTAAGTGGAGACTTTTTGGGCCAACAATGTTAGCCCATTTAATTCAAAGTGGAGAATGTTTTGGGCTAGCATTTAATTAAATGTGGGCAGCCCAATTGTTTTATCAAAGAAAATAACCAAATTGAACAACCAATTTCTTGAATTGTGCGTGAGTAATAACAAATGTTCAAAAAAAAAAAATAACAGAATGTTCTTTCAACAATTACAACAAAAAAATACATCAGTTTTTCAAAATAATCTCATCTTCATGTTGAGCCCCCTAAAATATTATAAAACATGCTGAAATTTTATAATGAATGAACAAAAAATTCCTCAAAATTAATTCACACAATTGATGTCTTTTGTCTTTTCTTTTTAATGACAAAATCATTATCTTAGGTATTATTAGATGAAATTGTGTCATCATTCTCATGTTGAGAAGACATATCTGCAAAATATATATTAAAAATAAAATTAATAAATGTCAGAATCTTATTATATTCATAAATAAAATTCATAAATTTCAAATAAATCTCATAAATCAATAATCATATAGAAATCATACAAATTTTATATGAATAACAAATCAATAACCATATAGATATCATACAAATTTTATATGAATAACAATTGAGATTTGAGAATACTGCTTTAATGTGATTGTGCAGAAAAAACAGAGTATTAACACAGAAAAAAATAAAAAGTTCAAAGGAATGCTCAATATCACATAAAAAAAACTAGGAGTAATTATCAACAATTTTTCTTTTTAGGCATACCAATAATACTCATGATTCAACTAAAAATGAACAAAAAAAAATAAAAAATATAAATATAAATTACATAATGTTAACTGGATCGAGCAGCGGATGTGCAGAGAGTTTTTTTTTGAACGTGTTTCGGATCGAATGGAATTTTGTAGGTTTTCTCCTGATTTTAAAAAACCCAAATGAATCTCTTTCTGTTAGATTATATAAAGTATCTTCGCTAATTTTCTGATCATAAACCTATCAATTACTCCATGATCATAAATTGTAACAACTGTTTTCTGAATTCTGAATAGACGACCGACCAATAGCTCGCACCCAATTTTGTGATCTCGAAACAGAAATTTGTATAAAAAATTCAACTAAATTAATAATTTAATCTAAAATTCAATTCATTCAAATAAAAAAAGATAATTTATTGTTTATTATGATTATTAATGATATGAGAATTAAAATAAAGATTATATATTATCAATTAATTTTTTTATTAATAATGTGAGGATAAATTTGTAATTTTATAATTATATATTTAAAATTATTAAATTTAATTTAAAAGTGTAATTGGGCGACAAAAAACGATAATAAGTGCAATGCAAGACAATGGATTCTGCAACGCCAAATGCAACAGGTAGCAGGTCATCAAATATAAGCCATTAGATTTCAGATCCGATGGCTCAGATTACTGGACTGTTGATAGTCCAGGCGACATTGGACTGTCCTTAGAAGACCCCTAGTTTATAACCCTTAAAAAAACTCTATTATTTCATCAGATCATAAAAAAACCACTAATTATATTATTTAATACTAACTAGTTAGAAATTATATATATTAGATACTTATTATATATATATATATATATATATTTATTTATATATTAAATTAAATAGGTCGGTCTGTTGGGTTTGAAAGGCCTTTCTGAATAGACTGATATTACAATTGTAATTAAAAATAATAGTTCGATTTTATCTTTAAAAGAAATGTTTGATTTGAAAAATCAATAAAAATAATAATTTGATTTTAAAATTTAATAATAATTTGTTAAAATATTTTAACAATATTTATTTTTTCATAAATATTATATTTAATATTTAATTGTAAAATTTAATTAAAGAATAAAATTATAAATCAAATAAGTAATGAACAAAGATGATAACAATAAATTTGTGGGACCTTTTTATTTTGTCATTTATTTTGACAAAGTGGGATAGCTCAAGTGGTTAGAGCACCACTATCTAGGCCATAGGTCCTGGGTTCGAGTCATGGGAGGGGAAAAAAAGGGATGGGTATTTAACTTCCATCAAATGCGTCCTAAAAAACATTGACGAAGTTGGATAGCTCAAGTGGTTAGAACACCACTACCTAGACTTTAGATTTTGGGTTCGAGTCATGCAAAAGAGAAAAGGGCAATTCAAAAAAAAAAAAAAAAATTTGTGGGACCGCGAATAGCTTTTTTGGGGAATGAAGCATTGGAGAGGAAATGAGTATTTTAAAGGAAGATATATGAAACTTTTGAACTAATACACATTAGCATTGGACCATATTTTTTATTATGCCAAATACTTGTATGCATGCAAGTACATGGTGCATACCTCCTTAATTTCATTTTTTTTTAATTCAAATTATCTACACTCATTTATATAATTAGTTCACCTCCTAAATTATTTTTTACTATAATTATATGCACTTACACATTTAATGAGTTCACCCCCAAATCATTTTTTACCACAATTATATGTACTCGCTCATTTTATGAGTTCACCCCCAAATAATTTTTTTACCACGGTTATTTACACCCGCCTATTTTATGAGTTCACCCCCAAATCTTTTTTTACCACGGTTATATGTACTCGCTCATTTTATGAGTTCACCCCCAAATCATTTTTACCACGGTTATCTGCACCCACTCATTTTATGAGTTCACTCCCAAATTATTATTTTATCACGATTATCTGTACCCACTCATTTTATGAGTTCACCCCAAAATAATTTTTAAAAAATAATCACATTTAAAAAAATTATATTATCTTTTTATTAATTTACACAAAATATAATAAAATAAACTCTAATTTATATATTTACAATATACAAACGAGTTATTATCGAGTTACCGTCGAGGCGTCGATTCACCACCAAGTAAACCATACTTTTTAAAAAAAATTGTAAAAATATAATTAATAAAAAACTATCGAAATTAGCCACAAATCTCGATTTTTTTCTTTTTAATTTTTTCCCCTCCTCTTTTCCTTTTTTCTTCCAATTTTTAATTTTTTTTTCCAAATTTTTTATTTCTTCGTTTTTTTTTCTTTTACTTTTTTTTTTCGACCTTTCTTTTTCATTTTTTTCATGTGTATTTTTTTAATCTTAATACAAAATAATATTATAGGTATGATTTTATTATATTCTATCGGCGGTGCACCTGAATTTCAATTTTAATTTGATGAGTAAAGGACCTGTCGAAAATCCATATCGGTCGGTGGGTGACCCAGCCACCACCATATCCGACCACCCCTTCGACGGCGACGACGACGCTTCTGTCCCGGCCGCTTAAGTCCCCTCCTCAAATCGCAATCATGATTCTTCAATTCCATGACAATCGACATCATCTTCCATCTCGGCCATGATCCATGGCGGTCAAAAATCTCTGCTCATTTCGACCACCGACGCGACTGCTTCGATCAATCTCCTTTGTGTTCGCGATTCAGGAGCTTCTCCGGCATCAATGACACTCGCCTGCAACACTCACTTCGCTCTCGTTGTTCGTATTTGTCCAAATCGAAGCTACATTGCTTCGTCTTCTTCACCATGCTCCTGCGCAGCCTCTTCCTCCAGTTGACAACGGTCCGACGGAGGACTGTGAGTATGTTGTCGATGGATCTCTGATCAGTCGGCACTGGGAGCCGGTGAGCTTGTCGATGAAATCTCAGGCGGCGACTGCTGACCTAGGGTGCCCTTCTATTTGGCTAGGGTTCTCTTCAATTGGGCTTGGTAATGTGCACCCCCTATTTTCTTCAGTACACCCTGGTCTGCACTCCCTCCACTTTTTTATGGTATTATTGTTAGTGGTATTGGTATTACTAGTTATTGATTGTGGTATTACTATTAATACACTATTGAATTAATATTAATGATTATTGATTACAATATTATTGATTATTAATTGTGGTATTACTGGTTATTGTTTGTGGTATTACTGATTGTGTGGAATTATTTATTATTAATTAAGGCATTACTGCTTATTATTATTGTTTATGTTATTATATATTATTGTTTATGGTATCACTGATAATTGTTTTTGGTATTACTAAATATAATTTGATTTGTGAAATTATTTGTTATTGTATAAGATATTAATGATCAATGTTTATGGTATTACTAATTACTGTTCATTACTTCATGGTATTACTGATAATTATTTTTTGGTATTACTTTATATAATTAGATGTGTAAAATTATTTGTTAATGTATAAAATTTTACTAATTAATATTAATAGTATTACAGATTACTGTCCGTGGTATTACTAATAATTGTTCTTGGTATTATTGAATATAATTAGATGTGTGCAATTATTTGTTTTTGTATAAGATATTACTGATTATGATTTATGGTATTACTCGTTATTACTTATTGTACCAGCAACTATAATAAAATTATATATATAATATTATTTTATATTAAAAATTTTAAAAATACTAAACAAAAAAAAAAAAAAAGAAAAAAAAAAGCAGGAAAAAAATGAAAAAATAAAAAGTTTGAAATAAAAACTGAAAATTGAAAAAAAAAATTTAAAAGAAAAAAAATTGAGACTTGTGACTAATTTCAATTGTTTTTTTTAATTATGTTTTTACGATTTTATTTTTAAAAATATGGGTGATTTAGTGGTGAATCGACGATAACTCAGCTGCAAATTGTAAATGTATAAATTAAGGTTGATTTTATTATATTTTGTGTAAATCAATAAAAAGATAATATAGTTTTTTAAATATAATTATTTTAAAAAAAATATTTGGGGGTAAACTCATAAAATGAGCGGGTGCAAATAATTTGGGGGTGAACTCATAAAGTGAGTGGGTGCAAATAACTGTAGTATAAATATAATTTGGGGTGAACTCATAAAATGAGCGGGTGTAGATAATTGTGGTAAAAAAATAATTTGGGGGTGAACTCATAAAATGAGCGGGTGTAGTTGTAAAACAATGATTTGGAGGTGAATTCATAAAATGAGTGGGTGCAGATAACTGTGGTAAAAAGAATTGGGTAAAAAAAATTGGGGTGAACTTAAAAAAATAACGGGTGCAGATAATCTCCTGGCCCATATTCTATTTTGGTGATGTATGCATGGTACATGCAAGGGCACGCAAGTGTGACCCTTTTATTATTTGTAGATTTAATTTAATTTAATTTAATTTTATCTTATTAAAATATTAGACCATGTTTATTATTGTTTCCATGTATTAGGACTATTCAACAAACGCAGAAATTAGAAACAAGAAATATGAACATCTGCCATTTATCTTTTCTCCATGTTCAAGGTTTGATTGGCGGAAAAAACTGAGTTCCAAAAAGGTGAACACTAAGAAATACTAATATTTTTTATTTTTTCTCAAATAACTTCACGATTTGATCTATGGAATAATGGAAACAATCTCTATTTTTAGTTTTTACATCAGAATTCCAATTAAGTTATGATCAATTTAGAGCCAAAAGTTAAATTGACTGCGTGGTTGAATATAAATCTATTGACGTAAAAACATGATATAATATTTGATAAAGATAAAATTAAATTAAATTAAATAAAAAAAAAGAGTCAATTTATAAATAAAGTGTGTGAAAAATATTACTTCCCCGTTTCTAAAAAGTTAACAGCACATAATAAAACTGAACAATAAAAAAAAAGAATAATAAAATTGATTGGAAGAGTATATAACTTTAATAATTATGATTAAATTTAATAATTTTATTTGTATTCCATAATATATTTAATAAATAATGTAGCACCCTCTACAATAATAAATATATAACATTCTACAATTATTTCATAAAATTTTAAAAAATTTTAAAAATTTATTGAGGGCTCTTGAAAATTTCACTCCGTTGTATAAAATCTCCACCGGTATAAATATAAAAATATATGGGTATTATTTGTTCACTTTATTTTATTTTTTTAAATTTTCAAATATCTTCTTTCATCTATATTTGTACCGTTGAGGTGTGAAATCATATGAATCTCGTTAAGAGCAAGAGGGATTTATCTATTATATATATAGGTGTGAAAAAATATTGCTTTTTTTAGTTGTGCCTTAGTTTTAAATTTTACCTTGTAAGAAAATTTTTATATCGAAGGAGAAAATATAATAAATATATCTAATTAAGAATAAGAAGAAAAAATGCAACAGTTATTCTAATCATAGATAATTTGTTATTCTAAAGTTAAGATAAGTAATATTTATCTTGCCTTCCTAAGCTTTCTTTTCTAAAACTCTTCATTCTTATAATTTTGATTTTTTTAAAAAATATTTTTCTTTTTTCTATTTCTTATTTTCTCCCTCCTTTTTTATCCATTCTCTCCCCCTTAAATTCTTAATCCGTTTAAATTTCCTAAATAATTATAATTTTAATTAATCATTCTCTCTCTTCTTAACTAGTTTAAATTTTTTAAATAATTATAATTATAATTTTATCTATAATAATAATTCTTTTTAAAAAAAATTAATTTTTTTTTATCACTCTCATTTTCTTCTACTACATAATAATATTTTTACTTTCCGCGAGTGTGTAAATAAATTTCACTGCAAGAAGCGTGCCGCGCTCAATCTCAAAATAGGCTACCTTATTCAAAACCAAAATCAGATTTGCCATTATTTTCTTTCCCTCCTTCTAAATTTTTAGGTATTCCTCCATGCTCCAACCATTTTCTTCTTCTCTCTCTTCTCTCCTGCATCTGATATATACGATTATCTTCGTCGAATAATTCCTTTCATTTTCTCAATTTGAGATTTATTGATTGTTTTAAAAAAAAACTATATATATATAACGATGGTAAATGAAGAAGTAACTTCAAAATTGATCTTAACAACTTTGTTTCTTTCTGCGGTTTGGTTGTGCATTTTGATTATGCTCTTGAAGAAATGTGAAATTTTACGAAATTTTAGTTTGAGGTCTGGATTTAGAGAAGCACCATATTACTTAGAGAAGGTTTAGAAAGATGTGAATTCGAACATGAGAGGGATCTTTTTGATTGTTCAGTGGAGGTTGTAGGAGTACAAATTTCAATCGTCACATTGTATCTTACAGTATAGTACATTAGATTCTTATCAAAGAATGTTATTTGATAAGAATGTTACTGATAGAAAACTGCTTGGGGGACATGGTAGTGTATCCATATTCATGAATACTGCATACTGATATGGAAAAATGGATAAATGTGGAATTTAACACAAATATATTAAGAGATATTATATATACCTTTAATAATATATTTTATATATTTTTATTTTTCTTAATTAGAGATTTAGAATACATACGTTTTCTATCTATAAATACTTCCTTCATGTACTCTTTACATTCATGAAATTATAATTTTACAATTCATTGTTTCTTATTAACGAGTCTTACAGCCTAGATTCGAAACCCTCACTCGTAGTCGTTGCTCGACATCCAACGTTGTCCAAACTCCCGACTACCACCCTCCCCGTTCGAACCATTCAACCGTTCGGAAACCTCCACGGTTGTACCCTCCATCTTTGCACAATCACATCCTTCCTGTTCGAACCATTCAACCGTTCGGAAACCTTCACGGTTGTACCCTCCATCTTTGCACAATCACATCCTTTGATTGTGTAGAAATCCTATTCTTGCTTTAATTCCCAGAAATTATCAAAAACTAATCACAGCAGTACTCTTCGAAATTATCAAGAAATCTTCTCCTTGCTTTTAAATCCCAGAAATTAAATCCCAGGAATTATCAAGAAATCATATTCTTGCTTTAAATCCTATTCTTCGAAGCTTTTCCTATTTTGCTCTCAATCAACTGTTCAGCGAAATCAAATACCCTCTCTCCAATCACATACTCCACCCTCTCTCCAATTAAATATATGTCTTCCATAATTAATTTGCGAAGCCTAACCTCTGTTTCCATGGCAGCCCTGCAACTCTACCATCCAGCACCTCCCATGGCCGCCTGGTCTCCTCGACCTGAGCTACCCCTCGCGACGCCACCCTCTTTGGCGCACGCGTCCCTATCCCTTGCTGCCCAGACTGCAGCGCGTCGTTCCGCCGCGTCGTGCCCGGAATCGGCGCCTCTACCGACCCAACACGACCGCCTACCACCAGTCAATGGTGTCGTGTCTAGGGGCACACCGACCGAACATGCCCCGAACTCCGGGTGTTGCTTCCGGCACAGATCCGCAACTCACTGAGTCGACTCGGTCCCCACTCACTGAGCCGACTCAGTCCTTCCTCTGTAGGTTACAACACCCCAACTCTGGTAATTCCACCCCCTCGAATTTACACCCTTACCCCACTGCTCTATACACCCCCAACTCTAGTAAATACACTCCTCTGTATCTACGCACCCACCTCAATACTACATACACCCCACCTAGTATATACACCCACCCTCCTAGTACATACACCACCTCCGCCCACTCGACTATTTCACGTACCCACTCCGTTCCTTGGATTCTGGACTCCCTTGCGTCGAATCACATCACCACTGACCTCCAAAACCTGTCCCTCCACTCTCCATATTCTGGCTCGGATGATGCAGTCATCGGTGATGGTAACGGTTTGCATATCTCACATATTGGTTCCTTATCGTTTACTCATGTTCCTATGCTAAAATTCTCAAACGTACTAGTTGTTCCGCAAATGGCCAAAAATCTTATCTCCGTTTCATCGTTATGTCGAGACAATGATGTTAATGTTATCTTTGGCCCAACTTACTTTTAGGTGCGGGATGGCAAAATGGGGACCATTCTCCTCATGGGGAGTCGCGTAGATAATCTCTACGTATGGCCGACTCGAGCGTCTACCTCACCTATAGCCTCGATTTATGAAAAACAACCTACCACCATCTGGCATGCTCGTCTAGGCCATCCATCCTCCAAAATATTGTCCCACACATTATCCAAGTTTAGTTTACTTATTACAAACGCAACCTCTTTACATTGTAATTCCTGCAATTGTATAAAGAGTCATAAACTGCCATTTTACGATTCTAGCATTACCTCTAAAAACCCCCTTGAAGTCATCTTTTCAGATGTTTGGCCGTCCCTTGTCCTGTCAACTGAAGTCTTCAAATACTATGTCATTTTTGTTGATCACTTTAGCAAATACATATGGCTCTACCCCCTAAAACGTAAGTCCGAAGTACTTCCCACATTTATCTCCTTTAAAAACATAGTGGAAAACTTTTATAACACCAAAATAAAAGCCCTTTATTCTGACAATGGAGGAGAGTTCATTGCTCTTCGTTCTCTCCTTCAAACTCATGGCATATCTCATCTCACAACTCCTCCTCACACCCCTGAACATAATGGCATGTTTGAACGTCGTCACAGACATGCTGTTGATACTGCCTTAGCCCTTTTACATCATGCCTCTATGCCCCTTACATATTGGCCTCATGCAGTTTGTGCTGCTACCTAAATTATAAACCGTCTACCAAATTAACATGTTGTCCTCATATCAATACCTCCTAAAACAAACTCCCAACCTAGCCAAACTTAGAGTTTTTGGTTGCTTATGTTATCCTTGGCTCCGCCCCTACACTTCCCATAAATTAGACCCTAGATCCACTCCATGTGTCTTCATTGGATACTTTCCTACCCAAGCTGCTTATCTTTGTCTTCACTTAAAAACCAACAAAATATATACCTCTCGTCATGTTCAATTTATTGAAAATGTCTTTCCTCTAGCCATTCCTAAAACCGCTCCTGATACACCCCCAATTTAGTAAATACACACACCGTTTTAGTAAATACACCCACTGCCCTCTAGAAAACCCTACTAGTATGCTCATTTCACCACCCACTCTGATTAGTACACCCCTCCCTTACCTACTGATCCTGCCCCAACCCCAACATTTACGAATACACCCCTTCCCAAAATATACCTTCTCCCAACGTCAACTCATCACCCCCACCACAGCCGCAGCATGCATCTCTTGTTTCACTCAATACACCCACCAGCCCCCTACCAAGCCCCGCTGCACCCCCTGTTCAGATTAATACACCCCCAGCCTACCATCCAGTCTTGCTGCACCCCCACCTCACTAAGTACACCCCTCACCTCTTCGCCTCGAGTCGCCAGATGCTCCCCTATCGCCATCCCCACCGGCCTCCCAAGGCACTCGAATGGTTACTCGAGCTCAAAACATAATCTTCAAACCCAATCCGAGATATGGTCTTACAAGTACTTTATCTTCTGATATTGAACCTAGTTGCGTCTCTTAGACATTAAAAGATGAACGATGGAGGGAGGCCATGTCATCTGAATTTAATGCCCTTCTAAAAAATGGTACTTGGAATTTGGTACCACCTGATGATTCTACCAACGTTGTTGGCTCCAAGTGGGTCTTCCACATCAAACGGAAATCGGACGGGTCCTTAGATAAATTCAAAGCTCGACTTGTGGCCAAAGGCTTTCACCAACGCCCCGGAGTTGATTTTTTAGAAACGTTTAGTCCTGTGGTCAAACCAGCAACCGTTGGAGCAGTCCTGAGTATTGCAGTCACTCAAAATTGGCCACTTCGATAGTTTGATGTGAACAATGCCTTTCTTCATGGTTCCCTCTCTGATAGAGTCTACATGGCTCAACCTCCTGATTTCATTGATAAGGCGTTTCCATCCTATGTTTGCAAATTACACAAATCCATTTACGGTTTGAACCAGGCTCCCCGTACTTGGTATTATACACTTAGGACGTTTTTGGAAGGAATTTGGTTCATTCACACAAAATCCGATGAATCCCTTTTTGTGTACAATAAATCTGGCATTATTGCATATTTTCTTGTGTAAGTTGATGATTTGATTCTCATAGGAAATTTCATTCCCTTCCTTACCCGTGTGGCGACAGGTCTTGGTTCGAAATTTTCAGTTAAAGACTTGGGTCCTCTTTCCTACTTCTTAGGTGTTGAGGTACTTCCCACCAACAACTCCTGTTTCTCTCTCAACGAAAGTATGTAGTTAATCTACTCACTCGATACAATATGGTGGCCGCCAAACCTTTTCAGACACCACTAGCCACCTCTGGTCGCCTTACACTTCTTGATGGGACTCCTCCTGCGGATGCCACTCAATATCGATAAATACTTGGCAGTCTTCAATATCTTCAACTCACGAGACCCGACATTGCTTTTGCTGTTCACAAGTTGTGTCAATTTATGCATGCTCCAAATGTCACTCATTGGGGAGTTGTCAAACGCCTACTTAGGTACTTAAATGGAACAAGAGATGTTGCAATCACACTATGACCTACCACCTACTCCTCTCTACATTATTTTACAGATGCTGATTGGGTTGGCAATAGTGATAACCGTTCCTCCACAAGTGCTTATGTTGTTTTTCTTGGTGCTAATCCTATCTCTTGGTCCTCCAAGAAATAAAAATTGATTGCTCGTTCCTCAACATAAGCTGAGTATCGTGCTATTGCCTCTGCTGCCTCTAAAGTTCAATGGTTAAAATCTCTATTTCATGAGCTATGCTTCACAATCTCAGACTTGCCTGTTATCTATTGTGACAACATTGAAGCCACTTATCTCTGCTCAAATCCCGTCTTTCATTCTCGAATGAAGCACATTGCAATCGATTTCCATTTTGTTAGAGACTTGATCAAGACATCTCAACTAATGGTCTCACATGTAGAGGTGTCAAAATCAGACCGGCCCACCCGACAAACAGGCCAGGCTGGGCCTGATTTATAGAGGCCCAAAAAAAATCGGGCCGATTTGGCCCGACCCAAATGGCCTGTCGGGCCAATCGGGCCCAGGCCGGGCTTGGCCTGGATTTTCGGGCTAGCCCGGTACTTTAATAAAAATTAATAAATGTAAAATCCTAAAACTAATTTGCAGCAACCCTCAAAATATCCCGTGTCTTCATTTCTCCCAGATCCAGAAAACCCTCAAAATATCCATCGCCCTCTTCTTCATTCCTCCCTAATCCAGGAGCGCCACCCGCCATCTATGCCAACATCCACCCACCGGCGTACAACGCGCACTTGAGCGGTTACCTCCATCCGTATGCTGCGTACAACCCCAGCCACGCCACCTCCGCCACTCTGGTTTCTGGCCACGCCACCTCCACCACTCTAGTCTCCGACCAGTCAAAGCAAATTCAAAATTTTGGGTATTTTAATTTTATGGGACTGTTTGAATATTAAAATGAAATATCCTAAAACCTTAAAAAAAAGGAATAGAATCATGAAGTAATTTGCTTTAGGCCCTGCATATTTGGTAATACTTATGTTTTTAGAGGTTGTGATTCTTGTGAACTTGTGGTGGTATGTTTTGTTTTGTTTTTGCATTGATTTACAGAATGGGAGAGGGAATTTCAGCAAAAAGGGTAGATGAAGACCTAGATGGAATATTTGGGTTTTTTGAATTGTAGTTGGGCCCATGGTACGATTGGGCTATGGTATTATAAATTACTACCCCAACATGCCCACCAATTTGTTTAATTCCTCCATTAAATTTATTATTATTATTTTTTAAATTATAAGACAACGGGCCAAAATGGCCCGATGGCCCAGCAGCCCGTCCAGGGCCATACTGGGCTTCAATTTTACAGGCCCGATAGGAATCGGGCCGGGCCAGCCCGACCCGACAAAATGATGTGGCCCGATGGGCTGGTATCGGGCCGGGCCGGCCCGACCTCTTTGACAGCCCTACTCACATGTCTCCTCTGTGGATCAACTTGTTGATGCACTTACAAAGCCCCTTTCTCGCCTCCGTCTCCAACTTCTTATGACCAAGATTGGACTATCCTACGACACTCCATCTTGAGGGGGCGTATTAGGCATATACAAATATATTAAGAGATATTATATATATCTTGTATAATATATTTTATATATCTTTATTTTCCTTAATTAGAGATTTAGGATAGATACGTTTTGTATCTATAAATACTTCCTTTATGTACTCTTTACATTCATTCAATGAAATTATAATTTCACAATTCATTGTTTCTCTATAGATATAACACAAGCTAGCTTAAAAAATGTACAAAATTCAACAGTTATCTGTTTTTTCAAGCAGTGCAAACTAAGCTCTACCTAATTACATTCTTTATGGATTCATTGTAGGTGTCGCTTATACAATAATGAATAAACAAAATTCCAATAGTGAACGACAATCGCACAACATTGGTCAATTATCTATAAAACTATATATATATATATATATTTGTACTTAAATTATAAATACATATATTTACTTCATAACTTTATCAAATGAGTATTTCATTTAATTCTCAATTATATTTTTTGCAGTAATCTATACGGTTGAATTCCAAAAAAGAGGTTTGCCCCATGCACATATATTATTATTCTTACATCATGACAACAAGATTCCAAAGATTCCAACTCCAGATGATGTTGATCGGATTATATTGGCTGAAATTCCAAATAGATATTGTAGATGTTGTCAATTCTTAAATGTATCAACATTCTCAACAACATCTTAATTTGACCTTCCGAGATTTTTTCTAAGTCTTTTCTTAAATGCTACATTAAATGTTGATCTAAATGTTGTCGCATTTCTGGCAGGATCTAGAATCTTCTACAAGGATCTGGAACTTGGAAGATTCCAGAACATTGATGAATGTGCTAGACCATCTTGGAACCTTATAGATCGACCTGGAACATGCAAGAAGGATCTAGAAAGATCATGGAAGTTGAGTTCCTAAAAAATAGGATCTCAAGATGGAAGCCTCTAGAATTCGTATCCCACTCTATAAATACCGAAGGATGGCTCCATAATTCAGTGTATTCTATTCGATCAATATCCTAGACTGAGCGTTCATCCCTGTTAGGAATTGTGGCCAGTAGTTATACATTTTAGTTCATACGAAGTATCCCACCCGTATGACTGTGTGCTTTTCTTTATCTATTGATAGTGTAATCATAGATAGGACTAGCATTTCGACAGTGTATACTTTATACACTTAGTTCATTTTCAAAACTGGGCACCTGCCTCGTTTGTAGTTTCAGTTGTGAAGGTTATTATTGTAACATTTCACACAACATTTGTACTTGAAGATAAGTATTGATATTTCGTCATAAGGCTCGCATAGATTTTTATTTATAAAATCTATGTGAAAAATATTTTCATTGTGTCGCATTGTTTTTAGTGTTTCAAGTCTTTCGATGTGTGTCATTATTTCTGATATTCTGTTAGAGTCATTGTTGCACTATTTGTCTCAACATTTAGTGCATCATTAATCTATTTTTACTTAAACACTATACAACACACTTTCAGTTGGTATCAGAGACGATACCTGATGACACTAGGTTAGATCCTTGTTTAAAGTGTGTTTTTAGTTTATGTTAGCAATGGAAACACATCACATATCCACGACACGTAGGCCACCCGTTTTAGATGGTTCGAATTATACTTATTGGAAGCCTAAGATGCGTATGTACATCAAGTCGATTGATGAACGTTCTTGGAGGATTGTACTTACAGGCTGGGAAGCTCCAAAAAGACTAGCAGATGTAGATGGTGAAATTCAACTCAAGAGAGAAGTTGATTGGACGGCTGATGAAATAACAACAGCATGATACAATTCTAAAGCTTTAAAATGTTATTTTTACCTCTATTGATGTTTCAATGTTTAAAATTATATCTAACTGTTCTACTTCTAAAGATGCATGAGACAGGTTGCAAGAGCATTGTGAGGATTCAGATAGTGTTCGAAGAACTAAGCTTCGAATGTTGGGAACAAAGTTCGAGAATCTCCGAATGAAGGAAGATGAAACTATTTCGTCCTATAATGAAAGGTTAAGTGAGATAATCAATGAATCACATTCTCTTGGTGACCCTATTTCGAATGCTAGAGTAGTTCATAAGATATTAAGATCTGTTCCTAAAAGATTTGATGCTAAAATTTGTGTTATTGAAGAGGCAAAAGATACTGATAAGTTAAGTCAAAATGAATTAGTGAGTATTCTTAGAACTTATGAAATAAACACTAATCAAGTTGATGAAACTAATAATGATGATAAGAAAGTTGTTATTTTTAAAGGGGAAACATCAAACAAATCTGAGTATCAACCTATCATTACTGAGGTTGATTCAGATGAAGAATTGATTGATGAATGCCTTAACAATCCTAACATCATTGCCCTGCTCACTAAACACTTTAATAAATTTCTTAAGAAATCTATGCATAAATATAAGGGAAAAATTCAGCCTAAGATTTAAATCAACACATCAACACCTCAACTAGAAAGGAGGAAGAATCAATTCACACCAAGACCATCAAAGAGTGAAGGTAAACCACGGTATGATCCTGAATTTAGAAAATCAGTTCAATGCTGTTGGGAATAAAATGAGATATGTTTTGATCTAATACCAAAACCCCCTGAGACATGCCTAAGTCAAGATAAATATGTTCTAGAAATGTTAGAACATATAGATTATAGGCTAGATGAGAAGCTGAAATGTTAGGCAGCTCTTAGACAATTAGATGCACAATTTGAGGGGGAACCTATACCTTGAAGATGATCAAGATCAAGTCCCCTCAAGGCTCAAATTCTGGAATAATCACTTAAGAACAAGGACACTCTATGGAAAATCAAATGCTCTGATCAGGAGAGTTGTCCAAAGAAGCTAGCCATATGCAAGAACAAGCTTACCTAGCTCAAAAGGACAAGGCTACTCAAAGGCTTTTGATCAGGAGAGTTGTCCAGAGAAGCCAACTCTATGTGTAAAATGCTCTGATGCTAAAAGACCAAATATGCTGATCAGAAGAGTTGTCCAGAAGAATTGTCTCAGCAAGATTGAATCAGAACCGATACTCTAAAGGTTGAAGGTCAACTATGCTGAAGAATTAAGGACAACCATACCCTAAAGAAATGCAATATGCCAAGATCATCTTGGAGTGAAATAAAGGGAAAGAGCCAAGTCATCTGAAGAAGAGCAAGCCAACCTTGCTGAAAAGCAAAATTGCTGATAGTGATAAGGAGAGTTGTCCAGATGATAAGGAATGTTGTCCTATCATTGGATCAACCTTCAGAAGCCATGTCCAAGTCCTAACAAGAAGTCAAACATTGGGAAAAGTGCTGCAGAATGAAGACAAAGTCTTACAAGCCGTTTATTACCCAAATGAGGACATGTTACTATCAAGAATCTGTCTTCCAGTTTGAAGAACTCAAGGAAGACATTTATAGCAATTTGGGGCTGCCTCTCCAACGGGCAAATCCTCCATTTTGTCTATAAATACAGAAGTGTGAAGACCATTTGAAAGCATCCAACTAACCTCAACAGAATCCATCTACTCAAGTATTCTGAAGCTCATAGAACATTGAAGCTTTCAAAAGACTATCTTAGTCTTCAAACACTTCTTCTAAGCTGAACTCATTGTATATTCATACACAAGCTTAGAGAGATATCCTATCCTTATACACTGATCTCCATTGTAAAGGATATCTCATTAGTTGGAACCTTACTTCAATCCTTATTCCTTTCAAGTGAGAAAGTGAGAAGGTTGTAGTAGTAGAAGTGGTAGGAGCTGACTGTTGAGAGAAGAACAGTTCAGTTCTGAGTTGAGAAGAGGGTACTAGGACTCTAGACATCCTAGGGATCAATTCACCAAGGAGTAGTGTTCTTGATCAAGTGCACCTTGGCACTATAAAACAAGTTAATTCCAAGAGTGAAGGAATTATCCTGTTAAATCAGGGAAAGTGGATGTAGGAGCTTGAGTCTCTGAACCACTATAAACTCTTGTGTTGATTTACTTTACAAGTACTTACACTCATTCAACACTGCACACAAAACTGATCTTTCAAAGATACATATTCAAAGACTGTGCAAAACTGATTTAGACAAGTTCCCTGAAGCTTAACTGGACTGTTTTGGATTGGCAAAGTGATTTCAGAATCTTAAAGAGTCTAAACTTAAAGGGCCAACCACTATTCCGCACATATAACTCCTTTAGATAGTTATTCAACTAAGTACTCAATAGTACTTAGTAGTTTGATTATCTTAGAAGAGTTAATCATCTTCAACAGAGTTGTCCAAGACAACCTTGCTGAGCTCTGGTTTGATCAAAAGTTGTAAAGAATTGCATACAAGTGTATTCCCCCCCCCCCATACACTTGTTATATACTCCTTTCAGGACCAACAAGTGGTATCAGAGCAGGGGTTCAAAGACCACTGCTTCTGAAAATCCATCTTGATTTTCAAAACTCACATATTTAGTGTGGTCACTGAACTGATCTCTATCTGAAATCCACCACTTATTGATTGACTGATTCTTATTGAAATATGGCCAACAACAATGTTGTTCCTCCCCCTGCTGTTCAAGGATTGGACAATATGGCCACAAATCCAGTCAACCATATCTCTCATCACAAACTGCCCATGTTTTCAATAGACAATTATGATTTCTGGAAAATTAGAATGAGGGCTCATCTTGCTTCTATTCACACTGATATGCTTAGAGTAATCACAAGAGGACCTTTTGTGTTTACTCAAACTAACCCCAGATTGACAGATGAGCAAAGAGCAGATATAAGGGAACTGATTCCCAAAGATGAAGATGACTTCACTGCTGATGAAAAGAGGAAAGATAATCTGAATTATCTTGCCATGAATACCCTCTATCAAACAATTCCAGATGCAGTTATGGGTAGAGTCTACCACTGCACCACAACCAAAGAAATTTGGGATACCCTTGCTGAAATGTGTGAAGGCACTGAAAAGATCAAGGAGAACAAGCTCCAAGTTGCTGTGCAGAAGTTTGAACAATTTTCAATGGAGTCTGATGAGTCCATTGACAAATTTTCTGGTAGATTCACTGATGTGATGAATGAAATTAACTCATTGGGCAAGGTCTACACCAAGAGAGAGGTTGGACTGAAAATCCTGAGAAGTCTCACTCAAAAGTGGGATGTCTATGCTGTAATGATGCAGAATACCAAGGATCTCTCCACCATGCCCATGCAACAAATATTCTCAGAACTCAAAGCCTATGAGTTTGACCTCAATAGAAGAAAACATGTTGAGGAACCTTCAAATCCTACTAAGGGAGTGGCATTCAAAGCCAAAGTTGCTGAACCAGAAATGCAACCCACTCCCAGATCATCAAAGACAGTATCTAAGACTGAAATGAAGGAAGAACTAGCCTTGATGGCCAGAAGGTTTGACAAGCTCAACACAAGGTTTGGTAGATACAAGAAATTCTACCAAGACAACAAATTCAGGAGAAGATACAACTCCCCTGAAGTTCAGGCTGAGGACAAAAAGCCTAAAGAGAAAAGATCAGAGGACAAGTCCTCTGATAGGAGAAGATCCAGTAGAGCTGATCCTTCTTCATCTAAGAGAAGAGAAGAATCCAAGAAGGATGATGATGAAGACCTGTGCTATAATTGCAAAAAGAAAGGGCACTTTCAGTATGACTGCCCTGAATTGAGCTCTAAAGAAAGAAGAGAGAGACAAGCTAAAAGAGACAGAAAGTTCACCAATAAAAGGCCATGATGGCTGGTGAAGAATCTGATAGTGCTGAGAGCTTCAACTCTTCTGATGGACTATTCTCCAAAAGTGAAGATGATGATGATGTTTGCAACATGGCTCTTGAGGATGATGAGGTATCCTCTACTTCTAGTTCACCATCATTCATCTCACAAAACACTAGTGAGGTTAACCTGAAACTTTCCTTAGGAAAGTTAATGGAAGATTTCACTAGATTACAAGAATTTCATGACAATTGTGTGAGAGAAAATGAAAGATTGGCTACTGAACTGACCAAGAACTCTGAGGTAGCTGTTGATGTCAAGTCTACTAAGTTGTATCAACAAGTCTTGAGAGAGCTTGAGGAAGCAAATCTCAGGATAGTTGACCAACAAAAAGAGATTGATAATCAACTACTTTCTCAGAAAAGAAAAGATTTTGAACAAAAAATTCTGAATGCCAAATTTGAAAACCTCTCACATGAATATGATATTCTTAAATCAAGTGAAGAGAGCCTGAAATTAAAGATGTCTGCTTTGAACAAATCCTCTAGAGCAATAGAGGAAATTCAAAGTTATCAAAGACCTATGGCTCAAAGAAGTGGATTGGGTTTTGATCCATTTGAATCTTCACCTTGTCTTAGTGTTGCTTCTACAAGTAACACTAAGAAAATCTTTGTTAAATCAGTGGCACAACAAGCTGAAAATGAAATAATTCAGCCACTGAACAAAGGAAAGGGCAAATTGAATGAAATGCCTACTCAAGTGCTTCAGGAGACTAGACCCAAACCTTTGGAAAAGGTCAAGGCTACTGAACACAAGAGGAATATTGGTCAGCAGAGTAGACCCAATGGAAGGGCAACTCTCCTGAACAATGTTCAGAGGAGTTACCCAAGGTATAATCAGCCTAGGCCAACTCATCTGAGAAAGCCTCAGCTAAATAGATCTAAGGAAAACTGCCCTCTAAGGCAGAATAAAATGAGACAACCAAAACCCTTCATGCCAAAGGATAATAAAAATGCCTTTCCTCAAAGATTTCATCAAGCTGCACAAAGAACTCATAAGTTCAGGAGAGTGGACAACTCCTCTAAAACTTACAGAGTTAACACATTCACACATACTTTCCCAAAGGCATTTAAGGGAAAGACAGTGTATGTTGATACACAAGGAAATCAACTTAGCCACCTTGAATCAATCAGGGTTATTAGGCAAGTTTGGGTTCCCAAAGGTACAGCTAACCTCTCAGGACCCAAAACTCAAAGGGTACCTAAACCTATCTAAATGCAGGTACCAATGGGCCACAAGAAGAGGAGCATGAACAAAAAGACAGCATGGTACCTTGACAGTGGATGCTCAAGGCACATGACTGGAAACAAGGAACTCCTCTCTGACTTTATTGAAAAAGAAGGCCCAAATGTCACCTTTGGAGACAGATCACAAGCAACTACAAAAGGTTATGGTACTTTGATGATTGGTAACATCAAAGTAACCAATGTATCTTATGTAGCTGGTCTCAAATATAATCTCCTAAGTATCAGTCAATTCTGTGATAAAGATTTTAATGTTGAGTTCTCAAGTGGAAAGTGTCTAATTAAGGATAAAACTCAACAAACTCTATTGACTGGAACTAGGAAGGGAAATGTGTATTTTGCAGACTGGGACAAGTCTACTGATGCTGCATGTTTCATTGCTAAAAGTTCTAGTGAACAAAGTTGGTTATGGCACAAAAGGCTAAACCACCTGAACTTCAAATCTATGAATAAACTTGCTAGAAATGCATTAGTTAAAGGACTACCTAATGAGGTTTTCATTAAATAACATGTGTGTAAGCCATGTCAAGAAGGAAAACAGATTAAAGCCTCATTCAAAGGAAAACCAGTCATCTCCACTGAAAGGGTACTTGAACTTCTACATATGGATCTGTTTGGACCAATTACCCCTACAAGCATAAATGGTAGAAAATACACATTGGTGGTAGTAGATGACTTCTCTAGGTTCACATGGGTAGTATTTCTCCTTAATAAGAAGGAAACACAAGTCAAACTACCTGAGCTTCTTAAGAGATTGTCAAATGAGAGAAGCCTTAGCATTATCAAGATAAGATCTGATAAAGGCACTGAGTTCATAAATTCTTACATCAATGAGTATTGCTCATCTAATGGGATAGCTCATGAAACCTCAGCAGCAAGAACCCCTCAACAAAATGGAGTTGCAGAAAGAAGGAATAGGACCTTAAAAGAAGCTGCTAGAACCTTAATTGCTGATTCAAAATTACCTAAGAGGTTTTGGGCTGAAGCTATAAATACTGCATGCCATACTCAGAATAGATGTTTGATTACAAAGGAGCAAGGCAAAACCCCCTATGAACTCTGGAAAGGAAGAATGCCTAAAGTGTCATATTTTCATATATTTGGTTGTAAATGTTTCATTCACAATAATGGGAAAGAACAATTGAAAGCCTTTGACAGCAAAGCTGATGAGGGAGTATTCCTTGGATACTCTCAAATCAGTAGAGCTTTCAGAGTCTACAACAAGAAAACCCTTATAGTGGAAGAAACACCTCATGTTGTGTTTGATGAGTCTATCTTTGAGATCAGGAATGATCATTTGGAACCTGAAGAAATCAGACAGAGGACAACCAGACTAAGCCTTAAAGACAAAGACACTGAATTCATAAATGTTGTTCAAGCCAATCTGCCTGAAAAGATCACATTGGACAACAACCCTGAAGGCAACCTTCCTGAGACAAACACCGCTGATGGAAATGGTGAACTGAATGATCCAATCCCAGTTCACATCCAGGTAACAACTACCAATGAAGAAGCAGTTCCTGCTGAGGTAGTTAATGGGTCAAATAATCAAGGGGGAACTCAAAATGTTGAAAATGCCAATGTCCCTGACATTGAGGACAACACCCCTGATTATAATCCTGAATTAGATCCTGCATTAAATTATCCTGAATTTTATGATCAAAATGACTCACCTTCAGTAGAGGACAACTCTACTGAAGAGATCAGAAAAAGAAGGACTTGGTTGTCTGACCATCCTACTGACCTGATACTTGGTGATCCAAGTATTGGAGTCAAAACTAGAAGATTTCATGGTGAAAGTGCTCTATTCTGTTGTTTCTTGTCAGAACAAGAACCTAGTGACATTGAGGAAGCACTTCAAGATGCAAATTGGATCACAGCCATGCAGGAAGAACTCAACCAATTCACTAGAAATGAAGTATGGGAACTGGTTGATAGACCTTCACATCAAGATGTTATTGGAACCAAGTGGGTATTCAAGAACAAAAAGAATGAGAATGATGTGATTGTCAGAAACAAAGCAAGACTAGTGGCAAAAGGCTACTGCCAACATGAAGGCATTGACTATGATGAGACATTTGCACCTGTGGCAAGGCTGGAAGCAATAAGGCTCTTTCTAGCCTATGCAGCACACAAGAGGTTCAAAGTGTACCAAATGGATGTCAAGAGTGCCTTTCTAAATGGAGTCTTGAAAGAAGAAGTCTATGTGGAGCAACCACCAGGTTTTGAAGTTGGAAACCAAGTTTACAGACTGAAGAAAGCTCTATATGGACTCAAGCAAGCCCCTAGGGCTTGGTATGACACACTGTCACAATTCCTCTTGGATCATGGATTCACCAAGGGAACTGTGGACAGAACTCTCTTCAGAATCTCTGAAGGAGAGGACATCTTGCTTGTCCAAATTTATGTAGATGACATAATTTTTGGATCCCCTAATGAGAAGCTGTGTGAGAAATTCTCCAAGCTCATGCAAAGCAAGTTTGAGATGTCCATGATGGGGTTGATGAATTTCTTTTTGGGTCTACAAGTCAAGCAAACAAAAGAAGGAATCTTCATCAACCAAGCTAAGTACACCAGAGAAATGATCAAGAAATTTGGGTGTACATCAAGCAAGCCAGTAAGGATCCCCATGAATGCTAATTGGAAGATGGATCCTGATGAAAGTGGTGTTCCAACCAACTCCACTGAGTATAGAGGAATCATTGGATCACTCCTCTATCTCACTGCCAGCAGACCTGATATCACCTTTGCAGTAGGTGTTTGTGCAAGGTTTCAAGCAAATCCTAAGAAAAGCCACCTTGAGGCTGCAAAGAGGATCTTGAGGTACCTCAAAGGCACTGAGAATCTAGGCCTTTGGTACCCTGCTGATGACAATATTGAGCTAACTGGCTACTCAGATGCTGATTATGGAGGATGTAGGATTGACAGAAAGTCACCTCAGGGACTTGTCAATTCTTGGGCAACAAACTCATATCTTGGTTCTCCAAGAAACAAAATACAGTGGCCACCTCCACCACTGAAGCTGAATATGTTGCTGCTGGAAGTTGTTGTGCTCAAATCCTTTGGCTAAGACAACAACTCAGAGACTACAAAGTCAACTCTACTGAAGTGCCAATTTTCTGTGATAACAATAGTGCCATTGCTATATCACAAAATCCTGTCTTGCACACAAGATGCAAACATGTGGACATCAAGCATCACTTCATTAGAGATCATGTGGAGAAGAAGGATATCAAGTTGGTGAAAATTCACACAGACCATCAAAAAGCTGATATACTAACTAAGCCACTTGCAGAGGCAAGGTTCCTGGAATTATCAGCAGAGTTGGGACTTCTTGATCCAGGGAAGTTGGAAAAATGAGTCCAAAGAAGTTCATTGATTGAGGGGGAAATAAACTCAAACTTCAGCAGACTTGGTCAAGTCTACTGAAAATCAGAAATATGACCTTACCTCTTCAGGACACTTGTCCCTTGAAATTCAGGACACTTGTCCACAGCTTTTCAGGACACTTGTCCATGTAGGGTCAGATAAGTTGTCCTAGCTATCAAACCAAATCTTGATATGATAAGCACCTATTTTTGGTGATCAATACCTATTTCGAAATCTGTCCCATTGAAATACAGTTTTCACCTTTCTGGGATTTAATTTGTCTCCCAATCAAAAGGTCACTTTCCATGCATTAAATGCTAAAATTTAACTCTTGTTTGCATTAAACTTTTTGGGACATGATCTATCTCGAAAAACCCCCAGCCTTTAACAAACATTAAAAACCACCCACGTTTTGAATAAAACAGTTTGTTACTGTTACATTGGTTTTTGGCCATTGGATCAAAAATGGACAACTCCCCTGAAATCAATCCTAGCCGTCCATTTTGGATTTCCATTTTTGCTCACCTTTGAATTATATCAAGACTCACCAACTCATTGACAAACATTCTTTTTAGAATATTCACAAGTCTTAAGATACCCACAAACACTTCTTCCCCAAGTATTCGAAACCCTAACTCAAAATTTTCTTCAAACCTTCTCAAAGCTTTCTCTGCAAATTTCAATGGCCCCCAAAGTTAAACCAGAAATGCTTGTTGATTTCTCTAACAAGGCTCTAGACCTTGATTTTGGCTACCTAAGCAATAAACACAGTCTTCATTTTGAGCCAATAGTATCTTTTGAGAGTGAGGATCCTGAAATCACACCAACCTTGAGATGGTTGAGGAGAGCTGGACTTCAAAAGTTCATGGAGGAAAGACCAAGCTCTTGCTTGGAGAGCTACATGGCAGAATTCTTTGCCTTCCTCAAGTGGAGAGGCAAACCTGAAGATGGTGAAGTATCAACCAGATTATCTTACACTGCAGAAGGAGAGGAAGAAGAGAGATTCCACAGAGTAAAATTCTCCTCAGAGGATCTGGAAGGAGCTTTTGGATTGCCTTATGAGGGAAGGAATCCAGAAGTTTATGGTACTGGCCATGAAGATGAGATAGCCCAAGAATGGCTATTAGTTCCAGGCTCCATCTCTTCAACACAGAACAAGAAGACTCTCAAGCCAGAGTTTCTCAATCTCTTTGAGGTGGTTGCTAAGAGCCTCTTAAGCAACACTGGAAGCTTGGAGCAGGTCAGCCATCCTAGAATCAGAATCATGGCTGCCATTATTGATGCCAGTGATAAGGGCATTAAGTTTGATTGGAGGACCTTCATCATGTCTGAGATGATGAAGGAGAAGGCAAAATTCAAAGTGAAAACCCACAATAAGGTGGTGCTAGAAGGGAAAATCAAGTATTGCACCAGGGCAAACTTGTTGATTGAGAGGTTTTCCCACTATTCTCAAATGCAGACCTTTGCAAAGCCCCTTCCAGCCCAAAAGATCTTGTTCAGAAAGCTTAGCAAGAAAACTGAACAGAGAAGGATGCTTATGGCCAAACCTGCTGAAGAACAGGAGGAAGAGAAGCCTAAGATGAAAAAGAGAACAAAGGCCAGGGCTGTCAAAACAAGAAAAATGTCTCAATTGTCTTCAAGAGAAGCCTCAGGAGCATCAGCTGAAGTTGATGCAGTGGCAGAAGAGGGAGTGAGTGTGCCTTCTGACCACTCAGAAGAGTTGAGGAGGAAGTACAATGAGACTAGGCAAAAGAAGAAGGGTGATAAGAGAATCAGGGAAGTTGTCCCTGAGAAGGAAGGAAGTGGAAGCAGTAGGGCCAGCAAGAGAAGGGCCAAACCTACTGAGAAGGTGTTGGAGCTTCAAGAAGAAAGGTCTCTTCAATTGGCTCTAAGGGAGAGCAGAGCTGAAAGCAGGACCAAATCCATGTCAAGGACTAATTCATCTGGTTCTGGAACTCCAGAATCCAAAGTCCCTGAAGGTCAACCTATAGAGGCCAACCTCCCTGAAACTCAGAACCTTGAACCCAACTCCCCTGAAACCCATGTCACCCCTTCCAACCAACCCATTACCCCTGTAAATCTCACTAAGAGATATTCTCCAGAAGGGAATGTGCAAAGAAGTGGCATTGATGTGCTTGCAGATTTAGCAGTAGATGAGACAAGACTCCTGTCTCCCCTTGACTCATCCATGCTCAATTATTCAAAGCTCTTAGAACATGCACTCAATGAGCCAACCCCCCTGAGTAAAGCCCCTTCAGATTCATTGCTCTCTAAAGCAACTGAAGTACCTTCATTTGAGCCTAACCCTTCTGAAGCCAACATCCCTGAACTTAACCTGCCTGAAGCCACTCTAGGAGAACCCAGAGCCAACTCCCCTATAACCCAAAGTCCTCATTCATGTGGAGATGAGGAGGAGTATACTTATGAAAGTATGCTCAGAGGAGGAGCAAAGGCTACTGTGGACAGTTTGTATCCACAACTTGCTGAATTTCCAAGAATTCAGAAGATATTTCATGATCTAAGGATGCTTGTTGATGTAAAAGACAAGTCTATGATGGAGATATCACAAGTCATCCAAGATAAGGGTGCAAACTGGTGGCAAATAGAGGAGAACAGATTGCTACACTTTGCTGGAGTTTCAAAGACAAGATTTCTCATTGATGAGGAGATTTTTGCAAAACTGGTAGCTGATAAGATTGAGGAGGAGAAAGAAAGAAAAGCCAAGGGAATCAAACACCCTGACAGTAGCTCCAATGATAATGATTCCCCTGATGATCCCTCAAACCCTTCAAATCCCAACCCTCCTGAAACCCCTCAAGTCAACCTCCCTGAACCCTTTCAACCCAAGTCTTCTATAGTAGACAGACTTTCAAACCCTCCTAAAACCTATCATAGGAAAGGCTCTGTATCTTCAGAGGTGTTGACCAAGGGTGGTAACACAACCAAAGACACATCTGCCAATGAAGGTTCTTCTGAACCCAAGGCACAACCTAAAGATGTTGAGGTTCCTGTACTAGAGGCTAGTTTGATTAAGGCCTATTCAGTGTCAGAAGAGTTGGACACTGATCAGCCCTTAATCATTCAGGATGACTCAGTGGCTGCTGAGATAAGCACTGTGATCTCCTCACAACTGCCATCTTTGAACCTTGTTGAGGGTGAAGATGCTGCAGGTTTAGGAGAAGGAGTTGAAAAGGAGAGAATATTTGAAAAATCAGAGGGAGTTGAGGATGAAAGAGAGGTAGTCATCACTAAGATAGTGAGTGTACCACCATATGAGGGTGGAATAAGTGAGGAAGGACAGGTTATTCTTGAAGTCAAATCTGAACTTCAAGAATCCCTTGATGAGAGGAGGCATGATTCCTTGAGTGAGAACATTATTAAAGAAGGGAGAAAAGAACAAGTTGAAAATGAGAAGAAGACTGCTGATGTATCAGAGTCTTATACAAAAGAAATTGAGGGTGATGAGTGCTTATTTCCTAACTTGTTTGACTTGTCTAATGTTGCAGGTATCTCTCTTGATCAAATTTTTGCAGATGATTTCTTAACAGATGCACCTATCCAAGTAGATTCAGGCTCAGCTCAGGCCTTACTTGGGATGCAATCAGAGAAGTTGGACTCCTTGGCTCATCAAGTCAAATCTGCTCATGCTGAAACCTCAGGAGCATTAAATGAGCAAGGAAGGACTCTAGCATCTGTAGAAATGAGGCTCACTGGCTCTGAAGATGTTGTGCTACCAACCCTTGAAGCAAGGATCAGTGGTGTGGAAACAGGTCTCCAAACCATTTCCACTGAAGTCCAGAATGCCAAATCCACCATGGAAGCCATCTCAGAGGAGGTCAAGAAAGAGCAAAAACTGCTGAGAGACAATCACAATGCTAATGTCAAAGCTCTCAGGCTCACTGTCAAACAAGCTATTGGAAAGAAGACTGCATTGCAAAAGAGAAGAGCTGAAGAACAAAGGCTAGCTATGGTGAAAGCAGCCTCTGATAAGTTTTCCCAAGATGTGTTGGCCAACATTGCTGAAGGTGCAGTGGCCAACCTCACTGAGCTTCTCAAAGCCCAACTGGATGCATCTCTGAAAGCAACCATGGAGGAGGTTGTCCAACAAAAGATGAAGCCTGTTCTAGCTTTTCTTAGCTTGAGTAGTGATAAAATGCAAGATATACATGATGAAAATGTGTATTTGTTGGAAGAGATGAAGTCCCTAAACCAGGCCCAATCCCTGATGGCCTCATTAATGAGTGACCTCAAGCCCCAGTGTTTTGATGCTGCCAAAAAGGGGTAAAGGGAAAGAGCTAGAGCAAAAGGTGCCTTGGTAATTGGGAGCCCAGTCAAAGGAAAAGACAAAGCTGCTGAAGTGCTGAATTTGGAAGAATTGAATGAAGAAGAGCAATTAGCACTTGCTTTGAAGAATTCTATGGCCTCAGCTCAAGAAGAAAGGATGAGGTTACAGCAGAGACCAGGTGGTGAAGTGTCTGGTTTGGACAAAGATGATGAAGGTGTCCAAACTAGAGGAAAGATCAAGAGGGCAAAAGGAAAGAAAAGACAAATTGAAACATTCACTGACTTTCCTAGCAGTCTTGATCTTCCACCTGAATTCAGAATTGATGAGGATGAGCCTACATCCAAGAAAGCCAAAACTGCTGAAGAGCCCAAAGCTACTAAACAGGACAAGTCTTCTGAATCTGGCAAAACTACTAAAGGTCCCAAGTCCACTGAAGACATTGAAGAATTATTTGCTGAAGGATTTGGACCTGAACCTAAGAAGAAGACAACTGTCCTAGCCCATGATCTATCAAAGCTGTTTCATGAAGGGTATGGCAAAGACCCTGAAACACAACAAAAATTGGCCATGATGAGGGCCCAAGAGAAAATGGATCTGATGGAAGAAGCCAACAGAGCAAGAGATGAGAGAAGAGCAAACTTTCAGAAACCAAGAAGGAGGAGAGCAACTTATAGCAAGATGAAGCCTCAGCTTCTAATCCCAATGGACACCAAATATCCACACTTGGATAAATGGGTGCCAATTCAACTGAATGATACATGGGAAGAGGCCAAAAGGGAGTTTGTCTATGACTATTATGTCATTGACAGATGGAATGGAGGAGATGCAAACTCTGCCTTCACTGAGTTCATGCTAGAATACTACAGAGAGTTGTATCAACAACTACTTGCAGCTGCTGACATTGCAAGAATTGAACTCAATGCTCCCAAGCCTATCATCTATATGCCTCCAAAGCTTGAAGGATGGATTGACCAAGCAAGGATCCTAAGGGAGTTCACAGAAATTCTGAAGCTGAACAAGATGACCCTTGGACCTAAAGGAACCAACCAGGAAGCCATGGCACTCAAGAGGAGAGTGTGGGCACAATATGGGATGCTGCCACCTCCTGAGGATGATCTTTGAATGGCTAAGTCTTCTGACTCTTTCTGGGTGAAAAATTATCTTATCTAAAGATATTTTTGCTATGTGGTCAAATCTGCTGAAATTGGACAAGCCTGCTGATATGTGCATTGACATGTTGTTTGCTCTGATATGATTTAGAATGATCTGATACAAGAATTGAGGCATTCTACTTTGCTATCTGGAATATCTTGTATTAGTTAGCTCTAGGTGTTAAAGCTCTGATACCTGAAATAGTCTGTTTTGCTCTGATCTTATGTTTAGTATGTCTTGATTTGTAATGATTCCATGCTCTGATAAGTTATCTTCAACTATCAACATGCTTGTAATGATTTTTCTTTATGAATGATAGTTGAACCACTTTTGAATCAAGATACATTATTACAAGAAATCTCTCTATGCCTATCTTGAAACCTACTTGCAACAAAAACAGTGAATACACTAACACATTATCTTTTCAGGAATATTGACCTTAGTCATGTCTTCTGAAGATACATGTAATAGGTGTAGACAAGTCACTTTTGCTTAGATAGTGTAGGTTTTGGCATCATCAAAAAGGGGGAAATTGTTGGGAATAAAATGAGATATGTTTTGATCTAATACCAAAACCCCCTGAGACATGCCTAAGTCAAGATAAATATGTTCTAGAAATGTTAGAACATATAGATTATAGGCTAGATGAGAAGCTGAAATGTTAGGCAGCTCTTAGACAATTAGATGCACAATTTGAGGGGGAACCTATACCTTGAAGATGATCAAGATCAAGTCCCCTCAAGGCTCAAATTCTGGAATAATCACTTAAGAACAAGGACACTCTATGGAAAACCAAATGCTCTGATCAGGAGAGTTGTCCAAAGAAGCTAGCCATGCAAGAACAAGCTTACCTAGCTCAAAAGGACAAGGCTACTCAAAGGCTTTTGATCAGGAGAGTTGTCCAGAGAAGCCAACTCTATGTGTAAAATGCTCTGATGCTAAAAGACCAAATATGTTGATCAGAAGAGTTGTCTAGAAGAATTGTCTCAGCAAGATTGAATCAGAACAGATACTCTAAAGGTTGAAGGTCAACTATGCTGAAGAATTAAGGACAACCATACCCTAAAGAAATGCAATATGCCAAGATCATCTTGGAGTGAAATAAAGGGAAAGAGCCAAGTCATCTGAAGAAGAGCAAGCCAACCTTGCTGAAAAGCAAAACTGCTGATAGTGATAAGGAGAGTTGTCCAGATGATAAGGAATGTTGTCCTATCATTGGATCAACCTTCAGAAGCCATGTCCAAGTCCTAACAAGAAGTCAAACATTGGGAAAAGTGCTGCAGAATGAAGACAAAGTCTTACAAGCCGTTTATTACCCAAATGAGGACATGTCACTATCAAGAATCTGTCTTCCAGTTTGAAGAACTCAAGGAAGACATTTATAGCAATTTGGGGCTGCCTCTCCAACGGGCAAATCCTCCATTTTGTCTATAAATATAGAAGTGTGAAGACCATTTGAAAGCATCCAACTAACCTCAACAGAATCCATCTACTCAAGTATTCTGAAGCTCATAGAACATTCAAGCTTTCAAAAGACTATCTTAGTCTTCAAACACTTCTTCTAAGCTGAACTCATTGTATATTCATACACAAGCTTAGAGAGATATCCTATCCTTATACACTGATCTCCATTGTAAAGGATATCTCATTAGTTGGAACCTTACTTCAATCCTTATTCCTTTCAAGTGAGAAAGTGAGAAGGTTGTAGTAGTAGAAGTGGTAGGAGCTGACTGTTGAGAGAAGAACAGTTCAGTTCTGAGTTGAGAAGAGGGTACTAGGACTCTAGACATCCTAGGGATCAATTCACCAAGGAGTGGTGTTCTTGATCAAGTGCACCTTGGCACTATAAAACAAGTTAATTCCAAGAGTGAAGGAATTATCCTGTTAAATCAGGGAAAGTGGATGTAGGAGCTTGAGTCTCTGAACCACTATAAACTCTTGTGTTGATTTACTTTACAAATACTTACACTCATTCAACACTGCACACAAAACTGATCTTTCAAAGATACATATTCAAAGACTGTGCAAAACTGATTTGGACAAGTTCCCTGAAGCTTAACTGGACTGTTTTGGATTGGCAAAGTGATTTCAGAATCTTAAAGAGTCTAAACTTAAAGGGCCAACCACTATTCCGCACATATAACTCCTTTAGATAGTTATTCAACTAAGTACTCAATAGTACTTAGTAGTTTGATTATCTTAGAAGAGTTAATCATCTTCAGCAGAGTTGTCCAAGACAACCTTGCTGAGCTCTGGTTTGATCAAAAGTTGTAAAGAATTGCATACAAGTGTATTCCCCCCCCCCATACACTTGTTATATACTCCTTTCAGGACCAACAAATGCAATGCATGTTATGGATATGTCCATTATGCAAATGAATGTGCCAATACTAGACTTAAGCAAAAATTAAATTTTAGTTCTACATTGAGTGATGAATCAAATGATGATCTTGATGAGTTAAATGAAAATGAATATTCTCATTTTACCAGAATTGATTATAATGATTCCTCAGATGATGATCTGGATGAAACAGATTTTGATGCTTCACCTGATGCCTTAACATCTACAGTAACATCAGAACAGAATCACCTAGATTTGAACTGTTTTAATGGTTTAGTTGATGATGCAGGAAAAAGGATTGATGACAATGCATACCAAAAGTTGTTAGATGATTGGAATGATCAGAAACTCATTCTTAATTCTTTGAATAAATAGAATGAGGATCTGAAAGACATAATCACCAAGCTAGAAGTTATACTTACCAAAAGAGATCTTGAAATCTGTAACTTAAATGAGAAATTAATCAATTCCACTTTATGTTTTAAGAAATATTCCAAGAGTGCTTTTGAGGTAAATGATGCTATAGCTACTGGTAAGTCTAATTATTATGGTTTAGGTTATGATGGTGTAACTGCTTCTATTTCTGAAAATTTTAGAAAACTTGTGAAATTTGTGAAGGCAAATGTTAACACATCTGATGTAACATCTGCACAATCAGACCCTAACAAGGTTAAAAGGAAGTATATCTATCATTACTGTTGTAAGGTTGGTCATATTCGTCCTTACTGTATAAAATGGTTTGAAGAACTGAAAAATTTGAAAATGTTGCATAAAAAACTGTCACATCCTGGTAAACAGTTTTTTATATTTGCATGGAAACCTAAAGCTACCTGTAATGTTGTTCATACCTCCTTAAAAGCTTGTCTACCTGATCTATGGTATTTTGATACTGGTTGTTCTAGACATATGACATGACAAATAAACTTATTATCTGATTATGTGATCTTGAATGATGGTAGTGTTACATATGGTGGTGGTTCTAAAGGACATATTATTGTTAAAGGAACTTTGAATGTTGAAGGTTTTCCTAAGCTTAAAAATGTCTTGCATGTTGTTGGCTTACTTGCAAATCTGATTTGCATTAGTCAACTTTGTGATGATAATTTGCATGTGAAATTTGACAAAGATTCATGTTACGTTCTTAATAAAGATGAGGCTTGTGTCATGACTGGTACTAGGTCAGCAGATAATTGCTATCTTATTGGAACAAATATGTGTAACTTGTCAAAACATGATGAAAATATTCTATGGCATCAAAGATTGGGACATGCAAATTACAGAGCAATGAAAAGGCTAATCAAAGCAGATGCAGTAAAAGGAATTCCAAAACTGAAGTTTCACAATACCACAGTATGTGGACCATGCCAAAAAGGTAAGCAGGTAAGAATGCTGCATAAAATGCTGTCACATTGTTCTACACATCGATGCTTTGAATTACTGCACATGGATTTTATGGGTCCTATGAAAACTAAAAGCATTGGAGGAAAGAGATATTCCTTAGTTGTGGTAGATGATTTTTCTAGATTTACCTGAGTTGAGTTTTTAAGAGACAATCTGAAACATTTGCTGCATTTAAAATTCTTTATAAAAGGTTCAAAAATGTGTTTAACTTGAAAGTTGGCCGTATTAGAACTGATCATGGTAGGGAATTTGAAAACAACATGTTTAATGATTTTTGTGAAAAAAATGGCATTTTACAAGAATATTCATCTCCTAAAACTCCACAACAAAATGGAATTGTTGAAAGAAAGAATAGAACTTTACAAGAAATGACAAGAGTCATGCTTACATCCAAAAGTCTTGCTAAGAAATTTTGGGGAGAAGCATTGAATACTGCATGCCATATTATTAATTGAGTTTATATTCGTTATGGTACTAATCAAACACCTTATGAGATTTTGAACACCAGAAAACCAAATGTGAAATATTTTCATGTATTCGGTTGTGTGTGTTATATTCTGAATGATAGGTATCAACTTCATAAGTTTGATTCCAAAAGTGATAAAAGTTTCTTTTTAGGCTATTCTAGAAATAGTAAAGCGTATAGAGTTTATAACCTTATAACTAACACTGTTAAAAAAATCTGTTAATGTTGTGTTTGATGATGATAAAGGTCTTGCAGATGACAAAGATGAAGAAGATGTATCATAAGTCACTGACATTTCTGAGAATACACTGAAATCTGAAAATGTTGTACCGAGTGCGAACACATCTAGGTCAACATCTACAGAACAGTCAGTTGTAATCTCACAAAATGATCAGTATGTTCCCAAAACGAATCCTTCTTCAAGAATAGGCAAAAGTCATCCTTCTGACCAGATCATAGGTGATGCTACAGTTGGAGTGCAAACAAGAGGAAGAGTAAGATCAAATAAGGTAGATGTGGTAAGAACAATATGCATGTCTTCTATGTGTAATGTTGTAAATGTTGAGTGCTATTTATCTTAAATTGAACATAAGAGTGCTAAAGAAGCCTTAACTGATGAAAACTGGATTAATGCTATGCATGAAGAACTTGGCCAGTTTGAAAGAAATGAAGTATGGACACTTGTTCCAAAACCTAGTCATACTAATGTATTGGAACAAAGTGGATATTCAAGAACAAAACTGATGAATCTGGTAACATTGTTAGGAACAATGCTAGTTTAGTAGCACAAGGTTACACCCAAGTTGAAGGTGTTGCTTTTGATGAAACTTTTGCACTTGTTGCTAGGATAGAATCTATTAGATTATTGCTAGCAATTGCATGTTTTATTGACATTAAACTTCATCAAATGGATGTAAAAGCTGCATTTCTAGATGACTTATTGAATGAAGAAGCATATGTTGAACAACCTAAGGGCATGTTTGTTTTGGGATTATGTAGGATGGGGGAAATCCGGATGGGGAAATCTTGGATGGAGAAATCTTGATGAATAGTGATTGTGTATGTTTGTTTTGGGATGTTAAGTAGGATCAGATGTAACTTTATGTCAAATCAATTGTGTAAGAGAGTGTGATGTTGTATTATAAAATATAACTTTATGTCAAATCAATTAGTAAAAGTGAGTGATGTTGTATTATTATAATAATAAAATATATAGGTATTTTTAGGGATGGATGGAGTTGGATGTTGAAATCCGGATGTGAAATCCCGAACTAGAACAGGACGGGGAACGTTACGTCCCACGTCCAGACGTGTGAGTCCCATAACAAACATGCCCAAGATCCACAATATCCTGATTATGTATATAAGCTTAAGAAAGCTTTGTTTGGTCTTAAACAAGCTCCTAGAGCATGGTATGATAGGCTTACTGAATTTCTTCTGGAATATGGTTTCATTAGAGGAGAGGTCGATAGAACTTTTTTCATTAAGCACACTGAAGGAGATTTACTTATTGCTCAAATATATGTTGATGACATTGTGTTTGGTTCTACTTGTGATAAAATGTTAAGCAAATTTGTTGAGGCAATGACTGCAACATTTGAAATGAGTATGGTAGGAGACTTGAATTACTTTTTAGGTCTTCAAATCAAACAATCCAATGATGATATTTTCTTCTCCCATAGTAAGTATGCTAAGAACTTGGTCAAAATATTTGGTCTTGAGAATTCAAAATCGATGAAAACTCCCACGGGATCTACTTTGAAACTTTGCAAAGATAGTGCTGTAAAAGATGTTGATCCAATACTTTATAGATCCATAATAGGTAGTTTACTTTATCTAACCTCTAGTAGACCAGATATTATGTACAGTCTGTGTGTTTGTGCTAGGTACCAAGCAAATCCAAAGGAATCTCACCTGAATGCGGTGAAAAGGATTATTAAGTAAGATGTTCCATGATTATGGCATTGAGAATGATATACTTACAATCTTTTGTGACAATACTTGTGCTATAAACATTTCTAAAAATCATGTACAACACTCACTCACTAAGCACATTAGCATAAGACATCACTTTATGAGATATTTAGTAGAGAAGAATATTGTAAAGTTGGAGTATATACCTACTGAAAAACAGAATGCTGACATTTTTACTAAGGCTTTAGACCATGAGAGATTCTCAACTTTGAGGAAATCTCTTGGCATGAGCACTATCTGAAAAATCCTGAATGGATGTTGTCACAAATGCGTCAGCATTTGGGACAACATCATGGGTTGTATAAATTATATAAGTTGAATTTATTTCTTACTTAGTTAAATAATTCCTTGGTAAAATATCTTCGAATCTAAGAATCTTGGAGTGCAAAAATAAACATGTCTCACACCTCTCAAATGCATAAAAAAAGAATGTTATTAGCATACTAAAAGATGTACCAAATCACTGAGTAACTATGGAGCACGGAGTTCACTACTACGATGTCTTCTTTTCAAAATGTGATTTTTGGTAAAAACATCAAGAGATTTGTAATCCATTAAGTAAGTATGGGGCACAGAGTTCGCTACTACGATGTACTCTACATGAAAAATGGATCAATACAAATTAGATGTTATAACACAAAAAGAAAAAATATGGTGCAACACAAATGAAGAAAATTCATGTAAAATCCGTGTTGAGGTGTTTGTAACAGTTTTGAGCACAACATTACCTGATTCGAATTTATTTTTATAAGTTGTAATTATTTATTGAGATTTATTTCATTTATTTAAATTAAATTCTGACCCACGTTTTTATTTTTCAAATTATGCTTGGACTTATTAAAATTCTGGAAACTTCTTAATAATTAATTAATTAATTAAATTGATTTTACCCACTAATTACCCATGATCAAGGTTGTGGCTAAAAATGTGGTGCATTATCGAAATTAATTCTGGAATAATCTTTTCAACCTCCAAGTACATACGTTTATCTCTATAAAATCGATTAACGGTGATTTATTTTGCTAAGTGTTTTTGTCGAGCTTTGTTGAGTACTACATATGCCGAAACTGTTTCTTTGGCCGTGTATTTCTCAAATTGTTGTATACACTCTCAAACCTTGCCTCGAAATCCAAACTGTTTCTTAAATGGCTAGAAACCACCCTCAATCTCAATCTCACTCTCACTCTACTTCTGATTCCATCGCACAAACTGCCCAAAACTCTCTCCAACTTCTTGCTTTCATGGCTTCGCGACAATCAAACTCCCCAAATGCTGACTCTAATGTCTTTGCAACACCATCAACAACTCAAACCACTCTTGTTGGTCCCAAGTTGAGTGTTTAAGATTGAGTAAGCTAGAAAAGTTTAGAAGGGAGGGGTGAATAGAATCTTAAAATCTTTCAAAATATCAGAGTATGAATATGTATATATGCGGAAATATCAGTTTATGAGCCCTATCAATTATACTCAACTATACACGAAAATACCTCACTTGTCTATTCTGCAAATATGTCAACTTTAACAATTCAAGTAAACAATCAAATCAACAATTAACAAATATATGCAGTAAGTAAACATGCAACACAAAATTTATAGTGGTTCGACAACTTGTCTACATCCACTCTCACAACTCCTGTCGTGAAATTTTATTAACTTGTCTTGTGGCTTTAAGTCCCAAGAAATAAGACTTCGATCTTTTCGACTATATCTCCAGATATATCTTCGATCTAACAACTAGTGATTTAGTAAGCAACTAGCAAGCTTATACAAACTAAAACAATAAGAAAAACTTCTTTGTTTTCCAATAAGCCTTCTTCTTTGTTGAACTTGTCTTTTCTGGGCTTCCTTCTTAAACTTCAAACTTTGCTTTGAACTCTGTGAGTTTTCTTGCTTTTGAATTCTTCAGTACGCGCTTAATAATTTTAATATCAGTAGTCTTCACACGTTGAATGTCTTCAACTATATATAGACTTCACTTGATCAAGATAAGTTTGTTATCCAACAACCTTTTCTTGATAACTAACTTCCAACTAACTTTGTAACCGTTCCTTCTTGATATGTATCTTCTAAAGCGTCGGTTATTCTGTTATGATACGTAACATACTTCATATCTTCCTTAATACGAACATATATTCAACTTAGCTTGTCTTCCTTCAATATTTTGTACTTAGAATATTTCAGCTTCTCAGCACTTGTCTTGTCTTGTACAAGTCTTCTCTTCTTCATAGTCTTCTCTTCTCTTCTTGTAGAACTCTGTTTGTCTTATAAACTAATCTATCTAGACTATTACATTACTGTTGGGATATGAATCCTGATACAAGTCCTAAATGATGAAAAGATGAGTTGAGTTTTGATAAGCCAAAAGAAGACTTGAAAAATTTCTAAGTGTTGACTGATCTAGTTTAGTTAATAAAGTCGACTTAAGCAGATCAGTAGAGTACAAAAAGATAAGTATGGAAAGTTTAAGTATGATTGAAAGACAAGTACGAATTATAAGTACTGTATAGGTTTGTGTACTGAGCTATTTGAATCATTGTATATAAGCTCATTAATTGTATTGATTTGTAATTGTTTATTAATGTATAGATGATAAGTTGACTAAGCTGAGTTATAAAGCTTAATGTAATGTAATAGTCTTGTTAGGATTAGATGATAGGACTAGTATAGAATGGTTCTATATCGAAGTCTACTGGAGAAGTCTACTATTGAAGATAAGAAGACTCGCGCAAGACAAGAAGACTAAAGATTTGTCTAAGTATGGAGACTAGACAAGTGCGGAAGTTAAGAAAGAAAAAACTGCTTAAGTTGGAAACGCGTATGAAGATAAGGTTGTTTTATTGAAGAGTTAGTTACGAAATAACTAATTAACAGAAGAAACACGTGAAGGATAAGAATAAGCGGTTAGAAGTCAGTTATCAAGAAAGTTTGTTAGATAACTAACTTATCTTGATAGTTGGAAGTCTATAAATATCTTGGTGGATTCTACATTTAAAGACTACTGTTACCAAGAGATTTTAAGCATTCTAAAGAGATATTCGAAGCAAATTAAGCTCTCAGAGTTGAAGTTCAGAAAGTTCAAGCCAGAAGACAAGTGAAGAATTCAAGAAGGCTACTACTGAGCTAAAGAGAAGTTTTACTTTTACAATTTGTTCAAGTTGCTAGTTACTTGTAAAATAGCCAGTTAGATCGAAGATATATCTGGTGATATAATCGAGAAGATCAAAGTCTTATTTCTTGGGACTCTAAGCCACAAGAACACACTACTCGAAGAGAAGAGTAATTAGAATTTCACGACTGGTGTTGTGAGATTGGATGTAGACAAGTTGTCGAACCACTATAAATCTCGTGTTTGATTTACTTTACTGTTCTATTTGTGTTTAATTCATTAACTGCTTAATTAATTAATTGACATCTAGAATAGACAAGAACAGTGTTCATCGAATTAGTTGAGTATAAACTTGTTGGGCTCATTGTTAATCTGATATTTCCGCATTGTGTATTCTGATATATTGAAAGATTTTGAAAAGTCTATTCACCCCCCTCTAGACATTTTCCTAGCTTACTCAATATTATAAACTCAACTAGGGACCTACAATTACTTTAAGCTTTATAACTCAGCTTAGTCATCCTATAAACTATTACATCAATACAAATCATAAACATAAAATATAAGCTACTATACAATGATTATAGCTTATCATAAAATCCTATAGTAAACTGTTCTTTTCAATACTTAGTTTATTTCAGTATTTACTTATACTCATCTGATCTTGTCACATACAAGACGACTTCCATAACAGATCAGTCAACACTTAGAATATATTCAAGTTCTCTTTTTGGCTTATCAAAACTACACTTTCATCAATTAGGACTTGTCATATCCCAACAATTTCCCCCTTTTTGATGAAGCCAAAACTACTTGAATTATTTTAAGTAAATAGATCAGTTAAGTAGTTATCTTATCAAAATAGTTCATTTCATTCATATGAGTAGATCAGAATGATTACAATTACTTAGAAAATAAAACGACACAAGTAAAGTAAACAAAAAACACTTACAGTCTTCAACCTATGCTTCCACCATTGGGCGTCTTTGCTTCTTCATTTGGTACTTGAAATGCATCAAGAATTCTTCTATGAATTTCAAAGATGTGATCTTCATTATCAATCTTCTCATCTTCCGGGACTTGTTCTTCAAACTTCTTAATCACATTGAAGTCAATCCTCTTTCCAGATCCAAGCATTGGTGTTTCCCACTTAGGAAATTCCAGAAATAAAATATTATACCCAACGACAGTAGCAATTCTCATGATCAAATTTCATAGATCAATGTCTTCTGCTTCCATGAACTTCTCAAAATTCACGAACAACTCATCTTTCACAGATATATCACCATATCTTCTTACGATCCAATGAGCAATTTCCCATTTCTTCTTAACACCTTGCCAAATCTCATTATGCTCGGCATCAATGAATTTTTCTATGAGAGCATATTCAATCTCTTCTGGGTTTACTTTGATGTCTTGCAACTTCTTGATGTGTTTTCCCAACACTTTCTTGTTAGCATAATGATCATCTTCAATCTTTTGCCTCTTATGGATTTCTTCAGCATCGATATCAGCTAAGACCTGAACTATAGATTCTTTCACTTTAGGTTCTCTTGATTCAAGCTTACGCTTTACTCTTCTTGTTTGAACCTTTCCTTCACTAATCATGCGTTTTCCTTTGGCAATTCTCATCTGGTCTTCAACACTTATCTGTTCTTTCTTATGAGCCTCACTAGTCTTCCTCTCCTAGGTCGACTTTGCTCTTGCTGAATTTCAGTCTGAATTTCAACTTCTTCAGCTTGCTCCTTTACTTTCTACAATTCTTCCCCCTTTTTGGCTTCATCACTTGCCTTCAAGGTGAATAGAGAAGTAAAACGAGTCATCTCCTCTTGTACAACCTGCTTCATCAGATTAGTAGCCTTCTCAATCTGCTTCTGATGACTTTCATCTTGACTTATCTTCTCAAGTCGATCAGCAGTGTACTCGAGTTTTTTCGAAGTTAAAGAAAATTCATTCTTAAAATGAGTAGCAGTCAACTTCAGCAATCTGTTCTGCTCCGTCATTGCAGTCAACTAGTTTCTTGCTTCTTGCAATTGAGCATACGCCTCTCGCCTTTGCTCATCTGCAATTTCAATTTTAGTCCTGTAGACTTTTTCCATCTTCTTTGATTCTCTCGCTAGAACTCTTGCAAAATCAACTGAACTCTTCTCAGAATATTCAACTTGATTCTGTAGGAATGTTTCCAACTGATTAAACATCTCCTGTCGAAAAGCAGCATCGAGTTGATTCACTTCGTTCATAATCATCACTTTCGAATCAGTTACAAGAGAACGGTTATATTCTTGTAGCACTTTCTTCACATCAGACTTCAAGAACTCATCTATTGTTGATTTCACAACTTGTCTTAGATCATCTTTCAACTGATCTAGAGACTCTTCCTGAGCAATTGTTATCTGAATCATTTTTCAGCAACAATATCTTCCATTACTTCATCAGCAATAAGAACTTCCACTAATTTCAGGCTCAGTAGACAAGACCTCGTCTTCTTCTACTAGTAGAACACTTCCTGCCAATGCTTTTAGATTTATTGGAGGAGAGTAAGGTACGATAGCTAACCTTGCAGCTTTAGCTCGTAGTTCAACTTCGTCTGAATCCTTCTTGACTAACTCCAATAATTTAGCAATATAAGCACACTTCTTTGCTGGGAATGTTGGTTCGACCTGTCTGGTGATCTGCCCAACATCAGTTCTCGGCCTGTGAGCATGTTCAACTTGAAATTTGAACATTAATCCTACCAACTGGTCTAAAGGATTCTCCAACTCACTTCTTGGATCAGTAGACTCCAACACTTCTTGTTCAACATCCAGCATCAACTCGTTTAACGAGACTTGAACGCTTGCATCCACTTTTTCAATTGACTTAGTCGATTCCTCAATTTCTTTCATTGGAATGACTTCGTCTGGAACATTTAACATTTTCTTGACAAGAGCAGTCAAGGCTTCTGGAGACCATAACTCATTGTGGCTTTTAACTCTACTGTTCTCCTTTTGTTCCATCTCCCAGTCTTGAAAGTTTGCAATTTCACCCATGCCAAGATCACCTCAAACATATCTTCTGATGGAGTGGCTTTGGGGTCAGGCTTGGCACGAGAACGTAGTGTTCTTGCCTTAGTTTTCACCGGAATAGATGAAGGAGATATAATAGATGTAGAAACAATAGATGTACTAACCATTTTTGCCTTCTTGGCTGGCGATGCACTTGATTCAGCCACCAGACGAGTAGGAGAAGGACCAGACAAGTCACCTCTTGGAATTTGACTTATCCTCAAATTGTATTCCTCTTCAGTCTCCATCTCTTTTTCTGAAGACTCGTCTGTTTCCGTCTCTTCAGAATCATCAACAAGCTCAATATGTGCTTCATCAGAAACATACTCAACTAGTTCCACCTTCTTGAGCTGTCTTGTCTGATTCTTCAGACTCTTTAATTGCATCTATCATTGCATCTTTTGGATTGATTCTGATCTGCTTTCGTTCTTCAATCCTGCCCTTCGTCTGTCTATCAACAACATCCTTTTTCAAATAATATTTTAAGACATGAAAAGGTTTGCCCTTACTCCAATTCTTCTTGGTTGGCAACAAGACGGGTAGTAGAATACTAAGCTTGTTCCCAAAGCTAACAGTAGCATTCACCGTCCATTCTCTTGACTCACTGTGCACCTTAACATACTTCGCAAAGTACATCAATCTATCCATGAACAGATTTTGCCAGTTTCCTTCAGTGATTCCATCATAAATCGCTGCCATCACTCTCGTCTTCTGTTGAGTGACCGCATCATAGCTTCCAGTGACACCAAGCAACATCTTGCTTGCAATGTCGAGTAGGGTCTTGTATTTCGACACCAAATTGCTTCTTCTTCACCGCTGGAACTTTACCATCGTTGTTCAGCTTTAATTTATTGCCGCAAAAGATACTCAAGTATCTCAACTCTTGGCCAGAAGCATAAAGTTCCACATCAATCGAACCCTGCTTCAACTCAAGCGTATCATCTAGTACATCTCTAGACAACTTGATTCTCTTACCACCAACAAAAGTTTCTATGTACTCGCCTCTGTGAGTAGCAGTAGCATAGAACTCTAAAACCTCCTCTTCATATACAACCTCTGGAACAGCTTCCAGAAATGGCTTCAGCCCACACCTAAAACATTTGATTAGGATCTCCTTGTTGTCTTTAGTGTGCCTCCCCTTTAAGAACAACGAACTCTCCACATGCACTTTGCCTTCAGAGGCATACTTTCCAAGATCAAACCTAGCTTGCATGTTAGTTTCAGCATCGAAAATTGAAACAATAGACATTGTCGAAAGAATGTGTGTGAAATGTAACAAACACAGAAGAATAGTAGAGTTTATAAGAATTTGAGAGCTTGAAAATAGGAAGGTTGAGTAAACGTGGGGAGTAAATTACGGAGTGAGGGGTTTTATGATTTTGGGGTTTTTTTGAACGAGTGGTGTAGATCGAAATGAGCGATCTAACGGTAGTAAAGAAACCTTTGGAATTCAATGTTGTAATCAAGAATATTATGTGATTTGATATTGTAAACTTTGAAATCCGTCTTTTCTATTGGTTAGGATAGAAGAGTGTACTCATCTAACCTAGGGAAATAGGTTTAGGCGGGAAATTGGGTGTATGCACCTCATTAAATGGGGGTGTATAAATCCAGTTCTAGGTTTTCCAAAATTTCGCAAATCAAATTACAGTTATACCCTTAATTATCTTTAAAACACTTAGTGAAATACACAACATGTATGATCTTATCTGATCTGTTCGAGTTCATCAAAACAGTTTAGTGTTCATATGTTGCACCAGGCGAGTTCCCCCTTCGACTGTGCTTGTCTGTCTGATGAGCGAAAACCTTCAAGTACTTGTCTACCTTAGTCGAAGTGTAAACATAGATACAAGAAGTAGAGTAGAATAATTAATTGAATATCAATCATAATAAGTAATCAAGGTTTCGATCAAGATGACTTTGACGAACTAAGAGGCAACATAAGGATATATATTTAAGAAATCATAGATTCCCCCTTAATTGTATATTCCCTTAGTATTACCCTCAGCTTTACCAGCTTCCTCATCGGGTTGTCTGGTCATCTTGTCTGACCTTGTTTACCTGGATCGAGTTGAGTCTGAAAGTAGTGTGATTTTATCTATGTTGAACTCATCTGTTATGTAAATCTCATGTTATGGTGTACCTGTCTTGTTAGTACAGTACTATGCAGAAGTAGGGTCTAGATCAATCAATCCTAAGCTAATGCATAACTCTCTAAATCGTGCTTCAGGTAATGGTTTCGTAAGAATATCAGCTTGATGTATGTTAGTATGAATCTTTTCCATGCGAATGTTGTTCTTCTCAACATGATCACGTATAAAATGATGTCTAACATCTACATGCTTACATCTAGTATGCAAAACAGGGTTTTGAGTGATAGCAATAACACTATTATTGTCACAGAATATTGGTACATTAGATTCTACAATGTTGTAGTCTCTGAGTTGTTGCATTAGCCATAATAACTGACTACAACAACTACGTGCATCCATGTACTCTATTTCAGTAGTAGAGGTTGCTACACTTGTCAGTTTCTTTGAAAACCATGAAATGAGTTTAGAACCTAGGAATTAACATGAACCGGATGTTGATTTCCTATCTATCCTGCAACCACCAAAGTCCGAGTCTGAATATCCACACTATAGATCATCATCTATAGTGTGAAACTGATGTAGTTGCACACTTTGCATCTACTTTCTTTGTTAAAGAAGTTGAGGATGATGATGATGTTGTTGAGATGGAGACCTTATATGATGATCTCCATTGATGAACATGATGAAGCTACAAGACAGGGGGAGATCTGAATTCAAAATGGCAAACTGTGCAGGAATCTGATGCTGCAGCTGTTACCACAACAATTTATGCCATTTTTCCGTTTCAATCACTGTAATTTGTGTTTAAGTTAAAAATTCTGTTATTCTGATACAATATTTATATTTTCTAGGTGATATGAAGTTCTTTTTGTTTCTGCCTACTTGATATATAACTTGCTTAATTTCGGTTTGCATTTGATAATATGCTTATAGGTTATTAATTGTTTACTGCAGGTTATTTATCTTGTTCTATTTTTGTTCTATTATTTTTTATTTTATCTCTTGCTCTGATTTATATTCGTTTTTGTGTCTTACTTATATCTTAAGTTTTTTTTCCAAACCTAACTTATGATTTTAGTAAATTACTTATGTTGTGAATAAGTGTACTATTTATACTTGTTCTGTTTTGGATAAAATTATCTTGATCTTATGGCACAGATCATTATAAGATTATCCTTGATCTTCATTCGGTTTGATCCAACAATTACAATAGGTATTGTCTTGACTAGTATTTAGCAATGATGTTAGCCTCAACTAAATACATAAAACTGAGTATGTATAGAAATATATGTGCATCAGGTGTGTTGTAATCGAAAGGTCAAATTGGGGGAGATTGTAGATGTTGTGAATTCTTAAATGTATCAACATTCTCAACAACATCTTAATTTGACCTTCCGAGATTTTTTCTAAGTCTTTTCTGAAATGCTACATTAAATGTTGATCTAAATGTTGTCGCATTTTTGGCAGGATCTAGAAGCTTCTACAAGGATCTGGAACCTGGAAGATTGCAGAACGTGCTAGACCAGCTTGGAACCTTATAGATCGACCTAGAACATGCAAGAAGGATCGAGAAAGATCATGCAAGTTGAGTTCCTAAAAAATAGAATCTCAAGATGGAAGCCTCTAGAATTCTTATCACACTCTATAAATACCGAAGGATGGCTCCATAATTCAGTGTATTCTATTCGATCAATCTGTTAGACTAAGCGTTCATCCCTGTTAGGAATTGTGGCCAGTAGTTATACATTTGAGTTCATACGAAGTATCCCACCCGTATGACTATGTGCTTTTCTTTATCTATTGAGAGTGTAATCATAGATAGGACTAGCATTTCGACAGTGTATACTTTATACACTTAGTTCGTTTTCAAAACTGGGCACCTGTCTCGTTTGTAGTTTCAGTTGTGAAGGTTATTGTTGTAACATTTCACATAACATTTGTACTTGAAGATAAGTATTGATATTTTGTCATAAGGCTCGCATAGATTTTTATTTATAAAATCTATGTGAAAAATATTTCCATTGTGTCGCATTGTTTTTAGTGTTTCAAGTCTTCCGTTGTGTGTCATTATTTCTAATATTCTGTTAGAGTCATTGTTACACTATTTGTCTCAACATTCAGTGCAGCATTAATTTATTTTTACTTAAACACTATACATCACACTTTCAGACACGAAGATGTACATTTGTATGATCTGGTAAAAGAATACATGATGCATGGTCCACGTGGAACTAAAAACCCGAACTCGCCTTGCATGGTAAACAACAAATGTTAAAAACTCTTTCCGAAAACGTATAATGAAAGGAATACTGTGGATGAAGATGGTTACCCGTTGTACAGGAGAAGAAATAATGGTTATACAGTCCTCAAAGGTGAAGTGAATTTGGATAATGGTTCTGTAGTACCCTACAATCCTACATTGTAAGTATCTGTTCAAATATATTAACAAGGGTCCCGATAAAATAACGATAACTATTGAAAACATATCGAAATATTGATCGCATGAATTCAGATAAATCAAAGGATGAGATATATGATTTCATCAAATGTCGTTATATTTCTCCATGTGAAGCAGTTTGGAGGACCATGGGGTTCGATATACACTATCGGTTCTCTGCGAATCAAAGATTGAGTTTCCCTCTTCCAAATGAACAAGGTGTTGTTTTTAATGATGATGATTATATTGATGATGTGGTTTCTAGACCAACCACACAACAATCAATGTTTCTTGCCTGGATGGAGTGCAACAAGCAAGAGGAATGTGTTAGGGAACTTACTTATATTGAATTTCCGTCGAAGTTTGTTTAGGATAAAACAAAACGTATGTGGCTACCAAGAAAAAAACAACCTTCGTTGGGAAGATGGGAAGATTGGTCTATGTTCCTCCTGGTGTTGGGGAGCAATATTACTTGAGTCTGCTCATTCCTCATACGAGAGGTGCTACATATCATGACGACATACGCACTATTGCTGGAGTTATATATCCTACCTTTAGGTATGCTTGCTATTTTATGGGATTGTTGGACGATGATCACGAGTATATTTATGGAATAATGGAGACAGGTTTTTGGACGTCAGCCCATTATGTCAGACATTTATTCGCTATACTTTTGATGTCGTCAAGTATGACTTCTCCAAATGTTGTTTTTGACAAGACGTAGAAGTGTCTTTCAGACGACATACTACAAAGGCAAAGGGTGCTTCAAATTCAAGGTATGCATTACACTTAATTTCTAACAAATTTTAAATCTTTACCCTATTTATTTTACGAGGTTTTAATTTATCACATTACATAAAAAATATTATCAATTTCAGTTCTGTAACTTACTGCGAGTTCAACTTTAGTATTTTAACTTTGCACTTTCTCAATTTTATTTCTAGCCATATTAATTTTAATTCAAACATATATGAGTAAAACTGAGAAACTGCAAAGTTACACAACTAAAATTAATCTTCGTCTAAGTTCCAGGACAAAAATTGACATCGCCAAGAATAAAAGAAAAAAAAAAAAAAAACCAAACTAAACTAAATTTAGCCTCGGCATTAGCTAAAGGACTAAAATTTATATTTTCTCCAATAAATCATAACTTTTTTTCTTTGGTTGCTTTTGACTAAGAAAACAAGTCATTGGTTGCATCCATAATTCTCATTTCATAATTTCTTCTCCTTCTTTTATTTTGTGAAACCCTTCTGACATATACTTCCATGAAAAATTAATCAAAAGAAAAAATGGAAATCAGCTTCTGACATATACTTTTTGTTCATACTAATACTATTTCTTTGTATTATACATACTCAGATTTGCATCTCACCGATGAGCAATTGAAAAATTATGCACTTATGGAAATTGAGAATATACTAAATCAGAATGGCAGCACACTTAAAAGATTTAAATCGATGCCATTTCCAGACCAAACAAAGTCATCTGAAGGACATAATAAGCTCATACAGGAGGAACTTCGTTATAATCTATCAGATTTGCAGGCACAACATCAAACTTTCTGCTCCAAGTTAACTACTGAACAACAATGTATATTTGACAAAATACTTGACAATGTTTGGTTGGATGAAGGAGGTATTTTTTTCCTTTATGGATATGGAGGAACGGGGAAAACATTCATACGGAATGCATTGTCTGCAACGGTAAGATTAAATGGACACATTTTTTTGAATGTTGCTTCGTGTGGAATTGCATCTCTCTTGCTACCTGGAGGACGTACAACTCATTCAAGATTCGCTTCGCTATACCTATGCATATAAATGAATCATCGACCTGTCATATAAAACCAGGAACTGAGTTATCTGAACTCATTACAAAGGCAAAACTTATAATTTGGGACGAGGCACCTATGATGAGCAAATTTTGTTTCGAAGTGCTTGATCGAAGCTTGCAGGATATAATACGTACTCCATAAGGATTCCTAACTACATTGCCTTTCGGTGGAAAAACTGTTGTTTTAGGTGGAGATTTCAGACAAATACTTCCAGTGATACCTAAGGCTCAAGAGAAGAGGTTGTGTATACAACTATTAACTCTTCATATTTGTTTGTGGGATTTCTGTAAAGTGCTCAAACTAACCAAAAATATGAGGTTGCAAACTACTGCACCACAAACTACTTCTCATGACCTTGCTGATTTCTCAAATTGGAATCTGAAAGTTGGGGGATGGTGACATAGGAGATGCTGATGATGGATTTCGAGATTCCTCAAGATAATTTGATAATTAATGTGGGTGATCCTATTGATGCTATTGTCTACTTATCCATCTATACTTGGTGATTTTCACTGTGACGGTTATTTTGAAGATAATGACATACTCGCTCCAGCGTTGTGGATTCTATTAATGAAAGGGTATTATCTTTGATTCCAGGGGAAAAACACGAGTACTTCAGTTGTTAATGATATCGAATTGTATTCAGTTGATTATTTGAACACAATTAGGTGTTCTGAACTACCTAATCATCGTCTTATTCTTAAGATAGGTGTACCCATAATGCTTTTTGAGAAACATTGATCAAAAGGTGGGCTTGTGCAATGGAACGCGGTTGGTTATAACAAGGCTTGGAAAACATATTCTTGAGGCAAAAATCATATCCGGAAGAAACATTGGGAGTATAGTGCACATCCCACGAATGACTCTTACAACTTCAGATGAAACAATTGTTGTTAGATTTAAAAGGAGACAGTTTTCAATTCTTTTGTGCTTACTATGATAATAAACAAAAGTCAAGGACAATCTCTTTTAACTATGAGATTGTTTCTTCCAAAACCAGTTTTTACACATGGTCAACTATATGGTGCTGTGTCTAGAGTTAAGAGCAGAACAGAAGTTAAGAGCAGAACAAGATTGAAAATACTGGCCCTTGATGACGAAGGCAAACGTGCAAGTACACTATCAATGTTGTTTACAAGTAAGTGTTTAGGAATTTATAATGTATATTACTTTTTCACTTATTCACTGCAAATTTTAATATATTATGTAGACATATAACAGTGAATTTAATAATTCTTCACGTATTCACTGCAAATTTTAATATATTATGTAGACATATAACAGTGAATTTAATAATTGTGTTACAGTTTTATTATATTCAGATACTTCTCAAAAGTAGTCAATTTACATATTTCATTTTCTTAAATATTATTGGAGTATAAAATTGGAGAATTAAAAAGTAGTCAATTTACTCATTTCATTTTCTTAAATATTACTGGAGTATACTTTTTTTAATTACTCACTTATAATATTTACAAATTAAATAATTGTAAACAAAACATTTCAATCAACTTGACTCATTCACGCTCTCATATTATCTATAAAACACCCCTACAAACTAAGACATCACATTCTCTTATTCAAATACATTAATTATCATCAAATATATTTTAAAATAATAAATTATATAAAATTTAGTTTATTATAATAATTTAATTTTTTTTCTGGTCTTATACTAGTATATATAATATTGTAAATATAAAATAACTAAATTATTGTATCGAACATACATTTATGTCACTCTAACCTACAATCTTGATTATGTCTGTTACACACAAATATTTATCTACATTTATTAAAGATTCTAATTGCTAGCATTTAGGGGAAATTCTTGTTAGAGTCATTTCACTCAAACTTTTTTCTAATAGGGAATAAGTTATTTTTTTGTTTCTAATAGGATCAAATTGGACATAAATAGACCGTGCAATCTGCCCTTTTAATTTAATTTTTTTCGAATTAATTAATATTAGTCAAACATTTAAAATTTCAAATCCTTCCTAAAAAGAAGGAAAAGAAGGTCTTCATATTTAATTGGCTTCCAAGTTTCAAATCATTCCTAAAAAGAAGGTCTTCACATTTAATTGAGAGATTTCACCTTCCAAACTTAATTTGCAAAAAAGTATACAGTTATACAACAATAAGTGAATAGGATAATGCATATTGTAGATGTTGTTAACTCTTAAATGCTTTAACATTATCAACAACATCTTAATTTGACCTTCCTTGATTTATTCTAAGTCCTTTCTGAAATGTTACATTAAATGTTGTACTAAATGCTCTCACATTCAGGCATGATTCCAGAAGGTTCTACAAGAGTCTGGAACATGGAAGATTCCAGAATGTTGGAGAACGTTGTAGAAGAGTCTGGAGCAGTTTAGAACGACCTGGAAGATGGAAGAAGGATCTAGAGAGATCATGGAAGTTGAGGTCCTAAAAAATAAGATCTCATAATGGAAGGATCTAGAATTCGGTTATTGCTCTATAAATACCGCTGAAGCCTTTCATTTCAAAGTATGCACTATTCGAGTAACACCTATTCTGAGCGTTCATCCCTGGTTAGGAGTTAGGGTCATTAGTTGTATCATTTAATGTACACCGAGGGATACCACACCTTCCCGTGTATTTAGTTCTAGTCTTGTATCGAGTGAGAGTGAATCATAGATCAGATTAGTTCTTTAGACAGTATTCTTACACTTCAGTCTATTTGCGGATTCAGGCACCTGCCTCGATTGTAGTTTCGGTTTGTGGAATGTTGAAGTAATTGTTGAGACATTTCACACGACATTTTCATAACTTAGGAACTAAGTTATTGTTTTCGCCGTAAGGCTTAGTATAGGTTTTGTTATTAATAAAATCTATGTTAAACATTGTGTCTTTATTGTGTTTTAGTGTTTTAGACTTCCGCTGTGTACTGTGTTTACTTTCTGTATTCTGTTAGAGTTAATGTTACACTATTTGTCTCAACATTCAGTGTAACATTGTTCTATTTTTTACTTCAACACTAGATACTACCCCACGCACACTTTCAGTTGGTATCAGAGCCAACACCTGACGACACTAGGTTTAGATCCTTGTTTAAAAGTGTGTTTTAGTTTTTGTTAGCAATGGAAACACATCACATATCCACTGCACTTAGGCCACCCGTTTTAGATGGTTCAAATTATGTTTATTGGAAGCCTAAGATGCGAATGTACATCAAGTCAATTGATGAACGTGCTTGGAGGACTGTTCTTACAGGTTGGGACGTACCAAAGAATCCAGCAGATACCGATGGTGAAATCCAACTCAAGAAAGAGGTTGATTGGACAGCCGATGAGATAACAACAACATGATACAATTCTAAAGCCTTAAATGCTATTTTTACTTCTGTTGATACCTCTATGTTTAAAATTATATGTAAATGTTCTACTTCTAAGGATGCATGGGACAGGTTACAAGAGCATTGTGAAGGTTCCGATAGTGTTCGAAGGATAAAGCTTCGAATGTTGGGGACAAAGTTTGAAAATCTCCGAATGAGGGAAGATGAAACAATTTCATCCTACAATGAAAGGTTAGGTGAGATTATTAACGAATCACATTCTCTTGGTGACCCTATTTCTAATATTAGAGTAGTACATAAGATATTAAGGTATGTTCCTAAAAGATTTGATGCTAAGATTTGTGTTATTGAAGAGGCAAAAGACACTGATAAGATGAGTCAAAATGAATTAGTGAGTATTCTTAGAACTTATGAAATAAACACTAATCAAATTGATGAAACTAAAGATGATAAGAAAGTTGTTGTTTTTAAAGGAGAGACATCAAACAAATCTGAGATTCAGCCTATTATTACTGAGGTTGATTCGGATGAAGAATTGATTGATGAATGCCTTAACAATCCTGACAACATTGCCCTTCTTACAAAGCATTTTAATAAATTTCTTAAGAAGTCAATGCATAAATCTAGAGGAAAAATTCAGCCTAAGATCCAAATCAACACATCAACACCACAACCAGAAAGGAGGAAGAGTCAATTCACACCAAGACCATCAAAGAGTGAAGGTAAACCAAGGTATGATCCTGAATTTAGAAAATCAGTTCAATGCAATGCATGTTCTGGATATGGTCACTATGCAAATGAGTGTGCCAATACCAGACTGAAGCAAAAACTGAATTTTAGTGCTACCTTGAGTGATGAATCTGATAATGATGATCTTGATGAAAATGAAAGTGCTCATTTTACCAGAATTGATTATAATGATTCCTTAGATGATGATCTGGATGATACAGATTCTGATGTTGCACCAGATGTCTTCACATCTACAGTAACATCAAAACAGAGTTACCCAGATCTGAACTGTTTTAATGGTTTTGTTGATGATGCAGGAAAAATGATTGATGATAAGACATATCAGAAATTTTTAGATGATTGGAACTCTTAGAAACTCACTCTGAATTCTTTGAATAAAGAGAATGAGGATCTGAAAGACACAATCACTAAGCTAGAATTCTTACTTACCAGAAGAGATCTTGAAGTCTCTAAACTGAAGGAGAAATTAATCACCTCTACTTTTAGTTTTAGAAAATTTTCTAAGAGTGCTTCTGATGTGAATGATGCTATAGCTGTAGGTAAATCTAATAATTATGGTTTAGGTTATGATGGTGAAACTGCTTCTATTTCTGAAAATTTTAGAAAACCTGTGAAATTTGTGAAGGCAAATGTTAACACATCTGATGTAACATCTGCACAAACAGATTCTCACAAGGTTAAAAGGAAGTATATTTGTCATTATTGTCTTAAATATGGTCATATTCGTCCCTTCTGCTTGCAAATGGTTAAAGATTTGAAAACTGAGTTTGTGCTATCCAGAATGTCTTCACATCCTAGGAAACATTCTATGAAATCTGCATGGAAACCAAAAGTTACCTGTAATGTTGTTCATACATCCTTGAAAGCATGTTTACCTGGTCTATGGTATTTTGATAGTGGTTGTTCTAGACATGTGACATGACATATAGACTACTTATCTGATTATGTGACCTTGAATGGTGGTAATGTTACATATGGTGGTGGATCGAAAGGAAAGATAATAGGAAAAGGAACATTGAATGTTGAAGGTTTTCCTAAGCTTAAAAATGTTTTGCATGTTGATGGCTTACTTGGTAATTTGATTAGTATTAGTCAACTTTGTGATGATAATTTGCATGTAAAATTTGACAAAGAGTCTTGCTATGTTCTTAATGAAGATGATGATTGTTTAATGACTGGTACTAGGTCTGCAGATAATTGTTATCTTATTGGAACTAATATATGCAATTTGTCAAAACATGATGAGAATATCTTATGGCACCAAAGATTAGGACATGCAAATTACAGGGCAATGAAGAAACTAATCAAATCAGATGGAGATAAAGGATTACAAAAACTGAATTTCCAGAAAACCACTGTATGTGGATAATGCCAAAAAGGTAAACAGGTAAGAATGTCGCATAAAATGCTGTCACATTGTTCTACACATCGATGCTTTGAATTATTGCACATGGATTTGATGGGTCCTATGGAAACTGAAAGCATTGGAGGTAAGAGATATTCCTTAGTTGTGGTAGATGATTTCTCTAGATATACTTGGATTGAGTTTTTAAGAGATAAATCTGAAACATTTGCTGCTTTTAAAGTCCTCTATAAAAGGTTCAAAAATGTGTATAACTTGAAAGTTAGCCGTATTAGAACTGATCATGGTAGGGAATTTGAGAATATCATGTTTAATGATTTCTGTGATAAGAAAGGTACCTTGCAAGAATATTCATCTCCTAAAACTCCACAACATAATGGAATTGTTGAAAGAAAGAATAGAACTCTACAAGAAATGGCAAGAGTCATGCTTTTATCTAAAAGTCTTTCTAAAAGATTTTGGGTTGAAGAATTGAATACAGCATGTCATATTATTAATAGAGTTTATATTCGATCTGGCACTAATCAAACACCTTATGAGATTCTGAATGTTAGAAAACTAAGTGTGAAATATTTTCATGTATTTGGTTGTGTGTGTTATATTTTGAATGATAGGGATCAACTTCACAAGTTTGATTCTAAAAGTGATAAATGTTTCTTTTTAGGCTATTCTAGAAATAGTAAAGCTTATAGAGTTTATAACCTTAGAACTAACACCGTTCAAGAATCTGTTAATGTTGTGTTTGATGATGATAAAGGTCTTACAGATGACAAAGATGAAGAAGATGTATCACAAGTCACTGACATTTCTGAGAATACACTGAAACCTGAAAATGCTGCACCAAATGCTAACACATTTGGAGCAACATCTACAGATCAGTCAGTTGTAATCTCACAGAATGATCAGTATGTTCCCAAAACGAACCCTTCTTCAAGAATAGGGAAAAGTCATCCTTCTGACCAGATCATAGGCGATGCTACAGTTGGAGTGCAAACAAGAGGAAGAATAAGACCGAATAAGGTAGATGTGGTAAGAACAATATGCATGTCTTCTATTTGCAATGTTGTGAATGCAGAGTGTTACTATTCTGAAATTGAACCTAAAAATGTGAATGAAGCATTAACTGATGAAAATTGGATAAATGTTATGCATGAGGAACTTAATCAGTTTGAAAGAAATGAAGTTTGGACACTTGTTCCAAGACCTAGTCATACTAATGTCATTGGAACTAAGTGGATTTATAAGAATAAAATTGATGAGTCTGGAAACATTGTTAGGAACAAAGCTAGGTTAGTTGCACAAGGTTACACCCAAGTTGAAGGTGTTGATTTTGATGAAACTTTTGCACCTGTTGCTATGATAGAATCTATTAGATTATTGCTAGCAATTGCATGTTTTATTGACTTTAAACTACATCAAATGGATGTAAAAGCTACATTTTAAATGGCATATTGAATGAAGAAGCATATGTAGAACAACCTAAAGGTTTTGAAGATCCACAATACCCGGATCATGTGTACAAGCTAAAGAAAGCATTGTATGGTCTAAAACAAGCTCATAGAGCATGGCATGGTAGGCTTACGGACTTTCTTTTAGAGTATGGATTTATTAGAGGAGAAGCCGATAGGACTTTGTTTATTAAACATACTGGAGAAGATTTACTTATTGCTCAAATATATGTTGATGATATTGTATTTGGTTCAACATGTGATACAATGATGAACAAATTTGTTGAAGCATTAACAGCAACATTTGAGATGAGTATGGTTGGAGACTTGAATTATTTTTTAGGTCTTCAAATCAAGTAATGTAAGGATGGTATTTTCTTCTCTCAAGGTAAGTATGCTAAAAACTTGGTCAAACAGTTTGGTCTTGAAAGCTCAAAAGTAATGAAAACACCTATGGGTTCTACTTTGAAACTTTGCAAAGACAATGGTGGAAAGGATGTTGATCCAACATTGTATAGATCCATGATAGGTAGTTTACTTTATCTAACCTCTAGTAGACTTGACATTATGTATAGTGTGTGTGTTTGTGCTAGGTACCAAGCTAATGCAAAGGAATCTCACCTGACTCCAGTGAAAAGGATTATCAAATATGTTTCAAGTACAAGTGAACTAGGGATATGGTACACTAAGGACACCAACAACACATTGATTGGATACAGTGATGCGGATTGGGCTGGAGATATAGATGACAGAAAGAGTACGAGTGGAGGATGTTTCTACATGGGAAACAATCTTGTGTCTTGGCATAGCAAGAAACAAAATTGTGTTTCTCAATCCACTGCCGAGTCTGAATACATAGCTGCAGGAAGTTGTTGCACACAACTATTGTGGTTGAGTAAGATGTTTCATGACTATGGAATTGAAAATAATATCCTCACAATTTTCTGTGATAACATATCTAAGAATCTGGTACAACACTCACTCACTAAGCACATTAGCATTAGACATCATTTTATGAGAGATTTAGTGGAGAAGAACATAGTTAAGTTGGAATATATGCCTACTGAAAATCAAAATGCTGATATTTTTACTAAAGCCCTTGACCTTAAGAGATTCTCATTTCTGAGGAAATCTCTTGGTATGTGTAATATCTGAATAATTCTTGAGAGGATGTTGTCACAAAAGCCTGAAAATATTGAGAATGTTATAGCATACTAAAAGATGTAAAAAATTCACTGAGTAACTATGGAGCACGGAGTTCGCTGCTACGATGCCTTCTTTTCAAAAGGTGAATTTTTGTAAAACATCAAGAGGTTCGTAATCCATTAAGTAAGTATGGGGCACGGAGTTCGCTACTACGATGTACTCTACAAGAACAATGGATCAATACGAATTATATGCTATAACACAAAAAGAAGAAAATGAAATGAAAAGAAAAAATGCTGAAAAATTGGTTACATTGGATAGGTAAAACCTGTGAAAAACCAATGTTGAGGTGTATGTCAAATCCTTGAGCACAACATTACATGATTCGATTATATTTTTATAAGCTGTAATTATTTAATTAATTATGGGAATTTATTTTATTTATTTATAATTATACTAACCACTTTATTTTATTATTTCAGATAATACGCATTTTCATTTTTAATTAATTCTGGAACTTTCTTAATTTAATTAATTTATTAATTAGGATTTTACCCCACTAACTCACCCATGATTTTACTTGTGGCTGAATTTGTGAAGCATTATCGATTTAGTCTAGAATTTTCTTTAAGTCAAGCCTTGATCACACGTGCATCATTCCAACTGCTAAGTCTTCTCTATATAAACTCCATCTCGTGATTTTTCTGAGCTTCGTAATTAATTGAGTAAGTTGAGTATTGTGTCTGCAGATTATTTATAAGCTAATTGTGTGTCTCGATTCTTGTGTTATTCTTTTCGAATTCTTGAGTTTAAATGGCAGGAAACAAGAAAACCCACTCACAGAAACCAAACTCTCCAATTTCAAACTCAGAAATCGTCATCTCCATCTCTCTAGAATCTTCACACGCTAGCTTACATGGCTGCTTCGCACGAGAATTCACCCCAAACTGCCGCAACCGTCACACCCATTCCAGCTACACCGACAACAATCCACATCCCAAACCAAGCTTCACTCACCGAGCTGAATCAGGCGGTTGAGAATTTTTCTCAATCGATGAGGTCTTCTATTCCACCCATCCTCACCATTGGAGACCTGTCTATTGACATCTCTCACTACTTGCGCACCCAAGAAGTGATCACTACTGCACCTTCTTCATCCACAGCTGAAAAGCCCCAAAATCTGAGTCCTAATGTTGAAACAGAGGCCCCGATTGCTGCCTCTATGGGGGAGAACGAGAAGGAGATTGAAGAATCCTCTGTTTCTGAGTCAAAGGAGCCGTCGAATGCGGAGGCATCCGAAAGTGATGACGCTCAGATGGAGGATGCTAAAGAATCCGACAAAACTGACCCTGACATCTCAAAGTCGGACTCTGAACCGATTCCGTTCAAGAGGAATGCTGAAGAAAAGAAAAGAAAGAGGATCCCAGTTCCAAGAAGACGATCGGGTTGAGTTTTTACTCGAGTTGATTACTCAGACTCCTTGAGGAAGAAGAAGAAGCTAGGTGGTGATGTTGCTGAACCGATTCAGGTATTTTCTGAATCTGAAGAAGAACATGTGGTGATTGAGAAGCCAACCAAGAAGTAAGTTGATCCAAAGGGAAAGGGAAAGGCAAAGATTGATGTTGTTCGAACTATGTCTACAGAACCAGAACCTGCTTCTGATTCTGAGATGGATGTTTGTCTAAGGGAAGTTCAGCAAGCCCTGAAGAAGAATGTTGCCTCACATGCTGAATCAAGTGCTCCAGCACCAGAACCTGATGATGGAGATGATTCGAGCAGTGCAGCTTCTGACAAAAGCTCTGGAAATGAAGCTGAATCCAGTTCTGAGGAGGAGAAAGAACCAAGCTCTAAGGAGAGTACTTCTGAGGAAGGTAATTATGAACCTGAAGTAGATTCTGATATTGATGGTTTTGTGGATAAAATTACTAGGTTGTCTAGGAGGAAACTGTTAATGGAAAGGAGAATTTATGTTTCTGATTTTAAGAGTAAGAATTTGATTCAATTCTTAGAGGATAGAAAGTTGATGAAAGCTCTGACTTTGTGTGATACTTTTGTTTCTGATTGGGTGTATGAATTTTATGCTTGCTTGAGGAAAAGTAATGGTAGGAGGAGTTCCCGTTGGTATGGGAATATACAGTTTAGGGGGAGTACAGTTCCATTTACCCCAGAGTTAATTAATGACTTTTTAGGCATAGAACCAGTACTTGATGATGATGAACCTGATTTGGATGTTGTTACTGTTTCTATGACTGGTGGTTTATTGACTAAGTGGAAGAATGGAATGTTGGCTAAGGACCTTACATCTCTTTATTCTGTATTGCATAAGTTGATTGTTTATAATTGGATACCCTCTACCAACTCAACCAAAGTGACAAAGGATCAAGCAATCTTGCTTTATAGGATAGTGGTTTTGAAGAAGTTTAACTTGGTATTGACTATTTTCCACCACATGATGAAGTTTAGTGGTGACATTTCTGATAAAGGCAACCTTCCATACCCTGTGCTTATATGTTCATATCTGAAGATGCATGGTTTTACTCCTAAGAAAACTGAAGTTCTTAGAGGAAATGTACCTTTATACACCATTTCACTTGCATTGCTCATTGGTGAAAGAGTGATTAATCAGCCCTTGCACAATCCTGCAAGTTCTTCTCAGAGACCAGCTCCTGCTCAACCTCAACCTCAACCTCAACCCACATCAGCACAAAGACCTGAACAGAACGCAGCTGCACCTAATGCTGCACCAGATGCTGAGAACTTTGGTGGTAATTCTGATACCACATTCTGTGTTCCCAGATCTTTTGTTTTATTGCAGTTACAGCACCTACAAGACCAGATTGATGAGCTCCAATTCATCAAAGACAAGTGGACCAGACTACTTCCCACTACAACAGGGGGAGTACCACCTTTCACTTCAGCTAGAACTTCTGGAGTTGTTATTGAAGAGCTGGATCCTGAAGCTGGAGGTGTACCTGATGCTAATGCTACAGAGAATGGAGGAACTGCTGCTGCTAACAATGTTGTTGCACTCTTTGCTACAACTTGTTTTATTGAGAAACCAGAGGCTGATGAAAAAGATAAGTTTGCAGATGCTGCTGAAGATGATGAGGATATGGAAATCCTCTATGGTGATATCTAGAACAGATGCTGCAAGACAGGGGGAATACTGAAGTACAGATGGCACATGTGCAGGACCTTGATGCTGCTGCTATTGTTATAGCAATTCATGCCATTTTCAGTCCTACTTTTGTTTTTGTTATTCTGTTATGTTTAAGTTAAATTATGTTTTTGTTCTGATACAATATTTATTATTTCTAGTTGATATGATGTTTATATTTATCCTGCTTAATTAGTTTGCATTAATGATAGTTGATTACTGCTTCTTGCTTAATTTGTTTTCTTATCATTAAATGTTTACTGCATGGTGAATATGTCTTGTTTAGTTGTTCATTTTTTTTTATTTTGTTTGTTTTCTGTTTAACTCTGATCTATGTCCTACTTGCTTAAACTGTTTGCATTAAAATGTATTCTTATTTTGCTTACTGCTTTAAAAGCTTAAAATTGTTTGCTCGAAAGAATAAGATTTTAACTGCCTACTGCATAAGGATTAATCATGTTAAGCTGTTTATTTGCTTTTGCTCTGTTTTTTTCTGTTTAGTCCTTGTTTTGTTTTTGTTATTGAGTCTTACTTAAGTCTTATGTTGATCTAGTACATATTCATATATGATGCTCTAATTTAATTTTTTATTTTTGTAAAGTTATATGTTTTGTAAACAAGTGTACTGTTTATACTTGTTTTGGTTTTGAATAAGATTACTTTGATCTTATGGCACGGATCTTAGTAAAATTATTCTTGATCTCTTTTTGATTTGATCCAACGGTTACAACATGTATTGTCTTGACTAGTATTTAGACTTGATGTCAACCTCACCTAAATACATAATACTGAGTATGTATAGAAATATATGTGCATCAGGTGTGTTGTAGTCGAAAGGTCAAATTGGGGGAGATTGTAGATGTTGTTAACTCTTAAATGCTTTAACATTATCAACAATATCTTAATTTGACCTTCCTTGATTTATTCTAAGTCCTTTCTGAAATGTTACATTAAATGTTGTACTAAATGCTCTCGCATTCAGGCACGATTCCAGAAGGTTCTACAAGAGTCTGGAACGTGGAAGATTCCAGAATGTTGGAGAACGTTGTAGAAGAGTTTGGAGCAGTTTAGAATGACATGGAAGATGGAAGAAGGATCTAGAGAGATCATGGAAGTTGAGGTCCTAAAAAATAGGATCTCATAATGGAAGGATCTAGAATTCGGCTATTGCTCTATAAATACCGTTGAAGTCTTTCATTTCAAAGTATGCATTATTCGAGTAACACCTATTCTGAGCGTTCATCCCTGGTTAGGAGTTAGGGTCAGTAGTTGTATCATTTAATGTACAACGAGGGATACCACACATTCCCGTGTATTTAGTTCTAGTCTTGTATCGAGTGAGAGTGAATCATAGATCAGATTAGTTCTTTAGACAGTGTTCTTACACTTCAGTCTATTTGCGGATTCAGGCACCTGCCTCGATTGTAGTTTCGGTTTGTGGAATGTTGAAGTAATTGCTGAGACATTTCACACGACATTTTCATAACTTAGGAACTAAGTTATTGTTTTCGCCGTAAGGCTTAGCATAGGTTTTGTTATTAATAAAATCTATGTTAAAAATTATTCCATTGTGTCTTTATTGTGTTTTAGTGTTTTAGACTTTCGTTGTGTACTGTGTTTACTTTCTGTATTCTGTTAGAGTTAATGCTACACTATTTGTCTCAACATTCAGTGTAACATTGTTCTGTTTTTTACTTAAACACTAGATACTACCCCACGCACACTTTCACGTATCAAAGTGCATATAGATAATTTTGCATAAAAGCATGCAAACTAAAGTGCATTCTAAACATATGTATATTGAAGTTCATGTGAATTACGTCCAGTATTATGCAAACTAAAGTGCATTTCGACAATTTTGCATAAAAACATGCAAACTAAAGTGCAGTCTAAACATATGTATATTGAAACATAAAATCAAGAAAATCCTAAAGTAAATCGCTTCACTTCTGTGGGGGGAATAAACAATATGTATATTGAAGTGCATATGAATGAGATTATATACATTCATAAAAAGATATTAATCACACCTCTTCACAATAATATTTTTAACAAAATAGAAAGAAAAAAAACAGAGTACCCGAAGCATGAATCATTCAGTAGTTCAGAAACCACTCACAATCTTCAAGTGTGAAAATAAAATTTGAGTCTCAATTCAAGAAGCAAATTGAGTAGGAATAGAAATTGATACTTTTGATAACCAATATGCATAGTCATAACAATGGCGGAACAGAGCATGAATGACTCAAATGGCTGAATAAACAGCCACTGAAAAGTGTAATTTTCCTCTGTTTTGGAAGATGGGGTTTTTCCTCAGCTGATCAATTGAAAGAGATAACAGTTGGTTTGAAAAACATCAGAGAAAGATTCTTGTTGTCGGTGTGAAGTCCACCGGGAAAAGAGAATTTGGATGAACTGCTGTCGGAGGGCTTTCTGGAGAAAACTAAAAATTGGGCCTTGTTAATAGAGTCGTGGGCTCCGCGGAAGGAGGTGCTCGACCACAACGCGCTGGCCGAATTCGTGACTCACTGCGGAAGGAGCTCGGTTATGGAAGTGTTGTCGGTTGGAGTGGCGATGATCGGTTAGCCAATATAAGGAATTGAAAGAATTGGGATTTGGGGAAGGAGAAGAATTGCGATGGAGATAAATCTATGATCGAATCTGCAGGAACTTTTCGAAATCAAATTTTGGAAAGTCGAAGACTTTCCGATTCTATGAGGAATTCCATGATTTGCGAAGATCCATGATTCTATGAGGAATTCCATGATTTGCGAAGATTTTGGAAAGTCGGTGAATTAGGGGGAATGTAAACTAAATTCTAGGATTTTGACTAACCAAGTTTTATGGAATTTAAAATATGCAGTTAGTTTTTTATTGACGAAAATATATTAAGTAATTAGATTAAGGTTATAATGGGACTTTTGGCTTTAATTTGACTCTATTAGAAAATTATACAACTTGATGTTTCTAATAGATTTAGGGGTTCTAATAATGACCTTATTAGGGAATAATCTCATTTATATATATGGGTTGCACTCTTATGTAGAGATGTCTATCGGGCTGGCCCTAGCCCTATAGATTAACACAGATTCTCGAAAGAAGCGAAAATTAAGCAGCTTCCAAATTTTAAAAAATTTCCTAAAAAGTAGGTATCTTCATTAATTGATTTCACTTGCTTAACTTCGAGAATTCTAGAGTCTGCATTTTCAAAATTTAAGCAACTTTCAAAATTTAAAAAATTTGATCAACATGTATGAGTTATTAATAGAGAATCTCGAAAAAACAAGATTTAAGGAACTTTCAAAATTTAAAAAAATTCCTAAAAAGTAGATATCCCATTAATTCAAATAAGAAGCATAAAAAAATTATGGAGTGAATAGTGCATGGTGTGCAATATTGAAAAGGTATGTATATAGAACTGCATATCTATATGTGGGTAAAAAACACAATATGAAGTAAGTAGTGCATATCTATTTCGTAACATGTATATATATGCATAGTTTAATGCACACGAATAGATATGCATTGAGCAGTGCACTAAACCGATATGCATTGTGCAGTTACAAGGCATATGATTAAGCTTCTGACTGTATTACACAAGTGATCGATTTAGTAAGAAAAGTAAAAAAAAAAAAAAAACAATGGAGAACTATACAACATCTGAGTGAGTATGAAATCTCGTCAGAGTTTGAGTTCATCAATAATCGAACGATAAAAAATAAAAGGATAAGAATTGGATACGTACTATGTAGACGAATCTTGATCTAATATCAATATGAAATTTCTTATTCTGATCTCAGTGCATCATCGAATCTGAGAAATCGAATCTGAGAAATTGAAATTGAAAAGCGAATTTGGGAATTTTTCTTCGGTGCATAACAAGAATCTGAGGGAATAACAAGAAATTGAAATTGAAGGAAGTTGATCGAATCTGAACATGATAGAACTCAAAAATTGGAAATTCAAATTTTGGAAAGTCGTATTCTTACCAAATCTGTAATCTAATATAATGAGGAATTGAATGAAACCGAAAATTGTGCCAGAATAAATTTAAGAATTAATAGCATTTTCGAAATTTTAAATGTCAATTTGTATGATTAAGGGTAAATATGGTTTTTTGTATTCAAAATGAAGCAAATAGACAAACTTTGAAGCCAAATCTGTAATCTAATATAATGAGGAATTGAATGAAACCGAAAATTGTGCCAGAATAAATTTCAGAATTAATAGCATTTTCGAAATTTTAAATGTCAATTTGTATGATTAAGGGTAAATATGGTTTTTTGTATTCAAAATGAAGCAAATAGACAAACTTTGAAGTAGCTGTTGTGCCAGAATAAATTTCAGAATTAATAGCATTTTCGAAATTTTAAATGTCAATTTGTATGATTAAGGGTAAATATGGTTTTTTGTATTCAAAATGAAGCAAATAGACAAACTTTGAAGTAGCTGTTAATGTGTGGTGATAAATTAAATTTCAGAATTAATAGCATTTTCGAAATTTTAAATGTCAATTTGTATGATTAAGGGTAAATATGGTTTTTTGTATTCAAAATGAAGCAAATAGACAAACTTTGAAGTAGCTGTTAATGTGTGGTGATAAATTTCAGGACACAGGTTTTGAACCTGTGACCTTATATCCGTTTCCAAGTATCGTAACCACCAGTCCAGCAATTACTTTGTTGTTGAAAATTCGCGTTTTTGTGTCTTATAGTTTGGTCACTGGTCGCATAGGGTGCACGTGCACCCTATGCACAGGAGACCAACTCTAAAATAATACTCCTTCAGTCTCGTGATTACTTGCACACTTTTTTTATTGGTACATCTCAAGATTATTTGCACACTCTTAATATTGAAATATTCCACAAAATTAATACCCTCCCAACATCATTTTATTTTAAAAATTACCACTATTTTTTTACATAAATTTTACTTTACACCTCATCAAAATCACTTTACACCTCACCAAATCACCTAAAATACCCCTCATTTATTTTACATCACCAATCACTAAATCATATTTTCTTAAAAAACGTGTCGGTCAAACGGTGCAAATAATCCCGGGTGGAGGGAGTATTATAATATTGAATGATAATATAAATACTACTCCATATTACTTGTTAATTTCTTTAATAGTAAAAATAATGATATTCTTATTTAAAAATAAAAATATTAATTTCATTTAATATTTACATTTATTATAAATAATAAAACAAATAATAACGAATGATTCACTCCATTATTTTCAGCAATATATTTGGGCTGAAATAATTTAATAAGTGGACATATTTGTTGAAAGCCCATTTGCTATTTAATTAGTAAGGTGAACGTGAATGATGGAAGGAACAGTGAGTCGTTTCAGCTGAATTTAGAGAGAGAAAATGGCAGCTCCACATCACTTGATTCACTTGCCAACTGATTGAATGAGTTGTTTTAAGGTAATGTGATTTTTGTTTCTAATTGCAATAAAAAAAAAGTCTCTTGTATATAATTGCTATACTTTCTCAAACCTTGTACCCTATAATAAAATATTTTCGGTAACACTGCCTATGAATGGAGAGACGTATAAGGCGGAGGAGGAGGATGCAGGTTCCACGGCGTCTCGAAGTGAGAAAATTGAGTCTGTTGCTGATAATGATGAGTAACTAAAATATTATTACCCTTATCTTCTTCATATTGTTTTGTAATTTTGCTAATGCATATATCTTGGATGTTATACTTTGTTGAGATCTACTTGATATTTTACTGTTACGTGGATCGCTTATGCTAATATGGAGTAGTTTAATTAGATCTTTTACATTTGCACCTTTAAAGCGTATATTAAATTATGGACTGAACAACCTCCATAATATTGGTGGTTAATTTCTGCTTTCATAAATTGCTATTACTCTGAGTTGGTTGGATTAACCGTTGTATATGACGTCAGCTAGGAGCTGGTTTCAAAATATTAATAGCCTACTTGTTTTTTTATTATATTTTGAACAAAGATAATACAAATAGGATTTGTTTATTCATTCTTTGATTCAATAGGCCGATATAAGATTTGTTTTGATTTATATTCTTTGATTTTATGAGAATTGATAAATTGTGTTATTGAAAATTGTAGTAATTTTTATTATTTGAAAAGTTCCAAATCTTTTAATTGAAAAGTGTTATTCTTATTATTGAAAAGTGGTAGATTTTGTTATTAAAAAGTGTAATTCTTATTATTGAAAAGCAGTAGATTTTGTTAATGAAATGTGTAATTCTTATTATTGAAAAGTGGTAAATATTTTAATTAAAAATGTAATTTTTATTATTGAAAAATGGTAGATATTTTAAGTGTAATTCTTATTATTGAAAGTAGTAGATATTTTAATTGAAAAATATAATTCTTATTATTGAAAAATGATATATATTTTAAGGACGGAATTATGTGCTAGTATTTTGTTCTCTGTCATGAAACATTATAAATTTGAAAAATGGAGGTGTTTTATGAGATGAAGCCTCATTTGGTTAAAGGAAAAATATTTTTTTAGAAAAGAGAGTGGTTATAACACTACAAGGAAAATTACTTTTAGTGACAGAAATCTTATCATTATAGCTTCTCTAACTAAAAACTTTTAATGATAAGAATTGACTTTTAGTGACAGGTCTTGTCATTAATTTTCAATTTCCTGTCACTATAGACCTTTAGCTAGAGAAGCAATAGTGAGAGGATTTTGTGACTAAAAACCAGTTTTCTTGTAGTGTAAATTTGTGTGATTTGGAGAAGATTATATTATTCAGTTTTTATGTTTTATTGTATAATATTGTTAACTTATGATGTTTTTGTAGTGAAAATCTGTTTTTTCATTGAAAAATGGTAATTTTATTATTGAAAAGGATAACTCTTTGTTATTGAAAAGTGGTAATTTTGTTGCTGAAAAGTGGTAACTATTTTTAGTGAAAAATGTAAGTTTTGTTTATTAAAAAGTGTAAATCTTGTTATAGTAATTTTCTGATATTTTTTATGGTGAAGATCTGTTTTCAATTTTGAAAAGTTTTTTATGTTGTTTTTAAAATGAAAATTTGTCTTTTTTTTTATTATTATTGAAAAGTGGTAAGTAACTATTATTAGTAAAAAGTGATAACTATTATTAGTGAAAAATGGCAACTATTAATACTGAAAAAGTAACTATTATTAGTGAAAAATGATAACTATTATTAGTGAAATGTGTTAACTTTTTTTTTAAATAAAAAGTGGTAATTATTAATACTGAAAAGTGGTAACTATTATTAGTGAAAGTGGTAACTATTAATACTGAAAAGTGGTATTAAAATTATATTTAAAAATTGTGAAAAGTGGTAATAATTGTAGTGCTAAAATTAAAGGTAATAATTGTAATGTTAAAATTAAATTATTTCAATTTAAAAAATTAATTAAATATGGTAATAATTGTAGTGTTAAAATAAAATTATTTTAATTAAATTGAGGTTACAAGTGGAATTAAAATTGTATTTAAAAAGGGTGAAAACTGGTAATAATTACAGTATTAAATTTAAAGGTAATAATTGTAGTGTTAAAATTAAATTATTTCAATTAAAAAAAATTAAATGTGATAATAATTGTAGTGTTAAATAAAATTATTTCAATTAAAAAAAATTAAATGTGATAATAATTGTAGCGTTAAAATAAAATTATTTTAATTAAAATTAGGTTATAGGTATCGACCCTCTGTGTGGCTTATGCTTCTATAACCACTGAACAGTAGTACTTTGTTGCACAATTTTGTTTTCATGATAATAATGGTTTACTTGTTAGCACTATGCACCACAAATCAACTCAAAAAAATTTGGAAAACGGAGGAAATACGTTTTATGTATAAAATTACACGTTCAAATTTTTTTTTTTTTTTTTGCAAAATCATAATTTTATTTCCGGGTACTCATATATTTTTCATATATTCCCTTTTGCGTTTGGTTGTGTGGATTTGGGCCTATAGATTTCAAATCCACAACTCAAATCCATTCCATGTGTTTGGATTATAAGTGGATTTCAAATACTTAAATTTGTGTCCATACACTTTTAAGTTAAAATTGAGAGAGATTTCAAATTCTCACTAAAACCACGTTATTTGAAATCCATCTATTTTTAAATTAGGTTAATATAATGACAACACAATTATGTGGCGAGCCACGTTAATAACTTTTTAGTTGTGTTTGGATGAGTGGATTTGATTTGAGGAGGTATTTCAAATGAAATAATTTAAAAATAGATGAATTTCAAATGATATGGTTTTAGTGAGAATTTGAAATTCTCTCAATTTTAACCAAAAAGTGCGTGGATAAAGATCTAAGGATTTGAAATCCATTCATAATTCAAACAAGTGGAGTGGATTTGGGTGGATTTAAAACCCACAGATCAAATCCCTCCATCCAAATGGAGCATTTTTATTTATTTAATTTAATTCTCTTTTATACATATTAAAATTATTAAAAAAAATTACATTTAATTTAATATTATTTATATCAAATCACGACGCCATTAATATTTTCTCAAATTTTTTCATTGTCCATATGGTGCGAAGGAAGCAGGCTACTCGACAGGGACTCGACTCGTTTATCTAACAAATTGGGCTCAAATTTTTTTAAAAGCCTATTTAGTTAAATAGACCGGACTTAACCTTTTTCGTAGGTCTTTCAAACCCAGGCTACTCGACAGGGACTCGACTCGTTTATCTAACAAATTGGGCTCAAATTTTTTTAAAAGCCTATTTAGTTAAATAGACCGGACTTAACCTTTTTCGTAGGTCTTTCAAACCCAACAGGTTGACCTATTTAATTAATTTAATATATATAAATACATATATAATATAATATAAAATAAAATACCGAGTATAATAAATATCTAATACGGAGTATATACTATGGTATTGTACTTTAAATATAGAAAACATCTTAAATAAGAGTATCTAATATATATAATTTCTAACTTTTAAGCATTAAACAATATAATTCATGAAATTTTTTTATGATTTGATGAAATACAAATGTTGTACGATTTTTTTAAAATGCATTAATAAGACTAAAAATGTCTTTAAAAAGTTTTGGGGCAGACCTATTAATAAAAAATGTCAGGTCAAACTTAAAAAAATATATATATATAACAGGTCATGGGCTAGTCAAAAATATTTAACAAGCCTTTTTTTTATAAAACCTACCTAGACCTTGTCCATTTCCACCCCTAATTACTTGTTCATTAATTTAATTAATTTTTATTTTATGGAAAAAAAAATCTGAAAAAAAAATATTGACGTTAGTTAGTTAGCGCAATTTGATGAAGAATATAATGATTGGATAATGTTTTAAAGCAAAATTAAATATAAATATATACTCCAGTAAATATCTATTTCATATATAAGACCGTTTCAGAAAAGATTCCTTAGTATTAATAATGATATTTGTTAATTTGGTATGGATATTCAAATCGAATTTTGTTTAAAGTTTTTTATTTCTGGAAATTTATTTAAAATGGAAGTTTTTTTGTATTTATTTTGGAAACCTTCCGTAGATTTTTTAAAGATATTTGGAAACTTGTCTTCATTAAATTTAGATCAGTAATCCGTAGATTTTGGGAATTAATAGATTAGTACAAAAACCGATGAGACCATATATAAATATTTATTCGAAATAAAAAAAATATATGAAATTAAAGAAACTCGATCAAGAATTATATATATATATATATATTAGTATAGAGATGTATATGTCGATCAATCCTCATTGATCAGCTATATGTACACATGAATCATGATTGGCAGCCAACAACCAGTTAAAGTATTTGGGGCTATATTTGGTTATAAGCACAGCGACAATATTGTTCACACTATGCAGCAACTAGACGACAGTAGTACCGAGCAGCAACTAGACGTCGACTGCGACAGAGCAAAAGATACCGGGCAGCAACTAGATGTCGACTGCGACGGAGCAAAAGATACCGAGCAGCAACTAGACGACGACAACGGAGCAAAAGATACCCAGCAGCAACTAGACGACAACAACGGAGCAAAAGATACCGAGCAGCAACTAGAGGACAACGGAGCAGAAGATACCGAGCAGCAACTAGACGACAACAACGACAACGTAGCAGAAGATACCGAGCAGCAACTAGACGACGACTACATCGAATTGATGGCTGAGGATAACGATAATTTGGGTAATTCCCCGGAACCGGCAGATACTCGAGGTATTATTAGTTCACTGTTCAACACTTCCTTCAAATCTTCAAACTTCAACTTCAAATTGTTATAGTAAAATATTTTTGCTCAACTACTTAAAAAAATCGTATATACATATTTTTCCTCTTATAAGATGTTTATAAGCTGTAACAACTAATATATAGTCTAAATATTGATAAAGAAATATGTAAGTATTATTTTTGTACAAATTTTTGTATCCAATTGGTGGAAATTGGGTTTTAAGTGATTTTAATATGACAAAAATTTATATACAATATTTTACAATAGTCTTATCGTGAAATATGCCCAGATAGCTTGATCTGACCCACTATATCCCGTCTTTTGGTATGTTTTGCAAAAAAATCTGCAAGTTTTTTTTTATCATTCATTAAATTAATGGTACTAATATTTTATGTGAAAAGTCAAGATTTATGTTAATTACTATTTTTCTATTGTGATTTTTTTTGGAAATATTTGTTTGACCTAGTCAAACGCACTAACGATCCACAAATTTTTTATCCTTTCTTAAATATACTAATATTGCACCTGAAATATTTCATACGGAGTATAAATATTCCTCTTTTAATATATTTTCAATTGGTCAAATGAATTTTGACCCTTTGGTGCACATTTTTAGGAAAACCATGGTCGGATGATGAGCATAGGTCATTCTTGGATGGTGTGGACAAATTGGGAAAAGGTAATTGGAAAGAAATTGCTACTAAATATGTTCGGACAAGAAATCCTACGCAAATTGCAAGTCATGCTCAAAAATATTACAAACGACTAGAAGCTAATAGATTGAAACGACGGCGCACTAGTGTATTCGACATTGAGCACCCTCGTTCGGTAAGTGTTATGTTATATTTAGATGGTTTGTATTATTTTGTTAGAAATAATCCCTAATACATTAATTGAAAACAGGTGCATAGTAAAACTGATTCAATCTCCACAAATGCATTGATGACTAATTCTAAAGAGCTACATCAACAGGTATGTTTTTTACACACTCTTGCTCTTAATTGAGACTACTTTGTTTGGTACAAAACATTTATCAATGGGTCTTTTGATTTCTTTGTATACAGCCAAGACTATTGAGTTCTACCAAACCACTAAGACTTGTACAAGCTGTTTGTTTGATTCCAGTAGACGCAAATGGAAAAATCTTGAGTGAGACGGTGTTGCATGAGACAAATTTTGATTCAACAAATTTTGATTCAAATTTAAAAGCGGTGTTGCGTGGCACGGATTGTGATACAAATCTAAAGGATGGGACAGATTGTGATTAAAATCAATACAAATAATTAATTTTACACCTTTCTACAAGTTCAAACTTTTAGATAAAATTCTATCAGATTTTATTAAACAATGCAAACGAGCCCTAAATTTGAGAGGGCCATATATATTTTTTGTTATAAAGATTATACAGATTGATAATGTTTCAATTTTTTTTTTATTATTATTACGTTTTTGAGGTATACACTTGTGTAAATCTTCATTTTTAATAGTTTAGAGTTACATACAACATTTGAGAGAATTTTATAATATGTAAACATTTGTTTCAATAAAAACAATTAAAAAACATGCACTAAGTAGGTTCGCAGCTATATAATTTTACTTTAATACGTACCAATTGTGTAGTCTATCAACAGAGAAAGCTCTGATAATAACCCACAAGTTTGAACCAATGCAATAAGGGAGGATTATAATTGGTGACAATTAATGTTCCAAAAAGAGCAATTAATTGGATTGAATTCTCAATTGATTAGCATTAACTAGTTTGGATTGTGGGATAATATTGAATATTTGTGTCAGATGTCTAAAATATCCCTTAAATTTTTTTATTTTTAATTATTTTCTATTCTTATATTTTGATCAAAATCTGGAGATTTATCAGCAAGATATTCGATAATGGTTTATGCTTTCAACTAAATTTGTTTTACTCAACTCCCACCTGAAACAATAGCATATGTGAAATGTGCAATTAATAACTTATTCAAATATACTAATCTGCTTAAATGAGAAATGAGAACTTTTCTGAATAAGAAGAACGCTGTAAAACTTTCATATATACATATAATTATTGTTTCACGACTTCAGCTATTACTAATGAATCAAAAAAAATAAAAATATGTTGTGTAAATACAGTGGGGGTATAATAGTCAGAAATTATATAAGTTTAAGGACAATATGGACAATAAACAGTGCAAACTGGAAACGTTAAATGGGTGGAGTGCATTCAACAGGAAACGACCTGGGCTTTTTGGGGCGGAGGCCCATCGAGTGGACAAATGGGTGGAGTGCATTCAACAGGAAACGACCTGGGCTTTTTGGGGCGGAGGCCCATCGAGTGGACAATTTAAATGAGTGGAGTGTTACATGGGTGGAGTGCTTTCAACAGGAAACGACCTGGGCTTTTTGGGGCGGAGGCCCATCGAGTGGACAATTTAAATGGGTGGAGTGCTTTCAACAGGAAACGACCTGGGCTTTTTGGGGCGGAGGCCCATCGAGTGGACAATTTAAATGGGTGGAGTGCTTTCAACAGGAATCGAACCCAGGTCGTTTGCCCGGTTTGCTCTGATACCATGTGATAGGGCCTAACTCTACACTTAAAACCAAGGTGTTAAGTGAGAGGGTTGCCCAGACTTATAAGCCCACCCAAGACCATCTCTCTATCCGATGTGGGATACCTTAATACTGGATTTAGTTGGGAAAAGTAACTCGGGCTCCACCTTTTTCTGGGGCTGGAATCAACCAAACCAAATGCAAGAAAAGTTGGGAAAAAAAAGTCTATTTCCCCATTTTCAACAAACCAAACTAGGCCTTACTTCCAATCTGTCACTTTTAGAATTACATAAATTTTAAAAAGTCATTTAATATTAATAATTATTTGTATAACATGACTATTATACTCTTTTATAGTATTAGATGATTTTTTTTATTCTTATATCTTGTTAAATGAAATATATCACAAAACTAGTACTCCATATATTGGTATTGTTGGTCCCAAAGTTGAGTTAAGATTGAGTAAGCTAAGAAAGTCTAGAGGGGAGGGGTGAATAGACTTTCAAAAATCTTTCAAAATATCAGAATATGCAGTGCGGAATTTAGTCTTCTTATGTACTGTACTATGCTTACTCAGCTCAGATCAGTACTTTCAGAAAAATATGGGCCTTACTAGTTTATACTCAACTTTTCTATAGATCTTTATCTTTGTTAATTCTTAATGTTCTTAGTTACACAATTCAAACAAATATCAAACAGTAAAATAAAGAACACGGAATTTTATAGTGGTTCGACAAATGTCTACATCCACTCTCACAACTCCAGTTGTGAAGTTTTATTAACTCTTCTTCCTGAGTTTCTTGTGGCTTAAAGTCCCAAGATTAAGACTTTGATCTTATCGATTATACCTCCAGGTATATCTTCGATCTACTAGTAATTTTACAAGTAACTAGCACACTTGTTTTACAACATACAAACTAGAACTTGAAAAGTAAAACTTCTCTGTGAATAGCCTTTGATTCTTCTCTTCAATTCAGTGGCTCTTCTCCTTCTTCAATCTCCTTCAACTCTGTGAGTTTTTTCTTGTGCTCTGTAGACTTAGATTGCTTGTGAATGCTTTAAGATCAGTAGTCTTAGCAGTAGGAGATTACACAGTATTTATAGAATCTAGTATGACAGTTAGCAGTTTGTGAACTAACTCTCAACTAACTCTAAACTGTTTTTGTAACTTCTTCTTGTAACCGACTTTGTAACTTCCTTCCAAGTCAGCATCTCTTCAATAAATCTTCAGTTAGTTTTTAAATAAGCTTTCCAAACTTATTCTTCAAATTCACCAAATCAGCACAGTAACTTACTGTTCTGATTTTTACTCTTCGGATTTTTTACTCTGCTGAGTCAGTCAGCACAGTAACTTAAAACCTTTCAAAACTTCTCCAGATTTCTTCTAAGCTTATCTTCAACTCTTCTTTGAAGTCTTCTTATTCTGAAGTAGTCTTCTGAGTCTTCATTAGTCTTCTGATCTTCTTCTAATCTAGTTCTAATCTACTGTTCTGAAGTTTTACAATGCTGAATACAATAGAATACAACTTTACAAATATAAAACCTAACTATACATCAACTGAACTATATACAGATGAGTATATCTAAGTCCTATACTATAAGCTGTCTATACAATACAAAACATCAGCTTAGTTCCTAACAGTTCATATATCAGATCAGTAAACACTAAGATCAATAATCATTTAAGATCAGTAACTTACATATAAGATCAGTAAGCATATAAGATCAGTAACTCAGATTTAAATATCTCATATAAGATCACTAAAATTACTCTCAGTCTCCATACTCAGATCAGTAATCTTATTCCAGATAACTCAGTTAAGATCAGTAACTTTATTCTTACTATTACTTAATAAGATCAGTAAACTTATTTCAGTTAGCATTAAGATCAGTAATCTCAATTTAAGTTTCTCATCAGATTAGTACGCTTATATTCAGATGACTTAGTTAAGATGACTTAGAACCACATATATTACTAACTTTAAGTTGCTTTTGGCCATCAAAACACACTTTCATCAATTAGAACATTGTTTCAAGGATTCATATCCCAACAATTTCCCCCTTTTTGATGAAGCCAAAACTACTTAAATGTTAATAAATCAGTAGTTAAGTATGTAGTCAATCATAACAGTTCATCAATTCAGAATTCATATCATATTCACAATCAGATCAGATATTTCACATATTACACATACTAGCAAAATATGTAACAAAAAAAATATAGAAATAAAGACTAAGGATAGAAATGTTATCTTGTGAGCTTGTCCTTCATCTTCATTCTGTATCTTCAGATTCTGAATGCAACATACATCCTTGCTTTAATATCCATTATATGTTGATGATCAGTGATTCCTTCTTCTTTGATAATCTCAGCAATTATGTTGTTGATCTCCTTGTAATCAGGTTCTCCATTTTCCAGTCTTGTTGTGACTGAGTTTGTTCCATCACTTTCCTTGTCTTATCTTCCCCCTTTTTGGCTTCATCATGCCACTCTTTTAAGGAAGATATGTGTTGCTCCAGCTTCTTATGCAACACTTGAGACAGGTTCTTCTCTTGTACTCTATGAAGATCATAAATTTTGGACATTGTATATTCCATAACCTTTTCATAAGAGTGTTCAGAAGTCATCTTATTCATTCTCTCAGTAGCTTCTTGGAACATCTTTACAGCATCTTCCAACTTTGCTTGAAGTTCTGTATTCTGCTTTTTCAACATCTCAAGGTCAGAATTCTCAGATTCCTTTTCAATAGGACCTGTTCTGATCTGTTCTTGCACATCCTCAAGAATAATAGGATCAGCAGAGTGAATTGGAATGCTTTCCATCTCTTCAGCATTTAACTCTTGATTTTCCAATGCTTCTGTTTCTTCAATAACAACAGTGTTCTCAAACACCTCTGTTGCATTGTCAACATCTTCATCAATTTCCATGCACTCTTTTTCAGCAGCATTCTCAGCTTCATCAACACCTTTCTCTTCACTTTCCACAAATAAATCTTCATCTGAATTAGGAGTTGCAATCTTCTCAACAGAATAATTGATACTTGTTAGCCTTTCAACAAGATGAGCTACAGATTCTGGAGTAACTAACTCAAGAAAAGAGTTAACACCAGCTGCTTGCATCTGTTCTGCTTCCCAATCATCAAAGATTGAAGCACCTCCCATGCCTTCCATTATAGCCAAATTCTCCTTCAAAGTACTCCTCTTAAGATACACCCATGTGCCTATCCTAAGGAGTTTCTCAAACTCAACTGAGCTTTCATCCAATCCAGGAAATTGTTTCGACAAAACTATCCTCAAATCTATCCTGATTCTATCCTCTTTATCACAGATAGTGTACTCCATCAAATCAGCAGGTCTAGGAGCAATAAATTCAGGTTCAGGGGATGATGAAATGTCAATTGATTCAGTAGAAGGTTCAAATTCATGTTCAGTAGAGTGATCATGAATCTGTGTTGGGGATTGATGTGATGAAGGTTGATGTGAAGTTTGATGTTGAGGACTAGAAATTGGGGTAGGATAAAAATTAGTGTTCTGAGGGGATGAACGGGGAGTGTTCTGAGTCACAGAAAAATAGTGTTCTGATTGCCCAGAACATGAAGGTTGGGGGTTTTGGGTTTCAGTTTGGCTTGGTTCAGAGTTTGAAGGGGTAGGAGAGACAAAAATTAACTTCATCCTAGCACTTCTTGACTTAGTTCTTTTATGCACAGTAATCGGACTAGGAACACTAACCTCTTGCTCTTCTGAGCTTGATTGCACCACAGTCTCCACAAATCTGACTGTTGGCTCTGAGGCAGCTGTAGCAGACCTTCCTCTCCTTGGTCTAATACTGCTCGGATCATGCCTTGCCTTCGATCTAACTTCAGGTTGATTGTCCTCAGATTGGTACATTGAAGCTCCAGACTCTTGTGCTTCAAGTTCTTGAGGTTGTTCCAGAGGGTTCTCTTGTTCAAAACGAACAGACTCCTTCTTCATCAAGAATTTCCCATGATGGAATTTCTTGGGATTACTCCAATACGGCTTTTTAACCAGCTGAGGCAGCAAGAAACTCAGCTTACTTCCAAACCCTAATTTCGATTTAATCGAAAATTCCATAGTATCCTCATCGAACAAAACTTTTTCTTTCTCAATCAGCAGCCTTTCCAAGAAAAATCCTTGCCAATCACCTTGAACTCTGTCAATGATCGCAGCCATAATTCTAATCTTGGAACTCGATAAAGCATCCTGGCTATGATGTTGCCCTAACAAGCACTTTCCAGCTATGTCCATCAAAAACTGCAGACCAGTAGGAAGAACATCCTTCTTCAGATTAGTCAAGGACTCTGTTTCAACTCCTGACCATCTTCCTACACATTCCTTCTCCTCTCCAGCTTTGTAATTCATGATGTCTACAGGACCTTGAGGCAAGTCCAACATCACTTCTAGGATTTCCCTAGTAATAGTGACCTTATGCCCAGAAAGCATAGAGTGAACACCATTGCTATCTCCTTTGAGCTGTAAATAAAATTCCATTGCCTCCGGTTCATAGACATTGAGTGGAGATGATTCCAAAAATTTCCTCAGCCCACACTCCTCGCACATTGTCAAGATGGCTTGATTTTCAGCGTTGTGTCGGCCATTGAAATAGACAGCATTTTCTACAAAAATACCCTTTTCGCGAACCCAGAAATTTGAATCAAATGTCCCTGCAACTTCGTTAGTTTCATTGATAATATTGATAGTTGCCATTTGAGAATTTTGTAGAAACCAGATTTTTCAGAAGTTATGAAGTTATGAGATTTCCAGAAATGAACTCGTAAGAACGAAGACGATGAAGTGTGATCGTTTTTGTCAAAATCAAAACCAATCTAGGGCTAGGATAAATTTGATTATCACAAAGAATGGTTGGGATTAAGTCTCGAAATTCGAGTTTTAAAAATAAACTGTTCATATTCTAGTACCATCCTTAATTTTGGAGCCAACTTGTGTTTGATAAATACACCCCAATTTTTAGGTTAGAAATAGAAGAATGTATTAATCTTCTCTATTAGTAATCTAAAAATTTGAACAATTTCTGACTTAGAGTATTCTAAACCAAAAGATTGTTCTGATGCAAATCAGCACAGTAGTTTCCAAAACTATTTCACTTCATTTTGTTACTTATATTTAAAGAAAATTTCACTTATCTGGATCAGCTGAGTACTGTGATCAACTGAGTAAACTTTTTAGAAATCAGACCAGTAGATGAATCAGCACAGTAGATTTCAGATCAGTAGATGGGTCAGCACAGTAGATTTCAGATCAGTACCCAACTTTCCTGATTTCACCTTTTTGATATCAGCACAGTAATCCTCAGATCAGTACTGTGTCAGATTAGTAGATTTCTTGTAGACAGATTAGTAGTAAACAAATCTTTTTGTAGACAGATTAGTCAGTAATCAGATTAGTTCTGTAGAATAACTGAATTGTAATCAGATCAGTACTGTAGACAAAGAAACTTTGTAATCAGTACAATTCTGTAGACAAGTCAATTTATTAATTAGAATACATCTGTAGACTGCTATAGTTTGTAATCAGATCAGTTCCCCCTTCAGTGGAGAATTCCTCTTCTGTGCCTGTTTCACCTTGGTAAAAGTGTTAGTTCATCAATAATTGGTGAATTACAGTACAGATCAGTAAAAATGTGTTTAATTTAATGATCACATCAAGGTTTATGCTAAAGTGACTTAGTGATCTGAGTCAACAAAAGGATCTTTAAGAAATCACAGATTCCCCCTTAATGTATGTTCTCAATGTCCCTCAGCTTTACCAGCTTCCTCATTGGGATGAAGGTCACTTTAGTAACCTTGTTACCTGTTTTAGTGATCTGACATTGGATTGTCTCTTCTGACTTTTGAGTTTTGATGTACTGCTCTTAGTTTCTGCTTCATATTCCTCTTGGTATAAGATCAGTACCTGAAATGTTAGCACAGTTCTATATACAAATATAATCCATATCTATCAATCCTAAACTAATGCACAATTCTCTGAATCTCACTTCAGCCAATGGTTTTGTAAAAATGTCAGCTCTTTGAATATCAGTATGAATCTTTTCCATTCTAATATTCTTCTTTTCAACATGATCCCTAATAAAATGATGCCTAATGTCAACATGTTTGCATCTAGTATGTAGAACAGGATTTTGTGTGATGGCAATGGCACTATTACTGTCACAATATATAGGTACATTAGATTCTACAACACTGTAGTCTCTGAGTTGTTGTATTAGCCAAAGAAGCTGACTACAACAACTACCTGCAGCCATATATTCTGCTTCAGTAGTAGAAGTTGCCACACTTGTTTGTTTCTTTGAAAACCATGAAATGAGCTTAGTTCCTAGGAATTGACATGAACCTGAAGTAGATTTTCTATCTATTTTGCAACCTCCAAAGTCCGAGTCTGAATAACCACTTAAAGATATATCATCATCTGCAGGATACCATAATCCTCGATTAATGGTCCCCTTTAGATATTTCAATATCCTTTTGGCAGCTTCCAGATGACTTTCCTTGGGGTTTGCTTGAAATCTTGCACATACTCCAACAGAAAAAGCAATATCAGGTCTGCTGGCAGTTAGATAGAGTAGAGAGCCAATTAAAGCACGATAGTGAGGTTGGTCAGAAGACTTACCTCCTTCATCAGGATCCATTCTGTATGTAGGTTGCATGGGCACACCAACTGTCTTACAGGTTTTAATACCAAATTTATCTAGCAAATTCTTAGTGTACTTTGCTTGATTTATAAAAATACCTTCTGTAGTTTGTTTTACTTGAAGACCAAGAAAATATGTCATTTCTCCCATCATAGACATTTCAAATTTACTTTGCATGAGTGTAGAAAAGCTTTCACTCAAGGTTTTGTTGGGTGATCCAAAAATAATATCATCCACATAAATTTGAACAAGTAATATATCATTACCTTCTTGTCTTCTAAACAAAGTTCTATCAACCTTGCCTTTTGTAAAGCCATTTTCAAGTAAGAATAGAGAAAGAGTATCATACCATGCTCTTGGAGCTTGTTTCAATCCATAGAGTGCTTTCTTTAACCTGTATACTTGGTGACTATTCACTTCAAAACCAGGTGGTTGTTCTACATAAACTTCTTCAGCAAGTATACCATTCAAAAATGCACTTTTCACATCCATTTGATACACAGTAAATTTCATATGTGCAGCATAAGCAAGGAACAATCTTATAGCTTTTAGTCTAGCTACAGGGGCAAAAGTTTCATCATAATCAATACCCTCAGCTTGAGAGTAGCCCTGAGCAACTAATCTAGCTTTGTTTCTAACTACAAGATCATTTTCATCCCTTTTGTTCTTGAAAATCCACTTAGTGCCTACAACATTATGATTACTAGGTCTGTCAACAAGTTCCCAAACTTCATTTCTAGTGAACTGATTAAGTTCTTCCTGCATGGCTATAATCCAGTTACTATCACTTAAAGCTTCAATCACAGTTTTAGGCTCAATAGATGATAGAAAACAACACCAGCAAAATAGAGACTTACTAGGTTCTTCCTTAGAATCAAACAATTGTTTTCTAGTTTTAACACCTATACTAGAATCACCTAGAATCAGATCAGTAGAATGAGCAGACTTCCATGTCCTTCTATTCTTAACAGAAGTGCTATCATCATTTTTATCATGCAAATTATCATGCAGATCAATATCATTTATATCAGCAGATTTGTTCACATGAGAAAAGTCATTCATTTCTTGTATTTCAGAAGTTTTAGATGACTCACCTTTGTCTTTTACCTTTTCTTTATCAGAATCTTGATCTAGGACTTTCAGGAAAGGATTATATGCTTGTACAGATTCATATATTCCTGTATCATCATCTTCATTGTTGATTTGAAGCTGTAGTTTGTCTATTTTCTTACTGAGCTGATGATCAGCAGAGTCCTGCACATTCTCATCAAAGACTACATGGGGTGTTTCTTCCACACATAGGGTAGAGTAATTAAACACTCTAAATGCTTTGCTCACAGAAGAGTATCCTAAGAATATCCCTTCATCAGCTTTTGCATCAAAAGCATTTAATTTACTTTTGCCATTGTTATGTATGAAACACTTACATCCAAAAATATGAAAATAAGAAACTCTTGGTTTTCTGCCTTTCCATACCTCATAAGGTGTTTTACCATGCACCTTATTAAGAGCACTTCGATTTTGGGAGTGGCAAGCTGTGTTAATAGCTTCTGCCCAAAATTTCTGAGGTGTGTTGAATTCTGCAATCATGGCTCTGCAAGCTTCTTTTAGTGTTCTGTTTCTCCTTTCTGCAACACCATTTTGTTGAGGGGTTCTGGCTGCACTTGTCAAATGCTTTTTGACAGGAATCACACACTTGTGATTTGGAATAGATTTCATTAGGAATGCCCTCAACAAGATGTTCTCTAGCAATCTTGTTGATTATCTTAAAGTTCAGGTGGCAGAGGCGTTTATGCCAGAGCCAACTGTTTTCTTTAGGACTCTTAGTAATAAGACAGGCATTCTTAGGACAGCTATTCCAATTCACAATGTATACACTTCCTTGTCTTGTGCCAACAAGTAGAACATTGTGAGTCCTTTTATCTATTATTTCACATCTTCTGGTCTTGAACTGAACTTTATATCCCCTGTCACAGAATTGAGATACAGATAACAAATTATATTTCAAACCTTCAACATAGGAGACATCTTGGATTTCAACATCTCCATTCTTGATGAATCCAAATCCTTTTGTGATTGCTATTGAGCTATCACAAAAGATGACTTTTGGTCCTTCCTTCTCATGATAGTCAGTAAGTAAGGCCTTGGTACCAGTCATATGGTGTGAACACCCACTGTCTATGTACCAGGTCTCACCAACTGAACCACCTTTCTTGTATAAGTCCAGTCGATCCTGCAAGGTAGTGATCTTAATAACTTAGGTACCCTTGTTTATTGGGGTCCTTGGGGGTTAGTAGTGAGAGGTACCCAAATGAACATTGAGGATTTGAATAAATGGGACCTCTTCAGTTTTCTTCCAAATTTATCACAGAACAATACTTTATTAACCAATTCAGAATTATCAGCAGACTTAGGATCTATTTTTCTGAGATAGCCTTTCCTTGGTTCTATCCCTTTTTCAGTAAGATCAGTATGCCTGTAATAGTTTGAATAAGGTCTGAAAGCATGTGGACCATACTGCTTATAGATGCGTTTTGGTCTTTCCTCACCAATGATATTGTAGGATAAAGGAGGAGGATAAAGAACAGGTTTGTTATGATAATGAGGCACATATCTCCTAGGTTTAGTTGAATACAGCTGAGACTGCCTTATTAAAGGAGGTCTAGGCTGTTCCCAACTTGCCTGTGCTTGTCTTGACCTACTGTTCTGAGATTGTCTCTTCTGATTCCAGGACTGATCTGATCTGGTCAGAGGAGTATAACTCTTCTGGTATGGTCTTGACTGTACTGGTCTTAATACATTCTTCATTTTACCATTCTTGGTAGTAGGAGGGATGTATTTAGACTGTACTTTGAGTTTTGGCTCATCATCATAAGTCATAGGTTCTTTTCCTTTATCTAGTTGCAAAGAACTTGTACTAGCTCCATTAGTGTTTTAAATTCTGAAGTAGATGAACTAGGCAGATCAGTACCTATTCCACTTTTATCATTTGGAGCTCTATATCTGTCTGAGATAGTTTGATTAATTCTAGTAGAGTTAATCATCCCAGATAGCTTTCAATCTAGGCTCACTACTTCAGATTCTAAGAATCTATTGCGCTCTTCAAGTTTTTCACACTTAATCTTTAAATCATTGAATTCATTAGTCTCTTTGGCTTGAGTTTTAAGCATACCCTGATATAGTTTGTCAATGGATGCATACTTTTCTTGGAGTTGGGACAACTCTTCTGATAGTCTTGCATTTATGACAACTATATTAGGATCCACTTTCAACTGAGCTTCTTTCAGATTAATGATTTCTTGCTTTAAAGATATATTCTCATCACTAATTTCAATGAATGCTTTGTTAGCTTGTAGAAGGTCTTCTTCAGTCACTCCTTGGGAATGATGAAGACTACTTCCTACACTGCTAACAGCAGCATCCCTTTCATCAGTGTCAGAATTGTCACAAGATTGAAATGAATTAGCAGATGATACCTCATCATTTATTTTGGCCATCATTACCAGTCCATCATCTGCTATGAAGGCTTCATCTTCATTGCTAGAGGGGTAGTCAGATGAAGACGATGGTAACTCTTCTGATTCCGAATCAGAGTCATTGTAAGCCATCATTGCCTTCTTACCCTTGGCATATTTTCGATCTCTTCTGGCTTTCCTTTCTTCTCGATCTTCAGAACTCAGGTCAGGACATTCATAAGCATAATGACCTGGCTTATCACAATTATAGCAAACAGGATTGTTAGAAGTTCTTTTAGGAGGAGAATGTTTTCTGTTCCTGTCATGCTTGTCAATTGAGTTCCTGTCTTTCTTATCAGAATACTTTCTATCTCTCTTTTCAGATGAGTTCCTATCTCTCCTGTTCTCATTAGAGATCTCATCCCTTCTTTCAGAAGAGTTTTGATCCCTTCTGTTCACAGAAGAGTCCCTGTTATTAGAACCCTTAGTTTCCTTATAGAATCTCTTGTACCTACCATACCTCTTATTCAGTTTATCAAATCTTTTGATCATAAGGCTCATCTGATCTTTCAGACTAAGATCAGAACTATCTAGTTCATCTTTTATGCTTGAGGCCTTAGACTTAGATGATCTAGACCCCTTAGAGGTAGAGGCTTTAAAAGCTATGTCCTTAGAGGCATCTTTATCCTTATGAATCACAGTAATAGGATCTTCTTCATCTAACTCAAACTCATGTGCCTTAAGTGTTTGGAACATAGTTTCTGCTGGCCAAGAATCAATGTCTTGTGTGGTTTTAATGATCATCTTGACCATTTTCCACCTTTCATCCAAAGCTTTCAAGATTCTCAAGTTAACTTCTCTGTCAGTATAAGTCTTTCCTAATACATCAAGATCATTCATAATTTTGGTAAATCGAGTATCCAACTCATCAATTGATTCTCCTGGCTTCATCTTAAATGATTCAAACCTTTGGACAGCAGTGGATAACTTGCTTTCTTTGATCAGTGTAGTACCTTCACAAAGAATAGCTAGTTTGTCCCACATCTGTTTTGCAGTCTTACATTTTAGTACTTTACCAAGATACTAATTTGGTAAGGTATGTAAAATGTAGTTCTTGGCAAGACTGTCCAAATTGTTTTGTTTCATTTCTTCCGAAGTCAGTTCTGACCTTGGTTTAGGGACCAGTGCTCCAACTGGTTTAGATGGATCCAGAACAGCAGTGTTTTCCACCATGATGACAATTGGTCCTTCAGTCACCACATACACCATTAAATCATGGGTTGAGCTAAAGATGGCCTCCATCCTAAGCTTCCAGTAGTCATAATCTGCAATCTTGAACTTAGGCAGCTTGTTCACATTAGTGTCATCCATGTTTGATTAGACAAATAGGATCAGTAGTATAGCAGATAGATTTCAAGTATTCAGATAGTGACAAATATCAAGAAATAACAGCAAGATCAGTAAGATATCCCTCAAGATCTGTAAGGTTATCAAGAAACAACAGTCCAAAGAACTACTGCTCTGATACCACTTGTTGGTCCCAAAGTTGAGTTAAGATTGAGTAAGCTAAGAAAGTCTAGAGGGGAGGGGTGAATAGACTTTCAAAAATCTTTCAAAATATCAGAATATGCAGTGCGGAATTTAGTCTTCTTATGTACTGTACTGTGCTTACTCAGCTCAGATCAGTACTTTCAGAAAAATATGGGCCTTACTAGTTTATACTCAACTTTTCTATAGATCTTTATCTTTGTTAATTCTTAATGTTCTTAGTTACACAATTCAAACAAATATCAAACAGTAAAATAAAGAACACAGAATTTTATAGTGGTTCGACAAATGTCTACATCCACTCTCACAACTCCAGTTGTGAAGTTTTATTAACTCTTCTTCCTGAGTTTCTTGTGGCTTAAAGTCCCAAGATTAAGACTTTGATCTTATCGATTATACCTCCAGGTATATCTTCGATCTACTAGTAATTTTACAAGTAACTAGCACACTTGTTTTACAACATACAAACTAGAACTTGAAAAGTAAAACTTCTCTGTGAATAGCCTTTGATTCTTCTCTTCAATTCAGTGGCTCTTCTCCTTCTTCAATCTCCTTCAACTCTGTGAGTTTTTCCTTGTGCTCTGTAGACTTAGATTGCTTGTGAATGCTTTAAGATCAGTAGTCTTAGCAGTAGGAGATTACACAGTATTTATAGAATCTAGTATGACAGTTAGCATTTTGTGAACTAACTCTCAACTAACTCTAAACTGTTTTTGTAACTTCTTCTTGTAACCGACTTTGTAACTTCCTTCCAAGTCAGCATCTCTTCAATAAATCTTCAGTTACTTTTTAAATAAGCTTTCCAAACTTATTCTTCAAATTCACCAAATCAGCACAGTAACTTACTGTTCTGATTTTTACTCTTCGGATTTTTTACTCTGCTGAGTCAGTCAACACAGTAACTTAAAACCTTTCAAAACTTCTCCAGATTTCTTCTAAGCTTATCTTCAACTCTTCTTTGAAGTCTTCTTATTCTGAAGTAGTCTTCTGAGTCTTCATTAGTCTTCTGATCTTCTTCTAATCTAGTTCTAATCTACTGTTCTGAACTTTTACAATGCTGAATACAATAGAATACAACTTTACAAATATAAAACCTAACTATACATCAACTGAACTATATACAGATGAGTATATCTAAGTCCTATACTATAAGCTGTCTATACAATACAAAACATCAGCTTAGTTCCTAACAGTTCATATATCAGAACAGTAAACACTAAGATCAATAATCATTTAAGATCAGTAACTTACATATAAGATCAGTAAGCATATAAGATCAGTAACTCAGATTTAAATATCTCATATAAGATCACTAAAATTACTCTCAGTCTCCATACTCAGATCAGTAATCTTATTCCAGATGACTCAGTTAAGATCAGTAACTTTATTCTTACTATTACTTAATAAGATCAGTAAACTTATTTCAGTTAGCATTAAGATCAGTAATCTCAATTTAAGTTTCTCATCAGATTAGTACGCTTATATTCAGATGACTTAGTTAAGATGACTTAGAACCACATATATTACTAACTTTAAGTTGCTTTTGGCCATCAAAACACACTTTCATCAATTAGAACATTGTTTCAAGGATTCATATCCCAACAGGTATTAAATGAACATGTCACAAATTAAAAAAAAAATTAGTTCTAAAAGTGTCACATAAAATAAATCTTTCAACTAATGTTTGCTTTGGCTGTGATCTGCATTTATGTGCTCCGATTGTTTTGCTTATTTCTGGAACTATTTAACTTAGGTACTGGGAAATTGAGATTTCAAGAACACGTGGAGAATTTAAAAATATATCAGAAGAGAATGAGGAACTGGTTTTTGAGATCGAATGCTGATTTAGGTGGTTCGAGTGACTATGTGGGACTCGGTCTGGTTGGTCGATTAAGCCAATGCGAGGTGTGGCGATTAGGGAGATTGGAGAAGGACATTTTATCTCTCAATTTAACCACAAGATAGATCTCAAAAGAGTGATGTCGGGAGGGCCATGGATGATGGGGGCCAATCTTATCCTGTTGAATCAGATTTCGATGGGGGATGTTCCACACAATATCTCACTGACTAAGGTGTTATTCTGGATCCAAATTTAAGACGTGCCCGTGGGCTATTTCGGCGAGAAGGTGGGAGAAGCATTGGACAACTTCATCGGCACCTTCGTGGAGTATGATGTCACTAATAAAGGCGCAGTATGGAGATCGTTCATGCGAATACGGGTCGAGATTTATGTAAAACAACCATTGAAGAAATCTAAAAAGATAAGATTGGGTGATGGAAGTTCGACTAAAGTGAACTTTAAATATGAACGCTTATCTCGCTTCTGCTTCTATTGTGACCACCTTGATCACACTGTGAGTTTCTGTAAGGCGTATTTCGATGACAACGATGAGAATGCGGTACTGGAGTGGGGTACATCGTTGGTGGCACCAGATCAGCTAAAATCAAAACTTTCGGGAGACAAAGGGCTTCGGTCGGATGGGGGCTCCGGTGGACCGGCGGATGTTAATGCTAATAATGAGGCAGAAATTAATGATGGGAGTGGTCAAAGGAGTAACACTCTTGCACATGCGAAAGACGTTATGAACGGGATTAATAGGACCAATAAGGGGGAGGGCAGCACTCATAATTGCAGCTCATTAATCTCGAATCCTATGTTTGACCAAAACAACATAGGGGATGAGGGGAGTTATGACGAGGAGGATACTAATGATCTAAGGAAAAGAAAACGATGGGTGGTGGTGCATGGCAACCAAGAAAATAGTCTCCATTTTTTATTTGTTGGTCCCGGCTCGAGGGTCAGCCGGGACTTATGAAAATATTGAGTTGGAACTGCAGAGGCTTGGGCCACCCGGCTCCAGTTCCGGCACTGTGTGAGATCGTCAGAGTTCAGTGCCCATATATTTTATTTTTATGTGAAACACTGTCTTTCAGAGTGAAATTAGAAACTGCACGTGTTCGTTTAAATTATGATAGTTGTTTTATTGTTGATTGTATTGGCCGGAGTGGTGGATTAGCTATATTTTGGAATAATAATAATGTGCTCGATTATGAACTATTCGATGAACCACATTAATTTACTCATTCAATCAACAGAAGGGGATTGGAGATTAACGGGTTACTACGACTTTCCAGAAAGGAGCCGTAGACACCTTTTTTAGAGTTTGCTTAGAAATTTATTCAATATGGACGATTTGCCTTAGATGTGTATTGGGGACTTCAATGACTTGCTAACACCGGCGGATAAAAGAGGGAAGAACCACCACTCTCAATATCTTTTTCAAGGCTTTCGCAATGCGATCTCAGATTGCAGTCTCACTGATGTTCCTCTCACGCGACACCAATTTACTTGGAGGAAAGGGACGCAAACAACTATCGAGGAGAGGCTTGACCGGGCTATGGGAAATATGGCATGGCATCTACGGTTCTCGCAGGTGGAACTCTTTAATCTTATAGCGCCGGTCTCCGATCACAACCCATTACTGCTAGATTCTAACCCAACTGCTCACCGTATTTGATGAAGGAATTTTCTCTTTCAGAATCGGTGGTTAGCTGAGCCAGATTTGGGGGAAGTGGTGCATAATTGTTAGGTGGGTTTTGGAGATTTGAGAGTCGAGAGACGTCTCATGGCAACGGGAGATATCCTTAAGGACTGGGGAGGGAAGTGGATTACAAATTCAGAGCGGCTAAGAGGTATATCGAGGGACAGTTAGAGTTGTACCAAGGAGACATGAGTGAGGAATGGAGGAAACAATATACTGAATTGCGAAGGAACCTGGGAACTATTCTACGACAGGAGGAGGTTTATTGCAGCAACAAGCTAAATTATTTTGGTTGCGTGATGGTGATTTGAATACACAATTTTTTCACCAGGCAGCGACTTCAAGGAGACGCAGATATAAGATTGCTCATCTATAGAGGGATGATGGCAGTTGGTGTGCCACGCAGAAAGGGGTCTGTGAAGTTGTAAAGAATTATTTTGAGTCTCTCTTCCAGTCGAATCCCAACAATCCGAATGTGGAATGAGAGGTTCATCACTCATGTTTCATCATTAATGTCGAATGAGCAGAATGTGGAGTTGCTTAAACCATTCTCGAAAGAGGAATTCACACACGATATTAGGTAAATGCATGGGGATAAGGCGCGCGAACCAGATGGCTTTAACCCATCATTCTTTCAGACCTTTTGGGATACGCTTGGCGACGACATTTTCGCGGAGGGTGCAAGTTGGTTGGAGAGAGAGGAATTCCCTCAAGGGCTCACTGACACGACGGTGGTACTCATTCCTAAGGTGGAGAAGCCGACTAATATCCGTGATCTAAGGCCTATATCATTATGTAACGTAGCTTACAAGATCATCTCCATGGTGTTTTGCAATCGACTAAAATCGATTCTCCCAGGCATTGTGGATAAAGCTCAATCGACTTTTGTTTCTGGTCGCGTGATACAAGATAACGTTCTTATTGCCTTTGAAACAATTCATGCAATGAAGAACAAAATAGGGGGTGTCTGAATGGTGACGTAGCAATAAAAATCAATATAAGCAAGGCTTATAATCGAGTAGATTGGGAGTTCATGAGATCCATGTTGAGGAAATTGGGTTTTGTAGAGAAATGGATGAGATGGATGTTCTTATGTGTCAGTTCCTTAAGGTACACTGTTAGGGTGAACGATGACTTGGTGGGCCCCATTATCCCAGAGAGGGGTCTCCGTCAAGGCGATCCCTTGTCTCCATATTTATTCATCCTCTGTTCGGAGGGCCTGTCCCAGGCCTTGAATAGGGCGAGTTTGGAAGGCTCTCTCCATGGTAATAAGATTTGTCGCCAAGCACCTGAAATCACTCATTTATTATTTGCTGATGATAACCTTCTTTTCTGCAAAGACAATGCGAGGGAGTATGCGCATCTACAGAATATTCTGGATGAGTATGCGAATTTTTTGGGACAGACGATTAACTATGCTAAATCAGGAGTGTTCTTTAGCAAAAACTCCATATATAGAGGAGAGGAGGATTGAAATTAAATCTATATTAGGGGTGAACATCCAATCAACACGGGGCGCTATTTGGGTCTACCCTCGTTGATCGGTCGTAAAAAGAAGGACATCTTCAGTTATGTAAAATAAGAAAATAAGAAAATAAGAAAATCCGTGGACCAAATTACAGGGCTGGAGAAATAAGAAAATATCGAAGGTTGTGAAGGAAATTTTAATTAAAGCAGTCGCGCAATCGATCCCATCATATTTTATGACGACCTTCTTGCTACCATCGACATTGTTGAATGAGCTGCAAATTATGATAAATAAGTTTTGGTGGAGCAACTCAACTGATGCCTCGAAGGGAATTAGTTGGATGAAGTGGGAAAAATTATGGGATGATAAAGAGGAGGGCGATCGGGGTTTTCGTGAGCTACATAAATTTAACATCGCAATGCTTGAAAATATGGGATGGAGACTACTCCCGGTAGTAGATGCACTCGTGTGCCGTGTTCTTAAGGCCAATTACTTTCCTAGGTCAGATTTTCTTGAGACACGACTTGGATGGTCTCCTAGCTTCACCTGGTCGAGCATCTTCGCCAGCCAGGAGCTTGTACGGGCAGGCACAAGATGGAAGGTGGGAACTGGAAATATGGTGAAAGTTTGGGGTTTGTCATGGCTATAGGGACAACCTGGGTGTCGAGTTCAGTCAGATTGTGTTGAAGGCTAGGGGTGTAAGTGAGTCGAGCCTACTCGCGAGCTACTCGTGCTCGACTCGAAAAAAGATCGAAATCGACTCGAAGCTAATCGAGTCGAGTCGAGTTTCGAGCTACTCGAGTAGCTATCGAGTCGAGTTCGAGTTCGTAAATACTCGGCTTGAGAGGCTCGCGAGCCTAATCGAGCTTCTTAGTATTTACTAATATGCCATTATTATTTTTAAATATATACTTATTATATTTAATTATAAAAAAATAAAAAATCTTAAACCATAAATCTAGTATTGCGTATCTCAAACACAGATTCACAAAATTAGATTACCTCTCAGCGGCGCAACCAACGAACTGAAAACACTCCATGGCGGTCGATCTCGTTGTCTAGCCGTGGTCTATCAACTCCTCCGGCCTCCCGTCAAGGTACTCTTCCACCTATTAGATAGAAGCACGCGAAATGTTTTCATAATTTCCCCTCAATTTTTTCATCCAAAGGATTGATTGTGCTGTGATACTGAGCTTTCTTCGTAAAATGCTTTCAGGAATTTCAATTGAAGATATCCAAAAGGGTATGCTGACTGAGCAGTTTTGAAGTCCACACTCCCTTCCATTCATTCTGATAAGGTTCTTAGTTGGATACTTAAGATTTCATTCTCATTAATTTTATATGTTTGCTTTGATTTGATTTTGGTGTTTATTTGGGTAATTTTAGATATACCATATACTATGTGATTGTGATGTGTGATATAAATGATGTAAAGAAGCAGATTACATAAATGTAATATATATGATGTAAACAACTTCTTAGTATGATAATCTCACAGTAATCCTTCATCAATGATAAAGGTTTAGAATTCCACTAAATTTTGTAGGACAAAGTAACCAATTTACAATTTGTTTCCAAAATGTTATTAAACAGAGTGTGATCATATTTAAAATAACATTATCTGATTTAATGTGCTTGTCATTTATTTGGATTGATTTAATGTGCTCGTCATTTATTTGGATTCCAGAAAATAAAAAATGATCTAAAAGTAAGAAGTGTAGTATATCTTATGGTAAGAAGTGTCATTTATTTGGATTCCAGAAAATAAAAAAGGATCTAAAAGTAAGAAGATGCAGTAACTAATTAAATTAGGTTTGATATTTTTCCATTATTTTCCTTCTGTCTCGACTCCATTGTCCACATGATTGAGACTCATCTTCTGTATTTGTTTAATGATGTAGATTGTAGTCTGTTTAATTTGTTTAATCATTACTTATATCTTGAAAACTAATTAACATTTTCTGTTTAATTTAGATATGTCGATCTCTCCACCGGCAGTTTCCTCACCAATGCTTGGTGAATCTCCTACGCCTAATAATCAATCGTCTTGTAACGTTGAAAATTCAAATGACAATGCTCCTGCTAGAACTGAGGGTGATACTCTTGATACCACAGAAGATGAGTCTCAATTTCAAGTGAAAAAGAGACAAAAGACTTATAAGGTTTGGTTGGAGTTTAGAGAAGTTAATACCCCGTATGGTATAAAAGCAGCGTGTAATCATTGCAACTCCAAGCTTTCAATACTCAAAAGTAAGAGTACTACCCATCTCTCAAGACATTTATCCGGATGTGTTAAGCGAAGGATTTATCAAAGGCAACAAAGACTGATTAATTTTCAATTAAATGAAGTAACAAATGAGGATGATCGACAAGTAATAACACCTGCACTGACAGATGGCAAGTTGGATATGGCAAAAATGAGAGAGGCAATGGCACATTGGATTCTAATTCATGAGCATCCCTTTACAATTGTGGAGGAAGAAGGTTTTAATATGATGCAAAGGCGTGGCATGCCAATGTGGGAAAAGGTTTCACGAAACACAATTAAGAAGGATTGTGAGCAAGTGTATGAAATCGAGAAGAAGAAATTGAAGTCTCTCTTGAAAAATATCGATAAAATCAGTTTGACAACGGATATGTGGAGGTCTTCCAACCAAAAGTTAGAGTACATGGTTCTAACAGGGCACTTTATTGACTCTAATTGGAAATTGCAAAAGCGGGTGCTTAGTTTTGTTCATCTACCTCCTCCTCATCGTGGTGTTGAAATAGCTGATAGTATTTATAAATGCACAAAGGAGTGGGGGATTGAGAATAAAGTGTACACACTTTCGGTGGATAATGCTTCAAACAATGATTCGGCAATCAGATATCTAAGAGAAACTTATTCAAGAAATAAGAAACTACTTTGTGGAGGGAAGTTGTTTCATGTGCGGTGTTGTGCCCACATTTTGAACCTTATGGTTCAAGATGGACTATCAAAAATTGAAAGTATTGTCGGGCAAATACATGATAGTGTGACTTTCATTAACTACAATGAAAGAAGGTTGATGTTGTTTTCAGAAATTGTGCAGCAATTACAGTTACCCCATAGGAAGCTTATTCTTGAATGCAAAACAAGGTGGAATTCTACATACGAGATGTTGTCTACTGCAGTCTTGTTCAAAGAGGTGTTCCCGAGGTATAAGGAGCGAGAGCCACGTTATAAAAACTGTCCAAGCAATGAAGATTGGTTGAAGGTAGAAAAACTAATTTCCATTTTGAGAGTGTTCAATTGAGTCACTCATATCATTTATGGGAGTGAGTATCCAACTTCGAATTTGTTTCTTAATGAAATATGTCGAATCAAAGTTTTGTTGGATAAAATCTATCAAGATGAATATGAAGATGCATTTATTCATGAAATGGTTGGGGCTATGAAAGAGAAATTTGATAAGTATTGGGGGGAGTGTAACTTGGTGATGGCTTTAGGTGCCATTTTGGATCCTAGGTGTAAAATGGTGGCTATTGAGTATTCGTTCCCAAGAATGTATCCAAATGATGAAGGTGAACGAAATATCTCAAATGTTAAGAAAGATTTGTACGAGTTATATGATGAGTATGTTGCTGAAACACAATTCAGTAATGATGTTCAAGAACGTGTTGGAAGAGAATTTAACCCTCGAAATATTCAAGCTTCAGATTCGGGTTGGTCAGAATTTACTCAGTATGTGAAATCTAATCAAACCGTTCAACCACAAAAGTCTGAATTAGATTCTTATTTGGAAGAAGGCTGCTTAGTTTGTGATGTAGATTCAGCCCCATTTGATGCCTTGGAGTGGTGGAAGGCGAACAATTTGAAGTATCGAATTTTGTCCAAAATGGCTCGAGATATACTGGCTATTCCTGTATCAACAGTGGCTTCAGAAGCTACTTTTAGTGCGGGGAGTAGAGTTATTGATACTTATCGTGCATCATTGGCTTCCGATACCGTTCAAGTTTTGATTTGTGGAAGTGATTGGTGTCGTAGTCTTCATGGTTTGAAAAGAAAGAACAAAGTAAGTATGTTTATTGCTACTTTTCTTTATTATTGTTTATTATTTTAACAATACTAAATATTGTTTATTTTATTCAATCATTGTAGAATGAGAAGAAGTCTTTAGAGATAATCTTACCCGTTCCAGCTTGATTAATTAGTTTTACAACACTGAGGTACTTACTACATTATCATTACCATTAGACATACACATATGACATGACTACTCTTTCACATTAAGTCTTGTTGTTATTTAAATTCTCTAATTTGTTTCCTCTCTACATAGTTCCATTCTGCAGCTTTCTGCTTGCACTCATTTGCCAGAAAAGTAATTGTTTCAAAAGCTGATTGATGGAAGAAGAACCTATTCATCTGTTGAGGCTTGGAGACGTTTTTTGCAGGAGATTTTTTTAATGAATATCGTGTCTAGAACACATGTTTCTTTTCGTTTTTTCTTATGACTGGTAGGTTAATTTTATTTACTGGATGTTCACTCAATTTGTTGGAGAAATATACTCAAGTTTCTGGAATCTGGAATTCAGTTAAATTTGTTGGAGGAATGCACTCAAGTTTATGATTACTTTCTCTTATTTTCTTGTTTGGACTTTAGAAAGAGCATTTAATCGTAAACTATGTTATTTAGTTATTTTGGTGTATTGGATGTTGAATTGTTGAAGACATCATTTATTTGTGATTTGAGTTATTTGATTTTTTTTATTGTATTTGACATGGAAAGTTTGGATAAAAAATTAGGAAAAATATATTTTTACATTTGATTTTATAAAATTATACAGCTAATCGAGTCGAGTCGAGCTCGAGCTTATCGAGCTTTTTGTCGAGTCGAGTTCGAGCTTAAAATTTTAGGCTCGATCGAGTTCGAGTCGAGTTTCGAGCTCAAGTATAACAATCGAGTCGAGTTTTGAGCTCAGCACTACTCGGCTCGACTCGGCTCGTTTACACCCCTATTGAAGGCCTTGAGGATCTTCATGTAGCTGCACTATTTGATGCGGAAAAGAGGGAATGGGATGTTCCCTTACTTAACAAACTGTTACATATGGATGTGGAATTTGTGGTGAATAATTCAATACCTCCAATAGGCGTGAGTGATAAAATAATTTGGCAACCAGCGAGAAGGGGGAGATACACAATGAAATCAACTTATGGATTGTTGATGCAAGTCGAATCAAATCCCGAATTTATTATAGAAGGTGATTGGAAATTTGTATGGTGATTGGTGGTGCCGCCCAATGTATAGGACTTTGTGTGGAGAGTTGGGCGTAATTGTCTCCCTACTAAGGTGAATCTTTATGATAAAAGAGCGGTGTCGGACACTGATTACTTAATGTGAGACACATGAACGGAGGACTGCTGGCACATATTTACAACATGCCACTTTGCTCGATCATGTTGGGCAAGTGGGAATTTATTGACGACACTAGATGAATGCGTTGACCGTTTGGATAGCTTTGTTGATTTGATATTTGAAATGATAAGGGGTTGTAACCCGGAGGTGGCTTCAAGATTTGGTATGATTCTATAGCAGATTTGGAAGGAAATGAATTCGATATTATGGAATTCCTCATGCAACACACCAACTGCAGCGATCCATGCCTCAGCGAATGTTTGGACCGAATGGAAAGTAGCAGTCTCCCGGCCTTCCCCAACTCGTCCCAGAGGAGTATCGAGGGGAGAAACGTGTACTGTCTGGCATGCTCTACCCCGTGGCATGTACAAGATCAATGTGGACGCTGCCATATTCCGTGATACAAGTCAGATGGGGTTGGGGCTTGTTGTTCGGGATTCAAAGGGATTGATTAAGCAGTGCAGATCGTGCGTGCTACTGGGCTGTTTCGAGGTGGAGGTGGGCGAAGTACTGGGTTTCCATGAGGCCCTCTCTTGGCTAAAATCTCAAGGCTTGGACAACTACATTATTGAAGGGGATGCAAAAGTAGTGGTTGATGCGATAAACTCTAATGACACCATAGACTTTTGTTTTGGGGATTATGTCTCAATTTGTCGAGCACTTTTGGCTCAATTCGAAAATGTTTCGATTTTGTTAGCTAGGCGTGGTGTAAATATAGTGGAACACACTTTGGCAAAGGAATCTCGCTGTTTCAATCGTAATTCCGTTTGGATAGACCTACCAAATTTTTTGGTTGGGCTATCTTCGCCTTCGTACATTTGCAATAATAGAATCTAATCTCCCTTGGATTAAAAAAAAAAAAGTGCCACATAAAATAGTACGAAAACGTATGCTTAATCTCATGAAACAAGGGACAACTCAAAACTAATTTGAAAACAAAGTAGGAGAAATAAAAGAAACACATACCTTACTTAATCTAGGTCGTTCGAACCCTATAGGTGCAAACAATTTCTATGGGGTCAGTTCATACAGAACGCAAAACTCTGACTTGAACCCCCAAATGGGCGGTGGAAATGATTCTCCGAGATTAGTCGATCCTTGACCTGGATACCCAAGACTTAAAAAAATAAAAAAATTGCGAGTAAAGAAGCAATTAATCACCTGACCACCAGAGGTTTCCTTTCCAAAATTTTCTTCTCGATCTGTAGAGAGGGTATGAAAGAATATATGGTGGTTTTGAAGGGTTTAAAATGTACTCCCTTCGTTTTATAATAAGTGTCACTTTGACTTTTTAACTAATTTTAAAATAAGTGTCATTCTGGATATTTTTCTTTAATTTTGACAATTTTACCCTTATCCATTTACCATATATATTATTCATAAATAAATTCCATAAATGTTGTTTATACCAAAATTAATTTGATTTATGAATAGTAGCTACATTCTTGACCACATTATTTATCAAACAAAATTTTTATATCAAAATTAATTATAATTAATGAAGGGTAATATAGACCATAATTTATAATCTTAATATGTTGAAAAAGCCAAAATGACACTTATTAAAAATGGAAGGAGTATTAATTGGGATTTCATCGTGATTGGCATTTAATTTTAAAATCGTACCTTTGGAAAAAAAAATTAGGACGCTAGCATCCCAATTCATTACGTTAAAACCCTTCAAAACCACCGTATTTTCTTAATCCCACATAAAAACACCAATATTCTATTAAAAATTGTCGAGAAAAAAAAAATTAAAAAGGGAGAATTGGCAAATAGAAGTGTTGTTGAGTCTTTTTTTTTTTTTTTTATGGGAAAATTTAATTCATTAAGTAGAAATAATAGGCTCACGCCTTACATCGTCAATAATAATAGAAATACAACATCTTGGGACTTCTTCGAGCCATATGTCCTCCCATCCAACCGATTCTCCCATGTGTGCCAAGAGATGTGCGACTTTGTTAGCTTCACGTCGTGCAAAATTAAAGGATATATTGTTAATGTCGCTCGCCAATTTTCTGATATCCGCAGCGAGCATCATGACATGAGGGTCAGCTTCCAAGTCTGAGTTCAGGGTCCTAACCAGGTTTTGAGAATCCAGTTCAATATCCATATTTTGGAGCCCACACTCCATTGTACGATAGAGAGCGAACTGGAGAGCAAGGGCTTCCAGGAGAGTACTATTTCCTCTTGTGAGAGTTCGACAACTTCCCGACGCAAGAATTTCGCCCGAGTCATTTCTAACCACAAATCTGAAGCCAACAGAACCATCCTTAAAATCAGTAGCATCAGTGTTGAGCTTGTTACGGCCAGACGGTGGGAGGCTCCATTTAGTGATTTTTGGATTTTCCTCTTTCCGATTTGGGTGAGTGTGTGAAAGTGTGCGGTGTATGAAGTGTTTAAGTTTAAGTAGATATATGTTGTACTAAATGTTGAGACAAATTGCACAACACTGACTCTAACAGAATATCATAAAAATTAGATACACAACGGAAGACTAGAAACACTAAAAACAAACGTGACACAATGGAAATGTTTAACATAGATTTTATAGATAAAAATCTATGTGTGCCTTATGGCGTAAATCAATACTTATCTTCAAGTACAAATGTTGTGTGAAATGTTACAACAATAACCTTCACAACTGAAACTATAAACGAGGCAGGTGCCAAGTTTAGAAAACGATCTAAGTGTATAAGATTACACACTGTCGAAATGCCTAGTCTATCTATGATTACACTCTCAATAGATAACAAGACACACAACCATACGGGTGGGATACTTCGTATGATCTAAAATGTAAAACTATTGGCCACAAATCCTACCAGGGATGAACGCTCGGTCTAGGATATTGCTCGAATAGAATACACTAAATTATGAAGCCTTCAATCGGTATTTATAGATGTGAGGTGCGAATTCTAGAGGCTTCCACATTGAGGTCCTATTTTTTAGGAGCTCAACTTCCATGATCTTTCTAGATCCTTCTTGTATGCTCCAGATCGTTCTAAATGGTTCCAGGCTGCTCTAGCATGTTCTCCAATGTTCTGGAATCTTCCAGGTTCCAGATCCTTGTAGAAGCTTCTAGATCCTGCCAGAAATGCGACAACATTTAGATCAACATTTAATGTAGCATTTCAGAAAAGACTTAGAAAAAATCTCGGAAGGTCAAATTAAGATGTTGTTGATAATGTTAAGGCATTTAAGGATTAACAACATCTACAATCTCCCCCAATTTGACCTTTCGACTACAACACACGTGATGCACATATATTTCTATACATACTCAGTTTTATGTACTTAGTTGAGGTTGACATCATTGCTAAGCACTAGTCAAGACAATACCTGTTGTAATCGTTGGATCAAATTAAATGAAGATCAAAGATAATTTCATAATGATCTGTGCCAAATGATCAAAACAATTTTATCCAAAATAGAATAAGTATAAACAGTACACTTATTCACAACATAATTAACTTTACTAAGATCATAAGTTGAACTAGAAGATTAACTTAGAATCTAAGTAAGACACTAACAAAAAAACAAAATAACAAACATCAGAGCAAAACAATAAACAAAACAAATGGACAGAAACTAATACTATACAACCTGCAGTATACACATGGTAACCTTTAAACAAATTAAGCAAGGGCAGTAAACAAACATCACCAAATGTAACCATAATTAAGCAAGTTGTAAACAAAAACAGCCTATCATTTAGAAAGTAAATAATAGAGATTGAAACTGAATAAATATCAGATCTCCCCCTGTCTTGTAGCTTGTCCCTGTTCATCAGTGGAGATCACCATACAAGGTCTCCATCTCAGAAGCATCATCATCACCTTCATCCACAAAGTAAGTAGATGCAAGGTGTGCAACTACATCAGTTACTTGAGCATCAGCAACATCAAGTCCATCACCAGCAGCAGCAGCTGGAACTCCATCATCATTCAACTCTTCAATCACCACATTGGAGTTTGATGGTGGTGGTGGTACTCCCCCTGTTGTAGGTGAAAGCAGATTGGTCCACCTGTCCTTCAGGAACTGGAGCTCACCAATTGTTTCCTGCAAGTGTTGGAGCTGTAGTTTGATGAATTCCTGTGAAAGATACACATTACCAGAAATGTTGATACAGATGTTCTCAACATTTGGGGGTGCATTTCTCTGATGTGGTCTGGAAGGGCCTGGTTGAGCAGAAGTAGAGGGTCTGGAAGATCTCTGTGGACTATCAGTACCAGGAGCAACTATGGGCAGATCAATTACTCTGTCCCCAATCAATAAGGCAGGAGCAATAGCAAGCAGTGGCACTCCCCCCCTCAAAACATCAGTCTTCTTAGTAGTGAAGCTATGGTGCTTCAGATAATTTGAAATCAAGACTGGATAGGGCAGATTTCCTTTCCCAGTAGTTTTCCCAGTAAACTTCCTCATATGGTGAAAGATAGTGTGTCCTAGATTGAACTTCTTAAGTACAGAAATCCTATACATAAGAATGGCTTGATCTCTTGTAATCTTAGTGGTGTTGGTAGTGGGGATCCAATTGTATATGATCAACTTATACAGCACAGAATGTAAGGAGGTTAAGTGTCTAGCTAGCATCTTCCTAGTCCACTTAGTCTTTCTACCCCCTGTGATTGCAGTAATTACAATATCCATATCCGGATCATCATCCTCATCAACATTAGGAGTGTGCAAGAACTCATTAATAAGTTCTGGAGTGAATGACACATCCCCCCCCCCCCCCAAAAAAAAATTAACAGTACCATATGACCTAGAACTTCTTCTACCAGAGCTTTTCTTCATACATGCATAGAACTCATAAGACCAGTTTGTAAGAAAAGCTTCACCAAATGTAACAGCATTCAACAGATTTCTATCCTCTAAAAACTTAATCATCCCCTTACTATCAAAATCAGGCACATTAATTCTTTTCTCAATCAGCAGCTTCCTCTTAGAGTAAATTTCTAACCTTTTTTCAACATAATTAGAGTGATCAGAGATACCTTCGCTTTCTTCCTCAGAAGGCAGTTCCTCATCAGGATCAGTGTCTCCATCATGTGTAGAGGAGCTTTTGGATGAGCTCTTTGCCTCAGAAGATGAGCTGTCTCCAGTTCCACCATCATCAGGTTCTGGTGTGGATTCCTTTGCATCAGCAAATGACTCAGCATTATTCTTAAGAGATTCTTGCATATCTCTTAGGCAAACATTGAAATCAGAATCAGAGTCTGATTCAACAGGTTCTTCTTCAGGGATCATTTTGGCCTTCCCTTTCCCTTTAGGATCAGCAACAATTTTCTTCACTATTGGTTTCTCAACAGCAACTTTCTTTGGTTTCTTTGCAGTAACATTAGCAACTTCAGTTTCTTCATCAGAATCAATGAACACTTGAATGGGTTCACCAGCATCAACTCCAGCTTTCTTCTTCTTCCTCATGGATTCAGAGTAATCTACACGAGTGAACACACGGTATGATCTCCTTCGTTGTACGTGGCTTCTCTGTCTTTTCCCTTTCTGCACATTCTTCTTGAAAGGAATAGGTGTAGACTCGTCAGAAGGTGAAAGAGAGGAATTTGTACCAGAATCAGAACCCTGGGCGTCCTCCATTTCTTCATCCTCGGAATTGGATGCATCAGCAGCGTCTCCTTCAGCAACGGTTTCGACATTTTCTTCCGTTGAAACAGGAACAGTAGGATTAGGGCTTTTTGTTGCAGCAGCCATTTGAGCAGTTTGATCGGCCAAATAGCTCGAGATATCCACAGTGATATCTCCGAATTTCATCACGGGTAGATGACCGGTAGTTCGAAGAGTATCAGACACCTCTTCGACAACCCTCGTAAACTGTTCAACGTTCGAATCTTGTGGGATGTGGGTAGTTGGTGGAGTAGTTGGTGGAACAGGAGCTATTGTTGATGGGTTTGCAGAGACATTGGAGTCGACATTTGAGGAGCTGGATTGTTGCGAGGCCATTGAAGCAAGAATTTCGAGAGAGTTTTGGGCAGTTCGTTCGGAAGTTTCAGAAGCTGGGTGTGAGTGGGAGTGAGATTGACGGTGGTTTCCAGCCATTTAAGAGGGACAGTTGGATTACCAAGGCAAGCTAAGAGAGTGTATACAACAATTTGGAAATACACGGCCAACAAAACAATTCTGCAAAAACTTAGTACTCAACAAAATCAAAAATCACGATTAGCATTAGAATTTAATCTTACGAGTGATATTTATATAGAGAGTTTTGTAGTTGGAGGTTAAATGAAATAATCCAGAAATTTTTGATAATGCTCCACATAATTAGCCACAATATAGATCATGGGTAATTAGTGGGGAAAATCCATTTAATTAATTTAATTAAATAATTAAGAAGCTTCCAGAATAAAATTCGCATAATCTGAAAAATAAAAAAATGTGGGTCAGTAATTAAATAAAATGAAATGAATCCCAATTAATAATTAAATAATTACAACTAATAAAATAAATTCGAATCAGGCAATGTTGTCCTCAAAACTGTTACAAACACCTCAACACGGTTTTTACATGAATTTGCTTCATTTGTGTTGCACCATCTTTTTCTTTTTTCTTTTTGTGTTATAGCATCTAATTTGTATTGATCCATTGTTCCTGTAGAGTACATCGTAGTAGCGAACTCTGTGCCCCATACTTACTTAATGGATTAAAAATATATTGATGTTTTTACCAAATATCACCTTTTGAAAAGAAGGCATCGTAGTAGTGAACTCCGTGCTCCATAATTACTCAGTGATTTGGTACATCTTTTAGTATGCTAATAAAATTCTCATTTTTATGCATTTGAGAGGTGTGCGACATGTTTATTTTTGCACTTCAAGGTTCTTAGATTCGTAGATATTTTACATAGGAATTATTTAACCAAGTAAGAGATAGATTCAGCTTATAAAATTTTTATAACCCATGATGTTGTCCCAAATGCTGACGCATTTGTGACAACATCCATCCAAATTTTTCAGATAGTGCTCATGCCAAGAGATTTCCTCAAGATAGAGAATCTCTCATAGTCTAATGTCTTATTAAAAATGTCAGCATTTTGTTTCTCAGTAAGTATATACTCCAACTTAACAATATTCTTCTCTACTAAATCTCTCATAAAATGATGTCTTATGCTAATGTGTTTTGTGAGTGAGTGTTGTACAGGATTTTTAGAAATGTTAATGGCACTAGTATTATCACAAAAGATTGTAAGTATACCATTCTCAATACCATAGTCATGGAACATCTTGCTCAGCCACAAGAGTTGTGTACAGCAGCTTCCAGCAGCTATATACTCAGATTCTGCAGTAGATTGTGAAACACAATTCTGCTTCTTGTTGTACCATGATACAAGATTGTTTCCCATGTAGAAACATCCTCCACTCGTACTCTTTCTATCATCTATATCTCCAGCCCAATCAGCATCACTGTAGCCTATCAAAATGTTGTTGGTGTCCTTAGTATACCAGATTCCAAGGTCACTTGTTCCTGAAACATACTTGATAATCCTCTTCACAACATTCAGGTGAGATTCCTTTGGATTAGCTTGGTACCTAGCATAAACACACACACTGTACATAATATCTGGTCTACTAGAGGTTAGATATAATAAACTACATATCATGGATCTGTAGAGTGTTGGATCAACATCTGTTCCAGCACTATCTTTGCAAAGTTTCAAAGAAGATCCCATAAGAGTTTTCATTGGTTTTGAATTCTCAAGACCAAATCTTTTAACCAAGTTCTTAGCATACTTACTCTGGGAGAAGAAAATATCATTGCTGCATTGTTTGATTTGAAGACCTAGAAAATAATTCAAGTCTCCAACCATACTCATTTCAAATGTTGCAGTCATTGCCTCAACAAATTTACTCATCATTTTATCACAAGTAGAACCAAACACAATGTCATCAACATATATTTGAGCAATTAGTATATCATCTTCAGTGTGCTTAATGAACAAAGTTCTATCTGCCTCTCCTCTAATAAATCCATATTTCAAAAGAAAGTCAGTAAGCCTACCATTTAAAAATCTACATGATCATACATTGTTTTCTTAAGTTTATATACATGACCAAGATACTGTGGATCTTCAAATCCTATAGGTTGTTCAACATATGCTTCTTCATTCAATATGCCATTTAAAAATGCAACCTTTACATCTATTTGATGAAGTTTAATATCAATAAAACATGCAATAGCTAGCAATAATCTAATAGATTCTATCCTAGCAACAGGTGCAAAACTCTCATCAAAATCAACTCCTTCAACTTGGGTGTAACCTTGTGCTACTAACCTATCCTTGTTCCTAACAATATTACCAGATTCATTAGTTTTATTTTTGAATATCAACTTTGTTCCAATGACATTAGTATGACTAGGTCTAGGAACAAGTGTCCACACTTCATTTCTTTCAAACTGACCAAGTTCTTCATGCATAGCATTAATCCAGTTTTCATCAGTTAAGGCTTCTTTAGCACTCTTAGGTTCAATTTCAAATAAATAGCATTCAGCATTTACAACATTACACATAGAAGACATGCATATTGTTCTTACCGCATCTACCTTGTTCGATCTTACTCTTTCTCTTGTTTGCACTCCAACTGTAGCATCACCTATGATCTGGTCAGAAGGATGACTTTTGCCTATTCTTTAAGAAGGATTCGTTTTGGGAACGTACTGATCATTCTGTGAAGTTACAGCTGACTGTTTTGTAGATGTTGACCCAGATGTGTTAACATTCGTTACAACATTTTCAGACTTCAGTGTATTTTCAGAAGTGTCAGTAACCTGTGATACATCTTCTTCATCTTTGTCATCTGTAAGACCTTTATCATCATCAAACACAACATTAACAGATTCTTGAACAGTGTTAGTTCTAAGGTTATAAACTCTATAAGCTTTACTATTTCTAGAATAACCTAAAAAGAAACTTTTATCACTTTTAGAATCAAACTTATGAAGTTGATCCCTATCATTCAGAATATAACACACACAACCAAATACATGAAAATATTTCACATTAGGTTTTCTGTTGTTCAAAATCTCATAAGGTGTTTGATTAGTGCCAGAACGAATAAAAACCCTATTAATAATATGGGATGCAGTATTCATTGTTTCTCCCCAAAATTTCTTAGCAAGACATTTGGATGTAAGCATAACTCTTACCATTTCTTGTAAATTTCTATTCTTTCTTTCAACAATTCCATTTTGTTGTGGAGATTTAGGAGATGAATATTCTTGCAAGATACCCTTTTTATCACAGAAATCATTAAACATGCTGTTTTCAAATTCCCTACCATGATCAGTTCTAATACGGCCAACTTTCAAGTTAAACACATTTTTGAACCTCTTATAAAGAATTTTAAATGCAGCAAATGCTTCAGATTTGTCTCTCAAAGACTCTACCCAGGTATATCTAGAAAACTCATCTACCACAACTAAGGAATACCTCTTTCCTCCAATACTTTCAGTTTCCATAGGACCCATCAAATCCATGTGTAGTAATTCAAAGCATCGATGTGTAGTACAATGTGACAGCATTTTGTGTGACATTCTTACCTGCTTACCTTTTTGGCATGGTCCACATACAGTGGTATTGTGAAACCTCAGTTCTGGAATTCCTTTTACTGCATTTGCTTTGATTAGCCTTTTCATTGCTCTGTAATTTGCATGACCCAATCTTTGATGCCATAGAATATTTTCATCAAGTTTTGACAAGTTACACAGATTTGTTCAATTAAGATAGCAATTATCAGCTGACCTAGTACCAGTCATGACACAAACTTCATCTTTATTAAGAACATAACATGAATCTTTATCAAATTTCACATGCAAATTATCATCACAAAGTTGACTAATGCTAATCATATTTGCAAGTAAGCCATCAACATGCAAGACATTTTTGAGCTTAGGAAAACCTTCAACATTCAAAGTTCATTTACCAACAATCTTTCATTTAGAACCACCACCATATGTGACACTACCACTATTCAAGGTCACATAATCAGATAAGAAATCAATACGACTTGTCATATGTCTAGAACAACCACTATCAAAGTACCATAAATCAGGTAGACATACTTTTAAGGAGGTATGAACAACATTACAGGTAGCTTTTGGTTTCCATGCAGATTTCAGAAAATGTTTACCAGGAGGTGACAGTTTCTTATGCAGCATTTTCAAGTTTTTCTGTTCTTCAAACAACTTTATACAGTAAGGACGAATGTGACCAACTTTGAAACAGTAATGAAAGATATACTTCCTTTTAACCTTGTGAGGATCTGTTTGTGTAGATGTTACACCGGATGTGTCAACATTTGCCTTCATAAACTTCACAGGTTTTCTAAATTTATTAGAAATAGAGGCAGTAGTACCATCATAACCTATACCATGATTATTAGACTTACCAGTAGCTATAACATTATTTACCTCAGAAGCACTCTTGGAATATTTCTTGAAACATAAAGTAGAATTTATCAATTTTTCCTTTAAGTTACAGATTTCCAGATCTCTTTTGGTAAGAATGACTTCTATCCTGGTGATTGTGTCTATCAGATCCTCATTCTTTTTATTCAAAGAATTAAGAGTGAGTTTCTGATACTTCCAATCATCTAACAGCTTTTGATATTCATTGTCATCAGTCCTTTTTCCTGCATCATCAACTAAACCATTAAAACAGTTCAAATCTAGGTGACTCTGTTCTGATGTTGCTGTAGATGTTGAAGCATCAGGTACAGCATCAGAATCTGTTTCATCCAGATCATCATCTGAGGAATCATTATAATCAATTCTGGTAAAATTAGAATATTCATTCTCATTTAACTCATCAAGATCATCATCAGAATCATCACTCAATGTAGCACTAAAGTTCAGTTTTTTTCTTAAGTCTAGTATTGGGACATTCATTTGCATAATGGCCATAACCAGAACAAGCATTGCATTGAACTGATTTTCGAAATTCAGGATATTACCTTGGTTTGCCTTCACTCTTTGATAGTCTTGGTGTGAATTGACTTTTCCTCCTTTCTGGTTGAGGTGTTGATGTGTTGATTTGAATCTTAGGCTGAATGTTACTAGATTTGTTTACAGATTTCTTAAGAAACTTATTAAAGTGCTTAGTAAGTAAGGCAATGTTGTTAGGATCCTTGAGACATTTATCAAGCAATTCTTCATCCGAATCAACTTCAGTAATGATAGGTTGAGACTCAGAAATGTTTGATGTTTCCCCTTTAAAAACCACAACTTTCTTATCAGCATTAGTTTCATCAACTTGATTAGTGTTTATTTCATATGTTCTAAGAATACTCACTAACTCATTTTGACTTAACTTATCCGTATCTTTTGCCTCTTCAATAGCACAAATTTTAGCATCAAATCTTTTAGGAACAAATCTTAATATTTTATGAACTACTCTAACATTAGAAATAGGGTCACCAAGAGAATGTGATTCATTGATTATCTCACTTAACCTTTCATTGTAGGATGAAATTGTTTCATCTTCCTTCATTCGGAGATTCTCAAATTTTGTCCCCAACATTCGAAGCTTAGTCCTTCGAACACTGTCTGACCCCTCACAATGCTCTTGCAACCTGTCCCATGCATCTTTAGAAGTGGAACAGTTAGATATAATTTTAAACATTGAAACATCAACATAAGTAAAAATAGCATTTAAAGCTTTAGAGTTGTAGTCTGTTGTTGTTATTTCATCAGCCGTCCAATCAACTTCTCTCTTGAGTTGAACTTCACCATCTACATCTGCTGGTCTCTTTGGAGCTTCTCAGCCTGTAAGTACAGTCCTCCAAGCACGTTCATCAATTGACTTGATGTACATACGCATCTTAGGCTTCCAATAAGCATAATTCGAACCATCTAAAACGGGTGGCCTAAGTGCAGTGGATATGTGATCTGTTTCCATTGCTAACCTACATTAAAAACACACTTGACCAAAGATCTAACCTAGTGTCGTCAGGTATTAGCTCTGATACCAACTGAAAGTGTGCGGTGTGTGAAGTGTTTAAGTTTAAGTAGATATATGTTGTACTAAATGTTGAGACAAATTGCACAACACTGGCTCTAACAGAATATCAGAAAATTAGATATACAGCGGAAGACTAGAAACACTAAAAACAAACGTGACACAATGGAAATGTTTAACATAGATTTTATAGATAAAAATCTATGTCTGCCTTATGGCATAAATCAATACTTATCTTCAAGTACAAATGTTGTGTGAAATGTTACAACAATAACCTTCACAACTGGAACTATAAATGAGGCAGGTGCCAAGTTTAGAAAACGATCTAAGTGTATAAGATTATACACTGTCGAAATGCCTAGTCTATCTTTGATTACACTCTCAATAGATAACAAGACACACAGCCATACGGGTGGGATACTTCATATGATCTAAAACGTAAAACTATTGGCCACAAATCCTAACAGGGATGAACGCTCGGTCTAGGATATTGCTCGAATAGAATACACTGAATTATGAAGCCTTCAATCGGTATTTATAGATGTGAGGTGCGAATTCTAGAGGCTTCCACATTGAGGTCCTATTTTTTAGGAGCTGAACTTCCATTATCTTTCTAGATCCTTCTTGTATGCTCTAGGTCGTTCTAAATGGTTCCAGGCTGCTCTAGCATGTTCTCCAATGTTCTGGAATCTTCCAGGTTCCAGATCCTTGTAGAAGCTTCTAGATCCTGCCAGAAATGTGACAACATTTAGATCAACATTTAATGTAGCATTTCAGAAAAGACTTAGAAAAAATCTCGGAAGGTCAAATTAAGATGTTGTTGATAATGTTAAGGCATTTAAGGATTAACAACATCTACAGTGTGAGATGATGCAATTAGTTCATGAACAAGTGCTACGGCTTGGGAGGCCTGCCATGGCGGGTTTGGCTGCTGTTGCTCGAAAACAAACTTATTTCGGCCAGTCCATATATGGTAGGCTGTGATCGCAAAGAGTGCAGCCCCCTCCTCGAGCAGGTTCTCCATCATATCCCCGAGGACTTGCTTGAAGCTCGTGTGGTGGATATTCTGAAAATCTAGGCGGAAGGGTGATACCCCCCATCTGTGAATTGCATTTGGGTAGTGAAGGAGAATATGATTTGTTGTTTCTTTCGCCTCACCACGGATAGAACACCCCACATCCACACTTATGCCTTTTCTTGCAAGATTCTCCATCGAAGGGAGGGCGTTTGTGCATGCTCGCCAAATAAAGTGGCGATAGCTGGGAGGAATTTTCAGGCGCCACAGATTATTCCAGACCGAGGAACGGCTGCTGCCTGAAGCCAGATCACGACCCCTCCTTGAGAAGAGATTCGTCGCAAGGTGGTAAGCCAATTTTACCGAGTACCGACTAGTTCTTGTGCCTTCCCATATCCTCTTATCTGGGATTTGTCTGCTGCTTAGAGGCATGGATATGATTATTTTTGCATCTTCTTCAGTAAAATACTGGGACACTCGGGTTTCATCCCAAGAGCTCGAGTCCGGGGTCAACCATTCTGCTACTGTCTTGTGTTCGGTGGGCTGCTGATTTCTTGGTCGTGGGCAGTGGAATCCGTCATTCCAGACCCATTTATCCGAGAAACAATTAATTGATTTTTCGACGCCCACTCGCCATGCACACCCCGCCAAAACGAGGTCTCGGGAATTTAGGAGGCTGCGCCAGATGTAGCTCGATTGATAACCCAAATTTGTTGTTTCAATTCTGCCCCTTGGATAGTATTTACCCTTGAGTACTTGGGCTGCTAGTGAGTCATGGTTGTGCATCAATCGCCACAATTGTTTTCCCACCATTGCAAGGTTAAAAAAGAAGAGCTCGCGGAAGCCAAGACCACCTTCATGCTTAGATCGTGTAGCCCTTTCCCAACTCACCCAATTGATTTTTTTCTCCTCCCCGGTTGCTCCCCAATAAAATTTAGCAATTGCCCGTTCAATTTCTTCACAAAGTGAGCGTGGAAAGAGGAAGCAACTCATCGTGAAAGTAGGGATTGCTTGTGCCACTGTCTTGAGAAGAGTTTCTCTTCCGGCTATTGATAGCGTCTTCTCCTTCCACCCTTTCAATCTGCTCAACACCCTTTCAACAATAACCCGAAAGACCTGCGACTTAGATTTCCCAATGAGAGTCGGTAAGCCAAGGTATTTTGAGTATTTTTCCACCGTTCTGGCTCCTAGTTGCCTCCCGAATTCCTCCTTTTTACTTGTTGAGACATTTGCGCTAGCTGATAGCTCTGATTTTTCCAAATTCACACTTTGTCCCGAGGCTGCCTCGTATGTAGCAATTATCTCCCTGATCATATCAACTTCTCTTTACACAGCTCGATAAAACAAAATGTTATCATCAGTAAAAAAGAGGTGGGAAATCGGGGGGCCCGTCTAGTTACCTTGAAGCTGGTAATGTCTCCACGCGTCTCAGCTTTGTGGATTAAAGACGAGAAACCTTTTGCACAAATAAGAAAGAGATAAGGTGACAGAGGGTCTCCTTGATGGAGCCCTCGTTGGGGGGTGAAAGGAGTCGAGGGCTGCCCATTCACCAACAAAGAGTAAGACACAGATGAAATGCATCGCAGAATTAAATCGATCCACTATTGTGCAAAGCCCAATTTTTAGCACATGCCTTTAAGAAATCCCCAATCCACCCTATCTTAAGCTTTACTCATATCCAATTTTAAAGCAAGAGAGCCATTTCTACCCAATTTCTTCTTTTTCATAGAGTGGAAAATTTCAAAAGCAATCATGGCATTGTCAGTAATGAGTCTATTGGGAATAAAAGCACTTTGGTTTGAGGATATTATCCTGTCAATGATCATTTTAAGCCTATTAGTTATTGTTTTTGTTATAACTCGAAAGATAACATTACAAAGACTAATAGGCCTAAAGTCTTTTGCAGCAACAGGGGTTTTAATCTTGAGTATGAGGACAATGAAAGTTTGGTTAAGAGATGTGGGGTCACTGTTATTATTAAGGATATCAAGACATGTAAGGGTGAATGAAGATTCCACAATAGGCCAAAAAGATTGGAAAAATAGATGAGGCATACCATCGGGTCCCGGGGACTTTGTCGGATGCATTTGTTTCAATGCTCTTTTGATTTCCTCCGTAGTGTATGGCGTGTCAAGATCCCGTTCATCTCGCAAGTGACCTTAGGCGCCACCGCTGTCAAGACCCTCTCAAAATCACCATGCCCATTCGATTCAAAGAGTTGTATATAATACTCTCTCAGCTTTTGCACAATGTTTTTTTCTTTCTTGATCCAGCCCCCGTTACCGTCACTGAGTCTGTTAATGGTATTTCTCTCCCTCCTGTGTGATGCCTTTTTGTGGAAGAAGCTAGAATTCCGGTCGGCGTCCTTAAGCCAAAGGGCCCTTGATCTTTGATACCACCAAATCTCGTTGTATTTCAGAAGCTCATCCAGTTCAAAGGTTAGTTCTTTGATCATCAAAATTACCCTCTCGGATTGGGGTTGCTTTTGCAGGTCCTCCAGCTTTTTCCCAACTGCTTTGATTTTTTTACTCACATTACCAAAGGTCGTGTTTCCCCACGAGGAGAGCTGCTCGCCACAACTCTTGATATGTCTCTCAAAATTTCCTTCATGATGGTTACGAGTCCATGCCCTCTCAATAATTTATCTACATTCCTTGTTCTCCATCCACATTTTCTCGAATCTAAATATTTTTACCCGCTTCTTCGGCTCCCCCTCATCAATATTCAGGTCTTTTTGTCCCTACACCACGATCGAAGAGTGATCCGAACCGAAATGTGGGCGGTGACGGAATGTGATCTACGGGAAAAACATTCTCCAAGGTGGGTTCACAAAAGCTCTGTCTAACCTGACTTGTATATTTTCCTTTCCAGCTCTCCCGTTTGACCAAGTGTAGGCGTACCCTTCATAACCCAGGTCTTGCAGATTCAGGCTAATCATTGTGTTTCTAAAATTTTCCATGCTCATCGTATGCCTACTGCTGCCTCCGATCTTTTCATGCGACCAAAGCATTTCATTGAAATCTCCCATACAAAGCCATGGGGTATCCTTCGGGGGTTGGGTTTCTCTCAAGAGTTTCCACGTATTGTGTCGTTTGTGCTGTTCGGGCCACCCATAAATACTTGTGAAAAACCAAGCTTTGTATTCCGCAGTCTCATCCACCTCAGTCGCGATGTGGTTCTTTGAGAAGGATGATAGAGAGAGTACTAGCTTATTGCTCCACAAGATACACATGCTGCTTTTACGAGCACTTCCCTCTCCTTCGCAATCCACCGGAAAGTATCCCGTGAAGTGCAAGGATTTGGAGTTGAGATTTCTCATTTGGATACACTTTAGTTTTGTTTCCATGAGGAAGACTATATCCGGATGTTCCTCATGTAGGAGCTTTTTGAGGGCTCGAACTGTCGCTTGGTTCCCAAGCCGGCGACAGTTCCAGCTAAGTGCGATCATTGTGATCGGCGGGGCTGCATTGCAGCCTCCGCCGTTGGCTCAGCTTTCCTTGTCAAGTTTACACTGGTGTCCTGTTTAATCTTCTTATCACTGTCCACTATTTCCATCTCATCAACTATTTTCCTTTTCCTCGCAGGGTGTGCCATTCTAGTTTGGTTCTCCTTGGAAATGGGGGGTAGGTTATTTTGTGTGGCTTGTGTTTTGGGTTTTACTTGGGTGTGAGATTTTATTTGTTTTGTGTTTGATTTTGGGGTTTGGCTATCCAGATGGTTTGGTATACTTTGGTTACTGGGGGAGTTTCGGGTGGGTGTGAGTGTTTCATTGGTGTCTGGTTTTCCTGGTAAAATTTCTTGTTGCGGGTTATGATTTTGCATGGCTTTTGCAAGTTTAAAGCAAGGAGATGGCATGGGGTGGTTGGGCGTGGGGACAGTCTGGGAGTTAATGTTGGGTGGTTGCTATTGGAGGGGATTTATGGAGGGGGGCAGGTGGGTTGGGTGTAGAGGTGTTATGGCCTTGGGATTGGTGTTATTGGTGAAAGGTGGTTGGCATAGTTTAAGAATGTCTTTCATTAGCATAAGGTTGAAAACCATGGCCTTGTCTCCATGATCACTTTGTTGGGCCCCTGTGTTCCCCACTTGTGAATTATATATTCCTCCACCTTGTTGTGTCTCTACTTTGCCCACTTGTGTTGCATTATAGTTCACATGTGCCTTTTCTCTTTTCTCCTCTGCTTGAACCTTCACTTTCTCAAGATTCTCTCTCACTTCCTCTATCCCTTATGTGTCCTGTTCTTTTTTATCAGTTTTTATTACCATGTCCTCTTTCCCTTTTTCCTTATCCCTCTTCTACTGGCTTTTGAAGTTTTCAAACAGGCGTCTGCGGAGGGGGGTGTCACTTGTTGGATCGTTGGTATCCTTCTCGCTTACAGTCAAGACTATTGCTTCTCTCCTTGGTGACGCCCTCAACCATTCACCAAAAGGGAGCTTTTCCTCAAGTATGCTCTCTATTTCTTCGGTAGTGTCCACAATATCACACTCTCGTTTTGTATGGCCAACTATTCCACAAATATAGCAGAAAGAGGGGAGACGTTCATAGGTGAAAGGTATCCATATAGATGGCGATGTAAGCTCCAGCTTTGCTCCCTTTTTGAATGGTTTCCTTAGGTCTAATTTTACCTTCACCCATATACTTCGAGACAGGCCATCTAGGGAGGATGAGTAGATTCTAAGCACGGTACCACAACTACTTGCAATTTTTTCAACAATCTGTGGGGTTCTTGCGGCAACCGGCAAGTCGTAGATTCTCACCCAAAAGGCTAAGTAGACAAGGTCGATCTGGGATGGCTGCTCGCCCATTTTAAGCTCACTCAGTACGAGAAGGTTTTTTTCAAAGTGCCATGGCTCTTTGTCTAGTATGGCCTTCATATCCTTCTCAGATCTAAATTGGAAAGAAAAGAGATTTTTTCCAACTTCTCTCGCAGTGAAGCCTTTCGCTGGTTTAATCGCCCTCTTCATGGCTTCAAGGAGTCCATATGCATTGAAGGGTTTACATGTGATCACTTTTCCAATAAGCAGAGTGTCGAGGTTTTGAGGTTCGCGAGCTCGTCCCCAGATATACGAATAGTTTCGTCTTCTTCGCTTGGCCCCTGTTGTCCCTTTGAGCCGGAAGCCATGGATCTGTTCGAGAATTGGTCGATGGTCAGTGGAGGCCAAGGTCGCGAGCTGATGTGTTAGGATCCTGCAAGCACAGACACAAAAACAGAGTAAATCGTTAGTCACTAAAACAGAGGCAAAGACGACTCGATCGTAGGAGACCGGAGGTATATCTCGCAGCTCCATGAGGGTGGGCTTTGGGTTATTTTTTGGTGGTATGTATTAAGGGATAATTCCATGATTATCTCTAACTTCCTTATATATAGGAATTTACATTTATTTGTATTTATTTCTTGTGCAACAATTATGTTTCTTGTGCACCAATTATGTTTCTTGTGCAACAATTATGTAAATCTGTAATTCACATTATATATACAAGTTCTCTCACTCACTAACATTACGGTGATCAAACCCTAATTCTCACAGTATGTGTGGGGAACGGGATCTGGGTGTTTGGGAATTTTGCTAGTTGCAGTGGTCGATTGGGGGAGGAGAAGGTGGGGTGAAAGGATGCAGCTTTTTCAAGAAAATGGGGGGAGTGCAGCTTTGTTCAATTAAGGGTGGTTTGGAATTCAGTGGATAATGTCGAGATCCGCAGGATAATGATTCTTTTTTACATGAGATTCTCAAGGAAATGGGAATTCAAATTCGAACACGGCGCTGCCAAACTTCCGATGGGGGACAAAACCCTAAAAGATGGGACATACCCTCACAAGTGGGACAAAAACCCTAAGCTAGAAGGAGAGGGAGAGAGAGAGAGGGTTGTTGAGTCTTTGAGAGGGGAGAAGAGAAATAAAAATAAGAGAGAGAATAAAAATAAGAGAGAGAAAGAAGTAGATTGATAAAGTAAAAAAGAGAAGAAGTGCAACGCGCTTACATGTTTATACTTAGAGAAATTCTCATATGCACAATGTGCACCAAACTAAGTTTGGTGCACACGTTTTTTTTAACCACTTTTTCTTTCTTTCTTTTTCTTTCTTTTTCTTTCTTTTCTCTTCTCCTTCTTTCTCTCTTTCTCTCTTGTAACTCTCTTCTCCTTCTTTCTCTCTCTCTCTCCTGTAACTCTTTTCTCCTTTCTCCTTCTTTCTCTCTCTCTCCCAAGCTTTTTCTCTACTTTCATCTTTCTCTCTCTCTCCCACGCTTTTTCTCTCCTTTCATCTTTCTTTCTCTCTCCCTTCTTTCTTTCAACTTATTTAACTGAAAATTTCGTCGGAGAAGACGATGGATATCGCCGCGGTAGAGTGTTTTCCGGCTAGAGCGAGGGAAAATATGGAGATGACAATGGATTTCGCCGGAGAAGACGATGGATATCGCCGCGGTAGAGTGTTTTCCGGCTAGAGCGAGGGAGAATATGGAGAAGGAGTGGCAGAAGTTCTGAACAGTAGTGGAGTGGCAGAAGAAGTTCTGAACAGTAGTGGAGAAGGAGTGGCAGAAGTTCTGAACAGTAGTGGAGAAGTTCTGAACAGTAGTGGAGTGGCAGAAGTTCTAAACAGTAGTGGAGAAGTTCTGAACAGTAGTGGAGTGGAAGTTCTGAACAGTAGTGGAGTGGCAGAAGTTCTGAAGTTCTGAACAGTAGTGGAGAAGTTCTGAACAGTAGTGGAGTGGAAGTTCCGAACAGTAGTGGAGTGGCAGAAGTTCTGAACAGTAGTGGAGAAGGAGTGGCAGAAGTTCTGAACAGTAGTGGAGTGGCAGAAGAAGTTCTGAACAGTAGTGGAGAAGGAGTGGCAGAAGTTCTGAACAGTAGTGGCAGAAGTTCTGAACAGTAGTGGAGTGGCAGAAGAAGTTCTGAACAGTAGTGGAGAAGGAGTGGCAGAAGTTCTGAACAGTAGTGGAGTGGCAGAAGTTCTGTGGAAGACAAGGAGTGGCAGAAGTTCTGAACAGAACAGTAGTGATAAGGAGTGGCAGAAGTTCTGAACAGACAGTAGTGGAAGACAAGGTGGCAGAAGTTCTGAACAGAACAGTAGTGACAAGGAGTGGCAGAAGTTCTGAGGAGAACAGAACAGTAGTGACAAGGAGTGGACAAGGAGTGGCAGAAGTTCTGAACAGAACAGTAGTGACAAGGAGTGGCAGAAGTTCTGAACAGACAGTAGTGGAAGACTAAACAAACAGTAGTGGAAGACAAGGAGTGACAGAAGTTCTGAACAGACAGTAGTGGAAGACAAGGTGGCAGAAGTTCTGAACAGAACAGTAGTGACGAGGAGTGGCAGAAGTTCTGAGGAGAACAGAACAGTAGTGACAAGGAGTGGCAGAAGTTCTGAGGAGAGAAAGGAGTGGCAGAAGTTCTGAGGAGAACAGAACAGTAGTGACAAGGAGTGGCAGAAGTTCTGAGGAGAACAGAACAGTAGTGACAAGGAGTGGCAGAAGTTCTGAGGAGAACAGAACAGTAGTGACAAGGAGTGGCAGAAGTTCTGAGGAGAACAGAACAGTAGTGACAAGGAGTGGTAGAAGTTCTGAGGAGAACAGAACAGTAGTGACAAGGAGTGGCAGAAGTTCTGAGGAGTGGCAGAAGTTCTGAACAGGAGTGGAGTAGTAGTGGCAGAAGTTCTGAGGAGAACAGAACAGTACAGTAGTGGCAAGGAGTGGCAGAAGTTCTGAACAGGAGTGGAGTAGTAGTGGCAGAAGAGTGGCAGAAGTTCTAAGGAGAACAGAACAGTAGTGACAAGGAGTGGCAGAAGTTCTGAGGAGAACAGAACAGTACAGTAGTGACAAGGAGTGGCAGAAGTTCTGAGGAGAACAGAACAGTACAGTAGTGACAAGGAGTGGCAGAAGTTACAGTACAGTAGTGACAAGGAGTGGCAGAAGTTCTGAGGAGTGGCAGAAGTTCTGAACAGGAGTGGAGTAGTAGTGGCAGAAGTTCTGAGGAGAACAGAACAGTAGAGTAGTGACAAGGAGTGGCAGAAGTTCTGAACAGGAGTGGAGTAGTAGTGGCAGAAGTTCTGAGGAGACTCCTGTTCAGAACTTCTGAACAGTAGTGTAGTGGAGTTTTGATTTATTATTGAAAAGTGGAAAATTTATTATTGAAAAGTGGTGGATATTTTAACTGAAAAGTGGAAAATTTATAGTGGAGTGGAGTTTTGATTTATTATTGAAAAGTGGAAAATTTATTATTGAAAAGTGGTGGATATTTTAACTGAAAAGTGTAATTTTTATTATTGAAAAGTTAAAATTGTTTTAATTAAAAAGTTTTATTGAAAAGTGGTGTAGTGGAGTGGAGTTTTGATTTATTATTGAAAAGTGGAAAATTTATTATTGAAAAGTGGTGGATATTTTAACTGAAAAGTGGAAAATTTATAGTGGAGTGGAGTTTTGATTTATTATTGAAAAGTGGAAAATTTATTATTGAAAAGTGGTGGATATTTTAACTGAAAAGTGGAAAATTTATTATTTAAAAGTGGTGGATATTTTAACTGAAAGTGTAATTTTTATTATTGAAAAGTGGTGGATATTTTAACTGAAAAGTGTAATTTTTATTATTGAAAAGTGGTGGATATTTTAACCGAAAAGTGTAATTTTTATTATTGAAAAGTGGTGGATATTTTAGCTGAAAAGTGTAATTTTTATTATTGAAAAGTGGTGGATATTTTAACTGAAAAGTGTAATTTTTATTATTGAAAAGTGGTGGATATTTTAAGTGAAAAGTGTAATTTTTATTATTGAAAAGTTAAAATTGTTTTAATTAAAAAGTTTTATTGAAAAGTGGTGGATATTTTAACTGAAAAGTGTAATTTTTATTTTTTAAAAGTTAAAATTGTTTTAATTAAAAAGTTTTATTGAAAAGTGGTGGATATTTTAACTGAAAAGTGTAATTTTTATTATTGAAAAGTTAAAATTGTTTTAATTAAAAAGTTTTATTGAAAAGTGGTGGATATTTTAACTGAAAAGTGTAATTTTTATTATTGAAAAGTTAAAATTGTTTTAATTAAAAAGTTTCGAACTTGTGACCTTATACTTATCTTCACTTGTTGTAACCACTAGACCAACAACCACCTTATTATTAATTTTTATTTTTCTGACTTGATAAGGATTGCCCTGTGCATTAGTGTGCTTGTGCACACTGTGCACAGGAGACCAACTCTTATACTTAGTGTGCACAGGAGACCAACTCTTATACTTAAACGTAATGATATACTCCATCTGGTTACTATTTTTTGTGTTCACAGTTTATATATTATTGTCAAATCAATTACTTTAAATTATTTTATTTATTAATTTTAATTTTTTTTATTTAATTTGATTTCATCCTTAATAAATATGAAATTTGGATACTATTTTCATGTAAATAGGAATAAATAAACAGAAACTATTAACATTTTCTCATTGTTAAGAATTCACAAAATAATTAAAATATAAGTTATATTTTTTTCTTCTTCTCATTGTTCAAAAATTCACAAAATAAACCTTCGTTATATTTATTTTATACGGTATATTCTTTCCTCTGCAATTTCATCCTCTTTAATTTTTATTTATTTTTCTCTAAAACCAATGATATCACCAAATTACTAAACAAATTTCTGGTTAATGAAAACATGAATGAAATCATGATTTGAGTCTATCTTTATGTAACAATTTTCTGGTTAATGAAAACATGATTTAAAGAAAGAAATTATAATTCAGGAGGTTTTGTGAATTGTTAAAATAAGGTAAGGATAATTTTTAACATAATTTGAGTCTATCTTAATGTAAACGAGTCAGAATTCTCCTTTATTGAATTTTCAATGGAGGATCATCAAAAGTTTTTGTATCACCAATCATATTTTAATATGAGGTTTGATTAATTGGTAAAATTATATCTTGTATTGTTACAGTAGTTCAGTGATCGACTCACGGATCGTTTTTTGTGAGACGAATTCATTTTAACTCATATTTCAAAAATTTTGTTAGGATAACTCTTTTTTTTTTTTTTTTTTTTTCAGATTTTACTTTGTAACAAAAGTGATAATATTTAAGTAAAAAGTAAAGTGGCTTGCTCAAACATTATCCCTTTAATCCATAAAAATATTAATGTTCTATTTCTTTGTTTTTTTTGTGTTACTTTAGTTAAAATTTGGGCTCAGGTGAGCAGTTTTTAACTGAAAACCCAATCAAAAAATTTGGATTCTGTTTCGCTTACCAAAAATTTCGATTTGGTTTTTGATCTGTAATTTTTTAAAATTCGTTTCGGTTTTCATAAAAATAATTCAGTTAACTGTAATCAAACCGAATTAATGTACATATAAATAATAAAATTATTCCAAATCCTAATAATTCTCTGGCATTTGAGACAACTCTCTACCGTGTCCTCCACCGATTATTCACAGGCTCCTGCACATTCTCCATCCCAACGTCGAAGTTCACGGTCAGTATAAATCGTTAGTTTTTTTTGGATCGAACATATATTCTGGAATTTTGTTGCGGTAATGTAGTTTGATGCCTTCTATTTTGGAATTTTGAAATCAATTATCATTTCTCAATCTGTAAAAATATCTCAGTCTTAATTCACTGATTTTTAATTATCATTGTTTTTCAGTTTTTTTAGATGTGGTTTTGGTTTTTGTTCGATTATTCAGTTTTTAACCGAATTCCATTATTTTCAATTTTAATTCAATTCGATTCGATTTCGATTATTAATACTGTAAATCGATTTTAATTCGGTTTTGGCCATTTGGTTCACGCAAAAACTTATATGTAATATTGCATACATGCAATATGACTAATTAAGGTAAATTAGGTCAAAATTCGTGGGTCAACGCGGGTCAACACGGGTCAAAGCGGGTCAACCTTAATTAAAATATTTATTTTCACTCTAATATATTATTATTTTACTACATGACCAAAATTATGTTACCATAAGAACTAAAATTTGTCACTACAAGGTTAAAAGTGTATTACTACAAGTCCAAAAATATTCTGGACACTTATTTTTTGGGGGCAAAATTACTAAAATAATTTTGACATATTCGGCTACTACATGACTAAAACAATGTTACTACAAGACCAAAATTTTATCACTACAAGGTCAAAAGTCTATTACTACATGTTCAAAAATATTCTGGAGACTTTATTTTTTGGTGAATTTTTCAGAATGTTTTGACATGTAGTATTAAATTTTTGGCCTTGTAGTGGTAATATTTTGGCCTTGTAGTAACAATATTTTGGTCATGTAGTAAATCACCTGTTTGCAACCCGCAAATTTTCTGGGCAACCCGGATCCAGGCTTATGACCCGCGAATTTTTTAAAATTGACTTAATTTGACTTTTAGACTTAGGATTTTGACTTGCCTAATTGGGATGGAATGCATGTATGCAATATTTCATATAAGACTAACCCTTTGGTTCAGTGCACACTCCTATACATACTAATACATTAGTCAGAAAAAATTTATGGATAATGTAATTTTATTTGTGAGTTTCATTTTTAAAAAAGAAAGGTTATTTTTAATCATAAAGCCCTTCGAGCATCTTTATTTATACCAGGGAAATAATGAAAGATTGAAAGGTTCTACAACATACATTTTAAACATCTGCCATCCAACACTTGTTTATACATCTACCATTCAACACTTTCAACACAATCTTTAGAACAATTTTCTTGAAAACTTCCAAAATAATTCTAGAAAATCGACTTTTTCTGGAAAAATGGGACAAAAATAGTCAGACCATCTCCAATGGTAAGACCATTTCCAACCGTACTTCATAAATGAAGTTTTACTCCCTCCAACCAGTGGCGGACCTACGTTATGCCCAGGAGGGCCCGTGGGCCCCCCACTAATTTTGTAAATTTGTTAGGGGTATTTTAGTAATTTCACACATATTAAAATTAATGTTCTGTTTTATAATTATTTGCACACTTCTGATATAAAAATAATCCACAAAATTAATATATATCCGAACATTATTTTATTTTAAAATCATCACTCATTTTGGGTCTACATTTTATCTTAAATTTCACTAAATCTATTTTACATGCTACTAAATCCTCCTTACACCTTATCAAATTAGAGTTGCCCACGGTTCAAGAACCGGCGGTTCCGGTTCGGAACCGCCGGGTTCGACGGTCCCAAGGAGTATGAACCGGAACCGGACCGTGAAGAATGGAAGAGCGGTTTCGGTTTAGACGGTTCCGGTTCCGGTTTAAAACGAACATACATGCATTACCTATAATGTATCGTTTTGTATTAGATTATACTCACATGTATCGTTTTACGTCATTATATGTTTCGTAATTTTACATTTAAATAAAAGTAATATTTGAAAACTATAAGTTTATTTGCATTTTATGATTTTAATTAAATTAATAGAGTAATATTTAATTTACTAATTGAATATTTAATTGTATAAATTAATTTAAATACGAAGATAAATATATTATTTAATGATTGTAATATATTAAAAATGATTAAAATAATAAATAGAGTAAAATATAGAGTTTCATGGTTGGAGAAGTTTTTAAAATGGTAAAGTCTAGTGTTGTGCATCCTAGTCCAGGTGCACTTTTCAGTTTACTAACTTACACTTTTTAGTAAATGGTGTTGCACTTTTCAATTATATAATTATTTTGTTATTTTGTATTGAATATGATATTTGTGTCAATTTTGCGTTCAAATTTAGTTACATGCCTTCAATTAATTCATTTTATGAATATGGACATCTTATGTGATGGTTATACTTGAATGGTTATTGATATTTCATTCTTATGAGCAATAGACCTATAAATTGTTTGCTTAACTTTGATGTAGGAGTAAGTTAATGGATGGATACATCCAATTGCATTTTACTTGATATTTAAAACTTGATAAATTGTCTATAATTTTTCTACTCGTATTTAAAACTTGATATGGTTTTATAAATCATATTTTATGGGTTAGGAGGGTTGTGAAATTATTTATTCTTCATTTTACTAAAGTCACTCAAGCATTTTTTTATTTTTTTTATTTCGTACCAAGCGTCTTTATTTATATATAAAAGGCAATTAATGGTAAGTTTCTATTCAATACATCCATCATCTAACACCTCCAAAACATTCTTTAGAACAATTTCTTCATCAATCTACAAAACTTTCAAAATAATTCTAGAAAGGGTTTGACCAAAAATACCCTTCATAAAATACAGCATACTAGATGCACCCCCTCTACTGTACGCACCCCCACTATCATTTCTTTCACCTTCCTCCTAAACCACTACTTCTGGCCGCCGTCGACACCATTTCCGATGACCATCAAATAAAAAAAATACAGAAATTTCAAAATATACTTTAAAAAATCACAGTTTTTTTTTATAAATTTCGACCAACCAGTGTAAAACGATTGGTCGAAAAAAATTTAAAATCGACCATGTAATGTCGACCAAATACACTCTCATCAACAAAAATTTGTCGATGAGAGTATGTTTGGCCGACATTACATAGTCGAAAAGGAAAAAAAAAGGGTTTCTACAAAAGCAGAAAACCCTAAATAAACAAGGCTTATTGCGGACAAACCTGGGTGGACGGCAATCGTACGCGCAAAGAGAGAGAGAGAGAGAGTGGTAGAGGGAGGGGGGCTTGGGTTTGGGAATAACATAGAAAAAAGGAAAAAAAATCGAAGGGAGGGGAGATGGCGGTGCGTGCTGGGGGCTGGGGGTTTGAGTTGAGTTTTTTTTTTCTTCTGCTGCAGCGATGGAGGTGAAGGTGGGGGAAGGGAGGAGGGATTAAAGAAGGTGGGGTGGGCTGGCGGCCTCGGTGGCGGTGGGGGGCGATGTAGGTGGGTGGGGAGGAAAAAATAGAAGAAAAAAATGTAGAAGAAGAAGAAGAAAAAAAAAAGAAGAGGGAGGGCGGCGGCGGGGGGACGACGAGGGCGAGAGAGGATGTCGACTGCGTGGGCAAGGGCGGCGAAGGCTGGTGGAGGGTTTGGGCGGAGAGATGAAGATGACGGATAAATTAGGGTTTGAGGGAGGGTGTGGGTAGTAATTATAGAAATTTTATGAAAGAAGGGCATTTATGACAATTAAGAGGGATGCATCTTTCTTAAACCAATTTTAAGAGGGTGCATCAATCGGGGGAGTGCATCTCTCTGAAATGGAGGTGTAAATAGTCAAACCCTTCTACAAATTTGATTTTTTTTTCTTCTAGAAAATGGGTAAGGGTCTGACTATATGCACCTCCGATAGATGCACTCCCCCTCCCCCCCCCCCCCCAAAAAAAAAATTTGTCAAAATAGAGGCACCCTCCCAACAAATTGTCCTAAATACCCTTTTCTTCCATTTTTCTATAAAGTACCCAATTACTACACCCACCCTCCCAAACCCTAATTTTATCTTCCTCACACCTCATCTTCTTCCCGTTCCGCCGCCGCACCACCATTCGCCGACAGCCGTCCCCTGTCGCCGCGCCTCCCTTCGCCGGCAGCCTCCCTCTCCCTCGAGTTCGCCGGCGCGAGGACTCCCTTCCATTTTATTCCCCGCCCACCACGATCTGCAAAAAAAAAAAAATGTCAGCGGCCACCCCCTCCCCCGTCCATCCGACGTCGTCAGCCTCCCTTTCCCTCGAGTTCGCCGGCGCGAGGAATCCTCTCTATTTTCCCCGCCCACCCCGATCTGTAAAAAAAAAAAATCTGTCAGCAGCCGCGCCGTCCATCCAACGCCGTCAGCCCCAGCCGCCGCGGCCCGTCGTCGCCCTTTTGTTTTTCTTTTTTCTGTGTTTTTTTTCGTCTCGATCACTCCCCTCCTCCGCCACCGCACCTCCGTCGCGGTCTCCGCCACCGCACCATCCGCCCCGCACCAATAAGTTTTTTTTTTAAATTCGACACTGTGTTGTCGACTATATACACTCCCGTCGACAACATGGTGTCAACGAGAGTGTATATGGTCGACAACACAGTGTCGGTCGACCTTTGTTGGTCGACCATATATCCTTTCGTCGACAACATTTTGTCGACGGGAGGATATATGGTCGGCATTGGTTTGACGAATTTTTTTAAAAAAATTGTTAGTTTTTCTAAGTTTTGATAATGATGTTTGTTAATGGGTTTGATAATGGTGTTTTAGGGAGAATATGGTTGATTTGTTGAAAATTTTGAATTTTTTCGATTTCTTGCTACCGAAAAATGGTGACCGGAAAAAATGGTGACGACTGTCGGAAGTTTAATTTAGGGATAAGGTGAAAGAAGGGGTGTGCATACAGTAGGAGGGGTGCATCTAGTAAAATAAAGGGTATTTTTGCTTTTTAACCCTATTATTTTATTAATAAATTAAAAGGGGGAGTGCATCTCTCCGAAACGGAGGTTGCATATAGTCAAACCCAATGGGTAATGGGCTAAAATATGTTTACCCGAGGACTAGCCCAACAGCTGTTGTTTGTTTGGAGTATTAATAATCCCATTATCATTTATCACCTCCACTTTTTTAAATATAGATAAACAATTAAACATGTTAGTAATTATTAATGTATATACATAATTTTCTTGTATTTGCAGAATCAAAGTAGATGAAAATTCATTCAATTGCATCAATTGACACATAATTATTGTCGACGGGAGTGTATATGGTCGAAAACGATTGATCGAAAAAAAAAATTAAAATCAATCATGTAATGTCGACCAAATACACTCTCGTCGACAACAATTTGTCGATGAGAGTATGTTTGGCCCACATTACATAGTCGAAAAAGAAAAAAAAAGAGTTTCTGCAAAAGTAGAAAACCCTAAATAAACAAGGTTTATTGCAGACAAATCTTGGTGGGCGGCAATCGTACGCGCAGAGAGAGAGAGAGGTAGAGGGAGGGGGGCTTGGGTTTGGGAATAACATAGAAAAAAGGAAAAAAAACCCCGAGGGAGGGGAGATGGCGGTGCGTGCTGGGGGCTGGGGGGTTTGAGTTGGTTTTTTTTTTTTTCTTCTACTGCAGGATGGAGGTGAAGGTGAGGGAAGGGAGGAGGGATTGAAGAAGGTGGGGTGGGCCGGCGGCCTCGGTGGCGGTGGGGGCGATGTAGTTGGGTGGGGAGGAAAAAATAGAAGAAAAAAATGTAAAAGAAGAAGAAAAAAAAAATGGAAGAGGGAGGGCGGCGGGGGGATGACGAGGGCGAGAGCGGATGCCGGCTGCGTGGGCGAGAGTGGATGTCGGCGGCGACGGCTGGTGGAGGGTTTGGGGGGGGGGAGAGATGAAGATGATGGAGAAATTAGGGTTTGAGGGAGAGTGCGGTAGTAATGGAAATTTTATGAAAGAAGGGCATTTATTTCTTCTAGAAAATGGGTAATGGTCTAAAATATGTTTACCCGAGGACTAGCCCAACAAAAGTTGTTGTTTGTTTGGAGTATTAATAAGGGATTAAAATTTTGGGTTGGGGTATATACCCCTCCAGCTTTGTTTAATACACTTCCCCCTCATTTTTATTAATTCAATATATATATATGAAATACCAATTTTGCCCTTTTACTAAATGATGATAGATACATACACTCCCCTACAATTTAACCATAACCCTAACCCTAATCCTAGAATTAGACAGCCGTCAACGTCCGTCACCGCCACTGCCGCCGTCACCACATATAAAGTTTTAAAAAAAAATTACTATTTTTAAAAAACACTCCGATCGACCCTGGTTTGTCGACCAAAAACACTCCGGTCGACACTGGTTTGTCGACCAAAAATACTTCGGTTGACACTGGTTTATCGACCAAATTTTGAAAGAAAATTAAAAAAAAAAATTGAAATTTTCGGCCATTATTGATAGCCCAAAACACTCTCGTCGACAGTAGGTTGCCGATGAGAGTGTTATTGAGCGACCAATAATGATCGAAAATTAAAAAAAAAAAACTTGTTCTCTCTCAAGGCGGAGGAAAGCGGGGACGAGATGAAGCAGCTGGAGGCCGCGGCGGGGCGCTCGAGCGGCGGCGAGCGTTAACTACGGGCCGCGACGGCGACCGCTGGGGCTGTGGGTAGGCCGCGACGGCCAAGGGCTGGGGTGAGCCGCGACGGCGAGCGCAGGGGGCTGGGGTGGGCCGCGACGCCCGATGGCTGGGGAATAGAAGAATTAAAAAAAAAAAAAAAGGGCGGCGGCGGAGACGAGGAGGCGAGAAACGAGGGAGGAGGAGGAGGAGAGGAGGGCGGTGGCGAACGCAGGTGGTGGTGGATGGGCGGCGGTGGTGGATGGGAAGAAGGAGAGAAGTGTGGGAGGAAAATAGAAAATGGGGAAGATGAAGAGAAAAATTAGAGTTAGGGTGGGTGTGTATGTATCTATAATATTTTATTAAGGGTAAAATTGATATTTCATATATATTTTGAATTAATAAAAATGAAGGGGGAGTGTATTAAACAAAGCTGGAGGGATATATACCCTAACCCAAAAAAAAATTTAGTTCATTAAGTTGGCCTCTATTTTATTTTGGTCCAGACGTTTTGCACTTTTTGATTTCAATCATTTATGTTTATATAAATTTTTAAATTGGTCTGTCGACCTGCAATAGCAGTTAAACTAACATGTCAATGTTGATGTGACATTCAATTTAAATTTTCTTTTATTTTCTTTACCTTTTTTTGTATGTATTTGTATGTGAAGTTTGACATTTCTAGTTATGTGGATATTTGAAAATAAAATAATAAATAATACTAATAATAATATTTTTATACTTTTTGTAGTTTTAATTAACTAAAAAAAACTACTACCAGAAAAATAATACACCCTCCGTCCAATTTTATTATGCCCACTTCTCCGGGCACGGGTTTTAATGAATATTGATTAGTTTATGTATAAAGTAGATAAATTTTGGGTATGATGGGATGTTGTGGGGTCCATTTATAGATAAATTGATTGTTTATGAATAAAGTAAGTGGCAAAGTGGGTAAATAAGTGATGGTAGGAGGGTGGGGATAAAGTAGTATGAATAGTATTATTTCCAAAAAGGGTATGGGCGTAATAAAATTGGACAACCAAAAAAGGAAAGTGAGAATAATGAAATTGGACGGAGGGAGTAATAATATATAAATTATAATAAAGAATTATATTATTAATTTAAAATATATATAAAGTTTTGATATCAAACAAAAAAAAAAGTACAAAATAAATTTTATCAAACTATTAAGTTATTTTAAAATAATTAAATAAATTAAAAATATTATCTTTAAAATAATAAAATTTCCAAATGTAAATATATCTTATTAAAAATGCAAAATTTTTTTTATTAAAACCTTACTTATATTTTAATATTTTAAATAAATTCAAAAAATTATTAAAATCTCGCATTTACTGAAATATTTATTTATTTAAAATTATCTTCATAAATTAAAGTTTTAATTCAATTTAATCTTTTTAATATATTCACAAATAACAAAAAAAAAAAAAAAAAACATCAGAATTAAATATAAAATCTTATAATGAGAACTATATTTGTTCAAAGATTGATCTTTAATTTCATTTATTAATTATACTATTAATTAGGGTTAATAGAGTTGTGGTTTTTTTTTTTTTTTTTTTTGAGCGGGTAAATAGGGTTGTGGTCTTAGATATCCATAATAGGTTTGTGGTCTTAAAATTAAGATAACTTGGAACAAAGTTTTTTATTTGATTTAAAAATATAAATAAAAGTAAGATAAACAATTTAAATATTTTATTATATTAAAATAAAATTTTAAAAATGTGATATACGGAGTATAATTCTTATATAGTTTTTAACGTTATTTGTAAATATATTAAGAATATTAAATTAAATTTATGGAAATAATTCTTATATATATTTTATGTTATTTATAAATATAATAAGAAGATTAAATTGAAATAAGTAAGGGTTTAATAATTTTTTTTATTTGATAGTTTTAATAGAGATTTTTTGTATTTTAAAACAACTAAATAATTTTATAATATTTATTTTGTAATTATAAATTTTTTTGACATTATATTTTAAATATATATTAAATATAAAATTTTAATTTCTTATAATATAATTATTTACAAAAAAAATTATTGTTATTAATATTGTTTTATTTTCAAATATCCACATAAGTAGAAATGTCAAACTTAACGTACAAAGATATGACACATAAATAAATAAAATAAAATAAAACTTAAATTGCATGCCACATCAACATTGACCTGTTAGTTTACCTACTATTGCAGGTCGACGGACCAATTTCAAAATTTATACAAACATAAAGGATCGAAATCAAAAAGTGCAAAACGTCTGGACCAAAATAAAAAAGAGGCAAACTTAATGGATTAAAAAAAACTTTAATCCCTATTAATAATCATGTTGGCCCTGAAAGGAGTATATAACAAGTGTATGGGGGGAATACACTTGTATGCAAATCTTTTGCAGCTTTAACCAAAACAGACTTCAGTAAGGTTGTCCTGGACAACTCTGCTTATGTTATTAGCTCTTTAAAGATAATCAAACTACTAAGTACTATTGATTACTTAGTTGAATAACTATCTAAGGGAGTTATATGTGCGGAATTAGTGGCTGGTCCTTTAGTTTAAACTCCTTTTAAGTTCTGAAATCACCTTAAGAGTTTCACAGTTTATCTGGGAACTAGTCCAAATTTTGTTTTGTGCAATCTTAAGTATATATCTTGAAAGGACAGTTTGTGTGTTGTGTTGTATGAATGTAAGTGCTTGAAAGTAAATCAACACAAGAGTTTATAGTGGTTCAGAGACTCAAGCTCCTACATCCACTTTTCCTGATTCAACAGGATAATTCCTTCACTCTTGGAATTACTTGTTTTATAGTGCCAAGGTGCACTTGATCAACCACACCACTCATTGGTGCCTTGATCCCTAGGATATCAGAGTCCTAGTACCCTCTTCACAACTCAGAATTGAATTGTTCTTCTCTCAACAGTCAATTCCTACCACTTCTACTACAACAACCTTCTATCTCTCTTTTGGAAAGGTATAAGGGTTGATGTTGGTTCCAACTAGGGTGAGATGTCCTTCACAATGAGCTCAGTGTGTAAGGATAGGATATCTCTCTAAGCTTTGTATGGATATACAATGAGGTTCAGCTTAGAATGAAGTGTTTGAAGACTAAGAATGTCTTTAAGGGACTTTGAAGCTTCAGAATAGTTGATGTTCTTAGATTGTAGTTGGATACTTCAAATGGTCTTCACACTTCTGTATTTATAGACAAAATTGAGGATTTGCCCGTTGGAGAGACAACCTCAATTGTCTATAAATGTCTTCCTTGAACTCTGCAATTGGAAGATAGTTTGTTGATAGTGACATGTCCTTAATTTGGGAAGTAAACGGCTGTAAGCATTTTGTCTTCACTTTGAAGCACTTTTCCGAAGGTCTGACTTCAAGATACACTTGATCAAACATGGACATTCCTTCTGATCATTGGTCCTTAGATAAGGACAACCTTCCTTATCACTTGGACAACTCTGCTTATCAAGATCAACAGACTTTGCTTATCAGCACTGTTGGCTTGCTCTTCAGATGACTTAGCTCTTTGTACTTTCCATGCATCTTAGGATAGGTCTTTGTGCATTCATGGCATTGGACAAGTAGTCTTGACCTCATCAGCATAGTTGGGCTTGTTCTTCAAACTGTTCTGGTTCAATTGTGCTGAGACAAACTTGCTGGACAAACCTTCTGAACATTAATGTATGCTTCAGTAGACTTGGTCTTGATGATGCTTCTAAATCATTTGATCTTCAGATAGGTTGTTCTACAACTGAGTTGACTTAATCAGCACAGTTGTCCATCAGCAGACTTAAGGTCAATTTTAATTATGAGCCTTGAGGGGACTTGATCTTTGTATACTTTTAAGCATGAGTTCCCCCTCAACTTGTGCATCTATTGATCTAAGAGCTGCCTAACATACCAGCTTCTCAACTATCCTTGAGCTACATGTTCCAACAATCCTAAAACATGTTCATTTTATCTGACTTATCTATTTGGCATGTCTAAGGGAGGTTTTGGTATCATAATCAAAACTCATTTTATTCCCAACAAATTCCATTATCATTTATCACCTCCACTTTTTTAAATATAGATAAACAATTAAACATGTTAGTATTATTAATGTATATACATAATTTTCTTGTATTTGCAGAATCAAAGTAGATGAAAATTCATTCAATTGCATCAATTGACACATAATTTTAATATAATTTTTAGTATCGTGAGTAAAAAAATTAATTAGACAATTATGAATACATTAAAATTCAATTATACATATATAAAAAATTGCAATTTAACTATATTACAAAAAAAATTGCAATTTAACTATAGCACCATTTTCGGAAGGGTATGTTTATTTTGGGATTATGTAGGACGGGAAAAATTCAGATGGGAAAATTTTGGATGGAGAAATTATGATGAATATTGATGATGTGTGTTTGTTTAGAAATTTTGAGTATGATAAGATATAACTTTATGTCAAATCAATTGTGAAAAAAAGTAGGTGATTTGTATTATAATATTATATAATGTAACTTTATATCAAATCAATTGTGTATGAATGTATGATGTTGTATTATTGTAATAGTATAATATATATATATATATATATGTGTGTTTGTGTGTGTGTGTGTGTGTGTGTGTATTATTAGGGATAGATGAAGTTGAATGGTGAAATTCACATGTGAAATTCCAAATTAGAACATGATGGGGGACGTTACGTCCCTCATCCCCATCCGAACGTGATAGTCTCAAAACAAACTTGCCCTGTGCAAGCTAAACTGCTGCGTTGTATCAAAGAATGTAACTGTTGGAATTAATGGGATTAATTGAGTTTTGACACCCTTGTCTAATTAATTAATTAGATGGACTAAAACGTTAATTATAAAATAATTGAACGTGACATAGTCGATCTACTCGCGGAGTAGATGAACGTGGTATATTTAATATCTCAAAACCGAGTTAAGGTGAGTGAGAAATTAATTGTTGAAGTTGAGAGTTTCAACTTTGAAGTTTGAGAATGTGGGAAATTGTCCCACATAGGAAACCTACAAAACATTTATGATGTTAGAAGGCATTGAAGTAGCATTGAAGTTCAACCATGTAAAAGAGGTACACTCCTCTAAGAGCCACACGCGCGCGCGCGCCCGCCCGCCCGTCCGGCCGGCTCGGCTTCGGCAATTGGTCTTTGGGGACCGCCTATCTTTTTGCAGACCAAAAAACTCCGAAAGCCCAACGCCTATCAGTCTCTCCCTCTCTACTCTCCTCTCGTCCCTACGCAGTGTATTGAGCTCCCGTAAGCCTTACACTGTTCTTTCTTGTGCCGGATTTATATCCGAGAGTGTTCAGTTCGTACTACGTACGTTCGCCGAAGCTTCTTATACAGTGGTGCTACTGTGTAAGAAGTAAAAGTCATTTTACCTTTGGGAACGGAACGCCATACCAGTCGAGCACTATCCTGGTCGTATTCTGTTCTGCGGGAAAAACCCTTGACTCGACTTGTTTGTTATCTGACTATTCGATATTGCAGTTTACCCTATCACGGCGTAAAGTTTCCAACAATCGCAGAACAAAATATTGTTAATTTAATTTCGGACTTTGTTAATATTTTCGGACTTAATTAATTGAATTAATTTACTGCAATGTCGAATGTCAATGATAACATGGATGTTGACCCCAGTAATACGGAGGTCGTGCATGGAACTGAAAATATTGGCAACGATGCCAATAAGGAAACGTCTCCTGATCGATCTGTTTCACACAGTTCTGATATAGGAAAACAGAATGACCATGCGGAAAGGGTTAAGAACAGAAGTATGTTCACACCTATTCCTCCTTTCCACAATCCCATGAGGGATCAAATGTTTACCTTCTCTGCACCTGGGCCGAGGCAAATGGTCGTACAAGGAGAAAAGCCGGAAAAAATTTCCGGAACTGAATTCAAAAGATGGCAAAGTAAGATGCGATTTTACTTAACCATGCTTGGAATGGATGGGTTTTTGACCGAAACAAAACCTACACAGCCTGAGGCAAGTGCTAGCCAACAAGAAAGGATCTTCTATGATCAGTGGCTAAGTGGTGATTATCTATGCAGAAATCACATTATTGGAGGGCTTTCTGATGCCCTCTATAGTGTCTACTGTGACATACAATCTGCGAAGGAACTGTGGGAGTCCTTGGAGAAAAAGTACAGAACTGAAGGTGCTGGACTAAAGAAATTCGTCGTTGCACAACTGTACGATTTTAAGATGGAAGATAACAAATCTGTAGTAGATCAAGTCCAGAAACTGCAGATTATTTTCCATAAGATAGTTGTTGAAGATATGGTGTTACCTTATGCATTTCAAGTAGCAACTGTGGTCGAGAAACTACCTTCATCATGGAAGGATTTCAAATCATATCTAAAGCACAAACGAAAGCATATGAGCTTGGAGGACCTGATTATCCGTCTCAGAATTGAGGAGGACAATCGAAAGAGAGAAGGCAAGGGATCTGCCCTCCAGATTGAACCAAGGCTAACTTGATGGAACAAGAGGGTCCGTCAAGGAAAAGAAAGCGTCCCAATGAGTCTGCTGCCAACACAACGAAGATTGTGAAGGGGAAGGGTCCAGCCACAAAGCAGAAATTAACGGGAAATTGCTATAACTGTGGGAAACCAAACCACATGTCCAGTGAATGTCGTCAACCCCGTCGCGACGATAAGGGAAAAGGTAAACAGAAAGCACAAGATTCTGTGAACCTTACGGATTTGGACATGTCTGCAGTAGTGACGGAAGTCAACATGGTGGACAATAAGAAAGAGTGGTTTGTGGACACTGGTGCCACCTGCCACGTCTGCTCAGAGAGATCTGCATTCTCAAACTATTCTCCTTCTAATGGGAGAAAGTTTTTCATGGGAAATCAAGCCTCATCTGAAGTGGCTGGAATTGGGTCAGTAGTGCTGAAACTGACATCTGGAAAAGAGCTAACCTTGAAGAACGTGCTGCATGTCCCAGACATCCGGAAGAATCTGATTTCGGGGTCTCTTCTAGTTAGCAATCAATTTAGACTAGTCTTTGAATCTGATAAGATAGTTCTAAGTAAGTTTGGTCACTTTCTCGGGAAGGGTTATCTCGAGAATGGTTTGTTTAAATTAAACACAATGGTTGTAAGCCCCAAAGGCAAACAAGTTATTAATGAAATTGCTTCCACTTCTGCTTATATCGTTGAGTGTTCCTCTTTATGGCATTCTAGATTAGGACATGTGAATCTAAAATCCATAAAACGATTAGTAAATCTCGATTTACTTAAAATTGACAACGTTGATACATCCAAACGATGTGAAATATGCACGGAAGCAAAAATGACCAAACTACCGTTTAAAACTGTTGAAAGGAACACTGATCCTCTAGACTTAATTCACAGGGATGTATGTGATTTGAAGTTTGTACAAACTAGAGGAGGGAAAAAGTATTTTATTACTTTTATAGACGATTGTATAAGATTCTGCTACGTTTACCTTTTAAGAAGTAAAGACGAAGCTATAGAAGCTTTCAAACGTTACAAAACTGAAGTAGAGAATCAATTGAACACTCGAATTAAATCAATTTGTAGTGATAGAGGTGGAGAGTACGTAGCTCCGTTTGAACAATTATGTATTGAATCAGGGATTATACATCAAACGACAACCCCTTACTCACCTCAGTCTAATGGTGTTGCGAAAAGGAAAAACCGAACACTAAAGGAGATGATGAACGCAATGTTAATCAGGTCTGGTCTACCTCAGAACTTGTGGGGGGAAGCCATTCTGTCGACTAACCACATTCTGAATAAGATTCCTCATAAAACTAAGGATCAAACTCCTTATGAAATATGGAGGAAACGAAAACCTTCATACAAATACCTCAAAGTGTGGGGGTGTTTGGCTAAGGTTGAAGTACCACTTCCTAAACAAGTTAAAATCGGCCCTAAAACCGTCGATTGTATCTTTATAGGATATGCTTCAAACAGTAGTGCCTATCGATTTCTGATTCACAAATCTGAAGTACCGGATATGACAGAAGGCACTACAATTGAGTCAAGGAACGCAATGTTCTTTGAAAACATTTTTCCTCTTAAGAAAAAAGAGGAAGTGAGTTCGAATAAGAAAACTCTTGAAGCAACAGACGACACTGTTAGTCCTTCCACTCAAGAGAGTGAAGAACCGAGACGCATTAAGAGAGCTAGAATTGATAAAGATTTTGGTTCAGACTTCATTACTTATGTTTTGGAGGAAGATGAACCTAAAACTATCAAAGAAGCTATGGCAAGACCAGATGCACACCTTTGGAAGGAAGCCATAAAAAGTGAATACGAGTCCATTCTGTTAAATCACACATGGGAGTTGGTCGACCTCCCTAAAGGTTGTAAGCCCTTAGGATGCAAGTGGATCCTTAGAAGAAAGTACAAAGCAGATGGATCTGTTGATAAGTACAAAGCTTGTCTAGTTGCAAAGGGTTTTAAACAAAAGGAAGGGTATGATTTCTTCGATACATACTCACCGGTGACAAGAATCACCTCCATTCGGGTGTTAGTCGCTATTGCTGCTTTGCACAATCTTGAAATACACCAAATGGACGTTAAGACGGCGTTTCTTAATGGTGAGATGGATGCTGAAATATACATGGATCAACCTGAAGGATATATTTCTCCTGGGAACGAGAAAAAGGTGTGCAAATTCGTTCGATCACTGTATGGACTTAAGTAAGCTCCTAAACAGTGGCACTTGAAATTTGACAATACGATGTTGTCAAATGGGTTTCGAATTAACGAATGCGATAAGTGTGTATACGTGAAAGATACACCTGATGGATTTGTTGTTGTATGCTTATATGTCGATGACATGTTAATCATGAGTAACAATCACAATATCGTAGTTAATACGAAGAACATGTTAAGTAGAAACTTTGACATGAAAGACATGGGATTAGCAGATGTGATTCTTGGAATCAAGATAGAGAAAACGTCCAATGGAATTTCCTTGACACAATCTCACTATGTGGAGAAGGTACTAAAACAATTTAATACCTTCAACGATCCATCTGCTAAGACACCTTTGGAACTCAATGTTCACTTGAGAAAGAATAGAGGAGAACCAGTGGCTCAACTGGAATACGCAAGGATCATTGGAAGTGTGATGTACATCACGAATTGTACACGCCCTGATCTTGCATGTTCAGTAAACAAGTTGAGTCAATACACGAACAATCCAAGTCATGAGCACTGGAAAGCATTGAAAAGGGTATTAAGATACTTGAAGTACACCCTTGATTATGGGCTTCACTACACAAGACATCCAGCTATAGTCGAAGGATACAGTGATGCAAATTGGATATCAGACACTAAAGACTCGTTATCCACTAGTGGATATGTATTCACTATTGGAGGAGCAGCAGTGTCGTGGAGGTCCAAGAAACAAACGTGTATTGCCCGTTCCACAATGGAATCAGAATTCATCGCTTTAGACCTAGCCGCTGTAGAGGCTGAATGGTTGCGTAACTTTCTGGAAGACATTCCATGTTGGAAGAAACTTGTACCTTCGGTGACGGTACACTGTGACAGTCAAGCGGCCATTGGGAGAGCTACGAATATCATGTACAACGGAAAGTCGAGACACATACGTCGTCGACACAACTCCATTAGAGAATTGATCTCCACTGGAGTAATGTCCATTGATTATGTCAATACAAAGGACAATATAGCGGATCCTCTCACGAAGAGCATAAACCGAGATCAATTGAACAAGCTGGTAGAAGGAATGGGTCTAAAACCCACAAGAAAAACCAAAGCAGTGGAAACCTAACCATGATGACTGGAGATCCCAAGAACTTGGTTCAATGGGAAAACGAAATTGTGGAAGTTAGTGAGAAAACACTTGAAAAATACGACTATTCCTGACAGCACTATCTCAAGTGTTAATGACCCGTAAGATGTGGTAAAGGTTGAGTCTTCGACTCTTAATGATTCCTAGAGTATAACGGGATACTCGAAAGGAAGTCACCTACATAAATGAGAAGTGAGGGCCGCTTCGACCAAACATTTATGAAGACAAAGGACGTTCATGGCCAAAAGGGACAAAAATGTGAGAACGTTACAAAGACGAGATTGAAGTGTGCTGACACTGTTGATTAGGTATACACTATGGAGGAGTAGTTCAAGGCACTGCGTCCACTAAGCCGCCGGTGTACCTGATATCGTTTGGCTACGGAAAGTTCAAAGCCAAAAACTACTTTTCCGAACACACAGAGATCTCAATCGAATTGAACACTGAGTCTGATGTTGTATAGATACGATTTTCACTCATGTGGGGGATTGTTGGAATTAATGGGATTAATTGGGTTTTGACACCCTTGTCTAATTAATTAATTAGATGGACTAAAACGTTAATTATAAAATAATTGAACGTGACATAGTCGATCTACTCGTGGAGTAGATGAACGTGGTATATTTAATATCTCAAAACCGAGTTAAGGTGAGTGAGAAATTAATTGTTGAAGTTGAGAGTTTCAACTTTGAAGTTTGAGAAAGTGGGAAATTGTCCCACATAGGAAACCTACAAAACATTTATGATGTTTGAAGGCATTGAAGTAGCATTGAAGTTCAACCAAGTAAAAGAGGTACACTCCTCTAAGAGCCACACGCGCGCGCCCGTCCGGCCGGCTCGGCTCGGCTTCGGATTTGGCAATTGGTCTTTGGTGGTCTTTGGGGCCCGCCTATCTTTTTGCAGACCCAAAAACTCCGAAAGCCCAACTCAGGAATGGGTCCGGCCCATTTCGAATTACTTCAAGAATGTTCTAGAATTCTCAAACTTGGTCTTCAAGACAACCTCCTAGGGTTTCTTGTGCCTATATATATCAGTCTCTTCCCTCATAAATCCTTACGCTGAAATTCGCCCCTCTCCCTCTCTACTCTCCTCTCGTCCCTACGCAGTGTATTGAGCTCCCGTAAGCCTTACACTGTTCTTTCTTGTGCCGGATTTATATCCGAGAGTGTTCAGTTCGTACTACGTACGTTCGCCGAAGCTTCTTATACAGTGGTGCTACTGTGTAAGAAGTAAAAGTCGTTTTACCTTTGGGAACAGAACGCCATACCAGTCGAGCACTATCCTGGGCGTATTCTGTTCTGCGGGAAAAACCCTTGACTCAACTTGTTTGTTATCTGACTATTCGATATTGCAGTTTACCCTATCACGGCGTAAAGTTTCCAACAATCACAGAACAGAATATTGTTAATTTAATTTCGGACTTTGTTAATATTTTCGAACTTAAATAAAATGTGAAAATTCGGATCGTACCATCTGTTTCATTTGAAAATAACATGTGTTTTCACGCGGTTTTTTATAAAAACCAAATCTTAATATCATATATTTGCAAACATTTTAAGAGCCACGTGTTGCAAAGTAATTGGTCTATCCCAATATATTTTTTCTCAAATTTCTCCATTTCAAAATATCTTTTTTCTCATTAATTTCACTTTTTATTAATTTTTTTATTAATTTTAATCATTAATCTTAACCGTACATTTTTTTAATCTCATATTTTAAATGTAGTTTTGAATATTAAAATTTAAATGAAACAAAACTTTTGAATAATCACTTCAATATTATTTTGAATAATAAAATTTATAAATATAAATTAGTTATTTTTATATTAAATATTAAATTAAATATCATACGGCAGAAATTCTCGAAAATTTTGTTTAATAAATTCAATTTTGAGTATTCAAATTTAACATTTTCCTCCACCTTCCACCTTAATTATCGTACATTCAAATTACAATTTCTACTATAAAACTGAAACCTAAATCATTTGTTTGGTTCACTTAATTCCACTATTTTCCATCTCTTTCATCTCTTTCTCTTACGATAATCAGTGAGTTTCTATTATACTGATTTTTTTATCAATCAGTTTTTAATAAAATTACAGATGATTTTTTTTTTAATATCTTATTTAAATGAGGGATCACGTTTTTACCCATTTTTTAGTATGCACTCGAGTGCATGCTGTGCACCCTAGTCCATGTGCACTTTTCAGTTTACTGACATACACTTTTGGTAATTGGTGTTGCACTTTTTAATTATTACTAAAAATATTATTATACAGTTTAATAATTGAAAAGTGCAACATCATTTACCAAAAAGTGCAACATGGACTAGGGTGCACAACATGCACTCGAGTCCATAGCAGACCAACCCCTGTTCGAAAATTTTTTATCAATCAGTTTTTAATAAAATTACAGATGATTTTTTTTTAATATCTTATTTAAATGAGGGATCACGTTTTTACCCATTTTTTAATTCAGACGACTGTTCGAAAATTTGTAATATGGAAATTTGAGAATACTTCGAGAAGGCGTTAGTTATATTATACATAATTTTTCCGTAGGCTTGAACTGTCCACCAATAATCTTTACTGTCCACCAATAATCTTTACAGACTTCAATTACAAAACAACTCTCTAATCAATATATATATATATATTTTTAAATTTTGTTCTCTCTAAAGTTTTGCATAATTTTCTCTAATCAATTTTTTGTTTTGCAGAATTTTGTTCTCTCTAAAGTCTCTTTAGTTTTACTTTTGCAGAATTTTGTTCTCTCCAATCAATATAGTGTTTTTGTTTTGTAGAATTTTTTTCTCTAATCATTTTGTTTTGCAGAATTTTCTCTAATTAATATATATTGTTTTTTTGTTTTCCAGTTCTCTCTAAAGTTTTGCAGAATTTTCTTTAATCGAATTTTTTTTGTGTTCTCTCTAAAGTTTTGCAGAATTTTCTCTAGAATTTTGTTCTCAAAGTTTTGTAGAATTTTCAATTAGTCTTTATTTATTGACACCCGACTAAAGGAAATCATTTTCTCTAATCAATTTTTTATTTTGCAGAATTTTGTTCTCTCTAAAGTCTCTTTAGTTTTACAGTTTGTTTTGCAGAATTTTGTTCTCTCCAATCAATATATTGTTTTTGTTTTGTAGAATTTTTTTCTCTAATCATTTTGTTTTGCAGAATTTTCTCTAATTAATATATATTATTTTTTTGTTTTCCAGAATTTTAATTTTCTTTAATCATTTTTTTTTGTTCTCTCTAAAGTTTTGCAGAATTTTCTCTAAAATTTTGTTCTCAAAGTTTTGCAGAATTTTCAATTAGTCTATATTTATTGACACCCGACTAAAAGAAATCATTTTTTATGGAGTAATTTCAAATTATATGGAAAAATTCGAACCTAATTTTATTGACTTCAAAAAAAAATTAAGGTGAAAATAAATATAAAATCTACATTGTTGAATAATAAACAAAAAATTAAAATTTAATGACCTAAATTATACTCCTTCTATTCTCTCAAATTTAACTAAATCTTTCAAAATTTAAATTAAAAAAAAAAAGATACATAATTTTTTTTGTACAATTCTAGAAAAATAATTTTATATTCAAATTGTTTTAATAATTTTATACATTAAAATCTTAAACTATATCAAAAGTTTTTGTTTAAATATAATTAAATATTTTTAAGTGATTTAATAATTTTTGACATTTAAATTTTAAACACTATAATTTTTAAGAAAATTAAATTTGTATTTAAAATTTTGAAACCATGTTATATGGGACAACATTATGAACATTTATTCGAGGTCAAGTTTGTGCAACGGAACTAGATATACATTAAAAAAAAAGTTGATCTATTTTGTGAATTTTTTTTATACTAAAAAATTAATTTTAATTAAAATTAAGAATCCTAAAAATTCAAAAAATTGTTTAAAGTTAATAATAAATAAAAAAATCTAAATAAAAAGAAATCTTAACAAGCTAACGTAACTTTCTTGCTAAAGTCATGGGTCAATTTAAATATTTACATTACTTCTCCAAATATTGAATTAATTATAAAAAAAATTGAAATTTTAAATGTGTTTGTTGCATAGTCAATACATTTATATATTTTTAAACTTTTATATTTAATAATCTTTCCATATATATAATCGAGTAATTAATTTTGATAAAAGTCTTATAGTATATGTTTTAAATTTCTTGCTAAAATTATGGAATTATTATACTTCACGTGATGAATTATGAAGGTACAGATTTATGAACTAATATTTTTTTTTTTAAAGTATTTTATATTTTACAAAAGATATATGTGAATTTTTTCATGTTCATTTTTAGATTTTATAAAATTTAATATAAATATATACACATATTTTTTTAATCACAAAAACTTAAAAGAAATGTTTCATTTCATAAAATATATCTAATTAATTAAGGTAAATTGAGGTAAAAAGTAAAAAATAAAATATGACAATTTTTTGAAATTGTCTTAATTAGACATATTTTATTGTTGGTCCTGAAAGGAGTATATAATAAGTGTATGGGGGGAATACACTTGTATGCAAATTCTTCTTAACTTTGATCAAACCAAGTACTATTGAATACTTAGTTGAATAACTATCTAGGGGAGTTATATGTGCGGAATTAGTGGTTGGCCCTTTAGTTTAAACTCCTTTAAGTTCTGAAATCACTTAAGCAATATAGTCCAGTTTTCAGGGAACTTGTCCAATACAGTTTTGCACAGTCTCTGAGTATATGTTCTTTTGAAGATCAGTTTTGTGTGCAGTGTTGAATGTATGAAAGTAAATCAACATAAGAGTTTATAGTGGTTCAGAGACTCAAGCTCCTACATCCACTTTCCCTGATTTAACAGGATAATTCCTTCACTTTTGGAATTAACTTGTTTTATAGTGCCAAGGTGCACTTGATCAATAACACCACTCCTTGGTGAATTGATCCCTAGGATGTCTAGAGTCCTAGTACCCTTCTTCTCAACTCAAAACTGAACTGTTCTTTTCTCAACAGTCAGCTCCTACCACTTCTACTACTACAACCTTCTCACTTTCTCACTTGAAAGGGGTAAGGGTTGAAGTAAGGTTCCAACTAATGAGATATCCTTTACAATGAAGGTCAGTGTATAAGGATAGGATATCTCTCTAAGCTTTGTATGGATATACAATGATGTTTAGCTTAGAAGAAGTGTATGAAGACTAAGATAATCTCTTTGAAAACTTGAGAGCACTTGATAACTTGTAGGATAGTTGGCTTGGTAGTTGGTGCTTCAAATGGTCTTCACACTTCTGTATTTATAGACAAATTTGAGGATTTTCCCATTGGAGAGGCAGTCCCAAATTGCTATAAATGTCTTCCTTGAGTTCTTCAAACTGGAAGACAGATTCTTGATAGTGACATGTCCTCATTTGGGTAATAAACGGCTTGTAAGACTTTGTCTTCATTCTGCAGCACTCTTCCCAATGTCTGACTTTAAGATTCCCTTGTTAGGACTTGGACATGGCTTCTGAGGTTTGATCCAATGATAGGACAACATTCCTTATCAAATGGACAACTCTACTTATCACTATCAGTAGACTTTGCTTATCAGCATAGTTGGCTTGCTCTTCTTCAGATGACTTGACTCTTTCCTTTTGCTTCATGTAGATATGATCTCAGCATGATATAATGAAGTCTTTTAGGGTGTAGTTGTCTTCATCTCTTCAGCATAGTTGACTTTCAAGCATCAGAACATTTGTTCTGGTTTAATTGTGCTGAGACAACTCTTCTGGACAATTCTCCTGATCAGCATACTTGGCCTTTGAGCTTCAGAACCTTTGTTCTTGTTTTAATTGCACAGAGACAACTTCTTTTGACAACTTTCCTTATCAAAGCATTTGAATATACTTGGCCTCTTGAGCTTTAGAACCTTTGTTCTTGCTTTAATTGTGCAGAGACAACTTCTCTGGACAACTCTCCTGATCAAGGTATTTGGTCTTTAATAAGCTTAGAGATTGTTCCAGAATTTGAGCCTTGAGGGGACTTGATCTTGATGATCTTCAAAGCATATGTTCCCCCTCACATTGTGCATCTAATCATCTAAGAGCTGCCTAAATATTTCAGCTTCTCATCTAGCCTTATCCTATGTGTTCTAATATTTTTAGAGCACAATCAATTGTGACTAGGCATGTCTCAGGGGGTTTTGGTATTCAATCAAAACATATGTCATTTTATTCCCAACAATTTCCCCCTTTTTGATGATGCCAAAACCTATACATTTTATGCAAAAGTGACTTGACTACACCTATTACATTTATCTTCAGAGGACATGACTGAGGTCAATTTTCCTGAAAAGAAATGTGTTAGTGTTTTCACCATTCATGTTGCAAATAGGTTTCAAGAATAGGCGTAGAGAGATTTGTGTTTCTTGATTCAAAATGTGTTCAACTATTATTAAAATGAGAATCATTACAGCATGTTGATAGTTTGAACAAAAACATATCAGAGCATGAGAAACATTACATAAGCACAGATTTACTACAAAAGCAGAACTTAATGATATACTCTTAAGTCATTAAGCATTTAAGTATCAGAGCAAACATATCAGCAGCTTGAGCATCTTCAGCATAGTTGACCAAAAACAACAAATTAGCAACCAACTTAAGTTTTCATCCATTTCAGCATATAAGAGTCAGGAAAACTTAGCCATTTCAGAGATCATCTTCTTTAGGTGGCACCATCCCATATTGTGCCCACACTCTCTTCTTGAGTTCCATGGCTTCCTGGTTGGTTCCTTTGGGTCCAAGGGTCATCTTGTTCAGTTTAAGGATCTCTAGAAACTCCCTCAGGATCCTTGACTGGTCAATCCATCCTTCAAGCTTTGGAGGCATGTAGATGATAGGCTTGGGAGCATTGAGTTCAATTCTTGCAATATCAGCAGCTACAAGCAATTGTTGATACAACTCTCTGTAATACTCTATCATGAACTCAGCAAAGGAAGAGTTGACATCTCCTCAATTCCATCTGTCAATGACATAATAGTCATAGACAAACTCCCTTTTAGCCTCTTCCCAAGTGTCATTCAGCTGAATTGGCACCCATTTATCCAAGTGTGGATATTTGGTGTCCATTGGGACCAGTAGCTGAGGCTTCATCTTGCTGTAGGTTTCTCTCCTTCTTCTTGGCTTTTGGAAGTCAGCTCTTCTCTTATCTCTTGCTCTGTTGGCCTCTTCCATCAAATCCATTTTCTCTTGGGCCCTCATCATGGCCAGTTTCTGTTGAGTTTCAGGGTCTTTGCCATACCCTTCATTAAACAACTTTGATGGATCATTGAGTACCACAATCTTTGTCTTCTTTGGTCCAGGTCCAAAGCCTTCTTCATATAATGCTTCCACATCTTCAGTAACTTTGGCACCTTCAGCAATGTTGAACATTTCAGAGGACTTGTCTTCTTCAACAATCTTGGACACTTCAGCAGTTTTGTCCTTTTTAGCACTCTTTGTCTTTTTGGAGATATGCTCATCATCATCAATTCTGAACTCAGGAGGCAGATCAAGGCTGTTGGGAAAGTCAGTGAATGTTTCTGCTTTTCTTTTATTTCCTTTGGCCTTCTTGATTTTTCCTCTAGTTTGGACACCTTCAGCATCCTTGTCCAAACCAGACACCTCTCCTCCTGGTCTTTGTTGTATCCTAACTCTTTCTTCTTGTGCTGAGGCCATTGAGTTCTTCAAGGCAATTGTTAACTGTTCTTCTTCATCCAATTCTTCTAAATTCAGCACAGCTGGTTCTTTTCCTTTTCCTTCAGCAGCTTTGTCCTTTCCCTTTCCTGGGCTTCCAATGACCAAGGCACCTTTTGCTCTTGCTCTTTCCCTTTCCCCCTTTTTGGCAGCATCAAAACACTGGGGTTTGAGCTCACTCATTGTTGTAGCCATTAGGGATTGGGCTAGGTTTAGAGATTTCATCTCCTCCAACAAATATACATTCTCATCATGTATATTCTGCATCTTATCATTGCTCAAGCTAAGGAAAGCTAGAACGGGCTTCATCTTTTGTTGGACAACCGCCTCCAAGGTTGCTTTTAGAGATGCATCAAGTTGGGCCTTAAGAAGCTCAGTGAGGTTGGCCACTGCACTTTCAGCAATGTTGGCCAGCACTTCTTGGGAAAACTTTTCAGAGGCTGCTTTCACCATGGTAAGTCTTTGTTCTTCTGCTCTTTTCTTCTGCAATGCAGTCTTCTTGCCAAGTGCTTGTTTGACAGTTAGCCTGAGAGCTTTGACATTGGCATTATGATTGTCTCTCAGCAGCTTTTGTTCCTTCTTGACCTCCTCTGAGATGGATTCCATAGTGGATTTGGCTTGTTGAACTTCAGTGGAAATGGTTTGGAGACCAGTTTCCACACCTCTAATATTTGCTTCCAATGTGGGTAGCACCACATCCTCAGAGCCTGTTAATCTCATCTCTACAGATGCTAGAGTTCTTCCTTGCTCATTTAATGCTCCTGAAGTTTCAGCATGAGCAGATTGGACCTGATGAGCCAAGGAGTCCAACTTCTCTGATTGCATTCCAAGCAAGGCTTGTGCTGAGCCAGTATCTACTTGGATAGGGGCATCTGTCAAGAACTCATCTGCAAATATTTGGTCAAGGGAAATACCTGCAATGTTGGACAAATCAAACATGTTACGGAATAAACACTCATCACCCTCAATTTCTTTTGCATAAGACTCTGATACATCAGCAGCCTTCTTCTCATTTTCAACTCTTTCTTTTCTTCCTTCATTTAAAATGTTCTCACCCAAGGAATCAGGCCTCCTTTCATCAAGGGATTCTTGAAGTTCAGATTTGACTTCAAGAATAACCTGTCCTTCCTCACTTATACCACCCTCTATTTGTGGTACACTCACTATCTTAGTGATTACAACCTCTCTATCATCCACTACTCCCTCTGATTTTTTGACTAAATTCTCCTTTTCAACACCTTCACTTAGACCTGCATCATCTCCACCTTCAACAAGGTTCAAAGATGGCAGTTGTGGGGAGATCACAGTGCTTACTTCAGCAGCCACTGAGTCATCCTGAATGATTAAGGGCTGATCAATGTCCAACTCTTCTGACACTGAATAGGCCTTAACCAAACCAGCCTCTAAGTTAGGAACCTCAACATCTTTAGGCTGTGCTTTGGGTTCAGAAGAACCTTCATTGGCAGATGTATCTTTGGTTGTGTTACCACCCTTGGTCAACACCTCTGATGAAGCAGAGCCTTTCCTATGATAGGTTAAAAGGGGAGTTGAAAGCAAATTGGATTCAGAAGGGTTGGGATTGGTTTCAGGAGGGTTGGGTTTTGAGGGGTTTGAGGGATCATCAGGGGAGTCATCATCATTTGAGCTAGTATCAGGGTGTTTGATGCCCTTAGCTTTTCTTTCCTTCTCCTCAATGATCTTCTCTTCTACTAACTTTGCAAAAACTTCCTCATCAATGAGAAATCTTGTCTTTAGCACACCAGCAAAGTGTAGCAGTCTACTTTCCTCCACTTGCCACCAGTTAGCACCCTTATCTTGGATGACTTGATAGATCTCCATCAATGTTTTATCCTTGACATCCACTAACATTCTCAAGTCATGGAACATTTTCTGAATTCTGGGAAATTCAGCAAGCTGTGGGTACAAACTATCCACAGTGGCCTTGGCTCCACCTCTGAGCATACTCTCATAAGTATACTCCTCCTCATTCTCATTAGATGGAGAACTTTGGGCTATAGGGGAGTTGGTTGTGGTTTCATTAAGTGCAGTTTCAGGCAAGTTAATTTCAGAAGGGTTGGCTTCAGAAGGATTAGGCTCAATTGAAGGTAACTCAGTTGCTTTTAAGAGCAATGATTCTGAGGGGGCTTTGCTCAGGGGAGTTGGCTCATGAAGTGCATGTTCTAAGAGTTTGGAGTAATTTAGCATAGATGAGTCAAGAGGGGACATGAGCCTTGTCTCATCTACTGCTAAGTCTGCTAGCACATCAATGCCACTTCTCTGCACACTTCCTTCTGGAGAGTATCTCTTAGTGAGATTTACAGGGGTGATGGGCTGGTTAGGAGGGGTAACATGAGTTTCAAGGGAGTTGGGTTCAGAATTTTGGGTTTCAGGGATGTTGGCTTCTAAGGGTTGGCCTTCAGGGACTTTGGACTCTGGAGTTCCAGAACCAGAAGAGTTTGTCCTGGACTTAGATTTTGTCCTACTTTCAGCCCTGCTCTCTCTTAGAGCAATTTGAAGAGATCTTTCTTCCTGAAGTTCCAGCACCTTCTCAGTAGGCTTGACCCTTCTCTTGCTAGCCCTACTGCTCCCACTTCCTTCCACTTCTTTCTCAGGGACAACTTCCCTGGGCCTCTTATCACCCTTCTTCTTCTACCTTGTCTCATTATACTTTAACCTCAATTCTTCTGAGTGGTCAGAAGGCGCATTTACTCCCTCTTCTGCCACTTCATCAACTTCAGCTGATGCTCCTGAGGATATTTGAGACAGTTTCTTTGTTTTGACAGCCCTGGCTTTAGTTCTTTTCTTCATCTTAGGCTTCTCTTCAACCTTTTCAGCAGGGTTGGCCATTATCATCCTCCTTTGCTCAGTCTTCTTACTGAGTTTTCTGAACATTTTTTTCTGGGCTGGGAGTAGTTTGGCAAAGGTTTGCATCTCAGAGTAGTGAGCAAACTTCTCAATTAGCAAACTTGCCCTGGTGCAATATCTCATTTTTCCTTCCATCACAGCCTTGTTGTGAGCTTTTACTTTGAACTTTGCCTTTTCTTTCATCATCTCAGACAAGATGAAAGTCCTCCAATCAAACTTGATGCCTTTATCACTGGCATCAATCACTGCTGCCATAATCCTTATCCTTGGATGACTGACCTGCTCCAAACTGCCAGTGTTGCTTAGCAAGCTTTTAGTAACTATTTCAAACAAGGTTAAGAACTTTGGCTTGAGTGTCCTCTTATGTTGAGTAGAGGATAGTGGCCCTGGAGTGATAAGCCAGTCTTGAGCAATTTCTTGCTCAAGTCCATTTCCATAAAATTCTGGATTCCTTCCCTCTGAAGGCAATCCAAAGGCAGCATCAACCTCTTCCTCAGAAAATTTCACCCTGTGAAATCTTTCCTCTTCTTCTCCTTCTGCTACAAAGGACAGTCTTGTGGCAACTTCTCCATCTTCAGGTTTGCCTCTCCATTTGAGAAAAGCAAAGAACTCTGCCATGTAGGATTCAAGATAAGAGTCTGGCTTCTCTTGCATGAACTTCTGGAGACCTGCCCTTCTCAACCATCTCAAGGTTGGAGTAACATTAGGATCCTCACTCTCAAAAGAAAGGATTGGCTCGAATGTGAGGTTGTTTTTGTGGCTTAGATAGCCAAAATCAAGGTCAAGTTCCTTGTTGAAGAAATCAACAACCATCTCTGGTTTTGCTTTGGGAGCCATTGAAGGTTACAGAGAGAAAAATTTGAGAGAGATTGAGAGTGTTTGAAGTAAGTTAGAGCTAGGGTTTCGAATACTTGGGGAAGAAGTGTTTGTGGGGGATCTTAAGACTTGTGAATATTCTAAAAAGAATGTTTATCAATGAGTTGGTGAAGTCTTGATGCAATTCAAAGGTGAACAAAAGTGGAAATCAAAATGGACGGCCAGGATTAACTTCAGGGGAGTTGTCCAATTTTGATCCAATGGTCAAAAACCAATGTAACAATGAGTAATTGGTTTTATTCAAAACGTGGAGGTTATTTAATATTAGTTAATGGTTGGGGAGTTTTCAAGGTAGATCATGGCTTGAAAAGGTGTAATGCAAACAAGAGTTAAATCTTGGCATTTAATGCATGGAAAGTGACCTTTTGGGTGGGAGACAAATTAAATCCCAAAAAGATGAAATTTGTATATGGAATGGGACAGATTTCGAAATAGGCAATAATTACCCAAAATAGGTGCTTATCAAACCAAGATTTGGTTTGATAGCTAGGACAACTTATCTGACCCCACTAGGACAAGTGTCCTGAAAAGATGTGGACAAGTGTCCTGAAATTCAATGAACAAGTGTCCTGAATCATTTAGGTCATCTCTTCTGAATTTTAGTAGACTTGACCAGGTCTACTGATCTTTTAATATCAGTTCCCCCTTAATGAATAAACTCCTTTGGACTCATTTGTCCAACTTCCCTGGATCAAGAAGACCCAACTCTGCTGATAATTCCAGAAACCTTGCCTCTGCAAGTGGTTTTGTCAATATATCAGCTTTTTGATGATCTGTGTTGATTTTCACCAACTTGATATCCTTCTTCTCCACATGGTCTCTAATGAAGTGATGCTTGATGTCCACATGCTTGCATCTTGTGTGCAATACATGATTCTGTGATATTGCAATAGCACTGTTGTTGTCACAGAAGATTGGCACTTCAGTAGAGTTGACATTGTAGTCTCTTAATTGTTGTCTCAACCAGAGAATTTGAGTACAACAGCTTCCAGCAGCAACATATTCAGCTTCAGTGGTAGAAGTAGCCACTGTGTTTTGCTTCTTGGAGAACCAAGATATGAGTTTGTTGCCCAAGAATTGACAAGTCCCTGAAGTGGACTTTCTGTCAATTCTACATCCTCCATAATCAGCATCTGGGTAGCTAGTTATCTCAATGTTGTCATCAGCAGGGTACCAAAGGCCTAGATTTTCAGTGCCTTTGAGATACCTCAAAATCCTTTTTGCAACCTCAAGATGGCTTTTCTTAGGATTTGCTTGAAACCTTGCACAAACACCTACTGCAAAGGTGATGTCAAGTCTGCTGGCAGTGAGATAGAGAAGTGAACCAATGATTCCTCTATACTAAGTAGAGTTGGTTGAAATACCACTCTCATCAGGATCCATCTTCCAATTTGTGTTCATTGGGATCCTTACTGGCTTGCTAGTTGTACACCCAAACTTTTTGATCATTTCTCTGGTGTACTTGGCTTGATTGATGAAGATTCCTTCATTAGATTGTTTGACTTGAAGTCCCAAAAAGAAATTCATCAGACCCATCATGGACATCTCAAACTTGCCTTGCATCAGCTTGGAGAACTTCTCACACGGCTTCTCATTTGGGGATCCAAATATGATGTCATCCACATATATTTGGACAAGCAAGATGTCCTCTCCTTCAGTGATTTTGAAGAGGGTTCTGTCCACAGTTCCTTTGATAAAACCATGATCCAAGAGGAACTGTGACAGTGTGTCATACCAGGCTCTTGGAGCTTGCTTGAGTCCATATAGAGCTTTCTTCAGTCTGTAAACTTGGTTTCCAACTTCAAAACCAGGTGGTTGCTCCACATAGACTTCTTCTTTCAAGACTCCATTTAGAAAGGCACTTTTGACATCCATTTGGTACACTTTGAACCTCTTGTGGGCTGCATAGGCTAAGAACAGCCTTATTGCTTCTAGTCTTGCCACAGGTGCAAAGGTTTCATCATAGTCAATGCCTTCTGATTGACAATAACCTTTTGCCACTAATCTGGCCTTGTTTCTGACAATCACATCATTTTCATTCTTCTTGTTCTTGAACACCCACTTGGTTCCAATAACATCTTGATGTGAGGGTCTATCCACCAGCTCCCATACATCATTCCTGGTGAATTGGTTGAGCTCTTCCTGCATTGCTGTGATCCAGTTTGCATCCTGAAGTGCTTCATCAATGTCTTTTGGTTCCTGTTCTGATAAGAAACAACAAAACATAGCACTTTCACCATGAAAACTTCTGGTTTTGACTCCTATACTTGGATCACCAAGTATCAGATTAGTAGGATGGTCAGACAACCAAGTCCTTCTTTTTCTGATCCCTTCAGTAGATTTTTCCTCTACTAAGGTTGAGTCACCAGTGTTATAGAATTCAGGATAATTGAATGCAGGATCTAATTCAGGATCATATTCAGGGATGTTGTCCTCAATGTCAGGGACATTGGCATTTTCAACATTTATGGTTCCCTCTTGAATATTGGATCCATTAACTACCTCAGCAGAGCCTGCTTCTTCATTGGTAGTTGTTTCCTGAGGATGAACTGGGATTGGATCATTCAGTTCACCATTTCCTTCAGTGGGGTTTGCTTCAGTGGGGTTTCCTTCAGTGTTGTGTTATCAGGGAGATTGGTTTGGACAACATCTATGAATTCAGTGTCCTTGTCTTTTAGGCTCAATCTGGTTGTTCTTTGTGGGATCTCTTCAGGTTCCAGGTTTTTGTTCCTGATCTCAAAGATAGATTCATCAAACACAACATGAGGTGTTTCTTCCACAACAAGGGTTTTCTTGTTGTAGACTCTGAAAGCTCTACTGATTTGAGAGTATCCAAGAAATACTCCCTCATCAGCTTTGTTGTCAAAGGCTTTCAACTGTTCTTTCCCATTATTGTGAATGAAACACGTACAACCAAATATGTGAAAATATGACACTTTAGGCAATCTTCCTTTCCAGAGTTCATAGGGGGTTTTGCCTTGCCCCTTAGTAATCAAACATCTATTTTGAGTATAACATGCAGTGTTTATGGCTTCAGCCCAAAACCTCTTAGCTAGATTTGAATCAGCAATTAAAGTTCTAGCAGCTTCTTTTAGGGTTCTATTCCTTCTTTCTGCAACTCCATTTTGTTGAGGGGTTCTAGCTGCTGAGGTTTCATGAGCTATTCCATTTAATGAGCAATACTCATTGATGTATGAGTTAATGAACTCAGTGCCTTTATCTGATCTTATCTTGATAATGCTAAGGCTTTTCTCATTTGACAATTTCTTTAAAAGTTCAGGCAGTTTGACTTGTGTTTCCTTCTTATTAAGGAGAAATACTACCCATGTGAACTTAGAGAAATCATCTACTACTACCAATGTGTATTTCCTTCCATTTATGCTTGAAGGGGTAATTGGTCCAAATAAGTCCATATGTAAAAGTTCAAGTACCCTTTCAGTGGAGATGACTGGTTTTCCTTTGAATGAGGCTTTAATCTGTTTTCCTTCTTGACATGGTTTACACACATGTTCTTTAATGAAAACCTCATTAGGTAGTCCTTTTACTAATGCATTTCTAGCAAGTTTGTTCATTAATTTGAAGTTCAGGTGGTTTAGCCTTTTATGCCATAACCAGCTTTGTTCACTAGAGCTCTTAGCAATGAAACATGCAGCATCAGTAGACTTGTCCCAGTCTGCAAAATACACATTTCCTTTCCTAGTTCCAGTCAATAGAGTTTGTTGAGTTTTATCTTTAATTAAGCACTTTCCACTTGAGAACTCAACATTGAAATCTTTATCACAGAATTGACTGATACTTAGGAGATTATATTTGAGACCAGCTACATAAGATACATTGGTCAATTTGATGTTACCAATCATCAAAGTACCATAACCTTTAGTTGTTTCTTGTGAGCTGTCTCCAAAAGTGACATTTGGGCCTTCTTTTTCAATAAAATCAGTGAGGAGTTCCTTGTTTCCAGTCATGTGCCTTGAGCATCCACTGTCAAGGTACCATGCTGTCTTTTTCCTCATACTCCCCTTCTTGTGGCCCATAGGTACCTGCAATTAGATAGGTTTAGGTACCCTTTGAGTTTTGGGTCCTGAGAGGTTAGCTGTACCTTTAGGAACCCAAACTTGCCTAATCACCCTGATTGATTCAAGGTGGCTAAGTTGTTTTCCTTGTGCATCAACATACACAGTCTTTCCCTTAAATGTCTTTGGGAAAGTGTGTGTGAAAGTATTAACTCTGTAAGTTTCAGAAGAGTTGTCAAATCTCCTGAACTTATGAGTTCCTTGTGCAACTTGTTGAAATCTTTGAGGAAAGGTCTTTTTATGACCATTACCCTTTGGCATGAAGGGTTTTGGCTGTCTCATTTTATTCTGCCTTTGAGGATAGTTGTCCTTAGGTTTATTCAGCTGAGGCTTTCTCAGAAGAGTTGGCCTTGGCTGATTATACCTTGGATAACTCCTCTGAACATTGTTCAGGAGAGTTGCCCTTCCATTGGGTCTACTCTGCTGATCAACATTCTTCTTGTGTTCAGGGACTTTGGCCATTTCCTTAGGTTTGGGCCTAGTCTCCTGAAGCACTTGAGTAGGCATTTCATTCATTTTACCCTTTCCTTTGTTCAGTGGCTGAATCATTTCATTTTCAACTTGATGTGCCACTGATTTGACAAAGATTTTCTTAGTGTTACTTGTTGAAGCAACACTAAGACAAGGTGAAGATTCAAATGGATCAAAACCTAATCCACTTCTTTGAGCCATAGGTCTTTGATAACTCTGAATTTCCTCTATTGCTCTAGAGGATTTGTTCAAAGCAGACATCTTTAATTTCAGGCTCTCTTCACTTAATTTGAGAATGTCATACTCATGTGAAAGGTTTTCAAACTTAGCTTGAAGAATTTTTAGTTCAAAATCTTTTCTCTTCTGAGTAAGTAATTGAGCATCAATCTGTCCTTGTTGGTCAACTATCCTGAGATTTGCTTCCTCAAGCTCTCTCAAGACTTGTTGATACAACTCAGTGGATTTAATGTCAACTACTGTCTCAACAGGTTTTGAAAGTTCAATTGAAAGTCTTTCATTTTCTCTCACACAATTATCATGAAATTCTTGTAATCTAGTGAAATCTTCCATCAACTTCCCAAAGGAAAGTTTCAAGTTGACTTCACTAGTGTTTTGTGATAAGAATGATGGTGAACTAGAAGTGAAGGATACCTCATCATCCTCAATAGCCATGTTGCACACATCATCATCATCATCACTATTAGAGAACAGTCCATCAGAAGAGTTGAGACTTTCAGCACTATCAGATTCATCACCAGCCATCATAGCTTTTCTGTTGGTGAACTTCCTGTCTCTTTTGGCTTGCCTCTCTCTTCTTTCTTTAGAGCTCAATTCAGGGCAGTCATACTGGAAGTGCCCTTTCTTCTAGCAATTATAGCACAGGTCTTCATCATCATCCTTCTTGGATTCATCTCTTCCTTTTGATGATGAAGGGTCAGCTCTACTGGACCTTCTCCTATCAGAGTACTTGTCCTCTGATCTTTTCTCTTCAGGTTTTTTGTCATTGGCCTGATCTTCAGGAGAGTTGTACCTTCTTCTGAATTTGTTGTCTTGGTAGAATTTCTTGTATCTACCAAACCTTGAGTTGAGCTTGTCAAACCTCCTTGCCATTAGAGCCATTTCTTCTTTCATTTCAGTCTTAGAGACTGACTTTGATGATCTTGGAGTGGGTTGCATTTCAGGTTCAGCAGCTTTGGCTTTAAATGCCACTCCTTTGACTGGTAAGGAAGTCTCTTCTGCTAGCTTTCTTCTATTGAGGTCAAACTCATATGCTTTGAGTTCTGAGAAGATTTGTTGCATGGGCATGGAGGAGAGATCCTTGGTATTCTGCATCATTACAGCATATACATCCCACTTTTGAGTGAGACTTCTCAGGATTTTTAATCCAACTTCTCTCCTGGAGTACACCTTGCCCAATGAGTTGATTTCATTCATCACATCAGTGAATCTACCAGCAAATTTGTCAATGGACTCATCAGCTTCCATTGAAAATTGCTCAAACTTTTGCACAACAACTTGGAGCTTGTTCTCCTTGATCTTTTCTGTACCCTCACACATCTCAGCAAGAGTATCCCAAATTTCTTTGGCAGTTGTGCAGTGGTAGACTCTACCCATGATTGCATCTGGAATTGTTTGGTAGAGGGTGTTCATGGCAAGATAATTCAGATTATCTTTTCTCTTTTCATCAGCAGTGAAGTCATCTTCATCTTTGGGAATCAGTTCCCTTATATCAGCTCTTTGCTCATCTGTTAACCTGGGGTTAGTTTGAGTAAACACAAAAGGACCTCTTGTGATTACTCTCAATGTGTCAGTATGAAGAGAAGCAAGATGAGCTCTCATTCTGATTTTCCAGAAATCATAATTGTCTATAGAGAACATGGGCAGTTTGTGATGTGAAATGTGGTTGACTGGATTTGTGGCCATGTTGTCCAATCCTTGAACAGCATCATGAGGAACAGCATTGTTGTTGGCCATAGCTTAAGAATAAGATGTTAGTCAAATGATAAGATTTCAGATAGATCAGTTCAGTGACCACACCAAATATGTGATTTTGAAGATCAAGATGGATTTTCAGAAGCAGTGGTCTTTTAACCCCTGCTCTGATACCACTTGTTGGTCCTGAAAGGAGTATATAACAAGTGTATGGGGGGGGGGGGGGGAATACACTTGTATGCAAATTCTTCTTAAAAGAAATGTTTCATTTCATAAAATATATATAATTAATTAAGGTAAATTGAGATAAAAAGTAAAAAATAAAATATGACAATTTTTTGAAATTGTCTTAATTAGACATATTTTATTGTTGGTCCTGAAAGGAGTATATAACAAGTGTATGGGGGGGGAATACACTTGTATGCAAATTCTTCTTAACTTTGATCAAACCAGAGTTCAGCAAGGTTGTCCTGGACAACTCTGCTGATGAGATTAACTCTTCTAAGATAATCAGACTACTAAGTACTATTGAGTACTTAGTTGAATAACTATCTAGGGGAGTTATATGTGCGGAATTAGTGGTTGGCCCTTTAGTTTAAACTCCTTTAAGTTCTGAAATCACTTAAGCAATATAGCCCAGTTTTCAGGGAACTTGTCCAATACAGTTTTGCACAGTCTTTGAGTATATGTTCTTTTGAAGATCAGTTTTGTGTGCAGTGTTGAATGTATGAAAGTACTTGAAAGTAAATCAACACAAGAGTTTATAGTGGTTCAGAGACTCAAGCTCCTACATCCACTTTCCCTGATTTAACATGATAATTCCTTCACTCTTGGAATTAACTTATTTTATAGTGCCAAGGTGCACTTGATCAATAACACCACTCCTTGGTGAATTGATCCCTAGGATGTCTAGAGTCCTAGTACCCTTCTTCTCAACTCAAAATTGAACTGTTCTTCTCTCAACAGTCAGCTCCTACCACTTCTACTACTACAACCTTCTCACTTTCTCACTTGAAAGGGGTAAGAGTTGAAGTAAGGTTCCAACTAATGAGATATACTTTACAATGAAGGTCAGTGTATAAGGATAGGATATCTCTCTAAGCTTTGTATGGATATACAATGATGTTTAGCTTAGAAGAAGTGTATGAAGACTAAGATAGTCTTTTTGAAAACTTGAGAGCACTTGATAACTTGTAGGATAGTTGGCTTGGTAGTTGGTGCTTCAAATGGTCTTCACACTTCTGTATTTATAGACAAATTTGAGGATTCGCCCGTTGGAGAGGCAATCCCAAATTGCTATAAATGTCTTCCTTGAGTTCTTCAAACTGGAAGACAGATTCTTGATAGTGACATGTCCTCATTTGGGTAATAAACGGCTTGTAAGACTTTGTCTTCATTCTGCAGCACTCTTCCCAATGTCTGACTTTAAGATTCCCTTGTTAGGACTTGGACATGGCTTCTGAGGTTTGATCCAATGATAGGACAACATTCCTTATCAAATGGACAACTCTGCTTATCACTATCAGTAGACTTTGCTTATCAGCATAGTTGGCTTGCTCTTCTTCAGATGACTTGACTCTTTCCTTTTGCTTCATGTAGATATGATCTCAGCATGATATAATGAAGTCTTTTAGGGTGTAGTTGTCTTCATCTCTTCAGCATAGTTGACTTTCAAGCATCAGAACATTTGTTCTGGTTTAATTGTGCTGAGACAACTCTTCTGGACAATTCTCCTGATCAGCATACTTGGCCTTTGAGCTTCAGAACCTTTGTTCTTGTTTTAATTGCACAGAGACAACTTCTCTGGACAACTTTCCTTATCAAAGCATTTGAATATACTTGGCCTCTTGAGCTTTAGAACCTTTGTTCTTGCTTTAATTGTGCAGAGACAACTTCTCTGGACAACTCTCCTGATCAAGGTATTTGGTCTTTAATAAGCTTAGAGATTGTTCCAGAATTTGAGCCTTGAGGGGACTTGATCTTGATGATCTTCAAAGCATATGTTCCCCCTCACATTGTGCATCTAATCATCTAAGAGCTGCCTAAATATTTCAGCTTCTCATCTAGCCTTATCCTATGTGTTCTAACATTTTTAGAGCACAATCAATTGTGACTAGGCATGTCTCAGGGGGTTTTGGTATTCAATCAAAACATATGTCATTTTATTCCCAACATTTATGTATAAAATATTTTACACAATTGTTAATTATTTTTAATTTAATATTTTATTTTGTGTATTAATGTTATTAACACGTGAAAAGAATTAGATATAGATAATTTTATGGGGCAGTTTCTCATAAGGTCATTTCACACCTAGAAAACATATAGAAGGACAAACTTTTTTTTAATTCAAATAAGATCAAAATGGTTGATAAATATATGCCCTTCTATTTATTAAATTCGAAAATAATTGTTTAAATAATTAGTCAACCATTATTAAAATTAATTATGTAACATAAATCTCTAATCCTCACTAGTTAATTAATGATCTTTCCATATTTCAAAATTTAATTCACGCATTAATCACGGTGGCCTTGTTGAGCATGTTTGGGATAATTAAACGCTAATTTTGAAAATTGAAGATATGAAGTCGATATACTGTTGTTTATTGTTTGCTTAAGTCTCCAACTCCACCCAACTTATGGTAAATTGATGGTGTTTGAAAGTTGAAAATGGAAACTTTTTTTGTTTATTACCTGTTGATCAAAAAAACGTTTAAAATTAATTATGCAAAACAAAATAAAAAAATCTTAAAATATTTTATTTCATAATTTTATGTGGGTAGAAATTGAGATATCATATATTTTCCTTATCTATATTTTTTTTTACTATTAAATTAGTGTTAATTAATTAAGTAATATAATGAAATAACACCAAATCTTTTTTAAAACATTTAACAATGAAATTAATATTTTAAAACATTTGATTACAGATATATTGTTCTATTGCATATTATCAAGTATTTTAAGTTATATGCAACATATTTTTGCATATATTTGTATGATTTCACAATTCATAATTTTATTAATAAATATATTTTAAACAGTTTATTTTCTCAAAAAACAGTTCATAATTTTATTAATAAATATATTTTAAACAATTTATAAATATATATTTGCATATGTTATTGGCCATATGCAAATATATAAACATATTTGTAAAAAACGGTGCATATGGCCAATAACATATGCAAATATTCTGTTGCATATGCCTTCATAAAAAACATATATGCAAAAAAATTGTTACATATTCTTGTTGACGTATGCAAAGATATATGTTGAAACATAAATTTTTTTTAAGTGCAACTGTGAACTAAAATCAACAAGGATGCAATTGTTTGATTCAATATAAAAATGTCAAGCAGTATACACAACTGTTTTGAGACTATAATATGACTTTTTGTCTCTCTTCTGTAGGGTGTAAATAACCAAAATATTAAGAATGACTAGCAATTCTTGCACCTTATTCTTTATGATTCAGTAGATACATGGCTGACTTGGACAAAGATAGAAAAATATATACGAATAAAAGGTGAAAAAAGATAATAATGAAACACATATCCAATTTGCAATACATGGCTGACTTGGACAAAGATAGAAATATATACGAATAAAAGGTGAAAAAAGATAATAATGAAACCCATATCCAATTTGCAATAACAACAATCATGTCTAAAAGAATAATTCTTCACATTGAAACATTAATTCATTTTCAAATCTCTGCAGTACAAAGCGTTCTTCTCCTGTTATAATGCTAGTAACATAACATTTACTGTCTGAGAATGGCTTCCTACCTATTCTTCCAGCACGATGAAAAAATGTTACAAATATACCAAAAACTCTCCTACTTTAAGTTGTACTTATAATTTATGGAACTTAATTTCATACCAGAGAATATGCAATGAAAATTGCATGCTGTAATTGCATAAAGCAACGCATAATTGCATCTGCCAAACAATCTCCTTACATACCAGAGAGAGAGAGAGAGAGTGAGTGAGCACTCCTCGAATTATTGATGGCAGGCAATTCCTCCTGCGGTTCAATTAAAGCAAAATGGAATGTTTCCCCATCCGATGTATTCTATAGCACGAGTGGAATGTCTGTTGCTGCTGCAACTGACATTACTCATCCTTTAGATGTTCTCAAAGTTAGGCTGCAAATTCAGCTTGTCGGCCAAAGAGGTCCGTTGATTGGTATGGGAAAACTTTCTATGCAAGTAGTTAAAAGGGAAGGACTCAGATCCTTGTATCTGGGATTAACACCTGCATTAATGAGATTGCATCTGGAGCATTCTTTGGGGCTGTTGCAACTGCACTTACCAATCCAGTGGAAGTTTTGAAGGTACGGTTGCAAATGAAAGAAAAAACCACAAGAGGGGTCAATTCAGGAATTGTAGAAAATTACTTTAGAAGAAGTAGTGATAGCCCTTTGGAAGGAGGTTGGACCTGCAATGACCAGAGCTGCTGCATTGACTGCATCACAGCTTGTAACATATGATGAATCCAAGCAGCTGCTGATGAAATTGTATTAGTATTTGACATCCTTCCTGTTTATTTAAATCTGGAATTAGTGCTACCTCTTTAAACCAAATTTATCCACACAAAAAAAGTAAAAACAACAACTATAGTTTTCATGATCATTTTCAAATCCTTGAATCCATTATTTGGGCATTCTTCCTCATAAAACCCTTGAACAAACTACAATCTCATCTTATTACTGCAGTTCATTTTGAATCTGCAGCCAAAGTAGTAGCAGAAAAGAGCAAGAATACCACCTAAAAAAAATCCCATTTCTATCATTATAAAACATTGATTCTATAACACAAAATCAGCAGTTCAATCAAAATAATAAACACAATGACAAAAATATCCATATCTAATTTCACAATCCAGCATAAACCCTCAAATTCAATTATTATAACATTAACAAAAATACCATTAATTGCAAGGCTAAGAATCACCATTCATACAATTTTTTAAAAAACAAAAAACCCACAAACAAAATTCATTTATGTACATTTGAGGATAATGCATTCAACAAAGTGTGTGCTTAATTATAACAATTCATTAGAAATTAAATCTCTATTTCCTAATTGAAAAATTCCAGAATAGCATGCCTAAAATTTCAAGCTTCAATCCAGAATTCAAACCATAAAAATCCCCAAATTTGTTCAAATTTCAGGTCACGAACCAAAATAGCATACCTAAAATTTCTCCTACTCCTTTGTTGGCCCCTCTCAGAACCACCCTAATCACCACCATCGTCGCCGCCACACTTGTATTTTCTGGGTTTTGTTTCTCTCGTAAACCCGCAATTGCGGCTCCGATTTCGCATGTTCCCACTGTTGAGACGACTAAAAACTACGCCGTCTCAGATGAAGAAAAGGAAAAACCTAGAATTACATACCTTGAAAAGATGAATTGCAGAATTCAAAAGACCGAAGAAACTGCCATTGTTCTGCAAAAAAAATCTTATTTTTGGAATTGTCAATGGACATACGAAAAGGAAGTTATTCTATTTAGGAAATTTTGGTAGTTTTGGTAAATGTTGAGTAATTTTCGAAAGCTATGGGAATGGGGTTTAATTTGAATTTGAATAATATCAAATTCGTGAAAATGATATTTCAACTTCAAATTTAATTATATTAATGAGTTAATATTGTTTTATAAGATTAAGGGGCATAATTGAGTATTAACACGTTAATTTGACCTTAATTATATTGTTTTAGTTTGTTTCCTTTATTTGAATATTGGTACAGAGGATTGTTCTTCCTAGTGATTAAACTCTTATTTATTTTTAAATGTGATCTATATTTGATTTTTTATACTCAAATTTTAATTAAAATTAAGTATTTAAAAAAAATAGTTTAATAAAAACCAACCCTAACTTCATTTTGGATATTTACATTCCTTACGGGACTTACACCAGTAGTAATATAAAAAACTAATGTGACGTTTGTCTAAAATTTTAAATGACTTAAAAAATAATTTTTGAATTATATGAGATTTTAAAATCCTGTTATGAGTATATTTATAAAAGTTGTAGTGGTGATTTTTTAAATTAATTTTCAAAATCTAAAACTAAAACGGATTTTATATTAATTAAAATCCCAATTATGAATTTTAAACCCCCAAAACAAACCTCACCTTCACGCACTACTTTGTATTGTAAAAGTCTTATTCACCTGCAGGTAGGGTTTGGTTTTTAACCACTTTAGCATTAAAAAAGACTACGTTTTGGTTGGTTTGACCCTAATAATAACATCAACTAACACGTACAAGTGTACAACACATAAATTTTCTTCATGAAATCTAAAGGACTATCCAAATAGAATTACCAAGTAAGGTCCTTGTTAAGATCAGCTCATATCCCAAGTAAAAAATTAACCAAAAATAAAACAATTTATTCAAAGAATATCCACTTAAACGAAAACACAAATCACATATTACATAATCATTTTTTACGAAAAGGGTCCATAAATTTTCGACAGTTGCAAACACTAAACACTGCTACCAGTGGACTGAACTAGCCAGAAATTAAAAGCAAAATAAACAAACAGATACTAATAAAGAGTCCATCAGAATTTGTACAGCCAGTTTTAGCAATCAAATATATTTCGAAAGAATTGAACTAATATAGGACGTAGCATTTCGGAGTTTCACCAAGGTAGTTGCAGCAAACCACGGATTAAATGGCTATCCACTAAGAAGAGCAGCAGCCACTCTTCTGGGCAACAGGTTGTCCCCGAATTTGCACAGTAGGTGGCCTTGCATTGTTTGATGCGGGCTGACTAGCCATCCTGCCATTGTTAACAATAATGGATATTCGCTTGAGAATTTTGTAACATGCGAAATATAATATTGGCAAAGGATAAAAGACGAATCCAGAAAGAGTGGAGCTATTCACACCCCCAATTTCCTCTAAGCACACCCCAACTTAATTAAACATACTCGAAAAAATTAAAAAATACCCTTCAGTTCAAGTGGCTTTAAATTCTAAAAAATACCCTCCTAATGCTTTATAAAAGATGCAGTATATATTTTACTTTAGCTCAAAAATTCAAGATAATTTTGTTATCTTGAAAAGAAACATAAACAGACTTGGATACCATTTTGAAGACAAAAATTAGCAGAAAAATGAGCTTAAAATAAAAGATATACTGTACTGTAATATTTATAAAGCATTAGGGTATTTATGAGAATAAAGTTATATGAGAGGTAATTTTAACTTATTTTTTAATTATGTTTCTAAATTCTAGTATTGGTGGGGGCATGAATAGAGAAAATAGGGGTGTGAGTAGCCCAACCCATCCAGAAATTGAGAAACAACCAACTTAGCAACCACTCGTGAAAGAAGAAAATAGATCTTCTTGAGCAATTCTTTCTTTCTTTGACATGAGCTATAATAGGTTACCCAGTTATGTGCTTGTGGTGCTTGTTTAATAGGCTTATTTTCTTTTATCTTTTTTTGTTGTGCAGACGTATCAGTTTAGTTCTGTTGGTACAAGGGTGAAATGAATTGGCTTTTAGTGGTATGAGCTACTGTAGATGGTATTGGAACTAGGAGGGTAAAATGTCAAAAAAAAAAAAAAAAAGATCTTGACTAAAGACGAAAAGAACTTAAGCTGTGACAAAAAAAAGTGTATTTACATTGCCAAGGACATTAATATATTTTTGCAAGAAATTGTATGAACAGAATGAATTTGTACAATAAACAAACCTGTTCTTAATGTCAGCAGACATAGCCATGAAAGCCTGTTCAACATTGGTGGCATTTTTGGCACTAGTCTCCATGAAAGGAATGCCAATTTCATCCGCAAATGCCTTTCACAATAGAAAAAGGATAAAATTCAGAAAGACTGCAGTCTAAAGCACAGGTGTATGAGCAAACAAATAAAATTTCTACCTTGGCTGTTTCGTATGGCACAGCTCTGTTTTCAGCAAGATCACACTTGTTTCCTACCAGAAGCTTGTTTACGTTTTCGCTTGCATATCGATCAATTTCATTCAACCATTGCTTCACATTGTTGAAGCTTTCTGAATCAGTTACATCATATACTATCTGCCAGAAAATTCCAAGTTGGGTATAGTTAGCAACTCAAATCACAAATTTCTTTTTTGTGATAAATCAAGTTTAATCATAATGAAAGAAGCTAACTATGATTCCATGTGCACCGCGGTAGTAGCTACTAGTTATGGTTCTGAACCGTTCCTGTCCAGCAGTATCCCACTGCACGTGGAAAAAATATGAAAGATTTAATGAAGTTCAAATTTTAAAAGACAAATGTAAACTGGATTTAAGCCAGTTAATATGTCTGTGTTATTCACAAAGTACAAATGAAAAACATATGCATCTAATTTATGGGTGCAGAGAATTGCACAAAGCTGAAAAAAGAGATCCACTTATCCTCAAGTAGAAAAATATCCCCAAAAAGGAAAAAAACATGCCAGCTGGAGATTTTGGAAAGGATTGATAATGCTAAACAGGGTGCAAAGAATTGCACAAAGCTGAGAAAAGAGATCCACTTATTCTCAAAGTACTAAGATGCAAAAGTAGAAAAATATCTATAAAAAAAAACATGCTAACTGGAAATTTTGGAAAGGATCGATATTGCTGAACAACTATCATTGGTAACACACTAATTCTAGAACTCTTAATCATAATATATATAGTAAAAAACAAAACAACTCACAATCTGAAGCTTAATAGTCTTCCCATCTTGTTCCACAGTTCGAATTTTCTGTAGAAGTAAAAACACAATCAGAATTGTACCTAAGCCAGGTCACATTTTACAGAACAAAAAAAGAGTTGAAGTCCTTACGAAGTCAACGCCAATTGTGCTGATGTAACTGTCAAGGTAAGAATCATCCTGTATGCATAATTATAGCAGAAGTCAGTAAATCATTCTGTATGAGAATCAAAACAAATATCATTCACAGCTCCAGCTTTCAACATAACTTCACAGACAGATAAATGATTATTTAATATACAGTTGACCATTTCTTCAGAAGAAGAGTTAAGGCATTCACAACCAAAAAATTCACAGAGCAGTTTCAGACTTTTGTTGTTTTGAAAACCCACTATATCAAAAGGAAACAAAATTTAACTCAATAACATTTTCATGCTATTGGCTGAAATTGTTCAGAAAATAAAATGAGAACTAATATTAACTTTTGATAAAGAAGAATTCACAACTGAAATAAAGATGTAACTGCAAAGGAGGTCAGTGACTTCTTTAGAAATTGTGTAATATTCAAAAGATCCCTAACAAACAGTGTCACTTTTTTCATTGCTTCAAGAACCATGATATCAAATGACTTCAAATGATTGACTGAACAATGTTTCAATATATTTGAGAAAACCGCAAATTAGTAAAATGAAGAACAGTGTTCATTCAGATAACTGGAACTCACAACAGTAAGGTCCAGATATTGTTACAGAGTTCAGGCAGTTCTCTAGAAAGAGACGTGAAATTCACAACATAGTAAATTATAAAAGTTACACTAAGAATTTCAATGGACCTAATGTTTTTAAAACCATCTAAGCAAGAACAGATCTGAACACTATATAATGCAGTTTAAAAGAACTAGGTTGAGCTAAGCTTACAGCAAATCTCAGTAGAAGACATGACTTGCCAACACCTGAATCTCCAATTAAAAGAAGCTTGAACAAGTAGTCACTGGAAGAGACAAAAAGGAGATAACAAATTAAATACCTTTACCAATAAGATGGAAAAGAAAATGAATCTAGGAATCGACAATTATTGAATACACTTATTGAATACACGATCATACAACTGCTCAGCCTTAGCCGAGAAAAACATGACAATTGTTATTCCTTCAGTCCTTAAAATTAGAAGTGCACGGGCTACTTTCTACTTTCTAAACGATTTGTTAAATATTAGACAATCTATAAACACTGACTCGAAATCAACAGTTAAATATTTATATTAAACCAACTATGCAGTGACCAACTCATTATCTGCTTAAAGACTTTCTGTCTCTACCAAATTCTGAAGCTCCTACTTCCCTATATTTCAGACACAGTTCTTCAAACTGCCCAATTTTGTTTAAGGTCCGTATTGGGGACATAATAGCCAAATTTAGGAAAAATCGAATTACACACTTCCGCCAATCTACAATAGTAATATCAGAGACCGATCTAGAACTACGGTAACTTCATCAACAAAGGGATCTCAAAAGATTTAAATTTTACGTATCCCCCATATTCAGATGGCGCGATTGCCAGATTCGTGGTCCAAAGGGAGAATACATAAAATCAGCTCTACAGAGAGAATATATGAAATACTTTCATCAAATTTTAGCCTCACAAAACAGAAATTTCATGGATCTATTATCTCATCACTTCAAAGAGAAAAATCAAACTGGATTATCAGAGTCGAAATCAAAAACCTAAGTGGATCTGTCAAATTAAAGCTAATACGAAACGGAATTCAATAAAAAAAAATCACAAAAATCTTTCCTAAGCATTTCATACAATAATCTATGGAGAGAGAGAGAGAGAGAGAGAGAGAAGAGAGAGATTTACTATTCCGGATTCATGATCGGGAGTGAAGAATCGAGGGTGAGGTGGGTGGGGAATTATCCTTCGAACGGACGGCGATCGTTCGCGTGAAGGAGTGAGCGCCGGCGGAGTTGACCGGATAAGAGAAGAGGTTTTCGGTGGGGAGAAACGTAATGGAGAGGAATAAGGGACAGATGAATTGCAGTTGGGTTTATTTATACAAACACCGACAGCGGAAGATTGGTGAATACTTCGAGGAAAGGGCCCCTGCTGCAATTATCGAACGACACGCGCCACACAATTTTATTCATCCTGGTGTATTATTCATTTTATTAACTAGTACTCCCTCCGTCCAATTTTATAATGTTCACTTCTCTGAGCACGAGTTTTAATGAATATTGATTAGTTTATGTATAAAGTAGATAAGTTGGTGGTGAGCACGAGTTTTAATGAATATTGATTAGTTTATGTATAAAGTAGATAAGTTGGTGGTACGATGAGATGTTGTGGGGTCCATTTATAGATAAAGTGATTGTTTATGAATGTAGTTAGTGGCAATTTGAGTAAATAAGTCATGGTTGGAGGGTGGAGATAAAGTAGTGTAAATAGTATTATTTCCAAAAACGGAATGTGCATAATAAAATTGGACAACCAAAAAAGAAAAGTGGAAATAATGAAATTGGACGGAGGGAGTAATTTTTTTGTTCAATTTCATTAAAAAAAAAAAACACATAAACTAATCATCAATATTCATTGGTATAATGAATTTGGACGGATATAATATTGATTAGTTTATATATAAAGTACATAGATGGAGAGTGATGAGTTTTTTTTTTTTTAAGTCAAGACTTCAATTTATTAGCAACTGCAAACGCCGTTCGATACGCCCGTCACAAAGTTTAGAGGGTCATACCACTCATGAGGACTCGTAAACGTCCTAGCTGCTCTAGCTAAGTTGTGTGCCATAATATTGGTCACACGAGAAACATGAGAAACCGAACATACATTAAAATTCATCATCTCCAATCTGCATGCGGCCATGATGTCACCAAAGACAGAGTTTGCTCCGGCATCTCCATTAATTCCGTCCGCTACCAGTTGTGCATCCACTTCGACTACTACTCTAGTGTAACCCAAAGACTTGATCCACGAGAGAGCCTCTCCTTCGTCTACCTGATATTGCCCTGGCATAACTCTCGTTCGTCCAGCGATAAAGTTTCCCCCCGCGTCATGAATCACAGCTCCGAAGCCCATCTCTCTAGATTCAGAGAAGAAAGCTGCATCCACGTTGAGTTTCACGAAAGGTCCTGTTGGGGGGTGCCATACCTCGCATCTCCGCTGCTGTCCTTCAGCTAGATCCTCCTCTTTGGTGGCTCTCCATTCCGACAAGAAAACGCGGGCTAGAGCAGCTGCTGCAGCCGCAGGCTTGCAAACTCCCACCCATATCTTGTTATTTCTTTCTTTCCACAAACCCCAGAGTGTGGTTGTAAAATGTGAGAATTCAGCTTCATCTAATTCCAACAGTAGTGTAAAAACTACCTCCTTCATTCGATCAGAACCCACCATCGCACGACTAAGGGCACCCCTGTAGCCTGCTGCTACCCACACTTCTGTTACATACGTACATCCCAGAAAGGCGTGCCAATCATCCTCAGCTGCTGCCAAGCAATGTGGACAAGTGATATCATCGATAATATGTCTATTACCCAGTCGAGCTCGCGTCGGTAGAATATTTTTGCAAAGCTGCCACATGAAATTACGGATTTTTGGTGGTGCTCGGATCTTCCAAATGGCCTTCCAATTCCTCATTTCCCTCAGATGGCCTTCTCTAATCATATCATTCGCTAGCTTGTATGATGTCTTAACCGAGTATTGGCCACTCCGAAAAAGTGCCACGTCAATTTATCAGGCGACACTATAGGTGGGACGGCTGTCTTCACAATCCGGTCAACATCCCCCTCCGAAAATAGCGATTATAATAATTCAATATCCCAATTTCTCTGGCCTGGGATCAGTAGTTCATCTACTCTCAAATCCTCGAATTCCCCGTTGAGGCTGTTTCTAAGCCAAAAACCCTTATCATCTGCAATCCAGGGTTGATCCCATACGTTGATTTGGGTACCACTACCAATTTTCCAACGCGTGCCACGCCGAATCAGGTCCTGGGCTTCTCGGATGCTTCTCCAGGTGAGACTTGGATTATACCCTAAAGCAGCCGACAAAAAATCGCTCGAAGGAAAGTACTTAGCTTTTAATACCTTACACATCAAATAATTTGTATCCGTCTGAAGTCTCCAGCCAATTTTCCCGAGCATCGCAATGTTAAAGAGATGGAGGTCACGAAACCCCATACCTCCCGTCTCTTTATTGCAGCAAAGTTGGCCCCAAGAAGTCCACTTAATACCTTTCGAGCCGCTTCCTGCACCCCACCAAAAGGCGTTTAACATGCGTTGAAGTTCCTCTATAAATGTAGATGGTAACAGAAAGATCCCCATAGCATACGCGGGAATAACCTGAGCCGCAACCTTGATGAGAATTTCCTTCCCTGCCTTGGAAATATTTTTCTTAACCCAGCCCTGTAATCTGTTCCATAATCTGTCCCTGAGAAATTTGAAAATATCCTTATTTTTCCTCCCAATTAGTGAAGGGAGCCCCAAGTATCTCCCGGTGTTCAACGGTTGATGCACACCAAAAATATTTCTCACAACTTGTTGTTGCACTACGCCCACGTTGCTGCTATAAAAGGTGCCTGATTTGGCATAATTTATAGCTTGCCCAGAAGCCCTTTCATATTCATCCAATAAATTCTTCATGTTAGACGCCTCCTCAGTTGTTGCTCTACAGAAGATGATGCTATCGTCGGCAAATAGCAAGTGGGAGATGATTGGCGCTCCTCTACAAATATGATGCACGTGCACACGCCCTTCCCTTCCTGCTCTGGTTATAAGGGCCGAGAGGCCTTCAGCGCAAAGAATGAAAAGGTATGGTGACAGTGGGTCCCCCTGTCTAAGCCCTCGGCCAAGGGATAATGGGCCCCACCATGTCATCGTTGACTTGAATCGAGTACCTGACTGAGGTGACACACATCATCATCCATCTAATCCATTGTTGACAGAAACCCAGCCTCTCCAAGACATTCTCCAAAATATTGCCAATCTACCCTGTCATAAGCCTTGCTAATATCGATTTTGAGTGCTACCCCACCGACTCTGCCTTTCTTCTTTTTTTTCATGACATGGATGGTCTCAAAAGCGATCAACATGTTATCTTGGGTTGCCCTCCCACTCACGAAGGCAGATTGTGCCTTGTCAACAAGATACGGTAAGACACGCTTGAGTCTGTTGCACAGAACTTTCGAGATTATTTTGTAAATGACGTTGCACAAAGAAATAGGACGCAGGTCCCCCATTCTCTCCTGATTCTCACATTTCGGGATGAGAACCACGTGCGTGTCATTCAAATTTCCTGGGAATCGATTCCCATAGAGCAATTCCATGCAGGAATTTATCACATCTGATCCCACAACTCCCCAAAACTTTTGAAAGAAAGCCGGGTTGAAACCATCTGGCCCCAGTGATTTATCGGGATGCATTTGGGATATGGCTTTTTTAAATTCATTCACAGCGAATGGTTGTGTGAGATTGTTATTCTGATCCGACGTAATAGCAGGGCTAATCGCCGACAGAACACCCTCCAAATCCTGATTATTATTATTATTATTCGGGCTGAAGATAGTTGAAAAATATGAATGTACAATATAGCACATACCTTCCTGGTTATTTATCAACTCTCCATGGTCATCTTGCAGAACCCGAATTCCATTGGTTCTCTTCTTCGTAGTAGCCGTTTGATGGACAAAATGGGTATTCATGTCTCCGCCTTTTAACCAGAATATTTTTGCTCGCTGTCTCCAAAAGATTTCCTCATAAATCAGCATGTTAGCAAGCTGTTTCCGAAGTACAATCACACGATCTGCTGAAACAACATCCATGTTTCTTTGTAATCGATCAATGTCCTTCTCGAGTTGCTTCTTATTTTCTTTGAACTCCTTTTCGATTTGATTGCCCCATGTTTGCAATGAGGCGGATGTTACTGCTAGGCGTTGGATAATTCCCACTTCTCCACTTCCCAGCCAGGCGCTTTGAACAACCGTAGGCAACTATTTTTCAGTGAGCCGTTTATTCTCAAACCGAAACCTGCGATGTCGTCTTCGAACTGGAGTAAATTCAGTGATTAGGAGGATCGGATTATGATCACCGACTGGTGCCACCAGGTTATGTAGCCTTGCTTCAGGAAATTTGGAATGCCAAGCAGCCGTGGCAATCGCCCTGTCCAGTCTCTCCTCAACTACATTTGGTGTGCCCCGACCTCTCACCCATGTGTAACCGTATCCCACAAGCTCTACATCCGAGAAGCCACAATCAGCCACAGCCTCCCTAAAGCCCTGGAATAACCAATTAGGATGTTCCACCCTGCCCCTCTTGTCTTCTTCAAATAGCCGATTTGATAGGGTCTGAAGCAGGTCCCATGAGCGTCAGCGATGGGCCCTATTAGGAAAACCATAGAAACCCGTGAGCCTCCAATCCCCAGTAACATCAGAGATAATAGTATCAATATGATTTGAAGAGTAACTCAAAATATTGCATTTATTAGCTTATTTCCAAAGGATGGCTATGCCACCACTACGTCCAATACAATCAATAGATAGACATGCTTGAAAGCTTAACTTAATACGAATTTCTTCTAATTTAACAGAAAGCGACAAAGTTTCAAAAAGGAAAATAACATCGGGCCTTCGAGCTCGAACAAGCTCGCACAATGTCGGAACTGACAGAATGATGAGTTATTGGGGGTTCATTTATAAATATAGTGAATGTTAATACGAGTAGATAAATAATATTTGAGATGAAGATAAAGTTGTGTGAATAGTATTATTTTAAAAATGAAATAAGAATAATGAAATTGAATGTTCACAACTAATTACATATTTACCATAAAAAAATTGGACCAAGATAGTATTAATTATTTTTCATTTGATGAAAATATTTTTTTATATAAATTTTGTATAAAGTTTTATATGCATGCACTTTTTTCTAACAATGTCATAAAAATTGGAAAGAAAAAAAAACAATCAAATCAAAGAACGAAAACTACCTAAAAAAGACTGTAAATGACATCAACAAATAAACTTACCTGATCGGTCACCGTGGCACCGTCGAGGAGGATCTACTAATTGATCCCCACAAACACTCTAAAAAAACTCCATAAATCCTAAAAAGAGTCTGAGCAAAAAAAATCAAGTGGGCAACGACTTACTACCGGTGGACCGACTGTGTCGTAGCGGTACGACAATGGTGTTGCGACGGTGCTACTGTTTTTTAACCGGATCTACTCAAATTTGTAAATGTAGATCTATTGTGTTATTTTTTACAAATCTATGTGATAGAGGAAGAAAATAGATTATCTACATAATATGCTGGAGAGATGGGTGAAGATAGTGGGGAAGTGGAAGGGGAGATCGGATGGGGAGGATGGGGGTTTGAACGGAACCGATCGGGTGGGTTGAAGCATGGGAGTTTTAGAGAGAGAAAATTAAAAGAATCAACACCAGCCATGCTTTGTTAATTTATGGGTTGGGACAACTGATAATAAGTTGTAGGGAGTGCACTATATTTTATCCAGATCTCATTGGTTGCAGGCTTTGACGACATGTGTATGAAAGACCTCATGATCCCGGGGCTGTGAAAATAAAGTAGGGTGCTCATTGAGAAAGCCTTATCTATATGCAACATCGATTCTTCGAACCCTAATATCATCTATGGGTATCGAGGATCAATTGGTGTGGTACCATGAAAATAAAGGCCAGTATATTTTGAAATCAACATACAAGCTAGCTGCAACCCTGATGGTTGATGAAAGGATGGAGGTGGTCAGGAATATATTAGATAAATATGTGGAAGTTAGGCGTTCCCCCAAAGGTGAAGGATTGCGCTTGGAGGATTTGCTGAGAGGTCATTCTTTTTTTTCTTTTTTTTTTTAGGACAGAAGAAACAAGGAGTAAATAAAAAGAAACCAACTATTACAGCTCCTTGATCCACCGAGGAATAACATCTCCATACCAATCGTAAGGTAATGAAGTAGCGTGCTCAAAATGTGCAACAACGTAAGCTTTCCTATTTTGTTCTCTGAAAATATATTTTGGCAATCCCACATTAGGACTTTCCTCATCATATTTTTAACAGAGAGAACAATACCATTTTCCAAACCTTCAAGAGTCTTGACATCTTTTAACGCATCCGTCGCCAAACTAGAATTTGTACGTATGCCATCAACTTTAATGCCATAATGAATACATCTTTCAAGCTCGACCTCAATTGCTTTAAGCTCGGCAACAACAATTGACCCTAGATAATTAATCTTACAATTTCCAGCTAGAATGGTAGATTGATTTTGATCAAGCACCACAAATTTCACATCATAGAATTCTTTCCTTTTGTCAAAAGTTGTGTCAGTAAAAAGGACTTGCCTTGAACCTTTATCACAAAGATGGGATCCTTTCAAGTTAGTTGAATAATTGGCATCATAAGATAAACTATCAAATCCTTTGAAATCATTCCAATAGCGGATAGCCCAATCAATTTCGAAAAGATTCGTAGCCTTGTGTTTTTTAACAATTGGATCATCAATGTGATTCCATTTACACATTTCTTTCCAAATGGCCCAGGCAGTGATCAGAAAAAGATTGAGTTGTTCGATATGTAGCCTTCCAATCAATCCGCAAAACAACTCTCCAACTAATCCTTTTGAAATATTCTTAACATCGCTCAAAAACCATATTTTTTCCAAACACCTTTAGCAAGTGGAAATTTTAAAAATGGCGTGTGCAAACACTGAAATTTTATTAAATTTTGAACGTGTCTAATATTGTAAATCCTAGTTTTGGAGATAAGAATTGAAAGTGTGTGTGTGTGCGCGTGCGAAATCAGAGATGTTGTCTGTCGTGTTGGCACTGTCCAGACAACACTATGCAGCGGAAATTAAAATGCACGTTGTGAAAATAGAAGTATTAAAAATTTGCATAGATATATTAAATATGTGAAACGAGTACAACCTCTTTAAGGTGTATAATAACACTACGAAAGTGTAGATGATTTACTAAGTTCTATGAAACTATCTCCCTCATAGATCTAATCACACAACCTAGTAAATAAGACTATGTTCAAACACACTATTATTCGGGTTTACAATAATGTGAAGAACTACAAGAAGAAACAAAGATATTCCTAACTAGGAGCGTATAAAGCGTTCTATATTGTAGTAGTCGAATTCAGCTTTCCTTCTTGTGTATCTTGTGTTGAGGCAGCTTCTGTATTTATAGGCATCATGCACGAACTGCCATCAACTCCCATGTTCATCACAGCCGTGAGATCATGCGGTTATAAACTTCTCTCCACCACTCCTAGAATTTAGGGACTTGTTATACCATGTCTAATAACTTCTCACTCCCACGCAATGGTATGACTTGGTATTGCCCACGTCTTCTAACTGCTTTGGGGACATCATTAGACAACAAGCGTAAGATAAGAGTTAGTGAGAAAAGGAAGGGCAAATTCTGATGTTGTCATAAGTGTTGGGAACATTAAACACAACACTCGGTTGTTAGTATTGAATCATTAAACAAAACACTTATATCAACATCAACAATCTCTCCCAATTTGACCTTTCTACATCAACACAACTGAAGTTCACACAACAAAAATATTAATTAAGAAGTTTACATAATTGATATTCCAAAAATATGAAGTAACAATTTGTGTAAGATCAAATTAAAATAAACAACATCTAAACCAAAAACCTTGTTGAGATTTAAACAACTTAAATAGAAGTAAATCCTAAATAATTACAAAATTTAAATAACAGAGTTTGAGAAAAAATAACATAAGTACAGAGCTTTTACAACAAAGAAAGAACTGAATTAACACATGGGAAAGGATTGGGCTGAATGTGTATCAACTGCATCTCCATAGTCTGCATATACTCCCCCATAGTGTAAGCTCTCCCCCTGTCATCAAGCTCATCATGCATCAAGCTCATAGATCACCATACAGGTCCTGGATGTCTTGATCATCTGCCTCAGTCATTGCAGTGTCAGCAGCAGGTTCATCAGTTCGGCCAGGAACTGAATCCGGTTCATCTACAGCAGGAGCAACAATATTAGTAGGCTGGTTGTGTGAACTATCAACTACTCCCCTTGTTGAAGTGGAAAGAAGATCCATCCAAAATTTCTTTTGAATTTGAAGATCTTCAACAGAGTGCTGCAAGTTAAGAATGGATTCCTGCAATATATCAATCTGCCTCATAATATAATGGGAAGATAAATAGATAGAGCAGGCAGCTCCTTCTGGAGGCAGTGTTGAACTGTGGAAGGGATCATTTGCTGGAACATTGGTTGCTGTACTTAGGCCTGCTTCATCATCATTCCTTCTTAAAGGAAGATCAACCACCCTGTCACCTCTTATTAGAAACTGATTTGAAATGCTGAAGTCTGGGATATAAGAGCTTACAACCTCATCTTCATATCTTTCAAAGGCTTTGTCCAGCAGGTATTTGTACACAAGACATGGGTAAGGTAGTATGCCTCTTCCAGACATATTAGACTTAAAAGTCATCATATTAGTGAAAATAACCTGTCCTAAGTTAAACCTTTTCAAGTGCCCAATATTGTACATCAAAACAGCCTGTTCTAAGGTGAGAGTGGTGTTGTTTGTAGTAGGCAGCCAATTAAAACAAACCAACTTATGCAAGACAGAATATAAACTAGTCAGTTTAGAGGCCAAAATCTTTCTCCTCCATTTGGTGATTATTCCCCCAATCAAGATGCTTATCATAACATCATGATCAGTAACAACAGGATCCTCCATAATTTTTGTTTTAAGTAAAATATTGATTCTCCTAGGGGTAATCATATGCCTATTTCCTCTAAACCAAAAATGTCCATATCTTGTAGAATTTAGATCACCAGCAAATTGAGGGATATTAGCATCGAATTCATATACCCAATCAACAATGTAAGGACAAGCAAATTGTAAGGCATTCAGCAAAGATCTTTCTTTAAACCAATCAAGCAGATTCCTCTCTTCAAAGTCATGAACTTTAATCAATCTTTCACTTAAAATCTGCCTAGTTCTTATGGTTCTATATTGTATGCTTGACTTATCATTATAGTCCTCATCAGAGACACTATTTCTATCATCAGAAGATAAAAGTACCTCGTTTTCATCCTCTTCTGAAGAACTGGATGATTGTTCAGGATCTGACGGTTCTGGGGTTACCATCGGAGAGGCAACACTCTCGGGCTCTCGGAGCCTTTTTGATCGTCGAACCGGTGGAGTAGGTTCACTCTCCTCTTCCATTTCCTCAGCTACTTCGTCCACATCATCCTCATTAACCGCCACTTCTTCTTCCACTTGAGTTGTAGTTTGTTCGGGCTCTGTTTCTGGTTTTGTTTCAGAATCAGACACCGCAATGGGTTTAGACGAATTTCCATCAGTTCTGGGCTTCTTCTTCCCAATATAGTCAACAATTTTGCCTAGGTTCCTTTGGGACTTTCTCTTTCCACCCGGCCATTTTCTAGCGGTAGGAACAACAACGACCTTCTTCTTGCCCTTTTTCTGCCGATGTAGTCTTTCGAACTTGGCGGCCAGAACTTCTTCATCTAAAGATTCTTGCTGAGTCTGCATGTACACATCGCCCTTGAACATGGCATTATCCAGTGTTTCTCCTTCAAGCACTAAAACAGGGTGTGCTGTTTTTAGGCTTAGGGTTTCGAAGGCATCTTTCAAGGTGTTGAAAGGGGTGCCTAGAGGAAAGTGTAGGGTTACTAGAGTGGTTTCAGGTGCGGGAGCTTCGGATGAGGGCTCATTTGGTGGCTTAGAGGTTGAAATTTCAGCAGCTGCGTTCGCATTCGCAATTTCAGTGCGAATGTCGAAGGGATTGTAAGGCACTATCTTAAGAGGGGATGAGTTTGAGGGATTTTGTTCATCAGCATAAGGAACAACAATGGTTCCTACGGTGAATGATGGAGAGTTTGGTGAGTTTGAAGATGTCATTTCTGCGAGAAGGTTGAGAGGATTTGGAGAATTCTTGTTGCTTGAGTTTGAGTTCGAATGTGCAGCAGAGTCCTGAGAATTGTTAGGCATAATAGGAGCTGTACACACAAAACGAGACAACAAAAGTTAATTTTGGAGACCTTTCGAGTTCTACAGATAAATGCAAAGCAAATTTCAAAAAGTGTGAGGCGAAATATGATGTGACATAGGTAATAGATGTACTTGAGTGCTATAAATAAATTTAAGATTTGTAATTTACCGTGCTTAAACGTATTAACAAAGCTTTTGAAGTATTTACCAACACTGCTATGGAGATTCATCTTATAAGAGGAATTGAGAAGTGGGAGTTACACGATTTTGAGAGTGAGGGAAGTGAAGTAGTGGAAGTAACTTCCCCACTAATTGATCGTGGTAATTTGGGAGAAAAAGAATTTTGAAAAACAAAAAAAATTTAAACGAAGAATATATAATAACTGAATTAGTAAAATAAGGCAAGACTTAGTCAAATTAAATATTTCAGAGAATAATATTTAATAATTATAAAAAATAACTAATTCCACGAAAATTGGGATAAGAATCTGAGTTTACGAGTGTTATAACTATTGTTGGCATTCTATACACCTCAACACAGTTTTTTCATGATTCTTCATCATATGTGTTGCTCTAATATCTTTTTCTTTTTATCACTTTTCACATTGATCCATCTTTTGAAAAGAGTGCATCGTAGCAGCGAACTCCGTACCCCATAGTTACTCAATGGATTTGTGAATATATTCATGCAATTTATATCACCTTTTGAAAAGAGATCATCGTAGTAGCGAGCTCCGTGTCCCATAGTTACTCAATGATTTATAAAACATCTAATATGTGATTTTTCTTTTGTAGCATTTGAGAGGTGTATAGGCTCTTTTAGTATTTTTCACAAGTCACTCAGAATTCAAATATCAATCACAAGGAATTTCATTAATTCAATAATTACGAAAATTAAAGCAAGGAAACACATAAGTGACTTATCTTAGTGTTGTCTCAAATGCTGCCGCATTTGATACAACACCCTTGATCATATTTTCAGATATTACATAAACCAAGAGATTTTCGTAGAGATGAAAACATCTTGTCATCAAGAGTTTTAGTAAATATATCAGTTAATTGTTTTTCAGTAGATATGTACTCCAACTTAACAACTTCATTTTCAACAAGATCTCTAATGAAGTGATGTCTTATACTTATATGCTTTGTTAATGAATGTTGCACATGATTTTTTGAAATATTTATAGCACTAGTATAATCACAGTACACAGTCAACACATCACTAGGTAAGCCATAATCATGAAACATTTTTTGCAACCAAAGTAATTGAGTACAACAACTCCCTGCTGCAATGTATTCTGATTCTGCTGTTGATTGAGAAACACAGTTTTGTTTCCTGCTGTGCCAAGAGATCAGGTTGTTTCCCATATAAAAGCAACCACCACTTGTGCTTTTCCTATCATCAAAATGACCTGCCCAATCTGCATCACTATACCCTATCAAGGTACAGTTTGTGTCTTTGCTATACCAGATGCCTAAATCACTTGTTCCTGCAACATACTTAATGATTCTTTTAACAGCATTCATATGTGATTCTTTGGGGTTAGCCTGGTATCTAGCACATAGACAAACACTGAACATAATATCATTGATCTATACAGTGTTAGGTCAACATTCTGGCCAACATTGTCTTTACTCAGTTTCTGAGTTGATCCCATAGGTGTTTTCATGTGTTTAGCATTTTCTAAACCCAACCTTTTGACAAGACTTTTAGCATATTTACTTTGTGAGATAAAGATACCATCTTTTTGCTGTTTTATTTGCAATCCTAGGAAGTAATTTAGATCACCAACCATGGACATTTCAAATGTAGGTGTCATCTCATTCACAAAATGTTTGAGCATATTATTACAAGTAGATCCAAATACTATATCATCAACATAAATTTGAGCAATCATAATAGCATTTTTCTCATGTTTAATGAACAATGTTTGTTGGGATATGAATCCTATAAACAATGTTCTAGTTGGTGTTTGTATGTTTTGATGGCCAAAAGCAACTTAAAGTTAGTGATATATGTGGTTCTAAGTTATCTTAACTAAGTCATCTTAAGAGATATTGAAAACTGAGTTTAGTGATCTTATATGTGTTTACTGATCTTATATATGTTTACTGATCTTATTGTGTTTACTGATCTGATATAAGAACTATTAGGAACTAAGCTGGTGTTTGTATTGTATAGACAACTTATAGTATATGACTTAGATGTACTCATCTGTATGTAGTTCAGCTGATGTATATATAGGTTTTATAATTGTAAAGTTGTATTCTATTGTATTCAGCATTGTAAAAGTTCAGAACAGTAGTTTAGAAAACTAGATTAGGAGAAGATCATAAGATTATTGAAGACTCAGAAGACTACTTCAGAATAAGAAGACCTTCAAGAAGAGTTGAAGAGAAGTTTAGAAGAATTCTGGAGAAATTAGAACAGTTTTGGAGAACTGTGCTTACTGACTAAAAACAGTAAAAGTCAGAACAGTAAGTTACTGTGCTGAGTTGGTGAGTTTGAAGAATAAGTTTGGAAAACTTATTTAAGGCGTAACTGAATTTATATTTGAAGATATGCTGACTTGGAATTAGTTGAAGAAAGTTACAAAGTCGGTTACAAAAAAGAAGTTACAACAAAAACAGTTTTAGAGTTAGTTGAGAGTTAGTTCACAAACTGCTAACTGTCATACTAATGTCTATAAATAATGTGTGATCTCCTACTGCTAAGACTACTGATCATAAAGCATTCAAGAGCAATCTAAGTCTACAGAGCATTGAAGAGCTCACAGAGTTGAAGAGATCAAGAAATCTGAGAAGAGCCACAAATTTGAAGAGAAGAAATCAGAGGCTAATCAAGAGAAGTTTTACTTTTCATTTTACAGTTTGTGTTTTGTAAACAAGTGTGCTAGTTACTTGTAGAATTACTAGTCGATCGAAGATACACTTGGGAGTGTAATCGAAAATATCACAGTCTTAGTCTTGGGACTTTAAGCCACAAGAAACTCAAGGAAGAGTTAATAAAACATCACAACTGGGATTGTGAGAGTGGATGTAGACATTTGTCGAACCACTATAAATCCTGTGTTCTTTACTTTCTGTTTGGTATTTTCTGTTTGATATTTGTTTAACCAAGAACAGTAGAATTTACTAAGTAAAGATCTGAATAAAAGTTGAGTATAAAACTAAACTGAAAAGTACTGATCTGACTCAGTAAGAACAGTACTATTCAGAACACATTTCCGCATTAAAACTCTGATATTTTGAAAGATTTTTGAAAGTCTATTCACCCCTCCCCTCTAGACTTTTACTAGCTTAATCAATCTTAACTCAACTTTGGGACCAACAAGTGGTATCAGAGCAGTAGTTCTTTGGACTGCTGTTTCTTGATAACCTTGTAGAATTTGAGGGAAGTCTTACTGATCTTGTTGCTATTTCTTGATATTTGTCACTATCTGAATACTTGAAAATACTTGCTATACTACTGATCTTATCTGTCTGATCAAACATGGATGAAACTAATGTGAACAAACTTCCTAAGTTCAAGATTGTAGATTATGACTACTGGAAGCTGAGGATGGAGGCCATCTTTAGCTCAACCCATGATCTAATGGTTTCTGTGGTCAAAGAAGGACCAATCACTACCATGGTGAAAAACACTGCAACACTGGATCCATCTGAACCTGTTGGAGCACTAGTCCCTAAGCCAAGGTCAGAACTGACTTCTAAAGAAATGCGTCAAAACAATTTGGACAGTTTTGCTAAGAATTATATTTTACACACCTTACCAAATGAGTATCTTGGCAAAGTGTTAAAATGTAAGACTGCCAAGCAAATGTGGGACAAACTAGCTGTTCTTTGTGAAGGTACTACACTGATCAAAGAAAGCAAACTGTCCACAGCTATCCAAAGGTTTGAAACATTTAAAATGAAGCCAGGAGAATCAATTGATGAATTGGATACTCGATTTACTAGAATTATGAATGACCTTGATGTGTTAGGAAAGACATATACGGAAAGAGAGATTAACTTGAGAATCTTGAAAGCTTTGGATGAAAGGTGGAAAATGGTCAAGATGATCATTAAAACCACACAAGACATTGATTCTTGGCCTACTGAAACTATGTTTCAGACTCTTAAGGCACATGAGTTTGAGTTAGATGAAGAAGATCCTATTACTGATAGTCATAAGGATAAGGATGCCTCTAAGGACATAGCTTTTAAAGCCTCTACCTCTAAGGGGTCTAGATCATCTAAGTCTAAGGCCTCAAGCATAAAAGATGAACTAGATAGTTCTGATCTTAGTCTGAAAGATCAGATGGGCCTTATGATTAAAAGATTTGATAGACTAAATAGGAGGTATGATAGATATAAGAGATTCTATAAGGAAACCAAGGGTTCTAGTAACAGGGACTCTTCTGGGAACAGAAGGGATCAAAACTCTTCTGAAAGAAGGGATGAGATCTCTAATGAGAACAGGAGAGATAGGAACTCATCTGATAAGAGGGATAGGAAGTCTTCTGATAAGAAAGATAGGAACTCTATTGATAAGCATGACAGGAATCGAAATCGTTCACCATCCAAGAAATCTTCTAACAATCCTGTATGCTATAATTGTGATAAGCCAGGTCATTATGCATATGAATGTCCTGATCTGAGTTCTGAAGATCGAGAAGAAAGGAAAGCCAGAAGAGATCGAAAATGTGCCAAGGGTAAGAAGGCAATGATGGCATACAATGAATCTGATTCGGATTCAGAAGAGTTGCCCTCATCTTCATCTGAATACCCCTCTAGCAATAAGAATGAAGCTTTCATAGCAGATGATGGACTGGCAATGATGGCCAAAATAAATGATGAGGTATCATCTGTTAATTCTTTTCAGTCTTGCCATAATTCTGATACTCATGAAAGTGACACTGCTGATAGTAGTGTAGGAAGTAGTCTGCATCATTCCCATGGAGTGACTGAAGAAGACCTTCTACAGGCTAATAAAGCATTCATGGAAATCAGTGATGAAAATATATCTTTGAAACAAGAAATCATTCGTCTAAAAGAAGCTCAGTTAAAAGTGGACCCTAATATAGCTATCATAAATGCAAGACTATCAGAAGAGTTGTCTCAACTCCAAGAAAAGTATGCATCCATTGATAAACTATATCAGGATATGCTTAAAACCCAAGCCAAAGAGACAAATGAATTCAATGATTTAAAGATTAAATGTGAAAAACTTGAAGAGCGCAATAGATTCTTAGAATCTGAAGTAGTGAGCCTAGATCGAAAGCTATCTGAAATGATTAATTCTACCAAGATTAATCAAACAATATCAGACAGATATAGGGCTCCAAATGATAAAAGTGGGATAGGTACTGATCTGCCTAGTTCCTCTACTTCAGGCATTAAGAACACTAATGGAGCTAGTTCAAGTTCTTTGCACCTAGATAAAGGAAAAGAACCCATGATTTATGATAATGATCCAAAACCTAAAGTACAGTCCAAATACATTCCTCCTACTACCAAGAATGGTAAAATGAAGAATGTATCAAGACCAGTACAGTCAAGACCATACCAAAAGAGTTATACTCCTCTGACCAGAGCAGAACAGTCCTGGTATCAGAAGAGACAAACTCAGAACAGTAGGTCAAGACAAACACAGGCAAGTTGGGAACAGCCTAGACCTCCTTTTATAAGGCAGTCTCAGCTGTATTCAACTAAACCTAGGAAATTTGTGCCTCATTATCTTAACAACCCTGTTCTTTATCCTCCACCTTTATCTTATGATATCATTGGAGAGGAAAGACCAAAATGCATCTATAAGCCGTATGGTCCACATGCTTTCAGACCCTATTCAAACTATTACAGACATACTGATCTTACTGAAAAAGGGGATAGAACCAAGGAAAGGCTATCTCAGAAAAATAGATCCTAAGTCTGCTGATAGTTCTGAAATGGTCAAATCCTCAATGTTTATTTGGGTACCTCTCTCCACTAACCCTCAAGGACCCCAATAAAGAAAGGGTACCTAAATTATTAAGATCACTACCTTGCAGGATCGACTGGACTTATACAAGAAAGGTGGTTCAGTTTGTGAGACCTGGTACATAGATAGTGGGTGTTCACACCACATGACTGGTACCAAGGCTTTGCTTACTAACTATCATGAGCAGGAAGGACCAAAAGTAATCTTTGGTGATAGCTCCATGACAATCACAAAAGGATTCGGATTCATCAAGAATGGAGATGTTGAGATCCAAGATGTCTCATATGTCGAACGTTTGAAATATAATTTGCTATATGTATCTTAATTCTGTGACAGGGGATACAAAGTTCAGTTCAAGAGCAGAAGATGTGAAATAATAGACAAAATGACACATAATGTTTTACTTGTTGGCACAAGACAAGGAAGTATATACATTGTGAACTGGAATAGTTGTCCTAAGAATGCTTGTCTTATCACTAAGAGTCCTAAAGAGAACAGTTGGCTCTGGCATAAACGCCTCTGCCATCTGAACTTTAAGATAATCAACAAGATTGCTAGAGAACATCTTGTTGAGGGCATTCCTAATGAAATCTATTCCAAATCACAAATGTGTGACTCCTGTCAAAAAGGTAAACATATAAAGGTTTCATTTAAGTCCATTCCAACTCTTTCAACCAGTAGAGTCTTAGAACTCCTGCACATGGATCTTCATGGTCCTATCAAACCTCCCACATTGAATGGCAGAAGGTATACTCTGGTTGTAGTAGATGACTATTCTAAGTTTACTTGGGTAGTCTTTCTACACAAAAAGAGTGATACACAAACACTTCTTCCAGATCTATTGAAGAGGTTACAGGTTGAAAAGGGTCAACCCATTGTCAAAATAAGGAGTGACAAGGGGACTGAGTTTATTAACTAGTACATTTCTGACTACTGTTCTAAGTCTGGCATACAGCATCTAACAAGTGCAGCCAGAACTCCTCAACAAAATGGAGTTGCAAAAAGGAGAAACAGAACACTAAAAGAAGCATGCAGAGCAATGATTGCAGAATTCAACACACCTCAGAAGTTTTGGGCTGAAGCCATTAACACAGCTTGCCACTCCCAAAACCGAAGTGCTCTAAATAAGGTGCATGGTAAAACACCTTATGAGGTATGTAAAGGCAGAAGACCTAGAGTTTCTTATTTTCATATCTTTGGATGTAAGTGTTTCATCCATAACAATGGTAAAAGTAAATTAAATGCTTTTGATGCAAAAGCAGATGAAGGGATATTCTTGGGATACTCTTCAGTAAGCAAATCATTTAGAGTATTTAATTACTCAACCCTATGTGTGGAAGAAACACCCCATGTAGTCTTTGATGAGAATGTGCAGAACTCTGCTGATCATCAGCTCAGTAAGAAAATTGACAAGCTGAAGCTTCAAACCAACAATGATGATGATGATTCAGATGTATATGAATCTGTACAAGCATATAATCCTTTCCTGAAAGCCCTAGATCAAGATTCTGATAAAGAAAAGGTAAAAGACAAAGGTAAGTCATCTAAAACTTCTGATATGCCAGAATTGGTTGACTGCTCCCCTATGGATAAAACTACTGATTTGATACAAAGTGATGATACTGATCTGCATGATGGTTTGCATGATATGAATGATGATAATGTTCCTGTTAAGAATAGAAGAACATGGAAGTCTGCTCATTCTACTGATCTGATTCTAGGTGATTCTAGTAAAGGTGTTAAAACTAGAAGACAATTGTTTGAATCCCAGGAAGAACCTAGTAAGTCTTTGTTCTGTTGGTGTTGTTTTCTATCTTCCATTGAACCTAAAACTGTGAATGAGGCTTTAAGTGATAGTAACTGGATTATAGTCATGCAAGAAGAACTTAATCAGTTCATTAGAAATGAAGTTTGGGAACTTATGGATAGACCTAGTGATCATAATGTTGTAGGCACCAAGTGGATTTTTAAGAACAAAAATGATGAAAATGATCTTGTAATTAGAAACAAAGCTAGATTGGTTGCTCAGGGCTACTCTCAAGCTGAGGGTATTGACTATGATGAAACTTTTGCACCTGTAGCTAGACTAGAAGCTATAAGATTGTTTCTTGCTTATGCTGCACATATGAAATTCACTGTTTATCAATGGATGTGAAAAGTGCATTTTTGAATGGTATACTTGCTGAAGAAGTCTATGTGGAACAACCACCTGGTTTTAAAGTGAATAGTCACCAAGTATACAGGTTGAAGAAAGCACTCTATGGATTGAAACAAGCCCCAAGAGCCTGGTATGATACCTTTTCTCTATTCTTACTTGATAATGGTTTTACTAAGGGCAAGGTTGATCGAACTTTGTTCCGTAGACAAGAAGGTAATGACATTTTGCTAGTTCAAATTTATGTGGATGATATCATTTTTGGATCACCCAACAAAACCTTGAGTGAAAGCTTTTCTACACTCATGCAAAGTAAATTTGAAATGTCCATGATGGGCGAAATGACTTATTTTCTTGGTCTACAAGTAAGACAAACTCCAGAAGTTATCTTTATAAATCAAGCAAAATATACAAGAAATTTGCTAGACAAATTTGGTATTAAAACCTGTAAGACAGTTGGTGTGCCTATGCAACCTACATACAGAATGGATCCTGATGAAAGAGGTAAGTCTTCTGATCAACCTCATTATCGTGCTTTAATTGGCTCTCTACTCTATCTGGCTGCCAGCAGACCTGATATTACTTTTTCTGTTGGTGTGTGTGCAAGATTTCAAGTAAATCCCAAAGAAAGTCATCTAGAAGCTGCCAAAAGGATATTTAAATATCTAAAGGGGACCATCAATCGAGGATTATGGTATCCTGCAGATGATGATATATCCCTAAGTGGTTATTCAGATTCTGACTTTGGAGGATGCAAAATAGATAGAAAACCTACTTCTGGTTCATGTCAATTCTTAGGAACTAAGCTCATTTCCTGGTTTTTAAAGAAACAAACTAGTGTGGCTACTTCTACTACTGAAGCAGAATATATGGCTGCAGGTAGTTGTTGTAGTCAGCTGCTTTGGCTAATACAACAACTCAGAGACTACAATATTGTAGAATCTAATGTACCTATATACTGTGACAACAATAGTGTCATTGTCATTACAAAAAATCCCGTTTTACATACTAGATGCAAGCATGTTGATATTAGACATCATTTTATTAGGGATCATGTGGAAAAGAAAAATATTAGGATGGAAAACATCCATACTGATATTTAGAGAGCTGACATTTTTACAAAACCATTGGCTGAAGTGAGATTTAGAGAGTTATGCATTAGCTTAGGGTTGATAGACATGGATTCTATAGAACTGCACTAACATTTCAGGTACTGATCTTATACCAAAAGAAGATAAAACAGAAACTAAGAGCAGTACATCAAAAGCTTAAACTCAGAAGAGACAACCCTATGTTAGACCACTACATTCTTCAACACAGGTAACAAGGTTACTAAAGTGACCTAAATCCCAATGAGGAAGCTGGTAAAGCTGAGGGACACTGAGAACACACATTAAGGGGGAATTTGTGATTTCTTAAAGATCCTTTTTGTTGACTTAGAACACTAAGTCACTTTAGTATAAACCTTGATGTGATCATTCATTTAATTATATTTTTACTACTCTGTACTGTTTTACACTTATATCTCATGAACTAACACTTCTACCAAGGTGAAACAGGCACAGAAGAGGAGTTCTCCACTGGAGGGGGAACTGATCTGATTACAGATTTGAGATGTCTACAGATCTGATCTGATTATAGTCTTTATCTGTCTACAAACATGTTCTGATTATTTAATTGACTTGTCTACAAAACTGTTCTGATTACAAAGTTTCTTTGTCCACAGAACTGATCTGACTACTGATTAAACTGTCTATAGAACTGATTTGATTACAGAAAATCTGTCTACGGAAGAGAACTGGTCTGATACACAGTATTGATCTAAGGATTACTGTGTTGATATCAAAAAGGTGAAATCAGAAAAGTTGGGAACTGGTATGAGAACTACTATGCTGACCCAACAACTGATCTGATGTCGAAAAATTTACTCAGCTGATCTCTATACTCAGCTGATCCAGATAAGTAAATTTCAATAATATAAAAGTAAGGAAATGAAGTGAAATGTTTTTGGAAACTACTGTGCTGATATGCATCAGACCAGTATTTTGCCTTAGAATACTCTAAGTCAAAAACTGCTCAATTTTAGATTACTAATAGAGAAGATTAGTACACTCCTCTATTTATGACCTAATTTTTATGGTGTATTTATCAAACATAATTTGGCTCTAAGAATTGGAATGGTTCTAGAATCTGGAAAGACTTTTTAAAACTTACGGATTTCGAGATACAATCTCAACCTTTCATTGTGCAAAATTAATTCAATCCAAGCCCTAGATTTGTTTTGAATTCATTAAACACAATTTTTCTTCACTACATCTTCATTACGTTGCATTTCTGGAAACTCGTAATTTCAAACTGCTTCAAGTCTTTATACTCTATCTTCTACATTTCTTTGATATACTTCAATGGCGATTATTGATGTTCTAAGCGAATCAAATGGGGTTGTAGGTTCTTTTGATTCTGGATATTGGCTACGAGAGAAGGGCATTTTTGTAGAAAATGCTGTATATTTCAGTGGTCGTCAGAATGCTGAGAATAGGGTTGGCAACGGGGCGGGTATGGGACGGGTTTGGCCTTTCCCAGGACCCGCCCCGCTAAACTTTTTTAGACCCGTTACCCGTCCCGCCCCGCTTCAATACCCGCCAAAACCCGCCCCGCTTTGCCCCGCGAACCCGCCGGGTAAACCCGCCGCGCCCGCCATCACTTTTTTTTAAAATCTATTTATTTAAAAAAAAAATAGCATATTAAAATCAACTCTTAAAACTACAATAAAACATCAATTCCAACATCAAATATAACATAAAATTTTAAATAAATAATCTAAGGATCTAAGTCTTTTTTGAAAATAGAGTAAATCAACTGCAATTTTAGAAGCCATCCTAAATCCGCAGAAATAAAGTACATTAAATCAATAAATCCTACAACCACTCTATATAATCTAATTAGTTAGAATTGTTAGATGTCTTACCAATGGAGAGGGGAGAATTAATAAATTAATATTATATATATATATATATTAATTTTTAATATATATATATATATATATACGGGTCGGGGTCGGGTATATGTAATCCCATTACCCGTCCCATACCCGGCGGGTATTCGTTGACCGGGTATTTACCCGCCCCGGGACCCGTTTGACCGGGTATTTACCCGCCCCGTACGGGCCGGATTTATGCGGGTCCGGTTTTTTACCCGCCCCATTGCCAACCCTAGCTGAGAATCAAGCAATCCTAACGATGTGCGAAGAAAGCGGGCTCAGGAAGTATCTGGAATCCTTCCCGAATATGGTGTTTGAACCAGAGGCCATGGAATTTTATTTACAGCTTCAAGGTGATAACAATGGCGTTCGCTCGATGCTTTCAGGGTACAAAGTGTCGATAACTAGAGAAATTCTTGGGATTTTGTTCGATTTACCTTAAGGCCCGGTAGATATTTTGAGCTATAAGGCAGGTGAAGAAAAAGCTTGCGTGGGCAGATGGACAGGTGAAGAACCAAAGTCGCTGAACAATCTGAAGAAAGCTATTCTTCCTACTGGTCTTCAATTTTTAATGGACATTGCTGGAAAGTGTTTGTTAGGTCAACATCACAGCCAAGATGCTCTAACAAATTTGAAAATCCGAGTAATGGCAGCAATCGCTGATCGTGTTCAAGGAGATTGGCAAGGATTTTTCCTAGAAAGGTTGCTGAGTGAGAAAGATAAGGTGATATTTGATGAAGACACAGAAGAGTTTTCAATCAAATCGATGCTAGGATTCGGAAATAAACTGAGCATTATGTTGCCTCAGTTAGCTATCAAGAAATCATATTGGAGTCCTCCTAAGAAATTTCATCAAGGAAAATTCTTAATGAAGAAGGAGTCTGTTCGTTTTGAATAAGAGCACCCTTTAGTGCTGCCTCAAGAACATGAAGCTCAAGAATCTGGTGCTTTAATGTTTCATTCTGATGATGATCAACCAGAAGTGAGAACCAAAGCGAGGCATGATCCGAGCAGTGCTGGATTAAGAAGAGGAAGGTCTGCTAAAGCCACTGCAGAGCAAACAGTTCGTTTCATTGAAACAGTGGTGCGAGAAAGTTATGAAGAACAAGAGGTTAGTACTTCAAGTCTTGTTGTTTTGCATAAAAGAACAAAAGGAAAAAGTGCTGCTAGGCCTAGGAGATTGCGTGTTGATTCTACTCCTACCCCTTCAAATTCTGATCCTATTCCAGCAGAACCTCTTGATCATCAACCCACATGTTCTGGAGAATCGGTTCACTATTGTCCCATTTCTCAGAACACTCCCCATTCATCCCCTCAGAACACTTCTTTTTATTCTACTCCTATATCAAACCCCCAAAACCAACCACACAAGTTCATGATCACTCTACTGAACATGAATTTGAGCCTTCTTATGTACCAATTGACATTTCATCATCCCCTGAACCTGAATATGTAACCCCCAAACCTGCTGGATTGATGGAATATCCTATTTGTGATAAAGAAGATCGAATTAGGATAAGACTGGGATTGGCTATGTTAAAAGAGTTTCATGGTTTAGATGAAAGCTCAGTTGAGTTTGAGAGACTACTTAGGATTGGCACATGGGTGTATCTTAAGAGAAGTGATCTCAAGGAATCTCTAGCTGCTATGGAAGGTATGGGTGGTGCTTCAATCTTTGACGATTGGGAAGCAGAGCAGAAGTATGCAGCTGATGTTAACTCTTTTACTGAGTTACTAACCCCAAAATCAGTGGTGCAACTTGTTGAGAGAATAACAGGTTTTAAATATTTTGTGGAAGATATTGCCACTGCTGCTGCAGATGACATTGCTGATATCAATATGGAAGTTGAAGAAGAGGTTGCTGATGCTGATGTTATGGAAGTTGATGAAGTTGGTGACAATGCAACAGAAATGTTTGAGAACACTGTTGTACTTGAAGAAACAGAAGTTTTGGAAACTCAAGTGATGGATGCTGATGAGCTGGAAAGCATTCCACTTAAGTCTGTTGATCCTATTATTCCTGAAGATGTGCAGGAACAGGTAAGAACAATTCCTGTTGAGAAGGCATCTGATAATTCTAGCTTTGAATTGTTGAAAAGGCAGAATGAACAGCTTCAAGCCAAGTTGGAAGCTGCTGCTAAAAAATTTCAAGAAGCCACTAAAAGGCTGAATAAGATGACTTCTGAAAATTCGTTTGAAAGAGTTATGGAGCATACAATGTCCAAGATTTATGATCTCCATAGACTTCAAGAAAAGAAATTATCTCAAGTGTTGCATGAAAAGTTGGAGCAACACATGACACCCTTGAAAGAATGGCATGATGAAGCCAAAAATGGGGAAGATAAGATAAGGAAAGTGATGGAGCAGACACAATCACAACAAGCTCAACTGGTTATGAGTCAAGATGAATTGAAAGAGGAAATTGCTAGTCTGAATAAAAAGATCAAGCTTAGGAAACAACAAACTCAGGAAGTTGTTGAGAAGTCTTCTACTAGGACTGATGTTGCTGAAAGTTCTAGAAAGAAGAAGAGGAAACTGATCTTGTCTGATGAAGAGATGCAAGAGGAAGAATCTGGTAGAGTTACCAGATCTAGAAGTAAATTGAGTTTGGGTGTTTCAAGTGCAGAAAAAGAAAAGCTTGAATTAATGAAGAAAAAGAAAGCTGATGAAGCAGAGCTGAAAAAGAAGAAAAACAAAGATGTTAAATTTTTTAGAACAAGATTTGATAATAGAGTTGCTGCTTTGAGAAGAAAGATGAAAGCTGGAGGAAACAAATTTGATAAGAATTATCAAGATGAAAACTTTGTTGATTTCATAGTCCTACCTGAAAGTTTGGATTTCTGGAACAATCTAAAGAAAAAGTAGCAGATTGCAAACTTTATTGTGAAGAAGTTTGGTGATCATCTGAACAAGGAAGCTGAATTTGCTGATTTTGAAGAGTTCATGATGAACATTTCTAGAGATTTCTGGGAAGATATCTCAAAAGTTGCTGCTCGTGCTGAGATAAAGATCTTATGTCCTGAAGAACCAATCTGGGATCCTCCAAGACTTGAGAATGGAGAACCTGATTACAAAGAGACTGGTAACATTATTGCTGAGATCATTAAGGATGAAGGCATCACTGATCATCAACACATGATGGACATCAAAGCAAGGCTTTATTTGGCATTCAGAATCTAAAGAAAGAAGATGAAGGATAAGCTCACAAGATAACATTTCTTAACCCTAATCTTTATTTCTATAGTGTCTGTATTTCATATTCTGTTAGTATGTGTAATATGTGCATTATCTGATCTGATTATGAATATGATATGAATTTTGACTTGATGAACTGTTATGATAGACTACATACTTGACTACTGATTTATTAACATTTAAGTAGTTTTGGCTTCATCAAAAAGGGGGAAATTGTTGGGATATGAATCCTATAAACAATGTTCTAGTTGGTGTTTGTATGTTTTGATGGCCAAAAGCAACTTAAAGTTAGTGATATATGTGGTTCTAAGTCATCTTAACTAAGTCATCTTAAGAGATATTGAAAACTGAGTTTACTGATCTTATATGTGTTTACTGATCTTATATATGTTTACTGATCTTATTGTGTTTACTGATCTGATATAAGAACTAATAGGAACTAAGTTGATGTTTGTATTGTATAGACAGCTTATAGTATAGGACTTAGATGTACTCATCTGTATGTAGTTCAAATGATGTATAGATAGGTTTTATAATTGTAAAGTTGTATTCTATTGTATTCAGCATTGTAAAAGTTCAGAACACTAGATTAGGAGAAGATCAGAAGATTATTGAAGACTCAGAAAACTACTTCAGAATAAGAAGACCTTCAAGAAGAGTTGAAGAGAAGTTTAGAAGAATTCTGGAGAAGTTAGAACAGTTTTGGAGAACTGTGCTTACTGACTAAGAACAGTAAAAGTCAGAACAGTAAGTTATTGTGCTGAGTTGGTGAGTTTGAAGAATAAGTTTGGAAAACTTATTTAAGGCGTAACTGAATTTATATTTGAAGATATGCTGACTTGGAATTAGTTGAAGGAAGTTACAAAGTCGGTTACAAAAAAGAAGTTACAACAAAAACAGTTTTAGAGTTAGTTGAGAGTTAGTTCACAAAAAAGATGTTTCCTCTGGTGTGTCATCACTCTTCTCAACATTCTGCACCTGTTCAACATTTTCAGTATTGATTGGTACATCAATCAAATCTGAAATGTCTTCATCTTCAATGCTTTTACCTGTAATGCTTGTATCATCATAAAAAATAACATTAACCGACTCTGGTACAGTATCAGTCCTAAAGTTATAAATTCTATAGGCTTTGCTATTTCTTGAATAACTAAGAAAAAAACCTTTATCACTCTTTGAATCGAACTTATGTAACTAATCCCTGTCATTCAAGATGTAGCAAACACAACCAAAAACATGGAAATATTTCAGGTTAGGCTTTCTATTGTTCAGAATTTCATATGGAGTTCTAGTAGAATATGTTCTAATGTAAACTCTATTAGCAATATGACAAGCAGTATTAAGAGCTTCTGCCCAAAATCTTTTGGATAAGTTCTTAGAACATAACATGACTCTAGCCATTTCTTGAAGTGTTCTATTCTTCCTTTCTGCAATGCCATTTTGTTGAGGAGTTTTAGGTGATGAAAACTCTTGTAATATTCCTTTTGATTCGCAAAACTCAGTAAAAGAACTATTTTCAAATTCTCTTCCATGATCAGACCTAATTCTGCATACTTTATAATTGAAAACATTCTTGAATCTTTTATACAGAATTTTAAAAATGGAAAAAGTTTCAGATTTATCTTTTAAGAATTCAATGCATGTGAATCTGGAATAGTCATCAACCACAACTAGAGAATACATTTTACCTCCAATACTTTCTGTTTCAATAGGACCCATAAGATCCATGTGCAGTAATTCGAAGCAATGTTTGGTTGAGCAATGTCCCAACATTTTGTGAGACACTTTGACCTGTTTGCCTTTTTGACAAGGTCCACAAACCTTTTTGTCTGAAAATTTCAGATCTGGTAAACCTGTAACAACTTTCAATCTAACAAGTTTATCAAGCTGTCTATAGTTAGCATGTCCAAGTTTGTGATGCCATAATTTACTATCATCAACTTTAGCCTTATTACAAGTAAGTTTAGATTCAATGAGATAGCAATTATCAACAGATCTGTTTCCCATCATGATACATTCAGAATCTTTGTCTAACACATAACATGAATTTTTGTCAAATTTAACATGCAAATCATCATCACATAATTGACTAATACTTATAAGATTGGCCAGTAATCCATCAACATGCAGAACATTGGATAACTTAGGAAAACCAGGAACATTTAATGTCCCTTTACCAATGATTTTTCCTTTAGATCCACCGCCATATGTGACATTACCACCATTATAAACAGTATAATCAGAAAGATAATCAATTTTACATGTCATGTGTTTAGAACAACCACTATCAAAGTACCATAATCCAGGGATACATGCTTTTAGAGACATATGAACAACATTACAAGATGTATTTTCTTTTCGTGTCCATAGAGAATGTGATCTAGAATGTTGTGTCATTTCAGGTAATACATAAGTTTTCAAATGATTTTTCTTCTTTAAACATTGAGGACTTTTATGACCCTTTTTGAAACAGTAATGGCATATCACATCTTTTGTACTGATCTGAGTCTTTGCAGAAACACTAGGATTGTAATTCACTTCAACTTTTACAAATACAGTAGGTTTCTTAAGTTCAGAATTCTTAGAATTTTTACCTTAGTAGCCAATACCTGTTCTTCTTGAGTTGTTGGTCATAAGAGAGTTTTCCAGTTTGTTCTTTCCTTTAGAAAATCTCTTGAAGCTTAGTGAGGCTTCCGTCAATCTCTCTTCAAGTTTAGATATCTCAATATCTTTTCTAGTTAATATACCTTCAAGCTTGGTAATTGAATCTCTTAAATCAGAATTTTCAAAGTTCAGAGACTTAATTATATGGTTAAGTTTCTCAGTTCAGAAGATATTTTGAAAACATTTTCATTTGTTAAAGGTTTTTCATAAGAATATTTCTTAAAATCAAGAATAGACACTTCTAGTCTTTCTTTGAATTTAGAAATTTCTTTATCCTTTTTTGTTAAAAGACTTTCTAGTTTGAAAACAGTATTAGACAAATCTTGAAAGTCAGCATCTCTTCTAGATAAACCTGTTTTACTCGATGTACCTGTCTCAGAAACAAAACTTGTGAAACAGTTAAATTCTGGAACATTATTATTCAGTGATTTCCTAAATGATGGCTCATTTGTCCTCACATCATAATAATCATCCATATCATCATCAAGAGTATCATCATACATGATTCTAGCAGAGAAAGCTTTTTCAATGTCTTTTTCAGGATCATGATCAACATCAGACTCATCACTTAAAGTAGCACTGAAATTAAGTTTCTTTTTTAGAATGGTGTTGGCACATTCATTAGCATAATGACCATATCCAGAACATGCATCACATTTAACATTCTTCCTATAATCTTGGTCAGATCTAAACCTGTTTCCTCTTTCTAATTGTCTAGAAGGATTAAAAGTGTTCTTCCTAACAGGCAATTGTTGAGTATTATTAATCTGCACCTTAGGTTGAATGTTATCTTTGAATCTCTTATTCTTCATGAGTGCCTTAAACTGTCTAATAATAAATGCCATGTAATCAGGATTGTTAAGATATTCCTCAATATCATTTTCATCAAAATCAATTTCAGTAACATAAGGTAACTTTCCAGAACCTGATGATACAGATGATAAGGCATCACCTTTGAAAACAAACACTTTCTTTTCATTATCAGTCTTTTCAGAAATGTTCATCTCATAAGTTTTCAAAATACCAATCAATTCATTTTGACTTAACACATCAGTATCCTTAGCTTCTTCTATAACACATATCTTAGGTTCAAAACGTTTAGGAACTGATCTAAGAATTTTATGTACTAACCTTGTATTGGATATTGGACCTCCAAGAGAATGAGCTTCATTTGAAATCTCAGTCAACTTTTCATTGTAAGATGAAATGGTTTCATCTTCTTTCATCCTCAGATTTTCGAACTTGGTTCCAAGCATACGAAGTCTGGTTCTTCGTACACTATCCGATCCTTCACAATGCTCTTGCAGTCGATCCCATGCAGCCTTTGAAGAAATGCAGTTTGATATAATTTTGAACATTGAGGCATCAGTAGAGGTGAAAATTGCATTCAACGCCTTTGAATTGTAACTAGCGGTTGTGATTTCTTCAGCAGTCCAGTCGAGCTCTCTCTTGATCCGAGCTTCATTGTCTTCATCCTTCATGGTTCTTGGTTGAGTCCAACCAGCAAGAACACTCCTCCAGGCTCGTTCATCAATGAATTTGATGTACATTCTCATCTTTGGTTTCCAGAAGGCATAATTCGTGCCATCTAGAATCGGAGGTTTTAGTGCGGGTGAAAGTGGATACTCCATTTCAGATTTACACACTCAAAGCAGAATCTCTACTTAGTGTATCAAGTAGTTGGCTCTGATACCAACTGAAAGTGTGTGTGCGTGCGAAATCAGAGATGTTGTCTATCGTGTTGGCACTGTCCAGACAACGCTATGCAGCGGAAATTAAAATGTACGTTGTGAAAATAGAAGTATTCAAAATTTGCATAGATTATAAAATAATCTATGCTGTTCACTATATTAAATATTTGAAACGAGTACAACCTCTTTAATGTGTATAATAACACTACGAAAGTGTAGATGATTTACTAAGTTCTATGAAACTATCTCCCTCATAGATCTAATCACACAACCTAGTAAATAAGACTATGTTCAAACACACTATTATTCGGGTTTACAATAATGTGAAGAACTACAAGAAGAAACAAAGATATTCCTAACTAGGAGCGTATAAAGCGTTTTATAGTGTAGTAGTCGAATTCAGCTTTCCTTCTTGTGTATCTTATGTTGAGGCAGCTTCTGTATTTATAGGCATCGTGCATGAACTGCCATCAACTCCCATGTTCATCACAACCGTGAGATCATGCGGTTATAAACTTCTCTCCATCACTCCTAGAATTTATGGACTTGTTATACCATGTCTAATAACTTCTCACTCCCACGCAATGGCATGACTTGGTGTTACCCACATCTTCTAACTGCTTTGGGGACATCATTAGACAACAAGCGTAAGATAAGAGTTAGTGAGAAAAGGAAGGGTAAATTCTGATGTAGTCAAAAGTGTTGGGAACATTAAACACAACACTCGGCTGTTAGTGTTAGATCATTAAACAAAACACTTATATCAACATCAACAAGAATATAAAATAATATCTCCAAAATAAAATTTCGAATATGTTTTTCTTGCTCTCTAAGTCGTTAGTCTCTTATAAATAAGAGAGTGAAAATAGAATTGCAGAAGGGCAGATGGAATAAGTCAGTCACGACTCCATCAACTCCCTACTACTAAATTGTAGGTCAAATCGAGTCTGATGGAATAAGTTACAAACGACTCCATCAACTCCCTACTACCAAATTGTAGGTTAAATTCAAAATCCGGAACATGTCACTGAGACCCCCGTATCAAATTATGTTTAGAGAGTGGAATCAAGAGATCAACGAGAGTTGTAACCCACATTTTTAATAAAAATATGTTTACCTTATTTTTATCGCCTTTTATGTGCATATTTGCAGGTGTTTAAATTTATTGGTTAACAACATGCATAGTATCAACAAAGAAAGCACCACAACAAGGACAAAAAGGCTCAATTGGAACACGGTGATTGAGAAGATTACCTTCTGTTGCAAGACATCCACTAAGCAACTTTCATCCAAAATGCGCACCTTCGGAGGTATTTTAAGTTTCCAAATGGTTCTGTGCATACTCTTAACAATGTTCATATTTGATGGCCCAAAATCATCAACACTAGCATTAAGGCCGTTCTATTTGCAAGCCAATTCATATCCTGAAGCGACAGTATATTTCCAAGACGAGTTATCAGGCCAGTATCTCTAGTCCTCACAATGATTACCCATGAGAGGATTTTTAATAATGGCTTCAACCTCAACAGGCAATGTAACATCCCGTTTTTTTTTACTACGAAACTTTTGTGAAAGCTGAACGTACATATTATAAAGAGAAGAACTGAAATTCAGTTAAAACCAAGAACCCAATTAACAACTGAAAAATAAGAAATAATTATAGTCTGTTAAGTCTTAAAAATTTAGTAACATATTTGGTCAACATCCATCACCACCTCTCGCCGATCAACTCCTCAACCTAAAATAGTATTGTTTGGGGTGAGTATGCAAACACACTCAGTGGAGTCAAGTTATTCCAAACTAAATACTAAAAATAAATAGTCAAGTCATCAACGTAGAACAAATAGCATTTGCATATATACTTGTCAACCTTAAATTAAAAATATACTTTGCCATTGAACACATATACTTTGCCACGTATACTTTGCCAACATTAAAGTAAACACATATACTTTGTCCATATATACTTTACCAATATTAAAGTAAACACATATACTTTGCCAACATTAAAGTAAATACATATACTTTGCCAACCTTGAAGTAAACACGTATACTTTGCTCACATATACTTTGCCCACATATACTTTGCCCATATATACTTTTCCATTGAGCACAGCGGGTTGAACCCGAGGACCCGTCGATCCTGGACCCTCGTCAGGATCCCTGGCTATTAGAAACTTTGCCAATCGTATTGCATGCGCACATTAACTTTGCCAATCGAATCGCATGCACACATTAACTTTGCCAATCGAATCACATGCACACATTAAATTCATGTATCAACCACTCAAAAGTTTATTTAAAGCATTTAATAAAGAATAACAATGCATTAAGAACTCTACCAACCACTATAGAGTATAAAGCAATAAAAACCCCACCTGAATGTACGTCGCAGTTGAAAGTGGATGCGAAAATGTTATGATCTACTTCTCGTGATTACTGTCACCTAACATTAAATTAAATCCATTTAGAAATTAAATTAATTAATGTTCTGAATCATCTTTTTAGATTATTCAATCACATCATTCTAATATATATATATATATATATATATATATACTTATATACTGGACTTTAAAAGAAACTTTAAGATATATAAAATGAAATAGTAGATTAACTTATGTACTGACTATTCTAATTAATCAATTACTCAATCATACAATATATCTACACACTAGATTTTTAAAACAGATATATATAAAAATAATATGTTTTACCGTGATTAGCAAACCATCTAATAAATCAAATTATGATTTCAATTAATTTGACTGAATCTGAAACTAACACAGAGATTATAATAATATTTGACATAAATAATTCCCTTAGAATAGTATAAATACTCATGTTGTAGGACAGAAAATTGAATTAACCAAAAGAAGAGGGGAAGAAGACGTTACTCTTATGCAAGAAGATAAAATAGCATCGGCCGTTCTTTTTGCTCCCAAGAGGAACGTAAGTTTGTGGTGAAAATATATTTTTATGTATTATGACTTAAGAGAGAGAGACTTAAGAGAGAGGGTAAAATAAGGACTTATAGAGATATATTTGGTTGCAAAAATCATGGGATAATGGCAGATTTTTCAAACAACCAAAGAAAAGTTCAAAACCTGGGTTTATTGCATATCTTATTCTAATATATATATAATAATTTAAATATTATTAAATATATATTTATAATTTTTTTTTTTTTTTAATTAATATCTTATGCATATTTTATTGATATATATGAAATTAAATTGAAAATTTTGGGGTGTTACAGGTAAAAACGCTTCTTTCACTAGATCTTCATTCCAAGTATATTCCTCTATGATAAATCTATCAACCTTAGAGCCACTGGCTATACTGGATAAAAGGCATCCATTGTTGAGATTTTGTATCCATCTGTCATTGTAAATGTGTACCATACTTCCATTGCCAATTCACCACCTAATACCTTTTTCCAGGATATCCTTACTCCATAGGAGCGATCTCCAAATAAATGATGGGTTTGATCCCAATCCAGCTTCCATCACGTCCACATGTTTGAAATAACGGGCTTTAAAAAAATCTTACGACAAAGGGACTCAGGATAACAACAAATTTGCAAGACTTGCTTTGCTAAAAGTGCTTTGTTAAAGAGAACCATCCTTCGAAATCCTAGTCCTCCATTCTTCTTGGATTTGCACATTTAAATCCATTTTTTCTAGTGCATTCTTAGCCCATCATTCGCTCCCCACCAAAAATTTGCAATTAACTTCTCAATATCTGAGCATACTGAAACAGGGATACGAAAACAAGACATAGCATAAGACGGGATTGCTTGTAGAACTGACTTTATAAGCACTTCTTTTCCTCCCTCTAAAAAGCATTTATGTCCCCAGGATTGAATACGTTTTCTAACTCTGTCCACAAGATATCCAAACTGCAATTTCTTAGCCTTAACTAAAAATGTAGGCAGTCCAAAATAAACTTCACGCTCATATGCACCCCGGACTCCTAAAATCTGTTTAATAGCCTCACAATTACACTGTTTGGTCTTAGGACTGAAGGTGGTTGTTGATTTATCAAATTTAATCAATTGGCCCGAAGCTTTTTCATATGTGTTTAAACAAGCCTTCAAATTAGAACATTTTTTACGGGTGACCTTAAGGAATATGAGGATATCATCAACAAAAAATAAATGAGAGACCGTCGGGGCTGTTCTAGCAATCTTAATACCAGAGATTTTGTTATGTGAAGAATCAAAGAAGAGAGGCCTTGCTCACAAATAACAAAAAGAAAGGGGGGAAAGTGGATCACCTTGACGAAGACCTCTAGTAGGTTTGATCGTTTCTGATAGCCTTCTATTGATATTGATACTATAGGAGACTAACGATATACATTTCTTAATGAAGTAGATCCAGCGATGAGAGAAACCTGCACATTGCATTGCCTTTAAAAGAAAAGGCCATTCAATCCGATCATAGGCTTTACTCATATCCAATTTAAGAGTAGCATAACCTTCTCGACTTTTTGAATTCCGAAGTCAGTGCATACCTTCGAAAGCAACCAGAATATTGTCTATAATCAGTTTGTTTGGGACAAAAGCACTCTAAAAAGGGTCAACAATGTCTTGCATAACACTATTGAGTCTGTTTGTAATCGTCATAGCCAATTTTCGGTAGCTAATATTACATAAGCTAATTTTTCTGAAATGGGATACCAAAGTAGATTTTTTTACCTTTGGAATGAGGGCAATTGTAGTGTGATTCCAATCTTCCAAAGTTCTTTCAGCATTTAGAACTTCCAACATCTGTTTAGAGATTGCATCCCCAATCTTTGGCCAATTAGCTTGAAAGAAAGAAGCTGGAAAACCATCAAGTCCAGGAGCCTTCCAAGGATTAAGATCTCCAACAACTCTATTGATTTCTGCTTGAGTGAAAGGGGCGTCAATGACCCGAATAAGTTCCTCATCCATTCTGATCCTCATATTATCAGTAGCCATTCCAATTTCTTCATCACTCGGAGACGTAGTATGGAAGATATTCTGAAAATAAATATACATATAAGAGGAATTATAAGGGATAAATGATGTTTAATGTGTGAGGGGAATCTCGAAACTACATGACACACACTCTTCTATTGTGAGTTTGCTCTAGATTGCTGGAATTTATCAGGTCTACGATCGAGTATAGAGGTCTTTATCCCTCATATTGAATCACTTCAGGAAATGATTTTGGATATAATTGTTGAGCTTGAGCCGGACAAAGGAATTCAATTTTCAATGCTCTTATTGCAAATTTGGAGGCAAAGGAACAAAACCTTGTGGGATGGAGCTCATGCAACGCGGGGTTTAATGTAGCAACAACAATAATGATCCCGAAAGAATGGAAATTTGTGCGACAATCGGTGGCTATAGGAGTAGACCTTCGGCATCCTGTGGGGGGAGGCACAAACTCGGACACAACTACTTGAAACTAAACGTGGATGTTTGTTCACGTATTTCACAACACTAAAATACACTACCGCAAGTATACGGTGTATATCGTAGCGTAGTAAGTATGAGGTCGATCCCACAAGGAGAGGGAGTGTAAAAGTGGAGCTTGTTGATTAAGTTCTAAATAGACGTGATTGAAGAATTTAGTGTTTAATTACCCCTAATTGCCTACCAAATTGTCACAAGTAAACAATAAACGAGTAATAGATCAAATTGATCAAGTAGCTCATACAAATCACAAAAATAAAAGGAATGTGGATAAACTCAATTAAGAGAAAGTAGGTTCCAATGCATATGTCACACTAATGAATAAATTTATGATCAAAAGCTCACTTACGTGGTATTGTGTTTGTTCCTATAGGTTTAATCACTAAATAATGAATTAAAAGTCTTTTCAATCCAATTAATTCAAGAGAATTATCATCCAAATTAGTATATCTACCTAACTTTCATAATATAACCCAAAAAGGCTCATAAGATCATCACACACCCTCCTAATAGTTGATCATTTCTCAATTCACAATAAATTAGGTGGAATGTTTGCATTCAATTAATCAAAAGAGATTTCTCAATCCAATTTCAATTAACCAAGATTAAACACATCACTATGTACACTAAGGACATGCTTTGCAATTAAAACCAAACATTCAAATAGGAGTAAACAACACAATTACCAAATAAATAATAAATTAATTCATAAACATCATAAAAAGTGTCTGCATAGCCCTAGAACCAAAAGTGTTCTAGCCAAACATAATCATAATCTAACTATTATGAAATGATCAAATGAAATAAAAGGTAAAGGAAAGAGAAAGCTTAGTGTAGAAAATGGTGGAGAGTAGCAACTCCAAGCTTTTGGCCCAAATCCTACTCCAAAATGATGAGAAATGAAAAAGATGATGAAGAATACCTCAAAGTGTGTGTGAATGTGTGAGAATTTATTTTGTAAGGGGTTATGAATGGCCAAAAATTTGATAGGAAGGTATTTATAGTCTTGAGTTTTGCAGTTATGTCCTTAGAAATTGATGAAAATACACAAAAATAACTAAAATCAGGGTTGACTCGGCCGAGTCGGCGGACTCGACCGAGTCAGAATAACATTTCTCGGTCGCAGGCCAACCTCGGGCTCTGCCGGTTCTGAGGGCTCAGCCGAGGCGTGGTTTTCCTTATCTCTTCAGCTCGGTCGAGTCGGGTGACTCAGCCGAGTCGTGGCAATATATCCTAACTCACAGGCCATGGTTCGTCTTGGACGTTTTTGAAGGTTCGGCCGAGGTGGCCCCTTAACGTCCTCTTCGGCTGGGCCGTGGCATGTGAATCGGCTGAGTCAAGGCAAAAATTCAAAGTTGTAGTACGTCGCTTGACTCGGCCGTTTCTGAACACTCGGCCGCGTCACAACCTCAAATTTGTTTTGCGTGTAACTTATGCTTCCGACCTTCGCTTGGATTGATTCTTTTTTCCATTCCACTTCATTTTTTTAGAAGAATCCAATGGTATAACCCTCTATTCGATTCAGTGAGATATGGTATGTATTTTACTCTCTAAATCCTCATTTTTCCTACAAAAATGACAAAGACACTACCTTTCTCTCAACCAAAGCATCCACAATTGATTAATAAAACCATGAAATCATAAGAAACATGAGCTTAAATGTGCACTAAAATCATGCAAATTCCACCCGAATCAATGTTTTGTTCTTTCAAGACACGAATGAAACATGCATATGTATAGTTTTATGGGATGATTTAGGAGCATTCATATGGGCAAATACTATAGTGTTTGATGGATGTATGTAGGTGAACATTAGAGAGACAATGGACTTCTTGTAGGCCTTATCGTGGGTAAAGAATCTGCAATTGGAGATGGTTGTTGTCGAGGGAGATACGAAGATAATGGTTGATGCCATTAAGTTGAACAATATGAACTCCTCTGCATTTGACGATTACTTATCGACATGTAACTCAATTCTTGCGACATTTACAAATTGTCCAGTTTTGTTTGTAAGGAGAAGTGATAACACAATGACATATGATCTTGCTCGAGCTGCTCGATATTATGAGAGCTCCTTTACTTGGGATGATCCTGACTTGACTCGTTTTTCAACACTTTTTAAAGCACTTAACAATACGATCCCCACAAGCGTATGGGTCCGATTGTAGTACGTAAGTACGACTAAGTAGTTTGTTCGTTCCAAGGATTTAATTGAGTGCAAGCGAATCCCTAAAGTTACGAGTATGCATGCTATTGTAGTAACTACACATGTTTGTTTGGATTTTTGGGAATTAGAACGAAAGTATTAAACTAGGTTAACTAAAATAATAAGAAATAGTCAAAAGAAATAACAAGCTATCTAACTTTCGTTGGAAAGTGCAAGATAAGAGTATTGCCTCGGGTGTTTCCGTTTTGTGAGTAATTAAATGAACTAGTGAACCAATTACATGAATTAGCTATGAATTCGAATTAAGCTGAAGGCTATCACATATGTGTGCAAACCCCCTCGAAAGGCATAGGCTAACAACGTGCATTGATTAGCAATTATAGGATCTAACCAAATACCATAAGCGCATAAGATAGTGTTTCATAAGTACTTTCAACACGGTTACTAATACTTATGAAACACCCTCTCACCAAACTCCTTGACGACCTCAATTCGTTTAGTGCCTAAAGTTGTCGGTCTAGCAATTAACCCTCTCTCAGTTAAGCTAATTACTACTTAACTTCTATTCAATTGACAAAAGCTCACACTCACACCCCAATCATGCAAACCCAACTCTCGTTGCAATTAACATAATCGAAAATGCTTGCTAATAGGGTTGATCAATCAAATGAATCAATCGAAATACAACTCTAGAAACATATACACCCAAATCCTAAGCTAATCGTGCAATTACTTCACAATTACACTAAACATCCATCAAAACATCCACACCCAAGGCAATTAGGGATTAACCCATGGTTCTAGATGAGAATCTCATGGCTAGAATAACAAATAACATCAAATTCATAACAAAATAGCAATAGAATGAAGAAATTAAGAAAATACTAAATTGAATTGCAAAATAGAGTAATATCACCTTGATCATGTGAATTTAGCTACAAACCGATGTAATAGACGATACACGATGATATTCGTAGCTTGATTTGAAGTAAAACCCACTATTCTATCTAATCTAATGAAGAAATAAAACTAATCTATGAAGAACACTTACTACTATGTGAATGTGTGTGAAGAAAGCTTGTAAAAAGAGTGAGACTCACTTTTAAAACTCAAATTTGGTCTATTTATAGTTGGGGGTAGAAGTCTTGAATCAATTTTGCAATTAGGCCCTTGAAATATGGAGAAAATGGGCCAACACCCCCGAATATGGGTCCACCCGGCCGGGTGGATAAGTGGCGTGCCGGGCGGACAAGTTGGGTGCGCGAAATGGACAGGAACAGGTGGCCCGACCGAGCGAAACATTCGTAAGTTGAAATTTGCCAAAATACGCATAGGGGATGAACTTAACAAAAAGGTGGGTGCAGATCACTGGTCGGGCGGGTCGGCCCGGGTGGTCGCCCGGTCGGGCGGATACTTCGGCCTCAATTTCGTCCTCCGTCTTCGTCCCTTCATATCTCAAGCTTCCAGCCTCCGATTGAGTTGATTCGTTTTTTCATTCCACTCCATTTTTCGAGATAAATCCAATGGTGCAATCATCTCTTCATTCCAGTGAGTGCAAATGTTGATTGAACACTTGTTTTTGCAATTTTAATGCCTAATTCACCTCGTATTCCTACAAAACGAGCTCAAACACCTTTCTCAATCAAGTCAAGCATATTAGTGTGAAAATGCATGAAAACCCCTCAAAGTTTATCACTAAAACACATGAAATCTTATGCAATTTACAACGAAATCAGATCCACCATAAATTGTGGTTGAACTTTCCCATGAGATTTATTCTTACGTTGAATAAATGGAACATTTTGTTTAATTTTTTAATTTCTTCATATTATGTTTATAGGTTGCGAGTTTGCACAAATTGTTCGGGTTTGATAGATTTATATTCAAAAATTGTAGATGAGGTTGTCATTCTAGAGAACTTTTTTGAGCTGCTTTTCAATATGCTGCGCAGCCCTTCTAGAAATGTGGTTGTGAGTTACGTCATGGTGATGTGGCAAATTTGAAAAGAGAGAAACGCCAAGTTTTGGGGAGATCAACATAAAAACTCCAGCAGTTGTAGTGCAAATGTCCGCAACATTCTAGGCAGAATGGCGTGCTGCAAATGAGAGTCTCAGGTTATCACGACATCGGACGCTCACACCTACTATTACTGAATGTCTTGCGTGACACCCTCCACCACACGAATACGCTAAGTGAACGTGGATGTGGCGTTCTTTGGAGACTCTCTCCAAATTGGGGTGGGGATTGTCGTAAGGGATGCTAATGGAAATTTTGTGAGAGCGAGAACAATGTTGTTTCCAGGAATTATGGACGTGGATGTGAGCGAGGCAGCTGGTTTTTTGGAAGCTCTGTCGTGGTCTACATCTCTAGGTTGGAATGCAGTGATTTTTAAAAGAAGACACCAAGGTCGTGGTGGAGACAATGAACTCGTCACATACATATGACTCGGTTTTTGGTGACTACGTCAAAGCTTGCAGGGATCGTTTACATTCATTCGTTAATGCTTCAATTAATTTCGTCAAAAGGGGAGTCAACTCGTTGTTCCATGATTTTGCTAGAGCCTCCTATTTATATGAGAGCTTCTATTGTTGGTATGACCCTCCAAACTTTGTGGATGAGCATTCTATATATTCAAATATGTCATTACTTCAATAATAGCTAATTCACTTTTGGCTTCGAAAAAAAAAAACATTCATATTAACATTGAGAAATAATTAAGTGTTTACTCTTTAGCTATTACAACAAAGTATACTAAAGACAACAAAGTATACTAATAATTAAATGTATATTGCAGCATGGATTCTGAAAGTCAAGCATTTGACGATGATGATTTGAAGATGAGAGCTCCTACTATTTTAACCGTTTTGATGATTTGTGAATAATATTTGAATTTTGAGTTTGAAAATCATCGTATTATCATTATTAACCTTTTATATTAAAAAAAACAATATATATTTTTTTACTTTATAGGAGTAGCTCATTGTGACTCGTTTAACTCACGTCCCATTAAGTGTAATAATTAGGTCCCAATTATTACACAACCTCTATGAACGAATTTGTAAGAGTTTAGCCCGTTTAGAAATGAGGTCTTGTAAGACTATCCCTAATAAAGAGATTATTAACCTCATGATACAAAATTTGTCCCCTAAGTGTCTGAAGATACACACGCATTTTTTAAAAAAATTATTCCACTTGGTAATACAAAATCCCAGGTAAATTGTCTCTTCTACCCCTTATTTCTTAATAGGTTATTGCTTTTCTTTTCATTCATTTCGCCTGCAAATCTGTCTACTCAAGGTGTCCCTTCTTGGCCCTTCTTCCCAACTTTCTCCTCCATTTCAAATTCAAATTCAAATATAACATGGAATCTTCTCATATCATTTCTTATGTCCGTCGTCTTCGATTTAGATTTTATTTCTTATTTGATCGTGATTCCATTTTCGGAGTAATCGAGGGTTTCAGCAATTTGCATGATCGATATGTTGTCGTTTTCGGTGGTTGCTAATGTTAATTTTCAAGGTAGGTTTAAGCTTCTCTCCTTGAATGAAAGCGTCTTTTTCTCTGATTTCCGGCGTCAGATATCCGGTACGTGGCCTGAATTGGAGTCTTTCGATTTTTCTTGTAGCTTTTCTGTTGGGAATGTTGTTGATTGCATTTTGGGTTCTGAGGATGATTTGAGAAATCTGGTTTCTTTGTGTAAGCACACGTCTCAAATGGTTGTTGGAATTAAAATTGCCCCCTGCCCATCCCTCCCAAGTAGGGTTGATGCTCATATCGAAAGCCAAAATAGCCCCCCTCCCCTGTTTTTAATTATTGTGAGCCTTCTGAAATTTTAGGTGATGAATTCTTACATTCCTTTGAGGGTAGCGCTGGGGGTTCTAGTAGCAAGTCAAAAAAGAATTGTGGTAAAAAAGGAAAGTAGGCAATGTTATAAATGAAACTGAGTTTTCTGGCATCCCTGTTTTTTATGTATGTCCAATAGAGAAGAAGTAGTCTTATATATCTGATGCTTTGGGCTTTCATCATGAAAGATGGAATTGGGGTCGAATTTAGTGGTGGAGCTACTGAATTTAGACAAGAGCTTATAAAGTATATGCTTAAATTGGAATATCAGTTTAAATACGTTCGAAACGACAGTAGATACATTCATGTAGTGTGTAAGGATGATAGAGGCCCTATAATTTTATTGAATAGTTTTTGAATATCTTTTTGTGAAGCTGGATTTAATACATCCCCTCTTTTTGCGTATATTGTTATTTTTATGCAATTTTATATGAAGTTTTCATGCCTTTTGAAAGTGAAAATTAATCTTAGCCTACCCATATTTTGTGTTTGAGCATATAATATCTTTTATAATCTGATCCTTTATTGAAGTACTCCAGAATGAAAAACCAGTTTGTTGCAAATTTCAATATTTTTGATGCAATTTTATATGAAGTCTTCATGCCTTTTGAAAGTGAAAATTAATCTTAGCCTACCCATATTTTGTGTTTGAGCATATAATATCTTTTATAATATCTGATCCTTTGTTGAAGTATGAAAGAATGAAAAACCAGTTTGTTGCATTGGAAATTTTTGCTGTAAAAAAACATTACAATATTGAAATTTATGAGGGGCCTTGGTTATCTTAAAATTTATCAGATTCTAGGATATCTAATATTAATAATTAAGCATCATCTTCATTTCTTCGAACTCCAAAGTACATTCACCAAACCACTTGCAAGAACAACCAAAGCAACTGCTATTGCATTTGCAATCAACATATTTTGCATAGTGATTGGATTAGTTATTGTAGCTTGCTGGTGCTCAAGAGCATGATGTTCCCTATTCGGCCCCTCCATCAGCTCCATTATTGCAGTTCCCCTTGTTATGGGCATACACCAATGAGAAAAGTGATGCTCTTGACACGAGTAGAATAATCGACCAGGATTCTTAGGAGTTTCGGACACAAGAATTATTGTTGGAAGCCCGCAATATCGGCAACCCGACCTCACATACCTAAGATGACAATCTGATGCATTGAAACTACTAGCTGAAGACATTGTCGATGAGTCTGTTGTAGAAGAAATATGCCTTTGTTTGTTGTAGATATTATTTCATTGAATTGTGTTTCCATATTTGAAATCTCATTCTATGTTATATAGTGTTAATTCTGGTGCAGACATGACCTCAACTAGAGTATTGAAATTTATCTCTGCATTTTAGAGTTTCCAAACGGTCATATTTTTAATTGATCTATAATTTGGTTTGTATTTGTGTTATTGTTCATTATTATAATTAAATTTGAGCTTCAAATAGATCTATTTGGGCAGGCCTTTTTTTCCCATTAATTCTTATTTATATTCAACTTAAAAATAATAGGCCCATTTGTCTATATGGATTCAAATAAGGCCCAATATTGTTTGTGGTCCATTTAGTATCGAATTGTTATTAGCCCCACTATCTTTCTATTGTAGGTACCCAAACAAAAGTTCTGGTTATTTAATCTTTTCAAATTATAATTATTGATTGTTGCTTATTTATAAATTGCTAATACTTTTCCTCATATCTCAATTAATCTAAAAAGTTATCTGGGAGCCTCTTTTTGTTTGTCCTACTTTGGAAGACCATTGATACATTAATTTCTTATACCTCTTTTGTTTAATTCATTCAAATTCATTGGCTAGATTCTTGAATATTATCTAATATTCAAGATTCATTGAACAACTGAAAATGTGGAACAACCCAATTAATTTTGCACGTAACACATTAAATTGAATTTCCGTTCATTTTTATATAATACTCCCCCCACCCCCCACCCCCCGACCCAAGAATGGAAATTAAGGTCCAAATTTATTGAACTGGTTTAAAATTGTAAGATAATACCTAATACAATTTTGTATTTATCCCCAGTTATAATCGAATTAACATTTTGATCTTCTTAAATATACTTAATTTTTTTAAGTGGTTAAATTAAGGAACAAACCATTCAATTTGTTTGATTTTAATTGTCGGTAAATACAAACTTGTATAAAAATTTATGTATTGAATATCAGCTTTTAATTGAACAACCAAATTATTATTGAAATTAAATTATTAAACTAGACAAAACAGCTCAAATGAATATCAGCCCTAATTATATAGTATTCCACCCCAGGGCCCAAGATTGGTTAATTTAGGCCCGTTTTGAATACTCATTTGTTTTTTATGATACAATTTTGTATTTATCCACAATTATAATCGAATTATTCTTTGATCTACTTAAATATTCTTATTATTTGAAAACCAAATTAAGGAACCAACCATTCAATCTGTTCGATTCTAATTGGGGTAAAGTCAGATTGATTCTAATTGGGGGTAAAGTCAAGCTTGTATAAAGAAACCAATGAAATTTTAAACCAATTTCCCCCCCCCCCCTAGAGAACAGAAAAGTTGGTATTGAATATCAGGTTTTAGTTGAACAACCAACTGAATATTGAAATTATAGGGCATTCAACTAGAGTATTCGTCTTGATTATATAGTATATTAATCAAATTGATATGGGCTATTATAAAATTGCCCAATCAGTAGAGCCCAAGCATAATAATGTAGAAAAATAAATATGTCATTGAACATGGATCCATATATTGATCCCCACCATTTGAAACTGAACATAGGTTTTGGAGACTTCTATTCAAGTCCCTAAATCAGATTCATATATTAGTTGTCCCCAGCAAAATAATCAAGTAAACAATTCAAAAAAGGGCCATCCCCACATCAAGTAAACAATTCAAAATATTATCCATTCCCCAACTCCCTCCCCCCACGGATAAAGCAGAAGCCAAAAAGTGTCCACCCCAAAAGGTGACCAATGTTATCAGTTTCACCAAAAGCAAGTAAATTCAACAGTAAAACAAAAAAGAAGTGCATAAGTTTTTAGATATTTTTAAACCAACCCAACTATGCTTGAATTTCATCGATCCACCTTGACGCTAGTGGGGTCAACGAACCAACTAACCATCTTACTACGATATTCTATAGACTTTTTTTCGGAAAAAATGCCTTTGGCCGTGGGTAATCGCAGAACAATGTTCTCGATATGTTGGCAAACGAAAACCCCACAATCAACCCTTTCTGGTGACTGCTGAAGACAGGTAACAACTTCTGGTTTCTTAGCAGACATACTCATAATCCTGTGGAATCGTCCAACCCGTTTGAACTCTTTCCGAAGCTCATCTAAAAAGTCTCGTACATAGGAACTTTTGGTTCACCTAAAAAGTCAGAACACATTAAGCCAATGTTAAGCAAACAATTTTTATCGAATATTAAATTTTATCAATCATAGTTAAAGTTAAATGTACCAAAGTACTCTGAATCCCGCTTCTTTCGCCTTTTGACTGAAATCTCAGACCCATCATAATCTCTTGAAGATGATTCTTGATCTTCGTTTTCATCAGCTTCTGAATCTTCGGCCTCCCTCTTTGTTCTTCTTTTCTTGAACACGAACTGACCATCAGACTCTAAGGGAGATTGCAAAATAATCCAAAAAAAAAAAAATCCCAAAAAAAAAAAATAGATTAACCAACATTAAATCCGATAAAAGTTTAAATTTTCTTTAAAGGGTTAAAAAAAAATTGATGTTATGAAATTTTACCTGAATCTGAGTTCTGAGTAGGGCTGATATCAACAAATCTTTCTGAAATTGGTTATAATAATTTAGGTTAGAATTCAAAATCCCTTATGTGAAAAAAATTCATCAATGATAATTAATAAATTACTAACCTTTCTCCCGATTCTTATCATGTTTCACTGCCTTGCCTTTCAGAGTAGCCATATCCTTTAATTTTGAGGATTTCCTCTTCATTAAGGCTGTCAATCGAAATATTAAGGGTAAAAATTGGCAGAATTCTGATTCCATTTTGTGTATTGAAAACAAAATTAATTCATATCCCTAAGTAAACATTTTCAGTCTTTACCAAACCAAAAAGACTCTGAACCCATAGGCTTACTCATTCAATCAAAATTCTATTTGATCAATTTTCGGGTGATGTAAACAACAAAAATAACATGCAAATTCATATAAAAAATCTAGAAAGTCATTCGATTAGCCTTCGGGGTTAAAAAAAAATCCTAAATTATCCACATAGAGAATCAACCAAAAAAAAAAAAATATATATATATATATATATAAAAGACACAATAAAACTCAAGCTTATCTTCATAAACCAAAATTCTAAAACACTTAGGAATGTTTAGTTGGAAATTCAAAACCCCAACAAATTAAACAAACCCTATAAATGTTGTGTCTCTTAATTTATGAAGTTTCCAAAAAAGCTTCCTATATAATCATCTCTTAAAACAATCCAAATCCATATTTAAAGGGTATTTGACAAAAAAAACATTAATAGACCCCCTTCTGGTTCGAAATTTTTCATAGAAGGTGAGAATCAAAAGCTAAATAATATCCCTCCATCTAAATTATAAGAAAAATGGGAGCTTCACTTACAGTCGATAACTTGTTTCGCCTTGAGAAATCAAGAAACCAAGCTGTCCGCCTTTTTTTTCGCGAATATTCGTTTGGGAAAACTTGGAAGAGTGATGAACTTGGTAAAGGTTGAAAGTCTGAAAGTGGGAAATGAGCCGAGAGTTGAAAGGTTGGAGTGAGAGGAGTGAGATGGGTGTCATGCAGGTTGATTGGACGGGGGGCTTTACTTCTGAAAATTGGTTTGATCATTCCAAGACAAATTATGCAGATAGGTAATTTAAGGGCACAATTGTACTAGAGAAAAATCCTCCCCCTGATTTATCAGGGTCAATCCGTTCAACATTTTTAGCTTCATCATTCCACCGTTAAAAAATTAAAAATCATCATTTATTTATGGTATAAAAAACTAAAAAAGTTAGTGGACAAAGCAGTGGAATTTGACGACGCAATGCTTTAGTCGCTATTTTGTTACCTGATTTTGGGCGAAAAGTCCTAGCAATATGGTGACATTAAAAAAAAAAAAAAAAACTAATACTGACGGTGATGTGTACCAACAGCATTACGTCCGCAATTAAAGACGAAAAACACGTCAACTATTGTCATTTTCGGCAGGAAAATTCCTATATGTGTAGTGACTAGTGTGTACACACACATGCATATACAGTATATATAACATCATTATTTTAATTTTATATATTTAGGTTTGATTAGGTTCTGCAATTTTAATTTATTTGTTTGATTAAGTTAAAGTTTTTGAAAGAATTATATCTCACCTAAATATTATTAAAAAAATTGTCAAATCTAAAAAAGTCTGAACTTATAAAAATATAGAGAATTATTTTTTGTATATTAAATCATTTCTTCAATTCAATTTTTGTGCGATTTTAATTTGAGCTCTGATTGAAGAATACTGGCTATCTCAGAATTATTGTTTCGATTGTGTCCTGTTAAAAAATATGTTTTGATTGTGTTATGGATTCTTGTATAAGTATTTTGGGCTCTTATATTTTGTATCTGGGTTTTATTCATTTAACAAATTGAGTTCTTTGAGAATTAAGTGTTATTTTGTGAATTTTTAGGAAATAAAAAGTTCTAAAGCATTTTTACACAATAATATAAATTATAATGAAGTAATGCATAAAAAATGAAATATATTGTAATATCGATGTTATTTTTATATGTTACGAGCAAAATGATCCAAGACTTTTGTTAAAATATATTGAAGCCATGAATCAGAAAATATATTGAAGCCAATTTGTATATATTTTGAGAATAATATTATGAAATAAAATCTACACTAAATTTCTGACTCGGACACTAATTGGAGGAGAAAATTTCATTTTACGTAACTTAAGCTTAATCCAATTTATATCCTTTAAATTTTTACTTTTTTTATTTACATCATTTTTTATCCAATTTACGTCATTTTCATCGAAAATTTTTAAAACTCACCGGATTGTGAAGAATAAATAGGGATTCCGGCCAAATAGTCCAATTTACGTCCTTTAAAGTTTGAAAATTATAATTTAAAATTAAATTTTCTAAAAATCCCATTAAAAATTAAAAAATCTAAAAGTATCATTAAAAATCCAAAAATCTCATTAAAATTAAAAACTATAAAATGTGTAAAATAAAATTCAAAATATCTCACTAATTTTTTAAAAAATATCATTAAAAATTATAAAATGTGTAAAATAAAAATAAAAAATTCTAAAATTTTGAAAATACTAAAAATAAAAAATTCTTCAATTCAAAAAATGGAAAATGTGTAATTTAAAAATTAAGAAGTTCAAAATCTCCTTAAAATTTCTAAAAACTCTAAAAATCTCATTAATTTTTAAAAAATATGTAGATTAAAAATTACTAATTCTAAAAATCTAATAAGAATAATAAAAATTATTAATATTTCGTTAAAAATCAGACTTGATTCGGACTCGTTTGCCATTAAAATTTTGCTCGAACTCCTTAAAATTTTGGGTCTCACGAGATTTTCCAACTCACCGCTGAGGTTGAGTGGAAGTTCCACACCTTAATCGATTGTGGCTACCTTCCCGAATTCATTTTCATGAGAAATTTAATATTGTGGAATTTTTATTTTAAATATTTTTTAAATTTTAAGATTTTTTTATTTTTATGAGTTTTTAGAAAGGTTTTTTTTTTTAATTTACACATTTTCAAATTTTTAGAATTGTAGAATTTATAAATTTTTATATTTATTTTACACAGTTTATAATTTTAATGAGATATTTTAATTTTAATGATATTTTCAGAAATTTTTAATTATTAATTTATAATTTTCAAACATATACTGTATAGGATGTAAATTGGACTATTTGACCGAAATTTCAATTTTTCCGGTGGAAAATGCGTAAATTGGACCGAAAAGGATGTAAATTGGACACTGTGACAAGGCCTAACTCTACACTTAAAACCAAGGTGTTAAGTGAGAGGATTGTCCAAGCTTATAAGCCCACCCAAGACCATCTCTCTATCCGATGTGGGATACCTTAATACCCTCCCTCACGTGAGACGGGGACAAGGTCGACACGTGGTTCAACAGGTGAATCTAGACATCGAAGTAGAGAGTTGGCTCTGATACCATGTGACAAGACCATGTGACAAAGCCTAACTCTACACTTAAAACCAAGGTGTTAAGTGAGAGGATTGTCCAGACTTATAAGCCCACCCAAGACCATCTCTCTATCATATGTGGGATACCTTAATACCCTCCCTCACGTGAGACGGGGACCAGGTCGACACGTGATTCCACAGGTGGATCCACACATCGAAGTAGAGAGTTGGCTCTGATACCATGTGAAATGAATTAATATACAATAATTAATTCCCACCCTCTCTACAAGTTCGGACTTTTAGATGAGACGAAATTCTTTCATGGTATCAGAGCAAACTAGGCAAACGACCTGGGTTCGATTCCTGTTGAAAACACTCCACCCATTTAAATTGTCCACTCGATGGGCCTCCTTCTCAAAGGGTAAGAGGTGTTAATTCGGCCCATGAATGAGGGGAGTGTTAGGAATTAATATACAAGAATTAATTCCCACCCTCTCTACAAGTTCGGACTTTAAAATGAAATTTTCTCCTAATTGAAGACTAATCAAATCTTTGATTGAATCACCGTACAATATACAATCATAATATAGAAATTAAGTAAGATTATTCTACAAAAAATTAGTATGAACAATTTAAATTGGAGCTCAGTCGATCTTATAAAAACCTTCCTTGAACCTAAAAGAATCGGGATGAAAAAAAAGCTCAACACCTCTCGTTCTTATTCCATTTTTAACAAATAAAATTTATTCAAAACTCCAATTATGATACCTCCTCGAACGATAGTGACGAAATAAACGCGCTTTCACATCGATGGGGTGAATGATTACGATGGATTTTGTGAAAAAATGGCGTTGTCTCTTACCATAGGAGTATCCTGAATATCTCCAAGGTGTAGAGGTAGATGCCCGGTGTCGTCACTAGCAAGGTCCCCTTTAGTGGCTATTCCTTGCAAGTTTTCTGTTATTGAGCTTCCTTTCACATCAATGTCTGCATGGGAATTAAATATTGTTCCATTTTAAATATTCTCAATAAAATTAATTTAATCATATTCACACACTACAATATTTTTTAATAATAGTGCAATTGTAACGTAGTATTATTGTGACAATCTATAATGCAATCTCACTCTATACAACATAATTACAGGAAAAAATTCAATTTTTTTCTTAATTTTGACCAGCGCCAATCTCATTTTGGGTTGCATTATAGATGAAAGCTGATATTTGAAATACTTGACGAATATAATTAGAGTATATGTTTGTTTTGAAATTTTGATAGTGTGGAATTTTATTTTATGTCAAAATTAATTGATGAGTGCGTTATATATTTTAAAGTGTATAAAGTAGATTTATAGATAATTTTAGATGTGGATTGAACGTGAGATTTGCAATCAAGGATTTTTTATTTCTAACTTGTATTATATGAATCACAAAGTCTCAAATCCATCCATTTTGAGTCCTGAAAAAAAACATACCATTAGGTGTCCTATCCAATGCATTAAAAAGATTAATAAGATGTGGTGTTTTTCTACATGTTTAGATCCAGTTTGGTAGGGTAGATTAGTTCAAGATAGACAGGTAATCAAACTTAAAATAGATGTCTAATCAGATCTAAAATACAATTTATATCAAACATGCAAAAACACATTTAATTGTGTGCATAACAAATGATCGAAAGATACACTTTTTTTTTTTTTTTTCAATTTGAGAGCTATTAAAATCGGGCGTAGATATCTCAACATATTTATCAAGTGCATGCATCAAAGAAAGACATAATTGAAAAAACAGCATATACAGATAATTAACAAGAGTAGTTAATTAGAGATGGGAATTGAGGAGAAAAAAATAATATACACTACTACAAGAAAGGCAATGTGATTAAAGTGTTTTTTAGAAAATTATAGTGAGAAAATTATAAGTCATTTTTCTCGTAGCGATAATAATTAAACGGACCAGAATTAGAAGAGATCCAAAGAATGAAAGCACAGATTAGGAGCACCATGGGAATGGCGTGAACTGCCTTCTCTGCAAAGTTAGAGCGTATCTTGTCCTTCTTAGCTGCCTCCGACATGGGCTCGTACATGGGCAGCATCTCACTGCTGCCCTGCTGACTCGACGTCAGCGCCCTCAGGGCCGTCGGCACTTTGGCCGACGGCGACGAAGACGAATTATAGTAGCTGCTGTACTGATCATCCGAGTTGAATCGATTCGTACTTATCGATCGGTACATCTTCAAATTTTCTCAATGCATCATCTGCACTACTAGCTCATTACCATTCAGAATATGAGTTATAACATTGAAAATAGTATGTAAAACTTGGCGGGCTTTGCGGCCTTGACCAATTGAATTGGCTTCACATTTGAGATTTTGGTGCTTGTAGATTTTGACTTTGTTTTTATTTATTTATGAGGTTGGTAATAGTTTATTTAAAATGTTTTTACAATTCTTGTAATAATTGTGTGACTTGTGTCGGGATAGATTTCATAAATTTTCATTTTTAATTTTTTTAACATGGACTTTTTTTTTACGAATTTAGACATATTATTTTTTATACACCCGGTCAAAGGTAAAAGATTCAGCCCTTTGAAAAGTCAAAGATATAACTGATTCGGATGAAAATTACATGATTTTAGTGCACATTTTTCATATGGTATTGATCAATTATGGATAAATTATTTTATTGTGAGAAAGGTAGTGAGTTGTTGATGTTTGTAGGAAAAACGACGATTTCGGGAGAAAAACACGTGTATATATCTCTTTGAGCCAAAAATAGGATTGCACCATTGGATTCGTCTCGAAAAATGGAGTGGAATGAAAAAATAAATCGAGTTGATCGGAGATCGGGATAAAAAATTATGCACGAAACAAGGACAGAAGGGTGACACGGCCGAGCGTTCAGTCCCGATCGAGCATTCAAACCTGCAACCAAGCCAAAGACAACTCAGCCGAGTCAACTCAAATTTTGTTTTTCCCACATTTTGACCTAGGGACACGTGTCACACTTTTTGGAAACCCTATAAAAGGCCTTATTTTCGGATTTTGGCCAACTTCCTCCTCCTTTTGAAGACAAATTCACCTAGTTTCACATAGTAGATAATGTTCTTCATTTTTTACACTCTAAATTCACAATTTAGCATAGATTAGTGATTATATTTCAATTTCAAGCAAGGATTAAGGTTGTGTTTTATTTATTACTTCAAGTTGTAGATTCATTTCAATTCCAGTCGAAGCGTACTACAGTATTAAGAAGACTCGTGAGCCTCTCGCCCACCTCCGGAAACGAGCCAATCAAGCCTTCACAAATGCTTCTAAGGTTGCTCACTTTGATGAGATGAACAAAGGACGAAGTGCTCCAGATTAAGACTCCCTTAGGTATACAACTAATGCGTCATTTATGGTATAAGATTCTAGTTTGACTGAGCTCGCGGGTGTTTTCCAACACCCCAGGCGTTGGACTGGGAAGCACCGTCTCAGCAACCGCTGGGCGGTTCAGCCGACTCTAGCACTTCAGAGTTCATGCAGGTGTTCAATCACAAGCGTTGGTCGGATATACTGGATGACACGGATTGAGGGTGTTTCCCGGAACACTTGTATTTGTCTTACTTTCACTATTCTACTTTACACTTTGTTATTTAGAGGAGTGTACCTTTTCCCTTGACCTCGGGTTTTATCCCTAAGGAGGGTTTTTTTAGGCAAGAGTTTAACGGCACTCCGGCCTCTAGCTCGACATGTGAGCTTATGGTTTTAAATTTTCTTTTCTTTTATAGTTCATACCTTTTTATTGGTCATTTCAACCATTAAGGTGATATTTATCGTTATTGCAAGTTTATTTTGGTAAATTCTTAATTTCTTCAATTTCTTGCATTCTATTATGATGTTGATGATTTATGTTATTGTTTTGATTGTATTTTTCATTAGTATCATGAGCTATATAAACTTTAAATTGCTTTGGGTGTGATTTTTTAGTGGGTAATTAGTGAATTAATGGAGTAATTACATGATTAGCATATGTCTTGTTGGTTAAACATTTCTAGTGTTGTAATTTGTATGCTTTAATTGGTTGATCAATACTATTAGCTAGCATTTTCAATTATGTTAATTGCAACGAGAGTTGGGTTTGCATGATTGGGGTGTGTGTGAGCCTTGGTTAATTAATTAGAGTTAAATAGTAATTAACTTAATCGAGAGATGGTTGATTGCTTAGATCGACAACATTAGACACTAATTGATTAGAGGTCGTATATGAGATTAGTGGGAGGGCGAGTCGTAAACAATAGTAATCGTGTTGAAAGTGTTTACAGGTCACTATCGTAGGAGCTTATGGTACTAATTAGATCTCATAATTGCTAATTAGTGCACGTGATCACCTAAGCCTCACGAGTGATTGGTCTACAGATATATGTGATAGCCTTTAACATAATTTCAGACATTAGGCTTAATTATTGTGATTAGTTCGTTAATTCATTAGTAAGCCCACAAAACGGAAGCACCCGAAGCAATCTCTCCACTTGAATTTCATCAAAGTTAGTTTAATCATTGTTTCATTTGAGTGTTGCTTAGTTTAATTTTAGTGATACTTCATTTTAGTTTATGTTTTGATTATAGTTCTACTTGCTTTCGTTTTTTTTTTCCTTTCAAAAACCCAAAAATAATTGTTTAGTTATTACAATAGCATGTAAACGTGTAAATTTAGGGATTCACATACACTCAATTAGGTCATTGAAACGAAAAACTACTTGGTCTTACTTGCATACTACAATCGAACACATACGCTTGTGGGGATCGTATTGTTGCTTTAAAACATGCAAAATACGGAACAAGTCAATGACCCTCGTCATCGTCTTAGAGACGACCAGAAGATTAATTAAATGACGACTAGTCAACAAAGTCAATAGATTTCCACCTGTCCGCGAGAAGATATAGTCAACATATCGACGACTACGGAGAAGTTGAAGGAAGGACTCAAGAGAAGATACAAGACAAGTTACTCGCCCAAACTAGTGACAGGACCTTTAAATTGTGTTCACCTCGGCATAACGAGGACGAGCCGTCACTAATTAAGATAAGATTCTAAGGGGTAAACGATGCACATTTAATGTGCATTAAATGCGGCATCATTAGAAAGAGAAGTTCGGGTGGAACATTTAATTGCTATATTATGCACCATATAAAGTTCACTGGGGCAAATAAACACAATAAAAAAATCACACAACAATACATCTCTCTCTTTCTCTCTCTCAACCTTCGTACTCTCTTATTCTTCAACAAGAACACTAACTAAAGCTTTTAAGTAATATTACATACGTAAAATCCGTTACAAATGATATGTTTATTGACTGATCAAACCACACCACATCAGCATCCTAACTAAATTGGTCTACACCAACTAATTTGTCTTAAAGTTGTCAGAATATTCGAAACAAGTATGTTTCTTTTGTGTTTTGGGTGTTTTTTGAATTTAATAATCGGTTGAATTTAAGATTTCCCGATATCTAATTGAAGTTGGTTTGATTAAATTAATTGGTTTTTTTGGGATTGCCTTTTTAATTAATTGTTTTTATTAATTTATACAAAATGAGTTAGTTATGAATTATGAGGTCGTGCAAGAGTGTTTGTTAGAACTCTCATTAATTAAGTGGACGAAAAATGAGTTAGATCCATTAAAGTAGAATGATTGGAAGAGATTTAATGTTGAGGAACTATTAAGAGTTGGTTAAAGAATTAAACAACCACTCATTTCTTGGATATGGATAAACTAGATAACCCCTCATTTCTTCACATGGATAAACACTTGAGTATGTTAATTAAAACTTGATATTTAATTAATTAAATTTCTCCATATTTTTAATTCAATTTTAGAATTAAATTTATGTATAATTTAATTAAAATAATTTAGATTTAAAATTTAAATATTCTTATTTTCCAGAATTTTAAGTTTAGTGTTTACTATTTACAGTCTCTTATTTAGTTAATTGTTATAATTATGTAACAACACAACTTTAGGACAACACCGCAAACATATAGGTCTCGTGGATCGATATTTAACTAAGTATATTCACTACTACGATCCTCATACATTTATGAGTATGTGTTAAAGAAAAATAATATCACTTGACAAAATATTTTACTTGTATTTTTAAATAGTATTAATAATTTTATTAAAATGCATTTATTTTGTTACTATTAATTATTTCAATAAAAATATTAATTGTTCTAATGATATTAAAAATTAGTAACATATTAAATTTGTTTTACAAAAAATGAATTCCACAATCTTTTATTTTTATCTAACTAAAGTCAAAATTCATGCATCTCATTATTACTACTTACATGTCATTCCCTCTTTTTTTCTTTCTATTAATATTTTACTTGAATTCATTTGGCAAATTTCTTACCACATTTTTTGTGATTTCAATTTTCTCAATAAAGAAATATTGTGTTAATAGTATTAGCTTATACTATGATTATTCCTATTTTTGTTTGGTGGAAGAAGTATATGTTGACAAATAACTAGTTTTGGAATAGACAATTCTCAGTTAATTATCCATAAGATTAGATGTCTCCAACTAATGTAGATAATCAGATCCTCAAACAATCCAACAAAGAATAGTAATTCATAAATATAATCAAACGAGAACAAAAAATAGAGCACACAAGGATTTAAGTGGTTCGATCAACTTGATCTACATCCACTGGACACACGACTTCAATCTTAATTGATAAAAGAGATGTTTACACACTCAACACTCGAAAAGGAATTTCTCCTCACTTCGCTCGTGAACTCACAACTCAAGACGAATGCTCGTAAGCGTCAAACTTTACAATTTACAAGTTATGGGGTATTTATAGGTATCAAGGTTGATTGCAGCGTGTGTTGATTGCGTGATCCTTGCCAGTCTGGAGTTTGTTGTAACCGCCTAACAAACTTACATGTTCAGCATTGCCCAATCTGAATTGACAACCTTGCCCTTCACTTGTTTCTCGTAAACTAATGACACAATCAGAAGACTACCAGAAGACCTCCCACTTCTGTTTGACTCTTTTGATATCCAAACACTTAGTCAAAAGACTAACTCTGCAAACAGAACTCTACTAAGCCGATAAAAACTCTTCTGATCTTAATCAACTTAGCTGATTCTAAGCATCACCTTCTCATCTGACTGGAAACCTCCAACTCATCTGATCAGGCCTAAGTTAGCTTGCCTGACTTCACCAGCTGATAGGCCCAACAATTGAGTCCATCAACAGACTAGTACTCTGAACTACCCTTCTCAAAGCTCCGAACTACCCTTCTCAAAGGACAGCCTCCACTACTGCTCACCGCCAAAAGAAAAGTAGCCTTCTCCTCAGAGGACACTAATGCAAACTAACCAACTTAAGACACAAACCAAACTTCTCTTTTGGTAATGCCTTAGTAAATGCATCAGCAGGGTTCTCCTCAGTAGCTATCTTAACTACATGGACTACACCCTTCTCCACAATGTCTCTTACAAAGTACAGTTTCACATCAATATGCTTGGTTCTCTCATGATACCCCTGATGCTTTGCAAGATGAATTGCGCTTTGATTATCACAGAAGACAGTCACACTATTATGAGATTAACCAAATTCCTTCAGAATTCCCTTCAACCAGATGTTTTCCTTAACTGCTTCAGTCAAGGCCACGTACTCCGCTTCAGTAGTAGATAATGCAACCACGGACTGGTGAATAGACCTCCAAGACACAGTCGTACCAAATAGAGTGAACATATATCCTGTTAAGGATTTTCGAGTGTCAACATTGGCTGTGTAATCTGCATCCACATATCCCACAAGTGCATCCCCCTTACTTGGCATCTTCTGAAATTTCAGACATTTGTCAGCTGATCCCAAAACATATCTCATAACCCACTTAACAGTCTCCCAATGACTTAAGTCCGGGTCACTCATATATCTGCTGATCACACTCATAACATGAGTCAAGTCTGGTCTACAACACACCAAAGCATACATTAAACTCCCTACAACACTGGCATAAGGTATCTTACTCATCTGAGCTCGCTCTTGGCTGTTCTTGGGACTCATCTGATTGGACAACCTATGGTATTGGCCAATAGGAGTAGAGACAGTCTTTGCTTGATGCATTCTGAACCTCTCTAACACCTTCTGTAGATATGTCGGCTGACTTAGCTGAATAGACACATCTACTCTACTGATCTCTATCCCAAGAATCACTTTGGCTTCACCAAGATCTTTCATCTCAAACTCCCGTTTGAGGATCTCCTTAACTTGATTGACACTGTTAATAGACTCCCCTGCTATTAACATGCCATCAACATACAACAAAAGATAGGTAACAGAAGACCCAACCCGTCTGAAATAAACACAGCTGTCATACAAGCTCCTTGTAAAACTAGCTGAGCAAATGTACTCATCAAATCTCAAGTACCATTGTCTAGGGCTTTATTTCAGGCCATAGAGGGACTTTTTCATTAGACACACCTTGTCCTCCCCTTCTTATATGTCCAACCCTTCTAGTAACTTCATATAGATCCTCTCATCTAAAGATCCATGTAAGAAAGTTGTGGTCACATCCATCTATTGCAGCTCCAATTCATATTGAGCAACCATAGCTAACAAGATTCTGATGCTACAATGCTTCACAACAAGTGAGAAGATTTCATTGAAATCATTACATTCCTTCTGTGTAAATCCCTTAGCTACAAGCCTCGTCTTGTATCTAAGTGAAAGAATTCTGTCTCATCTAAAAGTCCGAACTTGTAGAGAGGTGGGGAATTAATTCTTGTATATTTAATTCCTAACACTACCCCTCACTCGTGGGCCGGATTAACACCTCTTACCCTTTTTGGGGAGGAGGCCCATCGAGTGGACAATTTAAATGGGTGGAGTGCTTTCAACAGGAATCGAACCCAGGTGTTAAAGTGAGAGGATTGTCTAGCCTTATAAGCCCACCCAAGACCATCTCTCTATCCGATGTGGGATACCTTAATACCCTCCCTCACGTGAGACGGCTCAGACGGGGACCAGGTCGACACGTGGTTCTACAGGTGGATCCACACATCGAAGTAGAGAGTTGGCTCTGATACCATAAAAGAATTCCGTCTCATCTAAAAGTCCGAACTTGTAGAGAGGTGGGGAATTAATTCTTGTATATTTAATTCCTAACACTAAGTTTGCCACCCCTCTGAGCCTCCACCTTCTTTTTGTAGATCCACTTACACCCAACCAACTTCTTGTTCTTGGGCCTCTAAACAATCTCCCATGTGTGGTTCTTGTTAAGAGAAAGCAGCTCCTCTTCCATAGCAACTATCTACTTCTCCTTGTCGTGGCAGCTGATGGCTTTAGTGTATGTTTTCGACTCCAGAGACTCCACCTCAAGAGCTGCACATAATGCAAATGAGACAATATCAGCTTGTCCATACCTTTGAAATGGGTGGACTTCTCTTCTAATTCTGTCCCGTGTCAGCTGATAGTGTTGAAGATCATTCTCACTATGAGGAATGCCCTCCTCATCTGGATCAATATGTTCTTCAACATGTCCTCTGGTGTCAACATGCTCCACCTCGACTTGTGCTTCGTCTGGTTGGTTATCAGCTGCACTAGCCTCATCTGATAGAGGCATCTTGCTCTCATCAAAAGTATCATCTCTGCTGATAATACACTTCTGCATTCCAGCTTCAAGACACCATAATCTGTATCCTTTAACACCTGAAGGATACCCAACAAACACGCATCGCAATGCTCGAGGCTCAAACTTATCTTGCTTGACATGGGCATATGTTGCACATTCAAATACCCTTAAATAATTGTACTCAGCTGCATGGCCAGACCATAACTCTTCTGGGGTTTTATACTGCACAGTTGAGGAAGGACTTTTGTTTATCAAATAGGTTGGTGTTGACACGACTTCTCCCCAAAACACCTTTGGCAAACAAGAGTTGTTCAACATGCACCTGACTCTCTCAAGTAGTGTTTGATTCATCCTCTCAGGTACACCATTCTGCTGAGGGGTACCTGGCACAGTCCTATGCATGACAATTCCTTTCATCTTACAGAACGCATTGAACTCTTCTGATAGGTACTCCAGACCATTATCAGTTCTCAAATGATTGAGAGTTTTCCCGGTGACATTCTCACATTCAGTGAGCCATTCCTTAAAAAATTTCAAATGCTTCTGCCTTAGATTTCAGGATAGCAACCCACACCTTAAATATTTACCACCAAACCTCGTCTGATTCCTAGTTGGCCCCAATAGATAAGAATGGACATAATCCATGATCCCATTGGTAGAGTGAAAACTCTTCCCAAACTTTAACCTCTTGGCTTTACCAAGAATGCAAGACTCACACAAATTCAGCTTTGTGATCTTGTCCTTGCCAAGCAAACCTTGTTTAGACCGCTCAATTAGGCCTTTCTCACCCACATAAGCTAGTCTTATGTGCCACAACCTAGAGTTGTCTTGCACCTCTGCAACATCTGACCTGCTAGTTATTGTATTCCCCTTAAGAAAGAAGAGATCATTTATTCTCACACTTCTTAGGACAATCAGCTCCCCTTTTGACACCATGAGCTCTCCATTAGCAGACTGAAATGTATAGCCCATAGAATACATCATCCCAAGAGATATCAAATTCCTCTTAAGCTCAGGCACATACCTAACACTTTTGAGTATTCTTACTACACCATCATACATCTTCAGGTAAACACTACCTTCTCCCATAACTTTGCAAGTGTGATCATTCCCAAGCAACATAGAACCGCCTTTCTGATGCTTGAAGACATGAAACCAGTCTCTTCTTGGAGTCATATGGAAAGAACACCCTGAATCCAGGATCCATGTTTGTTGTTCTGTAGAGGATGAGTTAGTTAGCACTTGAGCAGACTCATAACCTTCTTGATTCTGATTAACTTGAGTCTTGTCAGTAGGGTTCTTGGCACTAGATTTCCTCAAGACCTGCTTATATTTGTGATGAACATTCTTATAGTGTTCGGGCTTATTATAGTGGTAGCACACTAAATCCCCTTGATTGGAGACAACTGATTTTCCCTTATCAGCTCCTTTGGGTTGACTAGACCCCTTCTTGGATCCAAATCTCTTCTGGCCTCCTTTGATTGTCAATCCTTCACCATTGCTGCTTTTATCTCCTCGAGATGCTTGTTGTGCAACAGTTTAGATTTGACAGCCAACATCACATCTTCTAATGTGATACTTTCCTTCATACCATCAAGATGGTGTCCTTTAAATTTTCAAAGGACTTAGGGAGAGCACTCAACAAGATCAGAGCCTTATCCTCTTCCTCTAACTTGACATCTAAATTCTCTAGCTCACCAAGGATCCTGTTGAACTCATCAAACTGATTCAGAATGGGTTTGTCATCACCCATTCTGAAGGCATACAACTTTTATTCCGAATAGAGACGGTTGGCTAAGGTTTTAACCATGTAAAGTTTACCTAGCATGCCCCAGACCTCCTTCCCGAATTTCTCTTTAGCAACTTCTCTCAAAACCTTATCACCAAGACAGAGCAGAATCGTGTTTCGAGCTTTCCTGAGCATCTTGCTCCTTTCAGCATCAACAGTTGCAGTTTCACCAGCTGGGGCTGTAGATTCTTCGAGCACGTCGTTCAAACCTTGTTGTTCTAAGAGAGCTTGCATCTTGACTTTCCACAGCCCAAAGTCTCTTGTGCTTGAGAACTTCTCAATGTTATACTTGGTCGAATTCTCCATCTCGATCTGGAAATTGCTTCAAGGGTGACTCTCGATTCCCACAGACGGCGCCTATTGTCAGTTAATTATCCACAAAATTAGGCGTCTCCAACCAATGTAGATAATTAGACCCTCAAATAATCCAACAAAGAATAACAATTCACAAATATAATCAAATGAGAACATAAAACCGACCACACAAGGATTTAAGTGGTTCGATCAACTTGATCTACATCCACTAGACACACGACTTCAATCTTGGTTGATAAAAAAGATGTTTACACACTCAACACTCGGAAAATGATTTCTCCTCACTTCGCTCGTGAACTCACAACTCAAGATGAATTCTCGTAAGTGTCAAACTTTACAATTTACAAGTTATGGGGTATTTATAGGTATCAAGGTTGATTGCAGCGTGTGTTGATTGCATGATCCTTGCCAGACTGGAGTTTGTTGTAACCGCCTAACAAACTCACGTGTTCAGCATTGCCCAATCTGAATTGATAACCTTGCGCTTCACTCGTTTCTCATAAACAGATGACACAATCATAGGACTACCAGAAGACCTCCCTCTTTTGTTTGACTCTTCTGATATCCAAACACTTAGCCAAAAGACTAACTCTGCAAACAGAACTCTACTGAGCTGATAAGAACTCTTCTGATCTTAATCAACTTAGTTGATTCAAAGCATCACCTTATCATCTGAATGGAAACCTCCAACTCATCTGATCAGGCCTAAGTTAGCCTGCCTAACTTCACCAGCTGATACGCCCAACAACTGAGTTCATCAGCAGACCAGTACTCTGCTGATTTCACCAGACGAATAGAACTCATCTGTTATGAGATTATAAGATAAACCTCACAACAATAAAATGTATATTGTATAAAAGAGAAAGAGATCCTCGAGCCATAAGCTTACAGACTAAGTCGGGGGTCGTAGTGTCTTTAAAACATTGCCTAAGAAAACTCGAGGTCAAGGAGAAATGTATACTCGACATGTCCTCTAAACATTAATGTCTAAAGTAAAAATAAACCGATAATAAAGCAAGTTGTAAGCAAACTAAAAATGTTCCATGATAACGCCATCATTCGATGTCATCCAACATATTCGACCAACGTCTGTGAAGGACCACATTCATGAACTCTGAAGAGCCAGAGCCGGTTGAACCATAACTGCTTGAACCAATGACAAATGGGTTTGTTGGTTATTTCTCTAAGTGATCCATAATCCTGTTTACACCTTTCCCTGAAGGAGAGCATAATGCTCAACGATGTGATCCGGTGTGTCCTCAACCAATGTCCCAAAGTGTTCCTCAATGGTAGAAACTGGACAATATATAACCAGCGCTGACTTGGGGTCATCAATATCGTCCTCATCTATATCACCCAAACCAGAGTCCTGCATTCCTACAGAGTCAAGGTGGGGTGAAGGAGAGGCCACAACAATGGCTGATTTGGGGTCGACCACTGGGGGCGTATCAGATGGTGGTGTTAGGTCCATAAGGTCCTGTCCGCCCTGACGATTGCGTCGACCCCGGGTTATTTCCATCGTCTAGGGAATGTAGCCTAAGCAACCTAATCTTGGGTCTCTGGGACCTGACGACCCTCATGTTTAACCTGGTTCTGGCGATCTTGTCCCCCTAGGCTTTGACGATCTTGTCTCCCCAGGACCCGACAACCCTCCTACCTCACCGAGTCTTGGCGACCCATAGAGCTCCTGTAGAGGGCCAGAGAATGACCAACAGTGTGTTAGTGTGTACAAAACTCAAGATGTTTCTCATAGAAAACTGAAGCAAATGAGCAATGACCAGCTCACTGATACATGATCCGATCTTGTAAGGTGTGCTGTAGATTAATCTCAACCAGGAGACGGGCATAATGGTCCACAGTGCCCTTTAGTGTTCGGTCGTTTATCTTAATAAGAGTGCCCGCAACGGATGTCAAGGCCTCTTACATGACATGGTCCCAATACTTCATAGGTAGATCAACGAATTTGACCCAAACTTGAGCCGTGCTGGAGCGAATGTTGGTAGGGTTGAAGTATAACGTCCACCTTTGGAGGTGGATGACCCCCAGGTTCAGCTGCCAAGAATGACGGCTGAAAATACGATCTCTGTCAGCCTCAGACCTAATATGAATGGTGTAATATCTCTTGCTCAAGGAGACCACATTGAAATCAGATGACAAATCCCAAAGACTGCCAAGTTTAGAATGAAGACGCACATGATCATACGACCTGTCCCCAAACCGAATAATGGACTCAACCAATAATAGAGTGGGCATAAACAACAACCCCCACCCCCCTCAGATAGAGGAATTCATCAATATTAACCAAAAAGAAATCCCCACTACGGACAAGCTTCATGGACTCGGGAAAATTCGATCTGGCAGGTGGAGTAGTAGAACTAGTGATCAAGGCAAAAGTAGGTCTTGGGTGTACTAGGACAAGTGGAGTGTGGAAAGCAGTAGTAACATGTTAGTATAGAGAAGGGAATTCAGTAGGTGAATTAAGTGACGTACCCTGCCTCGAGGTAGCAACAATTGGAGTATGCACCAAAGCGAGGTGTATTAAGTGAAATAGTGGGTGCACATCTTTGCTGGGAGAAAACTCTAGCCCCAAAAGGAATTTGGAGAACAACAATTGCCTCCGCGTAATTATTCGTCGGTAGGGCAGGAGAGGGGCGGTCCATGTGCCGACCGCAATGACTGAGCCAGAAATTTCCAGTAGAGGGCACCGATTAATATTACTATAAAGATAAAATAATATGTAATTATTATACTCATCAAAAAAATTCATAATAAATTTTCAATACACTTCATTCCATTAAATAAATTGATCGAGTTGTCTTTCATTATGTTTTGTAAGAAGTTTTGATAGTTCGAACTCAAAATAAAGCGAAATTTAATGTTTTATAACTAATACCAATATTCTATAATCCATACAATATAAACTAATTTTAAACACACTAAACTAATTTTTGTATTTAAAATTCAATACTAAAATACTGTTTAATTCTAAAGACATTTTTATGATTCTTGACAAAAATTTCAAACATACTATTAGTCAATACTGTTGACTCTATTAAAAAAAATTGGAGTATTAAGAAACAAAATATATGCAAGCATTTATTTTTAGTCCGTCTACACTTAATATGTATGTTTCAAAATGAAAAATAATATTTTTATCATCACCCCCAAATAATCACTTATTTACTCAAATTGTCATTCATTTTACTCATTCAAAAATATATACAATTATTTAAAAAAAAAAAAACTTATTATATATATATAAAAAATGGTGGGGGGCCACTAGGCCCAATGTGGCTCCGTCATTGGCCGACCGGCAAGCTGACCACCAACGACGTGACCAGAACCCACCGTCGGGCCGATGGAGCGATTCGAGGGGCCGTTGGGGATAGCGGTTATGTGGACCGATGGCAATACAGAAAGGTCGACAGTGGACTCAAGGCCATTAGGTGTCTGGCTTGAGGCCTGGTGGGAGAGGGGTGCGCGGAAGAAGTCCCCGACTGGCGTTGTCATGGGGAAAACGAGGCAGAGGTTTGCATCGATCTGGGTGGAGATCAGGGCTGACAAAAAGGCCAGCGTGCTTGCGTCCAAAGGGTGTGACGGCAGGACGCCGTCAGACGGCGGTTATGAGGACACCAAGTCGTGAACAAAGGCGTTTCGACTAGCCATCTAGGTGGTCGCTCCAACACGACTCAATCCTAGTTTTGGAATAGGGACACTTGTCAACCAAATAAGTACCCCTATTTATTTTTCATATGTGTTATATCAAAACTAACCACATCACTGAAATAAGTATAATCAGTCTTCAAATCTAATCACAATATCACTAAAACGAGTATAACTAGTCTTCATCTGAACATTAATCTAAAAAATGGTTGTTATTATGTCATTCGCATTAACTTGTATAACATAAAAAAAAAATTGAATCATCCATTTGTTTCTTTTGTAGTAGTATCAGTACTCCTCCAGCATCATTGGAGTCTGATGATTAACACCAACAAAGAGGAAAATGGGTGACCTTCTTTATTTTTCCTATTTGTCGTATCAAAACTAACTTAAAAAACGAAACAAATTGTTGGTCCTGAAAGGAGTATATAACAAGTGTATGGGGGGGGGGGAATACACTTGTATGCAATTTCTTTTTCAAACTTAATCAAACCAGAGTTCAGCAAGGTTGTCCTGGACAACTCTGTTGATATGAATAACTCTTCTAAGATAATCAAACTACTAAGTACTATTGAGTACTTAGTTGAATAACTATCTAGGGGAGTTATATGTGTGGAATTAGTGGTTGGCCCTTTAGTTTAAACTCCTTTGAATTCTGAAATCACTTTAATCAAACAGTCCAGTTTTCAGGGAACTTGTCCAAATCTGTTTTGCATAGTTTATGATATATGTCTTTGAAAGGTTCAGTTTTGTGTGCAGTGTTGAATATATGAAAGTGCTTGAATGTAAATCAACACAAGAGTTTATAGTGGTTTAGAGACTCAAGCTCCTACATCCACTTTCCCTGATTTAACAGGATAATTATTTCACTCTTGGAATTAACTTGTTTTATAGTGCCAATGTGCACTTGATCAAGAACACCACTCCTTGGTGAATTGATCCCTAGGATGTCTAGAGTCCTAGTACCCTCTTATCAACTCAGAACTGAATTGTTCTTCTCTCAACAGTCAGCTCATACCACTTCTACTACTACAACCTTCTCATTTTCTCACTTGAAAGGGGTAAGGGTTGAAGTAAGGTTCCAACTAATGAGATATCCTTTACAGTGAAGATCAGTGTATAAGGATAGGATATCTCTCTAAGCTTGTATGGAAATACAATGGGTTCAGCTTAGAATGAAGTGTATGAAGACTAAGATAGTCTCTTTGTAAGCTTGAAAGCACTTGTTAACTTGTAGGATAATTGGCTTAGCAATTGGTTAGTTGGAGCTTCAAATGGTCTTCACACTTCTGTATTTATAGACAAATTTGAGGATTTGCCCGTTGGAGAGGCAGTCCCAAATTGCTATAAATGTCTTCCTTGAGTTCTTCAAACTGGAAGACAGATTCTTGATAGTGACATGTCCTCATTTGGGAAATAAACGGCTGTATAGACTTTGTCTTCATTCTGCAGCACTCTTCCCAATGTCTGACTTCAAGATTCACTTGATTAAGCTTGGACATGGCTTCTGAAGGTTGATCCAATGATAGGACAACATTCCTTATCAAATGGACAACTCTACTTATCACTATCAGCAGACTTTGCTTATTAGCATAGTTGGCTTGCTCTTTTTCAGATGACTTTGCTCTTTCCCTTTGCTCCATTTGGATGTGATCTTAGCATGATTCTTTGAAGATCTTTTAGGGTATAGTTGTCTTGAACTCTTCAGCATAGTTGGTCCTTAAACTTCAGAACACTTGTTCTGGTTTAACTTTGCTGAGACAACTCTGCTGAACATTTCTTCAGCATACTTGTCTTTCAGTAGATTTAACAATCTTTCCAGAATTTGAGCCTTGAGGGGACTTGATCTTGATACACTTCAAAGCATATGTTCCCCCTCAACTATTGCATCTATTCTTATAAAAGCTGCCTAACACATCAGCTTCTCAACTAGTCTTATACTATATGTTCTAACATTCTTAGAACATCATCAACTATGACTAGGCATGTCTCAGGGGGTTTTGGTATTAAATCAAAATACTTCTCATTTTTTCCCAACAATTTCCCCCTTTTTGATGACGCCAAAACCTATACATTCTATGCAAAGGTGACTTGTCTACGCTTATTACATTTATCTTCAGTAAGATTGACTGAGGTCAAGTTCCCTGAAAGAAAATGTGTTAGTGTATTTTCTGTTATTGTTTGCATATAGGTTGACACATCAGATAAATTGAGATAATGTTTCTTGATTCAAAATATGTTCAACTATCATTAAAATGAGGATCATTACAGCATGTTGATAGTTGAACAAACATATCAGAGCATGAGAAACATTACATCAGAGCATAAATTGACTACAAAAGCAATACTCAATCAGGATATACTATCAGAGCATTTAATCATTAGTCCTTAAGTATCAAAGCGATCATCAGAGCAAAAACACATCAGCATAGTTGAGCATCTTCAGCATAGTTGACCAATTCACCAATTTAACAACCAAGTTAAGTTTTCATCCATTTCAGCATATAAGAGTCAGGAAAACTTAGCCATTTCAGAGATCATCTTCTTTAGGTGGCACCATCCCATATTGTGCCCACACTCTTCTTTTTAGCTCCATGGCTTCCTGGTTGGTTCCTTTTGGTCCAAGTACCATCTTGTTTAACTTAACAATTTCTAGGAATTCTTGGAGAATCCTATATTGATCAATCCATACTTCCAGCTTGGGAGGCATATAGATGATTGGCTTGGGAGCAGTGAATTCAATCCTTGCAAGATCAGCAGCTGCAAGTAGTTGTTGATATAGATCTCTAAAATATTCAATCATGAATTCAGCAAAGGTGGTGTTAACTTTCCTTCCATTCCACCTGTCAATGACATAATAGTCATAGACAAACTCCCTCTTTGCCTATTTCCATGATTCATTCAGCTGAATTGGCACCCATTTATCCAAGTGAGGATATTTGGTGTCCATGGGGATCATTAGTTGTGGCTTCATCTTGCTGTATATTGCTCTTCTTCTTCTTGGCTTTTGAAAGTCAGCTCTTCTTTTATCCCTTGCTCTGTTTGCTTCCTCAATTAGATCCATCCTTTCTTGGGCCCTCATCATGGCCAGCTTTTGTTGTGTTTCAGGGTCTTTGCCATACCCTTCATGAAATAATTTTGATGGATCATTCAGTGTTACAACTTTTGTCTTCTTTGGTCCAGGTCCAAAGCCTTCATCATACAGCTCTTCTATGTCTTCAGTAGCTTTGGCACCTTCAGTAGATTTAGTCTCAGCAGTCTTTTCAGCTTTAGCAATCTTGGTCCTTTCAGCAGATTTGGTCACTTCAGCAGTTTTGACCTTTTCAGCAGCTTTGGGCTTCTTGGAGGTAGGCTCTTCTTCCTCAATTCTTAATTCAATAGGAAGTTCTAGGCTATTGGGGAAGTCAGTGAATGTTTCAGCCTTTCTTTTGTTCCCCTTGGCCTTCTTGATTTGGCCTCTTGTTTGGATACCTTCAGCACCTTTGTCCAAACCAGAAACTTCTCCTCCTGGTCTCTACTGAAATCTAGCTCTTTCTTCCTGTGCTGATGCCATAGAAACTTTCATTGCAATGGCTAACTGCTCTTCTTTTCCAAGATCTTCCAAATTTAGAACTGCTTGCTCTTTACCCTTATCTTCAGCAGCCTTTTCCTTGCCCTTCTCTGAACCACCAATAATCAAGGCACCTTTTGCTCTTGCTCTTTCCCTTTCCCCCTTTTTGGCAGCATCAAAACACTGAGGTTTGAGCTCACTCATTGTTGTAGCCATTAGGGATTGGGCTAGGTCCAGAGATTTCATCTCTTCCAGCAGATATACATTCTCATAATGTATATTCTGCATTCTATCACGGCTCAAGCTAAGGAAAGCTAGAACAGGCTTCATCTTTTGCTCAACAACCTCCTCCAAGGTTACTTTTAGAGATGCATCCAATTGGGCTTTTAGGAACTCAGTAAGATTGGTTACAACACTTTCAGCAATGTTGGCCATAACCTCTTGGGAAGACTTTTCAGATGCAACTTTCACCATGGCTAGTCTTTGCTCCTCAGCTCTTTTCTTTTGTAATGCAGTCTTCTTTCCAAGAGCTTGCTTGACAGTTAGTCTGAGAGCTTTGACATTTGCATTGTGATTGTCTCTGAGCAATTTTTGTTCCTTCTTGACCTCCTCTGAGATAGACTCCATGGAGGTTTTAGCTTTTTGAACCTCAGTGGAAATGGTTTGGAGACCAGTTTCCACTCCACTTATCCTTGCCTCTAATGTAGGGAGCAATACATCTTCAGAGCCAGTTAATCTTATCTCCATAGATGCTAGAGTTCTTCCTTGCTCATTCAGTGCTCCAGAAGTTTCAGCATGAGCAGTTTGGACTTGATGAGCCAATGAGTACAACTTTACTGATTGCATCCCAAGCAAGGCTTGTGCTGATCCAGAATCTACTTGGATGGGTGCATCTGTTAAGAACTCATCTGCAAAGATTTGGTCACGAGAAATACGTGCAATATTAGACAAATAAAAAATGTTAGGGAATAAACACTCATCACCCTCAGAATTTTTTGGATAAGACTCTGATACATCAGCAGCCTTCTTCTCATTTTCAACTCTTTATTTTCTCCCTTCAATTAAGATATCCTCACTCAAAGGATCAGGCCTCCTCTCATCAAGGGATTCTTGAAGTTCAGATTTGACTTCAAGAATAGCCTGTCCTACCTCACTTATACCACCCTCTATTTGTGGTACACTCACAATCTGAGTAATTACTACCTCTCTATCATCCACAACACCCTCTGGTTTTTCAACTATGTTCTCCTTTTCAACTCCTTCATTTAAACCCGCATCAACTCCACCTTCAACAAGGTTAAGAGATGGCAGTTATGGGGAGATCACAGTGCTTGTATCAGCAGCCACTGAGTCATCCTGAATGGGTAAGGGCTGATCAGTGTCCAACTCTCCTGACACTGAATATGCCTTAACCAAACTAGCCTCTAAAATAGGAACCTCAACATCTTTAGGTTGTGCCTCAGGTTCAGAAGAACCTTCATTGACAGATGTATCTTTGGTTGTGTCACCATCCTTGGTCAACACCTCTGAGGATACAGAGCCTTTCTTATGGTAGGTAACAAGAGGTTCTGAGAACCTGCTAGTTTCAGAAGGTTTGGGTTGGGAAGGTTCGGGGGGGGGGGGGGGTTGGTCTGGGAGGGTTCAGGGGGGTTGTCTTAAGAAGGGTTTGGAGGGTTTGAGGGGTTTGAAGGATTATCATTCCTTTCATCACTAGAGATGCTATCAGGGTGCTTGATCCCTTTAGCCAGTCTCTCTCTTTCTTCATCAATCTTTGCTGCTACTAACTTGGCAAAAACATCCTCATCAGTGAGGAATCTTGTCTTGAGTACACCAGCAAAGTGTAGCAGTCTACTCTCCTCCACTTGCCACCAGTTTGCACCCTTATCTTGGATGACTTGAGAGATCTCCATCATTGTTTTGTCCTTGACATCTACTAGCATTCTCAAGTCATGGAACATCTTCTGAATTCTAGGAAATTCAGCAAGCTGTGGGTACAGGTTATCCACAGTAGCTCTAGCTCCACCTCTGAGCATACTTTCATAAGTATACTCCTCCTCATTATCATTTGATTGAGAACTTTGGGCTATAGGGGAGTTGGCTGTGGTCTCATTGAGTGCAGCTTCAGGAAGGTTGAGTTCAGGAAGGTTAGCTTCAGAAGGGTTGGGCTCAATTGAAGGTACCTCAGTTGCTTTTAAGAGCAATGATTCTAAGGGGGCTTTGCTCAGGGGGGGTTGGCTCATGAAGTGCAGTTTCTAAGAGTTTGGAGTAATTGAGCATAGATGAGTCAAGTGGGGACAGGAGCCTTGTCTCTTCTACAACTAGGTCTGCCAGCAAATCAATGCCACTTCTTTGCACACTCCCTTCTAGAGAATATCTCTTAGCAAGATCAACAGGGGTGATGGGTTGGTTGGGAGGGGTAACATGGGTTTCAGGGGAGTTGGGATCAGGGTTTTGGGTTTCAGGGATGTTGGCTTCTAAGGGGTGGCCTTCAGGGATTTTGGACTCTGGGGTTCCAGAACCAGAAGAGTTGGTCCTGGACTTAGATTTTGTCCTGCTTTCAGCCCTGCTCTCCCTTAGAGCAATTTGAAGAGATCTTTCTTCCTGAAGTTCCAGCACCTTCTCAGTGGGCTTGACTCTCCTCTTGCTTGCCCTACTGCTTCCACTTCCCTCTACTTCCTTCTCCTTCTCAGTGACAACTTCCCTGGGCCTTTTATCACCCTTCTTTTTCTGCCTTGTCTCATTATACTTCAGCCTCAACTCTTTTGAGTCGTCAGAAGGCACATTCACTCCCTCTTCTGCCACTTCATCAACTTCAATTGAAGCTCCTGAGGCTGCTTCTGATAGTACTTGAGACATCTTTTTTGTTTTGACAGCCCTGGCTTTTGTTCTTTTCTTCATTGTGGGCTTTTCTTCAACCTCTTCAGCAGGTTTGGCCAATTGCATCCTCATTTGTTCAGTTTTCTTACTCAACTTTCTGAACATCACTTTCTGGGCAGGGAGGGGCTTTGCAAAGGTTTGCATTTGAGAGTAGTGGGAAAACCTTTCAATCAACAAGCTTGCCCTGGTGCAATACTTGAGTTTCCCTTCCAATACAACATTGTTGTGAACTTTCACCTTAAATTTGGCTTTTTCCTTCATCATCTCAGACAAGATGAAGGTCCTCCAATCAAACTTGATGCCCTTGTCACTGGCATCAATAACTGCAGCCATAATTCTGATTCTTGGAAAGCTAACTTGCTCCAAGCTTCCAGTGTTGCTCAAAAGACTCTTGGCAACTACCTCACAGAGGTTGAGAAATTATGGCTTAAGAGTTCTTTTGTGTTGGGTTGAGGAGATGGGGCCTGGAATTAATAGCCATTCTTGAGCTATTTCTTCTTCATGGTTGGCACCATAGAATTCTGGATCCCTTCCCTTAGAGGGCAATCCAAAAGCTCCTTCAAAGTCTTCTGCAGAGAATTCCACCCTGTGAAATCTCTCTTCCTCCTCACCTTCTGCCACATATGATAGTCTTGTAGCAACTTCACCATCCTCAGGTTTACCTCTCCACTTGAGGAAAGCAAAGAACTCAGCCATATAGCTCTCAAGACAGGAGCTTGGTCTTTCTTCCATGAACTTCTTGAGTCCAGCTCTTCTCAGCCATCTAAGAGTTGGAGTGATTTTAGGATCCTCACTCTCAAAAGAGACAATAGGCTCAAAGATGAGGTTGTTCTTGTTGCTCAAATAGCCAAAATCAAGGTCTAAATCTTTGTTTGTGAAGTCTACAACCATTTCAGGTCTGATTTTAGGAGCCATTAGGACACAGTAAGGTTTTTGAGAGAATTTTTGAAGGTTTGAGAACTAGGGTTTCAAGAGTGTTTGAATGCGTGGGGAAGAATGAAGTGTTGTATGGTTTCTTAAGACTTGTGAATATTCCAAAAGGAATGTATGTCAATGAGTTGGTGAGTCTTAAGGCAATTCAACGGTTTACAAATGTGGAAATCCAATTTGGACGGCCAAGATGAAGTTCAGGGGAGTTGGCCAGTTTGATCCAATGGTCAAAAATAAATGAAACGGTGAGAACTGTTTTTATTCAAAACGTGGGTGGAGTTTTAATGTTTGTTTAAAGCTGAGGGGTTTTCAAGGTAGATCATGTCCCAAATGGTTTAATGCAAACAAGAGTTAAATCTTGGCATTTAATGCATTGAAAGTGACCTTTTGGGTAGGGGACAAATTTAATCCTTGAAAAGGTGATATCTTGAAAAGGAATGAGACAGATTTTGAAATAGGCAATGATTACCCAAAATAGGTGCTTATCAAACCTAGGTTTGGTTTGATAGCCAAGACAACTTATCTGACCCTACATGGACAAGTGTCCTGAAAAGATGTGGACAACTGTCCTGAATTTCAATGGACAAGTGTCCTGATATATGGAGGTCATCTCTTCTGAGTTTCAGTAGACTTGACCAAGTCTACTGATCTTTGATTTTAGTTCCCCCTTAATGGATAAACTCCTTTGGACTCATTTGTCCAACTTCCCTGGATCAAGTAGACCCAACTCTGCTGATAGTTCCATAAACCTTGCCTCTGCAAGTGGTTTTGTTAATATATCAGCTTTTTGATGATCTGTGTGGATTTTCACCAATTTGATATCCTTCTTCTCCACATGGTCTCTAATGAAGTGATGTTTGATGTCCACATGCTTGCATCTGGTATGCAATACAGGATTCTGTGATATTGCAATAGCACTATTGTTGTCACAGAAGATTAATACTTCAGTAGAGTTGACATTGTAGTCTCTTAATTGTTGTCTCAACCAAAGAATCTGAGCACAGCAATTTCCAGCAGCAACATATTCAGCTTCAGTGGTGGAGGTTGCCACTGTGTTTTGTTTCTTAGAGAACAAATACATGAGCTTATTCCCTAAGAATTGACAAGTCCCAGGGGTGGACTTTCTATCATTTCTACAGCATCCATAATCAGCATCTGAGTAACCAGTGAGCTCAATGTTGTCATCAGCAGGGTACCAAAGGCCTAGATTCTAAGTGCCTTTGAGATACCTCAAGACCCTCTTAGCAGCTTCTAGATGGCTTTTCTTAGGATTTGCTTGAAACCTTGCACACACACCTACTGCAAAGGTGATGTCAGGTCTGCTGGCTGTGAGGTAGAGGAGTGAGCCAATGATTCCTATATACTCAGTAGAGTTGGTTGGAACACCACTCTCATCTGGATCCATTTTCCAGTTTGTGTTCATTGGGATACTTACTGGCTTGCTGGTTGTACACCCAAATTTGTTGATCATTTCTCTGGTGTACTTGGCTTGGTTGATGAAAATTCATTCCTTTGATTGCTTGACTTGTAAGCCCAAGAAAAAGTTCATCATCCCCATCATTGACATCTCAAACTTGCTTTGCATGAGCTTTGAGAACTTCTCACACAGCTTCTCATTGGGGGATCCAAATATGATGTCATCCACATATATTTGGACAAGCAAGATGTCTTCTCCTTTAGTGATTCTGAAGAGAGTTCTGTCCACAGTTCCTTTGATGAAACCATGATCCAAGAGGAACTGTGACAGTGTGTCATACCAAGCTCTTGGAGCTTGCTTGAGTCCATATAGAGCTTTCTTCAGTCTATACACTTGGTTTCCTACTTCAAAACCAGGTGGTTGCTCCACATAGACTTCTTCTTTTAGAACTCCATTCAGGAAGGCACTCTTGACATCCATTTGGTACACTTTGAACCTCTTGTGGGCTGCATATGCTAGGAAGAGCCTTATTGCTTCTAGCCTTGCCACTGGTGCAAAGGTCTCATCATAGTCAATGCCTTCTGATTGACAGTGGCCTTTTGCCACTAGTCTGGCCTTGTTTCTGACAATCACATCATTCTCATTCTTCTTGTTCTTGAACACCCACTTGGTTCCAATAACATCTTGATGTGAAGGTCTATCCACCAGCTCCCAAACATCATTTCTGGTGAATTGGTTCAACTCTTCCTACATAGATGTGATCCAGTTTGCATCTTGAAGTGCTTCATCAATGTCTTTTTATTCCTGTTATGATAGAAAACAACAAAACAAAGCACTTTCACGATGAAACCTTCTGGTTTTGACTCCTATACTTGGATCACCAAGTATCAGATCAGTAGGATGGTCAGACAACCATGTCCTCCTTTTTCTGATCCCTTCAGTAGAGTTGACCTCTACTAAGGTTGAGTCACCATTATCATAAAATTCAGGATAATTGAATGCAGGATCTAATTCAGTATCATATTCAGGGATGTTGTCTTCAATGTCAGGGACATTGATATTTTCAACATTTATGGTTCCCCCTGGAATATTTGATCCATTAACTATCTCAGCAGAGCCTGCTTCTTCATTGGTAGTTGTTACTTGAGTGTGAATTGGGATTGGGTCATTCAGTTCACCATTTCCTTCAGTGGGGTTTGCTTTAGGGATATTGCCTTTAGGATTGTTGTCCAGTGAGACAATTTCAGGGAGATTGGCTTGGACAACATCTATGAATTCAGTGTCCTTGTCTTTTAGTCTCAATATGGTTGTTCTTTATGTGATTTCTTCAGTGTCCAGGTTGTTGTTCCTGATCTCAAAGATGGATTCATCAAACACAACATGAGGTGTTTCTTCCACAATTAGGGTTTTACAATTATACACCCTAAAAGCTCTACTGATTTGGGAATATCCAAGAAATATCCCCTCATCCGCTTTGCTGTCAAAAGCTTTTAATTGTTCTTTCCCATTATTGTGAATGAAACACTTACAACCAAATATGTGGAAATATGACACCTTAAGCAATCTTCATTTCCAGAGTTCATAGGGGGTTTTGCCTTGACCCTTAGTAATTAAACATTTGTTCTGAGTATACCATGCAGTGTTTATAGCTTCAGCCCAAAACCTCTTAGGTAGATTAGAATCAGCAATTAAAGTTCTTGGAGCTTCCTTTAGAGTTCTATTCCTTCTTTCTGCAACTCCATTTTGTTGAGGAGTTCTAGCTGCTGAGGTTTCATGAGCTATTCCATTTAGTGTGCAATACTCATTGATGTATCAATTAATGAACTCAGTGCCTTTATCAGATCTTATTTTGATAATGTTAAGGCTCTTTTCATTTGACAGTCTCTTCAACAGTTCAGGGAGTTTGACTTGTGTTTCCTTCTTATTAAGGAGAAATACTACCCATGTGAACCTAGAGAAGTCATCTACTACAACCAATGTGTATTTTCTACCATTTATGCTTGAAGGGGTAATTGGTCCAAATAAGTCCATGTGCAGTAATTCAAGTACCCTTTCAGTAGAGATGACTGGTTTTCCCTTGAATGAGGCTTTAATCTGTTTTCCTTCTTGACATGGTTTACATACATGTTCTTTAATGAAAACCTCATTAGGTAGTCCTTTTACCAATGCATTCCTAGCAAGTTTGTTCATTGATTTAAAGTTCAGGTGGTTTAGCCTTTTATGCCATAACCAGCTTTGTTCATTTGAGCTCTTAGCAATGAAGCATGCAACATCAGTAGACTTGTCCTAGTCAGCAAAATACACATTTCCTTTTCTAGTTCCAGTCAATAGAATTTTTTGAGTTTTATCTTTGATTAAGTATTTTCCACTTGAGAACTCAACATTGAAATCTTTATCACAGAATTGACTGATACTTAGGAGGTTATATTTGAGACCAGCCACATAAGATACATTGGATACTTTGATGTTACCAATCATCAAAGTACCATAACCTTTTGTAGTTGCTTGTGAGCTGTCTCCAAATGTGACACTTGGGCCATCTTTTTTAGTGAAATCAGTGAGGAGTTCTTTGTTTCCAGTCATGTGCCTTGAGCATCCACTGTCAAGGTACCATGCTGACTTTTTGCTCATACTCCTCATCTTCTTTTGGCCCTTAGGTACCTGCAATTAGCAAGTTTTAGGTACCCTTTGAATTTTGGGTCCTGAGAGGTTAGTTGTACCTTTAGGAATCCAAACTTGCCTAATTACCCTAATTGATTCAAGGTGGCTAAGTTGTTTCCCTTGTGCATCAACATACACTGTCTTTCCCTTAAATGCCTTTGGGAAAGTGTGTGTGAAAGTGTTGACTTTGTAAGTTTCAGGAGAGTTGTCAAATCTCCTGATCTTATGAGTTCTTTGTGCAGCTTGAGGAAATCTTTGAGGAAAGGCATTTTTTTGACCATTACCCTTTGGCATGAGGGGTTTTGGTTGTCTTATTTTATTCTGCCTTTGAGGATAGTTGTCCTTAGGTCTGTTCAGCTGAGGCTTCCTCAGTAGAGTTGGCCTAGGCTGATCATACCTTGGATAATTCCTCTGAACATTGTTCAGGAGAGTTACCCTTCCATTGGGTCTACTCTGCTGACCAACATTCCTCTTGTATTCAGGAGCCTTGACCTTTTCCAAAGGTTTGGGCCTAGTCTCCTGAAATACTTGAGTGGGCATTTCATTCATTTTGCCCTTTCCTTTGTTCAGTGGCTGGATTATTTCATTTTCAGCTTGTTGTGCCACTGATTTAACAAAGATTTTCTTAGTGTTACTTGTGGAAGCAACACTAAGACAAGGTGAAGATTCAAATGGATCAAAACCTAATCCACTTCTTTGAGCCATAGGTCTTTGATAACTTTGAATTTCCTCTATTGCTCTAGAGGATTTGTTCAAAGCAGACATCTTTAATTTCAGGCTCACTTCACTTGATTTAAGAATGTCATACTCATGTGAGAGGTTTTCAATTTTTTCTTGAAGAATTTTTAGTTCAAAGTCTTTTCTCTTTTGGGAAAGTAGTTGAGCATCAATCTGTCTTTGTTGGTCAACTATCCTGAGATTTGCTTCCTCAAGCTCTCTCAAGACTTGTTGGTACAACTCAGTAGATTTAATGTCAACTACTGTCTCAACAGGTTTTGAAAGCTCAATTGAAAGTCTTTCATTTTCTCTCACACAGTTGTCATGAAATTCTTGCAGCCTGGTGAAATCTTCCATCAACTTCCCAAAGGAAAGTTTCAAGTTGACTTCACTATTGTTTTGTGATAGAAATGATGGTGAGCTAGAAGTGGAGGATACATCATCATCCTCAATGACCATGTTGCACACATCATCATCATCATCACTGTTTGAGAACAGTCCATCAGAAGACTTGAAGCTTTCAGCACTGTCAGATTCATCACCAGCCATCATGTCTTTTCTGTTGGTGAACTTCTTATCTCTTTTGGCTTGCCTCTCTATTCTTTCCTTAGAGCTGAGTTCAGGGCAGTCATACTGGAAGTGCCCTTTCTTCTTGCAGTTGTAGCATAGATCCTCATCATCATCTTTCTTTGGATCATCTCTTCTTCTAGATGAGGAGGGTCCAGCTCTGTTGGACTTTCTCCTATCAGAGAACTTGTCCTCTGATCTTTTCTCTTCAGGCTTCTTGTCCTCTACCTGTGCTTCAGGAGAGTTGTACCTTCTCCTGAATTTGTTGTCTTGGTAGAATTTCTTGTATCTACCAAACCTTGAGTTGAGTTTGTCAAACCTCCTAGCCATGAGAGCCATTTCTTCCTTCATTTCAGCCTTAAAGACTGACTTTGATGATCTTGGAGTGGACTGCATTTCTGGTTCAGCAGCTTTGGCTTTAAATGTCACTCCTTTGGTTGGTAGGGAAGGCTCTTCTGCTGGCTTCCTTCTGTTGAGGTCAAACTCATATGCTTTGAGTTCAGAGAAGATTTGTTGCATGGGCATGGTAGAGAGATCTTTGGTGTTCTGCATCATTACAGCATATACATCCCACTTTTGAGTGAGACTTCTCAGGATCTTCAGTCCAACTTCTCTCTTGCAGTACACCTTGCCCAAGGAGTTGATTTCATTCATCACATCTGTGAATCTACCAGCAAACTTGTCAATGGACTCATCTGGCTCCATTGAGAATTGTTCAAACTTCTGCACAATCACTTGAAGCTTGTTCTCCTTTATCTTTTCAGTACCCTCACACATTTCAGCAAGAGTATCCCAAATTTATTTGGCTGTTGTGCAGTGGTAAACTCTTCCCATGATTGCATCTGGAATTGTTTGATAGAGAGTGTTCATTGCAAGATAATTCAAGTTATCTTTTCTTTTCTCCTCAGAAGTGAAGTCATCTTCATCTTTAGGGATCTCTTCCCTTATATCAGCTCTTTGAGCTTCAGTTATTCTGGGGTTGGTTTGGGTGAACACAAATGGTCCTCTTGTGATTACCCTCAGCATGTCAGTGTGAAGAGATGCAAGATGAGCTCTCATTCTGATCTTCCAGAAATCATAGTTCTCAATTGAGAACATGGGCAGCTTGTGATGTGATATATGGTTGACTGGATTGGTGGCCATATTGTTGATTCCTTGAACAGCATCATGAGGAACAACATTGTTGTTGGCCATGACTCAAAGATAAAATGTTAGTCAACAAATAATAGGATTTCAGATAGATCAGTTCAGTGACCACACCAAATATGTGATTTTGAAAATCAAGATGGATTTTCAGAAGCAGTGGTCTTTGAACCCCTGCTCTGATACCACTTGTTGGTCTTGAAAGGAGTATATAACAAGTGTATGGGGGGGGGGGGGGGAATACACTTGTATGCAATTTCTTTTTCAAACTTAATCAAACCAGAGTTCAACAAGGTTGTCCTGGACAACTCTGCTGATATGAATAACTCTTCTAAGATAATCAAACTATTAAGTACTATTGAGTACTTAGTTGAATAACTATCTAGGGGAGTTATATGTGCGGAATTAGTGGTTGGCCCTTTTGTTTAAACTCCTTTGAATTATGGAATCACTTTAATCAAACAGTCCAGTTTTCAGGGAACTTGTCCAAATCTGTTTTGCACAGTTTATGATATATGTCTTTGAAAGGTTCAGTTTTGTGTGCAGTGTTGAATACATGAAAGTGCTTGAATGTAAATCAACAGAAGAGTTTATAGTGGTTCAGAGACTCAAGCTCCTACATCCACTTTCCCTGATTAAACAGGATAATTCCTTCACTCTTGGAATTAACTTGTTTTATAGTGTCAAGGTGCACTTGATCAAGAACACCACTTCTTGGTGAATTGATCCCTAGGATGTCTAGAGTCCTAGTACCCTCTTATCAACTCTGAACTGAATTGTTCTTCTCTCAACAGTCAGCTCCTACCACTTCTACTACTACAACCTTCTCACTTTCTCACTTGAAAGGGGTAAGGGTTGAAGTAAGGTTCCAACTAATGAGATATCCCTTACAGTGAAGATCAGTGTATAAGGATAGGATATCTCTCTAAGCTTGTATGGAAATACAATGGGTTCAGCTTAGAATGAAGTGTATGAAGACTAAGATAGTCTCTTTGTAAGCTTGAAAGCACTTGTTAACTTGTAGGATAGTTGGGTTAGTAGTTGGTTAGTTGGTGCTTCAAATGGTCTTCACACTTCTGTATTTATAAACAAATTTGAGGATTTGCCCGTTGGAGAGGCAGTCCCAAATTGCTATAAATGTCTTCCTTGAGTTCTTCAAACTGGAAGACAGATTCTTGATAGTGACATGTCCTCATTTGGGAAATAAACGGCTGTATAGACTTTGTCTTCATTCTGCAGCACTCTTCCCAATGTCTGACTTCAAGATTCACTTGATTAAGCTTGGACATGGCTTCTGAAGGTTGATCCAATGATAGGACAACATTCCTTATCAAATGGACAACTCTGCTTATCACTATCAGCAGACTTTGCTTATCAGCATAGTTGGCTTGCTCTTTTTCAGATGACTTGGCTCTTTCCCTTTGATCCATTTGGATGTGATCTTAGCATGATTCTTTGAAGATCTTTTAGGGTATAGTTGTCTTGAACTCTTCAGCATAGTTGGTCCTTAAACTTCAGAACACTTGTTCTGGTTTAACATTGTTGAGACAACTCTACTGAACATTTCTTCAGCATACTTGTCTTTCAGTAGATTTAGCAATCTTTCCAGAATTTGGGCCTTGAGGGGACTTGATCTTGATAGACTTCAAAGCATATGTTCCCCCTCAACTATTGCATCTATTCTTATAAGAGTTGCCTAACACATCAGCTTCTCAACTAGTTTTATACTATATGTTCTAACATTCTTAGAACATCATCAACTATGACTAGGCATGTCTCAGGAAGTTTTGGTATTAAATCAAAATACTTCTCATTTTATTCCCAACACAAATATAATCAGCCTTCATTTGAGCATCAATCTGAAGAGAGTTAGCTAACAATTCATCCTTAAAAACTTTTAGTGTATAAAATGGATCATCTAACTACCTCTTTTGCATGCATTTTAATAAGTCTCCAATGTATATCATCAGATTTCATTTATATAGTGCTCTTTGAATGCAAATAATTCTTATAGTCAAATATAAATCCAACGTTTAATGACCACCCACATATTTTGACATTAAGGCAAAAAACTTGTAGTGGATCTGTAGATGTTATTCTCAAACAATCTAAATCGTCTGCTTGTAAAGCTTGAACATGAGTTCTTTTTGTATGAGATTTTAGCATATGAGCTTTTCAAGTACACATAAGAGAACCTTACTTTTTGCAATAAAAACGACCTTATATTTGACTATAATTACTATTAATCCCATCATTGAACCATAATCTGTTCTTGTTATCCACGTTAAGATTTATAGCTCGCACCTTTTTTATATATATATTTTTTGGCATTAAAAAAAAAGGTTCTCTTAATTATCCTTCCATTAATATTTGTATCAATGCTAAATCAATTTCTTTAGCATATTCACTGTAGAGGCTGTATCACTTGTATGTTATATCTTCACTGTCAAATTTCATATATAAATTTTTGGAATTATCTCTTTGAATTGTTAGGACTAATTAATTGAGAGCTCTTTGAATTTCATCTATGCATGTTATCAAAATGCACATAGTTTCTCTAGCATAGTTTATCAAAGTATGCTCATAAATCATGTCTAGAGTGTTAGAAAAAATGTGCTCATACAAATTTCCAAAAACTCCTCAAAATGTTTTCATCGCAACTCACAAATTCTTCAAATATTCATCAAAGATAAACATACTTTTCGATAGAATTCATTTAAAAAATTCTAAACATGCAATCTCAACTCATCGAAAATCAAAGCATTCATCAAAGCTAAACATACTCTTCACATAATTTATCTAAAAAATTCTAAGCATGCATCTCAACTCATCATCAATAATCAAAACATGTTCTCAACCATGTTCTTAATCAAACGTGACATTCTCCTAAGTAATCAACTTAAGATTTCTCAAATCATAGGCATATGTCTCAATAGAATTTATATCAAGAAATTCTAAGTATAACCAGTATCTCAATATCTCTCAAAATCATAAATCATGGATATACTTTTCAATAGAACTTGCATCAAGAAATTTTAAGTATAACCAACATATCAATCCCGAATCATTTAAAGTCATCAATCGTGCATCATTCAAATGCTCTAGAATCTTAGCAAATTGTCATATGCTTCGAGGTTTAATGCTCTAAACAAATAATCATGTCTAGGCAACTCATATCAAATCACAAAGCAAAAAGTAAACTACATTTTTCACTTACATGGCTTCATAGCCGCATCTCGGAGGTGGCAGGCCTAGACCCTTCATCACCCCCCTCAAGCATCGAAGTGTAAGGCATTTACAAGTTCCGCATTCCCTTGCAAAGGATCCTCGACTTGTATCGTCTTTTCTCTAGTTCTATAGCTTTTCTTAGCCACTTCACATCTAAAAAATCTAGGTTGCACCACCCTTTATTCAGCTTCTGGACGCCCATTATCCTTCGAAGGGTATGGGGAAATCCACTTCAAAAAATCCAGGCCCGTGACCTATAAATCAGCTTTTGGAAGAAATCCTCTTAAAAAATCTAGGTCTCGTGACCTGTAAATAAGCTCTTGGACCCCTCATCATCCTTCGAAGGATGTGGAGAATCCTCTTAAAAAATCTGGGTCTCGTGACCTGTAAATAAGCTCTTGGAACCCCCATCATCCTTCAAAGGATGTGGAGAAACACTCTTCAAATATCTAGGTCTCGTGACCCATAAATCAGCTCTTGGACCCCCATCATCTTTCGAAGGATGTGGAGAAATCCTCTTCAAAAATCTGGGTCTCGTGACCCGTAATTCAGCTTTTGGACCCCCCATCATCCTTCGAAGGATGTGTAGAAATCCTCTTCAAATTTTGGGTTTCGTGGCCTGTGAATAAGCTCTTGGACCCCCATCATCCTTCGAAGGAAGTGGAGAAATCCTCTTCAAAAATCTGGGTTTCGTAGCCCGTGAATCTATTTATGAACCTCCATCCTCCTGATTGAGAAAGTGGATAGATTCTCACCAAATGTGTGGCTTTCTCGAACATCCATCAATCTAATCAAGTATTTGGAGAGGTTCTCAACAGATCACAAGCTTAAAACCTGTCGCTTCAGTTTTAGCTTTGGCAAACATCCATCGACCTAATCAAGGAAGTGGAGAGGTTCTCGGCAGATCACGGGCTTAAAGCCTATCGCTTCAATTCAGCTTTACGAACATCCATCGACCTAATCAAGGAAGTGGAGAGGTTCTCGGCAGATCATGGGCTTAAAGCCCATCATTTCAATTCATCTTTACGAACATCCATCAACCTAATCAAGGAGGTGGAGAGGTTATCGGAGGATCACGGGCTTAAAGCCTGTCACTTCAATTCAGTTTTACGAACATCCATCGACATAATCAAGGAAGTAGAGAGGTTCTCGACAGATCACGGGCTTAAAGTCTGTCGCTTCAATTCAGCTTTACGAACATCCATCGACCTAATCAAGGAAGTGGAGAGGTCCTTTCCTAATCAAGGGCTTTTGAGCCCTCAGACTCTTTCTTATCCACGTTCATCCTGTGCTCAAGAACAAAAGATGAAGTAAATCATGTTTCCTCAAACTCAAAGACGAAGAAAATCATACTTCCTCAAACTCAAAGACGAAGCAAATCATGCTTCCTCAAACTCACAAACGAAGTAAAACATGCTTCCTCAAAGTTAAAGACTAAGCAAATCATGCTTCCTCAAACTAAAGACGAAGTAAATCATGCTTCTTCAATCTTAAAGACGAAGCAAATCATGCTTCCTCAAACTCAAAGACGAAGGAAATCATGCTTCCTCAATCTTAGAGACGAAGCAAATCATGCTTTCTCAAACTCAAAGACGAAGAAAATCATGCTTCCTCAAACTCAAAGACAAAGCAAATCATGCTTCCTCAAACTCAAGGACGAAGCAAATCATGCTTCCTCAGATTCTTTAGCATCTTGCGCCATGGTGGACCAACAATATTCAACCCTTACTGTTTTTCTCATGGTTGCTTTAGTGCCTTCAGGGCTACCTCCAGAACCCTCATGTATTTCTCGAATCACATGATGCATCTCAAGTATGGATTAGTGAATGACTTCTTGTACAATCGTTCACCTACAAGACAATATCTCAATCTCTTTAGTTTTACCTTTCTGGAATTTCCAGGAGCTAGCTCAACTCTCAATGCTTCTAGGATTTCTCTTCTTCAATCCTCTTCGAGGTTTAGGTCTAGTGACCTTCAATATTCATTTTTTGGACATCCAACACCCATCGATGTTTCAGAGAGGTCCTCTTCAAGGTTCAGGTCTCGTGACCTTCAATCTTCAATTTTTTGGACATCCAGCACCCACCGAGGTTTCGGAGAGGTCATCTTCAAAGTTCAGGTCTCGTGACCTTCAATCTTCAATTTTTGGACATCCAACACCCGTCAAGGACATGGAGTGGTCCTCGTGCAAAATTCGTGGCTGCTGGGCCACCGAGCTTTTCTTGTGAAACTTTATTTTGTTTTCTCAATTCAATCATGTTTATCACAACCTAAAACATTTTATCAAAATACTTAGCTCTGTTGCTAGAAGTCCGGAACTTCAATTTCTCAGCAAACTGGATCTCCAACCCCTAAGGGTTATTCAACACAATACCAGCTCCACATCTAGTCATGGAAATAGAGCCATCCACAAATATCTTCTATTCTTAGATCTCGTCAAGCTTGGTGATTTCTTGGATGATATCCGACATGGTTTGAGCTTTGATAGCCTTTCGGGGCTCAAAATAAACACTGCACTCTTGTAATTCTAAGGTCCATTTGACCATATGTCTAGATAAATCTGCTTTACCAATTACCTGCATCAAAGGGTAATTAGTGTGAACAATAATTTTATATGATAAAAAATAAGGGCATAACCTTCAAGCTTTAATCAGCACAGCCAAGACAACCTTCTCAACTTTTGAATATCGGATCTCAGCACCCTGGGAGGGCTTGGTTAACTTCAGCAGCTGGGCTCGGTGGAGCTTCAGCTCCTCAAATGATTTCTGGCATTGTTTGTCCCCTTTGAATCTGGATCCTTTGTGTAAGATCCTATTTGCAGTTCTTCTCGTGTTCGATTCTCAAACCCCAAACACTCACCTTTCTTCCATAATCATCTGGATCATGCTCCGTTTCTGGGACTGAGGAGGTTGGCCCTCAATATTAGCTCGAGGCGCTCTCCTCTTGTTCTCAGGTTTCTTTTCAGGTTCTTTCCTAGACCTCGGATTTCTCGAGTGTTTTAACATTCAACACATGGATAAGTATTTGAGGATCCACTTGGATCTTGAGTAAGGTGAGGGAATTCTATTTTCCCTCGGCTCATGATTCTAGGAGGAAACTCAATCCGCCACATCTGAGCTTATTTAGGTGTTCTCTCCCAACCTGGATAAGCTCAATCTCTGACACTCAATAACCAAGCTAACCCATAAGCCTTTCAGGATCTTTACCAGCTTAATCTGAAATCTTAAGTCATATTTAGAATATTGAGGCACGTCAATCATACAAAATTCATAGATAAGTATGTTAGCCCCACATTCTGAAATCATGAATCATTATCAATCTTTAATCATGGATTCTAAAGCATATAGTAACCACAAAAACTCAACATGCGGGTTGCCTACTCATGCTTTCTAAGATCTCAAGTCGTTCTCAATTTCTAGCATCACATCTGGAGCATCCAGACAAAACGATCATGTAATATCAAGAGGGTCATACTTAATTTAATAGAAAATAAAGTATTATTCACACATATCAATCTCATAATAACATGCTTATAGCAATATCGAATGAACGAATATCATAGCACATTCATGTCAAACTCATCATGACATACTCTTTATGACATACTCATCATAAAATCAAGTCAATGCATATCATAATTCAGGTATATCAAAATCATTATAACATGCTCACAGTCTAATCAAATCAGCATAAAAGATCCAACCTTTTTAGCTTTATCAAATATTTTACTAACCGGTGGTACCGATGTACTCGTTATTTGGGGGTTAGCCCCAATAACAGGTTGAGTATCATAATCTAGCCACTCGTCTGATTTTCCATAATTCTATGCTCTTTCGAGCTCCTCCAAGACCTGGACCTCTAGGTCCTGGCCAATCGGTGCTCTTATCTACAGTAGACCTCGGGGTCCTAGATACTCGCTCCGTATCTTCTAGTCCGAATCCTGAACCTCGGGGTCCTGGATACTCGCCTCACATATTTTGATCTGAATCCTGGACCTCGGGGTCCTAGACACTCGCCTCACATCTTTTGATCTGAATCCTGGACCTCGAGGTCGTGGATACTTGCCTCATATCTTTTGATCTGAATCCTGGACCTCGGGGTCCTGGACACTTGCCTCACATCTTTTGATCTGAATCCTGGACCTCGGGGTCCTGGATACACACCTCACATCTTTTGATCTGAATCCTGGACTTCGGGGTCCTGGATACTCGTTTTCTATCTTCTCTGAACTGATATGCAGACCTACAGGTCTACTCACACATCAATTCCTGAACCATGCCTGCAAAGGTTCACCAAAAAAGGTCCTCCAACACAGGCTCTCAAGTGCTCATGTAAGAATCATAAACATCAATCATATAATGTTGGGAATAATATGATTTTGATTTAGATACCAAAACCCCTGATTGATGATGTTCAGATTAGTTGAGATATGCTCAAGTCTAGTTCAGACAAGTTGTCTCAGTACACTTGAGTAAGTAGAATGCTTAAGTTAAAAATCTCAGAAATATTGTGAGATTTTAGAGTTCAGGATAGTTGTCCAAAGCTGAATGTTAGGCAGCTTGATATGTATTAAGTTTCTAGGCCAAAGTTGCTGAACTTGCAAGACAAGCTGACCAAGTGGACAACTGAGCTGAAGAAATCAAGAATGTTAAGGCAATGCTCATAAATGCAAATGATCAGAACAATTAAAGTGCAAATGATCAAGAGCATTGAATGCCAAAGCTCAAAGAAGACACATTCAATGAAGCATTTATTGCCAATCATGCCTGAACCAAGCATTGAAGACTTGAAGCATTAAAGAGTGAAGCATTGAATGAATGTTGGAACATTATAAATTGCAGCAGGAATGTTCAGGGAGCTTGTCCCATCTGACCGTTGGTTGAGTGTAGCTTCTGCCACAAATCAACCTTGGGAAATGTGCATATTTGGAATCTGACACAAGTCTTCTCAGCCGCATTTCTCAGAAGTCAACACATTCATTCAAGCAACCATTGAAGAGGCCTTTTACACAGTGGATAAAAGGATGCCAAACTTCATAGCCGTTTCAATGGTGCTGCAAATAGATAAGTTTGAATTGCTATCCCTCCAACGGTTAGCTGCTCAAATTTGCCTATAAATACTGAAGTGATCAAAGGATTCAATAATCCAACTATAAGCTATAAACTATCATCAAGCTTTCAAAGGAAACCAAGCTGTTCTTTAGAATCCTAAGTTTCCTGAATCACTTCAATTAGCTAAGCCAATCTTTGTAAAACATCCAAAGCTTATCATTGAGATATCCTAAGCCTTTACACTGTTCTTATTGTAAAGGATATGTCTATTAATTGGAACCAAACCTCAAACCCTTATCTCATTTAGTGAAGAGAGAGTTTGTTGTAGAAGTGAGGAGTTAAGAACTGTCATTTTGAAAAGCAGTCTTAACTCAGAGAGATTGAGCACTAGGACTCAGATTTTCCTAGGGATCAAAACACTAAGAGAGTGTTGTTGATCAGTGCACCTTGGCACTATAAAACAAGTTAATTCCATTGTGAAGGAATTATCATGTTCAATCAGGGAAAGTGGATGTAGGAGCTTGAGTCTCTGAACCACTATAAACTTGTGTGCCATTTACTTACTGCACTCTTTATTGCACTTATATTCAATCATATTTCAAAGAGCACAACTCAGTAAGTTAAGAAAAACAGTTTTGGACAAAGTCCCTGATAACTGTGTTTTTCAGAAATCAACTTGGAGTATTTTATTGAGTAAAAGGCCAACCACATTCCGCACTAAGCAACTCTCTTAGATATTTAGCCAACTGATCACTTAATAGTAATCAGTAGGACAAGTATCTATCAAAGTTCACACTCAGGCCTGTTGTGAGACAACTTGCCTGATAAGACCAGTTTGTTAAAAAGAAAAGAATTTGCATACACAAGTGCATTCCCCCCCCCCCCATACACTTGTGTTATACTCCACCAAGGACCAACATATAATTCAAATATGAAACAACCAAAAAATATAGATCAAGTCTCTCTATGATCTCAAACCTCAAACCTGGATTCCTTCTAGGACTTCCAGCCTCAGCAACATGATTAATTTCTCCAATCTCAATTCTCAATTGTGGATCAGCTTCTTTGATCCTCAACCTCTTATTCAGTAAGCAAGGTCAATCTCAATGGTAGCCTTCTAAATGTATTCCTGGAAAATTCTCAACATAGGAACAACTAATCAGGGCTACCTTTCAAACAACATGCTCAAACATAATCATCAATAGAGTAGTATCACTAATAACTCGTTAAAGAGATATTCTTTGCAAAATCAAAATAAGAAAGATAAGTTGTATCTATAGAATTATCATCACATATATAGAATTATCATTCCTTACGCTCACGTTCTCGCGAGCTCCAAAATCACAAATCAATCAAAATAAGGACCTCATGCCTTAGCTTGATTATTCCCACAGACGACGCCAGTTGTTGCGTCGGGTTTAAACGCTCAACAAATTACTAAACTGACATTGGGCCACTAGTGATAAATGGTTTTTACGGGGCTGCCGCCTGTCGCGTAGCTCGCGATGCTCCGTAAAACCTACAAAACACGCCGGGGGGATCTCCGACACGGGGACTCCGACTGTCGAGTCAGAAAATCGGGGATCACCAAAGAAAAGATGTTCGTAGAATAGTCACCCGGAGGTGAAACCGTTCTCCACAATGCAATAAGATGCTCAAGTGAAAGTGTGTATCAGTGTAGTGTGTACTGTGCACTGAAATCACGTAAAAAAGATTTAAAAAAAAAAGGGATGCATGGAGTATTTATAGGGGTACCTTAGGGGAAGGGATAATCGTTTCCCCTATTTCTCTATTCAACCATGGATCTCGGATTTCTAGGGAGTTGGACGAAGTCTCCCTTGATCTGGTAAGCAAGGCCTTGATTCTGGCCCACTTGGACCAGTCAAACATTAACTTTTTAGTGGGTAACAACCCTACGATTTTCTCTATTGCAAGAGGACTCCTTAACTTAATCAACCCCGTTCAGCTGGGCTTAGGCCCGGTTCTCTATAAACCTGTTAAGATGTGGGTCTGGGCCTGGTTAGGTCCTGGGCCTCGAGGTCCAAGGGAGGTCCCAAGTCCCAACCCATATAATATGGCCCATAATCGGAGTATCAATCATCGTGGGCCCTACTTATCATAGTATAGCCTTAATCACATAATTTACACATAATTAAATGAATAAATGGACGAATAACATATAATAATATTACCCGTATATTCCACGTGGCATTATCTCATAGGACGACACATTTTGACCGCATCATTAGGGATAAAATTAAATAAAAAATTTTAAAATTAATTAAAAAAAACCAACTTAAACTTAATTAATATTTCTATTTTTTGTGTCGGGCACTATATCATTTTTGTATCGACTAATAGTAAACACTCTTTTTTATTTATGTACTGATTTAAATTGTGTACGTAGGTTGCAAAGTGTGTGTGTGTGTGTTTTTTTTTAAATATATACATATTTTTTTCTTAGAAATTTTGGGTGGGTTGGAGATCCCTACTTCCTAGCCATAAGAAGGCTTAATGAAGATTAATGTGTATTTGGACTGAGATTTGAATTTACAACTCCTAATTATTACAGTTTTTTTTTTTTTTTTTGACACAAAATCCTAAATTTAAATTAGATGGAAGAATTGAATTTTTTTTTTTTTTTTGAAATCTTAAATTCTGACTTTGTACTACTCTTAAATTGAAATGAGATGGAAGAATCTTTTACCTTTTCATATAAGGTAGAAATAAAATCCCAAATAAGGTAAGAAAAATTAGTAAATTGAATATGTAAAAAAGGTAAAGTTACAATCTATGGCTATAATGGGGGGAGTCTAAATCTTATAGATTAATTAAACGAGCAAAAATCTTTTTAATTTTGTTGTTGGCAAAATCTTATAGATTAATTAATGATTTCTTTTTTGACTCAATAATAATCATTATATATATATACTCACAGAATATTTCTCCAAAATGCGTGAGATGCCGTTCAATCTAATTTCAAATTATAATCTCTTCCAAATATATAATTGTTTTATAGTATTAGAATATCCCCTTTTCCATAATTACAGCGTAGGATTCAAAATAAATATCAATATATTAAATAAAAAAAAAATCTTTTTAGCGCGTTTGAAAAAATGATTGGTCTTATATAAAATCAATTCCTTATTTTTTTTATTATTATATTTTTTTGTAATTTTTTTTATTGGTAATTTTTTTTATTGGTAATTTTTTTTCGAAAATGTGTATTGAAAAGTGTAAGTCAATATTACTAAAAAAATGTAACATATTTTTTTATTAAAAAGTGTAAGTCACTATAATTGAAAAGTGCAACACAACTTTTAATGAAAAATGTAAGTCATTATAACTAGAAAGTTCAACACAATATTATTAAAAAGTGCATATCAATATACTTGAAAAGTGTAGCACAATATTTTAATGAAAAATATAAATTATTATAACTGAAAAGTGCAACAAAATACGACTAAAATGTGTAATATAACATTACTAAAAAGTGTAAATCAATATAATTGAAATTTTTTGTTGAAAATTGTAAGTCATTACAATTGAAAAGTGCAACAAAATATATCTAAAATGTGTAACATAACATCACTAAAAAGTGTATGTCATTAAAATAGATTATGTCCAACCATTTAAACTACATCAATTAACATACATATTTTTTGCGTATTTTATATTTATGGTTAATCCTACCAATTTTCTTAAAATTGACTCAATTCCTTATAAGGAATATTCCTTATAAGGAATTGAGTGTACAGGAAACCTGCCCTTGAAAAAAAAATTTCAAAGATGGAGAGAAGTTATCATGGTAAGTTTCTTATCCCATGAATATTGGAGTAATTAATTTGAAAACAAGTCCAAAACCTCAAGTATAAATATATGACTTGTTTTATCAACTTCTTCATAATAAAGGGGAACTCAATTCACAGAGATTGCAGTAAGTAGTTTTTTATTTTTATTATTGGTTTTATTCCTCGTTTCTCTTGATGTTTATGTTCGTGTCCATTGATTTTTTTTTTTTTTTACTCTGTACATATCATTCATTTACGCTATAAAAATTTCAAACATAAAGTGGAACACAAAATATAGAATAAGTGATTTAATTCTTTTATTGTTCCTTACAGTGTATGAGTTCTTTTTACCCCTTTTGAATTGATGAATATCAAAGATTTATTGTTTTGCATTCTTATGAGTTATAGGCCGACCACCCGACACGGACCTACTGTCTGGCTTTTTAAGAGCCTAGTCTATTTATAACATTAGTCAGGTCAAGACTTTTTAAAAAACCTATTTACTTAAGTAGGTTGGACTTAGGGCTTGTATAAGGCCTTATAAGCCTAACATACCGGCATATTTAAAATTATGTATAATATATATATATATATATGTATATATATATAATTGTAGATAAATATTTATATATATTTTATAATAAAATAATTCTTAAACTATAATACTAACATTAATAGTAAATTAAATTTATTTTATTACTTGAGAAATCATTTTTTAGTTTTTATTTAAATTTATTTGCACTTATTTTGATAGTAAATTTATTTGCACTTATTTTGATAGTAAATTTATTTGTAATTTTAAGTATTAAATTGCATTTTTAAATTTTCGTATTAAATAAATTTTAAATAGTCTTCTAAAAGACTCGTAAATCTGACCTATTTACTAAAAAGGTCGGGCCAAATCCATAAAAAAAAGTCTATCACTAGGCCAAACTTATTTTTTTTAAATAGGCCCAGACCTTTTCATGTAAAGTCTGATCTGACTTATTTTCACCCTAGACTTATGATTTATTCATGTAAAGTCTGATCTGACCTATTTTCACCCTAGACTTATGATTTATGTGAAACTAACTATGTCGAAACAAAATTTTCGTGAATTCTCTTTTTAATACGGTATCTTTTAGCATACGAAATATACATAAAAAAAATAAAAAATAATACTCCCTCCGTCCCACAGGAATTTGCACACTTTCCATATATGGATGTCTCATACCAATTTGCACACTCCATAAAAGGAAATATCTTCACAACCCTCACCCTTGAAATGTACTCATATTTATCCATATGTCATTACTTTTCCACACTCAATCTACTTTTTATTTTACTTTATTCATAAAAGTTTACAAAACTACCCCTCAAAACATCAATCATTACACTTTTTCTTACACATTTCTTAAAATGTGTGCCGGTCAAAGGGTGCAAGTTCCTCCGGACGGACGGAGGGAGTAATAATTTCATCGTAATGCATCTAAAAAATTGCTAAACTTCTTCTTTTGTTACTACTGGTCTTTTCAGTTAAATTGTTATGATGCATGACATTATTTGACTTTTCAGTTAAATTGTTATGATGCTTGACATTATTTGATATATTTCCAAATCTTTAAAGTTTTTTGTTGGAACTATTTTTGTTCCTTTGATTGATTTAAAAAATTATTTGATTAACTGATGTCAAAAAAAACTCTTGTTCACGCCTTTTAGCGTGTTACAGTATATTGTAAGATCGCCTTTTAAAACGTACTTCCATCACAAGAATTTACATATTTTTCATAAATGGATTTTACATACCAATTTGTTTTTCTTACACTTAAATTATGTGTCATTCAATGTGTACATGTTCCTATGAGACGGAGGGAGTATATGTTTTTCACTATAAACATGAAGTTTGTCAAACTTTAATATTGGTTTGGTAAATTTTGATTTAATTGGTTTGGGTCCGTTTGAAGGTTGGTGATGTTTATGGTTTAAGTGGGTCGAATCCATTCACGAGCTACTCGTGCTGGACTTGGAGAAAAATTAAAATTGACTCGAAGTTAATTAGGTCGAGTCGAGTTTTGAACTATTTGAATAGCTAGCGAGTTAGAGTTTAAGTTCATAAATACTCGACTCGAAAGGCTCGCGAACCTAAGTGAGCTTGAACAATATTTACTATTTTTTCATTAATTTATAATTTATATTTATATATAAGTAATTGAGTCGAGCCGATCCAGGCTCGAGTTTATTTTGAAAAAAAAATATGTATTTGAATTAATTTAAAAAATTATATAGGTAATCGAGCTGAACTCGAATTTATCGAATTTCTTATCGAATAGAGCTCGGTCTTTAAAATTTTAAGCTCGCTTGAGTCGACTTTCGAGCTTTGAGTATAATAATCGATTCGAGTTTTGAGCTCAACACTACTTAACTCGTTTACACCTTGCTTATTATTTTCTTATGTATTTTTTAAAATAATTTACATAATAGAATCAGAGACCTATTTTATAATATTTTTTTTTTTTTTTTTTTGCTACATTAAAATGACAATTGATAAGGCGTATTCTGAGAGATTTAAATTTTGTACTCAAATTACATGCCACTAGAAATTATAGAAGGCCACATTTAACAGATACTTTCTCCGTCGTTCAATTTTTTTTATACTATGGTGTAACTTTTTTTCAAAACTTTCTTCCTTATGTAATAGTGGGTTATTTTTATATTAAAAGTGTATAAATAATTTTAAGATATTTCAATTGAATTGAAGGAATATTTATTTTAAAAATCAAAATTTGAAATTTAACCTTTTTAAAATTGTTTTAGATAGTGTATAAAATTAAACATGGATTTTAAATTTGAGAACATGTACAAAAGTGGGCATTTATTTTCATAAATTGCGTGACTTTTGATGTACTGTGTCTGTGTCTGTTACTTAAAATTTTAAATTTATTTTGACAGATTTATGCAGAGTTCCAAGAATTAATTCTGATTTCTTCATGTCGTACACGCAACAGTAGCAGGAGTGGGATGTCAGTTCTCGCCTCTCTCTCTATACACACCGCTTAACCCCAACCTTCATCCCATGCAATTCCATCTCTCTGCAAATACTTGTAAGTAACATTTTTTTTCCTTTTTTCTTTATAGTGATTGATTGTTTGTTTGTTGTTCTCCTTTTACTATAATGTTTACTTGTATGATTAGTGTACTAATTTCTGTGAAATTGGTGTCTCTTTTTGTTTATCTTCATAAAATTTCATCATTTTTGGAAGAATGTGACTTTTTTCCTTTCCCCTGTACCCCCGGTTTTATCCCTAATTAGTTTTTAAGGATAAAATTTAAATTTTTTATATAGATCTTTATTTGTCTTTTTGATGTTAAATGTAGAATGTTTGTGTATTTCTGTAGGAGTAGGAAGTTGAAATTTTTTGCTGCTTCCATTAGCTATGAGTTTTTGTTAACCGATTTGCTCGAAATTGAAAGCAGCAACAAGTCTTTCATCTTACATTCATTATGAGCTCGAGTAGTAGGGATTGTGAAGAGACTAGTGTTAAGAAACCCAGGTTTTCATATGGGGTGAGGGCTTTTCCATCTAGTTGTGTTGGACAAAAATTTTCATATGCGGTGAGGACTTTCCCATCTGGCTGTGTTGGGCAAAATTTGGCTAAGAAAACTGATGGGCAAAGGAAAGAACTGTGGGAGAGTAATTCGGTGGAAATAAAATCGCTTCTTGCGGATGCTAAAGAGTTAGTTAGTCACTTAAATCTTAAGTGTATCGAACCTCTTATAGAAGGGAAAGGTTTTGGAATTGAAACTAAGGAGAAAGATGATGAAGTGGAACCTGTCGAAGAAGGAAAGTATTTTGGAATTGGAAGTGGCGAGGAAGATGATGAAGAGGAACATGTCGAAGAAGGAAAGTATTTTGGAATTGGAAGCGGCGAGGAAGATGATGAAGAGGAACTTGTAGAAGAAGGAAAATATTTTGGAATTGGAAGTGATGAGGAAGATGATGAAGAGGAACCTGTCGAAGAAGGAAAGTATTTTGGAATTGGAAGTGACAAGGAAGATGATGAAGAGGAACCTGTCGAAGAAGGAAAATGTTTTGGAATTGGAAGTGATGAGGTAGATGATGATGAGGAACCTGTCGAAGAAGGAAAATGTTTTGGAATTGAAACAGAGGAGGAAGATGATGAAGATGAAGTACGTTTACGTCACAAGGAAAATTGTAGCTCCCACAAATCCAACGGAAGTAAAATTGTTGATTTTGTAGATTTGTGTTCTGTTGGCACAAAGTTTGATCAACAAAGTGGGATGTTACTTGATTCTAAGCTGGTTGAAACTGCAAATAGAGAAGAATTTCAGGAGCAGAGTTATGATAATGAATTAATAAATCTCCAGATAGGGAAGCATGAGCAACCTCAACATGCTCATGTGATGGAGACTTTGAAGTTGTTTCGAGAAAAATACGATCAACTTAAGAAGTGTTCATTAGAAATTAGAGAAGGAAAAATTTACAAACCCGCTCATACTGAAGCTGGAGAGCTTGTGAAGGAAATGGGAATGTGTATTTTTGTTGACAAGCCTTTTGGTCATATACCAGGTATTGAAATCGGTGATACATTTCAATTTAGGGCTGAACTTGCAGTTGTTGGCCTCCATGGCCACTTTGTTTCCGGTATTCATTATGTGAATGTTGTTGGGAAAATATGTGCAACTAGTGTTGTGGAGTCGGGGCAATATGAGAATACTGCAAAAACCAATGATGTTTTAATATACTCGGGTCAAGGTGGCAACCCGAAGTTGGCTGGCAATGCTTCAGATCAAAAACTTGAAAGGGGGAATCTTTCTTTGGTGAATAGCATGGAAATGGGATATCCCATTAGAGTCATCTTTAAAAGAAAGAATGTGAAATCATGTAGAACTTTAGGTACAAATCAAGTCTACGTGTATGATGGACTATACACTGTGAATAATTATTGGCAAGAAAGAGGAGAACATGGTAAATTGGTGTTCAAGTTTGAATTACGTAGATTGTCAGACCAACCAAGACCTTGTGAAAACATATTGAGCAAAACTATAAAGCGCATGAATGTGTTTGTTTTGAATGATGTGTCACAAGGAAAAGAGAAGTTTTCGGTACGTGTTGTGAATGGAGTGGATGATGACCGTCCACCACCGTTCACCTACATAACCAAAATTGCCCTTCCACATTGGTTTAACCTCGTTGAGCCTATTGGTTGCTATTGCACAAATATTTGCTCTAACCTTAAACAATGCCCTTGTGCATTAAAGAAGAATGTAGACAATATTCCATTTAATGAAGATGGAGCTATACTTGGAGCAAAACCTAGAGTCAATGAGTTTGGTCCATTGTGTAAATGCCACCCTTCATGTATGAATAGAGTAAGCCAACATGGTCCTTGTTATCAATTGGAAATTTTTAGGACCAAATCAAAAGGTTGGGGTGTTAGATCTAAGAATTATATTTCAAAAGGAAGTTTCATATGTGAATACATCGGAGAGTTGGTACGAGTGATGGAAGTTCAACAGAGAATCGTTAAAGATAAACATCTTCGTTATATATGGAAGGGTCATTGTAAAGAAGGGCAAGGACTAGAGAATGGATTTGCTTTTGATTCTACAATGTGTGGAAATATTGGGAGGTTTATTAACCATAGTTCCTCTTCTAACTTAATTGCTAAAGAGGTTTTTATTGATCAAGATGACAAAAGAGTGCCTCACATTATGTTTTTTGCATCCAAGAACATTTGTCCTTCTCAAGAACTTACCTATGATTATACGTAGACAAAGAACGATCGATTAATGTGATTATGATTTTCTTCTTCAGCTAATTAGAGTATTTTATTTTAACAAGTATTATGAGTATGTTTATTAAAGATTTAAGAGTGTTATTTTTTTTTTTTACTTTATTACTCAAAAGACTTTCATACCATTCATCTTCTTTAATATTAATAAACAACTTCCGCATTAACACATAAATAGTACTCCTTCTGTCCCACTATAAGTTTCTCACTTTACTTTTATGGATGTCCCACTATAAGTTTCTCATTCCATTTTTGGCATATTATTTTCTCTCTCTCAATCACATCACTTCTACTTTATCTATTATTTTATCATACTTCATCTAATATATATCTATTACTAGTGTAGAACCCGTGTATTACACATAAATTTAAATATTTAATAATAAAATTTTATTTATTTACTTAATTTAATTTTTCAGATTTTTATAATTATATTTTTTAAAAAATGATTTCGCAAAATTATAATTATTTTGTTAAAAAAATTTAACATTTTTTTTCAATTATATTTATTATAACGTTGTATTATAATATAAAAGTTTAATGAATATAATATTTTGAATTATACAAAATAATTACATTTATGTTAGTTAATTTTATAAAGTAAAATTCTAAGAAAATTTGTGAAAATCAAACGAAATGTGACATTGACATTTAATAAATATGAAAACAACTTTTAAAAAAATTACTATAAAATTTTGAAAACAAACAATTTAAGTAATATTAAAATATCTCTTAATAAATTGTAAGTCAACCTTCAATATCAACCACAACACCTTACATTTAATAAATATGAAAATAAGTTTTAAAATATTATAAAAGTTCGGAAACAAATAATTCAAATAATATTAAAATAACTCTTAATAAATTGTAAGTAAACATTCAATATCAACCACAATACAATTAAATAAATAAATATTTTAGTTAATTGCAAATTAAATCATAACATTTTCCTCATTTGCAATCTAATCTAAACTTTAAGGTAATTGCAAATAAATCACAAACTTTAAATATAGTTGTAATTTAGTCTTTTTGACAATTTTAATTGTGTTCGAATCTAACATAATTTAGACTTTTTAATGACATAACAACACCTTAATAAAACAATATTGTTTTTCAATCAAACCAAATATCAAAAGGTATGATTTAGGGACAAAGTAAACTTGTAAAAAGTCTAATTTGCAATAATATTTAAAGTTTGTGATTTATTTGCAATTCTTTTAAGGTTTAGATTAGATTGCAAATGAGCGAAAGGTCGTGATTTAATTTGCAATTACCTCTTTTTAAAATTAACAACTTCATTAAATTATGACACATAAGTCAAATCAACCACAAAATGACACATAAGTCAAATTAACCACAAAATGACACATCATCAATTTAAACTCCCTATTAGTATATAAGAGGATTATATACTATAGAAGTAGTGTATTATGTATATATAACAAATTTGTTAATCTTGTAAAACAATATAATTATTTATATAATAAATATTATGTATAAAATTATATAATAAGTTTTACGTATATATTTTCGAGCTCTATTTTTTAAATTCATTAAACTTATAATAAATTTAAAATAATTGCAGAAAAAATAACTTGAGATATAAGATAAAAGTAATTATAAAATACAATTTAATAACTAATTAAATAAAGAATTGTACACCTCAATAAAAATAAATTTTAGATTGTATTTTATTCAAAAGAATATTAAATAGTTCTAAAATAAATTAAACTAAAGAATAAAATGAATACTACAATAAAGTTAAGTAATAAACAAAAAAAATTAATTAGTCAATGTTAAAATAATAAGAATATATAATATTTGGAAAGAGTTTATTAATCATATCTTACTCAACCAATAACTTAATTACACATAATACTTTTTAAAATTAACAACTTCATTAAATTATGACACATAAGCCAAATCAACCACAAAATGACACATAAGTCAAATTAACCACAAAATGACACATCATCAATTTAAACTCTCTATTAGTATATAAGAGGATTATATAATATAGAAGTAGTGTATTATGTATATATAACAAATTTGTTAATCTTGTAAAACAATATAATTATTTATATAATAAATATTATGTATAAAATTATATAATAAGTTTTACATATATATTTTCGAGCTCTATTTTTTAAATGCATTCAACTTATAATAAATTTAAAATAATTGCAGAAAAAATAACTTGAGATATAAGATAAAAGTAATTATAAAATATAATTTAATAACTAATTAAATAAAGAATTGTACACCCCAATAAAAATAAATTTTAGATTGTATTTTACTCATAAGAACATTAAATAGTTCTAAAATAAATTAAACTAAAAAATAAAATGAATACTACAATAAAGTTAAGTAAATAAAAAAAAAAATTAATTAGTCAATGTTAAAATAATAAGAATATAATATTTGGAAAGAGTTTATTAATCATGTCTTACTCAACCAATAACTTAATTACACATAATGCTTTTTAAAATTAACAACTTCATTAAATTATGACACATAAGCCAAATCAACCACAAAATGACACATAAGTCAAATTAACCACAAAATGACACATCATCAATTTAAACTCTCTATTAGTATATAAGGGGATTCATCACATCACTTAAACTTTATCTATTATTTTATCATATTTCTTAATCAAAACACCCAAAAGAAATGAGAAGTTTATAGTGGGACGGAGGGAGTATATGATGAAATAAACTTGGGATGGAGGGAGTAATACATAAAACTCCCCCGACACTAAAACTTTGCTTAGTACCTTATTTGTTTGTTTACCAAAACTTTGCTCATTTCTTTTAAGGAAATACTCCCTCCGTCCCGTGATTGCTTGCGCACTTTCCTTATTGGGACGTCCCAAAATTACTTGCACACTCTTAATATGGAAATACCCCACAAAATTAATAACCTCACAACATCATTTTATTTTCAAATTTACCACTTTTTTTTTCCATACATTTCACTTTACACGTCATCAAATTCACTTTATACATCATCAAATTACCTAAAATACCCCTCATTTATCTTACCTCACCAACCACTAAATCCACTTTTCTTAAAGAACGTGCCGGTCAAACTATGCAAGTTATCCCGGGACGGAGGGAGTAACTATTACACAACTTTTAATTTTTACCATTTTTTTCAACTCTTATTTACTGAACCACTCCATGGGCCAATATGGCAATATTATATCTACACTTACAACCCAATTAACAATCTAACACTACTAATTAAACCCATGTTTTGAATTAACCCAAACTAGACTAATTAAACTACCTAACCCAATTATTATCAGTGTCTCGAATCCAAGAAACCCTATTCACATATCTCGACTTTTCTTCGTCTTTTCATCTACTACCTTTGAGATGGTCGACGATTCATCCACCACTAGAACCCTATTTTTTTATTCTCCTACCATCGAAACTATTTTGCCCCTTTCGTTTGACGACGCTATTGTGTCGAAATCGTTGATGTGCTCCGATTCATCTACCATCTGGTACATTTTGTCCTATTCTCCTACATTAAACCCACTTTATCTGATTCATCTACTATCGGGCCCCTTTTGTATGATTCTCCTACAATTGCACCCATTTTTGTCCGATTCTACTACTATGTTGTCAGATTCATTGATGTGCACATGTGGTGCTCCAATTTTTGAGTTGTTCGTGTTAGATTCCTTGATATGTGGATGTGTTGCCCCTATTTCTCAGTCTTTGGTGTTCGATTCTCACAAAATAGTGTCATATCTGACGGTTCTCGAATTTGATGATTTTTTGAAGATTTTTGGACCCTCTTATGGGCCAAGGTGCCCTGAAATTCGTCAAGTTGTTGTGGATAGTTACATGTTGTGGATTCCAGCAGCTAAATGGCTTTTAAATAGGTCATTCATATCCAACTCATGCTCACTTGTTTGATATATGATTGTTTTTTCTGAAATGTTGCAAGAGTGCTATGGGAATTGATGGTTTTTCTAGTTTGGTGTTGAAATGATGTTTGCACGTGTAGTTCAGACATGTTTTAGTTTAAAAACTACCCCTAGGATGTGAACTATTAGGTGTGGAGGCTTTAACTTAATACAATAGACCGTGTGATGTTTGTTAATTGAATCCGAGAATTTATTGTTGATGGTTAAAAACCACTACTAGGATGTGAACTCTTAGGTGTGGAGGCTTTAACTTAATAACAACCTTGTTATGGATGTTAATTGCATGCTTGTTTGTTAAGGTAAAAGGGGCATATTTGAGAGAAACGATGTGATCTTTAATTCAGTTATTTAGCAAGTGAGTCGATACTTAGAAAATTAGTTAACGAAACAAGCTATCCAACGCATCTTCTGCACCACTTTTAATTCCTCAACGATGGATGTATTAAAGCATATCAACTCTTTAGCATTTTTAAATGCTTGTATATTTTTAGTAAGAATATGGTGGAAAAGGTGAATAAGTGCCCCCAAACCCTCCGTGATATTGAATCATAGTTGTAACCGAGAGTGTTTCTTTTAAAATTATTTTTATCGGTCAATCTGTTACTCAAGCCTTATGTGTACTGAAACTGAATCTGAGGGTTTATACAATCTGAAATTGAATTTAAAATTGCATCAATAGCATGTTTACAAAACAGATTCCCATATTGTTTACAAAGAGGTTCAATATGCATGTTTACAAAAAGCATTCCACATGCATGTTACAAAAAGCATTACATATGACGTTTATACTAGTCACAATAGATCCGCAACTAAACTTTCCACATCATATGAACAAACAATTTGGTTCTCACGTTGCCTTAATTAGTCAATGCATTCTTTGAGTAGTAGCTCATCAATATGTAGGCACTCTGGAAGTATTTCCTCCCTAGTGAGTAGAGCTATCAAAATTAGCCCGACTTGATGGGTTAGCTCGGCCTACCCGACTAACATGCCCGACCCATATTGATGGCAGCAAGCCGTCTCCTCCGGTCGCCAATCCATCTCAACAACAATGGTTTCGGCAGGACCAATTAATATTAGCAGCTATTTTTGGATCTGTGTTTGTCACCATCCTCTCTATGATCACAACTTGAGCGTATGTATGTCGTTTAGTCTCGATCTCGAGTCTTTCAATTAAAAACTGATCTTGCAGAGGTTTCTCTCGGAGACAAGTCAATCTCTGCATACTTGCAGTCGTATAATCCGAAGCAGATGAACTCAAATTAATCGATGACCCAATTTTCGATGACGATCTCACTCTCTTCGTCATCAAGGGTCTCGACCATAATTATCGAGACATTGTTGGTGTTATTCGTTCTCGTGAAACACCGCTTCAGTTTGACGATCTCCATGACATTTCAGTTGTGCATGAACAATACCTATGTTCCCTGGAATCCAAGAATGTATCACTTGTAGCTACTGCCAATAATGTGATCAAAAGCCCCATACATCAACATGGGTCATCGCATGCTAGCCCATTATGTTGTTGGTCGAGGGTAGTGGACAGGAAGCCATGGTACACCCCGCTCGGATGGTGCCCCATCCTCTCGTGGTGGTTTTTTTGGTCGTGGTCGTGGCCCAATTGATTCTTCTAATTATTCCTCGATTATTTATCAGTGGTGTGGGTTTAAGTGACATATGGCGCCTACTTGTCATCGCCTTCATGCATTCGCCAATGTGGCTAGATCTTCGTCCACACTTTCTTCTCTTGCTGATTGGCTTGTTGATTCTAGGGCGTCCCATAACTTAACGAATGATCTTTCTAAGATGTCAATCCACTCCGAATATGATGGTACTGATAAAATCCAAATAGTTGATGGTACTGGCCTTCATATATCTCATACTGGTACATCTCATTTACAGTTTCCCTCTCGTGATTTTGTTCTTAATGATGTTCTTTGTGTACCTGCGGCAAAGTACAACTTATTATATGTGCATCAATTTACTAAAGCTAACAATGTCTCCATGAAATTCTTTTCGTATCATTTTGTTATTAAGGATCGTCTTACGGGGGATCCTCTAGCTCAGGGAAAATGTGAAGATGGAGTATATCACATTAAACCGCCTTTGTTCTACCTCAAGTTCCCTACTCATTTTTCCGCTCTTGGTGTTCGGACTTCAAGTGATAATTGATATGCTCGTTTGGGTCATCTGTCCCATTCTCATTGTTCGGATATCATTAGACACTTTAATTTACCTGTTTTGAGAACATCTTCTAATTTACGTTTTAGTTGTGTTTCTTACGATGTGTGCAAGTCTCACCGTGTGTCGTTTAATGATTCTTTCTTTATTGCTACTCGTCTGTTGGTCTATATTTAAGGGATGTTTTCTATAAGAAAATTATACCTTCAATTGACCATTTTAAGTTATTGTGTACTAAGACATTACTTAATATTTAGGTTTTCCGCTGATAGTCGAGTAATTTGGTTATGTAATAAACTTGTAAGTCATATTTCTCATGTTAAAATTTTGGCTGACACCTTTTTTTTTTTTTTTACATTATAATTTTTTTTTTTAATCTACTTTTATGAAAATTGGGGCGTGACAAATTAAGCCAAACTTACAATATATCAAAGTTTAGAGAGATATCATATCAATTGTACTTTATTGTAAAGTATATTGCAAACTTGTTGAAACTAGCCTCAACTCTAAACCTTTCAAAGTGAGAAAGAGTGAAGTGTTGTTGTAGAAGTGAGGAACTAAACTGGCAAGTGAAGAACAGTTCATAAGTGTTGAGTACTAGGACTCAGAATTCCTAGGGATCAAAGCACTTAGGAGTAGTGTTTTTTATCAGTGCACCTTGGTACTATAAAACAAGTTAATTCCAAGATGTAAGGAATTATCCTCTTCAATCAGGAAAAGTGGACGTGGGAACTTGAGTCTCTGAATCACTATAAATTATGTGTTATTTACATTCAATACTTTATCATTCAAACATATTCATGCACTGCACACAAACTTGTTCTTAAAAGTTATCATTCACAAGTTAGAGAAAAACTGTTTTGGGACAAGTCCCTTGAAATTCTTGACATTTAACGACTGGTGTGCGACCTCTAGTCTGACCCACATGTAACATATTGTTCTTGTCAGTGACTAGGTGATGTTAGCCAAATTTTGCATAAGCTCTAGCATGCTGATTACTCACTATAATTCCTAAATGTACACTCTTTCGAGTACCTCTGGTACTCTATTAATGATATCCCTTTTCCTTTCCAAAAAAAAAAAGTCCCCTGAAATCCAGTGCTTGTGTTAACAAAGTTTAATTTCAGAACTTAAAATGAGTTTTAACTAACGGGCCAACCACTATTCCACACTTATTAACTTACTTAGATAGTTATCCAACTAATTACTTCATAGTTCTCAGTAGGTTAGTTGTCTGAAATTAAGTTATTCATATTTTTGAATCAGGGAGTTTGGCAAGACAACTCTCTGATCCCTTAAAAGACTGTTTTAAAAAGAAAATTGCATACACAAACACACGTGTCTTCCCCCAACCCCAACCCCCTAGATCCTTCTTGAGAGCTCAATAATATCCCTCTACCAAAGAGACTCACGCTTAACAATACTCGGAATCGACTCACTCCCATTTAAATAATCATAACTACACCTAAGAATTTTGATCCAAAGTGAGTTTATTTTCTTTATCCATCTCCAAACCCATTTTAGTAAAAATGCTTTGTTAAAAGACTTGATATTTCTTACTCTATGACATACACTTTCCCACTTGATTTGATGAGGTTTATAGGGGTTTTGAAGAATGAGAGATAGTATAGTTGTAGAGCAGATAATACCGAGTTTAAAAGATAGAGGTATGGTCTAGACTTCATATTTCTAACTCTACGACATACACTTTCCCATTTGATTTAATGAGACTTATAGGCACTTTGAAGAATGAGAGATAGTATAATGGTAGAGCAGATAATACCGAATTTAGAAGATAGAGGAATGGGGTTGTGAGTAGCAAATTCTCTCCAAAGCCTAGTTAAGACTTTTAAAAAAAAAACCAGGTCAGGAATATTGAGCACCTTTTAAGTACATGTCTGTCCATTTAACTCATATATATAAATATATAAAATATAATATATACACTCTTCGTCCTAAATTTAATTAATCGTTTGCCAATAAAAGACGTTTTAAATTATATTCATCATTTTTTTAATTTGTCAATAAAACATTTTGGGATTAAAGTTTTTGCAATCCTTTAAATTGGATTAATTTTAAATTTGATCTTGATGGAATACATATTTTTAATTTAATCTCATAAGTTATCCCAAATTTTAAATTTAGTTCAATTACCTGCTATTGCAGATAAATGAACCGGTCAAATATATATATATATATATATATATATCTTTTTTGTATTTTCCACATGACATTTTTTAATGTTTGTTTATATTAAATGGGTATAGGGTTAAAAATAATGACCGGATAGTGGGTCGGGTCAAATAAAAGAGGTCGGCCAAACACACACAAAAAAAAAAAAAAATCTAGAGCACATGTATAAATGTGGGCCAAAATTTGTTTGGCCCAGCCCGTTTTATTTAACCAGATCCACGATCCGATCGTTATTTTTAATTCAACCGGTGCCCTATAACCATTTAATATAAATAAAAACTAAAAAATTCTATGTGAAATATATATATATATATATATATATATATAATAAAGATTTGACTGATTCATTTATCTGCAATAGCAGGTAATTTGACTAAATTCAAAATTTAGACCAACTTATGAGACCAAAATCAAAATGTGTATTTCATCATAACCAAATTCAAAATTAGTACAACTGAAAGGACTACAAAAACTTTAATCTCAAACAATTTCATTTTTTTTTTTAAGGTAGTAGAATTACCTATAGGAGTTAAATTACAAATCACTTGCACTCACCTATCCAAATAGTAAATTCTACCAAAAGACCACAAATTCCAGACTCAATCGTGAGAGGGTGGAAGGATCAACGATCAACGAGCATACCTTGAGACTCCGCGGTCTAAGAAGATAGCAACAGCCGTGCTACAAACGTTCCAAACCTCATAAGTACGAACCCAAGGCCTACCAGCTCCAACAGGCACAACAAAGTGCCACCATGGGAAAACCCGAAAACGGGAAGAAAACCCATCAAAACAGGGAAGAAAACAAACCAGCAGGGAAAGTGAAAATAACGAAAGCAGAAAATAACGGCATAGGAAAAAAAATAAAAAACGAACCTAAAAACACCAGATCTAAACTAAGAAGCATACTAAAATAACATACAGAAAGGAAAAAAACGAAAATAAAATGGAATCAGACGGATGGCTCACCCGATCGGTCACCGTGGCTCCGACGGGGAGATTCACCCATTGATCCCAACTAAATCCCTACAAAAGACCCCTTCGCCCAATAGAAAAGCGTTGTAGCGGCGCTACAGGCGGCGACTCTGCAGGCGGTGTTGCAAGCGGCGCGGCAGCGGGCGATGGTGTTGCAGGCGGCAGAGTTTCAAGCGAATATCTTTAATTTATTTTGGAGAAGATAGAGAAGAGGGGTGCGTTGTAGGCGGCGGTGGGCGGCGGATTGTAGGCGGTGGTTTTGCTTACAATGGAAGCTAATTTAATTTAAGAGAGAGAGGCGAGAGCGTTTTTTTTCAAACAATTTCATTTTAGACAACACTCTTCAATCATCTCAAAATTACACATGTTATTATTTTATTGTTCTACTTTATTATTTACAATATTATATTATTCTACTTTATTACTAAAACAAATTCATATTTAAATTTGGAACAGAGGGGACAGTATCATGAACTTAATTTTTTGAGTGAATTTGTGGGTCGTAAAACATTTAGTGGATATTTATTTAAAACTTTTGAATTCCTTACCAACATCAATTATCCTATTTATACTAGCACAGCCCTCATGTTTTGTTTGAATGGAAGGATAGTCTATGGATTTAGAAAATTCATAATTTGACTAACTTTTTTTATTGATTTATATTAATTTTTATAGAATTGACATGATTGTGAAATATACTTTTTTTTTTATTTATTTACATATATTTTCATAAACTTCGGTACTGGAACTATTGATGCAAATGTATATAGAACACATTTGTATATATCCCGGACCCGTTCTAATGTATTATGCTCCGGACCCGTTCCGCCCCGCCCCTTTTTTTCATATCATGTTGAATTTATTTAAGTTGTTTCTCACAATTGAAAACAATATTTTTCATGCATATATACATTAAAACAATTCATAATAATATAAATATGTACACAATGATAATTATTAACCAATACTCTAATTAAAATTAAACAAACATGCAATCAAGGCCTTTGAACATCATTCGTGGTGAGAGAAAAAGATTGAATTGACATGCAATTTATTTTTTGAAAGAAATTGATTGACTAATTTTAATTTTAAAAAAAGTTTAATTTGAGAACTATTATTATGTTTAGGAATTATAATGATAGTTTATTTAAATTTTTTTAAAATCTTTACTTTGATATGAGTAATTAATATGACCGATTTCTTAATAATTTACGGTTTCATAATTTCTATATTTTGAAAAGTGAAAAATTGTAGAAAATTAATTTTTTTTTAGTGTGAAGAGTTTTTTTAAAGTAATGTTATATATATATATATATATATATATATATATATATATATAAAAGTATTTTACCAATAAATATATATATATATATACTATATAAAGTTTAATTATGTATAATAATTCGGGTCGAGTCGGATACCTGTGGGTTGAACATAGGACCCAGACCCGGTCCGTTCACATACGGGGTGGGGCGGACCCGTTCTCAATACGGGGCGAATACGACCTGACACATGGCATTATATTTCTTCCCCACCCGCACATGCGCATTATATTTCTCCCCCACCCGCACGGGTGAGAATCGAACGCGTGACTCGTTCTCAATACGGGGCGAATCCGACCTGACACATGGCATTATATTTCTCCCCCACCCGCACAAGGTGAGTGAGAGGAAAAATCTCAAGATTCTTAAATTGAGAACTTGATCCTTCTTCCTCAATGATCGATGATCATGTGTATGGCACCAGATTTTTGGCAACAATGAGAGGATTGTGATTTACTACGATTTCTAGGAAATTATTACTTAGAATTTCTTTGTAAATGCACATAGTAGTTGATAGCAATACACAATTGAATTGTTCTAGTTTTGGGACATTTTTTTCTAGAGTTTTTGGAGTTCTTGGGCGTATTTCCCAATGGCGGTTACTAATCTTGGTGGGTTTTCCGGCGAGAAGTAGGTGCAGCAAGGAGAGGATACCATCCCCATCAATTCTGGGCTGAAAAACAGTTTTTAAATTGGGGTAACTACTGTGGTAACCGGTGCAGTTTGTGTATAAGGATTCTTGGCTGGAGTGTTCGCTGGATTTTGTTTGTGTTTTTGGAAGAATTTCAGAGCGACTCCCTGATTGTTGGCTGGAGTTTCACAGCTGAATTTGTGTAGTGTTCATGTTGATGGAGCGTCCATTGCGGTAGCATTATATTTCTCCCCCACCTGACACATGGCCCGCACAGGCGCATCATATCTGACACATGGCCCGCACAGGCGCATTATATTTCTCCCCCACCTGACACATGGCCCGCACAGGCGCATTATATTTCTCCCCCACCCGCACAGGCGAGAATCGAACCCGGGACCTCCGGAACGAGAAGTGTTTATGCGCTCTTTGGGTGTCGTTTAGGCTAGGAGCTTTAGTCGTTATGTTTTGAATGCAATTAATATATATATATATATATATATATAATTTCAATTTTTTTTTCTTTCCTTTAAAGTAACGTTTATCTTTAAATTGTCAAAACACATCTAATATATTTCTTTTTAGAAGTGAAATTATAATATTATGTGTTACAAATAATTAATTATGTTTATTTTGTTTTCCAATTATAAAATTAAAGTTACTTGTTTATTTTTAAATTGTCAAAACATATTTAATATATTTATTTCTAAATGAAAAATTATAAAATTATGTGTTACAAATAATTAGTTGTGTTTAATTTTGTTCTCCAATTACATTTTTTTTAATTCATGGTTATTCAATAATTATGTTTAATTAATTTTCTCCATATATATATATATATATTTTAAATTTGTAATTAAATAATTGGTAGTAAAAATTATTTGAATATATATACATTCAATATAATTAAAATTAAAAATTTAACATTAAAAATAAAAATAAAAATCAAGTATCATTAATAATCAAGACTTAAAAATAATCACACCATCAAAATTGAAATTAAAAGATGAATATTGAAAAATTAATTAATCATTTTTAAAATTTAATATAATTTTTGAACTTTATTAAAATTATTTTAATGATAATTAACATAAATTAATAACATAATTAAATTATCATAACATTATATTTCTAATTAAATTATATAATTAACAAGATTTAACTATTAATTAAATAATGATAATTAACAATTAAATTAATTAACAATATCTAACCATTAATATCTAATAATATTAAAATGAGTGGGCTATTAACATACCCCATTATTTTATTGACAAAAATAGATATGAATAAAATGACTAAGTAACCCTTATATAAGTAAGAGTAAAATAATTTTTAAAAAAAATCTGAAAAATAAATTTAAAATTTGAAATATTTTTAAAAAGTCAACAAAATATTTAAAGTAATAAAACAATTAAATTATTTGAAAAAAATATCTAGAAGATTTAATAAAATCTGAAAATATTCAGAAATAAATAAATAAATAAAAATTTAAAAATAATTAAAGATAACAAAAAACGTAAAAATATTTAATAAGTTTGATGAATTGTAAAAATTATTTAAATTAAAAAAAAATTAAAAAATTAAAAAAATCAAGAATTAAAATAAAAATTAAAATAAAAAAGTTAAATAAATCAAAAAATATATTTTAAAAAATCACCTAAATCTCAAAAATTAATTAATTAAATAATTTTTGAAGATTTAGTTGATTTTTTAAAATTTTTGTATCTTTAATTTTTTTTTGAATTTTTTTTTATATTTGATATTTTTATTTAGTAATTTTTTAAGATTGAATTGATTTTTCATTCTCTTTTTTATTTAGTTTAACAAAATTTTGATTTCTTAAATTGATGTTTTTAAATTAGTTATTTTTAAATTTTATTTGATTTATTTAATTTTGTCCAGATTTAATTTAAAAAAAATCAATTTAATTATTTTAAAATTTTAGTTGATTTTTTATAATGTTTTAAAATTTTTATTGATTTTTTCATTCAAAAAATTATTTAATTTTTTTATATTATTGAATATATTTTTTGATTTTTTTCACGGATGATATATTTTTAAGATTTACTTAATTTTAATAATGTTATTTTGGTTTTTATTTAATTTGTATTTTGTTTTAAATGTTAAAGAGCAAATAAGAAAGAATTGGAATATGTTTAGTAATAAATTTTGATTTTTAAAATTTAATGGGGTGTGTTTAACATTGGGGTGTGTATAACATTGTATGGGGTGTTAATAGCCGCCCCACCCTATTAAAATAGCATGTACTCCCTTGCAAGTTGCAATCCCTCGCCCACCTTCCAAAAAATCAACCCTCAGCCACTTTGCTAGCAATTTCGCAAGGGGTATTAATTTCCCTCGCCAATTTGCGAGGAATTTTGGTACCCTCGCTAAAGCAATTGTAAATTGGCGAGTGCACCTTTTTCCACTCGCTAATTTGCGAGTGTGATTTCAACTATCGCTAATTCCATCTTTATTTGTGCTCCTAGCTATATCCCTCGTCAAATAGCAAGGGCTCAATCCCCCTCTTTATTTGAGCAATATTTTGTAGTGACTTCTAACCTTTCGTCTTCAGAAAATACTTCATTCATTTCATAATATTTGTCATTTTTATTGTTTGGTATAAAGTTAAGAAACATATTTTTTATTTATAAATTCACCTTTCATTATCACGAAAATAAGTAATAACTTGCTTCAATTATCAATTAAGAGACATTAAAAAGGTACTCCCTCCGTCCCGGAATTACTTGCACAGTTTGACCGGCACGTTGTTTAAAAAAAATGAATTTAATGGTTGATGATGTAAGATAAAAGAAGGGTATTTTAGGTAATTTGATGATGTGTAAAGTGAAATGTATGGAAAAAGGAGTGACAAATTTGAAAATAAAATGATGTTGTGAGGTTATTAATTTTGTGGGGTATTTCCATATTAAGAGTGTGCAAGTAATTTTGGGACGTTCCAATAAGAAAAATGTGCAAGTAATCACAGGACGGAGGGAGTCACATAAGAAATTGTAGAGATAACATTTGGAGTAATTTAGGAAAAAAAATGGTAAAAATAGTTATAAGAATAAAAAATATAAAACTAATATCAACCAACCATATGAAATATAGAAGGAGTATTAAATAATGAAATTTAATCAATCTAGCAACTGCATATTATAAAATTTGAAAAAAAAAAAAAACTAACTAAAAAATTTCAGACAACAATCAAACGAAGTGTCATTCCAATGATGAATGCATAGAGGTGATTTCTTAAGGACCACATCCCTACCAAACAAATGACCTAATTATTTCCACAGGTGAAATCATGTGGAGTATATCAATTTTAACAGTTGCCATATCCAGATTTGAGAGCTTCAAAATATGGGAGGTTTTCTTGTTCTTTAATTATCATCTTCAACTAGAAATACTATATGTACATAACGTGTTTGATAAAATTCTTGAATGACCGAAATTCTAAATTACACTTGTTTAAACTGACTTTTGAAATTTTCGTTTTGAAGAATTTTGGATCTGGTTTATTGTTATTGCTTCAACTCAATGCAACTATCTTGAATTCTATACTCTAAGAACGGTTGGTATCTATTCAGGAGAGAGGGTAAAAGTTTCTTTATTAACAATCTCACACTCAATTTTACAATATTTTAAGTAGATCCCAAATTAGAGAAGACCATTTATGAGAAAAACCAGAATAACATCTGCTAAAAAATAACCAAATGATTTGATAGATTAATTGTAAATAATACCCAGTGTAAACATGTAGGTACCCAGTGTAAACATGTAGGGAGTGAGGTGTTATACCTAGTCAAAGAAGTCAATCTTTGACAAGTCAATCCTAGTCACCATCTTACGTGGCGACGACCAGTCAACAAAGTCGTGCGACGACTAGTCAACAAGATCAAGAAAATGTAATAGAATAAATGTATTTAATATATTTGAGTGCTCGTCCAAAGATGTTGGCGAGCACATGTTTAGTTAGCTGTTCGCCCAAATGTGTGGCGAGCACATGCTTATTTATTAGCAAGAGAAGTTAAGTATTGAAGCCTTGGGAGACAGCATGGAGCGTGGCGACCACACTCCTCGAAGGTCCTCCGGCGACCACCATGGCCCAGCTCCTCGGCATCTCGGCGAGGACGAGCACCTGAGGCGGTTTAGCATTAAATGCGCCATCAAATCACCTTTTCGGGCAGAAGATAGGTCCAATGAGGGCGTGCCACGTGTAAAGGACGGGCAGCCCCCAGAAACCACTATATAATGCCTAAAAGGGGCTCATTTGTACACAAGTTACATTTTTCCTACAATCACCCCAACCTAAAGCAATAAACACTCCCAAGCTCAAAGCTTTAGCATCTCCAAGAAGCTACTTTTGGTGTTCTTCATTGTTCTTCATAAGATCATCACAAATCATCATAAATACTCCCTAAACGCGTAATAACCCCCGTTTAATCATATATGTTTGTATCGTACTAAAAACAGTCCACATCCGAGTCAACCCGATTAAAGTGCATACAACATTTGGCGCTAGAAGGAGGGGACATTTTTACGTGTTTATCATCAAAGTTTCGTCCGATCATTGAGCGATCGGTTAGCAAACTCCCTGTTTCAAGTTTTAATCGGTATATCTACCGTTTAAAGCATCATTTACGATCTTTAGTGTTCTTCGTGTTCTTGAACATTTTCAGTTTTCGTAGCATATTTTGGAGTTTGATCTCCTTGTATTTGTGTTTTCAAGCTTCTGTTGTTGTTACTTTGCTAAATCTAGTAGTTGTAATAGCACTTTCTTATGCGTAAGAATTTTAATCTTTCGTTTTCTAGATCATTACTTTGTAATCTAAGAAAGACACTCTTTAAACGATGTCTCATCATTCGAACCATGACGGAATCCCACCGCACGGAGGGAACGAGCACCCTCTGCCGCCGGTGGTTCCGACGGCAAACCCGTTTGCTAATTTGAACATGGGGGACATTCTGAATGATCCCCAGCATTTGAAAGACCTCTGTGATTACCTCACGGAGAGGAAGAGGCAGAACGAAGAGCTTGAGAAGGCCAAAGATCGGGCCTTCGACGAAGCTCGCAAAGACAGGGGGAATGAGGATGACCGCTCCTATCACTCACATCCTGTTCGCCCCCGAGACAAAGGCAAAAACAAAGTTGACGAGCACTCCCACAATAGCCACACGGGAGACTCGCGACAGAGAAATTCGGTTTTCAACCGGATGGACGACAAAGATGGAAGGGCTCCTCGCCGAGTGCCTTTCAATGTGGACGGCCGACCAGAAAAGGCCGACCACCGGGATCGCGCTGACAAGAGAGATCAGGGCGACAGAGTCTCAGCTCTAGATCGAGTGGGACCAGGGAAGGGTTCGCGAGCTCTGGCGAAGAGTTATCGCGGCCACCACTCTGATAGGCATTCTCCCAGGCGATCACATCATGATGATCGTCCGGCAGCATCCCAAGGGAGCCGACGCGATGAGGTCGTCGTCCCCCGAGCACAAACTGCCGAGGAGGGGCAAATCGCCCAGTTCCTCGAAACACAAAAATTGATGAAACTAGAGATGGATGCTCTGCGAGCAGAGGTGGTCGCCTCGAAGCAAGGGACCACTCCGCCAATCACTCTGCCCGCACCTCCACTAAGTGTTGCAATCCTTACAGCCCCCATTCAAAGGAAGATCCAAATGCCCTCCATGGCGGCATACGATGGGATGTCCGACCCCAGAGTACACTTGTCCAAGTACTCCAACTATATGGCCTCAATCGGGGCAACGGACGCTACCCAGTGCAGAAACTTCTCCCTAACCTTGGGAGATTGGGCTCATCGTTGGTACACGACTTTGAGTGCCGGATCTATCACCTCATTCCATGAGCTGGGACAATACTTTCTGACCTACTACGGGTCCATTGCGGCTCGCCCAGCATCAAAGCAACGTTTGGCAAACGTTCGCCAATCACTAAATGAGTCAGGAAAGGACTTCATCGAGCGCTTTGATAGGCTGGTGATCGATGGAGAGGCCGTGAACGATGAGACAAAGCTGAGCTCGGCTGTTTCCGGTCTAAGGATAGGTACCAAGCTCTGGGAATCTATCCATCTTACTTTCCCAGTTTCTTATGCGAATTTTCGCACAAGGGCTGGGAACTTCATCCAAATGGAGGAAATCATGGACGCTGCCAAGGCTAACGAGCAGCCTGACACGTCCAAGAGAGTTTGGCCCAAGAAAAACACCAACACTGGGGAATATTCCCAGCCCAAGAAGGCGACCACTCAAGCTGGCAGTGCTCGCCCAGCGAACTTCAGGCCTTTCGAGGAGTCTCCTGATATTCTTCAATTCAGGGAAGCCCTCACTGGTGATCCTAAGGGCATCTACGACGCAATCAGGGGAAAGAGTCTGCTCCCCCAAGCAAAGACAATGCATACGAGCGATGCAAATCTCGATGGTAGTAAGTTTTGCAACTACCACAACTCTGTCGACCACCACACAAATGGATGCCGAGACTTGGTGAGAAATCTTTTTAAACTTTACAATGAGGGCAAGCTCACCCAATTCATCAAGTCCGGAGGAGGAAATGGCGACAACCGGGGTAAGAAGCGTCGTGACGACAGCGACGACCTTCGCCAGCAGCTCAATCGCCAGAAACTGCCTCCCCCCATGCCGAACAATCCGCCAGGTGATATCGATAATGTGGGTGGAGCATGCATGGTTTTGGAAGGCCCCTTGGGGGGAACTCAGTCCGGGAAAGCTCTGTCTGTTCGCCGACAACAGAGCGAGGTGCGAGCACTTAACAACGTGCATCAAGTGTGCGTCGCCCCTTCTACCGAGCAGCCTCCATCCCACCAACTCGTTTTCACAAACGACGATTTGAATGGCGTGGTGCAACCAAACAATGATGCTTTGGTCATCACAGGGAAAATCATGGGAACAAACGTCCATCGGATGATGGTCGACACTGGGGCATACACCAACATCCTTTTCAAACATACCTTGGATGCTCTCGGTGGATATGCAGATTACATCGAGCCTTGCGATGATATAATCGTAGGTTTCGGGGACACACGCAACCTTCCCATTGGGAAAATCAGACTGTCTCTGGAGTTGGCATCGTCAAAAGAGCCTGAGATGCATCATGCTAGGCAGCTCGACTTCTTGGTCATCGACATGCCTTTGTCCTACAATGTATTCCTTGGCCGACCTTTCTTCAACGAGTTCAAGGCGGCCGTTTCTACCTTTTATTACTGTGTAAAATTTCCAACCCCGGCGGGAGTTATAACCGTCAAGGGCGATCAGACGCGGGCGAGGGAGTGTCTCGTCCGTTTTTCAAAACGTCATTCTAAGGAAAGTGCTATGGTTGGAAAGTATATTGAGTGTCAAACACAAACAAAACAAATGAACTACTTGGAGGGTCTTCCTAGCAAGTACCGAAAGATTGAAGTTGGGGAGTGCAGTCGTAGTTCTGACGACCACCAAGTGGAGGCGAACGAACACGCCTCCATGGAAGTGGACGACCACACCCCAATGGAAATCTACGAGCAGACAGATTCGGGCGACCAGATCCCCGACGACCAGTCTCCAGAAAACTTTCCAGATCTGGAGCCTAGGTTAGGCTTTGAGCCAGAATTCGGAATTGAGGACCCTCGTTGGAAGGAGCCTAAAGAACGGGCGACTTCAGCGGAGGACCTTGAAACCATCCATTTAAATGAAGCTCATCCAGAACTCGAGGTATTCATAGGTTCGAATTTACCAGAACATTTGCGATCAGACATGGTCGCATTTTTGAAAGAAAACATCGGTGCATTCGCTTGGTCGCACGAAGATATGGTGGGCATTCCCACGAATCATGCCTGCCACAGATTAAATATTGTTCCAGCAAGGAGACCCATCACCCAAAAGCGAAGAAAATTTGGGCCTGATAAAAGTGCGGCTTTGGCAGTCGAAATCAAGAAATTGATCGACAACAAATTAATCGAGAAAACTGGAACTGATCCCGAGTGGTTGGCAAATCCAGTGCTCGTCAAAAAAACGACCGGGTCGTGGAGATTGTGTATAGACTTCACAGATTTAAACGACGCCTGTCCGAAAGATCACTTTCCGATGCCCCACATTGATCGCCTAGTAGATAACACAGCGGGGCACGAGATGTTAACTTTCATGGATGCCTTCGCAGGGTACCATCAGATTGCAATGCATCCCGACGACCAGCGACATACGACCTTCATGACTGCGCTTGATATGTATAGCTGGAAGAGAATGCCTTTCGGTTTAAAAAACGCGGGGGCAACGTACCAAAGACTGGTAAACAAGATGTTTGAGAAACACATCGGCGAGATGGTGGAGGTCTATATCGACGACATCGTTGTCAAAAGCTTACGGAAGGAAGATCACCTACACCACCTTGCCATGAATTTCGATATCCTAAAAGAGTACAACATGAAGTTAAATCCAAAGAAATGCAGTTTTGGAGTTAGCTCAGGAAAATTTCTGGGGCACTTGGTTAGCCAGCGGGGCATCGAGGCGAATCCGAGTAAAATTCAAGCAGTCATCAATATGCAAAGCCCAAGGAACGTGAAAGAAGTACAGAGGTTGACAGGATGCCTTGCATCGCTGAATAGATTCATTGCACGAACGGGCGATCGTTGCAAACCCTTTTTCGACGCTCTGAAAAAAGGAAAGTTCGAGTGGACCGATGAGTGTGAGAAAGCTTTCGAAAAATTAAAGGAATATCTATCGGATCCGAAAGTTCTATCTAAGCCAGTCCCCGGCGAAATTTTGTATCTATACTTGGCGGCCACTGACTGTGCGATCAGTTCAGTGCTCGTCCGAGCTGAGGGGAGCACACATCTGCCTATCTACTACGTAAGTCAAACACTGAGAGATGCGGAGTTGAGATATACTCCAATGTAAAAATTGGCGTACGCACTAGTCATGAGTGTTAGAAAATTAAGGCAATATTTGTTCGACCACGAGGTGGTCGTCCTCACCACTTTTCCTCTCCGACGAGCACTGCATCGTCCGGATACCACGGGAAGACTCTTGAAATGGACGGTGGAGATCGGGCAATTTGGTCTCACCTACGCACCCAGAACGGCAATCAAGGGACAAGTGCTGGCAGAATTTATTGTAGAGCTCACTTTCCCATAGAAATTGGCCGAGGGAATCAAACTTCCTTGGACACTGTTCGTCGATGGCTCATCCACGAACACCAAAGCAGGGACAGGAGTTGTCCTCACCAGCCCAACCGGACAGACGTTTGCTTCGGCGATCGAGTTCGAGTATCGGGCGACCAACAACGAAGCAGAGTACGAGGCTCTGGTTGCAGGAATCAAGATGGCTATGGCCGTGGGCGCTAGAAAACTGAAAAAATCTTCTGACTCTCAGCTGGTTGTATGTCAAATTACGGGCGACTACGAGGCTCGCGGCGATCAAATGATAAAGTATCAAGACCTAGTGAAAGGATTACTCGAGCAATTTGATCAATTCCACATCGAGCAAATCCCTAGGGAGGAAAATACGCAAGCAGATGTGTTAGCCCGGCTGGCCACTTCAGAGGGGGAGGCAATATTTTCAGAAGCAACCATCACTAAAATTTCTTCCCCATCGGTGAACAGAGGTCAAATATTGCAGGTTGAAGCGACCAGCGACGAGGACTGGAGGACGCCGATCACCAAGTACATCAAGACCGGTGAGCTCCCGGCAGACAAGGTGAAGGCAACCAGATTGCAACTCAGGTCCGCAAGGTACACAATTTTGGGCGACCAGCTGTACAAACGGGGTTTTTCAATGCCTTTATTGAAATGCCTCGGAGAAGACGAAGCGAAGATCGTCATGCATGAAATCCACGAGGGAGCATGTGGAAATCATACAGGGGGGCAAGCGCTCGCTTTAAAAATCATAAGGCAAGGCTACTTTTGGCCAACACTGAAGAAAGATGCAATCCATTACGCGCAGACGTGCAAGAGATGTCAAGCCTTCGCTCCCGCCATTCACTCACCACCAGACGAGCTCATCTCGGTGTATAGTTCGTGGCCTTTCGCGAAGTGGGGGATCGACATCATCGGACCTTTCCCACCATCTGCTGGGGGAGTAACTTTCGTAGTCGTAGCAGTCGATTACTTCACCAAATGGACAGAGGCAAAGGCGTTGAAGACCATCACAACGGGCCAAATGACAAGCTTCATTTGGAAGAACATAATTTGCAGGTTCGGCCTACCACGAGCAATAGTGACCGACAACGGACGTCAATTCACAAGTCAAGACATGCTGAATTTCTGCTCAGAGTGGAACATCAAGAAATTTTTTTCAACACCCTATCATCCACAATCAAATGGTCAAGTAGAGGCGATCAACAAAATCATCAAGCACACCTTGAAAGCTAAGCTGGATGGATTGAAGGGCAAATGGGCGGACGAGCTGCACATGGTTCTGTGGGCATATCGGACGACCACGAGGAATTCTACTGGTGAAACTCCGTTCGCGCTCGCGTTCGGAACCGAAGCTGTCATACCAGTAGAGGGGCAAGTCCCAACTTTTCGAGTGGCAAATTATGACGAGCAATTGAATAACGATGCACAGCTCTCCGACTTGGACTTCCTAGAAGAGCGAAGGCTAACAGCGGACGAGAAGAATGTGGTCTACAAGCAAAGGTCAGAACGCTACTACAACACCAAAGTACGTGCTCGCCAGTTCACTATCGGCCAGCTCGTACTTCGGAGGGCGACGGAGCAGTCCATCGGCATACTTGGCCCGACTTGGGAGGGTCCGTACCGAATAACGCGCACACTCTTGAACGGATCGTACGAGCTAGAAGATCTGGAGGGCAAGCCGAGGAAGTACCCATGGAACGCGGTCAAGCTGAAGAAGTATTACCAGTAAGTTTTTAATTCTTTCATATTTGTATAGTTTGTATCTAATCATCATTTCAATACAAGTAAAGTTTTAAATTTCCATCAAGTGTTAGATAAGTTTGAAATTTTAGACAAGGCTCTGCGTAGCCATCTAGGAAACAAAAGACGAGCACTCTTGTTTAAAGATGCTCGCAAGGTAGTGGCGAAGACGATCACTACCTATCAAACAAAGAGTTCAACCGACAAATGGTTAACTCTAAAAGACGAGCACTCTTTCTTAGAGTCTCGCAAAGGAAAGACGAGCACTCTTTCTTAGAGGCTCGCAAAGGAAAGACGAGCACTCTTTCTTAGAGTCTCGCAAAGGAAAGACGAGCACTCTTTCTTAGAGTCTCGCAAAGGAAAGATGAGCACTCTTTCTTAGAGTCTCGCAAAGCAAAGACGAGCACTCTTTCTTAGAGGCTCGCAAAGGAAAGACGAGCACTCTTTCTTAGAGGCTCGCAAAGGAAAGACGAGCACTCTTTTTTAAAGATGCTCGCAAGATAACAACGTCGAACGCAAACCAATGAAAGAAAAATAAGGAATATTTATTAAAAGTACTTGCAAAAAATTGTCATAACACAAATTGAAATCAAACTGCATACAAGCAAAAGTTCCATTCATTGAAAAGCCTTAAGAGGCTGAAATTACAAAAAAGACCTTAGAGGCCGAGCAGTCCTAAACAAAAAAAAAAAAAAGAGAAACTAAGTCTCTGCAGTAGTCCCCTCGCCAGCAGCATCCTGCTCGCCGGCAACTTCCCCCTCGGCAGCAGCATCCTGCTCGCCGACAACTGCCTCCTCGGCGGCAGCATCCTGCTCGTTTTGCTGAGTTGGGCGTTCTTGCGGAGGATCCGTGAAAAATACTGGAACACCCAAAAGCCTAGGGAACTGAAGTCCCAGTTGCATTAGAGGGAGCAAAGGGAGTTCTGATTCCGGTTTAGGGTTTTCCTTCATAAGGAGGTCGTCCAAAAGCCCGCCGAGCGGAGTCACGTCCACCTCAGGATGAACTTCTAGTAATCTATGAATAAGCCCGTGGGCAGTGAGTGCCACAGTTATAATGGCCACACTCCCAGCGAGATCAGTGATATCATCTCGCTCATCCGTCATGTCGAGCAGCTGCTGCCGAAGAGTGGCCAACTCTTCCTCATCATCTGCAGATTTGTTTGCAAGAGTTCTTACCTCGTCCTCGGCAGTCTTGAGGCGAGCACGGAGACGTTCGATCTCTTGGAGATCTTCTTGATCCTTCTTTCGAACCGTCTCAAGTTGGGCCTCAGAATCGGCCAACTTTGCCTCGACGTCGGCCAGTTTAGTCTCAAGGTCGACCACCTTCTCCTCAGAGGCGACCAGCTACCCTTCGACGACAGCTTTGGCCTTGGCCATTTGTGCAAGCTTCGCACCCCTGTCTTCGCTGATCTTGCGACCATCAGCGATCTGGCAGGCGAGCTTCTCTATGGTATAAGAGGCACGGCTCAAATCAATGGCGACCAGGCGCGCATTTTCCATGGCGTTGTGGTTGTTGACCTCATCGACCAGAGTGGTCGTCAACGATCGAGGCAGGTGCTTCACCGCCCTCAGTGCGATCGGATTCAGAGACTCTCTGTCGACCGGATCCCACGACCGGTAGAAGCCGAGAAGGTTCTCATTGAAGGGTTGGGCGATCGGATAGTCGGCAACACTATTAGAGAAGAAGAAAAAAATTAGAAAAAGGTACTTGAAAATATTCTAAAGTCTTTTTGATAAGTAAGCTTACTTGGCAACCCTTGCGGCATCCCAGCCGAGAAGTGTGTTATCTCCCTGAGCCCTCTCCCCGGCCGACGAGCTCGTTGCGGTCTCTCGCGATCGAGTGCTTTGGGGAGGAGGGGATACGACCTGTCTGGGGGGAGGCGAGTCACCCCTCGGCGGAGGAGATCTCCTCGGCGAGATCCTCTTTTCTCTAACTGGCACGGCCCTCTGCTCGGCAATAGGTGGGCGAGAAGAACCCCTCGGGTTGGTTTAGCAATTTTCTTGGGTGGAGCCCCCGAGGTCTCCGCTCCTTTCCTCTTGCCGGCGCCATCAACGATCCTGTGCTCGCGGAGCATTCTTGCTTTTTGAAGCATCCTGTTCGATGTTATGTGATCAACTTCAACAGTGGGAGGAAGATAAGTAACAACCCTTTGTGGAACCACTACTAGAAAGAAAAACGAGAAGTTAGTGTCTACGAAGAGTAATTTCAAAAAAATGAAAACTTAGAAATATTTTGATACCTGGAGGGAACTCTCGAGTGAAATGATGAGGAGGTACTCTGAGACCTGCTCGCTCACGCATACACTCCCTGTTCAGAAATCGGCAGGACCTCTCCAGGTAGCGACGATTGAGAACGCAGCAAATATGGTATTGAAAGAGGGGCGTGAGACGGTGATCGGCAGTCTTCTTGCGAGCAGTTTCACCTACAAAAGAGAGGAGTTATTCAGTATAAACAAGAACGAGCAGAAATAAAAAGACTTACCACGAATTCTTTGATACTCAGTCTCGATGGGAATGCGAGCAGAGGACCCATCCGGCTTCACTAGACTTTTCCAGTCCCCGGCTACCCACCACCAGTTGGTCTTCCAATCTCTAATCTTGTTGGGAACCCCTTCAGCCAATTTAAAATTATCTCGGCCTCTTACATAATAGTATCCATGGCCTACTTTCCCTCCGGCCTCGGCCGCCTGAAGGAGATAGTTAATCTCTTTCGGGCTAAGCCATGTGTTCCGACATCCATTCTCGGCTGCTACCAGGCCGAACAGTGTAAGAATTCCGATCAGGTTTGACCAACCGTTCGGCAGAATTTGAGAAGGGGCCACCTTTAAGAAGACTAAAAAATTCGAGATACTGGGATGTTGACGGCGACCATGCCTTTTGGCGGCTGGTCGGCCCTCTCATCCGGGCGAGGAACAAAAAAGCAGACGTCGGCCGACAATTGATACTTCTTTCGGGAATTCTCTAGCTGCGCCGAGGAGACTTTGCTCGCATACTTGCTCGCCTCGTATATTGTTTGGAAAGCTTCTCGATGCGGGCGAGGAACCTCTCGAGGAAGGTATTCGCTGAAATATTTATAGTAGGCCTCCTTCGAGACCTCGTCGCCATCCAAATTCTCCCTACCACTCAAAATGTCCTTTATGCTCTCCGCATATTGAACAACCTCCTCAAAGTCCTCGCGGAGACTCCTTGTCAAGGTCTCCTCGACTTGGGCAGTTTCTATCTGCTCGCCCACCCCTCGATCCAAACCCTGATCGCGCAGATCAGAGTCAGTTTCGCTGCCACTCTCCTCGGCATCACCCTCCTCGGCATCATTGCCAGCATCATCCCTTTCGGATTCATCGAGCTCATCGACGTCGACGACCACTGCCTTTCCAAGGTTGCGGACTCTAAAATTTATGGGTTCAGGGGAATGGATCCTAGAGTCCGAAGAGGATGCCCTCTCCATCAAGGCTAAGGCTAGTCGATCAGCCTCGCCGGAATTTGCGGCACCACCGTCCAACAGCGGCGGACCACCACCGGAACCACCACTAATGTCCATTTTTTCTTAAGAAATGGGGGAAAAAGGAGTTTTTTAAGAAGAAAATGTGTTGCTTTTACCTTTTTGCCGATCGAAAACCACCCAAAAGTCGCCGGAAAAGCTTGAAGGAGTTGCTTGGAAGGAGGCTCAAGAAATTCGAAATTTGCAAAGTGAAGAAAGTGATTTGAAGAGGCATAAAGTCGTATTTATAGGCAAAACTTATGCAGGGACCTAAGTGCAAAAAACGGGGTAAAATCCGTAATTTTCCCAAAAATTTGGGGTCATTTCCGAAATCGAGTTCGGAGAGTGGCCCTCACGCGCGACCTTTGAGGTCGGCACGCGCCCCATGCGCGCATTTCAAATTTCGGGCACCGATCACGCGCCTGACACAAGTCACATCAGTCATCATTAAAGGCGCTTCGAAAGGCGTGCTCGGTGTAGGAAACGAGGCGACCGCCTCCAGTTTACGTCACCAAGATTTCAAAATGGATTTGTTTGTCGAAGACAAATCCACCTTCCAAGAGGACGATCAGACTGCTCGCCTTACCATTCTCGAATACGAAGAAAGGCGACCAGGGGGCAAATGTTATACCTAGTCAAAGAAGTCAATCTTTGACAAGTCAATCCTAGTCACCATCTTACGTGTCGAGGACCAGTCAACAAAGTCGTGCGACGACTAGTCAACAAGACCAAGAAAATGTAATAGAATAAATGTATTTAATATATTTGAGTGCTCGTCCAAAGATGTTGGCGAGCACATGTTTAGTTAGTTGCTCGCCCAAATGTGTGGCGAGCACATGCCTATTTATTAGCAAGAGAAGTTAAGTATTGAAGCCTTGGGAGACAGCATGGAGCGTGGCGACCACACTCCTCGAAGGTCCTCCGGCGACCACCATGGCCCAGCTCCTCGGCATCTCGGCGAGGACGAGCACCTAAGGCGGTTTAGCATTAAATGCGCCATCAAATCACATTTTCGGGCAGAAGATAGGTCCAATGAGGGCATGCCACGTGTAAAGGACGGGCAGCCCCCAGAAACCACTATATAATGCCTAAAAGGGGCTCATTTGTACACAAGTTACATTTTTCCTACAATCACCCCAACCTAAAGCAATAAACACTCCCAAGCTCAAAGCTTTAGCTTCTCCAAGAAGCTACTTTTGGTGTTCTTCATTGTTCTTCATAAGATCATCACAAATCATCATAAATACTCCCTAAACGCGTAATAACCCCCGTTTAATCATATATGTTTGTATTGTACTAAAAACAGTCCACATCCGAGTCAACCCGATTAAAGTGCATACAACATGAGGCAAATTTGTTTAGTTAATGCTGAAGAATCAAGAATTAATTTACTCTCCCAATAAAAACCTACCCAAATTTCGTTTTTCTTCCGTTCCAATGAAAGCTATCTCATCCCCTTTTTGGCAAACTATTTCCTATCACATTTCATTATATTTTTCTTTATCACCATCACATCACCTCTAATACATCTATTTATTCTATCATATTTCTTAACTTCCACGTCCAAAGCTCATAAGTAGCTTTCGCTGGGAAGGAGGGAGTATCTAATAGAGAATCATACCTTACTCTGTTTTATCTTTCTTCAGTGCTATGAGTTAGCATGAGCAATGTACAAGTACAACCCAAAGAATACAATAGCTTATTTGAACTGAACCACTTATAAATTATGGAGGAGTTTTCTCTAATTTTTAGAGATGTACAAATAATTGTGGGATGTATGAATAAAGTAAATGTGTAAATAATTACGAGGCCTATGAATAAAGTAAGTGTACAAACAACAGTGGGACGGAGGGATTAGCATCAGCGGCCATCAATCATGGTAACTGTAACATTATTGATGGATGAACTACTCTTTTGGGTCTGCTCAGAAGTACTGGTACCTGCAGTATCATAATTGTTGGACTTTATAGTAAATGCTGATTGGTTTGGTTTAGGAAGCTCTATAATTTCACTGCTCAGCATTGACAGTACAGTCGGAATCGATGGCCTCTCTTCCGGAAGCTTTTGGACACATAATAACCCGATATGTATGCATCTCAACACCTCTGTCGCGTAGCTTGGCCTATCTATTCTCGGGTCAATTAAATCTTCAAAACTCTCCTCGTTCCACAGTTTCCACACCTGCATTTAGTAGAATTTTAAATAGTTAAACGGTGATAATTTTTGTGTGGGACGATGTCATGAACTTACGTGCCCCAAGAGGTTCAGAGTGCCATCTTGGCGATAGAAGCTCGTGTTCCGTCTCCCAGTGGCAATCTCTAGCACTAGAACTCCAAAGCTAAAAACATCGGATTTTTCTGAAAATCGTCCTTCCATTGCATATTCAGGAGCCATATATCCGCTGCAAAACAAAGCAAATTATATATACATAACATAGGCTATACTAGTAGCAAGCCACTTTTAACTCAGAAGTACTTACTATGTTCCCACCACTCTTAAGGTGCTGACATGATCTTGCTTTGTTCCAAATATTCTGGCCATGCCAAAGTCAGAAATCTTCGGGTTCCAGTCGTTATCCAACAATATGTTGCTCGGCTTGAGGTCCCGATGAATAATCTTTAATCTAGAATCGCGATGAAGATAAAGGAGGCCTCGACATGTACCTTTAATAATGTTGAAACGCTTTCTCCAATCTAGGATCTTTTGTGATGAATCTAGTTACAATTTTTATATATTCATCATCAGACATAGTTTGAAAAGGCTACCAAATTAAATTAAGCAGAATAGACATTGAACTGACCAAATAGAAAAAAATCCAAGCTTTTATTAGGCATGTATTCATATATCAACACTATCTCCTTATTCTCTGCACAACAGCCAAGCAGTCTAACAAGATTTCTGTGTTGGAGTTTGGAAATTAGTACTATTTCATTCATAAATTCTTGTGTCCCTTGTGTGGATGCCTGTGAAAGCCTCTTCACAGCGATTTCTCTTCCGTTTCCCAAAGTTCCCTATACATAGATAATAAATTGACGTTTGATTCAAATTCTTCAATTGAAATCAGAAGTTCGCACTAAAAATTGACTTTTAGTGACATAAATCCTGTCATTATCGCTTCTCTAGCTAGATGTCTTTGATGATAGAAATTGACTTTTCGTGACAGGTCTTATCATTAATTCTCAATTTCAATTTTCTTGTAGTGACGACATACCTTGTAAACAGGGCCAAAACCACCCTTCCCGAGCTTGTTAGCCTCGGAGAAGTTGTCCGTCGCAATTGCAAGTGTCTCAAATTTGAACACGGGTAAATCCTGGAGACTCAATGCATCTTGCAGAGAGGTATCAACTTCAGCAACTGCCCTTGCTTCTGCAACTTGTCTCTTTTTGTCTAATTCATAACCAAGTCAAAGGTGCAAATATATATTTTACTACTAAATCAAGAAATTAGTTATCTGAGAATAATAATACTACCTCTGCGCTTAGCCATCCATTTCCATGTAAAATATGTGAAAATGGACATGATAACAAAGCCAACAACAACCAGAATAATTATCAACTTCTTACTGTGTTTCTTTTCATCTGCCAAAACAAAACATCACAACCATTATAAAATATATCCAAAAGTCTTGCTTGGAACTTAAACATAATCAGGTCTAAAATAACTTCAAATTTTTACCGACTCGCAAAAACACACTTGATTGTGTGCATACTAAATGATCGAAAGACACACCATTTGCGATTTAATCTGAGTCAGTTAAGACATTCGGGTTTGACAATAGATATCTCAACACATTTGTCAAAAATGTATTTTTGTGAAACTTATAAATAACATATACTCCCTGTGTAGTGACTAGTGAGTTGTTGATTAGGTACAGAGAAAAATAGAAAAGAGAAAAGGTATAGAGAAATAATGATTTTGCAAAAAAAAAAAAAAAAAAGCAACGTTTAAAATGACAAAATAAGTAACTTTTGAAGGGATAGATGAAGTATATTTGTCTATCCTAAAACTAAAAGGTCTTGTTTGGTTTGCTTGATTAGGTTGGATTGATTTTTTTTTTTATACCTAGTCAATTGTTTGGTTTAATTGATTAAAGCAGAGTTTTGTGTTGGGCCCAGGATTTTTTTTAGAATTATCCTCAATTCACATGTTTATCAATCAAGGGGAGGAGGTGAGATGATTTGTCTAGACATTTTGGCAAATCATGAAATTTAGGTGAAATACCAATAATGCCCTTACTTTTTATAAAAGAGAATTATAATGGTAAAAGAAAGTAAGAGTAAAATTAATTTTTGTCATTTTAATCTCATTTATCATTGAATCCAAACACAAATTAAATCTTATCCTTACATAATTAGAAAATGTAATCAATTGAAACCAAACACATATCTAAATTTAAAGATTTATAATCCAAACTGAGCAATTCTACTCAATTCTATCATAACTTATATATCCTATCTTGCAAAGTAAACGTGCCCAAAGTGTATATATGAAATAATTGTAATGAGCTCAAAACTTAATGTGGTGATTGCAGCTCAAAATCAGACTTTGTTTAGTATTGATCAGCTAAAAAAATCAGTTCTAAAGTGTTCAAAGTGATGTACGATACACAAAGTGCACATAATACTTTAAAAAGTATCACAAAAACGTGCAAGGTAGAATATGATGGATCAGAGTGTACCGAGCTCAGCTTTGGCGAGACGAATATAAACGACAGAGTTGGAGCCACTCGGAAATCGCTGAATATCAATCAAAGTTCCAGTCCAGAACAAACAGCCAATATAGGCATCAAAGCCATAGGCAATGCAGGAACAGTTTGTCAAGCAGCGAGTCTGACACTCGTCTTGCGAGCCGAACCACCTGTGGGAGTTGCCCGTGTTGACGATGATATCCTGCTTCAAAAATCGGTCTTGATCAACGGCGCCGCAGCGCAAGGGGAGGCTCCTGAGGCAGCCACTGGTCCAGTTGCCCGAGCTCCATTCGCTCGGGTTTCGCGGGTAAAATCCTCGCAAACAAGTGCAAGTTGGGGACCCTTGTGGGTTGCAGATCCCGAATGGCCCGCACTTGCTAGAAGATGTTGAACATATTTGTGCCATGCTAAATCTCATGACATTCAATGCAATGAAAACAAGGACACAGATGACAATTTTCATTATGAAATTAGTAAAGATTAGGAGGCGACTCTGAATTTATGGCTAAGAATAGTCTCAATATTCCATTTGGGAATGAACTATTTTTCCACTACCATATACTCCGTAGTAGTCACAAGTCATAGTTAGGCAAGTCATATATTATTATTATTATTATTAATATAATATGATTTGCATATCCATAGGCAAGTCTTCTGACCAATATTATTTCTATCTGCAGAATTTTATTTGATACTGTACTATATTTTATTATTTTTACGCGCAAAGTTGAATTCAAGATTATTACAAGTTTTTTTTTTTGGGCAACTTTGTGTATACTATAGACAATATTTGAGTGATAATTTATTCACATATTCATAAGATATTTATACAAGTACAAGGTCACCTCTTTGTTTAAAATTTGTCGTAAATTTACAAAAAAAAAAATTCGTCGCAAATCGATAATGGCCTGTAACCTACCGGGTCAAAATACGTTGCAGGGATAAATATCATTGCAGGCCGTTGTAAAACCGTTGTAAATCCAAAATTTAAAAAGAAAAAAAAAGGGTTCAAACTTGCACCGACAGACAGTCAGGGCGGGTACCAAATCGTCGGACCACAAGCGGCATAGCAACCCATGCATATAAGGCCTATTAATTATATTTCATAATTCGCATGTCCGCCTCCGACTAGGAGTCGAACATGCAAGCATAGGGCTATAAGTGAGGGGTTTTCGTCACTCAATCAAGTGCTTCTTTCGTTTATTATTACAATATAAATTGTATATGTATACATATTTAATTGACTCATTTTTTTGAAATATAAATGCTTATTTAATTAATTTCTTTGATATATATATTGATTAACTTATAACATTTAAAAATTGTATATGTAATTTTTTAAAAAATTTTAAATTGTAAATGTAATTTTTTTAATTTATAAATTTTACATGCAATTTTTTGTTACTTTTAAAACTTCAATTGCATGTAAATGTAATGTTTTAAAATTTTAAATTGTTACTTTATAATTTTTTAACAAATATAAATTTTTTCTTCATCCGATTTTTTTAATGGAATATTAAAGTTTTTAAATTAAAATAATAAATTATAGTATTTGTTTTTTAAATTTTTAATTAACTAAGTTAGGAGTTAGGATTCCATCAGTGGACGCCATAATTTTTGTTTTTTATTTATTGGTTTTATTTTTGCATTATTTGATTATATTTATGATTAATATCAATTTAATTACAATATGTACTGCGATTGTTTTATTACTCCATCAAGTTATTTAAAAAATAAATAAAAAATCATTTGTTTTGGTGAAAGCTACCAATTTTTTAATTTTTTTTCTTTTTTTGCATGTTTCAATGAAAACTACTTATTCCATTATTATTATTTTTATTTTTTTTGGCAAACTACTCTTTCCTACATAGATTTATAAATTTATTTTTAAAACTGCAATATTTTGTTAGGAATAATTTCATCAAGACACAATTTTTAGGTTGAGTTTCAATATAAGTACTAATTTTCTATATCCATAAAAGTTTTCATATTTTTCTTTTTAATTTATTCCATAAAATTTTGCATATCTCAAATAGAAATAATTATTACAATCTTCACCCTCATAATATACACATATTTAATCTTCATGTGAATATTTTTTGGGTCCAGTACTATACACTCAATTCAACTATTATACATACACTCAATTCAACTACTATATAAAATTACAAAATTATCCATTAATACTCATATTTTTAACTATGTGCCCAAAATTTCTCGCAAACTTTTGAGGGACAAAAGAGAGTATTTTACAAGTAACTCAATTTGATATCTACTTTCCTCATTTTAAAGTTTGACTTTTTTTTTTTGTCTCATTTCAAGGCACAACATATTTTTCAAAGTAGAAACATTAGTCGTAATTGGGGTTTTCGAATCTAATTTTTAAATGAGAAGTTTTTTTAATTGTCATAGATTATAAAAAAAATTGTATAGCTTTCATTGTAAATATGAAGTAATAAAATAATCATTATACAAATTGTAATTAATTGATTTATAATTTTTTTCTCTCAATTACATCACATCTGATAAAAATAGGTTTTGAATTAATTCACTTGTAAAATGAACATAAATTGAGACTCAATATAAAAATTGTGTCTGATGAAATTCTTCCTAACAAAAATATTACAGTTTTAGAAATAAATTAATAAACTAATGTGAGAGATAGTAGTTTGTGAAAAATGAAATGGATAATTTTCATTGAAATGGACGAAAATATTGGACAGCTTTCAACGAAACTGACAAAATAAAAATAAAAATTGGGTAGCGTTAACCGAAGTAATAAACGAATCATAGTACAGATTGAAAAAACCATCCTCATCTTCATCCTCGTTATCTTCCTCATTAGTCATCACCATCACGTCCAAATTTCGATCAATTCTGAATTTGCAACCGCCAGGTCTATAAAGATTGAAATCTTCCGTGCGCAAAGACCTCAGTTTGAGTTTCTATTTGTTCTTTTTGAAACGAAGCTTAATCTTCTTCACTTTTTTTTTTCGTTTTATGGACTTCCACCAAGGATCTTGTCTTTAGTTTGCAAACAACGTTTCATTCACTATGTGATAGTTCTGGATACGTACAGTATTATACTTGAAATATTTAGTGAAATTAAAGATGGTTTGCAAAATAAAGGTAGTGTAACTATGTTAGCAATGAAGACTTCGAAGCGAGCTTCATTGTCGACTTTACACAGAATGGGGGAGTAATATGTGTTTATTGTGGATGTTGTGAAAGTGAAATTTATAAAAGGTTTTTCATTTTAAAAATGTGAAGAGTATTGTGGAACAGATGAAAAAAGAAAAGTGTGAAGACTTTTCCCAACGGAGAAAGTATATACCCCCTCCTATTCAAAATATAAGTCATTCTAAGCTCATGCACACATATTAAGAAAACAATTGACTTCTCATTTTACTCTTAAGCAATGCTTGTAATTTTTATTTAAAAAAAATATTTATGGATCATAAGGATAAATTTAGAATAAATGCAATTAATTTATATTGAAAAGTGCAAAACGACTTATATTTTAAATAGGAGGGAGTATTACTTAAAATAAATTATTGTATGCACCAGTTGTGTATGTATTTTTTTAATAGTATTAATTAATTTCACTAAATAATATGGAGTATTTGTTATCTGCTAATAGATAATATTGTAATAGTTGTTTATACTAAATAGTATTAGTTGCAATACAAGAATGTCTCATGACTCAAATTAGTCAAATATAAAAGAAAAACTAGTTAAAAAAAAAAAACTCAAAACTCTATGTCAATATATAAAGCGTGTCGATTACAAAATTTCATTACTAAACAAATTATTGGTCGAGTCTTTGTCCTACCACTACGCGAATACCTTCTAGATTACAAAGAAAGGTTACATGCCTACAAAATTTTATTCTTATATTTTCCACGCGTAAATGGGCACTTTAAGTCAACTCAAGTCAAACGTCAACTAAAGAAAATAAAAACTCACCAAGTCAACACTCAAATGGAAGTAATATAATTATAATTCATATTCTAATTAAAGCGTTATTATAATAGGATCCACTAAAAAGAGGAAGGAAAAAATAAAATATTATTTTTTATAAATATAATTAATACTAGTTTATATGTTGAATAGTGATAACTTTTTTGTGTATTTAAGTGTGTATATTGAGTGTATTGTTTAATGGTATTAATGATATCATTAAAGATAAATTTTTGTATACACAAGTTACGCTCTATATATACAACTCATGAAATTGCTTTAAATTCGTCATGAAATGTCTCTTGAGCTACATCGTGTGGCACATTTGGAGAACGGGGAACAAAAAGTGTTTGCAAATGAGGAACTCAAAGCTGAGAAGTTGTTTGATGATGTACGAGTTATGATGTGGGGTTTACTATCTAATGTTAAAACTTATACGAATTCTTTTAACTTTCATGATTGGTGCGCGAATCCTAAGAGTACAATTCATGTAAAGGGGTTGATCTTAACTCACCCTGTAAACTCTCTTGTGTAACCCATGTTTGATACTTTGAGTACCACTACAAGAAAAATGACTTTTAGTGACAGAATTCTTGTCATTGTAGCTTTTCTAGCTAAAAGTTTTTAGTGACGGTAATTGACTTTTAGTGAGAGGTCCTGTCATTAATACTCAAATTCTTGTCATTAAAGACTTTTAGCTAGAGAAGCAATAATGAGAGGATCAGAGGATTTTGTCACTAAAAGTCAAATTTCTTGTAGTGTACCTCTGGTACTCCATTGAATACAATTTTCTCCTTTAAAAAAAAAAACTCATCATAAGTCGTTTCATCAAAATGTGCATCAACCCACATCGAATACAGTCGACTAAATCGGCCCCTACATGGGCACTTTGGCTTGATGTGTCTATTGAGGCCGATTGAAAATCAGTAATAAATGAATATGTCCAGTTCCACTACGAAAAAAAAAATATTTAAAGACGGATAAAAGACCGTAAAAACAGTCTCTCTAAACCGGTTAAAGACAATTTTCGAAACGATTTTCTATTCGTGTCTATTTTCCTCGTGCCTAATGTTAGAAAAAGTTTTTTTTAATTTTGTTTCTAATTAGAGACAGATTTGACACCATTTTTTCCCGTCTCTAATTAGGGACGGATTTGACACCGTTTATTTTTGTCTCTAATGTCTACGACCCGTTTTGTATCCGGGTCAAAAACTGTTACTAATTTTGTATTTATTTAGAACCATCTTTTTCTCGTCTTTAAATCCGTCTCTAAGGGCATGTTTGTTTTGGGACTCACCCGTCCGGACGTGGGAAGTAACGTCCCACGTCCTTGTTCTACTTCGGGATTTCACGTCCGGATTTCCCCATCCAACTACATCCACCCCTATACATCCTACTATTAAATCCTACTATTACATCACATTCAACTACTCTTACACAATTTGATTTGACATAATCATACTATTACATCACATCCAACTACTCTTACACAATTTGATTTGACATAAAGTTAAATCTCATCCTACTCAAAATCCCAAAACAAACACACACAATTATTATTCATCAGAATTTCCACATCCAAGATTTCCCCATCCAGGATTTCCCCCATCCTACATAATCCCAAAACAAACATCCCCTAAACGATGAATGACTCTAATTATATTTCAAACCATGGATACCCGAATCGACTCCACACGCGTACCCGACCCCACCCGCAGAGACCTGAACCGACCCTCATATACGACTCAAACCGACCCTGACACCCCCATACCCCACCCACAACGGATCTGTCGTAGCCCTCCATCGATCTTCCTTCATTGTTTCTGCTCCTATTGGATCGTGTTTAATTGTTCAACTCTCATTCCATATCCCGTATAGCATTTCAGTTATTTTAGAAAAGTTCTCCATATCCTTTTTTTTGTAAATTGTCATTAGTATTTCAAGAGGATGTGTTTATGATTTGAAATGATGTTCCAATCACCTAAAGTCTTCTAGATATCTTGCAACACTGGACAAAGGAACAATGCATGTTTTGTATAAGTTGGAACAAAAATACACAAGAAATAATAAGGTTTTACACATGGTGTGTTAAATTCCCCTGGGCCTATTATATCACATACTCCTCAATTTTCCACTGGGCCTATTATATTCCCCTGGTGAGTATCATTTTCCACAAAAAAAATACGAACTTTGGAGGGATTTGAACAGGCCGCAAAAGTTTTCACCATTTATCCTCAATTTTTTTATTGGAGGAACTACGCTCGTCAATTTGTACTGACTTTTCTCCTCAATAGGTGTCGCGCACCAATTTTCTTAAATGTAAATTTTGTATAAATGACAGATTAGGGGGTGTATTCAATTGGATTTTAAAAAGTACGTGAATTTATAAAATTCATAGAGTTCATGCAGAGTTTGACTGACTTTTTTGATTGATTTATATGGATTTTGATAGACTTGATAGGATTGTGGAATATATTTTTTATTGATTTACATAGATTTTCATAAACTTTGATATTGATGTTGTGAAGTGTTTTTTTTTTAAATTAATATTATATATATATATATTATATAAAATTTATATATCTATTCATGACGGGTCGGATATCCGCGGGTCGGACATAAGACCCAAACCCGACTCATACTCAATACGGGGCGGATCCGACCTGACCCAAAGCTCATGGGGTGGGTACCCATTGGTCGGGTCAATATTGTCATCCCTACTTCTGATCTTTCTGATCTTTCGTCTTCAGAGTTCTATCAGAGAATCCGTTGAAATCTCTTATTTTTAGAATAGATTTTGGATAGTGCAATTTATTTATATTTTTTTTAAGAGAATCTAACAAAATCCATAGATTATTAAAATTCATAAACTGTTGAATACCTAAAGATTTTTAAAGACTTTTTAAAATTCGTATTGAATATCTCAAAATTTTTAAAGACTTTTGAAAATACGAATTGAATACCCCCAGACTTTGAAAGTCCAAATAAATCCTACAGAATTTACAACCAATACACCCCCCTAAATCAAAGTAAAGACCATGAACTGAAATTTTGACCTAAAGAAATGAGATTTATTAACTTATTTAACAAGAAAATTCATTTGATAAGCAGCGGTCGACTCAAATTCTATAAAGTTGACCAAATTGATTTTACAAAGTGATAAGTATTTTGTCATCCTCCGCCCCTCCTCGCCACCAGCTCCTAAATCTGAAATATTAAAGTAAAGGGGTGAGCAAACCACGACTCAGTGGGAACATATTTGTCAAAACTAAATACAATAAGCAATTAAATCATATATTCACGTTAACATGTATAATTCCATAACAATTCAATAGCATCACCTCGTTTATAAATGTCAAATGATATATTCTCATTTATAAAGAAGGTCAAATGACCTATCCTCGTACATCTTTCATATGGACATCAAAATAATCACATATGGCATTTAGTGGTGACAAACATAATAAGTTAGAAATCACATTTCAAATGAATATATAAATAATCGCACATTGCATTTAAAAATGACAAATAGAATAATCGAAATTCCTAACTCAAAATAAATGTCGTGGCACAGTAGTCTTAAAGCTTACTCTTCGCGAATACGGTCACCTAGTATATAATTAATTTCGAGGCAGATTAATTACTCAAATTTAGGTAAAATACAAAAATTCTAATTAGAATTCTTAGAACATACGAATCGACAATGATGGATTAATAAAATCAATAATTCTTAATATGACCCATTAATCAATGTCACCAGATTCAAAAAATGCAAATAATCCATTTTTTTCTTAGATATAAACTTGACTACTAATTGATATTATTTAAATAATAAAAAAATCTAATAAATGTTAGAAAATAAACACACGCACACGATGACGATAAGAAAATAACACGAGATTTGTTTACCCAGTTCGTCTTTCGACTACGTCTGGGGGCGATGTCAAGCCAGGTATTTCACTATGTTTTTTGGATGCGCAATGATTACAATGAGAGAACATCTATTTATAATAGAAAACTTTTCCTAATTAACCCTAAGCTCATTAGGAACAAACTTGCTCCCTACTCCAAGCCCATTAGGAACAAACTTGCCATAATTAACCCTAAACCTATTGGGAACAAACTTGTTCGGTTGTTCCCCACTCCGAGCCCATAAGGAACAAACTTACTCCCTACTCCAAGTCCATAAGGAACAAACTTGCTCCCCACTCCAAGCTCGTTAGGATCAATTCAGGCTCCATACTCAACAATCTCCCACTTGGATACTGAATTCTCCATGTAACCATATCTTCTTGATTCTCCTCCTGTATCTGCCTAGCATCGCCAAGCCTTATCTTCAAGTTCCAATGCCAATTGAAGCTATGCATAGCTTCAACTTCTCTAAGGTCGCCACCTTAGTAAATAACAAGTAGTAGTTAAAGGACGAATACCTATTAGGTGCACGTCGCTCTCTAACTGGTCTTTGCAGCAGATTCTCCAGTGGTGGTGGGGTCTTAGGTTCTTCAATAAGAACCTCTTCTTCATTCTGACTCTCCTTACTCCCACTCGATTTTGAGATGTCTAACTCAACCTCTTGGGTATTGGTCTTGTCAGAATCCGATGCCTCCAATATGTTCTTGTACATAACCTGTTCATTGAAAACTACATGTGTGCTGCGAATAATCTTTCGGTTATTCTCAACCCAAAGTGTATAACCGAACTCATCACCACCATAACCAATGAACGTACACTTAACAAATTTAGCATCACTGCAAGAGTAGAATGATGCTCCAGAATCCAACACCCAGTATTCTACCGGACAACTGACACTAAAGACCAACGCGTCTCCAACATCAATTGTGGCTGCGTTTGCTGTCTTCTTCTCGTTCTGTCCCTTCCTGTTTTTCTTGGGTGATGAACACTGGTTCCTGTAGTGACCAAACTCATCACAATTCTAGCACTGGATCGAGTCTTTATCTTTCTTGGATTGACTCTTTCCTTTGGACTCTAATCTGCCACGATTGATCTTGTCATAATCTGATGCCTCCAATTTGTTCTTGTACATAATATGTTCATTGAAAACTACATCTTTACTGTGAATAATCTTTCGGTTATTCTCATCCCATAGTTTATAACCGAACTCATCACCACCATAATCAATGAACGTACACTTAACAAATTTAGCATCACTGTAAGAGTAGAATGATGCTCCAAAATTCAACACCCACAATTCTACCGGACTACTAACACTCAAGACCAACGCGTCTCCAATATCAATTGTGGTTGCGTTTGCTGTCTTCTTCTCGTCCTGTCCCTTCCTGTTTTTCTTGGGTGCTGAAAACCGGTTCATGTAGTGACCAAACTCATCACAATTCCAGCACTGGATCGAGTCTTTATCTTTGTTAGATTGACTCTTTCCTCTGGACTCTAATCTACCACAATTCTGCCTACCCTCCGATCTGCCCCCTTCTTCCGCGTTCAGCGTTGATCCTGAAGTGGATCCAGATTCTTTCCTGCGAACCTCCTCGCTAATCATCAAATCCCTCACTTCGTCAAGCTTTAGTTTATCTTTCGCAGATGAAGCGCTAACTGTGGCAGCCCAACTATCTAGCAAAGAAGATAACAAAACTAAAGCAAGTACCTCGCCACTGAAGTCGATCTCGACAGAACACAATTGTCCAATGATCATGTTGAACTGGTTCAGGTGTTGCTGCATGGGTGTGCTCTCCGACATCCTGAGGTTGAACAACTACCTAATCAAGTGAACTTTGTTCGCCGTTGTGGGCTTCTGATACATCTCCTCCAAGATCTACAGCATCTCCCTTGCGGACTTGGCTTTAGTCGTGTGGTAGGCTACGTTCATGGACAGTTGTTGGTCCCAAAGTTGAGTTAAGATTGAGTAAGCTAAGAAAGTCTAGAGGGGAGGGGTGAATAGACTTTCAAAAATCTTTCAAAATATCAGAATATGCAATGCGGAATTTAGTCTTCTTATGTACTGTACTGTGCTTACTCAGCTCAGATCAGTACTTTCACAACAATATGGGCCTTACTAGTTTATACTCAACTTTTCTTTAGATCTTTATCTTTGTTAATTCTTAATGTTCTTAGTTAAACAATTCAAACAAATATCAAACAGTAAAGTAAAGAACACAGAATTTTATAGTGGTTCGACAAATGTCTACATCCACTCTCACAACTCCAGTTGTGAAGTTTTATTACTCTTCTTCGAGTTTCTTGTGGCTTAAAGTCCCAAGATTAAGACTGTGATCATATCGATTATACCTCCAGGTATATCTTCGATCTACTAGTAATTTTCCAAGTAACTAGCACACTTGTTTTACAACATACAAACTTAAACTTGAAAAGTAAAACTTCTCTTTGAATAGCCTTTGATTCTTCTCTTCAATTCAGTGGCTTCTTCTCTTCTTTAATCTCCTTCAACTCTGCGAGTTCTTCTTGTGCTCTGTAGACTTAGATTGCTTGTAAACGCTTTAAGATCAGTAGTCTTAGCAGTAGGAGATCACACAGTATTTATAGAATTTTAGTATGACAGTTAGCAGTTTGTGAACTAACTCTCAACTAACTCTAAAACTGTTTTTGTTGTAACTTCTTCTTGTAACCGACTTTGTAACTTCCTTCTTATTCCAAGTCAGCATCTCTTCAATATATCTTCAGTTACTCTTTAAATAAGCTTTCCACACTTATTCTTCAAGTTCACCAAATCAGCACAGTAACTTACTGCTCTGATTTTTACTCTTCGGATTTTACTCTGCTGAGCCAGTCAGCACAGTAACCTAAAAACTTTTCAAAACTTCTCCAGATTTCTTCTAAGCTTATCTTCAATTCTTCTTGAAGTCTTCTTATTCTGAAGTAGTCTTCTGAGTCTTCATTAGTCTTCTGATCTTCTTCTAATCTAGTTCTAATCTACTGTTGTGAACTTTTACAATACTGAATACAATAGAATACAACTTTACAAATATAAAACCTATCTATACATCAACTGAACTATATACAGATGAGTATATCTAAGTCCTATACTATAAGCTGTCTATACAATACAAAACATCAGCTTAGTTCCTAACAGTTCATATATCAGATCAGTAAACAATAAGATCAGTAAACATATAAGATTAATAACTTTCATATAAGATCAGTAAGTATTCAACATCAGTAACTCAGATTCAAATACATAAGATCACTAAAATTATTCTCAGTTTCCATACTCAGATCAGTAATCTTATTCCATATGACTCAGTTAAGATCAGTAATCTTATTCTTAATATTACTAAATAAGATCAGTAAACTTATTTCAGATGTCATTAAGATCAGTAATCTCAATTTAAGTTTCTCATCAAATGACTTAGTTAAGATGACTTGGAACCACATATATCACTAACTTTAAGTTGCTTTTGGCCATCAAAACATACTTTCATCAACTAGAACATTGTTTCAAGGATTCATATACCAACAATTTCCCCCTTTTTGATATAGCCAGAACTACTTAAATGTTAATAAATCAGTAGTTAAATATGTAGTCTATCATAACAGTTCATCAATTCAAAATTCATATCATATTCACAATCAGATCAGATATTTCACATATTACACATACTAACAAAATATGAAATGATCACAAAATATAGAAATAAAGATTAAGGTTAAGAAATGTTATCTTCTGAGCTTGTCCTTCATCTTCATTCTGTATCTTCAGATTCTGAATGCAACATACATCCTTGCTTTGATATTCATCATATGTTGATGATCAGTTATTCCTTCTTCTTTGATAATCTCAGCAATTATGTTGTTGATCTCCTTGTAATCAGGTTCTCCATTTTCCAGTCTTGGAGGTTCCCAATTTGGTTCTTCAGGACATAATATCTTGGTTCCAGCACGAGCAGCAACTTGTGCTATGTCTTCCCAAAACTCTTGATCAATGTTCAGCATGAACTCTTCAAAATCAATAAATTCAGCTTCTTTGCTCGAATGATCACCAAACTTCCTCACAATGAAGTTTGCAATCTGCCACTTCTTCTTCAAATTTTTCCAATGTTCCATATTCTCTGTTAGAACAATAAAATCCACAAAGTTTTCATCTTGAAAATCTTTGTCAAACTCTTTTCCTTCAGCTTTCCTTTGAGCTTTCAATTTCTTCTTCAAAGCAGCAACTTTGTTATCAAATCTTGTTTTTAAGAACTTGATATCCTTTTCTTTCTTCTTTTTCAGTTCTGCTTCTTCAGCTTTCTTTCTCTTCAAAACATCAAGTTTTTCTTGCTCTTCTCTTGAAATTCCATCTTTCAATTTGCTCTTTGATATGGTAAGTCGTCTACCAGTTTCTTCTTCTTCTTGTTCTTCATCAGACAAGACTAACTTTCTCTTCTTCTGAATCGAACTTTCAGCAATATCAGGTCTCTTCTCAACAATCTCTTGACCTTGCTGTTTCTGTTGCTTCCTTAATTTCAGTTTTTCATTCAGAATAGCAATTTCTTCTTTTAACTCATCCTGAATCACAACCAACTGAGCTTGTTGTGACTGAGTTTGCTCCATTACTTTCCTTGTCTTATCTTCCCCCTTTTTGGCTTCATCATGCCACTCTTTTAAGGAAGATATGTGTTGCTCCAGCTTCTTATGCAACACTTGAGACAGGTTCTTCTCTTGCAATCTATGAAGATCATAAATTTTAGACATTGTATGCTCCATTACCTTTTCATAAGAATGTTCAGAATTCATCTTATTCATTCTGTCAGTAGCTTCATGAAACATCTTCACAGCATCTTCCAATTTTGCATGAAGCTCTGCATTCTGCTTTTTCAACATTTCAAAGTCAGAATTATCAGATTCCTTCTCAACAGGAACTGTTCTGATCTGTTCTTGCACATCCTCAAGAATAATAGGACCAGTAGAGTGAATTGGAATGCTTTCCATCTCTTCAGCATTTAAGTCTTGATTCTCCAAGGCTTCTGTTTCTTCAATAACAACAGTGTTCTCAAACACCTCTGTTGCATTGTCAACATCCTCATCAATTTCCATAAAATCTTTTTCAACAGCATTCTCAGCCTCATCAACACCTTTCTCTTCACTTTCCACAAACAAATCTTCATCTGAATTAGGAGTTGCAATCTTTTCAACAGAATACTTGATACCTGTTAGCCTTTCAACAAGATGAGCTACAGATTCTGGAGTAACTAACTCAAGAAAAGAGTTAACACCAGCTGCTTGCATCTGCTCTGCTTCCCAATCATCAAAGATTGAAGCACCTCCCATACCTTCCATTATAGCCAAATTCTCCTTCAAAGTACTCCTCTCAAGATACACCCATGTGCCTATCCTAAGGAGTTTCTCAAACTCAACTGAGCTCTCATCCAATCCAGGAAATTGTCTCAACAAAGCTATCCTCAAATCTATCCTGATTCTATCCTCTTTATCACAGATAGTGTACTCCATCAAATCAGCAGGTTTAGGAGCAATAAATTCAGGTTCAGGGGATGATGAAATGTCAATTGGTTCAGTAGAAGGTTCAAATTCATGTTCAGTAGAGTGATCATGAATCTGTGTTGGGGATTGATGTGGTGAAGGTTGATGTGAAGTTTGATGTTGAGGACTAGAAATTGGGGTAGGATAAAAATTAGTGTTCTGAGGGGATGAATGGGGAGTGTTCTGAGTCACAGAAAAATAGTGTTCTGATTGCCCAGAACATGCAGGTTGGGGGTTTTGGGTTTCTGCTTGGCTTGGTTCAGAGTTTGAAGGGGTAGGAGAAACAACAATTAACTTCCTCCTAGCACTTCTTGTCTTAGTTCTTATATGCACAGCAATAGGACTAACCTCTTGCTCTTCTGAGCTTGATTGCACCACAGTCTCCACAAATCTGACTGTTGGCTCTGAGGCAGCTGTAGCAGACCTTCCTCTCCTTGGTCTAATACTGCTCGGATCATGCCTTGCCTTCGATCTAACTTCAGGTTGATTGTCCTCAGATCGGTACATTGAAGCTCCAAACTCTTGTGCTTCAAGTTCTTGAGGTTGTTCCAAGGGGTTCTCTTGTTCAAAACGAACAGACTCCTTCTTCATCAAGAATTTCCCATGATGGAATTTCTTGGGATTACTCCAATACGGCTTTTTAACCAGCTGAGGCAACAAGAAACTCAGCTTGCTTCCAAACCCTAATTTCGATTTAATCGAAAATTCCATAGTATCCTCATCGAACAAAACTTTTTCTTTCTCAATCAGCAGCCTTTCCAAGAAAAATCCTTGCCAATCACCTTGAACTCTGTCAATGATTGCAGCCATAATTCTAATCTTGGAACTTGATAAAGCATCCTGGCTATGATGTTGCCCTAACAAGCATTTTCCTGTTATGTCCATCAAAAACTGCAAACCAGTAGGAAGAACATCCTTCTTCAGATTAGTCAAGGACTCTGTTTCAACTCCTGACCATCTTCCTACACATTCCTTCTCCTCTCCAGCTTTATAATTCATGATGTCTACTGGACCTTGAGGCAAATCCAACATCACTTCTAGGATTTCCCTTGAGATAGTGACCTTATGCCCAGAAAGCATGGAGTGAACACCATTGCTATCTCCTTTGAGCTGTAAATAAAATTCCATTGCCTCCGGTTCATAGACATTGAGTGGAGATGATTCCAGAAATTTCCTCAGCCCACACTCCTCGCACATTGTCAGAATCGCCTGATTTTCAGCATTGTGTCGGCCATTGAAACAGACAGCATTTTCTACAAAAATGCCCTTTTCGCGAACCCAGAAATTTGAATCAAATGTTCCTGCAACTTCGTTAGTTTCATTGATAATATTGATAGTTGCCATTTGAGAATTTTGTAGAAACCAGATTTTTCAGTAGTTATGAAGTTATGAGATTTCCAGAAATGAACTCGTAAGAAAGACGATGAAGATTGATCGTTTTTGTCAAATTCAAAACCAATCTAGGGCTAGGATTGAATTAGATTATCACAACGAATGGTTGGGATTAAGTCTCAAAATTCGAGTTTAACAAGGACTGTTCATATTCTAGTACAATTCTTAATTTTGGAGCCAATATGTGTTTAATAAATACACCACTGTTTTTAGGTTAGAAATAGAGGAGTGTACTAATCTTCTCTATTAGTAATATAAAATTTGAACAATTTTTGACTTAGAGAATTCTAAACCAAAAGACTGTTCTGATGCAAATCAGCACAGTAGTTTCCAAAACTATTTCTCTTCATTTTCTTACTAGTATATAAGGAAAATTTCACTTATTTGGATCAGCTGAGTACTGTGATCAGCTGAGTAACCTTTTTAGGAATCAGATCAGTAGATGAATCAGCACAGTAGATTTCAGATTAGTAGATGGGTCAGCACAGTAATCCTCAGATCAGTACCCAAATTTCCTGATTTCATCTTTTTAATATCAGCACAGTAATCCTCAGATCAGTACTGTGTCAGATTAGTAGAATTCTGTAGACAGATTAGCAGTAAACATATCTTTCTGTAGACAGATTAGTCAGTAATCAGATTAGTTCTGTAGAATAACTGAATTGTAATCAGATCAGTACTGTAGACAAAGAAACTTTGTAATCAGTACAGTTCTGTAGACAAGTCAATTCATTAATCAGAATAAATATGTAGACTGCTATAGTCTGTAATCAGATCAGATTAGTAGACTTTTCAAATCTGTAATCAGATCAGTTCCCCCTTCAATGGAGAATTCCTCTTCTGTGCCTGTTTCACCTTGGTAAAAGTGTTAGTTCATGAGATATAAGTGTAAAACAGTACAGATTAGTAACAATATGTTTAATTTAATGATCACATCAAGGTTTATGCTAAAGTGACTTAGTGATCTGAGTCAACAAAAGGATCTTTAAGAAATCACAGATTCCCCCTTAATGTATGTTCTCAGTGTCCCTCAGCTTTACCAGCTTCCTCATTGGGATGAAGGTCACTTTAGTAACCTTGTTACCTATTTTAGTGATCTGACATAGGGTTGTCTCTTCTGACTTTTGAGTTTTGATGTACTGCTCTTAGTTTCTGCTTCATGTCCTTCTTGGTATAAGATCAGTACCTGAAATGTTAGCACAGTTCTATATACAAAAAGAATCCATATCTATCAATCCTAAACTAATGCACAATTCTCTGAATCTCACTTCAGCCAATGGTTTTGTAAAAATGTCAGCTCTTTGAATATCAGTATGAATCTTTTCCATCCTAATATTCTTCTTTTCAACATGATCCATAATAAAATGATGCCTAATGTCAACATGTTTGCATCTAGTATGTAAAACGGGATTTTGTGTGATGGCAATGACACTATTACTGTCACAATATATAGGTACATTAGATTCTACAACATTGTAGTCTCTGAGTTGTTGTATTAACCAAAGAAGCTGACTACAACAACTACCTGCAGCCATATATTCTGCTTCAGTAGTAGAAGTTGCCACACTTGTTTGTTTCTTTGAAAACCATGAAATGAGCTTAGTTCCTAAGAATTGACATGAACCTGAAGTAGATTTTCTATCTATTTTGCAACCTCCAAAGTCCGAGTCTGAATAACCACTTAAAGATATATCATCATCTGCAGGATACCATAAACCTCGATTAATGGTCCCCTTTAGATATTTCAATATCCTTTTGGCAGCTTCCAGATGACTTTCCTTGGGGTTTGCTTGAAATCTTGCACATACTCCAACAGAAAAAGCAATATTAGGTCTGCTGGCAGTTAGATAGAGTAGAGAGCCAATTAAAGCACGATAGTGAGGTTGGTCAGAAGACTTACCTCCTTCATCAGGATCCATTCTGTATGTAGGTTGCATGGGCACACCAACTGTCTTACAGGTTTTAATACCAAATTTATCTAGCAAATTCTTAGTGTATTTTGCTTGATTTATAAAGATACCTTCTGAAGTTTGTTTTACTTGAAGACCAAGAAAATATGTCATTTCTCCCATCATACACATTTCAAATTTACTTTGCATGAGGGTAGAAAAGCTTTCACTCAAGGTTTTGTTGGGTGATCCAAAAATAATATCATCCACATAAATTTGAACAATTAATATATCATTACCTTCTTGTCTTCTAAACAAAGTTCTATCAACCTTGCCTTTTGTAAAACCATTTTCAAGTAAGAATAGAGAAAGAGTATCATACCAGGCTCTTGGGGCTTGTTTCAATCCATAGAGTGCTTTCTTTAACCTGTATACTTGGTGACTATTCACTTCAAAACCAGGTGGTTGTTCCACATACACTTCTTCAGCAAGTATACCATTCAAAAATGCACTTTTCACATCCATTTGATACACAGTAAATTTCATATGTGCAGCATAAGCAAGGAACAATCTTATAGCTTCTAGTCTAGCTACAGGGGCAAAAGTTTCATCATAATCAATACCCTCAGCTTGAGAGTATCCCTGAGCAACTAATCTAGCTTTGTTTCTTACTACAAGGTCATTTTCATCCCTTTTGTTCTTGAAAATCCACTTAGTGCCTACAACATTATGATTACTAGGTCTATCAACAAGTTCCCAAACTTCATTTCTAGTGAACTGATTAAGTTCTTCCTGCATGGCTACAATCCAGTTACTATCACTTAAAGCTTCAATCACAGTTTTAGGCTCAATAGATGATAGAAAACAACACCAGCAAAATAGAGACTTGCTAGGTTCTTCCTTGGAATCAAACAATTGTTTTCTAGTTTTAACACCTATACTAGAATCACCTAGAATCAGATCAGTAGAATGAGCAGACTTCCATGTCCTTCTATTCTTAACAGAAATGCTATCATGCAGATCAGTATCATTTATATCAGCTGATTTGTTCATAGGAGAGCAGTCATTCAATTCTTGTATTTCAGAAGTTTTAGATGACTCACCTTTGTCTATTACCTTTTCTTTATCAGACTCTTGATCTAGGACTTTCAGGAATGGATTATATGCTTGTACAGATTCATATATTCCTGTATCATCATCTTCATTGTTGATTTGAAGCTGTAGTTTGTCAATTTTCTTACTGAGCTGATGATCAGCAGAGTCCTGCACATTCTCATCAAAGACAACATAGGGTGTTTCTTCCACACATAGGGTAGAGTAATTAAACACTCTAAATGCTTTGCTTACAGAAGAGTATCCTAAGAATATTCATTCATCAGCTTTTGCATCAAAAGAATTTAATTTACTTTTGCCATTGTTATGTATGAAACACTTACATCCAAAGATATGAAAATAAGAAACTCTTGGTTTTCTGCCTTTCCATACCTCATAAGGTGTTTTACCATGCACCTTATTAAGAGCACTTCGATTTTGGGAGTGGCAAGCTGTATTAATAGCTTCTGCCCAAAATTTCTGAGGTGTGTTGAATTCTGCAATCATGGCTCTGCAAGCTTCTTTTAGTGTTCTGTTTCTCCTTTCTGCAACACCATTTTGTTGAGGGGTTCTGGCTGCACTTGTCAGATGCTGTATACCAGACTAAGAACAGTAGTCAGAGATGTAACAATTAATAAATTCAGTCCCCTTGTCACTCCTAATCTTGACAATGGGATGACCTTTTTCAACCTGCAACCTCTTCAATAGATCTGGAAGTAGTGTTTGTGTATCACTCTTTTTGTGTAGAAAGACTACCCAGGTAAACTTAGAGTAATCATCTACTACAACTAGAGTATACCTTCTTCCATTCAATGTAGGAGGGTTGATAGGACCATGAAGATCCATATGCAAGAGTTCTAAGACTCTGCTTGTTGAAAGAGTTGGAATGGACTTAAATGAAACCTTTACATGTTTACCTTTTTGACAGGAATCACATACTTGTGATTTGGAATAGATTTCATTAGGAATGCCCTCAACAAGATGTTCTCTAGCAATCTTGTTGATTATCTTAAAGTTCAGGTGGCAGAGGCGTTTATGCCAGAGCCAACTGTTTTCTTTAGGACTCTTAGTAATAAGACAAGCATTCTTAGGACAACTATTCCAATTCACAATGTATACACTTCCTTGTCTTGTGCCAACAAGTAGAACATTGTGAGTCCTTTTATCTATTATTTCACATCTTCTGGTCTTGAATTGAACTTTGTATCCCCTGTCACAGAATTGAGATACAGATAACAAATTATATTTCAAACCTTCAACATTTGAGACATCTTGGATTTCAACATCTCCATTTTTGATGAATCCAAATCCTTTTGTGATTGCTATTGAGCTATCACCAAAGATGACTTTTGGTCCTTCCTTCTCATAATAGTTAGTAAGTAAGGCCTTGGTACCAGTCATGTGGTGTGAACACCCACTGTCTATGTACCAGGTCTCACCAACTGAACCACCTTTCTTGTATAAGTCCAGTCGATCCTAAAAGGTAGTGATCTTAATAATTTAGGTACCCTAGTTTATTGGGGTCCTTGGGGGTTAGTAGAGAGAGGTACCCAAATGAACATTGAGGATTTGAATAAGTGGGACCTCTTCAGTTTCCTTCCAAATTTATCACAGAACAGTACTTTATTAACCAGTTCAGAATTATCAGCAGACTTAGGATCTATTTTTCTGAGATAGCCTTTCCTTGGTTCTATCCCTTTTTCAGTAAGATCAGTATGTCTGTAATAGTTTGAATATGGTCTAAAAACATGTGGACCATACGGCTTATAGATGTGTTTTGGTCTTTCCTCACCAATGATATTATAGGATAAAGGAGGAGGATAAAGAACAGGTTTGTTATGATAATGAGGCACAAATCTCCTAGGTTTAGTTGAATACAGCTGAGACTGCCTTATGAAAGGAGGTCTAGGCTGTTCCCAACTTGCCTGTGCTTGTCTTGACCTACTGTTCTGAGTTTGTCTCTTCTGATTCCAGGACTGATCTGATCTGGTTAGAGGAGTATAACTCTTCTGGTATGGTCTTGACTGTACTGGTCTTAATACATTCTTCATTTTACCATTCTTGGTAGTAGGAGGGATGTATTTAGGCTGTACTTTGAGTTTTGGATCATCATCATAAGTCATAGGTTCTTTTCCTTTATCTAGTTGCAAAGAACTTGTACTAGCTCCATTAGTGTTCTTAAACTCTGAAGTAGATGAACTAGGCAGATCAGTACCTATTCCTCTTTTATCATTTGGAGCTCTATATCTGTCTGAGATAGTTTGATTAATCTTAGTAGAGTTAATCATCCCAGATAGCTTTCGATCTAGGCTCACTACTTCAGATTCTAAGAATCTATTGCGCTCTTCAAGTTTTTCACATTTAATCTTTAAATCATTGAATTCATTAGTCTCTTTAGCTTGAGTTTTAAGCATACCCTGATATAGTTTGTCAATGGATGCATACTTTTCTTGGAGTTGGGACAACTCTTCTGATAGCCTTGCATTTATGACAGCTATATTAGGATCTACTTTTGACTGAGCTTCTTTCAGATTAATGATTTCTTGCTTTAAAGATATATTCTCATCACTGATTTCAATGAATGCTTTGTTAGCTTGTAGAAGGTCTTCTTCAGTCACTCCTTGGGAATGATGAAGACTATTTCCTACACTGCTAACAGCAGCATCACTTTCATCAGTGTCAGAATTGTTACAAGATTGAAAAGAGTTAGCAGATGATACCTCATCATTTATTTTGGCCATCATTACCAGTCCATCATCTGCTATGAAGGCTTCATCTTCATTGCTAGAGGGATAGTCAGATGAAGACGATGGCAACTCTTCTGATTCTGAATCAGATTCATTGTAAGCCATCATTGCCTTCTTACCCTTGGCATATTTTCGATCTCTTCTGGCTTTCCTTTCTTCTCGATCTTCAGAACTCAGATCAGGACATTCATAAGCATAATGACCTGGCTTATCACAATTATAGCAAACAGGATTGTTAGAAGTTCTTTTAGGAGGAGAATGCTTTCTGTTCCTGTCATGCTTGTCAATTGAGTTCCTGTCTTTCTTATCAGAATACTTTCTATCTCTCTTTTCAGATGAGTTCCTATCTCTCCTGTTATCATTAGAGATCTCATCCCTTCTTTCAGAAGAGTTTTGATCCCTTCTGTTCACAGAAGAGTCCCTGTTATTAGAACCCTTAGTTTCCTTATAGAATATCTTGTACCTACCATACCTCTTATTCAGTTTATCAAATCTTTTGATCATAAGGCTCATCTGATCTTTCAGACTAAGATCAGAACTATCTAGTTCATCTTTTATGCTTGAGGCCTTAGACTTAGATGATCTAGACCCCTTAGAGGTAGAGGCTTTAAAAGCTATGTCCTTAGAGGCATCCTTATCCTTATGAATCACAGTAATAGGATCTTCTTCATCTAACTCAAACTCATGTGCCTTAAGTGTTTGGAACATAGTTTCTGCTGGCCAAGAATCAATGTCTTGTGTGGTTTTAATGATCATCTTGACCATTTTCCACCTTTCATCCAAAGCTTTCAAGATTCTCAAGTTAACTTCTCTGTCAGTATAAGTCTTTCCTAATACATCAAGATCATTCATAATTTTGGTAAATCGAGTATCCAACTCATCAATTGATTCTCCTGGCTTCATCTTAAATGATTCAAACCTTTGGACAGTAGTGGATAACTTGCTTTCTTTGATCAGTGTAGTACCTTCACAAAGAATAGCCAATTTGTCCCACATTTGTTTTGCAGTCTTACATTTTAGTACTTTACCAAGATACTCATTTGGTAAGATGTGTAAAATGTAGTTCTTGGCAAGACTGTCCAAATTGTTTTGTTTCATTTCTTCTGAAGTCAGTTCTGACCTTGGTTTAGGGACCAGTGCTCCAACTGGTTTAGATGGATCCAGAACAGCAGTGTTTTCCACCATGATGACAATTGGTCCTTCAGTCACCACAGACACCATTAGATCATGGGTTGAGCTAAAGATGGCCTCCATCCTAAGCTTCCAGTAGTCATAATCTGCAATCTTGAACTTAGGCAGTTTGTTCACATTAGTGTCATCCATGTTTGATTAGACAAATAGGATCAGTAGTATAGCAGATAGATTTCAAGTATTCAGATAGTGACATATATCAAGAAAGAGTAGCAAGATCAGTAAGATTTCCCTTAAGATCTGTAAGGTTATCAAGAAACAGCAGTCCAAAGAACTACTGCTCTGATACCACTTGTTGGTCCCAAAGTTGAGTTAAGATTGAGTAAGCTAAGAAAGTCTAGAGGGGAGGGGTGAATAGACTTTCAAAAATCTTTCAAAATATCAGAATATGCAATGCGGAATTTAGTCTTCTTATGTACTGTACTGTGCTTACTCAGCTCAGATCAGTACTTTCAGAACAATATGGGCCTTACTAGTTTATACTCAACTTTTCTTTAGATCTTTATCTTTGTTAATTCTTAATGTTCTTAGTTAAACAATTCAAACAAATATCAAACAGTAAAGTAAAGAACACAGAATTTTATAGTGGTTCGACAAATGTCTACATCCACTCTCACAACTCCAGTTGTGAAGTTTTATTACTCTTCTTCGAGTTTCTTGTGGCTTAAAGTCCCAACATTAAGACTGTGATCTTATCGATTATACCTCCAGGTATATCTTCGATCTACTAGTAATTTTCCAAGTAACTAGCACACTTGTTTTACAACATACAAACTTAAACTTGAAAAGTAAAACTTCTCTTTGAATAGCCTTTGATTCTTCTCTTCAATTCAGTGGCTTCTTCTCTTCTTTAATCTCCTTCAACTCTGCGAGTTCTTCTTGTGCTCTGTAGACTTAGATTGCTTGTAAACGCTTTAAGATCAGTAGTCTTAGCAGTAGGAGATCACACAGTATTTATAGAATTTTAGTATGACAGTTAGCAGTTTGTGAACTAACTCTCAACTAACTCTAAAACTGTTTTTGTTGTAACTTCTTCTTGTAACCGACTTTGTAACTTCCTTCTTATTCCAAGTCAGCATCTCTTCAATATATCTTCAGTTACTCTTTAAATAAGCTTTCCAAACTTATTCTTCAAGTTCACCAAATCAGCACAGTAACTTACTGCTCTGATTTTTACTCTTCGGATTTTACTCTGCTGAGCCAGTCAGCACAGTAACCTAAAAACTTTTCAAAACTTCTCCAGATTTCTTCTAAGATTATCTTCAATTCTTCTTGAAGTCTTCTTATTCTGAAGTAGTCTTCTGAGTCTTCATTAGTCTTCTGATCTTCTTCTAATCTAGTTCTAATCTACTGTTCTGAACTTTTACAATGCTGAATACAATAGAATACAACTTTACAAATATAAAACCTATCTATACATCAACTGAACTATATACAGATGAGTATATCTAAGTCCTATACTATAAGCTGTCTATACAATACAAAACATCAGCTTAGTTCCTAACAGTTCATATATCAGATCAGTAAACAATAAGATCAGTAAACATATAAGATTAATAACTTTCATATAAGATCAGTAAGTATTCAAGATCAGTAACTCAGATTCAAATACATAAGATCACTAAAATTATTCTCAGTTTCCATACTCAGATCAGTAATCTTATTCCATATGACTCAGTTAAGATCAGTAATCTTATTCTTAATATTACTAAATAAGATCAGTAAACTTATTTCAGATGTCATTAAGATCAGTAATCTCAATTTAAGTTTCTCATCAAATGACTTAGTTAAGATGACTTGGAACCACATATATCACTAACTTTAAGTTGCTTTTGGCCATCAAAACATACTTTCATCAACTAGAACATTGTTTCAAGGATTCATATCCCAACAACAGTGATAAACGTATCGCACTCATCGCCTTTCTGTTCAACAGATTCCACTCCTTCTGTTCCATCTTTTCGAGTTTCTCCTGCTCCTCTAGGGGCACATACAAATCTTTACCATAAAGGCAATCCTCGATCTGCATCTTCCAGAACTCGAAATTCGATCCGTTAAACTGCTTGATTGAAATCTTCTCGTCGCACTCATCGCCTTTCTGTTCAACAGATTCCACTCCTTATGTTCCATATTTTCGGGTTTCTCCTTCTCCTCTAGGGGCACATACAAATCTTTACCATAAAGATAATCCTCGATCTGCATCTTCCAGAACCCGAAATTCGATCCGTCAAACTACTTGATTGAAATCTTCTCGTCGCTCATCGTGACTGCTCCCTCTGAACCCGAGGCTCTTGATACCAGTTGTTAGGAAATAAACACACGCACACGATGGCGATAACAAAATAACACGAGATTTGTTTACCCAGTTCGTCTTTAGACTACGTCTGGGGGCGATGCCAAGCCAGGTATTTCACTATGTTTTTCGGATGCGCAATGATTACAATGAGAGAACATCTATTTATAATAGAAAACTTGTCCTAATTAACCCTAAGCCCATTAGGAACAAACTTGCTCCCTACTCCAAGCCCATTAGGAACAAACTTGTCATAATTAACCCTAAACCTATTAGGAACAAACTTGTTCCCCACTCCGAGCCCATAAGGAACAAACTTACTCCCTACTCCAAATCCATAAGGAACAAACTTGCTCCCCACTCCAAGCCCGTTAGGATCAATTCAGGCTCCATACTCCAACAATAAACCCACCATGCGAATATGCGATCTTAGTAAACAATCTAATATTAACACTTAGCCTTCTGACACACAAAAATATAAGAGAGGGGGATGAAAATTGCATATATCATAATATCACAAGCTTAAAGAAAATTTTATCAAATCAGAGAGATCCGTGAAAAACCAAAACAGTGACCAGAAAGAAGAAGTAAATAATATCGCCCGAGAAAATGAAAATCAAGACTGACATGGTAGAATTAGGTTAAAATCAATTATATATGTTGATATTAAAATTGGGCCTGGGCTTAGACACGGGCTTGAAATGAGGATTAAAATTAAAAATAGACTTTAAATATTTATCTCAATAGTTAGAAATTATATAACTTAAAAATAAATTAAATATATGTATTTAAATATAATAAATTTAAGGATATTAAAATAGACTTTATAACTTGTTTTCTATGTGTTAGGATATTCAGGCAGCTGATATCCTTTGTATTTAGTTTTGATAAACCAAATCAACTTGCAATAGGATAAGTTGTATTGTATACACAACTTCATTATTCATCTTGTAATAATTAAATTATGGTAGCATCAACCGAGGGGGAACCCAGTTGATACAGTGGAGAAACAAGCCTAAGGAATTAATATCACATCTAGGGTTGTGAGAGTGGAAGTATGACTAGGGTCCGAACCACTATAAATGATCGTATTCTTTATTTTAGCATGCATATTTACATTGCATATGTTTAAATGAGACTGTATTGTATCAACTGATACCAAATCAGTTGATACGACATAATCATTCTTGTTGTATTTCGAACTCTCATAAGAATCAGCTGATAACACACACAAAGTGATTATGCGTGCAGTCATTTTTTTTGTAGCAGTAGACGAGTATATGGGCACACTACTATTCTGCACTTAACTCGAATAGATAGAAAATCACCAGACTAACTAGTTTTAGACCCCTAGTGAATCAGTCGACTAGTTATCTTGAAGAGGTAGTTATTTTCCTACACATAGAGCACACCAAGTGTTCTAACATCACTCGTCTGATACCCCCACGGGTAGGAACCAACATTATGCATACTTTCTTTAACCAGTAGAAGGGTTTGTCTTCTCAACATAAAGCACAATTGCTTTTCCTTCTATATTAGCTGGTTGTGCCATGCCTTGAAGGTAATCTCGAACAATGTTCACCACGTAGGCATGCACTTTGCTTCTTCCTCCAACTACTTCAAGTTGATTTGTAAGGGCAAGATTTGCTTGAACCTCGAAGTATTGGGCCATTTCTCATTGAAATCTAATTCCGCCTTCAATCTCAGTTGTGTCAACCCATCCAATTTGCAACTTCTCAGCTTCTTGAGCTGGTCGTTCAACACTTCAAGTCCCTGAATCACTGAGGTCGGGGGCCATGATGATTCAGCTGCAACCATTTCTGGAAGCTGGCTGGATTGAACGTTGGAATGAGCAATTTCCTCACTTAGAGTGGTTTCCATTACCTCACTCTAAGTTTGGATTTGCTCTAATTCTAATGTCTCCGGTTCCAAAGATCCATCTTTGGCAGTGATCTCCACTGATTGCTCAGTTTCAATCTCAGGCTCAACTGATTTCTCAGTTTCCTCGCCCACTTGCATAGATGAACTCCTATCTAAGTCAAGTTTCGGGTCAGCTTATTCCTCCTCAGCTGATCCTCCAGCCTCATCGTTGGAAGGATTTTGGTTGTTGGTTTTTTCACCAATGGCTCCGGACCTTGGTCCCTCGTTATCATCCTCAACAGTGCGCTAAGATGGTGAACTTGGAAGTTTTCCAAGCTTCCTAGCTACTACCTTAGCCAGTGCGTCGTCGGACAATAACTAGGTGAAGGAGTTAACATGGGCAAGACTCCTTCTGTTCTTGCTCCCAGTCGTAGTATACTTTTATACCACCCATTCCTTGAATGACTTCCATCAAGTCATCTATCTCTCCTCTTCCGATCTCTATCATGTAAAAATACGTAGAACTTCTTCAAAAGTTGGTGTCAGTTCATTAAGCTCTGGAAATTTAAGAATGATCATTCGATCAAGTTGGATTCTAATCATCTTTACCCTTGTACAAATAGGGTACTCAATCGTGGCTATCTTTGGTGGAGTTGTGTCAGCTAGTTCTGGTTTCACAACCTCTTCTGGTTGATTGAGTGAGAGGGGAGAAGAAGGTTTTAGAAGAGGATCTATGTATTCTCTAGCAATTTTGGCTACCTCTTTCACCTTCCTAGAAGTCCTTCAGTCATCGACATCTTTCACCACACACCTTGCATCCTTGCCAAACCAATGCACATGTGGTCCAGCTAACGTCATCACATCCTTTTTCATGACAGTTGGACATGCCATAAGGATGTTCATTTCCTCAATCAGAGGTACTATCACAACATTAGCAACTTTTTCGGAGCCATTTGTCGCCACCGCTCCACCTTGATTAACTACACCTTGTGTACACCAGATTGTATCAGCATATCCTTAACTTGCACTTGCCACAAGCTAAAACTGATTCTTCCATCAAATTTATCCATGTCATACTTCATTGCCTCAAAGTATTTGACATACCGTTTCTCCGCCCTTAAACAACCGTCTCAAAAGAGACCCCTGAACCTCTCTAAAAAATCTTTTCTGATGTGGAAGATCAGACTACGCTGTAACCACAGAGCATACTAAGAATAAATAGAGACTAAAACCGGGCTCTGATACCACTTGTTGGGAAACTAATTCCCCCAAGGGCAGACGAAAAATAAACAAGAAATAAAATGGAGAGATAACACAATCAACAACACAAGAATTTAACGTGAAAACTCCAAAACCGGAGAAAAACCACGACCCACCAAAGAGATCACTATATGATAAATTTTTACAATCACACAGAATTCCTCTCTTTTGACACTCAACCCTCCTACACTCTTTCAAGTCTACAATGACTCTCACCTTTCTCTCACGAGACTCTATTACAAGAGAATATAAGAAAGGACTTTAAACTAGAATCAAATACAAGACTAAAGTGTTTGATTGGTGCACCTGTAACAAAGACCTAAGGACTCCTTATATAGAGTTATCAAACTTGTCCTACACTCCAAGCCCATTAGAGCCAAACTTGCTCCACACTCCAGGCCCGTTAGGATCAAACTTGCCCTACACTCCAAGCCCGTTAGGATCAATTCATGCTTCTTTTATTTTAGCACAAGCCCAAGCCCATCAGTTAGTCCAATTATTACCACATTTGTGACCACATCAAAATATGTCATTTCTTCTAACAGCTAACTTCATTTGTTCGCATGTCATTTTTGATGTTATTGATTGCAGGTTGAAGATTTAGAATGATCCAGATCATGTGGCTGTAGTTTAGAAGTCAAGAAGTTATTAAAGAAGATGGACGGTTACGTGGTTTTGCATGGCAGTTAGTAAGTTTTTTCAAGATCTTCAAATCATAGAGTTGTGGTTGAGTTGCATGTTATACCTAGTCAAAGAAGTCAATCTTTGACAATTCAATCCTAGTCACCAGCTTACGTGGCGAGGACCAGTCAACAAGAAGAAAATGTAATATAAATATTGTATTTGTTATAATAGAGTGCTCGCCCAAAGATGTCGGCGAGCACATGTTAATTACTGCTCACCCAAAGATGTTGGCGAGCAGACGTATATTTAGCTAGAGAAGTATTGAAGCTTTGGGAGACGGCATAAGACATGGCGACCAGGTTCTCCGGCGACCACCGCGACGTCATCTCGGCGAGCAGGTCCTTCCGGACGAGCAGGTTTTCCAGCTCCTCGGCATCTCGCCGAGGACGACCACCAGAGGCGGTTTAACATTAAATGCGCCATCCCATCACCTTTTCGAGCAGAGAGAGGGGTACACTACCAGGGCGCCACGTGTAAAGGGCGGGCTGCCCCTAAAAACCACTATATAATGCCCAAATGGGCTCATTTGTAAGGTTAAGTGATCCATCCCCAAAAAACACCCCATCTAAGCAATATACTCCCCAAAGCATCAAGCTTTTAGCTTCTCCAAGAAGCTACATCTTTGTGTTCTAGTTTCTTCATATCTTCTTCATTTAATCATCATAACAATCCGTATAAACACGTAATAACCCCCGATAATCATATATGTTTGTATCGTGCAAACAAACAGTCCACATCCGAATCATCCCGATTAAAGTACATACAACATTTGGCGCTAGAAGGAGGGGACCTTTTGCGTGTTCATCATCAAAGTTTCAACCGATCATCGAGCGATCGGCTAGCAAACTCTTGTTTTCAGGTTTTAATCGGTAGATCTACCGTTTAAAGCATCATTTACGCTTTTTAGTGTTCTTCGTGTTCTTGAACATTTTCAGTTTTCAAGACATATTTTGGAGTTTGATCTCCTTGTAATTGTGTTTTCAAGCTTATGTTATTACTTCACTAGTTAAGTAGTTGTAATAGCTCGTTCTTCTACGTAAGAACTTTTAATCTTTCATTTTTAACTTCGAAGGCTTAGAACAGTCATACCCTTGTAATCTTTTAGGAAAGACACTCTTTAAACGATGTCTCAGCGTTCTCATAATGACGGAACCCCACCGCCCGGAGGGAACGAACACCCTCCGCCGCCGCCGGCTCCGTCGTTAAACCCTTTTGCAAATCTGAATGTGGGGGACATTTTGAAAGATCCCCAGAACTTGAAAGACTTCTCTGATTTCCTCCTAGAGAAGAGGAGGTTAATCGAAGTGGAAGAAGTTTAAAAGGCCAAAGATCATGCCTTCGAAAGAGCTCGCAAAGCCAAGGCGAGGATGAATGACAATGATGAAGACAACCGCTCCTATCATTCGTACTCTGTTCGTCCCCAGGACAGGGAGAGAAATAAAGCTCATGTTCGCTCCCACAACAGCCATACGGGAGATTCATACGGTCGGAACTCCGTGTTCAACCGAGTGGGCGACAAGGACCCACGAAACGCTCCTCGCCCGGTGTACTTTGATATCGGGCGACGACCAGCTAAAGACGACCACAAGGATCGTGGTGGAAGAAAGGGAGACAGGGTCTTCGCCCTAGATCGAGTAGGGCCAGGCGGGCGAGCTCCTTCAAGGAGTTATCGCAGCCACCATTCAGAGAGGCGTTCTCCCGGGCGATCACATCGAGGTGATCACCCGGCCGCTTCTCGCGGGAGCCGACGCGACGAGTTCGTCGTCCCCCAACCACAAACCGCCGAGGAGGGGCAATTCGCCCAGTTCCTCGAAACACAAAGATTAATGAAGTTGGAGATGGAAACTCTGCGGGCAGAGGTGGTCGCAACCAAGCAAGGCACTGCCCCACCTGTCACTTTGCCCGCTCCACCTTTAAGTGTTATGATTCTCACCGCCCCCATTCAAAGGAAGATTCAAATGCCTTCTATGGCAGCTTACGACGGGGCGTCCGACCCCAGGGTGCATCTATCAAAGTATGCAAGTTATATGGCCTCAATCGGGGCAACGGATGCCACCCAATGCAAAAATTTCTCCTTGACTCTAGGAGATCGAGCTCATCGCTGGTACACCACTTTGGGTGCCGGATCTATCACCTCATTCTTAGAGCTGGGGCAACAATTCTTGACTCACTTTGGGTCTATTGCTACTCGCCCAGCCTCAAAGCAACGTTTGGCAAACGTTCGCCAAACACCAACCGAATCAGGCAAGGACTTTATCGAACGTTTCGATAGGTTGGTGATCGACGGAGAAGCTGTTAATGACGAGACGAAGCTAATCTCGGCTATCTCCGGACTAAGAATAGGTTCCAAGCTGTGGGAATCTATGCACACATCTTTCCCCGTTTCCTATGCGGATTTCCGCAGTCGGGCGGGAAATTTTATCCAAATGGAAGAAATAATGGACGCCGCCAAGGCTAACGAGCAACCGGACGCGGCCAAAAGGGTATGGCCAAAGAAAAATTCTAACACTGGGAGTCATCCCAGCCTAAGAAGGCGACCACTCAGGGCGGCAGTGCTCGCCCATCAAACTTCAGGCCTTTCGAGGAGTCTCCTGAGATTCTTCAATTCAGGGAAGCCCTCTCTGTTGACCCCAGGGGTATCTTCGATGCAATCAGGGGAAAGAATCTGCTCCCCCAAGCTAAGCCAATGCATACAAGTGATGTTAATCTTGATGGTAGTAAATTCTGCAACTACCACAACTCAGTCGGCCACCACACCAATGGGTGCCGAGACTTGGTGAGAAATTTTTTTAAGATGTACAATGAGGGCAAGCTCGCCCAGTTCATCAAGTTCGGAGGTGGAAATGGCGACAACAGGAGCAGGAAGCGTAGCGACGACAGCGATGACCTTCGCCAACAGCTCAATCGCCAGAAACTGCCCCCCCCTCCCATGCCGAACAATCCAACGGGCAACATCGATAATGTGGGTGGGGGTTGCATGGTTTTGGAAGGCCCCTTGGGGGGAACTCAGTCCGGGAAAGCTCTGTCTATTCGCCGACAACAGAACGACATGCGAGCACTCAACAACGTGCATCAAGTGTGCGTCGCTCCTGCTGCCGAGCAGCCTCCATCCCACCAACTCGTTTTCACAAATGACGATCTGAACGGCGTGGTGCAGCCAAACAATGATGCTTTGGTCATCACGGGGAAAATTATGGGAACCAATGTCCATCGCATGATGGTCGAAACCGGGGCTTACACCAACGTCCTTTTCAAACATACTCTCGATGCCCTCGGTGGATATGCGGAATACATTGAGCCTTGCGACGATATTATTGTAGGGTTCGGGGACACGCACAACCTTCCAATTGGAAAAATCAGACTCTCTCTGGAGCTGGCATCGTCAAAAGAGCCAGAAATGCATCATGCTCGGTAGCTCGACTTCTTGATCGTAGACATGCCATCTTCCTACAACGTGTTCCTCGGCCGACCTTTCTTCGATGAATTCAAGGCGGCCGCCTCTACTTATTTTTACTGTGTAAAATTTCCGACCCTGGCGGGAGTTATAACCATCAAGGGCGACCAGACTCGGGCGAGGGAGTGTCTCGTCCGTTTTGCTAAACGCCATTCTAAAGAAACTCCTATGATTGGCCAGTATATTGAGTGTCAAGAACAAAAGCAACAAATGAACTACTTAGAGGGTCTTCCTTGCAAGTATCGAAAGATCGATGTTGGGGAGTCCAGTCGACGTTTCGACGACCACCTAGTGGAGGTGAACGAGCACGCCTCCATGGAGGTGGACGACCACACCCTAATGGAGATCGACAAGCAGATGGATTCGGGCGAGCAGTTCCCCGACGACCAGGTTCCAGAAAACATTCCAGATCTGGAGCCTAGGTTAGGCTTTGAGCCAGAATTCAGAATCGAAGATCCTCGTTGGAAGGAGCCTAAAGAGCGGGCAACTTCAGCGGAGGACCTTGAAACCATTCACTTAAACGATGCTCGTCCAGAACTCGAGGTATTCATAGGTTCAAATTTACCAGTACATTTGTGGTCCGATATAATCGCATTTTTGAAAGAAAACGTCGGAGCTTTCGCATGGTCGCATGAGGACATGGTAGGGATCAAAACAAGCCATGCCTGCCACAAGTTGAACATTGATCCAACGAGAAGACCCATCACCCAAAAAAGAAGAAAATTTGGGCCAGATAAATATGCGGCTATGGCAGTAGAAGTCAAGAAATTGATCGACAATAAATTAATCGAGAAAACTGGAACTGATCCTGAGTGGTTGGCGAATCCAGTGCTCGTCAAAAAGACGACCGGGTCGTGGAGATTGTGTATAGACTTCACAGATCTAAACGATGCCTGTCCCAAAGATCACTTTTCGATGCCCCACATCGATCATTTGGTAGACAATACAGCGGGGCACGAGATGTTAACTTTCATGGACGCTTTCGCGGGATACCATCAGATTGCTATGCATCCCGACGACCAGCGACACACTGCTTTCATGACTGCAACGGACATTTACAGTTAGAAAAGAATGCCTTTCGGTTTGAAAAACGCGGGGGCAACATACCAAAGACTGGTAAATAAGATGTTTGAGCAACACATCGGCGAGATGGTGGAGGTCTACATCGACGACATCGTTGTCAAAAGTTTACGGAAAGAAGATCACCTACACCACCTCTCCATGACATTCGATATTTTGAAGGAGTACAACATGAAATTAAACCCGAAAAAATGCAGTTTTGGAGTTAGCTCCGGGAAATTTTGGGGCACTTGGTTAGCCAGCGGGGCATCGAGGCGAATCCGAGTAAAATTCAAGCAGTCATCGATATGCAAAGCCCAAGGAACGTAAAAGAAGTGCAGAGGTTGACAGGATGCCTTGCATCGCTAAACAGATTCATAGCACGAACGGGCGATCATTGCAAACCTTTTTTCGATGCTCTGAAAAAAGGGAGGTTCGAATGGACCGACGAGTGTGAAAAAGCTTTCGAAAAGCTGAAGGAATATTTATCGGATCCGAAGGTCCTATCTAAGCCAGTCCCCGGAGAAATTTTGTATCTCTACATGGCGGCCACTGACTGTGCGATCAGTTCAGTGCTCGTCCGAGCATAGGGGAGCACACATCTTCCAATCTATTACGTAAGTCAAACACTGAGAGATGCGGAGTTGAGATACACTCCAATGGAAAAATTGGCGTACGCTTTGGTCATGAGCGTCAGAAAACTAAGGTAATACATGTTCGACCACGAGGTCGTCATCCTCACGAACTTTCCTCTTCGGCGAGCACTACATCGTCCGGATACCACTGGAAGGCTGTTGAAATGGTCTGTGGAAATCAGGCAATTTGGGCTCACCTACGCGCCCAGAACGGCAATCAAGGGACAAGTGCTGGCGGAATTCATTGTGGAACTCACTTTCCCAGAGAAATTGGATAAGGAAATCGAGCTTCCTTGGATACTGTTCGTCGATGGCTCTTCGACGAGCACCAAAGCAGGGGCAGGAATCGTCCTCACCAGCCCATACGGACAGACTTTTGCTTCAGCGATCGAGTTCGAGTATCGAGCAACCAACAACGAGGCAAAGTACGAGGCTCTGGTCGCGGGAATCAAGATGGCTATGGCCGTGGGCACCAGAAAGCTGAAATTTTTTTCCGACTCTCAGCTAGTGGTTTGTCAAATAACGGGCGAGTACGAGGCTCGCGGAGACCAAATGTTGAAGTATCAAGACTTGGTGAAAGGATTGCTCGAGCAATTCAATCAGTTTCACATCGAGCAAATCCCTAGGGAGGAGAATACGCAAGCAGATGCCTTAGCTCGGCTGGCCACTTCAGAGGGGGAGGCAATATTTTCAGAAGCAACCATCACTAAGATTTCTTCCCCATCGGTGAGCAGAGGTCAAATTTTGCAGATTGAAGCGACCAGCGACGAGGACTGGAGGACGCCGATCACCAAGTACATCAAGACCGGCGAGCTCCCGGACGATAAGGTGAAGGCGACCAGGTTGCAGCTCAGGTCCGCAAGGTACACTATTATTGGCGACCAGCTGTACAAACGGGGTTTTTCAATGCCTTTATTGAAATGTCTCGGAGAAGACGAAGCGAAGATCGTCATGTATGAAATCCACGACGGAGTGTGTGGAAATCATACAGGGGGGAAAGCGCTCGCTTTAAAGATCATAAGGCAAGGCTACTTTTGGCCAACACTGAAGAAGGATGCAATCCACTACGCGCAGACGTGCAAGAGATGGCAAGCCTTCGCTCCCGCCATTCACTCACCACCAGACGAGCTCATCTCGGTGTATAGTTCTTGGCCTTTCGCGAAGTGGGGGATCGACATCATCGGACCTTTCCCACTAGCTGCAGGGGGAGTAACTTTCGTAGTCGTAGCAGTCGATTACTTCACCAAATGGACAGAAGCAAAGGCATTGAAGACCAACACAACGGGCCAGATGACATGCTTCATTTGGAAAAATATAATTTGCAGGTTCGGCCTACCACGAGTGATAGTGACCGACAACGGACGTCAATTCACGATTCAAGACATGCTGGAATTCTGCTCAAAGAGGAACATCAAGAAAAAAAATTCAACACCCTATCATCCACAATCAAATGGGCAAGTAGAGGCAATAAACAAAATCATCAAGCACACCTTGAAAGCTAAGCTAGATGGATTGAAGGGCAAATGGGCGGATGAGCTGCACATGGTTCTGTGGGCATATCGGACGACCACGAGGAATTCTACAGGTGAGACCCCGTTCGCGCTCGCGTTCGGAACCGAAGCTGTCATACCAGCAGAGGGGCAGGTCGCCACCTTCCGAGTAGCAAACTATGACGAGCAGTTGAATAACGATGCACAGCTCTCCGACTTGGACTTCCTAGAAGAGCGAAGACTAACAGCGGACGAGAAGAATGTGGTCTACAAACAAAGGTCAGAGCGCTACTACAACACCAAAGTACGTGCTCGCCAATTCACCATCGGCCAGCTCGTACTTCGACGGGCGACGGAGCAGTCCATTGGCATACTTGGCCCGACTTGGGAGGGTCCGTACCGAATAATGCGCACACTCCTGAACGGATCGTACGAGCTAGAAGATCTCGAGGGCAAGCCGAGCAAGTACCCATGGAATGCGGTCAAGCTGAAGAAGTTTTATCAGTAAGTTTTTAATTTCTTTATATTTGTATAGTTCGTATCTAGTCGTCAATTTCAATACATGTCAAAGATCAAATTTCATCAAGTGTTAGATGAGTTTTAGAAATTCTAGATAAGGCTCTGCGTAGCCAACTATGAAACAAAAGAGTTCAACCGACGAATGGTTAACTCTGAAAGACGAGCACTCTTTCTTAAAGATGCTCGCAAAGGAAAGACGAGCACTCTTCTTTCTAGATGCTCGCAGGGTAGTGGCGACGATGATTACTACCTAAGAAACAAGAGTTCAACCGACGAATGGTTAACTCTAAAAGACAAGCACTCTTTCTTAAAGATGCTCGCAAAGGAAAGACGAGCACTCTTTCTTAAAGATGCTCGCAAAGGAAAGACGAGCACTCTTTCTTAAAGATTCTCGCAAAGGAAAGACGAGCACTCTTTCTTAAAGATGCTCGCAAAGGAAAGACGAGCACTCTTTCTTAAAGATGCTCGCAAAGGTATCAACAACGAACACAAACCAATGAAAGACAAAAATAAAAAAGACAAGTATTTATTAAAAGATGCTTGCAAAAAATAATAACATAAATTGGAAAGCAGTGACAAGGACGATCACTCAAGGAAAAACGAACACATCATAAGAAAAAAAGTTCCATTCATTAAAAAAGCCTTAGAAAGGCTGAAATTACAAAAAGGCCTTAGTGGCCGAACAGTCCTAAAAACAAAAAAAAAGAGAACTAAGTTGCGGGGGGATTCCCCTCGGCAACAGCCCCCTTCTCGCCCGCAGCCAGCACCTCGGCAGGAGCATCTTGCTCGCCTCCAACCTCCTCCTCTTCTTCAGGCGGGTCATCAAAGTACACCGGAACACCCAAGAGACGAGGGAACTGGAGTCCCATTTTCATCAAGGGGAGTAGGGGGAGTCTTGATTCAGCCTTGGGATTTTCACCCATGAGGAGGTCGTCTATGAAGCCGCCGAGCAGAGTAACGTCCACATCTGGTTGAGCTTCCTTGAGTTTGTGAACAAGCTCGTGGGCAGTGAGTGCCACTGATAAAATGGCCGCACACTCGGCGACGTCGTTGCTTTCATCTCGCTCTGCCGACACGGCAACCAGTTGTAAAATTATTTTGAAGAATGTTCACCTCGGCAGTTTTCTTTTTTAGCTCATTCTCGGCAGCATTGAGGCGAGCACGGAGATCTTCGATCACTTGAAGATCCTCCTGATCTTTCTTCCGAACAACCTCAAGCTGGGCCTCAGAATCGGCCAATTTTGTCTCAAGGTCGGCCACTTTCTCCTCAGAAACGGCCAGCTGCCTTTCAACGCCCGCTTTAACTTTTGCCAGGTGGACGAGCTTCACGCTCCTCTCCTCGCTGATTTTGCGGTTTTCATAGATTTGAATGCAAAGCTTCTTGGCAGCAAAAGATGCGCGACTAAGCTCAATGGCGACCTGCCTTGCATTCTCCAAGGAATTCTTATTGTCGACCTCGTCGACAAAGGTTGTAGTCAACGATCGTGGCATGTTCCTCATGGCCCTGACCAAGGGCTGGGGGTACACCTCCTCGTCTCGCGGATCCCGCGAACGATAAAAGCAGAGGAGTTCTTCATTGAAAGGTTCGACGACTGGGTGCTCGACAAGCCTAGTAAAGACGAAGGGAAATTAGAAAAGGTAATTAGAAAATATTCAAAGGCATTTTCTCAGAAAACTTACTTGGCAACCCTGTCGGCGTCCCAGCCGAGAAGAGTATTATCACCAGGGGCCCTTTGTCCGGCCGACAAGCTCCCAACGACCTCTCGCGTCCTTTTGCTTCGGCGAGGAGGGGATGGCCTTGCTGGGGATACGACCTGTGGGGAGGGGCGAGTTACCCCTCGGCGGGGATCTCCTCGGCGAGACCCTCTCCTCGACACTCTGCCCAAGCCACTGCTCGGCAGCATTCGGGCGAGAAGAGCCCCCCCTCGGGCTGTTTTCGCAGCTTTCTTCGGAGCAGCCGTCGCGGTCTCTGGTTTTTTCCTTTTGCCCGTGCCATCGACGATCTGTCGCTCGCGGAGTGCTTTCGCTGCTCGAATCATTTTACTCGACATGATTCGGTCAAAGTCGAGGGTTGGAGGAAGGTAAGTGATAACTTTATCAGGAACCACTACTAAAAACAAAGGGTCAGTATTACGAAGAGAAGAATTTTTTACAAAAAGACTTGGAAATATTTCAAATACCTGGAGGAAACTCTCGAGTGGTATGGTGAGGAGGTACTCTAAGGCCTGCTCGCTCGCGCATACACTCCCTGTTCAGAAAGCGGCAGGACCTCTCCAAATAGCGACGATTAAGCGCGCAGCAAATGTGATAGTGGAAGATGGAAGTGAGACGGTGCTCGGCAGTCCTCGTGCGAGCAATTTCACCTGCAAGAGCGAGGAGTTATTCAGTATAGATAAGAACGAGCAGAAATAAAAAGACTTACCACGAATTCTCTGGTATTCAGTCGCGATGGGAATGCGAGCAGGTGATCCATCCGGCCTGACCGCACTTTTCCAGTCCCCGGCTACCCACCACCAATTGGTCTTCCAATCACGGATTGTGTTGGGGACCCCTTCGACCAACTTGATGTTGTCGCGGCTTTTTACGCAGTAAAAACCGTAGCCCACCTTTTTTACGGCCTCGGCCGCTTGAAGGAGGTAGTTGATCTCTTTCGGACTGAGCCAAGTGTTCCGACAACCGTTCTCGGCCGCGACCAGGCCGAAGAACGTGAGGAGCCCAATCAGATTCGACCACCCGTTCGGCAATATTTGAGAAGGGGCCACCCCCAGAAAGCGTAAGAAATTTGAAACTCCGGGGTGCAGGGGGAACCTCAACCCTGCCTCCATCATGCCGACGTTGACGGCGACCATCCCTTCTGGAAGCTGGTCGGCCCTCTCATCTTTGCGAGGAACGAAGAAGCAGACGTCGGTCGGCAGTTGATACTTCTTTCGAGAATTTTCCAGTTGGGCCGAGGAGACACTACTCGCGTACTTGCAGGCCTCATAGCTCGATTCATACTCTTCTCGGTGCGGGCGAGGAACCTCTCTAGGCAGGTAATCGTTGAAATACTTGTAATATGTCTCCCTCGAGAGTTCATCGCCATCCAACTCTTCTCGACCGCTCAAAATATCCTTTATGCTCGTCGCATAGCGAAAAACTTCCTCATAGTCCTCGTGGAGGCTGCTCGACAAAGTCTCCTCGACTCGAGCAGGGTCGATCTGTTCGCCCACCCCTCTATCCAAACTCTGGTCGCGCAGATCAGAGTCGGTCTCGTCACCGTCCTCCTCGGCACTATTGCCGGCATCTTCCCTATCAGTTTCGTCGGACTCATCTAGGTCGACGACCACCTCCGATTTAATATTGCGGACTCCAACATTGATGGGTTCAGGAGAATGGATCCTAGAGTCCGAAGAGGCTGTCCTCTCCATCAAAGTTAAGGCCAGTCGATCAACCTCGCCGGAATTTACGGCACCACCGTCCAACGGCGGCGGACCACCACCGGAGCCACCACTAGTATCCATTTTTCTTAAGAAATGGGGGAAAGAAGAGTTTTTTAAGAAGAAAGTGTACTTTGTTTACCTTTTTGCCGATCGAAAACCACCCACAGTTGCCGGAAAAACTTGAAGAAAGTTGCTTGGAGAGAGCTCGGGAAGAAACTTGAAATTGCAAAGTGTGGAAAGTGTCTTCAAGAAGAATGAAGAGGTATTTATAGGCAAAACATATTCAGGGACCTATGTGCAAAAAACGGGGTCAAATTTGTAATTTTCCCAAAAATTTGGGCCCTTTTCCGAAATCGAGGTAGGAAAGTGGGCTCACGCGCGACCGTTGAGGTCGGCACGCGCCCCACGCGCGTAATTCAAATTTCGGGCGCCGATCACGCGCCTAACACAAGTCACATCAATCATCATTAAAGGTGCTTCGAAAAGTGTGTTCGGCGTAGGAAACGAGGCGACCGCCTCCAATTTACGTCATCAAGATTTCAAAAATTGATTTGTTTGACGAAGACAAAACTACCTTCCAAGAAGACGACCACACTGCTTGCCTTACCATTCTACGAATGCGAAGAAAGGCGACCAGGGGGCAAATGTTATACCTAGTCAAAGAAGTCAATCTTTGACAATTCAATCCTAGTCACCAGCTTACGTGGCGAGGACCAATCAACAAAGTCTCACGACGACCAGTCAACAAGAAGAAAATGTAATATAAATATTGTATATTGTATTTGTTATAATAGAGTGCTCGCCCAAAGATGTCGGCGAGCACATGTTAATTACTGCTCGCCCAAAGATGTTGGCGAGCAGACGTATATTTAGCTAGAGAAGTATTGAAGCTTTGGGAGACGGCATAAGACATGGCGACCAGGTTCTCCGGCGACCACCGCGACGTCATCTCGGCGAGCAAGTCCTTCCGGACGAGCAGGTTTTCCAGCTCATCGGCATCTCGTCGAGGACGACCACTAGAGGCGGTTTAGCATTAAATGCGCCATCCCATCACCTTTTCGGGCAGAGAGAAGGGTCCACTACCAGGGCGCCACGTGTAAAGGGCGGGCTGCCCCTAAAAACTACTATATAATGCCCAAATGGGCTCATTTGTAAGGTTAAGTGATCCATCCCCAAAAAATACCCCATCTAAGCAATATACTCCCCAAAGCATCAAGCTTTTAGCTTCTCCAAGAAGCTACATCTTTGTGTTCTTGTTTCTTCATATCTTCTTCATTTAATCATCATAACAATCCGTATAAACACGTAATAACCCCCGATAATCATATATGTTTGTATCGTGCTAACAAACAGTCCACATCTGAATCATCCCGATTAAAGTACATACAACATTGCACTTGAACTTTATCTTCTATAAATGGTCAAAGACGAGATCTACAACAAATAGTGAGAGATAAACAAGCATTGGTTATCGAGTGTTTACAATACTTAGTTAATATGGCATTTATCTATCTCGTGCGTTACTCCGAGTGATGTGTCATTTCGAGTGACATGAGATTTACTTTGTATGTTAGTAGATGTGTGGTATTTGACATGTAGATTGATCATTTTTTAAATGTATTTTATACACTTAGCCTTTATATATATTGAAGTACACTATACAAAATCTTATTTTTTATTTAAGAGGTGTTTGAGTTTGTTTAATTACTCTTTTACGAATTTTGTATTCACTACTATGTTATAGTGAAAGCTTCACCTTGAGGTAATCACAGACTAATTTAGTTTGTGAAAGAGTGTACATCCATTTACAACTTTAATTAAAGTCATTCGATTGTTTTACTTAAGTGTTACCACATTTCTAGTAACATTCTCTGATTTTACACATAAGCACACTTTCAAGTCTCACAATCACAAGATTTAGAGATGCAAACATCAAGTCTCTTTGCATACCTAGTTCTCATAAACCTGTTCCTGCTACCAACTCTATTGATGCAACTAAACACTGAAGTGCCTTTGAAGGTCCTCAATAACTCACACCCACTCGCCTCGACTTCACTTCCATTGTCAACGAGCTTGCTTAACACATGGCATCTACAACAACCGCTCATTGGTGTGTTATCTCAAAGGCAATTTGCACCATGGTCTCCTACGTACGCAAGACTAATAAACTGACTGTTACGGCCTATTTATATTTTAATTTTGGTGGTGATCTTTAAAAGAAAGAAAATTAAATTTCGTTTGTACATAATCTGATCCCTTGGTGCCCTCGTAAGAAAAATGATGTTGCTCGCTCCTCCAACGAGGTTGAGTATTGGGTCCTCGCTTTGGCTTGTCCTGAACTGTGTTGAATACAACATATATTTTGTGTCATTGGGATACTTCATGTCACCCCTCCACGTGTTCTTTGTAATAAAGTGATAGTTTGGGGTCACTCATCTTACTCTTAACCTCATAAACACCCATGAATGAAGCACGTTGTTATTGATCTTCATTTCGTTCGTGACTTAACTTTTAAGGGGCTTCTTAGTATTTCTTACATCAATAATCAAGATCAATTGGCGGACTTATAACAAACCTCTTTCTCGAGCCCGTTTCAATCATCTTTGTTCAAAAACATTTGTTGGCATTCCATAGAAAGAAGAAGAGGAAGGATACAAATGGAGGGAAAATTTGATTAAAAAAAATTAGTGAATCACAATTTGCATGAAAATGAAATTACAACTCTCTCGTGCATATTCATATTTTGTATATATATATTGAGATGAAACGAAATTGTCTCTTCTTGGATACAATTAACAAGAATGTGATGCTTGTTTACACCTCTGGAAAAATATAAATATGATTTTTTTTCCTAACTCAAATAATAATAGTAATGAAAAATGTATGCACTTATTTGACTATGACAAATTTTATTGATTGCAATCTGAATTAGACGATTAATGAAGTTGTGAATGTTATCTCAACGTCCATCAATTATAGAGAGAGTAAGCTCATTAATGGAGTAACCAAGTTGGCTTGAAGGTTGAGCAGACAACTGATTCATTTTCTCTGCGAAAATTGGTTGTTTTGGTGATGGTAGCTCCATAATTTCACAACTAAGCATTGACAAAATTGTTAGAACGGTAGGCCTATCTCTTGGAAATTCTTGGACACACAACAACCCAATTTGGATGCATCTCACTATCTCTGCTTCCGAGCTTGAATTTGCTATTCTTTCGTCAGCAAATCCCAGACCATTATCCTCGCTCCACGACTTCCAAGCCTGAAATCTTACGAAGCAGTAATATTAACACTTAAATCTTGCATATTCGTGTGATACTAAGAATATTTATGATAAATGAATTAGTCATTTTATTATAAAACATGAAGTGGCTGAACTTACACATCCTAATAAACCTAGAGACCATTCACGGTTGTAATAATGTGTGTTCTTATGTCCCTTCACAATCTCTAGCATAAGCACCCCAAAACTGTAGACATCGGATTTTTCAGAAAATATGCCTTCCGTTGCGTATTCAGGTGCCATATACCCACTGCAGTATCATCATATATGTCAGTACGTATATACAATGTATTCATTAACAATGAACATACGTGCATGATTGTTGAAACTTACTATGTTCCTACAACCCTTGCAGTATTGCCATGGTCTTCATTGCCTCCGAACATTCTTGCCAAGCCAAAATCAGAGATTTTCGGGTGCCAATTATCATCTAGTAGTACATTACTTGGCTTGAGGTCACGGTGAATTATCCTGAGTCTCGAATCTTTGTGAAGATATAAAAGACCTCGCCCGATGCCCTCAATGATACTAAAACGTTTTCTCCAATTTAAAAACCTTTGTGATGGATGTTCAGGATCTGTATAAAGAAAAAATAAGTGTTAAGAATAATGGAAATTGGAAAGTAAAATAATATACAATTCTAAAATTGAAATTTTTGTTTTGAACTGACCAAAGAGACAAACATCCAAGCTTTTATTTGGCATGTACTCATATATCAGCATCTTCTCTTCTCTTTCAACACAACATCCCAACAATCTCACTAGATTTCTATGTTGGAGTCTAGAAATCACAATCACCTCATTCATGAATTCTTTGACTCCTTGTCTAGAAGCGGCTGAAAGTCTCTTCACCGCAATTTCTTTCCCATTTTCTAGATTCCCCTTCAAAATAAAAGAACAACCATATTGTGATATTTTTTTTTTTTTCTTAATATTGAAGCAAACACAAGAAAACTTGTACCTTGTATACGAGACCAAAACCACCTCTTCCGAGAAGATTGTTTACATGAAATCGATTTGTTGCATTTGCAAGCGTCTCGAGAGTGAACAATGGAAATCGATCCATATTAACACTCTCGGATTCATCTTTGAGTACGATTGCAGTTGAATCTGTGTGCGTTGTTTCAACATTAATTTGTTTCTCTTTTGTTTTGTCCCCTGATCATTTGCCACAAAAAAATGTTAGATACATATAACAACAATATTTAAGTCATAAGTCCATGTATAAATCCAGACTCACCTTTCCTCTTTGCAATCCAGCACCAAGCACAACAAGCCAAAGTGAATATTGAAACAAAACCAACTACTGTTGGAATTATTATGTGCAACTTTCTGTCTATATGTTTCCCTGCACCAAAGAATTAAAAACTGATTAACAAATGAAAAAAAATGTAGGAAAAGTATCATAGGTATTATACAAAAGTAACCATTTGCACATCATATCTCAAAAAATTCCGTCTCATCTACAAGTTCGACTTTTAGATGAGACGGAATTCTTTCAATATCAGCTTGTTAAGGAAAAGATATGAAGAAAGTACCAAATTCAGAAGGCGGTAGACGAACATGAAGATCGACGCCAACATCAACGAAATCCTGCATGTCAATCAAAGTGTCACTCCAAAACAAACAACCGATGTTATGATCATATGCATAAGCTATGCAAGAACAGTTCCTCGAACATCTACTCAGACACTCATTCTCATGTCCAGCAGCAAACTGCTCCGCTGAATCCGGAACCTTCATAAACTGCATCTTAAAGAATTCATCTCCGTCACACTGCAACGTCTCCCGTCTTACACACCCACCGGTCCAATTCCCTCTCTCCCATTCATCCCGGTCGGCAGGATCGAACCCCTTCACACATGAACAAATAGGCGAATTTTGAGGGTTACAATTTCCAAACGACCCACACGTCCCATAAACGTCGCATGGATTCCCTATAGATAACCAGGGTGTGACCCAACTCTTCTTCTGATCATCCCAAAGGGACTCCACTAGTGTCCCCGAAGAATTCAGCTGGATCTTCAACAATGAATTCCTCACCTCTGGTGCCGTAAAATAATAGCTGCCCAAACGGTCATTCACTATTTGGAAGCCATCAATTACTCTATACATGCCATGCACGCCGATAAGAATCACACCGTTCCACTGGCCGCTCCTCCAGTAAGGCTGATCGTTCTTCCAAGTGAACATTTGTGGAATATTGTTCGAAGTGACCATCCCTAATTTGAAGGTGCCTTCTTGCGGATCGGATGCATCTTTCCATGAAGTTAAGAACACAGTCTTCCCTGCAGTGATGGAGCCATATATTATTATAGTCAATGGGCCCAGAATAAAAAATATAAAATATACTTCATTTGTACTTTTCTTTTTTATATGTCTCAGCTAAATATACAAGACTTTGACATTTGTATAATATAAAATAATAGGAAAAAATTGGTGGTGACAGGTAGGTCCATTGAATTAGGTCAATTAAGAATTTTAGTTGTCGATTTCATCTCAATATTAATATTGTCAAAATATATAATTTATAAATAAAATTTGACAAAATTGACTTTTCAATATTTTTAAACATATATGATTATTCTATCTTTCTCAAAAAAAAATTTGATCCTTCTAGCTGATCATAACATATAAAATAATATCGAGATTATATATCTAGATTTTAACTTCTTTCATATTTTTATGTTTTCAATTCATCTTAATTGTAATTCTTGCACAATAATTACAATTACTGATATTTAAAAAATACACTTGTAAAGTGTAAACTACTATTTTCTTTCTCCCATTAAAAAGTGTGCTTAGTTCTATTATTGGGTCCACAAAGAATATATTTATTCTATTTAAATAGTTAACTTTGAGTATATTTTCTACATTAATAAAATCGTTATTCCTAAATATCTTTTTTATAATTAAAATATTTTTTACTCGTTACCCCCCACGTATCTAACCTGTGTTTATGTCGTGGCTTAACCTCATGGTCGGTAAGAAGACGTCGGAAGGTTGCGAAAACGACTCCCATATTGTTGCTCCGGCTGCTTCGTCTCGCAGAACAAGATTCCCCGTGTCCAGAATTTCGACATGAATGCGATTCAAATTCATGGTTGTTGATGATGTGGTGAGGTTGGTTGACCAGACGGTTTGGTTTCTTCCGTTGATAAGTAGGAGGTTTCCGTCGTCTGATAGGACGACAGAGCTGGAAAAGTCGGTTAGGGGGTTGTTTCTGTTTGCCACCCATACCACGGTGTCTTCTGACGCGACGTAGAAGACACCGAGGTAGCGGTGGTTGGTGGTGTTGTTGTTGGGGGTAAAGAACCCGAATTTGAAAACGTGCTTCGGAGAGACTATTGTGTCTGGATCTTTGAGGATTAAAGTCGTGTTTGTTTCTAAGGAGAAACACAGAAAAGGAAGGGATGTGACTAGGAAAATTAATTGATGAATGAAATTGTTCGCCATGGTTAACTTAATTGTTCAAGAAATGGTGTCTTAGTGTGGTGCTTTTATAGTTGCATGGGATAGTGTATGTGAATATTAAATTCCACTAGTGTACGAAATGATGGTTTACTAAGTCCACCTAACATAACCCTAATTAAACTAATACATGGGGAGAAAAACTTTAGTAAATTCTGAGTCACTTGATTTTTTTTATTTTAAGGGTCATTGTTGTACATACGAAGTGCCGTTATTGTGCATGTGAAGTGTGATTATTTAAAAATCAAACATCTTTTTTAAACAGTGACATTTTGTATGCGCAATAGTAACACTTCATATGTACAATAGCAACACTTAAAAAAGAGTTCATGTGAACTCGAATTCACATGACACCCACCCCAATTATCAGACAATGTTCATATCTCATCATACATCTTTTTTATTTAGATTTTACATATGTGATTAATAAATGTATAAATGAATACTCTCAATAGAACTCAAATACTTTTGTTCATCTCAATCTATTTGGATCCTTTAGGTGGTGTTTGGTTTTGAATTGATTTGGATTGGACTTGGATTGTGGTGGATTGGATTGGAATTTGGGTAATCCATGAATAGTAATTGTGTGTAAGTTGTGTTTGGTTAAGGATTGAGAAGTAGGGTAGATTTAACTTTATGTCAGATCAAGAGTAATGTTATAATATTTTATTATTGTTAATAGTGAAAGAAAAGTAAAAGAGAGAAGAAACTAGGAGAGAGAATGAGTATGTGAAAGAAAAGTATGAGAGAGAAGAAAGTAAGAAAGAGAATTAGTGATTAAATGGTATAAAAATAGGTGTATTATAGGGATGAATTGGTATTTGGATTTATATTTGAATTGAGATGGATTGAGAGAGATTGGATTGGACCAATCCAAATCCGGATTGCCAATCCCAAAACAAACACCCCTTAGAAACACACTACCCTTTTAATTTATTTATTTCAATAAAATACTTGGTTTGTTCAACCTTTATCTTCCATTTTATTTGCAATGAAATTGCCTATTCTAAGTCTCCCACTGAAGTCGCATTCCGTTTGGTAGACGCTACTCGTTTACTCCAACTTTTTTCTCCATTTTGGGGCCCACATAGCAAACTTTGACAAAAAGGGGTAATGACTGGGGTATATTTGTTTTCAGTCGTAGGGGTGCAGGAAAATTCTTATTGAAATTTATAGTTTAAAAAAAACAAAACCCCGAAAGACTTTTGTTAAGAGCAAGTAAAAAATCATTAATTATTTTCCGTCTATCCAATAATGAGGGTTCTCAAAGGGACAAGACACCCTTGCAAATGAATGATAACGTTGCATCACCTAAATAAATTGTAAAATTAAGCTACATCAAATAGAATCTAAATCAACTTTAGAGATTTTTGAGTTCATACAAATGGAATGCAAGGCTGTGGCTACAATGCAAAATCCCAAAAAAGAAATAAAAAAAGTTACGCATAGAAGGCTTACATATAGATCAGGAAGAAAGAAGAACACTAGTCTACAAACAGGGAACTCAAATTCCCATTTCACACAATCAAGAATAGTAATTCTGCAAGACAAGGACAATAGCGAATATACGCAAATATCAGGGCCGACAACATATGCCAAAAGGTTCAAAAAAAGGGCATGGTATAGTTACAAAACTTAATCAGAACACGTGTGTTACAAAACTGAAAGATAATTTGTATAAAGTGAAATAGCATCCTGCAAATGGTATGAGCGCAAGTCTTCAGGCACGGGTGCCCTAAAAGCAGTTTCAAAGCAGCTTAGCTGAACGTCGACTGTAGAACCCTCGTTGCTATCAGAAAGAAGCAAACTGGAGACCTCTTCGGCCATCTTTGAGTACACAACTCTGAAAGAATATTACTAGGTTAAAACATAGGAAAATGTGGACATAAACATATGTGACCTAAATGCAGTACCAGAATATAAAAGATACAGCAATGAGGTGTGAGTGGAGCCAGCCACGTACTACTACTCGTGCTCCACTAGGAAAAAACTTGAAATCGACTTGAATTTAATCGAGTCAAGCTCGAGTTACCCAAATAGTTCTTGAGCTCGAGCTCAGTAACACTAGGTTTGTCAGGCTCGAGAGCTTAATCAAGCTAACATAATTTTACAACTTTACGCATAATATGTTAATTATTTACCAATATGTTATAATTAGAAATAAAATTAAAAATACTAATTAAAGTTATATACTCCGCATAAGTTATCGAGTCGAGCTCGAGTTTAAAAACAATTGACCTCGATCGATTTCGAGCTTCGAGTTACTTAATCGAGTCATGTTCGAACTAGACACTACTCGACTCGGCTCATTTACACCTCTAACAGCATCAAAGGAAACAATCTTAAGTGAATGCATCATATGACAACTTGTTGAACTATAATAAGAGTTTCTCGTTAAAAACTCTTCCATCTCTGATCAATCATATTCATGAGCCATGACAAAGGTGTATAGCCCTGTCTTCTATTTCTTTTTTATATATTTCTATAATTTGTTTGCTTGACCAGATTAACCACATGACATGGAATATCTCTTCACCTTTCAGAACTAATAAGAGAACATGAATTGTGCCTATGGTATTGCACGAGCTGGGAATTAGCTACTTAATCTGTGCTTATTTATCTGCATATCCGAAGTTTTCTTTCTCATAGTATAGCAGAATCCAATAAAATCTCTGAACCAACATTTTTTATTCATTTAACTGATATGTTCGGTGTCGTTTTTTCCTTTTCATTGTTCTTGTAAGACTCTATAAATGAGAAAACCATATTATTGATTAGGGCGGGAAAATGGGTAGATTTCCTCATTTGTCTAGTCTACACACATATATACTATATAGCGATAAATAGATTACCACCACAACATTTACTCCTCATAAGAACAACCATCAACGGACACACGGGACAACTCAACCTTAGTTTTCTGATATCATCACCGTCAATTCTCTCTTCTTACACTTTAATATATTTAAATCATCACCCACATCATTCAATCATTACAATCCATTCAACAATATAATAATACATCTTTCACACTTACACGTTGATTTGACACAAAGTTAAATCCCACCCTACTTTAAATCACAAAACAAACAAGTCATTACTATTTATCAGGATTTTAAAATCCACTATAAACCCAAATCAAACATCACCTAGGGATCTCTACCCAAATTGTCTGACTTCTATGACAGTCAGTCACAGTCTTCTCTCCTACATGAGTTCTTTTGGCCCATATCTAACCTTGAGTCCCACCATAATTGTTAAAGGTGCGCCACAGGCGCAAGGCACATGGGGCGCAGAACTCAGGCGGGCACAGATTTAAAAAAAAAAAAACATTTTTTTAGTAAAAAGACGGTTTTAGGTTTCAGATTAGTAAATAGGCAGTTTTTAGGTTTAAGAATAACAAAAAGGTAAAAAAACTAAGGTTTCAGAAATCAGAATACATGGCCTCTTCCCGCTCTCCTAGCATCTTCATCCCTTCTCCCACCCAACCACCTCACACCCACGAAAGGGGCATGTCTAAGATTTCAGAAATCAGAATACACAGTTTTTTAGTTTCTATAAGTTCCAGCCATCATGTACAAAAGGCACGCGCCTTAGGCACTACGCACACCCTTGCGCCTTGGTGCGCCTTGCGCCCTTAACAACTATGAGTCCCAACACAGGAAAGAACTATGGTTGGAGAAATTTTCAACATGTGACCAGAAGCAAGGCATGCACTAAGAGTTATTAGCACATAAGTCCAGGGTTACAAGACCAGTTACTAGAAGACGTGCAATGAGATCTAGCTAATCGGTTTCAGAAAGAGAGTCAAAATGTCAAGCATGGAAACTTAAGAACCAGAAGTTAGATGCTGATTGCTATAAGCTCAAAAGTATAATTACACTAAAAGATAAAAAATTAATGGGGTGATAAGAATAAAGATGAATACCTTGCATCAACTGATAACTTGTTGCCCCAAACTGCAAGAGACTGGTTTAGGCGACCAATAAAGACTGAACATGCTTCATTTTTGTTGTCAAGAGTATCCTGCCAAAAAAGATTCATTAGCTCAAGTGAAATTATTAAAAATGCCTGCTTTACATTAGAATAGATGGACATCTATTATGCTGTCACCTACGCCAAACCCTAGTTGAAATTCAGTTTCTCAAACAAATAGAATGATGATTTTCATTTTATAATTCAATCAAATATTATAAAAATAAAAATCCACTTCATTATCGTGCGAGTACTAGTCTAGCAATAGTATAGATAAATCATACAGCTCAGCAAACTTCAGATAATAGCCCCTTCACCTTCTATTCATCCCAATTCGCTGATTACATAAGAGAGGTTTTTGACAATAAATACTTTGAAGTCTTATTGAAAGTGCAAATGTTATGGCAGGAAAGATAAGCTGGCTAGAATAATTCAAAATGTTCTCAAAAGGCAAAAGTGTTGAATGATTTGAGGGGGAAAATAAACAGCATTCAAAAGGGCAAAGCGCATCAGGGGTAAATGATTCCTGGAGCATAGAGCAACGTGTGTGAGCGCCTTTTTTGAAGTGAGGCACAATAACATAACAAATAATAATAATAATAACAACAACAACAAAAATAACAAATCATAATAATTAAAAAAAAAATTCGGACAACAATAATATACTAAGAATTTAAAAAATCAATATTTTTAAACTAAGATCAAATCCATATAGAAAATGGCAAACATAATTTGCTTAGCATATTTCCATAATAAGAGAGCCAAAAAAGCATGTACAAAAGACAATCATAACTATAGTCTTATTAGTCCTACTAAAGAACTGATAATTCCTAAAGCATGTGGTGTTAGATCATACTCAATATATCCAAAATGTATTTCCTACCGAACATCTGTTCCTGGCATATGCGCTCTACTTTCTATGAACTATCAAAATGTTAGATTTGGCATAAGCTTCTGCCATCATTTCGCTTTTTGAGTAAGGTGATGTTTACTTTCGTGATTTAAAAATCTGTTCAAAAACCACTCAAAATCACCGCTATCAAGCATATTAATTTGTCATAAAGTTAAATCATTATTATATCACTCTTATCACTCCAATCATTATAATCTCTCTCAACAATAATATAATAATACATAATATAATAAATCCCATCATTACACAATCATTATAATCTCACCCAACAATAATATAATAATAAAATGTCATTCGATCTTATACATTAATTTAATATAAAGTCAAAAGAAACACACATATTACTATTCATCAGAATTTCTAAAACCCAGGATTTTAAAAACCAATTTTCAAAATCACCCAAAACCCAAAGTAAACATCACCTAAGAGTTTGGGATGGATTCCAGACCAGTTTGGCGAAGGAAGAATAGAAGGCCAAGTAAATCATGTCAGTGAGCCTTTCTTTTCGGACCTATTATTTGTTCAACTACTTTTATTCAAAAACTCCCATGCCTTGACGGTTAGGCCAATGGGGACAACGTTGTCAGAGGTAAGGGCTTAGGAATAAGTGGGTTTCCCTTCCGCTCAAATAGATTGGTCAATGGAATACCAATTCCAATTTTCCTATGATTTTTTTTCTTTTTTAAACTGTTAACAACTAGCAAGTGAGAAGGTCATTTGGAGCGGATCATGCAGAGGCCAACAATCAATAGGGCAATAGCATAGCTATTATTGACCTTGACCCTATTACTTAAGCATACTTTTGTAAAGACGACTCAATAAATGAAATTGACTAAGGGTATGTTTGATTAAGAATTAGAAAACCGAATTTGGTATTTTGAAATATAAATCCAGTTCTACTTTTGAGATTTTAGAATCTGGTTTTTACCCACCCCTACAAATACTTATAAACCCTATAAATACCTTCTTTTTTTCTGCATCACACTCTCTCCACAACTCCTTAATGCAAATATGGTTTTTTATTCCTACTCCTATTTTATTTATCACTTTTCACACTTTTTATTCACTTTTGCAACTTCAAATAAAGCACACCAACTATTACAAAATCATTCAATCATTACAATTACAATCAACAATAATATAATAATACAATCACACACTCTAATATATTAATTTGACATAAAGTTAAATCCTACTCTATTTAAATCTCAAAACAAACAAACATCATTACTATCTGTCAAGATTTTGAAAAATCCAGATATAAAAACCCTCTAAATCCCAAATCAGACATATCCTAGAAATTTTTCCTCTGAACTTAGCCATCCTCTTCATCAAGGACCTCAATTTTCTCATGATCATCTTAGTGTTTGATCCTCTCCCTTTTTTCCTTCATTTTTCATTTTGATGAAGTCCAACCATTTGTATTGATTTAACTAAAGTTATTAACATTTAACAAGATCAACTTATACTTTATTAGCTTCTCAAATGGCAAGTAACAAAATCAAACCCTAGGATATATTTCACTACTTTTAGGCGTTCACTTTGTTTCAGTACTTCTCCAAGGCTCTAAGACGGTGAGGCTTGCGCCTTGTGGGCTTTGCGTGTCAGGTGAACCGTTAAGGACTATTAAACCAGTGTTTTTACGGTGATGAGTCATCAATTCAGTCCTTTTTAACTGGTCTCTGACAGGTGTAACTGAAATTAACTTTTTTTTAAATTGTAAAACTATAATATAAAAGGTGAATCACTACTTTTATATTCTAAAGGTAGCAAAAAATGAATGATGAAAAAGGCAAAAACACGACAAACAAAAACATTATAAATTCTACAAAGTTTAAGATATAAATAATCACAAACATATATGACATTATGACATCACCGAATACCAAGTTTTAAATTAAAATTAAAACATAAAAAAACAGTTTGGCAAAGTTTTGGTCGATTCAACAGGTATCAATTACTTATTCCCAGTTTAACCAGCCAATCCAATTCAGCTTTGACAATATTACACAATTATTTTAGCTTATGATCAGGGATGTACCAGTTCAGTCATGGTGGTGTTGTCTTCCTGCAGCGAATTCTTTAGTGTATAAAAAGAAATATAAATTCCAGCCCCCAGTTCCCAATCTTCAATCTCTGACTTATAATCCTCCATGCATGTTGCAAGCCTCCATACCTCTGTATGCTTTGCTGCATGACACCAATCACAATCACGATGTTTTTAAAGTTCACATAAGAAAGAGAGTGATGCAAACAAAAAATTTATTTCTAAGATGCTAAAACAAATAACTTTTTTAATACATGTACAAACTTTTTACCATATTACTTGCACTCATTCTATATATAGGTATGACTAATTATATCTGCAATTCTGTATTTACTATTTACATATGACGTGCAAAGCACGTTGTGTTTGGACTAGTGTTTCCAAATGTATAGAATCATAATGGTAATCTCAACTTTCTCAAGGGAAAGTCGTCCATAACAAAGATCAGAATCTCATCCATATGTGATTTCTCAATGAGACAATCACTCAATCCACTTGTAAGATGCCTACTACACTGAAAAAGGAGAAATTATCAATCAACCATGTTCCTCTAGAAACTCATTTGATAATAAATTACTTGCTACTACTAAGAACAGCATCTTTGCATGCCAAGTGTTGAGATAATACTCTGAATTTGCTCTAGCTTAACTGGCAAACCAAGTTATGGTGTTTTGAGAAGATAAATCACTTTCTCAAACATCCATAAAAATTAGAAGACTTTAGAGAGCGATTGAACATTCTCAGACCCTCAATTTCTAAGGGTTCACAATCTACTTTTGAGGCACAGATTTTGGAGAGAGGCCATGATTCTACTTCACTATTCTTTTACATTATGAACCCTTACAGTTAAATGCACTTGTGAAACTAAAAATTCTGGAACATATTTCACAATTAAGATTTTCAGAATTTGCAACTTCTTGGAATATCATTTCTCTCAAATAAACAGGGTTTGCAAGAAGAGTATCACTCGGAGGATTAAAAAAACAATTTCAAAAGAGAATGTATTGAAGGATGGCAAGTAAAAGGACTCAATAAGACCGAAGTGCCACAAAACAGTAAATTAGTTTTTTACCTGACAAAAATAGAGAATGAGCAACTGAAGTCATGAAGACAGAGTGTGCTCTCTGCCAGTTTGCACATTCAAGAAAGTGATGTAGAGCTTTTGCAAGGTCAGTATTGTAATTGTAGAATATTGCCTGGATGTGAATGGAGAGAGGTAAGATGAGAAATCTAGGAACAAGAATTTCAGGGTAATTATCATCAGTAGAAGCAAAAGACAAGCACACACAATATTAACACGATAAATTTTCAACAGCCAAAATTAATTTCAGGAAAATCCAAACATTAACAAATCATAATATACGTAGTAAGGTATATTCAGCCTCAAGCAGCACCAGAAACATGTAAGAACTCTAGAAACACAATCACAGAGAAATCAACCAAATGCCAAACTTAAATCACAAATCCATGCAAAACAGAACTCAAGGAAGACAAACTAACCAAAGCTTCGTGCAACCATGCCGAAGGAATACCAAGATTTTCAATGAACTCCCATTGCGACTCCTGATTACTCCAAACTTCGCAATATTGGAAGAGGATTTCCCTTATAGCAGTGGTTTGCAGATAAGGATAATCTTCACGGTGAGGCATATGAATCACAACATAGATGGCCCAATGACACTGTCCAAGGCATAGCAACTGAGAAACAAATGCCATATCAAGGACATGAAGATCATTAGAACTGAAAGTACCAATGGCCTCTAAAACTGCACGATGATGCCAAATCATGTGATAGTCAAGTGGGTCATTTGTTGAGGCAAAGGCACTGAACATGGTCTTTAAAGCACCGAAATCACTTTCTTGTCTGGCATGAAGAAGCATAAGATAATAAGCAAGGTCAAAACGGTCATTGAAAACCCAATTGCTCGAAGCTTCTGCTGGTCCTTCATCAATGTAAACTGGAACAGGGGACGGAGCTTTTCCATTATTAAGAAGCTTCTGATAGGTATTAAAAACATCAGGTAACGAAGTGTCAGGTGGAAGCCCATACCACATTAGGAGTCCTAGAAACCTCTTCCAATCTATTTCTACACCATTTAAAGCTTCAAGAATGTTTCCAGCAAGTAAGTCAAGAAGTCTCACCCTATCCCCCTCGATAAAACTAAAATCGAGTCCATTCTTCCTCCATAGGTCAAGTTGATCAGAAACATCAGCACGATTCTCTATGGACCCACCAGACTGACTTAAAAGACAAGATAGTCTTACGTCCCCTCTAGAAGCAGCAAGTTCTACAGCAGCATCCAGCTGGCGCCCACTAAGAAGCAAGAAAATGTGTTCTAAATCACCCAACTCCTCTAGTGAGCTAACTTCCTCTTGTACACGATGGTAAACGCTCTCTTGCAGCCAATAACTGAATTCAGCTCGTCTAATAAGTGGAAGCGCTTCCTGGTCAACATCAGGGTAATTTTCCCTCCCATCTTGTATCATGTCATCCTCCTCATCTTCCACAAGCCTCAACTGTCTACCTGTTTTCCTTGTGGAAAAGAGAACTTTAATCAATTCCCAAACCAATACTTGGTGCATCAACAAAACACGAGAAGCAGACGACAAATTGGGAACCTCTAGCTGCTTCTCTATGATGGCAATATATCTCCGACAAATATCTGGAAGAGTGAACCGGTCACAAACTAGCTTTTGAAATTTCAGATCAAAGGATCCCAGTTCAACCTTTTTTGTTTCATGACTCAACTCCTTGTGAAGATTGAGGGGAGAGGTGAAACAAAGATCAGTGAGTTCCTCCTTCACTTTATTGCTTTCATCTCTTGTCACTTTGTCAAGTGCAACCTTTTCGAGATTGATAACAGAGGATAAGACAACGTGAGAATTATCACTACCAACAGGCATACCAGAATGAACAAGGACACCATTTGGACCCCAACCTACTCGAAATGATCTACCCATAAACAACGCTGCATCAACTATATTATGAGTATGACTTGCAGTAACTGGTGTTTCTCTTGTAAGATCGAGCTTAAAACCATCAGCTTTTGATGTGGTAAGATGCAAACCTTTATTCTGCTGGGACATCAAAATGTTTCCAGGGGGGCTAGCGCTGAAACTTCCAGGATTATACTCTTTTAAAGCTAATGGAGTCTTGCGAATAGAAGGGGTGTTTATAGTATGAAGAGTCTTTCGAGATGAATGATACAAGGGAGATCTTGAGGAATCTTTACCAAAAGGTGGGTTATCATGTGTCAACATGCCACTGAGGCCATCTACCTCGTCTTCGTTGGTAGAAAACATCAACATCCTCAAATCATTCATCCTGACAGGATCAAGACCAAGATGAGCAGGAAGTGAATGTGAAAGAAGAGTTCCGTTCACAAACGCAGTTTCTTCTTCAATGTCTGATGTCTCACTACCATTAATGTCTGCAGGATCTTGAGCTAATGGGGACACATCAGCCATTGGAATATCCTCATCTTCTTCATCATCCAGACCAAATCTGCTAAAGTGTTGTACCGAAAATTTCCATTCACAGTTCAAAGGATCAAATGAAATGAATTTTGCCCCTTGACTCTCTGTCTTAAGCTTCAATTTTTCCACAAATTTTCTTAACCGGTCCTCAGTCAAATTATCCAACAATTTTGTTTCAAGTAGTAAGGTAACTTCAGCTGGCTTGTTAAGACCCTGACCCTCTGAGGGCTTGGTATTGTCATCTTCATATACAGAAATTTCGCATCTATTAAACTTGATAATGGAGTCCAAATCCAAGAATCTAATATCTGTTTCCCCAATAAACTTTACATATCCATAACCAACCCTTCCAACGACAAAATCTTGGACTCTTCTGCAATAACCAGGACTTGCAGATTCCCGAATAGCCAACTCACTTAAACAGGGTTTTGTGTAATAATCAGAGCATTGCAGAGTTGGTAAAGCTGAAAGAGAGGTATCTGCACCATCCAAAGAAACTCTTCTTCTTTTGCACCGAGACTGATGAACAGGAACGTGATTTGGAATCGCTACATCAACTCCCATATTTTAGTTTAGATGAAGGAGCCTGCAAGCAATCCTCCTAAGCATGATAGCACACATTACTGAAATCAGCATCAATTAGGCATAAACAGCATTTAAAAGCATCTCATAATACCAACTGAAGCTAAAACCCAGCTCCTGAGCAAGTCTCCATCGAATATTTAAAGGAATGAGTTCAATTAAAAAAGAAAACAGAAAAACATCTCGATAATTCGCATTTTAGAAACCAACATTTTAAAGCGAATCTCTAAATCCGTCTAAGTTGCCAATAAAACAAAGTAGAAGAATAAAAAACACAAGTGAATGAAGCGAACCTTTCCAAAAACCGAGCCCTAATTACCGTCGGCGAATAGCTAGAAGCCACGGCTTTGCAGGAGACAGCAATGGGGAGAGAGTGACGTGAAGACCTCAAATTTTCGCCGGCGAATAACACTTCCGACAAGAAATGATGCACTGTAAATCTCTGTAACGCAGTGGAGATTGATTATGATGAATTTGAGAGACAAATTTAGAGGGAAGGAGCCTCAACGCATGCTCTTACACAGTTGTGTGTCAAAACGGCGCCGTTTCCGTATAACGGAAAGTCGGATAGTGCAAGTGAAAAGGGTTTTAGGATTTGAAGTTGCAGTGACCATAACACCGCGTCGGAATGCCGATTGTTTGGTATTATTTGAAATCGTGTTTTGTTAATGGAAAGCGCGTGTTTCATAGATACCTTTTGTATTCTGTTCGGCCCTTTTTACAAAATGAATTCTTTTTAGGGTGGGTTATTTGCACCTCTATGGTTGTTAAATCATTTAACTTAAGGTGTTGTTTGGTTAGGGATGGTGGTGGATGGGATGGAGATTGGAAAAATGTGGATGGGGTAATCCATGAATAGTAATTGAATAAAAATTGTGTTTGGATTGAGATTGAAAAATAGGTGTGGATAGAAAACTTTATGTCAAATCAAGTAGGAGAGAGAATAAATGTGTGGAAGAAAAGTAGGAGAGAGAATATATGTGTGGAAGAAAGTAGGAGAGACAATAAATATGTGAAAGAAAAGTAGGAGAGAGAATGAGTGATTAAAAGAAAAAAAAGAGTGATGTGATTGTATAAAAATAGGTATATAGATGTATTATAGGGATACATGGGTATTTGAATGGGTATTTAGATGGAGAGGGATGGGATGGGGATGGCCCATCCAAATCCGGATGGGCCAATCCCAAACCAAACACACTCATGTATTCATCCAATTGATACACACATCCCTCTAAGAGAATGTTAGATATATTTTTTTTCTAGTAATTAGATACTCTATACATTTTTTATAAATTGTTTAAAATATTATTTTCTTCCTAAAATCTCTTTAATAAATACTTTATTTTTATTTCCTCTTTTTATTTATTTCTTTTGCAAATATATATATACTAGTACAAAACCCGCGAAATTTGCAGGATGATAAAATAAATAATATTTAGTAAATAAAATGAAAAAACGATAAAAAGAAAAATTAAAAATGCATAATTAAAAATTATAATTATAATTAGAAAACTTAAATGGGAAGAAGAAGTGGAGAATAGAGAGAAAAATGAGAGAAAGAAACAGTTAAACAAAATAAAATAGAAAAAAAAAATCAAAAATTCTATAAAATTAGGAAAACAGAAAAGGAGGAGAATTTATTAAGGTATCCCACATCGGATAGAGAGATGGTCTTGGGTGGGCTTAGGGCAATCCTCTCACTTAACACCTTGGTTTTAAGTGTAGAGTTAGGCCTTGTCACATGGTATCAGAGCCAACTCTCTACTTCGATGTCTGGATCCACTTGTTGAACCACGTGTCGACCTTGTCCCCGTCTCACGTGAGGGAGGGTATTAAGGTATCCCACATCGGATAGAGAGAGAGATGGTGTCGACCTTGTCCCCGTCTCACGTGAGGGAGGGTATTAAGGTATCCCACATCGGATAGAGAGAGAGATGGTCTTGGGCGGAAGATTCAGAAGGTCTTGGGTATAAGCCTGGGCAAAGATTGCCTGACACGTAGGACACGACCTTGTCCCCGTCTCACGTGAGGGAGGGTATTAAGGTATCCCACATCGAATAGAGAGAGAGATGGTCTTAGGCGGAAGATTCAGAAGGTCTTGGGTATAAGCCTAGGCAAAGATTCAGAAGGTCTTGGGTATAAGCCTGGGCAAAGATTGTCTGACACGTAGGAAAGAAAAGATTTAGAAGGTCTTTGGGCAAAGATTCAGAAGGTCTTGGGTATAAGCCTGGGCAAAGATTGCCTGACACGTAGGAAAGAAAAGATTTAGAAGGTCTTGGGTATAAAGCCTGGGCAAATAAAAGATTCAGAAGGTCTTGGGAGGGTATTAAGGTATCCCACATCAGATAGAGAGAGAGGTCTTGGGTATAAGCCTGGGCAAAGATTGCCTGACACGTAGGAAAGAAAAGATTTAGAAGGTCTTGGGTATAAAGCCTGGGCAAATAAAAGATTCAGAAGGTCTTGGGAGGGTATTAAGGTATCCCACATCGGATAGAGAGAGAGGTCTTGGGTATAAGCCTGGGCAAAGATTGCCTTGACACGTAGGAAAGAAAGGATTTAGAAGGCTGACACGTAGGAAAGAAAAGATTTAGAAGGTCTTGGGTATAAAGCCTGGGCAAATAAAAGATTCAGAAGGTCTTGGGAGGGTATTAAGGTATCCCACATCGGATAGAGAGAGAGGTCTTGGGTATAAGCCTGGGCAAAGATTGGTATCCCACATCGGATAGAGAGAGAGATGGTCTTGGGCGGGGAGGGTATTAAGGTATCCCGATCTTGGGTGGGCTTATAAGCCTGGGCAATCCTCTCACTTGCCCAATCATATACTAGTGCTTGGGTGGGCTTATAAGCCTGGGCGGGCAATCCTCTCTTGGGTGGGCTTATAAGTGATTCTGGTGGAATTTACACGTTTTAGGGGCACATGTGAAGCGTTTTTTGATGTGGATTTCATTGATTTATGCATTGATTATGATTGTTTGAGCCAAAATGAGAGAAAGGTTGTGTTTTGTCGATTTTATAGGAAATACGATGGAATTTGGAGCAAAACACCAACCATACTTTACTGGATCAGGAATAGGAGTGCAACGTTGGATTCGTCTCGAAAAACGGAGTGGAATGAAAAAAAGAATCGAGTCAATCGGAGGTCGGAAGCTCGAGATACGAAGGGACGAAAAAGCATGCCCGGGTAGAATCGACCCGGGCGGGTCAAAACCACCCGGGCAAGGGCAGATTTTGAGGATGTTCGTATTTGGCCCGGGTGAAACCCACCCGGCCGGGTGGTTTCGACCCGGGCAAGGCCCAAACATTGTGTTGCTTCGTATTTTGGCCGGGTGGCATGCCCGGGTGGGAGCCACCCGGCCGGGTGACATCATTCTCGGGGGTTTTTGGCCATTTTCTCCATTTTTGAGGGACCAACTTGCAATTTTGGCATCCAAACCCTTCCCCAACACTATATAAGGCCTCATTCTTGAAACCCAAGACACCTTTCCCCCAATCCACACATAGTTACACATACTTGGAGGTGTTTTGGTCATTTCTCTCTCAATTCTTCATCAAATCAAGGAAGAAAGGATGCAATAGCTCCCAAATTCCATTCCCTACCACATTCTAGACTAAGCTTTCTCTTTCTTTTCCTTTTTATTTAGTTATTTCATTTGGATTTTGTAATTTCATTATGCTAGTTAGTAGCTAAACAAATTTGTGGTTCTAAGGCATTGTAGATACTTGGATTGAAGTTTATGATTAATTTCTTGCTTTAATTGGTGTTTGTCTCGTATTTGTGTGCTTAATTCCTTATTGCAAAGCATGTTGTTATTGGCCATGATGATTTGCTTAATTCATTGTTAATTGGGGTAAGATCGAGAGATTTATTCCGTTTAATCATATGCAAGCATGCAACCCGGTATTATTATGATCTCGAAAGAGGATTAATTATCGGAGAGGGACTTGAATGATCCTAGGAGCTATTTTAGGCGGTATAAAATTTGTGAGGTAGAAATACGAGCCTATGTTACATTGCGTCTTTGGTTAATTAGATCGAGAGATAATTAATTCTTCTTGTGTGATCACCCTATATGAGATAACCTTAATGGCCATTTAAACGAGATCATAAACGGATATCTATGTATTACAATTGCCTGGGAACCCACCTTTCCTTCTTTGCGTTTTTATCCATTTTACCTTCGTTGTCTTGATTTGCATGTTATTTGATCGATTTCGTATTTACTCTTCATTACTTATTTGTGACACTTTGGTAGGTAATCTTAGAGTAATTCACACCACTCAATTTATCGATCACGTCTATTTAGAACTCGACTAGCAAACTACCCTTTTACGCTTAACCTTCTCGTGGGATCGACCTCGTGCTTATCACGCTACAATAGACGCCGTATACTTGCGGTTGTTTATTTAGTGTTGCATAACACGCGAATCAATAAGCCTGGGCATATACTAGTGCGCAAAACCCGCGGGATTGTAAAAAAAATTGTTATGTATATTTTTATTTATTCATATAAGAACTATAGAAAAAGATTAAAAGTGAAAAAGATAATATTTTTAAAAAAAAGTAAATTGAAAAAGTATTAAATTTAGAAAATGTAAATGAAAATGGGTGAAGAGAGAGGATGAAGACAGTTATAAATCAATTTAGAAAAGAAATAAAAAATTTAAAACTTTAAATGGGTGGAGAAGATAGAGGAATAAAACGGTTATAAATCAATTAAAAAATTAAAATTACAGAAATAAAAATTAAAATTACAGAAATAAAAAGATTGTGAAATCAAGCGTTTTGAGGAAGCTTTTTAAAAAAAATCAGAATTAGTATATAAAGGAGATATATATATCCGCCGCCCAGTGACCGCGCCACCCCTCTCCCTTCCAATAATCCACAAAAATGTCCCCACCCCACGTCGTCCACCCCCGCTCCCCTTTTCCATCCCAAAAATCCTCCCCACACCAGCCACTCCCCGCCCCCTTTCTGTAAAAAAAGAAAACTCACCCCCTTCCTTCGGTAAAAAAATGCGATAGGTAAGTTTTTTTTTTTATGAACCAAAGTTGAAAATAATGTAAATTTTCGATCAATTCTACTTAGTAAAATTCATTATTTTCTATCACTTTTTGTCGAAAATTATGAAATAAGTATCAAAATCTACACTCTTTTTCGACAAACAATTATCGAGGAAGAGTTGAATTTCAACACTGGTATGTCAAAAAATGTAAAAAAAAATAAAAAAATACATCTAATATTTTTATATTTTTTTGTAGATTTTTGTATTTATTTATTTTAAATTCTGACACCGGTTGAAGGGAGGTGATGTCGACGGTGATGACAAAAGTCGATAAAATGGAGGTGGTGTATCTACTAAGTTAGAAATTAGGGTGTACATCTAAAAGGATATTGTGAATATTTTACAACATTATTTAAATAATAAATAAGGGGGGAGTACATTTAACGAGCATAGAGTTGCAAATAATCGTACCCTTCTTTTTATTGAGCTAGACACTTCCACGACCTTTTTTTGGGTCATAAAAAATTGGGCCTAATGTTCAGCTCGAAAGAATGGGGATTTCAACATTATTCTCTCAAATTAATACTACTACTAAGAAAATTGTTGTTTTGGTCCCACCTGGCATGCACCCTCGTTTTTTTTGTTCCATGACTTTCACATTTAGTTCCAATAGGTTAAATTTTATCACATTTGGTTTCTGTATTGTACAAATTTTGTAATTTCGTCCCAGCCTCGTTAAGTTTTAACGGACAGACTCACGTGCCCATCATGTGGCCGTCAGTCATTATTTTTCACTCCAAATCAAAGTTTACCCTTAACAAAAAAATCCCAAATTGTTTCAGAACCCTAAGATTGTGGCCAAAATCCCCAAATCGTAGTCTGTCATCTTCTCTCCTTCGCCGGACATTTTCGCATCACATAGCCTCAGTCATTATTTCTACTTCTGTTTGTTGTTGTTGTCGTTGTTCGTTGAGAGAAACTAAGTCTGGGCGACGGACTCGGGTGGGAATGGAATTGGTTACGCGGCAGTAATCTAGATCTGGAATTGTACCGGACGGCGGTGGCGGTGGAGCTGCCGCTGCTGCTGATACTGCTACACCGGCTGGAAATTAACCGACCTGAGTAAAAATGGTCAATGGATTCGGATCTGGAAACGGATCGACTAATTGAATGACGCAGGGGCAAAATTTGGCCTTGGAAGAAGAGTTCATCGGCGACGCACATTTCTGATTGTGTGGAAAGAGAGCAGAAACCGAAATCATCGTGAATTAAAGCTTCTTCGATGATTTCTTCTCCCTGTTCTGTATTTTTTCCTTGGTGATGATGAATGAGAGGGAGATCGCTTAACGAGAGGGCTTCATCATCATCATCTTTTTCTTCAATTTGTTGTAATTCAACAGAATTTTCAGCGAAATTGAGGATTTGGCATCTTTGATCTTCTATCTCCATTGTTGATTATATATAATATTTGTGGAGTGTTCAAATTTAGTAATGAGTGCAGGTTGCAGGCGACACAAATTTTTTGTTGGTTTGGAGTGAAGAGAAGGGAGGTATATTGGATACCTATGCGGTTTGGTGTTTTGAAAAGCAGATGATGTTAGATCTGCATATTAATTTATTCGTTATTTACACTTTCGTGATAAGAGGTTTCCACTCTCGGTGACTCTTCGGCCGAACATTGATTCGATTATTTTACTATAAATTTATGTTTAATTATTTTCTTAATTATAGATTTTTGGGATGTAATGAAGATTATTTAAGTAAGAAGTGTCAATTTTCGCTCCAAAATGGAAGAAATATTAACGGGACCAAAAACGTTAACAACTGACTAACGGTGGAACCAAATGTGATAAAATTTAACCTATTGGGACTAAATGTGAAAGTCATGGGACCAAAAAAACGAGGGTGCGTGGCTGATGGGACCAAAACTCCCATTTACTCTACTACTACTATAAATTACTTGAGTTATGGTTTTTCGAAATAACTTGGAGTTTATGTTTAAACATATGGTCTTATACATTTTAGCAATTTTTTATTTGTATAATACTCATTAGGTCTCTACTTAAGCTTTTAAATCTTACCTTTTTTTTTTTTGACAATACAAACAAGGATAACAAACAATCTCTTGTCAACAAGAGAGCTCAGAAATCAGATCCTTGTAATATTGTGGACAGTCATCTTCATTCCAATCTTGAGGATATGAAGTGATTAAAGAACTCTTGGCCAACTCATGTGCTATCCGGTTTCTTTCTCGTATGATATATTTGCATTCCGGAATCATTTCTCTATGAAGAAGAAGTTGAACCTTATTAGCTATTATCTTCTCAGATACTCCCACTTGTATGCTCCCATCAATAGCCTTAATAGCATCCATAGAGTCAGAATAAATCATGTTAATTTTGATGCCCATTAGACTGTATTTTCCAATACCAATTTCCATAGCTTTCAACTCAGTTGCGCATACAGTACCTGTATTTTTAATACGTTGAGCTCCTACCAGCCTAATCTCCTTCTGATTACACACCACCACGAAACCAACAACGTATAGATTCCTAGCATCATTGAAGGCTGCATCCGTAAGCATTATATTACCATCATCTTTAGGATATAGTTCATCCTTTGCACTTCCATGATCAACTCCATTCGAACCAACACCACCCTTGTAACTAATAAGTTCGTGCAAATACGAGATCGCCCAATTTACATTAAACACAACATTACAAGCAACTGCAGTTTGATGTTGGTCTTCCTTGTGCACATAATTGCATCTCTCAATCCATATCGCCCATGCGATCATCATAATCAAAGAAATCTGCTCCTGATTCATCTTATTAACGCACCAATATACAAAATCAAAGCATTCATACCTGGTAGCAGTATTAATGTCCGACCACAAGCCTTGTGTTTTCCAAGTGTTTTTAGAAAAAGGGCATGTAAATATGCAATGCATAGTATCTGCCAGATGAAATCCACAGCATTTGCAAATTGGACTAATAGGCACATGTTTCATGTTCAAATTTCCTTCAGAAGCTAAAAGGTTCCTCATCAATTTCCAACAAAAAATCCTCACCTTTGGCGGCACTTGCAGCTTCCAAATTGTATGAAAAACCCTCGTACTAGATGCCACAGACGATGGTCCAACTGCTGAATTCCTATCATCACTTGTTTCTTGAGAATGAGCCAATTTGTATCCAGATGCCACCGAGTAACATCCTGTCGAAGATGCTGGCCAAAAAAGATGGTCATGACCTCCATTTTCAATGATTGAAGTGTTGAGAATGTAATCTGCTTCAAAAGGAAGAAAAGCTTGTCTAATTAACTGCTCATTCCAGCCTTCTTCTTCCAATATAAACCTGTTAACATCCGAGGCACTTGCAATTCTAGACCTAATCCAACCCTCCTCGAGCCCATTCACCCATCTATCCTTGAATATGTGAATGTCAATGCCATTACTAACCCTCCATCTTGCTCCTATATCCAGCAAAGCTTTACTCCATATTAAAGACCTTCATACAAATGATGGGTTTGAGCCTAGCTCCAAATCTGCAATTCTAGCATTCTTGATGTATTTTGCCTGAAAGATTCTACCCAAAATGGAGTGTGGTTGTGTAATTATTCTCCATAATTGTTTAGCCAATAAAGCTTTATTAAAGAGCACAAGACTTCGAAAATCTAAACCACCTTCATCTTTGGGCTTGCAAAGATCAGACAATTTCTTCCAATGTTTCTTTTTTGCTAGATCAGAATCACCCCACCAAAAACCCGCAATTATTCTTTCGATGTCAGCACACACTGCTACAGGAATCCTAAAGCATGACATTGCATACGAGGGCATAGCTTGCAACACTGCTTTAATTAAAACCTCCTTCCCTCCCTCATAATTTTTTTTATGATGCCAAGATAAAACCTTTTTCCGGACCCTATCAGTTAAGTATCCAAACTTAAGTTTCTTTGCTTTGGGAATGATAGCTGGGAGACCAAGGTAAAGGTCATGGCCACTTGAGTCTCTAATTCCCAAGATCAGTTTTGATTGATCAACATCTGCTTGGCATGTGCAAGGGCTGAATGTAATTGAGGATTTCTCTCTATTCACTAGCTGACCCGAGGCCTTCTCATAAATATAAATACAATTAGCCAAACATTGAGTTTCTTCCTTTGTTACTTTGAAAAAAAGAATGCTATCATCTGCAAAAAAGAGGTGAGACAACGAAGGAGCCTCTTTTGCAATTTGAAATCCAGACACCAACTTTGAATTAATGGCAGAGGAAATAATTGATGAGAACACCTGTGCACATAATACAAACAAGTATGGAGACAGAGGATCTCCTTGTCTAATACCTCTCTTTGGATTGAAAGACTGTGATAGCACCCCATTGATCTTGATGGAATAAGTAACTGTCGAAATGCATTCCCAAATTAATTTGATCCATTTTTGTGGAAAATCCATAGCCTGAAGCACTTTCAAAACAAAGCCCCACTCTATTCTGTCATATGCTTTGGTCATATCCAATTTCAATGCTGCAAATCCTTTCCTGTTCTTTGAAGATTTTAAGAAATGCATTCCTTCATAGGCCAAGAGAATATTGTCTGTAATAGTACGACCTGGCACAAAGGCACTTTGATGCTGATCCACCAGCTCTCCCAAAACACACTTAAGCCTATTTGTCATAGCTCTAGCAAGAATTCTATAACAGACATTGCAAAGGCTAATAGGTCTATAATGCTGAGGTAAAGATGGAGCCCCAATTTTTGGAATAAGCGCAATAATTGTATGGTTCCAGCTTTTCAAAGATCCCTTATCATTAAGAACATTCAGCACTGCTCTTGTAACATCCTCTCCAACCATGTCCCAATTCTCTTGATAGAATGAAGCTGGGAATCCATCAGGTCCTGGAGCTTTCCAAGGGGACAAATCCTTAACAGCCTTGAGCACATCATGTTTAGTGAAAGGCAAATCCAGTGCATTAGATTTTTCTCTTGTCATCTTAACACTTAGGAATTGAGTGGCTCTACAGATTTCATCCTCTGATGGATTGTTTGATATGAACAGCTTCTTAAAATAGCTTGACAAAACCTTCTCAATTTGAGATTCTGAGTAAAGCCAAACCCCATTTTCATCTTGGATTTTCCTAATTTGATTCATCTTAAATCGTCCATTTGCTCTTGAGTGGAAGAATTTTGTATTTCTATCACCCTCTCGGAGCCAAGCAACTCTTGATCTTTGTTTCCAAAAACATTCCTCTTGAGATAACAGCCTTGCTAATTCATCCTCCAATTCCCCAACCTTTTTCATATCCGGCCTACATCCATCATCATCCAAAATTCTATTGATGTTGCTCTGAGTTTGCTTAATTCCGAATTCAAGAGTGCCTCCTTTATTTTTTGCCCACTCCAATATTTCACTGGCACAACTTTCCAACACATCCTTTAAGGGCTCATCATTTTTCTTCTTTTTCCATGCAGTGGTAATGATCTTCTTAAAGCCAACGTCTTTCATCCAGTAGTTCTCAAACTTGAAATGCTTAGTAACCCTTTTCTTCCAAACATATGGATGTTGTACCTCAAATTCAATCAAAATTGGCCTGTGATCAGATCCCATAAATTGCAAACTAGATGCTTCAAAAAAGGTGCACATATTCATCCATTCTCTATTTGCAAGGAATCTGTCCAACTTTTCCTTAATGTATTGTTGCCCTCTTCTTTTATTGTGCCAAGTGAATTTTGATCCAAGCATTTTAAGACATTTAAGATCATTAAACTGTATTGCTTCTTGAAATTGGGCCATATTACCATCCTTTTTAGAATTGCCCCACATCTTTTCATTAGAATAAAGAATCTCATTAAAATCACCACCAACAAGCCATGGGATTGGGAGAGTTGGTAAGTAATTTTTAAGTCTTTTAAGCAATTTCCAAGAGTCTAATCTTTGATGAGGTGTTGGATGTCCATAAAAACCAGTAAATCTCCAACTATTAGTCATCCCAGAAATCAAAACATCAATATGCCCCACAGAATACGACAAAACAGAAATAGCTATTTCATTCCACAAAATGACCAAGCCCCCCGCTCTACCAGTCGAGCCAACACAGAAAACATTTTGAAACCCTAAACGAACCCTAACAATATCTGCAAACGAAGTGGTACATTTTGCTTCTGAAATAAAAAGTAAACATGGATGATAAACAGCATTCAACCTACGCAGCCTACTGAACGCACATGGATTACAGATTCCACGTGCGTTCCAACACAAAAGCCTCATTCCCCTCGGCGGGGTTGAGTAACCTCAACCTCCGCCACCACCCCCGGAAATGAAATTTCCTACCCATAAGTTTCAATCATACTTCTGGCCTTCTTGAGAAAAAAGAGGCCATCAATCTCATTTCGAACGGTTTCTGCCCTCACAAAATCTGCCAAATCACCTGAATGATCCCTCCACAACCTTTTCTTTCCAGCTTGCATGTTACCAGGAATGGAGAAACTCGAACCATCTTCCTGTCCTTTCTCACCTTCTTTATTCTGATCATCTTCTTCCCAAGCATTCTGACCAGTTTCTTCTCGAAGAGGGACAAAAGGTTGTTCCCCTTCATGAATTATTTCCACAAAGTCATTAAAGTCAAAAGCTTTAAAATTACGACCCACATGATGAATAACACGGTAATCTTTACCATTATCATTATCTTTTCCCCACAATGGTTCAATAGCCATTCTATGTTCAAAACCAACAGGTATAGTAAAATGTAGAGGTTGCAAGAACAAACCTGTCCTTGGGTCAACTCTTCCTTTCCCACTCTGAATAGCTCTTTCCCCCTCCCCCCTTCGTGCCATCAAATCCTGAAAGTTGAAAACAACTTCCCTGTCATTTTGCTTGGACTAAGCATCATCATTTAAATTCCATTGAGCTCCCATCACTTCCTGCTCAGCATTCTGCCACATTTCATTTACTCCTTCATCCACCATAACCGCTTTCCCTTTCGCTTTTCTTCTCATTTCAGACTCCTCACATGCACTCTTCTCCAGATTAATGGCCTCTTTTTCCATGACTTCCCTTGAGTTTGTCGGAATGTTATTGAGATTTTCCACCACAGTAGTTGACCCTTGAAGACCCAAAAGCCTAAAAAACTGTTGCATGTCCTCCTTTGTTGGTTTTTTTTGTTTGTCTGCTTTCAGCCACTCCGGGAAAAACCTATGATTATCAATCCAGGCTTCTTCCCTATCCTTTACCCTGCTACATCCCCTAACAGAGTGAGTGATATGACCACAAAAGACACAAAAGTCAGAAATCCTCTCATAACGAAAGTAAATGAAGATTGTGGTGTTTTGAATGGTAAAATTAGTAAAACGGCACAAAGGGGCTTCCGCGTCCAGCATAACACGAACTCTAAGTGATTCTCCCCACGCCACAGCTCTCTCTTTAGCATCAACTTTGAGCACATCACCAAGCACCCTCCCTACTCGTTCTCCTGTAGTTTTTATCATTGCATGTGCTGGCAAACCATGAATTTGGACTCAAATAGGCACACGATCCATCTTGATGTTGTCAAAGCACTCCGACCCATCAAGCTGCTTTAAAACCATCATCGATCTTCGCAGGTTCCATGGTTGCATGTCAAGAATGTCTAGCATTTCCGCCTTCTTTTGAAAATCGATAACATAGAGACTATCTCCCACCAAAGTAACAGTGATGTCCGCCACAATATTCCAACTGGAGATGAGCAGCCTTTTCAACTCCGTGATGTTGAAAAACCTTCGAGACACAAACTTCATAGCCACCGAAGAAGGTGGAATGATCAGTTCATTTGCCTGGACAGAGGTATTAGAACTTTCTTTTACAGAAATCGAGCATTCACTCATTTGTTTTTGAACCACATCCATGTTTTGAGATGAATATGAACAGTCGTACAGAAGGAGAAAAAGAAGAATGTGTGATATACCGTTCACCCTTTTCCCTGAATTTATAGGCAAAAAATAGAGGCGTAAACCATGGATTAAAACTAAAACCATTGGCCAGTTTGAGTAACACAAATCCTCACCATATTTTTTAACCCAAAATTTCTCCATGTTTTGGCAAAACCGAGAGTGCCTACGGTTAGTAAACCCTAAAATATTCTCAAAGTGGAAAACACGACCAATATACGAGCAAGTGATCACCACTCTCCACTTGCTTGTGCAAAAACCAAGAACCAAAGCAATGATGAGCCAAATTTTCGCGTTATCCAAGACAATCTTCCAAAAAAATCATTCCGAATGTTTTGCCCAGACCAACACACAATTAATGAGGAATTTTAAAAAGAGCAAGCGTGGATTAAATCATTAATGGCAAATTAATGATCAGAATAAATTCCAGAAAAAATTTTTGAAGAACCAAAGGAAGATAATCAATTTTTCCTTTCTAAGAGAGAGAAAAAACGAAAGCCGCAAACGTTTTAGCTACCTTTTTTAAATCTTACCTTTAAAGTTGTACATTTTAATTTTTTGATAAGTGGTGACTCCACATTTATTAAGAACTATCACTACTTTTACATAAAATTGCATTAATTGCCATTCATTTTTTTTTTCTCTCTACACCTTGTTTTTTACTTTTCTTACTTTATATGTCCACCCTCTTTTTTTTTTTGGAAATTAAGAAGGAATATATATGGAAAAATTTATCATTAATTAATGAATAATTTCTTATCTTATCTCATTATTTTAGCTTTATATATATATAATATCAAAATTCCATGCATTATTTTAACTTTTTTTATAAAAAAATTAATAAAGGTAAATTAAAAATATTTTTTAAAATTAAAAGAAGAATAAAATCGGGAGTAAGTGTGAAAAAAAAGAGGGCTAAAACGTTAAAATCAATGTAGATTGGTTAATTAAAAGAAAAAGGCTAAGTTGGGGATTAATGGGAGGAGAAGGAGTTCAACTTCCTGCCAACTTGCCAACAAACATATTTTATAATTGCATGCACTTGAAAATCACATATTGGGTAGAACAACTTTACTTTTTCTTTTATATTGTGTATCATCATAAATACGTTTACTTACCTTATTGTTCGTCCACTCAAAGTAAACATAAGTATTTTTTTTATAAAAATATCATTTTATCTTCATCTTCTAACAACCACTTAATTATTTAAATTGACACTCAATTTTACTAACAAAAATCATTTTATCATAAATGAACTCTGACCACAATACTCTTACATTTTTTTTAATTAAACTTGCGTCTAAAAGTTAAGAGTATGAGCATACTTTTGACGGACGGATGAAGTATTAAAATAAACAAGCTTGTCTAGCTACCTGAAAGGAGAATCAAAATCTTCGACTACTCTCTTTGTTTTGTGATAATTTATATATCTTTATCAATTTACTTTAAAAAAAAAAATATATAGTGGAGTGTTCGATCGAATAAAGGAGAAGTATTTTGAATAATTTAATGAGATGTAATAAAAGAGATTTAGTTAGGTTATGGAAAAAATTGTGACTCAAAATGAGTAGCTAGCAACATTAATTATACATGATGTGATTACATTAATTTTTGTTTTTGAAAGGATCTAGTTACAATAATTAAGATATAAAATTGTGGAAGATGTTAGGTGATCTAACCACAGTTTATAAACCATATCAACACCCTATCTTTGTTTTCCAGATTAGGAAATGGCAAACACGGTGCTTCTCATCTTCTTCATCTTGTATTCCTTAACATCAATTTCCTCCGCAACCGTTTACACGGTGGGCGGAAACTCCGGCTGGGACATCAGCACCGACCTCGATTCATGGGATAAGGACAAGACTTTCTCCGTCGGAGATACCTTACGTAAGTCCTCTCTCTCCCGGCCTCTCCATGTTAATGCAATTATGTACATTAGTTTGATTCTTCTATTTCACTTTATATATATTGGCCATTAAATTATCATCAGTGTCTCTAGGGTATATATGGACCGCAAAAAATGGTGCATTTGGATCTACGTACATAGAGGCAATTTAGCAATTTTCATTTTAGTCCATGACCTTGCTTAGTCCAAATAAATTCCGATCATTTTCTTTTTGCATTTCTTAATTAGTTAAGCTCAGTAAAATTCAAATTTAAAGTCCACATTAAAAAAAAAAAAAAAATCCCCACCTCTTATATTTTGAGAAAAATATAGTTAGCCTATCTATTGTTTGTTTCTACTTGTTTTTTTTAGCAACAACTAGAGGATCGACTTGAAATTTTGTAAAAAAAATAAAATATGAGCAGCAGCACTTGTGTAAAATATTTCATACATGAAATATGCCTAATAATTTTAAAAAACTCATTATTTTATATGTGAGTTTTTTTTGCTCATTTTACCTTAATTACTTATATTTCATGTAAGAAATATTTCATATAATTTTTTACATTCAATATAAATGGTACAGTGTTCCAATATTCGCAATACCACTCGGTTAGCGAGGTGAGCAAGGAAAACTACGAGGGGTGCAACACGACCAACGTACTACAATCGAGTAGTAATGGGAACACAACAATTGCTCTTACAAAGCCCGGGGACAGGTTCTTCGTGTGTGGGAATAGGTTGCACTGCCTTGGAGGCATGAAACTTCATGTCAATGTTGTCTCAAATGGTGTGACATCTCCGACGAGTTCACCTCTACCTCAACCACATGAATCGGGGGGAAATCTTCCCCCGGGATCTTCCAAGTCCGATAATCCTTCTAGTTCTTCTCTACTCGTCCGCGTTAGATTTGAAACGCTTGTTCTTGCATTTTTATGCTGCTTAATTGTTCCTCTTGTTCGCCGGTAAATAAATTGGACTAATTTTGTTAATTTCTCCTTTGAATATGGTGTTGGAAAAAAATATGAGTACGTTTGAGATGTTCGTGTCATTTTTTATATGCTCCCTTCATCTATATATTTGGGAATATTAATATTTATTTTATTTTTATGATGATTATTATCCTATCCCGCTTTTCAACTCGGTCATTTATCGAGAATTGATTTTAGTCAGGTACTCCCTCCGTTTTTTTAATAAGTGTCACTTTGGCCTTTTTTTAACAAATTAAGATTATAAAGTGTGGTCTATATTACCCTTCATTAATTATAGCTAATTTTGATATATAAGTTTTGTTTGATAAAGAATGTGGTAAAAAATGTAGCTATTATTCATAAATCAAATTAATTTTGGTATAAACAATGTTTATGGAATTTATTTATGAACAATATATATAGTAAAATGAATAAGGGTAAAATAGTCAAAATTAAAGAAAAAAAAAAAGACACTTGTTTTAAAATTAGTTAAAAAGTTTAAAAAAACGGAGGGAGTAATTTTTTTAAATTCGGTGTGTTTGTAATACGATTAAGTCAACATGTTGATGTTGACGTTATTTTCGCTCTTTTTTTAATCCACGTAATCTTGTGTATTATACTCAAGTTAAATTTAAACTCATGGTAAATTTTGAAAATGAATAACAAGAGGTAAAAAAAAAAAGTAGACTATTGAAGCAAAAAGTCAGAAAAATAAAATAAAATAAAAAGAGCAGTCTATTTGAACCTATTTTACATGAACTTTATTTTTAAAGTATATTGTTTAACTAATAAATGAGGTATCACATTTAAAAAATGTTTTGTTTTATGGGTTACATAATTTGTTCAAAATGATATTTTGTATATTAAATAGTATTATTTCGTATATAAAAAATTATCGAACTTACTAAAAACTTACGTGAACCTTCACGATTTCATAGATGTTTTCACAAGTAAAAATATTTAATATAATAATAGTAAGTCTCTTATAAAAATTTGCATCATGCAAATAGCCACAAAATTAAAAAGTCTAATTTGTGGGTCAACCCGCTTTCATGGTAGGTCATGGAAGCAAAGAAATAAATAAAAAAAAAAAATCATGAAATTGAGTGTATATATACACTTTAAATTTAATATTTAATTTATTCAATTTAATTTTTAATTTAATATTTAACTCAATTCATTAAAATTCAATTTCAATTGTATAGATACATGCAACTAATTGCATACAAGTGTTATAAAAAAATCTTGAACTATTTCTCTCAATAAAAGTACAAAATTTCATGAACCAAAAACTTCAGCCCAAATAAGCACAAAATAATGAACTTCCCTAACTCGCCCATTAAATACACTCGTTAGTCGTTGCAATCAAAAGCTACAGAAAAAAAAAATGTGAAAGATGACAAATAATGGGGAAAAAATTCATTTTTAATCCCAAAATTTTACTCCCTCCATCCCATAGGAATTTACACAATTTCTATAAATGGATATTGCATACCAATTTGCACACTCCATAAAAAGAAGTATTTTCATAATCCCCACCCTCAAAATATACTCTTATTTATCTATATGTCATTACTTTTTCACACTCAATCTACTTTTTACTTTACTTTATTCATAAAATTTTAAAAAACTATCATTCAAAACATCACTCATTACACATTTTCTTACACATTTCTTAAATTTTGTGTCCACCCAAGTGTGCAAGTTTCTATGGGACGGAGGAAGTACTTTTTTTCAGTTTTTCTCCCCTCTTTCCCTCATTATTAAGTTCTGACTCTGAAAGTACACTTACACACACGTTTTGTACCACTATTAGTCGATCGTCTATTGATTAACAAAATTAAATGTAAAAGGATTGTTAAATGTAATTATTTAAAAGTTTTGTAACTACATGTAATTACTGATTTTTTTAATTAAAATTAAGTAAAAAAAATCTAAATTTTTTTAACAGAAATAGTAAAATCTGTCGGTCAGGGCTAATCAGACATTTTTAACCAATTTTAAGTGAATATAATGGCACCCGCAGTTTGTTTGCGAACACAAATTTGTGTACAACATGTTTGCTTCATGTGTATAAAATGGGTTTAGATGTGGTGGGATATGTAAATCTTTGTTTCATAAATTTAAGGGGAGACTAGATTGTCTAAACCCATGTAATCTAGTAGTTTATAAAAATCGAGTTAAATTATATATAAACCCGAGTCAAATTGTTTAAAGTTATGAGAAACCAAAATGGGAGAAGATGTGTTTACATATCAAACTCATCCCCTAAACCCCTTTTATACCCATGAAGCAAACATGCCCTATGTCTAATGACATTTTTAAAGTAAAATCTTCCCTATATACTAATTCTGAATCATTTTTAAATTGAATTACATGGCTTCTCCACCAAATCTATTAATTTTAAAATCTCTTTTAATTGTTGAGTTTTAATTTTTTTTTTTATAACTGTCTTTCTTTTTTCTCTTCTCCACTCATTTACAATTTTTTTTAATATAATTCAATTTTTTTCTTTTAATTTTTTTTTATCTTTTTCTATATTTCTTCTATAAAAGTAAATAAAATTACATACATATAATTATTGTTTTGTAACCTAAAAAAATGGTAACTGCGAGATTAAAAAAATTATACTCCTGCATCCATCTTGTTTGTCATTCTAGAATGTTTTGCACAAATTAATAAATTTATTTATTCGCAATATATATATATTGTGTCATTTAGTGTCAATTGACAATTATTTAGATTTTATGTACTCCATTTTTACTCTGTTAAGTGTTCGTACAAATTTTATGGAATCTAGTGTTTTAATGTGTAGGAAATATAAAAAGGTAGAGTGAGTAGAAAATAGAAAAATGTAAAGAGAGATAGTGTGCGGATGTTTAATAAAAATGTGGACTATTTTTTTTTTCCGAATACTTAACAAGGGACACAAAAATGACGAAATTAGTAAATTAATAAAGAACGGAACCTCAAAGAAAATATTAATTAATAGTTAATTATTAGGAGTAGTTAATTATTATATTAATTTTAAAAGTAATACTCCGTAGTTAATTAATGAGAGTTTTTTTTTTTTGGGTCCCATAAGATGATATAGATCCTTTGAGACCATTTTTTCATGTGTAGTTAACAGAAAAAGTTTGGCTTGGATCCTATAAGACCAAGTTTGTAAGTGCAGTTAATGGAAAACGTGATAGCGGAATCAAGTCTGCAAGATATATATTACTCCCTCTGTTCATGAAATGTTTTAAGAAAAATGTAGATAAAGTAGATAAAGTAAGTGTATTGTAGGATATTGTGGAGTCTATTGTGAATAAAATTGATGACAATTTAAGTAATTAAGTGATAGTTGGTATGAGACTACATTTTGTGGACAAAAAATATAACACAAATGAGACTACTTTTTTCATGGACGGAGGGAGGGAGTATATAGGATCAAACTTAAATATTCTGGGACCAAAAACCAACCTACTCATTGTTAATAGGATCAAATCTGTAAATTTTTCTTTTTTAATTGAGCAACACTTATATGCATCATTTGTACGGTGTAACTGGTGTAAGTTATAATATCAAATCATTTATTAATTGATATTATTATATTTATAAACTAAGGGTTGGTCTGCTATGAACTCGAGTGCATGTTGTGCACCCTAGTCCATGTTGCACTTTTTGGTAAATAGTGTTGCACTTTTCAATTATTAAACTGTATAATAATATTTTTAGTAAATAATTGAAAAGTGCAACACCATTTACAAAAAGTGTAAGTCAGTAAACTGAAAAGTGCACATGGACTAGGGTGCACAGCATGCACTCGAGTGCATACTAGACTTTACCATAAACTAATACTGTAATGTTTTATGTGTACAAACAAGGAACCGTGTGAAATTATTTTACGATATTAGTTTATAACCATAATTTATCAATTAATAAGAGATAGTAGTATTAAAAATTACAAAAAGTTACACCAATACTGCACGCAACATTTTGGCATTTTGTCATTTTGTGCACCAAGAATTTGTCTTCTTACTTCAAAAAATGGCGGTGGCGATTCAGGAAAAATTCAGTGAATGTTCAATTTCAGAGAAGGAAACAGCGAATACTGCTGTACAAATGAGTGAGCTTGTTATCCCTACTTCTTCAATTGCTTTAAAGTTTGTTTCTCGACGTTTTTTTAATGTGATTGAGCTTAAAAAACTGTTGCTCTCAAGCTGGAAGATTAACACGTCTCTCACTGTCTCTTCGGTGGGAGATGGTCTTTATGTTGTTGATTTCATCAAGAAAGCTGAGATGCAGGAGGTTCTAGACATGCAACCATGGAATTTGCGGCGTTCGCTCATGGTTCTTAAACCACTCACCGGAGCGGAGCGTTTTACTAAAATAAAAATGGATAGGGTGCCTTTCTGGGTTCAGATCCACGGTCTTCCGGCACATGCAATGACAAAGGTAACGGGGGAAAGAGTTGGGAGCATTCTTGGGGAGGTGATACAAGTTAATGCTAAGGAAGGGCAGGTGGCGTGGGGGGAATCTCTGAGAGTCCGTGTGCTTTATGACACGGAAGCACCCTTATGTCGTTTTTCTAATTTTACTGCTCATAATGTTACCACAATAATTTTCTTTCGATATGAAAGGCTTTCAGATTTTTGCACCTATTGTGGACATCTAACCCATTCTGCTAGAGGTTGTAGTAAAGTCAGGGATCGAGAAGAGGACTAGATTGAAAATCATAAATTCTTCCCGGAGTGGCTAAAGGCGGATAAAGCTAAAAGGCCTAATGCAGGTGACATGCAGGACCTCTCTAGGTTGCTGGGTATTGATCTGGGACAAACAAATCCTGTGGTGTTGAACCAAGATTTGGGAGCTAGAAGAGAAGAAAGGGGTACGAACATCATTACTTTGGATGACAACATTTCCTCTGAATCTGAAAAAAGGAGAAGGGCTAAAGGTAAGGCAGTTATGCTGGATGAAGGTGTTAAGGAGATGTGGAAAATGGCTAAGCAGGAGGTGTTGGGACCTCATTGGAACCTCAATGAAGAAGCACAGCCTTTACAAAATGAAAGAGAAGTAGTTTATACTTTTAAGGAACTTATGACCAAAAGGGGAGAGGATGGAGCAGCAGAAAATATGGGGAAGGCACAAAAGGATCCTAAAACAGGTATGGTTCTTCATCCGCTTACTTTTACTGTACCATTTGGATTTCATCACAGAATGTACACTGAATCACTGTTGGAGAAATATATGGAAAATCGTAAGGGGCTAAGAGTTATTCATCAAGTGGGTAGAGATTTTAAAAGTTTTGATTTTGTGACTTATGAGGAGATTATTCATGAAGGAGAACACCCTTATGTTCCAATGCGCGAAGAAATGGGGCAGAATAATGTGGAACACGAACATTCTGAAGAAAATGGTGCAAGTTTTTCAATTCCGGGAGACATGCGGGCTAGGAAGAAGAGATTATGGAGAGATCATTCTGGTGATCTAGCTGATTTCATTAGGGCTGAAAAAGTGAGGCAAGAAATTGATGGTCTGTTCTTTTTGAAGAAGGCAAGGAGTATGCTGGAGACATATGGATCGGAAATTTCGTTTCCGATGACGGCGGAGGTTGAGGTCACTCAACCCCGCCGAGATGAATGATACTTTTATGTTGGAACGCACGTGGGGTTTGTAGTGCACGTGCGTTCAGTAAGCTTAGGATGTTGGTTTCATTGTACAATCCATCATATTTTTTTGTTTCTGAATCAAAATGTAACCAATCCTTTGCTGAAGTTCTTAGGGTTCGATTAGGGTTTTCCAATGTATTTTGTGTTAAAGCATGTGGTATTGGTGGTGGTCTTTTGCTTTTTTGGAATGAATCTCAAGTTTCTGTGTTGTCTTATTCGCTTGGACATATAGATTGTTTGATTAAGGATGCTATTGGAACATGGCGATTTACGGGATTTTATGGCAACTCAGTACCTCAACAAAGAAATGCTTCATGGCAACTTCTTAAAAGACTTAAAAATTACTTGCCTAATCTTCCAAATTCTTGGTTGATTGGGGGGGATTTTAATGAGATTTTGCATAATCATGAAAAGAGAGGAGGAAGAACTAAACCAAGTGGCAATATTGCTTTGTTCCATGAAGCTCTAGTACACAATGATCTCCAAGATATTAAGATGTCGGGTCCTAAATTCACATGGCATAATCGAAGAAAGGAGCCTTTTTATATCAAAGAGAAACTGGATAGGTTTTTAGCTACTGAGAGGTGGATGGATTTATGTGATTATTGTAAAGGCTCTGCATTGAGCTTTATGAGTTCAGATCACAGGCCGATTATGATGAGATTTGAAGCCACAAGGATTTTAAGTAACAAAGGTAGGAAGGAGAAGCCATTTAAGTTTGAAAATTACTGGTTGAAAGAACCAGAATTCAAGAAGGTTATGTCAGTAGCTTGGAATAAGTTAAGCTCTAATCCTAATCTAAATGACAATATGAATGCTTGTGGAGCTATGCTTCAAGATTGGGCTAAAAAGAAAGGGGGTACACTGAGCCATAGGATTCAACAAGTACAAAAACAAATCAATGCAATTCTGGATGATGATGCTTGTGTTCCTGATATGGGTAAAGTTGGAGAGTTGGAGGATGGATTGGCAAAGCTTAATTCACAAGAAGAATGGTTCTGGAAACAGAGGGCTAGAGTGGTATGGCTTCAAGAAGGTGATCACAATACTAAATTCTTCCACTTAAGAGCTACTCAGAGGAAAAAAAGAAACACCATAAGACAGATCCAAGATAACAATGGTGATTGGAAGTATTCAAAGAGTGAGATTGAAGACACCTTTATGGCTTACTTCCAGAAGATTTTTACAACAGATTCTCCATCGAATGAAGACATTAGAAGGGCAACTCAAAGTATCAAAGCAAAGATATATGTGGAGAATTCTTATGTTCTTGAAGTTCCATTTTCTAAAATGGAAGTGTACAAAGCAGTTAAGGATCTTGATCCATGGAAGGCTCCGGGTCCTGATGGTTTTCCAGCTTCCTTCTATCTTCATAATTGGAACATCATTGGTGAGGATATCTCTAATGCTATCTTAGATATTCTAAATGGTCAGGGAGAAGTAAGTAAATGGAATCATATTATCATCTCACTTATCCCTAAAGTTAGGACTCCTGCTTCACCTCAACAATTCAGACCTATTAGCTTGTGCAATGTCTTTTATAGGATTCTTGCTAGAACAGTGACTAATAGATTGAAGGGTGTCCTGAATGATCTAATAGATTCTCATCAAAGTGCTTTTGTGCCAGGTAGAATTATTACTGATAATATCTTGGTGGCCTATGAGGGAATGCATTTTTTGAGATCTTCAAAAAGCAAAGTGGGATATGCAGCATTGAAACTTGATATGTGCAAGGCATATGATAGGATTGAATGGTCTTTCCTAATAAAAATTCTTCAAGTTATGGGTTTCCCTAACGAATGGATTCAACTTGTATGGAAATGTGTGTCCTCTGTGACATATGCCATTAATATTAATGGCTACTGCACTAAGACTTTCACTCCAACCAGAGGCTTGAGACAAGGAGACCCTTTGTCTCCATATCTGTTTGTATTGTGTGCCCAAGCTTTTTCCTCTATGCTCTCTTCTGTTGTGGATTCAAAGCAAATATCTGGTATTAGAATTGCTAAGGGTGCACCCATACTCTCACATCTTTTCTTTGCAGATGACAGTCTCCTCTTTTTCAAAGCATCCAAAGAAGAAACTCAAGCTGTGGTAAACTGCATTTATGCCTATGAAAAGGCTTCGGGTCAACTGGTTAACAGGGACAAATCGTCCATCATTTTTAGTCCTTCAACAAGCTAAACTAATGTTGATCAATCCAAGCTTATTTTGGGAATCAGATCTTCTCAGGGCTATGATCTATATCTTGGCCTCCCTACAATTATTCCAAAAGCAAAAAGAATGAAGTTTGGATATCTTACTGATAGAATTATACAGAAGGTGTTATCATGGAAGCATAAATCTTTCTCAGAAGGAGGTAAAGAGGTTTTAATTAAAACTGTTTTACAAGCATCTGCCTCTTATGCCATGTCATGCTTTAGAGTGCCGGTTGCGGTTTGCACAGACATGGAGAAGACTATTGCTGGTTTTTGGTGGGGTGATGATGAAGTTGGGAAAAGGAAACACTGGAAGAAATGGTTTGATCTGTGCAAGACAAAGAGTGATGGAGGTATGGGCTTTCGAAGTCTTATTCTTTTCAATAAAGCTCTTCTGGCCAAGCAATTATGGAGAATCATCAATAAGCCAGACACTTTGTTAGGAAGGATCTTCAATGCTAAATATATTAGAGGGTTCAGCTTGTCAGATTTGGAGATTGGTTCGAATCCATCCTTTGTGTGGAGGTCCCTGGTTTGGAGCAGGAACTTACTGGAGGAAGGGGCTAGATGGAGAGTAGGCTCTGGATGTGCAATTAGGATTTTTAAGGATCGGTGGGTTCATGGCACAGAAGGTTGGAATGATCAACTCAAGAAGGGCTAGTGCTTCGAATGTGAACAGGTTCTTACTTGATAATGGAAAGTGGAATGAACATCTCATTAGAGAAGCATTTTTTGACTATGAAGCTGATCAAATTCTTAACACTCCAACTTTTGGTATTAATAATGGTGATCAACTTTATTGGCCACTTTCTTCTAATGGAAATTATTCAGTTGCTTCAGGTTATTCATTGGCCATGAGTAGTTTTATGAAGGAAATGAGTGGTTTCAGGGAAGGTTCTTCTAACTCTCAAATGCTTGTGAAGGTTTATGAAGCAATGTGGAAACTCCACGTACCACCAAAAGTCAGGATTTTTTGCTGGAAGGTCGCGCAAAATATGATCCCATCTGAAGGTAATTTAGTAATTTAGCTTACCACCATGTACCCATTAGCCCGATTTGCAGTTGTTGTGAGACTTTTATAGCAGATACTATGCACTGTTTATTCAAATGTGTTTTTGCAAAAAAAACATGGAAAGATGTGGGGCTTTAGAATGAAGTGAGAAATGCAATACATGGAAATGGTATGGATTTTGTAAGCTGGTGTGTGATGTTCATGAAGAGGGAAGTAATGTCCTTGGTAATCATGGTTGCATGGGCCATTTGGAAAGAGAGATGCCACTTTACTCATCAAGAGGCTTATAGACATGACAGCATAGATATTGGATTGACTTTCAATGTTAAATGGGCCTTATCATATTGGCATGATTTTCAACAGATGAGGAATATTGGCAATACAGATGCATATTTTATCACTAAGCAAAGAGAATTGTGCATGGGAAGCAAACAAGGTAATGAACTCTTTACGGATGCAGCTTACAATATGGATCATAATTTCTTTGCTGCTGGCTCGGTTATTTTCGATTCCAGCTCTCGAATAATCCGTGCAGGAGCTCAACGTATGGAATTTCCGGGGTCGGTGTGCGGTGCTGAACTTAAGGCAATGGCCATTGGTGTTCGAAAAGGTAAGCAGCACAATATTCAAATCAATGGAATTCGGACGGATTCAATGGATGTTATTAGTGCAATTGAGAAGGAAGATCAGTTTGGTTATTTGGAACAAAGCTATGTTAAGGAAGTTAAGGAGTTACTTCGACAGGAGCACATATGGGATTGTCAACATGTCCCTAGAGAGTTCAATCATATTGCTCATGATTTGACTCAAAGCTCTATTAACACTTCATTTCCTCAGGATTGGAATGAAGCTGATTTCTCACAATTCTACAAGGATAGGCTTGCTCTTAACACTCAATGACGAGTGTTTGTTTTTAACCCTTGTAATATTGTCAAAAAAAAATAAAAAATTAAGCTTGTTCGAGTGTACAAGTAAATAAGCATTCGGTAATCTCCATGGAAAAAAAATGTTTTAAGTTTTTTTTTTTTTTTAAGTTGTAGCTTAAAGTAAATTGATTGGCGTTGACAACTCCACGTGATTACCTCCCAATATGCTATCTAGATATTTCTTTTTCTATATGAAACTAACATCCCAAGTTGCAATTTTCACCTTTTAGTGTGTGTAATTTGATGACTCAAAAGAAACAACATGTTAGGGGTATGAATGTTGGGATTTTGAGATCGAATATTGAAATTTTGAAGAGAAATAAATTTTTTGAGAACCGTTAATGAAATCTTGAAAATATGAATTATCTTTTGAATTATCAAATCAATCTCTTAAATAAGTCAAATTCTCCCATACCCATGGTGTACGATGTCCCCTAGTTTTAGGGGTGTATTCAATTGAGATTCTGTTGGATTTTTTTAGACTTTAAAAAGTCAGTTGATTTAAAAAATTCATAGACTCCATGCAGAGTTTGACTGACTTTTTTATTGATTTATATAGATTTTCATAGACTTGACAGAATTCTGGATCACACATTTTTTTATTGATTTACATGGATTTTTATAGACTACGCCATTGGAACTATTAATGCAAACGTATATTGAACACACTTGTATATAAAAAAAAAGTTATCTAAATTATTTAGAAAAAATACCAAAAATATATTAGTTCAAAAAAAATTATTATTCATCATTATTATTCTCACCTTTATTTCCATCACCATTATACCTCGACCTCATTTCCCACATGGCATTAGCAATACTCGTTCTCCATGCATTAGCTTCAGTTCTTTGTTGTAGTTGGCTTTGAGAAAGCAAGATGTGGTGAATCTTGATCTTCTTCATATTCGATTGGAAATTCATCGGTGAATCTTGATCTTCTTCATATTCGATTAGAAATTCATCAGAGCGACATTCTTTTCGAAGAAAGTTATGTAATCCAGCACACGCCAATACTAACTCCGCTTATGTTTGAAAAATACTAACTCCGCTTGTGTTTGAAATGGGAATGGAGGTGCAGTTTTAAAAATTGTGAATCGCGATTTGAAAATGCCAAAAATTCTCTCAATCACATTTCTTAATGATGCATGGCGAAGATTGAATAACTCACTTGCATTTCTGGGGTGACAACCTTGACCACCAAAATCTTTTAGATGATATCGAACCCCACGTAATGGGGCTAGAAATTGACGTCGATTAGCAAATCCACAATCCACTAGAAAATATTTACCTAAAAATACAATTTCTTTAATTAGTTAGCTTGTCACTATTTAAAAAATATAAACACAATAAACAATATGGTACCTTGAGGCACTTGAAGTCCATTTCTTCTTAATAGTGCATCATTTAAAAGTTTTGAGTCATATGCCGAACCTTCCCACCCACTAAGAACATACATGAACTGTAAATCAAAGTTGCAAGCTGCCAAAACATTTTGCGATTGAATACCATGACGGTTACGATAACTGCTTACTTCTCGGCCTGTTACCATTGCCGGGATATGGATTCCATCTATAGCTCCGATGCAATCCTAAAATAAAGTGAACATTTGATAAAAGAAAACTGCAACATTTGATATAGGTTATATATATATATATATATATTACCAAGAGGATTCATACCTTAAAGAAATAGTTAAACCTTGTACTTTCCTAAATTTTAGCGGGCATTCCTGTTGACGGCTTAACCATCATTTCCGGTGCTACAGTGTTCAATGCCTTTAAGATTTTGTTGAAGTTTTGACTAGTAGCAAAATGCGAACGACCGAACCTTTAGCGAACATTACCATATCGATCGTTGTGTCCTACAATGATTAAGAATGTTGCTACCATTTCTTCAACACATATGTATCTTGTATCTTCTAGATGAGTTTTCTCTCTAATGATAGTGCATAACTTTAGAAACGCATCCGGATACATCCTATACAACTGTCAAAAACTTTGTGGATCTCCTTCGATCATATTACGTACAAAATGAGTTCCAATTCTAGTAATTGGTCGTCGCTTCAAAGAAGGTTCAATACGCCGAGGCATCATAATAATCTTTTCTAATAAAACTATCACTGCCTTAATTGCCAACATCAAGAGTCTAACCTTTTCGTAAAGTTCCATCTCCAAATCTTCATCTATTTCTTCTTCTTCTAGTATTTCACGAGTTTCCATGCTGCATATAAAAAAAATGGGAACGTGGTAAATAAGATTAATTAAACCACACACTATGAATTAAACAAATATATCGATTCAAGCACAATTTTAACAGTGGTTCATATATTCAAATGAATACACGTTAAAGCAACATACTACTCAAATAATAATAAAAATACGGAATTCATCAATTTCAAATATGTGATTAAAAAAAGTTTTAAAAAGATCCCAACAATAGTGATAAAAAATGTCTTTAAAAAAGATCCTAACAAAATATATAATATCTAATATATGACTCAAATAATCAATATTCTCTAATCTTGTAAGCTATCCAATTAGCCCTTTCCTCAATAGTCATCTTAAAAAAATCATCATTTTTTGACTTGGTGTCAAGCAAGTCAAATGCCTTGAGACGAATGTCTTCATCCAAATTTGGGATCTCTTTGATAGCATCCCAAGTTGTATAAGCTCTTTCTTTTTCTCTTTTCTCTAGTATGGTATCTCTTTTCTCTAAAAGGCTATGAACTCCTTTAAAGTGCTTGTTAGTTTTTTAATTTCTTCCATAAGATCATCTTGATGGATATTTTCATTAGAGCTAGAATTTGCTTCATACTGAGCTCTACTTCTTTTGGTTGACTTCTTCTTTGAGTGGAGACCTCAGACACTTCAGGGAACCCTAAAGGTGGTGTGGAACCATATGGTGGATCATTTTGAGATAGTCCTACAAACATCTCATTTGCAGCATCATAATTTAAATCTTCTATGCGCACATCTCTATTTTCATTATCTCCCAATGTCCTTGCATCAGTAGCACTACCCAATCCAATTGAGTTTTTCCCTACAGCAACACCATTTCCTACAGTAATTTCCAATTCTTCATAATGAGGACATTCCTCATAGCGCAAGTTCGCGTCTTTTGAGTGAGCCTAACATAAATAAAGAAAAAAAATTATTAATTTAATATATTCTCAAAATAAAATTATTCTATAATATTATTGTAATATGATATTTAAGAAGTTTACCTCTAAGTAAGCATCCCATACTTCATCTGAAGCGGTAAAATTTTTAGTAGTTTGGTCATACTCAAAACCAGAGCTAAACTTCATAAGGGTTGAATAAGACAACCAACGATTTTTAAACCATTTGAGGCGGCTTTGGTAATTATTATAGGTCTTATTACACCCAAGTCTTTCATTAAGAACAGAAAGTATTCTATCTTCCACTGTTGTTTTGGTAAAAATACCACTATTATCACGCCATCCCCGAGTCGCAGCATCAACCATGAGTTCTAACAATAAGTCGCTTTGTTCCTTAGTCCATTGTTCATAGGATGTTTTCTTTTTTGTATCTTGTTGTGGATCCCCCATTATAATATTACTATATTAATAGACACAAAATAGTTTATTATAATATATACGTATATAGTATATATTAGTTAATACATTAATAGTTTATGTATATCTCACACAACGAAATGAAAAAACTGAAAATTGATAAAATTAAATTAGTTGTGTATCTCATGAGAATGAACCACACAAGTGTTTTTTTTTCTAAGTGTGGTATCAATCTGGAGAGAAATTATAGTTTAATATGATGAAGTTGGAGGAAATATTTGCAAGTGATAATGCATGTACTAGTAGTAATAGACTATTGTGTGCACCGTCTTCGTAATAACACGAACAACAATCAACTGGAGAAGGAATTAATCATGCAAAACAGAGAACGCCACACCGAAGAAGAGGAGCAGTTTTAATTCTTAAGTTTACTGTAATTCCTGGCTTATTCGGTACACCTTGTACCTGTTGTGCTACTCTATATTTTCTAATTAATGAAATTCTTATTGTCTGATCAAGAAAAAAAAAGTGCACATATAATTTAACATTGCAAATGGTTATCTACAATTAACCCATGAAAACAGAGAACGCCACACCAACATAAAAAGGGAAAAAGAGTAAGTTAAGAAGTCGAACCAGGGAGAAAGGGGATTGGAGAACGGAGAAAGCTTGAAACACAAGAATCAATGTTGAAAAAAATAACGCGCAAGTGGGGTATTTATATATACAAATCTTTATCTACCAAATATACATCAAATATTTACAAATATTTAAGAAATAAGGATAAACATAATATATTATAAAGATGTATACAAATCATGTTAATATTATATTCCTAATAATCTTTGTACAATAATTAATGTTATAAATTAGGTGGCGATCGAGAATATATTATTGAGAACAGAATTTTGAAATACAGAGATGTAATCTTTTTCACGATAATAATGGTGGTGAAGCTCTCAATCTCCGCAATTTCTCCAATGACATAATTGACGTGAACTGTATCTATTTCTTTGAAGAATCTGGTTAATTTTTTTTTAATGGAAATAAAGGTTGATGACGGTGAAAAATGAAGTAGGTTAGTAGTAGAACTTTTGTTAGAAGAACAACAAAGTTTTTTTTTCTTCTCGAGTTTTCTGAGAGAATTCGTTGAAATCTCTAGTTTTTAGAAGAAATTTTGGATAATGTAATTTATTTATATTTTTGGAGAAGAATCCAACAAAATCCATAGAGTATTAAAATCTATAGACCGTTGAATACCCAAAGATTTTTTAAGACTTTTTAAAATTCGTATTGAATACCTCAAAATTTTGAAAGACTTTTGAAAATTCGGATTGAATACCCCTAGATTTTAAAAGTCTAAAAAAATCCAACAGAATCTCAATTGAATACACCCCCCTTAATTTTAATTTTTTATTTATATTTTATCTGCACCCACTAATTTAATGAATTCACCCTCTAATCATATTTTTACTATAGTTATCTACACCCGCTCATTTAATGAGTTCACCCCCAAATCATTTTTTTTACAACGGTTATCTACACCCGCTCATTTTATGATTTCACCCTTAAATTATTTTTTACCACACTTATCTGCACTCGCTCATTTTATGAGTTCACCCTCAAATTATTGTTTTACCACGGTTATCTGCACTCGCACATTTTATGAGTTCACCCCAAAATATTTTTAAAAAAATAATCACATTTAAAAGACTATATTATCCTTTTATTAATTTACACAAAATATAATAAAATAAACTCTAAAAAATCGATTCACCACCAAGTCACTCATATTTTTTTAAAAAATCGTCAAAATATAATTAATAAAAAACTATCGAAATTAGCCACAAATCTCGATTTTTTCTTTTTAATTTTTCTTCCCCTTCCTCTTTTCTTTTTTTCTTCCCATTTTCAATTTTTTTTTCCAAATTTTTTATTTCTTTTCCTTTTTAAATTTTCCTGCCTTTCTTTTCCATTTTTTTCATGTGTATTTTTTAAATTTTAATACAAAATAATATTATAGGTATGATTTTATTATAGTCGGTCGGCGGTGCACCTGAATTTCTATTTTAATTTGATGAGTAAAGGACCTACCGGAAATTCATGTCTGTCGGCGGGTGACCCAGCCACCACCATGCCCGACCACCCCCTCGACAGTGACGACAACGCTTCCCTCTCGACCGTTGAAGCCCGAGACCCCTCCTCGAATCGCAATCGCGATTCTTCATTTCCATGACAATCCACATAATCTTCCATCTTCGCCACGATCCATGGCGGCCGAAATCCTCTCCTCATTTCGACCACTGACGCGACTGCTTCGATCAATCACCCTTGCGTTCGCGATCCAAGAGCTTCTCCAACATCAATGACGCTCGCCTACAACACTCAGATCGACGCCGTCTCTCTCTCGTCGTTCATCTCTGCCCAAATCGAAGAAGCTACATTGCTTTGTCCGTCTTCTTCACCCTACTCTTGCGCAGCCTCTTCCTCCTACAACACTCAGATCGACGCTGTCTCTCTCTCGTCGTTCATCTCTGCCCAAATCGAAGAAGCTACATTGCTTTGTCCGTCTTCTTCACCCTACTCTTGCGCAGCCTCTTCCTCTGGCTGACAACGGCCCGACAGAGGACTGTGAATATGTTGTTGATGGATCTCTGATCGGCAGACACTCAGAGCGGGTGACCTTGCTGATGAAATCCCAGGCGACGACTGCTGACCTAGGGTGCCCTCCCATTGGGCTAGGGTTCCCTTCAATTGGGCTTGGTGATATGCACCCCCTATTTTCTTCAGTACACCCCGATCTGCACTCTCTCCACTTTTTTAATGGTATTATTGTTAGTGGTATTATTGGTACTGGTATTACTAGTTATTGATTGCGATATTACTATTAATACACTATTGAATTAATATTAATGATTATTGATTACAATATTATTGATTATTAATTGTGGTATTACTGGTTATTGTTTGTGGTATTACTAATTATGTGGAATTATTTATTATTGTTTAAGACATTACTGATTATTATTATTTTTATGGTATTATATATTATTTCTTATGATATTACTGATAATTGTTTTTGGAATTACTGAATATAATTAGATTTGTGAAATTATTTGTTATTGTATAAGATATTACTGATCAATGTTCATGGTATTACTGATAATTGTTTTTGGTATTATTGAATATAATTAGATGTGTGGAATTATTTGTTATTGTATAAAATTTTACTGATTAATATTAATGGTATTACTGATTAATGTTCGTGGTATTACTAATAATTGTTTTTGGTATTACTGAATATAATTAGATGTGTGAAATTATTTGTTATTGTATAAGATATTATTAATTATTGTTATATGATATTATTGATTACTGTTTATGGTATTACTGGTTATTACTTATTGTATTAATGACTACTCCCTCCGTCCTAATGAAAGTTACCCAACTTTCCTTATTCATTTGTCCCAATGAAAATTACCCTTTGATTTTTTGGCAAACTATTCCCTCTTATATTTCGTTATATTCTTTTCTCTTTCAATCACATCACCTCTTAAACATCCACTTATTATATCATATTTTTTAACCTCCGTGTCCGAAGCTAATTGGGAGCTTTCACTGGGACGGAGGGATTATAATAAAATCATACATATAATATTTTTTATTAAATTTTTTTAAAAAAATACTAATGAAAAAAAAATGAAAAAAAGTAGGAAACAAAAAAAAACGAAGAAATAAAAAGTTTGGAATAAAAATTGAAGATGGGAAGAAAAATTAAAAAGAAAAAAAAATCGAGATTTATACCTAATTTTGATAGTTTTTTTTTTTAATTATGTTTTTACTAGTATTTTTTTTCTAAAAAATATGGGTGATTTGGTGGTGAATCGACGGTAACTCGGCAATGACTTGGTTGCAGATTGTAAATGTATAAATTAGGGTTGATTTTATTATATTTTGTGTAAATTTATTAAAAAATATAGTCTTTTAAATGCAATTATTTTTAAAAAAATATTTGGGGGTGATATTATAAAATGAGCGGGTGTAGATAACCGTTGTAAAAAAGAAATGATTTGAGGGGAACTCATAAAATGAGTGTGTGCAGATAATTGTAGTAAAAATATAATTTGAGGGTGAACTCATTAAATTAATGGGTGCAGATAAAATATAAATAAATAATTCAAATTAAAATCAGTTATTTTCATTTCTAAATTTAAGTAGTAATAATTTAAAAGAGATTGTGAGATAAAATTGAAAATGTGTTTAAATAAATGTGCAAATTTATATTTATAGATATATTAATAACAATAATGAAATATCTGGAGGCCTCTCTTCTAATTAGGAAACCTTCACCATTCTATCAAGCTCTTTCCCTCTCTCTTTAAAGAGATTTTCTTTTAGAAGATATTGTCACACCACCACAACAAGCATTGCCGTCGCCATTGCACCACCACCATCTGCTGTTGTTTTCACAAATTCATTAGGCTTAGGAAGTTTTTCATGTTGTAGTTGAAATCAAGTGGTCGATCTTCACTAATTGTGTCATGGTGACTGATCGGGTGAATTATCCGTTCATCCTAATTTTTGTTCTATTTTTTTAAAGTTGTTTTAGTGCTTTAGTTTTTTTTTTTTTTTCATTTTCGAGTTGTTGTTTCCCGCGCCTTTGTGCGTGTCTATGACTTTGACAATCTCTCCTCCATGTTATGAGAGCAACTCCAACGCTATTGTATAATGGAGTTAAACTCCATAAATGAAGTTTCGTCTTCCTCCAACTACTCTATTTTGAAGATTTGAAATAGAGTTTTGAATATGAAGTTTACTATTCAAAACTCTATATTTTATATCTATTATTTTATTAATATTTACAATTATGTATTACAATTTTATATTAATAATTAGAGTTCTTTTGTTAAATATAATTACATTTCTATTATTATACTAATTTATAATATGATTTTAGTTGTGTAATTTAATACTCCATATATATTTTTTGTGTATTGTTATTACCAACAAAAAAAAAATATAAAATACAATAAAACATAGATTATATATTAAATATATGAAATACATTACATATTAAAATGGACATACACAGTGACGGTCCTACTAAGTGCCCAGGGGGGCCCGTGGGCCCCCCACTAATTTTGTAAATTTGTTAGGGGTATTTTGGTAATTTCACACATATTAAAATTAATACTATGTTCTATAATTATTTGCACACTTTTGATATAAAAATAATCCACAAAATTAATATATATTCAAACGTCATTTTATTTTAAAATCGTCATTCATTGAGTCTACGTTTTATTCTACATTTCACTAAATCTATTTTACATCCTACTAAATCCTCCTCACACTTTATCAAATCACTCAAAATATGCTTTTTTATTTGACTCTACACCACTAAATTCAATTTTTTTTAAAAGTGAATCGGTTAAAATGTACAAGTTATCACGAGACGGATAGAGTATTAACTTCTACCAAAACATAGCAAAAGTCAACTTATTCGATCAATTTAATGAAATGTGACGTATTGACAATTTTATAATGTAAAATTTTAATGAAAATAATGAGTACATATTATTTTATCTTTATAATAATGTTAATCGGCCCTCCTACCGAAATTTTCTGGGTCCGTCACTGGACATACATGCATTATCTAGCTACATATAACACCGACATATTAAAATAAGTGAACAAAAATTTATCGTTTTACGTCACATGTATCGTTTTACGTCATTATGTGTTTCGTACTTTTATATTTAAATAAAAGTAATATTTGAAAAATACAAATTTATTTATATTTTATGATTTTGATAAAACCAATAATATTTAATTTATAATTTAATTTACCAATTGAATATTTAATTGTATAAATTAATTTAAATATGAAGATAAATATATTATTTAATGATTGTAATATATTGAGAATGAATAAAATAATAAATGGGGTAGGTATAGAATTTCATGGTTGGAGAACATTTTTAAAATAGAGTATGAAAAACTGTATTTTGAAGTTTAGAGATCTTCATTTTAGAGTTTATGGTGGAGATGGCCTGAGACATTTTACTTGTGGATTGTGCTTGATGTTCTTTGAATTGGTGCTTGGTGGATCTTTGTTCTTTATTTTATTTCTATTTTTCTTGACACGAGAATATCTTAGTAGGGTATTTATCTCATATTGAGAATGAAGATTGGATGTAACTATGGACAAAAGAAACACTTGTCTCCTCATTTTCTTACGTAACTCTGGACAAAAGAAACACTCGTCTCCTCATTTTCTTACGGTTGGAGAGATACCGTTTGATCCGTTTCGAATTGAATATCTTGAATCTAGAATTGTACTGATATTTGTAATGATAAAGTAACTTTTTAAGAGAGATATAATGAGAAATTAATTTTATTGGAGAAAAAATATTTATCTTTTTGAGGGAATTGGAGAGAGAATATTTAGTTAGGCCATGTTTGGTGTCCCCTATAAGGGTAGATAAGGGGCCTTATCTGGGCTAATTTGTAGTTTGGTTTGCAAGACTTGGGCCCGCGTTTTGGTGCCAAGCCCACATTTAACCCCTACAAAATCCCTCATTGTAATCCTTTTCAACACCCTAAGATTGTGCCAAGATTGGTTTCTCCGGAAAATTTTACACGCCTTTGGACAAAAATACCCCCTGGGTATTTAAATCCCAATTTCACTCCAATTCGCCTAATCCACCATTTCACACACCAACAAAAACTCTCTGGCGATTCGACGATGGCGATGGCGATGGCTATTTGGGCTTAGGGTTTTCTCTTCCGTCGTCGTCTTCTACATCCAGCCTCCGTCTCTCCATCTCTCTCGGCGACTAGGGTTTTGCGGTGTGGGTTTCCTCTTCCTTTGGTTGTTGTTGTAGATCCAGCCTACTTCTCTCGGCGACTCTCTCGGCGACTAGGGTTGTGCGGTGTGGGTGATTTTTTAAGGTTTGCATTTTTTCAAACCCTTTGCATTTTTTCAAACGTTTTGTGTGATTTTTTAAGGTTGTGTCTATTTAGTAGGTAACCGGCAGATCGGAACACGGCGAATTGCTACGGTGACGTTCGACGAGTATTTTCGGTGACCGAGGTTAGTGTTAAGTTTTGTGTTTTGTGTTAAGTTTTGTGTTTTGTGTTAAGTTTAAGCCCCATTAGCATCTGTGTTTTGTGTTAAGTTTAAGCCCCATTTTGATTTTATTATTTTTTTGATGTGCATAAAAGATTGGATGCATGAAATTAGGGAGAAGGAGAGTGGATTCATGAAAACATTGACTTCTCAGGGGAAGCAGCAGTTGCTTTTGCATGTGAATTATTTGTCATTAGAACTTTTATTAATTTGACGAGGCTCGTTTAAGTTAATGGACTTTCATGAATATTTCTTGAAATTTTATTTTATATGTGCTTCCCAAGTACTTAAAAGCATATTGAATTGCATCTTTTATGTATACATTTGATGCATGATTTGAGTCATGAAAATTGTTTGAGGGGGAGAGTGTCAAGTCAGTAGTTACATTGGCTATACTCTGCTGTGTAAGTAATATATTTATGTGTCAATGTTGCAATTCTAATATAACTGAAGGATGGAAATTTATAGATTCTGAGCAGCATGTTATAGTTTCTTTTAGATTTGCTTATCTTCTTTGTGCCTTGCAAATTCTCATTAGCAAACATTGTTACAATCTTCTTTTTTTAAACCTCTTCCTCTGTCTGTAGATATGCCGAGCCCTTGCATACATACAAAAATGCAGGAGTAAGTTTCTTGGAAGCAGGAGTAATTTTCTGGATATGGACCAAGGGGGGTCAATCACAAAAATGCACGAAATTATAATTTGCCATACATCTTCATCATCATCTTCATCATCAGAATCAACAGGTCTCTTCTTTGACTTCTGTTGTACCACCTTTGATGTCTCCTCATCACTGGAATCATCTTCATCATCCAAAGAATCCTGAAGAACAAAATAGTGTATCAATTAATACATGCATTCAAACTTTTATTTACAATGGATATGGACCACAGGGGGTCAATCACAAAAATGCACGAAATTGAGTATTTGCCATACATCTTCATCATCAGAATCAACTGGTTTCAAACCTTTAAGTGCCATTTCATTATCAAGTGCCATTTTGCCCTAGATTACACAATCTTACCTGTTTGAAAACCCAGAACAAAAATTAGCATATGTGTTTTGTGTTAAGTTTAAGCCCCATTTTGTATTTTATTGTTTTTTTTTATGTGCATAAAAGAGTGGATGCATGAAACTAGGGAGAAGGAGAGTGGATTCATGAAAGCATTGAAGCATTTTTTCGTTGTTTGGTGATATTAATCATGTATGTATGATAGTTGCATATGAACACATTATTGTTTATTGTTTTTTTAGGTTGTCAATTATGATATTATTGTTTATTGTTTTTTGGGTTGTGAATTGTGGTGGTGGTTGTATACAGGGGACTGCACAATGCCAAGTTCTTCATCGCATCCGAATCAATGTCAATTGTCCGACGACTATGAAAGGGTCCGCTTTATAGGTTGGGATTTGTGGCAGGAATACGATATGCTCGAACGTGTCGAGGCATTCATGGAGCGTGAAACCGTAAATTCAGTTGAGAAGTACGATATTCTCCTTGAGAATGTTGCCCGGTCTTACCGTGATCCGAACACTGCCCCCCTTCACACTAACCATGAAATGCCACTCGATCCGTACATGACTGCTGATTCCGTCAAGAGAAGGTTGTACGTAATCTCTTATGATTACTTGTACTTCCGTCTGTTTGTTTTCCGTACCAAAGGTGTGTTGTACAACTTCAGATTGCACGAAGCAACGATTGATCCATCAGTCTACTGGGATAATGGACTGGTTAGAGTTACATTTTTTTGCACATTCATTTGTACTATACTAATATCGGTGTTGATACTTAATTCATGCTTTGATTGTAGGAGTGTGAGCAGTTCGCTTGGTTTCGATTGAACGGGTTTCGATTGTATGACAAGTGCTGGGATGTGTTCCAGGTTAAGGGCCTCGACACCTATGCCCGTCCATACTCGGCAGTGGATCCATTCGTTCCTTTAGGGATTGACATACATGAGACATCCGACATCTGTCAATCCTACTACCAACCATGAAGTCCTCATGATGCCAACAAATTTTAGGAAAGCATTGTCCGATGCCCCTTATTTCTGCCCTTCTTTTATACTGCGCACTGTTCCCTTTTATTTTACAAACATTGTTCATTTTAATTGTCTTTTTCTGTTATAAGTACAAATGGTGATTGTGTGATGTTATATTTTGTATAACATTGTTCATTTTGATTTTCTTATTTTCCATATGTTCCTGTTAGTTGCATCAGATTGTTGAATTCGTAGATACATAGACGAGACGACTAGGGTTGTAAATGAATCGAATAATTTTGCTCGATTCGGTACTCGTATTCGAATTTTGATATTCGTATTCGAAATTTTATGATTCGAATTCGAATACAAATATTTTTTTTGATTCGATTAATAACCGAATACAAATACAAAATTATGATATTCGATAAATATATTTTTAAATGTATATTTGTATCATGTCCTAAATATTATTTAAATTAGTATTATTTTAAAAAATTTCTCCATAAATTTTCGAATCGAATAGTTTCAAGTCGAATAGTATCGAATACGAATCAATTTCAAATAGAATACTTGAAAAATAATTTTAAAAATATGTTTTAAAAATTCGAATCGAATAGTATCGAATAATCAATTGAATCGAATACCGAATCAAATTTATTATTCGAAAATTAAACGAATACGAATATTCGAATATTTTCACGAATCGAATCGAATAGTGCAGTATTCGCTTTGATTCGATTCGTTTACAACCCTAAGACGACTATGAATGTCAAATACAACTTAAAAACAATAATTTCACGCAAAGAGAAATGTATGTACTTGAATACTACACATTTTTTAAATGATGGTAATTATTCAAACAATTTATTAATCGTTATTATAACCGAATGATATTCACCCCCTCGAATCGTATGAACTACGAAAAATACGTTGTCGCATACGTAGGCGGTCGACTTTTAGGCCATAAAATTCATAGACGATTCGACGTTTTATTGTGTTAAGCATTGTCCTCTTCGTTTTATTTGGTCCAATGAGTTTTAGCACTTATTAGATGCATTTTTTTGGTTCAAAATTGAGTATGAATTTTATTGCCTCAAATACAACCAAGTTTGTTCTCAAGGCATATAATTCATAGGCAAAATGAACGAATGACTAATCCAATATTTTTTGGACCAAATTTTTTTGTGAGAAATAAAGGAATGGTGCATTTTTTGGGTCAAGGTTTTTGTGAGAAATAGCCCTTGGGTATTTAAAACCAAGGTTTTTGTGAGAGGTAAACGAAAGGTTTTTGTGAGAAGTAAACGAAAGGTTTTTGTGCCTTGGGTATTTAAAACCAAAATCAACCCATTTCTCATTATTTCTCACAAAACCAAAATCGCTTCTCTGCTCTCAGGCGATTCGGGCATCAAGGTTTGTCATACTCTTCCACAACCTCCATCTCCATCTCCGGCACTCCCTCCCCTCTCTCTTTTTCTCCCCTCCCGCGACCTAAATAAACACCCAAAGTGGGATTTCGCGGGTCTGCGGTGATGGTGGTTTAGTATATTTGTTTTTAAGTTTATCACTTCTTTCGTTTCTCATTTATCACGCTCCTAATTTTTCAAGGATTCTAAAATTGTTAGGGTTTCGTCGCGGTGGAGGAAGGGCGGATCTGTAAGGGTTTGACGGTCGGCGACTATTTCCGGTGACAAAGGTTAGATTCCGTGTTTAAAATCTCACATTTATGCATTTTGGTGGTGTTAAGATTTCGATTAATATTGTTGGATTGTGTGAATGGAAGGAAATAAGGTTACTCTGTTTAAAATCTCACATTTATGCATTGTGGTTATCTTGCATGTGGATTACTCTGTTTTTTTAACCTGATCTTAAGGTTACTCTGTTTTTTAACCTATTTTTGGTTTGGTGGTGTTAAGTTTGGTGGTGTTGAGCATTGTGTTTATCTTGCATGTGGATTATTTGGTGGTGTTAAGTTTGTTGTTGTTAACCAGACAATGATGTTTAAGCACAGTGGATTACTCTGTTTTTTTTTCCTATTTTTAGTTTGGTCGTGTTAAGCATTGTGTGGATTATTTGGTGATCTAATGCCACTTTCATGAATATTTCTCGTCATTGTATTGTATACGTTCTTCTCGAGTGCTTAGAAGCATATTGAATTACACATTTTATGTATACATGTTCATGCATTTCTGGGAATTTCAATTAATTAATTGTGTAAATTTAGCCTAGGGATAGATTATTGTTTTGTTTGTGAACTAATTAATTAATAGGGTTGTTGAGATGTTTTTGTATTGAGATGTTTTTGTATTGAGCTGCAGGAGAGTCATGTTTGTGTAAAACAATTTTCATGGGTCACATGTATACATATTGAATTACACATTTTATGTATATATGTGAGCTCTTCGTTACATAGTTTTGTTCATTTAATCCATATTGAATGTAATGTGTTTCGAATACAGTGGTCCGTAATGGCTAGTTGCAGTTACGATGTCCACCCGAATGCATGCAAGCTTAGCGATGACTTTAGGACGCGCGCGTTTGGAGACTGGACTCTTGAGGATGAATTCACACTGCTTGGAATTGTAGAGAACAGGTTGGAAAAACGAAACATCACCTCAGTTGAGAAGTATAACATTCTGGTTGATGATGTTGTGAAGTGGTACAATGAACTTTCGGAACCGAAAGAGACTGTTGCTGGTATCAAGAAAAAGTTGGACGACCTCTCTACTCGTTACCTTTACTTCCGCGTATTTGCATTTCGGACAAAAGGGGTGCTTTACAACTTCTGCCTTAACGACACGATGATTGATCCGGATGAGTATTGGAACAGTGGAGGAAAGGTTCGAGTTTCGTTTTTATTGCAGTGCATTTTTATTTTATTATACTGATGTTGGTGTTGGTGATCGTTTCATTATTTGATTGTAGGAGTTCGAGTGGAGCGCATGGTTTCGATTATATGGGTTTCCGTTGTACCATGTCTGTCATCGGGTCTTTGAGAAACATGGACTAGACAAGTACGCCCGTCGATATATTGCCGTGGAACCCTTCGTCCCTGCTGGCATTGAATACTCAGAGACAATTGATCGATACCAGGAGACCTATCGCCCAATACCGTGTCCGTGTGGTAAAGGGACTTACTAGACTTCTTTGAATCTATCTATGGGAACACTTTTTTTTTGAATGATGTTGGTATTTATCTACTAGGTGCTTTGACCCTGAACTGATAATTTTTGTTGCACTTTTTGTACATTTTGAACTACGAATCTGTGGTATCCCTTATTTTGCAATGTTTATCTTTATCTGCATGAAAGTTTGCAATGTATTGTTACTTGTTATGTTTATTCGAATTTGTTTTGCGTATTTTTTATTCCTATTGTTATATTTCTTTGTAGTGTGAAATGTGTAATTCACCTTAGAATTTTATATTTTAATTTGTGACAATTGATGTGTGTAATCGTTCAATTTGTCATTAATATATAATCGAGCTTAAATAATAGTTACTATTTTGCCATTAATATATAATTATATTTATATTCAAGTAATCGAGTCGAGTTTCGAGCTCAACACTACTCGGCTCGACTGGGCTCGTTTACACCCCTAATGACACTATTCTTTGTGAGTTCACAGTATGTATTAATTAAATCAACACAATGCCTAAAAATGGTGTGTCATATGAAATGACAACACAATGTCTATAAAGTATATATATTCTCTTTCATGACAATTTCTTTGCAGAAGAATATATTCCATATTTTGGTCAAAAGTGTAATGAAAAGTGGGTTGAAGAATCCAACCCCTACTTTCGGCCACTTTGTCATGATATGCATGCATGGTTTGTAATTTACCCATTTGTTTGCATGCACACTTTGAGCAAACATGAAATGACAAGACACTAATGTGTCCTATTGGAAGACACATAGTACCTCTATATATAAAACTCGACTACCACCATAATATTCACATAACAAAACTTAAAAATAAGGCAAGGAAACAAGACAAGGGGAGTTAAAACATGAGTGGAGAAATATCTCTCAAGCAGGAAGATTTCATCTATGGTTTGGAATGGACGGCTAAAATGGATGGAGAGTTCTCTGAGGCGTTGTCCGACAATGTTCTAATGGGAATGTTCGATGCGAATGGAGACGACAACTTTGACGCAATAGATGGGGCTCGTTTTGTAGTGAACTTGTTGAACAAGACGTCATTTGCCTATGACTATTGTGCCCTACAAGTGGAGCGCCTACGTATGCGACACGGCGTATTTTCATGGTTGATACGACTCCAGGGGGTTGAATATGATGAAGCTACAAACCTTGTCTGTGCCGATGACAACATGTGGTTTAATATAATTCAGGTATAAACTATTTACAAATTGTTTAAAGCACTACCATTATTTACAAATTGTTAAAAAATGTGTATTAATGTGTGCATGTAATAGGTGAATCCGTTCGCACAAGCTTACCAAACGAATGGCGATCCTGCGTGGGAGTCACTAAAAGTTATATTTGGAGAACCGACAGATGATCATACTCACCTCGATGAATCTCCTACTCACTTTGTTGAGCATATTGAGCAGCTCGAGAAAGACGTTAAATGTGCGAGCAAAAAGGGCAAGGATATTGCTGGAAGAAGCAAAGGAAGTGGGGACACAAGCTCATTCAATCGCTTTTGGAAAGATCTTAGCAAATTCCGTGACGATTCAACTTCTGTTAACTCAAAACCTTCGGCATCTAACGAGGAATACATCTACTCTGACGGCACAAGTGGTACTCCGACCAAAGGTACTCTGACCAAAGGTCCGCCGCCAAGTTGGGTGAACACTTCACCATGGAAAAAATGAACTAATGTGTGAAACTATGTTTATTATGTACTTTATTATGTTTGTTATGTATTTCTCTTTGCGTGAAACTATTGTTTATGTTGAACGAATGCCATTCGTTTGTTATTATGATTGTTATGTATTGTTATTATGTTTGTTAAGTATTTCACTTTACGTGAAACTATTGTTTATGTTGAACGAATGCCATCCGATTGTTATTATGTTTGTTACGTATTTTTCTTTGCATGTTAAAACGTGTATTTAAGCTCGATTATATATTAATGACAAATTGAACGATTGCACACATCAATTGTCACAAATTAAAATATAAATTTCTAAGGTGAATTACACATTTCACACTACAAAGAAACATAACAATAGGAATAAAAAATTATAAAATCAAATGTATTTTGTTTTATATCAAATCCACTGTTGGTAAAATGGAATTGTGAAAGGAAAAAAATAATTTGTGTGGGGGTAGGTGGGTTTAATTAAAACAATGTGTTTAATTGAATTTTGATTACTTAAATCAAATTGGGTTTGTTCACGATGGAGGTGCAATTGGCGCGGGATTTTTTTGTGCGCGCGGGAATTTTTTTGTGCGCGCGGGAAGTTGAAACCTATCGCGCGGTACACCTTCCCCAATGTTTTATTCATGTATACTCCTCATGTCTACTCCCTAAACATAACAAAGTCACAAGGAGAGCCCCAGCAAAGAGATTGTTCATACGTACAGGTATTTTGGAATATTGTTAATTAAAATTCATAGGTCAGTTTACGAATTTGGTTGAGTTTGTAACTAGTTTGAACTATTATTTGAGTTTATCTTTAATTGATGATTGTCATGTAGAGTCGTTTCTAGGTGTCGTTAAGTAAATGAGCATATAATCTTTCCAATTCATTCTACATTAAATGCCTACAATCTGTTCGACAAAATGCTTGTGAAGAATGATGCCCTTTTTTAATTGTCAGTTTGGATTGTAGACGTTGTTGCTTTCGGCACTCACAACCACACGGGATGGGCTACCATTCTTTCCCTTAGTTGTCACGCTTTCAGTTGGATTGTAGACGTTGTTGCTTTCGGCACTCACAACCACACGGGATGAGCTACCATTAGTTGCACCGAATAACAAACGACGTGGTGGCTTACGACCAGTTAGGCTAGGGGACTCGACCTCGTCTTCGTCATCCGAATCTGGAATGACGAAAGGTGCAGTTGCACTGTTGGGTAAACCAATGACGACCCCTTCAGAACTAATAGTGATAACGTTGTTAGGAAAGCCGTCATCACCAAATAACTCTTGCAAGCAGTCGAACATTGCGTCACCCTTGTGATAAAATGCCTTTGCAAACTCATTTCCCTACGTCGTCATAAGAAGAGAATAAAACATCAAAATAAACGTCATAAGACATCGGAGTGCCGACACTATAGCAATCGTAGTATCCATCAAAACAACACTTGAAGCCTACTGTAAGTATTAATAAAATTATCAGTTTATCCACTAAAATGCATTAGAACGTAGGTATTTAGAAACATATAGCGTATACCTCCGTCGCATGCTCAACAAAAAAATAAGTTACTAACAACAAAAAAAGATAAGTTATTAGATGATCGGAAAAAACGCGATGTTACGTATACCTCGAATATTGGTACCCATGATGGCACGTACACATGATTGACCGTGCGATCCCAACGGACACCTACGACATCGAGCAACGATTTGAAGTCCGTATAGCGCTTCTTCAACAAGTTCATTAGAGCAAGGACCTCTTCCCAAGAGAACATTTTTCCCAACATGACGTTGACGAACTCATGAGCGTCCACGATGCAACCGACGTTATCAGAGCGCACGTCCCATTCTCCACTCTTCTTGAAACTCACAAGTACACGGATGAAGACGTTGACGGTATCCTCGGTCCACCGACCGACGTAAAAATACGCAGCCTGTGGAGGAATTTTCTCAAAGCTTATCTTGCCTTTGTTGTTCATGTTTGTTGGGTTGATGGTGTTTGTTTGAGAAACTTCTAGTTGATGTCATGGTTATTTATAGACAAACGAATACATTGCACTACAGAAATTGTCATTTATGCCTTGCACCTACCGAAATCATCTTCATTAAAACCAACCACCTACCTCAATTGTCTTCCTTAATTTGACGGCAATTCTCAATCTTCTAACATCAAAATTAAATCTTTTGAGTTATTGGAGATGTGGGCAGATTAACATCAAAGACAATTAGGTGAGTGGGTAGCATTAAATATACTGCATACAAATTTATTAGAAGCTTTACAAATTTTTAAAGCATACAAGCTAGGAATAGACAATCGTCTCTATAGAAATTTAAAGCATACAAATTTACTATGCTGTAAACTAAAATATTCGTATGACACAATTTATTTTACTAAATCACATTGCATTAATAAAAAACCACAACATATGAAAAGTATGGATATACGAACACCATACTAGTTTCGTCTCGTTGCATTACAAATATAAAATAGGAATTAAGGACGACAATACAAGTTGAGTCCAACAACGAATCCTAACATAAAGAAGGTTGAAGCGGCAAAGATAATTAGCAACACAATCGTACACCATACGATTACACGATGGTGTGGATGAATCGTGACGTTGTTGAGTTCCCTAACATTTAGGTTTTCACCGTCGTTTGTTGGTGGGCTGCATAAGCTTCGATGACGTATATTATTGGGCGAGGCATGAACAAGCTTGATATGTGAACCCGCGACGCTCGTCAAGTCACAAGGTGTGTTAGATGACTGGCTAACATTGGTAGGCAGCTTGGTGGATTGTGTATTACGAGCGAATTCATCACACCAAATAAAACTACCCGAGTGTTTGCCGTCTAAAGGGCATTTAAAGTAATCTCTCCTAGGATTCTTCGCAAAATCACTCGATCGGCGCAGATTCATCTTGCCAGCTCCACATAAGCAATCAGGGAGTAGTATGTTTTGATTTGGAGACGACATAATGTAACTGCACAAAACAAGACCAAATATTGAAAGGCAACATCATCTGTAATTTTTGTCAAGTGTATCTACACAACAAGTTCCCACTAAAAAAAACACAGTTAACAAAGAACCAAGAAGCAACCTTGCCTAGCCATTACCCTTCTAAGAAAGGTCATTATATATGCTAACAAAGAATCACGAATGCTAACAAAAACCACTATATATATGCTAACAAAAGAATCGAGAATCAAGGGCATTATATATTATTCCAACAAGAAGTTCACTCTCTCTTCCACAACATAAAAACAGGGGCTATGGATATTAGAAGAACAAGATTATTCATTGAAATACAAGAAATGAAGTGTAAATTCCAGGTTGCAAATATTGTTTCTCATCAGCAATTAGAATCTAAAAGGCATATGGTTTTTGGAATAAACATGCATCTTCTTCGCACAAATACGCAACACAAATTCGCACAATAAATTAGAACCAAATAGAACCAAGATGCAGAAAGAGATACTCTTTGAGTTAACATATGCTTCTCCTAAAATGACTGACATTCTTCACAAAGAGATACTCTTTGAGTAACACCACGTAAATATTTCGATTTCATCATCAGAAGTACATCTACTTTCCATAAACAAAGCACATGATTTCTGTCATATTTGCAATTTCTGTCATCTCCTCAGCAATTAAAATCTAAAAAGGCATATGGTCATACAAACCTACATCTTCCAATCCTGAATCGCACAAATACGCACAATAAATTGCAATAAACATGCATCTTCTTCGCACAAATACGCAAAACAAATTCGAATAAACATAATATCACAGTGGGTTTTGAGAATATCAAAGAACTCACATCGAAGACGACCACCTTCGATTCCCAGTACAGTTGTCGCCGTTGAAGACGCCCCACCTTCTGCCCGTTGAAGACGCCCAACCTCGATTCCAGATGGAGTTGTCGCCGTTGAAGACGCCCCACCTTCTGCCCGTTGAAGACGCCCAACCTCGATTCCAGATAACGAAGACGCCCTCGTGTCCTTTTTTCACCTTGTGGCCGTTGAAGAAGGCACCGTCGATCTCTCCCCCTTGTTGCCGGCGACGATTCACACACAAGAAGGAAACAATGGCCCTCACGCGAAACAATTTTTGTATGTAGGGTTTTTGGGTTAATAAGAGGGCATCTCGTGTCATTTTGCAAATATTAAGAGGGCAAAATGGTAAATCACTCATAAACTTTAAATTATAACCCACTTCTTATCTAACACACCAAACCCTAAATTACATTTTTAAAAAATCACTATCTTACCTAATCTATCTAAAATTCCCTATCTTACATCTATTTTATCTAAACAATCTTTTGCATCAAACGGGGCCTAACAATTTAAATATAATGATGACAGTAAATTAATATTCTTTCGTAAATTGCACCTATCAATTTTTAAAAAAAATATAATTAAAATTTATATATATATAAATAATTTAAAATAAATAATAAGATTTTATCAAGAAAAGATTTATATTTATTTTAAAATATATTTATATGGATAAAATTTTATTATTTATTTTAAATTATAATCTCTCCGTCCAATTTTATTATGCGGACTTCTCTGGACACGAGTTTTAATTTTTTTTTTTTATAGAAGTTAAATACCCATCCCTTTTTCCCCTCCCCATGACTCGAATTCAGGACCTAAGGCCTAGGTAGTGGTGCTCTAACCACTTGAGCTATCCTACATCGGACACGAGTTTTAATGAATATTGATTAGTTTATGTATAAAGTAAATAAGTTGAGAGTATTATGGGATGTTGTGGGGTCAATTTATAGATAAAGTAAGTGACAAATAAGTGATAGTAAGAGGGTGGAGATAAAATAGTATGAATAATATTATTTCTAAAAAGGGTTGGACAAAAAAAAAAAAGTGCAAATAATGAAATTGAACGGAGAGAGTAATTGATTATGTGCGTGGATAATGAGTTCGTGTGATAATATGGTTCCATTAGTTTTATATAGGGGTGGGTAAATATACCGAAATTTCGGTATACCGAGCTTTTCATACCGAAAAATATCGAAATTATCGAAATTTCTGGTATACCGAAACTTTCGGTACGGTATGATATCGTACCGAAATTTTCGGTACGGTAACGGTATGGAAAATGATCATACCGCAGTATTTCGGTATACCGAAAAAAATTCGGTATTCGGTATGAAACGGTATATCGATTACCGAAATATCGAAACCTTAATAAAATAATAATTTTATATTATTTTTAAATTAAAATAACTTTAATTATTAAAATTTAAATAAAATAAATCTTAAATAATTAATTTCGGTATAAAACAATGCTTGAATATTTTCGGTATGAATTGGTATACCGGTATTTTGATATGAAATAATGGTTCAATATTTTTGATATGAATCGGTATACCGATATGGTACGGTATATCGATATACCGTATCAAAAATCCGGTATACCGAAATTACGGTACGATATCGGTATGAATTTTTACATACCGAAAATTTTGGTATACCGAGATTACGGTATACCGAAATTTCGGTACGGTAACGGTATGAATTTTTTCAATATCGAAATTTTTGGTATGATAACGGTATGGTTTAGTATTGTCGGTATACCGTACCGAACCACCCCTAGTTTTATATCATTACTATATATATATATTTAAATAAAATAAATAAATAAAAGAAAATCCATGAAACTTATATATAATCAAATAAATAGATGAAGCACCGCTAAGATTTAGTCATTGAATTTAGAAGAGCGAACGAACCAACGAACCATAGAGCCCCAACACGTAATCTCTCTCCCCTCTATCAAACATGATCCTCAAAACCACAGCGACCACCATTGCTATACCTCCACTCTCCTCCCTCTTCAAGCCCCGTTTCTCTATCCCCAAACTACCCTCACTCAAGCCCTTTAATTCCCCCCTCAAAACCCCCGCCGTTAGAATGAGTTGGCTCAACAAGCTCGGATTCGGCGTCCGTTCCGCCGCCGAATCTCCGGTGGACTCCTCCTCCTCCGCCATCGCCCAGGGCCCCGACGACGATATACCCGCTCCGGGGCAGCAGTTTGCCCAATTCGGGGCGGGTTGTTTCTGGGGCGTCGAATTGGCCTTTCAGAGGGCGTCAGGTGTCACCAAGACGGAAGTTGGATATACTCAAGGGTATAATGATAAACCTACGTACGAGGACGTGTGTTCGGGTACGTCGAACCATTCGGAGGTGGTTCGGGTTCAGTATGACCCGAAAGAGTGCAGCTATGAGTCTCTGCTTGATGTTTTCTGGGCCAGACATGATCCCACAACTCTCAATCGCCAGGTCGGTTTTTCATTTTTTGCTGTTTTTGTTTAGGGTAAAAGGTTTATTGGGCATGAGGTTAATTTCTGTTTATGTATTTGTGATTTTCTGTTCGTATCCTACTAATTGATGGCCCTGATTTATATTATGTGGTTATCTTTATCAACAAATTTGAATAAAGAAATTACTCAATGGAATTTGAAGTATCATGGATGTAAAATCAATTTTCATCATATGTAGATATCTTAAATATGTACTCACCATCAGGAGAGAAATTCTTCACCAAGACCCGTTTGGTAGATATGTTGATCAAACTGACTTATCTCTATTGTGTTTTTTGCAAGATGGATATAAATTTTATTTTAGGTTTGATTAGACATCTATCTTGATTACCCATCTATTTTGGACTAATCTATCCTACCAAACTAGGTCTAATTAAACTTAATAAGATTCGATCCTATAAACTTCATCTATGGGGGTGTTTGAAAGTTACTATGATTTTGTGAAAGTGATTTGATTGTGATATTGTCTCGTGCTTAATAGTAGGCCTGTCGGTGCTATCATGTCGTGTTTTGTGTTGACACGTTAGTGAGATGACACGATAAGGTCAAACACAAACACAAATACGTGTCAACACGACATGAACACGATAATTTTCGGATTCGTGTTTTTTGTGTGTTTGGGGTCTAATTTCACAACTTTAGTTTTTATTTCATGAGGTATTGCTATTTAATTTTCTGATGTACTGAACTTTATTTCATAGGACAACATGTGTCAAATATGTTTTATTAATATATATTATATAATAATGTTTAGTACTTTTGAAAAAGGACAAGAGGGCCACGGGCATTAGGACCCCTCGTGTGCCTTGCACCCTTAACAAATAACAACTAATGGGAGTTACACAAGATTGATAAACTATAGAGTGGTAAAGCTTACGAATCATATGATGAAACTAATGCTATGGAATGCTAGATTCATGGAGACATTATATAGGTAGTAAGTTACCATGTTATAAGAATGAAGGAGTTACATAAGATTGCATAATATTATATTGGGATAAAGCGCTTGAGCCATGATGAAATTTCAACACAAGAAATAATTTATGATTAAAACTAGCTTTTATATCTTATATTGCTTGACAATCAAGTAGCCAATAAAGAATATCAATTACTACTAAACAATACTTTTTTCATTTCCTACATTTTCAATTTTAATTGTTATTATTAAGCAAAGTTCTTCATTATTATTTTAATCAAGTATGTGTGCAAGAAATAAAATAACATAGGCTACCGTTATGTCAGTTGGGGAGATGTCTTGTAAATTTCAACAAAGATGACTTTATGTCTTTATCTCATTGTTTTTGGATATGGATGAGCTGACTAGACATATCCAGGATAAGGTATTCTGCTATAGGTTGTTTGATTGACTAAACTGAAGTAAGCAAAAAATTGAAAATTCAATAGACAGCACAAGGCTCTTTCTTTAATAAGGGATAAAAAATAGTTACTCACAAACAGAAAATCGAGCTTGTACGTTCCGAATCTAAAAGAATATGTAGCCAGTTCAGGATCTGTTATCCAAAAGAGCATCAGGATAATGTAGGTTTAATTAAATGATAGCTCTTAAGATCATCAAGTCGTGCATATTTCTGTGTATTTAGAAATAAGATATTTTGTGGCAATGTTTAAATTTGACTGTTAAATCTTGAAGGGTGACTATGTAAAAGTTTTTAGCTCTAAATGGTCGACATCCTAACTCAATCAGTGGGACTGTGTCAGCATATTTAAACCCATTGATCATTTATGCCTTTACGTTCCAAAATCTTGATTGAATCTTTCGTAGCACACCTTTAGTAAATTAATCTACTAAAAACCCTAAAATATCTAGATAAAGTCATGCACCAGGGTAGTTTATTTGTAAATTGAGCAGAGAAATCTGTGTGAGCTCTCTCGATTTTCAAAAGCACGTTCTTTGATAGAAAACTTTCTTCTCTTGCTGCATGAGACGGAGTTCCACTTTAGAATTTAAACGTTAATTTGCTTTAAAACATGATTCCGGTAGGATCACAAGTCCACGAGTCATATACTCGTATATATGTGATGGGAACCCGTTTCATGTATGAGACTGTCATACAAGCTTTTGTTTCAACTTGATGGGGGAAAAAGTTTTTTTAGTCCTCTAAGTTTGCTTATTTTTTGTTTCAGCACACTTCATGTTTCAAGTTGAATTTTGACTTTCAAAATCCAACTTTTTAATTCTTTTGTCCGGCTACAGCTGGTTAATAATCAGTTTTGAAAGTTAACAGAACAAAATGTCAAAATTTAAAAAATATAAAGTTGAAAAAAATTGCCATGTCAGCTCAAAATCGACTGCTCACCATGTGTAGCTAGCTGGTCAATTGACTAAAAGGACAAAAAAGTAGAATTTTGAAAGTTAACAAGACAGAAATTGAATTCAGAAAAATGAAGTAGTGTCCTGAAACCCATATTGGCCAAACATACAGACTAAAGAAATGTTTTCGTAATTTGATGATGCTGATGTTGTGGTGCCAGGGGAATGATGTAGGAACTCAATACAGATCTGGAATTTACTTCTATACCCCTGAACAAGAGAAAGCAGCACTTGAGTCCATGGAAAAGCAACAAAAGATTTTGAACAGGAAAATTGTTACAGAGATACTACCTGCCAAGAAATTTTATAGAGCTGAAGAATATCACCAGCAGTACCTTGCTAAGGGCGGTCGATTTGGCTTCAGGCAATCAACTGAGAAAGGCTGCAATGACCCAATTCGCTGCTACGGCTAATAAATATATCTATATCTGTGTCCCATATAATGATCCCGGTTGTTAATAGTCGTGCCTGCTCTTACACTATCATCTTTAGCACTCGTAAATTCGATCTTTCAGTGGTATTGACTGTACATGTCCACGGTGTATTGTTATAAGCGTGTGCCACTTAAGTTGTACTGGAAGTCGTTTTTCTTTGTTATTTTTTTCGGGCGTGCTGACTAGGTTAGCTCGTCTGAATCTATTGTATGGTAATGAGTATATGATATTTGAGATAGGCAATTAATTGCTTTGAGATTGACATGAAGGTCTCTATTGTTCTGTGCCCTCATTTGTCTTGTCTTGTTTTTTTTTTTTTTTTTTTATGCCACCATATCCAGTCCGGTTAATCCGATTTGTCTTGTTGACTTATATTTGCACGTTTTAATAAAAGTAAGTATTACAAAGACCTGCGAGATGGCCATTGCAGAGAATTTACTTTCAGCTCAACAAAATAAATTTCTTTTCAGTAATCAACTCACCACAAATATTGGAACAAATAAAACAATTGAGTATAAACTTCTAAATACAAGTCATACCATTGACTATTGCTGGGGTGTAAGTGATTTGAGCCAACTCGCGAGCTACTTGTGCTCAACTCAAAAAAAGATCGAAATCGATTCGAAGTTAATCGAGTTTCGAGCTACTCGAGTAGCTATCGAGTTCGAGCTCATAAATATTCGGCTCAAAAGGCTCGCGAGCCTAATCAAGCTTGAACAATATTTACTATTTTGCCATTAATATATAATTAATATTTATATATAAGTAATCGAGGCGAGTCGAGGCGAGTCGAGTCGAGCTCGAGTTTATTTTAGAAAAAAATATGATTTATAATTAATTTTGAAAATTATATAGATAATCGAATAATCGAATCGAGTCAAGCTCGATCTTTAAAATTTTAGGCTCCGTCGAGTCGAGTTTCAAGCTTCGAGTATAACAATCGAGTCGAGTTTCGAGCTCAGCACTACTCGGCTTGACTCGGCAAAATTTTAGGCTCCGTCGAGTCGAGTTTCAAGCTTCGAGTATAACAATCGAGTCAAGTTTCGAGCTCAGTACTACTAGGCTTGACTCGTTTACACCCCTAACTATTGGATCCACCTATCAAAATATTGGTACCAACTCGAGAATATCACCACAAACAAAAAAATCTAAAAAGAAATATAATTTTATTCATATAAAGATTTTTTTTAAAAATGTGTTTTGTTTAGATTTTGTTATATTATGCTATTTTTCAGCAAATATTTCTCAATTCCCATTCAATTTTATTGAATGATATCAATATTTTCAAAATACTCTGGAAAGAAACATTACACCCTAATATCCAATTTTACGAGATTTTTTTCATCCTTGATTATATCTCACTTCTATACGCCGCCGCGGGAAATAAATAAAATTGCTATTAATATTTTAAATTTATAGTTGTATTAAGTATTGTTTTAATATTTAAATAAATTTTCTTATTTAAAATATTTAATATTTCAATATTTAATTAGAATTGACATGCCCGTAATTATCCCTTTCTATCTCATTACTTTAATTTTAATTTTTAGTGTAGTGTAAAATTATTATTTTTATAATTTTTAATAAGAAATTAGTATCAAGATCCATCCACTGATATTGACTAAGTTAAATAATACAAAATGTAAATTTTGTAAGATCTTAAGATTAATTTGAATAAGTAAATTTCCTTAATTATATTTATGGCAAATTCGCGTAAGGTCCGCGTCTATGTATAACAATAGATATTTGATTTTAAAAATAGAAAGTAAATAAATTAGTTTAAGCGACTAGAACACCACTATCTAGATCTTAGATTTTGAATTCAAATCATGGGCAGTGAAAAGGGTGGGTATATTATATATTGTAACTCAAAAAAAATAAAATTAAATCAATGCTTATTACCGTTAACAATGAAAATTAATTGTAAAAAAAAAAAAAGAATTATATCAAATAAAGAAAATATCTCTAAAAGATTATTTAAATATATTTTTTTAAATAATCCTATTATTATGGAGGTTTCAGAATATTGTTAATAGTATTGACCTAGCCGAAAAAAAAAATTGATTTCATCTTCTACCCCATAATTTTAGGGATTTGAATTTGATTAATAGTGAATAATTATATGATCACCCCGTTTATGTTTTTCTCAATATTTAACATTGAGATTGACGGTAAATTAGAATAATATTTGACATACATTATTAGAATACAATTTAAAAAGAAGAATCTCCTACAAACAATTTTTTTTTCTTTCTTTTCATATGAATAAAAGAGAAACTTAAAACAGTCTAAATAATTGAAAAGAGAGAAATTTTTTTAAGAAAATTGTTAAAAAAAATTGTAAAAGAAAATTTAAAAAGAAGAATCTCCTACAAACAATTTTTTTTTTCTTTCTTTCATAGGAATAAAAGAGAAACTTAAAACAGTCTAGATAATTGAAAAGAGAGAAAAAAAATTGTAAAAGAAAACTGTAAAATAAAAATAACCATAGATTTAATTGAAACAATACAATGATTGAAGAAAAGTTTAAAATAAAATAAATAATTAAGTAAAATAACTGGACACCAAGCAAAAAAAAAGAGGGAATAAAAAAAGTAATTGAAGAAATTTCAGATGTCATTGTAGATATTCTGAAGGCAGAAGTTTACCATAAAAATAGTAAAAAAAAATTGTAAAAGAAAATTGTAAAATAAAAATAACCGATTTAATTGAACAGTACAATGATTGAAGAAAAGTTTAAAATAAAATAAATTGAGCTGTTATGTCTATATTTATAATGTCTATATTTATAATTGAAATTATAATTTGAATGTACGATAAAATTAAGGTAGAAGATAAAGAAAAACTAATGATAATATTAAATTTGAATATTCAAAATTGAATTTGCTAGGGTTTTTTTTTAATTCCTTCTAGAAATTTGTGTGTTTCATTTAACGGTTAAAATTAATAAAAAGTGAAATTAATGAGAAAAAAGAGATTTTGAAATGAAGGAATTTGAGAAAAAATAGATTGAAATAGACCAATCATTTTGCAACATGTGTTGTTGAAATGTTTGCAAATATATAATATTAAGATTCGTGAAGAACCAAGTCCTAGATTACCCTTTGGCTGGAACCTAAAATTAGCACTCCATTGAACTACATAAAATGTCCACAAATAAGTGGAATAGTAGAGAGAATGTAGACAAGAAGAGAAAATAGAAACCCTAATTTAATATCTTCCAAACTACCAAAAAGGAAAATATTCATCTTCTTCTCTTCTTCAAATCTCGAACTTTGAGTTCAAAAAATATGTCAGCATGACAAGTGTGCCCACACCTTAAGCATATGAGTTGGTCAAACCTTCCAAAATGCAGCTCTCCATCTTTCAATATCAACAAATTACTACACTTTTGATATTATTTTCCCTACAAAACACAAGTGATATAAGTCTCACATAATAATAAAACCCATGATTAATCACAAATGAATACAGAGTATTTAATATGGGGAAGAACATGGAAATAAATATGATTGCATAGTTGTTTTTTTTAAACCAAAAGTTGTTTCATTTATTGACAAGATCAAACATTATTCGGAGGACCATCCACAATATTTGAAGATTCGACCCAACAGAAAGAGCTAGGAAAAGACCTAGCAGCTCTGGCTAGATGGTGAGCTACCAAATTAGCTCCGCAAGGCGAGCGCCTTTTGTATATTTATGCTAAAACTCACAAAAACATACATTAACTTAAGTTAAACATATTAGCACATAATGAACTAATAAATCTGAAATTCAAAAGCACATAATATCTCAAAATGACATATATTAAGAAAATTCCAAGGCTAGCAAGTACTACTCCCTCCTATTCAAAATATAAGAAAATAATTGATTTCCAATTTTACCTATAATTAATATTTGTATTTCTCATCAAATGAAGAACAAGTTTATCTAAATATTTATTAATCTAAATGGTAAATTTGGAAGAAATATAATTAATTTGTAAATAGATCTCACATCTCAATAAGCAAATTTTCAATACGTTAATTTCTTCATTCACACAGTGTGGGTAGAGGATCATAAAATTTTAAATAGATCTCACATCTCAATACCTTTTCTTTTCCCAGGGTACTTAATATTTTCACTATCACCTATTTCTTCACAATCCAACCCTACTACAGCCAAACATACACACTAATTCAAATTCACCTTTTTAGTATTTACAAATTTCACAAACACCTACAACTGCAAACAAACATGCCCACTAGTATTTGAAAAAATGGAGAGGAGAAGACAAAAAATTCTTGTAGAATAAAGCATTTGGCATAATTAAGTTTCAAATAAAGGAATCCACATGATTAAATTACCTGAATGCAAGAGAGATCTTTGTCATGGTTAATCATGCTTGAACATGATCGCTAGTACATCCTACCGGTGCACTCGCGAGAACCACAATAACAATTCTTTATCTTAGTATTTCCATTTGCGTCACAAACTGGGTCCTTGTAATTATAATCATAGGTAAGTTCTTGTGAAGGACGAATGTTTTCGGATGCAAAAAACATAATGTGGGGCAATCTCTTGTCATCATGGTCATATAAAACCTCTTGGGCAAACAAGTTTGGAGAGCAACTGTGGTTAATGAATCTCCCAATATTCCCACACTTTATGGCATCAAGAGCAAATCCACTCTCTTCCTCGCCTTCATCATGACTCTTACATGTATCAAAAAGATACTCGTCATTATCAATTCTTTTCTCAACTTCCTTCTCTTGTAGCAACTCTCCAACATATTCACATATGAAGCTTCCTTTTCTAATATTATCTCGGGATCTAACACCCCATCCTCTTGATTTGGTCTTAAAAATCTCCAATTGATAACGAGGACCATGTTGGCTAACTCTATTCATACAAGAAGGGGGACATTTGCACGATGGACCACACTCGTGAACTCTAGGCATCACTTGAAGAATAGCTCCATCTTCGTTGAATGGAATTTCGTCTCCATTCTTTAATACACAAGGACATTTTTCGGAGTCAGAGCAGCCATTGATGCAATCACAACCAGCAGGTTCAATGCGTTTATACCAATGCGGATAGACAATTTTGGTTATGTAAGTGAAAGGTGGTGGCAAGTCATCATCTACTCCATTCACAACTCGTACCGGAAACTTCTCTTTTCCTTGCGACAAATCATTTTGAACGCACACATCCATGTGTTTTATAGGTTTTCCTAATCTGGCATTAGATTCATGAGGTCTTGGTTGGCCTACGAGTCTAAGTAATTCAAACTTGTACACGAATTTACCATTTTCTCCTCGTTCTTGCCAGTGATTATTTACCGTGTATAGTCCATCATACACGTAGACAAACTCACGCACTTCACTCGTACCTAAAGTTTTACACGCCATCAGATTCCTTCTTTTAAAGATGACTCTAACAGGATATTCCATTTCCCTACTATTCACCAAAGCAAGATTTCCCCTTTCGAGTTTTTGATCTGAAGCTCTGTCAACAAACTTTGGGTTGCCACCTATACCTGAATAAATCAATCTATCTACGCTTGCAGTATTCTCATACTGCCCTGAATCCACAACAGCAGTTGCACATTTCTTCCCATGAACACAAACATAACAAATACCAGCAACTAATTGGCTATGAAGGCCAACAAGAGCAAGTTCAGTCCTGAATCGAAACTTGTCACCAATTTCAATGCCTGGTATGTGGCCAAAAGGCTTCTTGACAGAGACGCACTTTCCCATTGCCTTCACACGCTCTCCTGCTTCAGTATGAGCATATTTTGGGATTTTTCCTTGTCTAAACTCTGATGTACGTTTATTATTAAGTTTGATGTATTCCTGGTCAAACAACTTCAAAGTCTCCATCACATCAGCATGCTGAGGTTGCTCATGCTTCCCAATCTGCAGATTTATTAATTCATCTCGATTTCCACTGCATTTCAAATCTATATGTTCTTCTCCACTTTTAGTTCCAAGCTCACAATTGGAAACCATCTCACTTAGTTGATCGGGCTCTGTCTCTTGAGATTCTGCCATACTAGACTTGTGGGTACTACAATTTTCTATCATTTCTTCTGTTTTTCCTACCGAAGATTTGGCACCATCACCCTGGTGATATTTGCTCCACTCTGCAGGTGATAAAACACATACTTCATCTTCATCATCTTCCCCCTCAGTTTCCTTTCCAAAAGATGTTCCTTTTTTATCAACCTCGAAACACTTAGATGCAGAATACTTAGCATCAAGAATACGAAGAAACCTTTGAGCCTCCGCAATAACAGCTGCCAATTTATCCGATTCATACCCCAACGATTCTTCTTGTTGGCCAACTGTATTATCAACCAATTTTTCTCCAACATCATCATCCTTTCCATGCGATTTTTCAGGGCTTCTCTTCATATCACTAGGTTGTCGACTTCTCAATGGGACAGCTGCAATGACCGGCCCATTAGATAACCTTGGCTTCTTCACAAAACCAGAAAACTCACATTCCCCTGCAAAATGCCTACTAACATTCAATTTGGAGCACTTAACAAAAGGTGGAGATTTAGCAGGGGCATTGTTGGAACAATCAATGTCCAAAAAATCAGACGGATGAGTGGGAGCAGCACAATATTCTTTCACATCCAACTCAGAATGCTTGGAATTAGAAGGTAATTTATTACACATAAAATCACTGCTTTCAGATAATTGTGTTGGAGAACTTGAATCAGCTAATATACCCATGGCTAATGAAAGCACTAAGATTTTTAGTCCCTCCTACAGAAATTCAGCAACATAATGCATTCAACGAGCTTATAATTACAACAGAAACAAAAGATTTCACAGCAACTAGAGTTAACTTGAATGCATATTACATGTAAATTAGACAGCCCAGATAACTGGAAACACAACGGAGGAGAAATGTAGACAAAAAAGAAGCAAGATTCATGGACTTACTACACATTAACTCAAGGGAGAGTTGAGGTTGCAGAGTAGAATTAGGGTTAGCAGGAATTGAGCAGGTGGTTTCCACTCTCTTTCGTGACTTATTAATGAGAATTAATTCTTGGCAACTCTTTATTATCATTATTAAAATCTTAAAAGAGGGCAAATTATTTTTATTTTCATAGTATTATTTTTAAAAGAGGGCAAAATTACCCATAAACACTTTAATTATGCCAAAGTCTTGTATGTACTCAAGTACACCATGTACTTGAGTAGACTTTTACTGGTCAAATGTTGACCGTTGACCGGTCAACGGTCAAACTTTGACTTTTTTTTTTTAAAACGATTTTTTTTTAAAAAAGTGTATGTTATTATAACTAAAAAGTGTATCTTTGCTTTTTTAATGAAAAATGTATGTTAGTATATTGAAAAGTGAAACATTGTTTTTAATGAAAAGTGTATGTTATTATAACTGAAAAGTGTATGATATTATAACTGAAAAGTGTATGAACTATTAATGAAAAGTGTAAGTTATATATTAATGAAAAGTGTATGTTATTATAACTGTAAAGTGTATGATCTATTAATGAAAAGTGTATGTCATATTAATGAAAATTTTATGTTATTATAACTGCAAAGTGTATGATCTATTTAATGAAAAGTGTATGTTATTATAACTAAAAAATGTATGTTCTATTAATGAAAATTAGTGAGGTGGGGAATACAGGTGGAGGCAGTGACGGACCGAGGAAGTGCCCAGGGGGGTCACTGGGCCCCCCACCAATTTTTTTTTTTTTTATATATATATTATATATATTTTTTTAGTAATTATTTATATTATGTTTTATGTTTTAAAATTACTTTGTACACTTCAAATATAAAAATAATTCACAAAATAGATACATTTACTATATCATTTTATTTTTAAAATTATTATTAATTTTATATCCACATTTTCTCTTATTAATACACCTCACTAATTTTTTTTTAGACCTCACAAAATCTATTTTATACTTTATTAAATCACGCAAACTGATTCTTACTTATTTGATCTCACACTCCACTAAATTTACATTTTTTAAAAAGTGAGTCAATTAAAATATAAAAATCACTATGAACGGGGGAGTATATTTTAAGTTCTACATTTGACTAATAGTGACTAAAGTCTCAACAACGATCGGAGTTGTGTATACTTTTTCAAAGCTAGAACAATCAAAATTGTTTTATTTCAAAATATAACAAAAATCGTTAAATTTAAATTAATGAAATGAGATGTATTGAAAAATTTATAATAATTTTTTTGTATATATAAATATTTTATCTTTGTATTAATGTAAATTGGGCCCCCCAATCTGTAATTTCTGGGTCCGTCACTGGGTGGAGGTATGGAGTAGGGTGTGGATGTATGGTGGTGGGTGGCGGTGATCTGGTTATATTTGGGGGAGAGTGTGAGATTTTAGAAAGATTTTTTTTAGTTAACTCCGAAGCACATTTGTATATGTTTTCTATTGAAAAAACAATATATATATATATAATACAATTTAAGTTTGAGTCACATTGTGTGCACACAATTCATGATACATTTGATGATGTAAAATAAAAATTTGTATGAGACCATCTCACAAATCTTTTTATGTGAGACGAATCACTTCTCCAAAAAGTGATACAAAGTAATATTTTAACAAAAGTGATTAAACATTACACCTTAAACAAAAAGTAAGATCACTTCACAATAGCTAAAAGAAAATCCCTATTTAGAGAAATAACTATAAAAAAAATGAAGAAACATCACACACATGTATATATAACCAAGCAAATGAAACAACACAAATAATCTGCAAAGAAGGATCGAAGGACCGCGAATGGGCAGATTTGAGGGGTAGCCTTTTTTGCAAAACCATGTAGATTTTCATATAGTTAGGAACAAATAATTACCTTGAGTAATGAATTGAAAGAATGATTGCCTACAAGAATTTTGTCAAGCTTCAGTGGAATCCCCCGGAGAACAAATACCAATAACCCTTGTGATTATAAAATTTTATTTAGAGTGTATGAGCACAACCCTTGTGATTATATTTATGTTTGGCACGAAGAAATCAATTAGGAATGAAATGATCATTCCTTAATTTGTTCCAAATACTATGATTGTTACGCTCTTATATTAGGAATGATAATATCAAATTGAATGATGATTCAAAAAATGAAAGGAATGATCATTCATTCCATATCCAATGATTTTATGTATTTCATGTCATTAGGGATGAATTCTTTTTTTTTTTTTTTTATTATACAAAATGCCATTATTATTTTTTACAATAATAATATTAATAATTTAAAAAATTAAGAATTAAGAATTAATATTATGATTATTAAATAAATAATAAATTTGTGAAATAAAATATAAAAATAATAAATTTTAAAAATCAATAATATATATATACAGTATATGAATAATATATAATAAAAAAATTAATATAATATTTAATAATAATAATAATAATAATTTCAACAATAAATAGTAATAATAACAAATACTATAAACAACAAAAAATAACAATAATAATAATTTAAGTAATTTTACATAATTATTAATTATGTTAATTTTTTATTCATACCAATAATAAAAATTGTCATTCCTATTTTATTCTTTTTCTACTTTCATTCCATTCAACTATATTTTCATTCCATCATATGAATCTTGCCCTATTTATAATAAAGTGATATATGGTATATATCCTTGTGATTATATATAAAAATTTATAAGAGAGTGATATATGGTATAACCATCTCATATAATATCTCTTTCCCATAAATATCTATTAGAAGATTTGTTTGAGATATGCAAATCTTATAATTTCTTGTATATCAAATAAAATCAATCAATCTATCAAATTACCAAATATTCAACGAGTTAATGGAGCCATCCGAATATATTTTTTTTTTTTATATTAAACTTCAATAAATTATTTTTTATTTAATCAATTTTGTTTTAATCACGTTATACATGGAGTATAAAACACTGCATACATGTATTCCATCCAATTAAATCAACTTAAAACCCTAAGCCCATTTAACATAAAAATTAAATTAAGATAATTTTAAAAAATTCGCGGGTCATAAGTTTGGATCCGGGTTGCCCGATTCGCGGGTCGCAAACAAGTTACTTACTACATGACCAACATATTGTTACTATAAGGTCAAAAGTTTAATATACACGTCAAAACATTCTAACAAATTCACCCAAAAAATTAAGTGTCCAAAATATTTTTAAACATGTAGTAATACAATTTTGACCTTGTAGCGATAAAATTTTGGTCTTGTAGTAAAATTATTTTAGTCATTTGTAGCCGAATAAGTCAAAATTAATTTAGTAATTTTGCCAAAAAAACAAAAAATAAGTGTCCAAAATTTAGATTTTATAGTAACATAGTTTTGGTCATATAGTAAAATAATATTTGAGAATAAAAATAAATATTTTAATTAAGATTGATGTGCTCGGTTTGATCCACAAATTTTGATCCTTGTGTATACCCCACTAATAAAAGAAAGTGCTAACACTCTTAATCTAAGTGATTTTTTTAAAAAAAATTTGACGGGGGCCTTAATTTAAGTGAAATTAATTGCTGAAACTACTAATTAATAATTGCAGGGCAAAAACTTATATTATAAATTCATGTGAACTCTTTTTTTAAGTATCATGATTGTACACACAAAATATTATTACTGTACAAATAAAATACTTTCTCCGTTCCACAAAAGTTTGCGAAATTTTTGAACACACACTACAAAAAACCATCCATATGGCGAGGGTAAAGCCCTCGCTAAACAATTTGGCGACAGCATAGGCGAGGGGCAGTCGCCGTCGCCTAATTGCTCCTCGCTAATTTATTGGCGAGGGTGCCCTCGCCAAATCCCGAGGTCAAATTGGCGAGGGCCAAACACACTCGCTAATTGGCGAGGGCCAAACACACTCGCGAATTAGCGAGGGCCATACCCACTCGCGAATTGGCGAGGGCGCGTGCCGTCGCCAAATAGCGAGAGTGAATCCCGTCGCCCAGTCGCGAGAGTCATAACCCTCGCCAATTCCCGAGGGCAAATCCCCCTCGCCAATTCGCGAGATTTAAAAAAAAAACAGACCTGGGTTTCGAACCCAGGTCTCTAAGCCAGGCCACCCTTTATTCCCAATTTTCGCGAGCATGGGGGGTCGAACTCGCGACCTCCCGGAGGCTGAAGAGTTTATGCACCCCCGTGTGCCAATTAGGCTAGGAGCTTTAGTCGTAATATTTCAAATGCATTATATATTTATCCCTTTTAATTTCTGTTTTTATTCTTTAACTCAATGAGATTTGTACCCGTTCACGTAATACCCTGAGTACGTAAGAACGTGATCAGACGGACCTGCAGAAAGATCGGAAATAAACCTGTTCTCCACGGGATTTATCTTCACCTATATAAATCGACTCTATGTGAGATTTACGTTATTGCTATTAAATATATATATTTGTATAAAATATGACTTACAATTTCTTCAAACCACGAAGCAAATTCATTTTGTAGCCTATTGTCCGATGCAGCAGCCGAGAGATTTGGTTCAACAACTTGAAGTTGATGCATGAATAGCCTACATACGTATTTTGATTAATAAGACATCTCAAAACTAACCAATATATATTTATACTCTGGCCAGTGTCACTTACTGAACATACGGCTGCACCTCATCACAATTCAACAACACGTACGTATGAGCAACTTTTTTCTCCTCATCCAAAATCCATCTCTTCTTTGGTTTCCCAAATCGCTTGCCAGGCGCCTTAAATATGGAAAATGTACCATCCACATACTGTTGTACATCTCCACTACCATCGTAATTACGAGGTAAATTGTGTATCCTCGTCGTAACATGATCCTCAAAGTAATGAGAACAAAACATTGACGCCTCTCTAGTTAAATATGCATTTGCAATCGAAGCTTCAACACGTGCTTTGTTACCCACACTCAGTTTCAAGGTGCGAAGATACCTATAATTAGAATTCAAGGATCGTGATTAAGATAATATAAAAAACATTGAATATGACCATTATATCTTAAAATTCCTTAAAATACCTCTCGAATGGATACATCCATCTGTATTGAACTGGACCAGTAACTTTTGCTTCATATGCAAGGTGCACAGGTAGATGTTCCATGGAGTTGAAGAAGCTGGGTGGAAAGATACGTTCCAACTTGCACAATATTACTGGGATATCCGTTTCCAACCGAGTCATGTTGTCAACTGTTATGGTCGTAGAAGTTAAGTCCTTAAAAAAGAGACTAAGCTCAGTGATTGCTTTCCACACTTCAGTCTGCAGAATATTACGAAAAGCAATCGGTAGTAGTCTCTGCATAAACACGTGACAATCATGACTCTTCATTCCATACAATTTCAACTTCGTCCAGTCAATACATCGAGACATGTTAGACACATAATCATCGGGAAACTTCAACCCACTTATCCACTTACAGATAACATCTTTTTCTTTCTTATCAAGCGCATAACAAGCCTTGGGATACTTATTTGTACGTGGACATTTCTTGAGAGAGGGACGACGACAATATTCATTCAACTCATCTCTTGATTTTGACGTGTCCTTTGTTTTCCCCTCCACATTCATCACTGTGTTGAACACGTTATCGAACACATTTTTCTCAATGTGCATCACGTCCAAATTGTGTCGAACTAACAAAGTACTCCAATAAGGCAAATCCCAAAAAATGCTTTTTTTCTTCCACCCTCCGTCAATTTTTTTGTTGTGTGCCTCAGCACCTTCCTCTGTAACCTTTCTAAGTCCCAAATGATCAATTTCGTATAGGAGACTCGCACCTGTTCGGATAGGCGGCGGATCATCTGTGACTGCTACTCCAGCCCTGAATGCCGTCTTGTTCTTTCGCCATGTATGATTAGGTGGTAAGAACTTTCGGTGGTTATCGAACCACGATTGCTTTCGACTGAGCCTCAAAGTGAATGCATCGGTGTACTCCCCACAATATGGACAAGCAAGCTTTCCAGCTGTACTCCAACCAGACAACATTGAGTACGCTGGAAAGTCGCTAATGGTCCAAATCAGTGCAGCTCTCATAATAAAGTTTTGCTTCCTAGAGACGTCGTACGTTTGCACCCCATTTTCCCATAAAAATATCAAATCAGCTATCAGAGGTTGTAAAAACACATCAAGCTTGTCCTTCGGACTTTTTGGCCCGGGCACAAGAATCGAAAGAAACATGAATTGATCTTTCATGCATAACCACGGGGGTAGATTGTACGGAGTAAGAATAACTGGCCATGACGAATATTGCTTCCCCGTCATTCCAAACGGTGCAAAACCGTCTGTGCTCAAGCCCAACCTAACATTCCTAATTTCAGCTGCAAAATCAGGATACGAACGGTCCAAATGCTTCCAAGCCAACGAGTCTGCAGGGTGACGCATAACACCAGAGTCATCAGAACTGCACGAGGCATGCCATGTCATATCCTTCGCAGTGGCCTTGGACATGTACAATCTTTGCAAACGAGGAATTATGGGAAAGTAGAACATTTCCTTAACCGGACGTTTCTTTTTCAACCGACCATCTGCATCAACCCTACTCGGCTTATACCGTGGTCCACCACAAATCTTACAGAACTCTAGTTCGCTGTCTGCACCCCAAAATAACATGCAGTTCTGTGCACAACAATCAATCCTTTCTACCGGAAGACCCATCCCACTCATCAAGTGTTTGGTATCGTTAAATTTCTTGGGAACCTTATTTTCTAAAGGACAAATCTCATGAATCAACTCAACGACTTGATTGTATCCCCTTTCAGACAATCTGTTTTCGGTTTTAATATTCAACAATCTGGAATTGAACGACAACTGCGAATGAGATTCACAACCGGGATACAAGTCTTGGTCCGCTGCACGAAGCATGTCGTAGAACTGTGACACATTCTCATTAGGGGGTTCTTCATTATGTGCCTCCTCTTCCGCGTTGATTCCAAAATCAATGTTTGGGTTACCCATTAATTCTTCTACCATAGTGTGGTACGAGCTAGGTCCCATAGGGTCAACTTCATTTGAAGTTGACGCAAATTCACTAGTGTTTTGAAATGGACGTGGACCCCAAGTCTCTTCACCGTGATAAATCCAATTATAATAATTTCGTGTAAACCCATTTCGATATAAATGAGACTTTACTTCATTAGGATCTCTATAAGTCTCATTTCGACATCTAGCTTTCGAGCAAGGACACCTAATTTTCCCTTCCCAAATCGAATTCGGATTACTAGTGGCAGCTTCAATAAATCCATTTACACCACTAATAAATTCGGGGCTCATAATCCCATTGACCAATCTTGGCCTATACATCCAACTACGACTTGAATAATTCATGTTATTCGATCTGTTTCAAATGTAAATATTTTTAAAAATTTCGGCAGAGTTTCATCTAAATCTATCGTATCACCAAATATTTAGGTTCCTAGTGCATCCATTTCCGACTCGAGTAAAATTACTCAAGTCGGAACGCACAATCTACAACAAACAATTAAACAACTCATCCCGGCCTCCAACATCGATTTAATTTCACTTATTTCCAACAATTAATTATAAAATTAATTCTCCCAATTAATTAACACATTCATGCATAACAATTAACACACCGTACCAATTAATAATTAACACATATATATACATGCATATATAAAACATATATATATAACAATAATTATATTAACACATTAATTCATAACAATTAACAATTTTTATAACTTTCATCAATTAACAATTAATATTCTTAATTAATCCTAATAAACATTATACATATTTTTCTAACATAATTACAATCCTAACATTACACAACAAAACTATATATATACATTCATATATATATATATATATACATATATAATATACATATATAATATAATACAAACATATATATATATATATATACAACTTTTAATTTAATCAATAAAAACGCATAAATTTACCGTAGAAATGAACCCCTCGAAGTGTAGAACAGAAATATCCAAAAATTTGTCTCGATCGGTAGCTCCGGCAGCGGCGTTGGCGCGGTGGAACGAAACTCGCCTGTTTTCTTTTTTTGGGGGTGAAGGAGGCTGCAGTACGAAGTTGGGGAAGAAGGAGGGGTTTTAATTGGGAAATAGGCGAGGGCAATTACGAGGGCCCCACCCCCCTCGCCAATTAGCGAGTGGGGAACCCTCGCCATTTTCCGAGGGCCACAATGCACTCGCCAATGAGCGAGTGCACAACACGCCGTCGCCAAATCCCTCGCCAATTGGCGAGGGCATCTTTTTCCACTCGCTAAATAGCGAGTGTGATTCCGCCCCTCGCCAAATCCCTCGTTATTTATTCCCCTCTTTAAATCCCTCGCCAAATAGCAAGGGTGAAATACCCCTCGCCAATTCCCCTCGTTATTTGAGCATTATTTTGTAGTGACATAGTTTAAGAAAAATGTATAATAATTAGAGTGTTGAATGATAATTTTGTAAACTTTTATATATAAAATAAATAAAATAATTGAATTGATTATATGTGAAAAAAATTAGTCTCATCTAAAAGTTGAAACTTATAGAGGTTGTGAATTAATTAATTTAGGGTTAATTGCAAATTAAATCACCATCTTTCATTTATTTGCAATCTAATCTAAACTTTTTAATAATTGCAAATAAATCACAAACTTTACACATTGTTGCAAATTAGACTATTTGACAAACTCATTTGTGCCCGAATCTAACATAATTTAAACTTTTTGCTAATGTGACACATTCATAATGAAACAACATTATTCTTTAAATCTAATCTAATTTCTAAACGTCTTATTCGAGCACAAATGAATTTACCAAGAAGTTTAATTTGCAACAATATGCAACGTTGGTGATTTATTTGCAATTATTGAAAGGTTTAAATTAGATTGCAAATGAATGAAAGGTGGTGTTTAATTTGCAATTAACCCATTAACTTATATTAATTCTCTAATACTTTCCTTCACATGTGGGTCAGATTATGTTGGGAATAAAATGTGATTTTTGATTAATATACCAAAACCCCTTAAGACATGCCAAATAGATAAGTCAATTTGTATGAACATGTTTCAGGAATGTTGGAACATGTAAGATCAGGTTAGTTGAGAAGCTGGTATGTTAGGCATCTCTTAGTTTATTTAGATGCACAATTTGAGGGGGAACACATGCTTATAAGAATACAAGAATCAAGTCCCCTCAAGGCTCAGAATCAAATTGATCCCAAGACTGCTGAAAGTGTTCACTAAACAACTATGTTGATTAAGTCAGCTCAGTTGATAGACAACCTCCCTGATGATCAAATGAGAAGAACACATTAAGTAGATCAAGTCTACTGATGTGTATGTTAAGTTTAGAGGAGATGTCCAGCAGGATTGACCAAGCACACTTGAACCTGAATTGTTATAATGCAAAGGCCAATTGTGCTGATGGGGTCAAAGCTACTGATATGGAAGCATAAAAGCTCAAGAAACATCAAGAAAAGATTAGTAAAGCTAAAGAGCCAAGTCATCTGAGAGAGCTATGTCAACACTACTCATAAGTCATGTATGTTGAATCTGATAAGCAGACTTGTCTAGATGATAAGGAATGTTGTCCTTATCATATAACCAATGATCAGAAGTGATGTCCATGTTTGATCAAGTGAATCTTCAAGTCAGACATTGGGAAGTGTGCATCAAAGTCAAGACAAAGAGCTTACAGCCGTTTACTTCCCAAATTAAGGACATTTCACTTTCAAGAATCTGTCTTCCAGTTGCAAAGTTCAAGGAAGACTTAAATAGACATTTTGGGGTTGTCTCTCCAACGGCCATAACCTCAATTTGCTCTATAAATACAGAAGTGTGGAAACTATTTGAAGGCATCCAACTACAATCCATCTTGCATCAGATAGAACCAACTATCCTGCACATTCAAAGGAAACTACAAGCCTTCAAGCTTTCTAAGAACCCTTTCTTAGTTTCCAAACACTTCACCTAAGCTGGTCTTCATTGTATATCATACAAAGTTTAGAGAGACATCCTATCCTAAAAATAGTGCCCAATTTCAAAGGATATCTCACCTAGTTGGAACCAACATCAACCCTTAAACCTTTCAAGGAAAGTTAGGAGGATTGTTGTACTAGAAGTGTAAGGAATTGACTGTTGAGAGAAGAACCGTTCAGTTCTGAGTTGAGAGAGAGCACTAGGACTCTGAATTCCTAGGGATCAAGGCACCAAGGAGTGGTGTGGTTGATCAAGTGCACCTTGGCAATATAACACAAACTAATTCCAAGAGTGAAGGAATTATCCTGTTAAATCAGGGAAAGTGGATGTAGGAGCTTGAGTCTCTGAACCACTATAAACTCTTGTGTTGTTTACTTACAAGTTATTTCATTCAAACACACATTCATACACTGCACACAAACTGATCTTCAAAAGATATACATTCAAGTTGTGCAAAACTGTTTTGGGACAAGTCCCTTGAAAAGGCAATTTAAGTGTTAAGATAAGATTTCAGAATTAAAAGGAGTTTAAACATAAGGGCCAACCATAATTCCGCACTTATAACTTATTTAGATAGTTATTCAACTAAGTACTCTATAGTGCTTAATTAGTAGTTTGATTATCTTTTGAAAGTTATACATATCAGAAGAGTTGTCCAGGACAACCTTGCTGAAAGCCTGTATTACTCAAGTTTGAAAAAGATTTGCATACAAGTGTATTCCCCTCCCCCCATACACTTGTTATATACTCCTTTCAGGACCAACAAGTGGTATCAGATCAGGGGTTCAAAGACCACTGCTTCTGAAAATCCATATTGATTTTCAAAAAATATAATTTAGTGTGGTCACTGAACTGATCTCTCTGATTTCTTAACAGATCTGTATCTAACCCTTTCTATCTGAGATATGGCAAACAACAACAATGCTGTTGTGCCTCCTGTTGCTGTGGAGACCATCAACAATATGGCACCAGATCCTGTTAACCACATATCTCACCACAAGCTGCCCATGTTCTCAATTTAGAACTATGACTTCTGGAAAATCAGAATGAGAGCTCATCTAGCATGCCCACAATGAGATGCTGAGAGTCATCACAGGGGTACATTCACATTTACTCAAGTTAACCCCAGAGTTACTGAAGCTCAAAGGGATGATATAAGGGAGGAGATCCCCAAAAAAGATGAAGATGACCTCACCACTGAATAGAGAAGGAGACATAATCTGAATTATCTAGCAATGAACACTCTCTATCAAACAATTCCAGATGCATTAATGGGGAAAGTCTACCACTGCACAACAACCAATGAAATTTGGGACACCCTTGCTGAAATGTGTGAGGGTACAGAAAAAATTAAGGAGAATAAGCTCCAAGTTGTTGTGCAGAAGTTTGAACATTTTACAATGGAGTCTGAAGAGTCCATTGACAAATTTGCTGGTAGATTCACTGATATAATGAATGAGATCTGTTGATGTTGATATAAGTGTTCTGTTTAATGATCCAACACTAACAGCCGAGTGTTGTGTTTTATATTCCCAACACTTATGACAACATCAGAATTTATCCTTTCCTTTTTCACTAACTACGATCTTACGCTTGTTGTCTAATGATGTCCCCAGAGCAGTTAGAAGATGTGGGCAACACCAAGTCATGCCATTGCATGGGAGTGAGAAGTTATTAGACATGGTATAACAAGTCCCTACATTCTAGGAGTGGTAGAAAGAGGTTATTGAAACCGCTTGATCTCACGGCTGTGATGATCATATGGGTTGAGAGAAGTTCGTCCATGAAGCCTATAAATACAGTAGCTGCCTCAACACAAGATATACAAGAAGAAAAGTTGAAATCGATCACTACACTATTGAACGCTATATACGCTTCTAGTTAGGAAAATTATTGTTTCTTCTTGTAGTTCTTCATACTATTGTAAACCCGAATAATAGTGTGTTTGAACATAGTCTTATTTACTAGGTTATATGCATAGATCTATAAGGGAGATAGTTTCATAGGATCTAGTAAATTATTCACTCTTTCGTAGTGTTATTATACACCTCTAAGAGGTTGTAATTCGTTTCACATATTCTAATATAGTGAACAACATAGATTATTTTATAATCTATGCAAATTTTGAATACTTCTATTTTCAGTACGTGCATTTTAATTTCCGCTGCATAGTGTTGTCTGGATAGTGCCAACACGACAGACAACATCTCTGATTTCACACGCACACACTTTCAGTTGGTATCAGAGCCAACTACTTGATACACTAAGTAGAGATTCTGCTTAGAGTGTGTAATTCTGAAATTGAGTATCCACTTTCGCCCGCACTAAAACCTCTAATTCTAGATGGCACAAATTATGCCTTCTGGAAACCAAAGATGAGAATGTACATCAAATCCATTGATGAACGAGCCTGGAGGAGTGTTCTTGCTGGTTGAATGAACTCAACCAAGAACCACGACGGATTAAGATATTAATGAAGCTCAGATCAAGAGAGAGCTCGACTGGACAAATGATGAAATCACAGCTGCAAGTTATAATTCAAAGGCGTTGAATGCGATCTTCACCTCAACTAATGCCTCAATGTTCAAAATCATATCAAACTGCATATCTTCGAAGGATGCATGGGATCGACTACAAGAGCATTGTGAAGGATCAGATAGTGTACGAAGAACCAGACTTCATATGCTTGGAACCAAGTTCGAGAATCTGAGGATGAAATAAGATGAAACCATTTCATCTTACAATGAAAAGCTGACTGAGATTTCAAATGAAGCTCATTATCTTGGAGATCCAATATCCAATACAAGGTTAGTACATAAAATTCTTAGACCTGTTCCTAAACGTTTTGAACCTAAGATATCTACTATAGAAGAAACTAAGGATACTGATGTGTTAAGTCAGAACGAATTGATTGGTATTTTGAAAACTTTTGAAATGAACATTTCTGAAAAGACTGATAATGAAAAGAAAGTGCTTGTTTTCAAAGGTGATGCCTCATCATCTGCATCATCAGGTTCTAGAAAGTCGCCTTATGTTACTGAAATTGATTCTGATGAAGATGATATTGAGGAATATCTTAATAATCCTGATTACATGACATTTATTACTAAACAGTTTAAAACATTCATGAAGAATAAGAAATTCAAAGATAACATTCAACCTAAGGTCCAAATTAATAATACTCAACAATTGCCTGTTAGGAAGAACACTTTTAATCCATCTAGACAATTAGAAAGCGGAAACAGGTTTAGATCTGACCAGGATTATATGAAGAATGTTAAATGTGATGCATGTTCTGGATATGGTCATTATGCTAACGAATGTGCCAACACCATTCTAAAAAAGAAACTTAATTTCAGTGCTACTTTAAGTGATGAGTCTGATGTTGAACATGATCCTGAAAAAGACCTTGAAAAAAGCTTTCTCTGCTAGAATTATGTATGATGATACTCTTGATGATAATCTGGATGACTATTACGATGTGAGAACAAAAGAGCCATCATTTGGGAAATCACTGAATTATAATGCTCCAGAATTTAACTGTTTCACAAGTTCTGTTACAGAGACAGGTACATCAAGTACAACAGGTTTATCTAGAAGAGATGCTGATATTCAAGACTTGTCTAACACTGTTTTCAAACTAAAAAGTCTTTTAACAAAGAAGGATAAAGAAATTTCTAAACTGAAAGAAAGACTAGAAGTGTCTGTTCTTGATTTTAAGAAATATTCTTATGAAAAACCTTTAACAAATGAAAAAGTTTTCAAGATATCCTCTGAAACTGAGAAACTTAATCACATAATTAAGTCTCTGAACTTTGAAAATTCTGATTTAAGGGAATCTATTACTAAGCTGGAAGGTATTCTAACAAGAAAAGATATTGAGATATCTAAACTTGAAGATAGGTTGAAGGAAGCCTCATTGAGCTTTAAAAGATTTTCTGAAGGAAAGATGAAACTGGAAAACTCCCTTATGACCAACAACTCAAGAAAAAGAGGTATTGGTTACCAAGATAAAAATTCTAAGAAGTCTGAACTTAAGAAACCTACTGTTTTTGTGAAAGCAGAAGTGAATTACAATCCTAGTATTTTTGCTAATTAAGTCTCAGATCAATATAAAAGATGTGATTTGTCATTACTGTTTTAAAAAGGGTCATAAAAGTGCTCAATATTTGAAGAAGAAAAATCATCTGAAAACTTCTGTATTGCCTGAAATGACTCAACATTCAAGATCACATTCTGTATGGACACCAAAAGAAAATACATCTTGTAATGTTGTTCATATGTCTTTAAAACACATGTATTCCTGGATTATGGTACTTTGATAGTGGTTGTTCTAAGCACATGACAGGTCAAATTGATTATCTTTCGAATTATAATGCTTATAATGGTGGTAATGTCACTTATGGTGGTGGATCCAAAGGAAAAATCATTGGTAGAGGGACATTAAATGTTCCTGGTTTTCGTAAATTATCCAATGTTCTGCATGTTGATGGATTACTGGCCAATCTTATAAGTATTAGTCAACTATGTGATGATGATTTGCATGTTAAATTTGACAAAAATTCATGTTATGTGTTAAACAAAGATTCTGAATGCATCATGATGGGAAACAGATCTGTTGATAATTGCTATCTCATTGAATCTAAGCTTAAATGTAATAAGGCTAAAGTTGATGATAGTACTTTATGGCATCATAAACTTGGACATGCTAATTATAGACAACTTGATAAACTTGTTAGATTGAAAGTTGTTACAGGTTTACCAGATCTGAAATTTTCAGATAAAAAGGCGTGTGGACCTTGTAAAAAAGGTAAACATGTTAAAGTGTCTCACAAAATGTTGGGACATTGCTCAACCAAACACTGCTTCGAATTACTTCACATGGATGTTATGGGTCCTATGGAAACAGAAAGTATTGGAGGTAAAAGGTATTTTTTAGTTGTGGTTGATGACTATTCCAGATTCACATGGATTGAATTCTTAAAAGATAAATTTGAAACCTTTTCCATTTTCAAAATTCTGTATAAGAGATTTAAGAATGTTTTCAATTCTAAAGTTTGCAGAATTAGATCTGATCATGGGAGAGAATTTGAAAATAGTTCTTTTACTGAGTTTTGTGAATCAAAAGGAATAATTCAAGAGTTTTCATCTCCTAAAACTCCTCAACAAAATGGCATAGCAGAAAGGAAGAATAAAACACTTCAAGAAATGGCTAGAGTCATGTTATGTTCTAAGAACTTATCCAAAAGATTTTGGGCTGAAGTTCTTAACAGTGCTTGTCATATTGCAAATAGAGTTTATATTAGAACTGATTCTACTAGAACTCCATATGAAATTCTGAATAATAGAAAGCCTAACCTTAAATATTTTCATGTTTTTGGTTGTGTTTGTTACATCTTGAATGATAGGGATCAGTTACATAAGTTTGATTCAAAGAGTGACAAAGGATTCTTTCTTGGCTATTCAAGAAATAGCAAAGCCTATAAAATCTATAACTTTAGGACTGATACTGTACAAGAGTCTGTAAATGTTGTTTTTTATGATGATACAAGAATTACAGGTAAAAGCATTGAAGATGAAGACATTTCAGATTTGATTGATGTTCCAATCAATACTGAAAAAGATGAACAAGTTCAGAATGTTGAGAAGAATGATGACACACCAGAGGAATCATCTGATAATACAGATCCTGAAAATCTGTATAATCTCTAGAAAACTCCTTCCATAAGGATTCAGAAGTATCACCCACATGATCAAATCATTGGTGAACAATCAACAGGTGTTCAAACCAGAAGAATGATCGGTATGAACTCAAAGGATGTGGTAAGATCTATATGTATGTCATCTATGTGCAATAAGTAAAACATGAATGTTATCACTCTGAGATTGAACCTAAAAATGTTAAAGAAGCATTAGATGATGAAAATTGGATTGAAGCTATGCATGAAGAATTAAATCAGTTTGTTAGAAATGATGTTTGGACATTAGTTCCTAGACCAGATCATGTTAATGTTATAGGAACTAAATGGATCTTTAAAAACAAGACTGATGAGATGGGAAACATTATTAGAAACAAAGCTAGGTTGGTTGCTCAAGGGTATACACAAGTAGAAGGTGTAGACTTTGATGAAACATTTGCTCCTGTTGCTAGAATTGAATCCATTAGGCTATTACTTGTTATTGCATGCTATATTGATATAAAACTGCACCAAATGGATGTTAAAGCTGCTTTTTTAAATGGTATTCTTATGGAAGAAGCTTATATTGAACAACCAAAAGGCTTTGAAAACCCTGATTTTCCTGATCATGTCTTTAAATTGAAAAAGGCTCTATATGGCTTGAAGCAAGCACCTAGAGCATGGTATGAAAGACTAACTGATTTCTTGATTGAGTTTGGTTTTGTAAGAGGAGAAGCAGACAGAACACTGTTCATTAAACATGAGAAAAATGCTATTATGATTGCTCAAATCTATGTTGATGATATAGTATTTGGTTCTACTTGTGATGATATGCTCAAACACTTTGTAAATGAAATGACATCTACCTTTGAAATGTCCATGGTTGGTGATTTGAATTACTTCCTAGGATTGCAAAGTAAACAGCAAAAATATGGGATTTTTATTTCACAAAGTAAGTATGCAAAAATCTTGTAAAAATATTTGGTTTGGAAAATGCTAAACACATGAAAACACCTATTGGATCAACTCAGAAACTGAGTAAAGACAATGTTGACCAGAATGTTGACCCAACACTGTACAGATCAATGATATGTAGTCTTCTCTATTTGAGCTCCAGTAGACCTGATATCATGTTTAGTGTATGTTTATGTGCTAGATACCAATCTAACCCTAAAGAATCACATATGAATGCTGTTAAAAGAATCATTAAGTATGTTGCAGTAACAAGTGATTTAGGCATTTGGTATAGCAAATATACAAATTGTACTTTGATAGGGTATAGTGATGCAGATTGGGCAGGTGATTGTGATGACAGGAAAAGCACAAGTGGTGGTAGCTTTTATATGGGAAACAACTTGATCTCTTGGCACAGTAGAAAACAAAACAGTGTGTTTCAATCAACATCTGAATCAGAATACATTGCAGTATGGAGTTGTTGTACTCAATTATTATGGTTGCAAAAAATGTTTCATGATTATGGCTTACCTAGTTATGTATTGATTGTGTACTGTGATAATACAAGTGCTATAAATATCTCAAAGAATCCAGTGCAACATTCATTAACAAAGCATATAAGTATAAGACATCACTTCATTAGAGATCTTGTTGAAAAGGAAGTTGTTAAGTTCAGTACATATCTACCGAAAAATAATTGGCTGATCATATTTTCACCAAAGCTCTTGATGACAAGAGGTTTTCATCCCTTCGAAAATCTCTTGGTTTGTGTAATATCTGAAAATATGATCAGGGGTGTTGTATCAAATGCGGTAGCATTTGAGACAACACTGAGATAAAGTCTCTTATTTATTTCCTTGCTTTAATTTTCGTAATTATTGAATTAATGAAATTTCTTGTGATTGTTATTTGAATTCTGAGTGACTTGTGAATAATACTAAAAGAGCCTATACACCTCTCAAATGCTGAAAATGGAAAATCACTTATTAGATGCCTTATAAATCACTGAGTAACTATGGGACATGGAGCTCACTACTACGATGATCTCTTTTCAAAAGGTGATATAAATTGCATCAAAGTATTCACAAATCCATTGAGTAACTATGGGGCACGGAGTTCGCTGCTACGATGCACTCTTTTCAAAAGATGGATCAATGTGAAGTGTGATTAAAAGAAAAAGAAATTAGAGCAACACATATGATGTAAAATCATGAAAAAACTGTGTTGAGGTGTATAGAATGCCAACAATAGTCGAAACACTCGTAAACTCAGATTCTTATCCCAATTTTCTAGGAATTTATTATTTTTGATAATTAATAAATATTATTATCTGAAATATTTAATTGACTAAGTCTTACCTTATATTATTATTTCAGTTATTATATTCCGCATTTAATTGTTTTTAAATTTTTCAGTATTTTATTTTTTCCATCTTCACATGATCAATTAGTGGGGAAGTTATCTCCACTACTTCATTTCCCTCATTCACAAAATCGTGTATCTTCTTCTTTTCAATTCTCCATATAAGATGAGTCTCTACTGTAGTGCTGGTAAATACATTAAAGGCATTGTTAAATTGTTTAAGCACGGTAATTACAGTTCTTAAATTTATTTACAGCACTCAAGTATGTCTTTTACCTATGTCACATCACTTTAAGACTCACTTTTTGAATTTTTGATTTGCCTCTATCTCGAGAACTCGAAACGTTCTTCTCTGAAATTTAATTGTTGTCTTGATTTGTGTGTACAACTCCTACTATGCCGAACAATACTCAGGATTCAACTACACAATCGAATTCAAGCTCCAGCAACAAAAATTCTTCAAACCCACTCAACCTTCTAGCAGAAATGGCGTCCTCAAACTCTCCAAACTCACCCTCTTTCACTGTAGGAACCATCATTGTTCCGTATGCAAATGAACAAACACCCACTCAATCATCCCCTCTCGAAATCATTCCATACAATCACTTCGACATTCGCACTGAAATTGCGAATGCGAATGCTGCTGCTGCAACTTCGGCTTCTAAGCCACAAAATGAGCCCTCATCTGAAGTTCCCACACTCGAAACAGCTCCAGTAACTTTACACTTCCCTCTGGGCACTCCATTCAACACCTTGAAGGATACCTTCGAAACCCTAAGCCTAAAAACAACACAACATGTTATTGTGCTTGAGAGAGAAACGCTGGACAACTAGATGTTCAAGGGAGATGCTCCACCAACACAAGATGTGGACATGCAGGATCAACTGGAATCCTCGGATGATGAAGTCTTAGCTGCCAAATTCGAAAGACTACACCAGCAGAAAAAGGGCAAAAAAAAGGTTGTTGTTCCCACTGCAAGAAAATGTCCCGGTGGAAAAAGGAAGTCCCAAAGGAACCTGGGCAAAATTGTTGATTATACGGGAAAAGGGAAGAAACCTCGAACTCATGGGAATGTGTCTGACCCTATTGCTGTTTCTAACTCTGAACCAGAACCAGAAACAGATCTAGAACAAGCTGCAGCTGAAGAAAAGGAAGTTAATGAGGATGATGTGGACGAGGTAGCTGAGGAAATGGAAGAGGAAAGAGAACCCACTCCACCTGTAAGCACAAGGAGATCAAAAAGGCTCAGAGAGACCGAAAGTGTTGCCTCTCCGATGGAAACACCCGAGCCTTCTGATCCTGAGTCATCATCCAGTTCTTCAGAAGAAGATGAAAACGAGGTACTATTCTCTTCTGATGATAGAAATAGTGACTCTGATGAGGATTATAATGATAAATAAAGCGTACATTATAGAACTTTAAGAACTAGGCAGATTCTGAGTGAAAGACTGATAAAAGTTCATGAATTTGAAGAGATAAATCTAATTGAATGGTTTAAAGAAAGGTCTTTGTTGCATGCTTTACAATTTGCTTGTCCTTACATTGTTGATTGGATATTTGAATTTTATGCTAATATTCCACAACATGCTGGTGATTCAAATTCAACAAGATATGAACACTTTTGGTTTAGAGGAAATAGGCATATGATTACTCCTAGGATGATAAACATTTTGCTCAACACAAAAATCATGGAAGATCCAGTAGTTACTGATCATGATGTCATGATAAGTATCTTGACTGGGGGAGTAATCACCAAATGTTGAAGAAGGATTTTGGCCTCTAAGTTAACTAGTCTATACTCTGTCTTGCATAAATTGGTTTGTTTCAATTGGCTGCCTACTACAAACAACACCACTCTCACCTTAGAACAGGCTGTTTTGATGTACAAGATTGGGCATTAGAAAAGATTTAACCTAGGACAGGTTATTTTCACGAATATGATGACATACAAGTCTGATATGTCTGGAAGAGGCATTCTGCCTTACCCCTTCCTTGTGTACAAATACCTGCTGGACAAAGCCTTTGAAAGATTTGATGATGAGGTAGTTAGTAACTACATTCCAGGCTTCAGCATATCAAATCAGTTCTTGGTGAAAGGTGACAGGGTGGTTGATCTTCCTTTGAGAAGGAATGATGATGAAGCAGGCCCAAGTACAGATCCCAGTGTTCCAGAAAATGATCCCATTCACAATACCACACTACCTCCAGAAGGAGCTGTCTCCTTTGTTTACTTATCTTCCCACTATATTATGAGGCAGATTGATATTTTGCAGGGATCTATTGTTAATTTGCAGCACTCTGTGGAGGATCTTCTCATTCAAAATAAATTTTGGATGGATCTCCTTTCCACTTCAACAGGGGGAGTAGCTGATAGTTCACACAACCAGCCCACTAACATTGTTGCTCCACATGCTATAGATGATCTGGATGCTGTTCCTGACAGAACTCATGAACCTGCTGCTCACACTGCAATGACTGAAGAGGACCAGGATATCTAGGATCTGTATGGTGATCTGGATATTTGATGAGCTTGAAGACCGGGGGAGAGCTTACACTATGGGGGAGTATATGCAGATTATGGAGATGCAGCTGAAACACATTTCAGCCCAATCATTCCCCATGTGTTAATTCAGTTCTTTCTTTGTTGTAAAAGCTCTGTACTTATGTTCATTTAATTTCTCAAACTCTGTTATTTACATTCTGTAATTGTTTAGGACTTACTTTTGTTTAAGTTGTTTAAATCTAAACAAGTATTTTTGGTTTAGATGTTGTTTATTTCTAATTTGATCTAATACAACTGCTACTTCATTTTTTTTTAAATATCAATTGTGTTAATTTCTTAGTCAATATTTTTGTTGTGCGAACTTCAGTTGTGTTGATGTAGAAAGGTCAAATTGGGGGAGATTGTTGATGTTGATATAAGTGTTCTTTTTAATGATCCAACACTAACAACCGAGTGTTGTGTTTTATGTTCCCAACACTTATGACAACATCAGAATTTGCCCTTTCCTTTTTCACTAACTCCGATCTTACGATTGTTGTCTAATGATGTCCCCAGAGCAGTTAGAAGACGTGGGCAACACCAAGTTATGCCATTGCGTGAGAGTGAGAAGTTATTAGACATGGTATAACAAGTCCCTACATTCTAGGAGTGGTGGAAAGAGGTTATTGAAACTGCTTGATCTCACGGCTGTGATGATCATAGGGGTTGAGAGCAATTCGTCCATGAAGACTATAAATACAGTAGCTGCCTCAACACAAGATATATAAGAAGAAAAGCTGAAATCGATTACTACACTATTGAACGCTATATACGCTTCTAGTTAGGAAAATTATTGTTTCTTCTTATAGTTCTTCATACTAGGTTATATGCATAGATCTATGAGGGAGATAGTTTCATAGGATCTAGTAAATTATTCACACTTTCGTAGTGTTATTGTACACCTATAAGAGGTTGTAATTCGTTTCACATATTCTAATATAGTGAACAACATAGATTATTTTATAATCTGTGCAAATTTTGAATACTTCTATTTTCAGTACGTGCATTTTAATTTCCGCTGCATAGTGTTGTCTGGACAATGCTAACACGACAGACAACATCTCTGATTTCACACGCACACACACTTTCAAGATCAACTCATTGGGCAAGGTGTACTCAAAGAGGGAGATTGCACTGAAAATTCTAAGAAGTCTCACTCCAAAGTGGGATGTATATTCTGTAATGATGCAGAATACTAAAGATCTCTCCACCATGCACATGCAACAAGTCTTCTCAGAACTCAAAGCTTATGAGTCTGATCTCAATAGAAGAAAGCCTACTGAAGAATCTTCCTTACCAACTAAAGGAGTGGCATTCTAGGCCAAAACTGCTGAACCAGAGATACAACTCACTCCAAGATCAGCAAAATCAGTCTCTAAGGCTGAAATGAAGGAAGAGCTAGACCTCATGGCTAGAAGGTTTGATAAGCTCAACTCAAGATTTGGTAGATACAAGAAATTCTACCAAGACAACAAGGTCAGGAGAAGGTACAACTCTCCTGAAGCCAAGGCTGAGGACAAAAGGCCTGAAGAAAGAAAATCAGAGGACAAGTACTCTGATAGAAGAAAGTCCAACAGAGCTCAACCTTCATCATCTAGAAGAAGAGATGATTCAAAGAAAGATGATGATGAAGACCTGTGCTATAATTGCAACAAGAAGGGGCACTTTCAATATGACCGCCCTGAGCTCAGCTTAAAGGAGAGGAAAGCTAAAAGAGACAAAAGGTTCACAAACAAAAAAGCCATGATGGCTGGTGATGAATCCCAAAGTGCAGAAAACTTCAACTCTTCTGATGATGGACTGTTTTCCAACAGTGGTGATGATGATGTTTGTAACATGGCCATAGAAGATGATGAGGTATCTTTTACTTCTAGTTCACCATCAATACAATCACTGAACACTAGTGATGTCAACTTGAAACTCTCCTTTGGAAAGTTGATGGAAGACTTCACTAGGTTGCAAGAATTTCATGTAACTGTGTGAGAGAAAATGAAAAGCTATCTCTTGAACTTACAAAACCTTCTGAATATGTGGTTGATGTCAAATCTACTGAGTTGTATCAACAAGTCTTGAGAGAACTTGAGGAAGCTTCTCTCAGGATAGTTGACTAACAAAAGCAGATTGATGAGCAACAACTTATTCAGAAGAAAAAGAAATTTGTAACTAAAAACTCTTCAAGCTAAATTTGAAAATCTCTCACATGAATATGATATTCTTAAATCAAGTGAAGAGAGCCTGAAAATTAAGATGTCTGCAATGAATAAATCCTCTAAGGCAATAGAGGAAATTCAAAGCTTCTAAAGACATATGACTCAAAAGAGTGGATTGGGATATGATCCATTCGAATCTTCACCTTGTCTTAGTGTTGCTTCAACAAGTAACACTAAGAGAGTCTTTGTTAAATCAGTGGCACAACAAGCTGAAAATGAATTCACTCAGCCACTGAACAAAGGAAAGGACAAAATGCATGAAGTGCCCACTCAAGTATTTCAGGGAACTAGGCCCATACCTAAGGAAATGGCCAAAGTTCCTGAATACAAGAGAAATGGTGTTCAGCAGAGTAGACCCAGTGGAAGGGCAACTCATCTGAACAACATTCAGAGAGGTTGTCCAAGGTATGTTCAGCCTAGGCCGACTCTACTGAGGCAACCTCAGCTGAACAGACCTAAGGCCAACTCTCCTTATATGCACAATAAAATGAGACAACCAAAACCCTTCATGCCAAAGGGTAATGGTCAACTATATGCCCATCCTCAAAGATTCACTCAAGCTGAACAAAGAACTTATAAGTTTAGGAGAAATGACAACACTCCTGATACTTACAGAGTTAACATTTTCACACATTCTTTCCCAAAGGCATTTAAGGGAAAAACTGTGTATGTTAATGTTAGAGTAAAACAACTTAGCCACCTTGAATCAATCAGGGTTATTAGGCAAGTTTGGGTTCCTAAAGGTACAACTAACCTCTCAGGACCCAAAATTCAAAAGGTACCTAAAGCTTGATCATTGCAGGTGCCAAAGGACCACAAGAAGATGAGGAGCTTGAACAAAAAGACAGCATGGTACTTGGATAGTGGATGTTCAAGGCATATGATTGGAAACAAAAACCTCCTCACTGAATTCATTGAACAAGAAGGTCCTAATGTCACATTTGGAGACAACTCACAAACTATGACAAAAGGTTATGGTACCTTGATAATTGGTAATATCAAGGTATCAAATGTATCTTATGTGGCTGGTCTCAATTATAACCTCATGAGCATAAGTCAGTTCTGTGATAAAGGATATAATGTTGATTTCACAAGTGATAAATGCCTAATCAAAGATAAAACTTAAGAAACTCTACTGACTGGAACTAGAAAATGAAATGTGTATTTTGTTGACTAGGACAAGTCTACTGATGCAACATGTTTTATTGTCAAGAGCTCAAATGAACAAAGTTGGTTATGGCATAAAAGGATAAACCACCTAAACTTTAAATCCATGAACAAGCTGGCTAGAAATGCATTAGTTAAAGGACTGCCTAATGAAGTTTTCATAAAAGAACATGTTTGTAAACCATGCCAAGAAGGAAAACAGATTAAAGCTTCATTTAAGGGCAAACCAGTCATCTCTACTGAAAGGGTACTTGAACTGTTACATATGGACTTATTTGGACCAATTACCCCTTCAAGCATAAATGGAAGGAAATACACATTGGTTGTAGTAGATGACTTTTCTAGGTTCACATGGGTAGTATTTCTCCTTAATAAGAAGGAAACTCAAGTCAAACTCCCTGAACTTCTAAAGAGACTGTCAAATGAGAAAAACCTTAATATAATCAAGATAAGATCTGATAAATGCACTGAGTTCATAAATTCATACATCAATGAGTATTGCACTGAAAATGGAATTGCCCATAAAACTTCAGCAGCTAGGACCCCTCAGCAGAATGGGGTAGCTGAAAGAAGGAATATAACTCTTAAAGAGTCTGCTAGAAACTTAATTGTTGATTCAAATCTGCCTAATAGATTTTGGATTGAAGCTATACACACTGCATGTTATACTCAAAATAGATGTTTGATAACTAAGGGTCATGGAAAAACCCCTTATGAACTCTGGAAAGGAAAATTGCCTAAAGTATCTTATTTTCACATATTTAGTTGTAAGTGTTTCATTCACAACAATGGGAAAGAACAATTGAAAGCATTTGACAGCAAAGCTGGTGAAGGGATATTTCTTGGATATTCCCAAATCAGTAGAGCTTTCAGGGTCTACAATTGTAAATCCCTTATTGTGGAAGAAACATCTCATGTTGTGTTTGATGAAGCTATCTTTGAGATGAATAAAACCCTGGAAACTGATGACATCACACAAAGGACAACCAGATTGAGTCTAAAAGACAAAGATACTATGTTCATAGAAGTTGTCCAGGCAAACCCTCCTGAAAACATTACACTGGACAACATCCCTGAAGGTAATCTACCTGAGGCAAACCCCACTGAAGGAAATGATGAACTGACTGACCCAATCCCAATTCATAATCAGGTAACAACTACTAATGAAGAAGCAGACTCTACTGAGGTAGTAAATGGATCCAATATTCAAGGGGGAAATGAAAATGTTGAAGATGCCAATGTCCCTGACATTGAGGACAACACCCCTGAATATGATTTTGAATTAGATCCTGCATTAAATTTTCCTGAATTTTATGATGCTAGTGACTCAAGGCTATTGTTAATCAGAAGGGATAGACTATGATGAGACATTTGCACCCGTGGTAAGGCTTGAAGCAATAAGGCTATTCTTAGCCTATGCTGCCCACAAGAGGTTCAAAGTCTATCAAATGGGTGTCAAGAGTGCTTTTCTAAATGGAGTGCTCAAAGAAGAAGTCTATGTGGAGCAACCCCCAGGTTTTGAGGAAGGAAACCAAGTGTACAGACTAAAGAAAGCCCTTTATGGACTTAAGTAGGCTCCAAGAGCTTGGTATGACACCTTGCCTCAGTTCATGCTTGATCATGGTTTTGTCAAAGGGACAGTAGACAGAACCTTGTTCAGAATATGTGAAGGAGAAGATATCTTGCTTGTCCAAATATATGTTGATGACATTATATTTGGATCCCCAAATGAGAAGATGTGTGAGAAGTTCTCAAAACTCATGCAAAGCAATTTCGAGATGTCAATGATGGGGCTGATGAATTTCTTCTTGGGACTTCAAGTCAAACAATCAAAAGAAGGAATCTTTATCAACCAAGCCAAGTACACAAGGGAGATGATCAAAAAGTTTTGATGCTCAACAAGCAAACCAGTGAGGATCCCAATGAACACAAACTGGAAAATGGATCTAGATGAGAGTGGTGTTCCAACCAACTCTACTGAGTATAGAGGAATCATTGGATCTCTCCTCTATCTCAGAGCCAATAGACCTGACATCACCTTTGCAGTAGGTGTATGTGCAATGTTCCAAGCCAATCCTAAGAAGAGTCATCTAGAAGCTACAAAGAGGATCTTGAGATACCTTAAAGGCACTGAAAATGTAGGCCTTTGGTATCCAACAGATGACAACATTGAGCTAACTGGCACTCAGATGCTGATTATGGAGGATGCAGAATTGATAGGAAGTCCACTTCAGGAACATGTCAATTCTTGGGAAACAAGCTCATATCTTGGTTCTCAAAGAAGCAAAACATTGTGGCAACTTCAACTACTGAAGCTGAGTATGTTGCAGCTGGAAGTTGTTGTGCTCAAATTCTTTGGTTGAGACAACAACTAAGAGACTACAATGTCAACTCTACTAAAGTGCTAATATTCTGTGATAACAACTATGCAATTGCAATCTCACAAAATCCAGTACTACATACAAGATGCAAGCATGTGGACATCAAACATCACTTCATAAGAGATCATGTGGAGAAGAAGGACATCAAATTGGTGAAAATTCACACAGATCACCAAAAGGCTGATATATTGACCAAACCTCTTGCTGAAGCCAGGTTTATGGAACTTTTAGCAGAGTTGAGACTTCTTGATCCAAGCTCAATGGAGTTCATCAATCAAGGGGGGACTAAAAGTGCTCTTTAGCAGACTTGGGCAAAGTCAACTGAAATTCAGAAGAGATGACCCAAAGAATGGATCAGGGAAGTTGGGCAGATCAATTTATTGATCTGGGCCCACTTCAGGAGATTTGGGTCAGGACACTTGTCCATGTGGGGCCAGATAAGTTGAAATGGATATCAAACCAAATCTTGGTCTGATAAGCACCTATTTTGGGTAATCATTGCCTAGTTTGATGGCTGTCCCATTCCTCTTAAAGCCATCACCTTTACAAAGATTTAATTTGTCCCCTACCTAAAAAGTCACTTTCGAAGCATTTAATGCAAAGATTCAATTCTTGTTTGCATTAAACATTTTAAGGCCACTATCAACTTTGATAACTCCCCAGCCATAATAAACCTTAACTTCATTCCCCACGTTTCAATAAAACAGTTTTAAAAGATTGAAATCAAAATTCAACCGTTGGATCATCTTTTGGCCAACTCCCCTGAATTAATCCTGGCCATTCAAAATTGATTTCCTCTTTTGCTAACCGTTGAATTTCCTTAAGACTCACCAACTCATTGACATACATTCCTTTTGGAATATACTCTAAGTCTTAAGAAGCCCCCAAACCTTTCATACTTCCCCACGCATACTTTCACTCCCAACCCCTAACTTTCTGAAATTTCTTAAGCTTTCTCACTACTCATCCATGGCACCCAAGATCAAACCAGATATGTTTGTTGACTTCACTAACAAGAAGTTGGACATTGATTTTGAATACCTAAGCCACAAAAACAATCTCACCTTTGAACCCATTATCTCATTTGAGAGTGAGCTTCCAGAGGTTACCCTAACCTTAAAATGGCTTCAAAGTGCTGATCTTCAGAAGTTCATGGAAAACAAACCTAGTTCTTGCTTGGAGCAGTACATGGCAAAGTTCTTTGTCTTACTGAAATGGAAAGGCAAGGAAAATGGAGGTGAAGTATCCACAAGGTTGTCATATGTGGATGAAGGAGATGAAGAGGAGAGCCCACATATAGTCAAGTTCACTGAAGAAGATCTTATAGGAACCTTTGGATTGCCTTCAGAAGGAAGGAATCCAGATACATATGGTGCTGGACATGAGCAAGAATTGGCTCAAGATTGGCTTAAGGTTCCAGGTCCCATTTCCTCCACACAGCACAAGAACACACTCAAGAATGAGTTTCTCACACTTTTTGAAGTAGTGACAAAAAGCATATTGAGCAACACTGGAAGCTTGGAGCAAGTAAGCTCACCAAGGATAAGAATAATGGCTGCTATGATTAATGCTAATGACAAAGGCATCAAGTTCAACTGGAGAGACTTCATTATGGGGGAAATGATGAAGGAAAAAGCCAAATTCAAGGTGAAAGCCCACATGAAGGTGGTGTTGGAAGGGAAATTGAGGTACTGCACAAGAGGAAACCTCTTGATTGAAAGATTTTCCCATTACTCCCTGATGCAGACCTTTGCAAAGCCTCTACCTGCCCATAAAATAATGTTCAGAAAACTCTCCAAGAAGTCAGAGAGGAGAAAGATGCAGGTGGCCAAACCTGCTGAAGAGGTCGTGGAGAAAAAACCCAAAATGAAGCCAAGGACAAAGGCAAGGGCTGTGAAAACAAGGAAACTGGCTCAGATCCTTTCAGAAGAGGATTTTGATACTTCAGCAGAAGTGGAAAAAGTTGCTGAAGAGGGTGTTGATGTGCCAACAGACTCTGAGGAGCTAAGGGAAAAGTTCCCTATGGCAGTGGTGAAAAAGAAAAAGGGTGAAAAGAGGGTCAGGGAAGTTGTCCCTGAAGAAGGAAGTGGGAGCTCTAGGGCAAGTAAGAGAAGGGCTAAGCCTTCTGAAGAGATGCAAGAACTTCAGGAGGAGCGGACTTTGAAGATTGCTCTAAGGGAAAGTAGAGCTGAAAGTAGGACAAAGTCCAAATCTAAGTCAAAGTCCAACTCTCCTCAAACTGGAACTCCAGAATCCAAGTTTCCTGAAGTTCATCATTCAGAGCCCAACTCTCCTGATACCCACAAAACCCCCTAAGACAAACCTATCATCCCTCTAAACCTCACCAAGAGATATTCTCCAGAGGGAGCTGCTCAAAGAGGACCCATTAACATCTTAGCTGATATTGCAGTTGATGAATCAAGACTACTATCACCCCTTGATTCATCCATGCTCAACTATTCAAAACTTCTTGAAGCTGCATTATTAGAACCCACTCCTCTAAGTAAAACCCCTTCAAGATCATTGCTCTCAAAAGCACCTGAATTGTCCATTGCTGAGCCTAATGTTCCTGAATCAAACCCTGAAGCCAATCCTACTGAACTCAGTGCCAACTCCCCTATAACCCAAAGTCCCCAATCCAGTGGAGATGAGGAAGAGTATACCTATGAAGGTATGCTCATAGGTGGAGCAAGGGCAACTGTGGATAGTTTGTACCCCATTCTTGTTGAATTTCCAAGACTTGAGAGCTCTAGTAGAAATCAAAGATAAAACCATCATGGAAATTGCCTAAGCCATTCAAGATAAAGGTGCAAATTGGTGGCAAATTGAGGAGAGTAGATTGCTACACTTTGCTGGTGTGCAAAAGACAAGATTCCTGACAGATGAGGAGGTCTTTGCAAAACTGGTAGCAAACAAAGTTGCTGAAGAGAAGGAAAGGATGGCTAAAGGGATCAAGCACCATGATAGTAGTTCAAATGATGATGATAACAATGATGATTCCACTAATCCCAACCCTCCTGGTCCTAAAGAACCCACTGTCCACTACCTAACCTTTCATAGGAAGGGTTCTATCTCTTTAGAGGTGTTAACCAAAGATGGTAACACAACCAAAGATGCATCAGCCAATGAAGGTTCATCTGAGCCTGAGGCAAAGCTTGATGATGTTGACGCCTCCCAAATAGAAGCTGGTTTGGTTAAGACCTCATAAGTGTCAGTAGAGTTGGACACTGACCAACTCTTAACCATTCAGGATGACTCAGTGGCTTTGGGATGCCCAAGCACTATGATCTCCCAACAACTGCCTCCTATGAATCCTATTGAGGATGTAGAAGTTGCAGGTTTAGGTGTTGGAGTTGAAAATGAGAATAGTCCTGAAAAACAAGAGGAGAGTGAGGTAGTTATCACTAAGATAGTGAGTGTACCAATAGAGGGTGAGGATGGATTAAGTGAGGAAGGACAGGTTATTCTTGAAGTCAAATCTGAACTTCAAGAATCCCTTGAGGAGATGAGGCCTGCCCTTCATGAACGTGAGATTATAAATGTTGAAAGAAGAAAAGAATTAGTTGAAAATGAGGAGAAGGTTGTTGATGAGTCAGGGCCTTATGAAAAAGAATTAGAGGGAGATGAGGGTGATTTTGCTGACAAGTTTATTTTCTCTGATATTGCAGGAATCACTCTACATCAAATTTTTGCTGATGATATTTTTATAGATGCTCATGTACAAGTTGATGGAGGTCTATCTCAAATTGCTCTTGAGGAACATTCAACAAAGTTGGACACCTTGGTCCAACAAGTGGAAACTGCCCATGCACAAACTTCAGAAGCATTGGATGAACAAGGCAGAACACTTGCCTCAGTAGAAATGAGACTCACTGGATCAGAAGAAGTAATCCTACCCACTATTGAAGCAAGGATCAGTGGTGTTGAGACTGGATTGTAAACCATCTCTACTGCAGTGCAAAAGGCCAAAGAAAGCATGGATAAATTCACTAAGGAAGTGAAGAAGGATCAGAAGCTGCTTCTAGACAACCATAACAAGAATGTCAAGGCTCTCAAATTGGTTGTGAAGCAAGCAATTTGCAAAAAGAGTGCTCTTCAAAAGAAAATGGCAGAAGAAATGGGATTGGCAACGGTGAAGGAAGCATCAGTCAAGTTCTCTGAAGAGGTGATGACCAAGATTTCTGAATCTGCAGTGGCCAATCTTACTGAACTTCTCAAGGCCAACCTTGATGCATCCCTTAGAACAACCTTGGAGGAGGTTGTTAAGCAGAAAATGAAGCCTGTTCTTGCCTTCCTTAGCATGAGCAGTGATAGGATGCAGAATATCCATGATGAGAATGTCTACTTGCTTGAGGAGATCAAGTCCCTTAATCAGGCCCAATCCATATTGGCTACTACAATGAGTGATCTCAAGCCCCAATGTTTTGATGCTGCCAAAAAGGGGGAAAGAGAAAGAGCTAGAGCCAAAGGTGCCTTGATGATATGAGAAGGCAATAAGGGAAAGGAACCAATACCTGAACCTAAAGGAAAAGGGAAAGAAGGGCTGGCTGAACATAGAAGATTTGGATGAAGAAGAACAACTGGAAATTGCCCTGAAGAATTATATGGCTTCATTTTAGGAAGAAGGAGCAAGATGGCTTCAAAGGCCTGGTGGTGAGTCAGTAGGATTAGACAAAAGTGCTGAAGATTTCCAAGTTAGGGGAAAGGTCAAGAAAGTTAAGAAGAACAAAAGAAGAGAAGAGACCTTCACTAATTTCCCCAATAGCATGGATTTGCCTGCTGAATTCAGGATTGAAGAAGAGCCTACACCAAAGAAGGCCAAAACTGCTGAAATTGCTGAAGTTGCCAAGGCTGCTGAAACTGAAGAAGAAGTGGAAAAGCTGTTTGAAGAAGGCTTTGGAGAAAAGAAGATGAGAGCTCCATTTCTTGTTGATGATCCATCCAAATTGTTTGAAGAAGGATTTGGAAAGGATGCTGAAACTCAACAGAAGTTGTCCATGATGAGAGCTCAAGAGAAGATGGAGCAATTAATGGAAGCCAACAGAGCAAGGGATAAAATACGAGAAAACTTTCAAAAGCCAAGGAGAAGGAGAGCATCTTACAACAAGCTGAAGCCACAGCTGCTGATTAAGATGGATACCAAGTATCCACATATGGACAAATGGGTCCTAATTCATCTGAATGATGAATGGGAGGAAGCTAAGAGGGAGTTTGTTTATGACTTTTATGTCATTTGCAAATGTATGGAAGAAGATCTTGAATCCATCTTTACTCAGTTTATGTTTGATAACCACATAGAGCTTTATCAGAAACTTCTTGCTGCTGCAGATATAGCAAGAATAGAGTTCAAAGCTCCTGGTCCCATCATCTACATGCCTCCAAAACAGCAAGGCTACATTGATCAGTCTCAGATCTTCCAAGAGTTTATTCAGATACTGAAGATGGAGAAGCTGAAACTTGGACCTAAGGGAACAAACAAGGAGGCAATTGACTTAAAGAAAAGGGTATGGGCACAGTATGGAATGGTACCACCCCCTGAAGAAGACCTCTGAAACTCCTAAGTTTTCTTGTCTCTTATTTGCCCATGACTGCTGAAATGGATGATTATTTGCTCATGGTGCTGATATGATTTTTATGTTTACATTATGTAATGGCTCTGATCACATGCTCTGATTAGTTAAGTGTGTCTATCAACATGCTTTGTAATGCTCAAATGAATTATGAATGATAATTAAACACTTTTTGAATCAAGAGATAATATCTCATTGTCTCAACTTGCCTGACTTAAACCTATATGCACTTAAACTGTGATTATACTAACATGTTCTTCTAGGAAATTTGACCTTAGTCACATCTACTGAAGTTATGTGTAATAAGTATAGTCAAGTCACCTTTGAATAAATTGTATAGGTTTTGACATCATAAAAAAGGGGGAAATTGTTGGGAATAAAATGAGAATTTTGATTAAGATACCAAAACCCCTTAAGACATGACAAATATATAAGTCAATTTGTATGAACATGTTTCAGGAATGTTGGAATATGTAAGATCAGGCTAGTTGAGAAGCTGGTATATTAGGCAGCTCTTAGTTTATTTAGATGCACAATTTGAGGGGGAACACATGCTTATAAGAATACAAGAATCAAGTCCCCTTAAGGCTCATAATCAAATTGATCCCAAGACTGCTGAAAGTGTTCACTAAACAACTATGTTGATTAAGTCAGCTCAGTTGATAGTCAACCTCCCTGATGATCAAATGAGAAGAACACATCAAGTCTACTGATGTGTATGTCTAGTTCAGAGGAGATGTCCAGCAGGATTGACCAAGCACACTTGAACCTGAATTGTTCTAAGGCAAAGGCCAACTGTGCTGATGGGGTCAAAGCTACTGATATGGAAGCATAAAAGCTCAAGAAACATCAAGAAAAGATTAGTAAAGCTAAAGAGCCAAGTCATCTGAGAGAGTTATGCCAACACTGCTGATAAATCATGTATGCTGAATCTGATAAGCAGACTTGTCCAGATGATAAAGAATGTTGTCCTTAATTCCTTATCATAGAGCCAATGATCAGAAGTGATGTCCATGTTTGATCAAGTGAATCTTCAAGTCAAACATTGGGAAGAGTGCATCAAAGTCAAGACACAGAGCTTACAGTCGTTTACTTCCCAAATTAGCGACATGTCACTTTTAAGAATTTGTCTTCCAGTTGCAAAGTTCAAGGAAGACTTAAATATACATTTTGAGGCTGTCTCTCCAACGGACATAACATCAATTTGCTCTATAAATACAGAATCCTTTCTTAGTTTCCAAACACTTCACCTAAGCTGATCTTCATTGTACATCATATAAAGCTTAGAGAGATATCCTATCCTAAACACAGTGGTCAATTGTAAAGGATATCTCACCTAGTTGGAACCAACATCAACCCTTAAACCTTTCAAGGAAAGTTAGGAGGATTGTTGTAGTAGAACTGTAAGGAATTGACTGTTGAGAGAAGAAAAGTTCAGTTCTGAGTTGAGAGAGAGCATTATGACTCTGAATTCCTAGGGATCAAGGCACCAAGGAGTGGTGTGGTTGATCAAGTGCACCTTGGCACTATAACACAAGCTAATTTCAAGAGTGAAAGAATTATCCTGTTAAATCAGGGAAAATGGATGTAGGAGCTTGAGTCTCTGAAGCACTATAAACTCTTGTGTTGTTTACTTACAAGTTATTTCATTCAAACACACATTCATACACTGCACACAAACTGATCTTCAAAAGATATACATTGAAATTGTGCAAAACTGTTTTGGGACAAGTCCCCTGAAAAGGCAGTTTAAGTGTTAAGATAAGATTTCAGAATTAAAAGGAGTTTAAACATAAGGGCCAACCATAATTCCGCACTTATAACTTATTTAGATAGTTATTCAATTAAGTACTCTATAGTGCTTAATAGTTTGATTATCTTCTGAAAGTTATACATATCAGAAGAGTTGTCCAGGACAACCTTGCTGAAAGCCTGTATTACTCAAGTTTGAAAAAGATTTGCATACAAGTGTATTCCCCCCCCCCCCATACACTTGTTATATACTCCTTTCAGGACCAACAAATTATCACCTCTACCATTTAGGGATGAGACTCATTGAGTGAACAATTTAAAGGGGTGGGGTTGTTTTCAACATAAATCGAACTCAGGACGTGTGTGCGTGAGCTTGAGGCTCTAATACCATGAATTTTTTTGTCTCATCTAAAAGTTCGAACTTGTAGAGAGGTGGAAACTTAACTCATTTATATTAATTATCTAATACATTCCTCACTCGTAAGACGGGTTATCGCCCCTACCCTTTGGAGAGGAGATCCATCGAGTGAACAACACATTCAACAAGAATTGAACTCATGACGTTTGCTTAAGTATCTGATACCATGAAATAATTTTATCTCATCTAAAAGTTTTAACTTCTAAAGAGGTCGAGAATTAATTTATTTATACTAATTCTCTAATAGTATGGTGGACGCAAAAGTAATACATATGTATATTGTGAGCAAACTTTTGTGGAATAAATTAAAAATTTTATGGTATGAAGGGAATATTACTTTTGTGTTTACGAAATGTCATTGTTTTAAAATGAAGAATTTTAATATTTTTTTTAAATGACACAAAGTATGAACAATAATGACAAAAAAAAAAAAAAAAAAAGAGTTACATGAACTAAGTTGTTACATCTTCAAATTAATTGACAATAAAAAGGTTGGATATATAAAAGAAAAAGAAAAGAAAAGGAGAACTTGTACACCATAAGCTCACAGATTGAGCTAGAGGTCGGACTGTCATTAAAATCTTGTTTGGAAAAATCCTACTATCAGGGTGAAAAGTTGAAAGTGCCACTTTTTTGGCAATAGCTTTAACAACTGGTGCAGTTGGTTGAGCATCAAACTTTGCAGTGAGCTGATTGATAAAAGTTGTCAGCTGCTCGCATAAGGCTCTAGAGTCCTTAAGCTGTTGAGTTACTTCCGTATGTTGTACATCAGTCGTGTCAAGGCGCTTTCTGTACACTTTCTCAACCTTTGCAATTTTTTTCATTAAACAATCTTGGAATCGTTTTTCCCTCTCTTTCTGTACACTTTCTCAACCTTTCCTTGTCATCATCGATCTGTTCCATCAGATTTGACTTGAATGTCCTATCCATTGTGCTAAGCTCTTGGAAGATAAGAGATCTTTGCTGTAGAATGTATGGATCTATGAGCCTAAGAAAACCTCTTTTCAAATCTTTAGAGAAGTACCTTTTAAGAGAGGATCTGATCTGTGCTTGTATAACTTCAGACTCGTTTTGTTCCCTTGCATGAAGTCTGTTGTTGAATTTCACGGACAAATTATCAAACATATGATGTGAAAAATCAGCTACCATCTTGTTCAGCAAAGTGAAGCTTCGAGTTCCATTCGGATAGGCTTGGTTGTACACGAACAACCTCCGATCCGCTCTTTTGAAGGTCGGAGATAGGTAGTGATTTGTTGGTCATTTGACATATAACCCACAAAATCCGTAGTGATCACTCGTTACCATTGCTCCTCTAATGGAGAGTCGAATGCTTTGGAGGATGAGGGTTGATCAGTGATTGAAGCAATGAGTTGTAGATCGGTTTCTTCGTCCTCGATTAGCACAAAGTGTGCTCACTAATACATATTTGGCCTTGGAGAGCTTTTAAAAGAGCTCTCCAAGTGGGAGCGGTTCAAACTAAATTGCATTTGGAGAATTGAGTTGTGAGGACGGACTATTATGTTGATCTCTTCTTTCAACTTCTCTAGCTGTTCTTGAATAGGTGTCTTGAAATCAGTGGAAAGAGCCAAGCTCATGTTCTCATCTGAAATTGACCCTAAAATTCTAAAGTTAGTTATATATGCTTTTAAAATTTCATATTCTTTTAAACATCAGATTTCATGTAATTTAAAAGATTATAGATTATTCACATCTCTTAATATTTTATACATGATATATTTAAAATAAATTAATATATATATATATATATATAAAATTTTGATATAGATATGATCTTTTCCACATATTCCATCCCATTGCCTATTAAAATTTATTTTCGGAAGAATAAATCTTTTTCTGTTCGATGTGAAGTTCACACCCATTTAAAATTCCATTATTTCCTTTCCTAATTAAAAGATAATCAATTGTTTTATTTTTTCTTAAAACAAGCAAAAGATCTATTTTTTTATTCAAAAATTCTTATGACCATATACATTAATTTCGAAACAGCCGCAACCAAACTTAAATTCAATTTCTCCCTTTAGTTTCCATTATGATCCGGAGTATTATTTAAAAAATCTCTTTATTTATTAATTTATTTATTAATTCTATGGAATAAAATCTTCCATCAACATAATAAGATATTTTAAATCAAATCTTTTTTTATGGTAAATTTAAATTCTAACTTTTTTCACAAGAAAACCTATTTTCTTCTCTAGGTTGAGGATCATAACTGTAAAACAAAAGCACACATACACATATTTATACTACTCACGATTCATGTAAGTCGACTCCAAGAAGATTAAATTTATTTTAATTGCATCTATTGCATCCAGAACATAATCTGGAGGTGGGGTTTTCTTACTTCAAGTATTCACTTTGTCACTTTTAAATATATGTGAATTTAATTGTTGCTTAGCTACATGATCATATGTTTATGCTTATGCTTATTATGAGTTTATTTCGACGGAAAGGTCGTTGTAACTTGAGGGGACTACGGTTCGGGATGGTAAGATTCTTGGGGGCAACTCCACCATATACAGATTGACTATTGGTCAATATATGAGAAAAAAATATTTACGTCCTGTAATTTTTACCTTTTTTGAAAAACGTCCCAAAATAGTTAAAATTTTAATTTACGTCCCATAACTTTTTTAATTGCTTAATTTACGTCCAATTTCGCCGGAGTTAAAAAAAAATCGCCGGAAACCCCCAAATTTAATATAGAAACAACGTCGTTTTGGTCACTCCTACGTAAATGGGACATAAATTAAGCAATTAAAAAAGTTATGGGACGTAAGTTAAATTTTTAACTAAAACGAGACGTTATGTGAAAAAGATAAAAATACTCAACAAATGTGTACATTTCTTCACTATAAAATTGATCTAACATTTTAATATTTATTAAACAAATTAAATAACACTATTTTTTTTGTGTGTTAATTAATTAATCAAAAAAATATATTAATAAATATAAGTTTAATAAATATAAATATAATTTTTCGAGAATATAATTGAACAACAAACACCTGCATTTAATTTAGATTAAACTTATATATATATATATATATATTTAACAAACACTCATCAAAATTATATTTATATTTATTAAACTTATATTTATAAATATAATTTTTCGATTGATTAATTAATACCAAAAAAAGAAAAGAATATATCCTATAGTTTTATTTGTTTAAATGCAAGTTGTTCTTTTTTTTAGTGGTTATTAATTTATATAAATTTGCATTAAGAAATTTCATTTAATGCTTAATTTAAGAAAAATCGAATTATCTTGAATTACATAAGTTTAAGTTTGGTTCACCTATAAATTAGAATTTAATTTTTCCTTATATCAAGGATTACATTTAATTAAATTTAAATTTTATTATTTTAAACTATTAAATATTTTCAAATTACATAAGTTTAATTTCGGCCCACCTATAAATTAGAATTTATTTTTTTTCTTATACCAAGGATTACATTTAATTAAATTTAGGTCTTTCAAAATTTATTCAATTAAATTTTATCATTTTAAACTATTAAATAGAATAGTTCTTCCATAAATTTCTCATTATATATAAGTTATTATGTCAATGTAATAAGTTGAAATATTAATTGAATGAATTGTTTATTCAGAATTTTAAGAGATAACTGCATTCATGGAGAAAAAAATTAATTTTTTTCCTCTGTCTTGTCTAAAATGTAATATCTCAATAAAAAGAATAGATGTTATAGTTTTCTGATTAATATAAATTTTCGATTAATTAATTAATACCAAAAAAAGAAAAGAATAGATGCTATAGTTTTATTTGTTTAATAAATATAAATATTAAAATGTTAGATTAATTTTATAGTGAAATGTAGTCATTTGTTGAGTATTTTTATCTTTTTCGCATAACGTCCCGTTTTAGTTAAAAAATTAATTTACGTCTCATAAATTTTTTAATTGCTTAATTTACGTCTCATTTACGTAGGAGTGACCAAAACGACGTCGTTTCTATATTAAATTTGGGGATTTCCGGCTAATTTTTTTTACTCCGGCGAAATTGGACGTAAATTAAGCAATTAAAAAAGTTATGGGACGTAAATTAAAATTTTAACTTTTGGGATGTTTTTCAAAAAAAGTAAAAGTTACAGGACGTAAATAATTTTTTTCTCGTCAATATATGGAAGAATTATTTACCCATGTTTGTGAGTTGATGATTATATTTGCATTGATATTTAAATGTGACAAAGGGAATCCCACTAAACTAATTGTTTTGTTCACCACAATCATACTAACATTTTACAGATTAAAAAGATTAAAGGAGTTGCGGTGGAAGGACGGTGGATGCGTGTTAAGAAATTAATTGTTATTTTAATTAATGTTGCGATTTAATTAGTTCATATGTTGTTTGATGTTATGATTATGAATTTTAAGAGTTAAAGTATTTCATTAAATAAAAAGTCACATCTTTTGGTTGTATTAAAAATCGTGTTTACCTTTGAAGCAAAATTAATTTATTTTTAAATAATTAGAGTCAAATTTTCAAATTGTCAGTATTATAGTATTTACTTTCGATGCAAATCTTTTTACAAATTCATAAGTTTGAAATTAGCATCCGAAAACTTTTGAAAATCAAGATAAGATAGCATGTATTATTTAGTTGGCAGTCAAATAGTAGAAGGATGGTGTTTTCATCTAGGCCCTAAATTCAGGATGTGATAGCTTATATCTCATCTTGCAACTTCTTCTCAGCTCTAGGAGTCGGTTGTTCAATAATTTTAGATCCATAAGCCTCTAAGATCGGGGATTGTGAAAGCTCAGTTGTTACAATTGCTTGTAACTGATCGAAATGAATATTGGAAGGAACCTCAACTGATAAAGCGATAGTTTTCATCACCATATCACTTAAGTTTTAATTCCAATGCCTCCAGATCAGATAATCCATGTTGGGCAGTGACCTCAGCTTCCTTGCCAGACTATGCAACTGAACTCCCAGCTACATCCATTGGTGGGTTCGGTGAAACTCTTTCAACATTCCCTCCGATCTCATCCCTTGAAAGATTTTGATCGTTGGTCGTTTCACCATCAACTCTAGACCGTGGTCCATCGTCGCTCTGATCTGATTTATCATTAATAGCCCCTTGGTCTTGTGGTTTCAGAAGTTTTCCAAGCTTCCTAGCAACAAGGTTAGGGAGTGCATCATCTGATAACAACTCAATGAAACTCTCCTTAGGGATAAAACCCAGGTCAAGGAAAAATGTACACTCATCTGAAAGTCAATGTCTATAGAAAACAAAATATAAATCATCATGCAGAAATGGGAGTAAAAAGTCTAGGGGTAGGCCCTCCACACACAATCAATGCTAGTCTTGGCCACAACATCCGCCGCCTGATTGGCCTCTCTAAAGAGGTGTGAGTATCTGATGTGCATGTCCTGCGTAAGAGGGTGGATCTGGATCCAAAGGTCTTGCAGATGTCAAGGAATAAAGGGATTTGAGCTCATAAAAGTGTCAATCTTGAGTGTCGAGTCCGATTCAATCCAAAGGAAGTGGCATCCCTGATCATGTGCATACTTGATGGCCATAAGAGCAGCAACCAGCTCAGCCTCAAGAGGGAGGCCCCAACCCACCTTAGTGGTAACCGCAGCCACAAAGAATCCCATGAAGGTCCTGAAAACCGCCCCCGCATGCAGGTTACCTAGGGAAGAAGTAGTCAGGCAGACCCATCCTCTCAGAAATAGTATACCCTAGCCAACCTTATACCAAACCGGATCGGGCAGGGACCAAACCATAGACGATCCATGTCTCATCGGTCTATGTCTGCTTGAAACACCAAGAGCCCTAGCAATCAGTAGATCCTGAACCGTGTCGTCTGAATAACCCCTACCAATGTTGTTGGCCTCCTTGATACCTGAAATGATCTAAGCCATGCATCTCCTAACAAAGGGCAAAACCCCATCGAAAATCACTCTATTCCGCAGAGTTCAGACGACCCAAATGGCTGTAACAAAGCCCGTCCTCCACAACTCCAAAGACTACGGGCCCAACTGAACTTTAGTGGCCTGAAGAAAGATGTCGAGGAAACTGCTCCCAGCGTGAATCGTGACCCCAAACATGTGGGTCAAGTTACCTAGAATCTCCAATGTGAACGGGCATCGCGCCAGCAAATGATCAAGAGACCCAAACACAGCACACAAATCGACGGACCCTAGATCATAAAAGACGAGAGCCATTCCGAAGTGGACAGCTTGCCCCAAACCGCTCTCCAAATCGCAGTGGAACAACACATGGGTATGAAGGTGCCCAAAATCCATGATGTCCAACTAGGCTTGGGTAGTGGTGACCTGAGAAAGTCATATGCCATGTTGGAAGAGAGTTCCCCTGAAAGTGAGTCCTCCCAAATATGTCTATCAGGGCCCCTAAGCACCGTGATTTGCAAGATATGCCTACCAATCTCCGTAAAACTCATGATAAAATAACTCGGGAAGTGTTAGCAGTCATTATAGAAAATTTCTCAAACTGTGGACGTGAGGGTAGACGCGAACCGGTTGGGCAGACCCATCCTCTCAGAAATAGTATACCCTAGCCAGTTGTCGTGCCAAAAGCTGACTCGGGACTCTCGTACAATTAGCCATCTCGAAGTCTCGTAGCGTGCAGGCGAAGGCCCGAACCAGTAGAAGAGACTCTACCGTAGGGTCTCAGCCTGTGATCTGAATTAAAGTGCATCCTATGCAGGAGCTTCGTATCTGCCGATCTGTTCTAAAGAATATCCCAGGTCACCTTATAGAGAAATGAGGCGTTCGCTAGTCGGATAGAACATACTCCTAATCCTGCTTCCCTTAATGGTGCACAAACCCGCTGCTAAGAAACCGAACAAACCCCATTCTTGCGGTTCACATCCCCCTTCCAAAGGAAGTTCCTCATAGCCGATTCCACGTATCGTAGCAAAGAAATGGGCCAATTATTGACAATCATCGAATGCACTAAAGAGGTTGTAATGAATGAGTTAATCAGGCAACGTCGGACAACAAGGGACAATGTGTTAAAATTAGCTATGACCGAATCAGTAACCTGCTGTAAATGCGCTTTCCTTGGACTGCCACGGAAGATCGGAACTCCCAAATAGGATGGTCTACAAACTCCCATACTTCATCCCTTGAGAACTAATTGAGCTCTTCTTGCATTGCAACTATCCAATTGCTATCTTGCAAAGATTTTTCAATGGTTGCTGGTTCCTTAAAAGAAAGAAAATAATAATAACAAAATAAAGATTCTGCAATATGAACAGATTGGTTAGTCTTTTGATTTCTGGTTTGGACACTTGAGTTGTAAGTAAAGGAGAGTGAGCCCTTAACGTCAGTAATCTGGAATGTTCTACGACGCAACCTCTGAGGGACAACTCTCCCAAAGAACACCATAAACTTCGGAGGACTATAGACCTGACCCGATAATTGTACATAGCCTTGCAAGATGGAGTGCAGGTTCCTGACGTTAGCCTCTATGACCCGTAAGAATATCATGATATCACCCGCGTAGAATTGGTCCTGGGGACATTACGAATGGACTGAAGTCTACGTCTGTGTGTCTCGCAATCGATCCATCTCCCAAGAGCCTCCCACGCGATACCGAACAACAAATGAGATAAAGGATCACCCTGACGGACTCCCCTCATATAAGAAAAGTAACCCTTCGGCTCCCCATTAATGAGAACCGAGATCCTAGCCGGGTCTAGAACTCCCCAAACCATATAGTTGAAGTCTGCTCTGAATCTCATCCTAGTAAAAACCGCTTCCAAAAATAGTCAAGAGATCGTGTTGTAAGCCTTAATCATATCCACATTTAGCGACATATACCCACGGATCCTCGGATTATCCAGGGTATTAATGGCATCTGAGGCCAGTGCTATATACGTGTGGATTCGCTTACCTGGAACAAACCCAAACTAATATGTAGAAAGACAACCTCTAATAAAAGTGCCCAGTCTTGACGACAAAACCCTGGTCATTAGTTTGAAGATGAAATTACCCATCACAATCGGTCTGAACTCCTCCACCCTACTGGCTCCCTCTGTCTTAGGAATAAATTTCATGAAGCACGAATTCAGCCCATGTGGCAGAAACCTGACAGTGAAATAGGGGTTGACAGTAACTATCACATCCTGATCCATAATGTCCCAACAACTTCGAAAGAAGGATCCCCAAAACCATCAGGTCACGGAGCGCTCGAAGCATCCATTTTAAAGACTGCATGACGAATCTCCTCAACTGAGGGAACACTCAACAACAGATCGTTTTGGTCAGTGGTCACACCAGTATCCATAAAACTATTTAGAATGGAGGCATCAAATAGAGCATACAGATTGTCAGCGAACAACTGAGAGTAGTCGGGAACCACGTGGGCAATAATAATGTCCAAGTCCGTGGTGAGGGACCCATCAACAACAAGTGAAGCAATACTACCCCTGGAGTTCATAATACGTTGGGAGATATGGAAGAAATGAGTGTTCCTATCCCCATTTGTTTACCACTGCAATCTGTTCTTGTCACATACCGTTTTTTTTAAGAAACTTTTGTGAAAGCTGAACATATTATAAAGAGATAACTGAAATTCTATCAAAACCAAGAACCCAATTAAATTCATTTGATAAGTAAAAAGTCTATAATAAGTGTCTCATAAATAAACTCAACAACTGAGAAATAAAAATTTAGTAACATAATTGGCCAACATCCATCACCACCACCTCTCGCCGATCAACTCATCAACCTAAAATAGTATTAATTGGGGTGAGTATGCAAGCACACTCAGTGGAGTCAAAGTTATTCCGAACTAAATACTGAAAATATACAGTTAAGTCATCAACGCAGAACAAACAAATAACATTTGAATATATACTTTTTCCAACCTTAAATTAAACAATATACTTTGTCATTGAACTCATATATTTTGTCCACATATACTTTGTCAACATTAAAGTAAACATATATAATTTTCTCACATATACTTTGCCAACATTAAAGTAATCACACATACTTTGCCAACATTAAAGTAAACACGTATACTTTGCTAACATTAAAGTAAACATATATACTTTGCCAACTTTGAAGTAAACACGTATACTTTGCCAACATTAAAGTAAACACATATACTTTGCCCACATATACTTTGCCCATATATACTTTGCCATTGAGGACAGCGGGTTGAACCCGAGGACCCGTCGATCCTGGACCCTCGTCAGGATCCCTGGCTATTAGAAACTTTGTCAATTGAATCACATGCACATATTAACTTTGTCAATCGAATCGCATGCACACATTAACTTTGTCAATCAAATAACATACACACATTAACTTTGCCAATTGAATAACATGCACACATTAACTTTGCCAATTGAATAACATGCACACATTAACTTTGTCAATCGAATAACATGCACACTTTAAATTCATGTATCGATCACTCAAACAATTTATTTAAAATATTTAATAAAGAATAACGAATGTGTTTCTACCAACCACTGTAGATATAAACCCCACCTCAAAGAAGAAAGAAGAAGTCTCATATGCCTGTCTTTGCGCCCGCCGTTCTAATTTGTAATTCAGAAGAATAATTTAGGACTAAAGTCTCGACCTATTTCAGGAAGGCACTTAGAGGAAGGCTAGGTAGTATAGGTTACAACCCATTCCTGGGGAGGTAGGCTAGCTATTATAAATAACTTGGCTTAGAGGGGCATCATTGTCGAAAATAGTGTGGTTCGTTGTCCTTAAGCATATTGGGTTCATGAAGTTGAAAGATCGTTTTTCTGTTTTCTAAGATCGTCATCAAATCAAGTGAGAAAGTGTCTTAATGGTAGATGAATCAGAGCACATCAATGATTTTGGCACAATAGCGTCGTCAAACGAAATGGGCAAAATAGTTTCGATGGTAGGAGAATAAAAAAATAGGGTTCTAGTGGTGGATAAATCATCGACCACCTCAAAGGTAGTAGATGGAAAGACGAAGAACAGTCAAGAAATGTGAATAAGGTGTCTTGGTTGATAGACCAAGAAGATTCGAGAGACTGGTAGTAGGGCTGGGTAGTTTAATTAGTCTAGTTTGGGCTAATTTAGAAAAATGGGTTTAATTAGTAGTGTTATATTGTTAATTGGGTTGTAAGTGTAGATATAATATGGGCCCATGGAGTGGCATTTTCAGTAAAAAAGTGTTGGGATATTGATATCCCTTATGTTTTGTTTTGATAAACCAAATCAAGTTGTAATAGGATAAGTCGTATTGTATAGACAACTTCAGTATTCATTTTGTAATAAATAGGTGCTGGTCAGCATCAGCCGAGGGGAAACCCAACTGATGTTGTGGAGAGACATGTCAATGCTCAAGAAGAGAAGAAGGCAAGAAGAGGAAAAATCAGTCGAGGGGGAACTCGACTAATCAACTGAGTATAACTATCAGCTGAGGAACCAAACACGGTTGAAGACCAAGCTAGTTACTAGACATACGAGGTCCATATAGTTGGGGAAACAATCAGAAGCCTATGTATCAAGATCAGAAGAGAAGAACTCAAGATCAGTTAGGTCAGTCAACTAAGGCAAAGGTCATATGTTCTTCTATATTGAAGAGTCTAATCAGAGCTAACGTGGACCAATATGAAGACGACAACAGACACCTAAAAGTTGACACTACACGGAGCTCAAGAATAGAAAGTCAATGATACATTGAATATTACTAGGCAACGGTAATATTTAATAGTGTCAATCTAGAAGATTGTGATTCCCGAAATGGTAGGAGATTTGATTGTGTCCAACGGTAACATTTAAATCTTACACTATATATATGGTTTATATGAGTTCTAATTCATATCTCACGCATGAGTGAATGAATGCAAAGGTCGAGCTAATGTGTTTAAGTGTTCATTATCAAGAACAGTTCAAGAAAACTTCAATGAAGATCCAACACGCATCATCTTCCAAACAATGAGTGAGCTCATCAACCTAATTCGGTATTGTCACATATATATTCCAAACTTAAAGAGAATTTCTCAATCCTAGCTTAAGGCTAAATCAAATTATAAGAGAAATTTTCACCTAGTTCATATACACGAAATCCACCTTCTATCCTAAACCCTAAAAAGCCAAGTTAGTGTCAATCACTGTAAGAGTCCTAGTTCTTCACAATGACTAATGAAGATAGTTGCACTTTAGAAGTGTACCGAGCTCAAAGTTTTCTCTTGTGATTATAAAGTAGCAAAACGTGTTATTCTTGACACGTTAAATATGGCAAGCCATTTATTGAGTAAATGATTAACATCACAGTTGGGTTGTTAGAGTGGATGTAGGACTGGGTCCGAACCACTATAAATGATGGTGTATTGTTTACTTGCCTTATTATTAACTGACATCATACATACATACTTTCATAAGCATATGTTTTAAGTGCAAACGTATTGTATCAAATGATACCGCATAATGTATTTGTTATTTGAACTATCATGATCAACTGACACCAAGTCAGTTTATACCCTAAAAGTGTTTATGCATGAAAGTAAGATTTTTTTTTTATAAGTAGTAGACGAGTATAATTATGAGCATACTACAAATTTTGCACTTAACTTTGAAGGGTGATTAGATCAGCAAACTAACTAGTCTTAAACACCTAGTGAAATCAGTTGACCAAGTCATCGATATATTCCCCCGGGGTAAGGGACCATCAATAAGAGTTGAAAAAATGGTAAAAATTAAAAGTTGTGTAATAGTGTAATTTTCTTAAAAGGAATGAGCAAAGTTTCGGTGGACAAACAAATAAGGTAACTGAGCAAAGTTTTAGTGGACGGAAGGAGTATTATGTATTACTCCCTTTGTCCCAAGTTTATTTTATCATATACTCCCTCCGTCCCGGAAGTGTTTGCACCACTAGGTGGACACACTTATTAAGAAAAAAGTGTAATGAGTGGAGTGTTGAGGGGTAATTTTGTAAAGTTATATGAATAAAGTAAAAAGGTGATTGGAAAGAGAGTAAAAGTAATGGCATTTTGTGTAAATATGTGAATATTGTGAGGGTGGAGTTTATTAGAGAGTTTCCTTTTATGGGTGTGCAAACAATTGTGGGACGGACAAATAAGGTAAGTGTGCAAACAGTTGTGGGACGGAGGGAGTACTATTTATGTGTAGTTTAATGCGAATGTTGTTTATTACTCCCTCCGTCCTATTATTAATGAAACTTTTACTATTTGCACGAGTTTTAATGTAAAATTGTTTATTAGTATTAAAGGTAATAAAGTTAACTTTTAGGAGGGATATTATGTGTATTTCAACTTTATTGGAGAGAGAATCTTTTGTTTGTGTGTAAAAATTAATTGCATGTAGTGTAAATAAGTAAATGTTAAGGGAGATTTTTAAAGGAGATTGGAGTAGATGACAAATGTTCCAATAATAATGGGACAACCGGACAAGGGTTTTTGACAAATGTTCCATTAATAATGGGACGGGGGGAGTAATATTAAAAGAGATAAAAGGTATTAAAGTCTTTTGAGTAATAAAGTAGAAAAAATAACACTCTTAAATATTTAATAAACATACTCATAATACTTGTTGAAGAAGAAAATCACAATCACATTAATTGTTCTTTGTCTACATATAATCATAGGTAAGTTCTTTAGAAGGACCAATGTTCTTGGATGCAAAAAACATAATGTGAGGCACTCTTTTGTCATCATGGTCAATAAAAACCTCTTTAGCAATTAGGTTAGAAGAGGAACTATGGTTAATAAACCTACCAATATTTCCACACATTGTAGAATCAAAAGCAAATCCATTCTCTCGTCCTTGCCCTTCTTCATAACGACCCTTCCATATATAACGAAGATGTTTATCTTTAGCGATTCTCTGTTGAACCTCCATCACTCTTACCAACTCTCCGATGTATTCACATATGAAACTTCCTTTTGAAATATAATTCTTAGATCTAACACCCCAACCTCTTGATTCGGTCCTAAAAATTTCCAACTGATAACAAGGACAATGTTGGCTTACTCTATTCATACATGAAGGGTGGCATTTACACAATGGACCACGCTCATTGACTCTAGGTTTTGCTCGAAGAATAGCTCCATCTTCTTTCAATGGAATATTGTCTACATTCTTCTTTAATGCACAAGGGCATTGTTTAAGGTTAGAGCAAATATTTGTGCAATAGCAACCAATAGGCTCAACGAGGTTAAACCAATGTGGAAGGGCAATTTTGGTTATGTAGGTGAACGGTGGTGGACGGTCATCATCCACTCCATTCACAACACGTACCGAAAACTTCTCTTTTCCTTATGACACATCATTCAAAACAAACACATTCATGCGCTTTATAGTTTTGCTCAATATGTTTTCACAAGGTCTTGGTTGGTCTGACAATCTACGTAATTCAAACTTGAACACCAATTTACCATGTTCTCCTCTTTCTCGCCAATAATCATTCACAGTGTATAGTCCATCATACACGTAGACTTGATTTGTACCTAAAGTTCTACATGACTTCACATTCTTTCTTTTAAAGATGACTCTAACGGGATATCTCATTTCCATGCTATTCACCAAAGAAAGATTCCCCCTTTCAAGTTTTTGATCTGAAGCACTACCAGCCAACTTCGGGTTGCCACCCTGACCCGAGTATATTAAAACATCATTGGTTTTTGCAGTATTCTCATATTGCCCCGACTCCACAACACTAGTTGCACATATTTTCCCAACAACATTCACATAATGAATACCGGAAACAAAGTGGCCATGGAGGCCAACAACTGCAAGTTCAGCCCTAAATTGAAATGTATCACCGATTTCAATACCTGGTATATGACCAAAAGGCTTGTCAACAAAAATACGCATTCCCATTTCCTTCACAAGCTCTCCAGCTTCAGTATGAGCGGGTTTGGAAATTTTTCCTTCTCTAATTTCTAATGAACACTTCTTAAGTTGATCGTATTTTTCACGAAACAACTTCAAAGTCTCCATCACATGAGCATGCCGAGGTTGCTCATGCTTTCCTATCTGGAGATTTATTAATTCATTATCATAACTCTGCTCCTGAAATTCTTCTCTATTTGCAGTTTCAACCAGCTTAGAATCAAGTAACATCCCACTTTGTTGATCAGACTTTGTGCCAACAGAACACAAATCTACAAAATCAACAATTTTACTTCCGTTGGATTTGTGGGAGCTACAATTTTCCTTGTGACATAAACGTACTTCATCTTCATCATCTTCCTCCTCTGTTTCAATTCCAAAACATTTTCCTTCTTCGACAGGTTCCTCATCATCATCTACCTCATCACTTCCAATTCCAAAACATTTTCCTTCTTCGACAGGTTCCTCTTCATCATCTTCCTTGTCACTTCCAATTCCAAAATACTTTCCTTCTTCGACAGGTTCCTCTTCATCATCTTCCTCATCACTTCCAATTCCAAAATACTTTCCTTCTTCTACAAGTTCCTCTTCATCATCTTCCTCGCTTCCAATTCCAAAATACTTTCCTTCTTCGACATGTTCCTCTTCATCATCTTCCTCGCCACTTCCAATTCCAAAATACTTTCCTTCTTCGACAGGTTCCACTTCATCATCTTTCTCCTTAGTTTCAATTCCAAAACCTTTCCCTTCTATAAGAGGTTCGATACACTTAAGATTTAAGTGACTAACTAACTCTTTAACATCCGCAAGAAGCGATTTTATTTCCACCGAATTACTCTCCCACAGTTCTTTCCTTTGCCCATCAGTTTTCTTAGCTAAATTTTGCCCAACACAACCAGATGGAAAAGTCCTCACCGCATATGAAAATTTTTGTCCAACACAACTAGATGGAAAAGCCCTCACCCCATATGAAAACCTGGGTTTCTTAACACTAGTCTCTTCACCATCCCTACTACTCGAGCTCATAATGAATGTAAGATGAAAGACTTGTTGCTGCTTTCAATTTCGAGCAAATCGGTTAACAAAAACTCATAGCTAATGCAAGCAGCAAAAAATTTCAACTTCCTACTCCTACACAAATACACAAACATACTACATTTAACATCAAAAAGACAAATAAAGATCTATATAAAAAATTAAAATTTTATCCTTAAAAACTAATTAGGGATAAAACCGGGGATCAGGGGAAAGGAAAAAAGTCACATTCTTCCAAAAATGATGAAATTTTATGAAGATAAACAAAAAGACACACCAATTTCACAGAAATTAGTACACTAATCATACAAGTAACATGAAGAAATCAGAATTAATTCTTAGAACTCTGCATAAATCTGTCAAAATAAATTTAAAATTTTAAGTACACAGTACATCAAAAGTCACGCAATTTATGAAAATAAATGCCCACTTTTGTACATGTTCTCAAATTTAAAATGTTACTCATTTTTTTAAACCCACACAAATCTTCTGACTAGACAAAAATGAGTAGATTTTGAGAAAAAGTTACTCCCTCTTAACAAGAATTTAAGAAAAAATTGTAATAATGGATTTCAAAAGAATTGAATTGAGTGTGGATCCCAAAAGTAATATAGCAGTAAATAGGTATATATTGTAAGAATGAATATTGTGATAATTAGAATGAATATTGTGATAATTAATGAATATTGTGATAATTATTTTCATGTACTGCAAACTTTTGAAAGATAAACTTAAAAAAAATATGAAATTTTTTGAATGATGGAGAAAGTATTTGTTAAATGTGGCCTTCTCTAATGTCTGGTGAATAAATTAGGTCTCTAATTCTATTATATAAATTATTTAAAAAAATACACAATAAAATAATGAACTAGAACATCACTCCTAGTGCAAACGAGTCGAGTCAAGTAGTACTATAATCGAAACTCAACTCGATTGTACGTCATACTCGAAGCTTAAAAGTCAACTCGACTCGATCAAGCTTAAAATTTTAAAGATAAAACTCAACTCAATTACCTCTATAATTTTTAAAATTAATTGTAAAACATATTTTTTTTAAAATAAACTCGAGCCCGACTCGTCTCGATTACTTGTATATAAATATAAATTATAAATTAATAAAAAAAAATAGTAAATATTGTTTCAAGCTTGATTAGACTCGACTTAGTTACACCCCCTAAACATCACCAACAATCAAACGAACCCAAACCAATTAAATCAAAATTTACCAAACCAATATTAAAGTTTGACAAACTTCATATTTACAGTGAACAACATGTACATTATAATGTAATGAGTTTTTTTATGTCACGGTATCCAGTCTAAAGATCAGCTAATTCGACGGAACCAATCCCAACCCCATTTAAAGTTAAAAACATGGCCTCATAGATATTGTTTGCACCTTAGGTTTCGAATCTGAATCCTATAGACCTATAGAGGAGTATACTCTAAGTTTCAAACCTACATCACTAGGTTAAATATGATTTTTTTTTTTTTAAATGATCATACAATGTATATAACAGACATTTTTTTTCTTTTGACGGAACAATGTAACACGCTAAAAGGCGTGACCAAGAGTTTTGACATGAGTTAATCAAATAATTTTTTAAATCAATCAAAGGAACGTAAAATAGTTCAACAAAAAACTTTAAAAATTTGGAAATATATCAAATAACAATTTAACTGAAAAGACCATTAGTATATGTTTCACATAAATTATAAGAACATGTTTGCATCATGGATTTAGGGTAAGGGGGTTTAGTGATGGATTTGATACATAGACTCATCTTCTCCCATGTTTGATTTCTCATAACTTTAAACATCTTGATCCGGGTTTATAATTTGACCGATTTTTATAAACTAGATTTCATGAGTTTAGACAACCTAGTCTCCCCTTAGATTTATCTAGACTCCCCTTTTCTAGCCTTCCACCACATCTTAACTCATCTTATCCCAATCCATGAATCAAATATGCCCTGAGATTCATCAATTCCAAAGGTCCTATCAAAATTGGTAAAAGGAAATCATACATAGCAAGGAATAATAAAACGAATGAAATCATATGTTTTAAACGTTTACACAGTATGAATGAATGATATACTACATTGCAAGGAATAATAAAACGACATAAACACCAAGTGGGACTAAGGAATGAAACTGAGAAAAAATTACTTACTGCAATCTTTGAAATTGAGTTCCCCCTTTATTATGAAGAAGTTGATAAAACAAGTCATATTTATACTAGAGTTTTTGGGCTTGTTTTCAAATTAATTACTCCAATATTCATGGGATAAGAAACTTACCATCATAACTTCTCTCCATCTTTGAATTTTTTTCCAAACGCGCTAAAAAGATTCTTCTTTTATTTAATGTATTGATATTTATTTTGAATCCTACCCTGTAATTATGGAAAAGGGGATATTCTAAATATTTGGAAGAGATTATTGCATACTCCGTATATTATTTGAAATTAGATTGAACGGTGTCTCGCGCTTTTCGGAGAAAAACATGGAGTAATATTCTGTGCGTATATATATTGATTATTGAGTCAAAAAAGAAATCATTAATTAATCTATAAGATTTTGCAAACAACAAAATTAAAAAGATTTTGCATCGTTTAATTAATCTATAAGATTTAGACTTCCCAATTATAGCCATAGATTGAAACTTGCAATAGCTTCTTTTTACCTTATATGAAAAAAAGGTAAAGATTCTTCCATCTCGTTTAAATATAGGAGTGGTACAAAGTCAGAATTTAAGATTTTAATTCTTTCATCTAATTTAAATTTAGGGCATGTTTGTTTTGGGATTATATAGGACGGAGGAGATGGGGATGTGGAAATTCTGGATGGAGAAATTCTGATAAATTGTGATTGTGTATGTTTGTTTTGGAATGTTGAGTAGGATGAGATTGTGATTGTGTATGTTTGTTTTGGAATGTTGAGTAGGATCAGATGTAACTTTATGTCAAATCAATTGTGTAAGAGTGTATGATGTTGTATTATACTCCCTCCGTCCCAAAATTACTTGCACAGTTTGACCGACCGACACGTTGTTTAAGAAAAGTGAATTTAGTGGTTGATGATGTAAGATAAAGGAGGGGTATTTTAGGTAACTTGATGATGTGTAAAGTGGATTGATGATGTGTAAAGTGAAATATATGAAAAAAATGAGTGACAAATTTGAAAATAAAATTATGTTGTGAGGTTATTAATTTTGTGGGGTATTTCCATATTAAGAGTGTGCAAGTAATTTTGGGACGTCCCAATAAGGAAAGTGTGCAAGTAATCACGGGACGGAGGGAGTATAATATAACTTTATGTCAAATTAATTAGTAAGAGTGAGTGATGTTATATTATTATAATAGTAAAATATATAGATATTTTTAGGGGTGGATGTAATTGGATGTTGAAATCCCGAACTAGAACAAGACGGGAGACGTTACGTCCCACATCCGGACGTGTGAGTTCCAAAACAAACATGCCCTTAGGAGTTTGTGTCAAAAAAATAGAAGTTGTAAATTCAAATTTCGGTTCAACTACACATTTATCTTTATTAAGCAACCCACCCTAAATTTCTAAAAAAAAAATATAAGAAAAAAAAAACCCTTGCAACCTACACAATAAATGAGAATTTGTTTCCTATCAATCAATATTCATATTTATTAAAGGGGTTAATTTTTTTTTTTTTTAGTTTAAAAGATACATAGCTCCATAACTCCATAGCTACATAACTCAATTTCTGTCACATAATCTATATCTTAAAAACACTGCTATGTCTGCAAACCTATGAGGTATCTCCTTAACCCTCCAATCTTGAGAAGAGTGCGTCGTCGCAACCCATTTCCATTCCTGTCACATAATCTATATCTTAAAAACACTGCTATGTCTGCAAACCTATGAGGTATCTCCTTAACCCTCCAATCTTGAGAAGAGTGCGTCGTCGCAACCCATTTCGCTAGTTCATTTGTTGCTACATTTTGTTTCCTGGGTATATATGAGACTCTGCACACTACAAAGTCGCTTATCAACTCTACGATCCGATCCAAAACAAACCCTTCCGAGCTCCAAATTTTCGTGCCTCTACGTACTGCTGCTTCGGCATCCATCGAGTTTGAATATATCCAAACTCTTCCAACCTCGCTCTTCTTGCACCAGATTAGGCCTTCTTCAATAGCTCTCAATTCCGCCCCCAATACCGACCCCAGATATGTGATTGGCATGCATTTAGCCCCATGAAGCGTCCGATCCGGTTGTCCCAGAATTGCTCCAACCCCAGACCTCCCTTCTTGTTCCCTGAAGGCTGCATCAACCTTCAAAATGAAGTTATCACTCTGTGCATCCTCAATTCCCTCCTCCGGCAATGTAGCAGGCTGTGACAACACTTTCTTGCTCTCTTGAAAATCCTTTAGAAAAATCATAGCGCACTCCATATTTGAGAACATTGTCCCGTTAACTCCCAGCCCCCTCTGTTGCTTCGAATCGTGCACCCATTTGCACATCTCTTTCCAAACTCCACACGTCAATATCACTAATTCCTCCATCCTTCCTTACGCAAACCCTTTCTCCACCCTCCACAGAAACTCCCTCGTAGATAAAATCTTTAGTTCCTTCAATATAGTCCACCACCCCTTATTCTTCCATATATCTCTAAAACTTGGGCATAAGAAGAGAACATGGGTAGTTGAAGCCTCCCACATTCCACAGCAACTGCAGTGGCCTGAAACATGTACATGATGTTGCTTCAGATTTCCCTCACTCGCTATAATATCCCACGTGACCTTCCACCAAAAGATCTTAATTTTTGGGGGTACATTTAGGCACCAAATTCTCCTCCACATCTCCCTGATTCCCCCCTCCTCTAAAACTGAAGCCTCGTGCCTTTCTTCTTTTGCCACTTCCAGGCTCCGCCAATAACCTGTTTTAACTGTATACTTATCCCTCCTTTCCGGCTTCCAAAAGATTGAATCAGCCACGTTCCTTCCCCCAATGGGTGTACGCAAAATAGCTTGTTCTTCAAACAACCAAAAGGCCTATTGAATCAGCTCCTTATCCCAGGTGGCATCGTCCTTAATAAAACGACTCACATATGAACTGCTCGCTATTCGCGACTTTATTCGACCCCCTTGCAGCCCGTCCACCCACTTATCTCTGAAGATTTTAACCGATTCTCCATTGCCAATTCTCCATTGTAGTCTCGATTCCAATAGATCTTTACTCCAATACAAAGACCTCCATATAAAAGATGGATTACTGCCCATCTCCGCATCCAAAATCCCACAGTGCTTAAAGTACCTCGCCTTTAGTACTTTACTTAACAATGAATCCGGGAATTCCAGCAGCCGCCTGTTGGAGAAATTGGTTAGAAATTGATTAATTTTAATTAATTAATTGATTTTAAAATGAGAGTGGAGAACACTCGTCTTTGATTAATTTATTGAGGGCTATAAATGTAATTTCAAGGAAATTAAATGGCATAAAGTGTTATATCATTAGAGCTGTCAGAACGGGCTAACGGGGTGGGGCGGTCCACAATCCACCTCAACCCATCATTTTGCGGGTTTTGGTGGGCTGGTCCACGACGGGGACGGGTTGTAAAATACTCAACCCAACCCAACCCATGGCGGGTGCGGGCTAGCCCACGGGCTTTTTTTTTTTTTTACTTTTTCATATGTATAATTATAATAAATTTTAAACAAAAAATACAAAACAATTACTAAAAATTAATCAAAACAAGCAAAACTTACATAAACTTAAAATTCAAGCAACAATGTTCACAAAATAGTCTAAATAAATAAAACGTGCAAATAAAAGTTCATCAACATAATTTTAAAGTTCTGAAATAACGTCAAAAGTTCACCAACATAAACATAAGATCTCAAAATAGTCACCTAAGTTCAAATACTTCAACACTTTCTAAATTAAAAATCATCTTCCATATCAACATCAAAGTCATCTTCATTTCCTTCTCGTTCATCCTCACAATTCTCCACAACATTAGAGGAAGATCCCTCGTTCAACAAAGTTGTCTCACTATGTGTACAATCATCATCTACATATAAGACACAATAGTTAAATAATTGAATATGAAAACTAAACATAAAACATGACTTTAAATGTAATGTAACTTACCGGATGATGAAAAACCATACAACCAATTACGAGTGCAAACCAAAGATTGGAATTTTTCAGGAAGCATAGAACTTCTATACTTAGTGAGCACACGACCACCAATAGAGAAAGCTGATTCTGAAGCAACGGTAGTAATTGGAATAGCCAAGACATCACATGCCATTAATGCAAGATCAGGAAGTCGATGTTTTTGATCCTTCCAATATGCCAACACATCAAAATCTTTGAAATGTATATGATCATACATTGGCTCTTCCAAATACACATCCAAATTATTTTTTCCCGCACTTGATTTGGTTTGGCTCACAAAAGCCGACATTTCCTATATAATAAAAATACATAAATAAGAATTAATATATATATATATATATAAAATAAAACAATGAAATATTGAGAAAAAATAAAAAATAAACACTTACATCCAAAATTGTTTGTTCCTTTTGCGAAGTTTCATCACTTAGACTTGACGCAAGTAAAGAAGAAGATAGTGGTTGCACAACATTTGACTTGATAGTGTAACTCTCAAAAAGTTTATACAACTTAAGTTTCACAAGTGACATCAACTCTTCACACTTAACAGAATCAAACTCAACCTTTGAGTAGAAATACCTCAACATATTCAACTTTATACGCGGATCAAGAATAGCCCCAAATGCAAGTATCACACTATACTCACTCCAATACTTGTCAAATTTTGCAAGCATCTTCACACACATACCACTTATTGTTGGATCAACATTCAACAAATTGGTTTTCAACAAACGTTCAATCTTCCAAATTTGCTTAAAGTATAAATTTGATGTAGGATAAGATGAACCAGAAATCAAGTTGGTAGTGTCGTAAAAAGGCTCAAGAAACTCACATAACTTCTCACATATGTTCCATTCATCAGCTGAAAGACACCATTTGTAATTACTATCTTTCAATGGAAGCGAAGTAAAAACTTTTTTGTACTTAATGGCACTTTTCAACATCAAATATGTTGAATTCCATCGAGTGCTCACATCCAATCTCAAACCAATACTAGTATCAATGCCACTAATTTCCACAACACATTCTTCAAATTTTTTCATCCTACTTTCAGAACTTTTCACATACTTCACAGAGTCTCTAATTTTACTCAAAGCCTTCTCACCAAATTTTAAACCATCTTGGACAACAAGATTCAATATATGAGCTGAACAACGAATATGGAAAAATTCACCACCACACACCAAATTGTCATTCAAAGAGAGTTGATCTTTCAAAATATTCTGCAGAGTGTCATTACTAGATGCATTGTCCAAAGTAAGAGAGAAAATCTTTTTCTCAATCCCCCACTCTTTCAAAAACTCCAATATTTTTTTTGCCATTTTCATTCCAGTGTGGGGAGGAGGTAACTGCTCGAAATTTAATATTTTGCTATTCAATTTCCAAGTGTCATCAACAAAATGAGCAGTCAAGCAAATATAACCTTCACTAGTGCATGCAGTCCAAAGATCTGAAGTTAAGCAAATTCTATGTTGAACATTGGCTAAAACTTCCTTAAGTTTTACTTTCTCCTTCAAGTATAACTTATTAATATCAGAAACAAGAGTGTTTCTAGATATTAAAGGAAGAGTAGGAGTCACGTACTCTAAAAAGGCTCTAAACCCATCATATTCAACAAAGGAAAATGACAAATCATGCTTAACAACTGCAGCAGCTAATAATTCACGAGCAATCCTAGGATTCACCTTTTTATTTTTCAATTTTCCATTAGCATCAACAAACATCTGTCCAACGTCATGATATTTTAACTGCTTACATACTTCAATGTGACGCTTCAACGTGGAAGTCCCATAATATTTTCCCCCTCCTTTATATATTTTTTTGCAGCCCTTGCATTCTGAAACACTATCTTTTCCAATCCCTTTTTTGGTAAAATAATTCCAAACATCAGAAAACTGTCTAGACCCAGCCTTAACTTTTCCTCCATTGTCTATGTTAACATTATCCATGACTTTTTTTTATCTTTAAATCTGCAAATAATACAAAAAAAAAAAAAAAAAAAAGCTAAATAAATTTATTTAAAATTTCAGAATATTTTCAAGACTGATGTTCTTTGCCTATTTGATCGATTGGAATGCAATGGGTAAAGTTGTAGAGATTCCTCCTGTGCAGCTAGGGTTTTTAATTCTATTTCTTGTGTGCAGGCTGTGTGCAGCGTTTTAAAAAAAAAAAAAAGCCCACGGCCCGGACCGCCCCGTCCGCAGCCCGCACCGCTCAAACCCGCGGCCCATGCGGTTCAGCCCGTATGGGCCCGCTTCTAAACGGGCCTCCAATTCCTAAGTCCAACCCACCATATTAGTAGGCGGGGGCGGGCCAGCCCAACGGTCTCGACCCATTTTGACAGCTCTATATATCATGCTAATTGTCCCACATTGAAACTTTGAAAGTTTAATGAGGCTAATTACTCCTTATAAATAGGAGGGTGTTACAATGGTTCAAATAATAATGACTAAGGAGCAATCCAATAGTCTATACGGATGCACGTGTGTGCTCGTCCGGTTGAGCTTGGGCCTAGTCTTGGGCTCGTGACTCGTGGGTTTTAAATTTGAGCTTTCAGACCCATCTATAATTTTGGAACTTGAATATTTGGGCTTGGCTCATACAAATCAAGTTTTCAGAAAGTTGAAATCCAATTTGAAATTGGGTTAACTCAAATAAATTTAAAAGTTGAATTTGAACTATGACGAATTTGGACGTTGAGAATGTCTTGGTACATTGACGTTACAAATTGTGATGAACTTGGACGTTCGGTTGTCCAGGTTCGTAGACGTTTCAGTAATGAATTTGTAACCGCAGAGGAGTTACAAAACCATGAATGTCATACTTAAATCTTGTAACCGCAAGGCGTTACAAATAGCATGAATGCCATAATAAATGTGGAGACCCCTCACATGTTTGGAACATGCCTATAAATAGGGTACATATTTTATGTTGAAAAACACTCAAACACACGCTTGCATACTCACACAAAGAGACACGACACTTGATTTCATAGAAAAAATCATAACATCATACATATTTGCATCGAGCATATAGAGTGCAGTCCAGTTTTCGTGTCGATTCAGTTCGTTGGAACTCTATATGTTGTGGTGCTGCTCGTATAGAGGCGAAAGTCGTTTTACCTTTTAAAACGTTACGTCAAACCGTGAGCACTAGCCGAGACGTATTCGTTTTGCGGGAAGAGGGTTTCCTTGACTCGACTTTAACTTTGTTCCCACTATTCGTGAGATGGGGTCGTTGCTGCTGATTTCGAGAACCTGTTTGTTTTGGAAAGCTGCTAAAGGAGGAAAATTGCTAAAAGAGGAAAATCGAAGACTTTGTGCAAATGTTAATTTAATTGTATTTACAATTTTGTTATTTATTTCTGTCAATTTTGTAAAGCCATTGTTGGGTGCTCAAAAAATTCCAACAATCGCAAAATGAATAGTGTACTCGTAGCAATGGCTAACGACGGAGATAACGATAACAACGTTATAATTAGCAAGGTTCCTCTAGGAGGATCCACCCGTGGTTGATGAAAACGACACGGATAATGCTAAACATGTTGTCTACGACCAATGGGTCATTGTGACTTTATGAGTCGTTGTGACTTTATGAGTCGTAACTACGTCCTTGGAGGACTAGTTGACGCGTTGTATAACGTGTACCAGTCGGTTCATACTGTCAAAGAACTGTGGGAGTCTTTGGAACGAAAGTACAAAACCGAGGATGCCAAAACTAAGAAGTTTGTGGTATGAGTCTCTATGACTTGTTGAGAAACTTCGGATTGAAAAATACAATCGGAGAATGGTCAAATGCTATAATATATAATAGCATATGAATAAAATTACATTTACGATTATTTATGTAATTAAATGTTCCTCTTTATAGCGTTTGAGATTTTTGTAAATCTAAAGCTATAAAAAGATTAATAAATTATAATTTATTAATATTTCAAATATCAATAAACCGAAAGGGTGTATGATATGTGTGGAAGTTTAAAAATTGACAAAAATTGTCATTTAATTTTGAAAGGAACATTATACATCTACACTTAAGTCACATAGACGTATGTGATTTGAAGTTTGTGTAATTAGAGGTGGATTTGTAAATACCTCAAAATGTGGGGGTATTTAAAAATGTTTGGTCTTAAGCAGATCTGCTACAAAAGGCTTAAAACCGAGATCAAACAAATGTGCTAGAAGGAATGAGTCCAAAAATCCACAAATAAAAACGTAAACAGTGGTAACCCAACCATGTTGACTGGAGATCTCAAGATCTTGGTTCAATGGGAAAACTAAGTTGTGAATGTTTGTTGGAAACACTTGGTATTCCCGACTATTCCTTGAAGAGCACAACACCAAGTGTCGAAACCCGTAAGATTGTGGTAAAGGTTAAGTCTTTGACTTTTATTGATTCCTAACGTCTCGAGGAGGTTGAGTATGACGGGATACTCTAAAGGAGATCACCTATATAAGTGAGAAGTGAGGGCCGCTTCGACTAACACTTATTAAATTAAAGGATGTTCATGGCCGAAACAGACAAAAACGTGAGAACGACTTTGCATTGAGGCTTTATTGTGTCTACACTGTTGTCTCGGTACTAGACCTGTCAAAACGGGCCGGCGGGGCGGGCCAAAACCGCAAAAAGCCCGCCATTTGGCGGAGCGGGGCGGGCCAGCCCGTTTGCAAGGCGGGCTACCAAAACCCCAACCCAAAAATGGGCGGGCCGCGGGTTTTGGCGGGCCAACGATTTTTTTTTTTTTTTACAAAATATTTATTAAATTCATCAAGAAACATAAAAAAATTACAATATATATTTATTGTACATAATAGAAATAAACATCAAGAATTACATTAATTATTAATTAAGAACAAAAAAACTAAATATAAATATGGTATATTATAAATACAGTAATAATATACTTATATATTAAAGTAATGTACTTATATTATATATATGATATAAAATAGGTAATTATGAGTACAAAAAATGAAGAAAGAAGGAAAAAAAGGCCACTGCTTATATAATCGGTTATGCGCTAGAGTTTTTAATATTAGTTAGGTTTATTATATATTGTTATTAAATAAAGTTGGATAGCTTAAGTGGTTAAAGCACCATTATTGACTTGTAAGGTCTTGAGTTCGATTCTTGGACGTTCGGTTGTCCAGGTTCGTAGACGTTCCAGTAATGAATTTGTAACCGCAAAGGAGTTACAAAACCATGAATGTCATACTTAAATCTTGTAACCGCAAGGCGTTACAAATAGCATGAATGCCATAATAAATGTGGAGACCCCTCACATGTTTGGAACATGCCTATAAATAGGGTACATATTTTATGTTGAAAAACACTCATACACACACTTGCATACTCACACAAAGAGACACGACACTTGATTTCATAGAAAAAATCATAACATCATACATATTTACATCGAGCATATAGAGTGCAGTCCAGTTTTCGTATCGATTCAGTTCGTTGGAACTCTATACGTTGTGGTGCTGCTCGTATAGAGGCGAAAGTCATTTTACCTTTTAAAATGTTACGTCAAACCGTGAGCACTAGCCGAGACGTATTCGTTTTGCGGGAAGAGGGTTTCCTTGACTCGGCTTTAACTTTGTTCCTACTATTCGTGAGATGGGGTCGTTGCTGCTGATTTCGAGAACTTGCTTGTTTTGGAAAGCTGCTAAAGGAGGAAAATTGCTAAAAGAGGAAAATCGAAGACTTTGTGTAAATGTTAATTTAATTGTATTTACAATTTTGTTATTTATTTCTGTCAATTTTGTAAAGCCATTGTTGGGTGCTCAAAAATTTCCAACACCGCCAAAGTTGTTTAGCTAATAATGCTTTATTAAATTGCACCAAATCTCTGAAGGCCAGGCCTCCCATCTCTCGTGCCTCACAAAGTGTTTTCCATTTTTTCCAATGCATCTTTTTTCCATCCTCCTTCACCCACACCAAAAATTAGCCACCATCCTCTCAATATCTTTACATACCGACGTTGGCACACGAAAGCATGCCATTGTATATGTTGGCACGGCTTGCATCACTGCCTTAATCAATGTTTCTCGCCCACCTTCAGAAAAATATGTCCCCTTCCAGGCTTCAAGTTTCTTTGCCACCTTATCCCTTAGATATCCAAATTGAATTCGTTTAGCTTTCGCCGAAAAAGTAGGAAGCCCCAAATACATTTCGTGCCCATTGGTCATTCGTATTTGTAACGTATTTCGCACCGTTCTCATATTTTGTCTCTTTGTATTCGGACTGAATGAGACTGCCGACTTATCAAAATTTACTAGCTGCCCTGATACCCTTTCATATAGCTGTAAGTGTTCCTTGATTCAGGTACTTTCCCTATTTGCAGCTTTGAAAAATAGAAGGTTGTCGTCTGCAAAAAACAGATGTGACACGATTGGCGCCCCCCTAGCAATCCGGAGTCCCGATATTTCTTTAAGCATTGCCGCTCTATTCAGTAAAGCCGAAAGACCTTGTGCACACATAACGAACAAAAAAGGCGATAAAAGGGTCCCCATGTCTAAGCCCTCTTGTTGGAATGACTTCTCCCACAATTTGATCATTTAATTTGAAGGCATATGTCACCGAGGTTATGCACCGCATCAATTAATTCACCCAGTTTCCATTGAATCCCAACTTGCTCAAAATTATCTCCATGTATTGACATTCCACTCTATCATACGCCTTGCTCATGTCTAATTTCAGGGCTGCATATCCTTCCTTACTTTTGTTGTTCCTCAACCAATGCATACATTCATATCCAAGAATGATGTTCTCGGATATCAATCTACCCGGCGTGAAGGCACTCTGATTAGCATCGACTATCTTTCCCATCACTTGCTTTAGTCTATTTGCCATTGTTCTTGCCAGAATTCGATACACCACATTACTCAAACTTATCGGCCTGAAATCCTTTACTGTTTTCGGCTCTTTCTTCTTTGGAATTAAAGTTATCTAATCTCGTTCCATCCCTTCAAGTCCCCTTAATTGTTTAGAACATTCAGGATCGCCTCCATTGTGTCTGCTCCCACCTTTTCCCACGTGTGTTGGTAAAACCCTACTGAAAAACCATCGGGTCCAGGCGCCTTCAACGGGTTTAATTGGAACGTTGCTTCTTTTACTTCCTTGGCCGAAAATGGTGTGCTAAGGAACCTGTTCATCTGCTCATTCACCACTGCCTCCACAGGTCCCAATGTATGTTGTATTTCCGCATCACTTGGTTGTTTGGATGTGAATATATGCCAAAGTAGTCCTGGACTATACTTTGAATCTCCTCTTGCATTTCACACCACTGCCCCCTCTCTATTTCCAAGCCTCGTATAGTATTTACCCATCGTCTCTAATTTTCCCTTCGATGAAAACTTTGGTGTTCCTATCCCCATCTCTGAGCCATGAAACTCTAGCCCTTTATTGCCACTTTAAATTCACTTGGGATTGTAGTTTTTCCAGCCTCTTTTCAAGATCCCTCACCCTATCAAAATCCACCTCATTCTGTTCATTGTTCAATAGTGAGTTGATATTGGTCTTGCACACTCTAATTTTTCCTTTAGTATCCTCCACTGTATTTGCAGCCCACTTATTTAGAGCCCTCCCACACTTCTGGATCTTTTCCATAATTCCCCGTCCTCTTTCAATCCCCTCCCAGCCTTGCTTCACCACCTCCTGAAAATCCCCTTCCAGCGTCCAAGCCCGTTCGAATCCGAACTGCCGTTGTTTCCTTCCAACCTCTGCTTTCCCCTGTTCATTAATACATAATTTCACCGGACGATGGTCTGACCCATAGAAGTTTAGGTTTGTGACCTCTCAAACATCTATAATATCCAGCCATTCATTTGTTGCCAAATATCTGTCCAACTTCTCCTTAATTTGATAAATGCCCCTCCTCCTATTCCCCCAAGTAAAAAAAGGACCTCTAGCTTCCATATCTCTTAATCCAACCTCATTAATAGCCTCTCGGAAATCTTTGATTTGTCCATACGGTCTTTGCCGCATACTATCACCCTTTTTTTTCTCATTTAAGTATAACAACTCATTAAAATCTTCCCCTACCAACCATACCTTAACTCCACCCCCATGAGACCTTCTAACTTTTCTCAACAACTCCCAAGAATGTTTACGCATATAAGTAATTGGTGGACCGTAAAATCCAGTAAAATGCCATTGCAAAGAATTATTCTGAATCAAACAATCTAAATGGCCACACGAATAAGAGAGTAAAGACACATCCACTTTTTCATTTCCAAACAAAATCAGACCACCACTGGCCCCTTTAGCATCACTACCCTTACAAAAGTTAAAGTTTAGCCTAGCTTTCCAACTACTACAAACTCTAACGGGTAATTTTGTTTCAGTCAAAAATAAAAGATCAGGACTATGTTCAGCAATTAATTGCTGCAGCTCCTGGAATGCACGTTTGTGCCCCAAACCCCGTGCATTCCAAACAATAACTATCATGGCTGCTGGTGGGGCTGAGCTGAGCTGAATCAGCCGCCGCCTCCATGAGCCCCTCCTCATGCTCTTCCTTGCTCTTCAATTTCTTGCCCTGTATCCCTTCCTTTCCAGGCCCTTGCCCCTGTCCCTCCGCATCTCCTCCCTCTCTTTTCCCAGTCGGTGTGGTTCTCACTCTCTTCTTTACAGGTATATTTACTCCTTGTGCAAATTGCAATTGTTTCCCTATCCCCAATTTGTCCCCCTGGTCCTTGACATGTGCCGCCGTCATTGGCTGCTTCAGTTTCATCATGTTCCCTTGTGCCCTGCTTCCACTCCCCTCTCCCATAGCAAGATTCGTTGTAGGGATGGTCGCACCAGGCATGGCCATAAAGTTTTGTCCGCTGCCAGTTAAGTCTCCTCCATATGGTGGATAAGAATTCAGAAAAGCATAATACCTCATATTATTTGAAATATTGAACATGTCCTCACTGTAGTTGACAGGCTCCGAAAGAAACTGGTTAGTGTCGAAGGTCATAGGGTTTGTCTCCTTCAACGCCACTGCTGACTTGCTCGGCTCCTGACTCTGATTCAGCCTAAATAGATTCATCACTAGTCTCAGTATCAATTTAATCACGACCTTTACGATTATTGTAAATTGTCGAAGCTTGCCACGTTAGATTACATATATTTTTTTCCATCAGATTACACTTTATAGAAAGAAAAAGGGTTTTAATTTTAAATAAATACACCACCTTTAGTAGTCTCGGTATCAATTTAATCACGACCTTTACGATTATTGTAAAAAATCCCCAACCTTTCATCGTGTTGCAATTAGAAACACATTTTTTTCTCCGGTCAACAATTGATGATGTGGTTTGCCGTCAGATTACACATATTCTTTTTTTTTTTCACATCAGATTACATTTTATTTTATAGAAATAAAAAAATAAAAAAAAACTCCCGCTTCTTCTGCGTCTTCTCATCTTTTCAGACTCAATAGAGTTCTTCTTCTAATTCTTTCTCACTTCTCAAATTCAATCAAGTTCTTCTCTTTTAACCCTAAAAATCAAAATCATAAGGGATAGAACCCTAACACTAAAAATATATAAAAAAAGAAAAAAAATGTTTTTGTTAAGAATCCTAAAAAGCTGTGTCATTTGAAAGTAGAGTGAAGTTTGTAAACCCTACGAAAACTCCAAGTAAGTGAAATCTTCTGACTACCCTACGAAAACTCCAAATAAATGAAATCTTTTGACTTTGTGTATTTGAGTGTTTTGCGTATGAGCACTTAAAATACGTAAACATTCTTTTTGTCCTTATATATATTTTTAACATGGTGGAATGGTTGCACAAAACATGGATGAGGGTGAAGAGGAAGAAGAGAATGAATTGTCTGCAGTTACTGAGAATGACACCCGTTTAATTGAGGTCCACTGAAAAAAAAAATTATAGTCCTCGAACCTCGAACTAGTTGAACAAAACAACAAAATTATTCAATAATTGAATAATTCCAAAAATAAACCACCAGAAAATTTATCATGGTCATGTATTAGATGTGTGGTTTTTTTTTTTTTTTTTCTTTTGGATGATTTTTAGGGGATTTTGATTTTTATGGTTAGAAAAGAAGAACTTGATTGATTGAGTTTAAGAAGTGAGAAAGACGTAGAAGAATAACTCTATTGAGTTTGAAAAGGGAAGAAGAAGAACTTGATTGAGTTTGAGAAGAGGAAGAAGAACTCTATTGAGTTTGAGAAGAGCGAGAGTTTAATTTTATAAAGTTTTATTTTTATTTCTATAAAGTGTCACTACTACACATTTAAGCTTGCACAGCTGGACTTGGACAGCCTTTTTTTCAAACAGCTCTCCAAGATATAGCTTGGAGAGCGGTTTTATTAAAAAAAAAAAAACAGTTGTTTACAACCGCAGTCCAAGTAAACACTTCGAATGCAGTTAATAACCGTTGTCTAAGAGCTAGGTTTTAGTCAAAACTCAAATGCGCGATTCCAGAAGCATTCGTCTCTTCCAACTCGTCTCCCCCAAATCGTTAACCGTCGCCTCCCTCTCCCCCAAATCGCCCACCGTCGCCTCCCTCTCCCCCAAATCACCTGTCGTCACCCTCCTCTTCCCACTACCGCCGTCGCTCTAGCTCCTTGCCGCCGTCGCCCTAGCTTCTCCATATATAGGTAAAAATATATATATATATTGGTGTATGTATTGGTGTATATATATCATGTTGTATGTATATTAGTGTATGTATATCATGTATATTGGTGTATATATGTATATTGGTGTATATATATATCATGTTGTATGTATTGGTGTATGTATATTAATGGTGTATGTATATTGGTGAATATATATTGGTGTTTGGTGTATATATATTGGTGTTTGATACACTCAAAGTGTTTGATAATATGCTTGTGTGAGGATTTCAGCATAAATTAGTGTTAATTTGTTAGGATTAATGTTGTTAATGTTAGAGATGAACAATTGATGTTTGATTTATATATTGTTAATTGTTTATATATATATATATATATATATATATATATATATTGTGTGGCTTGGATTAATTGTTGTTAGTGTTAGAGATGAATATATATTGTGTGGCTTGGCTTGATTTTTTATATTAATTTAGATACGAACAATTGATGAACTCAAGGTGTTTGATAATATGTTTGTGTGAGAATTTAAGCATATATAAATTAGGATTAATACATTAGAATATATTTTGGTTATATTAATTTGATGATTTGGTGAATGGATAGTAGTGTGTTTGCTTTAGATGATAAATGATGGTACATTAGGATATATACATTGTTTTGAGATGCAACAAATCCTTAGGTAACCTTAGGTGCTACCACATTTTATATACAAGTTTTATACATTAGGATTGTAATACTTTTAGGTTTAATACATTAGGATACATTGTCTTGAGAAACACTTCATATTGTCTTTCCTATAAGCATCTATAGTTATATATGGATCGAAAGAGGGTTCGAGCAGATCGATTATCAGAGGAGTATAGGAATGGGGTGGAAGAGTTTTGTAATCATGCAATTAGACACTGCACCGACCATCGGTACATTCCATGTCCTTATTGGAAATGTATGAATGGAAAAACTGTTAATGGTTGAGAAAATTTGTTCGTTCACTTGATGATTCACGGTATTGACAAAGCATATACCGTTTGGACATCTCATGGTGAGACAAGAGATAGATGTAGCTCAAGCAACCTAGGAACTGACTTTAGGTTTGAAGATACAGTGGATGCGGATAGTTTAGAAGATGTACCTACTGTTGATACATTGAGTGGGGATGGCGATGATCTGCGAGATCACCCTTATATGTCGGAGAAGTTAAGGGATTCTACTGGATTACCCATTTGGCCCGGGTGTAAGAAGGCAACAAAACTGTCAACTGTGTTGATATTGTTCAACTTACAAGCAGCTCACCGGTTATCTGATGTGTGCTTCACAAATATGTTGAAAGCAGTTAGTGGTTTATTGTCTGATGAAAATTTACTGCCTAAGAGAGCATATGATGTTAAACAAATGCTCAAGTCCATCGGGTTAACACATCAGAAAATTCATGCTTGTCCGGGTGATTGTATCTTATTTCGGAAGGAGTATGCAGACCTCGATGAATGTCCCAAGTGTGGGAAGAAGCGATATAAGAAAAATAAATCTCCCGCGAAGGTGATATGGTACTTTCCAATAATACCAAGATTTAGGAGAATGTATAGTAGCGTTGTGGATGCTAAGACACCCTGCTGATTCACCCCAGTGGAAGACATTCGATGTCAGGCATCCAGAATTTAGCAACGAGCCATGACACTTACGTATTGCACTCTTAACTGACGGAATGAACCTGTTCGGTATTCAAAGTTCCAACCACAGTACATAGCCAGTGATTATGTTAGTTTATAACCTTTCACCCGAGTTGTGCATGAAGCGCACTTACATGATGTTGTCTATGTTGATATCAGGACCCAAACAACCTGGTAACGACATAGATGTATATCTGGCTCCTTTGATAGAGGACTTGAAGCTCCTGTGGGATGAGGGTGTTGATGTGTATGATGCTTGTAGAAAGGAGAATTTCAAGTTGAAGGCCATGTTGTTTGGAACTATTAATGACTTTCCCGCTTACGGGAATCTATCTGGATGTAGTGTGAAGGGGGCCGATGCATGTCCTTGTTGTACCAAGAAGACACATCACATTCGATTGAGTCATTGTAGGAAGACCGTTTATATGGGACATAGGAGGTGGTTGGACCCAACGCATAAGTACAGAGCAATGGTCGATGCATTCGATGGCACAATCGAGACAGATGAAGCACCACGTTTATTGTCAGGTTCAGATGTATTGAATGAGATGAAGAATATCAACACACAGTACGGAAAGAGCTTCAAAAAAAGTGTCTCCACTAGCGGTTGGAAGAAGGAATCAATTTTCTTTCAATTGCCCTATTGGAAAGAGTTGTATGTTAGACACTTCATTGATCTAATGCACGTTGAGAAGAACGTTTGTGCCATCTTGCTCAATACTCTGCTAGCTGATAGGAAGTCCAGGGATAGTTACAATGCAAGAATGAATATGATTGATATGGGAATAAGAGTAGAACTAAAACTTGTGCCTAGAGAAAATGGTAAACCGTTCTTACCTCCTACTGCACACACCTTGTCCAACAATGAGAGAAAAGAGTTACTTCAGACACTAAAGTATGTGAAAGTACTAGAGGGTTATTCGTCCAACATACAGAGACTTGTATCAGATGATGGCGTGAGACTGATGAATCTGAAATCGCATGACTATCATGTCATCATGGAGACTTTCTTGCCCATTGCAATACGTTCTATCTTGCTTGAAAATGTGCGCATAACCATAAAAAAGTTATGTTGGTTCTTCAAGGCAATGAGTAGCAAGGTCATAGATCCTAGAAAATTGCTTGGTTTTCAGAGACAGGTTGTGGGGATGCTCTGTGAGCTTGAGATGTATTTCCCTCCATCATTTTTTGATATAATGGTTCACCTAACCGTTCATTTGGTACACGAGACAAGGATGTGTGGTCATGTTCGTATGCGATGGATGTGTGGTGTAGAGAGATATATGAAAGTGCTCAAATGATATGTGATGAATATATCCAGGGCGGAGGGATGCATTGCAGAACACTATTTAGTAGAAGAAGCAGTCAAGTACTAGTCTGAATTTATTCTGAATGTCGATGCAATTGGACTTCCAATTACCCGGTACACCAATAGGATGGATGGTGAAGGCATTACTGGTGGTCAACCTGTAGGTGTTAGTATGGAGGAACTAACATAGATGCACTTGTGCGTACTTCACAACACGGTCGACGTGCTTCCTTTTATTGACCTACACATGCAAGCACTTGCTGAGACATTTCCCACCAGAGATAGATCATGGATTGAAGTTGAGCACAATCTCACATTTGTTGACTAGTTCAATGGTTATGTAGCAAGTATGTTGTCACAGGATAAAAATTCAGTGAAAGAAAGAGTTAAGTGGTTATCCAGAATGTTTGATAGACATGTGTATTCATACAAGTGTTATCTTATTAACGGATACACATTTTATACCAGAGATCATGATGCCACAAGTACAATGCAGAATAGTTGGGTGTCCATTCCTGTAGGGGATCAATCGACTACTACTTACTTTGGACAGATTGTCAACATTTGGGAAATCGACTATGTTGTTCACCGCCAACCAATCAGTGTAGTTGGGTGAGGATCCCTAATGGGGTTCAAGTTGAAATTTCTGGGTTCGTACGCGTTGATTTGAAGAATGTGGGATACAGAGATGACCATTACATAATGGTCAGTCAAACGCATTAAAATATATATATATATATATATATATATATATATATATATATTAGACCGCGGTTATGAACCGATGTCCAAGTGAAACACTTGGAATGCGGTTAATAACCGGTGTCCAAGTGCACCACTTGCAATGCGGTTAATAACCGCTGTCCAAATGCTTTTCTTAGATAGCGGTTTTTTAAAAGCTGTCTAAGCTTAGACAGCTGTTACTTGGACAGCTGTTAAAACTGCTGTCTAAGGCCCTTTATAAGGGTTGTGCAAAGCCAAATCTGTATTAGTGTGTAATCTGATGTGGAAAAAAATTTGTAATCTGATGTGGCATGCTCCGGCAAGCCACGTCATCAATTGTTGGCCGGAGAAAAAAAAATGTGTATCTAATTGCAACACGATGAAAGATTGAGGTTTTATACAATAATCATAAAAATCGAGATTAAATTGATATTGAGACTTAAGGTGGTGTATTTATTTAGAATTTACCCTTGTTAAAGTATTTGTAAAATATACATATTTAACTTTTTACTTAATTTAAAATTTCAATTAAACAAACTCCAATATTAAAAAAAATCGGGATCTCTTTCTACATATATGCATCGTCGACTTAATGAGAATTTCAGGTTGTTTATTAAAGATCTTATTTATGATTTCGTCAACAAATTTTAACCTAATAATTTTACTAATCAAGAAAAGATCCGTCTAGAACTTAAATTGCAGCATTACACAACTGTCTCAAAACTAAGTCGAGAGGTGCAAGTGTATGCTTTAATTACACCTTGTTTTGCCTTACAATAATTGATTAATAGGGTTCTAGGTATGTTGGTCCCTTTTTACGACGAGTTTTTCAGACGAAAATCTTGAACAACTGTGAAAAGAGTCAACTAATATGAGATTAACTGATAGCAAGTAAGAGTTGTTATAAGTGTGTGTGCTAAGCTAAATAAGATAAATAGAGTCGACTAACTTGCTAGGAGCTTAGGAAAAGTTTGTCAGTTGATGGTTATCAAACCTAGATGAGTGCGGAAAAGTGGTTGCCCATAATTATACTCGTCCTCTTGTGAAAAACAAAACTTTTAACAATATTTTATGCCTTATCAACTAACTTGATGTCAGGTGTGTTGGTCCCTAGTACACTAGGGGTACATTTCTTAAATCAGACGAGTGAGTATTTGAGTGTAAGAAAATACACTATCTCCACCAAATGACTTGGTCAGCTGATTTACTAGGAGTCTAGAACTAGACAGTTTGTTGATTTAGTCTTGTGGTAGAGCAGTGTGCGGAATTGTAGTGTGCCCATTTTAAATATTATACTCGTCTAACTTTTATATTGAAAATTTTAACCAACATTTCATACATAAACACATTTTGGGGTATTAGCTGACTTAGTGTCAGCTGTTCAAATATAGCTTTAAGTAAATATGCAGTATCAGCTGATACAAAACCCTTTTAAATCATGTGTTATAAACGTAAGCATGTACGCTGGCAGTTAATAGTAAAGAAATAAACAACACACCAACATTTATAGTGGTTCGACCTCCAGACCTACATCCACTCTCACGTTCCAAACGTGAAGTTAATATCTCCCACTAGACATTATGAGGGGCTAACACTCTTACAATGATGGCTTTGATGTTTCTTCTTTGTGAGTCACTCAACCTATCTTCTAAGGGTTTAAGATAGAAGGTGGGTTTCGTGTATGGACTAGGTGTGAGGATTTCCCTTACAATGTGATTTAACCTCATGCTAGGATTGAGAAATTCTCTCTAAACTTAGGATATATATAAGACTATACTGGCTTAGATGATATGAGCTCACCCATTGGGGGTAAGGGTATGCTTGTTGGATTTCTTCTTTGAAGTTCTTCTTGAACATTAGCTCAACCTTGGCATCCCCTCACACTTGTGTGAGATATGATAATGAACTCATATATATATATATATATATATATATATATATTGTAGATTTGAAATATTATTGTTAGAGTGTAATTTCAAATCTCCACTATTTTAGGAAAAGCAATCTTTTGATTTGATATTCTGAATATTACATTTCCATGTAATGTTCAGTGTATCTTTGACTTTAATGCTCTGCAGCTTTTGTGTCAGATTCGTACGTCTGTTGTCGTGTTTCCATTGGTCCACATCAGCTTGTTAGGTGGTTGTCTAACAGATCTATATCAAATGAGTACTCTCCATTAGATGAGGTTTTCACCATCAGATGAGGTCTTCTCATCTTATCAGCAAACTCCATCTCATCTTTTCTAGTCTTCTTCTATTCTCTTCTCTTCTTCAGCATTAGCATGTCTCTCCACTACATCAGCTGGGTTTCCCCTCGGCTGATGCTGACCAGAACTTATCTATTACAAGTTGAATAATGAAGTTGTCTATACAATACAACTTACCCTATTACAAGCTGATTTGGTTTATTAAAATAAAAATAAGGGATATCAATATGCCAACAAGTTGATGCAGATGTGTGCTTGTGAAGGTATCGGCTGATTTGGTACAAGATATTGTCTTTAAAGTTTACTATGCAAACATGCATGATATGACAGTTAATATAAAGTAGTAAAGAACACATATATTTATAGTGATTCGGACCCTAGTCTTACGTCCACTCTCACAGCCCTAGCTGTGATATTAATTCCTTAAAAATAAGGTTCTTGCTACTTTAACGTCCCAAGAGAAGACTACTTTATGGTCCAAAAGAAGAGTTTTGAGCTCGATACACCACCTGAGTGCAATTGACTATACTTGTTATTGTAAGAACAAGTACTTTTTCAGTGATTCATATCAAACTTGGCTTCTAGGGGTTTATGATAGAAGGTTGGTTTGGTGTATATGAACTATGTGTGATTTTCCATTACAATCTGATTTAAGCTCATGTTAAGATTCAAAAATTTTATTTAAGCTTTGGATATGTATATGACAATTCTAGCTTATGAATGATTCATTCACTATTTGAAAGATGATTTTTTTGGTAAATCTTCATTGAAGTTTTTTTCGAGTTGTTCTTGATCGACAATCTTCTTGATCACAATCTTCTTGGTCGACACATTTAAATATTACCGTTGTAATATTTAATGTACCATTCCCTAGCACGGGTTTTCGTTTCGTGCGTGCCGCAGGACCCTCTCGACCTCTTAACTCTGCCTTCGCATCAACGCCCGCATGGCCATGCTAGGGACTTTGTCGAATCGCTTCTGCAGGTACATTCGTCGACCCGAGCAAATTTGGACATGCTAGGGACTTTGTCGAATCACTTCAGCAGGTACATTCGTCGACTACAAACCTCCTGCAAAAATAGACCGGACCCAAAAAAGACTGAAACCGGTCCGGAACGACCAACTAGTTTCCGGTCCACCACAATTTAGAATTCCGGTTCTGGTCTGTCTAAAATCCTAAAATCGAAATTTATCGGTTCGGACCGAAAACCTGATTTTTTAATATATATTTTATTATATAATCTATTTTTTATATATTTTTATTATATACATCCAATCTTAAATATAATTAAATAAAAATGAACTATTTTATTGGTTTTTTTTTTAATTACATGATTTACAATAAACTTTCTGCTCGAAAAATTGGACCTTTGAAAATTGTAGAACAAATCAACTCAAATGCTTATAGACGCATTTGTACGTTGCGTTCGAATGCTTATAGACGCATTTGTATGTTGCGTTCGAATGTATTCAACGTTAAGCATCTGGTTTTCAAAACTGGAATGTAAAGTTGCGGATTATTTTGATTGTAGGTTGCGAGGTTTTGAGAGTTTTGGTTATTTCGATTGTAGGATTATTTTGATTGTAGGTTGCGAGGGGTTTGAGAGTTTTGGTTGTTCTTCCTGTCGTTTATTCCTCTCTACTCTATTTAATAATTCATACTTAAAATGTAATTATCTTATCAAAACATCTCAATATTACATAAGATGTTATTATTTATTTACACTAAAAAAAATATTTTTACTACTCATAAAGTTACATTAAAACTTGTGCAAAAAAATTAGGGCTAGTCTTAGGTGAAATATTACATATATGCATTTCAGTCATTCACACTCACATTTTTTATAAATACACCCACTGACAGCTCAAACCACATTTTTTATAAATACACTCACTGACAGTTCAATTCACACCCATATATTTTATAAATACACCCACTAGCAGAAATTGTATTGTGTAGTCTTCTCCGAGCAGTTTTCGGCCACCCCAGGCCGCGGCCGAACGCTGCAATTTACGATGGCATTAATCTTTAAATATTTTCTATTTCTTTAAATATTCTTTAATAATTATTATGGATCAAGGTTATTTTATATTACTAAATGCAATAATATATGTTACTATATGTTATAATGTGAGTTACTTAAACAATAAAAATTCTAGAAAAAAATACTACATAAAAGAATCGGTATTACTATATAAAAAATTATATGTTACTACATACTACAGTTTGAATTACTACATTGAATATGCGTTTGTTACTATATGTAACTTTATCAAATGATTTGCATTATAACATGGTTATTGTGTTTACTAATGCGATAATATATGTTACTACGTATTATAACGTGAGTTACTACATTAACAAAAACACTAGAAAAAAACGTGTTACTAAATAAAAGAATTTTTATTATTATATAAAATAGTTGGGCAATTCTTACGGTAGTCACATTTTACGAATTGACTACATAGTCACTTTATCGAATCGCGCCACGTAGCGTCGTAAACGTCGTAACGACCTGCTACCTGTTATACAAGTGTAAGTTATTTATATCATTTTTTAAATTGTATTTTTTATTTACTATATTACCCTTCTTTTATTTAAATTATTTTTAATACATATATATATATTAAGTAAAATTATTGTTCTACACTTTCTTTTTAAATTTTATTTATATTTTATCTTTTTAAACGTCGTAACGACCTACTACCTGTTATACAAATTTAATGAGTGCACCCCCTAATCATATTTTTACTACAATTATCTGCACCCATTAATTTAATGAATTCACCCCCTAATCATGTTTTTACTACATTTATCTGCACCCGCTCATTTAATGAGTTCACCCCCAAATCATTTCTTTTATACAACAGTTATCTACACCCGCTCATTCTATGAGTTCACCCCCAAATTATTTTTTACCACAATTATCTGCAGTTCTGCACTCGCTCATTTTATGAGTTCACCCCCAAATTATTGTTTTACCACGGTTATCTGCACTGGCACATTTTATGAGTGCACCCCAAAATATTTTTTAAAAAATAATCACATTTAAAAGACTATATTATCCTTTTATTAATTTACACAAAATATAATAAAATAAACTCTAAAAAATCGATTCACCACCAAATCACCCATATTTTAAAAAAAGCGTAAAAATATAATTAATAAAAAACTATCGAAATTAGCCACAAATCTCGATTTTTTTCTTCCCATTTTCAATTTTTTTTTCCTTGTTTTTTTTTTCTTTTTCTTTTCCTTTTTAAATTTTTCTGTCTTTCTTTTCCATTTTTTGCATGTGTATTTTTTAAATTTTAATACAAAATAATATTATAGGTATAATTTTAATTTTAATTTTATGAGTAAATGACCTGCCGGAAATCCATGCATGTCGGCGGGTGACCCAGCCACCACCATGCCCGACCACCCCCTCGACGACGACGGCGGCGCTTCGGTCTCGGCCGCTGAAGCCCGAGACCCCTCCTCAAATCGCAATCGCGATTCTTCACTTTTATAACAATCGACATAATCTTCCATCTCGGCCACGATCCATGGCGGCCGAAATCCTCTCCTCATTTCGACCACCGACGCGACTGCTTCGATCAATCTCCCTTGCGTTCGCGATCCAGGAGCTTCTCCTACATCAACGATGTTCGCCTGCAACACTCAGATCGACGCTGCCTCTCTCTCGTCGTTCATCTCTGTCCAAATCGATGCTACATTGCTTCATCCGTCTTCTTCACCCTGCTCCTGCGCAGCCTCTTCCTCCGGCTAACGACGGCCCGATGGAGGACAGTGAGTATGTTGCTGATGGATCTCTGACCGGACGACACTCGGAGCTGGTGACCTTGCTGTTGAAATCCCAAGCGACGACTGCTGACCTAGGGTGCCCTCCCATTGGGCTAGGGTTCCCTTCAATTGGGCTTGGTAATGTGCACCCTCTATTTTCTTTAGTACACCCCGATCTGCACTCTCTCCACTTTTTCTTATGGTATTATTGTTATTGATATTATTGATACTGGTATTACTAGTTATTGATTGCGGTATTACTATTAATACACTGTTGAATTAATATTAATGATTATTGATTATTAATTGTGGTATTAATGATTATGTGAAATTATTTATTACTGTTTTTTTTTTTTATGGTATTACATATTATTGTTTATGGTATTACTGACAATTGTTTTTGGTATTATTGAATATAATTAGATTTGTGGAATTATTTATTATTGTATGAGATATTACTATTCAATGTTCATGTTATTACTACTTACTATTCATGGTATTACTGATAATTATTTTTTGTATTATTGAATATAATTAGATGTGTGGAATTATTTGTTATTGTGTAAAATTTTACTGATTAATATTAATGGTATTACTGATTAATGTTCGTGGTATTACTAATTATTGTTAATGGTATTACTGATTAATGTTTATGGTATTACTGGTTATTACTTGTTTTATTACCGACTACTCCCTCCTTTCTATTGAAAGCTACCCAATTTTCCTTATTCATTTGTCCCAATGAAAGTTACTCATTCCTTTTTTGTCAAACTATTCTCTCTCACATTTCATTATATTCTTCTCTCTCTCAATCACATCACCTCTCATACATCCACTTATTATATCATATTTTTTTAACCTTTGTGTCCGAAGCTCATGAGAAGCTTTCCCTGGGACGGAGGGATTATAATAAAATCATACATATAATATTATTTTGTATTAAAATTAAAAAATATACTAATGAAAAAAAAGTAGGAAACAAAAAAAATGAAGAAATAAAAAGTTTGGAATAAAAATTGAAAATGGGAAGAAAAATAAAAAAGAAAAAAATTCGGAATTTGTGCATAATCTCGATAGTTTTTTTTAATTATGTTTTTACGATTTTTTTTTTAAAAATTTGAGTGATTTGGTGGTGAATCGACGGTAACTCGGCAATGACTCGGTTGTAGATTGTAAATGTATAAATTAGGGTTGATTTTATTATATTTTGTGTTAATTAATAAAAAAATAACATAGTCTTTTAAATGTAATTATTTTTTAAAAAATATTTTGGAGTGAACTCATAAAATGAGCGGGTGCAGATAACTGTGGTATAAAAATAATTTGGGGTGAATTCATAAAATGAGCGGGTGCAGATAACTTTGGTAAAAAAATAATTTGGGGGTGAATTCATAAAATGAGCGGGTGTAGATAACTGTTGTAAAAAAGAAATTATTTGGGGGTGAACTCATAAAATGAATGGGTGCAGATAACTATGGTAAAAAATGATTTGGGGTGAACTCATAAAATTAGCGGGTGTAGATAATTGTTGTAAAAAAATGATGTGGTGGAAAACTCATAAAATGAGTGTGTGCATATAACTGCTGGAAAAATATAATTTGGGGGTGAACTAATTAAATTAATGGGTGCAGATAAAATATAAATAAATAATTAAAATTAAAATAAGGGGTACGGTACATGCGAGTGTACCCAAGTATCACCCTTTTTTCTTCCCCAATTCCAATTAGTCAGCACAATTCTTAAGATGTTTGAGAATGATTTATTTCTCCCCAAATTAATTTAATTTGAAACTCTCAATCGTCATTAGGAGGTTTGAAGCAAGAATGAGTTTTTCTCACTGATTTGGTTAGTTTTATTGTTAATAAATTGATTTGATTTATTTTTTGTAATTAATTTTATTAATATCATAAGGGTAAATATGTAATTTTAATATTACAAATTTTAATTACATTAACAAAAATATAATAAATTATTTTATTGTATAAGGATAAAAATGTAAATTTACAATAATATATTTTAATTAATTTAATAGAAAATACAAATTTATGACACATTACGACAATACATATCGTAAAATTTACAAAAGGTAACATGTCATCAAATCTAAACCTTTAGATTAGATTTTTAATGGTTTAAATTAACTGACTACGGTAGTCATTTCGACACGTTACGACACCCTGACTACATATAGAAGGTCCCAAAATAGTTTGTGTTATTACTATATGAAATAATGTGTGTTACTTAGAGATGTTTATCCGAGCCGGGCTAACCGGGCTGGCCCGTTTAACCCTGAAAAATCCAGGGTTAGGGTTCATGAATCATAGGCCCGTTTAAATCCGGACTTTTTTGACCCGGACCGGTTAGCCCGCGGGCTAAACCGGGCCAGCCCGCTAGCCCGAGAGTTGTTAACTTTTTTTTTTTTTTTAATAAATAACATACGAACAAATTTTGAGTCATTTGGCCCATAGTCATAACTATAAGCATTAATCAGCCCATTATCATTTATTAGTTATTAATACTATTTTTTTGTTAGATTATGATTTTTTTTTAGCTTTATTTGACCAATGAGTTTTAGAATTGTGTTTAAATCATACTTTTATTTTCTCATTTACCGATTATTAACTAATTATATATTTTTCTATTTTATTTTCTTGTCGGACGTGTCGGTTGCAACCTTTAATTTTAAAAGAAAAAATTTTATTGTAGTCCGTTAGTGGCCCGTTTAGCCCGTGGCCCGCTAAGATTATGGTTAGGTCCCAACAATTGTAGGACCGTTAAGTATGAACCGGTTAAGGCCCTAAACCGTTTAGCCCGTAGCCCTGACCCTATAGGGCTAGGGCCATCCCGATAGACATCTCTTGTGTTACTACATATTACAATTTGAATTACTACATTTAATATCCCGCGTTCGACAATAAAATAAAAGATAAAAAAATCACAAAAACTGGTAAAATAAATAGGTTAAAATTTTTGGTCAAAATTAGAATACAAGCGGGCCAGTTGACAAATAAATTAAGAATTAACCCAAATGAATTAATGGCGGCCAATAATATATAATTTTAGCTCATTGACTTAATAAGTCAATATTTCAGCCCAATTGACTTAATTGGTCAATATTTCATACATGCAATATTGCATACTCGTATAAGTTTTTGTGAAAAATTATGGGTACCACACACAAGTCACCAAATCGAGCGACGACCATGGCGCACATATTTGATCATTTGCATTCCATTTTCATTTGCTAATTGAGCAAAATCAACGAACTTGGGTACCACACACAAGTCAACTTTTGTTTCGAAGACCCTTTTTTTTTTTTTTTTTAAATTGAGGTCCAGACGGCGACTCGGCTACCTAGGCGTCGCCCAGGTCCGTTCACTCCCAAAGTTATTTTTTTTCCATTGATTTGCAATAATCGCGGTGTCTCATAGTAGAAAACACCATTTATCAAATGTTGAAGAAATGCTTTATTATTACTAAACCTATACATATATTTATTATATTCTTAGATTATATATATATAATGATATATGTGGACTTGTTGGACTTTTAAAAAAATTTAAACTCAGCTTGTTAAATAAACGAGTCAAACCGAGTTTTAATAGGTTGAGTCGTAGACCTTTGTCATCGGGTAGTTGACTCATTCTCACCCCTGATTAGAAGTGTCCGTTAACATTTGATGTTGCTTTTTTTGTTTCCCCAAAATTTACAAAATTCAATCCCCTCCCTATGAGAACGAGTATCGTAGTGAAAACACTTTTAATCAGCACATTTCATTGATCTCATTCTATTAGACAAATATGGCTTCTTAAGATCAAACCAAAGGAGCGAAAGACGAATGTATACGAAATATACAAATGTGGAAAGTACGGCCTCCCACACATATATAACACATTGATAGTAGAGTTCCAAAATTGATTGGTGGAGTATGAGACAAGAGAAGCTAAACTGCTAACTGTTGTTGCTGATGAGAAGTTCCATCCTGGTCGAGGTTGTGAAAAACGAGGTGGTTTTGATGTCTGAGAGGAGGAGATTGAAACAGTATTTGACGTTGGAGATACGACTCATATTGCTCGAATTCGGAGATGGACACGTTTAATTTGAAACCCAGCCCAAACAGAAAGTCCAGCTCCAGGAGGTTCATCTCTGCTGTTGTGATTCCTCCTACTCTGCTATAGTAAGCATTGTTGTAAAACCTGCTACGTTTGTTATATATCAGCCACCCATTTCACCCAAATTATATTTATTCTCATCTTTCAACAATTAATACAAGAAATTCACAAAAATCATCAATTGTACATGACTCGCTCTGGACTTTTTATAATAGGTGAATGCACATGTTAAGAAAATGTAAAATTTTGACATGAAAAATAGTGTAAAATTTATTATGGAACAATGAGAATATGATTTTTTTGTGTACCAATAAAAATTCTACAGTGGACTGAATTGTAGCTAAGCATAACCTTGTAAGCAAAAATCCAGATTTATATAGGAAGTTTAAACCAAAATTTGTCCACCGTCAAATTTTGATAATTTTTTTTTTTTTTTTTTTGACCTTTTCGATTAATTACCAAATTTAAAAACTAATGAAAATTTTGAAAAATGTCTCATATCAAAAACTTCAGAAAAATGTTACATTTCCGTTTTTGTCCTTTCGAAAGATTTACACTGATTTTTATCATATGAATTAAGGAATATAGTATGTAGAAAGAAGAAAAAGTAAAGAGAGTAAAAAAGATAAAATGTAGAAATTGTAATAACAGATTAAAGAAATGTAATTGGATCAAAATTGAACAGTATACTCTGACCAAAAAAACAGAGCAAATGTTTGACTATTTGAAATGATGATGAATAAATTAAGAGGAAATTGAACTTACATATCGTCCATAAACTTGGCAGAAACCAAGACACTTGCAATGAGAAGGCGATGAACATTGAAGGAGTTTATGGGAAGCAAGGGCTGCCTCTGCGTAAACCGATCCAAATAAATGTAGGCCACGATGAAACACGAAGGGCTGCAATTTGCATACTTGCAGATCCTCTCCAAGTAGCTCTCTATCGATATCGTCGGCCTGCTCAGTCCGTGGAAAATTGTCGTTTTCTGGATATCCAAACACCCATAAGCGTCGTTCCTTTCCGCAACTCTTTGAAGGAGCGACGACACGATCTTCACCGTCTGCTCCGACTCGTCCATTGATCGAACTCGACTCGTTTATCTTGATGAATTATTTATTTGTGTCACTATAGCGTGTTGTGTTTGACGTGAAATGAAACCCGTGTGTGGATGATATTTATATAGCTGGGAGTGGCACGTCATTAGGTTGTAAATGAGCTGGTGGTTTAATCAATTCCTCAATTTCAACCGCTTACATTATAGGTACACATTCTCACGTAATACCGTTTCATTAATTATATACTCGTGCTTTCTTACAAAAACTTATAAGGAACATTGTATATGTAATATTAATTCAAATTAGAAAAGTGACGAAAAAAAAATTTAGATCGAAAGTCGGTCAAACAAGTTTTCTAAAAAAATTAATACTAGAAAAAAATTAGAATTCACTTCCAAATTTGTATTACTGTAATGATAAATATGTGTTACTTATTTTTAGAATAATACACATTTACGCTTATAGTATTAAAGATCTAAGAGCGAATTTTTATATTTGCTTTTGCACAATTTTTGTAAAAAAATTCATTTGATCCTATTTAAACCACGAGTTTTTTGTCCCTTCTTTAAATAGAAAAATATTGCATGTGTAATGTTATACTCCTTCCATCCCAGTGAAAGCGGCAAATTTTTATTTTTTCGTTCTTTCAATGGAAGCTACTCATTCTTTTTTTAAAAAAAAAACTAGAGTATTATTTCTTACATTTCATTACATTTTTTTTCTTTCAATCACATCACCTCTGATACTTCTATTTACTCTATCATATTTTGTAATCTTCATGCCCAAAGCACATGCCCAAATTACCCTAAATAAATTCCTATAAATTTTTTTATTCCTCTTTCTTAAAAAAAAAAAAAAGAACAAAGAAGAGAACAACTAGAATCAAAAGAGAGAAATCACAAAAAAATCTCAATGAAATAAAATGGGTTGAAACGTGAAAGAAATGAGAGAAAACAGTGAGGAAGAAGAGCGCCGACACAAACAATGCAAACAAAATGGGAAATAAAGAAAAAAAATATGAATTAAATCTATTATATGACCCGTTTATATTTGGTCGGATTAGGTTAAACTACAATATGAAGTCTGTGAATTCAGATGTATAGGAGTTTTTATCTAATATATCATGAGCAACACTTATGTGAAATATTTCACACATAAAATATGTGATATAATTGAATTTTTTTTTTTAAATCTCACTATTTTACATGTGAATTTTTATTTCATTTTACCTTAATTTTTTATGTCTGAAAGTTATGATATATATTCATACTAGAGAAGTAGTGTATACGAGGTTGAGAAAAGAAAAGAAAAGAAAAGAAAGAAAGAAAAGAGAAGTGTATATGAAAAAAAAGTCAAAAAAGGTTAATAATTTGAGCTGATTCAGGGGAGAGATTTATGCAATTGTTTGATTATTATTGTGCGGACGTATACTCTTCAACCATATACTGATATACGTGCCCATCTTTGGAGATGTTACACCCTTTTTACATCTCTTTTTAATTATTATTATATTATTGTAATTAAAAATTAACATTACAAACATCATATTTTATCAAACTATAAATTATCAATATCAAAATTTTTTGTGAAAATTGTGAAACAGATTTAAGAAATTATATATGTTCAAGCACTACTTAAAATCACAAAAAAAAAAAAAAATACATATTTTTTTGAAACGAAACAATTATTAAATTTTTCTGTTCAGAACATTCCTTTTTCGAAAGTTGCCCAGGTGAAAATCATCAACTTTTAATTTTAATAGACTGTTGTATACTCCAAAAAAACCCACGCACACGCATAACGCCTGTTACAAAAATTTCTATAAATTTAGGTATGTGTGTAAACATTTTTTAATATAACCGTTTAGTATGCAGATATTATAGTTTAAAATATAAAGATTATTATTTAGTGATTTTAAAATAAATTTATTTTTAAATATTAACATTTCGTATACTAAAAACAGTGTTCACGTGAATTCGGGAGCTCAAGTGAACTTGACCCTTACTAACTTTTGAACAATTTAGCGGAGCGTGTGTGTTCGATTTTCACACACTGAAGGTGCGATTAATTCGCACACAGTCCCGTCTCCACCCTTTTCTATCTAGTCTTCTGTCATGTAGATCTGTTCGTGTTTTTGTAGATCTGTGAGTTATTGTGTCAGATCTAATCCGTTACTGTCTGTCACCGTCTTCCGTCGTCGCCGTCTTTCAGATCTAGGAAGTAAATTCTTAGATCTACTTTGTTCTTGCCGTCACTGTCGCCGATGCACCGATTTTTTCAGTTTTTCCTTCTTTTATGTAGTTGTTTTTTCAGTTCTTGTTAGGGATCAACGTAGAAATTATCCTAACGGAGCCACGGTGACCGTTCGGGTATTTCTTTGTTGATCCTATTTACTATTTTTTAGGTTGCTCTATTTTGTTTGTTTAGTATAGTGTTTTAGTTGTTGTTGGTTGTTTCTGATGCTCCTTGAGCTTCTCGTTTTCCGTTATGGCCTTCTTATATGGATCTTTGTTGTGGTTGTGGGACTTCTTTTTTTATGGTTGGGCTCTTTGAGATAGACCCCTGGTGTTCTGATTCTTGGAATACGGTACTTGGTGGAACTTTGTCTTTTTTTCTGTTTCCTATTCTTGACATGAGAACACACCTTAGTGTGGGGTTGTCTCGTTGAAAGATTGAAGACCTGGTACCTATAAAGGCAAAGGGAAACTCATATTTCCTCTTCTCACGATTGGAGTGGACGGCGATACTATGATTTGAAGATCAAGATCTTGTGCTCATGATTTGTAATCTCATTTTAATTATGATCTTGTAAGCCCCCATAAAAAAAAAAAAAAAAAAAAAATTTAACAATTTTATATAACTCAAGTGTTCATAACTTTTTTTAAATAAGATCATACACTCTGTAAGTTAGCACCTCCTACCTTTATTACTCATCCTATTTAAAATTTTTATGTATTATTCTTTTATACAAAATTTAAAGTAAATTGATTGTTTATAAATAAAGTTGATGAATTGGAGGGTATTATGAAATATTGTGTGATCTATTTATAAATAAAGTAATTGTGTATGAATAAAATGAATGATAATTTAAGTAAATAAAAAATGGTTTGAAGGGTGATAATACAAAAAAGAAATCATTTTAAAATATGTATATTAAGTTTGAACAGGTTGAAAAAGAATACCGTATAAAAAGTTTGAACGTGAGGAGTAAACTTTTCAATAATAAAACACACAATAAAATAGACATATGTGACTTTGATCATTATCGAACCTCTCAGTTTTACCTCAGTATATATCATCATTTAATTAGTGACACGAGTAAAACGCATAAACAAAATCAAGAAATGATTAAAAAAATTAGATATTTTATTGCTAACACACCAAACGAATAAAAAATAATTAAAGAAGCGTAATGGCTTTAACCTTGATTAGTAGTAATTATGAGAATATTAGTGGGTTGAATTTAGGTGTTAATTAGACCTATATAAGTTGGTGTGGTTGGTTATTGATATGAGCAAGTTAGTTATAAACATGATAATATTTGTTTAATCAATTTTCTATGAATTTAATTATTTCGATCACTTTAGACCAATATTAAAATGGTAACTTGTGGTTGTAATAAAACAAATGATGTAATAATGGAGAATTAATTAGTTGTTGCTAAAAAAATGATGGGAACTCACACCTTTAAGTTTACCTTGATGCTTTCACTTTCACGCAACTGATTTTGTTACTCTTTAATTGATAGTGATTTTTCTCTTCTAGATTTAAAAAAAGTGATGTTCCGTATCTTTTAAGTGATTAGTTAGTTATCTTTTCATAATTCTCAGAGTTGACAATTCATATATTATATTATCGACATAGTTGGTTGATTATGAAACCTATTCTTCTTTATGTGAATAATATTTCTCCATATTTTTTATAAAGGGTAGGTTTTGTATGAACAAGTTTCATAATGAAACTAGACTAGTGCTATTAATATTTTTAGTATTCAAGTGATACTCCCTCCGTTTCAGGATGATTTGTACAGTTTAACTGACACACTTTTTAAGAAAATGAGATTTAGTAGTTGGTGATATAAGATAAATGAATGTTATTTCTGATGATTTGGTAGTATGTAAAGTGAATTTGATGAGTTGTAAAGTAAAATGTATGTAAAAAAGAGTGGCAGTTTTTAAAATAAAATGATGTTGGGAGGATATTAATTTTGTAGGTTGTTTTCATATTAAAAGTGTGCAAGTAATTTTGGTACATTCCAATAAAAAAAGTGTGCAAGTAATCATGTGATGGAGTGAATTCCATTTAGTATTACAAGTAATGCATTTCAGTAATTTAAGTGATATCATTTAACTTTTTTGTAATTAAAAGTGACGCCCTTTAGCAATATGATTAATTATACTTTTTAATAATTTAAACATTTCCATTAATACCTTTCACTAATTAGACTTATCACTTTTCGCGAACTTTGTCTTCTAAAATTTATACAAGTTTCAATCATTTTACAAATTAAGTTGTTACTAAGCAAATAAAGACTATCTCTCGATCTCTCAAATGTTAGATACGTTTGTAGAGTAGTTTTTAGCTAAGTGAAATCTTTTTTACAAGGTGTACTTGAGAAGTCTAGAATTTAAAGTAGAATATTTAACATACAGGTTGCTGGTGTTTTTGTGTAAGCTTGATTTCTTGCTAAATATTTATGTAACCTTACTGAAGGTTTGACATTGTATTTATAGTGTGTTCTTAAAAGCTAATTGTTGGAGAGCTGATTTAAAAATATATACTCCTATTTTTTTGTAAATACTCACTCCATCTATCAAAAGTGTGCTCATTTTTTTTTTTGGGTCCACAAATGCTTATTCTATTTAAATAAGTAAATTTTGAGTATTTTTTTATAATTAAAATATAATTTTTTTAAAAACATGTATAAAAAAAATGAGCACACTCTTTCTTGAGAGTTGTACCTTGAATTTGAGGTAATTTTGAATCGTTACTATGATTTCTTAAGCTTTTGTATCAGATCTACACTTAACTGACATCTTTCCATTAGACCACGCCATCTAATTAATTATGTGGTGAGTGATGCAGCGTGCGTGATCAAAAGAAAGAACAACAAGAATCGTTGATTCACAGAATACCCGAATCTTGATAAAACGAAGAATAATTCTTCAATAATAATTTCAATATTCAAAAGACTGCTCAACAATGTTTGGAACACGGGGATAAAACCAAACCCTAGTGTACGGAATTAGGAAATTACAAAAAAACCCCAAAACAATTAAAAAATTACAAAAATAACACTCAAAAAGCAATAAAACGCGTTTTTGACCACTCAAACGATGGAATTTGGCCAAAAAGCGTCGCACGTCACAACAAAGCAGTGTGTTTGACTCGTAGCATCGATTCCACCCGAAAAAGTGTGCTGACACGCCAAAATCGGGTTCCAGCTCCCAAAACATCAAAAATTCTTTGGATGCTCTCGTTTCTTCAAAAATTGCAACGCCACTCGTGCTACATCATTCCCTCCCGGGTAGAAAAGATTCGCCCTCGAATCTGAATCGGCCTCATCACTGGACGACGAATCCTCTACAAAGGGAATCAAGTGCTTCACATTAAAGACATCCGACGTACGAACATGACTTGGTAATTGCAGCCTATATGCATTCGAGTTGATTTTCTCCACGATCTCAACCGGTCCAATCTTCTTAATAGCCAATTTAGAATACTCACGGGCAGGAAAACGGTCCTTAGTTAAAATAGCCCACACAAAATCACCCACTTCAAAATCAACCCGACGACGACGCAGATCTACATGTGCCTTATACTTAGAAGTAGCCTCAACAATCCGAGCATGAGTGTCACGATGAACCTGTTGAATCTATGTCACCAAATCCGTTGCGCTAGCATGGGAAGGGACCTTGCTAGGCAAAGGCAGCAAGTCAAGCGGACCACGGGGCACAACACTATAAACAATCTGAAAAGGGCTAAAACCGGTAGTACGGTTGACAGCATGATTGTGAGCAAATTCAGCCTGACTAACCTTCGAATCCCAAGATCTGAGATTATCACCAACCAAGCTGCGAAGCAAATTACCCAAAGAACGATTAACCACCTCCGTTTGGCCATCAGTTTAGGGATGGTAAGCGCTACTGAAATTAAGGGACGTGTTCACTGAACGCCACAAACTACGCCAGAAATGACTAATAAAACGAGTGTCCCGATCAGAGACAATGGAAGAAGGGAGTCCATGGAGGCGGTACACCTCACGAAAGTATAACTGTGCCATGTTAACAACATCAACTGTTTTCTTGCAAGGAATGAAATGAGCCATCTTGGAGAATTGATCAACCACCACAAAGATTGAATCATTCCTCCGTTGTGTCCGTGGCAGGCCAAGAACAAAATCCATACTCACATCAACCCACGGTTGCGTCGGAATGGGAAGGGGCATATACAAACCCGCATTAGATGCAGCCCCTTTCGACACCTGGCAGATACGACAACGAGTCACAAACCTGCCCACCTCTTTGCGCATCGAAGGCCAAAAATAAGAAGCTGCTGCAAGCTGAAAAGTCCGATCACGACCCACATGACCCTCGTTGTGCAATTCCTAGATGATTTTGGGACGAAGGCTGCAATCAGGAATACACAACTGGAGGCCCCGAAATAGAAATCCATCCTCCAAAATGAAAGGAGAACCACCACCCTGCTGGATCTGAAGAAGAACCTTGGTGAAGAAAGGATCCTCCACATACAAGTCAATAAGAGACTCAAATCCCGGAACATGTACCCGAAAAGTCGAGATCAGATTATGGCGACGACTCAGAGCATCTGCCACCCTGTTAGAGACCCCTGCTTTGTGTTTAATAACGAATGTGAACTGCTGGAGGAAAGAAATCCAGGATGCATGGCGATGAGATATCTTATCTTGACTCCCCAAATGTTTGAAGGCATCGTGATCAGTAAAGAGAACAAACTCTCGCTGGAAGAGATAGTGCCTCCAATGTCGAACAGCCTGGACTATGGCATAAAACTCCACATCATATGTGCTGAAACGGAGTTTGGAACCCGCGAACTTCTCACTAAAAAAGGCCACCGGACGGCCTGCTTGGCTCAAAACCACCCCAATTCCTGATTTTGAAGCATCACAATGTAACTCAAAAGGCTGGGAGAAATTAGGAAGAACAAGGATAGGTGCTGTCGTCAGTCTACGCTTGATCTCATCAAAGGCAGTTGACGCATCCTCTGTCCACAAAAACTTAGTCCCCTTCATGCAATCTGTTATTGGTGCCATAATACTACTGAAATGTGGAATGAACCGTCGATAGAAAGAGGCTAGCCCATGAAAGCTCCTGACCGCCGTAATAGATGTAGGGGCCGGCCAATGACGAATGGCCTCAATCTTGCTCGGATCTTCTGAGAGGCCCTGATCAGACACAACATACCCCAAAAACTGTACCGAAGTAGTCATAAAAGCACACTTTCCGGAGGCTGCATAAAACTGATCCCGACGTAATACCAACAAGACCTCCTGTAGATGTTGTAGGTGAGATTCGGGGCTGTCACTGTAAATCAGAATGTCATCGAAATAAATGACGACGAATTTACCAATGAAAGGGCGTAGAGCCTGATTCATGACACGCATGAAAGTACTCGGGGCATTAGACAAACCAAATGGCATTACCAGCCACTCAAACAACCCCTCCCGTATTTTAAATGCCGTCTTCCACTCATCCCCTTCTCTAATACGAATCTGGTGATAACCACTTTTCAAATCCAGTTTACTAAAGATGGAGGCTAACTTGGTCGTTTTTCAACACTTTTTTAAGCACTTAACAATACGATCCCCACAAGCGTATGGGTCCGATTGTAGTACGTAAGCACGACCAAGTAGTTTGTTCGTTCCAAGGACTTAATTAAGTGAAAAATGAGTCCCTAAAGTTGCAAGTTATCATGCTATTGTAGTAACTAAATGATTATTGTTTTTGGGTTTTGAAAGAAACAATTAACTAAATAAGACTAATAACAAGAATTATAAGGCAAATGAAGTAGACGAACTAGCTAACTTTCTATTGGAAAGTGCAAGATGAGAGTATTGCCTCGGGTGTTTCCGTTTCATGAGCTATTGAGTGAACTAGTGAACCAATTACATGATTTTACTACGAATTTGGGTTAAGCTAAAGGCTATCACATAAGTGTGCAAACCCCCTCGAAAGGCATAGGTCAACATCGTGCATTGATTAGCAATTATAGGATCTAACCAAATACCATAAGCTCCTAAGATAGTGTTGCATAAGCACTTTCAACACGGTTACTAATGCTTATGAAACGCCCTCTCACCAAACTCCTAGACGACCTCTACTCGTTTAGTGTCTAAGGTTGTCGGTCTAGCCATTAACCCCCCTCTCGGGTGAGCTAATTACTAATTAACTTCTATTCAATTGATCAAAGTTCACACTCACACTCCCAATCATGCTACCCAACTCTCGTTGCAATAAACATAATCGAACATGCTTGCTAATAGGGTTGATCAACCAAATGAATCATCAAAATTACAACACTAGAAACATAAACACCCAAATCCTAAGCTAATCATGCAATTAATCCATAATTACACTAAAAACCCATCAAAACATTAACACCCAAGGCAATAAGAGCTTAGCCCATGGTTCTAGAAGAGAATCCAATGGCTACAACAACAATTATCATCAAACTCATAGTATAATATCATTAGAATTGAGAATTTAAGAAAATACCAAATTGAATTGCAAAATAGAGTAATATCACCTTGATCATGGAATTGTAGCTACAAAACAAGGTAATAGACGATGCCCGATGATAATCGTAGCTTGATTCTAAGTAAAAATCACTATTCTATCTAATCTAATGAAGAATCTAAACTAAAAATGAAGAACATCTACAACTATGTGAATGTGTGTGTGGAATTGCTTGTAAAAGGAGTAAGACTCCTTTCTAAAACTCAAATTGGAGCTATTTATAGTTGGGGTAGAAGTCTTGGACGAAATTTGCACTTAGGTCCCTCGAAAATGGAGAAAATAGCCAAAAACCTCCGAAAATGATGTCACCCGGCCGGGTGGGTTCCACCCGGGCGTCCCACCCGGCCAAAACACGAAGGTCCCTCTTCTTTGGCCTTGCCCGGGTTGAATCCACCCGGCCGAGTGGGTTTCACCCGGGCCAAATACGAACTTCTCTCAAATCTGCCCTTGCCCGGGTGGTTTTGACCCGCCCGGGTCGATTCTACCCGGGCATGCTTTTTCGTCTCTTCATATCTCGAGCTTCCGACCTCCGATTGACTCGATTCTTTTTTTCATTCCACTCCGTTTTTTGAGACGAATCCAACGGTGCACTAATCTTCCTGATCCAGTAAAGTATGGTTGGTATTTTGCTCCAAATTCCCTCGTATTTCCTACAAAATCGACAAAACACAACCTTTCTCTCATTTTGGCTTAAACAATCATATTCAATGCATAATTCAATGAAATCCACATCAAAACATGCTTCACATGTGCTCCTAAAACGTGTAAATTCCACCCGATTCAGAGGCCCGACCCAACTGGTCCAACAAATAATCCACTTTTCAATCTAAAACGATACCTCACTGTTATCTTGTTAATGGCACGACTGTCCACACACATGCGCCAAGTACCGTCCTTCTTAGGGGTCAACAGGGCATGCACTGCACATGGACTGAGGCTTTCATGAACGTGGCCCTTTGCAAGCAACTCCTCCACCTGGCGACGGAGTTCCTCATGCTCCTTCGGACTCATACGATAATGTGGGCGATTTGGCAAAGCTGCACCCGGCACAAGATCGATTTGATGCTCAATATCCCGAAGAGGAGGCAATGTATTCGGGAGGGACTCGGGAAAAACATCAGCAAACTCAGACAACAAAGGTTGGACAGCAAGGGGAGGTGTCCCAAACTGCGAACCCGTGGGCTGAGCAATAAGAGCGAAAACAATCCCAAACTCCTCCATAGCAGACTGAAAGGGCACACGAGATAAGAGCATAACAGGTTTGGAGGCATCCGTCCGGGGAATGCCTCGTGGCTTGCTGGGTAACAACACAATCTTACGACCCCTGAAAAGAAATGAGTATGTATTCGCACGACCATCGTGCGTGACCTCACGATCAAATTGCCACGGTCGGCCCAATAACAAATGACACGCATCCATAGGCACCACATCACAATATATCTCATCACTATAAGACGACCCCATAGAAACTGAAATCAAAACTCGACGAGAAACAGTAACATCCGTACCTTTACTAAGCCACGACAGTTTATACGGCTTCGGGTGAGCTTCAGTTTCAAGACCCAACTTGGTAACTGCCACTTCTGATAGCACATTCTCAAAACTACCCGAGTCAATAATGAAAGAACAAACCTTTCCTCCAATAGTGCAAGTCGACTGAAAGATATTGGTACATAACTAATTGTCATCGTTGGCACGTGGGCTAAAAAATGTGCGCCTGAGCATCAACAGAGGTCCAACATCACCCTCTACAAGTTCCTCCTCGACCACTTCATCCATATCCTCATCATAAACAGGGGGGGTGTCATCAACAAGGTCATCATCGACAAAAAGGCCACGCTTGTCAGCGCGAGGACGACGACAATCCGCTTGACGGTGACCAGATTCACCACAATTAAAACACTTTATGCCACTGGAAGAAGCCCGAGTCGGTGGTGGTTGAGAAACAGAACCACGAGGAGCAACAGGGCTAGGGGACGGGTTTACCGTATTACAAAACCCACTCGAGGCACAACGGGCCAACTGTTTTTCAGCCTGAAGCGCTCGCTGATGCGCCTCCGAAACAGTAACAGGATCAAACATATTAAGAATATCCTGCAACCGAATCCGCAAACCCCCAATATAACGAGAAACCAATTGAAATGGTGTCTCTACAAGATCAGTACGTGCAAGCAAGTGATAAAATTCAGCAGTATACTCATCAACAGACTTAACACCTTGACGCAACAACTGAAAACGCTGATACAGATCTCTCTCATAATTATATGGCAAAAGCGCATCACGAATATGTTTCTTTAATTTACCCCAATCAACAAGTTTAGGCTTACCAGATCGAAGACGGTTTGCCTTCGCTTGCTGCCACCAGGCCTGTGCACGACCTCGCAAACGTGTCGCCACCAACGAAACACGACGATCCATCGGAACATCCTTAAAGTCAAGGATTTCCTCCACAGTAGCAAGCCAATCAACGAACTCATCCGCAGCCAAACTGCCATGGAATTCTGGTAGATCCACTTTGAAGCCAGTCTCCCAGCGACGATCTGTGCGATCCGGGCGCGGGGGGGAAGGATCCCGAAGGTGCGCGAACGGATTGCCAACGGGGGTGGCGTCGTCATCATCATCATCCAGATCATGTCGTTGGGCGTTGGGTGCCCGCGCTTGAAGGGACGCCAATTGCCGAGTCAATTGAGCCACTTGTTCGCGCAACAATGCGATCTCATCCCTACGAGCGTCCTCCATACGGGCATCGAGATTCTGTATACGAGGCGGCATATCGACAGGGTCGTTCGGAAACTGATACCACTCTGATGCAGCGTGCGTGATCAAAAGAAAGAACAATAAGAATCGTTGATTCACAGAATACCCGAATCTTGATAAAACGAAGAATAATTCTTCAATAATAATTTCAATATCCAAAAGACTGCTCAACAATGTTTGGAAAACGGGGATAAAACCAAACCCTAGTGTACGGAATTAGGAAATTACAAAAAAACCCCAAAACAATTAAAAAAATTACAAAAATAACACTCAAAAAGCAATAAAACGCGTTTTTGACCACTCAAACGATGGAATTTGGCCAAAAGGCGTCGCACGTCACATCAAAGCAGTGTGTTTGACTCGTAGCATCGATTCCACCCGAAAAAGTGTGCCCACACGCTAAAATCGGGTTCTAGCTCCCAAAACTTCAAAAATTCTTCGGATGCTTTCGTTTCTTCAAAAATTGCAACGTCACTCGTACTACATCAGTGAGTCTAACAGATAAAAAGATGTGTACGGAGTATAATATTTTTTTTTATCTTTATCCGCTTTTATCTCTAAACTCATTTTTATTTTCAACTAACTTTAAACTTGATTTCATTTTCAAGTAAAATGTTTTCCACACTTTTAACACTATAATTTTTTTTTATCTTGAATAAACAAGTGTCTTTTCTACTAAAGATTTTACAACTATTAATGAACCAATTGACAAGACTAGATTCAACAGGTGTGTCTCATCTAACTTGAATTTAGATAGCAAGTTCTCTAATGGTATTTCTCTCATTTAATTTTGGTCTTCATATGCACATTTTCAATTCTTCCAGATTTTGAGGTCTTCTGTTTGCATTGATCGACCGACTTGAAATTAGTGATTTTTATTCACAAGTATGCCACTAAAATAGTGTACAGTAATTCGATTGAAGAACTTGGTTAATTTGAAGGGATAAAACGACAACGTAATCAATTTAAAATTTTCTTTGATTAAGATACATTGAATCCACCGCACTTAAAAAAAAATAATAAGAAGATTTTCATTAAAAAATTATTAATGAAACGAAGTTATATGAACTAAATTATTAAATTCAAATCCATCAACTTATTCTTAAACCGACACATAAATGCTATTATTAATTTCTTTAAAAAAAGGAAGGAGTATAAGTTTACGCAGTAACTGTCATACAAGAGTCTAACGGTTCGTATAACTGTCCATTGCATTGAACACTAAAAATATAAAAAAAAAATATATATATATATACTGTAATTAAAAATGTGATGTAAAATTAAAAAAAGTGACAAATTAAACTATCAATTATAATTTCTTCGATTATCCATACAGGATTTTTTTTTAAGGGGCTAAGTTTTTTCTTTTTATTTCCGGTATATAAAATATTTCGAACTTATCCCCAAATTTTTGTCTCTATATAAAACATAGTAAGCATGTGAATATCACGTGAGCCTTCTCTAGAGACTTAAATCAATCGTGGACATGAGTAACATATTCATTGCAAATAAATGTGACATACGCAGTGCAATAATTGGACCATCAAAAATAAAAAAAAATGAATTTAATTTAGTACGTGGTCCAAATGTCGTGAAGAAATGGAATGAATCATGATTTGGTCGAATAGGGATTTGCCACGTCTTAATAGAAAAAATAAATAAATATGGGGTGGTAGTTATCGAAGAGAAACGCCTTGAATTAAACAAATGTGGTACTCACGTTACTTAGGTATGGAGAGCCTCTTCTTGCAACGTGGAATGATATTACATGAAGATCCCCTTTAAAAAAAGATATTACATGATGTTTCACTTAAATTTGGTAGTATATATTTCTAAAATATTTCAAGTTTTTTCTTAATAGAATATACTCTCACCGTTCAAATTCATTATACACAATTCACATTACACGAATTTTAATTAATTTTATATATATAATAAATATATTAGGGAGTGTTTACTTTAGGCTTTGGATAGTTTTAAAAATCGGATTTTTAAAATCCTAATTTTTAAAATCTCATTGAATAGTAATATGAATATTTCTTTTGGGTTTTGGAATGGTAGAAGATTTAACTTTATGTCAAATCAAGTTGTAAGATTGAATGTGTTTGTTTTATTATATTAGTGTTTTGTGAGATTATAATGATTAGTTAATTGTGTAATGATTAAATGTATTATATTACTGTATTATTATATTATTATAGTATTATTATATTATTGTTGAGAAAGAATATAATTTTATGTCAAATCAATATGTTTGATAGTGGTGGTTTTGAGTGGACTTTGAAAACCGATTTTTAAATCCAGAAGTAAGACGGGTTTTGGATCTTGAAATCCAAAATCTGGTTTTAAAAACCAAAAGTAAATATGTTTGTTTTGGGATGGGAAATCCGGATTTGGGATTTCGAAACTCCACCCCCGTTACAGTTTGGAATTTTGATTCAGAATTTCAAAATCTCACCCTATAACCCTATAAAAGTCAACTCTATAAATACCTACAAATCCTATATAAATACCTATAAAACCTATAATCCTATACTATAACGTTAAATCCTACCCTACATAAATCTCAAAACAAACACAAAATATAAAAAGTATTAGGATTTTGAAATTCACTAGATTTTGAAATCCGGATTTCAAAATCCCAAAACAAACAAGCCCTAGGGGTATGATGGTGTATTAGTGACTTGAATGTATTTTTGCACACTTTTTACAACTATACGATCCCCACAAGCGTATGGGTTCGTTAGTAGTACGATAAGTATACCAAGTAAAATTTCGTTCCAAGGACTTAATTGAGTGCTAGTGAATCCCTAAAGTTACAAGTTATCATGCTATTGTAGTAACTAAATGATGTTGTTTGGATTTTTGGGAATAAGAACAAAGGTATTAAACTAGATTAACTAAGCTAACAAGAATATAACAAAAGAAATAACGAACTATCTAACTTTCGATAGAAAGTGCAAGGGAAGTGTATTGCCTCGGGTGTTTTCGTTTTGTGAGCAATTAAGTGAACTAGTGGACCAATTACATGATTTTACTACAACTTTGGGTCAAGCTAAAGGCTATCACAAATGTGTGCAAACCCCCTCGAAAGGCATAGGTAAACATCGTGCATTGATTAGCAATTATAGGATCTAACCAAATACCATAAGCTCCTAAGATAGTGTTGCATAAGCACTTTCAACACGGTTACTAATGCTTATGAAACGCCCTCTCACCAAACTCCTAGACGACCTCTACTCGTTTAGTGTCTAAAGTTGTCGGTCTAGCCATTAACACCCCTCTCGGGTGAGCTAATTACTAATTAACTTATATTCAATTGATCAAAGCTCACACTCACACTCCCAATCATGCTACCCAACTCTCGTTGCAATAAACATAATCGAACATGCTTGCTAATAGGGTTGATCAACCAAATGAATCAATCAAAGTACAACTCTAGAAACATAAATACCAAAATTATAAGCTAATCATGCAATTAATCCACAATTACACTAAATTCTCATCAAAACATCCACACCCAAGGCAATTGAGGATTAGCCCATGGTTCTAGAAGAGAATCCAATGGCTACAACAACAAATAACATCAAACTCATAATGAAATAACAAGAGATTGAAGAAATTAAGAAAATACCAAACTGAATTGTAAAATAGAGTAATATCACCTTGATCATACGAATTTAGCTACAAAACGATGTAATAGACGATGCCCGATGATAATCGTAGCTTGATTTGAATTAAAAACCACTATTCTATCTAATCTATTGAAGAATTTAAACTAAAATTGAAGAACACCTACAACTATGTGAATGTGTGTGTGAAAATGCTTCTCCAAGGAGTCCTCCTCTGGATTTTAAGAAAGGGAGTTTATATAGTGTTTGGGAAGGGTTTGAATGGCATAATTGCAAGTTGATCCCTCAAAAATGGAGAAAATACGAGTTTGGCACCGAAATTGGGGTGACTCGGCCGAGTTGGGGTCACTCGGCCGAGTGGAACACTTAAGAAGCGTGTAGCAACTCTTTCCAGCCGAGTGGTCTTCAATTCCAGGAGCTACGGTATTCAACCTTACTCGGCCGAGTTGGCTCACTCGGCCGAGTGCGCAGTAAAATGCAAAATTGCAGATTCGGCCGAGTAACCTTACTCGGTCGAGTGATGTCCGATTCCAGGAGCTACGCATTCAACCTTACTCGGTCGAGTTGGCTCACTCGGCCGAGTGCGCAGTGAAGTTCAAAGTTGCAGATTCGGCCGAGTACCTTACTCGGTCGAGTGCCTCTTCCCCTTCTCGTTCCATGCATAACTTTTGCCTCGGATGTCGGATTGACTCGATTCCTTTGGCTAATCCACTCCGTTTTTTGAGACGAATCCAACCGTGCACTCCACTTTCCGGTCCGATCACTTGTGGTATGTGTTTTGCTCCGATTTCCATCGTATTTCCTACACAATCGACAAAACACAACCTTTCTCTCATTTCGACTTAAACAATCATATTCACTGTATAATTCAATGAAATCAACATCAAATGAGCTTCAAATATGCATCTAAATCGTGTAAATTCCACCCGAATCAATTAGGAGGTCAGATGAAGTATTGTGGATTTCATTCATTAAATAGTACAGAGTACAACATTTGTCTACACTTAATTTTTTTTGTCAAAGTCTCATTTGTACTCAAGTACACGGTGTACTTGAATAGATTTTGACTGGTCAACTGTTGACATTTGACCGGTCAACGGTCAAATTTTGAATTTTTTATTTTTTTATTTTTTTTCATTTTTTTTTTTTTGAAAAAAGTGTATGTTAGTATATTGAAAAATGTATCTTTATTTTTTAATGAAAAGTGTATGTTACTATATTGAAAAATGCAATATTGTTTTTAATGAAAAATGTATGTTATTAGACCATCTCCAATGGTACTTTATAAATGAAGTTTAACTTCATTTATAGAGTTTTGCTCACTCCAACCGTACTCTATTTTGAAAATTTAAAATAAAGTTTTGAATAAAAAAACTCTATATATTAAGTTTACTATTCAAAACTCTATATTTTATTTCTATTACTCCCTCCGTCCGCCTATAAGCTTCCCGTTATTTTTTGGCACAGAGATTAAGAAAAGTGATTAAATAATAGATATAATATAAGTGATGTGATTGGGAGAAAGAGAGAGATAGAGAGAAAAGGTAAAATATAAAGTGGAGTGTAAGAAAAAGTAGTTACCAAAAAGGGTATGGAAAACTTATAGATGGACAGACCAAAATGGTAAAATGGAAAACTTATAGGCGGACGGAGGGAGTATTTTATTAATATTTACAATTTTGTATTACAATTCTATATTAATAATTTGTTAAATATAATTACAATTCTATTGTTATACTAATTTATAATTTAATTTTAATTGTGTACTTTTTTTTTTTGTATTATTATAACCTACAAAAAAATAACATAAAATACAATAAAACATACATTATATATTAAATATGAAATACATTACATATTAAAACGGACATGCATGCATTACCTTGCTACATATAACACCAACATATTAAAATAAGTGAACACAAGTTTGTGTTGTATTAGATTATACTCACATGTATCATTTTACGTCATTATGTGTTTCATTTTGATAAAATCAATAATATTTAATTTATAATTTAATTTACTAATTGAATATTTAATTGTATAAATTTATTTAAACACGAAGATAAATATATTATTTAATGATTGTAATATATTGAAAATGATTAAAATAATAAATAGAGTAAGATATAGAGTTTTATGGTTGGAGAAGGTTTTTAAAATAGAGTATAAAAAATGTATTTTGAAATTTAGAGATCTTCATTTGAGAGTTTGTGGTTGGAGATGGCCTTATAACTGAAAAATGTATGTTATTATAATTGAAAAGTGTATGTTATATTAATGAAAAATGTATATTATTATAACTAAAAAATGTATGTTATTATAACTGAAAAATGTATGATCTAAATATTAATGAAAAGTGTAAGTTATACATTAATGAAAAGTGTATGTTATTATAACTGAAAAGTGTATGGTCTATTAATGAAAAATGTATGTTATTATAACTAAAAAGTGTATATTATTATAACTGAAAAATGTATGATACTATAACTGAAAAGTGTATGATACTATAACTGAAAAGTGTATGTTAATATAGTTGAAAATATTATTGAAAAATGTAATTTTTTTTCTTAAAAAAAAAAAGAAGTCAAAGTTTGACCGTTTAAAGGTCAACAGTTGACTAGTCAAAGTCCATTCAAATACACCATATATTTGAGTGCACAAGAGACTCACCCCTTTTTTTTTTTTGGTTGTTTACACTTAATTGTGCACACTTCTACAAATGAAAAGAATATGTATTCTCTCAATATAGTAATAGATCCTTTCACCCTTTACTTTTTACATAAAACTACCCATATTCCTTAAAACTCATCCACGAAGAAGCATATTAAGTGTGCACCGAGGAAGTATTAATTATTTTTACTGAATATTAAAAGTGTGCGTGCAAGTGTATACAGAGTGTTGTATGTAGTGTTGGCACAGACCAGACAACAATTGAGCAGCGGAAATTAAATTAACACTTTGCAAAAGAAGTATTTCAAAATTTGTGTAGATTAAAAATTAATCTACACGGATCACTTATATTATTTGTAATATCAGTGAAACAAATCAACAACCTCGTAAGGTTTTGAACAACTACAACTCAGAAAGAGTTTGAAAATATTACTAGAAAATATGCAACTATCACCCTTATAGATCTAACATAAATTCTAGTAAAAAGACTATGATTAGGTACACAAGTATTCGGGTTTATAAATGTGCACTAATCTACAAGAAAGAACAAATTATTTTCCTAACTAGAAGCGTTGCGCATTCCATAGACTAGTAATCTTGTTTAGCTTTCTCTCTTGCTTATCTTGTAATGAAGGCAGTGGTCTCTATTTATAGCCTTTAACACGAACTGCCTTGCAACTCCCTTGATCATCTCAGCCATTGGATCAAGGTAGTTTTTGTAACTTCCCTTCACACTCCATATTTGTAGGACTTTGACCAATGGTGCTTAGTAACCACTCAATCCCGTGCAACTGCCTGACCTGGGTGTTGCCCACGTCTTCTACCTACATTTGGGACATCACTAAGCAACACAAGTTAAGTTAGAGTTAGTAAAAGAAGAAAGGGCAAATTCTGATGTTGTCTTAGGTGTTGGAACATTTAGCACAACACTTGACTGAAGTGTTGGATCATTAAACTAAACACCTATTCCAACATCAACAATCTCCCCCAATTTGACATTTCTACATCAACACTACTGATGTTTGCACAACAGAAATATTGACTAAGAATTTAACACAGTTGATATTTCAAATAAATGAAGTAGCAGTTGTATTAGATCAAATTAGTAATAACAACATCTAAACCAAATAACATGTTTAGATTTAAATAACATAAATAAAAGGAAAATCCTAAATAATAAAAGAAATAACAGAAATATAAATCCTGCAAGCATAACAAACAAATAAAGAAAGATTATGTAAATAAGTAAAGGAGAGAATTGAGCTGAATAATACTTCAGCGACATCTTCATAGATCTGCACAAACTCCCCCAAACTTTATAACTTCTCTAATTTGTATGCTTTCATAAATCTCCATGCACGGTCTTAATGACATCAACATCTTGTGCATCTTCAGCTACTGCCTTATCACTTTCTTGTACAATTTCTATTTCTTGATTACCACCATCAGTGTTGATTGTGAAAGAAAGGACGAATTATTAATGATGTTGTCAAATATGTTGTGACAGTTTTCACAACATTGACACAACATCAACAATCTCCCCCAATTTGGACTTTCGACAACAACAAACCTGATGCAATAATAGATAATAAACAGTGTAGAATAGACAGCAAGAATAGAATGTAATGTTAAACCGAAGTCAATTTGAACCATTGAAAACAACTCCCCCTTAAAACGATCTTTCAAAAAATCCCCCACAAATGTAAAACTCCCCTTTTCAACAAGCAGGATAATTTCCATCTACAACAAGTTGCATTAGGTGCAGCATCTTATGCAGCTTCTCCCCCTGTTGGTGTGGAATGGAGAAACAAATAGATTAAAAGATCATGAATTGCGGTAATGCTGTCATGATTGTTCCATCATTCTCAGAAACATTCACTGAAATCGCCATTGTTGTAAGAAGAGTCAGAAAACTTTGAATATCAGTAGGGTTTTGAGTGGTTTTAGGTTCATGATTTCAATAGGAGGGTGTATACTTTGCATTTCAGAACTGATGTCTTAAGGTTTGAAACGTCAAAGGTGTAGATGTTTGTGAAATTTCAGTGGTGAAGTGTGTAAGTGTGTGCAAATCTACAAGAAAGAACAAAGTATATTCCTAACTAGAAGCGTTGCGCATTCCATAGACTAGTAATCTTGTTTAGCTTTCTCTCTTGTGTGTCTTGTAATGAAGGCAGTGATCTCTATTTATAGACTTGTACACGAACTGCCTTCAATCTCCTTGATCATCTCAGCCATTGGATCAAGGGAGTTGTGAAGGGAGGTTACCAAAACTACCTTGATCCAATGGCTGAGATGATCAAGGAGATTGAAGGCAGTTCGTGTACAAGTCTATAAATTATATAATTGATATTTCAAATAAATGAAGTAGCAGTTGTATTAGATCAAATTAGTAATAACAACATATAAACCAAATAACATGTTTAGATTTAAATAACATAAATAAAAGGGAAATCCTAAATAATAAAAGAAATAACAGAAATATAAATCCTACAAGCATGACAAACAAATAAAGAAAGATTATGTAAATAAGTAAAGGAGAGGATTGAGTTGAATAACACTTCAGCTGCATCTTCATGGGTCTACACAAACTCCCCCATACTTTATAACTTCTCCAGTTTGTATGCTTTCACTATTCACCATGGAATGCGCAACGCTTCTAGTTAGGAAAATAATTTGTTCTTTCTTGTAGATTAGTGCACACTTATAAACTCGAATACTTGTGTACCTAATCATAGTCTTTTTATTAGAATTTATGTTAGATCTATAAGGGTGATAGTTGCATATTTTCTAGTAATATTTTCAAACTCTTTCTGAGTTGTAGTTGTTCAAAACCTTACGAGGTTGTTGATTTGTTTCACTGATATTACAAATAATATAAGTGATCCGTGTAGATTAATTTTTAATCTACACAAATTTTGAAATACTTCTTTTGCAAAGTGTTAATTTAATTTCCGCTGCTCAATTGTTGTCTGGTCTGTGCCAACACTACAGACAACACTCTGTATACACTTGCACGCATACTTTCAGTTTCCATAGGACCCATAAGATCCATATGAAGCAACTCAAAACAGTGTTTTGTAGAGCAGTGACCCAACAATTTGTGAGACACCTTTACGTGTTTGCCTTTCTAACATGGTCCACAAACATTCTTGTCTCTAAATTTCAGCATATGTAGACCTGTGACAGCTTTCAGTCTAATTAATCTCTCAATTTGTCTATAATTAGCATGTCCAAGTTTATGAAGCCATAGTGCACTTTCATCATTTTTCACACTATTGCAGCTGACTTTAGATTCAATTAAATAGCAATTATCAGCAGATCTATTACCCATCATAATGCAATCAGAATTTTTATCTAGCACATAGCATGAATTTTTATCAAACTTTACATGCAAATCATCATCACATAACTGACTTATACTAATAAGGTTGGCAAGTAATCCATCAACATGTAAAACATTTGGTAATTTAGGAAATCCTGGAACATTTAAGGTTCCTCTACCAATGATTTTTCCTTTAGATCCACCTCCATAAGTAACATTACCACCATTATAAGATTTATAATCAGATAAGTAATCAAGTTGACCTATCATGTGTTTAGAACAACCACTATCAAAGTACCATAAACCAGGAACACATGCTTTCAAAGATATATGAACAACATTGCAAACAGTATTTTTAGGAATCCATTCTGGTTTCTGTGAATGATGCTTTGTGTGTGGTGTCATTTTGGACAGTTCAGAAGCTTTCAAGTCCTTTTGTCTTTTTAAACAGAAATGAACTTTGTGACCCTTTTTAAAACAACAATTGCACACAAGTTCTTTCACATTAATAACAGTTTTTTCAGAAATAGTAGCATTGGTTTCAAGTTCAGCTTTGACAAAAACAGTAGATACATTACTTGTACTAGGTGAGAATTTCCCCGTTTTACCTTTATACCCAATACCTGTTTTCTTTGTATTGTTACTCAACAGTGATTCCTCCAACTTCACTGTCCCTTCAGAGAATTTCTTGAAGCTCAATGACACTTCTTTCATCTTTTCTTCAAGTTTTTCAATTTCACAGTTTTTCTTGTTAAAATACTTTCAAGTTTTAAAACAGAATCTCTTAAATCATTGTTTTCAAAAGTTAAAGATTTAATTTTTCAGATTCAGAATATTTACCATGAGGTTTTTCATTAGTCAAAGGATTTTCATAAGAGTATTTTCTGAAATCAAGAATAGATACTTCTAGTCTATCTTTTAGATTATAAATTTATTTATCTTTCTTTTATTAAAAGATTTTCCAGTTTGAACACAGTGTTAGATAAATCTTGAATATCAGCATCTCTTCTGCATAGACCTGCTTTACTAGATGTACATGTCTCTATAACAAAACTTGTGAAACAATTAAATTCTGGAGTTTTATTACTCAGTGATTTCTCAAATGATGCCTCATTTGTCTTCACATCACAGTAATCATCCAGATCATCATCAAGAGTATCATCATACATAATTCTAGTAGAGAAGGCTTATTCAATATCCTTTTCAGGATCATGTTCAACATCAGATTCATCACTTAAAGTAGCACTAAAATTAAGTTTCTTTTTTAGAATAGTGTTAGCACATTCATTAGCATAATGACCATATCCAGAACATGCATCACATTTAACATTCTTCCTATAATCTTGGTCAGATCTAAACCTGTTTCCTCTTTCTAATTGTCTAGAAGGATTGAAAGTGTTTTTCCTAATAGGCAATTGTTGAGTATTAGTAATCTGGACCTTAGGTTGAATATTATTTTTGAATTTCTTATTCTTCATGAATGTCTTAAACTGTCTAGTCATAAATGCCATGTAATCAGGATCATTAAGACATTCCTCAATATTATCTTCATCAGAATCAATTTCAGTAACATAAGGTGATTTTCCAGAACCAGATGATGCAGCTAATGATGCATCACCTTTGAAAACAAGCACTTTCTTTTCATTATCAGCCTTTTCAGATATGTTCATCTCATACGTTTTCAAAATACCAATTAATTCATTTTGACTTAGCACATTTGTATCTTTAGCTTCTTCTATAGCACATATCTTAGGTTCAAAACGTTTAGGAATTGATCTAAGAATTTTATGTACTAACCTTGTATTAGAGATTGGATCACCAAGAGAATGAGCTTCATTTGAGATCTCAGTCAGCTTTTCATTGTAAGATGAGATGGTCTCATCTTCTTTCATCCTCAAATTTTCGAATTTTGTTCCAAGCATACGAAGTCTGGTCCTTCGTACACTGTCCGATCCTTCACAATGTTCTTGTAATCGATCCCATGCATCCTTAGAGGAAATGCAGTTTGAAATGATTTTGAACATTGATGCATCAGTTGAGGTGAAGATTGCATTCAACGCCTTTAAATTGTAACTTGCTGTTGTGATTTCTTCGGCTGTCCAGTCGAGCTCTCTCTTGATTTGGGCTTCATTGTCCTCATCCGCAGCTGTTCTTGGTTGAGTCCAACCAGCAAGAACACTCATCCATGCTCGTTAGTCAATGGATTAGATGTACATCCTCATTTTTGGTTTCCAGAAGGCATAATTCGTGCCATCTAGAATTGGAGGCTTTAGTGCGGGTGAAATTGGATACTCCATTGCAAATAAACACACACTCTAAGCAGAATCTCTACTTAGTGTATCAAGTAGTTGGCTCTGATACCAACTGAAAGTGTGCGTGCAAGTGTATACAAAGTGTTGTCTGTAGTGTTGGCACAGACCAGACAACAATTGAGCAGCGGAAATTAAATTAACACTTTGCAAAAGAAGTATTTCAAAATTTGTGTAGATTAAAAATTAATCTACACGGATCACTTATATTATTTGTAATATCAGTGAAACAAATCAACAACCTCGTAAGGTTTTGAACAACTACAACTCAGAAAGAGTTTGAAAATATTACTAGAAAATATGCAACTATCACCCTTATAGATCTAACATAAATTCTAGTAAAAAGACTATGATTATGTACACAAGTATTCGGGTTTATAAGTGTGCACTAATCTACAAGAAAGAACAAATTATTTTCCTAACTAGAAGCGTTGCGCATTCCATAGACTAGTAATCTTGTTTAGCTTTCTCTCTTGCTTATCTTGTAATGAAGGCAGTGGTCTCTATTTATAGCCTTTAACACGAACTGCATTACAACTCCCTTGATCATCTCAGTCATTGCCTCATTGGATCAAGGTAGTTTTTGTAATTTCCCTTCACACTCCATATTTGTAGGACTTTGACCAATGGTGCTTAGTAACCACTCAATCCCGTGCAACTGCCTGACCTGGGTGTTGCCCACGTCTTCTACCTACATTTGGGACATCACTAAGCAACACAAGTTAAGTTAGAGTTAGTAAAAAGAGAAAGAGCAAATTCTGATGTTGTCTTAGGTGAACATTTAGCACAACACTTGACTGAAGTGTTGGATCATTAAACTAAACACCTATTCCAACATCAACAAATATTATTTTAGACACATTAATTATTTTCATTAAACAATATTAATTGTAAATTAAGTGTATCGCACACTTGATATGTGGTACATTGTAAATATTCTTATGCATATATTTTTCTAAACAATTCTTATTTAAACCAATACTCTCTCCTAACTTTGATACTTACTTATTTTGTCAATTTAATTATTCTATCGAAAGTTGTTCATTTTTTTTTTTTTTGCAAAAAAGCTACCTCATTACAATTATTTCTGTACTTTCTCATTTTTTTTCTATATTTTTTTTCCGATACATATCAGTATTTACTATCCATTTAATATTATATTTTTTAATACGTCTGTAAAAAATAAATGTAAAATGAGAAAAAGGAAGTATCTTTAGTATGCTAGGCAAAAAGACGTAGACTAAAATTTCATCTGGGGTCCAACTAATCATTATATGTGTAAACGATTTTAGTATTGGAGATTCTATTATGCTTCTCCAAATTTTTGTACGGATTAACCTCACTTGACGCCTAAACCGTTTAGAATATTATTTTTAATATTTTATTTTTAAAATTCTTAAATAATAAATATAAAATCATAATTTAAAAATATCAAAAAATTATGAAGAAGTTCCTGAAAATAAAAAATATAAAAATGAGTTGTACTCTTGTGTCCCAGTTACATGTATCTAACTTATTTCAATAACCCATTACACATAACTCATTTACTATATTTTACTTCAATTAAATTTTTTTTAAATTTTTTCATTAGAAAATAATACTCCATTAAATTTTTTTTTTAGTTATTTCATCAATAAAACTACAACTCCACATGAAAAATGTTATTTTCTCTTGATAAAATAGAGTAGGGAGTTCTATCGGACTTTCAAAAATTATATTTTGAAAAGTTGGATTACAAATACTTGCAATGGATTGTATTTTTAATTAATTTTTTTCCAGCTATTTTTCAATGTAAATTTCACAATATAAAGAAATATTTATATTTATTTCTCTGTTTAATATTATTTTTTAAATTTATTTTTTTTCTTATTTATCATTTGTGATTCAAATGATAATTTTTTTTCTTTTTATGTAGCAAATAACTATTCTAAAATTTTAAAGTCTAATAAGAAAATTTTAAAAATACTATTAATTTTTTTTAAATATTAAATAGTATAATAATAATTTATTTAAAAAAAAAATCTCATCTCTCTTAATTGTAAGTGTTCAATTCTATTAGTACTATTTTACTTTAATTATTTGGTGTATATTTACACCTTATCCTTTAAAAAATTTACTTCATTCCTTACAAATTTTACTTCGTTTTACATTGTTTAATTATTTTTTTCATTCAAACTTTCATATTTTAATCACTTTTTTTATTTTAGTTTTTTATAAATAATAATTTTTAGTTTATAAGTGTTGTGATAACAATTGATAAGTATTATTGTATATTATTAGTTAATATGCAATACTGTACGTATTAGTTCATATACAATATAATATTAGTTTATATTGGTACAAGTTCTAATGTTTTCGAGTTTCGAGTTCACATACTTTATGGTACTAGTTCAAATATAGTATAGTATTAGTTCAAATATTGTATAGTATTAGTTCACATACTCTATGGTACTAGTTCAAATATAGTACTCCGTATACTATTAGTTCACATATTGTATAGTATTAGTTCATATACTCTATGGTACTAGTTCAAATATAGTATAATATTAATTCACATATTGTATAGTATTAGTTCATATATTAAATAATATTTTTATACACACATTAATCTCTAGTACTATACAATATATTAACTAGTACTGTATCATAGGCGTACTAATACTATATCGTATTTAAACTAATATTATATTTAATAAAAAATACATAACTTAACACATTCATAATTCAAGGCATACCATGCAAATTAATACCTCAATATTAAAATATTGATATTAAGTAACTAGTAAGAAAAACAAAAGTGAGAATAAATCACACTGAACACACAATTCAATTAATAGATACGTTCACACTCAATGAACATATGAATGCATCCACACGGCGATGACCACAAAGAAAATAATAAAGTTAATGCAATATTATGCTAGTTTCTTCCCCAATTTTCCACTCATTTAAGTTTCTAAATATAAATTTTATTTTTCAATTAGATTATGTTATTAATTAGTCTTAAAAAATAATCTACAACTTTAAAAAACTTGTAACAAACTATATATCATTGTAGAAATAATGAAAACCTAACAAAATAATCTTAGTTATTATAAATCAGATTAAAACTAGAAAGTGAGTCTGTCATATTCATACATTTATACCCAATTTAGAAAAAAAATATTGAATTTTTTTAGTTTAGTTTTTTTTCCTAAATTTTGGTCATTTTTTGAAAAAAAAAAACTGAAATTTTTATTTCATAATTTTATTTTTGAGTTTCATATTTTTTTTATATTCGTTATGTTTTTATATTTATTTTTTGAAAGAAAAAAAAATAGAATAATATTTGACTTCGTGGTGATTCATTGGTGACTCGATAGTCGGTGTATAATTATAATTTTAATGAGTTGTATTTTAATTTAATTGATAAAATGGTAATATAGTATTTTACATGTATTTTTCTTTTAAAAAAAATTGGAGGGTGAAATTAATAAGAAATAAGGTAAATAACTAATAATAAAAAATTGGATTTAGTTACATGTATGTAACTTGTAGCCTAAAAGAAGGGAGTGTGGACTTATTAAAAAAGGAGTGTAAATAACCAATTACATGTATGTAACTGGTACACATAAGTATTTTCCATCTTTTTTTTTTATCACAAGGGGTATGCGAAATGTCATTTGTACCCTTCCTGCAAATTTTTTTAAAAAAATGGATGGATGAGTACACTCATCCATTCAATTTCACACCCGATTCATCATTTCACACAGAAATCATCCGGATCTCCACCATCACCACCAAAACAACCACCATAAGTTTGATTAAAAAAAAAATCCTAAACACCCAAAATTTCAACAACAAAAATAAAATCTTAATATGTTCGAAAATTTTACCCAAACAAAGTTGAGATGTCCGAAAATTTTTAATGAACAAACTCAATATGTTCGAAAAAAAATTCAAAACAACTTAAATTTGTCCGAATGAAATTAATTTTTTCTAAAACAAACACAGATTGTTCGAAAAAAAATTCAAAACAAAGTCAATATGTTCGAAATTTTTATCAATTCCAAAACAAACACAGATGTTCGAAAAAAAATTCAAAATAAAGTCAATATGTTCGAAAATTTTACATGAACAAGGTTAAGTTGTTCGAAAATTCCTACAAAACAAATAGAAATTGTTCGAATTTGTTTCCTTGTTCGAAAGAAATTCCCGAACAACATCAAAAAACCTTAATTTAACCCTAATTTTCAATTTTCAGAAACCTAATTTTTTATTTTATCTAGAAACTAAACTTACCTGAAGCGGCGCGGTAGCGACGAGAGGCACGAACGGAGGGAGGCCGGCCGCGAACGGCTGTGAAGGGGAGGGGGAGAGGGTGCAGCCGCGAACGGCCGCGAAGGGGAGATGGAGGGGGTGGCGTGCGCGGCGAGGGTACAAACGTAGGCGGTGGCGTGCGCGGCGCGACGAGGCAAGGCGGTGGCATGCGCGGCGCAGCGAGGCAAGACGACGGCCTTTTTGTTACAGAGTGCGAACGGGCGGGCGACAGCGGAGGGGGTGCTCAAGCCGACGCGAATGGGCGGCGGCACTGTGCGAGCGGCCGCGTGGAAGGAGGCGGTGGCGTGGGCGGCGCCATCGTCTTCAAGAAGGTGGAGGAAATGGATTGTCTTCAAGAAGGTGGGTGTACTATTTTGATTTTGAGAATAAGTGGAGGATTTAGGGTTTTAATAGGACGAAATATATTTTTGTTTACCGTGGATGTCCTCATCTCATTGTGTATGTACTCATCGCAAGGGTGTCCTCATAGCATTCGTGTGTCTTTAGCCGCGCCCTATTTAATTGCTAACACTCTTAAGTACATATCTTAAGTTATGGCCCAGACATACTATTGTTGGAGACTTCTAAGGTACCCGCGCGAGTCCAGCCCACAATTGAGGAAAAAAAATTAGAGGCCCAATTATTGCTACTTGTTGTATTTGCATACATCAAATTCTTCCCTTCTTCGAAAGAATTTGTGTAATTTTACTTACTGGCCTGATAGAGATTTTGAGTATCAAAATTGTAATTTATTTTCTGATTTTTCTTAGCATTTTTTATTGATTTTGTTCATACAATAAATATTTCTCTACATAAAATAACACACTTGTTTTTATATAAAAATACAAATATTCTATACATTTTATAGTTAAGAACAAATATGCATTATTATTTTTTTACAATAACACATATTTTCTCTTATAATAATACAAATTTAAGATCGAATTATTTTATTTATCTTTACACGATTTCAGTGAGAAGATTCATTTGATCCGATTCGATCCGCATAAGATCTGCGAGATTTTATACCTCTTCCTAATTGATGCTAATATTACACATAAGTTCTTTAATTTAGGATAAGTTTAAAATCTTTAATTTAGGATAAGTTTAAAATCTTTAATTTAGGATAAGTTTAAAATTTAAGGTTTAGTTTAGTATACACATATTGTGCACTCTAGTCCATGTTGTATTTTTCAGTTGTATTGACTTACACTTTTTCATGATTTACACTTTTTGGTAAAATGGTATTGCACTTTTCAATTATTAAAGTGTATAATAATATTTTTCAATTTTATCCCACAATCCAAACAACTTGATTATATATTATCATATAGACTTTAAAATTTAATCCATCAATCCAAACATGAATTTTAAATCAATTTTTCAAATTGTCCCACTAAATCCTATCCTAATATATCTATCCTATCATATCTAGCAAATCAAACAAGCCCTAAAAGTATTAATTAGTATAACTAAAAGTGAAATACGATATTTCTGAAATGTGTAAATCGGTATTACTGAAAAGAGCACAATATTAATGAAAAGTGTAAGTCAATATAACTGAAAGTGTAAGAGTCTATAACTGAAAAGTGCAACAAATTTTTTTACTAAAAAGTGCAACACAATATTATTAAAAAGTGCAAGTCAGTATCACAATTTTTAATGAAAAATGTAAGTTATTAAACTGAAAAGTGCAACAGAATATTACTAAAAAGTGTAAGTCACTATAAATAAAAATATTATTATACAGTTTAATAATTGAAAAGTGCAATAACATTTTACTAAACAGTGTAAATAATGAAAAAGTGCAAGTCATTACAACTAAAAAGTGCAACATGAACTAGAGTACACAACATGCACTCAAATGGATGGCAGAACAACCCAAAATTTAATGCACAAACAAGCTCTTTAAATTCGGATAAGTTTAATTACATTGTTTTGAACTTTTAAAAAATGAGGATAACGGGATAAAGTGGAATAATTTAAAATTTATAATTCATATTCAATCTAACTGGTCTTCTTTACGATTCAATTATAAATGAGTTGACCCATGAACTTTTAATATACCACAATTTTTTTTATACAATTGAATGCATATTGCAATTTAATTTTAAGTGATCATTGAACTTTTAATTTCACATTAGAAATAAATTAAATTGTAATTTAATTACATCAATTGCACCACACAATTGGTTGTACACCAGAATGACATTTAATATTCATATTTGAAAATAAATCGTACAGTGTAAATGAAGAGACTTTTGTGTGCATCAAATTGCATGATACAATTGGTGCAATTGAACTATAATTTTAATTTAATTTAACTGTTCAAATTAAAAATTAAATTGAACAATTATTTAAAATCCAATTAGCATCCAAATTCAATAAAAATTTAATGACAATGAAGTTTTTATTTGCCAGTAACTTTCTTCTAGGTTTTGATTTGAGTGATACGAAGTTGATGGAAATGGAACAATCTATTTATTAGTACAAACAAGATAGGATAGGCCCGATAGGGCTTCAATTATGTATACTCTATGAATTGGTAAAAGTGATATTAATATACGACAAACTAACTTTTCATAGATAAAGATATATCATGTTCAAAATTATTTCTAAGAAAAAATAAAATTTAAGTGCTAATTGCTAAAAAGAATTTCGATCAAGAATTGATTAAAAAATGAAAACACATATTCAAAATAAGAAAAGGAAAAAAAACTATATTGGTCATTAGGTTTAATTATGAGTAACATAATATTAATTAAAGTGCAAATGCGAAATCGTTTAACGTAAATTAAAGATTAAGGACTACTTATTACAAAACTAATCTAGACATTAATTACTTTTAAACATGCCATTATAAAATAGAAAATCGATCTCTTGTGTTTGTTGTACCGTGCAACTTAACTTTATTATATATGAAAGAAAATAGAATAGGGAAAAAAAAGTGAAACGCGTAATCTATATACCTTTGATGATCAGTTGCACACAAATTCTTACATTCATATTATAATACAACACGATAGATATGCTTTTTTTGTAAATAGAAACTAACATACACAAGCAAAACATATAATAGGGTGTCACAAGTTATGTAATTAAAGCATCATACTCACTCACACATGCTAATTCAAGTTCACATACGATCGATCTCCAAATCCCTAATTCACCCGTGCTTATTTTTGTTTCCATTAGCTTCAACCCCACCCGGCCCGCCACCGGCACCACCCCCACTTCCACCACCAGCGCCACCACTTCCATGACCACTTCCGTGAGCGCCACCACTACCGTACCCATAACCAAACCCAGAACCCGATCCTGACCCGGTTCCAAATCCAAATCCGGACCCTCTCCCGAACCCATTAGGAGACCTACCTGAGCCCGACCCGTAACCCCACCCAGATGTCGGGCTAGAACCCCAACCCCAACTGTAGTCCCAGTTGGGGCCATGGGCCGAGCCGCTTCCTCCAGTGGGGGTTCCAGATGTGCTGCTCGGCTCGACTGAAGACTCAGTCTTCGGTCCACTTTCTTTAGTACCATCTCTATAAGCGGAAGATGTTATGAAAATCAAGAAAAGTAGAAAGAGAATGGATTGAAAAATAGTTGAAGGCATTTTTATCATCATCTTGATTTTATGAAATTTAATTGGGAGAAGTAGTATTTATATAGTGGTAGTATTGGTGGGATGATGTTAATCGGGGCATGCAATATTTATGTCGACCGAAGGAGTTGTGAGATTATTAGCAAACTATGGAGTGGGGTGGGTGACACATGTCCGAAAGAGAAAATTTCACCCCACTATACGTATGATGTGCATCTCCACACACGATTCAACTAGAAAAATTACATGGTCCCAAAGAGATGATTTTTGGAAATTAAGAGATTAAATGGATTTATGATGGTTGTAATTAGCTTTGTTCACATATAGATGGCCTTTATAGGGAGGAAAAGGATATGTCAACTTGCCTGCCTAATATAGGTATCTTCCACTAGTTGAATGTTGTGTGGATTATGATATTTATGAGTATTTGATGGGTTTAATAAGACACCAATCTCCCGTGAATTCGTTTTCATACTGAAATTATATCATTATAGTTATTATGACTAAAAATATTTAATAATAAAAATTAAAAATTAATAACATATATAAATGCAATTAAAAATCAATCTCATTGAATTTTTTAACTAAAGTATTTATAATAAAAAGATTTCTATCGTTAAAACACAATTTTCTTATAGTGATATTAGACCGGTCAAATTCATTAAAAAATTGTCATTACTTATACATAGACACAGGTAAAATTCATTAAAGAATTGTCATTAGTTATATAGATTTTGTTCAACTCAACTTTTGCCAAAGACTTTTGGACTTGATGTAGCTTACTTTTATGTTTAATGGAAACCATAATTGTTTTGTTTTTAGCCTTTAATTAACCTTCCACTATACTATCTATCACCATCGATGAATTAAGTTGTTTATCCGTTAACATTGGCTCTATCTCAATATATATATATCCGTCACACAATTTGTAACAAGAGCACTACCAAAATGTTTTACTCCATAAGTTTCCAAAAAAAAAATGGTGAGGTGGAGCCCGTGACGGATGCAGAAATTTTAGATTGGAAAGCCCGATTTGCATTACTATAAATATAAAATAATATTATATCTACAAATAAAAATTCGTTATAAAATTTTCAATAGACCTCATTTTATTAATTTAAATTTAACGACTTTTGTTATGTTTCAAAACAAATTAATTTTAATTGTTCCAACTCATAATAAGTGAAACGGTGTTAAAATTTAACGTGCATTCTCGTTGAGACATTAGTCACTATTAGACAAATGTAGAACTTAAAATATACCCCCTCCCTATCCCGTGATGACTTGCATACCTTAACAAGCTCACTTTTTAAGAAATGTGAATTTTTTGTGATAAGGAGTATTTTGAATGATTTAGTGAAATTTAAAGGAAATTTAGTGAGGTGTGAGATCAAATAAATGTGAAGTATTTTGGTTGATTTAGTGTGGTTTAAAGGTAATCTAGTGAAGTGTACGGAAGAATGTGACAAAAAATGAGTAACAATTTTAAAAATAAAATAATATAGGGAAGAATTTTGAGTGATTCAACGAGGTTTAATTAAAGGTTATAATTTAGTAAGGTGTATGAAAGAATGTGAACTCAAAATTAATGATAAATTTAAAAATAAAATAATATAATAAAAATATTAATTTTGTAGATTATTTACGTATTATAAGTGTGTAAATTTTTTAAAAATGTCTCAATAAAAGAAATATATAAATAATCACAAAACAAATATATATATATAAAAAAAAAAAAATCAATAAGGAGGCCCATTGCCCCTCTGCACCCTACATGGGTCCATCATTGGGTGGAGATCCATTTAATCATCCTTTGACACCTATTTTAAATAACTATTTTCCTTTCCACAAAATTTCTATTCAATTATTCACCTATGCTGCAATCAGTAAACTTTTATTGTTCCCTTTTTTTAAGAAAAAAATTAGAGCACCATTTTTTTTCGAATTTTTAAGTGAGATGAAATTCTTTAGACTAAGATTCGACTATATTTATTTGAACTTTTAAATGAAATGAAATTCTTTTGACTCAAGCTCGCCCACGTCACTCTAGGGGAGGCGGCCCAATGAGTGGATACTTAAATATTGTTAGAGTTGCTTTATGTGAGATTTGAACTCGTAATGTGGACAAGCTTAAGCTCTGATACTAAGTAATTTCATTTAAGCTAAGGGTTGCACTCTTGTGTACCACTTACATACATGTAATTTATTCTTATTTAATATTTGAATTAATACTATACAATATGTGAGCTAATACTATATTGTATTTGAACTAATATTATACTCTATTTGAACTAATATTATACTGTATTTGTCATAACTCATGGGTAACCTTCACTCATTTGAAAAATTGGGTCAAGTGGTACCAGTTACATACATGTAACTGGTACACACAAGTATTTGCCTTCATCTAAAAGTTTGAACTTATAGAGAGTTGTGAAATTAAATCCCTTCAATCGGGCTCAATTCTGATTAATTTCTACTCTCAATCGCCTCGAATGGTATATCAATCTAGGGTGTAAGTGAGTCGAGCCAACTCGCGAGCTACTCGTGCTCGACTCGGAAAAATATCTAAATCGGCTCGAAGTTGATCGAGTCGAGTCGAGTTTCGAGCTACTCGAGTAGCTACTGAGTTCGAGCTCATAAATACTCGGCTTGAAAGGCTCGCGAGCCTAATATTAATCGAGCTTGAACAATATTTATTATTTTACCATTAATATTTAATTATATTTATATTCAAGTAATCGAGTCGAGCCTAGTCGAGCTCAAGTTTATTTTATAAAAAATATGTTTTACAATTAATTTTGAAAATTGTATAGATAATCGAGTCGAGCCGAGCTCGAGGTTATCGAGTTTCTTATTGAATCGAGCTCGATCTTTAAAATTTAAGGCTCGACCAAGTCGAGTCGAGTTTCGAGCATCGAGTATAGAAATCGAGTCGAGTTTCGAGCTCAGCACCACTCGGCTCGACTCGACTCGTTTACACCCCTATATCAATCCTTGGTTCAGAAGCTTGAAATACTCATTTCGTTCTCAAATAAATGGTGTTTGAGCTCATATGCATGCTTGTACACAATTAAAAGTTAAAATAAAAAGCATCAAAATAAAATAAACTTAAATAAATTTAATATTCTAAATTCTATTGATTTTTAATTTTAATTCTATATAATTTATTATTAGATATATTTTGATCAACTAATGGATAGGACCAAATCTGCAATAAACAAGACAATTTTCAAACCTAAAAACCAAAAATGATTTTGAAAAATTCTTATAGAACTAAAAGTGATATTTTCACTGTTGTAAGTTTCAATGTCGAATTTGCGATAATTTTTTTCGTTGTAAATTCAACCTAAACGACAAATTTCCTTTCCCAGTGAAAATTCGTCGTAATTTGAGATGAATTTGCTTTGTGTCACAAAACTCCTTGACTTAGACCATTCTGATCGAATACGTCACAAAATCGTTGCACTTTGCGACAAAATTTTTACTGTCACATATTTACCGACGTTCGTCTCCACATTTTTTTATAGTGGTCCTTCATTAATTTCATCATCACAATATTTGCAATTTTACATAAAATATTATGAGTTGGTCTCTTGTAGACTCGAGTTCATATAAGAACTCGAGTTGACCATGTCAACTTTTTATTTTTATTTTTTATGGTGTTGCACTTTTCAGTTGTAGTGTCTTACAATTTTCATTAAAAAATTGTGTTGCATTTTTCAATTAGAGTGACTTACACTTTTCAGTAATATTGACTTGCACTTTTTAATAATATTGTGTTGCACTTTTTAGTTATAATAATTTACACTTTTCATTAAAAACTATGTTGCACTTTTTAATTATAATGACTTACACTTTTCATTAAAAAATGTGTTGCACTTTTCAGTAATATTGTGTTACACTTTTTAGTTATAAAAACTTATATTTTTTTTATTAAAAATTATGTTACACTTTTTTCAATTATAGTGACTTATACTTTTTATTCAAAAGTTTATTACACTTTTTAGTAATATTGTGTTACACATTTTAATTATAATGACTTACACTTTTTAATATACACTTTTCAAAAAAAAAAAAATTTACCAAATCAACTCAAGTACTTAATTATATGTACTCGAGTCTAATTGAGACCTCACCAAATATTATTACGTTAAAATCCTTGTTTTATACGTAAGAGTTAAAGAATTAATATTTTTTCACTCTGTTCATTACTCCACACTTTCTTATTTGAGTGGGCCCAAACTAGTGTGCAAGTGGCCGGACTTGGAATATAAATTTAGTATCCTCAAAATTTATTATTACACACCAATTTAAGTAAGTATCATCAACCATAGTAATAACTCATAAAATTTACTATCAACTCAAAATATATGTTATTTTAAATTAATATTTATATTTCATATAAAAAGAAGAATACATTTATATAAAAAAAATACATTTAATTAAGTATTTATTAATTGAAAAATTAATTTTTTTTAAAAGTACAATTATTTTATAATAAAAAATGTAAAAATGTATTATAATTTTGAAAAAAAAAATGAAAAATCAAAACGTTCCACGAGTACAATGTTATGAATGATGAAGGTAGATAATTATATTTATTTAAATTGAATAAACGCGTTGAGAACACTAGTTGGGTGGTGTAGGCAATCGAATAAAGCAATTAGGTACTGAGAAGCTGTTTGCTTCCACCCAACAGCGCGGATCCACTTCAGTTTGGATAATTTCAGTTATATAACAGACACACAATTCTATTTCGAATCTTTTTTTTCTTGTAAAGTATCTAGTTGAGTTATTCTTTCGTCTGATCCCTTTTTTTTTTTCAAACTATTAATCATCACGTTCTTAAGAAATATTCCTATCAAAAAAGAGAAATTGTCACCCTATTGACTGGAAATTTCATAACTCAATATCATTAAATATGCTTAATTAAAAATATATATTGCATGAGATATAATAAAAAGTTTTTACCCCATGACGTTAATTTCTTCTTCCAGTAATGATATTTATACCATGGCATAATCTATATAGAGGTTCCTCCTTCACTCTACTTTTTTATTTAATCTTCCTTCACACACACTACCTCCTTCCTCACACACCTTCACCATAAGACCCACACTACAAGAAAACTGCGATTTAGCCGTAAAAATATTTGTCGCTAACTAAAATATTTTCGTCGCTAACATGAGTTAGTGATGAAATAATTTTGTCGCATGATTTGTTGCTATACGCCCGTCGCTAACGTGTTTGCGACAAAAAAATTAATTTTATCGCAAATGTTTGCGATGAAAATTTGAGTTTCATCGCAAAATATTCGCGACGAAAATATGAATTTCATCGCAAAATGTTTGCGAGGAAAATCAAATATTTGTCGCAAACACGTTAGCGACGGGTGTATAGCAACAAATCCCGCGACAAAATTATTTCATCGCTAACTCACATTAGCGACGAAAATATTAGAATTAGCGATAAATTTTTTTCGTGTCTAAAATAATAGCTCCTTACTTTGTGGCTAATTTTTTTGCAATAAGTATTTTAATTTCGTTGCAAATGTTAGTGATGAAACCCATATTTTTGTCGCTAATATTTGGCTATGGATATCCGATTTACGAATTATTCTCTAAACCCACTTCCGCAATCGACCAACCCGCACCCACACCCGCCCCGCCCCAACCCGTACCCAACCCACACCCGACCCGCCCCAACTGACCCTAACCCAATCGTTCTCTAAACCCACACCCTACCCGCCCCAACCCAACCCGTACCGCACCCACACCCGACCCGTCCCAACCGACCTGCACCCAACACACACCCGACCCTAACCCAACCCGATCCGCACCCACATACCCCCCTCCCCCATTTTATTTAAATGACTATTTATTTGGTCTTGGTGGGAATCGATCCCGGGTGGGTGAGCGTCCATAGCTGGGCACCCACCACTCGGGCAGACAACTCTTTGGTTCAGTTTTTAATATTAATTATATATGTATTCAATTTTTACTAATTTAGTTAATTTACTTATTTAATAATTTATTTCACATATATTAATTGATTAATTTTTAACTTGTATATATGTATATATTTTTGTATATATATTGTAATTTTTAAAGCAATTCCAATTGTAAAAAATCAATGTTTTTAACAATTTCAAAAAAATAATAAATATTACATCCAATCTTCATCCTCTCATCTTTATGTCCATCTTCATTTGCATCGTCATATTTATAAATATTTTTATAAACATTCAAACTGATTTATAAGACACAAAATATGGAGAATTATTAAACAATTAATTATATAAACCGATTTTCTTGATTTAATATGCATAGTTGAAGTAGTACTCTTCCCTCATTCTTAGCGGGAATAACAATAAATAATTAATGAAATCAAGAAAACAAAAAAACATAAAACAAATTATACAGAATGATCAAATCAAAAAATTATACCCCAAAATAAATAAAATAAAAAACTTAATATGTCAAATTAATGAGTAAAAGTAAAAGTAAATGAAATTATATTGATCCTATTATTTCAAACATCATAGTGTTGGAATCGTCTCTATTATTTCACATTGTGCATGCACTCAAACTTTTTTCCTTTATTATGTTTAAACGACAACCTTTTTTAATTCATTAGAATTAAACATGAAAAAATCTATTTAATCACTAAAATATTAGAGACGATATATAATTTTCATTATTGTTCTGGTTATTAAGAATAAAATAAAATATTGTGTTGCTAATATAGTGATTAAATATTTTAATTTTCTCTCGAATATTAAACCCACAAAATTAATCAAGCAAATTTCAATTTTGTCGCTAAAATATTAGCGACGAAATATAATTTTCAATGTTGTTCTTATCATTAACAACAAAATAAAATAATTTGTTGAAAGTGTGGCGATGAAATATTTTAATTTTGTTGCAAATATTAATTCCAAGAAATTAGCCACAAAAAATATGTTTCATCGTAAAATAATAGCGACTAAATATAATTTTCATTGTTGTCCTTATTATTAACAACAAAATAAAAGAATTAGTTGCTAGTTTAGAGATGAAATTTTTTTATTTCATCGCAAAAATTAATTTCAATAAATTAGCCACAAAAAAATTATATTTCATCGCAAAATATTAGCGACGAAATATACTTTTCATTGTTGTTCTGATTATTAACAACAAAATGAAGCAATTCGTTGCTATTATAGCGATAAAATATTTTAATTTCATTGCCAAAATTAATTTCAATAAATTAGCCACGAAAATTTCTATTTCATCGCAAAATATTAGTGACGAAATATAATTTTCATTGTTGTTCTGATTATTAACAACAAAATGAAGCAATTTGTTGCTAATATAGCGATGAAATATATAGATTTTGTTGCAAAATTTAATTTCAAGAAATTAGAAACAAAATTTTTTATATCATCGCAAAATATTAGCAACAAAATATAATTTTCATTGCTGTTCTGATTATTAACAACAAAATGAAGCAATTTGTTGCTAGTATAGCGATGAAATATATAAATTTTGTTGCAAAAATTAATTTCAAGAAATTAGCCACGAAAATTTCTAATTTATCACAAAATATTAGCAACGAAATATAATTTTCATTGTTGTTCTGATTATTAACAACAAAATGAAGCAATTTGTTGTTAATATAGCGATGAAATATATAAATTTTGTTGCAAAAATTAATTTTAAGAATTTAGCCACGAAAATTTATATTTCATCGCAAAATATTAGCGACGAAATATAATTTTCATTGTTGTTTTGATTATTAACAACAAAATGAAGCAATTTGTTGCTAATATAGCGACGAAATATATAAATTTTGTTGCAAATATTAAATCTAACAATTTAGCGACGAAAATTTCTATTTCGTTGTTAAAAATTGATTTTAGCGATGAAATTTAGATTTGTCGCAAATTTTTCGTCGCTATTCCCCCTGTTTCTTGTAGTGCCAGGACTCAAGGTTTGTGGGGGTCGATCAACTTTTTTAATAATATAAAATATTAATATATGTATAATTAACATATTATATTTACCTCAAATTACATTAATATATACGCACACAAATATTAGAAATGATGACATTGAGTTGCAAGAAAAAATATATTGTTATTATTTTGTGTCGTCTAGTATTAATAAATGAAAAAAATGAACACTCAAATTATTGAACAACGAATACGTTATTTATTTATTTTATTTAATGTGATGTAAAATTATATAAAAAAATTAACAAATTAAACTATTAATCATGCATAATATCTTCATCAATCATTTTTTTACGGGGCTAATGTTTTTCATTTATATAATATTATTACATAGGTTAATTGTAAACATGGTTCAAAAATATTAAAGGAATAAAAAAGTGATTCTCTTTTAATTAATAATAGTCTTAAACATGTAAAAAAATAATTCTTTTGAGATCAGTTTTGTAATTAAAATATATATAAAATAATTATATATTTTTATATATAAGTACCAAAAGTAAAATAAGAAATTTCGAGACGATTTTTACAATAAGTACACTACTAAAATGATTTATTAAATTAATCTATCATTAATTTATTTAATTTAAACAAAAAATATTAAAATTTATTATTATATATAAAGGGGTGTATCTAGATCGTCGGCGGCTGTCATCCTACCGCCCGCTTCCGTCATAGCTCTTGTAGCCTCAGTTTCTTTGTAGGTGTCATAGTTCAGGCCCAATGAGTTCGATCATCTCTCCAAAAAATCTACTCCCTCCTATTCTTTTTATATTTCGTTCTAGCCATTTGCACAAATTTTAATAAAAAAAAATTATACCTAAATTAATCTTATTAAATGATTATTATCAAAATTTTAACTACGCAAATCTAATTGAGAAAGAGAAAAAATACTCTTCGTCTTCCTCAATTTTTTTTGCTGTGAGATTTAATTTTAGCCTCATTTTACTCTAACAAATCCCTTATTTTACTCTAACAAACCCCTCATGATAAAAATAAATCTCACCATAAAATTAAAATTAAAAAATAAAGTCATCATAACACAAAAAGTAGATTTAATCGAGAAAAAAATAAATTAGAGAACATAATTATTAATTAAAATACTATAGAAAACTCACAAATTTCAATTTTATTTGATCTCCAAAATTTTTTTGGAGATGTTTGGAATTGATGGCGGTATAAAAACTAAAAAGAGAGAGAAGAATGAGAGAATTAAAGAATTTGATTTGACACTGAAATTTATAAAAAAATGCCAGTAAATAGGGGTATCTCTGGTATTAAAAGGTAGAACGACAATTAAAATACAAAAAATAAAAAATACAGAACGACATATAAAAAGAATAGGAGGGAGTAGTTCTTTTGATGGTCAATCGATTGGCAGATCGATTCGTTGACTTTTTTTTTTTGTTCTAGTTTGTACTCCCTTTGTCCCAAAAAACCTTTCGCACTTTCCTTTTTGATTCTTTAGAAACCCCACTCTTACAATATTCACAATATTACATAAAATATCATTACTATTAGAGTCCACACATACACATAATTCAACCCACTTATTTATTTTTTTCAAAATTATCACTCAAAACTTTATTTATTATAATATATTTTTTTAAAAAATGGGTGCACTTACATATGAAAGGTTCTTTGGGACGGAGGGAGTAACTTTTTTAATCCATTTCTTTTTTGTTGTTGGCTGTCTTGTTTTGTCTGTTTACTTTTTTTATTGTTTTAGTTTGTTTTTTGTCTCCTTGCATCGACTCCTCAGTGAGGGTTTTCATGTTTGGTGCGGTTCTCTTCTCTTCATGGGATTTATTTTCATCCGTTCTTTTTCAGACTTGTTTCTCTTCCCTTCATGGGATCTTTGCCTTTCTTTTTTGTATTTAATTTTTTTTGACACAAAAATATATTAGTGTGAGGTAAGAATGAAAATCTTATTTGTATTTGTGGACACATGTTACATATGTCTCACCACTTCCTCACGACTGGAAGAGATAACATTTTTAATTTGATTCGATTTGAATTGAAATTTTAGTGCGTAATGTCCATTAATTATATTGTATTGATCTTATAATTAACTCCTTAAAAAATGATAGCGATTTCTCAAAGGATTAGAATTCTTTAAAAAATCACAAACATATATACATATCATTATGTTGTTCATAAGGTCATTATTAATCCTAGCATGTAATTGTATTCTCCTCGTCCACTAAATTTATGTTCACCTGTCTTATTTATCTATTCATCAAAATTTATTCTTATATTTTTTTACGAAAACAAACCCTTCGATCAACACTCAATATATTACTCAAATTATTATTGAATTTATTCACAAACTATTAATTTTTTCTTAAATGTAACCTACAATACCCTGCAGTTAATGTTGGTAAACAAACCAAACTACTCGTGAACTCAATTCGTTAAGGTTCGAACTTAGCTTGACTCGACTCGACTCATTAAATACTCAATTTACTAACGAGCCGACTCGAACTCGATTCGTTAGGCTCAATATTTCAATTTATTCTTTTAATTATTAGTATCGTTGGACTTGGCTCAACTTGATAAGCTCGTTATTAATGAGTCGGATCGAGCTTTCACTACAAAAAAAAATGGTGAAAAGAAGAGGGGAAAGACAACAGAATCCCCCTCTTTAATCTAAAAGGCGACGGACTCCCCCAGTTGCCATTATGCTCGTTGCCAATTTAAAAGGCGACGACAGGGGTCGATCTCACGTCCTGTCAATTGCGAAGCATTATGAGCGCCCCTCGTGTGCCGTTTAGGCTAGGAGCTTTAGTCGACATTTTGTAAATGCAATTAATGTATATACAATTTAATTTTAGTTTTAATTCTTTAATTCGATCCATTTTAACTTTAATTGTTTATTATTATTAAATTGTCAAAGCATATGATATATTTATTTGTAAATGAGAATTTACTAAATGATGTGTTTCAAATTAAATAATTTAATTACGGTAATTAAAAATATCAATTCACTTATCCATTTAAATTTATTCTAATCTTCAATTCACAACATTTAAATTCATTATAATCTTCAATTCACAACAATATCATTACATACATTAATGAGTATAATTATTTTCACTTATCAATTTAAAAATATCAATTCACTTATCCATTTAAAACTACTTTCATCTTAATTAAAATCATTCTCAAGTTCATTTTCAATTAAAATAACATGACAAACAACATTAATTATAATCATTAGCATGTTCACGTCAATTAAAATAACATCACTTACATACAACATTGAGTATAATTATTTTCACGTATACATTTAAATTTATTCTAATCTTCAATTCAAAACATTTAAACTCATTCTAATCTTCAATTAACAACAATATCATTACATACAACATTAAGTATAAATATTTTCACTTATCCATTTAAAAATATCAATTCACTTATCCATTTAATTAAAATTATTTTCATCTTAATTAAAATCATTCTCAAGTTCATTTTCAATTAAAATAACATCACAAACAACATTAATTATAATCATTAGCATGTTCACGTCGTCAATTAAAATAACGTCACACACAACATTAAAATAAACAATTCTCAACTTAAATTTAAAATAAACATAACAAAGTAATAGAATGTGTATCACTCCTCATCACCACCATCATCATCAACATCATCCTGATCCTCAACCGGGTCACCATCCTGAACGTTGTTCGACGCCCCACCCATCCGACTCATCATCACTTGCATTTGTTCCTAAAAATGTTTGAGTAAGCGCGCCTCCGTCTAATGAATTTGTAGGAGTAAGCGTCGCTCTCTGTTCTCATTGATTCTCCATTCTTCAGCAATAGCTTTGTCAAAGTCGGTCTGGGTGAATCGTCCAAATGACGTACCGGTTGACGTCTCGCCAGGACCGGAGGAGACCCGTCTGTTCTTGCCTACTTGTCCAAGGCCCCTAACACGTTCATGAGACCTGCCGACCTTCTTCAAGTACAATTCAGACATGTCGGGTATAGATGGGGCCTGGGTTGAACCATCCTCTAAAGTATGATCATCTAACGGTTCATTTAAGAGATTGGTCAACTCCTCATGTACCTGGTCCTATACATGCATATTTAAAAGTGGGTTAATACATTTTCAAGTACAATTAAATATATATTATATTTAATGTTATATATATATATGTATATGTACACACTTACAAGAATATCACCCATATAACCATATTTGTATGTGTCGTTGTCGTAACGGTGGTAATATTCTACTATCTCCCAGTCGTAGGCAGGGCGTCCCATCTTCTGCTCCAGTATTTTGAATTTAAGACACATACGTACAAATAAAATAAAAAATTAACTCAAATTAATTATAATTGACCACAAATACTTACAATGCGTCGTGCGACCTCTGCTGCTCCACGAGCTCCGCCTTTATGAGTACCATAGCCAGTACCCGGACCTCCAGGCTCGAAGAAGCGGTTCTTACGACACTGCTCGCTATTCTTAACTGTGGCAGGATCGTTCCAGTGACGAACTAAGTCGTTCCAAACATTGACATCCCACCTCGGCTTCTTCTTCTTCAGCTCCCACATTTTCTTGTTGTTTGATAACATGCCACTGTACCGATTTGCTGCTCTTTCAAGAAAGAGCTGGTACACCTGTTCAGAAGATGTGGTATCAAGGTCCCACGTAACCTCGGTCTGCCAAAACAAATTAATGAATTAATATAACAAAATGTTAATGTAAAGTTATTTTATACGTTATTAATTAATTATACCTGGAATGTCTCCCACCACTGTTGAATCGTACCAGGTGATACCTTGGCAAAGTTGTGTGCACCAACCTCCATATTCCTGTACATAATCTGTCTGATCGTCCTCGAGATTAAATTTGAAGGCATCAACCTGTTACTCGTAATTTATAATTGTAGATGTTGTTAACTCTCAAATGTATTAAAATTCTCGACAACATCTTAATTTGACCTTCTGAGATTTTTTTCTAAGTCTTTTCTGAAATGCTACATTAAATGTTGATCTAAATGTTGTTGCATCTCTGGCAGGATCTAGAAGCTTCTTCAAGGATCTGGAACCTAGAAGACTCCAGAACATTGCAGAACGTGCTAGACCAGCCTGGAACCTTTTAGAACGACTTGGAGCATGCAAGAAGGATCTAGAAAGATCATGGAAGTTATGGAAGTTGAATTCCTAAAAAATAGGACCTCAATGTTGGAAGCCTCTAGAATTCGCACCCCACTCTATAAATACCGAAGGAAGGCTCCACAATTCAGTGTATTCTATTCGATCAATCTCCTAGACCGAGCGTTCATCCCTGTTAGGAATTGTGGCCAGTAGTTATACATTTTAGATCATACGAAGTATCCCACCCGTATGGCTGTGTGCTTTTCTTATCTATCGAGAGTGTAATCATAGATAGAATAGCATTTCGACAGTGTGTAATCTTATACACTTAGTTCATTTTCAGAACAGGGCACCTGCCTCGTTTGTAGTCTTAGTTGTGAAGGTTATTGATGTAACATTTCACACAACATTTGTACTTGAAGATAAGTATTGATATTTCGCCGTAAGGCTCGCATAGATTTTTATTTATAAAATCTATGTGAAAAATATTTCCATTGTGTCTCGTTTGTTTTTAGTGTTTCAAGTCTTCCGCTGTGTATCTTTATTTCTGATATTCTGTTAGAGTCAGTATTGTACAATTTGTCCCAACATTTAGTACAACATTAATCTACTTAAACTTAAACACTTCATACATAACACACTTTCAGTTGGTATCAGAGCTGATACCTGACGACACTAGATCTTTGGTCAAGTGTGTTTTTAGTTTATATTAGAAATGGAAACACATCACATATCCACTAAACTTAGGCCACCCGTTTTAGATGGCTCGAATTATGCTTATTGGAAGCCTAAGATGCGTATGTACATCAAGTCGATTGATGAACGTGCTTGGAGGATTGTACTTACAGGTTGGGAAGCTCCAAAGAGACCAGCAGATGCAGATGGTGAAGTCCAACTCAAGAGAGAAGTTGACTGGACGACTGATGAAATAACAACAACATGCTACAATTCTAAAACTTTAAATGCTATTTTTACCTCTGTTGATGTTTCAATGTTTAAAATTATATCTAACTGTTCTACTTCTAAAGATGCATGGGACAGGTTGCAAGAGCATTGTGAGGGTTCAGACAGTGTTCAGAGGACTAAGCTTCAAATGTTGGGAACAAAATTTGAGAATCTCCGAATGAAGGAAGATGAAACAATTTCAGCCTACAATGAAAGGTTAAGTGAGATAATCAATGAATCACATTCTCTTGGTGGCCCTATTTCTAATGTTAGAGTAGTTCATAAGATATTAAGATCTGTTCCTAAGAGATTTGATGCTAAAATTTGTGCTATTAAAGAGGCAAAAGATATGGATAAGTTAAGTCAAAATGAATTAGTGAGTATCCTTAGAACATATGAGATAAACACTATCAAGTTGATGAAACTAATGATGATAAGAAAGTTGTGGTTTTTAGAGGGGAAACATCAAACAATTTTGAGATTCAACCTATCATTACTGAAGTTGATTCGGATGAAGAATTGCTTGATAAATGCCTCAAGGATCCAAACAACATTGCCTTGCTCACTAAGCACTTTAATAAGTTTCTTAAGAAATCTGTGAACAAATCTAGTAACATTCAACCTAAGATTCAAATCAACACATCAACACCTCAACAAGAAAGGAGGAAAGGTCAATTCACACCAAGACCATCAAAAAGTTAAGGTAAACCAAGGTATGATCCTGAATTTCAAAAATCAGTTCAATGTAATGCTTGTTCTGGTTATGGCCATTATGCAAATGAATGTGCCAATACTAGACTTAAGCAAAAACTGAACTTTAGTGTTACCTTGAGTGATGATTCTGATGATGATCTTGATGAGTTAAATGAGAATGAATATTCTAATTTTACCAGAATTGATTATAATGATGATCTGGATGAAACAGATTCTGATGCTGTAACTGATGCTTCAACATCTACAGCAACATCAGAACAGAGTCACCCAAATTTGAACTGTTTTAATGGTTTGGTCGATGATGCAGGAAAAAGGACTGATGACAATGAATATCAAAAGCTATTAGATGATTGGAACAATTAGAAACTCACTCTTAATTCCTTGAATAAAGAGAATGAGGATCTGAAAGACACAATCACCAAGCTAGAAGTTATACTTACCAAAAGAGATCTGGAAATCTGTTACTTAAAGGAGAAACTGATAAATTCCACTTTATGTTTCAAGAAATATTCCAAGAGTGCTTCTGAGGTAAGCAATGCTATAGCTACTGGTAAGTGTAATAATCATGGTTTAGGTTACGATGGTGCAACTGCTTCTGTTTCTGAAAATTTTAGAAAACCTGTGAAATTTGTGAAGGAAAATGTTGACACATCTGGTGTAACATCTGCACAATCAGACTCTCACCAGGTTAAAAGGAAGTATATCTATAATTACTGTTTCAAAGTTGGTCATATTCGTCCTTACTGCATAAAATTGTTTGAAGAACAGAAAAACTTGAAAATGTTGCATGAAAAACTGTCACCTCCTGGTAAACAGTTCCTGAAATCTGCATGGAAACCAAAAGTTACCTGTAATGTTGTTCATACCTCCTTAAAAGCATGTCTACCTGATTTATGGTACTTTGATAGTGGTTGTTCTAGACATATGACAAGTCATATAGATTTCTTATCTGATTATGTGACCTTGAATAGTGGTAGTGTTACATATGGAGGTGGTTCTAAAGGAAAGATTATTGGTAAAGGAACTTTGAATGTTGAAGGTTTTCCTAAGTTTAAAAATGTCTTGCATGTTGATGGCTTACTTACAAATCTGATTAGCATTAGTCAACTTTGTGATGATAATTTGCATGTGAAATTTGACAAAGATTCATGTTATGTTCTTAATAAAGATGAAGTTTGTGTTATGACTGGTACTAGGTCAGCTGATAATTGTTATCTTATTGGAACAAATATGTGTAACTTGTCAAAACATGATGAAAATATTCTATGGCATCAAAGATTGGGTCATGCAAATTACAGGGAAATGAAAAAGCTAATCAAAGCAGATGTAGTAAAAGGAATTCCAAAACTAAGGTTTCACAATACCACTGTATGTGGACCATGCCAAAAAGGTAAGCAGGTAAGAATGCCGCACAAAATGTTGTCACATTGTTCTACACATCGATGCTTTGAATTACTTCACATGGATTTGATGGGTCCTATGGAAACTGAAAGCATTGGAGGAAAGAGGTATTCCTTAGTTGTGGTAGATGATTTTTCTAGATATACCTGAGTAGAGTCTTTGAGAGACAAATCTGAAGCATTTGATGCATTTAAAATTCTTTATAAGAGGTTCAAAAATGTGTTTAACTTGAAAGTTGGCCGTATTAGAACTGATCATGGTAGGGAATTTGAAAACAGCATGTTTAATGATTTTTGTGATAATAAGGGTATCTTGCAAGAATACTCATCTCCTAAAACTCCACAACAAAATGGAATTGTTGAAAGAAAGCATAGAACTTTACAAGAAATGGCAAGAGTCATGCTTACATCCAAATGTCTTGCTAAGAAATTTTGGGGAGAAGCATTGAATACTGCATGCCATATTATTAATAGGGTTTTTATTCGTTCTGGCACAAATCAAACACCTTATGAGATTTTGAACAACAGAAAACTTAATGTGAAATATTTTCATGTATTTGGTTGTGTGTGTTATATTCTGAATGATAGGGATCAACTTCACAAGTTTGATTCTAAAAGTGATAAAGGTTTCTTTTTAGGCTATTCTAGAAATAGTAAAGCTTATAGAGTATATAACCTTAGAACTAACACTGTTCAAGAATTTGTTAATGTTGTGTTTAATGATGATAAAGGCCTTACAGATGACAGAGATGAAGAAGATGTATCACAGGTCACTGACAATTCTGAGAATACACTGAAGTCTGAAAATGTTGCACTAAATGTTAACACATCTGGGTCAACATCTACAAAATAGTCAGTTGTAACCTCACAGAATGATCAGTACGTTCCCAAAACGAATCATTCTTCAAGAATAGGTAAAAGTCATCCTTCTGACCAGATCATAGGCGATGCTACAGTTGGAGTGCAAACAAGAGGAAGAGTAAGATCAAATAAGGTAGATGTGGTAAGAACAATATGCATGTATTCTATGTGTAATGTTGTAAATGTTGAATGCTATTTATTTGAAATTGAACCTAAGAGTGCTAAAGAAGCCTTAACTGATGAAAACTGGATTAATGTTATGCATGAAGAACTTGGTCAGTTTGAAAGAAATGAAGTGTGGACACTTGTTCCAAGACCTAGTCATACTAATGTCATTGGAACAAAGTGGATATTCAAGAATAAAACTGATGAATCTAGTAATATTGTTAGGAACAAGGCTAGGTTAGTAGCACAAGGTTACGCCCAAGTTGAAGGAGTTGATTTTGATGAAACTTTTGCACCTGTTTCTAGGATAGAATCAATTATATTATTGCTAGCAATTGCATGTTTTATTAATATTAAACTTCATCAGATGGATGTAAAGGCTGGATTTCTAAATGGCATATTGAATGAAGAAGCATATGTTGAACAACCTAAGGGATTTGAAGATCCACAGTATCCTGATCATGTATATAAACTTAAGAAAGCTTTGTATGGTCTAAAATAAGCTCCTAGAGCATGGTATGGTAGTCTTACTGACTTTCTTTTGGAATATGGTTTTATTAGAGGAGAGGTAGATAGAACTTTGTTCATTAAGCACACTGAAGATGATATACTAATTGCTCAAATATATGTTGATGACATTGTGTTTGGTTCTACTTGTGATAAAATGTTGAGTAAATTTGTTGAGGCAATGACTGCAACATTTGAAATGAGTATGGTTGGAGACTTGAATTATTTTCTAGGTCTTCAAATCAAACAATGCAGCGATGGTATTTTCTTCTCCCAGAGTAAGTATGCTAAGAACTTGGTTAAAAGATTTGGTCTTGAGAATTCAAAACCAATGAAAACTCCTATGGGATCTTCTTTGAAACTGTGCAAAGACAGTGCTGGAACAGATGTTGATCCAACGCTTTATAGATCCATGATAGGCAGTTTACTATATCTAACCTCTAGTAGAGCAGATATTATGTACAGTGTGTGTGTTTGTGCTAGTACCAAGCTAATCCAAAGGAATCTCACCTGAATGTTGTGAAGAAAATTATCAAGTATGTTTCAGGTACAAGTGAACTTGGATACTGGTATACTAAGGACACCAACAACATTTTGATAGACTACAGTGATGCTAATTGGGTTGGAGATATAGATGATAGAAAGAGTACGAGTGGAGGATGTTTCTACATGGGAAACAATCTTGTATCATGGCACAACAAGAAACAGAATTGTGTTTCACAATCTACTGCAGAATCTGAGTACATAGCTGCTGAAAGCTACTGTACACAACTCTTGTGGCTGAGTAATATGTTCCATGACTACGGTATTGTGAATGGTATACTTAAAATCTTTTGTGATAATACTAGTGTCATTAACATTTCTAAGAATCCTGTACAACACTCACTCACTAAGCACATTAGCATAAGACATCATTTTATGAGAGATTTAGTAGAGAAGAATATTTTTAAGTTGGAGTATGTACCTACTGAGAAACAGAATGCTGATATTTTTACTAAAGCATTAGACCATGAGAGATTCTCAATCTTGAGGAAATCTCTTCATCTTCTTCTCCATCTTCCTCTTCACCTTCTTCATATTCTGCCACTTCCATCAGTGTACCGGTGTCATCAGTTAACATGATCATCATCTACTTGCACAATCATTTGAGTCTCTATGTTATCCTCTTGCTACGGGGGAACTTCATCTTCAGCAGTATCTTTTGCATCTACCATGTATCTCGATTTGACTTTGCAGACAGATATCCAATCAGTACGGGATCCAGGGTACGTACAATAGTAGACTTGTGTGGCTTGACTTGCTAGTACGAATGGATCGTACCGGCCGTAAGATCGCCTCTGATGAAGCTCCACGAGCTTGTAGTTATGATGAACTTTTGTCCCATTGTTTGAGGGATCAAACCACTGACACTTGAACAAAACCACTTTCTTCTCGTGGTACCCCTAATAGTCTAATTCGATTACTTCCTCGAGTTTCCCGCATCATAGTTTTTTCCTTGATACAAACCCCACTGTTTGATGTTGCTCTAGATGCACCATAAGCCATAGTGTGAAATTTGTACCCGTTCACGTAATACCCCGAGTACGTAAGAACTTGACCAGACGGACCGGCATAAAGATCGTATAAAAACTTATTATCGACGCGATTCATCTTCACCTATATATATCAGCAGAATTAATGTGAGAATTTCTATAACTTAACAATTTACATATATCGTTATTTTAAGATAACTTACAATTTATTCAAACCACGACGCAAATCCATTTTGTAGCCTAACATCTGATTCAACGGCCAAGAGATTTGGTTGAAGAACTTGAAGTTGTTGCATGAATAGCCTACATACGATATAGGATTAATAAGACATGTCAAAACTAAGTATGAATAGCCTGCGTACGATATAGGATTAATAGGATTAAAAAACATTTTTGGTCAGATTGACTTACTAAACATACATCTGCACCTCATCACAATTCAACCACACGTACGTATGAGCAACTTTCTTCTCCTCGTCTAAAATCCATCTCTTCTTGGGCTTTCCAAATCATTTGCTAGGCGCCTTAAATATGAAAAAAGTACCCTCGACATACTGTTGTACTTCGCCAAGACCATCGTAATTACGAGGTACATTGTGTATCCTTGTCGTAACATGGTCCTCGAAATAATGAGAACAAAACATTGACGCCTCTTTAGTTAAATATGCATTTGCAATCGAAGCTTCAACACATGTTTTGTTACCCACGCTTAATTTTAAGGTGCGAAGATACCTGATTAAATTTTAAGAATCGTAAGTTCAGATAATTTTAAGAATCGTATGAGAAATTAATTAAATTACCTCTCGTATGGATACATCCATCTGTATTGAACTAGACCAGCAACCTTTGCTTCATATGCAAGGTGCACAGGTAGATGTTCCATAGAGTTGAAGAAGCTGGGTGGAAAAATACGTTCCAGCTTGCACAAGATTACTTGGATATCTATTTCCAGTCGAGTCATGTTGTCAACTGTGATGGTCGTAGAAGTTAAGTCCTTAAAAAATAGACTAAACTCAGTGATTGCTTTCCACATACTACGACAGAATATTGTAAAAAGCAATCGGTAGTAGTCTCTGCATAAATATGTGACAATCATGACTCTTCATCCCATACAATATCAATATCGACCAGTCAATGTAACGGGGCATATTAGACACATAGTCATCTGGAAACTTCAACTCACTTATCCACTTACAAATAACATTTTTTTGCTTCTTATCAAGCGAATAAGAAGCCTTAGGATACTTTCCTGTACGTGAACATTTTTTTAGGGAAGGACAACGACAATATTCATTCAGCTCATCTCTTGATTTAGACGTGTCCTTTGTTTTCCCCCTCCACACTCATCACCGTGTTGAATACGTTATCAAACACATTTTTCTCAATATGCATCACGTCCAAATTGTGTCGTATCAACAAGGTACTCCAATACGGTAACTCCTAGAAAATGTTTTTCTTCTTCCACCCTCTAGAAAGTTTTTTGTTGTGGGCCTCAGCACCCTCCGCTGTAGCCTTTCTATATCCCAAATGATCAATTTCTTGTAGGAGACTCGCACCCGTTCGAATAGGCGGTGGATCATCTGTGACTACTACTCCGGCCATGAATGCAGTTTAATCGTTCGCCACGTGTGATTCGGTGGTAAGAACTTTCGGTGGTTGTCGAACCATGACTGCTTTCGGCTTAGCCTCAAAGAGAATACATCGGTGTACTCTCCACAATATGGACAAGCAAGCCTTCCGGCTGTACTCCAACCAGACATTATTGAGTATGCTGGGAAGTCACTAAAGGTCCAGATAAGTGCACCCCGCATCAAAAAGTTTTACTTTGTAGCAACATCGTAAGTTTGCACCCCATTTTCCCATAAAAATCCCAAATCTGCTATCAGTGGTTGCAAAAACACATCAAGCTTGTCCTTCGAAATTTTAGGCCCGAGCACAAGAATCGAAAGAAACATGAATTGATCCTTCATGCATAACCACGGGGGTAGATTGTACAGAGTAAGTATAACTAGTCATGACGCATATTGTTTCCACGTCATTCCAAACGGTGCAAAACTGTCTGTGCTCAACCCCAACCTAACATTCCTAATTTCAGATGCAAAATCAGGATACGAACGGTAAAAATGCTTCCAAGCCAACGAGTCTGCAGGGTGACGCATAACACTAGAGTAATCAAAAGTGCACGAGGCATGCCATGTCATATCCTTCGCAGTGGCCTTGGACATGTACAATCTTTGTAAACTCAATGGATAAAATGACTCGTTTAGTGGAGAACAAAAGTTGTTATTCAACAATTCATGCTCATGCTCTTAAGGTTTACAACCTTCATCCTCACTTTTCATTTAAGTTCCTCAAATGCATTCATCTCCTCATCTTTTTTAGCCAATTTCTTTTTCTTTTAAGCTCTTGGGGCTCATTGTCCCTCTTTTCTCTCACATCATTCTTCTTTTCACTTTCCATCTTTTTCTCTTTTCACAACTTTTGCCAATTTTTCTTATCAAACCAAAGACCTTCAAGCACATGTTTTACCACTTTCTCTTTTATTCTCCACTAGATATGGATATCAAAGGTTCAAAAGGCTAAGTGGTTAAACATTGTAGGTTGCCAAGAAAATGGGGCATTCGAGCTCAAATGGACTAACTACGAAATATTACTTCGGTTATTGGAAAATTTTGGCTAAGTGACTTGTAGTACGAAAGATGGCCTACATCATATCTCAAAGTATGACCAACTTATGATCTCAAGCAAGAACTTGGGAAAGTTCTAGAACAACAAGCAATGAATTGATCCACTCAACAATGAAATAAACCGGATTAATGCTCGGTTCAAAGCTCAACTCTCATCGGTTCATTCAAGACTCAAACATTCATCAATCATCACCACACATAACTCATTGTGCATGCAAAACATCCATAGGCAACAAGATGACAACAACACAAACCAAATGATTCATTCCAATCATGTACACATTTAAGGAATCAAACTCACAACAAATCATCATCAAATGTGTCTCAATGATCATTTGCACACACACACAAGAGTACACATTGGTGTCAATAGAAAATGTAAAAACGAACATACCCCCCAAACTTTTTCATTTCCAAGAAATTAAAAGTTTGGAAAAATAGTTTTGCAATGATCTTGACATCAAATACTAACTATACAAATCTACACACATGGGCCACTATCCCAAACAATCAACACCAATAATAGCTAAGCAATCAATGTCATAACAAGAATATAAATTCCCCTACCCCCCAAACTTAGTAATTGCATTGGGGTGGGCGCACCTCTTATAATTGCTATAGCTACACCTTCTTCCAAGCATTAGGTTCCATTTTCGACTTCCAATCGTCCATTAGATCCAAACTTTTTCAACTATCATCAAAACTCACAAACACCATCAAGCTAAACTAACAAAGCAAATAAAATGAACAAGAAATAAAATAAAGCAAGTAAAAATGGGTTGCCTCCCATTTAGCGCTAGGTTTAACGTCCTATGCCGGACGAAACTTAACAATTTCAAACTTCCCTTTCTTTGAATGGAGGATGATAGTGCTTCACGTTGTGCTCATCGGTGATGAACACTTCATCCTCCTCACTTTGCAACGCAATGCCTCCTTCATAGGCCAATTTATTCATGACCAACATGTTGCGTTCCTTGAGCTTCATCTTTCCAAGGACTTCCATCACTCCCAAGTTGCACCATACCACCGTATCTCCAATTTCAAAGCTTTTTTCAATATTTCTCTCCTTTGAACTCTTTCTTCTTCCCTCTTCATCTTCGCTACCTTCAAGGAACTCACCAAAACTCTTCTCCTTATCAAACCTCCCCAAACTAAAACTCAAGTTTGGGTTTTTGCTGCATTTCTTGATCATCTCCAGGATCTTTCAATGTGACTTTTGATAAGGGCTCATTCACACAAATGTCGAGTTCTTTGATGGAGTGAAATTCTTTCTTTCTAGAGGTACCCTCAATTGAGCCATACTTGGAGAAAATCACTTTCTCTCCATTCACCTCCAATGTCACCTCTCCTTTCCTCAAGTTTATATTTGCTCCCCCCGTGGCAAGAAACGCCATCCCAAGAATCAATGGGATATTTGCATCTTCTTTCATATCAATAACAACGAAGTTGGCCGGAATGATGAATTTATCAATCTTCACCAATACATCTTCAATAATCCCTTTAGGATGTGTGATTGGACGATTTGTTAGTTGAAGAGGAATTGATGTGGGCTTTATGTCGCCAAGTCCCAAACGCTTGAAGATTGAAAGTGGCATCAAATTGATGTTAGCCCCCAAATCACAAAGAGCTTTCATCATAGGACCATCACCTATTTCATATGGGAGAGTGAAACTACCCGGATCCTTGAGCTTTTCGGGAGGAGTTCGTTAAAGAATAACACTACACTCCTCAGTCAATTTGATCTTCTCATCATCCACTAGCTTCTTCTCGTTTGCTATTGCATCCTTTAGAAACTTCATATAATGAGGCATTTGCTCTAAAGCATCCGAAAGTGGAAGATCGGTGTGGATTTTCTTGAAAACCTCCAAAAACTTCCCAAACTTTTCATCCATCTTCTTTCTTATATATCTTCTCGGATAAGGAAGTGGATCATGAGTAATGGGCACCCCCCATTTATCACAAGGTACTTCATTCATCTTCTTCTTTAGATCTTTGACAATTCTCCACTTTGGAATTCTTGGAGCAATCTCTCCACTCAAAACTTTTTCTACCTCCTTCTTTTTCTCTTCATCTTTGTTTTTTCCTTTCTTTCTTTTCCACTCACCACTTCTTTATCTTCCAATTCAATCGACATTGAAGAATTTCCATATTGTTCACCACTTCCAAGTGTAATGGCATTATAATGCTCACGTGGGTTTACCTCGGTATTAGAAGGAAACTTGCCCTTGTTCAACAATAGGTTAAAGGAACTAGCAATTTGCCCCAATTGGCATTCCAAATTCTTCAATTGAACCCCTTGTTGTTGTTGAGTAACCTTCATCTCTTCAAATGCATTCAACTTCTTTTCATTAGCATCAATCTCTTTTTCACTTACCTCCATTTTTTTTTCATTAAAACTGCAAGGAGCTTATCCGTGGAGGACTTTCCTTCTCCATTTTGAGGCTTTGCCCCGGGATCAAATTCGGGAGGATATCGCATAGCACCCTTCAAATTGGAGTAGGATAAGTTGTCATTTCTCCGAAAATTCGGGTTTTGAGGGGCTTGGTATTGAGGGGAGGTAACCCCTTGGCCTTGTTAACCTTGAGAAGATGAAGATTGACCTTGATGAAACGATGAGGATTGACCTTGATGTCCTTGAAACCGATTTTGAGGAGGAGCTTGGTAAGGGCCTTGATATAAATATTCTTTTTAATTTTTTTTATTTTCCACATCAGATTGCACTTTATATAAATAAAACGTTATAAAATAAAAACAAAAGTCTCGTCTGCGTCTTCTCAGCTTCTCAAACTCAGTAGACTTCTTCTCCTCCTCAAATTCAATCAGTGGTTGCAAAAACACATCAAGCTTGTCCTTCAAACTTTTAGGCTCGGGCACAAGAATCGAAAGAAACATGAATTGATCCTTCATGCATAACCACGGGGGTAGATTGTACAGAGTAAGTATAACTAGCCATGACGAATATTGTTTCCCCGTCATTCCAAACGGTGCAAAACCGTCTGTGCTCAACCCCAACCTAACATTCTTAATTTCAGATGTAAAATCAGGATACGAACGGTACAAATGCTTCCAAGCCAATGAGTCTGCAGAGTAACGCATAACACTAGAGTCATCATGAGAAGTGCACGAGGCATGCCATGTCATATCCTTCGCAGTGGCCTTGGACATGTAAAATCTTTGTAAACGAGGAATTATCAGAAAGTAGAACATCTCGTTAACCGGGCGTTTCTTTTTCAACCGACCATCTGCATCAACCCTACTTGGCTTATACCGTGATCCACCACAAATCTTACAAAAATCTAGTTCGCTGACTGCACCCTAGTATAACATGCAATTTTGTGCACAACAATCAAACCTTTCTACCGGAAGACCCATCCCACTCATCAAATGTTTGGTATCGTTAAATTTCTTGGAAACCTTATTTTTGGGAGGACAAATCTCACGAATCAACTCAACGACCCGATTGTATCCTCTTTCAGACAATCTGTTTTCCGTTTTAATGTTTAACAATCTGGAATTGAATGACAATTGCGAATGATATTCGCAACCAGGGTACAAGTCTTGGTTCGCTGCACGAAGCATGTCGTAAAAATGTGTCGCATTCTCGTTAGGGGGTTCTTCATTATGTGCCTCCTCTTCCACGTTTATTCCAAAATCAATGTGTGGGCCACCCATTAAGTCTTCTACCATAGTGTGGTACGAACTAGGTCCCGCTGGGTCAACTTTGTTTGAAGTTGACGCAAATTCATTAGTGTTTTGAAGTTGACGCAAATTCATTAGTGTTTTGAAATGGACGCGGACCCCAACTCTCTTCCCCGTGATAAATCCAATTATAATAATTCAGTGTAAAACCATTTCGATATAAATGAGATTTCACTTCATTAGGATCTCTATAAGTCTGATTTTGACATCTAGCTTTCGAACAAGGACACCTAATTTTTCCTTCCCAAATCGAATTCGGATTACTAGTGGCAGCTTCAATAAATTCATTTACTCCACTAATAAATCAGGGGTTCATAATCCCATTCACCAATCTTGAACTATACATTCAACTACAACTTGAATAATTCATGTCAATCGATCTAAATTTAAACATTGATTAATAATCTCTATATCGTATTCCTAAATATTATTTAAATTCCTAGTGCATCCATTTCCAACACCCTAACAAATAAACAACCAACGTCCCAACTATCAATTAATACAATTCCAAATATATTCTAACAATTCTAATTAACACCCTAACAAATAAATTCTAACACTTAAAACATACATGCATAACACAATTAACAATTAAATTCTAACAATTAACACATGCATCCATAAAAATTAACATTTAATTTCAAAACAATTCTAAAAATAAAATTATATATATATTTTTTCAACAAATTTATATATACATACAACATATATGCATATATATACATATATATACTACAACCACATATATACATATAACTTCAAATTTAACCAATGAAAACGAATAAAATTACCGTAGAAATAATTCCATCTTAATGTAGAACACAAATGGCCAAAAAACGAGTTCGATCTGCAACAGCGGCGGTGACGGACAACGGTGGAGGTGTAAAACTCGAGAGGGAGTAGGTGTATGCGGCCGCTTCTGTTCTGGAAGAAGAAGGAAGGCCGAATTTATATTTAACTAGGGCGACGGGCCCACCGCGGTCGCCTTTACGCGAGTGGGGTCCCGTCGTCATTTTGCGAGGGGCCCACTCCCGTCGCCTTTTGGCGAGTGCAACTCACACCGTCGCCTTTTTAGTTATCAATTGGCGACTGTGATGAAATACACTCGCGTAAAGGCGACCGCAACAACATCCGTCGCCTTTTTTCTGACAGTTGTCAAATTCGTTGCCAATTAGCGACTGTACATTGCACTCGCAAATATCTGTTGCCTTTTGAACAATTTTTTGTAGTGTTTTTTTTTCCTGATCAATATTATCGAGCCGAGCTCAAACTTTAAGTAGTCGACTTGATAAGAGGTGTATTTATAATACCCTAAATATATCTAATTTTTTTCTTAAAATTTCTAAAGTTATGAGCGGTGAATAACGTGACTACATAATAATTGAAAGAATTCCATTTAGAGACTAAACTTTTAATTTGAGTGATGAGTCTTTTGATTTATTTTTGTCTCAATTCTAGATTAGGTTATTTAATATTGTGATAGTTAAACTTTTTAAAAGCAAAATTTAAGCAAAAATGTGAATTCTTTGAGATATCAACCCATAAAATTAAAATAATCATGCAAATGACACCTAAGGGAGAATTTTTTTGATGGAAGGCCTAGGTAGTGGTGCTCTAACCACTTGAGCTATCCCACTTTGTCACACCTAAGGGAGAATGAATGTAGAGAATTGAGAACATTTTCCCGTTTTATTCTTTTTAGAAAATAACAAATACTTAAAAGAGGTTAGTGCCACGAAATCTTCCTATGGTTTGAAAATGATGCATAAAATATTTCTGTGATTTGAAAATTTCTTAAAATCACTATGTGATTTATTAAATTAAACCTTTTTTTTAATTCAGAAATGAGTTAATTATTTTACCTATTTCTACTTTCCTTTATATTCTATTTTTTTTATTAAATATTGATATTTTAAAAGTATACGGTGAAAGATATAAATTATATAATATGAAGTTGAGAAATTTGATAAAATCATAAACTTTTTCTTGAAAAAAAAAATGACAATTTGTTTTGTTTACCAAATCAATGACAGGTTTTGTGGACCTTCTAAACCACAAAAAAAGTTGTGCAATATTTTCAGCGCAATCAACTCTATTTAATATATGTAGATATTTTGTGATTGAATTTATTCGTGCTCCTTCTTAAGTGGTATAGTGGACTTTGAGAGCCCAATAACGTGGTGGAGGCCCATTTTTCATAGGCCCATGGTTCCACCAATTGTAACTACAGCTTGGTTTCCATATCATCTAAATTTCACCCGCACAACATGCTCCACAACTTATGACTTTCGTTTTTGTACGTGTGAATGGATAATTGAATATTCCTCGTTTAAACGAAAGTTATTCAACTTTTTTTTCGTCCGTCTCAATAAAAAAATATTCATTACATTTTTTAAAAACTATGTTCTCTCACATTTCATTATATTATTTTCTCTCTTAATCACATTGTTGAGATGAATAAAAGAGATAATTTTATTAACAATGAGATTGATCGAGTATATATATATATATTACATCATGACCTTTAGGTTTAACTAAACTATATGGATCAAGATATACCAGGAAACAGTAAACCCTAATATCTCTCCTTAAATATACAATATCCCTAATACTCTCCCTCAAGATGAAACACTATTGGTGATTCTAATCTTGTTCATAAGAAGTTGAAGACGAGGACGAAATCGGCAAACGACACATGAGCTACTGTGATGATTGAGACAAAGGGCTCCCATCGAACATTGTGGTGATGGTGAGCGATTGTTGTTCTTGGTAAGCGAAGCAACAAAGAGGAAGAACGGAGTCTCGTTCTTAATGAGTTGTTAATTTGTTGAGGGTAAGTTGTTGCAGAAGAGAGCGAACACTCTTGGGTGTATGCAACAACTCAGAGGAGGAGAAGAAAAGTTATCTTCTTAGGTTTGGAAGAACGAGCGTGGTCTTGTTCTTGATAACTTGTTGGGGGCAAGTTGTTGTAGATGAGAGTGAACCCTCTTGGGTGTATGCAACAACTCGAGGAGAAGAAAAATATTTATCTTCTTGGGTTTGGAAGAACGCGGTCTCGTTCTTGATGAGATGAGTTGTTAATTTGTTGGGGGTAAGTTGTTGCAGAAGAGAGTGAACCCTCTTGGGCGTATGCAACAACTCGAAGAGATCGAAGAAGAAGATTTATCTTCTTGGGTTTGAAAGAATGTGGTCTCGTTCTTGATGAGTTGTTGCAAAAGAGAGTGAATCCTCTTGGGCGTATGCAACAACTTGAGAAGAAGAATTGATAGCAGTATTCCTAACCAAATCTTGGTGTGTTTCGGTGATCACGAGATCAGAAAAATAAAATAAACGAGAGCCTTAGTATCGAATACGGACAACAGAAGGAGTTGATGAATGGAGGGATGTGAGTGGATTTTTTTTTGGTATGGTTTAATGAAAAAGAAATCAAATGGACATAATCTTAAAAAAAAAAAAAAAAAAAAAGAGATCAATTAGATCTAATCTTTAAAAAAGAAGAAGATATAAATTAGACCTAATCTTGAAAAGGTAGAATAAAAAACATGATCTAGATATGGAAAAATATTCCTAAGTCTCGAAGATGGAGGTGTGATCGTGAAGATCGAAAAAAACAGAGGCGTTAGCCTGAAGAAGCTCTTGATACCAAGTGAGATGAATGAAAGAGATAATTTTATTAAGAATGAGAATGAGTATATAGATTACATCATGGGCTTTTAGGTTAACCAAGGATGAAAATATCGCGAAATATCGCGGATATATCGCAAATTTGGATATTGCGATATGGATATTGGGGTCTAATGTATTTTTTCCCGAGTATCGCGGATATATCGCAAAATATCGTTAAATGTCGATATCGATATCGTTCAACCGTAGTGTAAAATTGGATGAGAATCGGGAAATATCGCGGATATATCGCACAATATCGCAAAATCTGAAAAAATCGCAAACTTATTTGAAATTTTATTTTTATATGTACAAAATTATACATTTTATTTTTAATAGTGTAAGAGAATATATTTTCAATTCACCTCATATATTTAGTAGTTTTTTTAAACATATGAATTAACTATATCCTAAATTACTATAATGTGATGAGTTAGTATGAATGTTTTTTAGACAAATATGTCATTTCACCTACTATATATGAACCCATAGATTATCATTTTGATATTAATTGTCCAAACAACATTGATAAAATACAATTAAATACTGACTGACGAAAACCAATTGACAACATAATACAATACAAAATGATTAAATAAATATACATGATAAAATACAATTAATATCAATTTTTTTTTTCACTGACCAAATTTTTTTTTTATATTAATTGTATTTTATCATGTATATTTATTTAATCATTTTGTATTGTATTATGTTGTCAATTGGTTTTCGTCAGTCAGTATTTAATTGTATTTTAATCAAGAGAATTTTTATAAAAAAGGCCCTTCATAGACTTACCTTCTTAATAAAGGACCACTAATATAATCTTTTTAAATAAGGACAAAGACATATGTTAATAACCATTTATGCCCTTATATTTAAATATGAAGATTAATTTATTAATTTAATAATTAAAGGAACAAGTCGTAGTCTTCCTTATTTTTCGCCATATATTCAACCACATTCCAATCCATAAAGATTCCTTCCGTTTAATATCACTGCTACGGAAATAATAATCTGACCTTCCTTATTCGTATGCAATCTGCACGATTGATAGTAATTTTCAATTAAATCAATTGTAATTTCTCAATCGAGTTCGTCATTGTGATTTGTACAACAACCGATACACTAGTTCCTTAACTAGATCTATGACCCTCTGGTCATCGTCTTCCATGGCACTGTCGTCGGCGGCAGTGATGGTGTGGCGGAGCTGCGGAGGCGATTGTGCACGTGTGAGTGTATTTTGGGGTGGTTTGTTTTGAGTTTTAATATTGGACAGGTAAATGAAAATGTTTTATGGAAATACATACACACTAGGTCCAGTTCTTGTTTGCTTCATTTCTCATGATTTCAGATTTCAATAATTAACCATTAGTAGTACATATAAATTTTATGTTTTTAAGATCCATAATTAACTGTTTAGTAATTGTTCATCATTATGTTTAGTTTCGTAAAAAAAATCTACATGCGTGGGTAGCACGTGTTAGAAAAAAGCATTGCACATCCATTCATAATGTTGTTGAGGAATGCTTCTTCATATGGAGAATTTCGGAAGACAAAATCGAGTACTTGTAAGACTTGTGGCAAAAAAGGCAAACACGATTCTTTGACGTGTGCAGCTGTTTTTGGAACCGACAAGACTAATACTTCTCATTAGAATAATGTAGGTTTTTTTTACCTTTTTTTAGTGTATTTTTTACTGTTTTGAAACATCTTATTGAGTATGCAGTTCTGATTTCAATAATTACGACTGGTTTGTTTAAATTTATTTGCAGAATTTTCGTTGTTAAGTTTAATTGGTTTATGTATTGATTTTTTTTAAATAGAATTATGTCATAATAATTGATATCCCTTTTTCCACTTAACATTCCACAATCATATGTAAATACTGCATCATTTCTTTAATACTTATAGTTATCAATAGATTACGATCTGTTTAAATGCAGATATGGTCTGCATGCCAAGATATAATATGCAAAACAAACTACTAATATGCAGATCTAGCACACTTATTTTATGCATTAAATCATTTGAATTGCATAATTTATGTTATTTTTCTGCACAGTTAACATGATTTGCAGATACTTGTTGTTTATTTTTCATATTTTTTTTCTGCATTACTTATTGTTTTCGTATTCATTAACAACAAAAACAACAAAAATAATTGAAAAAAAAAACTTAATGTATAAAGTATATGTTTCAATATACAAAATTTTCATTTATTTTAATTAATTTTTATTATTAATGCACATCAAACTCATAATATGCAACGAATATAAAGAAACTGATTGCATTATTTAAAAAATATGCAAAATTTATGTTTGTCCTTCTGCATAGTATTGTGTGTGCAAAAAATCTTATCTCGTTCTGCATAAAACGAAAGTTGTTTACATTCTCATATTCAGTTCAAAATAATCATAAATAATGCATAAAACGAAAGTTGTTTGCTGGCACCCTCACCAAAATATCAGAAGCTATATCGTCTGAAATTATATCTAATAACCTTGAAAAATGCATCATTTTTTTAATGGTTTCTGCAGAAGAAAAGAAAACAAATATTTGTTAAAATAAACAATGAATATAAATTTCGTGTAGTATAGTTCTTTGTACTGCAACTCAAAGATTTAAGTATAAGATTGAATATGAAATAAACCAACCGTTTAGGTTGTGGTAGTGGAGTAAATTTTGATTTCACATAAAAGGTCTTTCCACCTAGTGTTTTTTTTAAATAAGAACCTGGTTTAAAATAGTTTCAAATTAAGGACAAAATGTAACATAAATGTACCATCATGCCCTTACTATCTAATTTTCGAAATTAATATAGAGAAAGTCAATAAATTTTTTATATTTAAATCAATGTCTATCAACTCCGTGAATTACGCTAATGAATTAACACCTTCCAAAATTAAAACCTCTCAACAGCTCCGGTCAATCAATTAAATGATTTGCAGAATTTTGGGGAAGAAATCTTTGTATGATTATTCTACATCCCCAATCTTGGTATTCAATTCTTCCCTACATCTCTGATATTCAAGTCTTTTACAAATATCGCATTTTCCCAAAGCTCTGATATTCAATTTCATTGTCAAACTTAAAAATCTGCACAAAAATCGTCAAATCAAATTAGATATTTTCTCCAGAAAAACCTCTGACTTGATTATGCAGAAAGATCTGCAGGAAAATCGCTGAATGCAGAAAAAAAAAACTAAAATTGCATGAGCATATAAATAATGCAGAATTAAAGTTGCATCAACATATAAATAATGCAGAAGTGTGCAATACAATATGTGCATATACAAATATCATTATGCAGAAAAATGACTTTAATGCAAATTTGATCTGCAATAATAAAATTCGTCTATTAATGTAGGCCACACACCAGTCACTTGATTCAAGACTTCTAGAAATGTTGAAGATTGATTAGCACGAACCAACTTGGTTTTCCCATCGAATTTGATCTTGAGTATCACGAAATAATCCATTGATTCGCAAATATATGCAGATATAATTAGAGATTTTTTAGGGCAAAACTCTTCATCTCACCGGATTAATGGTTCCCATGTGGACCATACGCTGCGTCTCCCCACTCCTAGGCGACAAAATCGTCGTCAAAGGCCCACCTCTGCCTCCTCCACCACCTCCGGCGTCCTCTTCGTCTACACACACCGAACACTCACGGATCCAATCATCCTCTCTGCCATCCTTCGCCGTCACATCCCCCGCCGCTACCTACTCTCTCTCCCGCCTCTCAGAAATCACCCCCTCGTCCCCACCGTCCGATTAACCCGGATCCGAGGTTATTAATACTATCAACTGAATACGACATTGATATACTATTGGAAAAAAACGTAGGCCACATACCGATGATTTGATTCACAATATCTTCATACAGTGAAGATCGACTAACAAAAACCAACTTAGTCTTCCCATTGAATTCGATTTTCAGAATCACCACACAGTCCATCGATTCAAATTATGTAGCTTAAATGAGAAAAAACATGCAGAACACGATTAACAAATGACAGGGACGAAGAATTCTGAATTAGGGTTGTTTTTGGAAAATTACGATTGGTTTAATTGAAAATTCCTATCAATCGTGCAGATTGCATACGAATAAGGAAGGTGAGATTCTTATTTCCATGTGAGTGATATTAAACGGAATGAGTCTTTGTGAAATGGTATGTTGTTGAATATATTGTGAAAAATAAGGAAGGTACGACTTGTTCCTTTATTAAATAAATTAATAAGTTAATCTTCATATTTAAATGTAAGGGCATAAATGGTTATTAACATATGTTTTTGTCCTTTTTTAAAAAGATTATATTAGTTGTCCTTTATTAAGAAGGTAGGTGTATGAATGACTTTTTTTATAAAAATTCTCTAAATTTTGGTTATTCATTAAACAACAGTTACATGTAGTGGGGAAGTTGAGGTATAAAAGTTTTTTTTGGTAGTGGAGAATGTGTGACATCTAATGGGTCATATGTATTAATGAGAATTTAATTTAACTTCAATGTATTATAACATTATTACAAGATAATATAAATTTTTCTACACTAATGAAATAATAAATAAACATATTTTTCCACATTACATATTTTTCTTTATATGACATTTATTTTATGTTGAATTAATATATATAAAAATAATATTTTATTTTTTTAAACGTCAAATTTATAATATAAGGTTGGTTTTTTCCTTTTTATGCAATAAAGTTGTATAATTTAAATTTAGTATTGCATGTGTATCCTATTTAAATTATATTCAATTTTCAGTAATATTATATAATATAATTACTTAATTTTGCTTATATAATGAAATAAATAAATACAAAAGTAATGACTCAATATATATAAAAGTGATGACTCAATTATTTTTCTGCAGATCAATTAATGGAATTGACGTTAGCTGTAGGAAAGTTTTAATTTTGGATGTCTTAATTGATTAGCGCAATTTTCGAAGAGTTGATAGACAAGCATTTAGATTTTAAAACTAATTGATTTTTTATATATTAAATTCGAAATTTAAATAGTAAGGGCATGATGGTACATTTATGTTACATTTTGATCTTAATTTGAAACTATTTTAAACCATGTTCTTATTTAAAAAATCACTAGGTGAAAAGACCTTATATGTGAAATCCCCTTTTATCAATGTTGTTTGGACAAAGATGTCATTTCACCTACTATATTTGAATCTCATAGGTCATCATTTTGATATTAATTGTATTTCATCATGTATATTTAATTATTTTATGTTGTCAATTAATTTTCGTCAGCCAGTATTTATATAATTTATTATCTATATGTTTGTTTTAAATATACAATTTTAATGATTTTTGAATGGAATACATGTATAATAGTATGTTTTAATAATCCCTAAAATTTCATTTTAAATTTCTAAGATTTAAAAAAGATTTCCGTCATTTTTTCAATTTTTTTGCGATATCGATATATCCCGCGACATATCCATAAAATTAAGGTTGCGATAGCGATATTTTCATCATTGAGGTTAACTATAAAAATGAGTTATAGGTTAACTAAACTATATGAGCCAAAATATACAAGGAAACAGTAAACCCTAATACCTCTCATTAAATATACAATATCCCTAATATACATCACCTCTAATACATTTACTTATTTCATCATATTTATTAATTTTCTTGCTAAAAATTAATGGGTAGTTTTCACCGAGATAGAGGAAATATATGTTAAAGGGTAATTTAGTAATATGTACAAAGTAGAAGAAACTATAGCTTCTCATAGATGTATTCTTTTAATTTAAGAGTATTTGAAGTTTGTTACTCGGGACCTTGTACATGTAGTTAGGGTGTCGTAAGGTGTCGTAATGACTACCGTAGTCAGTTAATCTAACCAATTAAAAATCTAATCTAAAGGCTTAAATTTGATGACTTGTTACCTTTTGTAAATTTTACGGTATGTATTGTCGTAATGTGTCATAAATTTGCATTTTCTATTAAAGAGAACGTGTCAAACATGGAAGTTTTTGTTTTGTAAATAAGGATATGATTTATCAATTTATAATTATCAATAATTTACCATAAATAATTTATATTTATAATTATTTCCAAAATTAGAGTGTGCACGGTCTAGAATTCGTGCATTACCCATAACTTACCATAAATAATTGATATTTATAATTATTTGTATGAATTACAATTATTTCCAAAATTAGAGTGTGCACGGTGTAGAAGTCGTGCATTACCAATAATTTACCATATATAATTTATATTTATAATTATTTGTAAGAATTACAATTATTTCCAAAATTTAGTTGTGCATGGTCTAGAAGTCGATATGGGTCGTTCTCTCGTTCATCGGAGTATTCAACACATGTTATACGTTGATATCCATGTTCTACACAATACTCGTATAAAATATCACATGGATCTAGGAGAATGGTCGGTAAGGTGTCGTTAGTGACGGTAACGACCTTCGTTCCGTTATAATGTCACACGGGTCGTTATCTCGTTTTCGTGTGTCAAATATGAAACTTAAGTTTCCCGATATCATCATTTTACAACCTAAACATGTTTTTAAAAATAGAACGACATGGTTAACCCCAAATTTAACGTGTTCGAAAATTTTACAACCTAACATATTTTTATCTAAATTTTAAAACATGTATTTTATGTTGTTTTTAGGCCGCAATATTTGAACGGGGTATTATTATTCTTTTTTTCTAAATTTCAAGAGATATATTTCACGTTGTTTTTAGGCTGTAATATTTTTAAAAGGTATCCTTATTAGTAATCTTGATGCAAAAAGAATAATTTGAAATGACTACATTCTAAAAGCCCCCTGTTGCTTCTTGGAGTGAGCGAGTCGAGATTGTAGATTGAAGAAGCAGAATCAGTGAGAAAAACTCATTCTTGCTTCAAACCTAATGCTTCAAACCTGATAATGGATTGAATCAAGGATCAGATGAATTTAATTGAGCGACCCTCGAAGAAAAGCCCCTTCGTGAGCGAGTTCGATTGTAGAGTGGAGAATTAGAATCAATGAGAAAGATTCATTCTTGCTTCCAACCTAATGCTTCAAACCTGCTTGTTAATGGCGAATCAAGGGACAAGGATCACGAATTTATGAAAACTCTTAAGAATGTGCGGACTGAATTGAGGAAGACAAAATACCTAATTACTAATTTAACAAATCTATTTTTTAATTATTATTTGGATTGATTTCATTAATTTTTAAAATAAGAATAATTGTATTACAAAAGGTTAGAACAGTAATTTTACCTAATATATATATGTATATATTTTAAAAATAATTTAAATAAAAGAAGGGTATAATATAGTAAATAACAAAATACAATTTAAAAAATGATATAAATAACTTAAACCTGTATAACAGGTAACAGGTCGTTACGACGATTACGACGCTACGTGGCGCGATTCGACAAAGTGACTATGTAGTCACTTTGTAAAATGTAGGGTTGGCAATGGGGCGGGTAAAAACCCGGACCCGCATAAAACCGGCCCGTACGGGGCGGGTAAATACCCGGTCAAACGGGTCCCGGGGCGGGTAAATACCCGGTCAACGAATACCCGCCGGGTATGAGACGGGTAATGGGATTACATATACCCGATCCGACCCCGACCCGTATATATATATATATATATATATATATATAAAATTAATATATATACATATAAAATGAATATATATATATAATATTAATTTATTAATTCTCCCCTCTCCATTGGTAAGGTATCTAACAATTCTAACTAATTAGATTATATAGAGTGGTTGTAGGATTTATTGATTTACTGTACTTTATTTATGCGGATTTAGGATGGCTTCTAAAATTGCAGCCGATTTACTCTATTTTCAAAAAAGACTGATGTTTTATTGTAGTTTTAAGAGTTGATTTTAATGTGCTATTTTTTAAAATAAATAATTTTTTTTAAAAAAAGTGATGACGGGGCGGGGCGGGTTTACCCGCCGGGTTCACGGGGCAAAACGGGGCGGGTTTTGGCGGGTATTGAAGCGGGGCGGGGCGGGTAACGGGTCTAGAAAATTTTGGCGGGGCGGGTCCTGGGAAAGGCCAAACCCGTCCCATACCCGCCCCGTTGCCAACCCTAGTAAAATGTGAGAGAAAATTTCATTTTACATCCTGTAACTTAGGCCTAATCCAGTTTATATCCTTTAAATTTTTAATTTTTCGATTTACATCCTTTTTGGTCCAATTTACGTCCATTCCGCCGGAAAATTTTAAAACTCACCAGAATGTGGGGAATAAATTGGGGTTCCGGCCAAATAGTCCAATTTACGTCCTTTAAGTTTGAAAATTAAAATTTAATAATTAAATTCTTTTCTAAATATCCCATTAAAGATTTAAAAAATCTAAAAGTATAATTAAAAATCCAAAAATTTCCTTAAAATAAAAAAACTATAAAATGTGTAAAATAAAATTTAAAATATCTTACTAAAATTTCTAAAAATATCATTACAAATTATAAAATATGTAAAATAAAAATAAAAAATTCTAAAATTTTGAAAATACAAAAATAAAAAATTATACAATTCAAAGAATGGAAAATGTGTAATTTAAAAATTAAGAAATTCAAAATCTCATTAATATTTCTAAAAACTTCGAAATTTTACCGTCGAGGTTGAATGGAAGATCCACACCTTGATCGATTTTGGAACCGTCACAAATTCATTTTCACGATATTTTTAAAATTGTGGAATTTTTTATTTTAAACATTATTAAAATTTTAATTTATAGATTTTTGTATTTTTATGAGTTTATAGAGAAAAAAAATTAATTTACACATTTTTCAGATTTTTAGAATTGTAGAATTTATAATTTTTTTAGAATTTTAAATTTTTATATTTATTTTACACAATTTATAAGTTTATAATGAGATTTTTAGATTTTTAATGAGATTTTTGAATTTTTAATGATATTTTCAGAATTTTTTAATTATTAATTTATAATTTTTAAATATAAAGGATGTAAATTGGACTATTTGATCGGAATTCCAATTTTCTGGTGGAAAGGACGTAAATTGGGCCGAAAAGGATGTAAATTGGACACCCTAGGACGTAAATTGAAAATGTGAAAATTTAAAGGATATATACTGGATTAGGCCTAAGTTACAGGACGTAAAATGAAATTTTCTCTAAAATGGGACTATGGTAAGAATTGCCCTTGTTACTCCCTCCTCCGTCCCATAATACCTTTCACACCTACTTTTTCGGTCCTTTAGAAACTTCACTCGTACAATATCTATAATATTACATTTAATGTTATTATTTTTAGGGCCCATACATACACACAAGTCAACTTTTTTTTTTTTTTTGGAGTATTATTTTTTATTGAATAAAAAATGTAAGAGTGCATTTTCTTTAACATTTTTCTATGTATAAGTGCATTATTTATCTATTAATTTTTAGAATGTTCGGATCGGACTCACACATTCATATGTTTTTAAACATTCTCGTGTGCGACGAAATGGTTGAAGACAACAGATAAAAATTCAAAATTGAATGTTGAAAAAAAAAAAAAAAAAACTGAACACTGTGAGCTGAGCTACATATAACAAAAAAAAATGAAACATTGTGTTGCATGCAAACAACAAAAAGTTAAATATTGAGTATCTTGCACAATATATATATTCAACAATGGTCTAATATCAAAGTCAAGATTTGAAGGCCTGTGAACACATCTCAATATATATGCATGACAAGAACATAACAACAATGGCATTTTTATTTAATAATTCAATCAGAATATATTAGGAATATAATATTATAAAGATTTGTATCTTTTAATATTATGATTTATCCTTATCTTTGATGTAAATATTTATTCATATCTTGTAAATATAGATACATTTTGTATCTATAAATACCTCTCTTGTAAACACTTTACATTCATTCAATGAAATCATAATTTCCCTATTCATTGTTTCTTTATATGGTATCAACGAGTCTATTGGCTCACGCCTCGATCCCACACACAACCCCGTAATCGTTGTTCGGCGTTCTTCGTCGTTCAAAACACACGATTACCCACACCTTTCTTCACGGCATAACCACCGTCCAAGAAGTTCTTCACGGCATAACCACCGCCCAAGAAGAATCAACTTTTCTTCCAAATTGCAGGCCTACTGCTCTGCAAGTCTTCTACCCCATCAATATCAATTAATTAATTAATTAATGAATCCTTAATTAATTCCACTTCTTAACCCCTGATTGTTACAGCCTCTCCTTATTCCCCCAAAATACCAGAAGCCGTATTCCCCCAAAATACCAGAAGCCTTTGCCTCTCCACATATTCCACAAATTTCACCTCCGCTGCTCCTCTTCAACAATGGCTGCTCCTGCAAACAAACTCCAGATCGCGACTCAGTCTCCCTCCCCTCTGGCACCGGCGTCGGCAATGGTCGCCGGCAGACACCCTCCTCAATCGGCGCGACCAGATGCGCGTCCCAGATCTGGCGACACCCGCGCGCGATCAACGCCCCACAAGCCCTATCTAGGGACTTGTCAATACTGCCGCACCCCAGGCCACACGGCGCGCTACTGCCCCAACCTCCCGCCGCCGCCCGCTCACTCCGGCAACCCAGCGAGTCGACCCATCCCTAACTCGATGGGTCAACTCGGCTATATTCACTCCAGTTTGCAGAATTCCCAGAAAACAGCGTACACCCCCAACTCCGGTAAGTACACACCCCCGCATCTACGCACCCACTCCTCTTCTACATACACCTACCCTACTAGTACATACACCACCTCCGACCACTCCACTACTACATACACCCCACCCTACTGGTACATACACCTCCTCCGTCCACTCGGCTATATCACATACACACTCCATCCCTTGGATCCTGGACTCCGGTGCATCCCATCATGTCACGGCTTATCTACAAAATTTATCTCTACATTCACCCTATTTCGGTTCTGACACCATAGTTATTGGTGACGGTAACGGATTACATATTTCTCATATCGGTTCTTTATCTTTTCACAATTTTGATATGTTGAAATTCTCGAATGTATTAGTTGTTCCACAAATGGCAAAGAATTTAATTTCTGTTTCAACCTTATGCCGAGAGAATAATGTTGATGTCATTTTTGGTTCGACTTCTTTTCAGGTGCGAGATGGTCGTACGGGGAGCGTTCTCCTCGTGGGGAGTCGCATTGATAATCTTTACGTATGGCCGGCACGAGCATCCAAACCCTCACCTACCACATTCATTTCCGACCGTCTTCCTCTTCCGATTTGGCATTCCCGTTTAGGTCACCCATCTCTCAAAATTTTATCCCATACTTTGTCTAAATTTCGTTTACCTAGTAATCCTGCAAATTTGTTTAGTTGTGATTCTTGTCATTGTATTAAGAGTCACAAACTACCATTTAATGAATCTAGTATTGTTTCACATACACCCCTTGAAATTATCTTTTCCGATGTATGGTCATCTCCGGTCATATCTCATGATGGTTTTAAGTATTATGTCATATTTGTTGACCATTTCAGTAAATACATGTGGATCTACCCCCTAAAACGCAAATCGGATGTCCTATCCACCTTCTCGACCTTTAAATCCATTGTTGAAAATTACTACAACACCAAAATTAAAACTCTTTACACAGATAATGGAGGAGAGTTTATTGCTCTTCGCTCATTTCTCCAAAACCATGGCATATCCCACCTCACCACCCCACCCCATACTCCCGAGCACAACGGCATGTCTGAACGTCGTCACAGACATGTTGTTGATACAGCCTTAGCCCTACTACACCACGCCTCCATGCCCCTCACATACTGGCCTTATGCGGTTTGTGCCGCTACCTACATCATAAATCGCCTTCCTAAAGTCAACCTAAACATGTTTTCTTCCTTCCAATGCCTTTTAAAACAACCACCTAACCTATCCAAACTTCGAGTTTTTGGGTGCTTATGCTACCCTTGGCTCCGCCCCTACACTGCTCACAAATTAGACCCTCGTTCCATGCCATGTGTTTTCATTGGATATTGCATCACTCAAAGTGCCTATCTATGCCTAGATCTTACCACCCACAAAATATATACCTCTCGCCATGTTCAATTTGTTGAACACACCTTTCCCTTTGCCAAAATCAATTCAGTTTCTGACACACCCACTGTTCTGGTAGATACACCTCCTGTACCCACTGATCTGACAGTTACACCCCCAGAACTGATATATACACCCCCCACTCCTGATACACCCACCGAAATGATAAATACACCCCCCATCACCCCAAATACCGAAAACCCACCTCTCGCCCACCCTATCCAGCCTCTAGCTGCTCTTGTGCCGCCAAACGCTCCTCCGCGACCCCCCGCACCACCTTCACCACCTCCGGCCTTGCACAGATCCAATATGGTCACTCGGTCTCAAAACAAGATCTTCAAGCCCAATTCAAGGTATTGTCTTACATCGGCTTTACCTTCTGATACTGAACCAAGTTGTGTTTCTCAAGCCTTGAAAGATGAACGGTGGAGGGAAGCCATGTCCTCCGAGTTTGATGCTCTTCTCAGGAATGGAACTTGGGATTTGGTTCCCCCTGATGAGTCTCAAAATATAGTTGGCTCCAAGTGGGTCTTTCGCATCAAACGCAAGCCTGATGGGTCCCTAGAAAAATTTAAAGCACGCCTTGTGGCCAAAGGTTTTCATCAGCGTCCGGGTGTTGATTTCTTTGAAACCTTCAGTCCTGTTGTCAAACCTTCAACTGTTCGAGTTGTTCTCAGTATTGCAGTTACTCGAAATTGGCCCCTTCAACAGTTTGATGTGAATAATGATTTTCTTCACGGTACCCTGTCTGACACAGTCTACATGGCACAACCCCCTGGTTTTGTTGATAAAACTTTTCCATCCTATGTTTGTAAACTGCATAAGTCCATTTATGGTTTAAAACAGGCACCTCGTACTTGGTATTATGCTCTTAGGACGTTCTTGGAAGGGATTGGATTTATTCACACAAAGTCTGATGAGTCTCTTTTTGTGTACAATAAATCTGGTGTTATTGCATATTTCCTTGTGTATGTTGATGATCTGATTCTCACAGGAAATAACATTCCCTTCCTCACTCGAGTGGCTACAGACCTTGGTACAAAATTTTCAGTGAAAGATTTGGGCCCCCTTTCCTACTTCCTAGGTGTGGAAGTTCTTCGTACCAAGAAATCATGCTTTCTTTCCCAACGAAAGTATGTGGTTGATCTCCTTACTCGGTATAACATGATCACCTCGAAACCAGTTCAGACTCCACTATCCACCTCAGCTCGTCTCTCTCTTTCGGATGGGACACCTCCTGCTGATGCCACTCAATTTCGTCAGGTACTTGGTAGTCTTCAATATCTCCAACTCACCAGACCTGATATTGCATTTGCTGTTCACAAGTTATCTCAGTTTATGCATGCTCCAACCACTACTCATTGGGGTGCAGTTAAACGTCTTCTGCGTTATTTAAATGGGACTCGAGATGTAGGAATAACCTTGAAACCTGAACCTTACTCATCTCTACATTGTTTCACTGATGCTGATTGGGCTGGCAACAGTGATGATCGTACTTCTACAAGTGCTTACATTGTATTTCTTGGGGCTAATCCTATTTCATGGTCTTCAAAGAAACAAAAATCAGTTGCTCGTTCTTCCACGGAAGCCGAGTATCGTGCCATTGCCTCCGCTGCCTCTGAAGTTCAATGGTTAAAGTCCTTATTTCATGAATTGTGTTTCTCAGTTCCGACTCTTCCTGTTATCTACTGTGATAATATTGGGGCCACTTATCTCTGTTCAAATCCTGTCTTTCACTCACGAATGAAGCATATTGCAATTGATTTTCATTTTGTTCGAGACTTGATCAAGACATCTCAGCTTAGAGTCTCACATGTTTCGTCCGCAGACCAACTTGCTGATGCTCTCACCAAGCCATTACCTCGTGCTCGACTACAACTACTTATGACCAAGATTGGACTCTCCTACGGTGCTCCATCTTGAGGGGGCGTATTAGGAATATAATATTATAAAGATTTGTATCTTTTAATATTATGATTTATCCTTATCTTTGATGTAAATATTTATTCATATCTTGTAAATATAGATACATTTTGTATCTATAAATACCTCTCTTGTAAACACTTTACATTCATTCAATGAAATCATAATTTCCCTATTCATTGTTTCTTTATAGAATATGATACAGAAAAGATGGAATTTTGAAATTAAATGCTTTCACCAATCCATTCTGCTCTATTTTGAAGGTAAGCGACGTCGTAAGGAAGAAAATGAAGAAACTATATTGGACAAGAATGCACTTTTAAATTCTCTTGCAATTATTTTTGGTTTGGGGCTTGGTATTTTGGGCCCAGTCATATGGGTATTTATATAGGGTACGGCTATCTTTGCACCTCAATCTTTGTTAACCACACTCCCTCTTTCTATTTATTAATTTAATAATAATGTAAAAAACATAAAATACCTTTTAAATAAAGTATTACTACTGAATGCATTCTCACTATTAACTACACTCTATCTTATCTTAATTGGGGGTACACTGTAGGCGGAAGTGCAAATAGCGGTACCCTCTATATTGATTGGAACTCTATTGTTGTTAGAGATTGTAATTGGGAAATTAAGAACACGGTGTTGGAAAATTCTGGGCGAATATAGGAATTTGGATTTAGGGTACGAAACATTATAAATAATATATTAATATTAAACATTTAAAATCGTACAACTCGATACAAACTAAAAAATCACATTACATGTAAATCAAACCATAAAATACAAATGAGTCCGTAAAACATTCGTTTTTGAATGTGATATGTGGCATCATTATGAAAATTTGTAGAAATACATCTTTTTCAATAAAAGTAATCAAATAATTATTTGATATTGATCATCCACACTTTTTTGCAGTTTATTTTTAACATAGATCATTTCAAATAATAATCTTTTACATATTCATTGGTCATTTAACTTGTACTGTATTTTACACGTTTTTAAGCACGTAACAATACGATCCCCACAAGCGTATGTGTCCGATTGTAGTACGTAAGTACGACCAAGTAGTTTGTTCGTTCCTTCCAAGGATCTAGTTGAGTGAAGGCGAATCCCTAGAGTTAAGAGTTTTCATGCTATTGTAGTAACTACACGTGTTTGTTGGATTTTCAGAATTTAAAACGAAAGTATTAAACTAGATTAACTAAGATAACAATAATAGGACAAAAGAAATAACAAGCTATCTAACTTTCGAGAGAAAGTTCAAGAGAAGAGTATTGCCTCGGGTGCTTCCATTTTGTGGGTAATTCAATGAGTTAATGAATCAATTGCATGAATGAACCTATGATTATGGGTTGAGCTAAAGGCTATCACTCCTATGTGTAGACCAATCCCTTGTGAGGCTTAGGTGAACACATGCATTGATTAGCAATTATAGGATCTAACCAAATACCATAAGCTCCTAAGATAGTGTCTCATAACCACTTTCAACACGGTTACTAATGCTTATGAGACGCCCTCTCACCAATCTCCTAAACGACCTCTATTCGATTAGTGTCTAGTGTTGTCGATCTAAGCAATCATCCCTCTCTCGGTTAAGCCAATTACTATTTAAATTTGAATCAACCAATCCAAGCTCACACCCACACTCTTAATCATGAAACCCAGCCCTCGTTGTAATCAACACAACCAACAATGCTAACTAATAGGGTGAATTAATCAATTGAATCATGGAAATCACAACACTAGAAGCATAACCACCCTAAACCTAAGCTAATCATGCAATTAATCCATAATTACACTAAACACCCATCAAAACATCCACACCCAAGACAATGATAACTTAGCCTAAAGTTCTAGAAGAGAATCTCATGGCTACAACAAGAATAAACATCAAACTCATAGTAAAATAGCAATAAATTGGAGAATTTAAGAAATTACCAAATTGAAATGCAAAATAGAGTAATATCACCTTGATCATGGAAATGTAGCTACAAAACGATGTAATAGACAATGCCCGACGATAATCGTAGCTTGATTTGAAGCAAAAACCACTATTTTAGCTAATCTAATGAAGAACTTAAACTAAAATCATAAGAACACCTATAACTATGTGTAATGTGTTTGTTTGTGTGAAATACTTGTAAAAGAAGAAGACTGCTTTCTAAAACTCAAATTGGCTCTATTTATAGTTGGTGAAGAAGTCTTGGATGAAATTTATAATTAGGCCCTTCACAAAATGGAGAAAATGGGCCAAAACCCCCGAGAATAGGTCCACCCGGCCGGGCGGGTAAGTGGCGCGGTCGAGCGGAATGATTGGGCGCGCGAAATGGGTTGGAAACAGGTGGCCCGGCCGGGTGGATACTTCGTAAGTGGCATGGCTTGGTCGCCAGCCAATATACGCGTAGGGGTGCATTAATAAAAAAGGTGGGTGCAAATCGCCGTGGCCCGGTCGGGTGGGTCTCTAGGCCCAAATTTCGTCCTCCGTCTTTGTCCCTTCATATCTCGAGCTTCCGACCTCCGATTGACTTGATTCTTTTTTTTATTCCACTTCATTTTTCGAGACGAATCCAATGGTGCAATTCTCTCTTCAGTCCAGTGAGATATATACACGTGATTCTCTCTTCATTTTTCTAAAAAGATCAACAACAAACTACTTTTCTCACAATTAAATAAAATCATCCACAATTGGCCAATATAATGTGAAAATACAAGAAATATAAGCTCTAAATATGTACTAAAGTCATGCAATTTACACCTGACTCAACCCCTCCTCCTTCCCCCACCCCCCCCCCCCCAAACTTAAAGTGTTGCTCGTCCTCGAGCAACGAAAGAATTAAAACATGAGGGTGGAATGATTGCAAATAGATGTTCAATGAAAGACCCCATGTATCAAATGAAATGAATTTCTATTTCTCAAGATACATTCTCAAAGTGATCTCAAGTTCATTATTGAAGATCCAACTAATTGACCACACATGCTCAATACACACAACAAAAAGTGATGGTGATGACAATATCAAAATGTTCAAGTTCAACTCACAAGATAGGGTGTTTCGCTTAAACACTCAAACAAATTAAGAATAATAACCACTCAACAATCGAATCATGCATTGCAATTCCCATAAGCTTGCCCAACCTCTACTATCTTTCCACCACTAAAATGTTCCACAATGAGATCAATAAGACTTTACTAAGGTCGTAACATTGACTCTTTGAACGGGGTGAGATGAATATGGATAAAGTGACTAGTTTAGTGGAGAACAAAAGTTGTTATTCAACAATTCATGCTCATGCTCTTAAGGTTTACAACCTTCATCCTCACTTTTCATTTAAGTTCCTCAAATGCATTCATCTCCTCATCTTTTTTAGCCAATTTCTTTTTCTTTTAAGCTCTTGGGGCTCATTGTCCATCTTTTCTCTCACATCATTCTTCTTTTCACTTTTCATCTTTTTCTCTTTTCACAACTTTTGCCAATTTTTCTTATCAAACCAAAGACCTTCAAGCACATGTTTTACCACTTTCTCTTTTATTCTCCACTAGATATGGATATCAAAGGTTCAAAAGGCTAAGTGGTTAAACATTGTAGGTTGCCAAGAAAATGGGACATTCAAGCTCAAATGGGCTAACTACGAAATATTACTTCGGTTATTGGAAAATTTTGGCTAAGTGACTTGTAGTACGAAAGATAGCCTACATCATATCTCAAAGTATGACCAACTTATGATCTCAAGCAAGAACTTGGGCAAGTTCTAGAACAACAAACAATGAATTGATCCACTCAATAATGAAATAAACCGGATTAATGCTCGGTTCAAAGTTCAACTCTCATCGGTTCATTCAAGACTCAAACATTCATCAATCATCACTACACATAACTCATTGTGCATGCAAAACATCCATAGGCAACAAGATGACAACAACACAAACCAAATGATTCATTCCAATCATGTACACATTTAAGGAATCAAACTCACAACAAATCATCATCAAATGTGTCTCAATGATCATTTGCACACACACACAAGAGTACACATTGGTGTCAATAGAAAATGTAAAAACGAACATACCCCCCAAACTTTTTCATTTCCAAGCAATTAAAAGTTTGGAAAAATAGTTTTGCAATGATCTTGACACCAAATGCTAACTATACAAATCTACACATATGGGCCACTATCCCAAACAATCAACACTAAGAATAGCTAAGCAATCAATGTCATAACAAGAATATAAATTCCCCTACCCCCCAAACTTAGCGCTAGGTTTAACGTCCTATGCCCGACGGAACTTAACAATTTCAAACTTCCCTTTCTTTGAATGGAGGATGATAGTGCTTCACGTTGTGCTCATCGGTGATGAACACTTCGTCCTCCTCACTTTGCAACGCAATGCCTCCTTCATAGGCCAATTTTTTCATGACCAACATGTTGCGTTCCTTGAGCTTTATCTTTCTAAGGACTTTCATCACTCCCAAGTTGCACCATACCACCGTATCTCCAATTTCAAAGCTTTTTTCAATTTTTCTCTCCTTTGAACTCTTTCTTCTTCCCTCTTCATCTTCGCTACCTTCAAGGAACTCACCAAAACTCTTCTTCTTATCAAACCCCCCCAAACTTGAGTTTTGCTCAAGTTTGGGTGTTTGCTTCATTTCTTGATCATCTCTAAGATCTTTCAATGTGACTTTTGAGAAGGGCTCGTTCACACAAATGTCGAGTTCTTTGATGGAGTGAAATTCTTTCTTTCTAGAGGTACCCTCAATTGAGCCATACTTGGAGAAAATCACTTTCTCTCCATTCACCTCCAATGTCACCTCTCCTTTACTCAAGTTTATACTTGCTCCCCCCGTGACAAGAAACGCCATCCCAAGAATCAATAGGATATTTGCATCTTCTTTCATATCAAGAACAACGAAGTCGGCCGGAATGATGAATTTATCAATCTTCACCAATACATCTTCAATAATCCCTTTAGGATGTGTGATTGAACGATCTGAATTGATGTGGGCATTATGTCTCCAAGTTCCAAACACTTGAAGATTGAAAGTGGCATCAAATTGATGTTAGCCCCCAAATCACAAAGAGCTTTTATCATAGGACCATCACCTATTTCACATGGGAGAGTGAAACTACCCGGATCCTTGAGCTTTTCGGGAGGAGTTCTTTGAAGAATAACACTACACTCCTTAGTCAATTTGATCTTCTCATCATCCACTAGCTTCTTCTTGTTTGTTATTGCATCCTTTAGAAACTTCATATAATGAGGCATTTGCTCTAAAGCATCCGAAAGTGGAAGATCAGTGTGGATTTTCTTGAAAATCTCAAAAACTTCCCAAACTTTTCATCCATCTTCTTTCTTATATATCTTCCCGGATAAGGAAGTGGATCATGAGTAATGGGCACCCCCCATTTATCACAAGGTACTTCATTCTTATTCTTCTTTAGATCTTTGACAATTCTTCACTTTGGAATTCTTGGAGCAATCTCTCCACTCACAACTTTTTCTACCTCCTTCTTTTTCTCTTCGTCCTTTTTTTCCTTTCTTTCTTTTCCACTCACCACTTCATTATCTTCCAATTCAATCGGCATTGAAGAATTTCCATATTGTTCACCACTTCCAAGTGTAATGGCATTACAATGCTCACGTGGGTTTAGCTCAGTATTAGAAGGAAACTTGCCCTTGTTTAACAATAGGTTCAAGGAACTAGCAATTTGCCCCAATTGGCATTCCAAATTCTTCAATTGAACCCCTTGTTGTTGTTGAGTAACCTTCATCTCTTCAAATTCATTCAACTTCTTTTCATTAGCATCAATCTTTTTTTCACTTACCTCCATTTTTTTTCATTAAAACTGCAAGGAGCTTATCCGTGGAGGACTTTCCTTCTCCATTTTGAGGCTTTGCTCCGGGATCAAATTCGGGAGGATATGGCATAGCACCCTTCGGATTGGAGTAGGGTAAGTTGTCATTTCTCCGAAAATTCGGGTTTTGAGCGGCTTGGTATTGAGGGGAGGGAACCCCTTGGCCTTGTTAACCTTGAGAAGATGAAGATTGACCTTGATGAAACGATGAGGATTGACCTTGATGTCCTTGAAACCGATTTTGAGGAGGAGCTTGGTAAGGGCCTTGATATAAATATTCTTTTTTATTTTTTTTATTTTTCACATCAGATTGCACTTTATATAAATAAAACGTTATAAAATAAAAACAAAACTCTCGTCTGCGTCTTCTCAGCTTCTCAAACTCAATAGACTTCTTCTCCTCCTCAAATTCAATCAAGTTCTTCTTCTTCAAATTTTTCTTCTTCCCTTCTCAAACTCAATAGAGTTCTTCTGTGTCTTTCTCACTTCTCAAACTCAATCAAATTCTTCTGTTCTAACCCTAAAAATCAAAATCCCCTAAAAACCATTCAAAAAAAAAAAAAAAACCAAAAAAACCAGCATTTAATCCATGATCACGATAAATTTTGTAGTGGTTTATTTCTTCAGAAATTCTTCAATTATTGAATAATTTTGTTGTGTTGTTCAACTAGTTTGAGGACTACAATTTTTTTTTCAGTGGACTTCAATTAATTATTGTATTTGGGTGTATGCTAAAGATAGATAACCTTGCTGGTGGTTTATTTTTTCAGAAATTCTTCAATTATTGAATAATTTTGTTGTTTTGTTCAATTAGTTCGAAGACTACCATTTATATGTTTTGTGGGAGAGGAAAATATTCTTAAAAAATATTCTAGGAATTAATGTGTTTAACACTAATGATTACTACAACAAAAATATTCTGAAAAAAATATATGTAGCACACAACTTGTTTCAAGTAGGCGCTTGGATAAAATAAGAATCTTATCCTCATATGAATAGTGTCACTTCGCAAATCAATAGATGACATTTTTTTTAATGAAGGAATAACATGACATTTTAAATGACTATATATGTGTGCCAAAAAAATTAGTATAAATGATCATAAACACAATCTTTACATTCAATTTCTCTGGTCTTTTGAAGTTTGGGTACTTTGCAGGGGACAACCTTTTTTTAAAAAAATCAGTATAAATGACCCTAAACACAATCTTACGTGCAATTTATCTGGTCTTTTGAAGTTTGGGCCCTTTGCACCGGACAACGTACCTATAAATATTTTTAGGATCCTTGACAATTTTTTATTATTATTATTATTTTTTTTTGCTATTTTTAGTGTTAGGGTTAATTTTGATTGTTAGAGTTAATAGAGAAGAACTTGATTAAATTTGAGAGGGGAGAAACACGCAGAAGAAGAACTTGAGTTTGAGAAGTTGAGAAGAAGTGAAAGTTTTATTTTTATTTGTATAAAGTTTTATTTTTATTTGTATAAAGTGTAATCCAAAAAATAAAAATAAATAAAAAAGAATAGGTGTGATGTGTCAAACACCGTAAGGCCACATTATCCATTGTTGGCCGGAGAAAATAAAATGTGTATCTAATTGCAACACGATAAAGGGTTAGATTTTTTACAAAAATATGGTGATTAAATTGATACTCAGACTAAATGTGGTGTATTTATTTAAAATTAACCCTATTATTTATGTTAATCTGCGTTCTATATATGCACATATATGCTGGAAGAGATTGAAAATCGCTGTGTTGGTTAGAGTTTAAGTTTATAATTTTTTTTAATTCATAATAATATTATTAAAAAAATATATAATAACAGGCGGGCCAACCCGCCCCAAAACTCAAACGGGTTGGACCGTTTAGGTCCGTCTTTTAACGAGCTCAAAAAATTCTGATCAAACCCATTCTTTTTAATGGCGGGTGGCTGGTCCAACGAATTCAACCAATTTTGACAGCTCGGTGTGGTGTGGAATGGGGTGGAATAGAATGAACAATAAAAAAAACATTTGGAGTGGGGCGGGTTTAGGGTTTAGGGTATAAGTAATAGAATGTAGGGCTGACAATTCGTGCTACCGTGTCGTGTTTCGTGTCGACACGATAAGGCCAAACACGAACACGACACGATAAGAATCTGTGTCGACACGACACGAACAAGATAATTTTCGTGTCGATACGACACGATAACAACACGATAATTTTCGTGTCGACATGACACGACACGATAATGACACGTAACACGATAATGACACGTAACACGATAACAACACGATAACGACACGATAAGAAAATAAATCAATTTAAAATTGTATTAAATATATAAAAAATAATATATTTATATAAATATAAAAAATTATCGTGTTATTATCAGATACGTGTCATTATCGTGTCGTGTCATATCGGGTAAATAACAGGTTAACGGGTTGTTAACAAGTTAATGGGTTACCTGTTAATTTTACCGTGCTTAACGGGTTGACACGAACTCGACATGAAATTTTCGTGTCGTTATCAGATCGACCCGATAACGACACGAACCCGATAAGGTCAAACACTAACCCGCAATTTTCGTGTCGGATTCGTATCGTGTCGAAAATTGCCACCCCTAATAGAATGAACAATAATAATAAAAAAAAAGGAATAGAATGAACAATTAAAAAATATTAAAATTATTATTTGTACTGTATCAATTTGTTACCGTAATTTAGTTTCTTTGTGAAATTTTTAACAATAAAAAAAGGGTAACAGTTGTGTGCATCCGTATGCAAAGTATCCCCTAATTTTAATTTTTTATTTATATTTTACTTATACCCACTAATTTAATAAGTTCACCCTTAAATCATATTTTTATTACAGCACCCACTCATTTTATGATTTCACCCCAAATCATTTTTTTACAACTACACCGCTCATTTTATGAGTTCACCCCCAATTTATTTTTTTACCACAATTATCTGCACCAGCTCATTTTATGAGTTTACCCCCAGATTATATTTATACTACAGTTATATGCACACACTAACTTTATGAGTTCACCCCCAAATTATCTGCACCCGCTCATTTTATGATTTCACCCCCCATAATTTTTTTTAAAAATAATTACATTTAAAAAACTATGTTATCTTTTTATTAATTTACACAAAATATAATAAAATCAACCCTAATTTATACATTTACAATTTGCAGCCGAGTTACCATCGATTCACCACTAAATCACTCATACTTTTAAAAATAAAATCGTAAAAATATAATTAAAAAAACTATCGAAATTAGTCACAAATCTCAATTTTTTTTCTTTTTAATTTTTTTTTCCATTTTCAGTTTTTATTTCAAACTTTTTATTTCTTCATTTTTTTTTTCCTACTTTTTTTCTTTAGTATTTTTTAAAATTTTAATATAAAATAATATTATATGCATAATTTTATTATAGTTGCTAATACAATAAGTAATAACCAGTAAACAATAATCAGTAACATCATTAACAATAATTAGTAATATTTTATACAATAAAAAATAATTGCACACATCTAATTATATTCAATAATACCAAAAACAATATTAGTAATACCACGAACAGTAATCAATAATACCATTAATATTAATCAGCAAAATTTTATACAATAACAAATAATTGCACACATTTAATTATATAAAGTAATATAAAAAAATAATTATCAGTAATACCATGAAGGCATGAACAGTAATTAGTAATACCATAAACATTGATGATTAATATCTTATACAATAACAAATAATTTCACAAATCAAATTATATTCAGTAATACCAAAAACAATTTTCAGTAATATCATAAAAAATAATATATAATACCATAAACAATAATAATAATAATAATCAGTAATGTCTTAAGCAATAATAAATAATTCCACACAATCAGTAATACCACAAACAATAACCAGTAATACCACAATTAATAATCAATAATCATTAATATTAATTCAATAGTGTATTAATAGTAATACCACAATCAATCACTAGCAATACCAATACCATTAACAATAATACCATAAAAAAAGTGGGGGGAGTGCAGATCAGGGTGTACTGAAGAAAATAGGGGGTGCACATTACCAAGCTCAATTGAAGAGAACCCTAGCGAAATAGAAGGGCACACTAGGTTAGCAGTCGTCGCCTGAGATTTCATCGACAAGGTCACCGGCTCCGAGTGCCGACTGATCAGAGATCCATCGACAACATACTCACAGTCCTCCGTCGGACCGTCGTCAACCGGAGGAAGAGGTTGCGCAGGAGCATGGTGAAGAAGACGAAGCAATGTAGCTTCGATTTGGACAAAGATGAACAACGAGAGCGAAGCGACGTCGACCTGAGTGTTGTAGGCGAGCGCCATTGATGCCGGAGAAGCTCCTGAATCGCGAACACAAAGGAGATTGATCGAAGCAGTCGCGTTGGTGGTCAAAATGAGCAGAGATTTTCGGCCGCCATGGATCGTGGCCGAGATGGAAGATGATGTCGATTGTCATGGAATTGAATAATCGCGATTGCGATTTGAGGAAAGGTCTCGGGCTTCAGCGCCCGGGACGGAAGCACCGCCGTCAAAGGGGTGGTCGGATATGGTGGTGGCTAGGTCACCCACCGACCGACATGGATTTTCGGCAGGTCCTTTACTCATCATATTAAAATTGAAATTCAGGTGCATCGCCGACTGACTATAATAAAATCATACCTATAATATTATTTTGTATTAAGATTTAAAAAATACACATGAAAAAGAAAGGTAGGAAAAAAAAAGTAAAATAAAAAAAAATTTGGAAAAAAAATTGAAAATTGGAAGAAAAAAGGAAAAGAGAAGGGAAAAAAATCGAGATTTGTGGCTAATTTCGATAGTTTTTTATTAATTATATTTTTACAATTAAAAAAAAAATATGGGTGACTTGGTGGTGAATCGACGGTAACTCGACAATAACTCGTCTGCATATTGTAAATATATAAATTAGAGTTTATTTTATTATATTTTGTGTAAATTAATAAAAAGATAATATAATTTTTTTAAATGTGATTATTTTTTTAAAATTATTTTGGGGTGAACTCATAAAATGAGCGTGTGCAGATAATTGTGATAAAACAATAATTTGGGAGTGAACTCATAAAATGAGCGGGTGCAGATAATTATGGTAAAAAAATGATTTGGGGGTGAACTCATAAAATGAACGAGTACATATAACCGTGGTAAAAAAAACTTGGGGATGAACTCATAAAATGAGCGAGTACATATAACCGTGGTAAAAAAAACTTGGGGGTGAACTTATTAAATGTGCAAATGCAAATAATCATAGTAAAAAAATGATTTGGGAGGTGAACTAATTAAATGAATGGGGGCAGATAATTTGAATTTAAAAAAAAAAAATTAAAATGAATGTAGGCACCAATGCACCATGCACGCGAGTGCATGGAAGTATTTGGCATAAAAAAATATTAATGGCGTATTATATTTTCTTGGAAATATTTTAAAATCACATGAAATAAGAAAAAAATTTAAAATCAGTAAAGAAAATACTATCCGTCCGTCTATAAACTTTTTATTTTGTCATTTTTGCTGGTTTCATCTATAAGCTTTCTATACTCATTTTGACAAACATCTTTTAAAATTTTATTTTACATTTTACTTTTATATACTCTACTTTTTCTCTCTATCTTTTATCCTTCCATCACATTACTTGTACTATATTTATAATTGGGCTAGTCTTGTATAAAATATTGCATATATGCATTTCAGTTATTCACACACATGTTTTTTATAAATACACCCACAAGCTTAATTCACACGCACATTTTTTATAAATACACCAACAAACTTAATTCACACACACATATTTCATAAATACACCCACTGACAGCTTAATTCGAAATTTTTAATCCGTTTATTTTACTCGTTTTTGTGATTTTTTTATCTTTTATTTTATTGTCGAACGCGGGATATTAAATGTAGTAATTCAAATTGTAATATGTAGTAATACACATTATTTTATGTAGTAATAACACAAACTATTTATATAATAATACAAATTCTTTTATTTAGTAACACGTTTTTTCTAGTGTTTTTATTGATGTAGTAACTCACATTATAATATGTAGTAACATATATTATCGAATGTAGTAAACACAATAATCATACAAAATGTTTATTGTAGGATGATGCGAAAAATATTAGATCATTTGATAAAGTTACATATAATAACAAACGTCTATTCAATGTAGTAATTCAAACTGCAGTATATAGTAACATATAATTTTTTATGTAGTAAAATAAAGGTAAAGTCTAGTATGCACTCGAGTGCATGCTGTGCACCCTAGTTCACGTGCACTTTTCAGTTTACTAACTTACACTTTTGATAAATGGTGTTGCACTTTTCAATTATTACTAAAAATATTATTATACAGTTTAATAATTGAAAAGTGCAACACCATTTACCAAAAAGTGCAACATGGACTAGGGTGCACAACATGCACTCGAGTCCATAGCAGACCAACCCTAAAATAAATTATTACATGTAGTAATAACACAATTTTATATAGTAATACTGATTCTTTTATGTTTTTATATTTTTTTTATTGATTAAGTAATCCACATTATAATATATAGTAACATATATTATTGCATGTAGTAAGATATATTATTTCACGTAATACAAAATAACATTGACCCATAATAATTAGTATTAAAGAATATTTAAATAAATATAAAATATTTAAGGATTAAGGTCATCGTAAATTGCAGCGTCCGACCGCGGTCTGAGGTGACCGAAAACTGCTCGGAGAAGACGACCATGTTCAATTTCTGTCAGTGGGTGCATTTATAAAAAATGTGGGTGTGAATTGAATTGTCAATGGGTGTATTTATAAAAAATGTGTGGGTGAATTAAGCTTATGGGTGTATTTATAAAATATGTGTGTGAATTAAGCTTGTGGGTGTATTTATAAAGAATATGTGTGTGAATAACTAAAATGCATGTATGCAATATTGCATATAAGTTTTTGTGTTTATAATTTAATTTATGTGTACAAAAAGTAATGAAAACTTATAGAAAATAAGAGTGAATAACTTAATTTTAATTGATGTGCAATGGCACGTGAGTGTTGGCACATTTCTATTTGATTTCCATTTCCGAAGAAACAAATTGAACCAATGTATTACACGTGGAGCCAATAAAATAACTGGTGGGAGATTTAATAAGCTCCAACTACTAAACAAAACAAACCCCTTGAAACCATTCCTCCCAATGCGCTTTGTCCTCATTCGTATCTCTGAATTCATCAAAATTCCTCTTAATTTCTCCACAAAATGCTATGTTCAGGTCGGATTTTAACAGTTTCTCATGCCACGACGCCGTTTTATTCGCCCCACTCCAGATGTTACCTCCATGGGAAGCTTGAATCCAATATGAAGTGGCGCTCCATGGCGTCGGACGGCGGCGTCTCCCCTATCTCTGCTTCTTTTAGTTCTGATTCGTCGGAGGACAAAACTCCCGAACCGTAAGTGATTGAAACTGTTAATTTGGTTATCGGAGTTGCTAGGATTTCCTTTTTAATTTAGGTATTGAATAAAGGATGTTTTAATGATTTTTGGGCACGTTTGAATTGCAGTTTTTGTATAATAGAAGGCCCTGAGACGGTCCAGGATTTCGCTACGATGGAATTACAGGAAATTCAGGAAAATATTAGGAGTCGAAGAAATAAGATATTTTTGCAAATGGAGGAGGTTAGTATTCTTCCCATTTAACACATAGTTTTGTAGTAAACAAAAGATAGTAGGATAAGATTAATTCACTTTGTTGAATTTGAATATTTTACATAACTATTGTTTCTTAAGTAGAGCCTTGTTTAAGTATTGTTGAAGTTATGATCCTGATTTTGGTAGGTTCGTCGGCTTAGAATACAGCATAGACTTAAAAGCGCTGAGCTTGGAATCGGAAAAGAAATACTACAAGAAAATGAACTTCCGGATTTCCCTTCATTCATTCCGTTTTTGCCCCCTTTGGTAAAATGCATTTATATTACATTCTATTATATCTACAACTGAACCTGTATTTCATACAGAGGAATCTGATAAGTGTATTGTGTGCAGAACTCCACAAACCTTAAACAGTACTATGCTACTTGTTTCTCTCTTATTGCGGGAATCATGCTTTTTGGTGGACTTCTAGCACCTATAGTAAGTTCTATAATTCAGTTGACGAATTTTGGATTGAAGAATTTACTTTACACGGGTTCCATCTGTGCTTACACGTCTGAAAAATAATCATGGTATCTTCATTGCATTGTTGTTTATTTATTGAAAGCTTGTTAACTTTTATTTTGGATTTGAAGTTTCTGTTTGAAATTTGGATGAGCTTGCTGCCTAATTTTGGTTGAGCTGCATGGTGTATTGTTGGGCTTGAGCATGTCTTTTGTCCAGTTAATGCTATATCAATGCAGCTTTTGTGCTTGCAACCTTTTATTATCATTTTCTTTAAGTATCTAATTTTTACGCCATGTAGGAAAAACTTTCATGTTATTGGACTTATAACTCTCTTACAGTAATCCTTCTTGTCATTTGTTAAATTGAAAGCTTGTGATGACAAACTTGCTTGGTCATTTTGATGTTTATGCAATATTTTTCCACTCCCTCTTTTGTTCTGAGAAGCCTTGCAGCCACATTTTGCATCTTCAATGTTTAGAATTATCTTATTTCCACCGTGGTTTCAAATTTGTGGAATTCTAAATTATATTGGTCCCATTCAAGAATAGGTAGCATTCAAATCTGTAGTACCTATACCATTGCACCATTTGACATGACACTTTTTGTCCTAAGAAATTGTTGAAAAGACTTTGCCCATTGAGATAGATTGGAACATTGGTTGATTTTTAAAGTTTAATCTCAAATTAGATACTATTTAATTTGAATAGATTTAGGTGGTGATCACGCATAATTGGGGATCGCTAAGATTTTCAACATAGAAATTGTAAACTTATTGTAGCAGTTTCTTTGAGTTGATGGACCATAGGTGGATCTAGAATTTGTTGAAATTTGCTTCATAAAGCATATGCCCAATAATCATTATAGTCCCAATAAGATATTAGTAAAATATACTGTTTTTTGGCATTTGCTATTTTCTGTAGACAATTCCTCTGAGCTAGTTGAGGGCATCTTTTTGATAGTTAATTGATGAGAAATATGAACATGCCACAAGTGCTGACGAAAAATTTCCAAATATTGTGTTGTGACCGTGAAAAGTATTTCTATCAAGATAGATGATGTCCTTACTACTCCTATCTAGGTTTCAGGTTCGAAACCCTCCAAGATGAAAACAATTTCTAAGGGGCTAGTCTATATAGAGCTTTGCTTTGGCTTTAAGCGGGGTCCCCGCTAGTGGACGGTGGGATTGGTCCTCCAGATTAGTCAGTCTTTGGGCCGGATACCGAGACTTCAAAATAAAAAAAAGATGATGTCCTTACTAAAATCCTCTTAAAAGATGGTATCTAATAATCTAAGAAATATGCAAAAACTCTCTTATGGGAAATGATTATATATTTCCACATATTGGATTAGTTCAAATTGCCATAAAGCAAATTAGAATAGGAGAGGATGCCAATCTTTCACTTGCACTGTGAAAGGGTGGACTTCTGGAATTTCACTACTCCTTACTTAGATAAGGTGAAAACTATTATGCGCAATGGCCAATATATTTCATTTCTTTTGTAGACTTACTTTTGCCTTTCGGATCCCCATATTTCTTTCTTTAAATGTTAAGACCTACAAAATGGTCTCAGGAGATCTCATATTGATGAGTCTTAAAACCTTGATTTGGCAAATGTCAAGTACGCAATAACTTTTATGAATTACTCCATATCTTAAAATTTTCTGTCCAACAAGCCAAAATCCCTAGTTTCTATTTGAGTATCCTTCAACATGCCAATCTGGAATATTTTTTGCCCCCTTTTCGATTCTTATTTTACCTCTTGTTTTGTCTATAGTTCTTCAAAAGTTGATATATTCTAATCTTTGTAGTGCTGTTTTGCTCCTAATTTCAGCTGGAGTTGAAACTTGGAATAGGAGGCACTTCATACAGTGATTTTATCAGTAGCATGCATCTTCCTATGCAATTGAGGTACGCTTGAGATTATTTAATTCGTCAGCTGATGCATGCTTCTATCATGACAATTTCTCGGGCATGGTAAAAAAAAAAAAAAAAACAAGAATACCGGTATACTTTTAGCTATGGTTGGGAACTTGTTAATGTGATTTGATTTCCCTGCTCTAAGATCACAATCACATGTTCTCCAAATTCTGTTTGACTAAACCACAAATGTACGACATATTCTATAAATTTGATGAGCAAGGTTGTATCCTTAGGATCAGTTGAACTAAACACTAAGATGATGTTTGTTTTGGGTTTTAAACAGGTTCTAGTTCATTTTGAAATCCGGTTCTAAAAGCCCACCCTACAACACTTTCCAATACAATCAATGTGCTCTCCTTACACTTTAATGTATTTGAATAATAATTCACATCATTCAATCATTTCAATCACCTCAACAATAATATAATAAATACAACATTCATTCTTACCCATTGATTTTACATAAAGTTAAATCTCACTCTACTCAAAATCCCAAAATTCAGATAATAAAGTTTCCTCTTCTCTTCTCTCCGATAACTGCCTTCTTTAATATTTACTTAGTTCCTACATATGAGCAACAGGTGGTTGATTATCTCTTTACAAATCTTACCTTAGATTATGCAAAACATTTATGCCATGAACTCTGTCAATGAGATAGTAAGGCAGATAAATCATGTGTTGTACTTGTACTCCTATATGTTGTTGAGGTACAAGACCCCTCTATTTATATTCTGGGATAAGGAAAGAACATAGTACTACACATAGAATGACTAAACTAGGAAACATAATAAAGACAAAATCATAATATAATCTTCAACAAACTCCTTAAGATCTAGTATAAACCTCATGTTCCGATGTACGATCTAAAACATATAAACAAGTTCAATTTTGGGCCACATAATCAAACAAGAAATTAACACAAGAATTCATCTATAGGAAATCAAAATAAAACTCGAATAAATACAAGACTCATCAACCCACTTCCACGATCTATGATCACAAGATGTTTAACTAGACGTGAAGGATGAAAAAATCATTTATTAATCGTTAAAATTCATATCTATCATAAACTCAAAAACTTAAAACTACCTGACCAACACGAAAACAATCAGCAGAAATAAGAGATTAAATATGTTTTGTATTTTTACTACTAATAGAAAATAAAAGAAACCAAAAGCAAATTAGTAGGGATGGCAATGGGGCAAATTTATATAAACTTATATTCATATTATTTTATACAGTATATAACTGCGTGTATATAGATTTAATGTGTTATTTTCAAGAATTAGATGAATATTAAAAATAATTTTAAAAAATTGCAGTGTATGTTATAATTTGAATTAAATAATGTTAAAATGTAGATATTTTGTAATTTAAACTAATTTAAGAATAATCGAGGCGAGTTCCGGGTCCGATATCTTCCTGGAGGGGCAGGTCTTGGGATAGGTCAAACCCTTCCCAGACCCTTCCCGTTCCCATCCCTACAAAAAAGTGTCTAAGATAATGTAATTAGTCTCCTGATCCCCAACAATGGCACTAAACCGCAAGTGTATGGCGTAGTTAAATGTTCCAAGGTATTATTTAAACTTAAGACGTATACACAAATCAAAATTCATTGTCTAGTATATACAGTTTCTAGGTTCTTACTTTTTTATTATTCCTTTTCTGTTCTCTTTCACAACTTTCAATCTCAAAGGCTGCCAATGATCTCTCCTTACTTGAACTTTAAATTCTTATAAGAAATATACTAGCGTTGGTCTTCTTTAAAACTGTGTTTAGTAATTGCTTGGAGCCTTGAAGAAAATTGATACACCCTTTCACTGGATCATTTACCAATTGATCTGGTTAAGATGCACTCGAACAATCTTGGTTAAAATGACCTGCGATCCCGGTGGCAGATCTGTGTTTGATTTGGGGGTGGGGGTTGAATCAGGTACTATGGTCCTTACTGACAGAGGTGGGTATATGAACTGTGCAGTCTTGTTGATCCCATAGTGGCATCTTTCTCGGGAGGAGCAGTTGGAGTAATATCTGCTTTAATGGTGGTGGAGATAAACAATGTGAAGCTGCAGGAAGATAAGAGATGCAAATATTGTCTTGGTACAGGTAATCAAAAATGATATTATCTCTAATTCCATGACCAAGTTTGATAGTGAATGAAAGAGGATGACCTAAACTGGAAATAGTTAAACTTTAGGATCCAAAAATGATATTATCTCTAATAGTCAATGCTCATAACACTCATACATCAAGATGGCATTTTACTAGTACTTGCATGACTTCTTATGGTTTAATTTTCAGAAATATATAAAATTTCAGTAATTTCCCAGCTTAACTTTTCCTTTGCTAATTGCTACAACTGGCTTCTTCAACTTTAGTACTTCCTATTATATTTTTCACCAGACTTCAGGTGACTTAGCATTCAACCAGAGAATATGAATTCTAAACATATGAAGCTGGAATGCAGTATGTTATTCCTTCTCTGTTACTATAAATTTTGTGCTCCTCGACCTATGCCATTTACCTTTTCTTTCCTTCCATCAGTGCATTACCTTCCATAATTTCTTTGTATGTTTGTACAGCCTTTCCTTTATTATACGAGATGCCTACTCTAATATCACACCATACAGATGAGAACATATTTTTACTTCTGCAACATGTTTGGTTACAGGTTATCTAGCATGTGCTCGCTGCTCAAGCACTGGGTTTCTTGTTCTTATCGAACCAGTTTCAACATTAAATGGCGGAGATGAGCCACTGTCACCACCTAAGACAGAGAGGTGCTCAAATTGTTCGGGTTCCGGAAAGGTATTACTCATGGTGTCAATTTTCAAAACTAACATGAATTAGTTGTAAGCATTAAATCATCTTAATTACACATGCAGGTGATGTGCCCTACGTGTCTTTGCACTGGGATGGCTATGGCGAGTGAACATGATCCAAGAATTGACCCTTTCGACTGATTGACTAATTGGCTTGTTTCCGCACTGGGCTGCAAAGCTTTTGTTTATATGTTTCTCTAACTGATATTATGAAGATGTAAAAAGAAAGAATGCATGAAAACTGTGATATAGAGATGATATGATGCAAGAATAATAGAATATGTGAGGTGGTTTAATGAATTGCTGAAAATGATCAAATCAAGTAATAATATGATGAATTGATAATTCAGACATTGTAGTATTCTAACATTGGCATCTCTGTTCTGATGAAATTGAGGATCATCGATAATTAATTCATGATTTTATCCCACAGAATAATATCGGTTACAACCTTTTTAACTCTACTGTGACTGTCGACTACTTATGTATATTCTAAGGGACTAAATGTCAAAGGGACTTTTAGAGGGTGTAAAAGGTGGGTGTTGAGTGTTAGAACACCCACCGTATAATGAGTACATGCACCCCATGAAAAATTCAAATTACCAATTTTCTTATAAACTTTCCTTCCACTCTCTTCTTCATTTTTTTCTCAACCGGTATACTCTCCACTCTTCCTCTCACGCGATTTTTTTGTGGTTTGAAGAAGTACAAGACTACCATGCCAAAGAAGAAGCTGCCACTGTCGTTTGAAGAAGACCGTCGGAGAAGAAGCCATGTCGTTTGAAGAAAAAATCATGGGTAAAGATTAGTTTTTATTTTGTGTATATTTTATGAATTTTATTCAAAAATCATAGATGGTTACTGTTGTGATTAGACTTTTGTTGGTTTAGTGGAATCAAACATTGATATTTTAATGTTGTTATGGTTATGATTGTTAGAATTGTTATGTTACATTTTGAATTGTTAGAATTGATATTTTAATGTCGCTATATTTTGTGTATATTTTATGAATTTTATTCAAAAATCATAGATGGTTAGTGCTGTGATTAGATTTTTGTTGGTTTAGTGGAATCAAACATTGATATTTTAATGTCGCTAGAATTACTAATGTTGTTTTTTTAGGGTATGTGATGAGTCGAATTTATTGCATATTTTTGTGTTTTAATTGAATAATCTTTGTGAAGTAAATTGATATTTTAGTGCGTCTTTTCGACTCATTATTTTGTGGCTTCAATTAAATTTATGTAAAATTGAAGCATTTTGAATATTGAAAAAGGAGATAGGTGATTAGCAGGCGCGGGTTGCTGAATATATAAAGTATTGGGCCTAATCAATCGTGGAGCAACAATAGGCTTTGGAAGAAAAAAGAAGATGAAGATGGCTCTAGTATAATGGGTCTGGAGAACCAATTTGAATTGTGGGAGCCCTTAATCGAAGCGCCGAATTGATCTTTAAAAAGGAGGCCGCCGTGGAGAATTAGATTAACAAGACTTGGAGGCGTGGACTGACAACGTGAGAGGAGAGTTTTCAATGAGAGTCTGTCGTGATATTTTTGTAGCCATGTTCGGCTAATTTTGTTTTCTAGTCTGAGGATGTGAAACCTGGATTTAATTATGCCTTTTTGATTATGTGATTCACGGTTTATCTCAATTCATATTTCGATTTCGTTATTATTTGATTTTTGTAAGCATGTTTTGATTAATAGATTTATTAGGACTGACCATCCAAGTTTATTTGTTATCAATTCTAGTTAATTCACGATATATAATTCGCAATTGTTATATTATTGTGGATATCGTAGCAACTAAGACAGAACACCTTAGGGGATAATAACGTCTAGGTTGTATGAAACGAGCGTCTCATTTTCATAGTCTAGTTTATTCTATTGTTTTAGTTCTTAATGCGTTTCTCGAGTTGAACCTTAAATACATGTTTTAGGGTTATTTGTAGGAATAGATTAATTGGGGGTCGTACCTTCTAGTTAATTAAACTTAAGAAACAATTCGAACTAGTTTGGTCGTACCACTGGTTTAGGGATAAGATTTGAGATTAGATTGAGATTACCGGGTTCACTGATTAAATTGGTTAAATTATTCAAGGGGAAGCAATTCAAGGGCTAGATCGTCTTTTATATTTGATTCCTATTTATTTTTATTGTTTTCTGTTATTTTTCATATTTTCTAGTAGTTAGTTAGTCAACACCAATCAAACTCCCCCATTTTATTGCTTTCGTACACAATTTATTCAATTAAATTACACCATTCTCTATGAGATCAACTCTTACTTTCCTACTACATAGTGGGTATTTAAGGTAATTATTTTTGGGTGCCGGCGACAACACACCAAATTTTGGCGCCGTTGCCGGGGAATGGTTGTAAATTTGATTGAATTTGTTGTGTTTTTAATTTCTGTCAAAAAATTCAGAAAAATCCAAAAAAAAAGAAAAAAAAAATCACTTTGCTGTTGTTTTGTGCTATTCTCAATTAGTACTAACACAGACCCTCTCAGTGTCTCCTTGTTCAGGTTTTATAGATTGTTTGCAATTTTGTTCTCTCTATTCTTTGTGCTATACTGCTATGTATGATTTTAGGTATGAGGACTATCAAAACTCTTACTCGGTTCATGAGTCGAAGGATGATGCATTGGTGAAAATTGTAAGTATGATGCAAATGATGATGAAGGGAAAGACTCCAGAAATCCGACCATGCTGAATTTGCTCCACCACAGATCACACAATTGATGATTGTCAGATTTTAAATGATGAAATAGGACAGTAATACCATGATTATAGGCCTCAACTATTCAGAAATTATGAGAGGACTTATGATAATATTGGATGGATTGACTCGGAGCAAAATTCTGAACCCTCCTTGGAAGATATGATGAAATCTTTGGCTTCGAACATATTGTGTTATCAGGAGAGTGTCCAGTTAAGATTTAAGATCATGGTTGATGAACAAAAGAGTATGGATAGGCAAAAGAATTTGGAGGTTCAATTGAGTCAAATGACGAATGTCATATGCCAATTGCAAATCCAATGAAGTGAAAATCAAGTGGAAGATGTTGTTGAGCTTAACCGAATCGACATAGAGGAAAGACTCGAGGAACCTAGTGAGCATATTGAGACACGAGACGAGCATGTTATTGAAAAATCAGTAGAGAAAAATCTGGACACAAAGGCAGACATTGACTCCCTCAGTGTTAACGTACCAGAATAGAAATGAAGAAATTCACACGCAGAGAGGAGAATTGGGAACTTTTCTGTATATTATGACAAAGAGTGTTGTACGAATATATACAGTAATTGAGATGAAAAATAAATCCCTAAATTTAAGCTAAATCCCAACATTTAAGCTAATCTAATGTTGACCAAATTATTTGCTAAGATATACAATGTTACGCCAATAAAAATGGAAAAGGAGATAGTAGGGAAATTATATGGAATCCTTCACTCCCCCTCAAGTTGGCGCATGAAGGTTACGAAGGCCCAACTTGCCAACGAGAAACTTGAAACGAGCAGCTCCCAAGGCCTTTGTGAACAGATCTGCAACTTGTGGTCCGTGGAGATCTTGCACGATACAATTTCACCGGATTCAACTCGCTCACGAACGAAATAACAGTCCATCTCTACGTGTTTTGTGCGTTCATGGAACACCGGATTGTTGGCAATATGTATTGCTGCCTGATTGTCACAAAACAGTGAGGTTGCTCCAATTTGGCTTGCCTGAATGTCCTTGAGAAGCCATCGTAGCCACAGGATTTCACTAACCGTGGCTGCCATTGCTCTATATTCCGCTTCAGCTGAAGATCGTGAGACAACCGATTGCTTTTTGGTGCGCCACGAAATTGGTGCTCTCGTACATGATCGTCTTGTCATGTAACATCCTCCCCAATCAGCGTCACAATAGGCTTCAAGCTGAAAATCACTATTTTCTGGAAGAAAAAGGCCTTGTCCAGTCGTGTATTTGAGGAACTGCATGATGCGCATGGCTGCGTCCATATGGCTTTGACGAGGCGATGTAATGAACTGACTTAGATAATTCACAGAGAATTGTATGTCTGGTCTTGTCACAGATAAGTAAAGAAGTCGCCCAATCAACCGTCTATAACGTAGGGCGTCAATATGGGGGCTATCATCTTCATTGCTCAACCGTAAATTTTGCTCCATGGGAAACTCACTTGGACGTCCGCCTTGTATCCCAATCTCCTCCAAAATATCGAGGGTATACTTTCGTTGACTGAGGACAATGCCATCTTTTGTGCGTGCAACCTCTATCCCGAGGAAATATTTTAAGGGTCCCAAATCCTTGATGCTAAAGAGCTTATTCAAGTAGTTCTTCACATGGGCAATTTTACTATCGTCATTTCCAGCCAATATGACGTCGTCTACGTAAATGAGTGCTGCTACATACGTGGCTCCCCTTTTGAAGATAAAAAACGAGTGATCCGCCCGTGATTGTCGAAAGCCAATGTCAATGAGGGCTTGAGCAAACTTGTGATACCAATTTCTTGAAGCTTGCCGAAGGCCATACAAAGATTTGCGTAGCTTGCACACTCGAGTTTCTCCATCCTTCGCAAACCCCTGCGGTATTTTCATGTAAACGTGTTCCACCAAGTCTCCATGGAGGAATGCGTTATTAACATCCAACTGGTGTATGGACCAACACTTCTTTACTGCTATAGCAAGCAAACTTCTCATTGTAACAAGCTTTGCAACCGGCGCAAAGGTCTCTTGGAAATCTATACCCTCGATTTGAGAGTAACCCTTAGCCACCAGTCGTGGCTTGTAGCGTTCTACATCTCCATTGGGTTTGTATTTTATTTTGTACACCCATTTTGAGTCAATCGCCTTCTTTCCCGGTGGTAATGGCTCGAGAGTCCACGTACCATTCTCTTCTAATGCCTGAACTTCTTTGTTCATTGCATCACACCATCGCTCATCTTTTATTGCCTGGTGAAAATATTTAGGCTCATCGAGAGAAGTGATGGCCGCAAGGTAAACTTTATGGGCATTAGAAAATTTATCATAAGATACAAAGTGTGATAATGGATATACCTCGGAGGTTCCTGGATTGGAAGTGGATCGTGAATGGTCAATGGACTCGGGTAACTCTGTGGCATAGGATTCTAGATGCTTGGGCTGCCTCTTTGCCTGATCACTTTTGCGTAGAGTGTTGACGGGCTGCTGTGATGAATCGATCGTGGTATCCATCTGAACAACCTCATTTTCAGTAATAATTGGCTCGGGACTTGCTGAAGACTGATCACAAGAGTTATGTTCATCCCTCAGATTATTTCCCACAATACCTAGTTTATGCAAGGAAGTGATACCTTCCAGAAATTCATCTGTCTCCCAATCACTTTGTCTATGATTATTTGCTTCTTCAATTACCACATTGCGTCCGTTTGTCTTATAAGGAAAGACATTCTCGACGAATTTTACATCCCGTGATGTATATATTTGCATTGTCTCCAAGTCAAACACGCGATATCCCTTTTGGGAGTAAGGATAACCAACAAAAACACAACGTCGTCCTCTTACACCAAATTTATCTGCCCCTTTCTGATTATCCTTGGCATAAGCCAAACAACCAAAAATACGAAGGTGTTGATAGGACGAATTTTTTTCAAATAAAATTTCATAAGGTGTTTTGTGTTTAAGAACTCTAGTTGGCAACCGATTTATGATATAAGTGGCCGTCAAAACACACTCACCCCAAAACTCTATAGGCAATCCCGCCTCAAAACGTAAGGCCCTTGCTACTTCTAAGATGTGCCTATGTTTTCTTTCCACCACCCCATTTTGTTGAGGTGTATCAGTGCAAGATGTTTCAAGTATAATTCCATGATTATTATAATAATCCATCATATGTTTAGATTGAAACTCAACACCATTATCAACACGAATTTTCTTAACAGTCCTTCCAAATTGATTATGCACCATGTTGCAAAAATTAATAAAAAATTGGCCCACTTCAGATTTTTGTCGCATAAGATATACACACACACCTCTACTAAAATCATCAACCACAGACAAGAAATAATATGCACCCGAAAAAGATGGAGTTCGATAACTACCCCAAATATCACAATGTATAAGCTCAAAACAAGAAGAAGTTTGAATACTACTACGAGGGAAAGGAAGTCGAGTTAATTTTTCTCTTAAACAAGAGTCACAATGCTCACTGCTCCTTTCAAAATTATTGTTAAAACCACCAATAAATTGCAACATCAAATTTGAAGCATGCCCTAATCTCTTATGCCAAATCTTGGGATCAACAGTCACTGACAAAGCCATACCTTCTTCAGTTATCGGCTCTAAGCAATATATACCATCACGATGTTTACCCACTCCAATCAGGTTCCTCGAAGGTAAGTCTTGTATTACACAAAAATCCGAAAAAAATGTCAGAACACAATTCAAATCCCTCGTTAATCTGCTAACTAAAAGTAAATTGCACTTAAAATCAGGGATATTCAAAACATAATTTAATTTCAACCCATTCTGCAGATTTGTATCACCAATACTTTTAACCGGCACAATTTCACCATTTGCAACCTTAACAGGTGCTTCAGTTCCAACATCTGTTTGATTAACAAGTAATGTACCATCATGTGTTATATGTTCAGTTGCCCCAGAATCTATTATCCAGGGCTTCAAGTTGTTCATCTTACCCTCCATATTTACTGTGGATGGACTTTCATCTACCACAACTTGTGTATTTTGCATGTTCTTGTTGAAATACTCCATGAGTTTGGAGTATTGATCAGCTGTCAAACCTGGAACAGGACTGCTACTTGCAGGTATGTGTGCCGATTCACTTCCACTATTTTTCTTGTTCCAGGAATCATCTCTCTTTCTACTGTCACGTCCTCCTTTCTCTCGATTTTTTGGATATCCGATTAGTTCATAACACTCATCGATGGTATGGTAGAGTCTTTGACAGTGTGAGCACCTTTTAGTTTCACGACCACCCTCCTTTCGCTCTCCTCCCCCTCTCTCTTGACGTCTTGTCGTCTGGGTTTGAAAAGCGGCTGCCTCAATACTTGGATTTCCAGCGACTGAGATTTGTTTCTGTCGTTCATCTTCGGATACGATATGGAATGCTACTCCCAATGAAATCATTGGTTTGGTACTCAATATTTGTGTTTTTACCGTCCCAAATCCTTCATCCAGTCCCATAAGGAACTCGTACATGCGTTCTTTCTCCCTCATAAATGTCAATTGCTTAGGTATATCACAGGTACACCCTGCACACTTACATTTGGGAATTGGGCAAATCGCTTCGAACTCATCCCACAACCCTTTCAATTTCGTGTAGTAAGCTGAAACATAAAATTTCTCTTGTTTCAGGAGTGTGATCGATCGTTTCAATTCGAAAGCTCTCGGTGCGCTTTCGCTGCCGAAGCGCTCTTGCAAATCCTCCCAAATTTCACGGGCTTTTTTTGCGTGTTTAACGCTGTTACGTATCTCTTTATCCATGGAGGAGTGTAGCCAGCCTCTCACCATAGCATTGCACCGTTTCCATTGTTGTGATTCTGTCGTCCCTTCAGCCGGAACTGGAAGAGACCCATCAACAAAACAAAATTTGTTTTTTGCGTAGAGGACATTACTCATCTCATCTGCCCAGTCTATATAGTTTCCATCGTGTAGAGGATCGCTTGTGAAAACAAGATAACCAGAAAGATAATATGGTGACATTACATCCACCACATTGGATCCGGAGATTTTGAATCAGACGTCTCTTCGCCCTTTTTTGTCATGATCACCCAGACGAAGAACCACGCCTAATTACAAACTGATTTGGTTTGGTTTGGTTTTATGCGGAAGCTTAATTGATCTTTTCCTGCTCTGGTGCCATGAAGAAATTCACACGCAGAGAGGAGAATTGGGAAGTTTTCTGTATATTATGACAAAGAGTGTTGTACGAATATATACAGTAATTGAGATGAAAAATAAATCCCTAAATTTAAGCTAATCTAATGTTGACCAAATTATTTGCTAAGATATACAATGATACACCAATAAAAATGGAAAAGGAGACAGTAGGGAAATTATATGGAATCTTTCAAGAAAAGTAAGGCAAAATCTTGTGCATCAATTCATGTTATTACTAATGTAGTTCCTTTTCCTTCCAGGATAAAAACAAGGGTCTAGAAAGATGCCAAAGAGCAGCAACTAGTCAGTGTCTTTCAAAGGGTTGAGATCAACATACCATTAGTTGAGCAGACAAAGCAAATACCAAGATATGCCAAACTACGGAATGAGCTTTTTATCAACAAAAAATGGTTATCTTGGAATGGAAAAAGTTTGATGGGAGAGAGCATCTCCTCTCGATGGAAGATGCCACTAGATGTGAAGGATTATTTTACTCCTATTACGTGAAAGAGAAGTTGGTCGTCGAGCCACTAGATTTTAATTAGTTTTTATTTTGCTATTTTTGCTTTTAACTTCGTATTTGTGTGTTTGAAGATCAGATGAGGATTTCAGACAAGGCGTGGGCACGCCTTAACCAAAGTCTTCTCTTGAAATTTTTCTTTCATTGAAATGACAAGATAAGACGTGGGCACACCGCCTTAAGGAAACACTTCTCCTGGAATTTTACCTGCATTATTCTTTTGCTTGATTAGTTTTATTTATTTATTTATTTTATTTCATTTTATATTTTTTTCTTCTTGCAAGCAGGTCCGTTCAGAAAATCAATACACCAAGCCCATTCAGAAACCCTACCCCACCTTCCCTGTGACGCCTCACTCTCACTGTTCCATTCTCTCTTTTGTCGGAATCACGACGACCACTGCTCGATCACTCCAGTCGGTGACAATTCGCCGCCCCACCGATTGCATCGTGCGACCCCCTTCAGTGCACCACAGTGCCGCTTCTCCCCGTCGCCACCGCGTACCGCCACTCTTTTTCGTCGGAATTCCAGCCAGCAGCCTAACTCAGCACATCCACCGTGCCGCACCACTCTACCGCCGGAATTGCAGTGGCCGTGGTTAACCGTAGCAGCGCCACTGCGCATCCAATTTCTCCTACGCCTCCCCGTTCGAAGAAAAAAAAGTCAGTAAGGGCTCCTCCTTTCGAGCCCTAGTTCGTACAGATTTGATGGAGCCCGAATTACCTCCGGTGGATGACACACGTAAAACTGGTACCCCCGTTCCACTCTATTTTTATTTCTATATGGTGTTTTCCTTTTGTACCTCTTACTTTAGTGCTAAAGGACTAATATCTATTTAAGTGTGGGGGGATGATTTATTGTTAGAGGATTTTATGCAGATTGGAATTATGTGAAAAAATGTGTTTGTTGCTCGAAGCATGTTTAATTGGTTACTTGCCTATGTTTTTAATTATTAGATTTTTGTTAAATTGCTCATGAGTTGTGAGTCTTGATTAGTAGCCATGTTGATATTCATATTTTGTGCCTTGAAATTGAATTGATTTTTGGTTTCTTCATGCCTGAAATGGTGTATCTGATTGCTTGATTTTTGGTGAACTTGTATTGATTTTCTTGAGAGGTGAAGAATCTTATTTGATATTCTAAGTTGAAAAAAAAGGAATTGATGTGGTTGAAAAAAAAAAAGATGAATGAGAAATAAAATGAGGGGCTGAAACAGCTGCCTACTGTAGGGGGCTCAAGTGTTCGTAAACGAATAAACTTAGCTAAAACTCGAAAAGTAGAGAGGAGTTGCGGACCTCATTTGAAAAAAAAAAAGTTGAAAAATTTCAAGGTGGAATTAAAGCTGAGAAAAAAATGCAGCTCAAAAAAAAAATTGATTGGAGAAGGATGCCATAGGATTTGAACTTCGAAGGAGAATTGAGTCGAGTGATCTGAAGTCAAAGTTTTTAGGGGATCATGAGTGTGGTGTGAGTAACCGAGAGTTGATGAGATTTTGTGGTTAAATGTGAATTGAAATTTGTGGTTTATTAAGATAGGCACGCAACTTATGAATTTGACTCACAAATCTAGTTTTGAGAATTATAGAAGAGTAATCCAATTTTTCTTGCTTTGAATTCTCAAGTGATACGTGCAAATTCCATTATTTTTCTTGAGCTGGTTGTCCATTGAAATTATCCCTTGTGCGTTTAATTCTCTTTGCTTGAGGACAAGCAATTGTTTAAGTGTGGGAGAATTTGATGAGTCGGATTTATTGCATATTTTTGTGCTTTAATTGAATAATTTTTGTGAAGTAAATTGGTATTTTAGTGCGTCTTTTTGACTCATTATTTTGTGGATTCAATTATCTTGATATTTTAATTTATTATTTAATTTATGTAAAATTGAAGCATTTTGAATATTGAAAAAGGAGATAGGTGATTAGCAGGCGCGGGTTGCTGAATATATAAAGTATTGGGCCTAATCAATTGTGGAGCAACAGTAGGCTTTGGAAGAAAAAAGATGGCTCTAGTATAATGGGCCTGGAGAACCAATTTGAAGGGCGCGGTTATACACACCCACCAGACAAATTTTTCATCTTAGTGACATGTAAAATGTCCTTTATACCCTTTCTGTAAAAAATTTAAAAAATACAAAGATGAGTACACCCACTCCATTTTATCGTCCCCACCAGGCCGCCACCATCACCACCATCTTTGTGCCAAAATCAATCCCACCATCACCATTCACCACCATACCATTTTGACATGAAGTATAAATGAAAAAAAAAAAATCAAATAACAATTTGATTAAAAAAATTCTTATGATGTTCGAAATTTTTATCAAAACAAAGTTAACATGTCTGAAATTTTTTAATGAACAAAAGCAATATGTTCAAAAAAAATACCAAAACAACTTAAATTTGTCCGAAAAAAAATTGAACAAATGTTTGAAATATTTTCCAAAACAAACACAAAATGTTCGAAAAAAATTTCAAAACAAACACAAAATGTTCGAAAATTTTTTCAAAAAAAAAATGAACATCTTGTTCGAAAGTTTTTCCAAAACAAACACTAAATGTTCGAAAGTTTTTCCAAAACAAACACTAATTGTTCGATTTTTTTCCAAAACAAACTCAATATGTTCCAATTTTTTTATCGAACTTTGAAAAACCCTAATTTTCCTATAATTTTAAAAAATCCTAATCTTACCTGAAACGAGGCAGCGAGGGGAGAAATTGTGTGGCGAACGGTCGGCGTCTTTGAGAGGAGGGCGAGAGAGTAGGCCGCGGCGGACGAGGGATGCGAGCGGCCGCGTCTCTAGGAGGAGGGAGACGGCGGCCGCGTCCTTCTTGCGGCGGCGGTGCGAGGGCGAGAGAGGAGGTCGCGGCGGCGGCGCGAGAGGGAGGAGGGATGCGAGCGGCCGCGTCACTAGGAGGAGGGAGACGGCAGCCGCATCCTTCTTGCGGCGGCAGTGCAAGGGCGAGAGAGGAGGCCGCGGCGGCGGCGCTGCAGCGAGGGTGGATGGAGGAAGAAGGGGAGGGAAAGGGGCGGAGGAAAAGAGGGAGATGGGTGTACCATTTTTTTTTGGAATGAATGTATAGAACTAGGGTTTGGTTTTATGTTGGTTAAGGGTATTTTTGGGCTTTCCATGTGGGTTTCCTCATCTTAATGGTGTGTGTACTCATCGAGTGGGTGTCCTCAATAGGTTGGTGTGTGTCTTTAACCGCGCCCAATTTGAATTGTGGGAGCCCTTATTCGAAGCGCCGAATTGATCTTAAAAAAAGAGGTAACCGTGGAGAATTAGATTAACAAGACTTGGAGGCGTGGACTGACAACTTGAGTTAATTTGAGAGGAGAGTTTTCAATGAGAGTCTGTCGTGATATTTTTTTAGTCATGTTCGGCTAATTTTGTTTTCTAGTTTGAGGATGTGAAACCTGGATTTAATTATGCCTTTTTAATTATGTGATTCACGGTTTATCGCAATTCATATTTCGATTTCGTTATTATTTGATTTTTGTAAGCATGTTTTGATTAATAGATTTATTAGAACTAACCATCCAAGTTTATTTGTTATCAATTCTAGTTAATTCACGATATATAATTCGTAATTGTTATATTATTGTGGATATCGTAGCAACTAAGGCAGAACACCTTAGGGGATAATGACGTCTAGGTTGTATGAAACGAGCGTCTCATTTTCATAGTCTAGTTTATTCTATTGTTTTAGTTCTTAATGCGTTTCTCGAGTTGAACCTTAAATACATGTTTTAGGGTTATTTGTAGGAATAGATTAATTGGGGGTCGTACCTTCTAGTTAATTAAACTTAAGAAACAATTCGAACTAGTTTGGTCGTACCACTGGTTTAGGGATAAGATTTGAGATTAGATTGAGATTATCGTTTCACTGATTAAATTGGTTAAATTATTCAAGGGGAAACAATCTGAGGCTAGTCTTTTATATTTGATTCCTATTTATTTTTATTGTTTTCTGTTATTTTTCATATTTTCTAGTAGTTAGTTAGTCAACACCAATCAAACTCCCCTATTTTATTGCTTTCTTACACAATTTATTCAATTAAATTATACCGTTCTTTGTGGGATCGACTCTTACTTCCCTACTACATAGTGGGTATTTAAGGTAATTATTTTTGGGTGCCGGCGACAGTACACTAGTATGGACGTCCTTCCCCTCGTTGGAGGGAATTCAAAATCTATCTCAAACACAAGATGACTTGATCGTAAAATTTCGAATTAAAAAAGACAATTGAAGAATGAACTAAATGTTGGCGGAACGTGAAGAACCTTCAAAGAAAATCAAAGAAAAAGAAAATGTCTAACTGGCAAAGGCAAGAAAAACCATCAAAGAAAAGGAAAAATGTCTAACGATGGCAAAGACAAGAAACAAGTTTTCGAAAAATAAAAATTAAGTGGTGATTTCTAAAATTGTGATAAGTCGAGTCACATGGCACGTGACTATTGAGTTCGTGTATGGTTAACCATCAACAACACAAAGGTTATTCGTCAACTCCACTTCAATACAGGTCGGCACATGTTCCTTTCTAAAGACTGATGAATCTAATAGGTCATTGATTAATGTAAAAACAAGTTGGGTAATCAAGAACACAACTTTCTCTCCCTCTAAAATTTTCTCTCTGTTTAACCACATAATTAATACTGACCAACCGTTGATGTTTGAAGAAAAGGGTACTAGTGGCCCACAAAAAATCGCACAAAGGTGTGAAAAATAGTAAGATTCTTAAAGAATAGTAAGATTCTTATTATTTTTTACATTCTAGATTTGTTTGTATTCACCGTCTACTTTGTTAGCTTTTTATTTAGATTTTCTTAAATTTTGTTTGCTGCAATTTGGTAACAATACCAATTCACACATACACCATTCTAGACTTTGTCCACATCATACTCATTTATATGGACAACAAAAGATCTCTTCACACGCTTAGCTTAGCTCTTCTTAACTCTGCCTTAAGTTGTTTTTCTTTAATCTTGATATAATTTATTTCATCTTCAAGCTTATCAATTCTTTTTAGAAATCGAAAAATTAAAACTTTGGATATTGAGCACATTTCAGGATCGAACCACCTAAAAAATCTACAATTACCACCTGCCTATGAACAACAAAAACACTAATTAATGGAAATCAAAGTTCAAAATGAAAAAATAAAATAGGACCCTTACACTGAAATTTGGGCATGATCAAAGTCTTTTTTTTTAGCAGTTGTAGAATTGTAAAATTGAATCCATTGATGGAAAGCTTGAAAGCTTGATTGTGTTTTCAAAATGAAGAAGAAAGAATCTGTTAACTTACAGCAGGAAGATACAATAGTATATATATACTAATCACCTCTAAACTAACAAACTAAATTGCTATTAACAAACTAACCAACTAACACTAATATCACCCCTAATTAATGGGTGCATTTCCAGATATGGGAAGTGTATCTATTAACCCTTTATACCCCCCTCAAAATGGGAGTGTATATCTAACATGCCCATTTTGGATTTGTGCACCATGAATGGAGTTGGTGAAAGAGGCTTTGTTAGGATATCTGCAAGGTTATCTTCAGTAGGGATATGGATGAGAGTAAGAAGCCCTTCTTGAATCTTTTCTCTTGTGAAATGGTTGTCCAAAGCTATGTGTTTAGTTCTTTGGTGGAGGCAAGGATTGTGAGCAATGGAGAATGCACTCTTACTATCTGTGTACATGTTGGAAGGAGTAGAATGCTGAACCTTCAAATCTGCAAGGATGTAGTGTATCCATTGTAGCTCACAAGTAGTGGAAGCTAAGGCTCTATACTCAGCCTCAGCAGAAGATCTGCTAACAGTGGCCTGTTTCTTTGATTTCCAAGATATCATGGAGTGTCCAAGATATATGCTATACCCTGTAATGCTTCTTCTTGTGTGCACACATCTAGCCCAATCAGAATCTGAAAAGGCATGAAGTTTAAAAATGTTATCAACAGGGTAAAAAAGGCCAGTTCCAGGGTTGCTCTTTAGATATCTTAGAACCCTATGAACTGCCATTAAGTGGGAATTAGTGGGGCTTTGCATGAATTGACTCAAGGTCTGAACAGCATAAGAGATATCAGGCCTTGTAACAGTTAAGTATAAAAGTTTTCCCACTAATTTCCTGTATTGTTCAGGCTGTGCAAGAAGAGGAGAGTGAGTATCAAAGGTAATTTTGGAATCCATTGGGGTGGAGCAAGGTTTGCTTCCCAAGTATCCAGAATCATGAAGTAAATCAAGAGTATACTTTCTTTGACAAAGAGTTAGGCCTCTACTATTTCTGTCAATCTCAATGCCCAAGATATACTTTAAAGGACCAAGATCCTTAATAGTGAACCTGCTGTGTAAGTGTGCCTTGATGGACTGAATTATAAGAAGATTAGTCCCAGATATAATGAGGTCATCAACATAACAAAGTATAGAAGTGAAATCAGTACCATTGTGTCTAGTAAACAAAGAGGTGTCAGCTTTGGACTGTATAAAACCAAGAGATAGCAAAGAAGTGGTTAATTTGGAAAACCAATGTTTGGAAGCTTGTTTTAAACCATAGAGACTTTTGTGTAATCTACAGACTTTGTTATTAGGAGAAGGAATGAGACCAGGAGGGGGGACCATGTAAATCTCCTCATCAAGATCACCATGTAAGAATGCATTATTAACATCTAATTGATGAATATGCCAATTTTTAGAAATAGCAACAGCCAAAAGAATTCTTACAGAAGTGATCTTAGCAACAGGGGAGAAGGTGTCAAAGTAGTCTATGCCCTCTTGTTGTGTATACCCTTTGGCAACTAACCTAGCTTTGTACCTCTCTATACTGCCATGAGATTTATACTTAATCTTATAAATCCATCTACAACCTATACAATGTTTGTCTTTAGGAAGATTAACCAGAGACCATGTGTTATTTCTTTTTAGAGCATCTAATTCCTGATTCATAGCTGAAACCCAATTGATGTCTAAAGCAGCTTGCTTATAAGTTTTGGGTTCTTGAATTTGGGATATAGAGGCAATAAACTTTTTATAAGAAGGTGTAAGCCTATTAGTAGACAAAAAATTTTGTATAGGATATTGTTTTCCAGTAGATGAAGAAAGAAGTTTAGCATGATCAAGAGAGGCAGGTAAAGAAGTCTCATAAACTTGTAAGTAAGCAGGTTGGAATTTAGTCCTTGAAGGTCTTGAGGGTGGTTGAACCTCAGGAACAACAGGAGCAAAAATATTAGGATCCTGAATATCAAGCACAGTAGTATCATCAAGCACAGTAGTATTATTAAGCACAGTAGTATCATCAAGCACAAGAGTATTATCTTGTAAATGGACAGAATGATCATCAATATCATCAAATATATTATCAAAAGAATTGGCCCAAGAAGGAGTATTATAATTGTGATGAATAGTAGGGACAGGTTCAGAAAAGGGAAAAGTGTCCTCATAAAACCTCACATTTCTGGAAACAAAAATTTTACCAATGGTGATGTCCAAAAGTCTATACCCTTTGGTACCAAGGGGATAGCCAAGAAAAACACATTTTGTGGCTCTAGGATCAAACTTGTGTCTATGAGAAGTTAAAGTGGTGGCAAAACATAAACATCCAAAAGTTTTAAGGAAAGAGTACTCAGGTTTCTTGTTGTATAACATCTCAAAGGGAGATTTTTGTTGAAGTATGTGAGAAGGAATCCTATTGATTTTATATGCAGCAGTTTTTATGGATTCACTCCAGTATTTTAATGGCATGGAAGATTGAAACATAAGAGCTTTAGCAACTTGAAGTAAGTGTTGATGTTTCCTCTCAACAATCCCATTTTGTTGGGGTGTTTCAACACAAGATGTTTGATGGAGAATACCATATTTATGATAAAAATCAAAGAGGATAAATTCGGTGCCATTGTCACTTCTAACAGTTTTGATCTTAGTGTCAAATTGAGTTTGTACCATATTATGAAAATTTTCTAAGGAATATTTAACATCACTTTTAGCTCTTAAGAGGTAGATCCAAGTGCATCTACTAAAATCATCAACAATAGTGAGGAAAAACCTATGACCAGTAGCAGAAATTAAAGAGAAAGGGCCCCAAACATCACAATGAATTAAATGAAAAGGATGAACATAAGTGGATGTGCTTAATGGGAAAGATTTCCTCTTCTGTTTTGCTAAAGGACAAATTAAACACTTATATTGAGAATTAGAAGCATTGATATTCAGTTCAGGTATATGCAACATACATCTTCTAGGTATATGACCTAGTCTTTTATGCCAAAGATCAAAGTTACAAGAATTGGAAAGTATGCTATTAGTAACAACAGAATGTTCAATAGCAGAGTTAATAGAGGGATGAGCAGTTTGTAAAAGGTAAAGGCCTCTAACTTGATCAGCATTACCAATCACCATCTTGGATGTATTGTCCTGTAAAACACAATGTGAGGACAAGAAGCTAACAGTACAATTAGAGTACCTAGTTAGATGACTAATGGTTAGAAGATTAAATGTGAAATCAGGCACATATAGAACATTGTACAAAGTTAGGCTCTCATTTATCACAATGTTTCCCATATGAGTGGCTGTAGAAATGGCATTATTGGGTAAAGAAATCTTAACATTAGCTTCAGAAGGTGGGGTGGAAAATAAGGATATATCATAAATCATATGATCAGTGGCCCCAGTATCTAATATCCAAGTGGCAAATATGACAGTATTGTTACATGGGTTAGAAGACATACCTGAATCTTTGGATGTAGAAGGATCCTCAATCTGAACAGTGGAAGCACCTGCCACAGAGTGAGCAATGTTCTTCCCCTCACCAGAAATCTGTGACTTAGAGAAACTAATAAACTTGTTAAAAAGTTCTTGGTCAATCAAAGGGTTGGACTCCTTGGAAGGTTCATTTTGGATGGGTTGTGTGGAGGATGCAGAGGCAGTTTTATTGGGAAATTTGGTGTTACGACCTCTAGGACCTTTCCAACCAGGGGGGAAGCCTATGATATGAAAACACCTGTCTATGGTGTGACCCAAGCCATCACAGTGACTACATTTAAGAGGTTTTCTTGTATCCTTATAAAACTTAGAATTCTTTGCAATCATAGCAATATAATCTGGCTGAATAGGATCAGAGGTAGTATTTAAGGCTCTTTGGGATTCCTCTTGAAGCAACAAACCATAAATTTTGGATAGAGGAGGGAAGGGAGATTGCAACAAAAATTGGTTTCTAATGGAACTATAGGAGTCATGAAGGCCTACCAAGAATTTCATAACAACATCTTGTTCTTGTGTTTTAGACATCAATTTAGGCAAATCACAAGTGCACCCATCCATTGCCCCACAAGAACATTTAAGAACAGGCCTAAAACTCAAGTATTCATCCCAAAGAAATTTAAACTGATTAAAATAGCTAACTAGGGATTGAGATCCTTGAGCAATAGAACTTAGGGATTTCTCTAAATGATATACCCTAGTTCCATCAGATAAAGCATAGCGAATATGCACTTCATCCCAAACATCTTTTGCAATAGAAAAATATTCTAGGGTTCGTTTAATATCTGGGATGATAGAGTTTAAAATCCACATTAATACCAGATCGTTTGCTCTTACCTAGGCAGCATAAGTGTCTGAATCGTCCTCCTCAGATGGGATTTTCAGTGTGCCGTCGATCAGGCGAGCTTTGTTCTTGACGCTAAGGCCCTTTTTGATCGCGTGGCTCCAAGAAACATAGTTGGTGCCGTCGAGGGGTTCAAGAACGATTGCCACCGCTGGATTGTCGTTTTGGTGTAACGCCAGAGGGGAGAAAGGATTCTTCGCCGGATCGAGGGAGTTGGGGTCAGTGACAACTGGTGCCATAAGAATGCAGAGCAAAGAGACGATCGGGAAGAAAGAAAATTCTGTAGGTAATAAGCCTAAAAACAAAGGGGAATTAAGCGGATTAGGATCGAATTTGATGTGAAACTGATACCATGTAGAATTGTAAAATTGAATCCATTGATAGAAAGCTTGAAAGCTTGATTGTGTTTTCAAAATGAAGAAGAAAGAATCTGTTAACTTACAGCATGAAGATACAATAGTATATATATACTAATCACCTCTAAACTAACAAACTAAACTGCTATTAACAAACTAACCAACTAACACTAATATCACCCCTAATTAATGGGTGTATTTCCAGATATGGGGAGTGTATCTATTAACCCTTTATAGCAGCCCAAAAATTCTTTAACTATAACTCAATACCACAATTACAAAATAAAACTATAAACAATTTTTATATTAAAATTCGTGCAAATAGTAAAAGTTAAATTAATAAGTGAATTAGTTCGGTATATATTCTCTATTCAGCTTCTACAATTTTAATTGAGACGTTTAATAAGACTTCAAAGAAATCCCTGATCTCTCTTTCTTGAAAAAAAAAAAAAATAGAAAAATTATTGGGATATCATACACACAAAGTGTTTCACCTAAATATATGTATAAGGTAAAGTCTAGTATGCACTCGAGTGCATGTTGTGCACCCTAGTCCATGTGCACTTTTCAGTTTAGTGACTTACACTTTTTGGTAAATGGTGTTGCAATTTTCAATTATTACTAAAAATATTATTATATAGTTTAATAATTAAAAAGTGCAACACCATTTACCAAAAAGTGTAAGTCAGTAAAGTGAAAAGTGCAACATGGACTAGGGTGCACAACATGCACTCGAGTCCATAGCAGACCAACCCTATGTATAATATTTGCTTTTTTAATACTAATAAAATCAATTTCGTATGCTAGAAGAAATTAATTTGTGTATGGAAACAGCGGAGTTTCAATATCACGTGAGGTCACTAGGATTGTCTACCACTTACATGGTTAATAATGCTCCCTTTTTGGGTGTTAGCATGTTTTTCAGTGTTTATATATATATATAATATATATATATATATATATATATATATTTTTTAGTGAAAGTTATACATAAACTTTCGACACAAAGATCAATTACATTTTGAATTGTTAGAATTAATATTTTAATGTCGTTAGAATGGTTAGTGTTGATAGTGGAGCGTATCCTTCCGGACGGTTTTCAAGTAGATACAGTGATTGGGATGGACAAAATGTTTAATAAGTAAAAATAGAGGTAGCTTCAACTTGGCGGAATGTGAAAAAGAAAAGTAAAATATAAGAAACGAGTTTTCCAAAAATAAAATTTAAGTGGCAGGAAGGTAAAGAACCGTCGAAAAGAAAAATACAAGAAACGAGTTTTCCAAAAATAAAATTTAAGTGGTGATTTCTTGGCACGTGATTACTGAGTTCGTGTTATAAATAGGTCAGACCAGAGGCCTCTGTCGAATGGGCTAGTCTATTTTCACCGCTAAAGAATGGTTAACCATCAACCACACAAACAAAGGTAGTTCGTCAACGCCACTTCAATACTTTTGCGTACATGGCTACCCACCTGGGACGAACAACCCGTCGAAAAAGAAGATATTCCAAATATTCATCTTATCTTACATGCCAATGGAACGGTTAAGTCAAGCTCGTCCATCAAGCACTTAGTATAGTGAATCATCAAGTCTGACACATAAAAATGTACACATGTTTCTTTCTAAAGGCTTGATGGATCTAATAGTGACAACTCACATGCTTGTATTTGTATTTAAGAAATATAGGTCGACTCACCCTCTCTCTCAAACTTTTCTGTTTGTTTAACCACATAATTATGTAGAAAATGTTGTGTTAGGACACAATTTAATGTGAGAACTTTCTCTTTGTTTAACCATTATGTAGAAAATGTTTGTCTACACCAATGTAATGGAATGTGGGTGCTTTTATAGTCTCATTTTATAATTTTTGTAATATTTTATAATTATGGTGTGTAGTTTGATAATTTTAATTATGGAGTTAAAAACTTGTTTCTTTGTTGTTACTTATTTGAATTTGTTGCCCAATTTATAATTGTTCGAATATGATCATCTACTAATTAACATTGATGGTCAAGATTAATTGTCAAAAATTCTTAATTCATATTAAGAATATTTTAAAATCTTCTTTTCCTTATTTCTTATCTATATTCTAGACTAGATATTTTTTCATTAAGATCATCATTCAAGGTTAATGAAGCATTGGTTATTACTTGAAACGTTAGCCAGACAACATCATGAACAACTACTCGAAACGTTAGCCAAACAATATAATCAACATATTTTGCATGTTTTCATCGCTACTGATTTTCACATTACGCGACTTTTATCTGTTACAACTTACAAAATATGTTACAAGCCTTTGAAAAATCAAATACATTAATTAAACTACATGAGTGTCAAAATCAAATACACTGGAAATTGCATTTCATCTAAATGCTACCACAACACACACCATCACAACAATATGCTGAATTTTTTGTATTCTCCTTTCATTTTGTTCAATTTCATAATATGTTTGTTACCATCAATTCCAAACTCAAAGATGTTGGGATATTCATCCTACCCTCTGATCTGATTAAATTATATGTTAGTTATGATGATCGAAACAGATCATGTAATCAAGTGTTATAATATAATTTGTAATCTAAATATAGGTTACCTAAACTATTCTTTTAATTTATTTTAAATTCATATTATGAATCTTGTGTATTGAGATAATTATTGAAAGCCTATTTAAATTCAGGCCTATAAGATTTTAAACCTTAGTTCATATCTCGAGCCCAAGCCCGACTTGCTAATATACTTATACTAGTGTAGAACCCGTGTATTACACAGAATTTTAAATATATTTTTAAATATTTAATAATAAAATTTTATTTATTTACTTAATTTAATTTTTCATATATTTATAATTATATTTAAAAAATGATTTCTCAAAATTATACTCCCTCCGTCCCATACTTGAAGCTACATTTTACCATTTTGGGCGTCCCATACTTGAAGCAACATTACCTAAAATAGTAAAAGCACTTTTAAACACTCTCCTTAAAACATCACAATATTACAACAAATGCCACTACTTTATTACACTAAAAAGTAACTTTATTACTATTTATAAAGTTGAAAAGTCTTTATTACCCTCACTTTATCTTACACAATACTAATAAACAACTCATTTATTAAAACCCGTGCCAATTTGGTTTGTAGCTTCAAGTATGGGACGGAGGGAGTAATTATTTTGTTAAAAAAATTTAACATTTTTTTCAATTATATTTATTATAACGTTGTATTATAATATAAAATTTTAACTAACATAATATTTTGAATTATACAAACTAATTACACTTATGTTAGTTAATTTTATAAAATAAATTTTAAAGAAAATTTGTGAGAATCAAACGAAATGAGACGTTGACATTTAATAAATATGATGAAAATAACTTTAAAAAAAATTATAAAATTTCGAAAATAAATAATTTAAATAATATTAAAATAAATCTTAATAAATTGTAAGTCAACCTTCAATATCAACCACAACACCTTAAATAAATAAATATTTTAGTTAATTGCAAATTAAATCATAACATTTTCCTCATTTGCAATCTAATCTAAATTTTAAGATATTTTCAAATAAATCACAAACTTTAAATATAGTTGCAATTTAGTCTTTTTGACAATTTTAATTATGTTCGAATCTAACATAATTTAGACTTTTTAATGACATAACAGCACCTTAATAAAACAATATTGTTTTTCAATAAAACCAAATATCAAAAGGTATGATTTAGGGACAAAGTAGACTTGTAAGAAGTCTAATTCACAATAATATTTAAAGTTTGTGATTTATTTGCAATTCTTTTAAGGTTTAGATTAGATTGCAGCGAAAAGTCGTGATTTAATTTGCAATTAACTATTTTTAAAATTAACAACTTCATTAAATTATGATACATAAGCCAATTTAACCACAAAATGACACATAAGTCAAATTAACCACAAAATGACACATCATCAATTTAAACTCCCTATTAGTATATAGGGGGGGTTCTATATTATAGAAGTAGTGTATTATGTATATATAACAAATTTGTTAATCTTGTAAAATAATATAATTATTTATATAATAAATGTTGGGAATAAAATGAGTTTTGATTATGATACCAAAACCCCCCTGAGACATGCCAAGTAGATAAGTCAATATAAATGAACATGTTTCAGGACTGTTGGAACATGTAGCCTAAGACAAGTAGAGAAGCTGATATGTTAGACAGCTCTTAGAAAATTAGATGTACTAGTTGAGGGGGAATATATACTTAGAAGACTACTTGAATCATATCCCCTCAAGGCTCAAAATCTAGCTTATCCCAAGTCTGTTGAAGGACAAATGTGCTGATCAAGTCAAGATATCTTTAGATCAAGTCTTCTGAATATCATGCATAGTGAAAGCAACATCAATAGATCTAATATATTGAAGTATACAATCTCAGAAGGATTGTCCAGCTAGATTGTTCAGCAAGAATGACCAAGCAGAGTTGTCCCAGCATACATAAACCAGAAAAGCTTCAAAGACAAATTATGCTGAAATGATCAATGCTACTGAATCAAGACATACATGCCTATTGATCATCAAGAGTCATCTAAGGTCATCCATGCAAAAGGAAAGAGGCAAGTCATCTAAAGAGCTAAAGAGACAACACTGCTGATAAGCAAAATCTGCTGAAAGTGATAAGCATAATTGTCCTACTGATAAGGAATGTTGTCCTTATCTCAGGATCATTGATAAGAAGAGATGTCTATGTTTGACCAAGTGAATCTTGAAGTCAGACATTGGGAAGAGTGCTGCAGAATGAAGACAAAATGGTTACAGCCGTTTATTTCCCAAATTAAGGACATGTCACTATCAAGAATCTGTCTTCCAGTTTGAAGAGTTCAAGGAAGACATTTATGGACATTTGAGGTTGCCTCTCCAACGGGCAAACCCTAAAATTTGTCTATAAATACAGAAGTGTTGAAGACCATTTGAAGTATCTCAACCTCAAGTGATCCAACTATCCTACAAAGCTCAAGAGCTTTCAAGCTTTCAAAGAGACTATCTTAGTCTTCAAACACTTCATCTAAGCTGAACCTCATTGTATATCCATACAAAGCTTAGAGAGATATCCTATCCTTATACACTGAACTTCATTGTAAAGGATATCTCATTAGTTGGAACCTTACTTCAACCGTTATGCCTTTCAAGTGAGAAAGTTAGAAGGTTGTAGTAGTAGAAGTGGAAGGAGCTGACTTTTGAGAGAAGAACAATTCAGTTCTGAGTTGAGAAAGGGTACTAGGACTCTAGACATCCTAGGGATCAAGGCACCAAGGAGTGGTGTGGTTGATCAAGTGCAACTTGGCACTATAAAACAAGTTAATTCCAAGAGTGAAGGAATTATCCTGTTAAATCAGGGAAAGTGGATGTAGGAGCTTGAGTCTCTGAACCACTATAAATCTTTGTGTTGATTTACTTTCAAGCATTAACATTCATTCAACACTGCACACAAACAGAACTTTCAAAGACATATTCACAAGACCGTGCAAAACAGATTTGGACAAGTTTCACTGTTAAAGTGATTTCAGAATTAAAAAGGAGTTTAAACTAAAGGGCCAACCACTAATTCCGCACATATAACTCTCTTAGATAGTTATTCAACTAAGTTCTCAATAGTGCTTAGTAGTTTGATTATCTATAAAAAGTTAATCATATCAGCAGAGTTGTCCAAGACAACATTGCTGATGTCTGGTTTGATCAAGTAGCTCTAAGGGAGAGAAGGGCAGAAAGTAGGACTAAATCCAAGTCCAGGACCAACTCTTCTGGTTTTGGAACCCCTGAGTCCAAAGTCCCTGAGAACCAACCAATAGAGCCCAACCTTCCTGAAACTCAAAATCCTGAGCCCAACTCCCCTGAAACCCATGTTCCCCCACAAACCAACCCATCACCCCATATTCTCCAGAAGGGAGTGCACAAAGAGGTGCAATTGATGTGCTAGTTGATCTTGCAGTGGATGAGACAATACGCCAATCTCCCCTTGACCCATCCATGCTCAATTACTCAAAACTACTAGAAGCTGCACTTCATGAGCCAACCCCCCTGAGCAAAGCCCCTTCAGAATCATTGCTCTCAAAAGCAATTGAAGTACCAAGTGTTGAGCCCAACCCTTCTGAAGCCAATATCTCTGAGCTCAACCTTCCTGAAGCCATTCTTCAAGCCAACCCTGAACCCAGAGCCAACTGCCCTATAGCCCAAAGTTCTCAATCAAATGAGGATGAGGAGGAGTATACTTATGAAAGTATGCTCAGAGGTGGAGCAAGGGCTACTGTGGACAGTTTGTATCCACAACTTGCAGAATTTCCAAGGCTTCAGACAATGTTCCATGATTTGAGGATGTTGGTGGATGTGAAAGATAAATCAATCATGGAGATTGCACAAGTCATTCTTGACAAAGGTGCAAACTGGTGGCAGATAGAAGAGGGCAGATTACTTCACTTTGCTGGAGTAAACAAGACAAGGTTCCTCACTGATGAGGAAGTATTTGCCAAGTCGGTTACTGACAAAATTTCAGAAGAGAAGGAGAGACTAGCTAAAGGGATCAAACACCCTGATAGCAGCTCTAGTGATGATGGAAAAGATGATCCCTCAAACCCCTCCAAACCTTCTCAAGCCAACCCTCCTGAGCCCTCCCAGACCAATCTCCATGAACCTCCCCAATCCAACCCTTCTGAATCCAGCAAGTTTTCAAACCCTCTTGTAACCTATCATAGAAAAGGCTCTGTCTCTTCAGAGGTGTTGACCAAGGATGGTGACACAGCCAAAGATGCATCTGCCAATGAAGGTTCATCTGAACCCAAGGCACAACTTAAAGATGCTGAGGCTCCTAACCTAGAAGCTGGTTTGATTAAGGCCTATTCAGTGTCAGGAGAGTTGGACACTGATCAGCCCTTAATCATTCAGGATGACTCAGTGGCTACTGATATAAGCATTGTGATCTCCCATCAACTGCCATCTTCGAACCCTGTTGAGGGTGGAGATGCTGCAGGTTTAGGAGAAGGGGTTGAAAAGGAGAATGTAGTGGAAAAATCAGAGGGAGTTATGGATGAAAGAGAGGTAGTTATCACTAAGATTGTGAGTGTACCACCAAATGAGGGTGGAATAAGTGAGGAAGGATAGGTTATTCTTGAAGTCAAATATGAACTTCAAGAATACCTTGGTGAAAGGAGGCCTGTTACTTTAAGTGAGGACATTATTCATGAGAGAAGTCAAAAAGTAGTTGAAAATGAGAAGAAGGCTGCTGATGTATCAGAGTCTTATACAAAAAATACTGAGGGTGATGAGTGTTTATTCTCTAACCCATTTGACTTGTCTAATATTGCAGGAATTTCCTTCGATCAAATTTTTGCAGATGACTTACTCACTGATGCATATATTCAAGTGGATTCCAGTTCAGCCCAAGCAATTATTGGTGAACATTCAACAAAACTGGATTCCTTGGCTCATCAAGTCCAAACTGCCTATGTTGAAACCTCAGGCACTTTGGATGAGCAAGGTAGAACATTGGCCTCAGTAGAGATGAGACTTACAGGCTCAGAGGATGTGGTGTTGCCCACAATTGAAGCCAGAATCAGTGGAGTAGAGTCAGGACTGCAGACCATCTCTACTGAAGTTCAAAAAGCAAAAGGCAGCATGGAGCAGCATGGAGTCTATCTCAAAAGAAGTCAAGAAAGAGCAGAAGCTACTAAGAGACAACCACAACTCCAATGTCAAAGCTCTTAGATTGACTATCAAGCAGGCACTTGGGAAGAAAACAGTTATTCAGAAGAAAAGAACTGAAGAGTTGAGGCTAGCAATGGTGAAGACTGCCTTAGAAAAGTTCTCCCAAGAAGTGATGGCCAACATTGTTGAAAGTGCAGTGGTCAGTCTCACTGATCTGTTAAAAGCAAGCCTTGATGCATCTCTGAAAGCAACCATGGAAGCAGTTGTTGAGCAAAAGATGAAACCTGTGCTAGCTTTCCTAAGCTTGAGCAGTGACAGGATGCAGGATATACATGATGAGAATGTATATTTGCTAGAAGAAATGAAGTCCCTGAACCAAGCCCAATCCTTGATGGCAACTACTATGAGTGAGCTCAAACCTCAGTGTTTTGATGCTGCCAAAAAGGGGGAAAGAGAAAGAGCAAGGGCCAAAGGTGCCTTGATAATTGGTGGTTCAGACAAAGGCAAGGACAAAGCTGCTGAAGACAAGGGAAAGAAGCAAGCAGTGCTAAATTTGGAAGAACTTGATGAAGAAGAACAATTGGCCATAGCACTGAAGAATTCAATGGCATCAACTCAAGAAGAAAGAGCAAGGCTTCAGCAAAGGCCAGGAGGTGAGGTTTCTGGTTTGGACAAAAGTGCTGAAGGTGACCAAACTAGAGGACAAATCAAGAAGGCCAAGGGAAACAAAAGAAAGCCTGAGACATTTACTGACTTTCCCAACAGCCTTGAACTTCCTCCTGAGTTCAGAATTGAAGAAGAAGAGACAATCACCAAAAAGGCCAAAACTGCTGAAAAGGTCAAGACTGCTGAAGTGACCAAATCTGCTGAGAAAGCCAAGTCTTCTGAGACTGATAAGTCTACTGAGACTAAGTCCACTGAAGGTCCCAAAGCTTCTGAAAATATTGAAGGACTATATGAAGAAGGCTTTGGACCTCAACCAAAGAAGCAGACAACAGTGCTACTAAATGATCCATCAAAGCTGTTTCAGGAAGGGTATGGCAAGGATCCTGAAACACAGCAGAAATTGGCTATGATGAGAGCCCAAGAAAAGATGGATCTGATGGAAGAAGCTAACATAGAAAGAGATAAGATAAGGGCTGACTTTCAGAAACCTAGAAGAAGAAGAGCAACCTACAACAAATTGAAGCCTCAGCTACTGATTCCCATGGACACCAAATATCCACACTTGGATAAATGGGTACCAAAACAGCTGAATGATACTTGGGAAGAGGCCAAAAGGGAATTTGTTTATGACTACTATGTCATTGACAGGTGGAATGGAAGGGATGTCAACTCCACCTTCACTGAGTTCATGATTGAATTTTACAGGGAATTGTATCAACAATTGCTTGCAGCTGCTGATATTGCAAAACTTGAACTCACAGCCCCCTAAGCCTATCATCTACATGCCTCCCAAGAAGGAAGACTTCATTGATCAATCCAAAATCTTTCAGGAGTTCTTTGAAATCCTGAAATTGAACACAATGGTGCTAGGACCAAAGGGCACAAATCAATAGGCCATGGAATTGAAGAAGAGAGTATGGGCACAATATGGGATGGTGTCACCTCCTGAAGATAGCCTCTGAATTGGCTAAGTCCTCTTGACCCTTATGTGCTGAAATGCCTGTCCTGGTTGCTGACTTGATAATATGCTCATCTATGCTGAAAATTGCTCAAGTCTGCTGATATGTGAAGTTTGCTCTGATGCATTTTGCTCTAATACTTAAGGATTTATGCTCTGATAGTATATCTTGTTAGTTCATGCTCTGATCATGTACTGTACTTATTTTATGCTCTGATGTAATATTTTATGCTCTGATGTAATATTTTATGCTCTGATATGTTTGTTCAACTATCAACATGCTTGCAATGATCTATAAATGAATGATAGTTGAACATATTTTTGAATCAACATTACTGAATCCTAACTTGTCTGACTTATCAACCTCAATGCACTGAAAAAAAAAAAAAAAAAATAGAAAATACACTAACACATTTTCTTTCAGGGAACTTGACCTCAGTCACCTCCACTAAAGAAAAATGTAATAAGTGTAGTCAAGTCACCTTTGCATAGATTGTATAGGTTTTGGCATCATTAAAAAGGGGGAAATTGTTGGGAATAAAATGAGTTTTGATTATGATACCAAAACCCCCCTGAGACAAGCCAAGTAGATAAGTCAATATAAATGAACATGTTCAGGACTGTTGGAACATGTAGCCTAAGACAAGTAGAGAAGCTGATATGTTAGGCATCTCTAAGAAAATTAGATGAACTAGTTGAGGGGGAATATATGCTTAGAAGACTACTTGAATCATATCCCCTCATGGCTCAAAATCTAGCTTATCCCAAGTCTGCTGAAGGACAAATGTGCTGACCAAGTCAAGATATCTTTAGATCAAGTCTTTTGAAGATCATGCATAGTGAAAGCAACATCAATAGATCTAATCTATTGAAGTATACAATCTCAGAAGGATTGTCCAGCTAGATTGTTCAGCAAGAATGACCAAGCAGAGTTGTCCCAGCATACATAAACCAAAAAAGCTTCAAAGACAAATTATGCTGAAATGATCAATGCTACTGAATCAAGACATACATGCCTATTGATCATCAAGAGTCATCTAAGGTCATCCATGCAAAAGGAAAGAGGCAAGTCATCTAAAGAGCTAAAGAGACAACACTGCTGATAAGCAAAATCTGCTGAAAGTGATAAGCAGAATTGTCCTACTGATAAGGAATGTTGTCCTTATCTCAGGATCATTGATAAGAAGAGATGTCCATGTTTGACCAAGTGAATCTTGAAGTCAGACATTGGGAAGAGTGATGCAGAATGAAGACAAAATGGTTACAGCCGTTTATTTCCCAAATTAAGGACATGTCACTATCAAGAATCTGTCTTCCATTTTGAAGAGTTCAAGGAAGACATTTATGGACATTTGAGGCTGCCTCTCCAACGGGCAAACCCTCAAATTTGTCTATTAATACAGAAGTGTTGAAGACCATTTGAAGTAACTCAACCTCAAGTGATCCAACTATCCTACAAAGCTCAAGAGCTTTCAAGCTTTCAAAGAGACTATCTTAGTCTTCAAACACTTCATCTAAGCTGAACCTCATTGTATATCCATACAAAGCTTAGAGAGATATCCTATCCTTATACACTGAACTTCATTGTAAAGGATATCTCATTAGTTGGAACCTTACTTCAACCCTTATGCCTTTCAAGTGAGAAAGTTAGAAGGTTGTAGTAGTAGAAGTGGAAGGAGCTGACTGTTGAGAGAAGAACAATTCAGTTCTGAGTTGAGAAAGGGTACTAGGACTCTAGACATCCTAGGGATCAAGGCACCAAGGAGTGGTGTGGTTGATCAAGTGCACCTTGGCATTATAAAATAAGTTAATTCCAAGAGTGAAGGAATTATCCTGTTAAATCAGGGAAAGTGGATGTAGGAGCTTGAGTCTCTGAACCACTATAAATCTTTGTGTTGATTTACTTTCAAGCATTAACATTCATTCAACACTGCACACAAACTGAACTTTCAAAGACATATTCACAAGACCGTGCAAAACAGATTTGGACAAGTTTTCTGAACTAGATAAACTGTTAAAGTGATTTCAGAATTAAAAAGGAGTTTAAACTAAAGGGCCAACCACTAATTTCGCACATATAACTCTCTTAGATAGTTATTCAACTAAGTACTCAATAGTGCTTAGTAGTTTGATTATCTATAAAGAGTTAATCATATCAGCAGAGTTGTCCAAGATAACCTTGCTGAAGTCTGGTTTGATCAAAGTTTGAAAATATTTGCATACAAGTGTATTCCCCCCCCCCCATACACTTGTTATATACTCCTTTTAGGACCAACAATAAATATTATGTATAAAATTATATAATAAGTTTTACATATATATTTTTGAGCTCTAATTTTAAATACATTAAACTTATTGTTGATGTTGAAGACTTGGTGATGTTATCGAAGATGTTATCACACAAGGCTGCAACATCTTAATTCAACCTTTCTTATTTTTCCTAAGTCCAAATTCTGTTTTCTAGCTAATGCTGCTTTGGATGTTGTAACATCGCAGGTTGATGATCTAGAACATTCTACACGGTTCCAGATTGGAAGGATCTGGAAGCTTGCAGAAGTATGTAGATCATGCGGTTGCCTTGGAAAAACGTCCAGAACTGGCTGGAAGAACCTAGAAGGCGGTTGGGAGAAAGAGAAGGAATGAGATCCTATATTTTAGGAGATCATGGATGAAGGTTCTAAAATCTATATTCACACCTATAAATACAGCAGAACCGTGTTCATCATACAACCAACGAAGTGTCATTCTTTAAGTCCTAAACTAGTGTTCATCCTGTTAGGAATTAATTGTCATTGACATGATCTTGTCGTTGTACCGAAGAGTCCAAACTTCCTGTACAACATAGACTTTTCTATACTTCTTTGATAGATAGATCATAGAGTTAGATTAGTTTTTGGTAGTGTAATTTTTACACTTAAGCCGTCTTTAGACTCGATAGGTTATCAAGTCTTATTTCCGTTGTGAATATTTGTTCACACACCATTTGTATTCACATAATTATTAGTGAAAGTTTCGCCATGAGGCTCGCATAGATTTTAAATTAAAATCTATGTTAAAAAGTTAATTATGTGTCTTTGTGTTTTCATACTTTCAAGTCTTCCGCTATTCGTATTCTGATATTCTATAATCGAGTCAGTGTTACATTGAGTGTTCTAACATTAAGTGTAGCATCAGTCTTGTTTTTAATTAGTGTATTTTAGTATTTATTGTATCTTTGCAAAAATGGAAACATATCACATCTCTACAGCACTTAGGCCACCAGTTTTAGATGGTACAAACTATGCATATTGGAAACCTAAGATGCGCATGTATATCAAGTCTATCGATGAACGTGCATGGAGGACAGTACTTACAGGTTGGGATGCACCGAAAACTCCAGTAGATGAAGATAATGAAGTTCAACTTAAGAAGGAGGTTGATTGGACGGCTGACGAGATAACAACAACAGGGTTTAATTCTAAAGCTTTAAATGCTATTTTTACTTATGTTGATATTTTTATGTTTAAAATCATTTCTAATTGTTCAACTTCCAAAGAAGCTTGGGATAGATTACAAGAGCATTGTGAAGGTTCGGATAGTGTTCGAAGAACAAAACTTCGAATGCTAGGGACTAAATTTGAGAATCTCCGAATGAGGGAAGATGAGACCATATCATCTTATAATGAACGTTTAAGTGAGATTGTCAATGAATCACATTCTCTTGGTGATCCTATTTCAAATGTGAGAGTAGTTCATAAAATTTTGCGTTCAGTTCCTAAAAATTTGATGCAAAAATATGTGCTATAGAAGAGGCTAAAGATACTGATAAATTGAGTCAAAATGAGCTAGTAAGTATTCTTAAAACTTATGAGATGAACACTACTCAATTTGATGAAAATAAAGATGATAAAAAGGTGGTTGTTTTTAAAGGAGAGACATCACAAGGTTCTGAAATACAACCAATTATCACTGAAGTCGATTTAGATGATGATGTGATGGATCTATGTTATGACAATCCAGACCACATGGCCTTTCTCACTAAGCATTTTAACAAGTTTTTGAAGAAAACAATGAACAGGTCTAAAGGGAATATTCAGCCAAAAATCCAAATCAACACATCAACACCGCAACCAGAGAAGAGAAGGAGTCAATTTCCACCGAGAATATCACAAAGTGAAGGTAAACCAAGGTATGATCCTGAATATAGAAAATCAGTTCAATGCAATGCATGTTCTGGTTATGGCCATTATGCAAATGAATGTGCCAATACTAGACTCAAGCAAAAACTGAATTTTAGTGCTACCTTGAGTGATGATTCGGATGATGAAAATGTTAAATCAAAAGAAATTGAATTTGCTTTTCATACTCATGTTAATTATGATGACTCTTTAGATGACGATTTGGATGAAACAGACTCTGATGTTGAATTGGATGTTATAACAACGGAAACAACATCAAGTCAAAATCACCCAGATTTGAATTGTTTTAATGGCTTTGTTGATGATGCAGGAATAAGGACAGAAGATTCTAAATACCAGAAGTTATTGGAGGATTGGAACTCTCAGAAACTCACTCTTGATTCCTTGAATAAAGAGAATGAGGATCTGAAAGGAACAATCACCAAACTAGAAGTTATCCTTACTAGAAGAGATTTAGAACTCTGCAAATTAAAGGAAGAATTGAAAAGTTCTACCTTAAGTTTCAGAAAATATGAAAAGAGTGCTTCTGATATGAATGATGTTTTGGTATTTGATAAATCTAACAATCATGGTTTAGGTTATGATGGTGAAACTACATCTATTTCTAAAAGTTTTGCAAATCCAGTGAAGTTTGTGAAGGCTAATGCTAAAACATATGTTGAAGCATCAGCACAAACAAAACCTCACAAGGCTAAAACTTTTAAAAGGTTATTTGTTTGCCATTATTGTTCTAAATTAGGTCATATTCGTCCTTACTGTTTGAAAATGAAGAAAGATTGTGCTGATGAGAAATTGTTACCTAAAAGGTTGTCACATTCGAAGAAACATTTCTCAAAATCTACTTGGAAAAAGAAATCTGATGTTACCTGTAATGCAGTCCACACTTCTTTGAAAGCATGTTTACCTGGTCTATGGTATTTTGATAGTGGTTGTTCTAGACATATGACATGACAAATTGACTACTTATTTGATTATGCTACTGTAAATGGTGGATATGTTACATATTGTGGAGGTTCAAAAGGAAAAATCATTGGAAAAGGAACTTTAAATGTAGAAGGTTTTCCTAAGCTTAATAATGTCTTGTATGTTGATGGCTTGCTTGCTAATTTGATTAGTATAAGTCAATTGTGTGATGATAATATGCATGTGAAATTTGACAAAGATTCATGTTTTGTTCTTAATAAAGATGATGAATGTTTAATGACTGGTACTAGGTCAGCTGATAATTGTTATCTTATTGGAACAAACAATGTGTGTAATTTGTCAAAACATAATGAAAATGTCTTATGGCATCAAAGATTGGGTCATGCAAATTATAGATCATTGAAGAAGCTTGTTAATACTGAAGCTGTGAAAGGATTACCAAACTTGAAGTTTGACAAAACCACTATATGTGGACCATGCCAGAAAGGTAAGCAGGTAAGAGTGTCGCACAAAATGCTGTCACATTGTTCTACACATCGTTGTTTCGAGTTGCTGCACATGGATTTAATGGGTCCTATGGAAACTAAAGGCATTGGAGGAAAAAGGTATTCACTTGTTGTGGTAGATGATTACTCTAGGTTTACTTGGATAGAATTCTCAAGAGACAAATCCGAAACATTTAATGCTTTTAAAGTTCTTTACAAAAGGTTCAAAAATGTGTTTAACTTGAAAGTTAGCAAGATTAGAACTGATCATGGTAGAGAATTTGAATATAGCATGTTTACAGATTTTTGTGAAAAGAAAGGTATAATGCAAGAATTTTCATCTCCTAAAACTCCACAACAAAATGGAATTGCTGAAAGAAAGAATAGAACTCTACAGGAAATGGCAAGAGTTATGCTTACTTCTAAAAGTCTTGCTAAAAGATTTTGGGCTGAAGCATTGAATACAGCATGTCATATCACTAATATGGTTTATATTCGATCTGGTTTTAATCAAACACCTTATGAGATTTTGAACAACAGAAAACCAAATGTGAAGTATTTTCATGTATTTGGTTGTGTGTGTTATATACTGAATGATAGGGATCAACTTCATAAGTTTGATTCTAAAAGTGACAAAGGTTTCTTCTTAGGCTATTCTAGAAATAGTAAAGCTTATAGAATTTATAACCTTATGACTAACACTGTTCAAGAATCTGTTAATGCTGTGTTTGATGATGATAAAGGTCTTATAGATGGAAATGAAGAAGAAGATGTTTCAGAGGTTACTGAATAATCTGGAGATTCTCTGAGAACTGAAAATGTTGCTCCTAATGTTACAACATCCGGAACAACATCGACAGAAAATTCAACAGAATCTACACATAATAATCAGTATGTTCCCAAAAGGAATATTTCTTCAAGGATTGATAAAAGTCATCCATCGAACCAGATCATAGGTGATGCTACAGTTGGAGTGCAAATAAGAGGCAAAGTAAGAGCCAATAAGGTAGATGTGGTAAGAACATTATGAATGTCTTCTATATGTAATGTAGTAAATGCAGAGTGTTATTATTCTGAAATTGAACCTAAAAGTGTTAATGAAGCATTAACTGGTGAAAATTGGATTAATGATATGCATGAAGAACTTAATCAGTTTGAAAGAAATGAAGTATGGACACTAGTTCCAAGGCCTGACAACACTAATGTCATTGGAACTAAATGGATTTATAAGAATAAAACTGATGAGTCTGGTAACATTGTTAGGAACAAAGCAAGATTAGTTGCACAAGGTTACACACAAGTTGAAGGTATTGATTTTGATGAAACTTTTGCACCTGTTGCTAGGATTGAGTCTATTAGATTATTACTAGAAATTGCAAGTTTTATTGATATTAAACTTCATCAAATGGATGTAAAAGCTGCATTTCTTAATGGAATTTTGAATGAAGAAGCTAAAGGATTTGAAAATCCACAATACCCTGATCATGTATATAAACTTAAGAAAACTTTGTATGGTCTTAAACAAGCTCCTAGAGCATGGTATGGTAGGCTTACTGACTTTCTTTTGGAATTTGGTTTTATTAGAGGAGAAGCCGATAGAACTTTGTTCATTAAGCAATCTGGAGAAGATATGTTAATTGCACAAATTTATGTTGATGACATTGTTTTTGGTTCAACTTGTGATAATATGTTAAACCAATTTGTTAAAGCAATGACTACAACATTTGAAATGAGTATGGTTGGAGACTTGAATTATTTTCTAGGTCTTCAAATCAAGCAGTGCAAGGATGGAATATTCTTCTCACAAGGTAAGAACGCTAAGAACTTAGTTAAAAGGTTTGGTCTTGAAAATTCTAAAAGCATGAAAACTCCTATGGGGTCTACTTTAAAATTGTGTAAAGACAGTGCTGGAAAAGATGTTGATCCAACATTGTATAGATATATGATAGGAAGTTTGCTTTATTTAACCTCTAGTCGACCAGATATTATGTACAGTGTTTGTGTTTGTGCAAGGTACCAATCTAACCCTAAGGAATCTCACCTGAATGCAGTGAAGAGAATCATAAGATATATTGCAGGTACAAGTGAACTTGGGATTTGGTACACAAAGGATACAAGTAGTACACTAGTTGGATATAGTGATGCAGACTGGGCAGGTGATATAGATGATAGGAAAAGCACGAGTGGAGGATGTTTCTACATGGGAAACAATCTTATGTCATGGCATAGCAAGAAGCAAAATTGTGTCTCACAATCTACAGCCGAATCCGAATACATTGTTGCAGGCAGTTGTTGCACACAACTCCTATAGTTGAGTAAGATGTTCAATGATTATAGCTTAGAAAGTGACACATTAACTGTTTTTTGTGATAACACAAGTGCAATCAACATTTCTAAAAATCCAGTACAACACTCTTTGACTAAACACATAAGCATTAGGCATCATTTCATAAGAGATTTAGTAGAGAAAAGTATTGTGAAGTTAGAATATGTTCCCACTGAAAATCAATTTGCAGATATATTCACTAAGGCTCTTGACCATGAGAGATTCTCATTTTTTAGGAAATCTCTTGGTATGTGCACAACCTGAAAATCCAAGATGGATGTTGTTACAAATGCGGTAGCATTTGGAACAACATCAAAGGTAAGTATAATCCTGATTGATTTAATTTATTCCATGATTTGTTAAATAATTCCTTTGTAAAATATCTTTGAATTTGAAATTTGTGGTACAAAAATAGACATGGTTTACACCTCTCAAATGCATATAAAAAAAAATGTTGTTAGCATACTAAAAGATGTAGTTTATCACTAAGTAACTATGGAGCACGGAGTTCACTACTACGATGCCTTCTTTTCAAAAGGTGATTAACAAATACATCAATATGTTCATAATCCATTGAGTAATTATGGGGCACGGAGTTCGCTACTACGATGCACTCTTCTAGAAAAATGGATCAATATGAACTAGGTGCTACAACACAAAAAGAAAAGAAAAATAAGGTGCAACACAAATGAAGCAAATTCATGTAAAAACCGTGTTGAGGTGTATTTAAAAATGTCTTGAGTACAACATTAAAAGATTTGAATTTATTTTTATTAGTTGTAATTATTTAATTAATTTTCTGGAATTTATTTTATTAAATGGAGAATACTAACCCAAGTTTTCTTTTGTTTTTCCAGGTCATGCAATTTACTTATTTTAGAGCCAATTTGTTGATTATTAATTTAATTAATTTGAAATCTTATCCACTAACAACATGATCTAATATGGGATACCCATTTTATTCTTCTTGACCGAAAATTATGGTATCACTTTCTGATCATTTATATTCATTCCAGAATTTTCTAAAGTGGTGGGACATTTTAATAACTTCCATTCTATACTCTATAAAATCATCTCGTGAGTGTGTGTTTAATTCATAAGTGTAAGCTAAATTGTGTAAGCTGAAATTTTCCAGAAATTCAAATTGCAATTGTGTGTTTCGAATTGCGTGACTACTTTCTTGAGCATTAATCATTCGTTTGAAGGGATTTAAAATGAGAAAGATAGGAATCACTTCATCTTCCCTAGCTGAAAACACTCAGTCTTCAACTTCTTCGAATCCACTGCACCTACTCGCAACAATGGCTTCCAACCAATCCGCCGGAAACACCGCTCCGATCACCACTGCCGCACTGTCGCCACCGCCACTAGCCGCTTCGAACACCATTATTATTCCCCATAACGCAACAATCGAGGAGTTTACACAGGTAATTCAAACTATATCTTCCAACCTCTTAAATTCGGTACCCATGCCTCAAATTTATGTTGGAGACGTTCCATTGAATATCCCTACTCAAACTCCTACTCCGATTCAACCTATTACCTCTACACCACAAAATCCCCAAACAACAAACCGGCCCTACTGAGCCCGAAATCACACCTGAATTCACTCCACACCTGAATTCACTCCCGAAATCACTGAAACCACTCTCCCTACTGAAACTGCTCTGATTGCTGCTCCTGTTGTTGAAACAACTGAAGCAACTAAAGGAGATGACACTCCCATGGCCAAAGCCGAGCCTGAAAGAGTATAGGATTTTGCCCACACTGGTTCCTCTCTCTCGGAATCAACTGAGTCAGAGCCTATGCCTCTGAAATCATCCGTGGTTAAAGGAAAACGTAAGCGGAGCCCGAAGAAACCAAAGAGGAGGTCTAATAGAGTGTTTTCGAGGGTGAACTATGCTGAGAGTTCACAAAAGAAGAAGTCCATGGCAGGTGATGTAGCTAACGCTCCAATTCAGGTCTTTACAGATTCTGAAAAGGATAGCTCAGACGGAGGAATTGCTGATATTGAAGCTGCTGAGAAAGAAAACTCTGACGAAGAGAATGTTCCTCTTATGGTACTGTGCAAAAAGAAAGGAAAGAAACCAAAGCAAAGGAAGGATGCTACTCCCGTTGCTCCAGCACTAGTTGCAACCTCTGTTCCTGATGAAAGCCCTGATGATAACAGCTCCACTGAATCCGATCAACCTAACTCTGAATCAGAAAACACCCCTAATGGTGATGAAGGTACACCTACTTTTGAAACTGATGTAGAAATGGAAACATTTGAGGATAGGTTAACTAATCTATCAAGGAGGAAGTTGTTAATTGAACGTAGGATTTCTGTGCCTGACTTCAATTCTAAGGGTTTGATTAGATTTCTTGAGGATAGAAATTTGTTGCATGATGTTACGTTTGGTGAATCATTTGTTGCAACATGGGTCTATGAATTTTACTCCTGTTTAAGAAAGAGCATTGGTAGAAGAACTTCTCAATGGTATGGAATTGTAAGATTTAGAGAAAGAGGTCTTTCTTTTACACCCGAACTGATTAATGATTTTTTACACCTTGAATCTGTTGAGGATGTTGAGGAACCTTCAATGGATGTAATTGCTCAGGCGATTACAGGTGGTAGGGTGATGAGATGGAAGAAAGTTATGCTTGCATGTAATCTTACTTCTCTATATTCAGTTTTGCATAAGTTGATTGTGTATAATTGGATTCCATCCACGAACTCCACAAAGGTCACTTTGAGTCAAGGAATACTGCTTTACAGAATTGTGGTAATGAGAAACTTCAATCTTGGGTTGACAATTTTCAATCATATGATGAAGTTTTCTGGGACAGTAACTTACAAAGGCAATCTGCCTTACCCGACTCTCATCTATGGTTATTTGAGACATAACAACTACCAAAGGGATAGACGTGATATGTTGAGGGGGAGAGTTCCTCAAATTACAGTGTCTCGTAAGCTAATGATTGGAGATAGAGTTGTTGATCTCCCTATCCAAGGTGCTGAAAGAGCTGAACAAAATGTCCCAGATGCTGCTCCCAATGTCCCAAACACTACAAGCCACATTCCAATCTCCAGAGACTTTATACTTGTTCAATTAACTCATTTGCAGGATACCATCAATGAACTACAGTTCATGAAAGATTATTGGATGAAGAAACTTTCTGCTACACCAGGGGGAGTACCTGCTGCTGCACCAGTCCCTGATGTTGGAGTTACTAAGTATGGGGGAGTTCGAATTGAAGAACTTGATGCTGATGTTGATCCAAATGTTGTTGCACATTTTGCAACAATGGTGATTGAACAACCTGATGAAGAAGAACAACCTGATCTTCCAGACTTTGCTGCTGGAAATGCTTGAAGACAGGGGGAGGCTGAACTTTAAAGGATGCAATGTGCAGATTTCTGTTGCTGCATCTGTTGTTACAGCAAATGATGCATCCTATAGCTTTGATTTTATTTTACCTTATGATACTATATTCTGATACACTGGTTTAATTGCTTTTAGCTCTCCGATACACTGATTTAATTTCATTTATTCTGTCTTATAGTTCTGATTGACAGTTTGTGTTGTTAAGTTTTACAAACTTAGTAGTTTATAGTTTATTTTGAACTTAGAGTTCTCTTTAAGCTCTGAAATTAATCTTTAGAGCTCTGATATTATATTAGTTGATAGGAATTTGTTTTACTTTGATTTTCTCTTCACATTTAGCTCTGATTATGACTGTTTCATTATTCCCATTTAGCTCTGATTGTTTTACTTTGAAACAGGTTATGTTAAATGAGTATATTACTTACTCATTTTATTTTTGGAAGGTATTACTAAGACAAGTGTTCTACTTAGTATTCAGAGTACTAACACCACTTAGTCTTGTATATTTTCTTGTTTCTTTCACTATTTGATCATATGCTACAACATGTGTTGACTTGACTAGTACATGGATATGATGGTAATACTCTAGCATGTACATAAAACTGGTTTATATATGTTTACATATGTACATCAGGTGTGCTGTAGCAGAAAGGTCAAATTGGGGGAGATTGTTGATGTTGAAGACTTGGTGATGTTATCGAAGATGTTATCACACAAGGCTGCAACATCTTAATTCGACTTTTTCTTATTTTTCCTAAGTCCAAATTCTGTTTTCTAGCTAATGCTGCTTTGGATGTTGTAACATCGCAGGTTGAAGATCTAGAACATTCTACACGGTTCCAAACTGGAAGGATTTGAAAGCTTGCAGAAGTATGTAGATCATGCGGTTGCCTTGGAAAAAAGTCCAGAACTGGCTGGAAGAACCTAGAAGGCGGTTGGGAGAAAGAGAAGGAATGAGATCCTACATTTTAGGAGATCATGGATGAAGGTTCTAGAATCTATATTCACACCTATAAATACAGCAGAACCGTGTTCATCATCCAACCAACGAAGTGTCATTCTTTAAGTCCTAAACTAGTGTTCATCTTGTTAGGAATTAATTGTCATTGACATGATCTTGTCGTTGTACCGAAGAGTCCAAACTTCCTGTACAACATAGACTTTTCTATACTTCTTTGATAGATAGATCATAGAGTTAGATTAGTTTTTGGTAGTGTAATTTTTACACTTAAGCCGTCTTTAGACTCGATAGGTTATCAAGTCTTATTTCCGTTGTGAATATTTGTTCACACACTATTTGTATTCACATAATTATTAGTGAAAGTTTCGCCATGAGGCTCGCATAGATTTTAAATTAAAATCTATGTTAAAAAGTTAATTATGTGTCTTTGTGTTTTCATACTTTCAAGTCTTCCGCTATTCGTATTCTGATATTCTGTAATCGAGTCAGTGTTACATTGAGTGTTCTAACATTGAGTGTAGCATCAGTCTTGTTTTACTTAACACGCACACTTTCACTTATAATAAATTTAAAATAATTGCAGAAAAAATTACTTGAGATATAAGATAAAAGTAATTATAAAATACAATTTAATAACTAATTAAATAAAGAATTGTACACCCCAATAAAAATACATTTTAGATTGTATTTTACTCAAAAGTATATTAAATAGTTCAAAAATAAATTAAACTAAAAATAAAATGAATACTACAATAAAGTTAAGTAAATAAAATAAAAATTAATTTAATTAGTCAACGTTAAAATAATAAGAATATAATATTTGGAAAGAGTTTATGAATCATATCTTCCTCAACCAATAATTTAATTACACATCATACTTTTTAAAATTAACAACCTCATTAAATTATGACACATAAGCCAAATCAACCACAAAATGACACATAAGCCAAATTAACAACAAAATGACACATAATCAATTTAAACTCCCTATTAGTATATAAGGGGATATAATAGAATGTGCCCTAGTTGTATTCTGGTGGTTCTAAATTTGCAGAGTAGGCGTTCTCCCCCCAAGAAACACACATTATTTTCTTCCCTTCTAATTCTATTATCATTATCTATCGATTATTGTTAGCATATCTTTTCTTATTTATTTTTACTCTATGATCAGTACAACTCCTATGCTTTATAGGCTTTAATATTTAGGAATTACAATGTCAAATCTCTTTGAATCTGCAAATAATTTTCGAATAAGATAGCAGTTGCATATATCAAGATCATTTTGTTTTAGTAAAATGTTTTCGAAAAGTAGAACAACTATTAAATTTATTGTTTAAAGTCAAAGTTTATGTATCCTTTTACTTAAAGTAGTTAATTTTGTTAAAGGGGGTATCACTTTTGTAAATAAAATAGGTGATTGTTTAACTATATCAATGTGTTTAATAAACTTTATTAGATTAACCGATGGTGGCCAACATATTTTGGTTAACTATATAATTAAGATTATATGATTGGATTAATTGTTGAGGTGTTAGAATGATGTATGAGATTTTTTCATAGTTTACGTTTAATTAGGAATTATATATTTTCCATAATAATTTATTAGAAAAGCTTCATTCCATAAGTTGTAATTAGGTTCTGAATAAGAATTTATTTATGTTGGAAAATGAATTGATTTTGATTAAAATATTAAAACCCCTGATTGATGTTGTTCAAATTAGTTGAGAAAGTCTTCAGTATATTTGTCTAAATGTTGAGACAGTTATGAATTTAGTCTAAGTATAGAATATCTCAGAATTGTTGAGATATACTGACCAAGCTAGTTGTCCAAGTTGATATATTAGGCAGTTTGAAGTATTAGAAATATTAAGTCAAGGGGGAATTTAGTGTGCTTAACAAAATTCACTGATACACTATAAGTGACAACTTAGTTGATGGTTCAAGATTGAAAAAAGAGCAAGCCTCCTGATATGAAGAACAAATTATAAGTACGGTTAGGGATCAAGACTCAGGAAACATTTATTGAAGCTCAAGCAAGTGCATTAAAAGTATATGATTAAAAAACTTGCATTTATGAGCATTGAATCAAGTCTGAAGTTCATTAAAGACAAATGAAGACTTAAATGCTGAAGTCACATAAATGAAGACATTGAATACTCAAAGAACATTCCAATTGCAGCTGAGGATATTCAGAGGATTTGTCTTTTCTTGATCGTTGGAAAAGGACATATTCTGACTTTATCTACCTTGGAAAATGTGTCTGTAACGTAACTGACACAAGCTTTTCAGCTGTCATTTCAAGTAGTCAAATGTCAAGCATTTAAACAACCATTGAAAAACCTTCGAAAATTGTTGAATAATAGAAGAAAGATTAAGTAGTGGTTTCAATGGAGTTGCAAATAGAAAAATTTGAACGTTGTCTCTCTAACGGGTATATGTTCAAATTTCTATATAAATACATAAGTGATTCAAGTTGATCAACCACGGAAACTACAAGCCATCAAGCATACAAATCATTCACAACATTCAAGTAATTATACTAAGTTTTCTGATCACTTCTTAAGATAAGCCAATCACTGTAATCATCTTAAGCTTAGTAGAGATATCCTATCCTTTCAACATACTTCATTGTAAAGGATATCTCACCATAGTTGGAACCAACCTCAACCCTAATCTTTTCAAAGAGAGAAATAAGTAGACTTGTTGTAGAAGTGAGGAACTAGAAGCTGCCAAGTGAAAGTACAACCAATAGTTTAGAGAAGCTGAGAACTAGGACTCAGTTTTTCCTAGGGATCAAAACACTTTAGTATAGTGTCTTTGATTAGTGCACCTTGACACTATAAAACAAGCTAATTTCAGAGATAATGAATTATCCTGTTAAATCAGGGAAAGTGGATGTAGGAGCTTGTATTTGTACACACTCACTACACACAAATCATATATTCAAAGTACAACTTTTCATTCAATCGTAAACAGTTTTGTGACAAGTTCCTTGAAAGACCATAATTGTGATAAGTAAGTTTCCAAAAATAAAAGGAGTTTTTATAAAAGGACCAACCAAAATTTCGCACTAATAACTTCAGTAGATAGCTATCCAACTGATTACTTCATAGTTCTCAGTAGATTTGTTATCTAGGCAAAGTTATACACTTTAGAGAGTTTGTTAGGACAACTCTGCTGAACCCTATGTTGTTTGAAAATAAAATTTTACATACACAATATTATTAGACTAATAAGTTGTTAGGCAAGGTTGTTTTTAGACCAATAATTAGTCCGTGGAAAAGTTTATTTAATTTAATTAAACTAGAAGTGTTCTGTGTACAAGCTTTGGAAGTTTTGATTGAGATTTTATATTAGAATTATTATTTATGTTAGGTGGTGGACATCACAAGAAGGATTAAAGTTGTACTTCCTTCATCAAACGTATTTCACAAGACTTTGAGGTGGGGATTTCTGTCTTGATTGGTTTGTCATTATTAAATGCGATATATGATTATATTGTTATTTATGTGAATTATGACTTCTAATTTATTTATGTTTGTCACTATTAAATTCCATGTATGATTACTTTGATATTTATGTGAAAGATATACGAGGATAGGTCATATGACCTTTATAAACGAGGATAGGTCTTCTGACCTTTATAAGCGGGGATAGGTCTTTTGACCTTTATAAACGAATATAGGTCTTTTAACCTTTATAAACGAGGATAGGTATTCTGACCTTTATAAACGAGGATATAGCCTTTGACAATTATAAACGAGGTGATTTTATTGAATTGTTATTGAATTACATGTTAACGTGAATTGATGATTTAATTGCTCGTTATATTTAGTTTTGGCAAGCATGTCCCCCACAAAGTTGTGGTTTGCTCATCCCTTCATTTTGACATTTTCAGATTTAGGAGCTGATGGCGAGGAAGAGTGGTGGATGACAATCATCTAGTAAAACCAATTGAGCTAATGTACTTTCTTGTTAAACTTTTTATGAAATATTGAGACGTTGTGGTTTTCTAGATATTTTTAAATTCTTTTGAGTTGCTATTAATTTATTCTTTAAACTTCCGCTAATTGTTAATTATTTTTATAGTAAAAAATAAAAATCGTAAGTTAAAAGTTAGGTTCATGCCCTTTTATTTTTAAATTGTCCGTCATTTCGTAAAATCTTCTTGATGCGGGAAGCGTGCAAACAAAAGGATCACCAAGAAGAACGGAGCGGCCTTCTTTTGCTGGTTTATTTTCTTATTAAAAATGTTCTGCCTCCTTACAACTCAAAATCAATACCTAAGAAAAAAAATCAAATCAAAGCAATTGAGATCCCCCGATTAAGGTAATGGGATTCTCCAACCAAAAATAAAACACAATGTCAAAAATACCAAATAAAGTAGATAATTAAAAGGAAGCAAGAATCAATACTGAAATTTCAATCAAGCTGCAAACGTCTTCCCTTTTGGCGCGAACACACGGTTAAAGTTGCTCATGAATGCCAATGCGGTCTCATCGCCATCATTCTCCCCTTGTTTTGAACGATTCGCCATCGAATCATTATCGGTCTCATCGCTAGAGGTCTCGCCGTGATAGGGAATCAAGTGGCGCATGTTAAACACATTTGATGTGCGCAAATGAGAGGGCAATTTGAGACGATACGCGTTTGGATTAATCTTCTCCACGATATCTACCGGGCCAACCTTCCGAGCCAAGAGCTTATTATATTCATGAGATGGATACCTATCCTTTGTGAGGACTGCCCAAACATAATCTCCCACCTGAAACTCCACGTTACGCCGTTTCTTATCAGCATGTGCTTTGTATTTTGAATTAGCATCTTGCAGATATAACTCAGTGGCAGCATGTATAGCTAGAATGTCACCCATCATATCTTCTGCTCTCTTATCTGAACGGGTACGAGAGGGCAGTGTCAACAAATCAATAGGAACATGAGGTAGAAGCCCATATACCACCTGAAACGGTGAGAATCCAGTGCTGCGATTAAGAGCCAAGTTGTGAGCAAATTCGGCTTGACCCAATTGTGTATCCCATGTACGAACGTTATCCCCCACAAGACAACATAGCAAATTCCCCAGTGAACGGTTGACCACCTCCGTTTGCCCATCTGTTTGTGGATGATAGGCGCTGCTATAATGTAAATCAGTTCGAGCCATTTTCCACAGTGTACGCTAAAAGTGGCTAAGGAACCGCGTGTCACGATCAGACACAATAGATGTAGGTAACCCATGCAAGCGATAAATCTCTCGAAAGAATAACTTAGCCACATTCACGGCATCGGTCGTCTTCTTGCAAGGGACGAAATGGGCCATCTTCGAAAACCTATCCACAATCACAAAAATTGAATCAGATCCCCGCTGAGTACGTGGAAGACCAAGTACAAAATCCATACTGATGGCTTCCCAAGGTCGTGAAGGGACGGGCAAAGGCCTATACAACCCGTCATTTTTGGTTGTTCCTTTCGAAACATGGCATATCCGACATCTTTGCACAAAACGACCCACATCTCTCGATAAAGTCGGCCAATAATATGACCGACGAACCAATTCAATTGAATGATCTCTCCCCACATGGCCCATTGAGTGCAATTCTGAAATAATTTGGATCCGTAGGCTCCCATCTGGAATACACAATTGAACACCCCGAAAGAGGAACCCATCATGAAGTATATAATCTGGTAAGCCTCCAAATTCTATTTGTTGAATGATATTCCCAAAATATGGGTCGCCAGAGTACAATTGGCGGATGTTGTCAAAACCTGTGATGGAGAGGCGCATATCAGTCAAGAGGAGCTGACGTCGACTTAGGGCATCTGCAACTTTGTTCGCAACCCCCGATTTATGCTTAACAACAAAGGTGAATTGTTGTAGGAAAGCAGCCCACGAAGCATGCCGAGCAGTCACCGAATCTTGGCTATGCAAATGTTTCAAAGCTTCATGATCTGTGAATAAGATGAATTCACGAGGAAACAAGTAATGGCGCCAATGACGAATAGCTTGGACGATATCATAAAATTCTACATCATATGTACTGTATCGTCCTTGTGTTGCATTTAGTTTTTCACTAAAGAACGCAACAGGATGCCCAGCTTGACTCAATACTGCACCAATGCCAACTTTTGACGCGTCACAATGCAGTTCAAATAGCAAATCAAAATCAGGCAAAACAAGCACTGGAGCATGAGTAAGACGTTGTTTAATGCAATCAAATGCCTCAGCGGTAGCCGGTGTCCATACAAAAAGTTTTCCATGCAAACAATCAGTTACGGGTGCCATAATAGTACTGAAATTCCGAATGAAGCGACGATAAAATGAAGCCAAACCGTGAAAGTTACATGCTTCGGTGAATGTCGTTGGTGTATGCCAATCTCGAATGACAACAATCTTAGCATCATCAACCTTAATCCCAGCAGCTGAGATACAATATCCAAGGAAAAGGACATTGTCAGTGAGAAAGGTGCACTTTGTTGGAGAGGCATAAAATTGCTCACGCTGCAAAATTTCAAGAACAACACGTAAATGTTGAATGTGCTCCGAAACCGATTTGCTATACACCAATATGCCATCGAAATAAACGACAACACAAGTCCCAATTAAATGACGAAGAGTTTGATTCATAACCCGCATAAACGTGCTCGGGGCATTCGATAGACCAAAGGGCATCACAAGCCATTCAAATAGGCCCTCCCGTGTTTTGAAAGTCGTTTTCCATTCATCCCCTTGACGAATTCGAATTTGGTGGTATCCGCTTTTCAAATCCAATTTACTGAACACCAAAGAACCAGAAAGTTGATCTAGAAGATCATCTAGACGTGGAATTGGAAAGCTGTAGCGAACAGTTATTCGATTTATTGCTCGACTATCGACGCACATGCGCCACGTACCCTCTTTTTTTGGGACCAGCAACGCCGAAACTGCACATGGGCTCAAGCTCTCTCGAATGTGGCCGAGAGCTAACAACTCTTCAACTTGACGCCGTAATTCAGCATGTTCAATAGGACTCATGCGGTACTGCGGCCGATTCGGAAGAGATGCTCCTGGAATAAGGTCGATTTGGTGTTGAATTTCTCGCATTGGGGGTAGACCTGGTGGTAGTGTACCTGGAAAAACAGTTGGGAATTCTTCCAAAAGCGGTTGCACAAGTGTCGGAATTTTAGAACTTGTAGGTGTGTCTCGTGCCACAATGAGAACCAAGTAATGTGATGTACGTGCGTGTTGGAGTATCTCTCTAGCAGAGACAATAAGCACACGCCCAGGTGTTACATCTGGCAAAGATCGAGATACCCCAGGTAGTAGAGTTATACGACGATCGCCCAATGAGAAACTATAAGTATTTTTACGACCATCATATATTACTCCGTGATCGTATTGCCACGGTCGACCAAGTAATAAATGGCATGCATCCATTAGAACACCATCACACCAAATCTGATCTGTATAATTAGAGCCAATTGAAAAAGATACATGAACTCTACGATCAACAGAGATAGAGTTACCTCTTTGAAGCCAAGCAAGAGTATATGGTTGCGGGTGAGCCTCTGTAGAAAGGTTCAACTTTGTGACAGCATCCGATGCAATGACATTCTCACAAGATCCAGAGTCGATAATAAAACGACACACTTTACCAAGAATTGTACATGTGGATTCAAAAATAGTTTGTCGTTGTGCAGAGCTGGGATCCTCACCTTTAGGTGTAAGGAATTGACGTCGTAAAACAAGGAGTGGTCCTTCGTCACCATGGAGTTCTTCGGTGATGATAGCATCTGAAGAATCAGTGTCAAATATTGGGGGTCCGTCATAATACGGATCCTAGACATCGTCATTGAGAAGAGGACGACCCTTGGCCCGACGAGGGCAAGCAGATTGGAAGTGACCAGATTCTCCACATGAATAGCAACAAGTGGGCCTACTGTTCATGCGTGGTGGGGTTGGAGCAGTGGATTGTGAGCCCGATTCTCCCGAAGGACGTGTCATAGATCGACTCGCTCCTGGACCCTGCGAGTCATAGTTGGGTCGTGTATTGGCTGGTTGTGATCGACGCGACTGTTGTTGATCCAGAAGACTAACCCGTTGATGAGCCTCAGAAAGAGTTGCTAGAGAAAAGAGATTCAGAGTATCTTGATATGAGATTCTGAGTCCACCAATATACCGAGAAATTAATTGATCTGACGATTCTGAAATATCCGTGCGATGCAGCAGATTGTAAAATTCTTCGGAATACTCAGCTATAGATCGTGCACCTTGTCGTAAATTATGCAATTGTTGATAGAGTACTCTCTTGTAATTGAAGGGTAAAAACTCTCTTTCCATGTGCTTACGGAGTTTTGCCCAAGAAGTAATAGGAGGCTTTCGTTCAGAACGACGTTTCAATTTTAGATGTTGCCACCAAGCAGAAGCATGACCTCGAAATCGTGTTGCCACTAAGGCCACACGACAAGAATCTGGAACAGTTTTGAAATCCAAAATCTCCTCAACAGAATGCACCCAATCCAGAAATTCGACGGCTACAAGAGAGCCTGTGAATTCAGGTATGTCAACTTTAAAACTCATTTCCCATCGTCTATCAACACCGTGTCGATCGTCACGTTGGGGGGCTAGTGGAGCAAATGGGTTGTCCACAGAAATGGTGTCATCATCGTCTGCCGCAAGGTCAGGCACATTTTGGAACGGATCTGGGCATTGCTCGCGATGGCGAGGTGCCGGGGCTGCCTCACGAGCCTGATGTTGGTCACGACGCAAGGCATCAATTGCGTCCATCATGATTGTTTGCTGAGTCGTCAAGGTAGCGATCTGTTCAGCCAAAGCGTCAGTATCAAGGCGGGGCAATATGTTGCGGCGAGGAGGCATCGTAGGAGCGTAGACTGACCCGTGATACCAAATGAAGTAGATAATTAAAAGGAAGCAAGAATGAATACTGAAATTTCAATCAAGCTGCAAACGTCTTCCCTTTTGGCGTGAACACACGGTCAAAATTGCTCATGAATGCCAATGCGGTCTCATCGCCATCACTTCTTTAATGAAAATTGGGGCTTGAGAGAGTGTTATCAGAGCAGGTCTACGTTCTTATAGACTTGTAAAAATATATATATATATATATATATATATATCTTTAGTCGACTTATTTAAACTGAATCAATTATCGAGTAAATTTTAGAAAATTGAAGGTTGTCCATCACCGCCTCCCGCTTCAGCTCTACGAGGTACGTACAATATGCATTTCATTCCATGTTACGAGGAATTCCATTAATTCCATTAAGTCATTCCATGTGTTTTAAGTTCAGAGCTATATTGTGTTGAAGTCATTCCATTAAGTCCATTAATTACATGACAATTCTAAATTTCAATACGTGCATGTATATTTTATCAAGCAAATTCTAATTTTTTAAGACTGAAATATTTTAAGAGGTGAAGGATGTAGTATCCGTATATTTGTATACTTATATATAATGGGATATTAGTCAATGTTGGGATATGAATCCTGTAAACAATGTTCTAAGTTGATGAAAGTATGTTTTGATGGCCAAAAGCAACTTAAAGTTAGTGATATATGTGGTTCTAAGTCATCTTAACTAAGTCATCTGAATATAAGCTTACTAATCTGATGAGAAACTTAAATTGAGATTACTGATCTTAATGCTAACTGAAGTAAGTTTACTGATCTTATTTGGTAATATTAAGAATAAAATTACTGATCTTAACTGAGTCATGTGAAATAAGATTACTGATCTTAGTGTGGAAACTGAGAATAATTTTAGTGATCTTATATGAGATATTTGAAATCTGAGTTACTGATCTTATGTACTTACTGATCTTAGATGTTTACTGATCTTATGTACTTACTGATCTTAGATGTTTACTGATCTTATGTAAGTTACTGATCTTAAGTGTTTACTGATCTTAGTATTTACTGATCTTATATGTAAGTTACTGATCTTAGTTGGTTACTGATCTTACATGAGTTACTGATCTTATTGGTTACTGATCTGATATATGAACTGTTAGGAACTAAGCTGATGTTTTATATTGTATAGACAGCTTATAGTGTAGGACTTAGATATACTCATCTGTATATAGTTCAGTTGATGTATAGATAGGTTTTATATATGAAAAGTTGTGTTTCATTGTAATCAGCATTGTAAAGTTCAGAACAGTAGTTTAGAACTAGATTAGATGAAGATCAGAAGACTAAAGAAAACTCAGAAGACTACTTCAGAATAAGAAGACTTCAAAGAAGAGTTGAAGAAGAGCTCAGAAGAAATCTGGAGAAGTTTTGAACAGTTTTTGGTTACTGTGCTGATTGACTCAGCAGAGTAAAAATCAGCAGAGTAAAATCCGAAGAGTAAAAATCAGAACAGTAAGTTACTGTGCTGATTTGGTAAATTTGAAGAATAAGTTTGTAAAACTTATTTAAGGTGTAACTGAAGATTTATTGAAGATATGCTGACTTGGAAGTTGAAGGAAGTTACAAAGTCGGTTACAAGAAGAAGTTACAACAAAAACAGTTTTAGAGTTAGTTGAAAGTTAGTTCACAAACTGCTAACTGTCATACTAAATTCTATAAATACTGTATGATCTCCTACTGCTGAAGACTACTGAGAAATTACTGATCTTAGAGAATTCAAGAGCAAGTCTACAAGCAAGAACTCACAGAGTTAAGGAGATTGAAGAAGGAGAAGAGCCACTGAATTGAAGAGAAGAATCAAAGGCTACTCAAAGAGAAGTTTTACTTTTCAAGTTTAAGTTTGTACTTTGTAAAACAAGTGTGCTAGTTACTTGGAGAATTACTAGTAGATCGAAGATATACCTGGAGGTATAATCGAAAAGATCAAAGTCTTAATCTTGGGACTTTAAGCCACAAGAAACTCAAGAAGGAAGAGTTAATAAAACTTCACAACTGGAGTTGTGAGAGTGGATGTAGACATTTGTCGAACCACTATAAAAATCTGTGTTCTTTACTTTACTATTTGTTATTTGTTTGAATTGTTTAATCAAGAACATTAAGAATTAACAAAGATAAAGATCTATAGAAAAGTTGAGTATAAAGTTGTTTGGGCTCATTAGTAATCTGATTAATTCCGCATTGTGTATTCTGATATATTGAAAGATTTTTGAAAAGTCTATTCACCCCTCCCCTCTAGACATTTTCACTAGCTTACTCAATATTCTTAACTCAACTTTGGGACCAACAAGTGGTATCAGAGCAGTAGTTCATAGGACTGCTGTTTCTTGATAACCTTACAGATCTTGAGGGATATTTTACTGATCTTACTGTTATTTCTTGATACTTGTTACTATCTGAATACTTGAAAACTATCTGCTATACTACTGATCCTATTTGTCTAATCAAACATGGATGACACTAATGTGAACAAACTGCCTAAGTTCAAGATTGCAGATTATGACTACTGGAAGCTTAGGATGGAGGCCATCTTTAGCTCAACCCATGATCTAATGGTGTCTGTGGTGACTGAAGGACCAATTGTCATCATGGTGGAAAACACTGCTGTTCTGGATCCATCAAAACCAGTTGGAGCACTGGTTCCTAAACCAAGGTCAGAACTGACTTCAGAAGAAATGAAACAAAACAATTTGGACAGTCTTGCCAAGAACTACATTCTACATACCTTACCAAATGAGTATCTTGGTAAAGTATTAAAATGTAAGACTGCAAAACAGATGTGGGACAAACTGGCTATTCTTTGTGAAGGTACTACACTGATCAAAGAAAGCAAGTTATCCACTGCTGTCCAAAAGTTTGAATCATTTAAGATGAAGCCAGGAGAATCAATTGATGAGTTGGATACTCGTTTTACCAAAATTATGAATGATCTTGATGTATTAGGAAAGACTTATACTGACAGAGAAGTTAACTTGAGAATCTTGAAAGCCTTGGATGAAAGGTGGAAAATGGTCAAGATGATCATTAAAACCACACAAGACATTGATTCTTGGCCAGCAGAAACTATGTTCCAAACACTTAAGGCACATGAGTTTGAGTTAGATGAAGAAGATCCTATTACTGTGATTCATAAGGATAAGGATGTCTCTAAGGACATAGCTTTCAAAGCCTCTACTTCAAAGGGGTCTAGATCATCTAAGACTAAGGCTTCAAGCATAAAAGATGAACTAGATGGTTCTGATCTAAGTCTGAAAGATCATATGAGCCTTATGATCAAAAGATTTGATAAACTGAATAAGAGGTATGGCAGGTACAAGAGATTCTATAAGGAAACTAAGGGTTCTAATAACAGGGACTCTTCTGAGAACAGAAGGGATCAAAATTCTTCTGAAAGAAGGGATGAGATCTCTAATGAGAACAGGAGAGATAGGAACTCATCTGAAAAGAGAGACAGAAAGTATTCTGATAAGAAAGACAGGAACTCAATTGACAAGCATGACAGGAACAGAAAACATTCTCCTCCTAAAAGAACTTCTAACAATCCTGTTTGCTATAATTGTGATAAGCCAGGTCATTATGCTTATGAATGTCCTGATCTGAGTTCTGAAGATCGAGAAGAAAGGAAAGCCAGAAGAGATCGAAAATATGCAAAGGGTAAGAAGGCAATGATGGCTTACAATGACTCTGATTCAGAATCAGAAGAGTTACCATCGTCTTCATCTGACTACCCCTCTAGCAATGAAGATGAAGCTTTCATAGCAGATGATGGACTGGTAATGATGGCCAAAATAAATGATGAGGTATCATCTGCTAACTCATTTCAATCTTGTGACAATTCTGACACTGATGAAAGTGATGCTGCTGTTAGCAGTGTAGGAAGTAGTCTTCATCATTCCCAAGGAGTGACTGAAGAAGACCTTCTACAAGCTAACAAAGCATTCATTGAAATTAGTGATGAGAATATATCTTTAAAGCAAGAAATCATTAAGCTAAAAGAAGCTCAGTCAAAAGTAGATCCTAATATAGTTGTTATAAATGCAAGGCTATCAGAAGAGTTGTCTCAACTCCAAGAAAAGTATGCATCCATTGACAAACTATATCAGGGTATGCTTAAAACTCAAGCCAAAGAGACTAATGAATTCAATGATTTAAAGATTAAATGTGAAAAACTTGAAGAGCGCAATAGATTCTTAGAATCTGAAGTAGTGAGCCTAGATCGAAAGCTATCTGGGATGATTAACTCTACTAAGATTAATCAAACTATCTCAGACAGATATAGAGCTCCAAATGATAAAAGAGGAATAGGTACTGATCTGCCTAGTCCATCTACTTCAGAATTTAAGAACACTAATGGAGCTAGTACAAGTTCTTTGCAACTAGATAAAGGAAAAGAACCTATGACTTATGATGATGATCCAAAACTCAAAGTACAGTCTAAATACATCCCTCCTACTACCAAGAATGGTAAAATGAAGAATGTATTAAGACCAGTACAGTCAAGACCATACCAGAAGAGTTATACTCCTCTGACCAGATCAGACCAGTCCTGGAATCAGAAGAGACAAACTTAGAACAGTAGGTCAAGACAAGCACAGGCAAGTTGGGAACAGCCTAGACCTCCTTTTATAAGGCAGTCTCAGCTGTATTCAACTAAACCTAGGAGATTTGTGCCTCATTATCATAACAAACCTGTTCTTTATCCTCCTCCTTTATCCTATGATATCTATGGAGAGAAGAGACCAAAGCAAATTTATAAGCCTTATGGTCCACATGCTTTTAGACCATATTCAAACTATTACAGACATACTGATCTTACTGAAAAAGGGATAGAACCAAGGAAAGGCTATCTCAGAAAAATAGATCCTAAGTCTGCTGATAATTCTGAACTGGTTAATAAAGTACTGTTTTGTGATAAATATGGAAGAAAACTAAAGAGGTCTCATTTATTCAAAACTTCAATGTTTATTTGGGTGCCTCTTACTGCTACTAACACTCAAGGACCCCAATAAATAGTGGGTACCTAAACTGCATGTATATAGAGATCTGTACTAACATTTCAGGTACTGATCTTATATCAAGAGGAAGAAAAAGCAGAAACTAAGAGCAGTACATCAAATGCCTAAATTCAGAAGAGACAATCCTATGTCAGACCACTACATTGTTCAAAACAGGTAACAAGGTTACTAAAGTGACCTTAATCCCAATGAGGAAGCTGGTAAAGCTGAGGGACACTGAGACCACACATTAAGGGGGAATCTGTGATTTCTTAAAGATCCTTTTGTTGACTCAGATCACTAAGTCACTTTAGCATAAACCTTGATGTGATCATTAAATTATGCATATTGTTACTAATCTGAACTGTTTTACACTTATATCTCATGAACTAACACTTCTACCAAGGTGAAACAGGCACAGAAGAGGAATTCTCCATTGAAGGGGGAACTGATCTGATTACAGATTTGAAAAGTCTACTAATCTGATCTGATTACAGGCTATAACAGTCTACAGATATATTCTGATTAATAAATTGACTTGTCTACAAAACTGTGCTGATTACAAAGTTTCTTTGTCTACAGTACTGATCTGATTACAATTCAGTTATTCTACAGAACTAATCTGATTACTGACTAATCTGTCTACAGAAAGACTTGTTTACTACTAATCTGTCTACAAGAAATCTACTGATCTGACACAGTACTGATCTGAGGATTACTGTGCTGATATCAAAAAGATGAAATCAGGAAATTTGGGTACTGATCTGAGGATTACTGTGCTGATCCATCTACTGATCTGAAATCTACTGTGCTGATTCATCTACTGATCTGATTTCTAAAAAGGTTACTCAGCTGATCACAGTACTCAACTGATCCAGATAAGTGAAATTTTCTTTAAAAATAAGTAAGAAAATGAAGTGAAATAGTTTTGGAAACTACTGTGCTGATTTGCATCAGAACAGTCTTTTGGTTTAGATTACTCTAAGTCAAAAATTGTTCAAATTTTTAGATTACTAATAGAGAAGATTAATACACTCTTCTATTTATAACCTAAAATTATGGTGTATTTATCAAACACTAGTTGGCTCCAAAAATTAAGAATGTTACTAGAATGTGAACAGTTATTGTTTAACTCGAATATCGAGATTTAATCCAAACCATTCTTTGTAATAATCTAATTCAATCCTAGCCCTAGATTGGTTTTGAATTTACTAAAAACAATCTCACTTCATCTTCTTCGTTCTTATAAGCTCATTTCTGGAAATATCTTAATCTCATAACTTCTGGAAAAATTTGATTTCTACAAAATTCTCAAATGGCAACTATCAATATTATCAATGAAGCTAACCAAGTAGCAGGAACATTCGATTCAAATTTGTGGATGCGCAAGAAGGGTATTTTTGTGGAGAACGCTGTGTATTTCAATGGCCGACACAGTGCTGAAAATCAAGCCATTTTAACTATGTGTGAAGAATGCGGACTACGAAAGTTTCTGGAGTCATTTCCCGTGAATGTCTACGAACCGGAAGCTGTGGAATTCTATTTACAACTCCAAGGAGATAAAAATGGTGTTCACTCCATGCTTGCTGGACACAAGGTCACCATTACGAGGGACATCCTCGAAGTAATGTTGGATTTACCGCAAGGTCCGGTGGATATTTTGACCTACAAAGCTGGAGAGGAAAAGGAGTGTGTGGGAAGATGGTCAGGTGTTGAGACAGAGACCTTGACGAATCTGAAGAAGGATGTACTTCCTACTGGTTTGCAGTTCTTGATGGACATAGCTGGAAAGTGCTTGTTAGGGCAACATCATAGCCAGGATGCCTTATCAAGTTTCAAAATTAGAATTATGGCTGCAATCATCGACAGAGTGCAAGGTGATTGGCAAGGATTCTTCCTGGAAAGGCTAATGACTGAAAAGGAAAAAGTTTTATTTGATGAGGATACAATGGAATTCTCACTTAAATCAAAATTAGGGTTTGGAAACAAGCTGAGTTTCTTGCTGCCTCAGCTGGTGAAAAAGCCATATTGGAGTAATCCCAAGAAATTCCATCATGGGAAGTTCTTGATGAAGAAGGAGTCTGTTCAATTTGAACAAGAGAACCCCTTGGAACACTCTCAAGAAATTGAAGCAGAGGAGTCTGGAGCTTCAATGTACCAATCGGAGGACGATCAAACTGAGGTTAGATCAAAATCAAGGCATGATCCGAGCAGTACTACACTAAGGAGAGGAAGGTCTGCTACAGCTGCCTCAGAACCAACGGTTCGTTTTGTGGAAACTGTGGTGCAATCAAGCTCAGATGAGCAAGAGGTTAGTGTTCCTAGTCCAATTGCTGTTCATAAGAGGACTAAGTCAAGGAGTGTTAGGAGGAAGTTAGTTGTTGTCTCTCCTACTCCTTCAAACTCTGAACCAAGCCAACCTGAAACCCAAAACCCTCAACCATCATGTTCTGGAAGATCAGATCACTATTTTTCTGAGACTCAGAACACTCCCCATTCATCACCTCAGCACACTAACTTTGAGCCTACTTCAATTCCTACCCCTCAACAACAAACTTCACATCAACCTTCACCACATCAATCCCCAATACAGGTTCATGTTCACTCTACTGAACATGAATTTGAACCTTCTACTGAGCCAATTGATATTTCATCATCTCCTGAACCTGAATTTATTGCTCCTAAACCTGCTGATTTGATGGAGTACACTATCTGTGATAAAGAAGATAGAATCAGGATAGATCTGAGGATAGCATTGTTGAAACAATTTCCTGGATTAGATGAAAGCTCTGTTGAGTTTGAGAAACTCCTTAGGATAGGCACTTGGGTGTATCTTAAGAGGAGTACTTTGAAGGAGAGTTTAGCTATCATGGAAGGAATGGGAGGTGCTTCCATCTTTGATGATTGGGAAGCAGAACAGAGGCAAGCAGCTGGTGTTAACTCTTTTCTTGAGTTAGTCACTCCGGATTCTGTTGTACTTCTTGTTGAGAGATTAACAGGGATCAAGTACACTGTTGAAAAGATTACAACTCCTAACTCTGATGAGGATTTGTTCAGTGAAGAGAAAGGTCTTGATGAAACTGAAACTGCTGCTGAAACAGATTTTATGGACATTGATGAAGATATTGTCAATGCAACAGAGGTGTTTGAGAACACTGTTGTGATTGAAGAAACTGAAGTTGTTGAAAAACAGGATGTAAATGCTGAAGAATTGGAAAGCATTCCAATTCACCCTACTGATCCTATTGTTCTTGAGGATGTGCAAGAACAGATCAGAACAGGTCCTATTGAGAAAGAAACTGAAAATTCTGAATTTGAGATGTTGAAAAAGCAGAATGCAGAGCTTCAAGCAAAGTTGGAAGCTGCTATCCAAATGTTTCAAGAAGCTACTGAAAGGATGAACAAGATGCATTCTGAACACTCTTATGTGAAGGCAATGGAGCATACAATGTCCAAAATTTTTGACCTTCATAGAGTACAAGAAAAGAACCTGTCTCAGGTGTTGCATAAGAAGCTGGAGCAACACATATCTTCCCTGAAGGAGTGGCATGATGAAGCCAAAAAGGGGGAAGATAGGACAAGACAAGTGATGGAACAAACACAGTCACAACAAGCTCAGCTGGTTGTGAGTCAGGATGAATTAAGAGCTGAAATTCATATGTTAAATGAAAAACTGAAGCAAAGAAAGCAACAGAAGCAACAAGGTCAAGAGATTGTTGAAAAGAGACCTGATATTGCTGGAAGTTCAAGTCAGAAGAAGAGGAAGTTAGTCCTATCTGATGAAGAACAACAAGAGGAAGAAGCTGGAAGAATGACTAGATCAAAGAGCAAAATGAAAGCTGTTTTGACAAGTGAAGAAGAAAGCTTGAAAAAGAAGAAAGAAAAGGATGTCAAATTCTTGAAGACAAGATTTGATAATCGAGTTGCAGCTTTGAAGAAAAAGATGAATGCTCAAAAGAAAGCAGAAGGAAAACAGTTTGACAAAGATTTTCAAGATGAAAACTTTGTGGATTTCATTGTTTTAACAGAACATATGGAATACTGGAAGAATTTGAAGAAGAAGTGGCAGATTGCTAACTTCATTGTAAAGAAGTTTGGTGATCATTCGAGCAAAGAAGCAGAATTTATTGATTTTGAAGAATTTATGCTGAATATTGATCAAGAATTCTGGGAAGACATAGCACAGGTTGCTAATCGTGCTGGAACAAAGATTTTGTGCCCTGAAGAACCTAATTGGGAACCTCCAAGACTGGAAAGTGGAGAACCTGATTACAAAGAAATCAACAACATTATTGCTGAGATTATCAAGGAAGAAGGAATCACTGATCATCAACATATGATGGATATCAAGGCAAGGATGTATGTTGCATTCAGAATCTGAAGATGCAGAATGAAGATGAAGGACAAGCTCAGAAGATAACATTTCTATCCTTAATCTTTATTTAGATATTTTGTGACCATTTCATATTTTGTTAGTATGTGTAATATGTGCATTATCTGATATAACTTGAATATGAATCTGGAATTTCTGAATTGATGAACTGTTATGATTGACTACATACTTAACTACTGATTTATTAACATTTAAGTAGTTTTGGCTTCATCAAAAAGGGGGAAATTGTTGGGATATGAATCCTGTAAACAATGTTCTAAGTTGATGAAAGTATGTTTTGATGGCCAAAAGCAACTTAAAGTTAGTGATATATGTGGTTCTAAGTCATCTTAACTAAGTCATCTGAATATAAGCTTACTAATCTGATGAGAAACTTAAATTGAGATTACTGATCTTAATGCTAACTGAAGTAAGTTTACTGATCTTATTTGGTAATATTAAGAATAAAATTACTGATCTTAACTGAGTCATGTGAAATAAGATTACTGATCTTAGTGTGGAAACTGAGAATAATTTTAGTGATCTTATATGAGATATTTGAAATCTGAGTTACTGATCTTATGTACTTACTGATCTTAGATGTTTACTGATTTTATGTACTTACTGATCTTAGATGTTTACTGATCTTATGTAAGTTACTGATCTTAAGTGTTTACTGATCTTAGTATTTACTGATCTTATATGTAAGTTACTGATCTTAGTTGGTTACTGATCTTACATGAGTTACTGATCTTATTGGTTACTGATCTGATATATGAACTGTTAGGAACTAAGCTGATGTTTTATATTGTATAGACAGCTTATAGTGTAGGACTTAGATATACTCATCTGTATATAGTTCAGTTGATGTATAGATAGGTTTTATATATGAAAAGTTGTGTTTCATTGTAATCAGCATTGTAAAGTTCAGAACAGTAGTTTAGAACTAGATTAGATGAAGATCAGAAGACTAAAGAAAACTCAGAAGACTACTTCAGAATAAGAAGACTTCAAAGAAGAGTTGAAGAAGAGCTCAGAAGAAATCTGGAGAAGTTTTGAACAGTTTTTGGTTACTGTGCTGATTGACTCAGCAGAGTAAAAATCAGCAGAGTAAAATCCGAAGAGTAAAAATCAGAACAGTAAGTTACTGTGCTGATTTGGTAAATTTGAAGAATAAGTTTGTAAAACTTATTTAAGGTGTAACTGAAGATTTATTGAAGATATGCTGACTTGGAAGTTGAAGGAAGTTACAAAGTCGGTTACAAGAAGAAGTTACAACAAAAACAGTTTTAGAGTTAGTTGAAAGTTAGTTCACAAACTGCTAACTGTCATACTAAATTCTATAAATACTGTATGATCTCCTACTGCTGAAGACTACTGAGAAATTACTGATCTTAGAGAATTCAAGAGCAAGTCTACAAGCAAGAACTCACAGAGTTAAGGAGATTGAAGAAGGAGAAGAGCCACTGAATTGAAGAGAAGAATCAAAGGCTACTCAAAGAGAAGTTTTACTTTTCAAGTTTAAGTTTGTACTTTGTAAAACAAGTGTGCTAGTTACTTGGAGAATTACTAGTAGATCGAAGATATACCTGGAGGTATAATCGAAAAGATCAAAGTCTTAATCTTGGGACTTTAAGCCACAAGAAACTCAAGAAGGAAGAGTTAATAAAACTTCACAACTGGAGTTGTGAGAGTGGATGTAGACATTTGTCGAACCACTATAAAAATCTGTGTTCTTTACTTTACTGTTTGTTATTTGTTTGAATTGTTTAATCAAGAACATTAAGAATTAACAAAGATAAAGATCTATAGAAAAGTTGAGTATAAAGTTGTTTGGGCTCATTAGTAATCTGATTAATTTCGCATTGTGTATTCTGATATATTGAAAGATTTTTGAAAAGTCTATTCACCCCTCCCCTCTAGACATTTTCACTAGCTTACTCAATATTCTTAACTCAACTTTGGGACCAACAGTCAATTTAGTCCCATAACTTTCACTACAAAAAAGTCTAATTTTGATACTGAAATTTTGATATCGACATTTAATCTGTCTCTAATAGGTACAGATTATATACAAATTTGTTAAAAAAATCGAGATTTGATACTGAACATAAAACTGTCTCTCATTATAAACGGATTAGATACGACTTTTAGTTTCGAGAGTTTTAAATACGGATTAGATACAGATACCACCGTCTCTAAATAGTCAAAATTTTCTCCCCGATATAAAACGAGACAAGGTAGTACACGAAATTTGAATTTGAGATCCGATACGGAATCTGACCGTCTCTAATCTGTATCTAATTAGTCAAATGGTAAAATTAAATAAAAAAATAAAATCAAAATCCTTTTAATTTATTATTATTTACCATTTAATAATATAATATATATATATATAAGTACACACCTTAATTTACCCAAACACAACCCTAATTTACTTAACGAGCCCTGAATTGCATCTATTTTATGTTAAAATGTTACTCAATTTGGATTCCAAGCGTTTTAAGCCTAATGCTCTAACATTTCATTACTTGTGAAAATTATATATTGTACCCAATGTTTTACATTAAAAACATTAAATTGTTCAAAGTAAAAAAAAAATTCATTAAATTGTTCAAACTAAAACAAACGTAAAATAAAATAAAGTGTTCATCCTGAAGCCACCGTATGCACTATCTTCTTCTTCAAATCCGGCATAATCCTCATGATCGTTTGTTTGACCGACTCCTGCATATTAGAAGTTGGCATTGATGCCAACATTCTGACGGCACTGCTCATCAGACCAAGGCCTAGGACTCATCCCCGATTGACCCTGACATTCTCTAGATAGATCTGGTCAATATTGGATTCGGGTGAGCATGAGCCTTAGTGCAAGTCCGTGCTCAAGGACGGTTCGGGATCCCGCATGATGGAAGGCAATCTCGATTCCTCCTTTGTCACTTTTGCGGTTGACCTTGTTTTTCTCACAGCGTGATCCTTTTTTTACGGTATGCAGCCCTCCACTTTTGTACCTGAGCTCAACACACTTACAAAATTTCTTGAAGACCAGCTCCTCCGAATACAATGATCGATCCCAAACAACAAATAACAACAAATTTCTACGTTTAAAAAAAAATTAAACTCTTCGAAGTATGTCAAACGATTTGTCATAGGACCTTAGACCAACTGTATGCACCATGCGTGATTTCCAAAGAAATAATGGTTGATGTCACAAATGCGGCCGCCTCGTGACTAGGTACAATACTGTGGCATTGATAACAATATATAAATATTTGTTAAGTTCCCAGGAAAATATTTTGTTTTTTTTTTTCAAAAATATATAACTCTATATTTTCTCCTTTAGTTTATTATTTAATAATTAATGTAATCTAACATTTAAAGAACTAATGTCGTGATTGGTATGCAAGAATGAGGTGGGAATGAAATGTGTTGGTCCTGAAAGGAGTATATAACAAGTGTATGGGGGCGGGGGAATACACTTGTATTCAAATATTTTTCAAACTAGAGTAAACTGTCTTTAGCAAGGTTGTCCTGGACAACTCTTCTGATATGTATAACTCTTTAAAAGATAATCAAACTACTAAGTACTATTGAGTACTTAGTTGAATAACTATCTAAATGAGTTATATGTGTGGAATTGTGGTTGGCCTTTTAGTTTAAACTCCTTTTTAGTTCTGAAATATTCTTAAAACTTAAACTGGTTTTCAGGGGACTTGTCCCAATGCAGTTTTGCATAGTCTAGAGTACATGACTTTTAAGATCAGTTTGTGTGCTTGTGTATGAATGTGTTGTTTGAATGAAAATACTTTGAAAGTAAATCAACACAAGAGTTATAGTGGTTCAGAGACTCAAACTCCTACATCCTCTCTCCTGATTGAACAGGATAATTCCTTCACTCTTGGAATTACTTGTATTATAGTGTCAAGGTGCACTTGATCAACCACACCACTCCTTAGTGTCTTGATCCCTAGGATATCAAAGTCCTAATACTCTTTCTCAACTCAGAACTTACTGTTCTTCTCTCAACAGTAGGTTCTTTACACTTCTACTACAACAACCTTCTATCTCTCTTTTGGAAAGGTATAAAGGTTGAGGTTTAGTTCCAACTAGGTTGAGATATCCTTTACAATGAGCTCAGTGTAAAAGGATAGGATATCTCTCTAAGCTTGTATGGATATACAATGAAGTTTAGTTTAGGTTGAAGTGTTTCTGGAAACTATGAATGTTCTAAGAAAGCTTGAAAGGCTTATGAGCTTGTAGTTTCCTCTAGATAGCAGGATAGTTGGATGCCTTCAATGGTTTCCACACTTCATGTATTTATAGAACAATTTGAGGATTTGTCCGATGGAGAGATAGCCTCAAAATGTCTATATTTGTCTTCCTTGAACTTTGCAACTGGAAGACGGATTCTTGAAAGTGACATGTCCTTAATTTGGGAAGTAAACGGTTGTAAGCATTTTGTCTTGACTTTGAAGCACTCTTCTCAATGTCTGACTTCAAGATTCACTTGATCAAACATGGACATCACTTCTGATTAATGGTCTTATGATAAGGACAACATTCCTTAATATCTGGACAGTTCTGCTTATCAATATCAGCAGAGTTTAACTGGAAAATATAATTACATATTGAATGACACATAATTAATCATAATTATTATAATAAATTTAACATATTTTTTTCCCATTAATGTATGATTAACTGGTTGTATTTTTCATTTGATCAATATTAATTGAAAATTTTCTAATATGCAATATCATAATATAAAATGAAAATTTCTCTATCAGATTTAAAAAAAAAAAAAAATCATTGTCTCTTGAAGAAATGCTTTCTGAAATATTGGTTGTGAAATTATGTCTTCACTTTTTTATGGAGATAAGATTGTATTTTAATTATTTAATATTATTTATATTTTATATGGTGTTAGAGCTTTGTTTAGGTTTTGATTAATTATTAGTGGGGGTGCATCAACGAACTAGTGTGTGTTTTTCGTATTTATCATCATTTATACGCTTCTGCGGCCTACATCAGTTGGTATTCAGAGATCAGGTGCGATTCTTGATGATGATTCCACTTATCGATCCATGTTTTGATGAAAATTGTGGTTATGATGGACCACCAATTTTCGATGATTATTATGATGAAGAATGTGATTGTGATGAACTGTCAATTTTCGATAATTTTGTCGATATTTTGGTTGATAATGTTGACGATGGCTATAGTGGTTCTCCAATTTTTGACGAGGAGAATGAAAGTATTTTTATAATTGACGATATTTATCTCAATATCTTTGATTCAACGATGGGGGTTGAAAAAAAATATTTTGTGTTATTTATTAATGGTGGTGGATATCACACTGCTCTAATGATGGAATGTCAAGTTGATTCTATTTTTTGGTCAAAAGAGTACAAAGATGTTCCAGCTCGTCTTCGTACCTTGACGATGAGGATGAAACTAGCTGCGATTCGAGGTCGAATCGTTTTCAACCGGGTGAGAATGATGAGGATGAAATTAAGAAGGAAGATCGTGATTGAAGACTTAATTGCATTTTCCTTATTACACGTTTTCTTTATTTTGGTAGATTGTAGAGACTAGAGAGAATCATTTTGTGTTGCAATTTGATTATGTAGTCAGCTCCTATATATATGGGGTTTTGGCATGTAGATGGAGATAAGATTGTATTTTAATTATTTAGTACTCCGTATTATTTATATTTTATATAGTGTTAGAGCTTTGTTTAGGTTTTGATTAATTATTAGTGGACCGGGCTTTTAGGGCTTACACGCCTAAAACCCTGGTTTATCTATTATAAATACGAGTCTCAAAAACATTGTAAAGGGAGTTGATTTGAATAGAAAAATATTGGGTTTTATCCCTTTTGACGTGTTTTATTTGTGTTCTTCCAGTATTCATTTTTGAATCAATGGATTATCACTTTTAATCTCGTTTACGTATATTCCAGGCATTCGTAGAATCAACGGATTTACGTGTGTATCGTGCTTCGGCATGCATCAGTTGGTATCAGAGCCATAACGATTCTGTGGAGCTTAGCGTTTATCAACGATGAAGCAAAATTACGATACGGAGGAGAAATTTGATTTTCTCTGGTCTCAATTGGGCGCCACCGTCGATGGAATTTTCGACAGCTACAGCCAACGAGACGAACTTGCCGCACTGGAAACGTCGGCGCCACCACCATCTCCAGTTTTGGCAGCCCTTGTCGCCGCCGCCACAGTGCCGCCCCCCGTTCCAGAAACTCATTCCACCAGTTTCACATCTCTACACAACCAACGGATTCAGTCGACGACTTTCATCGTACATGTTCAGCCCGTGGAAGATGTTAACCAAGTGGGGCCAACTAATATTTTGGGAGAATTTGGTCCTGTATTTTATGAGGGAAATAGTGGACCTAGAGTTAGTAATAATTATTTTTTTATTACTAATGATAGTTATTTTGGCATTTCTCTTAAGCCAACATTTGCTTATAGTCTCAAGACCTTGAGCAACGTACGAACTGCAGATGTTTTTGACGTCAAATTTCCTGAGGCGTTAATTAATTTTACTTTCTCTGAAGATGATCCCGTTGTACGTGGTTTTTTTTTTCATACTGCTAGAGATAAGATTCATGCAGATTCGAGGACGAATCTTTTCAAAGAGGGAGAGAATGATGGAGATAAGATTGTATTTTAATTATTTAGCATTATTTATATTTTATATAGTGTTAGAGCTAGGTTTTGATTAATTATTAGTGGTCCGGGCTTTTAGGTCTTACACGCCTAAAACCCTAGTTTACCTATTATAAATACGAGTCTCAAGAACATTGTAAAGGGAGTTGATTTGAATAGAAAAATATTGGGTTTTATCCCTTTTGACGTGTTTTATTTGTGTTCTTCTAGTATTCATTTTGAATCAATGGATTATCACTTTTAATCTCGTTTACGCATATTCCGGGTATTCGTAGAATCAACGGATTTAAGTGTGTATTGTGCTTCCGCCAACATCACTTTTTGTACATCTTCCACCCACCTATCCTCAATCATCAGGCCGTTTACTTTATTCCTTCGTCTTCTGTTGTTAACACAATTATGAAAAATTTTAAAATTTGCATCGCCTTCGTGCAACTGTTAGACTCTTGATTTTTTATAATCATAGTTATCTTTGATCTTCCTTAGTCTCCAGGACTCAACTTTTGCCTTTATCGTAGATGTGCCTTCCTCCTCTGTAAGGTCTCTAGATTTTTTATTTTTTATGAGCCAGGAAGGCCGCATTCTCAATATTATGACAAGTTTGTTTTTGGAAAATATAATTGAAAACACTGTCATTCTCAGAAGCCTCTTGACACATAGGAATGTTGAAGTAGACTCATATGCCAATCACACTGTTTCTCTTTTCTAATATCTATATATATATAATAATAGCATAGTGAAGTTCCCGCCTAAATCCTTTATTATTAAAATATTATTATTTGTGAGGCCCACTTAATATATTAATTGAGCCCATTTAATATTCTTAATCCAAAACAATCAAACCCATTTGCCCCATTTTTCAACCTAATCAGAATTCATTCCGCCTCCTCCCTCTCTCTCTCTCAACTTCATCTTCTCTCTCAACTTCATCTTCATACCCCTCTATCTCTAAGCTTCATCTCCCCCATCTATCTCTCAGTTTCATCTTCCCAGTAAATAAATCAGTATATTTCGAAGGAGTAACACTTTAGCGTAAGTTCTCTTTTGATTTTTAGGTTTTCTCACTCTCGATCTGAAAATGTTACTCTCTCTGGCACTTACGCCACTCTCTCGCTCAGATCTGAAGAATCTCTTCTCTCGATATCTGAAGTCGCCCCGTAAGAACCCTAAATCGAAATTGCTTTAGTGTCTTCTTCGTTCTTGAGTAATGTGCCGTATTTTATGTCGCCGTCTCTCGATTCAGAGGTTGGGTCGATGGTTGTAGTGGCTAATTTGTCGTCATCACTTGATTCTGGGGTTTGGTCGCCTTTTGAGTCAGATCCCCTTTAGGGTCTCGATTTTTCTATTGTTGTGTCTAATCATACTACATTCAAAAGATTAATTTCTTGAGAATAAAGGTATTGAGTTTGTGTTCTTTGATTAGTTCGATTTCTTCGAAGAAATGTGTATTCTACGCATGCGATTTGGTGTTCAGGAGTTGCTCTATTTTTAATCCTCATTTTAAGTCATTTTTTATGATTGTGATGATGAAGTTAATTGCATGTTCAGTTTTTATGATTACGATGTTGAGTTAGTTTTTCAAGTTCTATTTCTTGGCTGTGAATCTGGGATTGAATGTTCATCAAGTTCTACTGTTGTGAATGTTTACTTCACTAATCATTCTTTAATCTCACATTTGAATGGACATATATACCACTTTGAAAAGTCAATAAAAAGGTAAAAAATACACTTTTCTTAAAAAGAGTGCAGCCCCAGGGGTGCAAATTCATCTGGGACAGAGGGAGTATAAGAAACAAATATACTATCATGATCTCCTTTGTACATTTGTATACTATCAGGAACTCCTTTGGCAGGGAGTATAAGAAACAAATATACTATCATGATCTCCTTTGTACATTTGTATACTATCAGGAACTCCTTTGGCTACTGTTTATATTTTGATGAGCCGTTGATTTAGCTTCCTGCTGTCTCGAGCTCCTTTCTATACTGTCTCGAGCTCCTTTCTATATTTGGTTCTATTTCATGTTTTTTTATTTTCTATTTCTAAGATCTGCTTTCATTCAAGAATCTAGATTTCAGAAAATTTTAGAAAATATTTACTAATCATTTGTTGAAGATTAGTTATCTTTTCTGTTTCTTTTAGGTGATTATGTTGATGAGTATAAAGTACGTCCAAATAAGATGAAGGGTACCAATTTTTCAGAGTTTTTCAACTGAAGTCGGTTATGGATCTGAAAATCGGTTCAATAATTCCTTCGAATTTGGCTTCTTCTTCAATTCAACAAAGGTAATTGTTTTGATTTTTGAAATTTTGCCCTTTTTTTTTTGGCGAAAAATGAAAAGCATTGAGTTTTAATATTCTAGGATTGAGGCTTTTTTTTTTCTGACTTGTGTCTTTCATTTTACGTTGTACATTTTGCAAATTTTAGAGGTTCATAATTATTCTTATGTAATTTGTTAGGGTTTCATCACTTCTGGTTTTTTGTTAAATTTTTTTGAATATGAGCAATTTCCAGAAATTGGGTTTCCAATTTTGCTGGATTGTGTATATGTTAATTTCCTTGATTTTCCGTTCTTGATGCGACTGCTGTAGATGTTAGTGCGGATGCTCTCATCCAAAAGACAATCCGTGAAGAGTTCTGATCATACAATGCTAATCATTGCTCATTGCTTAAACACTATTATTGATTGTGACAGAGTTCTGCTTGATGTTGGTCATGTATGAATCTTTTGCCCCTTGCATCTAAATAAGGGAGTACATTTTGTATACTAAACACATCCGAAAGATTAGAGAGTAGAGAATTCATTAGACAGTTAGATCAAGTTCAGTTAGGCTCCTTTCGATTGATAGAGTTTAGCTTTGAGTATGAAGTCAATGATCACAAATTCTTTTTATGTTGCATTCGGATTGATGGATTTTAACCATATTGATTTTGAATCCATACTAGCATTTCCATGATTCATCATAATACAAACTGTTGAGTGTCGTTTTATAATAGATTTGAAATACATAAGTCCTCTACACTAAATTTTGCATGATTTTGAATCCTCCCTCAAATTCATCTCCTCAAACCAAACACAAGCATAGCAATTGCCATTTCATCGCTTCCAACAACTTACGTGCCTCATTTTTCAGATTGTCGAATTCGAACAAGTCGCCTCTGTCGCTGGCAGCTATGACCTACACACTACCGTCCTCGCGTCTTCGCCGACGCTGCTCTCAATTTCTCCTCCCCTGGTAATTTACTAAATCATGTTTGTCAATTTTATGAATTTCTTATTCAGTTTACTCATGGTTGTTTTTAATTGCACTAATTATGTTTGCAAATTTTGTGAAATTCTTTTATTGGAATGTTGGTTTTTCGTAATGCTTATAGGTGGAATGAAATTGAAGTTGGGTGAATAGTTAGTACTTGGAGAAAACTGGGCATTGTATACTCGAACCATGGAAAAGTAAATTATCTTTCTCATTCACAGTAAACTACTTGAACCCTCTTTTTCAATTCTTAGGATTTTCTTTGTTTGGTCTCAGTTGTGAAAATTTTATGTTCCAAACTCAATAAAACCGAACAGTTAATCTGAGAATTGGTGTCTGGAAGATTTCATGCAATGGAGTTCTATCTAGATTTTCTAATACTCATATTAAACTGATTTCTTTTACCAATATAAGACAACATACTTATTTTCTTTTGAGAACTGAGCATGCTTCTTGAAATTATAGTTGTTGCTTTGAACGAATTGACTGTTGGAGTTTTTCAGGTTTCCCAACCATTCAAACTCAAATCTGCAAAAAAATTATTTTACTTTACAATATATAAATGTTGTAGTGGATTTATTTTCAATGTTTTTGCCTAAATTATGCAGTAGATAAAGGTTCATAATGGCAAATAATGTTTTTTATTCTCTATTTTTGGAGGAAAATCAGCTGATTTGGTTAGACCCATCTGATTCTGATAAGTTTCTGGTGAGATGGGATTTGAATATTAATTTGTTGAGTATTTAATATTCTGTGAACATTACTTGATATGGATAGTTTCAATTTTTTATTAGTTTTCGATTTCAACTGATATGCTAATCTGATTTAGTTTTTATTTTTAACAAATTTGAATTTGTTATAATTGGATGTACAATTGTTCTTGCTTCCCATCAAATTAAAGGATGTTTCTAACAGTTGGACGGATTCTATTTTCGACGAATTCTAGATTCACTTTTTGTTCTTAATTGTTCGTCAGATAACTCTCTGCTTGTGATTTTTTAGGAATGTTTACAGCAGTGAACGGTTTCTTGGATTGGATCGTACTTCTTTCTTGATTGATACCAAAATTCATTCGGATACGATGATATATCATAAGCAACAGAGGCAGGGTCATAAAATCTCAAATACGGAGTAAAACATTTCTATTGTTAGCATCTGTATATAAATTTTCTGCAATGAAATATACTCCTATCTCACAAGAACATATCAATCCTTGCTCTAACATAAGTTTATATCAAAGTAAATTGTAGGAACCTCAAAGGTCATATGAGCTCCATTTACACCATTGCAAAATACAACTCCCAATTATATATCAAAAGTTATGGATGTATACAAAGTTAGCAGAAGAAGAAAACAGAGGACTAAAGATTGAGAATATTGTAGAATGAAAGATTAAAACAACCATTGCATTTATTTCTTGCAGGAAATAACATTTTAAGTTGTCCATGTTAACGTTTTTTTTGTAAAATAAAAGATTAAAACATCCAGATTGTTGAAGCTAAATATTTCTTACATAAGTATTTTTTTTAAGTAATATTGAGTTATACAATAAAATAATTTAACTACGTTATATATGATTTACTCCCTGAGTTCCACATAAATTTGCACACTTTTCTTATTTGGATGTCTCATATATTAATTTGCACATTTTACAAAAGAAGCATTGTCACACTTACTCATATGTCATTATTTTTTAGATTCACACGTACTGTCAATTTTTTAAAAATGTGTGTATACGTAGGGTATATCAATATATGTATTTTAGAATAATAATTTATTACAATAAAATAATTTAACTACACGACATTATATTATATATCAATATACATATCTTAGAATAATAATTTAATATTAATTATATATTAATATAATTTGTTAAAATTTAAGACCGTGCATCGCACGGGTGAAATACTAGTTTTAATAATAATACCTCATTTTGATAATTTTTACCAGATATATAATATAAATGCACATTGAATGACAATATGACATCATTGTTTAAGTTTTATTGAAATAAATATTATCATATGTAAATTTAAACATTAATTTATACCTACATAAAAATATAACTATTAAATATTTATCTACAAATTAAGTTGAGAATTTTAAAATATGCGCATTATTATAAACATATAGACATGCACTATCATAGTGCCCTGAATTATTATTAGTAAAAGTTCATATACTAATAAATTATATACTTATATAATTAAACATTAATTCTAATATATCAATAATATTTTTTAACAATTCAAATACTGATATTTTTAATTATTTAAATATATAATATATTATTAATATTGCCACTTAAAGAGCATCTAATGTAATAGTAATACACGGGCATTATGGTAGTTTATATATAGGTATATATATTCTTTTAGAGAATTTAGTGTAAGACTGTTTTATTTATTATTTGAGTTATACTTTTTTTTAAAATAAATTATCATTGATTTAGAGTTTTATAATTTAATTAATAATACGACAGTAAATTAGATCCGTCTCAAAATCCCATACACGAGACAGTCTCGTTGAAATTTTTACCCTATCATATATTAATATTTGAGTTATACTTTTTTTTTTTAAATAAATTATCATTGATTTAGAGTTTTATAATTTAATTAATAATACGATAGAGTAAATTAGATCCGTCTCAAAATCCCATACACGAGACAGCCTCATTGAAATTTTTACCCTATCATATATTAATTATATAAAGTTTTTTTTTGGTGATGTGTCAACCTATATACTCCGTATTAATTTAGTTTATGTGTCATTTTTTTAAAAATAACATGTCATTTGAATAATGAGTTATGAGTATTAGTTGAAAATGTAAGTTTGATTAATTTTTTATTACATTTTTATTTATTAATAAACAAATTAACCTTTATATTAGTGTATTTTTCTATTATATGATATACTCCACTAGTAAATTATTTAGTTTACGTATTTAAAACAAAGCTTTAACTTATTAAAAAAAAAACTTATTAAAAAAAATAGAAAATATATTTTATAATGTACACAAATATTATTTAAATAGGCAATTACTTATGTGTACCAGTTACATGTATGTAACTGGCTATTTACCCTCCTTTTTTACTTAGTCCACACTCCCTTCTTTTAGACACTCTCTTTTTTAGGCACAAGTTACATACATGTAACTAAATCCAATAAGTTACATACATGTAACTTTATTAGTTATTTATCTTCTTTTTTATTAATTTCACCCCCAAATTTTTTAAAAGAAAAATACATGTAAAATACTATATTACCATTATATCAATTAAATTAAAATACAACTCATTAAAATTATAATTATACACCGACTATCGATTCACCAATGAATCACCACGAAGTTAAATATTATTCTATTTTTTAAACTTTTAAAAAATAAATATAAAAACATAACGAATATTAAAAAAAATATGAAACTCAAAAATAAAATTATGAAATAAAATTTCCAGTTTTTTTTTTCAAAAAATAACCAAAATTTAGAAAAAAAATACAAAAAAAAAAATCAAAAAAAAAAAACTAAACTAAAAAAATTCAATTTTTTTTTTCTAATTTGGGTATAAATGTATGAATATGACATGCTCATTTTCTAACTTAAATCTGATTTATAATAACTAAGATTATTTTGTTATGTCTTCATTATTTCTAAAATGATATCTGGTTTGTTACAAGTTTTTTAAGGTTGTACATTATTTTTTAAAACTAATTAATAACATAATCTAATTGAAAATTAAATTTATATTTAGAAACTTAAATGAGTGAAGAATTTGGGAAGAAACCAGCATAATATTGCATCAGCTTTATTATTTTCTTTGGGGTCATCGCCATGTTGATGCATTCATATGTTTATTGAGTGTGATCGTATCTATTAATTGAGTGTTTAGTGTGATTCATTATCACTTTTGTTCTTCTTACTAGTTAGTTAATATCAATTTTTTAATATCGATGTATTAATTTGCATGGTATGCTTGGAATTATAAATGTGTTAAGTTATGTATTTTTTATTAAATATAAATATTAGTTTAAATACGATATAGTATTAGTACGCCTATGGTATAGTACTAGTTAATATATTGTATAGTACTAGAGATTAATGTGGGTATAAAAATATTATTTAATATATGAACTAATACTATACAATATTTGAATTTATACTATACTATATTTGAACTAGTACCATAGAGTATGTGAACTAATACTATACAATATGTGAACTAACACTATACTATATTTGAACTATTACCATAAAATATGTGAACTCGAAACTCGAAAAAATTAGAACTTGTACCAGTATAAACTAATATTATACTGTATATGAAATAATACGTTCAATACTACATATTAACTAATAATATATCATAATACTTATCAACTGTTATCATAACACTTATAAACTAGTAAAAATTATATTTATAAAAAATTAAAATAAAGTGATTAAAAAATGAAAGTTCAAATGAAAAAAATAATTAAACAATGTAAAACGAAGTGAAATTTGTAAGGAATGAAGTAAAATTTTGAAAGGATAAGGTGAAAATTATACACCAATTAATTAAAGTAAAATAGTACCAATAAAATTAAACACTTGCCTAAAAGAGGTGCGAGTTTTATTTTTTAAAACAAATTATTATTATACTATTTAATACTTAAAAAAACAATTAATATTATTTTAATTTTTTTTTATTAGACTTTAAAATTTTAGAATAATTATTTGTGACATAAAAAGAAAGTACGTTAAAAAAATTATCATTTGAAACACAAATGATAAATAGGAAGAAAAATAAATTTAAAAAATAATATTAAAAAGATAAATATAAATATCAATTTTTTAAAATAAAAAACAAAATTTTAAAAAATTAATGGAGTATTATTTTTTGATGATAAAATTAAAAAAAAATTAATTGAAATAAAATAAAGGACCAAGAAATAATTTATGTGTTAAATTGATATAGTAAATGGGTCATGTATTATTTGTAATGAGTTATTTGATTGGATATAATAAATGAGTCATGTGTTATTTGTAATGGGTTATTGAATTGGATATAGTAGTTACATATATTGGATTGGATATAGTAGTTACATACATGTAACTGATACACAAGAGTGCAACTCATTTAAATATATTTAATATGTTGTACTTCCTCCTTGAGATTCGATTGTTCCTTTAACTTTGACACGTTAATATGAGAGTTGTTTATTAGTATTATAAATAATAAAATAATTTTTTGTTGAGAGAATATTAGTCAATTGGAAAAAATAAGACAAAAAATATACTTTTGTGTAAAAAAAAAAAATTATTTAATATTACTTTTTACCATTTTAAAAGGAGACAATAAAGGCTAAAATGAAAAAAGAACAAAACAGTAATATAATTATATTATTTTACATAATAAAAAAATTGTATATAAAATTATTTATTATTCCTTCTATTCCACAATTACTTTTAAATTTTTTTTTAAGAACATTTTACAATTAATTTCATACTCTTAAAATGAAAAATCATTTATAAATAGGGATGGCAATGGGGCAGAGCAGGGCGGGTATCTCAATATCCAAACCTGCCCCACGCATATATGCATCTGCCCTGCCCTGCCCCATGATTTGCTACGGGGCAGCATTTTATGCCCTGCCCCGCCCTGCCCCACGCTTGATATGGGGCAGCATTTTTGAGTCTCGTCCCGCCCTGCCCCAAGTCTCATTTTATATGTATATAAATTATTTCAAATGATATAAACTAAACATTAAAATTCATCATTAAACTAAACCAAAATAGATATTGGTATAAATTAGGGTTAGTTTACTTAATTAAATTATTATATTTATATATATATATATATATATTTAAATTCGGGGTAGGGCAGGGCGGGGCAGAACAATAAATATGTAAACCCATGCCTGCCCTACTCTGCGCGCGGGGCGGGGCTGACTTGCCCCATTCTGAGAATGGGGCAGGACAGGTCAGGTCAAAATCTCTCGGGGCAGGGCGGGGCGACTCCGGGGCAGGTCATTTTGCCATCTCTATTTATAAACTTTACTCAAACTAGTAGTATACCCGTGCGATGCACAGAAGTATTTTTAATTACACATTGTATGAAAATAAATTTTATAAATATGTACAACATAATTCATATTTAAAATTTTATGTAAATGAGTGTTAATCTTCTAAAGCACCAAAAGAACAGGGTGTTTCTTACACTTAATTTTTTGGGTTTATATTTATCATTTAATAAAAAATAAATCACTATTTTCGAATAAATACATGTTTAGCAAAAAAAACATGCATACTAAATAGTCATAATAAAAAGGGGAATGTCACATCCAAACAAATCGAACTTTTTTCTTCTTAATAACAACTTGATTTTCATTAATATATGATTTTTTTTAAACACATATATTAAATATGTTTATGAACCTGTTCTTCAAATAAAAATAATTTTTCTCTGTGCATAATAATAAAACTGACATTTTGATCAATTTTTATTCAACATGATAATCTGTTATTTTAATTAATAAACGGTGGTGATACTGATAACATAGCTAATTTCTAAACAAATAGTTCCTCTTAAACATATATCTGACTTTCTGGTAATCTCCAAACAATAGTTTCTAAAATGAAATGAATTTTACATTAAATTGAAATAACAACTACAAACAAAAAAAATACATCATCTCAATAGTTGTAAAATTTTATAGGAATTGTAAAATTCAAAAGAAATTTCATTTATAAAATACACAACTCCTTTACTATGAATCAACAAAGAAATTATACAGCCCTAACCAAGAGAAAATTGACAAAGTTTGTAACTTTTAAAGCAGCGTGGAAGAAAATGGTAGAACAATATTTAAAGAACTATTAACTTTCAAACTTCAACTTTTCCACAAATAAAAAAATATGGATCTTCTTCTCAATAAACCTAAACAAAGAAAATTATTAAGAAGAAAAAAAGTGAGCATAGGAAAGAATAAGACGACATAATGGAAGAAGAAAAAATATTTTGTATTTCGTTTTCTTTCTACAATCTAAATTATTTGAATACACATGCCTGATTCAAATATTAGATGATTACACCCATCTCTTTGTTACTCTATTTTCATCCAACAATAACATTTTACTTGTAATTCAAACCTAAAAAATATGGTACTCTAAAATGATACAGTCTTGAATTGAGCTTGATCAAAATCATGATAATAAACCTACAAAAGCAACTGAGATGAAAAATCTGATAATCAATCTAAATTCCGACCCTTGCAGATATCCCAAAGGCGAGCACATAAATTCATGAATTTGTAAAGAACAATTTTAAAGAACAGAGAGTACACCAAGAAATGTAAATACCTTAATCCATCCACTACAACAATATTTATACACTGTAACATAAAATTATCTGTCTTGTCTACAAATTTAATCTGAATTGTTGAACAACATGAAAAACTCCAAAAGTCATTTGTTTAAAGCGATAAATATAATTTCAAGAAGCATGCTATCAGTTCTTAGAAAAAGAGAGAGAAAAAAAAAAGACCATGTTGCTGTCTTTTATCAAGAAAAGAAATTAACTTAATATTAAAAAATATAGACAAAACTATGTTCTAAATATAATAAGGGCAGAAAAATCCAAGTGTTATTTTTAGTGGAATATAGATTTATAACTTAAATGTTCGAATTTCTTGATGCAAAATAAAATTTAAAAATAAGAGTAATAAAAAAGTTCAAAGTATTCTTACTTATTTTTAAGTTGATTCTATAGACAACATCTGTTAATTGTAGCATACAACCTTACACATTGAATCACAAAAACAGTTTAATAAAATAATAATCATGACAAAATAATGCACTAATAAACACATATATATATATATATATATATATATATATATATATATATATATATACTACTACTACTAATAATAAGTTTACCTCCAAATTATGGAATTATTTTTCCATCTATTTCTTCTTTTTCTAATGCAAGGACTTGGTGAGCTCTGACCAAATCCACTAAAGTCAGTTCAAATTCGGAGAAATCAATTTCATTCACTATCCTCAACACATTGAATATATTTTGATATTTGCTATTTAGGTTAAATTAGAAACTACTAAAAATAAAATGGATTATGATTGTTGAGAGGAAGATGGAGAGACTCCGAATTAAATTTAAAATGGAAAAGAATTAAATTTAAAATGGAAAAGAAGTCACTTGTCATTAATTTAATTTTTATGTTTTGCTTTATAGAAATTTAAAATGAACCATAAGTATGATTTATTTTAAAAGTAGAAGACATTAATAGCAACCATCAGTCATTCGAGTTTTCTATGCAACAATCTCTCCCATAAAATAATAAAATAATTACAGTTAGATTTTTGGGTTCAACTCTAAGCTACTCAAAAGAGTTTTCGCTTGGACTTAGAACAATGAGCCTTACTTGTAGCTACACAAAAAGCTTTTCATTTTTCGTCCAAAAATTTAGGTAAAATTTCAAAAATCAAAACAAATCAAAGGATAATTGTTTACCTCTGTGGAAGAAGAAGCCAGATTCGAAGGAATTATTAAACCGGTTTGAAGATCCATAACCGACTTCGGTTGAAAATCTCTGCAAAATAGCTTAACTTTGTAAACCACCAGAAAAATATTTTGAAATAGAGAAAATGAAAATGAACTATGAAAGTAAAGCAACCATACAAAAGAAGAGTATCCCCACTTACTCGCATTTTATCGGACACATAGGATGCAGAAGGTGAAAAGACTACTCATAAGCCAAATTAGCAAATATATCAATGTATATTTAAATGGCTAAGGTCTCTCGTCTTCAACAAATTTCAGGGAGCCATTGCCATCGAAAATAGTTCTGGCAACACGTGGGCTTTCCTGAGGGGATGAAAATGGAAATGCATCATAAAAAATCAGAGAATATAGTGCCAGAAAATCCAAATCTAAATCTTTGAAATAGAAAAATAAACAAATCAATAACTTATTGAAAATCAAAGACATAATAGAGCCATTGAAGTTCGGAGAACAGTGGGATGTGCAGAATAAGCAAACAGGGGCAGTAGACATGTTTATAATTAATCAAAATAGGAGTATGAATTAAAATCTTGCTTGCTTTCAGCCTAAAAATGTAATTGCATTCCTTATATGCAAAATTGAATTCAACTTGGGAAACCCAACAGTCTGCTATGCTTTATCTGCCTAAGAAATCAACTTAATACTCCACAAATAATGCTGAACATCAGAATCGATAAAGTCTCAGTTAAAATTAAAAAATAATCAGAAATAGAGGTTGACAAAAATGGAGGCTATTCTATTACTCCGTATTCCGTATTATATATAATATATAGATATAGATAGATATTCAAAAACTGAATCTGCCTTTTAAAAATAAGAATCTGAACTATAAAAACAAAAGATTAAAAGTACACAAAATACAATTGAATCCAAACATAGTCCAAACAAAAGATTAAATGAAACCTCTGAGCCGAAACTCTAAACAAAATAACCAATTGATTCTTAAGTTCAAAAAATAAAGCAAGAATTAAATTCAATTAACAAATTAGAATATTTTCGAAAATAAATTTTTTTTAAAAAAACCCTTTGCTGTTACCGAAAAAAAAAGAGGAAAAAAATGGAGAGAAACTTACGGGCGGTGGCGATGGGCGGCACGATGGGCAGCAGACAAAAAAAGGTAAAAAGATGGAGGAGGGGCGACGGGGGCCTGGTTCCGATGGGGGTGGGTCGACGGGGGCTTGGGTTCGGCGGCGGTGGGGTAGGGGCGGTAGAAAAAAATAAAGAAGGAGACGGGTTTGAGCGACAGAAGACGAAGATGGAGGAGAAGCGACGGGTGTGGGTTGACGGCAGCCTGGGTTCGCGGCGGTGGGGTGGGGGAACGCCGGAACGGGTGTCGGCGGCGGTGGGGACGGCAGGGTGAAGAAGACAATGACAAAAAAGTAATGGCACATGAAATTAATCGATAATATGTATCTTCAAAATAGCTGGGCCTTATGTTAAAAAAAAAATAGTTGGACCTTGCTTAAAAAAAAGTTGGGCCCAAAGAAGAAGTTTGAGCGGAAATTGACCAAAGTCAAACTTTGTTGTTATTATATATATATAGATGCTCAAATTTACACAAATATTACTATTACTTTTTCTTTACAGAATACATTCGACAATTAGTCTTTCTTTCTCACAGACCCAATTTGACTAATGAGGCCTCTCTCTTCATGTGCGGCATTTGGCCCAAGAATCCCTTTTCAACTGCGGCTGCATTTATGACAATTTATAACTAATAAATTTAATTGAATAAAAATATTATTAAATAATGCTTTCTCTGCACACAAAACCAGGAAAGTAACTCAAATGCTGATTCTGAAGCCTCTCTATCCTGCACTAAAATGCGCACCCCTCCTCCGCCGCCGCAGCATCATCCATCCGACTCACCCTCCACCGCAGAATCTGCGGAGCGACGCCTCAGAGAGGCGGAGCAGCGGCTGAAGGAGGCAATTGAGGAGCTTCAGCGCCGCCAGAGGGGTCCACTCCCGCCCTGCGATCACGCCGACGAGTCCTGCGTCGCGAATGCCGTCGGAAACCTATGCCAGAGCTTTCTGCTTTCCTACGGAATTCGAGTCGGCATCGGAATTCTTCTCCGCGCCTTTAAGCTTGCTCGTCTCAAGTCCTATTCCTCTCTCCTTGATATCAAGGTTTCATTGCTTCCTTTATTTTGACGAATTTTAGATCATGATTGGAATTTACTTGTTTAAACCCTAGATTTAGTGGATATGGTATGTGGAGGTGACAGCGATATGTTGATCTGAATTAATTACTTGTATCAAGTTAAATGGAGTAATTTTTTTGGTGTTCTTAAAGTATTACATTCTTCATGAATTTCATTTGTTCATCAGTGTATTTATAAAACACTTGAGGTCCACTTGTCAGATGATGACAGCCTATCAAAAAACTTGGGTAGCGTTGAAATTGCTGTACTTAGATCATGATAAAGAATGTATAGGTTAGAATTCAAGATATAAGCACAAATGTTCTTTGTAGAATTGATCAGACTTTCAGAAAGCTTAAGGGTAGAGTGAATTGATCATAATTTTGAAAAGATTTGAGTCCTAGAAGCTCTAAAAATGTGCCTTTCTGATTTCCAAAGGATGAGTTCTTTTCCCTCTGCCCTACAAAGCTTAGTAACATTTTTTCCTCTGCCATTCCTTCAAAGTTCAGTTTTTCATCCTGGATTATTCTGTGGCTTTCTTAAATACTCCCCCGTCCCACAAAGATAGCTACATTTGACTTTACACACAGATTAAGATAATCAATAAATGTAGTCAAATTTAACTAATATGTCAATTTTGCCCTTGGAATCACATACTCCAAAATCTGCTAAGCTTTAATTACTCTTATTAATTAGGGGTAAAATTGACAATAAAGCATTAAATACTAAAGTAAAAGAGGAAATGTAGCTATCTTTGTGGGACGGAGGGAGTATTGTATTATTCTCCATACGTGAAGCATTTTCATAATCACATAAAATTTAATTGTAGGACCAAGAATTGAAGGATATGCTGAAGGGAATACTGAATTGTTACACATAGTGTTTCATTTTAACTAGGCTTGTAATTCATACATATTGGATGATTGGCTTTATGAACAATTAGTGACATCACAAATTTGCAATTTAATGAATTTATGGAACACTAGTTTTAATAATTGATGTTCCTGCCATAATAATTGCAATAGTAATATTATGCCATCTTACTAGGCTACACCCAATTCTGCTCATTTGAACTTGTGTCTTCTTATCTGCTCACAAGTTTCTACTGTACTTCTATCCTCTGCTTTCTGGATTAGTCTGGTTGAAATCAGTGTCAAGCTCTCCAAGTTTTATCATTCGTATTTTTCATCTAGGAATCCTGTTAATGTGGCTAGGATGTTTCCCTTAAGCATTATTTAGCTTCACCTAATATGTGTGTTGGTCCTTTTGCAAGAATGGGGGCAGAATCTTGGATATTGATTTGGTATACAACAATATTATCTATCAATTTGCACTGTTGTTGTCCTTGAATGTGGCACACTATTTCCTCCATTTAATGGTCCAACTCCCAGTGTCTCCCAACTGCAACATATAGCCCGCTTCGGTTTCTCACAAATTGTCTTCTGTTTCTCCCTCTTTGCAGTTATTTTAGTTAAATATATTCTTGTGCAAGTTTTCACAACAATGCTCAACTGAAAGAGTAGTGAAAAATGGTATTGTAATACTCAAACGATTAGAGAGTCATACACTCACACAAACACACAGAATATGCTACAAACAACTAACTATTAACAACAGGCAACAGCAGCTAAAGTCTTGCTAATAATGAACCGTCCCGTGCCTTTGACCCTCTTCCCTTTAAACCCTATGTGTGTGAGTGAGGTATTCCTTGAGGTAGAAGATAAGTTTAGTAAGAGTTTTTTTTCTCTACCTAGTTGCCAACTAACAATGTAATTGCAGCAACTTGTATCAGAGAAAGACCTTATAGTGAGAGAGGAAGCATGTCGAGTTGGATTGCTCTTTGGGGGATTTACTGGATCCTACCATGCTTTGAGATGTTTGCTGAGAAAGTTGAGAAAAAAAGAGACACCAGTAAATGTGTGAGTTAACATTTAACAATCATTACTTGCATAATTTTCTTCTTCTATAATTAGTTTATCAACTTCTCCTGTTTCCTTCAGAAATGTATGTGCAATTCATGACTGGATATTTTGAGACTAATATCTTGCATTTCTTGAGATTTATTATTTTTGCATGATTATCCAACTCAGTTTACATGACTTGTTAAAGGTGATGATGGAACAGAATTGTAGCAGGTGCAATTTCTGGTTTGTCTATTTTAGCGTTAGATGATTCCAGCAGAAGGCGTACACTGGCTTTGTATCTTTTGGCTAGGGTTGCTCAGGTACAAGTACACTGTCATCCAATTTCCTAATCTTTACATGTGTACCTATGAGGTAATAGGATTTCCCTTTTTCTTCCATATAATCTAATTTTATTTGATTATTTAACCAGTGTGCATATAACTCGGCTAAATCAAAAAACAAATTCCACCTCTGGGGAAGTCATTGGAATCATGGGGATACACTACTCTTTGCAATAGCTTGTGCGCAGGTAATTTAAATTTGGCTCTCCTTTTCTGCCCTTGCCATCATCAATAATCATGTTAGATTGCTGTCTTATCTTATGAAATTGAACTTATAATTTATAAGATTTACACATGCGTACGGTATGCCTACTTTATGATGGTCCACCATTAGTTGCTTTTTTTCCCCTCTTAACTTTTGCCTTCAGTTTGAGTAAATCTTTTAGTTCCACGATTATATAATTATTAACATTTTCAGGTTATGTACGCGTTTGTTATGCGCCCTGAAAGCTTGCCAAAATCATACCAAGAGTTCATTCAAAAAACAGGGCCAGTTGCTGCACCTGTGTACAAAGCTGTGAGGGATTGCTGTAGAGGTTCTCCTGTAGATGTTGCTACACTATCTGCCTACTTGTCCAGTACAAAGTTATCCAACAGTGTTAAGCTGGATGCGTTCCCTGATATTATTCCCTGCTCTATCATTCACCCTCATACAAACTCATGCTTACTTCACAACACAAATGCTGCCAAGACTACTTTCAAGAAAACATTTCCCTTATACTTCTCTTTGACATTTGTCCCGTTTGTTGTCCTTCGCCTGCAGAAGGTATATTCCCTTTCAAAAGTTATTGTTCAATATTGCCTCAGCAAATTTTTACTTGAATTCACTTTTGCTAAATTACTGAAGTGAAAAAACATAAATAAATAATTTGAGCTAAAAAGTCAATTCCAACTCTTTTGCTTCTATATTGATACCTATATAATACTTTGAGCTGTTTAGGACTTTACTTTTGTTATCCATTTAAAAAGAAAAATATTGATGCTCAGATAATAGGTGTGAGACGCTTTGAGTTCCAGCTCAGATATTTGTTGTAGTTTTTACCATGCATATATATCATCTCTATTAAGTTATCATACCTAAAATACTTATAATCATGACTCCAATGGGTTGATCATACTTCTCCTCGACCTTTCCTTTTTCTATTCCTTAGTTCATGGATTCTCCTGTTCGCACCTGCTGGCTTGCTGTTACAGGTGCTGTTCGCTCAACTACATTCTTGTCTGCTTTCGTTGGTATTTTTCAGGTGACCTTTCTTTCTACCACATATCTATGCATCTCATCCACCTAAATTTTACTGAATTACTCTCCCTGAAATAAAAGGGAGTAATATGTCTGCATAGGAAAGTGGCAGTGAAGGACCACAAGCTCGTGTATTGGTTTGCAGGAGGGCTAGCTGCCCTCTCTGTAGTATTAGAAAAGAAAGCTAGACGCAGGGAATTGGCCTTGTACGTTCTTCCACGTGCTGGAGAATCTTTGTGGTATATTCTGGTGAATCGCCGTTTGCTTCCAGATATCAGGAATGCTGAGGTATTGTCCTTCTGCGGAAGTATATTATCTCACTTGTGTTTATGTTCTGGTAACTGGGATGACACGCCCCTTGGTGTTTAAGAATAAATAAGGACAGAGCACTAAATGTTGCATTATGGTGGTCCCTTTAAATTTGACTAATGCAAGGACAATCAGAGTCCAAATTCAAAATTCTTTTTAGATAAATGTATCTGAAATTTTGTAGGTGGCTTTGTTCTGCGCGTGTATGGGTGGAATAATGTATTACCTGGAACACGAACCAGATACAATGGCTCCTTTCCTGAGAGGCTTGATCCGGCGCTTCCTTGCTAGCAGAATTAGCAATCCAGGGCCTTCATCTAGTCGAAGTGCTTCCTACACATATCTGCATGCTCTTGATGCCATGAAAAAGCCAGATATGATGGATAATCAAGAGAATGGGACGACGACGGCTTCATCTTCTGAAAAATACAATCTTGAATCCATACCTGGACTCTGAGCATTCTTTTTTCCCTTGCTTGGTAGAGGTGTAGCTATTGACCAATTCCAGTGGAACTGTGACAGACTTATAAATCGGCCGGTCAGTATTTATTTAATAATACTTGGAATTCTCGAATTAATAGTTCCACATATTATTTTCTTGCGTGGAATGTAAATAATTGAAGCTCCCAAATTTATTTACAAATGGTGATTTTAAATGTTAACCCTGTGCTCATACGTAATATCCTGTGAATATGCTTAGATAGTTTCTTAGTTATTTCACTGATGTTAATGCACTTTTGCTCCCATTTCAAAATGGTCCCAAAATTCTCATTTATATTTTCCAAGTGAAATTTTATTTGCATCTATGGTTGCATGAGTGAACAAAGTTGCAAAAAGGTCAACTGTTGGAAGAGTGATATGCATTTCACATCTACAGATCAAGTAAGCCAGCCTCTACCCAACAACATCAAATAAACTTTTAGCCTATGTTTACTTTGGGTGGGTTCTCGGTTTTTGAAATTCTGAAATTTTAAAATGTCGATTCATAGTAATATGCTTGTTTCTTTAGGGGGTGTTTACTTTGGGCTTTGGGTGGTTTTAAAAACCGGGTTTTTGAAATCCTGATTTTTTAAATCTCGATGAATAGTTATATGAGTGTTTCTTTTGGGTTTTGAAATAGTGAATGATTTATCAAGTTGTAAGATTGAATGAGTTTGTAATATTATATTATTGTTTGATAAGATTATAATGATTAGTTAAGTGTGTAATGATTAAATATATTATATTATTATATTATTATAGTATTATTATATTATTGTTGAGAAAGAATATAATGATTGTAGTAATATTATATAGATATAACCTTATGTCAAATCAATATGTTTGATAGGAGTGATTTTGGGTGGATTTTGAAAATCGATTTTTAAATCCCGAAGTAAAACGGGTTTTGGATCTTGATTTTTAAAACCAAAAGTAAACATACCCTTAGAGTTTTTGGGTAGTTATAAAATTTAATTTTATAAAATTTAACTTTATATCAAATCAATGTGTAAGATTGAATGAAATTTTATTATTATATTATTGTTGAGTATAATTACAATGATTAAATGATTGTGTAATGATTGAAGTTATTATACAATATTATTGTTAAATAAGATTATAATGATTGAAATGTAATAAAAAGTTTTAACTTTATGTGAAATCAATACGTTGTTAGGGTTGATTTTTAATTCCTAAATAAAATCGGTATGAAATTTTAAAATTTAAAATCGATGTTTTAAAATTTAAAGTAAATATAGCCTTTTTTTTTCGACAAATTAGACGAAAATCGAAAAATATTTCGGACATATTGCACGATATCGCAAAATCGGAAAATATCGTCAATTTTTTTTTTAATCTTATTTTTATGGCAAATACTTATGTGTACCAGTTACATAAATGTAAGATTTAATTTTCTATTTACCCTCATTTTTTTAATAATTCCATGCTCCCTTCTTTTAGGCATTTATGTGTACAAGTTACATACATGTACCTAAATCCAATTTTTTATATGGATTATTAGTTATTTACCTTCTTTTTTATTAATTTCACCCCAATTTTTTTAAAAGAAAAAAACATGTAAAAAACTATATTATCATTTTATCAATTAAATTAAAATACAACTCATTAAAATTATAATTATACACCGACTATCGAGTCACCACGAAGTCAAATATTATTCCATTTTTTTAACTTTAAAAAAAATATATAAAAAATAATTAAAAAAAAAATACTCTGTATAAAACTCAAAAATAAAATTATGAAATAAAATTTTCATTTTTTTTTTCAAAAAATGACCAAAATTCAGGAAAAAAATACAAAAAAAAAAAATCGAAAAAAAATTTGGGTATAAATGTATGAATATGACATGCTAACTTTCTAACTTAATCTGATTTATAATAACTAAGATTATTTTGTTATATCTTCATTATTTCTACAATGATATCTGGTTTGTTACAAGTTTTTTAAAGTTGTAGATTATTTTTTAAAACTAATTAATAACATAATCTAATTGAAAAATAAAATTTATATTTAGAAACTTAAATGAGTGAAGAATTGAGGAAGAAACCATCAAAAAATTGCATTGTTTTATTATTTTCTTTGTGGTCATCGCCGTGTTGATGCATTCATATGTTTATTGAGTGTGATCGTATCTATTAATTGAATTGTGTGTTCAGTGTGATTCATTCTCACTTTTGTTCTTCTTACTAATTAGTTAATATCAATCTTTTAATATTGATGTACTAATTTGCATGGTATGCCTGGAATTATGAATGTGTTAAGTTATGTATTTTTTGTTAAATATAATACGGAGTACTAGTTTAAATACGATACAGTATTAGTACGCATATGGTATAGTAGTAGTTAATACTCCCTCTGTCCCACAATTGTTTGCACTCTTTCTTTATTCGTCCGTCCCACAATTGTTTGCACTTCCCAAAAAGGAAACATATTTTTAAACCCCACCCTCACAATATTCACATATTTACACAAAATGTCATTACTTTTACCCTCAATTCAATCACATTTTTATTTTATCCATATAACTTTACAAAATTACCCCTCAACACTCTACTCATTACATCTTTTTCTTAGTTTGCGTGCCCATAAAGTGGTGCAAACAATTCCGGGACGGATGGAGTATATTGTATAGTATTAGAGATTATTGTGGGTATAAAAATATTACTCCCTCCATCCATGAAATGTAGTCCCATGGTAGTGGGGCACATGTTTTCAGAAAAAGGTAGATAAAGTAAGGGTATTGTAGGGTATTGTGGGGTCCATTGTGAATAAAGTGATTGTTTATGAATAAAGTTGATGGCAATTTGAGTAATTAAGTGATGGTTGAAGGGTGATAGTTTTCATAAAGGGCATGGGACTACATTTTGTGGACAAATAATATAAGGCAAATGAGACTACTTTTCGTGGACGGAGGGAGTATTTAATATATGAATTAATACTATACAATATGTGAATTAATACTATACTATATTTGAACTAGTACCATAGAGTATGCGAACTAATACTATACAATATTTGAACGAATACTATACTATATTTGAACTAGTATCATAAAGTATGTGAACTCGAAACTCGAAAATATTAGAACTTGTACCAATATAAACTAATATTATATTGTATATGAACTAATACGTACAATACAACATATTAACTAATATACCATAATACTTATCAACTGTTATCATAACACTTATAAACTAAAAATTATATTCATTAAAAAACTAAAATAAAGTGATTAAGAAATGAAAGTTCGAATGAAAAAAATAATTAAACAATGTAAAACGAAATAAAATTTGTAAGAAATGAAGTAAAATTTTGAAATGATAAGGTGAAAATTATACACCAATTACTTAAAATAAAATAGTACCAATAGAATTGAACACTTGAGCTAAGAGAGATGAGAGTTTTATTTTTTAAAATAAATTATTATTATACTATTTAATACTTAAAAATAAAAATTAATATTATTTTTTTTTAAAAAATTATTAGACTTGAAAATTTTAGAATAATTATTTGTGGCATAAAATAAAAAGAAAGTACGTGAAGAAAATTATCATTTGAAAGAAAAATGATAAATAGGAAGAAAAATAAATTTCAAAAATAATATTAAAAAGAGAAATATAAATATCAATTGGGGTAAAATAAAAAAATAAAATTTTTAAAAATGAATGGAGTATTATTTTTTAATCATAAAATTAAAAAAAATTAATTAAAGTAAAATAAAGGTCCATGAAAAAATCTATGTGCTAAATTGATATAGTAAATGGGTCATGTGTTATTGGATTGAATATAGTAAATGAGTCATGTGTTATTTGTAATGGGTTATTGGATTGGATATAGCAAATGACTCATGTGTTATTTGTAATGGATTATTGGATCCAGTTACATACATGTAACTGGTACACAAGAGTGCAACCCTATTTTTATATGTAAAAACTACATGACTAATACTATTGTAACTACAAGGCAAAAGTATTATCACTACAAAATAAAAATAAAAAATGTACTATTACATGTTAAAAAATATTATGAAAAAATTGTCCAAACATTAGGTGTTCAGAATATTTTTGAACTTGTAGTAGTACACTTTTGACCTTGTATTGATAATAATTTGGTCTTGTAGTAATACACTTTTGATCTTATAGTGATAATAATTTAACATTGTAGTAACATAGTTTTGAGTTTTTTGATCTTGCAGTAGCATAATATTTTGGACGTTATAATAACATATTTTGGCTTTGTAGTTTTACTACTAAAAGGTCAAAAATATTTAATTGTATCAAGTTAAAAAAATATTATGACAAATTCGACCAAAAAACTAAGTGTCCACAATATTTTTGAATTTGTAGTAGTACATTTTTTGTCATATAGTGGCAATATTTTAGTCAAGTGGTAACATAGTTTTGATTATATAGTAAAACAATACTTGAAAGTAAAAAAATATACTCCATCTTAGATAAGTTTGACTCGCGTTGATACATGTTTGACCCACAAATTTTTTTATCTAAATTTACCTTTATTATATAATATATTATGGCAAATTCTCGTATGCAATTGAATTGAGTGTATAGATACACTTGAATTTTAATATTCAATTTACTTAATTTAATCTTAAACTCAACATTTAACTCAATTCATTGGAGTGAACAAAAAAGAAAAGCTGCAATTTTCCAGCATATACCTGAGGCCGTCCACCTCCGTTGACGGCATGGCCGTCTAAATTTTTTTGTTGCTGCAATGTTCACTCCCGACACCAACAACGACGTTCACACAACAAACTCCATTCATGCTTCACAAGGAAGCTCACCTCTCCACCACGAGCTTCACCGCGCACAAGCTCAGCCGCCGACATGCTCTTTCTCGGCGTCAATGGAGTTTTCCGACGCAACCCAAGTTGCCGCTCTTCTTCACGATAGCGGAGGGCCCGTACAACAACCTCCCTCATTTCCGATTGACGCGGAGTCGCTGTCCTCTTTCATTCAAACACAGGTTGCCACCTCTATCAGGGAGATTTTCTCCATTCCGGCAAAGCCTGTTACGGCTGCCGGCGTCCAAGCGTCGAAATCCCACAACGTTGTCGGAGTTCTCTCATTGCCGGTGACTTCCAAGGTGGAGGCGGCCACACATGTCCTAGGGCAGGGGCTACGGTTTTTCCCTCCCAATGGGCCTACTAATGGGCTAAGGTTTGCCAACAAAGATGTACACCCCCGGATTCAATTAATACACACACCCCAAGGGTTTACTCACAGCTCTAATGCATACCCACAACTTTCCTCAGTACACCCACACACAAACCCACCTCCTTACTCTACACACCCACCAAATGATATGCACCCACCACCTTCCACAGTTCACCCCCGTGATCTCCCTTCAAACCAAACGACTGCTTCAGGCATCAAGGGCCTCACCTCTACGACGTCCTGGGCACCCACCCCGACTGACAATGTTATTGTTACTGCCACTCGGCAATTTAGCTCACCTCCGGCCGGGGGCATGGCTTCCTTGCATGCTTCCGGCACACCGGGTACGTTGGCTGATCCCAACTTTTCTTTTGAATACTTGCTAGAAAAGAGCATGCTCCCTGCTCCTTTACTTGATCTATTGCAGTTGCATGGTATTCACAATATGGATGATATTGTTGTTGCCACGAGGCGGCTTGGCTACGATTTGGCCGAAAAGGACGAGGACCCTCACCTTTTCGGCAGCGCGGGTACGTCACATACACCCACTACTGCATTACATAATTTGGTTGAAAAGGATAGTTCTGCTGTTGCTTTTTTGAACTCTATGCAAACGAACACACCCTTAGGTGACTACAGCAAGGAGGCCTCCCAGTTTGATCAGAGTGAGACATCTCATGGAAAGATGCCTATGATTGATCATGTTTCTGCCCAGAGGCAGATTGGCGCCAATGATGCTGGACGGGGTGCTGACTCGCATCCCTCCGGCCCTTAGGGTACGTACGATCTCCGTAGTGATTTTCCTGCATTATTTCACACTTCTGGTACTGCTTCGTCCTCTGTTCCTCCATAGGTACGGATCCAGCCCGGGATCTCATATGCCAGGGCTACATGCAGACCGTGCACTGGGACTACACAACCACGTTCAGTTTTGCCTGCCTCTATGAGGCCGGTTCTTGATGGTGATGAGCTTTTGGTTCGTATTGATGAGAGCATCTTTGAGAAGAAGGTCTCGTTGTTTACCACTACGGTTATCGGTCGGGTTACCATCCAGTCTGGGGATAAGCCGTACAACCACATTAGCCTTCTGCAGCAGCTCAGAGCCACATGGCAGCTTTCCGATATCACTGTGAGCCCTATAGGAAAAGGCTTTTATGAGGTCGGTTTCTCCACTTTAGAGGATATGGATATGGTTTTCAAGACTAGATCTTGGCAGTTGCAGCCAGGGGTCATCCACCTCATCAAATGGACCCCTGACTTCGACCCTAACACGTACAGATCGTCTTTGGCTCAAGTCTGGATCCGCATCTCGGGTCTACCTAGGGTTTATTGGGACCTCTAATATTGGAGGCATTAGCTTCTGCTGTTGGCACCTTGGTGAAAATCGACGAGCACACCTTGAAAGGTACATTGGGGCACTATGCCAGATTGCTTGTGGAAGTAGACATGCACACCCCCCTACTGATCGTATACGCTATGACAGAACTGGACACAGTGCCTATGCATCTATCCACTACGAGTCCCTCCCCGAGTTCTGCACTTCTTGCAAGATTATGGGACATTCTTTGGCGCTTTATCGAAAAACGGCCAGACGTAGAGAGAGGAGAGCTTCAGTCCGTAGGGGCAGAAGTAAGGCTAGGAGAGCTTCAGTCCGTGTGCCATCAGTCTCTATTGTTGACACTACTCCTACATGGACCACTGAGCCATCAGTCACCATTGGGAACTCCTACGAGGTCCTTTCTGAGGAACGTGTGGATATAGACCCTCAGCCGGAGGGTAACGCTTCGGGTGACGATCCATTTATAGACATCAGAACTGAGACTGATACTCCTGAGGTAAACATGAGTATAGGACGGTTTGCCCGTGTTGTGGCCCAATTCAGCCCTTTCAGTGGGGACCCCATTCCAGATGACCTAAGAACCATATCTAAGGAGCATTTTGTGGTAGAAGAGGAGGATCATGGCCCAGCAGAGATCTCTACCGCAGTTCGACAGACTGGCCTCTGGTCTGACAAAGATATCGACCTGCCGCTGATGCACGGCTCGCCACATAGGGACTGATGATTGTTTTGTCCTGGAACATTTGCGGGATAGGGAATGAGCAGTCGAGGACTACTTTGTATGATATCTGCCGCACTCATAACCTCAATTGGGTTGCCATCTACGAGCCGAAGGTTATGTTCTCTAGCCTTCCGCCTCATTATTTACGTTCCTTGAACTTAGTTGGGTTTTCTGTTAACTCTAGAGATAACTTGATACCTAATATTTGGGTTCTTTGTAAGTCTATGTATGTCCTTACTTCTAGAGTTTGTCATATGTCGGAGCAGGTCATCTTGATTGAGACTAGGGATTCCACACGTGTTTGGTCTTTTGGTTTTATGCATGCTAGTAATTCGTATATTACTCGTTGTTTGCTTTGGACTGATGTATTAGTATCTCCTACCACGTGTCTTTGTGTTTTGGGTGATTTTAATGTTGTGACAAGAACACATGAGCGGAGTAGAGGTTCAGTGGCCACCCCTAGAGCCTCTCTAGACTTCAGGGAGTTCTTGGATGAGTCGAACTTAGTTGATTTGGACACGACTGGGGCCCAGTACACCTGGGTGACTTGGAGTGGTCCTCGTGGTTACACGGCTGCTCGGTTGGATCGAGTTTTAGCCAATCAGGGTTTTTGGATCTTTGGGCTGGTGTTGAGGTTATGGCTCTTCCTCGCCTCATGTCAGATCTTCACCCGTTGCTTCTTACAGTCAGATCAGATTGGGTTCAGGTCAGACGTCCATTCAGATTTCTGAGTATGTGGTGCGAGCACGATTCCTTTAGAATTGTTGTGATTACTTCTTGGGCTCAGGCATTGGATCATCCGAATCCCATGGTCCGAATTATGTGGAAGTTGAAGAGACTCAAGTCTGCTCTACGGGTTTGGAACAGGACGGTCTTCAGGAATGTGTTTACTCAGATTGAGACAGCCACTCGACATCTTGCAGATATTCAGCATCGTATCGAGTTGGAAGGGGACTCAGAGGCCAACTTTGCGGAGGAGATTCAGGCTCAGGTCGATCTGAACAGACTGCTCTCTGCCAGATAGGAATTCTACACTCAGAGGAACAGATTGCAGTGGCTGACTGATGGGGATAGGAACACTCGCTTCTTCCATATCTCCCAACGTATTAAGAACTCCAGGGGTAGTATTGCTTCGATGGTTGTTGATGGGAACCTCACCACGGACTTGGACACCATTAGTGCCCACGTGGTTTCCTACTACTCTCAGTTGTTCGCTGATGATCCGTCTGCGTCATTTGATGCCTCCATTCTTTATAGTTTTATGAACACTGTTGTGACCACCGATCAGAACGAAATGTTGTTGAGTGTTCCCTCGATTGAAGAGATTCGACGTGCAGTCTTTGGAATGGATGCTTCGAGTGCTCCGGGACCTAATGGTTTTGGGGGATCCTTCTTTCAAAGTTGTTGGGACATTGTGGATCATGATGTGATAGATGCTGTCAGACACTATTTCACTGGTAGACTTCTGCCACCTGGGCTGAATTCGTGCTTCATGACATTGATTCCTAAGAAAGAGGGAGCCACTAGGTTGGAGGAGTTCAGACCGATTGTGATGGGTAATTTCATCTTCAAAGTCATGACCAGGGTTTTGTCGTCGAGACTGGGTACTTTCATCAGCGATTGTGTTTCTACTTATCAGTTTGGGTTTGTTCCAGGTAAGCGAATCCACACGTGTATTGCACTAGCCTCAGATGCAATTAATACACTGGACTATCCGAGGATCCGTGGGTATATGGCGCTGAAGGTGGACATGATTAAGGCCTTCGACACGATCTCGTGGCAGTTTTTTGAGGCGGTTTTGGCTAGGATGGGGTTCAGAGAAGACTTCATTTCAATGGTCCGAGGAGTTCTAGACTCAGCTAGGATCTCAATTCTTGTTAATGGGGAGCCGAAATGTTACTTTTCTTGTACGAGGAGTGTCCGTCAGGGTGATCCTTTGTCTCCTTTATTGTTCTGTATCGCGGAATAGGCTCTTGGAAGATGGATCGATTGGGAGACAGGCAGGGGTAGACTCCAGCCCATTCGTAATGTTCCTCGCTACCTCTTCTACGCGGATGACATCATGATATTCTTACGGGCCACAGAGGCTAACGTTAGGAACCTACATTCCATCTTGCAAGGGTATGGGCGTTTGTCGGGTCAGATCTACAGTCCTCCGAAGTCTAGGGTGTTCTTTGGGAGAGCCGTACCTCGAAGGCTGCGGAAAGTGCATTTACAGCCAGTTGCAGATTCTGTCATAGCTAACTTTAGTAGGTGGAAGGGTAGCACTTTGTCCCTTGCCGGTCGTCGTTGCCTGATTAACTCAGTCATCACAGCCTCTTTGGTACATTCGATGATGGTCTACAAATGGCCCAGTTCTTTGCTACGACGGGTGGAGTCGGCTATGAGGAACTTCCTTTGGAAGGGGGATGTGAACAAAAAGAATGGGGCTTGTTTGGTGTCTTGGCAGCGGGTCTGTGCCCCTTTGGGGGAAGGAGGACTTGGGGTTCGTTCTATCTGACTAGCGAATGCCTCGTTTCTCTGTAAGCTGAGGTGAGATATTCTTCAGAAAAAATTGCAAGATACGGAGCTCCTGCATCGAAGGCACTTTAATTCAGAGCACATGCTGAGACCTTATGGTAGAGTCTCTTCTATTGGACCGAGCCTTCGTCCGCATGATACAAGACTTAGAGATGGTTCGAGGTGGCTGATCGGTAGTGAATCCCGTGTCAGCTTTTGGCACGACAATTGGCTCGATTATACTATCTTTGAGAGGATGGGTCTGCCAGACTGGTTCGCTTCTACCCTCACTTCCACGGTTGGGGATATCTTCTACGATGATTGTTGGCATTTCCCGAGGTGCTTTATCATGAGATTTACGGAGATTGTAAGGGATATCCTCCTACGGATCACGGTGCTTAGGGGACCTGACAAACGTATTTGGGAGGGTTCTCTTTCAGGGGAACTCTACTCCAGCATGGCATATGATTTGCTCAGGTCACCCCTGCCTAGACTTGGTTGGGCATCATGGATTTGGGGCACCTTTATGCCCATGTGTCGCTCCACTGCGATTTGGAGAGCGGTTTGGGGCAAGCTGCCCACGGCGGATTGGCTCTCGTCTTTTGGGATTCAGGGTCCGTCGATTTGTGTGTTATGCCACAGGGATTCTGAGTCGCTGGACCATCTGCTTGCCCATTGTCCGTTCACATTGGAGATTCTGCGCAGCTTGACTCACATGTTTGGGGTCACGATTCACACAGGGGTCAGCTTCCTATACATCTTTCTTCAGGCCACTAGAGCTCGTTTGGGTCTGCAGTATTTGGAGTTGTGGAGGGCGGGCTTCATCACTGCTATTTGGGTCGTTTGGACTCTTCGGAACAGGGTGATATTCGATGGAGTTTCGCCCTCTATTAGGAGATGTATAGCTCAGATCATTTCAGGCATCAGGGAGGCCAACATCATAGCTAGGGGTTATTCGGACGACACGGTTTGGGATCTACTAATTGCTAGGGCTTTTGGTGTTTCGAGTATATATAGGCCAACGAGACACAATTCATATGTGATTTGGTTGCCGCCTGATCAGGTTGGTACAAGGTTAAGACGGACGATAGTGCCTCTTCTTCCTCGGGTAGTCTACATGCGGGGGCGGTCTTTAGGACCTTCAGGGGTTTTTTCGTGGCTGCGGTCGCTACTGAGGTGGGTTGGGGCCTCCCTCTTGAGGCTGAGTTGGCAACGGTACTTATGGCCATCAAGTATGCACATGATCAGGGATGACACTTCCTTTGGATTGAGTCGGACTCGACACTCACGATTGACACTTTTATGAGCACCAATCCCTCTATTCCTTGGCGTTTGCAAGGCCTTTGGAGTCAGATCCACCCTCTTACGCATGACATGCACATCAAATACTCACACGTCTTCAGAGAGGCCAACCAGGCGGCAGATGCTGTGGCCAAGACTGGCCTTGATTGTGTTTGGAGAGGCTACCCCCCAGATTTTTTACTCTCATTTCTGTATAATGATTTACATACTGTTTTCTATAGACATTGACTTTTAGAGGAGTGTACATTTTCCTTGACCTGGGTTTTATCCCTAAGGAGGGTTTTCCCAGGCAAGGTTTTAATGGCACTCCGGCTTCTGGCTCGACCTGTGAGCTTATGGTCCTAGGTTTTCTTTTCTATTTATATGATCTACCTTTTATTGTCAACTCAATTCATTGGAGTCAAATTACAATGGCATAGATTTTAGAGCCAGTCAAGTGAAACTGCAATTCGAATACACGAAAAACACAAAGTCGAGTTAAGGGAAAACCCTTTACTCGCAAGACAATTACGCCCTGGTAGTGCTTACAGGATGGCGTATTGCCTTCAAAGGTAAAACAACTTTTCTTTTTTGATACAGTAGCACTACCCAAAAACGAAAGAAAAAAAGTATGTATCTTCTAAAGGGAGGAGTACTACTCCCTCCGTCCCGGGGGAATTTGCACCCTTGGGATGGCACACATATTAAGAAATGTATAAGAAAATGTGTAATGAGTGATGTTTTGAGGGATAGTTTAGTTAACTTTTATGAATAAAGTAAAGTAAAAAGTAGATTGAGTGTGAAAAAGTAATGGCATATGGGTAAATATGAGTATATTTTAAGGGTGAGTGTTATAAAGATATTTTCTTTTATGGAGTGTGCAAATTGGTATTAGACATCCATATATGGAAAGTGTGCAAATTCATGTGGGACAGGGAGTAATATATATAGGCAAACCCTCCCTCCTTCCATTACTAAACTATCCAAACTTCAGTTCTTGAGTACTGTTGGTCCACATCTGAGCTCCAATATCCTATCTGCACCCAATGAATATATAAATCTTTAAATCCTTGTGCCAAAACTCTCTGGGTGTGAGTGCTCACACTTGTACCAAGGAGCTTCTTTAACATCTAATCGACGCTTTGATCATATCTCCAGTCTCAATGAATTTTCGATCACTTAAATGTGTCTCCACAAGTTGCATATATTTATTCATTTCATATGGGATGCTGTGATCAACGCTAAATTACCATCTGTTCACGATTTATACAATTCATACTTGGTGCATGGTCAAATTGCGTTTAAATACTAGTAATTGTTTTGAACAAATTTACTAAACCATAAAAAACACTTTTTCTAATAATTATAGTTAAAATGAATTTATACAAAGTAAGCTATGACAGATAAACCATTGTGATTAATCAATCCTTCTTCTCTAGCTCTTGCACTGAATCATGATTTTTCCAGGACGCTTGCCATTGCTTGTCGTAAAACGTAGCCTCATCAGCAAGCTTTTTCAAATTCTCAACATCTTCTTTCCTCCGGAAAATGAGTACTGCAACAATCGTAAAGAAGAGGGCCGTCTTGCAAACAAAATTACCAGCCTGCCCCACCATGTCCAGCTCCGTCAAAGCATCCACAAAATAAGCCATGAAGAATCCCACCATTGCAGCTCTACCTACAAATACAACATACGTACTCAGTTAACTGCTGCCTGCTGATTGTAAAAATGTGACTAGTGTAAATTGGGACGAGGCTTAACCGTTTAGAAGCTCTGCTTCTGGGAGATGAGAGTGAACGATCCACGCCCACCATGGTATAATCGAGCTCCTGAACTCGACTGGTTCATCATTAGACGAGGCCTCTGGATGCATTTCAAGATGCTTTCTTCTTCCTGCCTCTGTAAGAATTCATTTATTTAGATCTTTAATTTATAAGAGGAGTTTGCAAATCTTGATTTGAAGAAGCATTACATGATACAATAATATGTAAGCAAATGTACATGGGCATTAGTTAAATGAGTTACCTGCAACAATCACAGAATCCCAATCCATTCTTCCCTGTTTCACAAACATGTTGAGATCCCACGTCCCGTTTTTCCATCTCCCATCAGAAAATCTTGGATGTGATAGCTCGTCTGAATTCTCGGAATTTACGGTTTTGTCCCTGGGTTCCTTAGGGATGTCACTTGTAACAAGAGGAGGTTTATCTGGCAATTTAACACTTGGGATCACAACATCAGTTGCCTGATTTGTAATGAAGGATCGAGGAGGTCTTGCCTGAGTCGACGGTTTCCTGGTGGTATGGTGAGAGGTGCAAGCTCTATGTATGGAGGCAGTAATGCCAATGCATGCCATGAGGTTATCAATAATAAATCAATCTGCTTCTTAACCCTTTTATATTTCTTCATGATAACAAGTGCCAGAGAAAAGCCCATGCTTCCTGAATACAAAAGCTTATCTTCAGCCACAATCTGCTTTATAGCATTTCCCATGCTGCATGCCATTCCCAACTCTCTCTCTCTCTCTCACACACACACACACACACAAAAGACAATTTTCTTCCATAACTCTGGTTGGTACAGTTTTATGCAACCAGGAGCATTTATTCATATATGGTTTTGGTATTTAGCAACCAGAGGCCAAAATAACCAATGTCAAATATTAAGAAGAATTGACAAATATTCCTCCTTTGTACAACCAAAAATATGAAACTATTCCATACTTGAAATGCAGCTGTATTTCATTTAAATTTCTATCATCATCAAAATATTGGAGTATTATTTTTTTGGTCGAGCAATCAAGAAGTTTTATTAGAATATCGAAATCTGGGACATTAGATATATGTCCCTTAACAGCATTACAAAATACAAATAGTGATATAAGTCAACATCAAAATATTATTTGATGTCAAAATTTGAACAATCAAGTCCTTCCCCAGAATGTTGAAATGAAGAGATTGAGGAGGATATCAGAATATAAAGATTGCAGCACAATGATAAATAAAGTTCTCCGAATGGAGAGGAAGTAAACAGGAAAGAATATACTCCAAGTTTATAAATTTATTGCCTTTGCAGAAAAGTTCACATATTCCCTTTGAGATGAGCAAATGAGTATAATAATTGTCCTCAGAATAAAATATTCATGAATCGAAAAAGAAACTGTTTTATCGACTTTGAGACTCAAACAAGAAAGTTAGGCTTCCCAACCCCTCAGCAGTGTAGCACGAGCAACACGGTTCACTCCCAACGTAAAGGCGCCCATTCGAAGGTTGCAATCATGTGATTGGCACATGCCCTTGATATTATGGAAGGCTTTTGTCATATATCTTTGGAGCTCCTGATTCACCTTCTGTTCATCCCACATAAACCCTTGAATGTTCTGCAATGCCAAATCAGCATCCTCGTTAAATAAATATTGAAAAGACCATTTTTTCCCCCATTCCCTCCAAGTGACTCAAACCCATGACCACAGTGGTCTAGGTAGTGGTGTGTGTTCTAACAAAATTGAGCAATCCCACTTTGTCTAAATATTGAGTAGACTTAACTTATTGGATTCAATAGATTTTGGGGTGAGCAATATAGATAATGAATAGGGTGGCACAATATAAATTTAAATAGCCATGGTATGAAACTAAAGATAGATGTAACTCTGTACAATTATACTTTATTAACAAATCAAGGAGAAAAATGTTACCTGAACCCACTCGAAATAACTAACTGTCACACCTCCTGCATTTGCATATATGTCGGGGAGTATCACAACACCCTTTTTCGACAAAATCTGCATAAATACTAACATTGTTACGAAAAAGTTGTATATACTAATCGAGGGACCATAAAAAAGATAGCAAAGCTTCACACCTCATCAGCCTCTGGATCAGTAGGATGGTTTGCAGCTTCTATGATGAATTTAGCTCTAACATCTCCAGCATTTTCTCTTCAATCAAGAAAAACCACTGCAAGTCAGCCAGAATGTAGCAGGCAAAAATGATAGCAAATCATTCCAAGAAAATAATCAAAATTTAAAGAAAATATGAGCAAGCAGCAAGATGTGGCACCCTTTCTTTTTTCCATCCTTGTCTCTCTTAAACGGAAATAGGATCTGTTTTTGATTAAAAAAATTAAAAAATCTTTGTAGTTTCATGCTTCTCTTTAGATCTGATGATAGAAAAGTTTGTTATGAATTATGATACATTGAGTTGCATTCTAGTATTGTAGGGCTGATCCCTGTAGGCTTATTCCATCAAGGCTCTTTAGGCATAGTGGTATTACATTGAGTTGCATTCTAGTACCTTTCGTTTCTTTTTCGCTAATTAATTTTTGTATTTATCTATTAACCAATCCTTGGTGGCCTGGTTGGAACTAAGGAGTTGATACATTTAGGAACAAAAAAAAAAGTTCAATACCATCATGAAGAATTATTTTTTATCAGTTAAAAGAAAATGCTAAACCTGTTGAGAACTCCGCCTAGAGCACAAGGTATGAGAACATCGCATTCATGAGTGAGCAAGTCATTTGAGTCCATGGCATCAGCACCACTGAAATCAGCTAGCTTTCCCGTTTTTTCTTTATGCTGAAGCAAAGCCTGTATGTCAATTCCATTAGGATTTCTCACTGCTCCAGTTATGTCACTCACTGCAACAACCTTGCCCCCTCTTTCATGTAAGAGCCTCGCAGCCCATGATCCAACATTACCGAACCCCTGCATAACGTTCAATGTTAATTTTATAAGAAATTGCAGGCATGAAGAAAACACAAGGATTAAATTATTTAAATAGAAATATTACCTGAATAGCAAATGTTAAACCCTTTATTGATTTTCCATGTTCAGCAAGTAATGCTTCAGTAGCATATACAACGCCGCGCCCTGTTGCAGCCTCCCTTCCCAGTGAACCACCAAGATCCTGACATAGCAAACAAAAACATGTTTCTTAAAAGGGTGAGTTTAAATCCTAATCTGCAATGTATAACTCAAAAGGATGTAATTTATTATCTAATGAATTCAAAATTTTGAATTCTTACAATTGGTTTTCCTGTAACAATTGCAGGCGAGTAACCATGGAATTTAGAATACTCATCCAAAATCCAAGCCATAGTCTGCGCATAACAAAAAATTGTCTTCTTTTAGAAAGGAGATACTAAATACATAAAATGGGATTAGATTAAAAAAAAAAGATCAGATTTTTCACCTGAGCATTAGTGCCCATATCGGGTGCTGGGACGTCAGTATTAACTCCTATAAGATCATGAATTTTCTGAGTGAAGACACGAGTAAGACGTTCCAATTCACTTGTACTTAAATCTTTTGGATTGCACCCTATTCCACCCTTAGCTCCACCATACGGAATATCTGCTACAGCAGTCTTCCAGGTCATCAATTGAGCAAGAGCATTCACTTCATCTGGATCAACCTTTACGCAGAAATTAGAGAAATATCTCAGCACACATTAGAAGAAAACAGTACACAATATGACTTAATATACGAATAACGCAGAAAAAAGATAAGAGAAAAGACTCAATATCACAAATCTCGTGAACTTACAAAGAAAGGCAAAGATAATTAATACGAACCAATAAGTTTTCAAACCTACAAGTTATTTACACTAAATATATACATTAACATATCACAAATGACATCGGAAACTGCAAAAAACAATTATTATTAATCCTAGACTATACGAGGAAACAGTTATTAAAACATACTAATATTTGTTTTAACCATTTAGTAATCTATGTATGAGCCTGCAAGGTAATAGTAAATATGACATCTGTCTACCCAATATTTGTCCATAATGATTTACGAAAACCAATCAAATGCAAGCACGGAAGCATGAAGTCCACGAATCAGCGAGCAAGATTCTGAAATCATCATCAAAATTATGTTTTGCCCTCTCTGAACTAGTGATGCCAATGCAGGGGAGCATTGTTTATTTATACAAATCTATAATCAAGTTATAATATTTTCAATTCCAACATACCATTGTTAGCATCTTAAGCAGGAAAGTGAATATTCATCATCATGGTCTCCATTTTTAGATCAAAATTCTAAAAGTTACATTTATCCCAAACAATCTGTAAAGTGAAGACACATTATCCAAATTGCACCTCATAAATCACATCCAAATCAGATTAATTCATGTATTCAAAGTAGTCACATGATCCAAAACAATTTAATCACAAAATAAAAAAAAAGGGATCTAAAAATGTAATATTAGCAGTAAAAACCTCAGGATGGTATCTGATCCCTCCTTTCATTGGCCCACGGGCGTTATCATGCTGCACTCGAAATCCAATGTACGACACCAGTGTCCCATCATCTTTTGGTAGTGTGCACTCCACCTGACGATCACAACCACCAAATTAACAAAAAAAAAAAATTCTCCATCAAAAACTTTTTTCAGAGTACTCAATTTAAAAAAAAGGTTTAGATCTTTTCCGAATCGAAATCAATCAATCGTCAATCATAAATTAAAGAAAGAAACGAACCTTGATCTCTCTGAATGGGATCAAAAGACTCTTCTCAATCTTGACATCGAGGCCAAGGATACGAGCGGCTTGACGGAAGTTGCGATTGGTAGCAGCAAGAGCATTCATTTTGTAAAATCAAAATCGAAGAAAGAAATGGCGACTAGGAATAGGATAGTAAGTGCGTAGTCAATGTATATATATTACAACAATGGCATCGGATCATGAGAGAGAAAGCGAGGCTGCTGCGAGAGTACTTTATGCATGTGTATCTATATATTTCATTTATATATGGAATTCAAGATTATGGATACAAAACCGAGTAGTAGGTTTTAGAGATTAGGGTGTGTTTGTATATAAGGAAAGTTAAAAATTCCTTAAATAAGTTTTTAAAAAATTAAAATCAACGAGGAAGTAGGGCGTGTTTGTATAAGGAAGGTTAAAATTCATTAAACAGATTTTAAAAAATAAAATTGAGATTAAATAATTTAGAGTAGTCGGGTTTATGTGACCTCTTTTTTTAAAAAATAAACATGTTTATTTATATTCACTATATTGATATTTGGGAAAAATAATTTTTTTTAGTGAATACAGTGTGTATTCACATCATCTTTTGTCTTTAATTTTAAAGGTGAATTTTGTTCCATTAAAGTTGTACCAAACTTTTGGTTTTAGTGCATTAATATTTTTTACTTTAAAATTTGTCCCTTGAGTTTTATTTTCGTCCTTTAAGCTAGTTAAAATGTCTAATAAAGATAAATTGGTCCATTTAAAATATGTTCAATTTTTTTATTTGTTTTTATTTTACAATAACTTCACAATACCCTTATTTTAATTTTATATTTTTTAAAACATGTGTTCAAAGTATGAGCATATTTTTAATGAATGGATAAAGTATTAACTTGTTTTAGACTGTAATGCCTTATTCGATTAGGGATGGTAAGTGATGGAATGAGATAAAGATGAATAAAGGTGAATATAAGTAATACATTGAATAATACTCCATCTATCCACAAAAAGTGTGTTCACTTCTTTTTGTACATATTTTTAAAAAAATATATATTTTAATTATATAAAAAAGATATGTGAGATAACAAGTAAATAATATTTTTAGTAGATATTCAATCTTGTTAATAAAATATAAAAAATACTCAAAAGTTAACTATTTACACTTTTGATGGATAGAGAGAGTAAATATTTTTATATGTCAAATTAAATGTGATATTGTATTAATTAATTATTATTTATTGAGATAATGATCGAAAAGAAAAAGTAAAAGGAATAATATGTGGACACAAGAAAAGTTGGAGTAAAAAAAAGAAGTGATGATGTAATTGTACAAAAAATAAACTATTAAACGTGTGTTTATAAAAGAGAAAATTTTATATGAGATCGTCTTATGTGTATAATTTGTGCATGACATTCTAACACTCTAAAAAATTTGAATATTTATTTAAACTAATTTGTGAACAATCTCATGCTCATGTAATTTTTTTTGAAATTAAATTGAGATTTAATAATGTTCACTTGTTAGGTAGGGAAAGCCAAATGTAAAGTCAATAGCTTTTATTGGAGATCTCTGTGTGAGGATGGAAACAGGTGGGGCAATCCACGCCATTAGTCATTACAAATTAAATAAGATAAGATAAGCATGTGCTTCACTAGAAATTGACTTCTAATTCCATATTAGGATACATATTTTTTTTGGTTCCACCATAACTTTTATAAATAAATAGACACACATATTATTGATGAGTAGAAGTTTGAGAGATAATTTTATGAACTTTTATATGTAAAGTAAAAAAAAAATTAACTTATGTGTATGTGGAGGAAATTTTATTTTTAGTTCTATAATTTTGAGACATTCTAAAATAAATTATTTGAGTTTCAACTTTACAAAATACGTCATTTACCTTTTAATTTTAATCATTTTTTACATCAATTTTAATCATTTGTGTTTTGAAGGAATTTGAATTTGTCACATATATTAAAAAATGCCACATAATCATGCCACATCACTCTCTCCTCTATATATATTAAAAAAAAGTATATTCTATACACACCTCATAATTTTAAATATAAAAATAGGTGTATATAAAATGACTAAGTAACCATTATATAAATAAAGAGAAATAATTTTAAAAAATAACTTGAAAAATCTGAAATTAAAAATGTAATTAAAATTTAAAAGTATTTTAAAAAATTAACTAAATTTTTAAAATTAATTAAAAAAAATTGAAAAAAATCTTAGAAAGTTAAATAGAATTTGAAATTAAAAAATAAATCATCAAAATAAAATTAAAAATATTGAAATAATTCAATAAAACGTAAAAAAAAGGTAAATTTCAAAAAATCAATAAAAAGTACGATTTTATTTTTTTTATTATTTATTTTTGATTGAGTTGATTTTTCTTTCATTTTTTAGAAAGTTGAATCATTAATTGGTATTTTTAATTTAATTATTTTATAAATTTTATTTGATTTATTTATAAATTTATTTTATTTTATAAATTTGTAATAAATCTAAACTGAAGAGCCCAAAATCACACAAAAATTTGTGAATCAAAATAATCCACCAACAAAATGCAGCAAACCTACACCTCAAAATTTTAGATTCATTACAAATTAATTGGGTTGAGGTTCCATAAATTCACGATTCTAATTATGATCGAGATGAAGTCAAATCTTACGAAATTTATTTGGCAATTTGGTGGTGTCATAAATTAAATTATAAATCAAATAAAATTTATAAAATAAAATCGTACTTTTTATTGATTTTTTAAAATTTACTTTTTTTTACGTTTTATTGAATTATTTCAATATTTTTTATTTTGTTTTGATGATTTATTTTTTAATTTCAGATTCTATTTAACTTTCTAAGATTTTTTTCAAAAAATATTAATTAATTTTAAAGATTTAGTTAGTTTTTTAAAATACTTTTAAATTTTAATTACATTTTTAATTTCAGATTTATTTTACTCTTTATTTTAAATAATTTTAAGTTACTTTTTAAAATTATTTTACTCTTTATTTATATTAGGGTTACTTAGTCATTTTATATACATCTATTTTTTTGTATTTAAAATTATGAGATGTGTATAGAATATACTTTTTTTAAAAATAGTTGATCTCCTGTGCACAATGTGCACGTGCACACTAATCAACATTTTAAAAACTGATCAATCAATATGTATTAACTAAAGCGAAATTTTGAACAAAATAATGGTTGTTCAAATGGTTATAGAAGCCTAAGTCATATATAAGGTCTTGGGTTCAAGACCAGCATAATACACACCATTTTTTAAATAATAATTTTTTAACAGCACAATACACCATTTTTTTAACAGCACAATGCACCATTTTTTTTATCACTTTTTAATAATTAAAATTACACTTTTTAGTTCAAATATCTACCACTTTTCAATAATAAGAATTACACTTTTCAATTAAAATATCTCCCACTTTTCAATAATAAAAATTACACTTTTCAGTTAAAAAATCCACCACTTTTCAATAATAAAAATTACACTTTTCAGTTAAAATATCCACCACTTTTCAATAATAAAAATTACACTTTTCAGTTAAAATATCCACCACTTTTCAATAATAAAAATTACACTTTTCAGTTAAAAAATCCACCACTTTTCAATAATAAAAATTACACTTTTCAGTTAAAATATCCACCACTTTTCAATAATAAAAATTACACTTTTCAGTTAAAATATCCACCACTTTTCAATAATAAAAATTACATTTTTCAGTTAAAATATCCACCACTTTTCAATAATAAAAATTACACTTTTCAGTTAAAATATCCACCACTTTTCAATAATAAAAATTACACTTTTCAGTTAAAATATCCCCACTTTTCAATAATAAATTTTCCACTTTTCAATAATAAATCAAAACTAACAAAATTACCAAAATTTACAATCTTCTTCTTCAGCCTCCTAACACCAAACACCACCACCACCACCACCGATGTCTTCAGCACTTCTGCCACTCCTTCTCCAGGGCGATATCTATCGTCTTCTCCGACGAAATCCATTGTCATCTCCATATTCTCCCTCGCTCTAGCCGGAAAACATTCTACCGCGGCGATATCCATCGTCTTCTCCGGCGAAATTTTCAGTTAAATAAGTTGCGCGTCGACATCGCTTAATCGGCTACTTCTGCGGGTCGTCGGCAAGGATCCGACCCGAATTCGTTTAGGGTTTTTAGAAATCTTGATACCCTTTTTCGAATTCGGCGTCGAACAGTTACAATTACTCGAAGAAGCTGATGATGCAGAATCTGAAACCAAGATTTGTTTCTTCTTTTTATTCTTTCTTTTAGTAATTTTGTACGAGGATTGTGGAATTGTGGAGGAGCTTGATGGGTCAGAAGGGATCTCCTCCGCCGGGTGAGCGGCGGCGTTGCCGTTCGTATGGCGGTGGAGAGCGGCATCCATGGTGAAATTTGAGAAGGGTGTGAGAAATAAAGATGCGGCAGGGCGGAGGGTTTGATGGAGGAGACTTTAAAAAAAGTGTGAGAGGAGAGAGAAAGGAGTAGAAAAAAGTTAAAAAAAAGCGTGTGCACCAAACTAAGTTTGGTGCACAGTGTGCATATGAGAATTTCTCTTTTAAAAAATATATATAGAGGAGAGAGTGATGTGCCATGATGATGTGACATTTTTTAATATATGTGGCAAATTCTAATTCCTTCAAAATATAAAAGATTAAAATTAATGTAAAAAAATTAAAATTGAAAGGTAAAAAACGTATAAAAGATTTATTTTGGAATGTTTCAAATTTATAGGACTAAAAATAAAATTTTCTCGTGTACGTGGGACCAAAAGTAATGTCATTTATGTAAAATTATGAAATACTATAAAAGTTTAGTTTATAAAATGATTTTCATCTTACAAGATGTAAAAGTTATTATGGAACGAAGAAAAAAAAGAGTGTGAAAATTATTACCAACATTATTTTTTCTGTTATATTTCGACATATTTCCTATTTTCTCTTGAAATAGGGTCCTAATTCAAAATTGATTATAACTTTTTGGAACAAACTTTTGTCTATAGTTAGCACTGTGCAATTTGTATTTTTTTCCAGTTTTGAAAAAACTTTGTTACATCTATTTCACAATCTTCTCATTTTTATATGGCACTACAAAATTACTCCATTTCATTTTGCAATTCAAAAAAAAAAAAAAGAAATAGTGATGACAAATAATAAAATACCCTCACCGTCCCCAATTTCATTATGTTCATTCTTTTTTTAAAAATAATATTATTAACATTATTTTATCTATATCATTCAACTATCATTTATTTAGCATTCATCTTATGCATAAATAATCATTTTATTAATAATTTTTTTTAAAAAAAATTGAGAAAATTAAATAGAATATAATAATTAAAAAATAAAAAAATCAACAAAAATAATTAAATTAAAAAAAATTAATTATAAAAGTTTAATAAATTGTCAATAAATAATTAAATTAAAAAAATTAATTATAAAAGTTTTTTGGGGTGTGCAAATTGGTATAAGACATCATTTATAAAAAGTATGCAAATTCCTGTGAAAATGAGGGAGTAAGATTTAATTTTTTTAAAATAAATATTTATTTATGATCGATTTGATTTTTATTTTAATATTTAATTTTAAAAAAATTGAATCATTAATTGATATTTGTAATTTATTTATTTAATAAATTTTATTTGATTTATTTAATATTTTTCAGATTTTATTTAAATTTAATTGATTTTTCTATTCAAATAATTTTTAATATTTAGTTGATTTTTAAAAATATTTTCAAATTTTGTTTAGGTTTTTCGTATTATTGAATTTTTTTTAAAAAATTTATATATATACTTTTTTTGAAGATTTAGTTGAATTTTATAATATTTTTTAAGTTTTTATTCAATTTGTATTTATTTTGAAAGATAAAGGGTAAATAGGACAGAATTGAGTTATGTTTAGTGATAAATTTTAATTTTTAAATTTTAGTCCGGTGTGTATAATATTTAGAATTTGTATAACATTTTATGGGATGGTAATAGCCTCACACTATAAATATTTATATTTATATGTGTAATAGTACAAATTATAAAGTAGATCGAATCTGAAAGTTGAAAATTAGATTTGAATTGAAGAAGTCTATGTCCAAACGGTAACTATTGAATTAATTTGGATAGGCACGACACGTTATATGTACGTAAGTGTGCATTAATTATGTAAAAATTCAACAAACAAATATTGTATTCTAGTTTAATTATGGAATATTTTGTGGCAAATTCCTTTTTAGGGATTGTAGCATGAATTATATAGTCAATTATTTGATTTTCTATATATAAAAAAAAAATCTATAAAAAATCAAAATATACAAGAATAAATTCTAAAAAAGTACACCATATATATATACTATTATTTGGAATAAGAACATGTCAAACTTATCCCTATGATTTTTATTATTTCTAGACGCCAGCTTATCATTTTACCTAAAATAATTAGGTAAAGTCTAGTATGATAACCTAGTTAAATCTTAGTATTTGAAAATTTTCAATAAATGAGGGTTAAAATTCAGTAAAAGTCAAGCTGTGATATAAAATAAAAATACAATTAATTAATTAATTAACAATTGTAATACTGCATTTTTTTATGCAGTGTGTGAGAAAGATCGTGAATAGTAATTAAAATTGGTTTATTCAGAAAATGCCTAAATGTGTTAATGAAACAAAAGTAAAAAACACTTCTGAAATTTTATTCAATATTCCAAACGGCAGTCCACAATGATTCGACGAAGTTTAAATATGAAACTTTAATTCGATGAAAGGAGAAAAATATAAAAAGGTCTCGAAGAAATTAAAAATTACAAAAATAATATTGAAAAATATAAAAAGACAATTTTTACCTCTTAAACGATAAAATTTGGCCGAAAATGTCATACATTATAGCAAAGTCGATCACGTGTTTTACTTAAAGTTATGTATTTGATAGCCCAAATCGAACTTTGACTTTAGAAAGTTCAAAATCAACACAAATTTTTTAAGTGCTCTCCTTTTTTTTTTTTTTTTTTTTTATATACATATACATAATGTAATGCTAATTGTGCCACGTCAAATTTCCTCTGTTATTTTAAGTGGGTACGGAAAGTAAAAAATTAGTAAAAATGTTCTAACTAGATTAATAGCAGAGAATTATGTTATACACTCAATCTCTAGAGTTGGTCTCCTGTGCACAGTGTGCACGTGCACACTAATGCATAGGTCAATCCTATGTCTATTTATAAAGGCAAATAAATATAACTAAGTAATGAATGTTCTAATGGTTATAAATACCCTTCATAAGGTCACAGGTTCAAATCCCATTAATAAAATTTTCACCTTTCACTAATAATTTTTTTTTTCTGTTTTGTTTTTTTTTCCTTTTTTTTTTCACGTTTTTTTTTCCGTTTCTACTTTTCATTAATATTTTTTTTTTCATTTTTTTTAAGTTTGTTTTTTTTTTTCGTTTGATTTTTTTATCCGTTTTTTTTTTTCATTTTTTTTCCTTTTTTTTTTCGTTTCTACTTTTCATTAATAAAATTTCCACTTTTCACTAATAATTTTTTTTTTCCTTTTTTTTACTTTTTTTTTCACGTTTTTTTTTAGTTTCTACTTTTCATTAATATTTTTTTTTTCGTTTTTTTTAAGTTTGTTTTTTTTTTTCGTTTTTTTTTTCGTTTCTATTTTTTTCATTAGTAAAATTTCCACTTTTCACTAACAATTTTTTTTTTCGTTTTTTTTTTCACGTTTTTTTTTTTCGTTTCTACTTTTCATTAATAATTTTTTTTTTTCGTTTCTACTTTTCATTAATAAATTTCCACTTTTCACTAATAAAAATTACCACTTTTCACTAATAATAGCTACCACTTTTCAGTAACAAAATTTCCACTTTTCAATAATAATAGTTACCACTTTTCAGTAATAAAATTTCCACTTTTCAATAATAAGAATTACATTTTTCAGTTAAAATATCTACCACTTTTCAGTAACAAAATTTCCACTTTTCAATAATAAAAATTACACTTTTCAGTTAAAATATCTATCACTTTTCAATAACAAAAATTACATTTTTAAGTTAAAAATATCTACCACTCTTCAATAATAAGAATTACACTTTTCAGTTCAAATATCTACCACTTTTCAATAATAAGAATTACACTTTTCAGTTAAAATATCTACCACTTTCAATAATAAAAACTACATTTTTCAGTTAAAATATCTACCACTTTTCAATAATAATAATTACATTTTTAATTACAGTTCTCATTTGTATCGACCAATATTTACAATTATTAATTAACTTACAATTCTCATCACTTAATTAATTAATTTACAATTATTAATTAATCTATAATTTTCATTTTTATTTTGCTTATTGTTATCATTGTTAACTTAATTAATTAAAACGGGTATATTTAATTATAAATTGTACCGTTAAAATTATTATTAAAATTAAAAAAAATGTTATTCTTATTATTGAAAAGTGGTAAATTTTGTTATTGAAAAATGTAATTATTATTATTGAAAAGTGGTATATATTTTAACAAAAATGTAGTTTTTATTATTGAAAGTGGTAGATATTTTAACTGAAAAGTGTAATTCTTATTATTGAAAAGTGGAATTTTTGTTACTGAAAAGTGGTAGATATTTGAACTGAAAAGTGTAATTCTTATTATTGAAAAGTGGTAGATATTTTAACTTAAAAATGTAATTTTTATTATTGAAAAGTGGTAGATATTTGAACTGAAAAGTGTAATTCTTATTATTGAAAAGGGGTAGCTATTTTAACTGAAAAATGTAATTCTTATTATTGAAAAGTGGAAATTTTGTTACTGAAAAGTGGTAGATATTATATATAACTGAAAAATGTAATTTTTATTATTGAAAAGTGGTAGATATTTTAACTGAAAAGTGTAATTCTTATTATTGAAATGTGGAAATTTTGTTATTGAAAAGTGGTAACTATTATTATTGAAAAGTGGAAATTTTGTTACTGAAAAGTGGTAGCTATTAATAGTGAAAAGTGGTAATTTTGTTACAGAAAAGTGGTAATTATTATTAGTGAAAAGTGAAAATTTTGTTACTGAATAGTGATAACTGTTATTAGTGAAAAGTGGAAATTTTATTAATGAAAAGTAGGGACTATTATTATTGAAAAGTGAGTAGTTATTGAAAAGTGGAATTGAGTAACGAAAAAAAAAACGAAAAAAAAAAAAAAAAACGGAAAAAAAAAACGAAAAAAAAAAGAAAAAAAAAGGAAAAAAAAAAAGGAAAAAAAAAAAGAAAAAAAAAAGTATGAAAGGATCATGCTTATGAGAATTGTAAATTAATTAATTAAGTGATGAGAATTGTAAATTAATTAATAAAGTAATGGATTATAAATTAATTAATTAATAAATAGAAAAAAAATGGAATTATAACTATAAGTAGAGAAAAAAGGATAATAAGTTAGAGTGAGAGGATGAGGACAAAAACATGTGCACCAAACCTGTTTTGGTGCACATGGTGCATTTGAGAATTTCCCCTATCTCTAAATAACTAATGCTTCATTTGGATTGACGAATTTAGTATATAATTTTAAATATACAATTCAAATTCACTCCACTTGTTTAAATTGAAAAGTAAATGAATGAATTTTAAATACTTAAAAACATGTCATGTGAAATTCATCTATTTTTAAATTATTTCATTTAAAATGTTTCTTCAAATCAAATTCCCTCATCTAAACACAACCTAAAAAAACCTAAAAAAATTATTGTATTTTTTTTATTTTATATCATAACTTGAATTTTACTGAATTTCAACCCTCATTTGTTGAAAAATTGAAAAAATACAATAGAATTAAATCAAAATTTTAGTTCAATTACATCAATATTGTCTCATGGAATTGGATATGCACAAGAGTGGCTCAATTACTCCCTCTTCTGTCCATGAAAAATATGTATCTTTGATTAAAAGCAGGTTTTAAGAATAATTTATATTTTAATGTATAAAGTAGATATGTGGAATAAAGAGTAAAAAATATTGTCGGTAGATCATTAATTTTGTTAAATAAATACTATACTCCGTACTAAATAGTTACTCCCTCCGTCCCAGGATTGTTTGCACCAAAAATGGGGCACGCAAACTAAGAAAAAGGTGTAATGAGTGGAGAGTTGAGGGGTAATTTTGTAAACTTTTATGAATAAAGTAAAGTGAATGATTGGATTGAGGGTAAAAGTAATGGCATTTTGTGTAAATATGTGAATATTGTGAGGGTGGGGTTTATGAAAAAGTTTCCTTTTTAGGTAGTGCAAACAATTGTGGGACGGACGAATAAGGAAAGAGTGCAAACAATTGTGGGACAGAGGGAGTATAACATAAAAAAATAAAAAAAACTTCGTAAAAAAAAATTATTGATAACTCATACCGGCGGACTGACCCATTTAATCCGATCGCCCGAATTTAAATGTACTTACAATTTATGACGAGTTAGCTCATTTAACCCGATCCAAATAAATACCTTTATATAAGACCCACCCAAATTAAAATTGATAAAAAAAAAAAGGAGAATTTAACGTTGAAACACGTTACCTATATAATAATGGAAAAAATAGAAATTTTGTATGGATGTATCTGAGGACGCGGCGAAGAGCTGGCGAAATAGATGAGACCTGCACCAACCACGACTTATACAAATGTCTTATTTATATTATTATTATTATTATATTCAAATATAATAAGTAAATAAATAAATAAAAGTTTAGGGGGTGTTTCTTTTGGGCTTTGAGTGGTTGTGTTTCTTTTGAGTTTTGAAATAGTGAAAGATTTAACTTTATGTCAAATCAAGTTGTAAGATTGAATGAGTTTGGTATTATTATATTATTGTTTGGTGAGATTATAATGATTAGTTGATTAAATGTATTATATTATTGTATTATTATATTATTATAGTATTATTATATTATTGTTAAAAAAGAATATAATGATTGGAGTAATATTATATAAATATAACTTTATGTCAAATCAATATGTTTGATAAGGGTGGTTTTGAGTGAATTTTGAAAACCGATTTTTAAATCCCGAAGTAAAACGGGTTTTGAATCTTGAAATTCAAAACCTGGTTTTTAAAACCAAAAGGAAATATCCCCTTAGAGTTCCCACGAGGGGAAGGGCCCTGCCATTCCTATCTAGTAGATGCTGGCCAAGTAGTATCTGTATTCAGATCTGCACTCCAAATCTTTTAATTAAAAATAAATTTGATTGATTAGAAACGTGTGTCATGAAAGTATGAAACAGTGACATTAATAAAAGCGTTTTTATATTTTATTTGATTTTATTCCAATTAAATATTAATTCATGTTTCTATGTAAATAGGAATAAATCTATGGTACTATAATTTAAATTGTATAGCAACCAGGTACGTATGACCTTTTCAACTGCAATGGATTCAAAATCAGATGAAAATGATCACCCTATCCTTTCACCCACCTTTTACTGTACAAGCTTTGTCCCCTTTCTTTCAAAAATCGATTAGATTTTAGGGAAGATATTTTACTCTGATTTTCTATGTTCTTGAAGGTGACGACGGCGGATGCAAATGGTGGCATCAGGTGAGAAAATGGTCGTCGTCATTGCAGAGTTTGAATGCTCCGTCGATGGGTGCCATCCACCGTGTGGGTGCAGAGCTTGAATGCTCCATCGATGGGGGCCTTCCTTGACTCTTGACATTCACCTATCTGCGCCGCTCGTGTGATGGCGACGTAGATCTATGGCTTTTTTGGGTGGGTTGTCACACTGAGTTGAACCAGTGGGTTAACACACTGAGTTTGTGTGAATTTTGTTCTCTACTTTTGTTATCCTCTTTCATATTTTCATCATCTTTTTTGTTTTTGTGTATATCTTTTTTTTTTTTTTTGATGTGGAAAGTAAATATATTAATTTGCCAAATCGGCTTCCAGGAATTGTCTACACAGCAAAGGAACAGTAGTAGAATAAAAAGGTTCAGCAATCTGGATAGCATAGGTAGCTAAGGCATTTGCAACACTATTGCCTTCATGTTTCCTCCACGAGAAAACACATTCACTAAGTTGGTTACAGGCAATGCGGATCTTCTCAATAATATCACCAAGCCTAGTCAAGTTCTTTGTGGGCTTAAGAAGTAGATTGAAGCATATTTGTGAATCCGTTTCAAACACAACACGATTGCCTCCCTGTTCGACAGCATATTGGACCCCCTTTAGTATGGCCAAAGCTTCAGTTTCTACTACAGTCTGGGCTGGTCCAGAATGTTCAGCAAAGCACCACAAGGCCTGTCCCTCAGAATCTCTTGCCACGCCCCCAATCCCGTTCAATGACCTAGCTTTAAAGGCCCCGTCTGAGTTGACCTTGATCCACCTCTGTTCCGGACGCTGCCATGTATCTCTGTCCGTCGTTCTCGGGCTTGATCTAGCACCAGCTCTCCGTGCTGCTCTATTGAATTCTGAGATTATGCTCTTAACCGAAACAACAATGAAGTTGGGATCCGTTTGTTGATTCTCAAAGTAGAACTTATTTCTAGCATTCCAGATCATCCATAAAGTTGTTGCAAAAATCTGCATTTCCTCCTTTTCCAGCTTTGTCATCATAGTGTTGATCCAAGCTTCGATGGGTCTCGACTCCGTTTCAATTAGGCTCAACTTCTGTCGTACTGGTGATAGATTCCAAATTACGTTTGCCGCAGTGCAGTCCCTCAATGCATGTTCCATCGTTTCAATCTCTTGCCCACATCTTTTGCAAATAGGGTCAACATCAACAAACCTTCCAATCAAGTTAACGCAGACCGGGAGAATTCCCTTGAGGCTTCTCCAGATGAAGAGTTGGACTTTGGGCATGATTTGCAGGTTCCAAATTCGGTTCCAGCTGCAGTTCACATCCCTTGGTTCCTGGCATTCGGCTTCATCCCTCCCTTTCCATTTTTTATAGCCTGATTTTACCGAATACTTGCCATCGGTCGAGAACTTCCACGTCAAAATGTCAGGCCATCCCGTTCGTCTCAATGGGATATTTTGGATGCGCAGCACCTCTTCTGGGAAAAGAGGTGTTCTAAGGTGGAATTATCCCAAGCATCCCCTTCTGTATTCATCAACTCCCTAACTCTCAGCTCCGGTTGTTGGTCATGTCCGGAGGGAACAGCCCCTAGGGTCTCGCTGTCATTGATCCATGGATCTTCCCAGACTCGAATAGTCTGTCCATCTCCTACCCTCCACATCAAGCCAAGCTTAAGAACATTTCTCCCCTCAATCATACTTCTCCATGTGTAGCTAGGATTGTATCCATCTTGGGCTGTCACGAAAGTCCCCCGTCTGAAGTACCTTTCTTTGAGTGTTTGAGCAAGAAGGTTGTGTGGGTTTTTGAGGATTCTCCAACCTTGCTTAGCTTAGCTAGCATTGCTTTGTTGAAAGATCCAAGATCACGAAGTCCAACTCCTCCCATCTTTTTTGGTATACATAATTTTTTCCAGGCCAGCCAATGTATTCTGCGTTCGTCATGTTTTTGACCCCACCAAAACCGGCTCATCGCTCCTTCAATACGATCAATTGTCCCCAGTGGGATCCGGAACACGCTCATTAGATAGGTCGGGATCGACTGTGCAACCGACTTGAGGAGGGTCAGTTTTCCTGCCTATGAGATCATCCTACTTTTCCAGTCTTTTAATTTCTTTTCAATCCTGTTCACCAAGGCCTCAAACACGTTTCTTTTTTCTCTCCCAATATTAGTTGGGATGCCCAAGTAAATGTCATGCTTTGCAACCCGATTCACCCCCAGAATTTCAGCCAAAATCCTCTCTCGGTCCGCATGAACTCCTTTGCTGAAATTGATGTCTGATTTTGTAAGGTTAATGTTTTGGCCCGAGGCCCTCTCGTAGACATCAAGTGCTCGTTTCATGACTCCTATCTCCGCTATTGTTGCCCGCCCGAAGATTAGGCTGTCATCTGCGAACAACAAGTGAGAGATTGACGGGGCTGATCTATAGATACGAATCCCATGGAAGCTGCCCTCATTCACTGCTCTGCGTAACAAACCTGATAATGCTTCTGAACATAATAAGAACAAAAAGGGTGAGAGAGGGTCTCCTTGGCGGAGCCCTCTTGATGGGTAAAAAGGGGTTGAGGGGGTACCGTTTATAAGGACATCAAAGGAGACCGTCCTCACACAGCTCATGACAACACTCACTAAATTGGATGGGAAGCCTATTTTTAGCATAACACACGTAAGAAAGTCCCACTCTACTCGATCGTAGGATTTACTCATATCGAGTTTGAAAGCAAAGGATCTAGGGTTGGCAACGGGGCGGGTATGGGACGGGTACGGCCTGTCCCATGACCCGCCCCGCCAATTTTTTTAGACCCGTTACCCGTCCCGCCCCGCCTCAATACCCGGCTAAACCCGCCCTGTCCCGTCCCACAAACCCGACGGGTATACCCGCCCCGCCCCATCATCACTCATTTTTTTTTTATATAAATATGTTATTTAAATAGAATGGAGAGGGGACCGATGGCTGGGAAAGAAATAAGAAACTCGAAGCCACTGTTTGTTTCTTAAACCTACAATTAAAAAAAATTAAAATTGAAGAAGTATATACTTTTTTTATTAGACAACCATAATGACAAGAAGTAACAGTAGAAAGAAAGTATTCAAGACCAATTCTCATCCCAAGCTTAACTATATTCCTCCAGGTATTGAAGAAGTATATATTGAATTACTAAACATGATATACATATATATTTTTTAATATATATATATATATATTTAAATATATATATCTATACGGGTCGGGTTCGGGTCGGGTATATACAAAACCATTACCCGTCCCATACCCCGCGGGTATTGTTTGACCGGGTATTTACCCGACCCGGGACCCGTTTGACCGGGTATTTACCCGTCCCATGCGGGCCGGTTTTATGCGGGTTCAGATTTTTACCCGTCTCATTGCCAACCCTAAAAGGATCCCTTAACAGCTGTATTAGATTTCATATGGTGGAAGATTTCATAGGCTAGGATAGCGTTGTCCGTAATGAGTCTGTCCGGGACAAAGGCTGATTGGCTTGGGTCGATGATTTAAGGTAGGAAGGGCTTTATTCGGTTAGCAATGGCCTTGGTTATGATTTTCAGAGTTACATTGCAAAGGCTTATCAGGCGAAAGTCTATTGGGTAGTGGGGGTCTTTTTCTTGGGGATGAGGGCTATGAAGGTGTGATTAAGGGCAACAGGGCTCATACCATCATTCAGAACACACATCGAATAATTAATGATATCATGATTAACAATGTTCCAAAAATTTTGATAAAAGAAAGCACACATACCGTCGGGGCCCGGTGATTTAGTGGGGAACATTTGAAAAAGTGTCGTAGTAATCTCTTCCCTCGTGAATGCTTGTGAGAGAGTCACCTCCATCTCGGTTGTCACCTTGCGTTCCACAGCTTCCACAGCCTCGCTCATATTAATCATCTCATTACCCGAGAATAAGCCCATGAAGTATTCTTTGAACACTCTTTCGATGTCTTCCCATTTCGTCCATTCCCGACCACTGTTGTCCTTCACCTTCTTGATCGTATTTCTTTTTTTCCTACTCGAGGCTATTTTGTGAAAAAACTTCGTGTTTCTATCACCATCTCTCATCCAACTGATTCTGGAGCGTTGATGCCAAAACAATTCTTCCTTTCTCAATAGGGCTGCTATTTTATTCTCAACAGTTCTGGCTTTCCCAAGATTGGTTGCATTAGGTGTTGTAGATTGTAGTCTGGTCAGTTCTTTGGATAACCTCTCAATTTCTCTTGGTATATCATCAAAGACTATGGCATCCCATGCTTGAAGGGAGAGGCTGCACCCATTAATCTTTTCCAAGACTCCTTAAATTGATGAGTCTCTGTTAGATGACCAGGCATGACTGATTACGTCCCTGCATCCTTCCTCCTGAAGCCACCGTTCTTCAAAACTAAACAACTTCTCTTTTCTCCCCCCCCCCCCATTTTCTGCAATTTTCGGAGCCCACTGGACATATATAGGAGAATGATCCGAGAGAACTCTGTGTAGATTGGTGACTTCATAGTCTGGGAATTGAGCCATCCAATTGGCATTACCAATTCCTCTATCTAGCCGTTCTTGGATATTGTCGAACCCCATCTGCTGATTTGTCCACGTGAATGGATTCCCTTGATAGCCCAGATCAATGAGCCCATTTCTCTCCAGACAGTTTCTAAAGTCTAGCATTCGAGCTTCCCTTATAGCAACACCCCCTCTCTTCTCATAATTGAACATAATATCATTGAAGTCACCGAGGCAGAGCCATGGGAGGTTGCTGCCCCTTGCTAGATGATCAATCATCCTCCAAGTTCTCCATTTAGCACCCTCATCAGGCCAGTCGTACACACCTGTTAACCTCCACTGTCCCTCCTCTCCTCTATCACCTACCACTGCATCAATATGGTTTAGGAAGTAAGATAACACCTCGACACAGTCCTCTTTGTTCCACATAAGGGTCAGTCCTCCTCGTCTTCCACCCCCCTCTCGATCACAGTCAACACCAAAACATGACTCAAATCCTAGTTTGAGTCTTATGAACTCCAGTTCCCTAGTAAGTAATTTAGTTTCCGACAAGAAAATGAAATTGGGGCACTTCAACTTAATCTCTCGCTTGAGCACCAGAACTTTCCGAGGGTTCCTAAGCCCTCGATAGTTCCATCCTATGCAACTCATTGGGCTCGGCAGTGGTGCTCCATAACACTCATTGCCGTTAGTTGGTTGATTTGTTCACTATCATCTCTTTCGGAGTATCTCTCGGATTCATTTCTGGATTTCTTTGGAGCAGAGAGGCCTATATCTATCTCCATGATGTCTGTTAGTTTATCTGAAGGCCTCTTTGCATTTGGGCGTTGCACCACATGCACATCCGTACTCACTTCGTTTCCTTTGTTTCTAGCGTTTCGCTTCCAGGTGGTTTTCTTTGGGTTTGATGGGATTTGGGATTCCAGGTTTTCAATGGGTATGGGTTTGAATGGGGATTGGGCAGTAGCATTTGGGGTATAACCGTGTGGGTGGGTGGGGTTAGGTGGATTTGGTTCAGAGTCAGGGCTCAGGGTTTGGGTGGTGTGTTTGGGGTCAGATGGTTTCTGAGTGATGGTTATGGACATTGAGGTGTCAAAGTTATTGGTTATAGCATCTACTGTGGGGGCTTCCGATGGATTTTGGATTGAAGGTGGCTCTGTTAGTGCAGTTTGGATGTTGGAGAAGATTCTGGTGGTGGATATGGGTTTGTGTGTGGGATTGTTTGAACTGAGGGTAGGCTGTGTGTATGTACGTTGCTGTAGGTGTGAGTGTTCAGTTGGGGGGGGGGGGTTGTTTGGTTTTTCTGTGGTGGGTGATAGTTTGGTGGGGAGTTCTCACTGTTTCTGGGAGCTTGGATTCTCGTGGGGTTGTCCTCTTCTTCAGTGTTTGGGCTTATTGAACCAAAAGACAAGCATCAAGCACTGGTAACAATTTTGCATTCTGTTTTAACTCCTCTTATCCTCTTTAGTGGTGAAGCTTTAATCATGGGGCCAAATTCCATATCAGTCGGGATAGGGCATTCATTCCTGTCATACTCACCACACACTCTAAAATTATGCCCCACAAGGCCACAGCAGAAGCAATAAATTGGTAGAGATTCGTATTTGATTGGGAGCCATAGTTCTTCTCCACCATCACAAATTTTAAGCCCTGTGCGAAGAGGTTTTGTAATGTCAATTCCAGCTTTAAAGCGGATGTAGCTTCCCATATTGTGCTCATTCGGAACTTCATACACCTCTAGATCCCCTACTTTTTTGGCCATCGAGATTAACACAGGCTCAGTGTGATAATCCAAGGGTAGGTCATAAATTCGTGTCCAAAATGATGCCCTAGTAACCGAGACAGAGGATGGTTGTTCAGATCCTTCAAGGGCAGAAATTGTAAAAAGGGATCCATCAAAATGCCACGGCTGATTTTGGAGGACCCAGGCTCTGTCCTTCGGATCCGTGAAGGAGAATATCAACAGTTTTTTTCCCCATTCTCTAACTGTCACTTTGGTACTAGATTTGAAAGCGTTTAGCATGACATCCATCAGGGCGAACATGTTATATGGTTTCTCCGTACACAAGCAACCCACTAGACATATCGACTTTCTCACAGCCTTTTCCGATCCTTTAATCTTTCCCATATCCAATATATCGTCATCCGTATCCTCCGAATACGACATCGCTTTGTCTGGAGAATGAGATGATTGATATTTTGCTCGGATCTGTGAAAACCTGTAGAAAACAAGACAAACAAAGAGAAAGGGAGAGCCAAACTATCACGGAGATTCACAGTTTAAGGGGAGAAGAGAGAACTGGTATCAAAGAAAAAGAAGGGAGGAGGGGAGCAATGAAGAAGATGTTAATCACAGAAAAAAAAAATGGGGGGAAACACCCGGTCGATCGACGGCGACAATAGAGCCGGATGCTCTGACCATATCTCGTGACGGCGCACCGAACCCTAGCTCCTTAGGTGAGAGGAGAACCCTGTGGCACTACTTTTTTTTGTGTATATCTTGTCTTTTATGTGAATCTTGATTTTTTTTCCAAATGACATGAGCTGGAAAGGGAGATCTGTTTGCAAATATTATTATGAGTTTATTTAGGTATTAATTTATTTTGAGAATATTATTATAAATTTATTTACTTCAGTGTTCAACATTTTCGTTTTAATGTTCAACTGTTTATAAGTGTGTTCAACTTTATTAGCTATGGTATTCAACTTTTTATTTGCTATATTCAACATTTTTAGATGATGAAAATAAAAAAATACGAAAATAAATAATGCCCCTTTATTGAAATATATATATATAAACATTCCTACATTTTTTGTTTTAATAAAAAATTGAATAGTAAATAAAAAAAATCAAATACTCTTAAATTAAAAGAATACATATATGAGAGAAAATAAACTCAATAAATAAATAATACTTGAAAAATATAAAAAATACACATCTACAATTTTTGTTTAATAAAAATGAAGTAATAAATAAAAAATGAATTTCAAATACTCTTAAATTAAAAAAAAATATTTGTGGGAGAAAATATAGATGACTTATAATTTGAAAAATAGAAAAATGAATAGCTTTAAATTTTGAATTAAAACAGAAATAAAAAATTGGGTGAAGTGAGAGAAAGATATGTTGGAGACAATTAAGGGTAATAATGTCATTTTGTACCACTTTTTGTATCTAGTTGCAATAACTTTATTAGTCATGACCTTATTGCTATAAAAGTCTCATACTTGTATCTAATAGTGAAATGTTAAAAAATTCACAAAATAAAACCGAATTAAATCTAATTATAACTCATCAAAGACCAAAATCTTATCTTAATTTTATATATTTGTAAACCTATGAAGTGTCATGGGTCACAAACACACCTCTTCTTCTAAAATCTCTTCATTTTAAAAAGTCTCAACTCTCATTCATTTACAATTTTTTCTTTTAATCTCAACCCTCAATTTTAACTTTTCATCTCCCCCTTCATTCTTAATCCTACTCCTATATATATCTCATTTCTATCATTTCAAACACATCATCTTTCCTTTGTTCAAATCTTTGTTTTTCATTAGAAATGAGAAATATTTTTTGTTCGTTCGTGGATATCACTATTCTAAATAAACTATGAATTGCATACATATATTCAGATCATAAGTATCAAAATGTTACAGTTATTATTTATGTTGATATTTTTTTTTTCTGTTAATATTGTTTTGATCTTAAACTCAAATGGAGAGAGTAATATCACCATATGATGTTTACTCATACTACTCCAAAAGGAATTCATATGAAGTAGATTGAGTTGATAAAGACCTAAGACATATCTCTGTTCTTGATCAGATGCACCAAACTTTTAACTTCTTATTCGTCAATAAGAAGTATCTTCCTTCCTGATCTAATTCACTAAACTTGACTTTTGACTTCTTATTCTCCATTAACAATTTGTAAATTGTTGAGAATTTATTTTAGAATTCAATTTGTATATAACAGTTTTTACCTTTCATTATAATCATTCGTATATTTATTGTATATTCTTATAAATTGTGATTCATTTATAATAGAATTGAATCAAATTACTCTAAATTTATTTAGAAGAAAAAAAACTAAAAAGATGAAAATTGTAAATCTTCAAACAATCAACAAAATATTTCAAGTAGTCAAATAATAATTCTATTTAATTATGATTCGAGCAACAAGAGTGATATTTTGACGAATATTTTTTTTAGTCACCAACTTTCTATAATCTTTTTTTTTTTTTTTTTTGAAAATTGGAGTGTTTAGTTTTCATTATTGCAAATGCAAATGAGAGTAGGCAAGCCAGCCACAAAAGATGGTGGGTCTACCCAACAAGAGTTTGAATCGAATTGACGTGCTTCCCTAGCCAAAGAGTGTGTTGTGATATTGGCATCTCTCCTAGCGAAAGTGACAGTGACATTCGTGAACTAAATCAAATAGGGTTCCACACGCGATAATAAAATCTCCATAAGTGTTGTCATATTGCTAGAACGGGTGCTTCCACCATCATTTTTTTTTAAATTTTCAAATGCCTTTTCTGCTTCTATGTCCCACTTGAAACCATCTTTTTTCAATAAATGAGTTAGAGGTCTAGCAACAACTCTATAATCTTTGATGAACAGTCTATAGTAGCCGGTCGATCCAAGAAATCCCCGTAGAGCCTTGATATTTTTAGGCTTTGGCCATTCTACCATGCACTTAATCTTTTCCGGATTAGTCTCAACTCCATTCCCAGATATAATATGCCACAAGTATTCGACTTGTTTGATTCCAAAAGCACACTTGCTCCTCTTAGCATACAACTTGTGTTTTTCTAGAAGCTGTAACACTTCAGTTAGATGCTTGGCGTGACTCTCCATGTTCGGACTATAAACCAAAATATCATCGAAAAATACCAACACAAATTTTCTTATTAAATCAACAAACACCTCATTCATCATATTATGGAATGTTGCTGGAGCATTCGATAACCCAAAAGGCATGATTTTAAATTCAAATAACCCGCAATGAGCTACAAAAGTTATCTTGTGCCTATCTTCTTCCTTCAATAAGATTTGAAAATACCCTTGTCTGAGATCTATATTCGAAAATATTTTCAACCCATGCAACTCAGTTAACAAATCTTCAATTACAGGCATGGTGTATTTGTTCTTGATGGTTTGATCATTAAGCTTCCTGTAATCTACACAAAACCTCCATGAAAGGTCTTTACCAGGATCGATGGGCTAGTAAATGGGCTTGAGCTTACTTGAAATAAATCTTGAGTGAGCATATCCTTAACCATCTTTTCTATTTCATTTTTCAATGAATGATAATATCTGTAAGCTCTTTGAAATATAGGTTGAGTACCTGGTTTCAAATTTATCCCATGCTCTATCCTGCGCTTCGGTGGTAATCCCCTGGGTTCTGCAAAAACTCCTTCAAACTTGGCTAATACTTCTAGTATCAATGGATCAGTCGTTTTCTGTTGCGTGTCGACATTAATAATAAACAACTGTACTATAATGTCATGTGAAGTTTTGTGGAAATTGTTGGGATATGAATCCTGATACAAGTCCTAAATGATGAAAAGATGAGTTGAGTTTTCATAAGCCAAAATAAGACTTGAATAATTTCTAAGTGTTGACTGATCTAGTCTAGTTAATGAAGTCGTCTTAAGCAGATCAGTAGAGTACAAAAAGAAGAGTATAAAAAGTTAAGCATGAAAAGTTTAAGTATGAATGAAAGACAAGTACGTTTAATAAGTACTATGTGATATATTTTTTAGGTTTTATACTGAGCTATTTGATCATTGTATAGAAGCTCATAGTTCTTAGTGTTTTGTATTCGCATATTGATGTATAGTTGATAAGTTGACTAAGCTGAGTTATAAAGCTTAATGTAATGTAATAGTCTTGTTAGGATTAGATGGTCGGACTAGTATAGTGTCAGTTCTATATGGAAGTCTACTGGAGAAGTCTACTATTGAAGATAAGAAGACTCGCGCAAGACAAAACAAGTAAGAAGACCACTTGATCCAAGATTCATTCCTCCCGACACAGGATAGAACGGAGACTGAAGATTTGTCTAAGTATGGAGACTAGACAAGTGCGCAAGTTAAAAGAAGAAACTGCTTAAACGCATATGAAGATAAGGACGTTTTATTGAAGAGTTAGTTATGAAATAACTAATTAACTGAAGAAACGCGTGGATGGATAAGAAGAAGCGGTTAGAAGTCAATTATCAAGAAAGTTTTTTGGATAACTAACTTATCTTGATAGTTGGAAGCCTATAAATACCTTGGTGTATTCTACATTTGAAGACTACTGTTACCAACAGATTTGAAGCGTTCTAAAGAGAAATTGAAGCAAACAAACTCACAGAGTTCAAGTTCAGAAAGTTCAAGCCAGAAGACAAGTGAAGAAATCGAAGAAGGCTACTACTGAGCTAAAGAGAAGTTTTATTTTACAGTTTTGTTCAAGTTGTTAGTTACTTGTAAAATAGCTAGTTAGATCGAAGATATATCTGGAGATATAATCGAGTAGATCAAAGTCTTATTTCTTGGGACTCTAAGCCACAAGAACACACTACTCGAAGAGAAGAGTAATAAGAATTTCATGACTGGAGTTGTGAGAGTGGATGTAGACAAGTTGTTGAACCACTATAAAATCGTTGTGTGTTGTTTACTTTACTGTTCTATTTGTGTTTAATTGATTAACTGTTTGATTGATTAATTTGCATCTAAACTAGACAAGAACAATGTTCATCGAATTATTTGAGTATAAATTGTTGGACTCATTATTAATCTGATATTTCCGCATTGTGTATTCTGATATATTGAAAGATTTTGAAAAGTCTATTCACCCCCTCTAGACATTTTCCTAGCTTACTCAATATTATAAACTCAACTAGGGACCTACAAGTGGTATCAGAGCAGTAGTTTTCGAACTGCTGTTTCTTGATAACACCTAAAATACTTTGGGTGAAGTCTTGGTTCTTGATTGTACTTGCTAGTATCACCGTTCTTGAAATTCTTGTATCTTTGACTTTCTTGCTATATCTTGATACTAATCTTCTTGGAAACTATGGCAATGGAAATTAGTGCTAATAAACTTCCCAAGTTCTCTGTTCAGGACTACGACTACTGGAAGTTGAGAATGGAAGTCATTTTCAGCTCAATAAATGATTTGATGGTGTCCGTGATTAAAGAAGGACCAGTCATCACGATGGTTCAAAACACTGCTGCCATGGACCCGTCTAAAGCTGTCGGTGTGCTCGTCCCTAAACCCAGGTCTGAACTCACTTCTGAATAAATGAGGTAGAACAACTTGGACAGTTTAGCAAAGAACTACATTTTACATACCCTTCCCAACGAGTATCTTGGGAAAGTATTAAAATGCAAGACTGCTAAAGAAATGTGGGATCGACTTGCTGTGATTTGTGAAGGGACCACCCTGATCAAGGAAAGAAAGTTGTCCACTGCTGTTCAGAGGTTCGAATCATTTAAGATGAAGGCTGGTGAAAATATTGACTTGTTAGATACTCGTTTCACACGTGTTATGAATGATTTGGAAGTGCTTGGTAAATCATATACTAATCGTGAAATTAACTTGAGAATTCTTAAGAGTCTTGATGCTAGATGGAAGATGGTCAAGATGATCATCAAGAACACTCAAGACATTGATGAATCGTCTGCTGAAACAATGTTTCAAACTCTTAAGGCGCATGAGTTCGATCTAGATGAGGATGATCCTATTACCAGTAGTGATAGGGAAAATGTTGTGTCGAAAAATGCTGCTTTTAAGTCTACTTCGTCTAAGAGCTCTAGAGTAGACATGTCTAAGTCTAAGACTAAGTCTGCTAGCATAAAAGACGAGTTAGTTAAGTCTGATCTCAGTCTGAAAGATCAGATGAACCTTATGGTTAGGAAGTTCGATAGACTGAACAAGCGCTATGGTAGATATAAGAAGTTCTACAAAGACTAAAGAGGTTCTGGTAACAAGGACTCGTCTAAGACTAGACGAGACCGAAACTCGTCTGAAAGGAGAGACGAAGTCTCGAAAGGAAATAGACGAGATAGGAACTCTGAGGATAGGAAGATTAGACGTTCTGATAGACGAGATAAGAGAAGGGATAACTCTCCTGAGAAAAAGTCTACTAACGATCCACTTTGCTATAATTGTGAGAAACCAGGTCATTACATCTACGAATGTCCGGACCTGAGCACCGATGATCGTGAAGAACGTAAAGCAAGGCGTGAACGAAGATACAACAGGGGTAAGAAGGCAATGATGGCTAATGATGACTCTGAAACGGATTCAGACGAGTTGCCTTCGTCTTCATCTAGTTACACGTCTGATCGTGATAAAGTAGAAGCATTCATAGTGGATGATGGCCTATGCTGCATGGCAAAAATTGAGCAAGAGGTATCATCTGCAACTTCATTTCAATCTTGTGATGAATCAGAATCTGATGAAAGTGATACTGCCGATAGTGGAGTAGGGAGTAGTCTTCATCACTCTACTGTGTGACTGAAGAAGACCTCCTACTTGCTAACAAAGCATTCATTGAAGTCAGCGACGAGAACATCATTTTAAAATAAGAAATCATTGATCTTAAGGAAGCTCAGTCTAAAGTAGATCCTAATATAAAAGTCCTAAACGAACGCTTGACAAAAGAGTTGAGACAACTCAAAGACAAGTGTGCATTGACAGACAAGTTGTATCAAGACCTACTTAAGACACATGCCACTGAGACAAATGAATTCAATGTTTTAAAGAGTAAGTGCAAAAAGCTTGAAGAACGCAATAAGTTCTTGGAGACTGAGGTCGTAAATCTGGACCTTAAACTTACTGACTTGGTTAAATCCTCAGTGATTAATAAAAAACTGTCAGACAGGTATAGAGCTCCAGATGACAAGACAGGGTTGGGTGCATATACACCTGACTCGCCTACTCAAGTCATTGAGAAACCTATTAATGTTGGCTCAAGCTCTTTGACACATGATAAAGGCAAAAGACCAATAGAATACGATATTAGAACGACATCCAAAGGCACTGTACCTAAACAGACTAGAGTTAACACTCCAATTGCCAAAGGAGGTAAGAGGAATGTTAACAACAGACCTGTTCCGTTTAGAATAAGTCGAAAAAGGACCACTAGTCGTGGACGACCAAACCAGGTCAGATACGAGGATTGGTATCCTGAAGAGACGAGTTCTAGACAAGTACAGACTAGATGGAAAGAGCCTAGACCTCCTTTCATAAGTCAGTCTCAGCTCTACTCGTCTGGGCCTAGGAATGTGGCTCCCAAATATCGTATTCAACCTGTCTTATATCCTTCACCTTTATCTTATGACATCCAAGGAGAGGAAAGACCTTAACATGTTTATAAACCGTATGGCCCAAATGCATGCAATCCCTACTTTGACTATCAAAGACCCATGCCTACTCAAGTAGAGGTTAAGTCGAAAGGCTACCTCAGACGAGTAGACCCAAGGTCGGATGATAGGCCAGACAAGGACAACATGGTCTTATTTTGTAACAAGCATGGTAGAAAGCTTAAGAGATCAAACTTGTTCAGGACTCCAATGTACATTTGGATTCCCTTGAACTCGACTAACCCCCCAGGACCCCAATAGACAAGGAGGGTACCTAAATTATTAAATATCATCAATGCAGGGTCGACTCGACTTGTACAAGAAGGGTGGCTCAGTAGGAGAAACTTGGTACATAGACAGTGGTTGTTCACACCACATGACTGGTACTAAGGGTTTTCTATCAAAAGGCTATTACAAAAGGCTTTGGCTATATCCGAAATGGAGATGTAGAGATACAAGACGTATCCTACGTAGAAGGTTTGAAATACAATCTATTATCTGTTTCTCAATTCTGTGATTGAGGTTATAAAGTGCAGTTTAAAAGCCGAAAGTGCGAGATCATAGACAAGAGGACTCATACCGTACTGCTCGTCGGCATAAGACAAGGCAGTGTGTATATTGTGAATTGGAATAGTTGTCCGCGGGACACTTGCCTTCTTAGCAAAAATCCTAAAGATATCAGTTGGCTTTGGCATAGACGCCTTTGTCACATGAACTTTAAGGTGATTAATAAGATTGCAAGAGACTACCTTGTTGAAGGTATACCCAACGAAATCTATTACAAGTCACATGTATGCGATGCCTGTCAGAAAGGTAAACAGGTAAAAGGTTCCTTTAAATCTATTCCAACTCTCTCAACAAGTAGAGTTCTTGAACTTCTACATATGGACCTACATGGCCCAATTACTCCTCTAACCTTGAACGGTAGAAGGTACACACTTGTTGTGGTAGACGACTATTCTAAGTTCACTTGGGTAGTCTTCTTACACAAGAAGAGTGATACACAAACACTTCTACCTGATCTGTTGAAGAAGATTCAAGTTGAGAAGAATCAGTCCATTGTCAAGATCCGTAGTGACAAGGGTACTGAATTCATTAACTGCTATATCAAAGATTTTTGCTCTAAACGTGGTATCCAGCACCTTACTAGTGCAGCAAGGACACCTCAACAAAACGGAGTAGCAGAACGAAGGAACAGAACCGTTAAGGAGGCCTGTAGAACCATGTTGACTGAGTATAACACTCCTCAAAAGTTTTGGGCAGAGGCGATCAATACTGCATGCCACTCCCAGAACAGAAGTGCTATTAATAAAGCACTAGGTAAGACGCCCTACGAGGTATGGAAAGGTCGAAAACCAAGAATTTCATATTTCCATATATTTGGTTGTAAGTGTTTCATCCATAACAATGGGAAAAGTAAGTTGAATGCATTCGATGCTAAAGCAGACGAGGGGATATTCTTAGGATACTCCTTGACTAGCAAAGCATCTAGAGTATTCAATTACTCGACTCTATGTGTGGAAGAAACACCACATGTTGTTTTCGATGAATCTCGACATGACTCGTCTATCGACCAGATCAGTAAGTAAATAACCGATCTATCAATTGAAACTAATAAAGAATCAGATGTTTATGAATCTGTTCAAGCCTATAATCCATTCATGAAAGCTCTCGAGTCAGATGACAAAGAGAAAGTAAGTGCTCAAGGTAAGTCTACTAGACCAGTTGACATGCCTGCGCTAGTCGACTCGTCTACTCCAATTAAATCTCCTGATACAAATGATGTGGAAATGCATGATGCTGTAGTTGATTTAGATGATGATAGTATACATGCTAAGACTAGAAAAACATGGAAATCTGCTCATGATACTTAAAATATCATTGGTGACTCTACTGTTGGTGTGAAGACTAGACGACAACTCTTTGAGTCGCAAGAACAACCTACTCCATCTATGTTCTGCTGGTGTTGTTTCCTCTCATCTATCGAGCCTAAAACCATTAATGAGGCATTGGCTGATAGTAATTGGATCATCACTATGCAAGACGAGTTGAACCAGTTTGTTCGAAACGACGTCTGGGAACTTGTCGATAGGCCTACACGTCATAATGTAGTTGGCACACGATGGATTTTCAAGAATAAGAAAGATGAGAACGATGTAGTCGTTAGAAACAAGGCTAGACTAGTAGCCCAAGGCTATTATCAAGCTAAAGGCATAGATTATGATGAAACTTATGCACCTGTTGCTAGACTAGAAGCCATTAGATTGTTCCTTGCATATGCTGCTTATATGAAGTTTACTGTATATCAAATGGATGTTAAAAGTGCATTTCTTAACGGTATTCTTGCGGAAGATGTGTATGTTGAACAACCCCCAGGTTTCGAGGTGAAAGGCAACCAAGTGTACAAGTTGAAGAAAGCCTTATACGGATTGAAACAAGCTCCAAGAGCGTGGTACAATACTCTTTCTGAATTTCTATTAGAAAATGGTTTTACCAAGGGCAAGGTCGATAGAACCTTGTTCAGAAGACAAGAAGGTAAGGATATCCTACTTGTTCAAATTTACGTGGATGATATCATTTTCGGATCACCCAACAAAAAGTTGAGTGAAAGTTTTTCAACACTCATGCAAAGTAAGTTTGAAATGTCAATGATGGGAGAAATGACTTACTTTCTTGGACTTCAAGTAAAACAAACTCCCGATGGGATTTTCATAAATCAAGCCAAGTATACTAGAAATCTACTAGACAAGTATGGTATTAAGACTTGCAAATCTTCTGGAGTACTTATGCTACCTACCTACAGGATGGATCCAGACGAGAACGGTAAGTGCGCTGATCAAACACATTATCGTGTTCTTATTGGTTCATTACTGTACTTAACTGCTAGTAGACCTGATATTGCATTTTCTTTTGGCGTATGTGCTCGATTTCAAGCTAATCCAAAAGAGAGTCATATGGAAACCACTAAACGGATACTGAAATATTTGAAAGGGACCATCAATCGTGGTATATGGTATCCGTCAAATGATGATTTATCCCTAAGTGGCTACTCTGATTCTGATTTTGGTAGCTGTAAAATAGATAGGAAATCTACTTCCGGTTCTTGTCAATTCTTAGGCACAAAACTCATTTCATGGTTTTCGGAAAAGTAGACAAGTGTTGCTACCTCTACTACTGAAGCCGAGTACATGGCTGATGGCAGTTGCTGTAGTCAATTATTGTGGCTTATTCAACAGCTTAGAGACTATAATATTTGTGAATCGAATGTTCCCATATTTTGTGACAGTAACAGTGCTATTGCCATTACACAAAATCCTGTGTTGCACACACGTTGTAAGCATGTTGATGTGAAACATCATTTCATACGTGATCATGTAGAAAAGAAGGATATTCGCATGGAAAATATTCACACTGATTTTCAAAGAGCTGACATTTTCACAAAACCATTACCTGAGGCTCGTTTTCATGAGTTATGCATTAGTCTAGGACTAATTGATCTAGACCCTACTAGTATGTAGTTGTGTACTAACCAGACAGGTACATCACAAAGAAGAAAGAAGAACATATAAGTTACCACAAAAATAGAGCACTCGTCTACTCGTCAACAAGTCAGGTATACAAGGACAGACAAGATGACCAAACAACCCGATGAGGAAGCTGGTAAAGCTGAGGGCAATACTAAGGGAATAAACATTTAAGGGGGAATCTTTGATTTCTTAAATATCCTTATGTTGACTCTTAAGTTTGTTAAAAGTCATCTTGTTCGAAACTTTGAAGTTTTGTAATTGATTGGTATTCAAAATATTTATCCTACTCTACTACTCGTACCTATACTCACATCTTGCATAAGATGAGACAGGTACATGAAGGTGTTCGATATTCAGACAGACAAGCACAGTCGAAGGGAGAACTCATCTGGTGCTAAACAAGTCCACTGATCTGTTCTGATGAACTCGAATAGACAAGATAAGCTCTCTCGTGATTTTAAAATTCTATAAGTGGTTGAGTTGTCTGATTAAGGATATTAATGTAATTTGATAATGAAAAATTTGGAAAACCTAGAATTGGATATGTACACTCCATTTAATGAGGTGTATACACCCAGTTCCCGCCTAAACTCTACTACGCTAGGTCAGATGAGAACACTCCCCTGTCCTAACCAATAGAAAAGGTGGATTCCAAAATTTACAATATCAAATCACATAATTGTCTCAATTGCACAACTGAATTCCAAAGGTTTCTACTGTTGGATCAAACCTCTTAATCTTGACCGTCGATTCAAAATTTATGTTGTAACAAAACCACTTCACTCTCCTAAAATCATTCCTCATGTTTACACTTTACTCTCCTACTCTCAAGCATTCAAGATTTCTTGCGAATTTCTTAATCTGCTTATCAAATTCCACATATCCTACTATGTTGATCGTTTCTATGTTCGATATTCGCACTAACTTGTAGGCAAGGTTCGATTTAGGGAAGTATGCATCAGAAGGAAAAGTGCATGTGGAAGGGTCAGTGTTCTTTAGTGGAAGGCATTCTGAAGATAACAAGGAGATACTACTCAAATGCTTAAGGTGTGGTTTGAGACCATACTTGGAAGCAGTCCCTGAGGTCGTGTATGAAGAAGAAGTTCTGGAATTTTATGCCACGGCTGCTCGACAAGGCGACTCAGTTGAAGCATTTATTGGAGGAAGTCGAGTGGAGATCACTCGTGAAGTTTTGTTCAACACTTTCCGATTGCCATCTGGGTGCATCAATGTTGAAACCTATGGAATAGGCCAGGAGTTAAGGTATCTCAGTATCTTTTGTGGAAAGAAGCTGAAATTGAATCGAGATGGAAAGATTCCACCTGTCAAGAAGAAGGAGCTGCTAGACAAGTATAAGACGCTTCTTGATATTGCAAGCAAGATGTTACTCGGAGTTATAGGAAGCTTTGATTCTGTAACACTTCAAAAGGCGAGAGTGATGGCCGCAATCTATGACGGCATCACTGATGGAAATTGGTACAGGTTGTTTTTGGATCGCCTGATGTATTTTGAGAAAAATGTTCGTGTTGATCCCGTTTCCGCTGAATGGATCGTGTCTACTGCAGTAAGCTTCGGCAACAAGCTTAGTATCCTGGTACCCGTCTTACTCCCGAACAAGACGAATTGGAGTAAAGGCAAACCATTCCATGTCTTAAAGCATTATCTCAAGAAGGATGCTTTGGATAGACAGGCTGAGCAAAGAGTTGTGGAACGTGGGCAAGTTCGGATAAACCCACGAGATGTGATGTTGGAAGCTGTCCCGTCTGATGCTGAGGAAGATAAGGCAGAAGCTGAGGTTGGAACTAGTGGTGCACTAGTTGAGTATGTATCTGATGAAGCGATGATTGATCTGATTGATGATTCTGAGGAAACTCAATCAGACGAGGAAGTGGAACAAGAAGCAAAGGATGCGGAAACCTATCGACTGGTGAGAGTCGAGTCCCTCACTAGATAAGTCGACTGAGGTGGTTAGTACTTCTACTCGTACTATTTCAATTCCGTTGAATATTCCTGTTAAAACCAAGGAAAGATCACTTCGATCTTGTGCCAAGCCTATTCCCAAAACCTCTCCGTTGGCAGTTCAACCACTGAGATCCAACATTACCCAACACACTATTATATATGATACAACTGATACTTCGACAGTTGTCAAACCAAACCAAGCCACATCACAGCCCCCAAAAACCACAATCCATATTCCTTCTACCTCAACAGAATATGTTGAACCCATAAACCCATCTGTTTTGGAAAGTCCTCTAGTTGCCACTGCAACAACTGAGTTAAGGACCCCACTTACTCAGACCCCTCCCAAAACAAGATTCGAATCCCTGGTCGATTACCCAATGTGTTTACGCGAGAAGAGGCTGCGTGCACAAATGACCAAGAATTTTAAGAAGATGCTGCCATCAGTTGAGATCGACACATCTTCTGAGACGTATGAAAAGCTTATCAGAATATGCACATGGGTTGCATTGAAGAAAGGTCCGACTGAAGACTTATTTGAAGTCATCAATGGAATGGATGGTATTGAAAATTTCCAAGACTGGGAGATGGAACAAAGAGAGAATAGTGGAGTGAAGGATCACTCTGAACTACTCCCAGTGCATGCCTTGACTGCTCTTGTCAAGAGGATGCTGAACATTTCGGATGATATTTTGCCATCGTAAGCTAAATCGAGTGTTGGCATTCAAGTTTCTGATACTGATCTTGCAGAAGGCGAGTTGATGCAAGAGGCAGAACCAGTAGAAGAAGTGAAGTCTACTGATCCAGTTATTGATCTTGAGAATGTCTCAGACCAGATGAGAGGTCTAGTATTCAAGTTCCAGGTGGAGCATTCTCATAGTCCAAGAACTGACGTTGGACAGATCACAAGGCAGTTTGAAACGTATTTTCCAGCCGAGCTATGTAGTTATGTGAAGAAGCTTGGTGAGATGGTAAAGAAGGATTCAGATGAAGCTGAAAGAAGGGCTAAGGAAGCAAAGTTGGCAATCATTCCTTACTGTCCTATGATTAGTTTGAAAGCCATTGCTGGTAGTGTCATTCCAGAGGTGGAAGTAGTAGAAGACTTGGTCTTGACTACTGATCTGGAAGACAAGTTGGTTGAAGCTCAAGTGTTTGATGAAGATGAGCTCATGGCTGAAGCTGTTCCTGATGTTGATATTCCGTCGGTTGCTGCTCAATCTGCTCAAGTGTTTTCAACTGAATTTTTAGATGAGTTGAAGATGGATCTAAGGCAAGTGATTCAGTCGTCTATCGATGAATTTCTAAAATCGGATGTAAAGCAAGTTCTGGAAGAACAGAACAAGCCTCTTGTGGAGAATTTAAAAGCTCTAATCGTTGGTGAAGTGAATCAGATGGATTTAACTTTCAGATAAGAGATGTATACTCAGCTCGAAGATTTATTGCAAAGACAGATTAACTGTTCAGAGAAGTGTTCTGTTGATTTCGCGAGAACTTTGGCTGAAGAATCAAAGAAGATGGAAAGGATTTATCGTGTAAAGATCGAGATAGTAGATGCTCAAAGAAGAGAAGCACAAGACCAGTTGGTGCAAGCACGAGCTCTGATGACTGAAATGACCGAACAAAACAGGTTACTTCATTTAACTGCTAATCATTTAAAAAATGAACTGCTACTCAACTAGACAAGTTAATGCAAGCCAAGAGTTGGCAAAAAGATATTGACAGAGGTGTTGAGATGATGAGGCAAGTTGTTCAAGAGGAGATGACTTGTTTTACCTCTCTATTCACTCTAAAGGCTAGTGATGAAGCCAAAAAGGGGGAAGAGATAAAAAAGGTGAAGTTTGCTGAACCAGAGGAAACTGCTGTTGCAATTGAAGAGACTAGTAGGCCAAAAAGAAGAAGGCTAGTCAAGAAAGCAGATCTTGAACAAATCAGTGCTAGTGCAGAGGAGCAGAAAAGACAAGTTAAGGGCAAAGGTGTTGCTACTGAAGAGGTTCAGACAAGACGAGTTGTTGTCAAAAGGAAGCTTGATCTTGAGAAGAAGAAAGAAGTATTGGGTGAAATACTTGCAGATATTGGTGATGAAGAGGTTGAAGCTCTTCATAAGAAGCAGAAGATGGAGGATGATCATTATGCTAACAAGAAAGTGTTAGGTAAACACATCCACAGGCTTCAAAAGATGAAAGCTAATCCAGACGAGGTTGAAGATTCCCACATAGACAGGTTCATTGACAATGAGCATAGAGATGCTTGGAATGTTGTCAAGCTGAAATGGAAAGTTGATCGTTGGATTATCAAGAAGTATGGTGACCCAGAAAGCAAAGAAGAATCATATGTTGTGTTTGACAAGTTCATGGAAGCTGAAGATGAAAATCTTTGGAACTTGATCATGCGCATCGCAACTGCTGTTGGCTACAACATTTTGGTGCTTGATTTTCCGAAATGGGAAACTCCCATGTAAGGTTCTGGAAAGCGGATTAACTTCAACAAAGTGAAGAAATTTGAAGAAGAGTTGCTCGAGAAGGAGAAGATCGACAATGAAGAACATATTTCAGACATTCATAGAAGGATCCTCGAAGCATTTAGTATTCTGAATCTAGATATCGATAACATCAGTGAGTAATTGTAAGTTCTTTACTTAGTTTCTTTTTTATTTTATATAAGTAAGTGTAATCTACTGATCTTATCTGAATGAATGAAAAGATAACACATTTTGAGAAGATAACTACTTAACTAGTCTACTAACACGAAATAATTCAAGTAGTTTTGGCTTCATCAAAAAGGGGGAAATTGTTGGGATATGAATCCTGATACAAGTCCTAAATGATGAAAAGATGAGTTGAGTTTTGATAAGCCAAAAGAAGACTTGAATAATTTCTAAGTGTTGACTGATCTAGTCTAGTTAATGAAGTCGTCTTAAGCAGATCAGTAGAGTACAAAAAGAAGAGTATAAACAGTTAAGCATGAAAAGTTTAAGTATGAATGAAAGACAAGTATGTTTTATAAGTACTATGTGATATATTTGTTAGGTTTTATACTGAGCTATTTGATCATTGTATAGAAGCTCATAGTTCTTAGTGTTTTGTATTCGCATATTGATGTATAGTTGATAAGTTGACTAAGCTGAGTTATAAAGCTTAATGTAATGTAATAGTCTTGTTAGGATTAGATGGTAGGACTAGTATAGTGTCAGTTCTATATGGAAGTCTACAGGAGAAGTCTACTATTGAAGACAAGAAGACTCGCGCAAGATAAGACAAGTAAGAAGAAGACTGAAGATTTGTCTAAGTATGGAGACTAGACAAGTGCGCAAGTTAAAAGAAGAAACGGCTTAAACGCGTATGAAGATAAGGACGTTTTATTGAAGAGTTAGTTATGAAATAACTAATTAACTGAAGAAACGCGTGGATGGATAAGAAGAAGCGGTTAGAAGTCAGTTATCAAGAAAGTTTGTTGGATAACTAACTTATCTTGATAGTTGGAAGTCTATAAATACCTTGGTGTATTCTACATTTGAAGACTACTGTTACCAAGAGATTTGAAGCGTTCTAAAGAGAAATTGAAGCAAACAAACTCACATAGTTCAAGTTCAGAAAGTTCAAGCCAGAAAACAAGTGAAGAAATCGAAGAAGGCTACTACTGAGCTAAAGAGAAGTTTTATTTTACAGTTTTGTTCAAGTTGCTAGTTACTTGTAAAATAGCTAGTTAGATCGAAGATATATCTGGAGATATAATCGAGAAGATCAAAGTCTTATTTCTTGGGACTCTAAGCCACAAGAACACACTACTCGAAGAGAAGAGTAATAAGAATTTCACGACTGGAGTTGTGAGAGTGGATGTAGACAAGTTGTCGAACCACTATAAAATCGTTGTGTGTTGTTTACTTTACTGTTCTATTTGTGTTTAATTGATTAACTGTTTAATTGATTAATTTGCATCTAGAGTAGACAAGAACAATGTTCATCGAATTAGTTGAGTATAAATTGTTGGGCTCATTATTAATCTGATATTTCCGTATTGTGTATTCTGATATATTGAAAGATTTTGAAAAGTCTATTCACCCCCCTCTAGACATTTTCCTAGCTTACTCAATATTATAAACTTAACTAGGGACCTACAGAAATAATTATCCAACCCTTTTGTAGTGATCATCTTCAACTCTTGGTTAGTGATATAAATGAGATCCTTTGCATTTGCCACTTGAACCCTGCACACTTGAATCAACTGGTTGTTTTCCCCCCATCAGCTACAGTTATCACCCATGGCACAATTTCCTCTATCAGACAATTCAACTCGTTGGCTGTACTAGTATCAATGAAACTACTAGTACTTCCGCTATCAATGAGAATATTCAACCTCCTTTTCCCCACGTTTCCCATTATCTTAATGGTAGTATTGGATTTGTTTCCCATTAATGCATTTAGAGAAATTCCTCCTTGCACCTCCTCCATAAGCTCTTCGTTAATAATGTTTTCATCAACACTTTCTTCTTCCTCCACTATGATCAAGTTAAATTGTTTATTTTTGCAAACATGACCATAAAAGTATTTTTCATCACAATGAAAACACAACCTTAATGCTCTTCTTTTCTGGTACTGAGCATCGCTAATCTTTTTATGAGGTAGGTTAAATTCATTTACCTCTTTTTTCTCTTCTTTCCTTGGTTGAGTGAGGCTTCCCGTCATCCGTCATTGGTTGGTGTATCTGGCTTTGTTTCCTCCAATTTTGTTCTTCTTGCCCCATATATCCAGTGTAGACTCCAACATTTTTGCTGTGTTTATAGCTTGCGTTAGCTCGGTTGGTTTGAACAGTTGTACCAGAATCCTTAATTCTTCTTTTGGGCCCCTAAAAAAAAGGAGATTAAGAATTCTTCACTGAGATCCGGATTCTTAACTCTCACTAGTGATTTTAACTCATCAAACTTCTCTTGATAAGAATCAACATCTTGGGTTTGTTGCAGTTTGGTAAATTCAATTACCACATCCTCATTGCTTGGACACATGAACCTTTGCATTATCATCCTGCAAAATTCTTGCCAATCTATCCCTTCTCTTCCCTCTACATACTCCAGGTACCAAGTGTCAGCTACGCCCACCATATAGTATCCTGAGTGATATACCTTAGCCATTTCTCCCATGGGAATAATTTGGAAAAATCTGTTTGCCTTACGAATCCAGTTCTGAGGCCCTTCCCCATTAAATTCTGGAAACTTATGCCTCACGGTGTGATTGTTTGCTTGCATATTGATGGTTGGCGCAGGGTTATTGAGTTGTGCCCTGATGTGGGAAGGTGTGTATACATCGCTTTTGCGGTGGCTGGATCCCGTTTCGTCAATAATAGACTTATCTTTGTTCATTTCAGATGTACCATGTCCCGGTTCCATGGCCTTCTTCATGAGATAATCTATGTTTTGGCTCATGCTCTTCACATTTTGACCCACACCAATCAAGATTTCTTCTAGTTTCTCTATCTTTCTCTCAATCCCAACGATGCGCACGTCATTTTCGGCAAATCCTTTCTCGTGTTTTTGTATTGCTTCGTATAAATCCTTCATTCTAGTATTTTCAGCCATGAATATATCAGACTGAGGAGCAGTCAGGCTCTAGATACCACTTGTAATGTCCCAAGCAATGTAACAACTAAACCACAAAATACCAGGGGAAACTTAATTGAATAAGAAGGAGTGTTTGCAATTATAGGAATAAATAAACATTCTCTCCACCCTCAAATAAACTAATAGTTGAGATAATCAGCCACGAGTATGATGATCCTGGGAACAATACTTCTCATAGATGACAACTTCAAATACACACTCAATGATTCATAATCTGCATCAAAGATTAATTACAGTTGAACTTAAGAAGATGAATGTTGAGAGCAAAAGCTTGAGGAATTACCTCACACAACGACAACCCTTTTCCTTCCCTCCGGCCTCTGTAATATTGTTGCTGCCAGAGGTGTCGTCCACCACAGAAGTCAGAAACGTACCATTCTCCCTTGAGATCGTTGGATGGTAATTAATGATCAATGCCCAAGTTTAATTGTTCTGGGATGAACAAAACAAACCCAATTTCTAAATGACATTTTGGGCTTTGAACACGAACAGATGGGTCTCGGCCTCCACAGTTGGGCTTCTGAGAATTAATTTGAAAATTGAAAAAATACTGAATTGGAAATAAAACTACAAAAGTAAAGATCATGACACTTTGAGCTATAATCGAGATTCTTACACACGAGGATTCTTCCTCATAACCATTCTCCGATCACATTTCTGAATTGAGCGTCGGAGGCCCAATGCTGAGGACCTCTCCGGCAGGGTTTTTGCATGTTTCGAGGTTATTTGGAGACGAAGAGTACAATTATCATCCACTGGACGCTTGCGTAGTCTTGAGCTTAAGGTTATACAATCGTCCTAACCATTGTGTGTTCTTTTTTGACACATCAGCTGGCGCCGTCTGTGGGAAACATTCTGATTTAAGACGTGAGATTTTAGTAATTGCCATGGGAGGAGAACGTGACATTCCTCCACCAATGAAGGATGGGAGAGGGGCTCCGATACCCCCTGCCCACATAGGATCTGGAACTGTGGTGGGAAGAGGGATTGGGCCACCCATTCCCCCACCTGCATCAGTGAAAGGATCATCTGTGGGCCGAGGAAAAGGCCCAACATCTACGACTTTATCGCCCCTTTCTATCGAAAGCCCTACTGCTGGCAGAGGAACACCTTTGGAAATGGCTCTGCCCCCTGCACATGTAGGGCCTCCAGGCTTGCCCGGAAGGACTGGAGGGACTACCCCCAGTACGACTGAAGATATTGCTGGTACATCCAGTGCGCCTAGAGATGAACCTAGAGACGGAGTACCCCCTGGTGCTCCAGGTGATGAGATGATGATCATGACCACCGAACAATTGAACGCGATGGTTGCATGAGCCATGGAGAGAATGATGGCTGCTCAGTAAGGACCTACACTCCCGACGCCCTCGAGAGTGGCAGATGCAAGAGGTCCTCGAGGACCTGAACGGGTACCTGGAGATTCCCATGATCCCTCCCGAGATGTGGGAGGCCAGGGCGAATGAGAGGATAAACTGTCGTCTCAGGCGGAAAGAAGTGTCCCTATGCTGAATAGGAGAAGGAATCAGAATCCTGATGAAGTTGAGGGACCTACAGCCCAGAGATCGAGGAGAGTACGAATGATACTTATCCAGGGGCTGTGAGTGACCAACTACAGGCCTTATAGAAATAAATTAAGGTTATGAGGAAGCGAATGACAAGTCATGAAGTAGACCTACTTCTGCTACTGGATGTCAATTCTCTACAGCAATACTACATGATTAGTTGACTTCTAACTTCAAATCTCTAAACTTTGAATACGACGGTACAACCGATCCATATGAGCACTTGGTGAGGTTCGAGAATGCAGCCCTCTTGCACCGATATGGGGAGGGTGTGAAGTGATGTGTTTTTCTGACGACCCTGTCGAAGGCAGCTCAGCAATGGTTCACCCAACTCGAACCAAATACGATCAACTTGTGGGCTGGATCCAGTGAGCTCTTCTTACACTAGTTCACTAGTGCAAGAAGACAGCCCCGAGCCACCTTAACATTGTTCAACCTAAGACAATGAGAGGGGGAGAGTTTGTGGGCCTTCCTCAAAAGATTCAACCAAGCAGTCTTAGAGGTGCCTACAGCCTCCCCGGAGGTCAAGATCAACGCCCTGATCAATGGATTAAGGGATGGAGACCTGCTCTCCTCCCTAGCAAAAAAGTCAGCGTAGACGTTCGATGAGTTACTACACCGAGCAGAAAAGTATCTCACTTTGGAAGAGGTGAGGCAGGCCAAGAGGTCAGAAGCGAAAGCAGTTGTGAATGAAAAAATAAAGGGCTCTACAACGAGGAGGACTTCCTCTGAATCAGTAAGGATATCTTCAGGACCTGGAGGTCCTGGAAGTGTTGGAGATCTTGGAGGATCAAGAAATTTTGGGTCGAGATCAGGATCGAAGTTCGAGAGGTACACTCCTCTGAATCTGGATCCCGCTGAGGTGCTCGATGTAGCAGGAGATCATCTGGATATGAGGTATCCTCACAACCGGAACAGAGGGCCCTTGAAGCCTAAGACTGACAGATATTATCGTTTCCACAATGAATATGGCCATGATTTGAACTACTACTTCCAATTAAGAAACAAAATTGAAAGGATGATACAAGCAGACCATTTAAAGGAATTCATCTACTGAGACAGGCAAGGCCTACGAGGGCAGAAAAGGAAGGAGTATGAGCGAAGGCCAAATGAGATAGAGAAGGAGCCCCGAGCAGATGATGGGAAGCCACCTCCTCAGCCCAAAAAAAGAGGCACTATATAGATGATCATGGGGGGTCCGGCTGATGGAGACTCCTTCAGACAGAGGAAACAAAGTATTCGAGCTTTGAGAGTTGGATACCAAAGAAAAAGTAGAGAGGTTGGACATGTGGTGGCCAAACCTATCATCTAGTTCGGTCATGAGGATGCTGGAGAAGCTCAAGAGCACAACAACGACGCTCTGGTAATAACAACTGATATTGTAGGTTACGATGTAGCCCGTGTGTTCGTGGACACGGGGAGTTCAGTAGACATTATGCTCCTGGAGTGTTTTAAGAGAATGAAGCTGAACGTAAAACTGAAACCCATATAAATGTCGCTTTATGGGTTCTCTGGGGGAGCCATTTAGCCCCTGGGATCAGTAATGTTACAGGTAGGGCTGGGGAGTGTTCCAGCTCGGCGAGTGATGATGATCGTGTTTTGGTGGTGGATGATCCATCCTCCTACAATGTAGTATTGGGAAGGTCGAGCCTAAATCTGTTCCAGGTCGTTGTTTCAACCTTCCACATGAAGTTAAAGTTCCCAGCCACTGGAGGTACTGGAGAAGTTCGAGGGGACCAGTACCAATCCCGCAAGTGCTATGTGGAATCTGTCAGGATAGCTGATAAAGCTGTAACTCGAGACCTGAGAAGGATCAAAGGAGACGATCTTGAGTTAAAGAAGCATAAAGTAGTTGAGGGAGCTGGAGAACAACCTCGAATCAAGGCTAACGAAGAGCTGATGGCCATAAAGTTGTACCCTGGGAAAACTGGGTTCACTACGAGGATAGGGGTGCAGATGGAACCTGAAGTGGTTGAAAAGGTAATTCATACATTGAGAAAGAATGCAAATATCTTTTCCTCAGGTGACATGACAGGAATATCCCCCGAGGTGGCCATGCACCACCTCAACGTCGATCCCAAAGCTAAACCTATGAAGAAGAAGCTCAGAAACTTCGGGACGAAAAAGAACGCAATCATAAAAGATGAGATCGAGAAGCTGTTAAAAGCTGGACATGTCCAGAAGGTGCAGTTCCCAGAATGGCTCTCTAATATCGTATTTGTGTCAAAGGGAGTTGGAAAGTGGAGGATGTGTATCGATTTTAGAGACCTGAACAAAGCCTGCCCAAAGGACCATTACCCATACCTCGGATCGATCAATTGGTTGATGCAACTTCAGGATTTGAATTGCTCAGCATGATGGACGCCTATCAAGGCTACCACCAGATACAGTTTAATCCAGCCGACGTTCCCAAGGTATGCTTTATTGCCGCATGTGGGACCTTTGGTTATGTTAGAATGCCGTTTTGGCTAATAAATGCAGGGGCTACATACCAGCGAATGGTAGATACAGTGTTCCATGACCATATTGGTAGGAACATGGAAATTTACGTGGATGATATGTTGGCAAAAAGTGCCAAAGCTGACAGACATGTTGAGGACCTGGAAGAGATATTCCAGGTGATAAGACGAAAGGACATCAAACTGAACCCTGCAAAGTGTTCATTCGGAGTGAGATCAGGAAAGTTCTTAGGTTACATGGTAACCCAAAGAGGAATCGAGGTCAACCCTGCTAAGTTAAAAGTCGTGTTATACATGCAACCCCCAACGGTTGGATTACAACATAGAGCAGATTCATCTCCAGGTCTGCAGAGAAAAGTCACCACTTCTTCAGAACTTTGAGGAAGGGATCCAAATTTGAATGAGACGATCAATGCCAGAAGGCATTCTAGGAGCTCAAAGCCCACTTGTCCCAGCTGCCGAAGCTAACGAAACCCTCTCTTAGCGATACGCTCATTTTGTATCTCTCGGTTGGGGAACATTCTTTGAGCACGGCGTTGATGAAAGAAGACGGACCTGCTCAAAATCCTATTTATTACATTAGCAAGATTATCCAAGGGGCAGAGGTCCGCTATTCGGAGATTGAGAAAGCTGTATTGGCTATGGTGGTCATAACCCGGAGGTTATGACCTTATTTTTTATCGTATAAAATTATTGTTCGTACTAATTACCCCTTGAAGCAGGTAATTGGTAGGGCAGATTTATCAGGACACATGGTCAGATGGGCCATCGAATTGCAAGAATATAGTGTGGAATTTGAGCATCGATAGGCGATTAAAGCTTAAGCTCTCTTAGACTTCATCTAGGAATCTACCAGGCTGGAGGAGGTGGAGGGCTGGAAAGTTTATGTTGATGGCTCTGTGTCAATGACGGGATGCGGAGCTGGAATATTGATGATTGACCCTCATAGGTTGGAAATGTAGTTCGCCATCAGGTGTCAGTTCCGAACTTCGAACAACGGGGCTGAGTATGAAGCACTAATTCGAGGGACTGAAATGGCTGTAGAGCTGGGACCTCAGAAAGTTACCATGTTCTCAAACTCTCTGTTAGTAGTACAACAGGTTAACGGAGAATACTTTGTGAGAGAAGAAAAGATGATTGCCTACCTAGAGCAAGTTCAGAACCTGAAGAACAAATTCCACATATTGGAGGTGTTCAAGAGAAAAAAAAACATGAAAGCAGACAGCATTGCCAAGCTTGCTAGCTCTACATAATTTGATGGACAGGGAAAGATAACGTTCGTAATAGCAGAGAGAGAATCCACTGAGCCCATGATTGGGGCGATTGAAGAAGGAGATGACTGATGACCATAGAGTTATACCTTGAGAAAACTAGATTCACCACGAGGATATGGGTGAAGATGGAACCTGAGGTAGCTGAAAAGGTGATTTATACATTGAGAAAGAATGCATATATTTTTGCCTTTTCTCTAGGTGACATGACAGTAATACTCCCTAAGGTAGCTATGCACCACCTTAACAATAAGAAGATTGAGAGCGCGAGGTATCCTAAGCCTCGAGCCAGCCTGAAACCCATAGAGAGATAAACAGTGTATGCTAACATTTCTAGGGAAAACGTGATATAAGGCCTTGAGTAAAATCTTACTTTTGAGATTTCAGGTTTATTGATCTCTAGATTAAAGCTGGAATGAGAATATAAGTGAATGACACTTCAGATTTGAGTCTTGGAATATAGACTTCGAGGCTTGAGGGGATGAACTTCCTTGGTGAGTGCTCGACTTTGACCTTTCAGCTTCTCTCTTTCCTTCTTGGCTACTTCAAGTTGGGCCATGAGATCATCGGCCCGAGTGCGCTCCTGGGCCGCTTGAGCCTTGTACACATCACTCTGTTAAACAGAGTCGAGGGTATGATCGAAGAGGTCAAAAAAGAGGAGTCTAAACTACAAATATGGTAAGATTTAAAATGTGAGAAAGCGTGAAAACTAAAGAGCAATGAGAGAGGTGTGGGAACCATACCTGAGCAAAAGAGTGGGTTGTCTGAATCATCTTATCCTGGGAAGGTAAACTCATCAAGGACCGAATACTACCAGGGGAAGATAATGATATATAAAGCGAGAAACCACATCGGAGCTGACATCAACTTCAGGGTCTAAATCGATTGGAGCTGGAAGGGAGGTAACTTGCTTGCCCTTGCTTTTCTTCCTGGTAACACCCCCTCAGAAGGAACAGGGCCTTACGCGTTAGTGGCTCGGCCGTAGGAAGACCTGGCCCAATTAGATACTAAACTAGGAGCTTGGAGTGGATGGGCTTCGAGAGCTGGAGCCTTGGAGGAACTTTCTTGAATTAAAATTGGGCAGGTTTGAGTGGAACTTGCAGGAGCTGGATCGCGGGTTACCTGGGAAAGCCAATCCATCTCTGGGTAATTCACACAAGTACTAAAAAATTAAGAGAGCATGAGTTACCATCGACAGGCTCTAGGAAGAGTTCCTGAGTGCTGAAACCAAAGTGGGAAAGGGCTCGTAGATTATTGAAAATTGGAGAAACATCAAAGGGACCATGATGTTGAGCGTGGGTGTTGAGATTAACCATAATGGGTGTTGGTCCCTGAACGAGTAGTGAATGGGATTAAAGTCTAGAGGGGAGGGGTGAATAGACTTTAAAACTTTTTCAAAGGAGTTTGAAACCTCTTCTGATTTCTATGTCAGCTGGACTACAAGTCTGCTGGTCCAGATGACTATAGTAATCTGTTGAAGAGATTAAATGCGGAAGTGAGTTCTTTTGAAAAACACCAACTTGTTTATTTAATGAAAAGCTCAGCTGATGCTGGTTTGAAGATTATGGCCTTGTTTGACGATATTTGAAATACACAATATGCACTATAAAGATATGAATGAGAAATAAAGTAAAGTGCAGAAAATAAATGACACCAGGTTTATAGTGGTTCGGATATACGATCCTACGTCCACTCTCACGTCCTAACGTGATGTTTAATCCCTTTAATTTACCAAAAATTACAAGGGCTTGTCCTTTATAGTCCCAAGGGTAGGACTTTGAGATCTGAGCAGTCCTAACTACTACGGTCTCCACAAGTGATTGGAAGCACTTGCACTTTTACAGGGGTTCAAAAACTTAACCTTATGGTGGGGGTTTTGGGGTTTTTGAATGTATCCAACTAATGGTTCAAGCTTATAAATTGCTTAACCACTATGCCTAAATCAATGAGTATACAATGAGAGTAGGATTCAGGTTCTTTGGTTGGATGGGAAATCACTTAAGAGCTAGAGGGTGTTCTAATGATTTTCGGCTCTTTGAGAATTCTCAACAGAATAATGCTTTGTTACTTGCTTGCTTGATTAGCTTTTGTGAATTCTCTCGTAGTGACTTCTTCTTTGTGATTTCTCATCCTCTTGTATTTATAGGGATGATTGCTGCAACTAGCTGTTGGAGTTGACTAGTCGTTGGGGCAATCTTTCCATGTTTGCTTGATTCCTTGATTCCAGCCGCTTGATTGCTTCAATTCTGGGATCATGTCAATCTTCTAATAATGGTAAGTCTTCATTCGAAATGCAAGATGACTTTGGAATCAGCCGAGTCCTGGACGAGCTCCTAGTCTTCTGATCTTTACTACTAGTCTTCTGGCAACTCGTCTGGCCTTAAGTCTTCTGTCTCTTGATATCAGAAGAGTAACACTCTTCTGATCTGGCAATTCTTTGTGCTCTGTTAGGCCATCTTCAACTTGGACTCCATCAGATAAGTAGGTATACAAGCACCTTACTTATCTGGTCTTCAAGGATCTTCTAGTCTTCATGCTTTCTACTCTTCTCATCTTGAGGATACGCATGTAAGCCAATACTGTGCTGATCAGCTGATATCAATTACAATTGATCACACAAGACTAGTCTAAGCTGTTCTATACAAACTCAGCTGATCCTATTACATTTATAAACTCTAAGTGTTTTGGCCATCAAAACTATTCTAACATCAAGTAGGGCTTAGGGTGAATTTATATCCCAACAATTTCCCCCTTTTTGATGAAGCCAAAACTATACTTGATAAATGCTCTTAATGAATAAGATAAGAGTTTATAAAATCTTTTAAAACATGAAGTTTCTGATGAAGACAATGAGAGTTTGTCTGGTAAGCAAAAGGAACTAATCCTTGAATATAGATGAGGATTTTATAGATTACAAGTGTTAGTTTATTTGAACTTCTAAAATAGTCTTCATCAGGTCTTCTGTTGATTTAGATGCGGAAGGCAAGATACAGACGAGCTCGAACATCTTCCATGTGCTGCAAGTCTGTAACATTCTCTTCTTTGTAGATCTTCTCCAGGATGAGCTTGACTTCTATCATGTTTGTCCTTCCAGAGTCTAGAATGAGAGGATCCCATTTAGGTTCTTCTGGAGTTAGAATCCTGCAGTTGTCGAGTTCTTTGGCTGTCTTGACTATTTCATTCCAAAACTCTTGATCTTCAAAGTTCATGAACTGGGAGAATTGAAGAAATTCTTCTTCATAAGTAGGGAGAGGGCCAAATTTTCTCACTATGTGGTGTTGGATTTGCCATTTCTTCTTCAGAGGATACCACCTTGGTAACTCATCTGGTAGTGCCAACATATCCACATATGAGTTGTCAAACACTAGGACTGTTTCTTCTTTTGCTTTGTCTTTAAGAGCTTTCCTGAGTTTGGCCACTTTCCTATCAAACTTGGCTTTGACTGCCTTCACATCATTTAGCTTCTTTTGCTTAAGCTCTTGAGCTTCAAGCATCTTCTTTTTCTTCAGTTCTTGAGCCTCTATCTCTTCTGCAGAAGGCTCTGCTGGAACTGATTTCTCATCTGCCTTTGCTTGCTCATCTGCCTTTCTTTTCCTTGTTATCCTCTTTTCATAAACTTGTTCTGTAGGGACAGTGAGCTTTAGATTCTTGGCAGGATCTTGAGTTTCTTCTTGAGCAGCTTCTTTGCCTTGTCTGTTCTTGATTTTGCTCTTCAATCTTCCTAAGGTTTCATTCAGATCATCTTGTGCTACTACTAGTTCAGCTTGCTGAGCAGTAGACTTTTCCAGAGCTTTTATCAATACATCTTCCCCCTTTTTGGCTTCAGCAAGTGCAGCCGCAAAAGGCTTCATGGCATTTAGAATTTCCACATGCAGAGTCTGCTTGAGAGCCATGGCATTGACCTTGCCGACTTGGGTTAGATGAGTGATACTGTGCTCTAGGATCTGAGCATGAGAGTTTGAAGAAGAGACAACTTCAAGTTTAGCTGTGAGTGCTTCTAGTTTGGCTGCTGTCTCCTTTAGCCGAGTCTGCAATTTCTCGTTTGCCTCAGCAGCTGATTTAAGTAGAGCTTGACCTTCAGTGGCTCTTGCTTCAGCATCATCGAGTCTGTTTTTGTAGGAGTTCTCTAAGCGGTTAATCTCATTTGCATAGAGATCAGCAAACATCTTGGTCCTGTCTACTGATTTCTTCATCTCGAAGTTGAGATACTCCTCTAGCTGATTATGGAGTGCCTCACCGAACTTGTCATCCATGTCAAGGATTTGTTCGGTGAGACGAGTCTTCTGCTCATGAATGGCCTTTTCTACAAATCTGGCCAGCTGCATGCCAAGCCCTTTTTCGAAGTGTGTGTCGATTGCTTCCTTGACTTGAGCACACACTTCTGCTCGAATATCAATAGATGAAGTAGAGGGTGAGGCAGTACCTTGAGCTTCCTGTGGAAGTGTTGGAATGGTAGGAGGATTGTAGACAACTATGGCCATTCCCTTTTCTTCCGCAGTGAGATAACCTTCTTGAAGAAAGTTTGTTGTGACATCAACCAGACGAGCAAATAATCGACCTTTCCTTTGTTGAGGTTGATAGATGAAGTGATCGAGCTCATGCTTAGGAAAGAAGTGAGAGGGGACAGACACCACTTATCTTTCCTTTGCTTCTTTCTCAGCTGGTTCAGCTGTATCATCTGCAGTCGTGTCTGGTACAGAGGGGACCTCAGAGGGGATTCCTAGAATCCTTTGGCATACCTTGGTCAGAGACTCTGTGGGCAACAGTTCAGTGAATGATCGGACTTGAGCAAGCTCTTTTTGCTCCATTTCCCAGTCGAGGAAGTTAGCCTTTTCTCCCATTCCTTCCATGACTTCAATGAGGTCATCCACATCATCTCTTCTCAGCTCAATCCAAGTGCATATTCTCAGCACTTGTTCAAATTGGATTGATTCTTCATCAACTCCAGGAACAGTGGTCTTCAGCAGGTTGGCAATCTTCATTCGCATGATCTTTTCCCTAGTGCACATTGGATAGTGCACCATGCTATACTGGGGTTAAGTTAGGTCTGCTGGAGCCAGGTCTTCTGTTACAGAAGAGGTATGGAGTTGAGCGGTTGGAATAGTTTCCTCTGCTGTGTGAGTATCAGCAGGGATTTGGGAAGTGTTTTCTGAGGTTTCTGCATGAGTTTGATCATCAGCTGTTTGATCATTAGCAGGGGGTTGAGGAGTGTTCTGGATTTGGTCATCTGCTGTTTGTGAATCAGCAATGATCTGGGGCATGGCTTGATCCTCTGCTGTGTGAGTATCAGCAGGGGTTTGGGTTTCAGTGTTTGAAGGTTCAGATGGGTTGTCACTTTCAGTGGGGTTAAAGGATGAAATTGGGGCTATGCTCATGGGAGTAGGGAGCCTGGATTTCTTAGACTTCTTTGTGAAAGAAGAAGAGTTCCTCTTTCTCTTCTGACCCTTAGAAATTTTGAAGGAGTAGATTTAAGGGAGGGAGTAGAGATACATGCCTTCTTCAAAGGAGAGGCTGAAGGAGTGGCATCTGAATCAGATGGGGAGATGAGCCCTGATCTAATTAAATGTCTTCTTTGTGCTAAGGTCTGATTGTCATCATCATCATCCTCAGCTGTTTTCTATTGAGCCTCTTCTTTGGTAGGCTCCTCTTCTTCTTCAGCAGAGTCATGAGCAGACTCTTCTGCCTCCTTAACAGCATCTTTGGAGGATGCTTCAGCCAACTTCTTCTTCTTCTTTTCCTCCTTCAACCTTGCTGCCTCAGCAAGGGCCTCCTTTCTCAGGTAATATTTGGAGATGTGAAACTTCTTAGCAGGACCCATCTTATACTTCTTTGGGAGTATCTCTGGAAGGATGATACTCAGCTTATTGACAAAGCTGACTGTGGATGTCACTTTCCACTCCTTGGATTGCGGGTCCAGAGAAACCTTCTTGGCTTCAAGAGCAATTCTGTCCAGGAATAGCCCTTGCCAATCTCCATCAATCTGATCCCAGATTGCAGCCATTACTCTAACCTTTAGAGTGGTAACAGCATCATGGCTAAAAGTGTTTCCTAGCAGTATCTTGCCTGCTATATCCATTAATGTTTGAAACTTAGGGTTAAGTTGAGACTTCTTGACTCCAGAGGCATCAATAGCCTTGACTCTACCATTAGTGAACATCTCTATGTATTCTTTTTCTCTCCCCATGATGTAGGTAGAGATATTTACTTTCCCCCTTGGTAGATCGAATAGTTCCTGAAGAATTTCTCTTGTAACCTTGACTTTGTGTCCACCCATAACACTTTCAACAGTAGATCCTTTCAATATGGCGTTCGAGTAGAAAGTGAGCACATCTTGTTCATACACATTGGTTGGTGCTCCTTCCAAAAATTCACGGAGTTTGAGGTTGATGCAACGAAGGAGAATTTCCTTGTTCTCTGCAGTATGTTTGCCCTTGAAAAACAGAGCGTTCTCAGTGAATATCTTCCCTTCTTTAGACCACTTTGTTGCATCTAGAGCACCTGTGTTCTTGGTCTTCTCATCATAGATTTCAATGATCCCCATTCTGAGTGTTTGAGAGTTAGGTTTGGAACGCTTAAGAAAATATTCAGAACGAGAGTGATTGAGAGCAATTGAGTTTGTGAGCGAAAGGGTATGAGGAATGGCTTAAGGGTTGTTCATATACTCCAGTAAATCTCGGTTTGTGCATTCATCCAACGGTCAAGAATGATTTAAGAGTGGAGTAATACCCAAGAATATCTTTCTTTATCTTCTGGTCATTCCTTTAATTTTGCCGGCTCAGCATGCCATGTGGCAGTTTTTGATTTGCAGGCAGAATAGTAATTGAGTACTAATGACATCATTACCAAAAATAGCCGTTGAGACTAAATTTTAGTAAAATTTGATCATTCAAGGCCGTTTTCTATAAGTAAAGGACATTCCTTATATAGGCCGAATTCCTTAATTACATTCAGAAACAATTCTAGAATGAATTACATGATCAAAATAGATAATCATTAGACTTTTTGATGATTTAGAGGTGATCTGATCAGCAGAGTAGAGTCTTCTGATTTTCTTGAGAAGTCTGCTGATTTGCCTTGCAAGTCTTCTGGTCAGCTGAGTTGGTCTTCTAATCAGCTGAGTATGTATTTTGAATTGCTGAGAAGGTCTTCTGTGAAAGTTTATCCAACCTGGTTTGATGGATCTTTCAGCAATTCCCCCTTAACCATGTGTTATCATCTTAACAAAGTATAGTTGGTTAGCCTAGATGATATTCCACTGGTTCAGGTTGTCCTTACCATCGGATGCTCCATCACCAATAGATGGAATGAAGCATCTAATGTGTCCTTGTTGAATTTCTTCGCTTCTCTTGAGGAGGGAGAAGCTTGAAGGGTACTTCAATGAATATTGAAGAGAAAGGCAGGCGCTGGGTCTTCTTGATTGGTTTTGACAAAGTAGCCTTTGGTAACAAGCTCTCCATGTAGAACTTTCCCCTGGAGAAGAAGCTCTGCTTGTTTGCTACTCTGTCCTCTGCATCTCTTCTTTCTTTTCTTTTCAACAAGAACTTCTCTTCTTTCTTTTCTTTTCACAAAGATATGTATGTTGAATGAGCCAAGTATGCTGATCTGCATCATCTTCATCTTCTGGACAGATCTTCATCTCCTTCACCCAATACCTTGGTTGAGGGATGATGTCCATGCCATCTCTTCTTTCGATTTTCTCCATACCTGAAACAGAAATAATTGTTAGTGATTTGTGTTCTAAGTTATTCCCATAACTGCCTCCTTTTATAGAGGTAGAGATGAGATGTTGAGGAGAAAGATGACAAAAATATAGAGTTAATAGGTCTGAATTTCTGAAAAGGTTACTTCTTAAGATCAACAATGAGATTCCTGATCTAATGGTTCACATTGAAAGATATTCAGACTTTATCTCGTGGAATGCAGAAATTATAGATTTTGAACATGAGTTATTTGAGATCCGTATACAACTTGCATAATGTTGAGTCGGTGGGGATGGCGTATTAATCCATCCTTGTATAGCTCAATAGTATATTGTATGTATGTATAGTGATAAAGTATTTTATGAAGAATAGTTTATTATTATACATATGTATACATTGCTTTGAGTACGGACTTTAAGTAACTTTGTTCAACTCTTCTGAATAAATATATATATGTTATGCAAAGCAGAAGATAAACTATTTTATCAAGGATTCTTAAGGTATCATGGATTCCCCCTTGATTTAATAGCTTTATGTATTCCCTCAGCTTTATTTGTCTTCATTGGGAAAAACTTACCTGAAGATGAGGGTGTCTATTCACCTCATCTGATTCTCCTAGTCTGCTGCAGTTGTATCAGCTGAGGTCTTCTCAGCTGCTCTTGTTCTTCATGAGCTTGGATCAAGTAGTCCTAGGCTGTAGCATAGGGCCTTGAACCTTTCTTCAGCTAGGGGCTTAGTCAAGATGTCTGCTTTTTGGATATCTGTGTGAATTTTCTCCATCTTGATGTCCTTCTTTTCAAGGTGGTCTCTTATGAAATGGTGTCGAATGTCGACATGCTTGCACCTTGTGTGAAGAACTGGATTTTGAGTGATGGCAATGGCACTGCTGCTATCACAGTAGATAGGGACTTCTTTTGCCTCTACATTATAATCTTTTAGTTGTTGGACCAGCCAGAGCAGCTGACTACAACAACTTCCAGCTGCCATATATTCTGCCTCAGTGGTGGAGGTTGCAACAGAGGTTTGCTTCTTTGAAAACCATGAAATTAACTTGTTGCCTAGGAATTGACATGTTCCTGATGTGGATTTCCTATCAATTCTGCATCCACCATAGTCTGAGTCTGAATATCCACTCAGTTCTAGATTGTCATCAGCAGGGTACCATAGTCCTAAGTTGACTGTTCCTTTTAGGTACTTGAGAATCTTCCTTGCTGCTTCTAGATGACTTTGTTTTGGGTTTGCTTGAAACCTAGCACATACTCCTACAGCAAAGGTTATGTCTGGTCTGCTGGCTGTAAGATATAGAAGAGATCCAATCAGTGCTCTATATTCAGCTTGATCAACTGCCTTTCCAAATTCATCTGGTTCCATTTTGAAAGAGGTCATCATTGGAATCCTTGCAGTCTTGCTTTGTAGAGCTTTGAATCTTTCTAATAGGCTCTTGGTATACTTGGATTGGTTGATGAAAATTCCTTCTGGACTTTGCTTGACTTGAAGTCCTAGTAAGTAGTTTATCTCACCCATCATACTCATCTCGAATTTTCCTTGCATTAGTTCAGAGAACTTCTTGCACATATCTTGATTGGGTGATCCAAATATAATGTCATCTACATATATTTGCACCATTAGAATATCTTCTCCTTCTTGTATTCTGAAAAGTGTTCTATCAACTTTGCCTTTTTTGTATCCATTGTCAAGTAGGAATTGTGACAATGTGTCATACCAAGCTCTAGGGGCTTGTTTCAGACCATAGAGGCCTTCTTTAGTCGATATACTTGATCTCCTTTTTCAAAGCCTGGAGGCTGCTCTACATACACTTCTTCTATCAGAATACCATTTAGGAAGTCACTTTTGACATCCATTTGATATACATTGAAGCTCATATATGATGCATAAGCTAGAAATATTTGAATAGCTTCTAGTCTTGCTACTGGAGCAAAGGTCTCATCATAATCAATTCCTTCAGATTGTGAGTATCCTTTTGCAACTAGCCTTGCTTTATTTCTAGTTATCACATCATTTCCATCCTTCTTATTCTTGAATACCCACTTTGTACCTACTACATTGTGGTTTTCAGGACGGTCTACCAATTCCCACACTTCATTTCTTTCGAATTGGTTTAGTTCTTCTTGCATAGCAATGATCCAATTGCTATCAGTCATAGCTTCTTCTATGTCACCTGGTTCAATGTTAGACGGGAAAGCACACCAGCAGAACATAGAGGATTGGGGGTTCTGATTCAATTGCCTTCTGGTCTTGACACCTGAGTCTGCTCCTCCTAAGATGAGGTTTGATGGATGATTATTTCTCCATGTATTCCTCACGGGTGTGATTGCATTGGATGAGCTTGGATTCTCATCTGTTCTAGTGCCATCAGGAGGGTTGATTTGATTTGGTCTATCATCATCTGTATCTTGTGTGTCAAAGAGATCATTCCCCCTTGCATTTGGAATTGTTGCATCTTGATTCAGGTCAACTTGTTCAGCTTGAGTTTGAGATCTCGTGACAGGTCTGTGGAGTTTATCCTCCTCTAGTTCTTCAAGGAATGGTTCATTGACTTCAATGAACTCATCTGGTCTGGACTTGATCACTAGTTTCCTCATCTTGTCTACAGCTGAGTCTGATACTATTGCATTCTTTTCACAAGATTCATCAAAAACAACATGAGGTGTTTCTTCCACAAGAAGGGTTCGTTTGTTGAATACTCTAAATGCTTTGCTAGTAGAGGAGTATCCCAAGAATATCCCCTCATCTGCTTTGGCATCAAAAGCATTCAACTTACTCTTCCCATTGTTGTGAATGAAACACTTACAACCAAATATATGAAAGTAAGATACTCTAGGTTTCCTTCCTTTCCACAGTTCATATGGGGTTTTCTCATGAATTTTATGAATACCTGACCTATTTTGAGTGTGACAAGCTATGTTGATGGCTTCTGCCCATAGTTTCTTAGGAGTAGAGAACTCAGCTAGGAGTGTTCTGGCAGCTTCTTTGAGTGTTCTGACTCTTCTCTCAGCTACACCATTCTGTTGTGGTGTTCTTGCTGCACTAGTCTCATGCTGAATACCATTAGAAGTACACTAGGCAGTAATATAAGAGTTAATGAATTCAGTGCCTTTGTCACTTCTAATTTTCACAATAGGTTCTCCTTTCTCTACTTGGATTCTCTTTAATAGTTCAGGAAGCTTCTGTTGAGTTTCACTCTTTTTGTATAAGAAAATAACCCAAGTGAACTTGGAGTAGTCATCTACAACAATAAGAGTGTACTTCCTTCCTGTAAGAGAGATTGGAGTGATTGGTCCAAAGAGATCCATGTGAAGTAGCTCCAGAACTCTGCTGGTTGATGTTGTCTTCTTTGTCTTGAAGGAGACTTTTGTTTGCTTTCCATGTTGACATGCATCACTTACCTGGTCTTTATAGTAGAGTTCATTAGGCAGTCCATCAACTAAGGATTCTCTTGCTAGCTTGTTCATAGTCTTAAAGTTCAGACGACTTAGGCGTTTGTGCCATAGCCAGCTGATATCTTTAGGGCTTTTCACAAGCAGACATGTATCCTTAGGGCAACTGTTCCAATTTGCAAGATACATACTACCTTTTCTAGCTCCTGTTAGAAGGTTTTGTTTTGTTCTTTTATCACTTATGAGACACTCATCTTTAGAGAATTTTACTGAGTATCCAGTATCACAAAAATGAGAAACAGATAATAGATTGAATTTTAAACCTTCTACATATGATACATCATGTACCTCAATCTCACCACTTTTAAGGGTGCCATATCCTTTTGTGTTACCGTGCGCGTTATCACCAAAGAAAACTTTTGGACCTTTCTTTTCTGTATAGTTGGTCAACAGGGCTTTGGTTCCAGTCATGTGAGTTGAGCATCCACTATCTATGTACCAAGTTTCTCCTGCTAGACCTCCTCTTCTGTATAGGTCCCTCCTTTCCTACAAGAAAGGTTAAGTCTTAGGTACCCATTTTGTCTTGGGTCCTTGGGTGCTAGTACTACCCTTGGGAACCCACATATACATTGGTCGTTTGAACAACCTTGAACACTTGAGTTGTTTCCCTCGGGCATCACAGAACCAAATCTTACCAGTTGACACCTTGGCATGGTTTGATTGGTTAGTTGTGTCAGCTAAGTAATAGTCAGATGGTTTCCTCTTATAGGAGTGTGTATAAATTATCTTCTGACTGATTACATTCGGCCTGGGTGCATTAGCTGATCGATGCACACGATTATATGGACCATACTCCTCTGTTCTAACAATATCATAAGAGATAGGGGGTGCAAAGAGAACAGATTTGTGTGAAGAAGACTTCTTCTTCTTGGCTGGAGCAGCATACAGCTGAGACTGTCTCAAACGAGATGGTCTAGGTTGTTTGTTGTTTCTCTGTGCATGCTTGGGGTTAACTTGTCTCTTACCATTTTTGGTGTTGGGATAGTTAACCTTAGCTGGTACAGATGCCTTTTGGTTCATATTAGGTTCATTGTGTTTAGAACACTCACCCTTTTCATGTGTTTGAGTAGTGCACTGATTAGGTGTACTACCCTCAGCTGGAGAGGATGTTGATGGATTAAATTCATAACCAAAACCCATCTTATTGCCATTAGATCTATAATATTCAGAGATACTTTCAATAGTAGCAGATGCTTTATTGAACTCTGATATCTTTTGATTAAGGCATTCCTTCTCCTTTTCTAAGAGCTTGTGTGCTTGGAAGAGATCATCGAACTTAGTTTGAAGTGAACGAAATTCCTTAGTTTCTGAGGCTTGAGTTTTTAACATCCCTTCATACAATTGAGTTATTGTGGTATTTTCTTCTTTAAGAAGTTCCACTTCTTTAGTCAATCTTTCATTCATTGTTACCAACTCAGGGGTGTTGTCAAACTTAACCTTTTTCAACTTAGCAATTTCTTTCCTTAAACCCTTGTTCTCCTCTTCCACTTCTATGAAAGCTCTTGTAGCAATATCGAGATCACCTTTTACTTCTTTCAAAGATTGGTAATAGGTGTCTTCTGATTCGCCTACAGATGAGTTTACCTCTTCTGTGTGTGAGAAAATAGGTGAATGGAAAGTTGTTGGATAAGAATTTACCTCGTTTTCTCCTATGGCCATCATAGCTAGATCGTCTGAATCATTTGAGAAGATTTGACAGTCTGGTGATGAAGGAAGATCATCACTTTGATATTCAGATTCTTCCGTCACCATTGCTTGTCTGTCTCTTCTTGGCTTTTTTTCTTCTTTGTCTTCTAGGTTTAGGTCTGGACATTCATAGACATAATGTCCTGGTTTACGACAATTGAAGCATGATCCAGGTTTCTGATTAGGATTGTTTCTTCTCGGAGGAGTAGCATCTCTTCTTCTGGAGTTTCTGTTGTCAGATGACTCCACATCTTTCTTAGAATACTTTTCTGGTGTTCTTTCTCTTGATCCTCTAGAAGATGAACCAGCTCTCTTATCTTTATAATTCCTGTAGAATTTTCTATATTTGCTGTTTAGAGTGTTCATCCTTTCAAATCTCTTGATCATGAGGGCCATTTGCTCTTTTAGGCTCATGTCTGATCCTTCAAAGTCTTCTGTTTTCAGAGAGGTCTTGCCAGATGAGGTACTTGCAGCCTTTGTATTTGCTGCTTTGAAAGCCACAGTCTTGGAGGTAGATGGGGTTGCAGTTGGCTCATCATTTTCTGAGTTTTCTTCTCTTTCAAGATCATACTCATGAGCTTTGAGGTTCTGAAACAGAGTTTAAGTAGACCATATCTTGATATCTTGAGTATCTTTGATGATGGTCTTTTTGAGTCTCCATTTCTTGGTTAGAGAGTCCAAGATCTTCAAGTTTTTCTCTCTATTTGTATATTTCTTGCCAAGAGATTCAATCTCGTTTATGATCTTGGTAAATCTATTGTCTAGCTGATCAATAGACTCTTCTGGTTGCATCTTGAAGTGTTCAAACTTCTTGACGGTTGTTGACAGTTTGCTCTCTTTAATCAGCTCAGTTCCTTCACAAAGGAGTGTCAATGCATCCCACATGTCTTTAGCTGTCTCACAGTGAAGTACTTTTGCAATGTACTCATTTGGAAGAGTTTGCATGATATAATCTTGAGCAATGCTGTCAAGATTTGATTGCTTCATCTCTTCTGGTGTGAGGTCTTTCATTAGCTTGGGGGCAAGTTCTCCAACTGGGATTTCTGGATCACCATTTGCAGTGTTGACTTCCATGATTGTGATTGGGCCTTCTGTGATCACTGACCACATCTTGTAGTGAACTGATGTGAGATTCTTCCTCATCCTGATCTTCCAGTAATCATAATCTTCTACTGAAAACTTAGGCAACTTACGCATGTTAGCACTCATGTTGTATGAGTTTTCGAAAGCAGGTTTTCTTTTTCAAAAGATGAATCTGTTCAAGAGGACTACAGAAAGACTCCATCAAGTCTTCTGATAATATAGAGACAGTAGTCCGTTAGAACCACTGCTCTGATACCACTTGTTGGTCCCTGAACGAGTAGTGAATGGGATTAAAGTCTAGAGGGGAGGGGTGAATAGACTTTAAAACTTTTTCAAAGGAGTTTGAAACCTCTTCTGATTTCTATGTCAGCTGGACTACAAGTCTGCTGGTCCAGATGACTATAGGAATCTGTTGAAGAGATTAAAAGCGGAAGTGAGTAGGCCTGATTGTTTAGACTCGTTCTTGAGTTCTTTTGAAAAACACCAACTTGTTTATTTAATGAAAAGCTCAGCTGATGCTGGTTTGAAGATTATGGCATTGTTTGAAGATATTTGAAATACACAATATGCACTATAAAGATATGAATGAGCAATAAAGTGAAGTGCAGAAAGTAAATGACACCAGGTTTATAGTGGTTCGGATATACGATCCTACGTCCACTCTCACGTCCTAACGTGATGTTTAATCCCTTTAATTTACCAAAAATTACAAGGGCTTGTCCTTTATAGTCCCAAGAGTAGGACTTTGAGATCTGATCACTCCTAACTACTACGGTCTCCACAAGTGATTGGAAGCACTTGCACTTTTACAGGGGTTCAAAAACTTAACCTTATGGTGGGGGTTTTGGGGTTTTTGAATGTATCCAACTAATGGTTCAAGCTTATAAATTGCTTAACCACTATGCCTAAATCAATGAGTATACAATGAGAGTAGGATTCAGGTTCTTTGGTTATATGGGAAATCACTTAAGTGCTAGAGGGTGTTCTAATAATTTCTGGCTCTTTGAGAATTCTCAACAGAATAATGCTTTGTTACTTGCTTGCTTGATTAGCTTTTGTGAATTCTCTCGTAGTGACTTCTTCTTTGTGATTTCTCATCCTCTTGTATTTATAGGGATGATTGCTGCAACTAGCCGTTGAAGTTGACTAGCCGTTGGGGCAATCTTTCCATGTTTGCTTGATTCCTTGATTCCAGCCGCTTGATTGCTTCAATTCTGGGATCATGTCAATCTTCTAATAATGGTAAGTCTTCATTCGAAATGCAAGATGACTTTGGAATCAGCCGAGTCCTGGACGAGCTCCTAGTCTTCTGATCTTTACTACTAGTCTTCTGGCAACTCGTCTGGCCTTAAGTCTTATGTCTCCTGATATCAGAAGAGTAACACTCTTCTGATCTGGCAATTCTTTGTGCTCTGTTAGGCCATCTTCAACTTGGACTCCATCAGATAAGTAGGTATACAAGCACCTTACTTATCTGGTCTTCAAGGATCTTCTAGTCTTCATGCTTTCTACTCTTCTCATCTTGAGGATACGCATGTAAGCCAATACTGTGCTGATCAGCTGATATCAATTACAGTTGATCACACAAGACTAGTCTAAGTTGTTTTATACAAAGTCAGTTGATCCTATTACATTTATAAACTCTAAGTGTTTTGGCCATCAAAACTATTCTAACATCAAGTGGGGCTTAGGGTGAATTTATATCCAAACAATGGGCATATTAAGAGATAAGCTAGGTGGAGAAGGAGAGCCTCGAACCCTACGGTTGTTATAGGTCCACCGCTGATGCGGAAAAGTCCAAGGGACCGGAGGGTTTACAATGAACCAGTAATCTCTCAACTCAGAGTTCCCGTCAGGAGGCTTTTCTAAAAAGACACATGCACGTTTGACACGGCCGCAGACATAAAAGTATCCATCTCTAATCTTATAACTAAATTGACTGTGGAAAAGTTCGGCGGAAGGCTCCCCCACTATTTCCCTTGATCAGGGCGTAAAATCGACCATCGTCCTTAGGGCATTGGGGGTAAATTGGTTCAAAGGAACTCTAAGCAAACTGGATATTTGGCAGAGATAGTTGGGCACATGAAATCTAAGACCGGCTTATATCTGGGCATCCTAGAAGGCCAAGGGCAGGGCGTGTGTGAAATTTGGCCTCTCGTCCCTATGGGGTATCCTAACTGAGAAACTTGAGGGAAAAACTTGAAACTAGTTATACGATTCTATGGTAGCCCGTGTTATGAGAGAGGAACCAGAGGCTCGACTGGCTAAGTGGGGGTTAGTTACCAGAAAGAGTGCGATTGATGCAGGATTGGAGGTGCTATTGGAACCTACTTCTATGGAATCACTACTGGCGTGGGTTGACATGAGTATAGGGCTCCTAAATCTACGAAATAAAAGGGAGAGGGGATGTTGGTCCCTGAACGAGTAGTGAATGGGATTAAAGTCTAGAGGGGAGGGGTGAATATACTTTAAAACTTTTTCGAGTAAAGAGAGAGAACTCTGCTGATTTACTGAGTCAGCTGGACTACAAGTCTGCTGGTCCAGATGACTATAGTGTTCGGATAGAGTTTAATATGCGGAAATGTGTAGGCCCTTTTTTATTTAGACTCGTTCAATTATCTCTTTGAAAAACTCAATTAGTACTTTGAATGAAATACTCAGCTGATGCTGGTTTGAAAGGTTAATGGCCTCCTTTACTGAAACAGTTTAAAACACAGTATGCACTAAGTAGATATGTATGAAATGACTTGAAAGTAAAGTGCAGAAATGTAAATAACAGCGTGGATTTATAGTGGTTCGGATTGCAGGTCCTATGTCCACTCTCACGAAATGATCGTGATGTTAATCCCTTAATTCTCCAAAATTACAGGGGTTTGTCCTTTATAGTCCCAAGGGAAGGACTTTGAGATCTGAACAATTCCAAACTGCTACGCTCTCCGCAAGTGATGGGTGAGCACTTGCACTCTTACAGGGGGATCAAAAACTAAACCTTTTGGTGAGGGGTTTTGGGTTTTTGAATGGTTCCAACTAATGGTTCAAGCTTATAAGTACGCTTAACCACTATGCCTAAATCAAGATGTATACAGTGAATGATTTGGATTCAGGTTCTAAGTTGGATGAGGGAAAAACTTTAAGAGCTAGACTTAATCTAAGATGAATAGGCTCTTTGAGAACTCCTTGATTAATATGGTTTTTGCTTGCTTGCTGTAATATAGCTTAGAGTTCTTGCGTGGTTTTTCCGTACGTTGTTCTTCTTCATCGTCTTGTATTTATAAGGGAAGATTAGAACAACTAGCCGTTGGAGTTGACTAGCCGTTGGCAATCTTTCCTTGTTTGATGTTGATTCCTTGATTCCTCTTGATTGATCTTGATTGCTTCAATTCTGGAATCTTTGTCGATCTTCTATATATGGTAAATCTTCTTTTGAAAGTTGTAAGATGACTTGGAATCTTGTCCTTAGGCGAATTCTCTTGATGAGAGACTAGTTTGCTGATTTTATCCTTAGTCGCTTGATAAGCTCGTCTGGCCGGGTATCATCTGATTTCTGTTATCAGATGACTAACCCTCTTCTGATTTAAGAAATACTCTACTGACTTGGCCGACTTCATCTTGGACATTATTAGGTAAGTAGGTATACAAGGACCTGACTTAGCTGATCACACTAGACTCTATTACATTCATTTTATAAACTGACCCTATTACATTCATTTTATAAACTCTAAGTGTTTTGGCCATCAAACCTATCATATTACATTGAGAGGCTTAGGGTGAATTTATATCCCAACAGGGGATACAAGAATAGTACCCGAGTCGAACGGGCTAAGTGGGAGAGCAGCGGTGCAAAGTCCAGGATGCAGAATTCTGATGGGCTGAAACCTTTGTACGTCGGAGCAAAGGCAAAAAAGAGAAAAAGAAAATGAGGGGAAAAGTGAAATAATTCGGGATGAAGGATTATATATCGGATGAGGGTTTGAAAGAAGAAAGACGGTTCAGATAATTTTGGATGGGCATAATGGGCCCGATGGACGTCTTGAATTAATTTTTGATAACTCGGATCCAGGGAACCTCTAGGGCATGGAGGCTGCACAAAACTCGAAGAGAGAGAGATGGACTTAATGAAGGGGTCAGTCCCCGAGAAAGTTGATTTGATGGGACAATTATAGAGATTCACGTGGAATTCAAGGTGTCATTCACCTGAACCCGATTAGAAATTTAAGTGAAGTTAACTTCTACTTCGAGTCTGAATGACCTTTAGCACCTCGAGGTACTTGAGGTCCCGAGAACATGGAATATAAATTTGATGCCCATTTATGGTGTGATTCACGATTAGACGCCCATTGAGGGTGTGACCCTATTACATTCATTTTATAAACTCTAACTGTTTTGGCCATCAAAACTATCCTATTACATTGAGAGGCTTAGGGTGAATTTATATCCCAACAGGGGATACAAGAATAGTACCCGAGTCGAACGGCCTAAGTGGGAGAGCAGCGGTGCAAAGTCCAAGATGCAGAATTCTGATGGGCTGAAACCTTTGTACGTCGGAGCAAAGGCAAAAAAGAGAAAAAGAAAATGAGGGAAAAAGTGAAATAATTCGGGATGAAGGATTATATATCGGATGAGGGTTTGAAAGAAGAAAGACGGTTCAGATAATTTTGGATGGGCATAATGGGCCCGATGGACGTCTTGAATTAATTTGTGATAACTCGGATCCAGGGAACCTCTAGGGCATGGAGGCTGCACAAAACTCGAAGAGAAAGAGATAAGACTTAATGAAGGGGTCAATCCCCGAGAAAGTTGATTTGATGGGACAATTGTAGATATTCGCGTGGAATTCAAGGTGTCATTCAGCTGAACCTGATTAGAAATTTAAGTGAAGTTAACTTCTACTTCGAGTCCGAATGACCTCTAACACCTCGAGGTACTTGAGGTCCCGAGAACATGGAATATAAATTTGACGCCCATTTATGGTGTGATTCACGATTAGACGCCCATTGAGGGTGTGACCCTATTACATTCATTTTATAAACTCTAAGTGTTTTGGCCATCAAAACTATCCTATTACATTGAGAGGCTTAGGGTGAATTTATATCCCAATAGGGGATACAAGAATAGTACCCGAGTCGAACGGCCTAAGTGGGAGAGCTGCGGTGCAAAGTCCAGGATGCAGAATTCTGATGGGCTGAAACCTTTGTACGTCGGAGCAAAGGCAAAAAAGAGAAAAAGAAAATGAGGGAAAAAGTGAAATAATTCGGGATGAAGGATTATATATCGGATGAGGGTTTGAAAGAAGAAAGACGGTTCAGATAATTTTGGATGGGCATAATGGGCCCGATGGACGTCTTGAATTAATTTGTGATAACTCGGATCCAGGGAACCTCTAGGGCATGGAGGCTGCACAAAACTCGAAGAGAGAGAGATGGACTTAATGAAGGTGTTAGTCCCCGAGAAAGTTGATTTGATGGGACAATTGTAGAGATTCGCGTGGAATTCAAGGTGTCATTCAGCTGAACCCAATTAGAAATTTAAGTGAACTTAACTACTACTTCGAGTCCGAATGACCTCTAGCACCTCGAGGTACTTGAGGTCCCGATAAAATGGAATATAAATTTGACCCCCATTTATGGTGTGATTCACGATTAGACGCCCATTGATGGTGTGACCCTATTACATTCATTTTATAAACTCTAAGTGTTTTGGCCATCAAAACTATCATATTACATTGAGAGGCTTAGGGTGAATTTATATCCCAACAAGGGATACAAGAATAGTACCCGAGTCGAACGGCCTAAGTGGGAGAGCAGCGGTGCAAAGTCCAGGATGCAGAATTCTGATGGGCTGAAACCTTTGTACGTCGGAGCAAAGGCAAAAAAGAGAAAAAGAAAATGAGGGAAAAGGTGAAATAATTCGGGATGAAGGATTATATATCGGATGAGGGTTTGAAAGAAGAAAGACGGTTCAGATAATTTTGGATGGGCATAATGGGCCCGATGGACGTCTTGAATTAATTTGTGATAACTCGGATCCAGGGAACCTCTAGGGCATGGAGGCTGCACAAAACTCGAAGAGAGAGAGATGGACTTAATGAAGGGGTTAGTCCCCGAGAAAGTTGATTTGATGGGACAATTGTAGAGATTCGCGTGGAATTCAAGGTGTCATTCAGCTGAACCCAATTAGAAATTTAAGTGAAGTTAACTTCTACTTCGATTCTGAATGACCCCTAGCACCTCGAGGTACTTGAGGTCCCGAGAACATGGAATATAAATTTGACGCCCATTTATGGTGTGATTCACGATTAGACGCCCATTGAGGGTATGACCCTATTACATTCATTTTATAAACTCTAAGTGTTTTGGCCATAAAAAATATCCTATTACATTGAGAGGCTTAGGTTGAATTTATATCCCAACAGGGGATACAAGAATAGTACCCGAGTCGAACGGCCTAAGTGGGAGAGCAGCGGTGCAAAGTCCAGGATGCAGAATTCTGATGGGCTGAAACCTTTGTACGTCGGAGCAAAGGCAAAAAAGAGAAAAAGAAAATGAGGGGAAAAGTGAAATATTTCGGGATGAAGGATTATATATCGGATGAGGGTTTGAAAGAAGAAAGACAGTTCAGATAATTTTGGATGGGCATAATGGGCCCGATGGACGTCTTGAATTAATTTGTGATAACTCGGATCCAGGGAACCTCTAGGGCATGAAGGCTGCACAAAACTCGAAGAGAGAGAGAGATGGACTTAATGAAGGGGTCAGTCCCCGATAAAGTTGATTTGATGGGACAATTGTAGAGATTCGCGTGGAATTCAAGGTGTCATTCAGCTGAACCCGATTAGAAATTTAAGTGAAGTTAACTTCTACTTCGAGTTCGAATGACCTCTAGCACCTCGAGGTACTTGAGGTCCCGAGAACATGGAATATAAATTTGACGCCCATTTATGGTGTGATTCACGATTAGACGCCCATTGAGGGTGTGATTCACGATTTGACGCCTTTGAAAAGGTGTGATTTGGGAATTTGAGAATTATTGGATAAGAATTTTGCTTATGTACTTGGAGAAATCTCGAGGTTTTACAGGTGTTGAGAAGAAAGCGACACATTTACTTCCTACTCTCATAAGTGTGATCCACTTTACGAGAGAATGGGGAGTGGTTGATGTGGACAAATTGTGTTGTCCTATCATAAATCGACATGTGGCGTCCAGGTAAATTATATCTAATACGATTATATAATTATCCGTTTATTTGTCTTTATTATTTTATTGATTAAGGGCTTTCAAGATATTGAGTTGGGCCTAGAATGGGCCCAAACACATAAGGATTAAGGCAAATGGGCTGGATCGGCCTTAAGGAGAACAAGTCATAAGTTTCCCGTCTTTGTAGGAAGACTGGTGGGCCAAAACCTGGAATTTCGGTATTCAAACCTGGAGAGCTCGAGCACCTCCAAGTGCTCGAGGTTTAAAACCCTGAAACTTGAACAAGGTTTTGACTTCATTATGCAAATAATGGGTGGACGAGAAAATCGCACCACTCCCCCTCTTTTCGGAGATCAGGCGCATTCACAAGAGTGAGGAAGTTGTGGGCTTAGCCCACAAGGTGGGAAGTTGAGGAAAAAGAGGAAGTGGATAACCCTTCCCAAAAGGTATACTATTTAAGGAATTTATACGTCATTTTTGGAAATATAACGACTTACACAATTAACCAACACAATTATATTGTCTCCCATCGGAAAAGGGCCCGACCATTCTTTCCGACCGAGTTGTAAAAGCTGAATCTAACCTGAAATACTTTGAAACCCTGTTTACATCCATTTACTTTCACTTTGAGATATTACTAAGCTGTTTTTGCACGAGGACCCTTCCTCAACACCATTCTAAGATCACATTTCTGACTTGAGCGTTGGAGGCACAATGCCGGAGTGTGGTTGTTATCTAGTGGATGTTTGCGTAATCTTGGACGTAAGGTTAGACAACTGTCCCAACCGTTGTGTGTTATTTTTTTACACATCAACATCCTTATTTCAATTTCTATATAAGTATCATTTTATTGTTGTTCATTTTATTCACATCCTTATTTCTCAAGCAATATGAATGGATTTCTTGCCATTTAATTTTTAAAAAATTTAAAAGAGAGGATTGTGAACTATGTTGAAAAATAATTATTTATATCAAAATAATATAATTTCACTAATTTATATAATTTCTACATCAAAAGTAAGCATTGTCGACTATATATTGAAACAAAATAAGCATGTTTAATCAAGAGAGGGGGTTGTCACTTAATTTACTATCCCATGTCGTTTAGTTAAACTACGTTTGTTTAATTCTATTATTTTACTTAATGTGTTTAAGTAATAAAATAAATCAAAGTATTAAAGCCTTTGATAAGTGCAATAATTAATTATTGTATATGGATAATTTATAGGCAATATTATATGTAAATTTCACTTATGTATTTTCATTTATAATATTTTAATAACGCGTCAAACAATTAGAAAAATGTATGTAAAAGTTTAAAATTTATGGGGCCATGTTCATATAGAGCGCAAAACTCTGGCTTTAAATGGGACCCCCGCAAGTGGGCGGTGGGATTGGTCCCCTCGGATTAGTCGGTCCTTGGACCGGATACTGTGGCATCACAAAAAATGTAAAAGTTTAAAATTGTTCTTACATGATTAATTCGCCCAATTAGTTCTGAGATTTGTATGTCGTTTTTTATATTATGGAAAAATACTTTTTCTATACAAATATGAAATCTGTTATTGAATATATATATATATATATATATATATATATATATATATATATGTTGGAATATGAATCCTGAAAACAAGTCCTAGTTAATGATTATAAGTTTTGATGGCCAAAAAGCAACTTAAAGTTAATAATATATGTGGAAGAAGTCATCCTAAGAAGTCTTAATAATAAAGTTTACTGATCTTATATGATAAATATATTCTAACTGTTAGGAACTAAGCTGATAATAAATTTTATAGACAGCTTATAGTATAGGACTTAAAAATACTCTTATGTATGTAGTTCAGATGAAGTATTGATAGGTTTCATATTTGTAAGTTTGTATTGTATTGTAATCAGCGTAGTTAGTTAGATATCAGAAGATAAGTTTAGATCAGAAGACTAGAAGTCAGAACAGAAGACTCAGAAGACTAACAGATATCAAAAGACTACTCTGGAGCAAGAAGACTAAACTTAAGAAGAGTAGATTGAAGCATTGAAGAAGTATTCTGAAGAAGTTAAGTACTGAAGATAAGAAGACTACTTAAGTAGAATGAGAACAGTAAATACTAAGAAGAGTATTTTACTGTGCTGAGGAATAAGTTTGGAAAACTTATTTAAAGAACGTAACTGAATATATTTGGAGTTATAAAGACTAACTTAAAACAGTTGAAGTTAGTTGGAGAAACACGTTACAAGAAGTGGTTAAGAGTTAATTAGAGTTAGTTTCACAAACTACTAAATGTCATACTATGTTCTATAAATACCGTGGGATATTCTACTGAAAAGACTATTTCTACTACTGATATTCTAAGTTCAAAGAGCAATACAAGTCTAAATAAGAATTCAAGAAAACTCGCAAAGTTGTTACAGAAGATCAAACACAAAGAAGAAGCTACAGTTTTGAAAAGAAGAATCAAAGGCTACTAAAGAGAAGTTTTACTTTTTAAGTTTGTGTTTTTGCTGTAAACAAGCATGCTAGTTGCTTGACTGAATTACTAGTTGTTGGATCGAAGATATACCTGGTGGTATAATCGATAAGATCGAAGTCTTAGACTTGGGACTTAAAACCACAAGGAACTCAAGGAGTTAATAAAACATCACAACTGGAGTTGTGAGAGTGGATGTAGACATTTGTTGAACCACTATAAATCTTGTGTTCATTTACTTACTCTTTGATATTTGTTTAATTGTTTACTTAGAACAGTAGTATAATTAATAATCAAAAAGTTGAGTATAAACTGTAAATGCTCACATTAAATCTGAAGATTACTAAGTTGATCTCAAATAAGCACAGTACTATTCAAGAACACTAAATTCCGCATATTACTCTGATATTTTAGGAAAAGTTTTAAAAGTCTATTCACTCATCCCCTCTAGAATTTTCAGGCTTATTCTAATCTTAAACTCAACTTGGGACCAACAAGTGGTATCAGAGCAGTAGTTCTTTTGGACTGTTGTTTCTTGATTACCAAGATGAGTTTGAGGGAAAGTCTTACTTGTCCTATTTGAACTGATCCGTGAAGTTTACTACCATTCAGTATCAGAACACTACTTCTTGATCTCTTTACTTAAATGATCTTATATGTCTTCTATCATGGACACTAATGCTACAAAACTCCCTAAGTTCTCTGTTTCAGATTATGATTATTGGAAGTTTTGAATGGAGGCAATCTTCAGCTCCACTCATGACTTGTTGGTGTCTGTTGTAAGGGATGGTCCAATTGTTACTATGGTGACAAACACTGCTACACTAGATCCTGATAAAGCTATAGGGGTAATGGTCCCCAAACCAAGGTCAGAATTAACTACAGATGAAATGAAACAAAATAATCTGGATAGCATAGCCAAGAATTATATTTTACATACCTTACCAAATGAGTATCTTGGTAAAGTATTAAACTGTAAAACGGCTAAGGAAATGAGGGATAGGTTAGCTGTCCTATGTGAAGGCACAAGCCTAATCAAGGAAAACAAGCTATCCACTGCAGTACAGAAGTTTGAGTCATTTAAAATGAAGTCGGGTGAATCAATTAGCCAGCTTGATACTCGTTTTACTCGAATTATGAATGATCATGATGTGTTTGGTAAGAAGTATACTGCTAGAGAGATAAACCTTAGAATCCTTAAGTCCCTAGATGAGAGGTGGAAGATGATCAAAATGATTATCAAAACCACTCAAGATATAGATTCTTGGTTTGCTGAAACTCTCTTTCAAACCCTTAAAGCCCATGAGTTTGAGCTTAATGAGGAAGAACCCCTAGGTGGTAGTGATCTAGATAAACCAACTCCCAAGAACATTGCCTTCAAAGCCTCATCCTCCAGAACCTCTAGAACCTCTAAGTCTAAAACTTCTAGTGTTAGAAATGAGCTGGAGAAATCGGATCTTAGTCTGAAAGAACATATGAGTTTAATGATCAAACGGTTTGATAAGCTAAATAAGAGGTATGGTAGGTATAAGCGTTTTTATAAGGATTATAAAGCCTCTAGTAGTAAGGAATCTTCTGCTAACAAAAGAGATAGAAACTCTTTTGAAAGAATGGATGAAGTCTCTACTGAGAACAGAAGAGGTCGAAACTCATCAGACGGGAAGGATAGAAACCCAGCTGATAGAAGGGATAGGAAACATGATCACTCTCCTATCAAGAAATCTACTAATGAACCTTTGTGTTACAATTGTGAAAAGTCAGGTCATTACATCTATGAATGTCCAGATCTGAGTTCAGGAGATAGAGAAGAAAGAAAAGCTCGAAGAGATCGCAGGTATGCAAGAGGTAACAAGGCATTGTTAGTACACAATGATTCTGATTCGGATTCAGAAGAGTTACCATCGTCTTCATCTTAAAACATCTCTGGCAATGAAGAAGAAGCAGTTCTCATTGATGATCTGGCTATGATGGCAAAAATAGAACCTGAGGTATCTTCTGCTACTTCTTTTCGTTCTTGTGATAGTTCTGATTCTGATATAAGTGATACTGCTGATAGTGGAGTAGGAAGTAGTCTTCCTCATTCCAATGGAGTGACTGAAGAAGACCTTCTACTTGCTAACAAAGCATTCATGGATGTCAGTGATGAGAACATTGCTTTAAAACAAGAAATCATTCATCTACGTGAAGCACAGTCTAAAGTTGATCCTAGTATAGCTACATTGAATGAGCGCCTATCAGAAGAGTTGTCTCAACTCAAAGATAAGCACACATCCACTGATAAGTTATATCAGGATTTACTCAAGACTCAAGCCATACAGACTAATGAGTTCAATGCTTTAAAGATTAAGTGTAAAAAACATGAAGAGCGTAATAGATTCTTAGAATCTAAAGTACTGAGCTTGGATCTAAAGCTAGCGGATATGATTAATTCTTCAAAGATTAATCAACAACTATCAGATAGGTATAGAGCTCCAAGTGATGTGCCTAGTTCACCTACTCCAGAATATAAGAACACTAATGGTGCTAGCTCAAGTTCTTTACCTCTAGGTAAAGGAAAATAACCTACGGAATATGATGAGGGTACTAAACCTAAAGTACAGTCTAAATACATTCCTCCTACTACCAAGAATGGTAAAAATAAAAATGTATTAAGACCAGTACAGTTTAGACCATATCTGCAGAGATATACCCAGATGCCCAGATCAGAACAGTCTTGGCATCAGCAGAGGTATACTCAACAGAGTAGGCCCTGACAAGCACAGTATGGTTGGAATCAGCCTAGATCTCCTTTTATAAGGCAGTCTCAATTGTACTCAGCTAAACCAAGGAAATATGTACCTTCTCATCGTAATCAGTCTATTCTTTATCCTCCACCTTTATCTTATGATATCATTAGTGAGGATAGACCTAAACGCATCTATAAGCCGTATGGTCCACAGGCTTTCAGGCCATATTCGAACTATTACAAACCTACTGTTCTTACTCAGAAAAAGATTGAACCAAGTAAAGGTTATCTCAGAAGAGTGGACCCAAAGTCTGTTGATAGCTCAGATAATGCTAAGAAAGTACTGTTCTGTAATAAAAAGGGTAAGAAACTGAAGAGGTTTCAACTATTTAGAACTTCTATATATATTTGGGTGCCTCTTACTACTAACCCCCAAGGACTCCAATGAACAAAAAGGGTACCTAAATTATTAAAATCACCAATTGTAGGGTCGACTTGATTTATACAAGAAAGGTGGTTCAGTTGGTAAGACTGGGTACATTGATAGTGGTTGTTCACACCACATGACTGGTACCAAGGCCTTACTTTCTAACTACCATGAGCAAGAAGGACCCAAAGTGATTTTTGGTGAAAGTTCCATGGCAATCACTAAAGGATTTGGATACATAAGGAATGGTGATGTGGAGATTCAGGATGTCTCTTATGTTGAAGGTTTGAAATATAACTTGCTTTCAGTTTCCCAATTCTGTGACAGGGGATACAAAGTCCAATTTAAGTGCAGTAAATGTGAAATTATTGACAAAAGAACACATACAGTTCTACTTATTGGTGTAAGACAAGGTAGTGTCTACATTGTGAATTGGAATAGTTGCCCTAGGGATGGTTGTCTTCTTACTAAAAGTCCTAAAGAAGCCAGTTGGTTATGACACAGACGTCTATGCCACATGAACTTTAAGATTATTAATAAGATAGCAAGAGAACACCCTTGTAGAAGGTATTCCCAATGAGATCTATTACAAATCACAAGTGTGTGATGCTTGCCAAAAAGGTAAACAAGTAAAAGTATCTTTTAAGTCAATTCCTACCTCTCAACTAGTAGAGTCTTGGAACTCTTACATATGGATCTTCATGGTCCTATTAAACCTGCAACATTGAATGGTAGGAGATACACTCTAGTTGTGGTAGATGATTACTCAAAATATACTTGGGTAGTCTTCTTACACAAAAAGAGTGACACTCAAATTCAACTACCAGATTTGTTAAAAGGGACAGTTTATTGTCAAAATTAGAAGTGACAAAGGGACTGAATTAATAAACTCATACATTAAAGAATACTGTTCTAAAGCTGGTATCCATTACTTGACTAGTGTAGCTAGAACTCCCCAGCAGAATGGTGTAGCTGAAAGAAGGAACAGAACACTCAAAGAAGCTTGCAGAACCATGCTAGCAGAGTTCAACACTCCACATAAATTTTGGGCTGAGGTAATCAACACTGCTTGCCATACCCATAATAGAAGTGTTCTCCATAAAGTTCATGGTAAGACACCTTATGAGGTATGGAAAGGAAGAAAACCTAGAATTTCATACTTTCATATCTTTGGATGTAAGTGTTTTATTCATAACAATGGGAAGAGTAAATTAAATGTTTTTTATGCCAAAGAAGATGAGGGGATATTTTTAGGATACTCCTCAACTAGCAAGGCATTTAGAGTGTTTAACTATTCTACTCTTTGTATGGAAGAAACACCACATGTTGTCTTTGATGAATCTGTACAGGACTGTGCTGACCATCAGCTCAGTAAGAAAATAGACAAACTGAAACTTCAAAACAATGATGAATCTGAGGTGTATGAATTTGTACAAGCATACAACCCTTTCATAAACATCCTAGATGATGATGATGAAAAGGTAAAAGAGAAAGGTAAGTCTTCTAAACCTACTGATATGCCTGAACTAGTTGACTGTTCTCCTTTAAATAAGTTTGTTGATATCAATGATGTTGATATTGATGATATTGATATGCATGATGTTGTTGATGATTTAGATGATTATAGTGTGCCTGTTAAGAATAGAAGGACATGGAAATATGTGCACTCTTCTGATCTAATCATAGGTGATTCTAGTAAAGGTGTTAAGACCAGAAGACAATTATTTGAATCACAAGAAGGAACTGATCCATCTCTATTTTGCAGGTGTTGTTTTCTATCTTCTATTGAGCCTAAGACTGTTAATGAAGCCTTGGTTGATAGTAACTGGATAATATCCATGCAAGAAGAGTTGAATCAGTTCACTCGAAATGATGTATGGGAACTTGTTGATAGACCTGCTGGACACAATGTGGTAGGCACTAGGTGGATTTTTAAAAACAGAAGAGATGAAAATGATCTTGTTGTTAGAAATAAGGCTAGATTAGTTGCACAGAGATATTCTCAAGCAGAATGTATTGACTATGATTAAACATTTGCTCCTGTTGCACGTTTAGAAGCCATAAGATTATTTCTTGCCTATGCTGCTCACATGAAATTTACTGTCTATCAAATGTGGTATACTTGTTGAGGAAATGTATGTAGAACAGCCTCTTGGATTTGAAGTAAAAGGAGACCAAGTATACAAGCTGAAGAAAGATCTTTATGGATTAAAGCAAGCCCCACGAGCCTAGTATGACACTCTTTCACTAGAAAATGGTTTTACTAAGGATAAAGTAGATCGTACTTTGTTCAGAAAACAAGAAGGGAAAGACGTCTTACTCGTCCAAATTTACGTAGATGACATCATTTTTGGGTCACCTAATAAAAGCTTGAGTGAGAGTTTCTCAAAACTCATGCAAAGTAAATTTGAGATGTCTATTATGGGTGAGATGACCTACTTTCTTGGTCTTTAAGTAAAACAATCACCTGATGGCATTTTCATAAGTCAAGCAAAGTACACTAGAAATCTATTAGATAAATTTGGTATTAAAACGTGTAAAACTATTGGAGTACCAATGCTGTAACGCCCCAAATCCGGAATGCAGCCTTTAAGGCTCGAACACTCTAAATTCGAGTCGCCACTTAGTGGCTGAAAATCCAAACATGAAAATTTCTTTAAAAATATAATAACACAAGTGAATCGATAAGAGTTTTGCAGCGGAAATAATTTAAAGATAGTTATAAGTTGCAATAAAAGCAATGTGGTCCCATTTATTTGGAAACTTAGAACATGATAAGCAGTATTTGGTTTGAAGATACCTTACATAATGATCATCGAGTTACTTTAGAAATGTTTGTCACTCGACATAATAATAAAGATAGTCTTTCATAACACATTTCATTTATCATCATATGTCTGAAATAGATGTAATATTATTGTATTTTAATATGGGGAAACTCCGTGTCATCCCTACTGCAACGCCGGCCCCTCTCGATCATAACCTGAAAAATATTAGTTTTGGGGTGTGAGATAAAAATCTCAGTGGATATCCTTGTACGCTGCTATACAGATTCGCAGTACGCCGAAATAATTATTATTAGTATTTTATCGTAAATAATCCTCATTCAAATTGCATTCACATTTATATCATTGATAATATTCCTCATCATTTCCTTCATCATAGTGGGACGACACTGATAACGACTTATCACGTGCAATCCCCATCATCTCCTTTTATATCACAATCATATTCTCATCTCCTTTATCATAGGGAGGACAACACTGGCAACAACTTACCACGTGCAATCCCCATCATCTCATCTCCTTTATCATAGGGGGGACAACAATAGCAACAACTTACTACGTGCAATCCCCATCATCTCATCTCCTTTATTATAGGGGGGACAACACTAGCAACAACTTACTACGTGCAATCCCCATCACATATCTTGACTACAAAAGTCTGTTGACTACGAAAGTCTTTTATCATATTGGGACCACACTGGCAACGACTTACCACGTGCAATCCCCATCATCTCCCTTGACTACAAAAGTCTGTTGACTATACAAGTCTTTTATCATAGTGGGACCACACTGGCAACGACTTACCACGTGCAATCCCCATAAACACTTCCCACCTCCTTCGTGAAATCGAAAGTCATATATCACATATCATAAAATCATAAAATAAGTATATCATAATTTATTCTTGTATTTTTAGTTATATGTTGATGTTTGTTTAGTTCAATTCAGAATACACCAACAGTCCATATAACATTTACATCGGCAATACAGTAGTGACACCCACCTGATTAACTTTTAAGAAAAGTTACAAACTTCTTGAATGATTTTAGCAAGCGTAACGCAGGGACCGTCCGAGCTCCGATTAGGCCGCACTTCGCCTAGCACGTTTCCTTGAATATTTATCCATTATAAGGACTCTTTGTTCTTAAAATTACATAACAATTTTCCTTCATGAATAAATCATAATTACACGAAAAGTAATATCGAAACAATAAATGATTATTAACAGATAATAATAATTTATGAAACAATTGATCAACTATACTTTAAACACACACTTCACTTAATAATCTTAGAAGAAGCAACATATAAAATAAGATCATTAAACTTCAATCATTCAAAAATCAACACTTTTTATCAATTTCAGTCCTAACCACTTTTGAAAATATTGCAACTACTGAAAACACCTTAACATGCATTAGAATGACAAAAGAATTATGTTTAAATGTACGGCAATTAAACAGAAGGTGTATTTATGCATATTTCAAAACTGGTCCTTTTTGCTCGAAAAATTATAATAAAATAGCTATAGTTGCTTGACTTTTATGAAAATCATTTCCATAGCATTTCAAAATATTTCTATCAACATAGATATTTTTCCAGAATTTAATTGTGACTCAAAAGATAATATTTGTAATTTTGCAAAATTGGACATTCTTAAAATAGTGAATTTTTGCGTATGTTCGTCAATCATTTCTCGTCAAATGGTTAATTCAATTAACATGAAATATTGGGTTAATTACACTATGATATATCAAGTTTACTGGCAATAAAAACTTTTGTGAAAAACGCGTCTCGAAGTCGAGTAAAAATTACCCCGAAGTACTGAACATAAAACGAATGCTCTGTCCCAGCTTACTGGTTGATTTTCAAATATGAATATCTCCCGATCTATCACACCAATTTATGTAATATTTCACATTCAGACTCTCTACCATATGGAGAATATACTCGAGTTGTTTTCGTGTCAAAATCAATTTTCGTTTAAAAGATATAAGCCTCCAAAGTCAGTGTTTTAGTAGTTTCGAAACATTATCTTTAAAAATTCATCTCTTAAACCGTTGGCTCAATTCGTACAAGATTTATACAGTAAGGTTATAACTCGACATAGTTCATTTCCATATTTTTAGTTTTAGCAAAAACTCCCTGTATGAAAAGTCGAAGTACAGGGCAGTAGCTTTGTCCTTCAATTTCAGTTTTTCGGTTTTCCGACTTACCACGTTCGTGCATAAAAATGGGCAGCATAACGTTACTATAATCGAAAACTAAAATTACGAATGTAAAGTACAACTATCAAGAAACACACCAGAGGTTCAAACTAACAAATATCATCAGATATAAAGAAGTTAAGAGCAGATATAAAAACAACACCGTGCAGTTTTAGTTTACGGATTTACGGAATAACCTTGTTGATTTAGGCTGGACAGAGCTGATCGTTTCGTGCTTAGGCCTGAGGAATGATAGAAGAACAACAGGGGCTTGGTTCTTGAAGGATTTAGCAAGAAAATTTGAAGAACAAGTTAGCAATGTAATATGTGAAAATGAACACGAAAAAAAGAAGAAGAGTGGATTTCTTCACTTTGCTTAGATGGAGATGACTGATCCTCCAACTCAAACACCAGCTGGGAGACGTTTTTGATGGATGGAAAAGCTTCAAGACGAGCTGGAATTGTAAACATGAATCGGTTCTTCCTACGGATTAGGAAGACCGATCGAAGGGGCAAAAAGGAAAAGAAGTGGTGTGTTCTCCTCCTTAATCTTGATTGATTCTGTAGATGGAGTGGAGAATTATTTTGGTAGAGCTTGGGAATGTTTTGAAAGGAACTAATGAAGAAGAAGCTGATGTAGTGGAAGGTATATATAGAAAGAAGATGGTCAGTTATGAATAGTAATTGGTGAGGTGGACCAAAAGTGACCACATGAGTTATGTGGCTAAAAGTTAAAATTGTTGATATTTATTTATCACGGTATTCGTTAGTACTCGGTATTTACTACAAAGTCGTTACTTATTTTTGTGTTAGTTTTTCGCGGAAAATTACACGAGAGCTATAAATATTTATTTAGGAATTATAGTGATGAAATCGTCGCGCTTCGAGACGAAAATTATTTAATTATAACATTGACTCAAGATTGGCTTATATTATGTTTGTTTTAATTCTAATATTTATTTAATAGCAAATTATCAGAATAAGTCATAATATAAAATCAGATAAGGAGAGCATTATATCACATAGACACGAAAAACATGACAACCAAGAAAATGTAATTTTCATGAATATTAATCTATTGTACATGCGATACTATTATTTATCATTATCAAGCAAGCAATTGTATCAAATCTTTATATTTAAAATTAAGATAACATGACAATATTATTTATTTATCCTTTGTTAAGTTATTTTTCACATAAACTTAGATAAAATAATTTGTGTGGTTATTAATTAGACTTCTTTATTTTTAGACACTTATTAAATATTCATCAAACCTTATACTTTATTTATTTCTTTATTATGTGCTAGGAGTGCTCCCGGATCAGAATGCTCGTTCGTCTTCCTAAAAATCATATCTTTGAGAACAAATAACACTGTTAATATAATCGAAATACTCTTAAATCATATATTTCTTTATTCCATATTAATTTTGGGACGGGGTGTTACAAATGCAACCAACATACATAATGGATCCAGATGAACGAGGTAAGTCTGCTGATCAATCCTATTACCGTGCTTTAATTGGCTCATTACTCTATATTACTACTAGTAGGTCGGATATTGCATTCTCAGTTGGTGTGTGTGCTAGATTTCAGGACAACCCCAAGGAAAGTAATTTGGAAACTGCCAAAAGGATATTGAAATATCTAAACGGAACTATTAATCGTGGATTATGGTATCCTTCAGATAATGATATATCCTTAAGTGGTTATTTAGATTCTGACTTTGGTGGTTGTAGGATAGATAGAAAATCTACTTCAGGATCTCGTCAATTCTTAGGTTCTAAGCTCATATCATGGTTTTCAAAGAAAAAACGAGTGTAGCAACATCTACTACTGAAGCATTGTATATGGCTGCAGGAAGTTGTTGTAGTCAGCTTCTTTGGTTAATGCAACAACTTAGAGACTACAACATTGTAGAATATAATGTACTTATATTCTGTGACAGCAATAGTGCCATTGCTATTACTCAAAATCTCGTTTTACACACTAGGTGCAAGCATGTAGATGTTAGGCATCATTTTATTAGGGATCATGTTGAAAAGAAGAACATTCGTATGGAGAAAATTCATACTGATCTTCAAAGAGCTGATATATTTACAAAACCTTTGGCGGAGACTAGATTCAAAGAGTTATGCATAAGTTTAGGTTTAATAGACTTGGATCCTACTTGCATATAGAATTGTACTAACATGACAGGTACTCTACTGATACCGAGAATGTAGATCAGTAAGCATAAGAACAGTACATCAGGAGGGTTATCCAGAAAGGTAGACTATGCCAGAACAATTACATTCATCAAATCAGGTAAAAAGGTCACTAAGGTGGCTAATCTCGATGAGGAAGCTGGTAAAGCTGAGGGAAAATGAGAATATACATTTAAGGGGGAATCTATGATTTCTTAAATATCTTTTCCGTTGACTCAGAACACTAGTCATCTTAGAACAAACCTTGCTACAATCCTTGAATTAATTATTATTTACTATTCTGTACTATATTTCACCCATAATACATGAACTAACACTTCTACCAGAAACAGGCACAAAAGAAGTATGCTCAGTTGAAGGGGGAACTCAACTGAAAATACAGTACTGATCTAAAGTTGTTGTACTGATCTCAAGAAGTGATCTGATCTTCAAGAAAGTTATACTCAACTGATCACTATACTCAGCTAAATCCAGATAAGTAAACTTCATTATGGTTAAAGTGATAAAAGTGATGTATATATGTGTTGGAAACAACTGTGCTGATAGCATCACTAGAGTATTTTTTAAGTCAAGAAACACTCAAGTTGGATTATTAATAGGAAGGATTAATACACTCTTCTATTATTAACCTAATTTGGTGTTGTATCTATTAAACGCACAATTGGATCGTAAATTGAAATAGGGTTTTTGAATTCGAACGGTTTCTCAAAGATGAAGTTATAGGTACATTTGATCCTATCAAATGGGTCAAGGATAAAAAGTTGTTTGTGAAGAACGTTGTTTACTTTTTCGGCAAACAATCGGTGGAAAATCAAGCCATTTTAGATATGTGCGAGCAAGCTGGGCTTCGTACTTATCTAGAATCTTTTCCGAAGAAGGTGTATGAACCAGAGGTCGTAGAGTTTTTCTTGCAACTGTCTGGAGATGACGACACTCTCAAGTCTTTTCTTTCGAAGAAAATGGTTACTTTGGCTCGTGACCACCTCGCTCATGCCTTCGACTTACCAGAAGGGAAGGTACATATTGCTTCTTATATGGAGGGAAAAGAAAAATCTTATGTCGAAAAATGGATTGGTGGTAAAATTAAGGCTGATAAGTTCACAAATTTGAAGAAATCAATTTTACATGTACCTTTGAGATATTTGATGGACATAGCTGAAAAGATACTCTTAGGAAAGCATTATAGTCAGGATGCCCTAACTAGTCTGAAGATTAGGGTTATGACTGATATAATTGATAAGGTGGATGGTGATTGGCAAGGATTTTTCCTTGAAAGGTTGTTATTAGAGAAGGAGAAAATTCAGTTGGATGAAGCTTCTAAGGAATATGTTGTCAAATCTATGCTGGGATTTGGTAACAAATTGAGTATTTTGCTTCCTACAATTGCTAGTGAAAAAGCAGATTGGAGCAAACCCAAGAAATTTCATCAAGGGAAATTTATCTTTAAGAAGGAGTCTTTGGATAAAGATGATTCAGATGGTTCTATTTTCAAGTCAGATGAGGAAATTGAAGAACGAACCAAGGCAAGACATGATCCGAATTATGTCAGGTCAAAGAAGATTATGACTGGACAAATATCACCTCAAGTTTCTGAAGAATCAGAAGAGAAGAAAGTTGAGGAAGTGTCCCCATCTAAATCTGTAAGTATTCCTGATCCAAGTGTTGTTGTTTTAAATAAACGCACTAAGGGCAGAGGATTGATGAAACCCAAGAAAAACCCAAAAAATCTAAACCTACCCTACCCAACACTGATCTAATTCCAGCCACTCCTCTTGATCAATGTCCCTTAGACAAGTCTTTGTCTAGTTCATCGATTGCTTCCACATCTTCTAATGAATCAGAACACAATTCTCCCATTCTTCCTTCAAGCCCTATTCCCTCACCACAACCCTCTACTTCCCAACTTAAGAACACTTCCCCAGATTAAACATTTGAACAACATTCAGTTCATGTTCCTGAAACCCAACCCCAAACTCAACCTGAACCTGCTGTTCAAACCCAACCCCAACCTCAAGCTCAATCCTCAATCTCTTTAATTCAATACCCTATCTGCATCACTGAGAAGAAGATTAGGATGGAATTAAGCAGAGTCATTCTAAGTGAATTCAGTGGAATTGATAGAATTCTATTGCTTTTGAGCAAATTCTAAGAGTTGGCACATGGGTGCATCTTAAAAGAATGGATGTGAATGACTTGCTTGCTGTAATGGAGGGTATGGGAGGCCCTAAAGTTTTTCAAGACTAGGAAATGGAACAAGCAGAGGCTGCTGGAGTGAAATCTTTCACTGAACTTTTAACTCCAGAATCTGTGGTTAAAATGGTTGAAAAAATTTCAAGTATTCATTTCTTTGTTCCTGAAGAAGATGAAGCAGATGACAACTTGGAGGTGAATGAAGTTGCTGCTGATATGGAAATTGAAGTTGATCCTGTTGTTGAGAAACAGAAGAGTAGAAGACTTGGATGTTTTTGCTGAAGTTCAAAGTACGCATTCTTTGATTGCTGAAGAACTTTTTGAGGAAATTCTAAGAGAAAGAATTGAGGAATGTGATAATTTTCAACCCACTGTGAAAATTATTGATGAACTTTTTGAGTCTGCTGCTCAAGATCATAGAACTGAACCTGTTGTGGTAGCTGAATCACATAGAAACTTAGAGCAGTTGCAGAAGCAAAATGATGAGTTGAGAACTCAGTTGGAATCAACTCTGCTAAATCTCCAGAACATTACTCAGAATTTGGCTGGATTATATGATGAAGCCAAAAAGGGGGAAAGAAAAGTAATGGATGTGATGGAGAAAACTCAATCTCAACAAGCAGAATTAGTTGTAAGTCAGAATGAATTGGCTAAGGAAATTGCTGAGAAGATTAAACTCAGAAAGCAGCAAAGTGCTAAGAAGGTTGCTGCAGAGTTTGTTGCAGAAACTGAAGTTATTGAGAAAGTTGCTGAAAAATCTTCCATGAAAAGGAAAAGGAAAACTATCATAAGTGATGAAGAGTCTGAACCTATTGAAGAGACTGGTAGAGTGACCAGATCTAAGAGCAAACTTGTTGTTCAAAGTTCACAACCTTCAGAAGAGCAGATGGCTGAAGCTGCTAAGATAAGTGCAGAATTATTAGCAAAGAAGAAAGCTAAATCAGAGCTGAAAAAGCAGAAGTTGAAAGATGCTGAGGCAGCTAGAAGAAAATTTGAAAGAAGAGTTACTGCTCTCAAGAAGAAAAAGAAGAAAGTCACAATCTGTGAAGATACATATATCGACTTCATAGTTCATCCAGAACAAGAAGTGTATTGGATGGATATCAAGAAAAGATAGCAGATAGCAAATTTCATTGTTAGAAAATTTGGTGTTCACTCGAGCAAAGAAGAAGATTTTGCGGATTTTTAACAGTTCATGGAGAACACAGCTAGAGAATTTTGGGAAGACATATTGTTAACCACAAGTGTTGTTGGATATAACATATTATGCCCAGAAGAACCAGTTTGGAAACCTCCAACCTTACAATCTGGAAGAGTTGATTATGGAGAAGTGGAAAACATAATTGATAGGATTATTCAAGATGAAGGAATAACTGATCTTGAACATATGAAGGCAATACATTCCAGAATGTATGTTGCATTCAGAATTTGAAGACAATGAAGACAGAAGAAAGAAGATGAAGAGCTAATCTGAAGATAACATTTCTTTACTCATCTTACTTTCATATTTTTCATATTTTGTAAATTATGTGTAATATATATCTTATCTGAAAATGAATATGATATTTTGACTTGATGACCAGTTATGATTGACTGATTGATTAACTACTGATTTATTAACATTTAAGTAGTTTTGGCTTCATCAAAAGGGGGAAATTGTTGGGATATGAATCCTGAAAACAAGTCCTAGTTAATGATTATAAGTTTTGATGGCCAAAAAGCAACTTAAAGTTAATAATATATGTGGAAGAAGTCATCCTAACTAAGTCATCCTAAGAAGTCTTAATAATAAAGTTTAGTGATCTTATATGATAAATATATTCTAACTATTAGGAACTAAACTGATAATGAATTGTATAGGCAGCCTATAGTATAGGACTTAAAAATATTCTTCTATATGTAGTTCAGATGAAGTATTGATAGGTTTCATATTTGTAAGTTTGTACTGTATTGTAATCAGCATAGTTAGTTAGATATCAGAAGATAAGTTTAGATCAGAAGACTAGAAGTCAGAACAGAAGACTTAGAAGACTAACAGATATCAGAAGACTACTCTAGAGCAAGAAGACTAAACTTAAGAAGAGTAGATTGAAGCATTGAAGAAGTATTCTGAAGAAGTTAAGTACTGAAGATAAGAAGAGTACTTAAGCAGAATAAGAACAGTAAATACTAAGAAGAGTATTTTACTGTGCTGAGGAATAAGTTTGGAAAACTTATTTAAAGAACGTAACTGAATATATATTTGGAGATATGAAGGCTAACTTAAAACACTTGAAGTTAGTTGGAGAAACAAGTTACAAGAAGTGGTTAAGAGTTAGTTGGAGTTAGTTTCACAAACTACTAAATGTCCTACTAAGTTCTATAAATACCGTGGGATCTTCTACTGAAAAGACTACTTCTACTACTGATATTTCTGAGTTCAAAGAGCAATACAAGTCTAAAGAAGAATTCAAGAAAACTCGCAGAGTTGTTACAGAAGATCAAACACAAAGAAGAAGTTACAGTTTTGAAAAGAAGAATCAAAGGCTACTAAAGAGAAGTTTTACTTTTTAAGTTTGTGTTTTTGTTGTAAACAAGCATGTTAGTTGCTTGACTGAATTACTATTTGTTAGATTAAAGATATACCTGGTGGTATAATCGATAAGATCGAAGTCTTAAACTTGGGACTTAAAACCACAAGGAACTCAAGGAGTTAATAAAACATCACAACTGGAGTTGTGAGAGTGGATGTAGACATTTGTCGAACCACTATAAATCTTGTGTTCATTTACTTACTCTTTGATATTTGTTTAATTGTTTACTAAAAACAGTAGTATAATTCATAATCAAAAAGTTGAGTATAAACTGTAAAGGTTCACATTAAATCTGAAGAGTACTAAGCTGATCTCAGATAAGCACAGTACTATTCAAGAACACTAAACTCCGCATATTACTCTGATATTTTAGGAAAAGTTTTAAAAGTCTATTCACCCCTCCCCTCTAGACTTTTCAGGCTTATTCTAATCTTAAACTCAACTTGGGACCAACAATATATATTCAAAACTATTCAACTATTCATTCCGTCCAAATTCATTATGTTCATTTCTTCAGGCACAAATTTTAATAAATATTGATTAGTTTATTCATAAAGTAAATAGGTTGATGGTATAATGGGGTATTGTGAGGTCTATTTATAAATAAGATATTTTTTTTATGAATAAAGTGAATGACAAAGTGGGTAAATAAGTGATGGTTGAAGGATGAAGATAAATTAGTATGGATAATAATATTTTGGTATAGATGATTATTTTGAGGATAGAGTTATACGTGCTCCAAAAAGTATTAATGAGATAATAATGATGATGATACGTGGTGATACAAGAGAATATTTGTGTTCAAACAATGTTTGTCCATTAGAGTTTAGACTAGGTGGTATGAGACATGTGTTTTGAATTGACTTTCTCAAATCTCTAAAATGTTCTGATCTATCAAACCATCGATTGGTTCTCAAAATAGGTATCGCTATAATGCTTCTTAGGAACATTATTCTGAAATTCGGTTTGTGTAATAAAACTAGACTGATTGTTGAAAATCATGTCATCAAAGCGCAAATTAAGTTTTATCTCGGGAATGAAATTGAGTGTTTTGAATGACACGATTCCCGTAAAGTTTCGAAGAAGACAATTTTTTATTCCCGTAAAGTTAAGACCAGACTCTTTTTAATCATTATTCTTTTTTATTAAGGTCGAACAAAAGGTACATCAATCAAAGATGTCCCACCTTTTTAGTCTATTTTTAATTTTATAAACTACTAATGAAATACAATTCCACCTTGCATCCTAACAATGTTTCCATCTCATGAAATTGACTTTCCTTCGTGTTATTCCCAAAGATATTGCATTTATCGTAATTTACCTTGAGTCGCGAGATTAGCTCCAGTAGAATAAGGTTTCACCTCATTACTTAGCATTCTCTACTATTGTTGTCCCCATGAATATATCATCCGTGAACTGGAGATGTGAGACTCGAATATTATTCTACTGATAACCGTCGGTTAGAATATTTGGAGCTATGTTGCTCTAGACATGAGAATATTGAGCCTTTCAGCTGCGATTAGAAATAAGAAGGGAGATAAATGATCCCTCTATCTCAATCCTCTCTGAGTCAAAATTCCTTGAGTCAAAATTCCTTAAAAGGGTTATCGTTGGCTAATACTGATATACACTCCATTACCAATTTTCTCCATCTCAGGTGAAAATTGAAACAATCCATCATTTTATCAGAAATTCTCAATGTATTGTATCGTAGACCTTTACAAAGTCGATCTTCAAAAACATCCTCTCAATTCTTTCTTTCTTCACTTCTTCAATCATTTCGTTCAAAACAACCACACTAATCCAAGATTTGTCTTCCCCCAATAAAGACACTCTGATTATCTGAGATGATCAATTCTAGAACCTTACTTAGTCGCCCGATCAACAGTTTTGAAATGATTTTGTACATGTCATTGGTCAGAGAAATTGTTTGATAGTCATTCTAACTCACAACCTCCTTCTTTTTAGGGATTAAGATGGTGAAGTTGAAACCTCTGACCAACCTGCCATTCTAGTGGAATTCAGCCATCATCTTCATGAAGTCATTCTTGAACATATTCCAAAATTCCTTAGGGGATGTTTGTTTTGGGATGGGAAATCCGGATTTGGGATTTTGAAACTCCACCCCCGTTACAGTTTGGGATTTTGATTTAGGATTTCAAAATCCCACCCTATAAATACCTATAAACATTATAAAAGTCAACTCTATAAATACCTACAAACCCTATATAAATGCCTATAAAACCTATAATCATATACTATAAAGTTAAATTCTATCCTACATAAATCCCAAAACAAACACACAACATAAAAAACATTAGAATTTTAAAATCCACTAGATTTTGAAATTCGAATTTCAAAATTCTCAAAATCTCAAAACAAACATCCCCTTAAAAAAGTAGAAGTTGAATCCTTTTCGAGCTATCACATGCCCAAATTGCATTATTGACTTCCTCCTTAGTAAAATGTGATATAAGCATCTCATTTTCCACTCTTGATATGTTCCTATTAACAAGCTCAAAATTAAAAGTGGATATGTTGAAGGCCTCTTTTCTGAAATGTGACTTGAAGTGCTCTGATACCCATTATTTACTATTATGACTTCCTCTTACATTCCTCCTTTAATTGGATGCCAAGAATCTCGTTTTTCTTTTTTCGCTTGTTCATACAGCAGTGGAAAACCTGAAATTCGTGTCTCCTTCAAGTAGCCATTCAATCATTATTCTTACCGTTTAATTAAATATACAATATTTATCATTTTCATTTAAAAAAAATTTAGTTCATTAAGTTACCACGTTTTTTAATTTAGTCCACACGATTATCACATTTTGAATTTAGTTCATTATGTTTTTTTTTTTTTTTGGTCATGTGACCTGCAGGTTTAACATGTCATTTTTTAAAACACACCCCAAAATATATTATACACAACCAGGACGGAGGTACATTGAAAGTGGGGGTGGCCTTGCCCCTCAATATTCTTTCAATTCCCACTACATATATTATGTATATGTGTGTCATTTCTTTAAAAAAAAATTAAAACATGTATTTGTTCTGATTTTAATTGGGACCTCTAATAGTGAACGATGAGATTGGTCTAGGGGTGGGTAAATATACCGAAATTTCGGTATACCGAACTTTTCATACCGAAAAAATATTGAAATTATCGAAATTTTCGGTATACCGAGATTTTCGATACGATATGATATCGTACCGAAAAAATTTCGGTACGATAATGGTATGGAAAATGATCATACCGCGGTATTTCGGTATACCAAAATTTTTTCGGTATTCGGTATGAAACGGTATATCGATATACCGAAACCTTAATAAAATAATAATTTTATATTATTTTTAAATTAAAATAACTTTAATTATTAAAACATAAGTAAAATAAACTTTAAATAATTAATTTCGGTATAAAACAATCCTTCAATATTTTCGGTATGAATTGGTATACCGGTATTTCGATATGAAATGACGGTTCAATATTTTCGATATGAATCGATATACCGATATACCATACCGAAAATTCGGTATACCGAAATTACGGTACGGTATCGGTATGAATTTTTACATACCGAAAATTTTGGTATACCGAAATTTCGGTACGGTAACGGTATGAATTTTTTCGATATCGAAATTTTCGATATGATAACGGTATGATTCGGTATGGTCGGTATACCGTACCGAACCACCCCTAGATTGGTCCCTCAAATTAGTCGTTCTTTAAATAGAATCGAAACATAAATATATATATATATATATATATAATATATCAAGAATCAGTAAAATTTTATACAATAACAAATAATTTCACACATCTAATTATATTCAGTAATACCAAAAACAAGTATCAGTAATACCATGAACAGTAATCAATAATACCAATCAATAGTCGGTTATACGCATACACGAGATTTTAGCAGATTATGATTATAGAGGAAAATGGTATTTTCGGTCTTTCATGGTTTTATCCTAATTAAATACACCACGCTAAAATTAAAAAAAAAAATTGTCAAAATATTTTTTTAAAAAAAACTTAAGAATCCAAATTAATATAAATAAATATGAATAAAAATTATTAAAAAATCACCTAAACCTTCAAATATTAAATAAGGCTAAAAAAATTAATAAATTTAATTAGTTTTGAAGATTTAGTTAACTATTTAATAATTTTAATTTTATTTAGCTTTCATTTATTTTTATTTGATCTTTTTAATTTAATAATTTAATCAATTTAAAAAAAAAAATCAGATTTAATTTAGATTTAGCTGATTTTTTCAATTTAATTATTATTCAATTTAATGGATTTTCTTAATGTTTTGGAATTTTAATTGATTTTTTTATTTAAATACTCCCTCCGTCCAATTTCATTATTCCCAGTTTTCTTTTTTGGTTATCCAATTTTATTATGCCCATACTTTTTTTTGGAAACAATACTATTCATACTACTTTATCTCCACCCTCCTACCATCACTTATTTACCCACTTTGCCATTCACTTTATTCATAAACAATCATTTATTTACAAATGGACCCCACAATACACTTTCATACCCTCAACTTATATATTTTATGAATAAACTAATCAATATTCATTAAAACTAGAGTTGACAAATCGGGCCGTCCGGCCCAGCCCAACCCATAGGGCCAAGCGATGTTCGTGGGCTGGATCGGGCCGGCCTATGAATTAGTCGGGCCTATAAAATTTGAGCCCAGCCTAGCCCACCCTAGCCCGCTGGGCTAGCGGGCTGGCCCAACCCATGAATTTTTTTAATTTTTTTTAAATATTTTTAACAAAAATTACATGTATATTATGTATTGATCACATACTCACATATAATTTCTATTTATCCAAATAATTATAATTAAAATATACATTATTAATGTATTAATTATACATAATTCATAAACTAATTTCAAAGTCAAAATAAAATAAAAAATACAATAATATTTAAAAATAATGCACTTTGCTTATTTTAATTATTTATTTGCCTAAAGAAAACAAATTGATCGGGCCAAATGGGCTGCCCATGGGCCGACGGGCCAAATTCAACCTAGCCCATTAGGCCCATCGGGTCGGGCCAAATAGGCCCAGTTCTATATGGGCCTCTAATTTTATAGCCCAATCCATACTAGGTTTCGGGTTGGCCGGGCCGACCTATCGGGTCGGGCCCAAATTGTCGGCTCTAATTAAAACACGTGCCCGGAGAAGTGGGCATAATAAAATTGGACGGGGAAAGTATTTTTTAATATTTATTTGAATTTTTAAAATATATTTAAACTCTTATTTTAAAAAAAAATCATATTATTGAATTTTTTTGTTTATACAAGTATATTTTTGAAGATTTAGTTGAATTTTATTTAAAAAAAGTAATTTAATCAGTATTTTGTTTTGGGAGCCACTACTAACGCCCAAAAAATATTAAACACACCCCAATTTTATTATAACTAAATTAGACATATGCATATTGACTAAGTTGTTCTTTTAACATTTTTAAATAATTATAAACACACCTTAAAGTGTTATCTACACCCCAACCTTAAATTCCTCCATCATAACACCTACAGCTTGTTTCTTTAAACCAAACTTTTTATTTTAAAATTTGTAAATACCATATTTTATTAACTACTCATATTAGCTCACAAGAACTTGGCAGTGCGGCACTGTTATGCCGTTGGACATCGGTTGATTATTTTATTGCTCTTCTTCCTTCAATCTTTTCAATTCAGTTTTATTTCATGTTTTATGCATTACAATTGAATTGAGTAGAAATTTCGAACCAAATCTGCCAATAGCTTCACCAAGACATTCGTCGTTGCCAGCGCAGTTCTTGCGCTCCGCCGTTGCACATTATTGTCGTCGATGGAGCGAACTTCAATCTGCATTCTTTTTTTTTTCTCTCTCTCTCAAAATGGACACGAATGTGAAGAGAAAGGGGTGAAAGGGGAAAAAATGTGGAAGGGTATGAATGGAAGAAAATTGTGTGTATAGTAATATAAGTTGATTTTTAAATTTTAATGGGGTGGCTTAACAATTGGGGTGTAATTAACATTTGTTGGGGTGTTAGTAGTGACTCCCTTTTGTTGCAAGGGATGAAGGGTAAATAGGAAAGAATTGGGTGTGTATAGTAATAAAAATGATTTTTAAATTTTAGTGTGGTGTGTTAAATATTTTGGGTGTGTATAACATTTTTTGGGGTGTGTTTTAAAAAATGATATGTTAAACCTGATGTAGCAGTCACTTGACCAAAATCAAAATAAATTGAAATATAATAGATTAAATTCAAAAAGTGATAATCATTACTATAAATTAAAAAGTGTGGTAACTTAATGGATTAAAAAAAATTAATCCCCCAAAAAAAAAAAAAAGACAAACACCCTGAAACTCGTATAAATGAAAGAATCGAGTAGCCACAAGCAAAATACACCACTCTTTTAAAAAATAGACTTGAATGAGTGGCTCAATTCTCAAATCATTGAAAGTTTGAAAATGCACATCTTCGAATCTGACAGTTGATCCCAGGCTCTATCCGGTTATAAAATTGAACCCCCAATTTCAATTCGAATCAGGTTCAGACTTCGAAGGCTCAGATTTGAATATGTTTGATGGGTCTCCTGATTGAACTTTGGAAGCCCATAATTATCTCGACATCAACCTTAGTTGTTGGCACGTTTGTGAAGATGGACGACCACACTTCGATAAAAACAATGACGCAGTACGCTAGAATCTTGAATGAGGTGGATATGAAACTGCCTCTTCTGGAGCGTTTCGTGTTGAAACACGGTGATCAGTCTATGAGTGTGGAAGTGCATTATGAGAGGCTTCCGGAGTATTGCAGTCATTGTACGACTGTTGGACACATGACTGCCCACTACAATAAGGGTAAGGTACTACTGCCTCGAGACTCGGGCAGACGTGGTAGGAGTTTTTTCCGTCATAATGGACGGGCCCACTCGAACCTCCGTCTGGCGCAGGCTCGCGCGCACCCTTCAATTCCTATCTCGGCTATTGTGACCACTTCGGTCTAGTGAGCAACTCATTCTCAGGCCTCTCTAACGACTGCATGAATGAGTCATCAGACCATACCAAGGAGCGAATGACTGTTGCATTAATGGAGTCGCCCGCCGACGACGACCTTGATCTTGCTCTTATGGTTTCTCCCCACGCTATAGGGAGGCTCGGAGGCCTTAGTTTGCCTGAGGTGGGTGTATCACAACGACAACCACTAAAAAGCGTTATCAATAAGTTAGAGGCTATCGCCTACGAGACCTTCACTATTGATCAATCGATAGAGTTTACCAATGAGTTGCACTCTTTCACCTCGTATGCGGGACGATGTGGCGATGTTTTTGACCCATGAGTCCTTTTTTCCTATTTTGGACCTCTTTTAGTTTGGTTAGTTTTTTGCGCGTTTTTATCATGCCATGAGTCCTTTTTTCCTGTTTTGGACCTTTTCAGTTTGGTTTGTTTTTGCGAGTTTTTATTGTGTTGGTGGATTGGTTTAGAAGGGTGTACCTTTTTTTTCCTTTAACCCGGGTTTTGTCCCTAAGGAGGGTTTTCCCGAGCAAGGTTTCAATGGCACTCCAACCTTTAGTTCGGCTTGTGAACTTACGACTCTAGGTCTTTTTTTTCTTTTTCTTTTTTATATATAGCCTTTATTTTCCATATTTAACTATTATACACAAATTGCTCCTTAAAAATGAGCTTTAATTTGAATCGTAAAGATGGGCGGGGTTTGTGGAAACGCTAGATGAAGACGCTGATTCTGGGGCGGCGTGGGGTATATACCTCTCCAACTTTGTTTAATGCACGCCGCCGATACACACTCCCCCCTTTATAAAGAAAGATGCATGCACTCTCCCTGAAATGTCTCTTATACCCTTTTTCCTTAAAATTTTACATAATAAATACACACCCCAATACCCTAATTTTCTTCTTCTTCTTCTTCTTCCTCAAACTTCTTCTTCTCCCTCGTTTACTTTTTTTTCTTCCCCAACAATCACCATAGTCGCTGCCCACCACAGTCGCCTCCCGCCCACCACAATCGTCGCACTCCCCCTCCCTGTCCCTCGTCGCGCTCGCCTGCGCACAAGCCGGTGTCCCCTTCGCCCTCCTCCCTCGTCGTTCGTCGTTGAAACAATCGAGCCAGATCATTTGCAGGGTGTAATAGTCGTTGTCCCCTTCGCACTACTCCCTTGTTTCTGTGCATACAAGCGACGGCGCCGACCCTCCTCCCTCGCCGAGCGCCGCCGCCGCCCTGTTTTTTTTTTTTTTATTTATGTAACAAACAATGGCGGCGCCGCCCCTCTCGCCCAGTGACGCCGCCGCCCTCCTCTTCTTTTTTTTCCTTACAAGGTAGGCTTCTTTTTTTCTCTCTCTTTTTAAAATTTTTTATTTTCTTTCGATACAATGTTGTCGATCATAGTGTTTTTCGTCGACAAATTATAGTCGACGATATATTCTACGGTCGACAAACTAGTGTCGATCGACACTGATTGGTCGAAAAAATTTAAGTTTTTTTTTTCTGAATATATTGGCGTTGGAGGCGGCCGGAGGGGCGGCGACGGTTGCTGGCGGCCGGAGGGGGCGGCGACGGCTGCTGCAAAATTAGGGTTAGGGTTTTGTGAAAAAATAGAGTTAGGGTTCTGAGGAAAGTGTATATATCTATAACAATTTACTAAAAGAACAAATATGGTATTTTACATACATATTTAATTAATAAATGATCGAAAGGAGGGAGTGCATTAAACAAAGCTGGAGGGGCATATACCCCACGCCTTCTGGGGCTTATACCTAATACGTTTTGAGTTCATATATATTTTGGCCAAAGATTGGGCAGCCATAGATTTAGAAATTCTAAACTGGTTATGCACAATTATGCGAACATTAAAAACAAATCATACAATTCAAAATGGAAAACAAGTCCCTAAAAAAAGAGTAACATAAACAAAATATAGTCATACAATTTAAAATGTAAAACAAGTTTTAAATCATACAATTTAAAATTAAAATCAAGTTTTAAAAACATAAACACAAAGGGGGTTATTATAAACACAATAGGCAATCTTTAAAAAAATCAAAATCATGTAATTTGCATTTTGAGAATGAGATTGAGGTTGGGTTTGACACATTTAGATGGATAAGATCCTTGGGGCAGACAATAATAATTTAATGCTAAATAATTAAGGAGAGGCAAGTCAATTTTGAAAAATTGAGAATGAAAGATTGTAACATTGACCAGGGCCTCTCTAATCTATACACAAGATAAACAAAAAGTTCTTTTCTTCTAGCATTATAATAATTCTAATGTATATGTACGTAATTGTATAATACTCCCACCATCAGTCTGGGGTGGGACACATGTTTTTTTAAAATTGTAGATAAAGTAAGGTATTGTGGATAGAGTTGTTATTCGAGCTGAGTCGAGTATTTGAAGTTTGAGCTCGACTCGAGCTCTTATCGAGTTGAGCTTAGCTCGGCTCGATAACATTGACGAGTTAAGAATCGAGTTTGACTCGACTCGTTAACGAGTCTAACGAGCTTAACGAGCCTAATGTAATTTTCTACAAAAAATTAGATATCAAGCCAAACAAGTCGAGCTCGAGTCGGCTCGTTAGTAAATCAAGTATCTAACGAGCTCGAGTTCGGCTCATTTAGCTAAACCAGTCGAGCCGAGTTGAGTCTCGTTAAGGCTCGGTACCAATAACAACCCTAATTGTGGAGTCCATTGTGAATAATGTTGATGACAATTTAAGTTATGAAGTGATAATTGAAGGGTAACGATTATCATAAAATGTATGAAACTACATTTTATGGACGGAGAATATAAAACATATGAGACTATATTTCGTGAACCGAGAAAAGAGTATATTACGATTATAGAAATATTATTAGTAATAAACCATTAACTTTGTTTTTAAAAAAAATGCATTGTTGTCAAGTCCACCAGCTATCTTGTTTTATAAAATCCTTCTACCAAAGTAGCTAAAGTGAAATAATGCAAGGCAAATATTTAAAAGTTCCAAGACTAGGTAGTAAAACACGATAACTGTAGACGGCTTTGGTAAAAAAAAATATACATATGTAATTGAGGAACTTTTTGTTTTTTGTTTTTTTAAGTAAATTGAGGGACTAGTCAAAACACAGCATATGTAAATAATTTAAGTGAAAATAACATAAAAAAAAAACAAGGCAAAACCTAGTACAAGACAAAGAGAAAGTCTGACTCAAATATCAAGACGAAATTTCATCCCATATGTAGAAACAACTTTTTGCAAGACAAGGGGTGTTTATTTTGAAATTATGTATGATAAGAAAAATTTAGATAGAGAAATCTTGAAAAATCTTGATGAATACTGATTGTGTATATTTATTTTGAGATGTTAAGTAGGATAAGATGTAACTTTATATCAAATCAATTGTATAAAAGTGTGTGATGTTATATTATTATAATAATAAAATATATAGGTATTTTTAGGGGTGGATGTAATTGGATGTTGAAATCTGAATGTGAAATCCCGAACTAAAACAAGGCGGGGGACGTTACGTCCCACGTCCGGACGTGTGAGTCCCAAAACAAACATGCCCTAAAAGATTCATGGGCGAAATGCAGCATCCAAATTTTCAGAAAAATGGAATGATATGTAAGACCATATAATGTCCCAACTACCAATGAATGTTTTCACATAACCCCTGCAATGTCCAGTGCACATAAGAATGAGCCCTAATGCCATGACATTATAGATCATATAGATACACGCACATCATACATATCATCAATAATCACAAAGGCACTCCAACACTATAACATCAACAGCCATCATCATAACTATTTTAAACACAGAAGATCAAGCCCTAAAAGCAAAGAACCATAGAAGTCTAGCAATACAAAACTTGGACCCAGAGATAAATACGAGGATGTTCGACAAACAACTATAACAATATCAAGATTGCACAATCAACATGTGAAGTTGAGCACATGTTGGGACTATAGGAACAAACATTAGAGCATAGAAAATGACAACAATAAACCCCCTAGCTCCAATGACTTCTCTCTCTTTGTTACCAATTGTAGTCTCTAAAAAGAAAAAATTGTAGTCTTAATTGCTTGCAGCTAACAACAGAAATTCAAAGTTAAACGAGTTTGAATTTTAAATGTCAAACTAATCTGGCCTCTCATATATGAAAGCACAATCAATTTATAGAAAATTGCTTGCTCATTCGTGCCTTCTAGTTTACATCTGGCCAGCTGCACCATATTCTTCAATATGGCCTGTAGCGCATAGGGCGCCTGTACCTAGGAACCCTCCTGCAAACAACAGTTTTAACATCAGAATTTCTAATAGATCAGGCAACAAAGCAATAATGCTAGAGCGCTAGGAACATAATTAATGGCATGCCTAACGTTTTTACAAATGCAATTCATTAATTACATGCACCACAAACAAATCCACGTACATTAGCATATAAGATATGTTGAAGAAATTTGTAGGTAGATATACAAAATATTCACTGACTCAATTATTTTAGTTCTGTCTCACAAATTTGAAAATAGTCCTGCAACTTTCAATTTTTCGACAGTTTAGTCCGGTGACCAACTGTAAGAGGTGAAACAACTGGTTGGCCAATCAAACATTGCCACGTGGACAAATTAGACTCTGACACGTCAGCACCAACCAAATATTTCACATCCTACGGCCGGTTACCGGACCAAAGTGTCAAAATTTGGAAGTTATAGGACTATTTCAATTTATGAAAGTCGACAGGACTAGAATCAAAATAGGGATAACTTATTGGACTACAAAAAACTATTTTCCCAAATTGTTTCATTGAAGGCAACCCATAACACTTGTTATTCCCAAGCCAAAAATCACAAGAAAATTAGATTTCTCACCCGTAACCATAAGGAGGGAAGACTGGAGGGCCAGGCATAAATGGCCTTCGTGACCCAAAATATGGATTTGGGCGCCTTCCTCTATATTGCTTCATCCCTGGAACATTGGTTCTCTTAGCAGATACCTGCTCAATACCAAAATATACAACTGCTGTGAGTCTTTGCAATTATTCATCACCATTGTCAGACCAAGATAAGTACAAGAACCTTCAGTTGACGGCCATGGAGCTCAGATTCATTTAGCAGCAGAGCATTTTGAACTGCCTCAACTTCCACAAACTCTACATAAGCAAAGCCTTTGGGTTGACCAAACTTGTCTGTCAAAATAGTCACCCTGTTTACAGTCCCGCAAGACTGAAAATGCTGCTGCACCTCCTCAGGTGTGCACGCATAATCCACCTGTTATTGGACAGAAAATCAGAGAATAGTTAAGCAATATAAACTCGGAAAATAAAAAAAGAATGTACTTTTAATCCAAATGTATGGGTACGGGTACAATAATAGAGCCTGGAAGGTTTCATGTTGACTGATGAAACCAGGTATTCACAGAGATTTATGACAATGGTGATATTGCAAAAACAACAACCAGGCAACCACAGCAAAATAGTAATGAGTATACTAGGCAGTACAGAATTTTACATATTGGGCAGTAGACTATTTATTTGCAATAATATTGTCCATCTTAAAAGCAATCCACAGAAAAAAGAGATAAAGTTAATTTATTTAGCATATATTGCATAAATTTTTCATATCAGCATCCAGTCATGGAAATGTTGTCAAGACTAAAGGTCAGTTTATATAATCTATGGCACAACTCATGCAAGAATGCTATTTATACAGTTTTACATAGACCAGTTCAACAAATATACATGCTGGTGAAACTGGCTTCAGGATGATTGAAAAGAAAATACAATTGTAGCTCTACAAGGAATTACTGAACCAGATCAAGAATAAATTTTAAAAAAAAGAAATGGAAACTCAATCAATAAATCGGGCATAGTAAAAGGACCAAGAAACTGACATTGCCAACATATATGGATCGAGAATCCACCTCCTCCTTCTCAGCCTGGCTAGCAGATGAGCCATTGGGATCTTCTGAGAAACACAAAATGGGAAAACAGAACATTGTTAATCACAAGTTCCATAGTACTTCTAGCAGATTACTCATACATACATAATTTGATGCAAGTGCAACATAAAGTTGCCTCAAGCAATACAAAATAATCCAAGGACAAGACCACAAAAATTGATAAGTAGTTAAAATCACAAGTACTAAGCACTAGGACTTAAAAGAAGTGTTTTTTTGTAATGGAACACAAAGCCCCAAAACCTACAATTACCCAAAAGAAGCATAATAAATTTCACGAGACAGTCACCGATAGCAGAATGAATCTTTTTGTGTTCTCTTCCCCGTTAAAAGTGACACAAACTTAAGTTTTTTCACATAGAATTGAACACATGAACTTCCCAACACAGATGGTCATTAACATATGTAATTCTTTAGGATATAATAAATACAAATCCAGATTCCGAGGGTTATATCATATTATATGTGGATCTTACAAATGCAACAACCAATGTAAAAATAAATAAAATACATCAATACTTCACCAAGGACCAAAAATACTAAATATATAAAGAAACAGTATAACATGGATTAGGCAAGAAACATTTCTTCATTCTTGAGACAAATAATTTCCCCATTATTAGATCTTAATAAGCCAACTTTACTAATTAACCTAATAACCATTTAGGCCGAATCTTTTCCGATGCCCTAGATCTTCAATAGACAACTTCAATTAATCACTAATAACCATTTCTCACCATGATTCCCTAATCATTGAACATGTATAAGGAAAATAAGGAACTCGGGCACCTTCGGAAAGGAGACAAACCAAATCGAGGGAAAAAAATAAAATAAAACGCTTAAATTTGATTGAAAAACAGAAGTAAATTGTAAGAGCAAAAACAGATTGAAAGTTTACATACTTCTGTTACAAATTGAAGACGAACCATGGATACCCTTCATGATTTGTTGCCTCACTAACTCAGTGATAAGAAAGAAACTATTCACTGACAAATATCTAAGCAGAAAAAGAGAATAGAGGGAAAAGGATATAGGTGGGGGCGGAGAGGCCGAGGGAATAAAAAAATAAAATAAAATGCCTCACTATCCATTCACACTCCTTTAACCTTAATTTTGAAACTGCCCACTGGACTCAATTGATTATTTAAAGATAGGGGCGAGAGGCCGAGAGAATTCAAATTTAATGAGGGAAGAGAAATTTATTGGGAACAAGCACAAGACACTCGGCAAAGCAAGCATTTCGAAAAAAATTCACGAAAAGTCAAAACACCAGAGTCACAATTCCGCCATTAACACCACTCAAACTATTTCTCCTCAACTCATTAAATAATAATGTGTACAGTGTATTTTAGAACTATTATATAAATTTTTTTAAATGTACTTCAAAATACAGCACAAGTCACTCAACAAAAAGCTAGCACTTAAGTAATTCACGAAAAGTTAAAACACCAGAGTCGCTATTTCCCCATTAACACCACTCAAAACGATTTTTCCTCAACTCATTAAATAATAATTTGCACTATATTTTAGAACTATTTTATATTTTAAAAAAAATTAAAATGTACTTCGACTACAGATGTCATGTTTTCCGAGGACTTGCATAATTATTATTTACCCACTTGGGAAGCATAGCATAAGGTTAAGACCCGTTCTTTTACTTGCCACGTGACCACGTCTACATGCCCTCGATCCTAGCAATTGAATTATACTACTTTAATTGCTTCTATAAGTTCTCAACTTATAAAATGACAACATTAAACAACTCATCCTTAACAAATCAAGCTTCACAGAGTCACCTGAATAACATAGAGTTAGACTTCAGACCAGAAAGGCAGCTACTATAAACTTCCCTCAAACTCCATCAATAAACTCATAAGGCAGGTGCTAAATTACCAAGTAATCAGTAACCATGGAAGACCAAGTTACTTAGATACAAAAAATTTACTTAGAAAAATGCTTTCATTTGTTAACAAAGTATCAATTGATATATTCAACACTCAGGCACAAAACACTCTCCACAATAAAAAAAAAAACTTTGCAATTAAATTATTTGAAACAATCACGCAGTTCTTGAACTCAATAGCTGCAATAAAGACCGGACCAATAAACATAGATCCCAAATTCAAAAGACGAAGATCAAATCTATCAAAAGTAAACAATTTGGGGGAAAACCTTGAGTTGCATCCATCTCTTTCACAACTTTTGCTTGCATTTCGCGAAGTGCACCTGCTTCTTCCTCGATCTCCTGCAATCTCTTTTTCATACTCTCCAACTCCTGTAGAATTACAAAACCCCAGCAAAAATTAGATGGACACCCATGTTTGAATTCATATATATCTTTCACACACAACCACACACTCATATATATATGCATACCTTAGCTTTGGATTCAGCTTCGGCATCCGCAGAAGGGTCAAAATCAGACTCCATGTAAGCTTCCTCAGGCACGTCTCCGCCGTAAACGTCGTCGTCCTGTTCGTGCAACTCATGGTGCTCCATTCTCTCTCTACAGCAGACGGCGTAGGTCTGTGTATTAAATAGTGTATTGGGAAGTAAGAACGCCCAAAGAATTATATGGGTGTCTGTCTAGGGTTTGGATTCCTTGAAAAGAGATTCCAATTTCAGAAAAGAGGATGAGAATTAGAATGATGGAATGGAAGCAGTCGTTTTTACGGTTTTATACTCTCAACTTTTTACCCCTTACCATTGTTTGGGTTCAAAAATATCTCCTAAATACGGAGTATTATATTTTCGAATTTTCGTGTCAACAATATCAATATTAAAAATATTGATATTTTCATTATATTTATAAAAACATTAAAAAATATTGGCATAATATTAAAAAATATCGAACAAACTAAAGAAAATACCAATAAAATTCAAAAAATAGCTAAAAATATAACGTGTTCAAATTGTTTTATTAAATTTATGTATTAAAAGGTTTTATTAATTTTTTATTTTGTAAAATCTAAAATTTATCTATATCTATATAACCATCTATATTTTCAAATTTTTAACCATCTAAATGGTTACTGGTTAATATATTTCTATCTAATGGTCAATATGAATTAATTAAATTGAATTTGTATTTTAATTTTAATTTATGTATTGATTAATTTATAACTATGTTCTTTACTCCATTAAATTTAGTATATTTTAAAAAAATAAAATTAATGTTATCTTCATTGACAAATACTAGTAGTATTCTTTTTGTAGTTAAAACACACTTTTTTTCGCATTGATATTTGTATATGTGTATTTATTATTGCACATATATGCACAATATATATGTGGTTATAAAAATGTATAAATACATTTTAATACTTATTTTTATTGTGTATTTTAATATTTTTACTATTTATGACAGATTTCCTAGATTATATTTGAAGAATTGCATTAAATTATAATTACATTAATTAGTGAAATTATCTATTTTTTAGGTTTCTTAAATGCCACATTATATATTTAATGATAATGACTAGTCAAGATTTCACTAATTAATATTAATATATAAAAAACATTATTTCCTGCATGTATTTGTAGTAGGTAATTTTGTATAATAGTTACTGATACACCCTCTTCCATTTTGTTTCTCTTTTTAAGTGAGGAATTTTTTGATTCAAAATAATTGTCATTTTACACTAATTTAAATAAATATACATTTTAATTTTTTTTTATTTTATAAATATATATATTAAATGAATATGTAGATAAATAAAAGAGTAAAAATGACACATTACAAAAAATATTATTTTATTAATTCGTTTGAAACATCTCTAGCTTTATTTATAAATAAATGATCTTTTATCATATTGGGAATGGGTTTGGCTACCCGACAAGGGTCTATGATTCGGTCTTTTAAAGTCAGCTCGACTCGTTTAATAAATAAGTCGGATTCAATCTCTTTTTTAAGCATATTTAATTAAATAGGTTGAACTTAAGCTTTTTCGACTTTGGTAGACATTTTAAGCCCAACAAGCCGCCCTATATATGTAATAATAAAATAAATAAAGTAAGTAAGTAGGTAGGTTTAGTAATATTAACTACTCAATAATTATATTTTTCTTTGTAATAGTCGAAAAAATATTTGATTTTCTTTTTTTTTTTTAACTTTTGATAAATTTATTGCTGCTTTTATTTTTATTTTTTTATTTTGAGATTTAAAGAGTCGATTTTATGATTTGATTATAATAAAGTGTTGTAAAATTATTATTTTTAAATGCACTGATAGAATTAAAAAGGTTCATAATTTTATTTTTTTTGTCAGACCTATTTATTAAAAAGGTTAGACCAAACTTTAAAAAAAAAATTATAACAGACAATAAATCAGATTTGAACATAAAAATTATAAATCAGGTTTTTTTTGTAAAGTCTACCTAGCCTTACTCATATTTCACCCCCTAATACCATATGGACGTATGTTCACACTAATGCACAGGTCAACCCTTTATGTATTAAAAAAGGAGAATATGTATAACTATGTAATTTAAATTCTAGTGGTTAAAGACACCCTAATTGTGAGGCCACAGGTTCAAATTACTTATCACTTGTTTTTAATTTTTTTTTTCGTTTTTTTTTTTTCTTGACAAAATTACTCACTCCACTTTTCAATAATAAAAATAATAATTTCTACTTTTCACTAATAAAATTTCCACTTTTCACTAACAAAATTTTCATTTTTTTCCACTTTTCACTAATAAAATTTCCACTTTTCACTAACAAAATTTCCACTTTTCATTAACAAAAATTCCACTTTTCAATAATAATAGTTACTACTTTTCAATAACAAAAATTCCACTTTTCAATAATAATAGTTACCACTTTTCAATAACAAAAATTCCACTTTTCAATAAAAAATTCTATTTTTCAATAATAATAGTTACCATTTTTCAGTAACAAAATTTCCAGTTTTCAATAATAATAATTACCACTTTTCAGTAATAAAATTACCATTTTTCGATAATAATAGTTACCACTTTTCAGTAAAAAAGAACCACACTTTTCAGTAACACTTTTCAATAACAACAATTCCCACTTTTCAATTATAATGAACTACATTTTTCATTAGCAAAATTACCACTTCAATAAGAAGATTCTTACATTTTTCAATAAGAAATATCTACATTTTTCTATAAGAAAGAACAATACTTTTCAATAAAAATAATTACCACTTTTCAGTAAGAACAATTACCACGTTTCAATAAGAAAAAACTACATTTTTCAATAAAAATAATTACCACTTTTCAGTAACAACAATTATCACTTTTCAATAAGAAAAAATTACACTTTTCAATAACAACAATTGTCACTTTTCAATAAGAAATAAGTACACTTTTGAGTAACCACAATTACACTTTTTAATATTAAAATTACCACTCTTCAATAAAACAATTAACACTTTTCAATAATAAAGAACAACACTTTTAAATAACAACAATTACCACTTTTCTATAAAATAGAACTACACTTTTGAGTAACAACAATTACACTTTTTAATATTACAATTAAGAATCACATGTAAGCTTAACAAGATAACAAAGCCAAAAAAAATGCTTCAAATATTCAAGAACTATCTACAAATGCAGACTTGATAATGTTGAATAAAGGCACATACATTAATTCTCAACGTTCATATGAAAAAGATGCAAGCAAACACTAATTTTTGGCAACTTCTCAAGATTTGTAGCTTAATTATACCTATTGATACAAGTCCCCATGGCAATAACAATTCATTGTGGCTTCTCTTTTGCTCTCTTAGCTGTAAAAACGTGTTAATGGAAGAATGCCACACTACATCATGTAAAAGTACAACATTTGGGTCAAGAGAACGAACATATATCGATTTCTTTAATTTATGTTTGCCCAATTTACAAGTAAATTAAATACACCTGAGTCATCGACGAGTTTAGAAATTACATCTCATCAACGATTTAACAAACTAACGCTATCATCAATATGTTTCCTATTCCTAATCCAGATGATTATGTTTCATGAAGGAATTCTCATATTTTGCATTGAAACACTATCAAACTATTATAAGCATTTGAAATACAAAACCATGAATGGCCACATAACAATCATGGCCTATAGAGCAACTATTTTTTATTGAGGATTTAATAGATACATCACATAGTGAGTGTAAGCATGGTTCATCAACTTTAATATATAATGAAGTTCAATTCAATAAATAGAAATTTCTCGAATATCCACATGACAATGGTAGCGAAAAGAAATGACTTACTTGCAACGGATGATCACAGGGACAAATTTCAAAGCCTTTGAACCATTTCGAATACCTCTCTTGTGTGGTGTAGTCTGGAAGAAGAATATCAATTTGAGTACTTAATGATTGCAGAATTCATTAATCATGATGGGTTATTAGTATCTCCACAATGCTGGCCAAATCATAAGCCACCAAACTGAAGATGAAGAGCTAAATTCCTAACTACAAAAGTGATGAAAACAAGATTGCCAGATCTGTAAAGATAGCCTGTTATCTCACACACTAAAGAGGCACAAAATAAGGAGAGATTAAGAAACCAAAACATATCTTAATTAATCACACAAAACTAAAGAAACTCAAATTGATACTCCTACTTATTTTATTTCTTTTTAGTATTTTTTTCCTTTTCCAAATCCAAGTCCCCATGGCAATAACAATTCAATGTGGCTTCTCTTCTGCTCTCTTGGCTGTAAAAACGTGATAATGGAAGAATGATACACTACATCAGGTAAAAGTACACAACATTTGGGGTCAAGAGAAGGGACGTAGGTCGATTTCTTCTATTTATGTTTGTCCAATTTACAAGTAAATTAAATACACCTGAGTCATCCACAAGTCTGGAAATTATATCTCATCAAAGATTGAACAAACTAGCGCCATCATCAACATGTTTCCTATTCCTAATCCAGATGATTCTGTTTCATGAAGGAATTCTCAGAATCCAAAAAAGTCTTGTTATTTGATGAAAAAACTAATGAATTCTGATATTTTCAGAAATTTGAACATCCCAAATTAAAAAATTAGATCAGTTCTTGACCCAAGAAGAAAAAAGACTAGTAAATCTTTTGAAGCGCGATTGGACTTAAACAAGTGAAAGATTAGCACAATACTTAAGACAAATTGGTCCAAGTTTGTTAAATCGATGTACATAAATTCCTAAACAAAATCAAATTCATGGAATTAAATTGAATCCCTAAATGAAATTGAATTACCAGATTAAGTCGAATTACAGGACACTGACGCGTCGAATGGGCACTGTTGCAGGCGGCGACGATGTAGAGGCAACACAACGAAGAATCTAGGCTACGCGAGACGGCGACGGCGCGTTCCGCCCACTAAGGGACGGAAACTAGCGGCTGCTAGGTTCCACCTACAGAGGCGGTGGAAAGGAAGGTCGTTGGAATCAATGGCTGAAAGAGACAAAGGAGAGAAGGTGGAATCCACGGCTCAGACGAAGGAGAGAAATCCAGTAAACGGAAGAGAAATGGAGGAGAATGAAGAAAAAACGTCTTTGTTGAAAAATAGAAATTGAAAGGGGTGTTTTAAATGATAAGGTAAAAAACCGTATGCACTTGTTTGGTGCACACCGTGCATATGAGAATTTCTTAAAGCTATATATTATAGCTGACAAAAAAAAACTACTGTACTAGTAATTAATTATATTTATTAGAGTAATATTTTTTCAATTACTCAAAAAAAAAAAAAAGTAATTAATTATATATTATTATAACTATTTTTAAAGGTAATGCATTTCAAATTTATGTTTCTGAAAATTTAATTTGTGGATTAAAAAAAACAACCACACTACATTAAAATCTCTATAAATTAATACTCTATAAATTAATAAACTCTTTAAAATAATAAAATATCCCGGTCCCGACTTGAACCTTTGTAAAAAATCATCAAATTCGATAAGATAATAAGATAATAATTTTTTAAAAAATCCCTTTATAAATATTAGGTCCCATTAAAACTCTAAATTAATAATTCATAAATATAGTACAATTATAAATATTATGGCATAGTCTCTCTTATAAATCTTTTTCATCAACCAACACTCTTGTAAATCTTTTTGAGTGCACGTGGGGATGGTCTTGATATCTTATACTCACATAATGCTTTACGCGTTTGATTATTCGATGTCTTTTAGATGAGAAGACATGACTGGGTGTTATGAATTACTTTATTTCCATATTGAGATTTATATAGTATATGTTTCATTCATCATGCATGGATATATATATTTAATTGACTATAATAGTAATTTAAGGGCAACAAATTAATGTAAACATGTACAGTATATTTAAGTAATTTCAATGAATTGATACATGTGTCTATGAATATGATAGTTAATTGTATACAATGAATTGATATTATACATGAATTAGTTACAAAAAATTGGTTGATACATGAATATAATCAATGAAACATATATAAATTCATTTATTTTTAATACATATGTACTAAATTTGGTGAATTTAAAAAGTCTCTCTTTTAATTGATAAAATATTAATTTATCAATAAATTAATACATCTCTAAATTAATAAAATTCCATGGTCCCAAGTTATTAATTTATAGAGGTTTTACTATATAACTAAAAAGGGTCATATGTTTCAGAAATTTTAATTTGTGGATAATCCAAATAAGAAAAATAAGTATATTAAATATTTTATTTTACTTTACCAATGAATCAATTAATTTCTGAAAGTCTAATAAAGTTAAATTTTAATATTCTTTTTTTTTTACCCTCATGTCATTAGTTTCTCACACAAATATCTTTTATTTACACATCATGTCATTACTTCTCTCACACATAAACAAAAGATTTTCTCTCAAATAAATTAGAATTACTCATATTATTCCTCTTAAAAAGTAACTTTATAACCTTTACTCAGAAGTTTTCATTTTTTTTTTTAGTTTGTCTCAAAAAAATTTGCATTTCCATACCCCTATATGCAAACAATCATCACAATATTCATCCTCATAATATACACATATGGATGATACTTGAGTGCACCTATACAATTGAAATTAAACTTCAATTCATTGAATCAAATGTTGGGTCAAAACTTAAATTGGGTAAATTGAATTAAAATTTAAGTGTATTTATATACTCCCTCTGCCCACCAAAAGTGTGCTCACTTTTTTTATACATGTTTTTAAAAAAATCATATTTCAATTATAAAAAATATATTAAAGATAACGAGTAAAAAATATATTTGGTGGATACTCAATCTTGTTATTAAAGTAGAAAAAATATTTAAAAGTGAACTATTTAAATAAAATAAGCATATTTTTTGTGAACCCAAAAAAAAGAAATGAGCAGACTTTTGGTGGAAAAAAAGAAATGAGCACATTTTTTGTGGACGGGAGGAGTACTCAATTGCATGTAGACATGTCCAACCGCCTGAAACCGCCGGTTACGGTTAAAAACCGGCGGTTTCGGTTTTGAATTTTTGTATCCGAAATCGAACCGGCAAACCGCCGGTTACGGTTTTCTAACCGCCGGTTCGGTTAAAAACCGGCGGTTAGGCGGTTTGTTTTTTTTTTCTCTCTCTCCGTTTTTGCTCGTTTTCGCTCATTTTTTGTTCGTTTCAACTCTTTTTTTTAAAAACTACATTACTAGAGTTTAATAAAAATTATATAACTTAAATTTATACATAAAAAATAGAAGAATTGTGTATTAAAAAATAATAATAAAAAATCGGCAAACCGGCGGTTTCGGTTTGCCAAAACTTGCAACCGAAACCGAACCGTCATTTTCCGGTTACGGTTCGGTTTTTGAACCGTAACTGGCGGTTTACCAAACCGGCGGTTTGGCCGGTTCAGCGGTTTGCCCATGTCTAATTGCATGGAAGCATTTGCGTACACATATTTACCCTTAATACCATTACTTTTGGGGGCCCACCATACACTCGATTCAATTGCTTTATATATAAAAATTTACAAAATAACCTTTCAAACACTTTAATCATTACATTTTTTTCTAAAACTTTGTGTCATAAAAGCACCACAAGCTTTTCAGGGGGACGAATGGGTAATAAACAATTTCTACATTAAAATTCGTGCAAATAGTAAATGTTCAATTAATAATAAGACAAAGTGAGTATTAAACAAATAAAAACAAGAGTGAGTCGTGGTGTCGTGGAGAAGATCCAAGAGAGAGAAACAGAGTGAGCCAATGAGGGTAATGCATGTTCTGAAATTGGAGGAGAATTGAAGCTGTTTATTGACTTTTTTGAAAAGATAGAATTAGACAAAGTGAGATAGCTCAAGTGGTTAGAGCACCACTACCTAAATCTGAGATCCTGGATTCGAGTCAGATGTACCCCCATGTACCAAGAGACCTATTAAAATACTACTGCATAAAGTTGAAGGTTTTAGACTAAAGTCTCTAAGCATTCAACAAATTAAAAGATGAATTCTCCCATCCTAGTTGCCATTTTTTATAAAAACACTAGTAATTCTCCCGTGCGATACACGAATATTAATAAATTCTTCTATGTTAAATTTATTTGGTCAATATAACCACTCATTTCTTTAAAATATACGGAGTATTTGGCTATTTGTTAAAATGCTGTTAAAAAGGTAATTTATTAATTTTTAATAATATAGTAATTTTAATAAATTATAGTTATATTTTTTTCACCTACCCGTGGCCTACACAATATTTAATTAAATTATACGGAGTATATTTTTTTAGTTATTCACTAAATTCACCATGAATATAAGTTTATAAAATAATATTCTCTCTTTTCAATTTTATTATTCTTATTTGGGTTGGAGACAAACTGAAAGATGAGAATGAATATAAAGTAGTGAGTGGGAGTAATATTTTTTTATTTTTAAGAAATGAAAATTATGAAATTGAAAGGGAATGGAGTATTAAAATTTCATAAAACTAACACGACAAAAAATACCACTTAAAAAAAATAAAATTTATACTTTAAACTTGAATATATATTCTAAAAAAAAAACCAAAAGTATATTTCATTAAGTTTTCAAAGGTTCAATAACATTACAAAATTAAATAAAAAATAATTAATAATTTTATCTATTGAAAATCAACATGTCGAATCATTTCATCTCTACATAGTTGTTCAAATTCTAATTTAAGCCCAACATCTATATCTATATATATATATATTTCCAAACTTCTAAGGTGCCACATGTCACCACCATATACTTCTACCTCAAACTCTTTTACTAAAATCTCTCCATTTCAAAAATACTCAACTCTCATTCATTCTAATCTTTATTTTTTAATCTCATCCATTCATTTTATCTCTTAATCTTAACCCTTCATTCTTATTTTCATCTCATATATAAATCTCATATCTTTCTTTCATTTCAATCACTCAACCTTTCACACTGTTCGTTATATAATCACTATCATTGTTTCATTTTGTTTCATTGAAGATCGATGTATATTATAACAATATCGGGAGGGAGTACTCAGTTTAAGCTTTGGTGACCGATTTTTTTTCTTATGTGTTTCTCCGAGAGGGCTTCATCAATTTCAATGGTGGAGGACAAGCCACAAACCAGATCTTATCAGATTTCGATCGAAGGCTTTACGAAAGTGAATTTTTTTTGGCTAAGCATAGTTTTTCTCTAAGTTTTGTTTTCATATGTTGTACTTTCAAGATGTATAGTATCCATTTCTCCTATCAAAAAAAGAAAAAAATAGGCTTATGATCATTCTCCTAGATGTATAATATCAATTTTCTCCTTCAATGCTTATTCATTTTTTCTTAATTCACTTCATTTTTTATGTTTCTGCAGTTCGACTTTCTTTCTTCTCTTTTCTCTTTTGTTTTTTTTCCATCTGTATATGATTTGGTAGTGGTATCTATCATACCAAACAAATACTGTAATATGTATGTTCACTCTTTCTTCCATTTATTTTAATGCATTTGACCTATCAATTGGTCAAAAATCTGTTTTTATTTTTATGTAATTTTTTTTTATATTGTAGATTTGTAATGGAACATTTGCTTGAAAATATGTCAATGCGAGAAAATATGTAAATAAGAATGTAACTTCTACTTTATATAAATTGTACAACTGTAATGAAACATTCAGATTTCTTATATATACAAATATTTACTTTTATCCCTATATACACAAAATTCTAAATCAATATTACATTTCTTTATCATTCTAATGATTTCTCTCACCTAAATTGACATAGCCTATCAGGATAAAGAATTGTATAATTGACCGAAAATAATTAAAAACATGTTAAAATTTAATTATAACATAAAAAGAATTCACAAATTTAGCCGTAATAGAAACCCTTAAAGCTATGTTTAAGGGATTGCAAAATTTAAGAAAGTCAATACAATTTTTAATTCTAAATTAAATAATCGAAAATTTTATATTTACGTACTATTTTTATATAGGTTATCGGATTTCCTAAAATTAAGGAACTCAAATTCCTCTTTAATTTCTTTATACTTGACAAATTTTAATTAAAGAAAATTGAGTTTCATAATTTAAGTCAGATTTATATTAAATATTTCATAATTAAAATCAAATTAATAATTTTCATAAATATAGATTACAAGATTCGAATTCCAATTTCTCATATAATTCAATTTTAAATATATTATTTTAATTAGCATATTTATATTAGAAGCAGTCAAAACAATCATTAATACCATTAATTTAATATAGTCAATTTTTATATATGTTGCTTAAATTAAGGAGGAGATACTAAAAGAGTGGTGCAATTACATTAAATAAGTAACATTTGGGCATAATTATCGCCTCAGAACAATTTTAATTATTTTTAACTAATTGAGATGGCATGGGGAGGATTTCATATGACACTTTTCAAATAAATATTTAATTCGTAGAAGTGACGTTGGATACTAAAAAGTTATATAGATTTATTTGTGAAATTTATTTCAATTTAAATGTTTGAATAATTAGCTTTCAATTATATGTGCAATTAATATAATATAAAGTCAATAAAGTATAGATATACAAATATCACATTTTAGTAGATTATTTTTTAATCAATAAATTAAAATAACTTTATCGTATATAGATTAGAAACAGTAAAATTGACTAAATTATTAAATTAGCCAATTAGACGGATGAGCCTCAGTTTTTTGAATTAATTGAAATACAAATTTTACATTAGTCAATCGATTCGAAAATTGAATATTATATTTGACTGAAATTCAAAATTAAGTATACATTTGTAATATAATTAAAGATTAATTACATTTAAATTCGATTTCTTAATTGAATTAAAGAAACATTTAATTATAATTTTATTTTTATATTCATGAACATTTTTTTTTGGTATCTCCAAATTTAAGATATTTTTAACATTTAATGTATTAACATTTAATTTAAGGTATTAATTAGAATTTAAGGTATTTAATTCCTAAATACATGATGCAGACATTCCTAAATTATATATTATCATATTAATTTTATTTAAGATTTGTTATAATTATGATTATTAAACATTTTTAATTTGCTACAATTACTAAAAGTAATCTGAATGAAATTTAATTTTAAAACGTATTTAATTCAATTAGAATATTCATGTATTTATAATTATACACATATAAAAATATACGATGTGTGTATATAAAGATGAATAAAATAAGTAATTAATTAATGCAAATTATAATGATAAAAAAGAAATAATTATAATTATAATAATTATAGGCATATCAATATGCTTAATTATTAATTATTGTAAGCATATTATATATAAATAATTATTCTTTTTCGCATAATATTTTTAAAAAAATATATAATTTAAAAGTTATTCCAAATTTATTGATAGATTTTAAATTTTTTAAATATTATGAATTTCATGAGTAAGAATTGGATTAAAGAAAGATCACTATCTTACCTTCTTGATTTAAGAATTACAGTTATAATAAATAAGATTAATTTTCTATTACTAAAAAGAACTTAGTATATCTATCTTGAATTTAATTATTGAAATAAAAATTAAAGAAATAATCAATTTAAATTTGAATAGTCAACACTAATTAAGAAAATATATATATAAATACAATTTTGAATTTTATAATATTTAAGCACGTAAGTTTTTATTTATTTATATATTGCATTATTTAATACAATTTTTTTTTAATGATTATAACCAAACATAATACTGATGCTTATTTATCGGGACTTATAATAAAGTTAAAGCTAATAATATTGGACAAGGCGCATCAGTGTCTAACAAATTTTGTTTTTGGGTATTTTGATCGAATTAAGTCTAAGAGACATAGTTGAAAGTCATGATGTGTCGATGTCTGATTTGACTTTTGGAGGAAAGACATTATTTTTTGTGGTGACTTCAAAATTCTTCATGTTATTTTCAAAGACTCTACACATTATCGAAGTACAAATTTTTTCTGGAAGAAATGTTGATAGTAAAATTTTTGTTTCGAGAATAACATTGAGTGTTTTGAATGACATGACTCTTATAAAATTTCAAATGAGACAATTTCCAATTCTATTATCTTTTATAATGACGATAAATAAAAGTCGAGGTCAATCAATTTCTATGACCTTCCAAAACATGTCTTCACGTATGGACAATAGTCAAGAGTCAAGAACAATAATTAATTTGATATATTATTATTATTTTTTTTTGCGTAAATTCAAATGGAAAAATATGTAAACGTAAAACAAATGTTGTCTATAATAATTTTTTTTGCAATATGGTAATTTCGTATTGATTTCTTTTATAAATAAATTTGGTGTCTATTGTATCATCACTTAACAGTTTTTATAAATTATAACATTTTTTTTCTTTGTAATTTGATACACCACATTTTTATGTTTTGCAATTCAAATCATTGGTCAATTTTCTGACAACAATTAAATCATGATGTGATTATCAGAGCTATCGATATGCCACATAAATGTCACGAATGGTGAATAATATTCTTTTATATATTTTAAAACGTGCTTAACTAAAAAGAATACTAAAAAAATCATTTTAAACTAAAAAAATTATTTTTAAAAATAAATCATAACTTGATTTAACTATTATCATTTCTCCACAAAACTCAAAAAGATAGGATTGCCTCCTCCAAATCACAGTCCACAAAAAAATAATGTGAAATTTTGCATATTGTTTTTATTTAAAAGAGTTTTTAAAATAAAAATATTGTATTGATCAGTTATGACATTTACATGGGCAATTGTGTAGAACCTTAATGCGAATTCGGTATATACACCATTCATGTGTTGGCGAAAAATAAACACATGCATCGAATTGTAAAACTTAAAAATGTGGTGTATCGAATTACAAAAAAGAAGAAGAATATGTTGTAATTGATAAACACGGTAAAGTTTGTGATTTTTTTTTTGCAATAAATCTTTTAATAAAATAAATTTACAAATCTATATATGTTTCAAAAATTATTTTTTAATTAATAAAACATTTTAAACCCCGCGTAAAACGTGGGTCTTACACTAGTTTAATAATAAATAAATATTAGTTAAGGTGATTAGAACCAACTAATACTTTAATTGCCTTCGAAATTCTATTCAACGCATCAACAATGTTGGTGGCAATTTGCCACAATCCACTTTTCTATGGTAAATTTAAAAAATATTATGCCTTATTTAACCACCACAATTCACTTTTTTAACTATTTATATTTTTATTCATTTTGTTTATTAATTTACATATTGTTTAATTTATTTAAAAATCATTATTTTATAATTATTTTTTAACTTAAATAATGATTTTTTTAAAATTTTATGATTAATAATTATGAAATATTTAAAAATTGAAAACATATAATTTAATTGTAAAACAACATTAATAATTTAAATTATATAATACAATAGAAAACAAAATATAAATATTATAAATTTAAATTACAAAATATAGGATAAAAATATACATACTATGCATTTAACTTACAAAATAAAATAGAAAATTAACTAAGAAAACAAATATGCTAATTATATATCTATGATAACAAAATATTTAATAAAAAATATAAATAAAAAAGGTAACATTAAGAATATTATTATTCTGAGTTAAATATAAATAAAAAAGGTAACATTTTTTATAAAAACATTCAAACTTGATACAGATGCTAACTATGCAAGAACACAAGATATTTACTCCATTGCAACATCACTAAAAGTAGAATACAATATGTCATAGAATTGACATAAGGTGGGGGTAGGGATACAATTTGGATACAGAGTTTTTTTTATAGTGCTTAACATCGTTATAAATTACCTATTTCATGATACGATATATACATAGTTTATACTTGTGTTAAGCTCCATAAGAAATACGCCATTGAGTTGCCTTTTTATTACTCCCTCCGTCCAATTTTATTATGCCCATTTCTCCGGGCACGGTTTTTAATGAATATTGATTAGTTTATATATAAAGTAGATAAGTTAGGGATACGATGGGATGTTGTGGGGTCCATTTATAGGTAAAGTGATTGTTTATGAATAAAGTTAGTGACAATTTGAGTAAATAAGTGATGATTGAAGGGTGGAGATAAAGTAGTGTGAATAATATTATTTTTATAAAGAGAATGAGCAAAATAAAATTGGACAACCAAAAAAGGAAAGTGGGAATAATGAAATTGGTAGGAGGGAGTATTATTGTTATTTAAATAAAAAACAAATTGTGAATTACCGTGATTTTCTGAGTATATATCAAAATATAGTAATTTGTGATCAAGAACGAGGATTCTGTCATCTCCCCTCCCCTCTCAAGTGTAAGCGGATCCCCTTAATAGAAGTGTCAAGACTAGTTAACATATGTATCCCTAAACTTCTATGTCGTCACGTAAATATAGCAAAAAACAGATTAAGAGAGTAAATTTTATCTAAATACGATGAGGAAGGCAGGAATGATATATTGTTGCTCAAATACAATTTCCAGCTATCACACCAGGCTCCATTTGAATATGGCTAATCCTGAAGATTGGTAAATTAAATTATATACGAGCAACTCGCTCAACTTCAAAGCCCGTGTAAAAACATTCAAAAAAATTAGAAAATGTGGCATCGAAAGTATAACGTACAATATATAGGCGGAAAAACAGAATGTTTATGGGCTTAACGAGTAGAATCGTACTACTAAAAGCACTGCGGATAGGGAGACTTCATCAGTAATAAAAGCTTACATCTTGTAATTCCTAGAAATACCGTATACAAGGAATGAACAACTTAGCATTTGCAGGAGACCTACTACTAAAGCAAGTTCAACGGGATTCCCAATCCTTCAACTTCTTGCTCCCTTTAGGTCTTGCAATGGGCGCATTCATTCCCGCCATTTTCTGATTGTACTTGGCTCGAAGTGGATCATTGTAAGTCCACCTGTATTCCCAACAAACAATAATTATTCAGACTTCGATCCAATGTAGTATGTTTTGAAACTGAAAATCAATCGAACAATTATCATAACACATAAATATGAATAATATCATCAAGAACTTACACTAGTCTAGTTAACCAATATAGAATGCTTCACAGAAGTTGTAGCAGTTAATACTCTAGTTAAGCAATAATTTTTAACATGTATATTACGCAGCAAGTTTACAATGGTTTTCACTCAAATATCTAACAAACAAACAAACTGAGCCTTTATTCTCAAATAATTGGGTAGGCTACATGAACCATTTATAAGATAATTGGCTCATGACATGGTGATGTGAAAAAGTTTTATGCTGGCAGCTGGCTGTCACAACTCACAAGCCTACCTTTTCACTCAAACATCTAAAAGTCGAAATAAAACCTATACAAGTGTTTGACTTGTATCCCAGTGGTCTTTAGACAAGACTAACACAATTTTAACTACATTATGACATTGTACCCTCAACAATATGGAGATTAGCAGTGATCACAATTTTCAAGAAGAAGCCAGTATGAGCCTTTAAACTAAACTGACTCACTAGAAAAGGCAATAATTATATGATTTACGGGATGGTGAACAAATCAACACCCCCAACACAAAAAAACATATATGAATGAACATGCTCTCAAAGTTTCATTACAGGCAAAGTCAAATAAGATAAAAGTGTCCTCAGTATCACTTAGTATTACAGAAGAGGTAAAAAAACAATTATTATTGACTTGTTTAGACAGATAGCAATTAAAAAATTGGTGTGTTTATGGACAAGAAAAGCAATTTAGAATTTACACTGGAAATTAGTGAATTTCAACAGTGTGTAGGTTTCAACAGTGTGTAGGTACTAAGTATAAGTTGCTAATCTTACATCACAGCATAAGCACTACAAACCAGGAGTTCTGGAAGTCGCATTTGAAAAGAAATGGAAGTATATACACATCCCAACATGAATTTAGAGAATATATCATTTGCAACATCTAGATATCCTATATACCTCAACGCTTCGAATTGATGGAATCTTAAAATTAGTTTGCATTCATAGTCCAAGTTGACCAATAAAAGACCAACAATGCCCGCATATTACAATAATAATTGCTTAATGAAACTTACACACACTTTATAGGAAAAATATTGGTTGCTATTGCTACCTTAAACATAGGCACTTCAACTTTAAAATAAAATATTCCATAATTGTATTTCATACTCCCAGATTCCTTGAATTATGTTTGAGCCATGACCAATTATATTTGACACATAACCATAATGCAATCTAATGATTGCTGACATGAAAAATAACACATTCAACTAGCTCGATTTAAAAAGTACAACTAACTTAGCACGTGTTAGTAAACTCTGTTAATACTTTGTCTGATGAATCATGAATGAACTAAAAGTGCCACTACAAATTGTAGCTTACCCAAAAAAACAATTCTTCTAGTATCACCAAGATTTCAAAATTCATATACTACAGTATTTTTTTTTGTACTCTGGAATCCCTCCAAACAATTCTATTCTTACAACTGAAAAGGTAATTTAAACCCTATGTTTCTTTCTTGATGTTCAAGAGCATAATCTTCTAAAAGAGTGTAATTGGGCACCCCACAAGAAACAATATTTAGGTGATGCACTGCAAGAATTTAGCAGGTGATTTTTTAAAGACTACTATGATTAATGTCAATTACTATTCAGTAAAAGTACTCTTATTTTTTTGGATAATGACTTTAGGTGCATTCTTTCATTGATAACCCAAATAACATAAAATAATGAACTATTATAATATACGCACAATTTATGATTCAGTCAGCTATGAGTCTTAGTAAGAATTCATTTATTAGAATGATTATAATGAAATATGAGATGTGTAAGAAACTAAAACTAATGTCTAAATGTTTAGATCAGTACCACAAACATCATTAGTTCAAGCACGTTTATACTGCAAATATAGCATTTCAGAAATTCCAAATTAAACAGAATGCATGTGTAAGGGTACGTACGGAGTATTCCAATCAGTTGTGTCCTCGTTGACAAGATGAGTCCATTTCGTCCTCCCACTCCGACCAAAGTGCTTAACTTGCATAACTTTAGGCAATATGGTCTTGTCCATCTTATCCTCTCCAGTGGGTGAGGAGAAATCACGAGTATAAATGCCATCAGCACCGGCAGTTCCAGCATAGTCGTCTGGATCATTCTGGAAGAAAGCACCTTTATGGTAGTATTTCTGCATAAACCTCCACTTTTGCTTGGCTTGTCCAGAAGAAGGTTTTGGATTCTTCCTCTCCCACTCTCTCCTTTCTTCCTCCGTCATGTTTCTCACCCTTTCAATCTCCTCCTTCTCCTTCACCATGGTCTCTCTATCATCTCTATCTCTCTTGATCCTCGCAATCTCTCTAGCCTTCCAAGCCTCGTATTCCTCTGCCTCATTCACATCATCATCGGTATCCACATCAGCAATATTCGACTCCAAATCCACATTCTTCTGGATTTCATGATCCTCCCTAATTTTCTCAACCACAATCTCCTTCGTCTCCTTCCTCCTCTCTTCCATTCTCTTCTTCACTGCTTCCTCAAGTGCCAGCTCTTCAGCCTCGAGCCTCTCACGTTCTGCAATCGTATCTCTCTCCGATTTCGGAACAAAAACGGGCTTTGCCATTGCAATAGCACCCGTCATTTCTTCCTCAGAATCAGTCTCGTACTCGGATTCCTCCTCTTCTTCTTCCTCAACCTCTTCCTCTTCCTCCTCAGGCAAAAGGGCAGCCTCTTCTTGTTCCCTCTGCAACAGCTTCTCCCTAATCCTCCTCCTTCTCTCCTCCAATGCATCCTCATCTTCATCCTCGAAATCTAACCCTTCCATCCTCTTGGTTTCTTCCTCCTCGGTAGACACAATTTCCGCTTGCCTAATCCTCCTATGATCTTCCCTAACTTCATCTCGATTATCAATCCTACTCTGAGCCAAACGTCGTAACCTAGGATCATCTTTTCGCATAATGTCGCGGCCTTCATGACTCGGGAAGGCTTTCTCAAGCCCCGGAGCTCTCATAGTCCGAATGTCCCCAGCTTCTTCATACTCGTCTGCCCACTCAGGAGCTTTCCCCGGCCAATACCTCTTCACCTTCGTTTGCCCTATTTTACCTCTAAGCTTATCCCTAACTGCGATAACTGTATCGCTAACCCCTGCCGTCACCGACATGGCTACAGACTACGGAAAGATCTTCTATTCAACAAAAATCAAAGCAATTGGTGTTCGATTGAAAACCTGAAATAAGAAAGAGCAAGAGATGGATACGGATTTATAGATTGCAATCGGTGCAAAACCTAGAAATCAGAAGAGATTATATGAAAAATAAATGATAAGATACTAAACAAAGGAAAAATTTAGGGAAAATCGGCAACCTTATAGACGGGTAAATTGTTGGAGATTCCCGAGCATTCGGTCGGTTTGGAGTTGATTTTCACCCGAACCCAACAAACCCAAATTTATAATTATAAACGAAATAACATTGGGGCTATACCGGTTTAAACTGGTGAAAAAACAACTGAATTTCTACAAATTTTGAGTAAAAAATTCAAATATTATACAGTATCAATAATAAGTAATTTCTTGACAAAATAATAAGCAATTAAGGTCAATCATCAATATGTTATTTAAGATGCGAAACATATAAACCAAAATTTTAGTTTGGAGATGGATTAACTGACCGTGAACTGGGGATAAACTGGAGGCGGCGGCGCCACTGCCCGCTGTTCCGTCGGAAGGAGACACAGAAATCCGAGGGTACCGGCGACAAGAGACCGAGAGAATAATTTTGGGTGAAAGAGAATTATCAAGCCCATAAGAGTGAAAGTGAGTGGGGGTATGGCCCAGAATCATAAGGTTCGATTTCTAGGGGTTACGGCTATCTGCACCTCCATCTTTGTTAAGGACACTCCCTTCCAACTTTATTAATTTAATAATAAAATACCCTTTAAATAAAATACCACTACTAGTTCCACTACCCTTTCAACATTTAAACTCTAATTATAATTGCAGTCACCGACGTCATCCACCATCTACGCATCGCCACCTTCATTCAAACAATATCAAAATCTTGTAAAAATTAAAAAAAAAAATAGAAATCTAAAATTTTTTTTATAATTTTCGACGAATCAATGTCGAACATATACACTTTCGTCGACAAATTGTTGTCGAAAAAAGTGCATATTCTCGACAAAAGTGAATGATCCAACTTACTCGTTTAGGGACCAACATTGCTTTTTTTTTTTTTTTTTTTTTTGGGGGGGGGGGGGTTGTTGGTATTTCAACAAGGAAAGCAATCTATGTAGATCTTGTAGTTCCAGCTCCTGTTATACCAACGACTACTCCAAATCAATTGCTTGAGATGGTAGAGCCTGCACCAATCTGGGCCAAGTCGTGGGCCTCCCGGAGATCAGCCCTGGGATGATACTTGAATTTGCACACTACAAATTCATTGGCCAAAGAAATTATTTCTTTCACCACACTATTTTCTGGCCCGGCTGATCTCATTCTCCCAGTACACAGCCCAACTGCTTGCTGTGAGTCCGTTCGAACCTCCAATTGCACCTTACCCTTTTGCTTTGATAATCGGAGCCCAATTAGAATAGCCGTCAATTCCGTTCCCAATGGCCCTCTTTGGGGTCTGATTTTGTTAGCAAAGTTGAGAATTGTCCTCCCATCTTTTGACTTGAGGATACCTCCAGCCCCGTACCTCCTATCTTCTTTCTTGTATGCGCCATCCACTTCTAGGATATCAACATCCGTCCTCCCATTCTCTTGGGTTTCTTCTTCTTTTGTCCGTTGAACCCGCTTGTTATTAATCTTAGTCTGTATCTGGAAGTTTTCCAGATAAGCTAAAACTCTTTCCCTAATATTGGCATCGATTTTTCTAACCTGGTTTGTCTGGGAATGTAGGATTGAGAATCTATCTCTCCAAATACCCCAAGCTATCATGACAACTCTTTCAAAATCAGCCTTATTGAACCTAGAGCGTACATATTCAAGAAATACCACGGTATCGCTCCCCTTACCTTCCTTGATCCTGTCCTTGAATCCAGCCTTGGTCCAGACCTTTTTAACTTCTTGACAGTGGAATAATGCATGTGTCGTTGTCGGATAGCTACCACCACAAAGACCACAAATGGGTTGGATCGGGATATGCCTTTTCGCGAGGTTACCTTCAGTTTGTATAAAATCGTGGTACATTCTCCATGCAAAGATTTTAATCTTTGGTGGAATTTTCAAATTCCAAACATACTTCCACCATTCTGTACTTCTAATCGTCGAGGTTGATGGGGTATTAACCTTTTCCTGATTCTCCAGTTTTATTCCTCTCCTATATCCCGATCTAACAGAGTATTCCCCCATATCCTCATCCATCCAAAATCTCCGATCATCCTCATCACTTCGCCCTACCTGTGTATTTAAAATTCCTTCCGCTTCATGTGGTTGAAAAGCAATTCTTATAAGGTCCTCCTTCCATCCTCGTTCGTCATCCAATAACAGGTTAATGTTTTGAATTGCCGCCACGTGTGATTTGATTTTTCCTTCGACTAGTCCATGCACCCATGCATGTTTTCGGAGCTTAACAGTCTCTCCATTACCCACAATCCATCTAACGCCCGAATCCAGTAGGTATCTGCTTTTGCAAAGGGATCGCCACGTAAATGACGGATTGTGCCCAACTTCTGCTTCCATGATGTCAATATTCTTATAGTATCTCGCCTTAAGAACCCTATTGAGCATCATATCTGGCAAATTAGTGCATCGCCATATTTGTTTTGCCAATAAAGCATCATTGAATATATGCATCCTTCGAAATCCCATTCCTCCATCCTCCTTTGGCTTACACAAGTCTTCCCATTTTTGCCAATGCATCCTTTTGCCTCCTTCTTTTCTCCCCCACCAGAAATCTGCCATTAGGTTCTCCATTTGTTTGCACGTCTGAATTGGGATTTTAAAACAAGTCATGGCATAAGTTGGGATCGCCTGCAATATTGACTTAATGAGTACTTCTCTTCCCCCTTCCGAAAACTCCATATTCTTCCAATTATCGATTCGATTCTTCATTCGATCAACCAAATACGAGAGCTGTACTCGTTTTGATCTTACAGAAAAGATTGGTAGCCCCAAATACGTTTGATGCCCCTGGGTAATACGAATACCTAGTGCTTGTTGGATCCGGTTTTTCGAACTGTCTTTAGTGTTGGGACTAAAGAGAATGGTAGATTTATCGTAATTGATCATTTGTCCTGAAGCTTTCTCATATTCCTTTAACACTTCCTTCATCTCTTCTCCACTGTCCTCTTTAGCTTTGAAAAAGATCACACTATCATCTGCAAAAAGGAGATGAGAGATTACAGGTGCCCCCTTGCCACCTTTATTCCTTCGATACTTCCTTGTCTTACTCTTTCTGAAATGAATGAAGAAAGTCCTTGTGCACATATAACGAAGAGAAACGGGGAGAGCGGGTCCCCCTGTCTGAGCCCTCTCGATGGGATAACATTACCAGTAATCGTGTTATTGATCTTGAACGAGTATTCAACCGTCGTCACACATCTAAGGATTAATTCCACAAATACTTCCGGGAAGCCCAATTTAATCAATTGCTTCTGTAAAAAATTTCATTCAATACGATCGTAAGCTTTGCTCATATCCAATTTCATTACTGCATATCCAGTATTGCTCTTGTTATTTCTGAGCCAGTGCATACATTCATATCCAATGAGGACATTATCCGAGATCTGTCTATTCTTCACAAAGGCACTCTGATGCTCGTCAATCACCTCCGGCATTATGACCCTGAGCCTATTAGCAATGGTCTTAGCTACTATCCTGAAGCTTACATTACAAAGACTTATAGGCCTAAAGTCTTTTAGGGTTTTTGGATTCTTCACTTTTGGAATGAGTGTGATCCAAGTTTCATTCCAACTCTTGGTTTCCCCTTTACCATTCCAAATCTGCAGCACTCCTTTGGTAATATCCTCCCCCACAGTATGCCAATTATCTTGAATTTTTTTTGCATTAAAGCCATCCGGACCTGGAGCCTTCCCTGGGTCGAGTTCAAACACTGCGTCCTTCACTTCACCTTTCGTAAATGCTCTTGTCAGGAACGAGGACATCTCACCCGTAACCGTTGGTTCTGTATGAGTGAGGATCTTGTCTAGTTGTTGTTGTTCCGGATTAGTGGAGCGAAAGAGTGTTTGGTAAAATTCCACTATGTGCTCGGTAATGTCCTGCTTATTTTGTGCCCAGGTTCCGTCATGTTTTTGAATGCGATATATAGAATTTCTGCCTCGTCTCTCCGTCGCTCTTCGGTGGAAATAGGTAGTATTTCTGTCGCCATTAACCATCCAATTAGTTCTTGCTCTCTGCCTCCAGTATTCCTCCTGTTGTGTGAGGAGTTTATCCAATTCCTTCTCAAGCAGCCAGATCTCACCCCCCTCAGTATTGTCTAAACTATGGTTGGCCGTGTTGAGGATATGATCTGAAAGTGCTCTCACTCTTTTGTCCAGATTCCCAACCTTCTGTCTCGCCCATTTTTGTAAGTGTTCTGCGCACTTCCTAAGCTTCTCAGGGACTCCAAAGTTTTTATCAATCGTATTCCAACATTGATTAATTTCCCCCTCCAATGTAGGCTCCAAACTCCAGGCATTTTCAAACCTAAACTGAATATGATGGTTATTATCCCAGCTTTCAGCTTTAATGCACACTTCTATGGTGATCGCTCGGTGGTCTGATCCAAACCAATGTGAATGTTTCACTTGGTGTGAGTTCCATAAATTTCTCCATTCGGGATTTGCAGTAAATCGATCTAGTCTTTCAAGAATTTGTTGTGTGCCTTTTCGTTTGTTGTTCCAAGTAAATTTCGGGCCTTTGAAACCTAAGTCATGCAGATTAAACCAATTAAGAGTCTCTCTAAATCTCTCCATGATATTCCACGTTCTACCATTTTGATTACCCCATTTTTTCTCATCAAATCTCAACAACTCATTAAAATCCCCGCCTATTATCCATGCCTTAGTTGATTGGTGTGTTGAGTCAATTCGCTTGAATAGTTCCCAAGAATTATGTCTTTCATTCTGTTTTGGAGGGCCATGATAACCCGTAAACCACCATTGTAATTCATTATGGCACACTAAAGCATCAATATGGCAAAAAGAATAGGAGCAAATAGTGATCTTGATTCCATTCATAGCATATAACAAAAGGCCCCCACTAGTGCCGTTCGGTTCAACCGCAAAACAAAAAGAGAAATTAAGCAACGACATCCATGATTGTGATATCTTAGGGGGGAGTTTCGACTCCATAACAAACAAAATAGAGGGTTTATTTATGGCTACTACTTGCCGCAGCTTCTGGAACGCGTTGGTACCCTTCAATCCCCTCGCGTTCCAGCTGGTAATTTTCACTTACAGTGGCGGGGAGGGGTTTCGCCCTCCGCCGCAATGTTGGAGCTGGACATCTCGTCCTCACTTTTCTGTCTCTTGCTTCCTCCTTCCTTCTTCCCTCCACTCTCCAGATTTCCAACCTCGTCGTCCATAACCATCCGTGCATCACTTATCATCAGCCTACCTCTCTTGCTCGGTCCTTTGGCAATGTTTTTCTGCTTATGTCCTTCATCGTCAGCTTGTTGTGAAGATTGCATAATCTCCTTCCCTTTTTCCTGCTTTGTCTTCCAGAGACCCTTGCCTGCTCCCAAACCTTGTCCACCACTTGAACTTCCATCGTGTTCGTTGTCCATCAGCGCTGCATAGTAGTTAGCCTGTGCAATTCCTTCCCACTCAGTCCTCAGCGAGCTTTCCATATTCATAAGATACCTGGATTGATTCTGTTGAAGAGTCTGGTGAGTGTCCTCGACCAACACCGAATCTGCAAAACGGTCCGCCTCCTGTGACCGCTCCTGGTTTTGCTCATGCCACTCCTCGTCAGCAAGAACAAGTCCACCTGCCCTTGCATTAGGTCTGATTACGATCGAGTTGATGGTCCTTCTGATTTCCCTTTGTGGAGTTGGTTGCTGCTCCGGCGTGCGTATCTCCATGAGACTCCTCAAGTGTTCATATTGAGCTTGTCCCAGGCCTCTCTGTCCGTCTGCCCGAAGCCACATAGGGAACTCCTGCATATCCCCCCTACGCTGGCCCTCTCCATTGTACCTCTCCATGCATTCCTTTTCAATGTGCGTGAGTAGTCCACACCTATAACAGAATATCCCAAGTTTTTCATACCTTATAGCCACAAGTATGGCTTCCCCCCGAATCGTGATGTTGGTGCTGCGGTTGAGAGGCTGATGCAGATCGATCAACACTCTAACTCTCAGACAATGACCCCATGCAGCTCCCTCTTCTGGACAATCAATGTCAATAACATCGCCAAGAATGTCTCCCAATTTCTGTGCAAGTGTCTTTGTCATACTAAAGATCGGTAGGCCATGGAACTGCACCCAGAGGGGAATCCTGTTGATCACTAGATCCCTTGGCAGTTCATCACCTTGGAGCTTTGAGAGGATGAGCATAGGACCATTCACAATCCATGGCTGTCTGTAGAAGGCTCTATTGTAATCTCCCTCTGTCTCGAAATCAAGGATAAAACAGCCGTCAGCCACTGTGATGATTCTAACCACCCCTTCCACTTTCCAGATTCTTCTTAGAATGTTAAGAATCTCATTGAGTCCCTGTGGCCTACGGATAGTAAAGTGCCCCAAAAGAGCAAACTGGGGAACAGCAAGTTCATTTTCATTAACTTGCAGATTGGCGTCTTCCGCATCCGAAATGCGAACATTTCTCAGTGGTTCGTGCAAGTGTTCCGCCATTGACAGAACAGTTTGAAAAGCACAGTAGAAAGACTTTGTCAAGAGGAAGAGTATTTTTTGTAAGATGGAGGTGTATCGAGTATCCTGCCTCGCTCCCAGATTTATACCCCAAGCCACCGCTCCCGTGGCCAATCCAAATAAGAGGAGTAGCCTAAAAGCCCTAATCATGATTTCTTACCTCGAAGAACCCTAATTCAGATGAAGGGGCGTCTTGAGATAAACCAAAATCCGGCGTAATCAATCTCCAAAATCACGCTTCAATCTGTATCATAAATACTATTGGTTAAAGCTCCGACACATTTAATTTCCGCACTCAATCCATCCGCAAGTCCGATAATCTTAATGATGTTGGCTACAAACCCTAGATTAATTCTTCTTGAAGCTGTCAGAAGCCCCAATCGCTTACTCCCGAGAAATCGCACCCTTCATCCGTGAAATCGCACCTACTAACGCGTACCGCGCGTGCCCCAAAATAATCATCCTTAAATTTGCCTAGTTCCAACATTGCTTGTTAGCTGATCAGTTGGACAACAATCTACTCCGATGTTTGTGCGGAATGGTGTAGGCCCTAAATATTTGGACTCGTGGGTTGAATGAAAACCTTTTAACAAATAATGACTTTGATAGAAAACAAATGACTATATCAGCTGAGTTGATGTTTGTTGATTATGGAAATTATACTTGTGATTTTTGACTCTTTTAAAACTTATGTATATGAAAGAATGCAATATGTAACAGATGATAAGAAATATAAAGCAGTAAATAACACAATATTTATAGTGGTTCGGACTCCACGTCCTACGTCCATTCTCATATTACCAACTGTGATGTTAATTCCTTAAAAATGAGTCGTTGCTACTTTATAGTCCCAAGAGAAGACTTTGACCTTGATACACCAAGTGAGTGCAATTGGGTCTACTTGTTATCGTGATGAAAAAAGAGGTTCAATCAACACTTTTCTAAGATTAAGATAAGTATATGGAATACGGGCTTAGATGTAGGAAACATAGAGTTATTGGATACAAAGATCAAATACTGGCTCTAAAGAACTTTAAAGGATTGAGATAACTTAAATGATGAACTTGCTCAGTTGATTGTGAGTTCTTGCGTGGAGTTTCTGTAAGTTGTTACAATAACAACACCTTGTATTTATAGGAGATTGGAGCTCGAATTAGCCGTTGGATAAACTAGTCGTTGCAACCAAATCTTCTAGGAATGGGCTCGAGATCTTCATGAAATTCTGGTACGACATTACCTTAAAAGGGAATGGAGATTTAATATGCAATAAATGTTGTTGTACGATTCTGAAGGATCTCTGAAACCCTAGTCCAAGTCAACTCAATAGCTGTGTTGACATCTTCTCATTGGTCCAAGTCAGCTGAGTTGGTTATGCTTGCAGTCTTGTCTTCTGTTGAGTCTGTCAGTTGAGATTCGACCTTCTCTTTGCCTATTAAGGTTGTTGCATTCTTTAATGCATTCTATCAGCTGAGTAGCTCTTCTGAAACTTTAAGGCTTCTTAGACAAGATCTGTTGGAGTCCATATCAGCTGGCATCTTCTAGTCGGCTGGTCTCGCGTAGCTAATCTCATTTGACTAAGGCATACAAGGACATTGTCATCTGATTTCACTAATGGTCTTCCTCGTCTTCTAGTCTTCAGTCTTCTACTCTTTAAATCTTGAGCATACGCGTGTTGTTCCAGATGTGGTATCAACTGATATACATATAGTTGATTCCACATGAATAAGTCTTAGACAAATAAACTAACTACTAAGCTTTATAAACTTAGGTAACCTATTCACTAGATTACAAATTATTCTAACACTAGATTACATGATCTGTTTTGGCCATCAAAACTAATACATATGTATCTATTTAGACTAGGGGTAGGATGAATATCCCAACCGTATCATATACTCTGATCACAGCAGAAGAGGTGGAGCATTATGATCCAAAGAATTATAGAGAGGCTATCACTAGTTCCGAGAAGGAGCATTGGATAACAACAATGATAGAGGAGTTGCAATCCTTAGAGAAAAATCAGACTTGGATCCTTGTTGATAAACCTATCAATCAAAAGTTAGTCAGTTGTAAGTGGCTATTCAAGAAGAAGATTGAAGTTGGATCAGATGAGGCCAAGGAGCATATCAGATTCAAAGCTAGGTTGGTAGCAAGAGGATTCACCCAAAGAGAGGACATTGATTTTAATGAGGTATTCTCTCCCGTTGTTAAACATTGTTCCATACGATTACTTTTGTCAAAGGTTGCACAAGACAACCTTGAGTTACATCAATTAGATGTCAAAACTACATTTTTGCATGGTGATCTAATTGAAAGAATATACATGCAACAACCTGAGGGTTTTATCATGCCCGCAAATGAAAGTCAAGTATGCTTGCTTAAGAAATCATTGTATGCAGTTAAGTAGAGTCCAAAACAATGGTATAGAAAATTTGATAACTTCATGATTTCTATTGGATTCTTAAGAAGCAAATATGATAGTTGTGTGTATATTTGGTAAACAAGGAAATCTTGAGAGCACCTATCTACTGATTTATGTAGATGATATGTTGATAGCTAGAAAAAGTATGAAGATGATCTAACAGCTGAAAGATTAGATGAGTACCACCTTTGAGATGAAGGACTTAGGTGAAGTTAAGAGAATATTAGGAATGAATATTCTCAGAGACAGAAAAGCTGGAAGACGGTTCCTATCCCAAAGAAATTATGTTTAAAAGGTCCTGAAAAGATTTCTTATGCATCAATCAAAATCAGTGAGCACTTCCTTTGGTCAACAGTTCAAATTATCAGTAAAGCATTCTCCTCAGACTGAAAGTGAGAAGAAACAGATGTTTGTTGTTCCATATGCAAATGGTGTTGGGAGTCTCATGTATGCTTAGTTTGTAGTAGACCAAACCTGGCCTATACTATTAGTATGGTGAGTAGATACATGGGAAATCCAGGAATGTTCCGTTGTGAGGCATTGAAATGGATTTTAAGATATCTGAAAGGATCAGAAGAGTTTGGATTGATGTTTGAAAGGTCAGTTGTATCAAAGTGTCCTCTACAAGGATTTATGGATTCAAATTTTACTGGAAATACTGACACAAGAAAATCTCTTTTTGGTTACATATTCACCATATAGGGCACTGCAATTACTTGGAGGGCTGCACTTCAATCAATGATAACCTTATCCACTACTGAAGCTGAATACATAATCATGGCAGAAGTTGTGAAGGAAGCAATTTGGTTAAAGGGGATCTTAAGAGATTTTGGGACAAATCAGAAGAGTGTTACCGTTCTTTGTGACAATCAGAGCACTATCCACTTAGCCAAGCATCAAGTATTTCACGAGAGGTCAAAACACATTGATGTGAAGTTGCATTTTGTGAAAGACATTTTGGAGAAAGGTCTAGTAGAAGTCCAGAAGGTTTCTACAGAAGAGAATGCAACTGATATGCTTAATAAGGCATTACCAAACAATAAGTTCAATCATTGCATCAAATTGGTAAACCTTAAATGTTGGGATGTTCACTAAATGTAGTGTTCATAAGCCTTGAAGAGGGCTGAGAGGAGGCAATTCTGCATTAATGCGGAGAATTATTATGAAGTAATGCAAATTGGATGTTGTCTTAGCTGATTCATATGCATGATAGAAGAAGAGCAGTATTATTTGGAAGTCAACTAGTCTTGGATTAGATCAGCTGAGGGAGTTCGGTCATCTCAGCTGATAGGCCATGTCATCTGATCTGGAGTCTGTTACACCAGGTCAAAGAAGTCAATCTTTGACAAGTCAATCCTAGTCACCAGCACATGTGGCGACGACTAGTCAACCCTAAGTCATGCGACGACTAGTCAACATTACACCAGAAATCAAGAAGTATATGCTCGCTCTTGAGAAGAGGCGGGCAAGTTATTTGGCGAGCATAGGGAGATTTGCAGTCATGAAAGAGAAGTGATCATGGTAGTTCAAGCATGGGCGATCACGACCATCATATGAAGAGGAAACTAGACGACCAGTTCTTCCGGCGACCATGTTCATGAAGCTCTTCGCCGGAGATGAGGACGGCCATAAAGAGGTGATTTAACATCGAAACAACCTCCAAGAAGCATTAAATGCAACATCCCATCACCTGTTTCTGATGGGATCTCAAGGCCAATGTAAGCCCGCCACGTGTAAAGGCTTGGCAGCTAAAAATCTTACTATATAAGCCCAAGAGGCACAATGTAAACACAACTTGAAATCTATTGCACAAAGACCGAGGCAATAATACACAAAAGCTTACAGAGCCATCCAAGCTTCTCCAAGAAGCTATTACTATATCTTCATCTTGTTCTTCATTTATTCATCACTAAATCATCTTCTTTCGATCCTTTAATCCACGCAATAACCCCGATAATATTATATGATTGTTTAGTGCTTACGAAGTCCACATCCAGATCATCCATTCAAAAGCACGTACAATATTTAGCGCTAGAAGGAGGGGCCCTTTTACGTGTTCTTCATCGAGTTTCGACCGATCATCGAACGATCGACGTTTAAACTCGGTTATTACAGGTTTTAATCGGTAGAAATACCTTTTTTAAACATCATCTACGTATTTTATTATGTATATTTGCGATTTTACGTACTTTGTACGACTAGTAATTCCTTTCCTGATCATCGTGTTCTTGAGTATTTGTTGTATTCTAGGCATATTTTGGAGTTTGATCTCCAAGAAAATCTGTAAACTCTCTTTTTGTTGTTATTTTGCAAGTTTCGTAGTTGTATTAGCACGTTCTTCTGCGAAAGAACTCGAATCTTGTGTTTTTAGCTTCAAAGTTTAAGTTCATTTATCATCTTGTAACCTGTTCCCAGAAAATCACTCTCAAGAATGTCTCACCATTCTAACAACGAGATTCCACCTCTCGGAGTAAACGTTCCACCGCCGAAAGCTCCGGTCAATCCGACGGCCAATATCAACTTGGGGGCCATTTTAAACGATCCCCAAGGCTTGAGAGATTTCACCGACTACCTCAATGAAAAGAGGAAGAAAAACGAGGCCCTAGAGCTGAAAAAGGCCAAGGAGCAGGCCAAGGAAAATGCTCGAAAGGCGAAAGCCCACGCCCACCACAATGACGAGGACGAGCAGATGTCGTTCTCGATAACCGGATTACACCGACGTGCCCAAGATAAGGGTAAAGCAAAAGCCTATGATCACCCCCACCATAGTCATACCGGGGATTCAAGGGACAGCCGAGACTCCGTGTTTAACCGCATTGGAGAAAAAGAGCGAGCAGCTCCTCGCCCGATACCATTCAAATTTGGTGCTCGACCAGAGAAAGCCGACCACAGAGATCGTGGTGGTAAGAAGATCACGGAGAAAGAGTCTCCGCCCTCGATCGTGTAGGGAAAAGGTCGCGCGGACCGGCGAAGAGTTTCCGCAGCTACCAGCCAGAAAGGTCTCTCCATCACTCACTTGAGCGATCACACCTTAATCGATATGATCGACCAGTCGAATCCCACCGGAGCCAGCGAGGCGAACACCATGTCCCTCGGCCTCAAACTGCCGAGGAGGTTCAAATTGCGCAATTCATGGAGACCGAGAAACAGATGAAGCTCGAGATGGAGAATCTCTGAGCAGAAGTGGCCGCCACTAAAAAGGGGAACAACCCACTTGTCACTCTCCCCGTCTCACCACTGAGTGTCATGATTCTTACTGCCCACATCCAGAAAAAGATTCAAATGCCCGCCATGGCAGTGTACGACGACGCGTCTGATCCCCGTGTACACTTGTCAAAATATTCAAACTATATTGGGGCAACGGACGTAACGCAATACCGAAACTTTCCCCTGACCTTGGAGGATCGTGCCCATCGTTGGTTCACAACTCTGGGAGCAGGATCAGTCAACTCGTTCATCGAGCTGGGGCAACAATTCATAACCTACTATGGGTCAATTGTTGCTCGCCCAACATCCAAGCAACGTCTGGCAAACGTCCGTCAGACCCTGACCGAATCAGGGAAAGACTTCATCGAACGATTTGACAGATTAGTCATCGATGGAGAGGCGGTGAACGATGAGACCAAACTGATCTCCGTAGTTTTCGGTCTGAGGATAGGCTCTCGCCTATGGGAAGCAATGCATACACTTTTCCCGGAGTCTTATGCCGATTTCCGTAATCGGGCCGGGAACATCATCCAGATGGAGAAGATCATGAATGCCGCAAAGGCTAACGAGCAGCCTGAGGCGGTAAAAAAGGTGTGGCCACCAAAGAAAAACTTTACAACTGGGGAGCCGTCCCAGCCAAAAAGGCAGTAAATCAAGGAAACAATGCCAAACCGACAAATTTCAAGCCATTTGAGGAGGCGCCGGAAATCACCCATCTAAGAGAGGCATTCACAGTCGATCCCAGGGCCATCTTCGATGCGATCAAAGGGAAGAATATGTTCCCCCCGGCAAGGGCGATGCATACAAACGAGAATAATTTGCACCCGAGCAAGTTTTGCGATTATCACAACTCCATCGGCCACCGGACCAATGGGTGCCGGGACTTGATGAAGAATTTTTACAAGCTGTACATGGAGGGCAAGCTCGCCCAGTTCATAAAGGCCAATGAGGGTAATGGCGACCAGCGGGGCAAGAAGCATCGCGACGACGACGAGGATGACGAAGACTTGCATCAACAGATCAACCGCCAGAAAACAACTCCCTAAATGCCGAATGGTCCGCCAAGCGACATCGATTTTGTGGGCGACCATTGCAATGTCATTGAAGGCCCCCTAGGGGGTACCCAATCTAGAACGACTCTATCTGTTCGCCGACAACAGAGTGAGATGTGAGCACTGAACAATGTGCATTAGGTGTGTGTCGCCGCGGCCGTAGATAAGCCCATCTCACACCAAGTACTTTTCACTAACGCCGACCTCAATGGAGTAGTGCAGCCAAACAACGATGCTTTGGTTGTCACCATGAAGATCATGGGAACCGTCGTCCACCGCATGATAGTCGACACCGGGGCATACACCAACATCCTGTTCAAGCACACGTTGGATGCTCTCGGTGGATATGAAGCATATCTCGAGCCATGCAACGACATCATCGTGGGCCTCGGAGATACCCACTCCCTCCCCATCGGAAAGATAACGCTAGCGGTCGAACTAGTATCCACCAAAGTACCGAAAATGCACATCACTCGACACCTCGAATTCATGGTCGTCGACATGCCATCATCTTACAATGCTTTCCTCGGCCGAACTTTCTTTGCTGAATTTAAGGCGTCCGCCTCTACTTTTTATTATTGTGTAAAGGTTCAGACCCCGAAGGGAGTTATAACCCTGAAGGGCGATCAGGCGCAGGCGAGGGAGTGTCTCGTCCGTTTTGCAAAGCGTCATTCTGAGAATTCTCCCGCTGAGGGAAAGTATATCGAGTGTCATAAAGAAAAAATACACATGAACTACTTGGAGGGTTTTCCCAACAAGTACCAAATAATAGAAATAGAGGAGTCAAGTCAGCTTGTTGATGACCAACAAATAGAGTTGGATGAACACACCCCAATGGATCTGGACGAGCACATTCAAACTGAACTGGACGATCAACTCCCTGAGGCGATCAATGACCAGGTTCCAGATCTGGACATGCCAAATTTGGAACCTAGGATAGACTTCGAGTCAGAGATTGGGATCGAGGACCCTCGCTGGAAAGAACCCAAAGAACGGGCAACTCTAGTAGAGGACCTCGAAACCATCCATCTAGATGAAGCTCGCCCAGATCTGGAAGTCTTTATAGGTTCAAATCTGCCAGAACCACTGCGATCTGAAATGATCACCTTTTTAAAAGAGAATATCAGAGCGTTTGCATGGTCGCACGAAGATATGGTGGGTATCAACATAGACCAAGCCTGCCACAGATTGAATATTGACCCCACGAGGAGACCTATCAAGCAAAAATGAAGAAAGTTTGGGCCTGATAATACGCGGCTATGGCGGTCGAAGTTTCAAAATTAATCGATAACAAATTGATCCAAAAGACAAGAATTGATCCCCAGTGGGTAGCAAACCCCGTGCTCATCCGAAAAACGAACGGATCGTGGCGATTGTGTATAGACTTCACATATATGAACGACGCTTGTCCCAAGGACCATTTTCCGATGCCCCACATTGATTATCTGGTGCATAGTACAGCGGGGCATGAAATGCTAACTTTTATGGATGCTTTCGCGGGATATCATCAGATCGCGATGCATCCCGATGATCAGAGACATACGACTTTCATGACGGTGACAGACATGTACAGCTGGAAATGAATGCTCTTCGGTTTGAAAAACGCAGGGGCAACATACCAAAGATTGGTAAACAAAATGTTTGATCAACACATTGGTGAAATGGTTGAAGTTTATGTTGACGACATTGTCGTAAAGAGTTTGAGAAAGGAGGATCATCTCCATCACCTCAGCATGACGTTCGACATACTCATAGAGTATAACATGAAGTTAAATCCCAAGAAATGCAGTTTCGGAGTCGGCTCCGGGAAATTTCTGGGGCATATGGTTAGCTAGAGTGGCATCGAGGCGAATCCTACGAAAATTTAAGCAATCATTAATATGCAAAGCCCAAGGAATGTGAAAGAAGTGCAGAGATTGACAGGATGTCTGACACCGCTGAACAAATTCGTAGCACGAACGGGTCACCGTTGCAAACCTTTTTCGACGCTTTGAAAAAGAGAAAGTTCGAATGGACCAACGAATGCGAAAGAGCTTTCGAGAAGTTAAAAGAATATATATCCGATCCGAAGGTCCTATCTAAGCCAGTCCCGGACGAAAAGTTATACCTCTACTTGGCAGCCACTGAGTGTTCGATCAGTTCAGTGCTCGTCCGAGCAGAGGGGAGCACACATCTACCAATTTATTATGTCAGTCAGTTATTGAGGGACGCCGAGTTGAGATACACCCCAATGGAAAAATTGGCTTACGCTTTGGTCATGAGCGTGAGGAAGCTAAGGCAATACTTGTTCGACCACGAGGTGGTGGTTCTTACGATGTTTCCACTACGACAAGCATTACATCGACCGGATACCACTGGAAGACTATTGAAATGGTCGGTAGAGATCGGGCAATTCGGGCTCACCTACTCACCAAGAACGGCGATCAAGGGGCAAGTCTTGGCAGAGTTCACCATGGAGCTCACTTTCCCAAAAAAGATTGACAAGGAAATCGAACTTCCTTGGACATTGTTCGTCAACGGCTCATCGACGAGCACCAAAGCAGGGGCAGGAATAGTTCTCACCAGCCCTTCCGGACAAACTTTTGCTTCGGCGATCGAGTTCGAGTACCGAGCGACCAACAACGAGGCCAAGTATGAGGCGCTGGTCGCCGATATCAAGATGGCAATGGCCATGGGCGCCAGAAAACTGAATTTTTTTTTAGACTCTTAGCTAGTTGTGTGCTAGATAACAGGCGAGTACGAGGCTCGCGACGACCAGATGTTAAAATACCATGAATTGGTGAAAGGATTACTCGTGCAATTCGATTAAATCCACATCGAGCAAATCCCTAGGGAGCAGAATACGCAAGCAGACGCTTTAACTCGACTGGCCACTTAAGAGGGGGAGGCAATATTTTCAGAAGCTACAATCACAAAACTCTCTTCCCCATCCGTGGGTACAAACCAAATTTTACAGGCTGAAGCGACCACCGACAAGGAATTGACGGCAAAAATCATCAGATACATCCATACCGGCGAGCTCCCGGCGGACAAGATCAAGGCGACCAGACTACAACTCCGGTCGGCTAGATACAAAGTCATAGGCGATCAGCTATATAAGCGAGGTTTTTCAATGCCTTTATTGAAATGCTTGGAAAAGAAGAAGCAGAAGTCGTCACGCTTTAAAAATCATGAGGCAAGGCTACTTTTGGCCTACTTTGAAGAAGGATGCAATACATTACGCACAGACGTGAAAGAGATGCCAAGCTTTTGCTCCCGCTATACACTCACCACCAGACGAGCTCATCTCCGTTTACAGTTCTTGGCCCTTCGCAAAGTGGGGCATCGACATCATAGGACCTTTCCTGCCGAGCGTCGGGGGAGTAATTTTCATAGTCGTAGCAGTTGACTATTTTACCAAATGGACGGAGGCGAAGGATTTGAAGACCATCACAACGACTCAAATAACAAACTTCATTTGAAAAAATATCATTTGCAGATTCGGCCTACCACGAGCAATCGTGACGGACAACGGACGCCAGTCCACCAGTCAAGACATGTTAGATTTCTACTCGGAGTGGAACATCAATAAACTTTTTTCAACACCCTATCATCCACAATCAAATGGTCAGGTAGAAGCTATCAACAAAATCATAAAGCACACCTTGAAGGCAAAGCTGGAAGCATTGAAGGGCAAATGGGCGGACGAGTTGCACATGGTTTTGTGGGCATATCGGACGACCACGAGAAATTCTACGGGCGAAACCCAGTTCGCACTCGCGTTCGGGACAGAGGCTGTTGTACCAGCAGAGGCACAAGTTACCACTTTCCGGGTAGCAAACTTTGACGAGTAGCTAAACAACGATGCACATCTCTCTGATTTGGATTTCTTAGAAGAGCGAAGACTAACAACAGACGAAAGAAACATAGTTTACAAGCAAAGATCGGAGCGTTATTACAACACCAAAGTACGAGATCGACAATTTACCATTGGCTAACTCGTACTTCGTCGGGCCAAATTCAAAAAATACTATCAGTAAGTTTTTAATCTCGTATATTTGTATAGTTTGTATTTAGAATCATTTCAATACATGCCAATTTTAAATTTCGTCAAGTTTTAGCATAAACTTTAGATCTTTATTTTTAGACCAGGGCTCTGCAAAGCCAATTCCAATCGAGGAAAATCAAAAAACATACGGACATAAACCGAAAGGTAGAGATCTTGGAAACGAGCACAAATCGAAAGGTTGAAACTCGAAAAATATACGGACATAAACCGAAAGGTAGAGGTCTTGGAAACGAACACAAACCGAAAGGTTGAAATTTGAAAAACATACGGACATAAACCGAAAGGTAGAGGTCCGAAAACGAGCACAAACCAAAAGGTTGAAACTCGAAAAACATATGGACGTAAACCGAAAGGTAGAGGTCCGGAAATGAGCACTAACCGAAAGGTTGAAACTCGAAAAACATACGGAAATAAACCGAAAGGTAGAGGTCCGGAAATGAGCACAAACCAAAAGGTTGAACTCGAAAAACATACGAATATAAACTGAAAGGTAGAAATCCGAAGACAAACATTCATTGAAGGATAAACTTGCAAACATATACGAATAAATTGAAAGAAAGTGTCGACGACGAGCACTATAAAAACAAGCGAACACATCATAAGAAAAAAAGTTCATATATATAAAAAGGCCTTATAGGCCGAGCAATTACAAAAAAGGCCTCATAGGCCGAACAGTACAAAAAAGTTTTACAGGCCGTAGTGGCCGACCACTCCTAAAATTTAAGCCTGGCCATCCTCGGCAACAGGAGCATCGGCAACATCAACTCCGGGGTCCGCGACCTCACCCACGATGGCAGCATCAGTTTCGCCGACCTGAGGGCGACCTTCCCGGGAGCCCCAACCTCTTCGTCCGGAGGAGGATAGTTGAAAATAACTTCTCTCTCCAAAAGACGAGGGAACATCAGTCCCAAGTCGACCAACCCAAGGATGGGGATCACGGCGCCTTGTTTCGGATTTTCCTCCAATAGATGATTCTCAATGGTCGGAATGAGAGGAGTCAAATCCAGATCAGGATAGGTCGAGCGTAGGCTGTGGGCAAGCTGGTTGAAGCCGTAGGCCATCGAGAAAAGAGCAGCTTGCTCCGCCAGATAAGCTTTCTCATCCCTTTCATCCTGGACTTTCAACAGCTCGTCCTCGGCGGTTTTCAGCCTCTCTTGAAAGGTCTCCGTCAACTTTCGAGCGGCCTCAAGGGCACTCTGACTTTCCTCCAGAGACCGAGCAACTTCAGTTTTTCAGCTTCCAGAGCGCGCATGCGAGTACGAAAGCTAGTGATCTCCATCTTGGCCGAACCAAGGTCCTGTATGGCAGTCGAGAGTTTGGCCGCTATGGTAGTCTTCTCATCCTCGCAAGCCTTAGAGTTTCGCATCAGATCCTCTATCACTGCCTTCTTCTCCGCATTCCCTTTTTCGAGGTGGCTGACCTGCCGAGTAAGGTGCTCGAGGGCATAAGCGATACGGCTGCAGTTCACGGCCGCTAGGCGAGCAACCTCGGACGCCTTGTGAGCCTCCACATCATCTATGAAGGTTTGAGTGAGAGAGTGAGGAAGGTTCTTCATCGCACGACGAGCAGGCAGAGGAATCCGATCGCTGGTCAAGGACGGAGGAGACCTCGATTGATAGAATTGACGAAGATCCTCAGAAGTAGGAGGATCCTCTTGGGCATTAAGGCTGAAAGAAAAGAAAGCATATAGTTAGATAAAATGTACACTAAGAGTATCCAGGCAGGCAAAAGTTCCTTACCGAGCAACTTTGTCGGCATCCCAGCTGAGCACGGTGGCGTCCTCCGGATCCCTCTCAAGATCCAGTTCGACCTCTGCAATTTCTTGCTCGCGCCTAGGCGGAGAAGTGGTGGGTCGAGTCTTCTTGGGTGGAGGCGATCGACGAGCAGTAACTTGAGTTGACGTCCCCCCTTTCTCTTTTCGAGAGACCATCACCGACGCTTTCTTTGGCGGAGGTGGGGCCGTCGAAACCTCGCGATCCCTCTTGCGAGATCCACCTCGATTGTTCCCACCTTCGACAACCGTTCTCTCACGGTTCACGGCCAACATCTTCAAAGCTTTGGAAGACATTACTCCTTCTAGTTTTAGAGTCGGAGGGAGCGAAGTCCTGATTATGATAGGGGTGACTGCTGCAAAGGAACAAGAAATTTTTAGATATGTACAAAGAAGTGTTAGAATAAGGCCAAAGGAAAGCATATTACTTGGAGGGAAGGACCTTGTGAAGTGGTGCAGAGGCACACGAAACCCGGCTCTTTCCCTTAAGTTCTCTCGATTCAGAAAGCGACAAGAAAGTTCGCGATAACGACGATCAGCAACACAGCAAAAATGATACTTGAAAAGGTCGGAAAGCTGGTGATCGTCAACCCTTTGGCGAGCAGCAACACCTACAACAAAGAAAAAAGTTAAATCAGTATAGACGAGAACAAGCATAGATTTTAAAGACTTACGTCGGATCTCTCTAAAGTCGGTGGGAATGGAAATCCTCTCGGGGGATCCATCAAGCTTCGTCGCACTTTTCCAGTCGCCGGTGACCCACCACCAATTGGTTTTCCAATCACAGATTTTATTCGGAACTCCTTCGACGAGTTTCCATCCTGGTCGCCCCTGACGTAAAACCAGCCATGACCGACCTTCTTGCCAGCCTCAAGTGCTTGGAGGAGGGAATTTATCTCTCGAGGGGTGAGGAAAACCCCTTGACAACCATTCTCTACACTCTCCGGACCGAACACCGTCAGAAGTCCAATGATGGTAGCCCATCCATTGGGGGTAATCTGCATCGGGGCCACGCCCAAATAGTTCAAGTAGAAGCTGATGCTCGGATGGAGGGGAAACCTCAAACCAGCCTCCATCATCCCATTATTTACGGCGACCATACCCTCCGGGGGCTGGTCGGCTCTCTCATAATCCCTTGGAACGAAGAAGTGTACATCTTGGGAACGAGTTATTTCTTCCTCGAATTTTCAATTTACGCCAAGGATACCTTGCTCGGATGCTCGCAAGCTTCATATCTCGATTCAAAGGCAGTCCGGTATTGACGAGCATGAAGAGGAAACTCGTATTCAGAAACGTATTGAGCATGCGACCTCTTGATTAGGTCATCCCCACCCAACCTTTCTCGCCCAGAAAGAAAATCCGCAATGCTCGCCTTGTAACAAATGAGTTCATCAGCACACTCGCACAGACTACTACTAATCTTCCTCTGGGTCGTTTCGCGATCAATTTCAGCGCCCATTTCCACATCTGGACCCATTTCGCCCATGTCCGAGCTAGAAGAATGATCGTCCAATTCATCCTCGTGCTCGGGATCATTCACCTCATCATCTCGACCAACGTGACTATCACCGTTATCGGAGAGTAGTTCTTCGGCACGAGTTAAGTCTATCATGATACTATCTTCGGAGTAGCGTGCACTGAGCGCCTCAACCGAAATCGTTCGGGATGGGCTTTTCCGATCCATCCAAACTCGAAGAGGTCACAACTTGTTTCCCAAGATTTCGACCCAACCTTGATGTCGGAGCATCGGAGGAGGCCATCCCATCCGTCAGCGGCGACGCCCCCGACTCACCGGAATCTCCGACCCTCACCATTTATACTTTTTTGAAGAAAAGAAAAGAGGAAAATAAGTGAAGATGGAGCTTTTCAATTACCTTACAAGCCGGAAGCACAGAGATCGATCGTCGGAGTTGTCGAAGAACCACAAACTTTGCTTGAGAAGAAGGCTCGAGAGAAGTTCTAAAAATTCCAAAGTTTCGAAAGTGAATTTAGAGGGAGAGAGGTCCTATTTATAGACATAAATATCCGGGGACTAAAATGCAAGAAAACAGGGTAAAATATGCAATTTCCCCAAAATTTGGGGCTATCCCCGAAATCGAGGCGCCGATTGGGCACCACACGCGACCTCTGGGTGCCCGCACGCGCAAAATTCAAAATCTGTGCGCCGTTTCACGCGCCTGACACCGGTCACGTCCGACGTCACTAAAGTGTTTGGGGAAGCGTTTCTTTTACGGGAAACGAGGCGATCGTTGACAAATCTCATCGTCAAATTTTCCAAGTTTAAATGTCGGAGACTAAGTCCATATCGATCGAAGACGATCACACTGCCCGCCTTCCTATTTTAGCACGAAGAAAGGCGACCAGGGGGCAAATGTTACACTAGGTCAAAGAAGTCAATATTTGACAAGTCAATCCTAGTCACCAGCACATGTGGCGACGACTAGTCAACCCTAAGTCATGCGACGACTAGTCAACATTACACCAGAAAGCAAGAAGTATATGCTCGCTCTTGAGAAGAGACGGGCAAGTTATTTGGCGAGCATAGGGAGATTTGCAGTCATGAAAGAGAAGTGATCATGGCAGTTCAAGCATGGGCGATCACGACCATCATATGAAGAGGAAACTTGACGACCAGTTCTTCCGGGGACCATGTTCATGAAGCTCTTCGCCGGAGACGAGGACGGCCATAAAGAGGCGGTTTAGCATCGAAACAACCTCCAAGAAGCATTAAATGCAACATCCCATCACCTGTTTCTGCTGGGATCTCAAGGCCAATGTAAGCCCGCCACGTGTAAAGGCTTGGCAGCCAAAAATCCTATTATATAAGCCCCAAGAGGCACAACTTGAAATCTATTGCACAAAGACCGAGGCAATAATACACAAAAGCTTACAGAGCCATCCAAGCTTCTCCAAGAAGCTATTACTATATCTTCATCTTGTTCTTCATTTATTCATCACTAAATCATCTAGTTTCGATCCTTTAATGCACGTAATAACCCCGATAATATTATATGATTGTTTAGTGCTTACGAAGTCCACATCCAGATCATCCATTCAAAAGCACGTACAACAGAGTCATCTCATCTGATAGTTCTAGAACAACTCTTCCAAGTCTATGTCTTCTGGTCTTATCAGTAGAGTTGAGGAGGTCCAAGTCATCTGAGCCATATCGGTTGATACCCAAATCAACTGAGTCAAGTCTTTTAGTTCTATTATTTCCAGAGTTAGTTTTAAGATGGATGTTGCATTATATTAAAATTAAGACTTTTATCCATGTAAAAACACATTTAATTGTGTGTGACTCAATTTTGGAACCGTTAAGGTATTTGATATGTCGACTATAAATATTTGAATAGGTATTAAATATTGTGGATGGAAGATGAGATGCACGCATGCACACTGTGTACGAATCAGAATATTAACGAATTAAAGCAAACACTATGAGAAGCCTACAAATTAAATCCCTCTCGATCGTCCGATAAAAATAGAACATTAGGCCACATTAATAGGGCAAGCATGGGCATTCCAATGTACATCCAACCGCAATTTCCTCTGGTTCCCATAATTCTTCTCCATTTCTCCCCCCTACATCTCTACAACTGCTACTTAATTATTGCCTATATATACACACTAATATCAAAACAAAAAATCATTCAATTCAATTTAACTATTATTTATGTATAAAACAAAAATGGCACATACACAAGCAGCTCTCCTTGTAACCACCATTCTTATTCTTCTCCCAATCGCCGTCCGTTCCGATGAAGTGATTCCCGAAGACAAGGCTCAACTAGAAAGCTGGTTCGAGGGTCAATTAGCCGCCTCCACCGCGGCCAGTACTCAAACCATGACGGAGGGCGGTGCACCGAAGGTGATCACCGTTAAGGCCGGGGGAGGCGGCGATTTCACGACGATAACCGACGCCATAAATAGTGTTCCGGATGGAAACACTCAACGCGTGACCATCTCGATTGCCCCCGGAAATTATACGGAAAAGATAATGATTACTAAGTATAAACCTTACATCACATTGTACGGAGATCCAAATGACATGCCCGTTTTGGTGTACGACGGCACCGCCCTTAAGTATGGCACCGTGTTTAGCGGCACCTTGTCCGTCAACGCCGATCATTTCATCGCTGCTAATTTGAAAATTGTGGTAAGTTGCATGTTCTGATGTTATTAAATGTCAATTTTCTTCGATCTGTTTAATATAAGTAAATAATTAATTAAAATATTGGTTATTATTATTATAAGAATTCTGCACCAAGGCCAGATGGGATAATGAAGCTAGCTCAGGCAGTGGCTTTGAGGGCAGGAGGAAACTATCAAGCTTACTATAACGTCAGACTTTATGGATATCAAGATACCCTTTGCGATATCGCAGGGAAACATTTGTTTAAAGATTGCTATATTGAGGGCACCGTTGATTTCATCTTTGGGAGTGGACAATCTCTTTATCTGGTAATTAATTTTTTTACACTTTTTTTTTTTAATTATTTTAATTATTATTCGAAATTAAAAGCATATATATGGTGTGTACGTTGTAGAACTCGGAGATCCATGTTATTCCGGGTGATCCAATGGCCCTGATCACAGCACAGGCAAGGGACAACGATCATGACGACACCGGTTTCGTTTTCGTGCATTGCTCCGTCACGGGAACGAGCAACACGGCGTACCTGGGGAGGTCCTGGTTCCCTTATCCCCGAGTCGTCTTCGCCTTCTGCGATCTCAGTGACGCCGTCCATCCCGAAGGATGGACCAATAACCATCACCCCGAAACTAACAGGTTCAATTAATTATAAGTTGCATTAATTAATCATAAATATTTATTTCGTTTCATACTAAACATCTATTATTATATAATTACCTACCTGCAGTACCGTATTTTTCGGCGAATTTGGCAACTTTGGACCAGGAGCAAATTTTGATAACAGGGCGCCATTCGCAAAGAAGCTTACTTTTCTAGAGGTGGTGAAGTACGCCACTCTTGCCTTTATTGAAGCAGCCACGTGGCTGCCTGCTCCTCCCAAACTCTAATTCATTGGATCGATCGAGGACCTAATTTCAAAAAGTAGCTAGCTAGGTTTAGAAAATAATTTATGCATGCATTCATGGATTCAAATCCCAAACTTACAATTGTAATTCTTCAATAATTACAAGTTTACTATATGTACACTTGACGGCTGCAATTGTCCAAAGTTGATCCAAACTCAAAATGATGGCGATGAGGATGACGATGAAGATGAAGATTAAATGTAATTTAATTTAATTTACATTATTACATGTTGTAATAACAATTTTATATAGTAATATTAATTCTTTTATGTAATAACATATTTTTTTTCTAGTATCTTTATTGATTAAGTAACTCACATTATAATATATATAGTAACATATATTATTACATGTAGTAAGATATATTATTGTGTATAATAATACAAAATAACTTTGACCCTTAATAATTATTAAAGAATATTTAAAGAAATAGAAAATATTTAAAAATTAAGGCCTTCATAAATTGCAGTGGTCGGCCGGAAACTGCTCGGAGAAGACGACCAGGTACAATTTATGTCATGTCAGTGGTGTATTTATAAAAAACGTGGGTGTAAATTGAGCTGTTAGTGAGTGTATTTATATATAAAAAACATAATGTGAACGACTGAAATGCAATATTTCACAAAAGATCAACCCTTACTAATTTATGCAAAAGAAATTAAATAAAGGTTTTTTTTTTTTTTTAAAGAGTAATATATACAAATTATGTTTTTTTATAAAAAAAAAGGAGTACATATATAATTTAGATAGAAAATTATGTTTACAATTTAGGAATTAAAAAAATAGATTAAATTTGCAATTTTTAATAATTACAAATTTATCAATTAATATATGTGAAGAAATCAATTACTTTTTTTAAATGAGTTAAAAATATGTACATATGCAATTAATATTGTAAAAATAAATGAATGACTTACTTATTCGAAGGGCTCCTCGCTAGGCGTAGTTCGCACACCCAAGTTCAAATCCTCTTGATGCCGAAAAATCATTACAATTAGCAACAGTTTATGACAATTTTTATCCTCGCAATACTAAACTAATTAAAATAATATTATAATAATTATTAGCAATGACAATGACCGACGCTCATTTGTGACGAAAAAAATGGTCGCAAATATTTATTAATTAAAATAAAGTTAATAATATTAGCCACGGAATATAGTTGTCACTATTTAGTAACGGTTTTAACCCTGTAGATAACAGAATTATTGTCGTTATTTACAACGGTTTTCAAAATTTTGTTGTTAATAGTTAGCGAACAATTAAATAGTGACGAATAAAAAACGTTGCAAAATTCGTCGCTAAACGGGTTTGCAACAACATTTTTGTCGCTAAACGAAGCACTTTTTGTAATGACTGCTTTTATTTAATTAAATCTTTCCACTACAAAGAACTCGCTTTCTTCGAAAATTAGATATACGACAGTTTTTTAGTTCATCACAAATATTAGCGACAAATATAGCTTCTTACGGGAGTCGAATGTGGGTGTGTGGGCACCTAGTGAGAGGTGCTCACTGTTGGGATATGGTTTATATTATAAAGAAAAAAAAATGATTTTGATTAGATACCATGCTACAAGAAACAGGGGGAATTGCGACAAAAATTTTGCGACAAATCTAAATTTCATCGCTAAAATCAATTTTAGCAACAAAATATAAATTTTCGTCGCTAAATTGTTAGATTTAATTTTTGCAACAAAATTTATATATTTCGTCGCTATATTAGCAACAAATTGCTTCATTTTGTCGTTAATAATCAAAACAACAATGAAAATTGTATTTCGTTGCTAATATTTTGCGATGAAATAAAAATTTTCGTGGCTAATTTCTTGAAATTAATTTTTACAACTAAATTTATATATCGCTATATTAGCAACAAATTGCTTCATTTTGTTTTTAATAATCAGAACAGCAATGAAAATTATATTTCGTTGCTAATATTTTGCGATGAAATAGAAATTTTTTGTGGTTAATTTCTTGAAATTAATTTTTGCAACAAAATTTATATATTTCATAGCTATATTAGCAACAAATTACTTCATTTTGTTGTTATTAATCAGAACAACAATAAAAATTATATTACGTCTGATGTGGATAAAATGTGTCTTATAATCACATATTGACACGTGGCCTCTCTTCGAATTGTATTTAAACTAATCGTATATTTACCCTTTATTATTATATTGATGTTGGGCTTCTAAGATATTGAATCAGGCCTAAAGTAGGCCCAAATTATACAAGAGACAGATCAAATGGGCTGGACCAGTCCTACAAAGAAGGAGTCAAAAGCCCTTCCACCTTCATAGCGAAATAGTTGGGTCAAAGCCTGAATCTTCGCCATTTGGGCTAAACATACCGTCTCTCACCGGAAAAGAGTCTGACATCCTTTCCGGCGAGGCTGCTAGAGCTGAAACAAAGCTTAACCACCTTGAAAACCTACTTTCTCCAATCTTAATTACTTCAAACCATAATCGAGCTATTCATATACGAGGAATACCTCTCACTGCCGTTTTTCGGCCAACTTACTAACTTGAGTGTCGGAGGCCCAACGCCGGGGACCTCTCCGGTAGGGTTTTAGCAGGTTCTTCGAGGTCTTTTGGAGACGAAGAAGTGCATCCTTTGAAGACGAGGTGCTTACATAATCTTGACGCGAGGTTAGTAACTGCCTCAACCGTTGCGTGCTCTTTTTTTACGCATCAACGTCACTAATATTTTGCGATGAAATAGAATTTTTCGTGGCTAATTTATTGAAATTAAATTTTGCGATGAAATTAAAATATTTCATCGCTATACTAGCAACGAATTGCTTCATTTTGTTGTTACTAATCAGAAAAATAATGAAAATTATACTTCGTCGCTAATATTTTGCGATGAAATAATTTTTTTTTTTTGGCTAATTTATTGAAATTAATTTTTGCGTTGAACTAAAAATATTTCATCGCTAAACTAGCAACAAATTATTTTATTTTGTTGTTAATAATCAGGACTAGACACGGACGGTTTCTAACCGTCGAACTGCCGAAACCGGCGGTTTCGGTTTTGAAACCGCACCGTAACCGTAATTTCACGGTTCGGTTACGGTTCGATCCCCTGAAGTGAAACTGGCGGTTTTAGTTTTTTTTTTTTTTAAAATTTTTATATACAAATATTTAAATTAAATACTGAAATTAGATACATATAAATTAAATACTTAACATTTCAAGTCTTAAACTTAATACATACTTAAATAAATAACATTTAACACCTAAACTCCTAATTCCTAAAGTAAACTTAAAGAACAAAGTTACAAAGACAAGATAAAAATAAACTAAAACACTTCAAATAAATGAAATACTATAATACTAAATTAGTAAAATTACTAATACTTAATAAAATCGAGGGGGAAATCCCAATGCCTCTGGATGAACTCTTTCAATGTGTGACTTGAAAGCTCTGTATCCTTCACCGCGCCTAAATTTATATTTTTTTTGGCAATACTTACAACAAACTTCACGTGTATTGTCTATTGGATTTATATCACTCACACGAAAGTGATTTTGCAAACTCGGGTGAAAGTTTGGTTGAATTCGAGGCGGCGGTTGCCATTTGTAACTCCGGATGATCCTTCGGTTACCATTTGAAAAAAATGAAAGAGACTTGAGAGAATTGAGAGAATAAGAGAGAAATAGAGAATTGAGAGAAGAGAGTTGAGATTGAGAGTTGAGGTGTGAAAAATGAGAAGAGAAAATGGGGTATTTATAGTTGAAAAAAGAGCAATTTTAGGATTTAAAAAAAAAAAAAAAAATTCCGGCCAAACCGGCGGATAAATTTTCAAAATTCTGACCGTTGGCGATTCAACGGTCCAGATTAAAAGCGGATTTAAAATTAAAAAAAAATCTCAACGGTCATAACCGGCGGTTAACCGCCGATCGGCACGGTTTTCCCCAATTTGAATTTTCTAGCCGTTGGAGATCAACGGTCCAGATCATTTGACAGTTGAATCTCAAGGGCTATGATTGATCTAGCAGCCGATTAACCGTCGATCCGGTTGTAACCGGCGGTTTGGCCATAATTTTTTTTTTAAATTCGAAATTGCCCCATTTTTCACCTATAAATACCCCATTTTCTCTTCTCATTTTTCACACCTCAACTCTCAATCTCAACTCTCTTATCTCAATTCTCTATTTCTCTCAATTCTCTCAAATTCTCTCAAATCTCAATTTACTAATATGTCTTCTTCAAGATCATCAAGAGGAAAGGCTATCGTATCTTCTTCACAACAACCTCGACGAACACGTGTTCCATTGTTCAATGACGTCGATGAAGAAGATCAAAATATGCGTAGAATTCTTTGACGAGGCGTAGTAGTATGATGAAAAAAGGGAAATTTTTTTGTAGATGTAGGAATGTGCATCCGAATTTTTTTTCTCTTGATGTGTCAACACGGTGGAATTCTACTTATAAATTGTTAAAAGATTCGGTTGATTATAAAGAGATTTTATGTGATTTTTTTGAAGAAGAAAAATGTGAATTTGGTTTACTTCCTGAAGATTGGAATCATTGCATAAAAATTATTAAGGTTTTGAAAACTTTTAATAATGCTACTTTTGCTATGTCTAAAGTTTACGAACCTACTTCTCATTTAACACTTGAAAATTGTCTAAAAATTGTCGCCGTTTTAGCACGTTACAAAAACGATCCACAATTACATCTTGCTATTGCTCCTATGTTGGAAAAATGGAAAAAATATTTTGCTATAATTCCCCCTATATTTTTAGTTGCTAAAGTTTTTTATCCTAAATATAAGTTAAAGGGTCTTAAAGATATGTTAACTTTGTATTATAAAAAAGTATATCCTATTTCTAAATATCCTAATGAACAACCGAACATCGAACATTTCATATTTGAAAAGTTCAACAACTTATATTATCATTAATTAAGAAGTATATGGATACACATGGTTTATCCTCTTCTAGTTCTAGTGCTAGCTTTGACGAACAAAATGATTTGGACGAAAATATGGATGATGTTGATAGCTTTCTTTTTCAACGTAATTGTAAAAGATCAAAATTTACATATACTCAAGAATATGAAAGCTATGAAAGGAATATATTCAATGGAAAATATGGAAGGAGACTTTGACATACTAAGATGTTGGTCGACGGTGACTCAAGTATTTCCGGCAATGTCAATGCTTGCAAGAGAAATATTTGCGGCTCCCGCCTCAACCGTTGCCATTGAGCAAGCTTTTAGTGTAGGAGGTTATACTTTGGATGCAACGAGGTCCAATATGACCGTTGAAAACGTAGAGAACCAATGCTTACTTGATGATTGGATAAGAGACGAAAAAAGAGCTCAGTCGTTAGAAGATGAAAATGAAGAAGACGAGGAATGGACCTCTACGGGCGGAAGTGAAGAATGAAGAATCGAGTCATCATTCAACAACAATGAGGTAAGTTGAGGTAAGAGAACTACGTGGACTTTGATTCCAATTTGGATACGTATGCAACTTAATTTTAAATTTTTGAACTTAGAATTTCTAAGTTTAATATTTAAAATTAAGCTCAATTCCAATTTCTTTTAACCCCTCCCCTCCCCAAATTTTTTGTAATTTATTGTTGTATTTGTAAGTTGTAAATTGTAATTCTGAAGTTTTTAATTTATATAAGTTTTATTTATTTTTTTAAGTTGTAAGTTGTAACTTTGTAACTTGTAAGTTGTAAATTATAATTAATTTATTTTTTGAAGTTTTTATCACTCACATAAGTTACATTAAATAATTTAAATTTATTCTCTTAATATTATACTTTATAACTTAATAACTTTGTAACTTGTAAGTTGTAAATTATAATTAATTTATTCTCTTAATATTATAAGTTAGTTAAAGACTTAAAGTTAAAATTATAATATAAAATTTATAAAAACAATTAACAAAGGTTAAAACGAGTATAATTTTAAGGTGTACAAATAATTTTAACTTAAAACGATCGAAAAAAGAGTTGAAAACGATAAAAAAAAGTAAAAAAATGAGTCGAAAACGAGCCAAAAAAAAGAATTAAAAACCGCTGAACCGTAAAACCGTCGATTTGAAAACCGTAACCGGCGGTTCGCGGTTCGGTTACGGTTGCCGGAAAACCAAAACCGTAACCGCCAGTTTCTAACCGTAACCGGCGGTTTTCAACCGTCGCACATGTCTAATCAGGACAACAATGAAAATTATATTTAGTCGCTATTATTTTGTGATGAAATATATTTTGTTGGGATATGTATCCTAATATAAGTCCTAATTGATGTTGAAGTAGTTTTGATAAGCCAAAAGGTGGACTTGAATATATTTCTAAGTATTGACTGATCTAGTTATGGAAGTCGTCTTATGAACAAGATCAGTAAAGTACAAAAGTAAAAAGAAAAGTACTATGTTGTGTTTATATAGGATGTTTGATAAGCATTTAAATGATGTATAGAAGCTCATATGTTTTGTATATTGTTGTATAGATTTAAGGTGACTAAGCTGAATTATAAAGCTTAATGTAATGTAATAGTCTTGTTAGATAAGATTGATAGGACTAGTTTAGTTTTATAGATTAGTTCTTCATGGAAGTCTACTGAACACAGAAGATAAGAAGACTCTTGGAAGACAAGATGAGTTATGAAGAAGTCGGAATTTGTCTAAGTATGGAAGATCAGACAAGACGAGTACGCTAAGTAAAGACAGTTTACTTAAGTTGAAAAACGCGTATAAGGATGAGTTCGTATTTTAAAGAAGTTAGTTATGGAATAACTAATTAACTGAAGAAACGCGTGGAAGGATAAGAAGAAACAGTTAGAAGTTGGTTATCAAGAAAGTTAGTTGGATAACAAACTGTTCTTGAAGATTCAGAAGTCTATATATACATGAAGATTATGAAGCGTTGAAGACTATTGAAACTCGATATACTGAAGCAATTACTAAGAGATATTCGAAGCAAAGAGAAACTCGCAGAGTTCAAGTTCAGAAAGTTCAAGCCACAAGACAAGTCAAAATCAGAAGGTTACTACTGGACTAGAGAAGTTTTACATTTTATAGTTTTGTTCAAGTTGCTAGTTACTTGTAAAATAGCTAGTTGTTAGATCGAAGAAACACTTGGTAGTGTTATCGAGAAGATCGAAGTCTTATTTCTTGGGACTCTAAGCCACAAGAACACACTACTCGAAGAGAAGAGTAATAAGAATTTCACGACTGGAGTTGTGAGAGTGGATGTAGACAAGTTGTCGAACCACTATAAATCTCGTGTTGTTTACTTTAATGTTTTATTTGTGTTTAGTTGATTACTTGTTTAATGGATTAAAACTGCATATAGAATAGACAAGTTCAGTATTCTTATTTCGAAATTAGTTGAGTATAAATTTGTTGGGCTCATTGTTAATTCTGATATTCCGCATTGTGTACTTTGATATTTTGAAAGATTTTTAAAAGTCTATTCACCCCTCCCCTCTAGACTTTTACTAGCTTACTCAATCTTATCAACTCAACTAGGGACCAACATATTTTTTGTGGTTAATTTATTGGAATTAATATTTGCAACAAAATTAAAATATTTCATCACTACACTTTCAACAAATTGTTTTATTTTGTTGTTAATAATAAAAACAATGAAAATTATATTTCGTCGCTAATATTTTAGCGACAAAATTGAAATTTGCATGACTAATTTTGTGGATTTAATATTCGAGAGAAAATTAAAATATTTCATCACTATAATAGCAACACAATATTTTATTGTTAATAATCAGAACAATAATGAAAATTATATTTCGTCTCTAATATTTTAGTGATGAAATGGATTTTTTCATGTTTAATTCTCATGAATAAAAAATGGTTGTTGTTTAAACATAATAAAGGAAAAAAGTTTGAGTGCATGCACATTGTGAAATAATAGAGACGATTCCAACACTATGATGTTTGAAATAATATGATCAATATAATTTCATTTACTTTTACTCATTAATTTGACATATTAAGTTTTTTATTTGATTTATTTTGGGGTATAATTTCTTGATTTCATTATGTATAATTTGTTTTATGTTTTTTTCTATTTTCTTGATTTCATTAATTATTTATTGTTATTCCCACTAAGAATGAGGGAAGAGCTAGTACTACTTCATATTAAATCAAGAAAATCTGTTTATATAATTAAATGTTTAATAATTCTTCAAATTTTGTGTCTTATAAATCAGTTTGATGTTTATAAAAATATTTATAAATATGATGATGCAAATGAATATGGACATAAAGATGAGAGGATGAAGATTGGATGTAATATTTATTATTTTTTAGAATTGTTAAAGTAACATTGATTTTTTACCATTGGAATTGTTTTAAAAATTACAATATATATACAAATATATATATATATATATAATTGTTACAAGTTAAAAATTAATCAATTAATATATGTGAAATAAATTATTAAATAAGTAAAATGAACTAAATTAGTAACAATTGAATACATATATAATTAATATTAAAAACTGAACAAATAGTTGTCTGCCTGAGTGGTGGGCGCCCATCCACTCGTGATCAATTCCCACCAAGACCAAATAAATAGTCATTTAAATAAAATGAGAGGGGGTATGTGGGTGCGGGTCGGTTGGGACGGGGCGGGTGTGTGTTGGGTACGGGTTGGGTGTAGGTGCGGGTTGGGTTGGTCGAGTGCGTAAGTGGGTTTAGAGAACGATTGTGTTGGGTTGGGGTCGATTGGGGCGGGTCGGGTCGGGTGTGGGTACGGGTTGGGTTGGTCAAGTGCGGAAGTGGGTTTTGTAGGTCCCTAGTTGAGTTGAGAAGATTGAGTAAGCTAGTAAAAGTCTAGAGGGGAGGGGTGAATAGACTTTTAAAAATCTTTCAAAATATCAAAGTACACAATGCGGAATTATCAGATTAACAATGAGCCCTAAAAAATTTATACTCAACTAATATCGAAATATGAACACTGAACTTGTCTATTCTATATGTAGATTAATCAATTAAACAAGTAATCAATCAAACACAAATAAAACAGTAAAGTAAATCAACACAAGAATTTATAGTGGTTCGACAACTTGTCTACATCCACTCTCACAACTCCAGTCGTGAAATTTATTAAATCTTCTCTTTGAGTAGTGAGTTCTTGTGGCTTAGAGTCCCAAGAATTAAGACTTCGATCTTATCGAATATACTACCAAGTATATCTTCGATCTAACAACAAGCTATTTTACAAGTAACTAGCAACTTGAACAATCAACAAACAGTAATGAAAAACTTCTCTAATTTAGTAGCAGCCTTCTTCGAATATGACTTATCTCTTGGCTTGAACTTTCTGAACTTCAACTCTGCGAGTTTCTTCCTTTCTTTGAGTATCTCTCTTGAATGCTTTAAATCTCGTAGTAACAATAGTCTTCAACCGTGTAATTCTTCAAGTATTTATAGACTTCACTTCTTCAAGAATAGTTTGTTATCCAACGACTCTTTCTTGATAACTAACTTCTGTAACTGTTTCTTCTTATCCTTTCACGCGTTTCTTCAGTTAATTAGTTATTTCATAACTAACTCTTCAATATATCCTTATCTTCATTCTGTATCTTCACGCGTTTTTGACTTAAGTAACTTCTTCCTTTTCATTTGCGCGCTTGACTTGTCTAGTCTTCAACACTTAGACAATTCTTCAGTCTTCACTTCACTTGTCTTGTCTCTTCAAGTCTTCTTGTCTCTCAGCAGTAGACTTCTTCATGTAGAACTAATCTAGTCCTATCAATCTAATCCTAACAAGACTATTACATTACATTAAGCTTTATAATTCCAGCTTAGTCAACTTAAAACTATACATCAATAAAACATAAACTATGAGCTTCTATACAACAATTATATGCTCATTACAAAAACATAAGCCTTTGATAGTTCGAATATGATTTATAAGCATTTGGGCCATACGGTTTATAGACTCTTTTAGGTCTTTCCTCTCCAATAATGTCATATGATAAAGGTGGAGGATATAAGATAGGTTGAGTACGATATTTTGGAGCAACCTTCCTAGGTCTAGTCGAGTAGAGCTGAGACTGCCTTATGAAGGAAGGTCTAGGCTCTTTCCAACTAGTGTGTACTTGTCTAGAACTCGTCTCCTCAGGATACCAATCTTCGTATCTGACCTGGTTTGGTCGTCCACGACTAGTGGTCCTCTTTTGACTAGTTCTAAACGGAACAGGTCTGTTGTTAACATTCTGTTTACCACCTTTGGTAATCGGAGTGTTAACTCTAGTCTGTTTGTGTACAACACCTTTGGATGTCGTTTGAATATCGTATTCAATTGGTCTTTTGCCTTTATCTATTGTCAAAGAACTTGAACTAACAGCAGTAGGGTTCTTAATGACATGAGTAGACGAGTTAGGTGTATCTGCACCCAACCCTGTCTTGTCATCTGGAGCCCTATACCTATCTGACAGTTGGTGATTAATCATTGAAGAATTAACCAAGTCAGTAAGTTTAAGGTCTAGATTTACGACCTCAGTTTCTAAGAACTTATTGTGTTCTTCAAGCTTTTTGCACTTGTTCTTTAAAACATTGAATCCATTCGTCTCAGTAGCATGTGTCTTAAGTAGGTCTTGATACAACTTGTTTGTCAACGCGCACTTGTCTTTGAGTTGTCTCAACTTTTCTGACAAGCGTTCGTTTAGGACAGTTATATTAGGATCTACTTTAGATTGAGCTTCCTTAAGATCAATGATTTCTTGTTTTAAAGCGATGTTCTCGTCGCTGACTTCAATGAACGCCTTGTTAGCGAGTAGGAGGTCTTCTTCAGTCACATCAGTAGAGTGATGAAGACTACTCCCTACTCCACTGTCGGCAGTATCACTTTCATCAGAATCCGATTCATCACATGAATGAAAAGAAGTTGCAGATGATACCTCTTGTTCAATTTTCTCCATAAAGCTTAGGCCATCGTCTACTATGAACGCTTCTTCTTCTTCTTCTTCATGATTAGATGGGTAACTAGATGAAGACGAAGGCAACTCGTCTGAATCCGTCTCAGAGTCATCATTGGCCAACATTGTCTTCTTACCCCTGTTTTATGTTCGTTCACGCCTTGTTTTCCTCTGATCTCGATCATCAGTGCTCAGGTCCGGACATTCGTAAATGTAATGACCTGGTTTCTCATAGTTATAGCATAGTGGATCATTGGTAGACTTTTTCATAGGAGAGTTATCCCTTCTCTTATCTCGTCTATTACAACGTCTAATCTTGCTATCATCAGAGTTCCTATCTCGTCTGTTTTCATTCGAGACCTAGGCTCTCCTTTCGGATGAGTTTTGATCTCGTCTGGTCTCAGACGAGTCCTTGTTAGCAGAACCTCTAAAGTCTTTGTAAAAGCGCTTATATCTACCGTATCGTTTGTTCAACTTGTCGAACTTCCTAACCATAAGGTTCATCTGATCTTTCAGACTTAGATCAGACTTATCTAACTCGTTCTTTGACACTAGCAGACTTAGACCTGTCTATTCTAGAGCTTCTAGACGAAGTAGACTTAAAAGCAAAAAATTTCGACACAACTTTTTCCACATCACTACTGGCTATAGGATCATCCTCATCTAGATCGAACTCATGAGCTTTGAGTGTTTGGAACATTGTCTATATCCTGAGTATTCTTAATGATCATTTTGACCATTTTCCATCTAGCATCAAGACTCTTAAGAATTCTCAAATTGATTTCACGATTAGTATACGTCTTGCCTAGTACTTCCAAATCATTCATAACACGTGTGAAATGAGTATCTAACTGGTCAATATTTTCACCAGCCTTCATCTTAAATGATTCGAATCTCTGTACAGCTGTGGAAAGCTTACTTTCTTTGATCAAGGTAGTCCCTTCACAAATGATAACAAGTCGATCTCACATTTCTTTGGCAGTCTTACATTTTAATACTTTTCCCAGATACTCGTTGGGAAGGGTATGTAAAATGTAGTTCTTAGCCAAACTGTCCAGATTGTTCTGTCTCATTTCTTCCGAAGTGAGTTCTGACCTTGGTGTTGGGACGAGAACACCAACGGCCTTTGTGGGTTCCAATGCAGCAGTGTTAGGAATCATCGTAACGATTGGTCCTTCCTTGACGACTGACACCATCCAGTCGTGAGTAGAGCTAAAGATAGCTTCCATCCGAAGTTTCCAGTAGTCATAATCCTGAACTAAGAACTTAGGCAGTTTGTTAACACTTATTTCCAAAGACATGATTTCAAGAAGATCAAATGGAAATATAGCACATAAATCAAAGATACAAGTAAATCAAGGACAGTGATATGAACAAGTACAATCAAGAACCAAGACTTCCCTCAAAGTCTTTAGGGGTGATCAAGAAACAGCAGTCCAAAGAACTACTGCTCTGATACCACTTATAGGTCCCAAGTTGAGTTGATAAGATTGAGTACGCTAGTAAAAGTCTAGAGGGGAGGGGTGAATAGACTTTTAAAAATCTTTCAAAATATCAAAGTACACAATGCAGAATTATCAGATTAACAATGAGCCCTAAAAAATTTATACTCAACTAATATCGAAATGTGAATACTAAACTTTTCTATTCTATATGTAGATTAATCAATTGAACAAGTAATCAATCAAACACAAATAAAACAGTAAAGTAAATCAACACAATAATTTATAGTGGTTCGACAACTTGTCTACATCTACTCTCACAACTCCAGTCGTGAAATTTATTAACTCTTCTCTTCGAGTAGTGTGTTCTTGTGGCTTAGAGTCCCAAGAATTAAGACTTCGATCTTATCGAATATACTACCAAGTATATCTTCGATCTAACAACTATCTATTTTACAAGTAACTAGCAACTTGAACAATCAACAAACAGTAATGAAAAACTTCTCTAATTCAGTAGCAGTCTTCTTCGAATATGACTTGTCTCTTGGCTTGAACTTTCTGAACTTCAACTCTGCAAGTTTCTTCCTTGCTTTGAGTATCTCTCTTGAATGCTTTAAAATCTCGTAGTAACAGTAGTCTTCAACCGTGTAATTCTTCAAGTATTTATAGACTTCACTTCTTCAAGAATAGTTTGTTATCCAACGACTCTTTCTTGATAACTAACTTCTGTAACTGTTTCTTCTTATCCTTTCACGCGTTTCTTCAGTTAATTAGTTATTCCATAACTAACTCTTCAATATATCCTTATCTTCATTCTGTATCTTCACGCGTTTTTGACTTAAGTAACTTCTTCCTTTTCTTTTGCGCACTTGACTTGTATAGTCTTCAACACTTAGACAATTCTTCAGTCTTCACTTCACTTGTCTTGTCTCTCAGCAGTGGATTTCTTCATGTAAAACTAATCTAGTCCTATCAATCTAATCCTAACAAGACTATTACATTACATTAAGCTTTATAATTCCAGCTTAGTCAACTTAAAACTATACATCAATAAAACATAAACTATGAGCTTCTATACAACAATTATATGCTCATTACAAAAACCTATACTTAGTTTATTTCACACAGTACTTATAAAACGTACTTGTCTTTTCTTTCTTACTTTGTACTCTACTGATCTTTCACTAGATGACTTCCATTAAGATCAGTCAACACTTAGAAATATATTCAAGTCTACTTTTGGCTTATCAAAACTACTTCAACATCAATTTAGGACTTTATATTAGGATTCATATCCCAACAATTTCCCCCTTTTTTATGAAGCCAAAACTACTTGAATTATTTTAAGTCAGTAGACTAGTTAAGTAGTTATCTTCTTAAAAAAAAGTGTTATCTTTTCATTCATTTTCAGTAGATAAGTAGATTACAAATACTTAGCAAAAAAAATATGAAATAAGTAAAGTACTTACATTTTACTCACTTATGTTTCCAACATCTGGATTAGGAACACAAAATGCTTCGAGAATTCTTCTGTGAATATCTGAGATGTGATCTTAATTATCGATCTTCTCCTTCTCAAGCGAGTCTTCTGCAAATTTCTTGATTATGTTGAAATCAACATGTTTACCAGAACCTAACATAGGTGTTTCCCACTTAGGAAAATCTGGACAAAGTATGTTGTATCCAACAACAGTAGCAATCCTCATTATTAAATTCCACAAGTTGTTGTCTTCAGCTTCCATTAACTTATCAAACATAGCGAACAACTCGTATTTGCTATCAGCATCACTAAATTTACGAACAATCTAGTGATCTATTTCCCACTTCAACTTGACAATCTTCCAAGCCTCTCTTTGCTCATTGTCAATGAATCTATCAATCTGGGCATCTTCAATTACATCTGGATTTTCTTTCAAATCTTGTAACCTCTTGATATGTTTACCAACCAACTTCTTATTGGCATATCGATCATCTTCTATCTTTTGCTTCTTCATAATCTCAGTCTCATCAAGATCTGCAATAATCTGACCTATTGACTCTTTCACTTTGGGTTCATAAACATCCAACTTCCTTTTAACGACTCTTCTAGTCTGAACCTCTTCAGATACAACTAACTTGCCTTTCGCCAGTCTCAACTGTTCTTCTGCACTGATCTGCTATAACTCAGCTTTCTTCACTAGTCTTCTTCTAGTTAAACGAATAGGAATATCAGTAGCAGCAGTTTCCGTCGCTTTTACTTCTTCAACCTCTTCCCACTTTTTGGCTTCATCACTTGCCTTAAGAGTGAAAAGAGAAGTAAATCGAGTCATCTCTTCTTGAATTGCTTGTTTCATCAGAACTGTAGCTTTCTCGATCTGTTTCTGATGAGAACCATCTTCACTCAGCTTCTCAAGACGATTCACAGTATATTCAAGCTGTTTGGAGATTAGATTGAACTCATTTTTGAAGTGAGTAGCAGTCAGCTTGAGCAATCTGTTCTCTTCTGTCATAGCAGTCAACAAAGCTCTTGCCTGAACCAACCGTTCATGAGCCTCTCTTCTCTGCTCATCTTCTATCTCAATCTTTACTCTGTAAACTCATTCCATTTTCTTCGATTCTCTTGCTAAAACTCTAGCAAAGTCTACAGAACTCTTCTCAGAATACTCAACTTGATTCTGCAGAAAAGTCTCCATCTGATTGAACATCTCTTGTCTGAATGCAGTATCCAACTGATTCACTTCATTCACGATCATCTCTTTCGAACTAGTCACTAGAGAACTGTTCTGTTCAACCAGAGCTTTCTTAACATCAGATTTAAGAAATTCATCAATCGAAGATTTAATCACCTACTTCAAATCATTCTTCAATTCATTAATCGAAGCAGTCGGAATAGCTTGAGTTGTGTGAATAACTTCTTCAGGAACAACTTCTTCCATTATTTCATCTTCATTAGAAACTGGAACTTCAATCAACTTGTCTTCCAGCTCAGTAGACAAGATCACGTCTTCTACTGCTTCCTCTGGAATGACACTTCCAGCTAATGCTTTCAAACTAATACGAGGACAGTAAGGTACAATAGCTAACCTTGCTTCCTTAGCTCTTCTTTCAGCAGCTTCACATTCTTTCTGGACAATTTCAACTAACTTTGTAGTGTATGCACAAGTCTCAGAAGGAAAGTATTTCTCTACTTGCCTGGTGATCTGACCAACATTGCACCTTGGTCCATGTGCATGCTCAACTTGGAATTTGAAGACAATTCCTCTCAGTTGATCAGATACATTCTCTAGAACAAGAACTGGATCAGTAGACATCAACTCCTCTATTGGTTTAGCTTCTTGCATCAACTCTTCTTCTGCAAGATCAGTCTCCGAGACTTGAACACCAACACTCGGCTTCTCGACTGATAAAATATCATCTGGAATATTTAACATTCTTTTCACCAAACTAGTTAAGGCTTTAGGGGTCCTTAACTCAGAGTGCTTCTTCACTCCACTGATTTCTTTCTGCTCTATCTCCCAATCTTGAAAATTGGAGATACCTCCCATACCAGAAATCACCTCGAACATATCTTCACATGGTCCTTCTCTCAGAGCTACCCATGTGCAGATTCTAATCAGCTTCTCATATGAAAATGTGTTGTGTATGAAGTGTTTAAGTTTAAGTAGATTAATGTTGTACTAAATGTTGGGACAAATTGTACAACACTAACTCTAACAGAATATCAGAAATAAAGATACACAGCAACACTAAAAACAAACGAGACACAATGGAAATATTTTTCACATAGATTTTATAAATAAAAATCTATGCGAGCCTTACGGCGAAATATCAATACTTATCTTCAAATATAAATGTTGTGTGAAATGTTACAGCAATAACCTTCACAACTAAAACTACAAACGAGGCAGGTGCCCAGTTTTGAAAACAAACTAAGTGTATAAAATTACACACTGTCGAAATGCTAGTCTATCTATGATTACACTCTCGATAGATAAGAAAAGCACACAGCCATACGGGTGGGATACTTCGTATGATCTAAAATGTATAACTACTGGCCACAATTCCTAACAGGGATGAACGCTCGGTCTAGGAGATTGATCGAATATAATACACTGAATTGTGGAGCCTTCCTTCGGTATTTATAGAGTGGGGTGCGAATTCTAGAGGCTTTCAACATTGAGGTCCTATTTTTTAGGAACTCAACTTCCACAACTTCCATGATCTTTCTAGATCCTTCTTGCATGCTCCAGGTCGTTCTAAAAGGTTCCAGGCTGGTCTAGTACGTTCTGCAATGTTCTGGAGTCTTCCAGGTTCCAGATCCTTGTAGAAGCTTCTAGATCCTGCCAGAAATGCAACAACATTTAGATCAACATTTAATGTAGCATTTCAGAAAAGACTTAGAAAAAATCTCGGAAGGTCAAATTAAGATGTTGTTGAGAATGTTGATACATTTAAGAGTTAACAACATCTACATCATACTCTTCAGAACTTGTGTCTATCTCAACAGACGGGAGCTTCTTTTTTAGATTCTTGGTCATTTGTGCCCGGAGCCTCTTCTCCCTTGCGCACATTGGATAATGAACCAAGTTGGGAAATCTATTCGAGAGAGGGGTCTTAGTTGTTGAAGCGTCAACTATTGGGGTTCCCTGAATAGATGGGTTAGACGGTTCAACATTTTTTGTTGAGGGTAGAGTAATTTGGGGAGTGGTTTCTTGGGGTTTGGTTGGGGAATCAATAAGAATTTCATGTGAAGGAGCATCTTCAGCATGAACAAAAATTGGGGCATCTTGAGTCAGTAAATAACTCAAGTGCTGAACAAATTTAGGAGTGGTTGCAGGAAGTGATCTAGCACGAGAACGTTGAGTTCTTGCCTTCCTCTGGATCTGAATAGGCGGAGGATAGATAGATGGAATGGAAGTAGAAGTACTAACCATTCTTGCCTTCTTGGCAAGAGAGGAGGACGATTCGGCCACCAGACGAGTAGGAGGTGGAGGATCAGACAAGTCGCCTTGGGGTATTTGACTTATCCTGAGCTGGTACTCCTCTTTAGTCTCCTGTTCCATTTCTTCAGATGACTCGTCTGTTTCAGTTTCTTCTTAATCATCAACAGGTTCAAATTATGCTTCGTCTGAAACATAGGCAACTAGTACACCACTAGTTCCAGCTTGCACTTGCTCCTCTTCTTCTTCCTCACTAGATGCTGCAGCTTCAATCATAGCATCTTTCGGATTTATCTGGATCTGCTTCGACTCAGCTCGTCTGCCCTGAGTTTGTCTATCAATGACATCTTTCTTGAGATAGAACTTCAAAGGGTGAAATGGCTTTCCCTTACTCCAGTTCTTCTTTGCCGGTAACAAGTAGGGTAGTAGAATACTTAGCTTGTTTCCAAAGCTAACAATCGCAGAAACATTCCATTCGCTAGAATCCGAATCAACCTCGACATACTTTGAGAAGTACATCAACCTATCCATGAAAAACTTCTGCCAATTGCCTTCCGTTATGCCATCATAGATTGCAGCCATAACTCTTGCTTTCTATAAGGTCACAGAATCAAAGCTTCCAGTGACACCAAGCAACATCTTGCTTGCAATGTCCAGCAACGTCTTGTATTTGGGCAAAAGTTGTTTCTTCTTGACAGACGGGATCCTTCCATCACTGGTCAACTTGAGCTTCCGACCACAAAATATGCTCAAATACCTCAGCACTTGACCAGCTGCATAATTTTCAACATCAATCGACCCTGGATTCAAGTGGAGTCTCTTATCCAGAATCGCTCTTGACACCTTCACTCGCCTTCCACTGATGAAGGACTCGATATACTCGCCTCTATACGTAGTAGACGCATAGAACTCCAAAACTTCTTCTTCTAGCACCACCTCCGGATACAACTCCAAGTACGGCTTCAAACCGCAGTTGTAACACTTCATAAGAATCTCACGATTATCATCAGAATGCCTTCCTTTGAAGAATAGGCAGCTCTCCACATGCACTTTGCTCTCACCAGCAAACTTACCAACATCAAACCTTGCTTGCATGTTAGTTTCAGAATCGAATATAGTAATGACAGACATTTTTTATATGAGAAATGTACGAAACACACACAATGCAGTAGAAAAGTAGAGTTTGAGAAGAAATTGAAAGTTTTAAATAGAACAGTTATGCAAAACGTGGGGAGTGATTTTCGGAGTGAGGGTTTCTGAATTTGGGGGTTTTGAAACGAGTGGCTAGGATCAATTTGATCGATCCAACGGTAACAAGAAACGTTTGGAATTCGGTTATGGATTCGAGAATATTATGTGATTTCATATTGTAATATTTGGAATCCGTCTTTTCTATTGGTTAGGCGAGAAGAGTGTACTCATCTGACCTAGTCCAGTAGGTTTAGGCGGGAACTGGGTGTATACACCTCATTTAATGGAGTGTATAAATCCAGTTTTAGGTTTTCCAAATTTTCACAACCTAAAATTACGATAATATCCTTAATCCATTTCTCAACACTTAGTGAATCCAAATCAATTGAGAACTTTATCTGGTCTGTTCGAGTTCATTAGAACAGATTAGTAGACTTAATGTGCACTAGACGAGTTCCCCCTTCGACTGTGCTTTATCTATCTGACTGTCGAACATAATCAAGTACCTGTCTCATCTTATGCGACGTATGAGAGTAGATACGAGTAGTAGAGCAGAATAATTAAAATGAATATCAATCAAATGCAGAAATCAAGGTGTCGATCAAGATGACTTTTAACAGACTTAAGAGTCAACATAAGGATATTTAAGAAATCATAGGTTCCCCCTTAAATGTTTATTCCCTTAGTATTACCCTCAGCTTTACCAGCTTCCTTATCGGGTTTTTTGGTCATCTTGTCTGACCTTGTATACCTGTCTTTGTTTGATGAGTAGATGAGTACTTTGTTTCTGAAGTAGACTTGTCTGTTCTCCTTTTTCTTTATGATGTACTTGTCTGGTACTAACATAGCTATATACAGGTGGGATCTAGATCAATCAGTCCTAGACTAATGCATAATTCTCTAAAGCGAGCTTCAGGCAATGGTTTTGTAAAGATATCAGCTCTTTGAATATCAATGTGAATCTTTTCCATGCGAATATTTTTCTTTTCAACATGATCACGTATAAAATGATGTTTCACATCAACATGCTTACAACGTGTGTGCAGAACAGGATTTTGTGTAATGGCAATAGCACTGTTATTGTCACAAAATATAGGAACATTTGATTCAACGATATTATAATCTCTAAGCTGTTGAATGAGGCAAAGTAATTGACTATAGCAGCTACCAGCAGCCATGTATTCGGCTTCAGTTGTGGATGTAGCCACACTGGTCTGCCTTTTCGAAAACCATGAAATAAGCTTTGTGCCTAGAAATTGACAAGAACCAGAAGTAGATTTCATATCTATTCTACAGCCACCAAAATTAGAATCAGAGTAGCCACTTAGGGATAAATCATCATTCGAAGGATACCATATACCACAATTGATGGTTCCTTTCAAATATTTCAATATCCTTTTAGTGGTTTCCATATGACTCTCTTTTGGATTAGCTTGAAATCGAGCACATACGCCAACAGAGAATGCAATATCAGGTCTACTAGCAGTTAAGTACAGTAATGAGCCAATGAGACCACGATAATATGATTGATCAGCACACTTACCATGTTCGTCTGGATCCATCCTATAGGTGGGTAGCATAGGTACTCCAGTAGATTTGCAAGTTTTAATACCATACTTGTCAAGAAGATTTCTAGTATACTTGGCTTGATTTATGAAAATCCCATCGGGTGTTTGTTTTACTTGAAGTCCAAGGAAGTAAGTCATTTCTCCCATAATTGACATTTCAAACTTACTTTGCATGAGTGTCGAAAAACTTTCACTCAGCTTTTTGTTGGGTGAACCAAAAATGATATCATCCACGTAAATCTGAACAAGTAGGATATCCTTACCTTCTTGTCTTCTGAACAATGTTCTATTGACATGGCTTTCTTCAATCCATACAAGGTTTTCTTCAATTTGTACACTTGATTGTCTTTCACCTCGAAACCTGGGGTTGTTCTACATACACTTCTTTCGCAAGAATACCGTTAAGGAATGCACTTTTAACATCCATTTGATATACAGTAAACTTCATATAAGCAGCATATGCAAGAAACAATCGAATGACTTCTAGTCTAGCAACAGGTGCATACGTTTCATCATAGTTTATGCCGTCAGCTTGTGAATAGCCTTGGGCTACTAGTCTAGCCTTATTCCTAGCGACTACATCATTCTCATCTTTCTTATTCTTGAAAATCCATCGTGTGCCAACTACATTATGGTGTTCTGGCCTATCGACAAGTTCCCAGACGTCGTTTCGAACAAACTGGTTCAACTTGTCTTGCATAGCGATGATCCAATTACTATCAGCCAATGCCTCTTTAACGGTATTAGGCTCGATAGATGAAAGGAAACAACACCAGCAAAACATAGATGGACTCGGTTGTTCTTGCGACTCAAAGAGTTGTCGTCTAGTCTTAACACCAATAGTAGAGTCACCAATGATATTTTCAGTATCATGAGCAGATTTCCATGTTTTTCTAGACTTAATATGCATACTATCATCATTTAAATCAGCTACGGCATCATGCATTTCAACATCATTTGTATCAGCAGATTTAATAGGACTAGACGAGTCGACTAGAGCAGGCATGTCAACTGGTCTAGTGGACTTACCTTTAGCACTTACCTTTTCCTCATCATCTGACTCGAGGGCTTTCATAAATGGATTATAGGATTGAACAGATTCGTACACATCTGATTCCTTTTCAGTTTGGATCGATAGGTCAGTTACTTTCTTACTGATCTGGTCGGTAGACGAGTCCTGTCGAGATTCATCGAAAACAACATGTGGTGTTTCTTCCACACAAAGAGTAGAGTAGTTGAACACTCTGAATGCTTTGCTAGTTGAGGAGTATCCTAAGAATATCCCCTCATCTGCTTTAGCATCAAACGCATTCAACTTACTTTTCCCATTGTTATGGATGAAACACTTACAACCAAATATATGGAAATATGAAATTCTGGGTTTTCGACCTTTCCATACCTCGTAGGGCGTCTTACTTAGTGCCTTATTGATTGCACTTCTGTTCTGGGAGTGGCATGCAGTATTGATCGCCTCTGCCCAAAACTTTTGAGGTGTGTTATATTCAGTCAGCATGGTCCTGCAGGCTTCCTTGAGAGTTCTATTCCGTCGCTCAGCTACACCGTTTTGTTGAGGTGTCCTTGCTGCACTAGTAAGGTGCTGAATACCACGTTTAGCACAAAAATCTTTGATATAGTAATTAATGAATTCATTACCCTTGTCACTACGGATCTTGACAATGGACTGATTCTTCTCAACTTGTATCTTCTTCAACAGATCATGTAGAAGAGTTTGTGTATCACTTTTCTTGTGTAAGAAGACTACCCAAGTGAACTTAGAATAGTCGTCTACCACAACAAGCGTGTACCTTCTACCGTTCAAGGTTGGAGGAGTGATAGGACCATGAAGATCCATATGTAGTAGTTCTAGGACTCTACTTGTCGAGAGAGTTGGAATAGATTTAAAAGAACCTTTTACCTGCTTACCTTTCTGACAAGCATCGCATACATGTGACTTATAATAGATTTCGTTGGGTATACCTTCAACAAGGTAATCTCTTGCAATCTTATTAATCACCTTAAAGTTCATGTGACACAGGCGTCTATGCCATAGCCAACTGATCTCTTTAGGGTTCTTACTAAGAAGGCAAGTATCCCTCGGACAACTATTCCAATTTTTCACGATGTATACGCTGCCTTGTCTTATGCCGGCGAGCAGTACAATATGAGTCCTCTTGTCTATAATCTCGCATTTTCGACTCTTGAACTGTACCTTGTAACCACGATCACAAAATTGAGAAACAAATAATAGATTGTATTTCAAACCTTCTACGTAGGATACGTCTTGTATTTCTACATCTCCATTTCGGATGTAGCTAAAGCCTTTTGTAATGGCCATTGAGCTATCACCAAATATTACCCTGGGTCCTTCTTGCTCGCAGTAGCTCGATAGAAGAGCCTTAGTACCTGTCATGTGGTGCGAACAACCACTATCGATGTACCAAGTTTCTCCTACTGAGCCACCCTTCTTATACAAGTCGAGTCGACCCTGCAATGATGATATTTAATAACTTAGGTACCCTCCTTGTCTATTGGGGTCCTGGGGGGTTAGTAGAGTTAAGAGGAATCCAAATGTACATAGGAGTTTTGAATAAGTTGGACCTCTTCAATTTTCTGCCATACTTGTTGCAGAATAGTACCTTATTGACCTTATCTGATCTATCATCAGACCTCGAGTCTACTCGTTTGAGGTAGCCTTTAGACTTAACCTCTACTTGAGCAGGCATAAGCCTTTGATAGTTCGAATATGGTTTATAAGCATTTGGGCCATACGGTTTATAGACTCGTTTAGGTCTTTCCTCTCCAATAATGTCATATGATAAAGGTGGAGGATATAAGATAGGTTGAGTACGATATTTTGGAGCAACCTTCCTAGGTCTAGTCGAGTAGAGCTGAGACTGCCTTATGAAGGAAGGTCTAGGCTCTTTCCAACTAGTGTGTACTTGTCTAGAACTCGTCTCCTCAGGATACCAATCTTCGTATCTGACCTGGTTTGGTCGTCCACGACTAGTGGTCCTCTTTTGACTAGTTCTAAACGGAACAGGTCTGTTGTTAACATTCTGTTTACCACCTTTGGTAATCGGAGTGTTAACTCTAGTCTGTTTGTGTACAACACCTTTGGATGTCGTTTGAATATCGTATTCAATTGGTCTTTTGCCTTTATCTATTGTCAAAGAACTTGAACTAACAGCAGTAGGGTTCTTAATGACATGAGTAGACGAGTTAGGTGTATCTGCACCCAACCCTGTCTTGTCATCTGGAGCCCTATACCTATCTGACAGTTGGTGATTAATCATTGAAGAATTAACCAAGTCAGTAAGTTTAAGGTCTAGATTAACGACCTCAGTGTCTAAGAACTTATTGTGTTCTTCAAGCTTTTTGCACTTGTTCTTTAAAACATTGAATTCATTCGTCTCAGTAGCATGTGTCTTAAGTAGGTCTTGATACAACTTGTTTGTCGACGCGCACTTGTCTTTGAGTTGTCTCAACTTTTCTGACAAGCGTTCGTTTAGGACAGTTATATTAGGATCTACTTTAGATTGAGCTTCCTTAAGATCAATGATTTCTTGTTTTAAAGCGATGTTCTCGTCGCTGACTTCAATGAACGCCTTGTTAGCGAGTAGGAGGTCTTCTTCAGTCACATCAGTAGAGTGATGAAGACTACTCCCTACTCCACTGTCGGCAGTATCACTTTCATCAGAATCCGATTCATCACATGAACGAAAAGAAGTTGTAGATGATACCTCTTGTTCAATTTTCGCCATAAAGCTTAGGCCATCGTCTACTATGAACGCTTCTTCTTCTTCATGATTAGATGGGTAACTAGATGAAGACGAAGGCAACTCGTCTGAATCCGTCTCAGAGTCATCATTGGCCAACATTGTCTTCTTACCCCTGTTTTATCTTCGTTCACGCCTTGTTTTCCTCTGATCTCGATCATCAGTGCTCAGGTCCGGACATTCGTAAATGTAATGACCTGGTTTCTCATAGTTATAGCATAGTGGATCATTGGTAGACTTTTTCATAGGAGAGTTATCCCTTCTCTTATCTCGTCTATTACAACGTCTAATCTTGCTATCATCAGAGTTCCTATCTCGTCTGTTTTCATTCGAGACCTCAGCTCTCCTTTCGGATGAGTTTTGATCTCGTCTGGTCTCAGACGAGTCCTTGTTAGCAGAACCTCTAAAGTCTTTGTAAAAGCGCTTATATCTACCGTATCGTTTGTTCAACTTGTCGAACTTCCTAACCATAAGGTTCATCTGATCTTTCAGACTTAGATCAGACTTATCTAACTCGTTCTTTGACACTAGCAGACTTAGACCTGTCTATTCTAGAGCTTCTAGACGAAGTAGACTTAAAAGCAAAAAAATTTGACACAACTTTTTCCACATCACTACTGGCTATAGGATCATCCTCATCTAGATCGAACTCATGAGCTTTGAGTGTTTGGAACATTGTCTATATCCTGAGTATTCTTAATGATCATTTTGACCATTTTCCATCTAGCATCAAGACTCTTAAGAATTCTCAAATTGATTTCACGATTAGTATACGTCTTGCCTAGTACTTCCAAATCATTCATAACACGTGTGAAATGAGTATCTAACTGGTCAATATTTTCACCAGCCTTCATCTTAAATGATTCGAATCTCTGTACAGCTGTGGAAAGCTTACTTTCTTTGATCAAGGTAGTCCCTTCACAAATGATAACAAGTCGATCTCACATTTCTTTGGCAGTCTTACATTTTAATACTTTTCCCAGATACTCGTTGGGAAGGGTATGTAAAATGTAGTTCTTAGCCAAACTGTCCAGATTGTTCTGTCTCATTTCTTCCGAAGTGAGTTCTGACCTTGGTGTTGGGACGAGAACACCAACGACCTTTGTGGGTTCCAATGCAGCAGTGTTAGGAATCATCGTAACGATTGGTCCTTCCTTGACGACTGACACCATCCAGTCGTGAGTAGAGCTAAAGATAGCTTCCATCCGAAGTTTCCAGTAGTCATAATCCTGAACTAAGAACTTAGGCAGTTTGTTAACACTTATTTCCAAAGACATGATTTCAAGAAGATCAAATGGAAATATAGCACATAAATCAAAGATACAAGTAAATCAAGGACAGTGATATGAACAAGTACAATCAAGAACCAAGACTTCCCTCAAAGTCTTTAGAGGTGATCAAGAAACAGCAGTCCAAAGAACTACTGCTCTGATACCACTTATAGGTCCCAAGTTGAGTTGATAAGATTGAGTAAGCTAGTAAAAGTGTAGAGGGGAGGGGTGAATAGACTTTTAAAAATCTTTCAAAATATCAAAGTACACAATGCAGAATTATCAGATTAACAATGAGCCCTAAAAAATTTATACTCAACTAATATCGAAATGTGAATACTAAACTTTTCTATTCTATATGTAGATTAATCAATTGAACAAGTAATCAATCAAACACAAATAAAACAGTAAAGTAAATCAACACAATAATTTATAGTGGTTCGACAACTTGTCTACATCCACTCTCACAACCCCAGTCGTGAAATTTATTAACTCTTCTCTTCGAGTAGTGTGTTCTTGTGGCTTAGAGTCCCAAGAATTAAGACTTCGATCTAACAACTAGCTATTTTACAAGTAACTAGCAACTTGAACAATCAACAAACAGTAATGAAAAACTTCTCTAATTCAGTAGCAGTCTTCTTCGAATATGACTTGTCTCTTGGCTTGAACTTTCTGAACTTCAACTCTGCAAATTTCTTCCTTGCTTTGAGTATCTCTCTTGAATGCTTTAAAATCTCGTAGTAACAGTAGTCTTCAACCGTGTAATTCTTCAAGTATTTATAGACTTCACTTCTTCAAGAATAGTTTGTTATCCAACGACTCTTTCTTGATAACTAACTTCTGTAACTGTTTCTTCTTATCCTTTCACGCGTTTCTTCAGTTAATTAGTTATTCCATAACTAACTCTTCAATATATCCTTATCTTCATTCTGTATCTTCACGCGTTTTTGACTTAAGTAACTTCTTCCTTTTCTTTTGCGCACTTGACTTGTATAGTCTTCAACACTTAGACAATTCTTCAGTCTTCACTTCACTTGTCTTGTCTCTCAGCAGTGGATTTCTTCATGTAAAACTAATCTAGTCCTATCAATCTAATCCTAACAAGACTATTACATTACATTAAGCTTTATAATTCCAGCTTAGTCAACTTAAAACTATACATCAATAAAACATAAACTATGAGCTTCTATACAACAATTATATGCTCATTACAAAAACCTATACTTAGTTTATTTCACACAGTACTTATAAAACGTACTTGTCTTTTCTTTCTTACTTTGTACTCTACTGATCTTTCACTAGATGACTTCCATTAAGATCAGTCAACACTTAGAAATATATTCAAGTCTACTTTTGGCTTATCAAAACTACTTCAACATCAATTTAGGACTTTATATTAGGATTCATATCCCAACAGGTTTAGAGAACGATTCGTAAATCGGATATCCATAGCCAAATATTAGCGACCAAAACATGGGTTTCATCACTAACATTTGCAATGAAATTAAAATATTTATCACAAAAAAATTAGCCACGAAGTATAGAGCTACTATTTTAGACACGAAAAAATTTGTCGCTAATTCTAATATTTTCGTCGCGGGATTTGTTGCTATACACCCGTCCCTAACGTGTTTGCGACAAATGTTTGATTTTCCTCGCAAACATTTTGCGATGAAACTCATATTTCCGTCGCTAATATTTTGCGATGAAACTTATATTTTCGTCACTAATATTTTGTGATGAAACTCAAATTTTCGTCGCTAATATTTTGCGATGAAACTCAAATTTTCATCGCAAACATTTGCGACAAAATTTATTTTGTTTGTCGCAAACACGTTAGCGACGGGCGTAAAGCAACAAATCCCGCTACAAAATTATTTCATCGCTAATTCACGTTAACGACGAAAATATTAGAATTAGCGATAAATTTTTTCACGGCTAAATTGCAGTTTTCTTGTAGTGCCAAAACCCTGGGAAAAACCCAAGTATGATGAAATGTCATATTAGGTCTTTCAGGTTAAAATTATTGGGACTAAAATCGCTAATAGTTGACTCAATGCTGACTAACAGTGAGACCACTTTTGTCAAAATTTAGGTTATTGGGACTACAACTGAAAATTATGGGATCAAATTCATGAGGGTGTTTGGTTGGTGGGACCAAAAGTGTCATTTTCTCTACCTATACAATTTAGGAAAAAAAAAATTATGTTTACAATTTAGCACATAAAAAAATAGATTAAATTTACAGTTTTTAATATATGTGAAAGAAATTAATTAAGTATTTTTTTCAAATGAGTTAAAAATATGTACATATATTGATAGTCCCTGTCCTAGGGGTATCAGACGAGTGATTTAGAGTACTTGGTGTGCTCTAAGTGTAGGAAAATAAATAACTCTTCAAGACAACTAGCCTGTTGATTCACTTGGGGCATATGACTAGCTTATCGGTTGATTTATTATCTATCAGAGTTAAGTGCGGAAATTTATGTGCCCATAATTATACTCGTCTATTTGTGAAAAACCTTTGTAAATCATTTTATGCATGATCAACTGACTTGGTGTCAGGTTGTCAGTTGATACAGACAAGTTGTTAAAACGAACCGAACTCTTGACTCCGATGTTAGATTTTTTTCCATAATATATTTTCGAACTCAAAACGACGAGCCTATCAAGAAACATTGCTTCGCCATGACTCGCGAGTAAATAAGATGGTATCAGCTGATTTGGTATCAACAAAATATTCTTTAAAACTATGTTATGCAATATGTAAACATGCGTGCTAAAACAATAAATAACACATTAATTTATAGTGGTTCAGACCCCAGTCCTAGTCCACTCTCACAGCCTAGTTGTCATATTAATCCATTCCAAAGGGCTTGTATTTTACATGCTAAGAATAACATGTCTTACTACTTTATAGTCCAAAGAGAAGACTTTATATCATTTGACACTCTTACAATGATCTTCTTAAACTTGGCTTCTAAGGGTTTATGATAGAAGGGTTGGTTTGATTTATGAACTAGGTGAGATTTTCTCTTACAATCTTATTTAACCTCATGCTAGAATTGAGAAAATATCTCTAGGCTTTGGATATGTATTTGACTATACTGGCTTAGGAGATATGAGCTCACTAATTATTTGGAAGATGATGCTTGTTCAATCTTCATTGATGTTCTCTTGAGTTGTTCAAAATTGATGAACACTTAAGCACTTTGCTCAACCTTGGCATCCGTTCACTCATGTGTGAGATATGATCATATAAGCTCATATATATAATGTTGATTTTGAATGTTACCGTTGTATATATATGATAGTATTCAAATCTCCACCATTTCAGGAATCACAATCTTCTTGATTAATTGATATGATGAATATTACTGTTGTCGTGTAATATCCATCATATATTTGAATTTCCATTCTTGTGCAGTGTGTCATGTCAAATCTTTTGTGTCAGCTTTCGCGTTTCTATTGGTCCACGCCAGCTCTAGTTTGTTCTCTTCAACTGATAAGAACTCTCAGCTGATGAGACCTTAGTTGATTATACTCAGCCGATTAGTTGAGTTCACTCTCGACTGATTCTTCATCTTATCTTATCTTCCATACGCGGGTCTCTCCACTGTATCAACTGGGTTCCCCCTCCGTCCAAGCACAACCTGAAAGACTGGCGAAGTAGAGATGCAGAGAATCAAATGAGTTCAGCTCTAAGTGGTCCATTTATAATCAGGTCTAAACAACCTCATTTGCGCCCGAATTTGACGTTTCTGGCTTAGATCGAAATAAAAAATAATGTTGTTTCATTAAGGAAGTGTCACATCAGCTAGCCTCGTTAGATTTGGACACAAATGAGGCTATCAAGAAGTTTAAATTACAAAAATATTTAAAGGTGGTGATTTTATTTGCAATTGTTCAAAAGTTAAGATTAAATTGCAATTTAGAAAAAAAGTGGTGATTTAATTTGCAATTAACCCAAAGAGCAACTACCAAAAGCAGTGTTTGCATTAAAAGTGCAAACTACAATGCAAATGCAAGTTATTTGCAATTTGAAGTGTTTCGGCAAGTCATTGAAGTAGAATATATAGGATATCCGTCAAATAATGTAGTGTTGTTCAAGTGTACGTGATTGGTTTGATTCATCCTCGCCAGATAAAAGAACCCATCAGGATTACAACATTGTTGGCGTTCATAAGAGAAAGGGATATCACATGTATGTCTGTTTGTATTTGTTGTTCAAGTATCTCAAGTATACTACTACAAGTATCTAGGGCGATAGCGTAATGAATAAAACACGGTTTGCAAAGTAAAGACAAGATACTTGGTGGAAATCCCTACAACATAAAAAGTGAGAAATAAACTATATTTCAAATGGAACATATAGAAACTCAAACTGAGGTCTTTGCGGGAGATTTTCATCTTTATGTAGACTTGATGGCTGCAAATCCAAAGTTGATCGAAATTGGAAGCGATGGTGATTAAGAAGTTAACGCGGATGAAGATGAAGATAAAGATGAAATGTAATCTAATTTTTTAATTTTTTATTTTATTACTCCCTCCGTGTCTCTTACTTAATGACTCATATTTAAAGTAGTATACAACATTTTAACTATTCCCTCAAAACATATCAATATTACATCAAACATCACCACTTTATCTACACTAAAACCCACTTTATCTACACTAAAAAACATATTTACTACTCATAAGGTTGAAAAGTCTTAAATTACATTTAATCTACACTTTCATCATCTTCATCTTCGTCCTTGTCATCACCACACCATCTTCATCCCCGTTATCTCATCACCATCACCATCACCATCATTTCCAGTTTCGATCAACTTTGAACAATTGCAGCCGTCAAGTTTACGTATAGTAAACTTAGTAAAGTTGTAATTATTCAAGAATTACTTGTAAGTTTGGGATTTTAATCCAAAATGGATTAATTATTTTCTAAACCTAGCTACTTGAAATTAACCTTTTTACAAATTATAAGGTCCAATGAATGTTGTTGAATTAGAGCTTGGGAGGAGGACGCAGCCACCTGGCTGCTTCAATATAGCTAAGACTGGCGTACTTCTTCACCACATCATTAGTAAGCTTCTTTGTAAATGGCACTCTCTTATCAAAATTTGCTCCTGGTCCAACGTTGTTATATTCCCCGAAATATACGGTACTGCAGGTAAATAATAGATGAAATAAATATTTACGATTAATGCAAATAAATAAATTATAAATTGAACCTGTTAGTTTCGGGGCGATTGTTATTGGTCCATCCTTCGGGATGGACGGCGTCACCGAGATGGCAGTAGGCGAAGATGACTCGGGGATAAGGGAACCAGGACCTCCCTAGGTAGGCGGTGTTGCTCGAGCCCGTGACGGAGCAATGCACGAAAACGAAACCGGTGGCGTCATTATTGTTGTCCCTTGCCTGTGCTGTGATGAGGGCCATTGGATCACCCGGAATAACATGTATCTCCGAGTTCTACAACGTTAACGTACACACCATATCATCATTTTTAATTATAAAATAGTATATAAAAAGGAAAATAATTATGCATTAATTAATACTTATGTAAAATATTTAATTACCAAATAAAGAGATTGGCCACTCCCAAAGATGAAATCAACGGTACCCTCAATATAGCAATCTTTAAACAAATGTTTCCCTTGGATATCGCAAAGGGTATCTTGAAATCCATAAAGTTTGCAGTTATAGTAAGCTTGATAGTTTCCTCCTGCTCTCAAAGCCACTGCTTGAGCTAGCTTCCTTATCCCATCGGGCCTTGGTGCAGAATTCTAACCAATATTTTAAAACAATTTTTTTTTCTTTTTTAAAAATAATAAAAAGAAACAGAAAATTGACAACTACTCACCACAATTTTCAAATTAGCGGCCATGAAATGATCGGCGTTGACGGACAAGGTGCCGCTAAACACAGTGCCATACTTAAGGGCCGTGCCGTCGTACACCAAAACGGGCATGTCATTTGGATCTCCGTACAATGTGATGAAAGGCTGGAACCTATCAATCATTATCTTTTCCGTATAATTTCCGGGGCCAATTGAGATGGTCACGCGTTGAGTGTTTCCAGTCGGAATGCTCTTTATGGCTTCGGTTATTGTCTTGAAATCGCCGCCTCCCTTGGCCTTAACGGTGATCACCTTCGGCGCACCGCCCTCCGCCGCGGTTTGAGCACTGACCGCCGCGGCCGAGGCGGCTAATTGAGCCTGGAACCAGCTTTCTAGTTGAGCCTTGTCCGCGGGAACCGTTTCTTCGGAACGGACGACGATTGGGACTAAAATAACAAGGGTGGTTACAAGGAGAGTACAAATATGTGTCGTCATTTTTGTTTTATATATAAATAATATTTAAATTGTTGTCATAATATTAGTGTGTATATATAGGTAAGTAAAGTAGTAGTTAGTTGTAGAGATCTCGGGGAGAGAAATTGAGAAGAATTATGGGAAGGAGAGGAAATTGCGGTTGACTCTAGCTACATAATTGGAATATATATAATGCCCATGCCTGCCCTATTAACGTGGCCTAATGTTCTATTTTTATCCGACGGATTTAATTAAGTGTAGCCTTCTCAATTCTCATAGTGTTTGCTTTAATTCGTGAATAAATATTCTCATCCATTTGTACACCTTGTGTGCATGCATCTGGTCAGATCAAATATCTCAAATTGTGTCGCACACAATCAAACGTGATTTTAGTTTGTATTCTTATTGTTTTTCTGAATACACACTACTGTCCGACAGTTTTAAAAGACATTTTTCCTGAAATTTAAATTGAAAAAACGATACTATTTTTTTAATAGGGAATTTTGGTTTAGTGGGTGAAAACTAACTACCATCACTAACTATAAACCACCCACTTTCTTCCCATACTAGTACCCAAGCCTGCACGTTCTATATATATATATATATTCTACAAATGTAAATATAAATAAAAATTATATATATCTACATTTAAATTTTTTTATTTTAAATCTTAATAAATAAATCACAACCCACATAATTACAGTTTATTTCCAAAGCTGGATGTGCAAATAACTCAAAAAGCCTCATGGGCTTAACCTACTTAAAGGCCATAGAAATTGAACCTTATGATTCTGACCTTTTTCAAATATTATTGTCTAATAGTTTGTTTTCTTTGAATATTTTTGTTGAAATTAGGTCATTTTTGAAATATTGTATTTTCTTCGAATTTATTTTTCAAGATTTAGTACAATTTTTATTTTTGACAATAAAAATGTTTTTGGATTAAAAAAGAAGGAAATGATAAAAGTCATTAGTTCACAAGCCGAAACTAGAGGCCGGGTTACCATCAAAAAATGGTGCAACCCTAAATACGACCTAACAATAAAAGCGATAATAAATTCCGAAAAAACTACTCAATCTAGGAATCTAGAATCAGGTGAAGGACTATGGGGGTCAAACGCATCACCCCTACTGCCCTTGAACTTGGAGACGCGGGAGAAATCATTATCAAGCCCTATTGGTTGGCTGATAGTGTAGTTCGTGCATTTTCTGGCCTCGAATTCATTGAATAGGCTCACCCCAGACATCTTAGGGCTACCCCGTTTCTTCTTGGAACGGGTCGAGGCTGCTCGAGTAGGGGATGGAACGTCGTTGGCAGAAGCCTCCAAGTTCGGACTGTTGTCGGTCGCTGCAGCCACGGGATCCTCTGAAGGTTCATCCGTGCTAAGACTAGAGAAGGAGTTGCTCAGTGGGACCAGATCAACTTCAGTATCCGAGGAGGGGTTCTACGGGGGCGCTCTGGGATGGAGGTCTAAGGGAGAAGGCCTCGACCGTCTCCTATGTCGGGTCCTACCACGGGAGTCGTCGCGAAGGGGCGGTAGAGCCTGTCCCATAGCGTAACGAGCAGACACGTGTCCAACTACCTTACAGTGGCTGCAGAACTCCGGAAGCTGCTCATAAAGAACCTCCACCGTCACCGAATCGTCCTCACATTCAAGGACCAGATGCTTCAGAAAAGGTTGTTTCATATCCACCTCGACCAAGATTCTAGCATACTGAGCCATGGTCTTGGCTGCTGTGTGACCGTCCATTTTAATAAGCTTGCCAACCGCCGCAGCCGAGAGAACCGTGGTCTGCCAAAGTTCAATCGGGAGGCCGAGGAGGCGTACCCAAACTTGAGCCGTCGAAGTCGGCGCCTGATTCAGATTGAAACCGGGAGACCATTTTTTAAGGCGGATGGAACCTGGACCCAGTTGCCAATCACGTCTTCTAAAAATACGGTCGCGCTCTTCCAAAAGGTGAAATTTGAGAATAACAAATCCCTTTCCGATTGGCACAACAGAGAGGCTCCCATGGAGGGACTAAGACTCGACTAGCTTCTTCGACAACTCAGCATACGGTATCGGGGCTTTTCCACGAGGGGTGATTAAGCGACCAATCAAGGCATCCTTGAATTCGTTCACTCCAGCCTGTAACGTGGCATTATCAATCGAGATCGTGAAGTAATCCCCCTTCTTACATGGGCGCATGTGATCAGGAAAAATGATTGGGCTCGTGGAGGAGATGCCAACGGCCAAGGTGGGTATCTCGGAAGAGGGCGGGGCCGGGGTGCTCTGTCCGACCATGGCGGACACGAACGAGGTGGGAGACGGCAGTGCAGGTAGAAAGCCAACGAACGGTTCGAGAAACTCAGTAAACCCAGGAAAGTGCTCCTCCAAGGATGGGAGGTGGACACCAATGGGAACGGACTGATCAAGAGATTTCAAAAAGGCGCCTAGTCCCGGGAACCGAGGTATAAGAAGCTTAGCTAGAGCAATTTCACCAGGAGAGAAATTGGCTAAGACGGAGGGGTTATTGGAGATGGAGCCTACTCGTGTAAGGGTTGCGTGCTGTCAGGCGGCACTAGGTGAGCCTCCTGCTCCCGCAAGGGCGGCGGCGGATGGTTGCCAGTGGAGGGGAAAGGCGGCGGGGGACGGCCAGGAGGGGGGGAGGCTGGCGGAGGGCGGCCAGGGGCGGCGTGGGGCGGCCGAGGAGGGCGGGGGACCGTGGCACAAAACAGCGGCACTCTGCTGTGGGGGAGGGACGACCATTCCGGGCCGAGACGGTCAGCGTCGATCGGCGTAGATGGAGGCGACCGAGGGGGCAGTGGGAGAGAGCTTACCGGCGAAGCGCCGTCGAGCTCGGGGGCGTCGGCCATGAGGTCCTAGACGGACGCCATAGGCGGATGAGAGCAGGGAGGTGCGGAGTGGCGGGGCCGGTGGCGGCTTGGAAGTTGACGACAGAGGAGATAGGGGGTTGGAGGGCGGCGGGACGAGGCTGGGGGATTTGGAGGGGGGGGTCGGAGGTGGGGAGGAGAGAGGTGGGGGGTGGCCGGCGGGAGGAGGAGAGAGGGGGTGGTGGGGCTGGATGTACGTGAGGTGGCCAGTGGAAGAAAAGAGGGGGGATGGAGTCGGCGGGTAACACCTCCACTGTGTGTAAATCGCACACAGTGGGAGGTTTTAGGGTTTTAGGCGCGTCTAAAGAATGTGGTAGTAAAAGACATAAAACCCCCCTCGTCAACAATTTTTATTTTTGAAAATTGTTGTTTACACTGTTGATCGAAGAAAAAGTTTTACTGTGATTATTTATGGTATCTATAAAGAGTTTGTAGTTTAAGTTAATGTTGTAGTTTGCTGGGTATGGTGGTTGTTGTGCATGATAGAAAGAGATCGTTTTTTTCTTTCTCGTTAATGTAGGACGACGAATATAATTTTGGTGTTAAATGCGAGTGGATGCACTTGTCCCGCTAATTCTTTTAATTTTAGTCAAGGGTAGAACTGACATTACACCTATCAATAATTTACCCGCGTTGGTTATTTGCCCCTCCAATTAGAGTCGGCAATTTGGACTCGACCAACCCGAAACCTTGTATGGACTGGTCTCTAAAATTAGAGGCCCATATAGAATCAGACCTATTTGGCCCGACCCGACGGGCTAGGCTGAATTTGGCCCATGGACAGCCCGTTTGGACCGATCAATATTTTTTCTTTAGACAAATAGATAATTAAAATAAGTAAAGTGTCTTATATTTAGGGTTAGTCTTATGTGAAATATTGCATATATGCATTCCATCCCAATTAGGCAAGTCAAAACCCTAAGTTCAAAAGTCAAATTAAGTCAATTTTAAAAAATTCGCGGGTCATAAGCCTGGATCCGGGTTGCCCAGAAAATTCGCGGGTTGCAAACAGGTGGTTTACTACATGACCAAAATATTGTTACTACAAGGCCAAAATATTACCACTACAAGGCCAAAAATTTAATACTACATGTCAAAACATTCTGAAAAATTCACCAAAAAATAAAGTCTCCAGAATATTTTTGAACATGTAGTAATACACTTTTGACCTTGTAGTGATAAAATTTTGGTCTTATAGTAACATTGTTTTACTCATGTAGTAGCTGAATAAGTCAAAATTATTTTAGTAATTTTGCCCCCAAAAAATAAGTGTCCAGAATATTTTTGGACTTGTAGTAATACACTTTTGACCTTGTAGTGACAAAATTTAGTTCTTGTAGTAACATAATTTTGGTCATGTAGTAAAATAATAGTATATTAGAGTGAAAATAAATATTTTAATTAAGGTTGGCCCGCTTTGACCCGTGTTGACCCGCGTTGACCCACGATTTTTGACCTAATTTACCTTAATTAGTTATATTGCATGTATGCAATATTGCATATAAGTTTTTGCGTATATTTAAATATTATTGCGTTTTTATTTTATTTTGACTTTGAAATTTGAATTATTGCATATTTTTAATTATAATTATTTGTATAAATAAAAATTATATGTGAGTATGTGACCAATACAATACAAGGTATATATATATATATATATACTCCCTCTGTCCCGGGGAAAGTTCCCCTTGAGAGAGAAAAAAATATAATGAAATTATTTCATGGGCTGGGTCGGCCCGTTAGCCCATCGGACTAGGATGGCCTAGGCTAGGCTCACATTTTATAGACCCGACTAATTCATGGGCCGGCCCGACCCAGCTCACGAACATGGCTTGGCCCGATGAGGTGGGCTGGGCCGGACGACCCAATTTAACAAATCTACCTCCAATATTACATGTACTCCCTCAAAACATGTACTCCGATTAGGGGCTGAGCAAAAACCGAAAAAAACCGAAAAACCGAACCGAACCGAAAAATGAATTCGGCTCGGTTTTTCAGTTTTTCGGTTTCGGTTCGGTTATTATTTTTCTTAGATTTCGATTTCGGTTTCTGTTTTATTACTAAAATATTTGGTTAACCGAAAACCGAACCGAATTTGAGAACATATAAATACCTAACCCTAATTTCATTTAACCCTAATTCATTTGCGTCACCGTACTATACGTACACCGGCCAACGCACATGATTGGTGTGTTTCGTTTCGTTTTTCATTTACTGTGTTAGTTTGTCTTGTTAAATGTGAAATTTTGATAATTTGATTATTTTTATAATCTGAAATCTTATATGCTAAATGTGAAATTTTGATAATCTATGTTACTGTATTACTGAAAATTTTCATAAATGTTTTAGTTCTTTTGATAAATGTTTATTAAAGGTTAAATATGAATTTAAAAATTGAGAATTTCATAATTGTTAGTATATTTCTGTTTTTATTTCGGTTTTCGGTTTTTTACCGAAACCGAACCGAATAATTCGGTTCGGTTATTTTTGGTTTTACTCTACTATGGTTCAGTTTCGGTTAATTATGATGAAATTCGATTCGGTTTCGGTTTCTCAATTTCGGTTCGGTTCGGTTGCGTTGCACACCCCTAACTCCGATAGATGCACTTCATCCAAATTACCTATAATACTCAATTTACTCTCTAAAATGCTCATTGATAAATACACCCCCATTAAAACCCTAATTTCTCTTTTCTTTCCCCCACTTTCTTCTGTCTGTCGCCTCTAATGCTACTGCTAGGAACGCCCCCTCCTCCCTCTTCAGTCTTCCCTTCTTGTTTTCATTTTTTTCGATAAACTATTGTTAAAAATATACTCCGTTATTGAAAATAGTGTATATATATTTTCGACACTGACTTATCGAAAAAAATGTAGTAATTTTTTTTTTAATTTCTGAATTTATTTGGATGGCCGCGGCTGTCCTACAATTAGGGTTAGTTTTTAAATTTTAGAAAAAGTGTATCTATTAAGAGATATTTTACTAAAATTACATGTATACAGTATGCTATTTAATTAATATATGAAGGGGAGTGCATTTGACATTGTTGGAGGGGCAAATAACCGACGCCTTGTTTACCGTCACTCACTTTCTCGTCTCTCTCACTGTATGGGCTTTTGATAACTCTCTTCACCCAAAAGTATTCTCTCTGTCTCTTCTCGCTGGTGTATCTGCTTCCGACGAATCAGCCGGGGGCAGTGGCGCCGCCGCCTCCAGTTCACGGTCAGTTGACTCTGTTTCGATCCATCTCCAAACAAAAAAGTTGCTTATTATTTTGTCAAGAAATTACTTATTATTGATAGTGTATAATATTTGAATTTTTCACTCAAAATTTGTAGAAGTTGTTTTTTCACCGGTATAACCACAATGTTATTTCGGTTATAATACATAGCATTCGATTAACATGTCTATTTTTCAATATTTCGATTAACAGTTCGGAGCCATTTCTTCTCTGTTGTCAGTCGGGAGGTATGTATTCTTTCTTTAGTGAAAGTGTTAATTTCTCTTATAAAACATACCAAAAAAGGGTTTTGAAATGGGAAGAAATCACAGAGTGCAGAGGCTGGCGCATCAGAAAGGTGCGCCCAAGCCTCCAACAAGTATTGTTGGTTAATCTTTGATACTATCTGAGTAGTGCTTAGCCATTTCTGAAATTATATGATTGAATTGTTTTGGTTTTTCCTTCCCTGAGTAGATATATTGCAATGGCGACGGGTGATGTGTGTGGAGAAGACCTCTACGTTTCAATTCCCCTTGGTGGTCCAATATACATCCCGGATCTTGTTGGTTCACTTACCAGAGTCCCTCAATTTGAATCTCATGTATGTCAAGAACTTCAGGTATGCTAGTTGATGTTTTATGTGTTCATACTTAATTTATTATTCTGTGAAAGTGAAATATTACTGTTCAACTCTTTCCCTTTATGCAGAGTCTGAAAGAAGAGCTATGTGGAGACCCTATAGAACTTTGTGATGAAGATATTTCGTAAGCATTCATTTTCTCTCTAATACTTTTGTATCATAAAATATCACTATTAAAAGTCTTAGAATTGGTCGACCATGCTACTTTGTATTTGTTGTAGCTGCAATAAATCCTATTGTACCTTATCGTGTTGAGCTTCATGGGTGTAGTGCTAAATGGGTTGCAATAGTGTGTAAATGAAGCTACCTTCCCTCTTTTTGGAACATATAAAACACCGAGTGATAAGCTGTACATTTACTTAAGGCGCCAGGAACTCTTTTTTATGATTTAGACATTGCATATTTGTTTTTTCAGAACTCAGCCTCAGAAGCTCCTTGCAATTTATTATTTCTAATTTTTATTATTTCTAATTTTTCATAAACCATGTTTTGAAGTTTATATTATCAGTCAACATGAAATTCCTCTACTTTTAGCTGGTTAATTGTGCGTTTCTTTCATGATATATTTCCTCAGTTACTGCTATATGATGGCCAGTCAATCTATTTGAGAAGCTTTGCAACTAAGTCATGATAGAGTTGTTTAAGAGACCACCAATGGTTTCAGTTTTGCATGATGGTTTGTTCTCATCATCTATACTAGTCTTTGCTCTTCTTTTTGGTCATTTCGGCCCTTATGGATGCTTGACTTCTATTTTTTTTTCTCCCTATTATCGTAATTCTTATTTACTTATTTATTCAATTTCTTGTAATTTGTTTATAGAAGAGGCTTCCTCTTCTCTTCTTCTTTTGACTTCTTTTGGCCAGTGACGCCAGTTGGTGTACTCTTCATTACTGTTTTCTGTCTTAAATACCTGAACTTATGAATATTTAAATTTAAAAGGGTTGATGAACTCAAAATAATTCGGGAGGACGAGTTAGTGAATGAAGCATTGAAAGAAGCTTTCAAGGTACTTCCTTTAAATTTTAATTTGGAATACCTGATGTAACTTATCTTCTGGCATCTGAAAATCTCTTTTTATTTGACAGAAAGATGGTGAGTTGGCTATAGAGGCTTCACAAGTTAGAGAAGAGCATTTGTGCCCCAGGTCAGGTAAAAATCTTTTATTCTGTGAATTCCTTTGTTAGATACTATTGTATTGAGGTATGCCAATTTTTGGGTGAAGTTGACTTTCCTCTTTGCCTAATTTTTTGATGTGGTTGCCTTTCTTTCCTCATTTCCTACCATTTCCATTTAGAAACTACTTTTTCGTTTGTTGTCTCATTTGTATATAGAGTAAAATAACTTCCAAGTACTGTAAATCATGCAGAACGTTTTTGGTTCATCACTCCATAATCCAGCATTATTTGTTGAGTCCTTTCTCATTGTTGTAAATGATGTTTTATGTTAGTCCTTGCTCATTGTTCTACAACGCATCAAATTGGCTAGTAAATGATGTTTTATGTTCAGTCCTTTCTCATTGTTCTACAATGTGATCAGGGTTTTCACTTTCAAGTATATAAAATTAAAAAAACTAGAGCAAATTCTTAAGCATTATAGATAGGTGGAACATGTTGGTTTTCTTGCTGTGCATTTCAAGCACAGTTTGGGAGGCTATTGTTTTAGACGAGTTGCAAACTATCTATTTCGATTTATATTTCGGTGGATGTGCACTCAGTTGTGAAGTCAATAGGATGCTGTCTATAGTTTTGAAATAATAATTGAGATTGTCTTGTTGATTTTTAACAAGGCCATTGGTGAGGATTTAATTATATTAGGAGGAAACTGTGGGTGATGTGCTTTATAGTTAAGTTAGATAAAGTTGCTTCCGTCAAAGTAACCTACATCCTACCACCCCACTTGACAAGCTCCTTTGGATGCATGATTCATACTGGAAGCAATCGAGGGCAGCTGATGCATGATTCTCAAAATTATACATATGCTAATGTTTCATATTCTTTTTACTTCTTGGTGTGGTCTTTGAATTTCTATGTTCTAATGGCGCTTATGGCAATGATTTGCCTGGGAAAAACTCACTGACCACTCCTGAGTTTTGGTTCTTACTCACTAGACGCACCATTATTAGTTGGGATTTGAGAGGTTTTAACTTTTGACCAAGTATTAGGTGGTCGTATATGTTCTTCTTGCGAGCAGAAAAGGAATTTAATTTTGTGGTTCTTTTCAACCATTTGGAGATCTAACTTAAAATTTGTCGTTTACTAGGGATGCCTTCCACTTTTACATAATAAATTATCGTCTTTTAGATGAATCTGATGTGAATTTTTCCAGGAGAACAGATGATAACGGTGCATCTGGCCCTGAGCATGGTGGTTGTTCACAAAATGTGGAAGGGGGCGTGAAGGCTATCGTATCAAGTGCATCTTCAAACGCCTTGGCTCTTGGAGTTATTGATAATAAAAAATCAAACAAGAACCCTACAAGGAAGAAGAAGAAGAAGAAGAAGCACAATAAAACGAAGGATCATTCACTTGATGTATGCATACATAACTTGGTTATCTTTTGATATTGCCCTGTTTGTGTAATTGTGTTTTTTAACAATATGGCTGTCTACCAGGATAGCTATATTGCAAAGGTGGAGCAATTAGCTAGAATTAAAGAAAAGCAAGAAGAAGATAAAGCAGACGTCAGATTGCATTCATTCAAGTAAGCATTTCAACAATTTGTCAACTGCATTTCATCTTTTTTATCACTAGCCTTATCCTTTTTTAAATATTCTCCCACTAGTAATTCCAAAGTCCCTGGGTGTGGAGCAAGTGCAAAAGCTGACAAAATAATTTCTCTGAAATCTGGCAGTGTGTCACAAAAGGTTTTTCATCTCCCCCTTCAAATCTTCACATTCTGATCATATGCGATTCAATGCATGTAGGAACAAATTTACAATATAATTTGACATGCTATGCACTTTATTAGACTTGTGCCCTGCTCTTAACTTTTTTGTTGTGGGCTTCAAATCTTAGTTGGTCCACTTTTTTGGTAATTCTGTTATTTACAGGACATAATGACTGAATATTAGAGGGTGAGGCGCTATAAAGTTGATACACTGAGATGTTTTAACATGATTTGGCTATCAAATTTAGTTAATTGTATGCATGCTATGCCTAGATTTCAATTTGAGTTGAGGTGATGCCGCATGGTTTTCCTTCGTCTTAATATCTGTTAGGATAAAACAATCAATATTGTGACTGCAAAATACTAGAATGCTACTACTTATTTTAAAGCAGAGCTGTTGTCCGTCTTCGTTGACATATCATGTACAATTGTGCAACTGCAACATCCTATTTTCTTTAGTTAGTACTCTGGGCTTATAAATGACAACATTATTTGAGGTCTTGGAAAATACTGCAACCTCATTGATGTGAATAGAGTCTGCATCATCTCCTGATTATAGATTGTCATGTTTTAGTACACGTCGTGATGAAAAGATTACATGGCTACAGAGCAAAAATTATTAATTAACTATTTTGTGGACGCCTTCAACATATCACAAAAACTGTAGGCAGAGCTCTGAGAAAAAAAAACAATTTCAATGAGAGAAAACAATAGTAAAGTTCTATAATGGTGAGGAAAATACTTCCAGCAAGAGATTTCGAGTTTCTTCGAAATAAAGAAAAGCAACACTTAAATCAAAATACTAGGAATGGTAGCTCGTACAGTGTTTTCCTACACTCTTCTTTGTCAATGGAATGAAATTTTTGTGTCACCGCCTCGTGATATTTCTTGGCATCATTTGCTGAATTAGTTTGTTTTAGTATTTGATGGGTTATTCAAATGCATCACAGGTGAGAGCCTTAAATACCTGTGATAATGTGCCAGTGCAGTTTCCTGAAGCTATCCTGCATTTTGAGGTTTACCATAGCAGGAAATCGTGGTTGAAGGTATTTTCCACTCACTTATGGGAGCTCATCCGAAAGGACACCAGAAGTTAATTATGTGTTTATTATTTTACTTTAACTTAATACATGTAGTTACTAATATACAGATCTGAGAACTTTGCCTCTTTCTTCTGTGAAGTTTTAATGGACGACAACCTATTTCTTGTTTCAGCTAGTATAGATGAAAAGATGCTTCACTTATATTTTACTTAATACTGTTGTTATTTATTCAAGTTTTAATGGATGACCCTTAGTATTCTGGACTTGTTTGGTTATGTCATAATGACATTTTTACTTGAATACATGTGGTTATTATTCAAATGTTTACTGAGGACCACATAGTAATTTAGACTCGCTGCCAAGTAGTTATTGGCATGTATCATTTGTTCTGTTTGATAACTTATTCCCTTTCTCATGGTTTTTATTTCACATCTCTTTTACTAATGATATCTCAAACATTTCTAGACTCAGGAGTTCCTGGTTCTTGGACGGCAACTCTTGACTGAAGTAAGAGACAAAATATATTGTTTGTCAGATAAGGTAATGAAGGAGGCTGGGCAGTATGATCCTTCAGGATACTTCTTAATAGAAGTAAGCACCCTCTCGTTCTCCCGTCCCCCAACACTATAAAAGTAAGTTTATGACTTGACTCAATCAACGTGTGTGCAGGACGTGTTTTATAATGACATGAGGGAACCTTCTGCGGTTGACTACAGCAAGACCATTCTTGATTGGCTTAAAAACTCCAAGGATGATGCTCTTGAAAAGTGGGAAGTTATTATTGCTGGTGAATTACAACAGAAGCAAAAGGCACTTTTGGGTAGTAAAAATAAGCAGCAGCTGCCAGGGTTCAAATCTGTTCATATGCAGACTACAAGATTCTGTGACATTAGATTTCGACTTGGCGCTGGATATGTTTACTGTCATCAGGTATGTTTTCATGACACTCTTATTTCAAAATTATCACATGACAATGATATTTGTCTTGTATTACATGTTCTGTGTGCTTTCCTACTCTAAATTCTTTCTAGCGCTCTTTTAACTACAAACTTCCTTAAGCAAATTCAAAGATACTGATGCAACACATCTAATGAAGTCAAGTCTCATTAAATCCAATGTGCATCACTTTGGCAATCAAATTATTGTGAGAATTAGCGACCTAGATCTTGTGGTAGGGTAGGTGAATATTATGTGAATGCTCTCTGAAAATGTTGAAAAATGAAAATACCTTATGTACTTTGATAAGGTGCTGAATGGTGTTGCACTGTTGCTCAGTGCTTATGCTGCAGCGATTTAGAGAGTTAATCACAGAAAGATTCAGAGTGAGAAAACAGAAAACTGTTCTCATGATGAGAGATAATTTGCAGACATATGAAAAAAAACAAAAGTAAAACAAAATCTGCAGATAGTAGAGGCTTACAGAAACGGTTCAAGAAACCCTAGTCACTCCACATCCCATTTCTTTATTTGCCGCAAATAAGTAAATTGCAATCATTACTAATGTAAGAACAACCTTTTTGCTCTAAAGCTTCGAGAATTAAGATCTGGTAAATAAAAGGTGCTTGAAAATATTCACGCGAGGAAGAGAAGAGGTAAAAATCAAAATCATTAAAGAAGCGATACATTGATAGTGCTAAACAGATTGAAAATGTTGAAAAATGAAAATATCTGGACTGCAGTGGAGTTGGCTTGTAATAATACGTTGGTAATGTTAATCTGGCGGGTATCTGTATGGGATCCTAGGGAGAAAGGAAGGGGAAACAAGATGTGATACAAATATGGTACAAAAATGTGGAATTTATTGCACATCCATTTTTTTTTTTTTATTTTTTTGAGGGTAGCACATCCATTTTTTTAATACTGTTGGAAATTCAAACAACGTTCTTGGATTTTCTGAACAAAGACAATGTTTGTGGAGTGGATTTTTTTTGTATTTTGTCTTGCATATTTTTGTGTTTGGCTAGTGTGATATGATTATATGAATAATATTAATTTACGTCCCTGTTTTAGGGTGGAACCAATATAAATATTCTACTTTATCCTAAGATGTCCAATTTCAGTTTTTTTCCTCTCCTAATTTTAGTCCCTTTTTGTGGGAAAAATTCAAAATCGACTGAATATTGCTTATGTAAAATTGGACACCCTAGGACTGAAATTGCACATCCTAGGACAGAAATTGGACACCCTAGGAAAAATTTATATTAGATCCACCCTGAGTTACAAGACTAAATTTATATTAACTTGTAGTATATGAACTTAAGGCCCCCCTTCTTTGTTCTCTTCACATCCTTATTAAAACGGGTGTTTATGTGAGTATTTTTTTTCTTGATTTTGGCATATGATTTATACTGGTGTTGGTTGTAGGGGGATTGCAAACATGTAATTGTGATACGTGACATGAGACTTATTCATCCGGAGGATGTTCAAAACCGAGCAGCCTATCCGCTCATCGCGTATCAGCAGAAGCTCCGCTACAAGAAATGTTCAGTTTGCAAAATTTACCGGGCACAAAAGGTGACGGTGGACGATAAGTGGGCCAAGTCAAATCCCTGTTATTTCTGTGATGTTTGTTATTACATGCTTCACTATATAAATGGGTCTCTGCTGTACAGTGATTTCAAAGTCTATGGTTATCATCACGAGTAGTAACTCTTGTGGCTGTAATAAAGATTATGTTTTTCAATTCAAGTAGCCATATACATCCTAAGGTTTAAAATTCATTTTAGCTTTTCTTTGGCTCTGATGAAGTCCCTGCATCCTCCAATCACAATCTAAAGGCTATACTAATACTTTCATATTAGACTATTTTTAGTCACAACTCAATTCAACCTTCCACGAATTCTTGTTTTTAAAGAAAATGTAGATTAAATAAAGATTTTGTGGATTCATTGTGAATAAAGTGATTGTTTGTAAATAAAATTGAAATACATTGAGTATTTAAGTCATGGTTGGGGTATAAGAATAAATTTGACGGATGGATTAATAACGCTTTAAAATTAAATTTGCAATGTGCAAATTCACTTTATTAATAAATGTAAAATGACAACAATCCTTCTATAATATAAATAATTTTAAATGTTTAATTTAATAATAAAATATACAATCAATATACATAAATGGTATGAATTGTTATACTAAAGGGTAGTAGTTGGGTGTTATTATTAGTTTCACTGAATAACACTTATATATTATTTAGTGGAGTATAATTTTGGACACACATAATAAGGAGCATGATAAAATAAGAAATGTAGTATAAATAATGTGATTGAGAGAAAAATAAAATAATAGATAGAATATGAGATGAATTATAATAAAATAATATGTGGTTTGAAAAAATAGAATGGTGGAGTAATATATAATGGGACAATTTAAAATGAAAAAATGGGTAATATATAGTGGGACGGGAGGAAGTAATATTTAATGTGTAATGGAGTATTGATGTAGAGAGATACAAAAAAAACATGATAGTAAGAGATAAGATAGACAAAAATAGTATAAAGAAAAATAATGGAGTGTTGACAAAAAGTTAAGGGAGGGGCTATCAACACCCCAAATAGTGTTATTCCCACCCCAAAATTTTTTGGACAAAAATAGACATAATTGCATTTACTAAAATATCCTTTTAAATCTTTTAAAAAATGTTAAACACACCCCTATGTTATACCCACCCCATTTTTAAATTCTACCATATTTAACCCTCATTCAACTATTTTTACTTTTACTTCAAAAATTCACATTATTTTTAAAACCCATCTTCATGCATAAACCCTATCACCCGTAAATTCTTCATATGATGATATAATTACAACAAACATGTTTATGGAAGAAGAAAACGTGATGGAGGAAATTAATGTAAGAATATTTAATGTTTTTTACACTTTTTCATACATTTTTTTTTACACTTTATACAGTTTTTTAGCATTAACAGTCGCAGCGTGTTCGGCCGGAATCGTGACCGAACACACATACGACTGTACATGGGTTTCTGGCCGAACACACATAAGGATGTACATGGGTTTCTGGCCGAACACAAGGGTGTACATGAGTTTCTGGCCGAACACACATACGGGTGTACATGAGTTTCTAGCCGAACACACAAAGGGATGTACATGGGTTATTGGCCGAACAATCCTTAGGTGTACATTAGTTATTGGCCGAAGGAATCCATGTTTGTACATGAATTTTTTTGTCGTACAGTTTGTATATGATTTCTTTTATTGTGTTTTAATATTTTAATTTGTTGTTAATTACGTTAACAAGCATGATATTTTCTGTTGCATTTGCCTACATGGAGTCTGAGCGAAAGGATAGAGCTTGGGGCATTCTAAAGGATTTGATGCACGGATAGTGCTTGTTTTAAGAATATGTTCGGAAAGCTTCTAATCAAAATTTGTATTTCTATTATCTCTAGAAAATAGATTTGTCTTACCAATTGTAATGAAATTCTTCTCCATTGGAATCTCTCTGAACTTAGTTTTTGATTTTATCATCCTTGCAGATAGTTATGAATTTTACTTCTCAGTACAATTTTAGTAACCACATCTTTCTTGCCAGTAGTAATATTTGCCTTAATGAATATTTTTAATTAATTTCAAGATAAAAAGAGTCCGGGTTGAATCACTTTATCTAATTAAATTAAATTTAAAAAATTTAAAAAAAAGGGAAAAAAAAAAGGCCAACACTACTGTCCGGCCAAAAATAGCAGTGCACAAGTGTTGTGCTCAACCAATTCCAGCCGTGCAACCTCTGTTCTGTGCGGCCGATATCGGCCGTGCCACTCTATTGTGTGCGGCCAAATTGGCTGTGCACCCTCAATTGTGTGCGGTCAAATCGGTCGTGCACTATATGCGCCGCGTGGTGACGTTAATGGCGGAACGCGAACACGATGGACCCCAACTAGCAACTGTGACGTCAAAACATCAGAAACAAAACTCAAAATCCAAAATTAAACTCGAAGTATGTTATACATTCATACCCAATGCATTTTATTGGAGGGTTTTTGTACAATAAATCACTAAACTTATTCAACAATTTAAAAAATCACTACAACCCATATAAATTTAGGAAATGAAAACATTTGAAATGAGAAAGTTCTTACCAAATCTTGGACAACCTTCCATTTCGTTTGTTGTTCGGTAGAAATCGAAAGAGATTGTTCAGCCAAGACGAGTTGAACACTTGCAACTTTTCTCCCTTTCTTTTTTCTCTGCAAAGACACGGTTGTTTTGAGGAATAGAGAGAGGGGTAAGTTAATTGAGATGGAGTGTGTATAGTAATAGTTAAGAAGAAAAAATGTTTTTAACTTTTAAAATAAAAAAGGATAGAAAAAGAATAAATTAGGGTGTGTTTAGTATTTTAAATTGAATTTTAAATTTGAGTGGGGTGTGTATAACAATTGTAGGGTGAATAACGCTATTTAGGGTGTTGATAGCCCCTCCCAAAAGTTAAATGTGGAACGTCCAAAATGAGTAACTAGGGACAATGTATTAGTTGTGCACCAATTACAAAGGTATACTCTTACTTTGTAGATTGAAACGGAAAATTAATTGTATTTTATAACCATTCCAAACATACTCTTGCAAAGTATCAACAAACATCCAACACAAGAATTTCCATGCAAGAAAGTATCACCAAACTTTCCTAATGCATGAAAAATTTAAAGGCAGAAAAGAGTAATACATTATTGAAGCATACTCTTTTAAGTCTTAACACATACATACTCCTTCACTTCTTTTTTTTCTGTCCATATAGTGCTCGTATCCTTCATCCAGGTTCATACATTGTCTCACCTTCTTCATAATCACATTCCCTCCTTTTCATGCTTTTCTTAAGACTATCAAGAGTTTCATGGATCATCATCGTCTCAGGAGACGATGAATCCCCGGAGAAGAAAACATCGACCTTATTTTTTAACTCGATCCAACTGCATCCCGGGATCTTCATCAGTCCCTTCTCTCTCATAGCTGCCCTCAAATTTGCAGCTTTTTCTTTAAGCCCTGCTTCTACATACAAATTCAGCAGTTGAATATAATTGCTACCTCTTTCTGAGTCCAATTTGATCAGCTTCTCAGCAGCCATTTCTCCGAGCTCTACATTTCCATGAACTCTACATGCAGCCAATAAAGACAGCCATACCCCTCGTCCCGGTGGAATCGCCATACTCTCTATGAACTCACGAGCATCGTCTAGGTACCCACCGCGACCTAAAAGATCCACTATATTTACGTAATGCAACATGTTTGGCTCAACACCATATCCCTTCATTGATTGGAAGAAATTCAGCCCCTCATCAACGAGACCACCATGATTACATGAGGAGAGAAGGGACAGAAATGTAATCCCATCAGGCTCCGTTCCTCTGTTTCTCATCTCATGGAACATGTCGATGGCTTTATAACATTGACCATTCGATCCAAACCCTCCTATCATCGAATTCCATGCCACAAGGTCCCGATTCGACATGTTGTGGAACACTCTTTGTGTGTATTTTAAGCATCCACTCTTGATATACATATAAATCAATGTGTTCTCCACTTGATTATCTTGAAGCAGGTTCCTTATACAGTAACCGTGTATGGTCTTTCCAATAAGCAATGCTGCCATCTGTGAAACTGCACCAAGAACAGTGATGATCGATACTGTATCTGGACGAAGCCCGTATTGCAGAATCTGTGGAAGAAGACTGATGGAGACATCTGGGAGGTCATTCTGAGAGTAGCATGATATCAAATTATTCCAAATCACCATATTCTTTTGCAGCACGTTTGAGAATGCTTTTCTAGCCATGTTTGGTTCTCCACATTTTGAATAAAACTCTATTAAAGAGCTACCGGTAAAAGCATCCATGTCTAACCCTTCCTTAATTGCCAACCCATGAAAACAACCACCTAGTTTAATCAGTTTTTCATCACCAAACGCAACACAGGCAATCAGCGCACTTGCTATAATATTAGGATCCGGTTTCACACCATCAGATGCCATTCTTTTGTATAAACATAAGACCTCCTCGAATTCCCTATTCTCACAACTACCTGATATGATAGAACCCCAAGCTATCACATCTTTTTCCTTCATTTGAAAAAAAACATCATGGGCGTTTTTCACATTCCCAAGCTTTGAGTACATTGTCAACAGAGCACTTTCCACAGCAAGATTATGTTTTACTGGCCTCTTTATAAGTTCCCCATGGACCATTCCTCCTACATAGCTCGATCCAATCATACTACATGCTGTCAAAATATTCGATATGGTGAAAGAATCAGGTGAAACCTCCCGACTACGCATCTGAGTGTAGATATCCAAAGCATCATAGCCAAAACCACAATTAACATAAGCTGATATCATGCTATTCCATATTCCAACTTCTCTGTTTCTAGTTAAACGAAAAACTCTCTCTGCATATCTAACATCTCTACACTTGGAATAAAAAGTTAAGAGAGAAGTACTAGCATAAGGGTCATTGTCAAAAGCGGTCTTAATCATATCACAGTGAAGCTGAGAGCCGAAATCCATCGTCTCTCCCTGTGAACAAGCTGTTAGTACACTCGAAAACGTTGTGGAACCCAATTCAAGACCCTCACATTTAGCTAATGAGTATAACTGCAAGCAATTTTGCCAAACCCCGTTTTCGCAGAAGCCATTGATCATCGCATTCCAGATAACGATGCTGTCCTTGTTTTCTAGCTTCTGGAAAACATTCCAAGCTTCCATTGGCCTATTAAAATTGGAATACATATGAATCATTGCAGTAACTACAAATGCATCATCATCAAACATGTTCCTGATAATATAACCATGAATTTCTTTCCCATATGAGATATCAAAGAAGCTACGCATACCAAGAAAAATGCAGAGAGTATAACCATCAGGGCTGATATTCAATGCTTGCATTCTGCGAAACTGAAGCACAGCCTCCTCAAAGAGGCCACTTTTGGAGTAGCCGTGAATGATAGAGTTCCAAAGGGCGACGTCTTGACAGTGGGACAAATTATCAAACAGTTGGACTGCACTGCAGAGGGAGGCACATTTGACATACATTCGTATGAGAGAAGTGACGATGAAAGGGTCGGATCCGAGACCCGTTTTGATAATTGTGGAGTGCAATGCGGTGCCATAGTGGAAATGTGAAAGAGAAGCGCAAGCTTTGAGCAGAGAAGGAAAAATGAATTTACTTGGGAAATTGATCGAGTATGATTGTAAAGCTTCTTGATACTTTCCCTGTTGAACAAAGGCTTTGATTTTGGCGTTGAGATCATACGATGATGAGTGAATTCGCCTCAGAATCGAAAGAGGCTGAGCATTTGAACGCATATTTCATTATTCTGCTACTTTTGCTTGTGTTTCCTCCATTTTGGCTTGTATTCTGGCCAGTTTGGTTTTCATGGCTTCTTTCTCGGCGCTTGTATTTGCGCCCACCATTGGTTTCTTTGGGCTTCACCCTTGCTCCCCTGCTTAGTTTTCCAGATTGTATGGGCTTGTATTCCGGGATAGATGTTACGGTTCGCCCTAACTCGTGTTGTTTGAGTTGTTCCACCTCGTGTCCTATATTGGGAGAGCGGGTCTGGATATCATTTCGTCACGTGTTCCGTTTTTTATATTAATTTTTAAGTCGAATGAGGAGTTTCCACGCATCGAGCCCGGAGCGTCGGGGTAACCAAAAATGGAAGTTTTCGAACCTCGAGTGAAGGTAGTTAAGAGTACCGTTGACGTATTGAAGAATGTGCGTGACGGCCAAGAAATTGTCCTCAATCGGGTCCTGTAAAATTGGCTAACATGATTCACTGCATATGAAAGACCGGGACAAGTGATAATAAGGTACTGCAAAGCTCCAACAAGAGACTAATATAATGTGGGATTCACAAACTCCGACTCGTGGCTGACGAGAGAGTCCCTAGCAACAAGGGACGTAGAGACAAGCTTGGATTCCAATTATTCTACCTATGTAAGGATGTCGTGGGCATACTTGGCTTGGCTTAAGAAGCCATCAAATGAGTGAGTAACCTCAAGACCAGGGAAGTAATTCAGGTGTCTCAAATCCTTCACCGCAAACTCCTTGTGAACACGAGTAATAAAACGTTGAAAAAATTCAGAGTCATTGTTGGTAATAATAATGTCATCCACATATAGAAGATAAATAGTGACAGTTCCACGAGCATAATAAAAGAGGAAAGTGTCGGCATGGGTGTGGTGAAAACTCAAACTCAGCGAAAAGGTGTTCAAGCAAACAAACCAGGCAAGAGGGGTTTGTTGGAGACCGTATATCACATTCTTAAGGCAACAGACATGATCCGAAAAGCGAGGATCGACGAGACCGAGGGGCTCTTCCGTGAAGATAGACTTTGTCAAGATGCAATATAGGAATGCATTGTTAACATCCAATTGATGCAGAGACCAACCATTTCTGACCACCAAAAATAGGATAACGTGGGCAGTGGAAGCCTTTACAACGGGCCTGAAAATGTGGGCAAAATCCAGGCTAAGAATTTGAGGGAACCCCTAAGCGACCAAGCGAGCCTTATAGCGCTTAATGGTGCCATCAGAATGATACTTCATTCGAAAAACCCATTTGAATCCAACAATATTAGTATTTGCAGATTATGGTCCTAACTACCAAGTATGATTCGCATGAAGAGCATTTAACTCAACATGCATCGCAACAAACCAATGCAGATGTTTGAGTGTCGATTTAAACCTGTTCGACTCGTTTGAAACTAAAAGAGAAGATAATAAGAAAGTAGTGACAATATATGTAATATATCGGGGTTTTGAAATACCTAACCAAGCTGAAATAATCATCGGGTGGATTGAACCGGGTTGGCGAGTTGGATGAACAACCAAGAGCTAAGGCTCGGGAGTAGGTTGGACGACATGCAGCGGGTGGGCCTAAGTTGTGGGTTGAGCATCGTGCTACAGTTGGACCTACGCAGGCTGAAGTTAAGAGTGGGCAAGGGGTGTCGAATGGGTCGTAGTTGAGGTGGCGGACTGGAAAGGGCAGCAAGGGGCCCGAGGTGGAGAAGTGAGCTAAGGAGGTCGTTCTGAAACAGGCAACCGAGTAGATCCTGGACTGAGTTCCAAAAAATAAAAAATATCCAATGCAGTAATGTTAGAAGAAATAGGTAGACCATATCCATCAGCAAACTTCTCAAGTAAACACATCCCAGAAGAGGTTAATAACTAGGGATGGCAATTTCAACCCGGCCCGCCCCGACCCGCCCCGACCCGTGCTATTTGGGTCGCCCCGCCCCGGACCCGTATTGAAATGGGGCGGGTCCGGGTATCACCCTCGACCCGTGGGTCGGACCCGTGACCCGTTTTTATATTAATTTTTTATATATATTATACATATAAATATAATATATCTTCAATATTTTGATGTTTATTAATATATATAACAATAATTCACCTTCATAAATGTGAAAATAAATTTATAAACATGCTTCTCACACTATTTTATTTATTTTTCAATACAAATCTAAATTTTATGTTATATGTTTTTAAAAATAATAATAATTTTTCAATTTTTTTTATAAAAAAAATTATAATGGGTCGCCCCGATTTGCCCCGGCCCGCCCCGTGATCCGAACAGGTCGGCCCGACCCGGACCCGAATTGAAACGGGTCGGGTCTGGGTATCTAGGTACCCGGCCCGACCCGGCCCATTGCCATCCCTATTAATAACAATCTTATAGCTCCATTCACCACGGAGGAAGTTCGGGAGGCAGTTAAGGAGTGCGATAGTTCAAAGAGCCTGGGGCCGAACGGGTTTAATTTTCGATTCCTAAAAGAATTCTGGGACGATCTGGAACACGATTTTATGCAGCTTATAACAGATTTCCATGAGCACGGGAGGCTGGTCAAGGGCTTAAACCCAGCTTTCATCGTCCTTATACCGAAGAAGGAGTCGAGTGTTGATTTGAACGATTTAAGGCCAATCTCATTGGTAGGAGGAGTGTACAAAATCGTATCAAAGGTGTTGGCAAGGAGACTCAGCAAAGCCCTCCCACATATTATTTCGGACGCACAATGTGCATTTATAGGTGGCAAAAATATCATGGATAGTGTGGCAATCCTGAATGAATCTCTGGATGAGTCGCGACGGGGCAGATTGGCAAGAATATTCTTCAAGATAGATTTCGCGAAGGCAATTCAGTTGATTGGGGCTACCTGATCTTAATGATGGAATGTTTCAGGTTTCATCCAAAATGGAGAAGTTGGATTGTGGAATGCGTCACAACAGCCACAACAACCGTACTAGTGAACAGAAGCACATCAGGAAAATTCAGGTTGGAAAGGGGGCTCCGTCAGGGAGATCCCTTGTCCCCTTTTCTATTTATTATAGCGGCGGAAGGACTGAGTATCCTCATGCAGAGAGCAACAAACATGGATTTGTTTAGGGCAGCAAAGATAGGGAAGGAGAAGATAAAGATATCACACTTACAGTTTGCTGACGACACAATTCTTATTGGGGCTGCAAGTAAATTTTGGAAAGTGCTCGGTGATAGGGGTGAATGTTGAGGCAGGAGCGGTACAGGTAATAGCCGAGATCCTGGGCTGCAAGGTTGGATCGACCTCATTCTCATATCTAGGAATGAAGGTCGGATTGAACAATAGAAGGACAATAGAGTGGGCCTTTGTTGTGGACAAGATCAAGAATAGGTTAGTAAAGTGGGATGACAAGAAGATCTCGTTGGGGGATGTGAGAATTATATTCAATCACCGTTAATCAGATGATAAGAGTGGTCCACTATATATAGGGATTACAAGAGATACATAAGGAAATAGATAAACAAGGAAATAAATATAAAACATAAATAAAAGATTGCTACCTATAATATATTATACTATTCCGATAATACATTATTCTATTATATTCTGTAATAGGGGGTAGAATCACTCTACTTAACTCGTTTCTCTCTACGATACCTACGTATTACCTTTCCTTCTACAAAATACCAAAAAAAAAACTGTGTGTGAGATTGTGAGATTGTAGCGGAACTTCTTGTGGGCGGTGGGGTGGATTGGAATAAAGTGTGCAACTCAAAACAATTGGGGGGTTTAGGAGTAAAAGATTTAGTATTGTTCAACAAAGTACTATTGGGAAAATGGGGTTGGAGATTAGTGACAGAAAAAACTAGTCTACGGGCTCGGGTGATTGTTTCGAAATATAGGAGTAGATGGGGAGATGGGTTTTGGATACTGCCTACGGGTAGGCCTGGGAGGGTGTCAAATTGATGGGGGGATATTATTAAAATTACAGAAGAGGGGAATAGTGGCTGGTTTGTAGAAAACTTGGAGAAGGTACTAGGGGATGGGCATAATTCACACTTTTGGGAGGAAAATTGGTCAGGTGAAGGGGTATTAAAAGAGAAATATAACAGGCTGTTTAAGATTAACTTAGATAAGGGTGTTAAAGTGGGGCAAATGGGGTCTTGGGTAGGGGACGAATGGAGGTGGTCATGGAGGTGGAGAAGACCTCTACTAGATCGAGAATTGACATCTTTCAACTCTTTGTTAGCCTTGTTGAACAGGTACCAGCTGAATAGAGGCATGGAGAATGCGTGGAAATGGAAACTCTCGACATCAGGCAGCTTCACAACGAAAGATACCTACGCCTTCTTCGCCAATCAAAACGACAGACTACAGCTAGACAAGGAAAGGATGCATGGCTTCAAGGCGATCTGGAAAAACTCCGCGCCACCAAAGGCCATTGCCCACGCGTGGAGACTACTTTGGGGGAGGCTACCAACTCGGTCCAACCTGCGCCGAAGGAACATACTGAAGGCAACAAATGAATTAAGGTGTGTATTTTGTAGCTTGCACGAGGAGACAGAGAGATACGTGTTCTTTGAATGTTCTGTCACTCACGAAGTATGGATGAACTGCCTAGCATGGTTGAAGGTGGAGTCAACTCTACATAACGATACGATGAAAAATCTGCATAGCTCTAGCAGATTTATGAGAGGCAAAAATGGTAAGAAAAATGATATTTGTATTTGGCTTGGGGTGGGGTGGGGTGGTGTAGATAATATGGAAGTGGAGGAATGCAATAATCTTTAGGAACGAAGTAATGTCTAGTATAAAACTGATGGAGGAACTCAATGCGAGATTATGGAGCTGGTTTATGGTGAAATTCCCTCTACGAAGCACTTCGTGCTTTAAGGGGTGGTTGAATGCACCAGCAGAGTGCCTCGGAGGGAATTATAATAGTTTGCTGCTGTGCTTGTCTATATATTTTCTTGTTGCAATTGGTAGCTAATTTGTAATATTGGTTTTTATTGTACTATTGAAGGTATGTCTTGTACCCCATTATTAATTTAATAGTTCATTTGACCGACCAAAAAAAAAATAGATTCATCAGAATACATATGTAATGACTCATTGAATTGAGCATGACATGTAGAGTAAATCTGGGAAGTGATAGGATCATAAGTCATAACACCTAAACACTTTGTGAGATAAACTATTACCCAAAAAAATACACAAAACACTATGAGGTATATGTTTGTTGGGAGCATAATCACGAAGATACGGAAACACCCGCTAACAAAATATTTGAAATTTTCATAATTCGAAAGAGTGGTACAAAAGTTAAACAAAGATTTATAGTCAAGAACCACCATAGAAAAACGATTGGCAATATATATCACAATGGAAACAACATCAACCCAAAAGTAAGACGGTACATTAACATGAAACATCAAAGAAAACCCGTCTCAATTATATGTTTATATTTTCGCTCAGCACGACCATTTTGTTGCGAAGTGTATGGACAAGAAAGTGTGATGATAAATACCATTTAAGTTGAAAAAACCTCGAACACGATTATTTACAAATTCGGTTCCCCCATTACTTTCAATTATTTTTGTCGAACTTGAGAACTTTTCGCACACAAACTTATGAAAATGGACCAAAACATTATAAACGTCTAAGTTGGCATGCAACATATATAATCAAAAAATAATAATAATAATACTTGAAACCATTATTCGAACAAACGGGTGCAAGACCCCACAAATGACAATGAATTAATCCAAAACACAAGAGGTAATTTTCTCATTTAAAGAAAACTATAAATGTTTACTCTTAGTCATTTGAACAATGAGTATACACAATGTTGGTTTGGGCAACAACGAGGTAACAAATAAATAGCCCATTTTATTCAATTAATTAATAACTGAAATATAAACATTGTCTAATTTGTCAAAGTTCAAAAGATGCTTTCTTCTAAACAGTTGACAAAATCGCAATCAATGTCGGTTTGCCTTATTCCAAAACATAGTCCCTAACCAAGTCTGCCTCGGGCTAGAGGCTCCTTTATCAATTGATTTTGAATCACAAACAACGTATTAGTAAATAGAACGTCAACGGGGTAATCAGACGTCATCTTGCTAACCAACATTAAATTCTTAGTAAGATGAGGGACCACCAATACATCCAACAATTTAATATTACAAAGAACACTAACACTCACGAGCCATCATGTGAAATGGGAATGGATTTACCATTTGCGACGACGACATTGTCCTTACCATTTTTTAGGGCTCATATAGGCCGAGGCACTGGTGTCGAGGTACCAATCTGAAATCTAGGATGGAGAAACGGAGTGTCAAAGGCATGAGCCAAATTAGTCGTGGAATGAGACCGAGGCACATGCCGTTCGAGACACCGGTTCATATAGTGATCAATCTTTCGACAAATTTGATAAGTCAGGCTATATGGCCTTTTTTTGTAGCCATGCGAATTCTCCTCGCCATGATGGTGACATAAATAACAAGATTGAAATCGATCTAGCAAAGTTTGAGAGCTCAGATTTGGATCTAAGCCTAGATGACGAGGACAAAGAAGTCGAGGTTGAGGGTGAGGGGGTTGGGATCGCCGCCTATGGTGACGACGTAGTCCCTGAAGGCCAACCTCACAACCCCTCGACTCGGAGTATACTAGGAACTTTTCCATGAATTTGCCTAAGAAACCATACCGCAAGGGAAAAACGACTAGATTTAAGGTGAGCACGGTCCAAAGCGCCATTGATATATAAACAACCTGGGCCTTTACAGTTGCATTTTGAAGTCCCTCAAAATGTATATTTTTTGGGTGTCCGCGACCAACAAGAGAGCAGACCAACCCTCATTGAGGTCGGGATTTGCTTCCTTTTGCATTCGACAATCACATAATTTTTGGAAAGGTGGAACCTCTCCTTAACCAAAAATCATGTCGAATGGGTGGAGCAACATTATTGGCCTTTTGATCGTCTTTAACTTTGAGAGTCGAGCCTCGAGGCATCACAGTGTCTTTCTGAGTCCCGAGAAGATGGCCTTTTTAGTATCATTTCCTAAGTCTACAAACGACGATGGGTGGTATTATGCCAAAGTTATCTCAAAACAGAAACTTATCGAGGAGGTGCCCAATAAAATCAAGGGCTAGAAAGAGAAGTGATGGTTTGTGGGCGGAGAGTAGATGAGCTCGGCCTCGGCTGGCGCCTGGCGGTGGTCGTGAATAATTAATAATTTGGCCTAAATTAATCGAACAAAATTGAATCTTTGAGCAACAAACTTCCCTCAAGCTCGCTCCAAAACCTGCAGAACACACCGGAGAGATCTTCAGCGCGAAAGTCAAAACTTGAAACCTCTATGAATATTTGAGGAGCACTCGATCCAGTAGAAAGTGCTTCTCTATAATGCTAAGTCAGTCTCGTGTCTCTCGTGTTTATTATGAACAATTCGTGAACATTAAAATCATGCATTGTGAGTTTTTATGAGCTTTTCTCAGGTGAGTTGTCGTGTAAATGTATGCCAATATGTATGAATTGATGTGTAGTTGAGGGGAAGGAATAATTGTTCCCCCTTACCTCTCCTCAACAAACCTACTCGATTTTCTCTCCATGAAGACCACATTTAGTCATAGATCTGGCGGCTTTTACTTTAAATTCTCAATGTTATCTAGTGTAAGTGTGTAACTGAGCTCTGAAAAAGGTGAGATGAGAGAATATTCACACATGTCCCTCCCTCTTTGTTACGGGCTCTAGTCCATGTACATGAATTCTGCTTATTGTGGACTTGAGCCCTTGTAGGCCCAAAACCCACTTATTCGAATTTTAGCCCAACAACCCATCTAAAAAGCTGATAGACTAGATAATATTCATTTTTATGATCTTTCTCTTTAAATATTTGGCCTTTATCACATGTCAATATATTACACATTTTATTCATATCAAATATATTAGAAGTATTTGATTTGCTTTGAAGATATCTATTTTGATTATCCCTAAAATGAATATTTAAAAATATGTAAGTAATACTTTTTTGCTGCCACACAAAACATATGATTTATGAATGACCATCCCACAAACAAATTTATGTGTTTTAAAGGAGCCAAGATCAAAATCAGTGTTTACTTTATGAAATATTAAAATCATATGATACATATAGAAAAGCATATGCATGATTGAGAGGAATACTTGTTGGCCCAGAGTTTTGAAATATGATCTAATTACAAGGAAAGTTGAATTTGGAATATATGTTGTCTGTTCTTACAGTTAATGATCATCTTTTATCAAACATCAATCATATAATGGGAATCGTTGAAATATGGCCAAGCTTTAATTTGTTTGCTAATTGCTAGGTGTAGTGTATATACTCCAATACTTTAATTGCCAATTCTCCTGAAAAAAAACAAAAAAAGGTATTATCTTTAATAGTGACTCCAAATTTTCAAATTTAGATGCCGTGACTTGTAATATAAGAAATAGGTAGAATAACCCTGTTTTTTTTGTTTTTTTTTATAAGACAAGTTTGGGGTGATGATCGTATTTTGTGATACGTGTTAAAAAGAAAGTGTTCCTCAAAAAGAGTTTTGGTTCGATGTTAAAATTTGAATGAATGAAAAATGAAGGTTCCTTTGTCGTAACAAAAGGAAAAAAAAAAAAAAAAACTTGTTTCATATCCTGTAAATAGCTGGATACCCCAAGCAATTACACGAGAGAACACAAGATACATAGACTTTCTCAAATTCTGTAATTTTAGTTTTTTTTTTTTTTAATATCTTTTCTTAATTCAGTTTAGCAGTCTCATTTCTCTCTCTTCTTCAACGGTTTTCTCTATTTTAATTTTATATTAATAGAGATGTATTTCATTGGAATTCTATTGAATTTTTTAAGATTTTAAAAATTAAAAAGTTGATTTATATGAATTTTCATAGAAGGGATAAGATTGTAGAATATATTTTTTTTATTAATTTACATAGATTTTCATAAATTTCGGTATTGATGGATTAGTTTTTTTTTAATGTGAAGTATTTTTTTAAAAAATTAATATTATATATATAAAGTATTTTACCAATAAAAAAAATATATATAAAAAGTTTATTATCTTATATTAATTCTGACCCGCGGGTGGGGCATAATATCCAGACCCGATCATCCAAAGCTTGCGGGTGGGGTGGATACCCGCGGGTCGGTGATCTTTCATAGGAGATTTTGGATAGTGAAATTTATTTATATTTTTGTAGGAGAATTCAATAAAATTCATAAAGTACGGTTGAATACTTAAAGATTTTTAAAGATTTTTTAAAATTTGTATGGAATACCTCAAAATTTTGAATTTTTTTTTAAAATTCGAATTGAATACCTCAAACTTTAAAAGTCCAAAAAAATTATATAGAATCCACAACCAATACACCCCCTAATTATATTTCTTTTTAATTATTTTTTCTTTACCCTCCCACAACATAGATATCATTCTACATTTGTTAACAACAAAGGTATATTTATATATATTAAATTTTATTAAATACTTGCACTAGTATTAATATATATATAATTATATAATATTCAAAAATATTGTGAATAAATTTTTTGACTTGATCAATTTTTTTTTATTACTATTATTTTTTTTTTGTAATTTTTTTTTATTGGTAATTTTTTTACGAAAATGTGTGTTGAAAAGTGTAAGTCAATATTATTAAAAAGTGTAAAACATTTTTTTATTAAAAAGTGTAAGTCACTGTAATTGAAAAATGCAACACAATATTTTAATGAAAAGTGTAAGTTATTATAACTGAAAAGTTCAACACATTTTTACTGAAAAGTGCATGTTTATATAACTGGTGCAATATAACATTATCAAAAAGTGTACGTCAATATAATTGAAAATATTATTTTTAAAAGTGTAAGTCACGATAATTGAAAAGTGTAACACTAAAAAAAAAATCAATTTTTTTTTTACTGAAAAAAATAAAAAATTGACCAAGTCAACCGTTAATAGTTGACGGTTGATTTGGTCAACTCAATTTCATAGATTGAATCAATTTCACAGGAAACCTACCCATTATATATATATATATATATATATATATATATATATATATAAAAGAAAGAAAAAGAATCGCATTATGGGAATAATTGAAGTTCGGGGAATCTTTGTGTATATAAACTGTCAATGCAATTCACTTTACGGGACAGAATCAACATTTTTATGACTTTGTGGTTATAGATTTAATACCATCAAACATATTATTATGCATTTATATTTATTACAACAAATATTTTGAATTACAATCTCATGTTTAGCGTAGGAGAAGCCCTTGCTAATTTAGCAATTTAGCGAGGGCTTTAGTGAGGACCAACATCCCCGACATAATGTTCCTTGCTAAAGAAATGGTGAGGGATTATTAATCCTCGTTCATTAGAATGTTTTTAAAAATAATATAAAGGGTTTGACTATACGCACTTCATTCTTAATATATATATATATATATTCCATATTTTTCTTTAATATATTTTATTTAAATTTGTTTATGTAATTTATAATTCTCAACACATATATAGGTTATAAAAGTACATATTAACAGTTTCATTAAAAATAATTATTTTATTATAAAGTAACAATTTCAAATCAATTATCCGATAAAATTATTTTATATAAAAACCAATATTTTATTATAATTAAAAAAGTTAACTATAATCATTTACACATTAACTTCATCAATGTCTTGAACGCATAAATCATTAAATAAAGCCACAATAAATTAATAATGTACTACAACTTAATTAGCTTCATTAATGTCTTGAATGCATAAATCATTAAATAAAATCACAATTTTTTTTTTTTACAATATCATTAGTCTGATATATGGATCAGCACAACTGACAAAGAACTAAAACATGCCACAAAGGTTTCAAACACATCCCAAAATAAATTATTGTATTTATTGTAATAATGTACTACAACGTACATCCAATCACACAAATTAACTTACTAATTAGCATATCAAATTTGTACTACGTACAATGTACATCCAATCACACAAATTAACTTATTAATTAACATAATTTTTTTTTAAGTCTCGGGTATCCGGTCTAAGAACCGAGGGGACCAATTCCACCGCCCACTTCCGGAGGTCTCCTGAGACCTAGAAAGGAGCACATTCCTAAGTCTCAAGCCTACACTTGTTGGCATATTAAAATTATTTGCACATTTATATTATTAGTCCGTTTCACAATTGTTGACACACTTCAAAAAGAAAACTTCTCCATAATCTACACCTTCACAATATTTAGATATTTATACAAAATGTTATTTTTACACTCAATTCAATTTTTTTTACGTTATTTATAAAAAATTATAAAATTACTCTCCAATGCTCTACTCAATTATTATATATATTTTTAATTTATGTGCCACAAATTTAGTGCAAGCAATTATGAAACAAATATAATACTAGTATTTTTTTTATTAAAGGTATGTTGAAAAAAGGGTAAATTTTGTATTGATAGTAAAGTACGTAACAGATCAATAACAACACCATTTGAATAAAATGAGTTAGTTAATAAGAAACGAGGTAGTACCTTTTTTTAAGAAAATATATAAGCTTTATAAAAATTCTCTAAAAAAAAAATGGAATCAACGAAATGTGCATTTTAAAAATTCAATGAAATGTTTTATCTACATATGCTTTCTATTCTAAAAATTCTATTTTCTATATTCAAAAGTTTTATGCTCAATCAAATATTGTTTTTTCTTTATGTCTATCACAAATCTATTTTTGTGTTAGAAAAAAAGAAAATAAGTAATTTTTGGTGAAACATCAAATGATAAAATAAGTAACTTTTAAAAAGACTAAGAGATAACTATTTGACACTTTCCATAACGGTTATCATTCTTAGAATAATCAACATTTATCGAACAAGAGTAGTTGATTGAGAGTGAATTCACACAATTTATTATAAAGATTGTTGAGTAATTTTTTTTTTAAGCCCAGATTGTTGATTAATTAAACCCGAGAATTGTGAGGATTTTCACATTTGAATGTTGAATTATTTATGAGTGTAACCTATTGTTTGTTGATTGGTTGAATAAAGGAGCTTACATATTGATAGATCTTAATTTATTATTTTTTTAGTAATTTCAATATTAACAAAGTTTATCTAATTATTATACGAAAAGAATATTTTGTATTTTCTAGAGTTCAATTAGTCCTATGAATGTTAGTCAAAAAGGTCACAATTTTATAATCTATCAATTTAATTAATACGCAGATAGAGATGAAAAAGTAGCCAATATTAGAAATATCCCTATAATATTATTATGCATATTTATCTTCTTAAAATATATTTGACCCAGTATCTTATATATATGCATCTTTTATCTATAAATACTATCTTTATAAATAATTTTATTGATTAAATGTAAAGATTTACAAAGTTAGTATTTATACGTACAAAATGAATATATATATAAATAAGATACATATATGACCTATGACCTAACCAATAGGCAATAAGAGTAACAACTCCCTCCCAATTCCTCAGCACGCACATTTCTTTTGACCACTTCTCCCCAAAGTCTTCTTAATCAATAAAAATAAAAAAGTCTTCCTCTTTTACACATATATATACCCGCCCGCACTTTCGTCCTCCCTACCTAAAAATTTAAAAAAATAATGTTGATGCTAGTTAATTGCTCCAGCTGCCGTACGCCGCTGCAGCTGCCGGGCGGCGCCACCTCCATCCGGTGCGCCATTTGCAAAGCAATTACCCACATAGCTGATCCGCGGAACGCCCCCCCTCCCCCTGCAGCCACTTCTTCTTACAACAACAACTACTACCCTCCCCCAACCACTTCTTACAACAACAACTACTACCCTCCACCACCACCACCAGCTCCGTCTCCGTCTCCATACAACCACGCGCCGCCGGGTCCAACTCCTTCCGCCCACGGCCGGAAGAAAGCGGTGATCGTGGGGATCTCATATAAGAACTCCAAGAATGAGCTCAAGGGATGTATCAATGATGCAAAGTGTATGAAGTATATGCTCATCAACAAGTTCAAATTCCCTGAGTCTTCCATTCTTATGCTTACTGGTAAATCCCCTCCCTCTCTCTCTCTCTAGCAATGGATCTTGATCTGGATTTAATGTTGACTATTGATGTCACAACTTGGCAACTTGACTTACAAATTTAGTTGTTACAAGGTCAACCAACACGTTCATTATCATACTTCAATTTGGTCATAGGTTAATAAATCAAGGAGAAATAAATAACTTACTGTATTATTTTCAGAAGAGGAAACCGATCCCTACAGAATTCCGACGAAGCACAACATTAGGATGGCCATGTTTTGGCTTGTACAAGGTTGTCAGTCAGGGGACTCACTGGTGTTTCATTTTTCTGGCCACGGCTCACAACAAAGGAACTACACCGGAGATGAGATTGATGGGTTCGATGAAACACTATGCCCTGTCGACTTCGAGACACAAGGAATGATAGTCGACAACGAAATTAATGCAACACTTGTTAACCCTCTCCCCCCTGGTGCCAAGCTTCACGCTATAATAGACGCCTGTCACAGTGGCACCATGCTTGATATACCTTTTCTTTGTCGAATGGACAGGTATTAATACTCTTCTTATACACCCAGTTGTATGGTGCAACTGTATCAATTTCAGTTTCTTACCTTAAATGTGAACATGTTGATGCAGAAGCGGGAGGTATTCATGGGAGGACCATCGTCCTCGAACAGGCACATGGAAAGGCACAAGGGGGGGAGAAGCTATATCATTCAGTGGTTGTGATGATGATCAAACCTCTGCTGATACATCTGTAAGTTTCTGTCACTCTGTTCACATCTTTTAGGGGGCGTTTGGTTCATAATTCTGCAATAAGAATGATAATGGAAATGAATATAGATAATCAATTCACCTTCATCATAGTTCATACGAGGTAATGAGACTCAAAATAAGTTAAATCACTTAAAATTTGAGCAAAGCTCTAACATTGTAACTATCATTCTCATTGTAATTCACTATTATGTGATTCTCATTACCATTCCCATTGAAGAATTTTGGGCTACAAATTGACACAAATTGAAAACTCAACAGGCTCTATCTAAGGTGACTTCAACAGGGGCAATGACCTTTGCGTTCATCCAAGCAGTAGAGAAAAGTCAAGGAATAATGACATATGGGAGTATTTTAAACGCAATGAGGTCTACGATTCGCAAGACTGATGATGAAATTGGAGGGGGAGGAGGTGCCGTGACAACACTTCTCACGATGCTTTTGACAGGGGGAAGTGCAGGTGGACTGAAACAGGTATGTGTTCACAATTCATTCAACATTGCGCATTTATACATTAAGAATTTGGTGAAATTTCCTCACTAGCAGTTAGTTGTGTGTTTGTTTTCCTGATGATAGACGTGAGACCTAAATCACCAGAAGTTATGTCTGACTGAGACCATTTCTTTTATCTTAATTGCAGGAACCACAGCTAAGCGCTAATGAACCATTTGATGTCTATAAGAAGCCATTTTCACTGTGACAAAATAATCCTCAATCTTCTTTTCAGTTCTCTTTATTCATTTCTGTTAAGGAACTTGTTTTATCTTTTTGTTTCCTAAATCTTTTTTCATTTTTTCTTGGAAATTGGTATGTATAATTATTCTTGTGGACCATTGCAACATGCTATAGAACAAAGAGTACGGATTATTAATTTAAGCTCATACTGCACATATATATAGAGTTAATTCACTTTAGCTTTGTACAAATGAGTAGATAAATAAACAAGATTCATAACCTTAATTGGAGAAGAGGGCTGCCTGTTGATCGACGTGCTCCTTAGCAGCATACATTGCCTGGCCTCTTATATCTTGCATTTCCTCATACTACTCCTATTACAAAGTTATCATCAAACAAATGTTAAAATCAAATGCAATAATAGCAGAAAAAGACTACAGGATATATAGATAGATACCTTCTTTATGTCGTTTCCACAAATGAACGACGCTTAACTACACACCAATTCTTCATCGGGAAGAAGGCGTATGAATTACACGGCCTTAATGGAGAACATCTTCTCTTGAGCATTTTCTCGAACACATTGTAGCCTTTCCCTCTACACTTATTCGACTTCTGTGAGCGTGGATTCAAAATCCCACCAACACTATAAATTTCCTATTTAGATTTTGATTCTCACGAGTAGAAGTGGGAGTAAAATATTGGATAGTAAAAACTTTTAACTTCTGGAACGTTTGCATCGGAAAATTTAACGGGGTCGGCGGATTGGTGTTATCTTTTAAATTGAACGGAGAATTGCAACTCTCCAGTATCGCCATCGACCTGAACGGTGTCTCCGGTAATATAGCCGCATAAATGGAGAGGAATGTAAGGATTTTCCATTGCATCAGGCAAGTGGAAATTCTCTCTAGACTTTTGAAACATGCATTGCATATACATCGGTTTAACTTATTCTTATTTAGTGGTTAAAAACTCAATCGCTAATATATAGAACAACTAATGTAAAAACTCAATCGAAGAAAATGAAAGAATGATAAATAGAAAAATAAAAAAATAATTTTAAAAATAAAAATTGATATTATAAATAAAATTATAATTATTTAGAAGAGTTGGTCTCCTGTGCACAGTGTGCACGTGCACACTAATCAACATTTTGAAAACTGATCAATCAATATGTATTAACTAAAGCGAAATTTTGAACAAAATAACGGTTGTTCAAATGGTTATAGAAGCCTAAGTCATATACAAGGTCATGGGTTCGAGACCAGCATAATACACACCAGTTTTTAAATAATAATTTTTTAAAACAATCATTTTTTAACAGCACAATGCACCATTTTTTTTTTATCACTTTTTAACAGCACAATGCACCATTTTTTTTTTATCACTTTTTAATAATTAAAATTACATTTTTTAGTTCAAATATCTACCACTTTTCAATTAAAATATCTCCCACTTTTCAATAATAAAAATTACACTTTTCAGTTAAAAAATCCACCACTTTTCAATAATAAAAATTACACTTTCAGTTAAAATATCCACCACTTTTCAATAATAAAAATTACACTTTTCAGTTAAAATATCCACCACTTTTCAATAATAAAAATTACACTTTTCAGTTAAAATATCAACCACTTTTCAATAATAAAAATTACACTTTTCAGTTAAAATATCCACCACTTTTCAATAATAAAAATTACACTTTTCAGTTAAAATATCCACCACTTTTCAATAATAAAAATTACACTTTTCAGTTAAAATATCCCCACTTTTCAATAATAAATTTTCCACTTTTCAATAATAAATCAAAACTAACAAAATTACCAAAATTTACAATCTTCTTCTTCAGCCTCCTAACACCAAACACCACCACCACCACCACCACCGATGTCTTCAGCACTTCTGTCACTCCTTCTCCAGGGCGATATCCATCGTCTTCTCCGGCGAAATCCATTGTCATCTCCATATTCTCCCTAGCTCTAGCCGGAAAACACTCTACCGCGACGATATCCATCGTCTTCTCCGGCGAAATTTTCAGTTAAATAAGTTGCGCGTCGACATCGCTTAATCGGCTACTTCTGCGGGTCGTCGGCAAGGATCCGACCCGAATTCGTTTAGGGTTTTTAGAAATCTTGATACCCTTTTTCGAATTCGGCGTCGAACAGTTACAATTACTCGAAGAAGCTGATGATGCAGAATCTGAAACCAAGATTTGTTTCTTCTTTTTATTCTTTCTTTTAGTAATTTTGTACGAGGATTTTGGAATTGTGGAGGAGCTTGATGGGTCAGAAGGGATCTCCTCCGCCGGGTGAGCGGCGGCGTTGCCGTTCGTATGGCGGTGGAGAGCGGCATCCATGGTGAAATTTGAGAAGGGTGTGAGAAATAAAGATGCGGCAGGGCGGAGGGTTTGATGGAGGAGACTTTAAAAAAAGTGTGAGAGGAGAGAGAAAGGAGTAGAAAAAAGTTAAAAAAAAGCGTGTGCACCAAACTAAGTTTGGTGCACAGTGTGCATATGAGAATTTCTCTATTTAGAAAATTTAAATGGGGGAGTTGCATTTGGTGCCGTTTGAACTTGGTCGTTACGAACTTGGTCATTACCATTTGGTGCTACCTTTTTAAATAATTTCAATTAGGTGTCAAATGAGTGTAGAAGATAAAATTCACAAAATCAATAAAATTCATAATAATTTTAAAATTTCCTTCTCATCTCTCATCTTTAATTATTCTTTGGTACGGACGTGGATTTGCAGGAACATCGAAAGAGTGTACAAAATGAGTGAAGTTTTAAAAAGGATCATCTTCATCGACGTTGTCGCTAATCTAGTAACTATTGTTCAATTTGTTTGACAGAACCACAATGGACCATTTCTTATTAACTGGCCATTATGTAAGGGTCATCTCTGTATCCCACATTCTTCAAATCAACGCATACGAACCCAGAACTTTCAACTTGGACCCCGTTAGGGATCCTCACCCAACTACACTCGAAGATTGGTTGACGGTGAACAACATAGTCGAGTTTTCAAATGTTGACAATCTGTCCAAAGTAAGTAGTGCTCGATTGATCCCCTGTAGTTGCAGTAATGGACACCCTACAATTCTGCATTGTACTTGTGGCATCATGATCTCTGGTATAAAATGTGTATCCGTTAATAAGATAACACTTGTATGAATACACATGTCTATCAGGCATTCTAGATAACCACTTAACTCTTTTTTTCACTGAATCTTTATCCTGTGACAACATACTTGCTACATGATCATTGAACCAGTCAATAAACGTGCGATTTTGCTCAACTTCAATCCATAATCTATCTCTGGTGGGAAATGTCTCAACAAGTGCTTGCATGTGCAGGTCAATAAAAGGAAGCACGTCGACCGTGTATTGAAGTACGCACAAGTGCATCCGTGTTAGTTCCTCCATACTAACACTTACAGGTTGACCACCAGTAATGCCTTCACCATCCATCCTATTGGTGTACTGGGTAATTGGAAGTCCAATTGCATCGACATTCGGAATAAATTCAGATCAGTACTCGACTGCTTCTTCTACTAAATAACGTTCTGCAATGCATCCCTCCGGCCTGGATATATTCTTCACATATCCTTTGAGCACTTTCATATATCTCTCTACACCATACATCCATCGCATACGAGCAGGACCACACATTCTTGTCTCATGTACCAAATGAACGGTTAGGTGAACCATTATATCAAAAAATGATGGAGGGAAATACATCTCAAGCTCACTGAACGTCCCCACAATGTGTCTCTGAAAACCAAGCAATTTTCTTGGATCTATGACTTTGCTACTCATTGCCTTAAAGAACCAACATAACTTTGTTATGGTTATGCTCACATTTTCAGGCAAGATAGGATGTATTACAATGGGCAAGAAAGTCTCCATGATGACATGATAGTCATGCAATTTCAGATTCACCAGTCTAATGCCATCATCTGATACAAGTCTCTGTATGTTAGACGAATAACCCTCTGGTACTTTCACATCCTTTAGTGTCTGAAGTACAGTAAAACCTCTCAAAAAGAATACTCTATTAAGGAATAAACTCTCTTTAGGAATAAAAATTCATGGTCCCAACTTGGGACCAGTTATAATTTGGAATAAACTCCATATTGTCATAATTCATATTTTTTCAAGTCCCAACATAAAGAAATACACCTCCATTTAGGAATAAATCATAATAATATATATAATTTTACAATAGATTTAAGTTGATTTAAAATACTTGTTCAAGGTTGATTGTGACAATGTTTAATCTTTTGTGTTGTAACCTTATCCTTCAACTTGCGTGTGCGCATTAGCTCGTCCACATGACCACCTTCTTGTTGAACCCAAAACATTTCCAACTTGTCGTCATTGCTCATAATGTAGGTATTCATTTGAGTTCTCTTTTCTATTTTTGGTGCCATTATATGCGTGAAGAAAATGTTGATTTGATGTAATTGATAAAAAAAAAAATGTATTATACATAGTATTTATAGATAAAAAAATTAAAGCAATCAAAAGCAAGTACATGCATCTATGGTGGGTGACTCTTGAGTATTGTCTTTTCATATTACGTGAGTAAATTAGTTCAATTAAGTTCAACACATTACATTATGTACATGTATCTACTAATTATACCATTATATAATATACATGCATTTAAAAAAAAAAAAAAAAACCTTATAACTCTATTTAGGAATAACCCCCATTTAGGAATATTTTTTTGTGGTCCCAAGGATATGACTATTGAGAGGTTTTACTGTAACTCTTTTCTCTCATTGTTGGACAAGGTGTGTGCAGCAGGAGGTAAGAACGGTTTGCCCTTTTCTCTAGGCACAGGTGTTAGTTCTAATCTTATTCACATAGCAATCATATCCATTCTTGCATTGTAACCATTCTTGGACTTCTTATCAGCTAGCAAAGTATTAAGCAAGCTGGCACAAACGTTCTTCTCAACGTGCATTAGATCAATGAAGTGTCTAACATACAACTCTTTCCAATAGGACAATTCAAAGAAAATTAGTTCCCTCTTCGAACCTTTAGTGGGGACACTTTTTTTTAAGCTTTTTTCGTATTGTGTGTTGATATTCTTCATCTCATTCAATACATCTGAACCTGACAATAAACGTGGTGCTTCATCTGTCTCGATTGTGCCATCGAATGCATCAACCATTCTTTTGTACTTATGCGTTAGTTCCAACCACCTCCTATGTCCCATATAAACGGTCTTCCTACAATGACTCAAGCGAATGTGATGTGTCTTCTTTGTACAACAAGGAGATGCATCGGCCCCCTTCACACTATATCCAGATAGATTCCCGTAAGCGGGAAAGTCATTGATAGTTCCAAACAGCATGACCTTCAACTTGAAATTCTCCTTTCTACAAGCATCATACACATCGACACCCTTATCCTACAGGAGCTTCAAGTCCTCTATCAAAGGAGCCAGATATACATATATATCGTTACCAGGTTGTTTGGGTCCCGATATCAACATAGACAACATCATGTAAGTGCACTTCATGCACAACTCGGGTGAAAGGTTATAAGCTAACAGAATCACTGACCATGTACTGTGGTTGGTACTTTGAATACCGAACAGATTCATTCCGTTAGTTGAGAGTGCAAGACGCAAGTGCCGTGGCTCGTTGCCAAATTCTGGATGCCTGACATCGAATGTCTTCTACTGGGGTGAATCAACATTCCATCTTTGATCCTATCATCATGATGCCAAGTTAAATTTCTAGCATCCACATCGCTGCTATACATTCTCCTGAATCTTGGTATTATTGGAAAGTACCACATCACCTTCGCGGGAGATTTATTTTTCTTATATCGCTTCTTCCCACACTTGGGACATTCATCGAGGTTTGCATACTCCTTCCGAAATAAGATACAACCACCCGGACAGGCATGGATTTTCTGATGTGTTAACCCGATGGACTTTAGCATCATATGCTCTCTTAGGTAGTACATTTTCATCAGACAATAGATCACTAACTGCTTCCAGAATATTTGTGAAGCACGCATCAGATAACGGTGCAAGGAGGGAGAGAGGGAGGCGACAGCGGATTTGGCACTTGTACGCATTTTTGAATTTGGGGGAGAAAGCTAATAATTGCTTCGATCAGCTGGTACGCGCGTATTGACCTAATATCTTCACTTGGACATCGGTTATTGTCGACAGCGGTTATGGACAATAACCGCTTTCCAAGTAGCGGTTATTGTCGACAGCGAGTTATGGACAATAACCGCTGTCCAAGTAAAAAAAACTATCTGATTTAACTTGGACAGCGGTTGTAAACCGCTCTCCAAGTGAAACACTTGGAGAGCGGTTACAAACCGCCCTCTCTATATATATATTTTTTTTAATAAAACCGCTCTCCAAGCTATATCATGGAGAGCTGTTTGAAAAAAAGGCTCTCCAAGTGCAGCTCTCCAAGCTTAAATGTGTAGTAGTGAAAGTATAGATATAAAAGGAAAATTATGTGTTGAATTTGATAAAAGAATGAAAAGTATTGGTATAAATTAGTTAAAAATAAGATATATGCTAAATTTGTTGGGATATTCAGGCCAATTGATATCTTTATGCTCTGTATTGATAAACCAAATCAACTTATAATAGGATAAGTTGTATTGTATAGACAATTTATTTTTCATCTTGTAATAGATAAGATCTGTTCAGCTGAGGGGGAATCCATCTGATGTAGTGGAGAGACATGTCAATGCTCAAGAAGAGAAGAGGAGAATCCGGTCGAGGGGGAACTCGACTAATGATCAGCTGAGGTCCCATCAGCTGAGTATCTCTACCAGCAGAGGACTAAAAATAGTTGAGAACCAAATCTGCATTACTAGATAGACGAGGTCTATACAAAAGGGGAAACAATCAGAAGCCTAAGTGTCAAGATCAGAAGAGCAGAACCCAAGATCAACTAAGTTAAAGGTCATTTGTACCAAGCATTGAAGAGTCTTATCAAAGTTGGCGTGGATCAATAGGAAGATGACAATACAACCTAAAAGCTGACACGGCACAAGACTCAAGAAAGGAAAGTCAATGATGCATTGATTATTACTAGCCAACGGTAATAATCAATATATAACCTCAATTAAAGAGATTGTGATTCCCGAAATAGTGGAAGATTTGATTGTGTTCCAACGGTAACATTCAAATCTTGCACTATATATATGAGTTCAAGTTCATAAATCACGGAAGAGTGAGGATCGAGATGTCAAGGTCGAGCAAATGCTTAAGTGTTAATCAAATCAGAAGAGCTCAAGAACTACAATGAAGAATTCAACGTGCGTCTTCTTACCCCCAGTGAGTGAACCCATACTACCTAAGCATGTATTGTCATTCATATACATCCTAAGCTTAGAGAGAATTTCCCAATCCCTTAGGATTATAAGGGAAATTCTTATCTAGTTCATATACACGAAACCCACCTTCTACCCTAAACCCTTAAAAGTTAAGTTGAGTGAAACTACCTTAAGGGTGCTAGCCCCTCAAAATGACTAGCGGATCAAGTACACTTGGAAGTGTCATAGGATCCAAAGTCTTCTCTTGGGACTATAAAGTAGCAAGATGTGTTACTCTTGACACGTTAAATATGCCAAGACCCTTTATAGTGTTAAAAGATTAATATCACAGGGCTGTGAGAGTGGATGTAGGACAAGGAGGTCTGAACCACTATAAATGATTGTGTTATTTACTGTTTTAGCATCCATCTTTCATATTGCATAACATAGTTTTAAAGAATGTTTTTATATCACGTGATATCAAATCAGTTGATACACTCTTATTTACTCGCTGGAGTCCGAAAACATATTATGGAGAAAAAATCTGACACTAGAGTCAAGAGTTCGGTCTGTTTTAACAAGTCATCTGTATCAACTGACATCAAGTCAGCTGATCATGTATGAAATTAAGTTAGGAGTTCGGTCTGTTTTAACAAGTCATCTGTATCAACTAACATCAAGTCAGCGGATCATGCATGAAATTATTTACAAAGTTTTTTAAGCAGTTAGACGAGTATAATCTTTAAATGGACACATTATATTTTCGCACGCTTCTCTATTTGTTGATCTAATCAGCCGACTAACTAGTTATAGACTCCTAGTGAATCAGCTGACCAAGTCATCTGATAGAGTTACCAATTTTTTTACACTCTAAAACACTCGATCTAATTTATACCCCTGGGTAGGGACCATCAAGATTTAATAAAAAGTAAAAAATATGGGTTAAAATTTATTATTTGACCTTATTAATATGTAGTTATTATTCCCTCCCTCTTCTACCTGACTCATAATTTTTGGGCACACGTTCTAATATATAAATTGTTTGTTAGTATTGTGGGAGACAGAGGTAAGTGTAGTGTAAACTTTTCAATTTTATGAGTAATAAAATTATATTTTAGTGTTAATAAAATAATGATATTTGATGTATATTGTGATTTTTTGAATGGATGATTTAAACATTTGTTTTACTATAAAAAAATGATAAAATATGTCATTATTCTTAATTGTTTGGAAATTATTATTTTGCCAAGTAAATAGTTTATGAAGGATTTTTATCCATTAGCAATCTTTATACTATAAATTAGATTGTTTAATTATTTTTAACACATTTATTTGACGTACGACCCATTCAACCGAATTTTTAGTTGATGTATGTTTTTCACGCTGTGCAATCGAATGGGATGTACATAGGGTATTGTGTGCAGCCACAATGTTGGTCGAACACAGTTCATACAACATCAACGAAATAAACCAAACATATCAAACAACAAACGTTTTCAACCAAAAATCAATAATATTCAATCACATTATTTTTTCGTTTCTTTTACCGAATGATTTGAGTAGTGAAACGGAGAAGAGGAGAAAGAGGTTAGAAGGAAACCGATGAATGAGATAGTGTCTTCTTATTAATGAATTGATTTCGAATGAGGAAGAGTATGATATGAAAAAAATTGTGTGAGTTTAGTAATATCAATTGAATTTTAAATTTTAGTTAGGTGTATTTAATAATTAGAGCGTGTTTAACATTTTTTTTAGGTGTTATTAGGGACACTCATGTCCTTATTAATCACTTATTACACTAATATTTTTTTTAAGTGATGTGTCAATCTCATATTAATTTAGCTTATATGACATTTTAAGAATAATTAGAGTGAACATATCATTTTATTAAATTAATTCATTTTCTTGAAAAATAGTATGACATTAGAATAATGAGTATTAATTGAAATAGTAAATTATTTTATAATTGTACACATGTGATATTTAAATATATTTATTATAAAATATTATTATATTATTTTAGGTAATAATTTTTTTAATATATCTTAATTATATATATTTGCAAACATTTTTTACAGCCACGGCGCTCATTCATTGGTCTACCTCAATCTCTCTCTTCTTAAATCACTCTATTTCAAAATCCCTGAATTCTCATTCATTCTACAATTTACTTTTAATCTCATCCATTCATTTTAAAACTTAATCTTGACCCTACATTCTTAATCGTATTTACTATATAAATCCCTCATCTCAATCCCTCATTCTACAATTTACTTTTAATCTCATCTTCTCAAAATCCCTAATTTCTCATATTCCACATCTCTCTCATCTTCTCAAAATCCCTAATTTTTCATACCCCTCATCTCTTCTTATACAATTCGTCTAATTTTGAAGTGGTTTGAAGATTGTGAGTTCAAAGATTGAAGATACAATTTGTGTAAAAGTTCGACGATTGAAGATTTTTGTAATACAATTCGTCTAATTTTGAAGTGGTTTGAAGATTGTGAGTTCGAAGAAGATTTTTGTAATACAATTAGTCTACGAATTTTTTTTTTACAATTATATACTTATTTGACCAATTTTGCATTATTTGACCAAAAGATTTTTGTAATACAATTCGTCTAATTTTGAAGTGGTTTGAAGATTGTGAGTTCAAAGATTGAAGATACAATTTGTGTAAAAGTTCGACGATTGAAGATTTTTGTAATACAATTCGTCTAATTTTGAAGTGGTTTGAAGATTGTGAGTTCGAAGAAGATTTTTGTAATACAATTAGTCTACGAATTTTTTTTTTACAATTATATACTTATTTGACCAATTTTGCATTATTTGACCAAAAGATTTTTGTAATACAATTCGTCTAATTTTGAAGTGGTTTGAAGATTGTGAGTTCGAAGATTGAAGATACAATTTGTGTAAAATTTTTGAAGTGGTTTGAAGATTGTGAGTTCGACGATTGAAGATTTTTGTAATACAATTCGTCTAATTTTGAAGTGGTTTGAAGATTGTGAGTTCGAAGATTGAAGATTTTTGTAATACAATTAGTCTACGAATTTTTTTTATTTGACCAATTTTGCATTATTTGATCAAAAGATTTTTGTAATACAATTCGTCTAATCCAATTTTGTATTAAAAAACACGATTTTCACGATGATTGGTAAAAATGATAAATAAATTTAATCTATCTTAATAATATATTCGTTTGACCAATCAAAATTACTTATCCCATGAAAAAAAATGTAAAATTAAAAAATTAATATTAAAAAACACGATTTTCACGATGATGGGTAAAAATGATATAGGGTCATTTTTTGTTTAAATCTTAATAATATAATAATGAACAATATTTGGTTACAATTAAAAAATTAAAATTAAATTTTAATAATATATATATACACGATTTTTTAACATGTTTACGTATACGTAAATTTAATGTTAATCTTATATTAATAATATCTAAACAAATTTAATATTAATATTAATAATATTCAAATATAAATCTTACAAATATTATTAAGGATTCAAATATATCATCTTATTTGTTATCTTCGTATAAATCTTACAAATATTATTAACGATTCAAATATATCATCTTACATAAATTTAACATTATAATTTTAATAATATTAATAATATTCAAATATAAATCTTACAAATATTATTAAAGATTCAAATATATCATCTTATTTGTTATCTTCGTATAAATCTTACAAATATTATTAACGATTCAAATATATCATCTTACATAAATTTAACATTATAATTTTAATCTTATTCCTAAAATTACTCCAACAATAAGATTTGATTTTTTTTTCCTAAAATTACTCTAACAACCTTTCTTTTACATTTTTATCAATTTATCAAATTTATATATCATTAAAAGATAATTTTTTTAATTCGATTTTCATACACCTACTATAGAATAAAAATAAATCTACAATATAAATTAAAATTTGTAATAATTTTTTTTCTTTAATTAGACAATCACTTAATATTTAACTATAACATTTTAAAATTAAGACCTTTATTTAAAAAAAAATCTTAATTAATAAATAAAAAATAAAATATATTATAACTTTTTATCAACCCCGCGTAAACGCGGGTCTTACACTAGTATATATATATATATATATATAACACTTGTGTGCATCCGTATGCACCGTACCCCTAGTTTTAATTTTAATTTTTTATTTATATTTTATCTATACCCGCTAATTTAATGAGTTCATCCTTAAATCATATTTTTATTACAGTTATATGCACCTACTCATTTTATGAATTCACCTTCAAATCATTTTTTACAACTACACCCGCTCATTTTATAAGTTCACCCCCAAATTATTTTTTTACCACAATTATCTGCACCAGCTCATTTTATGAGTTCACCCCCCAAATTATATTTATACTACAATTATCTGCACCCACTCACTTTATGAGTTCACCCTCAAATTATCTACACCAGCTCATTTTATGAGTTCACCCCCCAAATATTTTTTTTAAAAATAATTATATTTAAAAAACTATATTATCTTTTTATTGATTTACACAAAATATAATAAAATCAACCTTAATTTATACATTTACAATTTGCAGCCGAGTTATCGTCGATTCACCACTAAATCACCCATATTTTTAAAAATAAAATCGTAAAAACATAATTAAAAAAAACTATCGAAATTAGTCACAAATCTCAATTTTTTTCTTTTTAATATTTTTTTCAATTTTCAGTTTTTATTTCAAACTTTTTATTTCTTCATTTTTTTTCCGCTTTTTTTTTTGTTTAGAATTTTTAAATTTTTTAATATAAAATAATATTATATGTATAATTTTATTAGCCAATTACTTATGTACACTCGCGTGTACATACCTCCTACCCATTTTGAGAAAATTTCACATACTCCCTACCCATTTGAGAAAACTGCACCGACCCGCTTTCAATTAAGTCATTTGCAACTCTTTCATTTCTCTCATCCCACTCTTGCGATTTTCGACTTCTCTTCTACAGCAACGGCGGACGGCGCTGATACGGTCGACGAACGGTGATGAGGCGATTTGGGCAATTTTATTGCTCCGATTTCACTTTCCTTTCCTCTTGCATTTTACGCTTTTAGTGTTGCGATTGCACAGCGATTTGGACGGGCGATGGCGTCTGCAATTTCAGTTTCTCCGGCGGCGACGGCGATTTCTAGGGCTCCCATTTTCGATTTCTAGGGCTCCTATTTTCGATTTCACACGGTTTAAAGGTAAATAAAGTTCCTCCAAATCTCTGCATTTTATTATATTTGATGGATTTTGCCCAAATAGTTGATCTCCTACAGATGAGTATTGATTAGAATGTGTTTGTTATATTTGATTTTATCTTGTGGTATGATTACTTTATAGTTTTTTTTTTAATTGAAAAAAAGATGGTTTTATTACTAAAAATGTGATGTTAAGATACATGGTACTAGTTGTACCTTAGCACTCATTCCTGGATACAAGCGTACAATCAAATGGATTAAATTGAAAATTAAATAAAGTTGTCCTAGATTAGGAGATTTGAGGGTAGAATCATTATGCTGCTCCTCGACTCTATTTTGAAGACTGTTTATTCATTAATGTGATTATGTTATTACAATTGAAGTATTTAAGCTATTGTTGTGATGCTTGCTTTGCTTGCTTCTAATTATAATCATAGTTCAAAGAATTGTTGAAGAGAAGAAATAGAATGCTTTGAAAGCTGGAGAGAAGAAGAAGAAAGATGTAGACATGCAGCTGAGAATTTGAAGAAGATGGGTGATGATTTGGGAAGAAGAAAAATGAAATTTTGATCATGTTATTTGGTTGTAAAGAATTTATGTTTTTTTTTACATTGTTTTTGTTTAGGGATTAATGCTACTAAAATCAATATCAAGTAACATCATATGCCTAATGCAGTTTTTAATGTCAAATTATGGTGTTAATTACTGTATTTAATATTTATTTTAATAAAGAAACAGGTAAGTAATACAAATATCAATATCCAGTAATACCACAGAGTGTATTCACTAATACCACACAATGTATTCACTAATACCACATGTAATAACCAATAATACAAGATGTATAATATGATGTTTAAAACTTTAAATTTAGGTGTTTAATGTTTCCACTACAAAATCAATATCTAGTAATACCACACAGTGTATTGACTAATACCATATGTAATAATCAGTAATACAAGCTGTCTAATACTATGCTTAAAAGTTTAAATTACATTGTTTAATGTTTTCGCTACAAAATCAATATCCAGTAAAATTAAAATTACCGTGTGAATAAATAAACAAGTAATACAATATCGATGTCCAGTAATACTACAAAGTGTATTCAGTAATACCAAGTGTAATAACTAGTAATACCAGATATCTGATATGATGTTTCATGTTTTTGCTACAACTTCTTCTTTTTTATTTTTGTGGAGACTAATCTTGACCCTTCATATCACAACATTCTTGTATCTCACTGCAGTGTTCATTACAATCATATATTTCTTCATCTTGAAGAGAAACATCTTGAATTTCATATATCTTTCCACCTATAAATCAAACTGAATTTAGTAATACCACAAAAAATATTCAGTAATAACAGAACGTATATCCAGTAATACTGCATGTCTAATACAAAAAATATAACAATTCTAGTAACACTGCCTTCTTCTTCGCTGTGAATATTTTTTGTATTGAAATTATCACAATCTTCAATATTATTCATATATTAATGATATTTCCCTAACACCAATAGAATAGTTTTATAAAAATTAGAGCAAGAAGAAGAAACTAATGAAAATTAGGGATTTAAATACAAATTGTACATATTTGTTCTTAATTGTGTATCCTTTGATTGAATGGCGAAATTGGGGATTGAATGGCGAAGCAATAGCAGGATCGGCGGCGGCGGCGATGGGGCGAGAGAATTGGACCGTGAGAAATCAGCTGGGGGACGATGTGTTTCCGTTTTTTTTTTTTTTTAATTTAATTTTTTATTTGATGGGCTTTGACCCGATTCTAACCCAGCTTTGACCTATTTGCTCATATTCTATTATTAAGATGGTATGCACCGTACAAGTAAGTGTACCTAAGTACTACCCATTTTATTATAGTCGCTAGTACAATAAGTAATAACCAGTAATATCATAAACCATAATATGTAATACCATTAATAATAATCAGTAATATCTTATACAATAACAAATAATTGCACACATCTAATTTTATTCAATAATACCAAGAACAATTATTAGTAATACCACGAACAGTAATTTGTAATACTATTAATATTAATTAGTAAAATTTTATACAATAGCAAATAATTTCACACATCTAATTATATAAAGTAATACCAAAAAATAATTATCAGTAATACCATGAAGGAATGAACAGTAATTAATAATACCATAAACATTGATCATTAATATCTTATACAATAACAAATAATTTCACAAATCAAATTATATTTAGTAATATCAAAAACAATTATCAGTAATACCATAAAAAATAATATATAATACCATAAACAATAATAATAATCAGTAATGCCTTAATTAATAATAAATAATTCCACACAATCAGTAATACCACAATTAATAATCAATAATACCGTAATCAATAATCATTAATATTAATTCAATAGTATATTAATAGTAATACCACAATCAAACTAGTAATACCAATACCACTAACAATAATACCATAAAAAAAGTGGAGGGAGTGCAGACCGGGGTGTACTGAAGAAAATAGGGGGTGCACATTACCAAGCCCAATTGAAGAGAACCCTAGCCAAATAGAAGGGCACCCTAGGTCAGCAGTCGCCGCCTGAGATTTCATCGACAAGCTCACCGGCTCCGAGTGCCGACTAATAAGAGATCCATCGACAACATACTCACAGTCCTCCGTCGGACCGTCGTCAACCGGAGGAAGAGGATGCGTAGGAGCATGGTGAAGAAGACGAAGCAATGTAGCTTCGATTTGGACAAATATGAACAACGAGAGCGAAGTGAGTGTTGCAGGCGAGCGCCATTGATGCCGGAGAAGCTCCTGGATCGCAAATACAAAGGAGATTGATCGAAGCAGTCGCGTCGGTGGTCGAAATGAGCAGAGGTTTTTGACCGCCATGGATCGTGGCCGAGATGGAAGATGATGTCGATTGTCATGGAATTGAAGAATCATGATTGCGATTTGAGGAGGGGTCTCGGGCTTAAGCGGCCGGGACGGAAGCGCCGCCGTCGCCGTCGAAGGGGTGGTCGGATATGGTGGTGGCTGGGTGACTGGGTCACCCACCGACCGACATAGATTTTCGACAAGTCCTTTACTCATCAAATTAAAATTGAAATTCAGGTGCATCGCCGACCGACTATAATAAAATCATACCTATAATATTATTTTGTATTAAGATTAACAAAATACACATGAAAAAAATGAAAAAGAAAGGCCGGAAAAAAAAGTAAAAGAAAACAAAACGAAGAAATAAAAAATTTGGAAAAACAAAATTGAAAATGGGAAGAGAAAAGGAAAAGAGGAGGGGGAAAAATTAAAAAGAAAAAAATCGAGATTTGTGGCTAATTTCGATAGTTTTTTATTAATTATATTTTTACAATTTTTTTAAAAAAGTATGGGTTACTTGGTGGTGAATCGACGGTAACTCGACAATAACTCGTGTGTATATTGTAAATATATAAATTAGACTTTATTTTATTATATTTTGTTTAAATTAATAAAAAGATAATATAATTTTTTTAAATGTGATTATTTTTTAAAAATTATTTTGGGGTGAACTCATAAAATAAGTGGGTACAGATAATCGTGATAAAATAATAATTTGGGAGTGAACTCATAAAATGAGCGGGTGCAGATAATCGTGGTAAAAAAATGATTTGGGGGTGAACTCATAAAAAGAGCGAGTACATATAACTGTGGTAAAAAAAAGATTTGGGGGTGAACTCATTAAATGTGTAAGTGCATATAATTATAGTAAAAAAATAATTTGAGAGGTGAACTAATTAAATGAATGGGTGGATAATTTGAATTAAAAAAAAAAAAATTAAATTGAGGAGCTATGCACCATGCACTCGCATGCATACAAGTATTTGACTATATATGTATGTAGAAAATATCACTAGTCATCGAAGTTTACAGTTTTTCACATTTGGTCACCTACATTTACATTTAGTCACTATTAAAATTAATTACTCTGTTATTATTTGAAAGTGTGCGTGTTAAGTAAAACAAGACTGATGCTACACTCAATGTTAGAACACTCAATGTAACACTGACTCGATTACAGAATATCAGAATACGAATAGCGGAAGACTTGAAAGTATGAAAACACAAAGACACAGAATTAACTTTTTAACATAGATTTTAATTTAAAATCTATGCGAGCCTTATGGCGAAACTTTCACTAATAATTATGTGAATACAAATGGTGTGTGAACAAATATTCACAACGGAAATAAGACTTGATAACCTATCGAGTCTAAAGACGGCTTAAGTGTAAAACTTACACTACCAAAAACTAATCTAACTCTATGATCTATCTATCAAAGATGTGTAGAGAAGTTTATGTTGTACATGAAGTTTGGACTCTTCGGCACAACGACAAGAACATGCCAATGACAATTAATTCCTAACAGGATGAACACTAGTTTAGTAATTAAAGAATGGCACTTCGATTTATGGATGATGACCACGGCTCTGCTGTATTTATAGGCGTGAATAAGCATTCTAGAACCTTCATCCATGATCTCCTAAATTTTAGGATCTTATCCTTTCTTCTTTCCCAACTGCCTTCTAGGATCTTCCAGCCAGTTCTGGACGTTTCTCAAGGGCAACCGCATGATCTACACACTTCTGCAAGCTTCCAGATCCTTCCAGTCTGGAACTGTGTAGAATGTTCTAGATCTTCAACCTGCGATGTTACAACATCCAAAGCAGCATTAGCCAGAAAACAGAATTTAGACTTAGGAAAAAATAAGAAAGGTCGAATTATGATGTTGCAGCCTCGTGTGATAACATCTTCGATAACATCACCAAGTCTTCAACATCAACAATCTCCCCCAATTTGACCTTTCTGCTACAGCACACCTGATGTACATATGTAAACACATATAAACCAGTTTTATGTACATGCTAGAGTATTACCATCATATCCATGTACTCGTCAAGTCAACACCTGTTGTAGCATATGATCAAATAGTGAAAGAAACAAGAAAATATACAAGACTAAGTGGTGTTAGTACTCTGAATACTAAGTAGAACACTTGTCTTAGTAATATCTTCCAACAATAAAATGAGTAAGTAATATACTCATTTAACACAACCTGTTTCAAACAGAACTAAATGGGAAAAACTGAAACAAGTCATAATCTGTGAAGAGAGAATAAAACGAAGTCCTATCAACTAATATAATATCAGAGCTCAAAACAATAATAGAGTTCTAAGTTCTATCAACTACTAAGTTTGTAAAACTTAACACAAAACAGTTAAATCAGTGTATCAGCCAGTAGGATCATAAGTTAAAATAAAACAGTAAGATAGAAACTGAATAAGATGCATCATTTGCTGTAACAACAGCTGCAGCAACAGAAATCTGCACATTGCATCCTTTAACATTCAGCCTCCCCCTGTCTTCAAGCATTTCCAGCAGCAATGTTTGGAAGATCAGCAAAAACCTGTTCATCATCATCAGGTTCAATCACCATTGTTGCAAGGTGTGCAACAACATTTGGATCAACATCAGCATCAAGTTCTTCAATTCGAACTCCCCCATACTCAGTGACTCTAACATCAGGGACTGGTGCAGCAGCAGCAGCAGCAGGTACTCCCCCTGGTGTAGCAGAAAGTTTCTTCATCCAATAATCCTTCATGAACTGTAGTTCATTGATAGTATCCTGCAAGTGAGTTAACTGAAGAAGTATGAAGTCTCTGGAAATTGGAATGTGACTTGTGGTGTTTGGGATATTGGGAGCAGCATTTGGAATTTCAGGTTCAGCTCTTTCAGCACCTTGGATAGGAAGATCAATAACTCTATCTCCAATCATCAGCTTACGAGACACTGTAATTTGAGGAACTCTCCCCCTCAACATATCATGTCTATCCCGTTCATAGTTGTTATGTCTCAAATAACCATAGATGAGAGCCGGATAAGGCAGATTGCCTTTATCAGTTACTGTCCCAGAAAATTTCATCATGTGATTGAAAATAGTCAACCCAAGATTGAAATTCCTCATTACCACAATTCTGTAAAGAAGTATTCCTTGACTCATAGTGACCTTTGTGGAGTTCGTGGATGGAATCCAATTATATACAATCAACTTATGCAAAATTGAATATAGAGAGGTAAGATTACATGCAAGCATAACTTTCTTCCACCTCATCACCCTACCACCTGTAATTGCCTGAGCAATTATATCCATTGAAGGTTCTTCAACTTCCTCAACAGATTCAAGGTGTAAAAAGTCGTTAATCAATTCGGGGGTAAAGGGAAGATCTCTATCTCTAAATCTTACAATTCCATACCATTGAGAAGTTCTTCTACCAATGCTCTTTCTTAAACAGGAGTAAAATTCATAGACCCATGTTGCAACAAATGATTCACCAAACGTAACAGCATACAGCAAATTTCTATCCTCAAGAAATCTAATCAAACCCTTAGAATTAAAGTCAGGTACACATATCCTACGTTCAATTAACAGTTTTCTCCTTGATAGATTGGCTAACCTATCCTCAGAGGTTTCCATTTCTACATCAGTTTCGGAAGTGGGTGTACCTTTATCACCGTTTGAGGTGTTTTCAGATTCTGAGTTAGGTTGATCGGATTCAGTAGAGCTGTTATCATCAGGGCTTTCATCAGGAACAGAGGTTGCAACCGGTGCTGGAGCAACAAGAGTAGCATCCTTCCTTTTCTTTGATTTCTTTCCTATCTTCTTGCACAATAACATAAGAGGAATATTCTCTTCGTCAGAGCTTTCTTTCTCAGCAACTTCAGTACGAGCAATTTCACCATCGGAGCTATCCTTTTCAGAATCTGTAAAGTCCTGAATTGGAGCAGTAGCTACATCACCTGCCATGGGCTTCTTCTTTCGTGAACTCTCAGAATAGTTCACCCTTGAAAACACTCTGTTGGACCTCCTCTTTGGTTTCTTAGGGCTCCTCTTTCGTTTTCCTTTGATCAAGGATGATTTCAGAGGCATAGGCTCTGACTCAGTTGATTCCGAAAGAGAGGAACTGGTGTGGGCAGAGTCCTCTGCTTTCTCAAGCTCGGCTTCAGCCATGGGAGTGTCATTTCCCTCGGTTGCTTCGGTTGTTTCAACAACAGGAGCAGCAATAGGAGCAATTTCAGTGGGGATGGTGATTTCAGTGGTTTCGGGCTCAGTAGGGTTTTTAGTTTGGGGATTTTGCAGAGTAGAAGTAGTGGTTTGAATCGGATTAGGAGTTTGAGTAGGGATATTCAATGGAACGTCTCCAACATAAATTTGAGGCATAGGAACCGAATTTAAGAGGTTGGCAGAAATATTTTGAATTACCCGGGTAAACTCCTCGATTGTTGCATTCTGGGGAATGGTAATGGTGGTCGGAGAAGTTAGTTGCGATGGTAGTGGTGCGGCAGTGGTGATCGGAGCTGTGTTTCCGGCGGATTGGTTGGAAGCCATTGTTGCGAGAAGGTGCAGTGGAGTTGAAGATGAGGGCGATGGATTCTTATCAGCTGGAGAAGATGAAGTGAGTCCCATCTTTTTCATACTTAAATCCCTTCAAAGACTTAATGCTCAAGAAAATAGACACGCAATTCGAAACACACAATTGCAATTTGTATTTCTGGAAATTTCAGCTCACACAATTCGATTTACACTGATGAATTAAACATAAAGCCATGAGATGATTTTATAGAGTATATAATGGAAGTTATTAAAATGTCCCACCACTTTAGAAAATTCGGGAATAAGATTGCATGATCAGATTGTGATACCTTAATTTTCGGTCAAGAAGAATAAAAATGGGTATCCCATATTGGATCATGGTGTTAGTGGCTAAAATTGCAGATTAATTAGATAATTAATAAATTGGCTCAAAATTAAAATAACTTTGCATGACCTGGAAAAGCAAAACCGTGGGTTAGTATCCTCCATTTAATAAAATAGATTCCAGAAAATTAATTAAATAATTACAACTAATAAAAATAAATTTAAATCTTTTAATGTTGTACTCAAGACATTTTTAAATACACCTCAACACGGTTTTTACATGAATTTGCTTCATTTGTGTTGCACCTAATTTTTCTTTTCTTTTCGTGTTGTAGCACCTAGTTCATATTGATCCATTTTTCTAGAAGAGTGCATCGTAGTAGCGAACTCCGTGCCCCATAGTTACTCAATGGATTATGAACATATTGATGTATTTGTTTAATCACCTTTTGAAAAGAAGGCATCGTAGTAGTGAACTCCGTGCTCCATAGTTACTCAGTGATAAACTACATCTTTTAGTATGCTAACAACATTCTTTTTATATGCATTTGAGAGGTGTAAACCATGTCTATTTTTGTACCACAAATTTCAGATTCAAAGATATTTTACAAAGGAATTATTTAACGAATCATGGAATGAATTAAATCAATCAGGATTACACTTACCCTTGATGTTGTTCCAAATGCTACAACATTTGTAACAACATCCATCTTGGATTTTCAGGTTGTGCACATGCCAAGAGATTTCCTCAAAAATGAGAATCTCTCATGGTCAAGAGCCTTAGTGAATATATCTGCAAATTGATTTTCGGTGGGAACATATTCTAACTTCACAATACTTTTCTCTACTAAATCTCTTATGAAATGATGCCTAATGCTTATGTGTTTAGTCAAAGAGTGTTGTACTCGATTTTTAGAAATGTTGATTGCACTTGTGTTGTCACAAAAAACAGTTAATGTGTCACTTTCTAAGCTATAATCATTAAACATCTTACTCAACCATAGGAGTTGTGTACAACAACTGCCTGCAGCAATGTATTCGGATTCGGCCGTAGATTGTGAGACACAATTTTGCTTCTTGCTATGCCATGACACAAGATTGTTTCCCATGTAGAAACATCCTCCACTCGTGCTTTTCCTATCATCTATATCTCCTGCCCAGTCTGCATCACTATATCCAACTAGTGTACTACTTGTATCCTTTGTGTACCAAATCCCAAGTTCACTTGTACCTGCAATATATCTTATGATTCTCTTCACTGCATTTAGGTGAGATTCCTTAGGGTTCGATTGGTACCTTGCACAAACACAAACACTGTACATAATATCTGGTCGACTAGAGGTTAAGTAAAGCAAACTTCCTATCATAGATCTGTACAATGTTGGATCAACATCTTTTCCAGCATTGTCTTTACATAGTTTTAAAGTAGATCCCATAGGAGTTTTCATGCTTTTTGAATTTTCAAGACCAAACCTTTTAACCAAGTTCTTAGCGTACTTACCTTGTGAGAAGAATATTCCATCCTTGCACTGCTTGATTTGAAGACCTAGAAAATAATTCAAGTCTCCAACCATACTCATTTCAAATGTTGCAGTCATTGCTTTAACAAATTGGTTTAACATATTATCACAAGTTGAACCAAAAACAATGTCATCAACATAAATTTGTGCAATTAATATATCTTCTCCAGATTGCTTAATGAACAAGGTTCTATCGGCTTCTCCTCTAATAAAACCAAATTCCAAAAGAAAGTCAGTAAGCCTACCATACCATGCTCTAGGAGCTTGTTTAAGACCATACAAAGCTTTCTTAAGGTTATATACATGATCAGGGTATTGTGGATTTTCAAATCCTTTAGGCTGTTCAACATATGCTTCTTCATTCAATATTCCATTAAGAAATGCAGCTTTTACATCCATTTGATGAAGTTTAATATCAATAAAACTTGCAATTGCTAGCAATAATCTAATAGACTCAATCCTAGCAACTGGTGCAAAAGTTTCATCATAATCAATACCTTCAACTTGTGTGTAACCTTGTGCAACTAATCTTGCTTTGTTCCTAACAATGTTACCAGACTCATCAGTTTTATTCTTATAAATCCACTTAGTTCCAATGACATTAGTGTTGTCAGGTCTTGGAACTAGTGTCCAGACTTCATTTCTTTCAAACTGATTAAGTTCTTCATGCATAGCATTAATCCAATTTTCATCAGTTAAAGCTTCATTAACATTTTTAGGTTCAATTTCAGAATAATAACATTCTGCATTCACTACATTACATATAGAAGACATGCATAATGTTCTTACCACATCTACCTTATTGGCTCTTACTTTGCCTCTTGTCTGCACTCCAACTGTAGCATCACCTATGATCTGGTTCGATGGATGACTTTTATCAATCCTTGAAGAAATATTCCTTTTGGGAACATACTGATTATTCTGTGTAGGTTCTGTTGAACTTTCTGTCGATGTTGTTCCAGATGTTGTAACATTCGGAGCAACATTTTCAGTTTTCAGTGAATCTCCAGATTTTTCAGTAACCTCTGAAACATCTTCTTCTTCATTTCCATCTGTAAGACCTTTATCATCATCAAACACAACATTAACAGATTCTTGAACAGTGTTAGTCCTAAGGTTATAGATTCTATATGCTTTACTATTTCTAGAATAGCCTAAGAAGAAACCTTTATCACTTTTAGAATCAAACTTATGGAGTTGATCCCTATCATTCAGAATATAACACACACAACCAAATACATGAAAGTACTTCAAATTTGGTTTTCTGTTGTTCAAAATCTCATAAGGTGTTTGCTTAAAACCAGATCGAATATAAACCCTATTAGTGATATGACATGCTGTATTCAATGCTTCAGCCCAAAATCTTTTAGCAAGACTTTTGGAAGTAAGCATGACTCTTGCCATTTCCTGTAGAGTTCTATTCTTTCTTTCGGCAATCCCATTTTGTTGTGGAGTTTTAGGAGATGAAAATTCTTGCATTATACCTTTCTTTTCACAAAAATCTGTAAACATGCTATTTTCAAATTCTCTACCATGATCAGTTCTAATCTTGCTAACTTTCAAGTTAAACACATTTTTGAACCTTTTGTAAAGAACTTTAAAAGCATTAAATGTTTCAGATTTGTCTCTTAAGAATTCTATCCAAGTAAATCTAGAGTAATCATCTACCACAACAAGTGAATACCTTTTTCCTCCAATGCTTTCAGTTTCCATAGGACCCATCAAATCCATGTGCAGCAACTCAAAACAACGATGTGTCAAACAATGTGACAGCATTTTGTGCGACACTCTTACCTGCTTACCTTTCTGGCATGGTTCACATATAGTGATTTTGTCAAACTTCAAGTTTGGTAATCCATTAACAGCTTCAGCATTGACCAGCTTCTTTAATGATCTATAATTCGCATGACCCAATCTTTGATGCCATAAGACATTTTCATTATGTTTTGACAAATTACATACATTGTTTGTTCCAATAAGATAACAATTATCTGCTGACCTAGTACCAGTCATTAAACATTCATCATCTTTATCAAGAACATAACATGAATCTTTGTCAAATTTTACATGCAAATTATCATCACACAATTGACTTATACTAATCAAATTAGCAAGCAAGCCATCAACATGCAAGACATTCTTAAGCTTAGGAAAACCTTTAACATTTAAAGTTCCTTTTCCAATGATTTTTCCTTTTGAACCTCCACCATATGTAACATATCCACCATTTACAGTAGCATAATCAGATAAGTAGTCAATTTGTCCTGTCATATGTCTAGAACAACCACTATCAAAATACCATAGACCAGGTAAACATGCTTTCAAAGAAGTGTGGACTGCATTACAGGTAACATCAGATTTCTTTTTCCAAGTAGATTTTGAGAAATGTTTCTTCGAATGTGACAACTTTTTAGGTAACAATTTCTCATCAGCAAAGTCTTTCTTCATTTTCAAACAGTAAGGACGAATATGACCTAATTTAGAGCAATAGTGGCAAACAAATAACTTTTTAAAAGTTTTAGCCTTGTGAGGTTTTGTTTGTGCTGATGCTTCAACATATGTTTTAGCATTAGCCTTCACAAACTTCACTGGATTTGCAAAACTTTTAGAAATAGATGCAGTTTCACCATCATAACCTAAACCATGATTGTTAGATTTACCAAATACCAAAACATCATTCATATCAGAAGCACTCTTTTCATATTTTCTGAAACTCAAGGTAGAACTTTTCAATTCTTCCTTTAATTTGCAGAGTTCTAAATCTCTTCTAGTAAGAATAACTTCTAGTTTGGTGATTGTTCCTTTCAGATCCTCATTCTCTTTATTCAAGAGTGAGTTTCTGAGAGTTCAAATCCTCCAATAACTTCTGGTATTTCGAATCTTCTGTCCTTATTCCTGTATCATCAACAAAACCATTAAAACAGTTCAAATCTGGGTGATTTTGACTTGATGTTGTTTCTGATGTTGTAACATCCAATTCAACATCTGAGTCTGTTTCATCTAGATCATCATCTAAAGAGTCATCATAATCAACCTGAGTATGAAAAGCAAATTCAATTTCTTTTGATTTAACTTTTTCATCATCTGAATCATCACTTAAGGTAGCACTAAAATTCAGTTTTTGCTTGAGTCTAGTATTGGCACATTCATTTGCATAATGGCCATAACCAGAACATGCATTGCATTGAACTGATTTTCTATATTCAGGATCATACCTTGGTTTACCTTCACTTTGTGATATTCTTGGTGGAAATTGACTCCTTCTCTTCTCTGGTTGTGGTGTTGATGTGTTGATCTGGATCTTTGGCTGAATATTCCCTTTGGACCTGTTCATTGTTTTCTTCAAAAACTTGTTAAAATGCTTAGTGAGAAAGGCCATGTGGTCTGGATTGTCATAACATAGATCCATCACATCATCATCTGAATCGACTTCAGTGATAATAGACTGTATTTCAGCACTTTGTGATGTCTCTCCTTTAAAAACAACCACCTTTTTATCATCTTTATTTTCATCAAATTGAGTAGTGTTCATCTCATAAGTTTTAAGAATACTTACTAGCTCATTTTGACTCAATTTATCAGTATCTTTAGCCTCTTCTATAACACATATTTTTGCATCAAATTTTTTAGGAACTGAACGCAAAATTTTATGAACTACTCTCACATTCGAAATAGGATCACCAAGAGAATGTGATTCATTGACAATCTCACTTAAACGTTCATTATAAGATGATATGGTCTCATCTTCCCTCATTCGGAGATTTTCAAATTTAGTCCCTAGTATTCGAAGTTTTGTTCTTCGAACACTATCCGAACCTTCACAATGCTCTTGTAATCTATCCCAAGCTTCTTTAGAAGTTAAACAATTAGAAACAATTTTGAACATAGAAACATCAACAGAAGTAAAAATAGCATTTAAAGCTTTAGAATTAAACCCTGCTGTTGTTATCTCGTCAGCCGTCCAATCAACTTCCTTCTTGAGTTGAACTTCATTGTCTTCATCTACTGGAGTTTTTGGTGCATCCCAACCTGTAAGTACTGTCCTCCATGCACGTTCATCAATAGACTTGATATACATGCGCATCTTAGGTTTCCAATATGCATAGTTTGTACCATGTAAAACTGGTGGCCTAAGTGCTGTAGAGATGTGATGTGTTTCCATTTTTGCAAAGACACAATAAATACTAAAACACACTAATTAAAAACAAGGATCTAAACCTAGTGTCGTCAGGTATCAGCTCTGATACCAACTGAAAGTGTGCGTGTTAAGTAAAACAAGACTGATGCTACACTCAATGTTAGAACACTCAATGTAACACTGACTCGATTACAGAATATCAGAATACGAATAGCGGAAGACTTGAAAGTATGAAAACACAAAGACACAGAATTAACTTTTTAACATAGATTTTAATTTAAAATCTATGCGAGCCTTATGGCGAAACTTTCATTAATAATTATGTGAATACAAATGGTGTGTGAACAAATATTCACAACGGAAATAAGACTTGATAACCTATCGAGTCTAAAGACGGCTTAAGTGTAAAACTTACACTACCAAAAACTAATCTAACTCTATGATCTATCTATCAAAGATGTGTAGAGAAGTTTATGTTGTACAGGAAGTTTGGACTCTTCGGCACAACGACAAGAACATGCCAATGACAATTAATTCCTAACAGGATGAACACTAGTTTAGTAATTAAAGAATGGCACTTCGATTTATGGATGATGACCACGGCTCTGCTGTATTTATAGGCGTGAATAAGCATTCTAGAACCTTCATCCATGATCTCCTAAATTTTAGGATCTTATCCTTTCTTCTTTCCCAACTGCCTTCTAGGATCTTCCAGCCAGTTCTGGACGTTTCTCAAGGGCAACCGCATGATCTACACACTTCTGCAAGCTTCCAGATCCTTCCAGTCTGAAACTGTGTAGAATGTTCTAGATCTTCAACCTGCGATGTTACAACATCCAAAGCAGCATTAGCCAGAAAACAGAATTTAGACTTAGGAAAAAATAAGAAAGGTCGAATTATGATGTTGCAGCCTCGTGTGATAACATCTTCGATAACATCACCAAGTCTTCAACATCAACATTATTTTCTATATCTAGTTGTTAATTTGTCTGAAGGAGGCAACAAGGTTTGAACACGAAATTCACATAGGCTTAGCATTCCCAAAATCCACAGCTAGTTTTCCCCACTTCTCTAAAACATGTACTTCATGCTTCTATATGTCCTACTATAATTAAAAGAATTTACCAGCATAAATCTACCTTTGATAAATCTGAATAAGGGTGATTGTTGGACTATTGTTCAAGAAATCTACAATAATGATCTTAATAGAAAAATATCTAGAATAAAAAAGAAAGAAGAAAAATAAGTTTCTAAAATATTCTTATTATAAATTGGTAATTTTAGAGAATTCTTTACAATTAATTTTCACCACAAATGTTGGTAGAGATGATCATGTTCAAATAATTATAAATAGAAATTTGAATTAAAATAAATAACTACTTTAAAATAAGTTTATATTTCTAATTATTATACAAATTCTATGAAAATCAGTAATTAAAATATTGTTCCAATAAATCAAATTTGAAAAATTTGATAAAATGCAAATATCAATTAAAAGAGGAAAAAAATGAGATGTCAATTTTTTTTTTTTTAAATTCTTCAACTGTGATCTTGAGAAATTTGCTCAAAACCCCTTTCTCCCTTAGTCAATGACAGTTTGACTAATATCATCAGGATCAATTTTAATAGAAAATAGGTGACCTAAAATAATATTTCCCTATATATTCATTTTGCGCGCAGACACTCATCTATATCAAAATGTAACATTTTGGGACTGTGCTTGTAATATTAGGGTTAGGATACGAGCAGTGACGTCCTTCTAGAATTTTCAATTTTAAACTCTAAATCTCTGGATGAATAGAATCATTTCCGTCCTCAAATTTTGGTGCTCGGCGAGACATCGAAACTTTCCATAAATCAATCACCCTTTAGTGATTCGCTGCATTCTCAAAATGTGTTCATCATTTTATCTATGTTCATTTTATCAAAGTACATACAACTGAATTATGGTCAAAACATTTTTCTTTAAATATTTCACTAAATATTGTGTAGAGATGAACTCATCTTATAATTGTAAAGAAGGAAATACAAAACACAAGGTATTTCATATATGGAGTGTTTCAATGTTTACAATGCTTAAAATGCATAAAGTGCATAAGGAATACAAAAGACCCTAATCTATATTTATAGACTAAGTAACAACTAGTAGTTACTAACTAACCACTAACTATTCAAACTAACTAACAAAGTGAAGTTACAAAAGGAACAATACTATTTTATATCCTTTACACCCCCTCAAAATGAGAGTGGATGTCAATCAACCTCATTTTGACAATGTGAGTGATGATCAATCTCCAAACGTCGAGAATCGACCGAAAACAACACAAAAATCCACCAGCCACATATGCTTCATTCTTGAGCACTTGTTGATGAAGGTACTTTGCACAGAATTTGGCAACTACCTTACCTCCATGTCCATCATAGACACCAATAATCGAATTCATCCAATCCGTGGTGAGAATTCCACAAATATTCCAAAAAAAATGGAATCGTGATATACACGAAAAATCGATTTCGAATCAACATGAAATCGAATATAAAACTCACAAGAATATAACTCGCAAGAAAATGAGTATTAAACTCAAGAAACTCAAAGAAGAATTCGAATCAAGATAAAATCGAATCCACAAATTCATGAGCATAAAACTCGTAAAGAATAATCTCGAAAAGAGAAAAAAAGAAATCCAAATCCATCAAAGATTTGGCAGAAATGAGTACAAAAACTCAAGAAATTCGGAAATCCATACATACCGAATTGCGGAAACATATGATCGACAAACTTGTTTAATCGATCATAAATTAATCAATACATAGCTCTGATACCATGTAGAGATGTAAATACACACTCATCTTATAATTGTAAAGAAGGAAATACAAAACACAAGGTATTTCATATATGGAGTGTTTCAATGTTTACAATGCTTAAAATGCATAAAGTGCATAAGGAATACAAAAGACCCTAATCTATATTTATAGACTAAGTAACAACTAGTAGTTACTAACTAATCACTAACTATTCAAACTAACTAACAAAGGGAAGTTACAAAAGGAACAATACTATTTTATATCCTTTACATATTGTTCGATTATATAAGACGTACCACCAACTACAATAAATCACCTTTGATCGAACTGACTTACAAAATTTGCACTTAGCTTATCTTTGCCTATAACCATGATTATGATCAAACACATCGTGCACAATTAAAAAAAAAAAAATTCATAAATAGTAGCATTCGAATAGTATTTTTTTTTATACAATTAAAACACAATGTTAATGTATTTTCTTATGATTTGTTATAAATATAGAAAGTAAAATAATTTAAAGAGAGTAAGAAGAAATGTTAATGTATTTTCTTATGATTTGTTATAAATATAGAAGGTAAAATAATTTAAAGAGAGGGAGAAGAGGAAAATTGTTTTTGAGGAGGAATGACTTAATAAAAAGTAATTGAAGATTTGAAGTGTCCTTAATAATATAAATATTATCAGAATGTAATTAGTTTAGAGGGTGTTTGTAACATTTTGGGGTGCCCAACACACCTTTAATAGTAGGTTCTGGCCCTGTTGGATGGTCCTGCTTATTTCCACTTCTATCCAACTATAAGGTTTGTGGGACCCACACAAGTTAGAGATTTGTTTGTTCGACCCTCTTTATCATGGCTACGACGATACATAGTGGAAACAAATTGTTTTGTTGTAAGTTCTGTTCTCTTATTAATAAGATAGTTTTTTTTTATTAAAACAATCTTGTATACCTGATAAATGTCGGTTGCTAATTTCAAATATAGGAAGGGCTTTAAAAATATTTAATGTGAAAAGATTGCATGTGTTAAATACAAATATGAAGGGCTTTAGAAATATTTTATGCGAAGACAACGCTGAAAAATACTGAAATAACTTCGTACGTTATGGGTGTTTTATTTGAAGATCTATTATTACTAGTCTTGCATGATTTATATCTTCTTCTAGAATTAGACAACAAAATCAAATCACATATATCCAATTAATTAATACTGAATTTTATTTTTTTGTTGCAACAACAAACATTATTAGTTTCTGATGTAAAAATTATGAAATTCACTTTTTAAGGTTTTCTATTCTAGGGTTTCAAAGCGATTAATTGTGTTTGTGAAACATATTGATGAAAATTTTTAGGTAATGGAATGAGAAGTATGTTTAACAGACTTCTCGACAACATTTTTGCTATTAGATCATATATATAGAAAAACTGCAGTAAATAGAAAGTACAAAACAATACGTGTTTTATATTAATCTTCTAGAAGATATTTGTATGGTGAAATGTTTGCAATTATGTAAAATTCATCTTCGTCGTACGTACCTTTAATGTATTTTCTCACTGGGGAACTTAAATGAAAGTAAAGAAATGGACCTGCAGGTTCTTATTAATCGATCCAATATAGGTGTTGTTAAATATGTTTAATTTCAGAAGAAATTAACATTGAAATGACCGAGATATCCGATCGATAAAAAGCTAGCTAGCTAGACAATGCATAGAAGTTCTTTTTGGTTTTTGTAATATTAGTGTGTAACAATTTAAAACATGCATGGATTAGAACAAATTAACAGTTGGTTAAGTTGAAAAGTCGATTGATGCTGGGGAAAATGTTGTAAAACTTAAACGTGTAAGATAACTTAATTGATGTGCTCTGTTTAATTGTATTTAAAGTGAGTAAAGTCAAATACGATGAGATTTTGCTGGCCAGTTAGTCTATATATATATATAGTTTTACCTATTGTCTTGCTTTTGTTTATTTAGGCCTTATCATATGACTAGTTGTGGTAATTTTACCTTTTATATTATCTTGGTCCTTTGGTTAAGGAGGTTTCTAAATAAATTTAACGTTAATTAGTTCAACTCTCCAATATAATAGTGTTGAGAGTTCAGTTGGACTAGTGTTAAATTTATTCAACAAACTCCTTAATATATATGAGACCCAAATAATATAAAATAGACTAAATTATATTATTACAATCAGTCCTAAACTAGCTAATTCCTAATAACAATATGTGAAATTATCAACGTACAAACCAGGAAAACCCATGATAATGTTCGTCGTATTTGCATTGGCTTTATTCATTGTTATTTATAAATATCCCTAAAAAGGTTATCATCCATATATTCTTGCATGTTCAAGTATTGCAACATGCATTTTCTCTGATTTCTTTTTAGCTAGGAGTTAGCTATCTCTAATTAATTGACTTTTCAACTTTTCCAACTCTTTTTTGTCCTGGCCTGATCTAAATTTTAAATTATTATCCCCATTAAAATTGTAGAAAAACAGAAAAAAACTCTATATTTCGATGTTAAAATCTCTTCAGAAAAAACATTTAACAACCCTTGCGGGTTAATAAGTAACTGGGGTTCCATTCCTTCACTTCCATGGTAATTTTTGCAAAGATAATTTTTTTTTTTTTTTTGGCAATGAAAGAGATTAATCAATCCATAGGCGCTTGCTTGGTTTGTATTATTGTTTTGCTCTCCAACTTGTGAAATGTGAGGAAAAAAAGGTACACACACTTTTGTTTTATGTTTCTTTATTCCTGTATGTGATCTGTTGATTGTGTGTATTTTGTTTGGACCATGAATGTGTTGGAATTAATGGGATTAATTGGGTTTTGACACCCTTATCTAATTAATTAATTAGATGGATTAAAACGTTAATTATAAAATAATTGAACGTGACATAGTCGATCTACTCGCGGAGTAGATGAACGTGGTATATTTAATATCTCAAAATCGAATTAAGGTGAGTGAGAAATTAATTGTTGAAGTTGAGAGTTTCAACTTGAAGTTTGAGGTATGTGGGAATTTGTCCCACATAAAAAGCCTACAAAACATTTATGAGTTTTGAAGGCATTGAAGTTCAACTATGTATAAGAGGTACACTCCTCTAAAGGCCACACGCGCGCCCAGCTGGCTCGGCTCGGCTTCGGATTTGGCAATTGGTCTTTGGGGGTCTTTGGGGCCCGCCTATCTTTTTGCAGACCCAAAAACTCTGAAAGCCCAACTCAGGAATTGGTTCGGCCCATTCGAAATACTTCAAGAATGTTCCAGAATTATCTGGAAGTCTCAAACTTGGTCTTCAAGATTTAGTCTTCAAGACTTATCCACGTACGCGATATTTTCGCAATCTTTGCGATATTTTCGCGATATCTTCCCACGGTTATCTCAACAACCTCCTAGAGTTTCTTCTGCCTATAAATATCAATCTCTTCCCTCATTATTCCTTACGCTGAAATTCGCCCCTCTGCTCTCTCTCTCTCTCCTCTCGTCCCTCTGCAGTGTATTGAGCTCCAAACCTTACACTGTTCTTTCTTGTGCCGAATTTATTTCCGAGAGTGTTCAGTTCGTACTTAATACGTTCGCCGAGGCTTCGTATACAGTGGTTCTACTGTGTACGAAGTAGAAGTCGTTTTACCTTTGTGAACGAAACGACATACCACTGATACCAGTCAAGCACTGCCTGGGCGTATTCTGTTCTGCGGGAAAAGGGTTTTCCCTTGACTCGACTTGTTTGTTATCTGACTCTTTGATATTGCAGTATACCCTATCAGGCGTATAGTTTCCAACAATCGCATAACAGAATACTATTAATTTAATTTCGGACTTAATTAATTAAAAAAAATTCGGACTTAATTAATACGCTGCAATGTCGAATGTCAATGATAACATGGATGTTGACCCCACTAATACAGAGGTCGTGCATGGCACTAAGAATATTGGCAACGATGCCAGTGAGGAAACGTCTCCTGATCGATCTGTTTCACACAGTTCTGATATAGGAAAACAGAATGACCATGTTGAAAGGGTTAGGAACAGAAGCGATCCGTTTGCACCTATTCCTCCTTTCCACAATCCCATGAGGGATCAGATGTTTACTTTATCTGCACCTGGGCCGAGGCCAATGGTCGTACAAGGAGAAAAACCTGAGAAAATTTTCAGGGACTGAATTCAAAAGATGGCAAAGTAAGATGCGATTTTACCTAACCATGCTTGGAATGGATAGGTTTCTGACCGAAACTAAACCTACACAGCCTGAGGCAAGTGCTAGCCAACAGAAAAGGATCTATTATGATCAGTGGTCTAGTGGTGATTATCTGTGCAGAAATCACATAATTGGAGGACTTTCTGATGCCCTCTACAGTGTCTACTGTGACATACAATCTGCAAAGGAACTGTGGGAGTCCTTGGAGAAGAAGTACAGAACTGAAGGTGCTGGACTAAAGAAATTCGTCGTTGCACAACTGTACGATTTTAAGATGGAGGATAACAAATCTGTAGTGGATCAAGTCCAGAAACTGCAGATTATTTTCCATAAGATAGCTGCTGAAGATATGGTGTTACCTGATGCATTTCAAGTAGCAATTGTGGTTGAGAAACTGCCTTCATCATGGAAGGATTTCAAGTCGTATCTAAAGCACAAACGAAAGCTTATGAGCTTGGAGGATCTGATTATCCGTCTCAGGATTGAGGAGGACAATCGAAAGAGAGAAGGCAAGGGACCTGCCCTCCGGATTGAAGCCAAGGCTAACTTGATGGAACAAGAGGGTCCATCAAAGAAAAGAAAACGTCCCAATGAGTCTGCTGCCAACACAACGAAGGGTGTGAAAGGCAAGGGTCCTGCCACAAAGCAAAAGTTCAGTGAGTGTCGTCAACCCCGTCGTGACGACAAAGGAAACCAAACCACAGATCTAGTGAGTGTCGTCAACCCCGTCGTGTTGACAAAGGAAAAGGCAAGCAGAAAGTAAAAGATTATGTGAACCTTACTGATTTGGACATGTCCGCAGTGGTGACGGAGGTCAACATGGTGGACAATAAGAAAGAGTGGTTTGTGGACACTGGTGCCACCTGCCACGTCTGCTCAGAGAGATCTGCATTCTCAAACTATTCTCCTTCTAATGGGAGAAAGTTTTTCATGGGAAATCAAGCCTCATCTGAAGTGGCTGGAATTGGGTCAGTAGTGCTGAAACTGACATCTGGAAAAGAGCTAACCTTGAAGAACGTGCTGCATATCCCAGACATCCGGAAGAATCTGATTTCGGGGTCTCTTCTAGTTAGCAATCAATTTAGACTAGTCTTTGAATCTGATAAGATAGTTCTAAGTAAGTTTGGTCACTTTCTCGGGAAGGGTTATCTCGAGAATGATTTGTTTAAATTAAACACAATGGTTGTAAGCCCCAAAGGCAAACAAGTTATTAATGAAATTGCTTCCACTTCTGCTTATATCGTTGAGTGTTCCTCTTTATGGCATTCTAGATTAGGACATGTGAATCTAAAATCCATAAAACGATTAGTAAATCTCGATATACTTAAAATTGACAACGTTGATACATCCAAACGATGTGAAATATGCACGGAAGCAAAGATGACCAAACTACCGTTTAAAACTGTTGAAATGAACACTGCTCCTCTAGACTTAATTCACTCGGATGTATGTGATTTAAAGTTTGTACAAACTAGAGGAGGGAAAAAGTATTTTATTACTTTTATAGATGATTGTACACGATTCTGCTACGTTTATCTTTTGAGAAGTAAAGACGAAGCTATAGAAGCTTTTAAACGTTACAAGAATGAAGTAGAGAATCAATTGGACACTCGAATTAAATAAATTCGTAGTGATAGAGGTGGAGAGTACGTAGCTCCGTTTAAACAATTATGTGTAGAATCAGGGATTGTACATCAAACTACAGCCCCTTACTCACCTCAGTCCAATGGTGTTGCGGAAAGGAAAAACCGAACACTAAAGGAGATGATGAACGCAATGTTAATCAGCTTAGGTCTACCTCAGAACTTTTGGGGGGAAGCCATTCTGTCGGCTAACCACATTCTGAATAAGATCCCTCATAAGACTAAGGATCAAACTCCTTATGAAATATGGAGGAAACGAAAACCGTCATACAAATACCTCAAAGTGTGGGGGTGTTTGGCTAAGGTTGAAGTACCACTTCCTAAACAAGTTAAAATCGGCCCTAAAACAGTTGATTGTATCTTTATAGGATATGCTTCAAACAGCAGTGCCTATCAATTTCTGATTCACAAATCTGAAATACCGGATATGACAGAAGGCACCACAATTGAGTCAAGGAACGCAGTATTCTTTGAAAACATTTTTCCTCTAAAGGAAAAAGAGGAAGAGAGTTCGAATAAGAGAACTCTTGAAGCAACAGACGACACTGTTAGTCCTTCCACTCAAGAGAGTGAAGAATCGAGACGCAGTAAGAGAGCTAGAATTGATAAAGATTTTGGTTCAGACTTCATTACTTATGTTTTGGAGGAAGATGAACCTAAAACTATCAAAGAAGCTATGGCAAGACCAGATGCACAACTCTGGAAGGAGGCCATAAAAAGTGAATACGAGTCTATTCTGTTAAATCATACATGGGAGTTGGTCGACCTCCCTAAAGGTTGTAAGCCCTTAAGATGCAAGTGGATCCTTAGAAGAATGTACAAAGCAAATGGATCTGTTGACAAGTACAAAGCTCGTCTAGTTGCAAAAGGTTTTAAACAAAAAGAAGGGTATGATTTCTTCGATACATACTCACCAGTGACAAGAATCACCTCCATTCGAGTGTTAGTCGCTATTGCTGCTTTACACAATCTCGAAATACACCAAATGGACGTTAAGACGGCGTTTCTTAATGGTGAGATGGATGCTGAAATATACATGGATCAACCTGAAGGATATGTTGCTCATGGAAACGAGAAAAAGGTGTGCAAACTCGTTCGATCACTGTATGGCCTTAAGCAAGCTCCTAAACAGTGGCACTTGAAATTTGACAATACGATGTTGTCAAATGGGTTTCGAATTAACGAATGTGATAAGTGTGTATACGTGAAAGACACACCAAATGGATTTGTTATCGTATGCTTATATGTCGATGACATGTTAATCATGAGTAACAATCACAATATCATAGTTAATACGAAGAACATGTTAAGTAGAACTTTGACATGAAAGACATGGGATTAGTAGATGTGATTCTTGGAATCAAGATAGAGAGAACGTCTGATGGAATCTCCTTGACACAATCTCACTATGTGGAGAGGGTACTAAAACAATTTAATGCCTTTAACGATCCACCTGCTAAGACACCTTTGGAACTCAATGTTCACTTGAGAAAGAATAGAGGAGAACCAGTGACTCAATTGGAGTACGCAAGGATCATTGCAAGTGTGATGTACATCACGAACTGTACACGTCCTGAACTTGCATGTTCAGTAAACAAGTTGAGTCAATACACGAACAATCCAAGTCATGAGCACTGGAAAGCACTGAAAAGGGTATTAAGATACTTGAAGTACACCTTAGATTATGAGCTTCACTACACAAGACATCCAACTGTAGTCGAAGGATACAGTGATGCAAATTGGATATCAAACACTAAAGATTCGTTATCCACTAGTGGATATGTATTCACTATTGGAGGAGGAGCAGTGTCGTGGAGGTCCAAGAAACAAACGTGTATTGCCCATTCCACAATGGAATCAGAATTTATCGCTTTAGACCTAGCCGCTGCAGAGGCTGAATGGTTGCGTAATTTTCTGGAAGACATTCCATGTTGGAATAAACATGTACCTTCGGTGACGGTACACTGTGATAGTCAAGTTGCTATTGGGAGAGCTACGAATGTCATGTACAACGGAAAGTCGAGACACATACGTCGTCGACACAACTCCGTTAGAGAATTGATCTCCACTGGAGTAATGTCCATTGATTATGTCAACACAAAGGACAATATAGCGGATCCGCTCACGAAGAGTATAAACCGAGATCAATTGAACAAGCTGGTAGAAGGAATGGGTCTAAAACCCACAAGAAAAACCAAAGCAGTGGAAACCCAACCATGATGACTAGAGATCCGAAGAACTTGGTTCAATGGGAAAACGAAACTGTGGAAGTTAATTCCTGACAGCACTATTTCAAGTGTTAACGACCCGTAAGATGTGGTAAAGGTTGAGTCTTCGACTCTTAATGATTCCTAGAGTATAACGGGATACTCGAAAGGAAGTTACCTATATAAATGAGAAGTGAGGGCCACTTCGACCAAACATTTATGAACACAAAGGACGTCCATGGCCAAAACGGACAAAAACGTAAGAACGTTACGAAGACGAGATTGAAGTGTGCTGACACTGTTGATTAGGTATACACTATGGAGGAGTAGTTCAAGGCACTGCGTCCACTAAGCCGCCGTGTACCCGATAGTGTTTGACTACGGAAAGTTCAAAGCCAAAAACTACTTTTCCGGACGCACGGAGATCTCAATCGAACTGAACACCGAGTCTGATGTTGTATAGACACAATTTTCACTCATGTGGGGGATTGTTGGAATTAATGGGATTAATTGGGTTTTGACACCCTTATCTAATTAATTAATTAATTAGATGGACTAAAACGTTAATTATAAAATAATTGAACGTGACATAGTCGATCTACTCGCGGAGTAGATGAACGTGGTATATTTAATATCTCAAAATCGAGTTAAGGTGAGTGAGAAATTAATTGTTGAAGTTGAGAGTTTCAACTTGAAGTTTGAGGTATGTGGGAATTTGTCCCACATAGAAAGCCTACAAAACATTTATGAGGTTTAAAGGCATTGAAGTAGCATTGAAGTTCAACTATGTATAAGAGGTACACTCCTCTAAGAGCCACACGTGCGCGCGCGCGCCCGCCCTGCCGGCCGGCTCGGCTTCGGATTTGGCAATTGGTCTTTGGGGCCCGCCTATCTTTTTGCAGACCCAAAAACTCTGAAAGCCCAACTCAGGAATTGGTTCGGCCCATTCGAAATACTTCAAGAATGTTCCAGAATTATCTGGAAGTTTCAAACTTGGTCTTCAAGATTTAGTCTTCAAGACTTATCCACGTACGCGATATTTTCGCGATATCTTCCCACGGTTATCTCAACAACCTCCTAGGGTTTCTTCTGCCTATAAATATCAATCTCTTCCCTCATTATTCCTTACGCTGAAATTCGCCCCTCTGCTCTCTCTCTCTCTCTCCTCTCGTCCCTCTGCAGTGTATTGAGCTCCAAAGCCTTACACTGTTCTTTCTTGTGCCGGATTTATTTCCGAGAGTGTTCAGTTCGTACTTAGTACGTTCGCCGAGGTTTCGTATACAGTGGTGCTACTGTGTACGAAGTAGAAGTCGTTTTACCTTTGAGAATGGAACGCCATACCAGTCGAGCACTACCTGGGCGTATTCTATTCTGCGGGAAAAGGGTTTTCCCTTGACTCGACTGGTTTGTTATCTGACTCTTTGATATTGCAGTATACCCTATCAGGCGTATAGTTTTCAACAGAATGTAGGAGTTGTAAATTGCTAATCGGACGTGGTTTTGGATAGTTTAGCATCTAATTGGTCCAATCTTTTTTTTTTTATACCTAAAAATTATAGTACTAATATCTTAATGAAACATGAAACTATAAACCGTCAATACCAAAAATTTATCCATTTGTATCGGTAGAAAAAAAAATAACTAAAAAAAACACAATGATGATGTATGCGTCATTGTGAATGAGTGAATTTGAAATAATTCCTAAAAGGACCAGAGTAATATTGTTCTTAAGTTTTCTGTTTTAATATTATGGCTTATCATATGGATCACTAATGCGGATCAATAATGTTAATCTTGGTTCCATAATTTATGGTAAAAATAGTCCCTACAAAATGTACTTTTAATTATTTACACTTTGCTTCAAGTTGAAATCTTGATTTATGAAAAGAATATTAGATATGTATAATCCATCAAAATCCGTCAAAATCAGCCCGTTTTTAATGGTAGAGTCTAGTATGCATTCGAGTGCATGTTGTGCACCTTAGTCCATATTGCACTTTTCAGTTTACTGACTTACATTTTTTGGTAAATAGTGTTGCACTTTTCAATTATTACTAAAAATATTATTATACAGTTTAATAATTAAAAAGTGCAACACCATTTACCAAAAAGTGTAAGTCAGTAAACTGAAAAGTGCAATATGGACTAGGGTGTCCAACATGCACTCAAGTCCATAGAAGACCAACCTGTTTTTAATACGTGACATTAGAAGATCTTACTCTTAAAAAAATACATGGTTCGATGTCTCCGTTTCAGCTCTGCATAAGGCACATTTGATGTCCTCGCTGCTGCGCAGTGGCGGACCTACGCTAGAACAAAGGGGTACAACTATACCCAAAATGAAAAAAATATTGTATACTGATAGGCATTATATATACTAATATATCCCATATCCATAGGCGTATTTGCCAAAATTCAAATTAACAATTGGGCCACATTACTAATGGCTTGATTCTCAATTTTGTCAAATTATAAATATTAAAATTATAATTTAAATATATTTAAATATTACTCTCTTCAATTTAATTATTTGTGTTCTCCTTTTAAAAATAATATTATTCACGCTATTTTATCTTAACTATTCAATTATTATTTATTTGTTCAAATTGTCATTATTTTTATTAATAAACATTCACTTTATCTATCATTGTATAGATAAGTAGCTCCCACCATAATCAAATATACTCCTAAGGTCCTCACATATATACTTTATACATAAATAATCAATATTTATTAAAATTCATAAAAAAATGAACATAATACATTTGAACGAATAATGATATGTTTGTGAGCCAAATATAATTTAGTATATTTTTACTCCCTTGTCTATTTATTTACTACTCCCTCCGTCCCATATTAATCTTCATAGGTAGATGGACACGCAAATTAAGAAAGTATAATAATGAGTGAAGTTTTGAGGGGTAATTTTGTAAAACTTTATGTATAAAGTAAAGAAATGAGTTGACTTTTGTGTATGTGTGTAGACAGGGGCGGACCCAGGATTAACTAGTGAGGGGGGCCAACACAAAAAAAAAAAAAACGAAAGAAAATTAAAGAGAAGATCAAATCCAATTAAAAAATATATACATGATATATATTAAATATATATATATATAGAACCCGATGTTGAGTTTCTTATGTAATAAATCACTTGTACACTTTAGCACATACAAATATTTTATGCATGTGGTTGGTTCCATATATAAGAAACCGACCATCGGTTCCATATCAAAACTCTCTCTCTTTATCTATCTCTCTCTCTCTCTATATATATATATATATATATATATATATTTGAAGTCTCAGCATCTGACCTAAAACCTACTAATACGGGAGACCAATCAAACAATTTACTAGTTGGGTCCCCTTTATATAAACTTATTCTTTATAATTTTTTATGGGTTAATTGCAAATTAATTATATCACCATCTTTCCCTAAATTGCAATTTAATCTAATTTTTTGAATAACTGCAAATAAAAGCACCAGTTTTAAATATTGTTGCAATTTAAATTTTTTGATACTCTCATTTGTGTCCAAATCTAACATGGCTAGCTGATGTGACACCTCCTTAATGAACTTTGAACTTATAATTTTCATAAAATATACTAATACATGATATATACATTTTTTTTTAGAAGAGATGACACATATATAGTACGGAGCAGTGAACTGCAAAATATTGAGGGGGGCCATGGCCACCCCCACACTAGGCGTACGTCCGCCCCTGTGTGTAGATAAAGTAATGGCATTTGTGTAAAGTTGAGGTTATTGTGGGGGTGAAGTTTATAAAAGATTTTCCATTTTAAGGGTGTGAAAGTTATTGTGGGACGTCCTAAAAAGGAAAGTGTGAAAGTTATTGTGGGACGGAGGGAGTATTTTTTACTCATTTTTTTTAAACTATTTTGTAAAAAATTCCTTAGTCAGGACTAGACTCATTTTCGAATAGGCAAAGTATCAATAATTCAGTTGAAACGTAATTGATGTACATCAACCGATAATAAATATTAAATATATTTTAAAAATTATTTATCGTACCCCCAAATTTTAATTCCTGGGTCCGCCACTGCTGCTGCGTATGATGTTCCTTCGGGATAGGTTATCTCGTGTTGTTAGTCTATCCCATATCGCTCACCATGCCGTTGTTGAAACTTTCACTTGTGCGTACTTGCTCTACCACTACTAACACTCCAAAATACTATATACACACCCAGTGATGGAGCCAGAAATTTAGATTGAGGGTCCGATTAACATTACTATAAAAACGTAATAGACAAAAGTTCCAAATTTAAACAAGTCATAAGTTTTACTCAAAGTAATAGTATTAAGTAATACTTATTAAATAATGTCATTATAACATTGCCAATAATTTCATTATATTAAGTTAAATTGTACAAATTGACTATACAATTGAGTGTGCACAAGAGTCAACCTTGCCATTTTGACTTGTTTCCAATTGCATTGAATTTGAATTGAACTTTGGTTTGTTGGCAAGAGTGAAATCTTTTGGAAGGCCAACCACTAGAACAATATTGCTTAGGAGATATATGTAGTAAATAATTTAGAGGGCGCCGTGCATGACCCCCTAGGGCCTAACTTTTCCGTCTATGTATGCATCCAAATAAAAAAAGAAAAAAATATATATATATATAAAATAACTACGTAACTCTTGTATAAATAGAGAGTAGTAATTAAAAAAAATCATTTAAAAAAATCTATAAAAATGTAATTAAAATTTGAAAAATGTTTTAAAAATTCAACTAAAATTATTAATTTAAATAAATCAAAACTAATTTTTAAAATAATATATATGAAAATTAAATAAGATCTGAAAATTTAAAAAAATAAATTAAAATAATCAAATAAATTAAAAATTAATTAAAGTTAAATAGAATCATAAAAATATTTAATGAATTTAATAAATCGTGAAAAATAATAAAATCTAGAAAATCAAATTTAAAAAATCACCTAAATCTTCAAAATTAATTATTTTAAAAATATATACTTCAATAATTAATTAAATATAAAAATTAGTTAATTTTAAAGATTTAGTTAATTTTTTAATTTTTTTAAATTTTATTTAGCTTTAATTTTTTTTTAAGATTGAGTTGATTTTTCTTCCATTTTTTAAGTTTAATTTAGTTTTTTTTTTTAATATTTTTTAAATTTAATTTATTTATTTATATTTTTCAGATTATATTAGATTTAATTTATTTTTATTTTTTAATTATTTTGAAATTTTAGTTGATGCTTTTATTCAAATAATTCAAATAGTATTCCCTCCATTTTACTATTATTTAACATTTGTTGCGTCAAAAAATAACGCACCTCAATTGTTAATCCATCACCTTGGATGAAAACCATTTTGTTGTTGTTGTTTTTTTTTTTTGAATAGTTCTCTTCAACAATTGGATATGTCAAATTATAACCTCCGATTATGCATATGTATAAATCGTCTTCTTCGAGCTCACCAACACCTGCAAAACCACGTCGTCGGGGACTCCGACGCTCAAGTTGGAGATCTCACGTCGTCGGGGACTCCGACGCTCAAGTTGGAGATCTCAAATAATCTGGTGGTGGAGCTATCCGAATCAGTGGAAAGCTCCTCAAAACAATATCAATTTTGAGTGCTCGGTTTTATTTAGTGTATTTAGTCGCGGAGGAGAAGGAAAATATAAGACGTTATATTTTCTGGTCAAGTAGTATTTCAGTACTCAATGTGAGTGTATATTCGTGATTGATTGATTAGATAAGTTGTAAATCAGATAATGAAACTTAAAAACGCGTACCTTGGGGGAAAAGGTTATTTTTCCCCCTTTTTCTCAACTATCTCCCCTTTGACTCGGTTTAGGGCCCATCTTCTTCACTTCCGCGTCCTCGATCCCTAAATTCACGGAGTTAATTCTGTTTTCCAGCTCCAACTCCCTCCAAACTCGGGGCTTACTTCTCTTGACCAAGACTCAGTCCACATAGTCCTGGGCTTGGGCCAGGAATATGGGCCGAGGGTTAGGCCTGTCTCTTTCATTTATTTCTCAAGGGCTTGGACCCACTCTCCTTGTTATTACCGATTTGGGCCACTTCATAGACATATTCTCAATACAATTTGGCTCCTAAGAGGCCCATTGGACTATTTACAAAATATATAATCAATCAAGGGTGTATTAATCATATCATAAAATGAATATAAATATTTAGTGAGGATAACTCATAGTTTATCCACGTGTCGTCGCCTCATAGGACAACATATTTTGGCCGCATCAACATTTGTCAAAAAACATCCGTACTATTTTCTCATTTGGAAAAGTCAACTTCTTACTCCTTAAAAAAAAAAAAACTCTCTCAAACATAAAATTGAATTATTCATTATATTCCTCCTAAAATGACATTTTATCACATTGAATATCAATAAACAATTATTACATTAAAACTCGTACAAATAGTAAATGTTTCATTAATAAATTATTAATTGGATATGATTTCGAATAATAACCAAGTTTAAATAATTAACTATTATACCAAAAGAAAATGTTTTGTATTTTTCAGAGTAATCTGGCTTATATAGGTCCGGGGTGTGGTAGTATTCTTTCTTCAAAGGGGAACAGTGAAAAGCACGTATAAGGATCCAAAAAATCACTTTTTAATACACAACTTTTTTTACTATTCAGGAGGGATGTATTAGCCTATGCGTGATATACATGCCTTTTTTTCTCCTTATTTAGGCTATCAAACGCACCTTAGTTGTATAAATGTTGCCTTTTAATTTTATATTAATAATATTTTTTAAATAATAATACAATTATATTATTTTAATAGATATGTAAGGATTTTGATAATAGAGTTGTATCAATTGTGCCTTACATATATTTGAATAAAATTTGGATTTTAATAATTTTTAGGTCTATATTATTTTAATTTGGATCAAAATTTATTTTGACTAAGTCAAACACATGATTTTTTTAAATAAATATTAACTTTTTAAAAATAATTTAATTAAATATTAGCGGCGCCCTTCTCTAATCTTTGTTTTTCTTCAAAACAATATTTAGCACAAAAACTTATATGTAATATTGCATACATGTAATATTGACCAATTAAGTTAATTGGGCTCAAAATATTGACTTATTAAATCAATGGGATGAAAATATATTAATTCATTGAGAAATTCTCAAATGCACACTGTGCACCAAAACAGTTTGGTGCACACGCTTTAAATTTTCTTTTTCTCTATATATTTAGTCGCCGCCCTAATCCACACCGCTTCCTTTTTTCCGTCGTCCACAGCTTCTCTCTCCACCACCGCGCTTCTATTAATTACTTTCTCCCGTCGTCCGCAACTTCTCTCTCCACCACCGCGCTTCCATTAATTAAGTCAGACTATGATTTTTTACCTCTCTTTTTTCTGCGTTGTAATATATAATATTCGAATTTGGGGGTTTTCAGTTTACTCGGCAGAGGCGACAAAAAAAATGCTAGGGGAAAGCGTTTCAATCACTCCTTTGGGAATGTGAGTGTTTTTCTTTGATATCGTTTATGGAGTAGTGTTTATTTATTTAATTAAATTTTGGCCTACATTATGAATGGAAATGTATTTAATTTCGAGAAGCAGCACTACTCATTACTCCTTTACGTTCCGTGAGAATTAAATCTGGTAATTTGGATTGAAAATTCTGGTTTTGATTAATTCCAGATGGAATTGTTTGTAACAACTGGTTGTTTGATGAGTGTGATTTGAAAAGGATCAAGTGGGAACTTTTTTATTGAAAAGTGTAATTTTTATTATTGAAAAGTGGTAGATATTTTAACTGAAAAGTGTAATTTTTATTATTGAAAAGTGGTAGATATTTTAACTGAAAAGTGTAATTTTTATTATTGAAAAGTGGTAGATATTTTAACTGAAAAGTGTAATTTTTATTATTGAAAAGTGGTGGATATTTTAACTGAAAAGTGTAATTTTTATTATTGAAAAGTAGTGTTGTTATTCGAACCGAGCCTTAACGAGACTCGACTCGGCTCGGCTCGACTCGTTAAGGCTCGATAAGGCTCGACTCGTTTAGCTTAACGAGCCGAGCTCGAGCTCGTTAAATACTCGATTTACTAACGAGCCGGCTCGAGCTCGACTTGTTAGGCTCGATAACTAATTTTGTTAAAAATTCCATTAGGCTCGTTAGGCTCGGCTCGACTCGATAGGCTCGTTAAGCTCGTTAGACTCGTTAACGAGTCGAGCCGAGCTCAATTTTTAACTCGGTAATGTTATCGAGCCGAGCTCGGCTCGGCTCAATAAGAGCTCGAGTCGAGCTCAAACCTCAAATACTCGGCTCGAATAACAGCCCTGTTGAAAAGTGGTGGATATTTTAACTGAAAAGTGTAATTTTTATTATTGAAAAGTGGTGGATATTTTAACTGAAAAGTGTAATTTTTATTATTGAAAAGTGGGAGATATTTTAATTGAAAAGTGTAATTCTTATTATTGAAAAGTGGTACATATTTGAACTAAAAAGTGTAATTTTAATTATTAAAAAGTGATAAAAAAAAAAGGTGCATTGTGCTGTTAAAAAATGATTGTTAAAAAAATATTATTTAAAAAATGGTCACAGATGGTGTATTGTGCTGTTAAAAAAATGATTGTTAAAAAAATTGGTGTATTGTGCTGTAAAAATGGTGCTGTTAAAAAATTAAATTTAACTGTTAAAATAATAGTGTATTATGCTGGCCTCGAACCCATGACCTTGTATATGACTTAGGCTTCTATAACCATTTGAACAACCGTTATTTTGCTCAAAATTTCGCTTTAGTTAATACATATTGATTGATCAGTTTTCAAAATGTTGATTAGTGTGCACGTGCACACTGTGCACAGGAGACCAACTCTAATTCATTTGGGTTAATTCTTAATTTATTTGTCAACGGGTCCACTTGTGTTCTAATTTTGACCAAAATTTTTAACCCGTTTATTTACCAGTTTATGTGATTTTTTATCTTTTATTTTATTGCCGAACGCAAGATATTAAATGTAGTAATTCAAATTGTAATATATAGTAACACACATGTTTTTTTGTAGTAATAACACAAACTATTTTATATAATAATACAAATTATTTTATTAATTAGTAACACGTTTTTTTCTAGTGTTTTTGTTAATGTAGTAACTCACATTATAATACGTAGTAACATATATTATCGCATGTAGTAAACACAATAACCATGTTGTAATGCAAATCATTTTATAAAGTTACATATAGTAACAAACGCATATTCAATGTAGTAATTCAAATTGTAGTATGTAGTAACATATAATTTTTTATATAGTAATACCAATTCTTTTATATAGTATTTTTTTCTAGAATTTTTATTGATTAAGTAACTCACATTATAACATATAGTAACATATATTATTGCATGTAGTAATATAAAATAACATTGATTCATAATAATTATTAAAGAATATTTAAAGAAATAAAAAATATTTAAAGATTAAGGCCGTCGTAAATTGCAGCGTTCGGCCGCGGTCTGGGGTGGCCAAAAATTGCTAGGAGAAGACGACTAAGTACAATTTCTGCTAGTGGGTGTATTTATAAAAAATATGGGTGTGAATTGAACTGTCAGTGGGTGTATTTATAAAAAATGTGGGTTGAGCTGTCAGTGGGTGTATTTATAAAGAACTAGTGTAAGACCCGCGTCTTACGCGGAGTTGAATAAAATTTATAATATATTTAATTTATCAATTAAAAAATATATATATTTATAAATTTTTAATTTTTTTAGTTTATTAAAAGATGAAAAATAAAATATTGCAGGGATATAAATTATGACATTTATATAAAAAAATAAAAGACAAAACAGAATTAAAAAATGAGTTTATAAAAGAGGCTAACTTAATACATTACAAATTTCGGAAAACTTTCTTGTAGACAACATTCGTTGTATGTTTACATATTTTTCCCTTTGAATCTAGACAAAGAATTTTCAATCCACATTTGCTCTTGACTCTAGAGGCTGCAACATACAACTGTCCGTGTGTGAACACAGGCTTCGGAAGGTAGACGCCTACCATAGAAAGGGACTGGCCTTGACTTTTATTTATCGTCATTGCAAAAGATAATCGAATAGGAAATTGCCTCCTTCGAAACATTACGGGAGCAGTGTCATCCGAAACAATCAATGTCATTCTCGGGATAAAAACTTTACTACCAACATTCCTTCCCGAAAGAATTTGTGCTTCAATGATATGAGTTCCTAGTCTTGTAACAATCAGTCTAGTTCCATTACACAAACCGGACTTCGGATCAATGTTCCTGAGCAACATTATAGGGACACCAATTTTAAGAACCAATCGATGATTTGGTAGACCAGAACACTTTAGAGAATTTAGAAAGTCAATTGAAAAGACATGTCCCATACCACCAGGTCTAAACTCGGATGGACAAACACTGTCTGAACTCAAATATTCACTTGTATCACGAGGTATCATCGCCAACACTGTCTCGTTAATGATTTCAACTTCTTTATGTGTTGGAGTAAGTATAGCTTTATCCTCAAAATATTTATCCGTACTAAAATTATTAGAGACGGATGGGTAAATGCTGTCGACTATAGCAGCAACAGGATCACATGCATCTAAGATCAAATTCTCTTCAGGAATATCAATATCAGCAAAACCCTCATTACTATCTCCGATCTCTCCATCTCCAACTTTCAAAATCCAATCTGAAAATTGAGCTATCTCAGCAAATGAATCAATATCGTTAGAATTCCCAATCTGCAACCTCATATTCCTCGTCAACCTCAATACCTTGCAATGTTCCCGCAAATACGAAGAATTTATAGCTGAGTGAACTATATGTTCTCTAGAACCTTTGGAAATTACAGGAAGTATTTGTCTAAAGTCTCCTCCAAGCACCACTGTCTTTCCTCCAAAAGGTAAATTAGACATCGACCCATCAGGACTTCTAACTATATCTCTTAGGCTTCGATCAAGTGCCTCAAAAAAAATATGTTCATCATCGGTGCCTCGTCCCATATTATCAGCTTTGAATTTATTATAAGTTCTGATAAATGAGTACCGGGTATTATATTGCAGGTGGATGATTCATAAATGTTTATCAGAATACGAAACCTAGAATGTGCCGTACGACCTCCAGGCAAGAGAAGAGAAGTTATACCACTCGATGCAACGTTAAGAACAATATCTCCTTGGGATCTAATTGCTGCAGAAAGAGTTCTCCATATGAATGTTTTTCCAGTACCGTCGTACCCATACAAAAAGAATACTCCACCATCATTCGAACGAACAGCTTCAAGAATTTCCTATAGAACACCACTTTGTTCGGCAGTTAGGGTTGAGGACAACCTATTGTACTCCTCTAGCAACTTTGTGCGATCATAAATAAACTCTTCAAGAATGAGTGAATTGTTTTGTAGAGAGATATCATCTAGATCTGGAACAGGCATTGATGAAAATCTATTTAAACTGCTCCCATTCTTTTGAAGTAACTGGTCAATCTCAAGGAGTGTATAATTCTTTAACTGCTCATCGGACAGACGTAAACCTACAAAAATGTATTAGATTAAAACATTTATATTATAAGGTAACAATAATTTAATAAAAAAATAAAAATATAATACATACCTGGTAAATTCAACAATCGTCATTCTTCTTGATAGTATATCGTCTGACATTGCCTCCCATGTCTTTTGAAAAACATCGTTTGGACAACTCATAGTTGATGATATAAGTAGAATTGAAAATAAATTTCTCAGATAATGAGCTGATGCCCAAAAGCTTGCCTCCATTATTCCATCAACATACTCTCTATCGTCATCTAAAAGTCCCATTGCATAGCAAGCATCTTTGAATGTAGGGTATACTACATTTTCAATGGTTCTAATCTCCTCATGTGACCTTGAACCCTTACTGTGAGGTATTAAAAGACTCAAGTAATGTTGTTCACCAGCTCCTGGTGGAACATAATTCAATCTCCCCAGTGAAAATCTACTGCTCTTTCTTGGATACCACTTGCGATCTTGATTATTCCAAACATGCCTTAAGGGAAATTCTATATACGTAAGATCTCTTGCAGATTCATTTTCTCTGTTGAATTCCATCCATGCTAAAAACATCGAACGTTGCGAAGAAGGTCTCTCTAGAACATTCTCTATGCATTCATCATCATCAAAAACAACTGTTTGTTCGCCCGGAAGATGGATTGTCAATCTTTGAACTGAAGGGAATCTGTAGTGTATTTCGAATCCAAGTGTTCTCCAGACAACTTCACATGGCGAAACATATCTACAATTGAGGAAATCCTTAATTTCATCTTTAGGCTTAGATTCATCTTCCTCGTCTTGATTATTAACAATGGTGGCAGAAACTCTGTCATGACCCTTGTTGATATACTTGAAGAGATACTTTATTGATTTGTGCTTGTTGCACCACTCCACATTTATATGAGCTTGATACCTACCCAATAAATTGGAATTGTAAGGCACCACATGCTGATTATCCAGACTTGCCTTCCCTCTGTTTACTGAACGACCATCATCCCTTCTCCTATAAAGAGGGTATCCATCCTCATCAACTGTAGTTTGATCTCTATTTTTCTTTGGAAATCCTTTACTACAACTGTTATTTACCATACATGCACTTTTCCAGTTAGCAGCACCACATGGACCATGCATCATGTACTCCGCAACCAAATCGTGCAGTCTCAAATCAAAATCTTTGTCAGGTATTTCTGCAGATATAATATGATCAACATCCTCAGGATTAGGAATTTTGTTGTCCATATTCAAGAACAATAGTATGTGGGCATGTGGAAGTCCTCTCTTTTGAAACTCAATTGTGTAAACCACTGTAACAAAATGAAAATGAAATTTTGGTTATATTTCTAAGTAGAAAAAATAGTATTAATTTACTTAAAAAAAAAAAATACTTACGCGCATCAATTTTACCAAATATTTGATTGTCCTTAAAATCCTTCATAAGTTGATCAAGTTTTGACTTAAAAACACGACAGATAATGTCCGACCTATCTTCTGATCTTAGACCCCTCTCACTTAAGTACCTATTTATTTCTGGCCATTTGGGATTGCACGTGAAAGTGATGAACAAATCCGGGTAGGAATAATACTTGCAGATTGCTGATTAGTGTGAAAATTGCTTGAAATTCATGTGTTTATTTTGCATAATTTTGAGGATTTTGTTGCATTATTCACACTAAATTGACTAATTGCACTTGAAATGAGAAAGGTATGTGTTTTGCTATTTTTTAGGTAAATTGAACTTATTTGGAAGCAAAATACGTGTCTGAGAATTCATGATGTCAAGACGACAACTGCACCATTAGATGCGTCTCGAAAAACTGAGTGGAATGAAAAAAAGAATCAAGTCAATCGGAGGTCGGGAGCTCAAGATATGATCGAAACAAGAAAGTGTGAAACTGTAACAGATTCCACTCGGGCAGCCGAGTCAACCCACTCGGTTGACCGAGTGAAATCTGCTTCCAGAGCAGTTTCTGGACTTCCATCTCACTCGGTTGACCGTTTGAGGTCACTCGGTCGACCGTTTGAGCCCGTTTCTGCGCGAAAATTCGAGAATTTTAAAGGATTTCAAGGGCCTAAGTGCAAATTTCGTCTCCAACACTCTTCCCAACTATAAATAGCTCCCCAAATTAGATTTTTGAGAAGTTTTGCCTCATTTATACACCCTCAAACCCTAGCTCATTTTGCTACAACATGTGATACATAGAGGAGCAATTAACTTAGGTTTGAGGAGCTTATCTCCTCAAACACACTCTTCATTTTTATGCTTTCTTAGTTTAGAATCATTTGGGTATTTTATTTTCATGTAAGAATGGAGGAATTACAAGACTCTCAAGGTGATATTTTTCTTTTATTTAAGCTTTGTTTGGTAAATTTCTTGTTTATTTCTATTTATTTTGTTGTTTTAGCCATGAGTGTTTCCTCAAACACCATGGGCTAAGGTTTTTATGCTTTGGGTGTTTAAAATCATGTGAATATTTAGTGTTGGAATGGTTTATGCTTTGAATATTGTTGATATTTGGATTGTTGCTTCTTTTATTGAGTTTTATTGGTGCTTTGTGTATTAGCTTCTATTAATCCGTATTTTGAGGCATGTTTAGCGTAGACGAGAGTTACATGAACATGTTTAAATTTATGGTGTGAGTTGTTGGTATACAAATGCGTTTATTATACTTTTAATTCGTCGAGAGAGAGTTAACTGTATTAGAACCTCATTAAGAGACATTAATTACTTGAATGGTTATTTGGGTAGTTGGTGAGGATTAGGAAGAGGTCGTATTACCGGGTTTGGGAACACCTTAGACGTAAGGCTATAGTACCCGAAGGGAAAAGATTTTCATCCTAGCATCTTGATGCTCTTAGCAAGTCCAAATTGAAGCATAGACACGGTATAAACAATCCCACTCGATTTCACTAGGTAGAGAACACCCGAAGCATTCCCAACCCTTGCACTTCTTCGAATTTCATTCGTAGTTGTTATTTGCTTTTAATTTTCATTTCCTTGTTTTATTGATTAGTAGTTCATTTAATTATTAGGATTGTTTTTAGTTAAATTTATTGTCTTTAGATTATTGTTTAGCTTTAGTTTTGCATCCAACTCCCGAAACTGTAGCTACATTAGTTATGACGACGTACAACTCTAGGGATCCATTGCACTAGCCCACCTCCCGTGGTTCGATACTACTTGGTCGAAATACTTACGTGCATACTACTACGATCCCTTATGCTTGAGGGGAAGTAGTTAATCAACATATAATGACTAAAAATTTGTTCAAGTCAATTGCCATTGCATCTTGATAGTTCTGAATCATGTAACGTGGTCCTCCTGTAAATGAATTTGGAATAATCCTCTTTCCGACAGATGAAGGTTCAATATTTCCTCTCTCGACTGCACTTCTAATATCAGAAACTTTATCGGTTCTAAGCTTTACTTGATTATTTCTTATGTAGGATATCCTTTCAGATTCTATCATGGTATAACTATCCACCAGGAATTATTGGAATAGTTTTTTGGAAAAGAAAATATTAGTAGACTGATTGTCTCGTTCATGAATTCTATATGCAAAGAACTCACGCATAGTCAGTCTAACTCTCTTCCTCGTTGTAGTTCCACTATCCCTCTGAACAACATCAAGTCGATAACCGTCCTCCCCATACGGAAATAAGAGAGGATATTGCAACGGAACATAAGCTGGATGCAGTTCACTTATGCGTTCCAAACGTCTGTCTCGTGTCTATAGAATAACATCTCTTCTTTCCATAGTCATATCTATGTCTCCAGGAATGATAGCAGCAACTTCAGATGCTGTTGGAAGGTTATGCATTCTACCATCAGTGGATCTTTTCTCCATAAGTTTTAACTTCAATAAAGGCTCTTCTCAAGATTGAAGTCGTTCTCTTGCATTTCGAAATTGTTCTGCAAATGGATTGAACCTATCTATCATCCTTCTAAGTTCATCAACTATTAACGCATCCAATCTTTTATTATTCTCCAACTCAGATTCACTGTGAAATTAAAAAAAAAATAGAGTATAAAAGATAATGTAAAATATTATCAAATAAAATATAATTATTTAATATTTATGTTTAATAAAAAATATATGTATGTAATAAAAAAATGTACTAACCGGAGCGCTTTAATTCTGTTCGAAACTTCATTATCTGTGTCATAAATGTATAATTGAGAAAATTTTGGAGCATTTTCGGGAAGTGGTAGCAAGCTTCCAATGAGATGGTGATTAGCTCCTTGAAGTTTAAAGACATATGGTCCACCTCCATTGTTGATTGACCTATCAATTCTCCCACCCATAGAGGTGAAACTAAACATCATGTTGTACGCTCTAATATTCTTGATAAAGTGCTGACTCTTTGCATCATTCCCTAACAAAAGATTTTTAAGAGTTTCAGGGGCTTCTTTCAAGTTTGGAAGTTGAATTTTCCCATTGGAACAACACTGTGGAAATCTTGGAGGATTGGCTTGAACGAATTTTAGACAATGTATTTTGACTAACTACTTCCCCTCAAGCATAAGGGTTCGTAGTAGTAATGGAAGTATTCGACCAAGTAGTATCGACCTAGGAGGTGGGTTTGTGCAATGAGTCCCTAAAGTTGTATGTTGGAATAACCAATGTAACTACGATTTTCGGATTTTGAATTTCTAAAATTAAGCTAACTTACTACCAAGATGCAAGAAATTAAATCAAACACCAACCTAGAAACTAACAAATATTTTAAACTACTAAAAATAAGCAAATAACCCTAAAGAACAATTACCACAATTTATTAAGGAAAATTACTTCTAAAGAAAGAAATTGACAATTAAAAACAATAAACAACTATGAATATAATTCGAAGAAGTGCAAGGGTGAGTAAATGCTTCGGGTGTTCTCTACCTAGTGAAATCGAGTGGAACTTTTTATACTGTGTTTATGCTTCAACTTAGATTTGCTAAGAGCATCAAGATGCTAGGATGAAAATCGTTTCCCTTCGGGTACTATAGCCTTACATCTAAGGTGTTCCCAAACCCAGTAATAAGACATCTTCCTAATCCTCACCAATTACCCAAATAACCATTCAAGTAATTAATGTCTCCTAATGGGGGTTCTAATACGATTAACTCTCTCTCTCTCGACGAATTAAAAGTATAATAAACACATTTGTATAACAACAACTCACACCATAAATTTAAACATGTTCATGTAACTCTCGTCTGCGCTAAACATGCTTCAAAATACGGATTAATAGAAGCTAAAATACAAAGCACCAATAAAACCCAATAAGAGAAGCAATAATCCAAATATCAACAATAATCAAAGTATAAATAATTCGAACACTCAATATTCACATAGTTTCAAACACCCAAAGCATAAAATAGATTAGCCCATGGTTCTAAAAGCAACAATCATATCTAAAACAATTAGAGAAAACATACTCATGTAAAATAAATTAACAAAACTTGAAATTAAATTAAATTAAATTTACCAACAAACTTGTAATATGGATAGAAGTCACCTCTAGAGTGAAGAGTGCTCAAAACTTGAAGAAATAACAAAATCAATGAGTATCCTTGCTTGAAATTGAGAGTAGAGACTAAGTTTAACCTAAATTATCTAAGAAGATGAAAGTTGAAAGTTGAATGCGGAATACTCTGTGTGCTCTCCTCATAGGTATATATAGCAGCATGTGTGGCTTGGCCTCCAAGTAATATATAATGTATATGGTAACCTTCTTAAATTAGTTGTGCGTGGCTTGGCCTCCAAGTAATATATACTGTATATGGTAACCTTTTTAAATTAATTGTTTTAATTTTGGCAGCTTGCTTTTTAATTCTTTCCTCACAACAATTATCAAATGGGCCCACTTGGTCCATTGCAATTCTCGTACTACTCAATTAAATGGGTCATCAATTAAATTGTTGGCCCAAATAATCTTCAACTTCCATTTTTGCTCGACTCCATTCTCATTTCATTTCTTCAATTGACGTCACACAATAATTGAGGCGTGTTTCACTCCAAATGTGCTCTTTTTCCTATAAAAATAGCAAACAACACCATTTCTCCAAATCAAGTGCAATTAGTCAATTTAGTGTAAATAATGCAAGAAATCCTATCAAATTATACGAATTAAACACATGAATTTCGAGCAATTTTCACACTAATCAAGGATTCAAATTCTTCTTTTTTCCACTACGCTCTTCGTACCACATTTTTGCAAATGCACACATATGTAGGATCACCAAAATCAATGTAATCTGAAAAAAATAAAATAAAAACTTAAATAGCTAAAATTATGCAATTTAATATAATTAGACTAAATTAAGATAATTACATGATAAATATGAAAAGATAATATTGGTTTCATTTTCCAGAGACATTGATTATGATCAACTTAAAAGAATTTATTATTATATAAATTTAACGATTACATTAAAAAACTATATGTAATAACATTTAATTAAAATTTTAATATAATAGAAAATATTAAAATGAAATAGAATATTATAATCGAGATAAAATAAATAACATACCACTGGTTTGTGATGTTTGTTCATTTGATGTATCTGAACACGTGTACATAATAATATCTTCATCAAAGTTTATTCTCTTTGAAATAGATGATCCTGTGTTTTTATTTACATGAAAAAAACGCCCATCACCAACACTTTGATGTTGTTCAACTACCGCCTTCCCTTTATCTGCATATTTAAAGTAAAATTAATAATTGAAAAAACATAAAAAATTATCCGTAAAAAATTAATACAAAATAAATATTTTTTCTCACCTTTTAAACTATATCTACCATTATTTAATGGTGATATATTTGACATGGCACTTTGAATGCGAGAGAATCGTGGAAAAGACAATCCTATTAAAAGTGAACAATAAATTGAAATGATTTAAAATATTAAATAGATAATTAATATATATATATATATATATTTACAAACTTTTGTTGTGACACATGTCACATTCTCACCCCCTCTACCTCAACCTCTCTCCTCCAAATTCTCTCATTTCAAAATTCCTTCATCCTCATTCATTTCATCTTTCTCCTTTAATTTTAACCATTCATTTTGTTTAATCTTAACCATTAGATCTTAATTCAATTTCCTATATAATAAGAGCTTATGTCTTTCACTTTATACAATTCACTCATCCTCCTTAAACATTCATCAAGCTTATGTATGTAGTGAATGACATAAACTTTGTTAAAAGTTTTAAGAATAATGTCAATTGGAAGTTGTCCCTCATCCTATGTTTCTTCGAGAGGACTCCATCAGTTTAAATGGCCGATTTTTTTTCTTATGGTGTTTCTCCAAGAAGGTTCCATCAATTTCAATGTGGAGGACAAGCCACAAACTAGATCTTAACAGATTGCAATCGAAGGATTTACTAAATTTACTTGCAATTGGAGGCTTTACGAACGAAAGTGGAATGTTTCTGGCTGTGCATAGTTTTTTCACGAAGGGTTGTTTTTACCTTCATTTTAGATGATTAATCATCTATTGTACCTTCAACATGTATAGTTTTCATTTTCTCCTGTCAAAATAGAAAAAAACAGTGCTGGTCCTGAGATTTTGTAGGCCTGGGGCGAAAAAAAAAATGGGCCCCTTTTCTAAAAAAAAACATCAAATAAATAAGTGAAATACGTATGCAAATATTAAAAATGAATGAATGTTATAAAAATAAATCATTTAAAATGACTTCTTCTAGCATTTTGAGAAACAAATTCTTCAATAATATCTTCATAATTAATTTTTTCTAGCATATCTTTTTCAATACATAAAGTTGTTAGTCCATTTAATCTTTCTTGTGACATAGTGGATCGTAGATATGTTTTTAGCAATTTTAATTTTGAGAAACTTCTTTCTGCAGATGCCACAGTCACAGGAATAGTCAACAATATTCTATACGCAATTAAGGCATTAGGATAACAACCCAAAGCATTTACAAACTCAAGAATTTCTAAGGCCGTTTTTTTTTCTGTTGATAAAGTTACTTGCAACACTTTTAGTTCGGAAAATAAATCTTTTGAATCAATATCTAAAGAGTTGTCATACTTCAAAGTGTTCTCTAGATTCTGACAACATTCTTTTAATTTATTGTCATCCAAAGATTTTAGTTTATTTGAATCAAATAAAAATCCAAAAATATTATCATATGTTTGCAATTGTTCAAATCTATTTTTTAAGGCAGCAATAGCAACATCAACAACAACAAAAAAGTAATTAATTCTAAAAGAATCTTCACCAGATTGTGTATCATCTTCATCTTGTATATTTTCATCAAATTGCTTCTTTCTTCTAATTTTTCGTTTTTTTGGAAAAATAGGTTCAATATCCATTTCAAGTGCAAGACTAGTAGCGGAAGTCATAGCTAAAGTAAATCCATTTTCTCTATAATCTTCAAAAAAACAAATTAGCCCCTTTAATTGTGTTATCGCATTATCAATATGCATATCTTTATGTTGTAATATTTTGCTAACCATGTTAATTTTAACTAAAATGTCATGCCAAATAATCATACTTAACAAAAATTCAAAATGTTCTAGTTCATTTGCTAAACTTTGAGCTTCACTTTTTGTTTTAGGATCATCAGTTATTTCAAATAATTCTAACAAAGCTTCTCGTATTTGGGGAGTCTGATATCTAATGGCTTTCACACTTTCGACACGACTCTCCCAACGTGTATTCGAAAATGACTTAAGAGTTAAACCATGCACATGATCTTGTAATGTTTTCCATCGTTTTGTAGAACTACTGAACAATGAATATACACGTTGAACAACTCCAAAAAACGATATTGCTTTAATACAGCTATTTGCCATATCACAAATAGTAAGATTGAGAGAATGACAAGCACATGGCACATACAATGCTCTAGGATTTATTTCAAGTAACCTTTTTTGCACACCTTGATGTTTACCTTTCATATTTGATCCATTATCGTATCCTTGACCCCTAACATCATGAATATTAAGACCAAGAGATTCCAATGCACGTAGTAATTCACTAAAAAGACCATATCCAGTTGTATCGTGAACATTCAAATATTCCAAAAAAAACTCTTCAATTTTTATTTTTCTAACCGACGTGTCTACACATCGTATAATCAATGTCATTTGTTCTTGGTGACTTATATCTGGAGTGCAATCAAGAATTACAGAAAAATATTTTGCTTCTTTAATTTTAGAAATAATTGCACTTTTAATTTTAAAAGCCAACTTAGAAATCAACTCATTCTGAATTTTATGACTAAGATAATGATAATGTATTTCCTTGTCCTTAATACGTCGAATATGTTCTTGCATCACTAAGTCAAACTCTGCAATCATTTCAACTAAACCTAAGAAATTGCCATTGTTTTCTTCATAAACTCTCTCTTTTTTTCCACGAAAAGCCAAATTATTCTTAGCAAGACATTTTACTATAGCAATTATTCTAGAAAGAACTTGTTTCCAATGCATTTTTTCTTTAGAGATTTGTTCTTGTAAATTTTTGTCAATTGTTTCGTTTTTTCTTAATCTAATTTGTAACTCAATCCAAGTATTCATATTAGTGATGTGTTCAACACCGTTTTCATGCATTTTAAGTCTTTCACTAAGATGCTTCCAATCATTATACCCTTCATTTGCTAAAGCACTTTTAGAAGTCGGTGATTTAAATAACTTGCAACAAAAACAATATACTTTATTCACACTCTTTGAATAAACTAACCATATCCTATCTTGATTCTCCCCATTTGGTAATATTCGAGTGTAATAAATTTGTGAAAAATGTCTAAAGTTACTATCTCGGGGTAAGTTATGACAATTTTCTCTTTTTGGACCTTTCTCAACTAATAAATCTCTTGTTTTACCATCAAGACTATCCCAAATTGGAGGATCATAAATATCTAATTCAAGCATCGGAGTTGGATATTCTTCATCAACAATATTAGACTCATTTTCATTTATATCCTCATTTAAATTATTTATATCTACATCCACTGGAAAACTGGTTTGTTCATTCGAATTATTTACATCTATGTTGTTTAGTTCTGGTCCATTATTAACATTATCATTCAAGTCTTTTAAACGACTCGATTGTCCTAAATTTTTTGGAAAGAATTTATCTAATGCTCCTTTTTGTGATACAATTAGTTGTTCAGATCTCTTTCTTTTTTTCCTTTTCTCACTACCAGATTCATGTTTTTTAGAAAACATATTTATATTAATAAGTAAAAATTGATAACTAAATGACAGTAAATAATAGTTCAACAAAAAGTAAATGAAAAAGAAATAACAAGTCAATAATCAATATTCAATAAATAAATAAAAAATAACAGAAATAATAAACAATAAATAAATGAATAATATAACCGTGATTGTAGACCGTGAAACACTGGAGAAAGTTGAATGTTGAATCCCAAACGTAATCACCAATGCAATCAGATGTTCAAATGAGATAAACACTTGGATGCAATAATAAATTATATAGAGTAACTGAGTAAACAAATCGAAAATAGATGGAAATGGAATGAAATATATAAGTGAAATGCACATCCTAATTTATAGGAACAACACTAACAACGGTAGGATGCAAGCTTATTAATTAGATATTAATAATTAATTACTAATTAGGCATAAATAATTGTGTTTAGTATTAAAGTCATAATCATTTTCAAGAATACAATTAATGCTAGCTTATTAATTTTTTTACCGTTTATGCACTCAAATTAATTATTATATTTATCTTTTAAAATTTTAATTTCTTTTAAAAATATTAATTATAATATTATATGTATATATATATAAAAAAGTAGGCCCCCAAAAATTTGGGGCCCGGGGCGGTCGCCCTTCTCGCCCTGCCTCAGGGCCACCCCTGGAAAAAAATACGCTTATGATTTATGATAAAATAATTTAATAAATAACATTTATTAATGAAAAAATTACACTTTGAAAATAGATATAGATATTAACCGAATAAACAACCACTCCCATATTTCATGCCACAATTATACAACAATAATCACTCCCTTTAATTTAATTTGTATTTTTATTGTTGAATTTTAAAGTTCTATCAAATTTAACAAATTACTTTATGGACATTCACAACTTTATTTTTGTCCATTTAATTTTAACTTGAAATTTTTTTACTACTATTTGATTTTTTCCCTATAGTTGCAATATTATATGTCAAAATTACATTTTATGTTCGGTATAATTCAGATGAAAATTAGTGATTGATTTATTGATTAATTTTTTGTTTGGATAATATTTTTTATTTGAATGCATTATTTAATTATTTATTGATTTGTGTAGATTTATTGATTAGTTTTTTAATGGATCAAAAGAAAAAAATAGTGAAACTTACCATCCATTTTGGTTTCAATTATTTTATTGTTTTTTTTAAGAGTTAGTTGGTTTTTTTTTTTTTTTTTATGTATAGAAGTATTTAAAAAAATTGCATTTGTTATCCTCTTTGAAATTTTCTGAAGGACTGTTTCAAAGAAGAAGCAGAGATAAAGAAAAGAATGGAAAAGCTTTCAAAAGAACAGTAAGTTACAACAATTACTTTTTGTTTGAATTTATAAGATTATGTTTGAAATATTTTGAATTTTAAAGCATATCATTTGTATCTTTATCAGAGGAAAAGTAAAATGGAAAAATAATAAGGGTTTCTAATATATGAACATAAAAGGAAATGTTTGACTTGTTCATAGATTCATAGTTTTTGAAGATTATTGATTATATTTGATTTTTTATTATAAATGTATAACTAATAATGTTAATTTCTATTCTTTGTATATTCAAACAAAAATCCGGTGAAATTCGGTTAAAAATTCGAGTTGATCAAGTCACATAAAAAAATGGAATTATCAATTCCAAGTAATTTAAGATTTGATATGTATTGCATTTGAAAGTTTATTGTTTAAATTAGTTTTAGAATATTAATGTATTTTAAAGTTTCATAGTTTTATTATAAATTATGATTGAGATATTCATTGAAGAATATCATTATTTGCTGTCATGAAATTATTGAGTATTTATGTAATAATAGTTTATAAAACTTCAAATAGTAGATTGTTTATAGAAAAAGATTATATGGCAGTTATGATAATAAAATGCATATTGATTTTGCTAGATAAAATAAATAAACACACATAATAATAAGTGAGAGTATATACATTATCATAAGTTAAGTGTATAAATAAACATACATGATCATTAGAAAAGTGCATATTGATTTTGCTAGATAAAATAAATACACACATAATAATAAGTGAGAGTATATACATTATCATAAGTTAAGTGTATAAATAAACATACATGATCATTAGAAAAGTGTACCTTGATCGAAGGAGTTCATAACTTGATCATAAGACACAATTATAGAATTTTCTCTGTATAAGAGATGAACAATAATCTCAAATTTATAGGATTTCACTTTGTAGTTCATAAGGAAAAAAATAAAAAATAGGCAATAGTAATAGGATTTACTTCATTAATAAAGTTAATGACGTGCACATTAAATGGTGCAAGATTAATGACATTTATATTATACAAATAAGATCCCATAAATAATTAATTTGACTTGAATATAAGATATTGTACAGAATATTGGATAGAAAAATAATATTCTACACAAATCAATAAACAATTAAATATTGCATTCAAATAAAAAATATTATCCAAATAAAAAACTAATCAATAAATCTACACAAATCAATAAATAATTAAATAATGCATTCAAATAAAAAAGGAATAAATACAATTTAAGTCACTATTTAAGACCCTTAAGCGATTTAAGACACAATTTATTCTTAAAACAATTTAAGTCACTTTATCCTTTGAAAATCCTATTTTACCCTTAATTCTAAAAAAGGTGAACAATTACTATTATATACTGCAATTCCGTATTTTAGGCTATTTTATGTAATTGATTGTCTTCTATTTACTTCTTCGGCAGTTACCATCAATACATCGGACCGGCGATCGCATATGCAGATTTAGGCAATTAATTGCATCAGCTATGTCAAACAACAAGTCTGACCTTCCATATCTAGGTATTGCACTAAATGTCATCGTCAAAGATACCAAAATATCTGATATTTTAGTTTTCATAGATTTTAATTTTTGGAGCCCTGTTCTTCCCTAAAATGCAGAACGGCATAATACTCAAAATCGTTCACGAGGGTAGATGCAAGTTGAATTCGTACAACCGATCAAACAACATATCAGAGCATCGTAGATGAAATAAAAAATAAAAGGCTCAATATGTCAGAAGGTAAATTTTCAATTTTATATTCAGTTGGATGCATCAACAATTGATATTTAGAATCAGATAGTGATTTCGCTGGTATGATGGATTTCTGCATTTTGTCATCTGAAAAACTGGTAGATATTATGTTTGAGTTTAATGATGCCCGAAACAAGTCTATACATGATTCCAATAGTCAAGGAACGGTTAATATTGTATGTGTCAATTATTCTTCAAGTTCTGTTGATGTAACTCAGATTAAGGATTCTAGTAATATGCCAAGCACCACACTCATTGTGAAGGAGAATTCGTGTATACCTAAAAAAAATTGCTCGGTCGAATTCTTGGGTATAGATAGTATACCTAATTTTGACATATGCCCAGATGAGAGGAAGAAGTCATTACTATAAAGTGGTTGAAGACTGTTTTTTTACATATGCCCATATCTATATTTGAGGTTGTTGAAGACTGTTTTTTTACTTCTAGCTATCGTGATTGCTATAAAGTGGATCTCGCTCCAGTTCCAGATACAGAGAGGTTTGCTTTCAAGTGCAGTTCACATTCTGAAAAAATTCTACCCCATGTACTAAAGAATCCTCCTGGTCGTCCCAAACAGAAAAGGATAACGTCATATGGAGAATTCCGTCGAGTCAAGCCTACAATATGCAGCAAGTGTGGCAAGAAAGGACGTCACGACACATTGACTTGTGCTCACGTATTCAGAACAGATAGGACAAATATAGACAATTAGATGTCTTTAAAATTATATCTGGATATTCTAACATTGGTTTGCACCGAAGCATTTAATTTTTTATTATTCAATCTAATTTTCACATTTCTAATCTCCTTGTTTTTTCATTTTAATCTTTAAGTAGTTCATGTACTATTTTATATATCATCGTCAGTTAACTGTTTATAGTAGCCATTGATTTTAATTATAACCATATTCAGATATAGGAAATATGTTGTATTATATAACATATATATTGATACATAAGTTAAAATGATTGATATATTGAATTGAATGGTCTATTAATTGTAACATAGTTTCTACACATACATTTATAAAAAAATATAATTAATTTTCTTAAAATAGTTTATAATGATATATAATTAAATGGTTCCAAACTGCTTATAGTTTTGTAATAAATTTCGGCATACATTTGTACATTCACAAGTCATGTACATTTTAATAACTTCAGTTAATGAGGTAGAATGTCTATAATTGTTGGGATATGAATCCTAGAACAAGTCCTAAATGATGAATAAAAGATAAAAGATGAAGTTTTGATAAGCCAAAAGAAGACTTGAATATTTTCTAAGTATTGATTGATCTAGTCTAGTTGAGTTGAAGTCATCTTGTACAGATCAGTAGAATTCACAAAGACAAGTACAATGTTATAATACAAGTATTATTGAAAGATAAGTACGATTTATAAGTACTTCATATATTCATATTTGTTTGTATATGTTAGATTGTTATTGAGTTATAATTGTTGTATAGAGCTCATGTTTTTATATGTAATAGATAGATTCATTGTATAGTTATAAGTTGACTAAGCTTTGTTATAAAAGCTTAATGTAATGTAATAGTCTTGTTAGGTTAGATGATAGGACTAGATTAGTTCTATTAGAAGTCTACTGCACAAGAAGAGAAGACCAGTCTACTACTCAAGACAGGTGGACTACAAGTCAAGTGCATCTACTAGACTACACAAGACAAGTTAACATGAAGTTAGTTACAAATACGCGTGAAAGATAAGGATGGAGAAGTTAGTTATGGAATAACTAATTCGTAACAAGAAACGCATGTATAGATAAGAAGATTCAGTTGAAATCAGTTATCAAGAAAGGTTGGTTACAACTACCTGAATTCTTGAAGTTCGAAGTATATAAATACTTGAAGAAGTTTATCGTTTTAAAGACTACTGATAACCGAGATACTGATTACTGAGATATTGATACTGCAAGTATTATTGAAGATTCAAGTAAAGTTTTCTCTCAGAGATTGAAGTTCAGAAAGTGAAGCTACACAAGACAAGTGAAGATCAGAAGGCTACTACTGAACGAAGAGAAGTTTTATTTTCTTTTGTTGTTTCAAGTTGCTAGTTACTTGTAAAATAGCTAGTAAGATCGAAGATATATCTGGAGATATAATCGAGAAGATCTAAGTCTTATTTCTTGGGACTTAAAGCTACAAGAACATATTACTCCATTGGACGAGTTAATAAGAATTTCACAACTGGGTTTGTGAGAGTGGATGTAGACAAGTTGTCGAACCACTATAAATCTCGTGTTCGATTTACTTTACTGTTTTTGTTTGTTGTTTAATTGGTTAATTGTTTAGTTGATTGAATTACATAACTGATCTAGACTAGTTGAGTATACATAAAACAGAGTTCTCGAATTAAGTTGAGTATAAACTTTAATTGGGCTCATTGTTAATTTCGTATTCCGCGCATTGTAATTCTGATATATCGAAAGATTTTAGAAAAGTCTATTCACCCCCCTCTAGACATTTTCTTTAGCTTCCCTCGATATTAACTCAACTTAGGGACCTACAATAATAATATTAGTGTTCATTATGTTGTTACGTCAAAAATAATTTACCAAATTTACATTTAGCATCTAGCAAAATATTTAACAATGATCTAGTACGTTAATTAGTTAATACAATCAGAAAAGTAAAAATGTTCAAAATGTACGAAAAAAAAAATATATAAATCTACGACAAAAATAAAATATATCATAACCTAACAATAAAATGAAGGAAGTAGTAATTATGATCACAAATTTTGTTCAGGCGATACAAGGCTTTCAACATACTTATATGTATGCCCAGTAGGAATATCTGAATTCAACTCGTCAATTGTGAGTTCTTCCCTTGTTGTAAAATCGAATGAGTAGAAAGATCCTGCTGGATCATTCCTGAACATAATCCCTGTACGAGTATTGTTAATGAAGTATATAGGCACGAGTTTATAATTTGGGTGTAGCACTCCCACTTTTGATATAGTATACTTTTTCCATGTGGAACCTGTAGTTGAATACGACAGCACCTGCATTTCAAAATTATATTTTCTTGTTCCACAGTTATCTGCATTGTGTCGATCCCCATATACGGTTAGGTTATTGTCATCCAATGACTCCATAACTAGCGACCATCCATTACATTCGAAATCAGGTAACTTTATCAACCCATAAGTCTTATCACTATAATCAAAAGTCGCAATTGCATAAACCCCATATCCTTCATAAATCTTCCAATGAAAAATTCCAGCAACAAAGTGAGCATTGCACGATGGCGGGTGTTTGTATGGAAATGGGTATAATGAAACCCATTCGTTTGAATTTCAAGAGTATAAATTCACTACGCTATGAAAAGCATCATACGTCCAACATCGGGTGAATCTCATTATTAAATAATCATTTGTATCACTATCATAACCTAACCCAAAAAACACTGATGCTTTAGTAAAACCGGATGGGAATATTATATTTGGTTTAGGTATTATTAAAGATTTATTTGTAATTGGGTTAACCAATTTGTAAACATCATCTACATTACAAAATAAAACTAACCCATTACAAATTCTAAGTACCTCGTAATCTTCACCATTGACGATGTCTGAACGTCTGTGCGTATCAATACCTTTGTCAACGTGTTAGACATAACTCACTGGAGGATATGCAACCTTTTTTTTTTTTTGAATCAAACACATTTCTAGACTTCATTACACGCAAATGTTGTTCAACGAACGAACTAGAAGATATGAAAACATCCCATCTTTTGGAAACACATCTTAATTTTCTTATATGGCTTCCTGAATTTTTTTCCAGAATAACAAGTGTTAATTCATCAGGTATGATGTCGATTAGCCTCGACATAATATTTGTTATTTTTTTAAGGGAAGCCCAAGGATGAATATTCTCTATTGGATGTACTGATGTAGATCGTTCATACTGTGTTTTGCCAAGTCTAGTATCTCCATTCAACAAGAATATGTAGAAATAATGTTTTACATTTATTATGTAATGTAGATGCTCATTGTAGTATTTTCATATTTTGAGATCTTGTTTTAGTGGACAATTCCATAATATTGTTGTTTATTATATACATATTTTGTAAATTATTTGCTAAGGTGTTGTTATTCACAATTTTGTGTTGATATCTTTATTATAAAACTAAATTTAAAAATAAATCTAATGTATAATATCCACATTTAAACGTCCTGTATTTCATATTTGTGGCACACTCATGCAAATTAGAACTCATTTTGTTTGATAATAGTAGGGTTGGCAATGGGGCGGGTAAAAACCCGGACCCGCATAAAATCGGCCCGTACGGGACGGGTAAATACCCGGTCAAACGGGTCCCGGGGCGGGTAAATACCCGGTCAACGAATACCCGCCGGGTATGGGACGGGTAATGGGATTACATATACCCGACCCGACCCGTATATATACGTATATATATATATATATAATATTCATTTATTAATTCTCCCCTCTCCATTGGTAACACATCTAACAATTCTAACTAATTAGATTATATAGAGTGGTTGTAGGATTTAGTGATTTACTGTACTTTATTTCTACCGATTTAGGATGGCTTCTAAAATTGCATCGATTTACTCTATTTTCAAAAAAGACTTAGATCTTTAGATTATTTATTTATTTTGTGATTAGTTGTTTATGAGTTATAACTTTATATTATATTTAAAATTTTATGTTTTATTTGATGTTGGAATTGATGTTTTATTGTAGTTTTAAGAGTTGATTTTAATGTGCTATTTTATTTAAATAAAAAGATTTAAAAAAAAAGTGATGGCGGGGCGGGTTTACCCGTCGGGTTCACGGGGCAAACGGGGCGGGTTTTGCCGGGTATTGAAGCGGGGCGGGTTTTGCCGGATAACGGGTCTAAAAAAGTTTGTCGGGGCGGGTCCTGGGAAAGGCCGAACTCGTCCCATATCCGCCCCGTTGCCAACCCTAGATAATAACTATGAAAAAGTTTCAATTGTTTTTTTGATGCTTTCCACAGATCGCATATTTGGTGTGTTATATGTCAACATATGCAAGTGTTCAAATGCAAGTCGTATACCATATCTGGATACAAAATCAACATACTATACTCAAATGCATTCGTTTCTGCATCGATACACAACAAACTACATATCGACAAATACTGTTGCATAAATGTTGTGATTACCACATACGCTGTGTAATATGTTGATCGAACATCATACACCAGACATTCGTTCTTGCAACAAACACCACTACTTCAAATTATTTAATGAACATACATCAAACAAACCATATTATTTAAAAAAAATAAGAGTAACATAACTTAACTATTCCCGAAAATAACAAGCATTATATAAAATTAATGCAACATCAATGTCGAAGGAATGTTCGTGTCGTCTTCGACATTACATCATGTTTTCTTGAATATCCAACCAACGAACACAACAATTAACAGTATAACACAAGACAGTATTTTAAACCCACTTTTAACTGGTACACTAATTATCAATTTGGCTTCCTTCATCGCCCTAATTTCATCCGTGAGTTTAAGATTCGTCAAATGAAAACTCTCCAATTTTTTTTCCAAATCTATTATCTTTGCGTGATCTTCGTTTAGTCTTTTTATCAAACTTGGAACAATATTCCTTCCTCTTTCGCAGAGAGGTTTGTCGATCCACTGGAAAAATTTACAATAACCATATCCCTGCAATAAACTGGTAATATATATATATATATATATATATATATATATATATATATATATATATATATATATATATATATATATATATATATATATTTTTGTAAAATGTAGTAAATTAAAAAAAAATTATTAAGAAGATACGTATTCTTACCGGATAAGCCTCACAATCGAAGAATCTTCTTCCCACGTTTTCACCCTTCCACGACGTTACGACTACTGCATTCTTATTGTAGTAACACGAAACATTTTTACTATTGGTGATACTCAGAGACATTTTTTGTTGAAGCACAAGTGAGGAGGCGGCTGATTATATATATATGAAACACACTAATCAAAACCCTACATTCCTCTTTATATGCGTATTTATATAGAAAGTTGTTTATTGGTTATTTCTTATTTAACAAATCATGTGCTTTAATTATGCTAACATACAATCATAATACAGGATTACATTGTCCATAACAGGAATATATGCGACAGTGACTGCATATTCTAACCACAAATGTAATCCACTACTGCACAATGCAATCCAGCCATGCACTTGCAGAAGTTTATGGTGCTATATGCAGGATATTCATCAGATCCTCAGTCAAAATCGACTCCGATTCTATATAGATATACATTTAATCGAACCCCTGTGATCTCATGGCCAAACTAAAAAATTTCTACTGGATATGCGAATTTTTTTATGATAAAAGCGATTAAATCTTCATTTCAACAGTAATCAGTCAAAATGTTTTCGAAGTACCTCTGTTAGTCCTCAATGACACTCGTATCTTTCTACTTCTATTCCTCTTGCCTTTTTTTGGCCTATCTTCTTCCTCTATTCGGATTCCTTTCCCCTTGTCCCTAGTCATACCTGAATATAAAAGATTCTTACCAAAAAATAACATAAAAAAAATGGTAAGTGTATATGAAGCAGAAATTTACAGTCTTGAATAAACACAACTAAAATGAAATTCGAAAAATCGGAAAAAACAGTAAACGAAATTGTATTTTTTCACTACGACAATCATACTTTCCTCGGTACACACCCAACTCGGAAAACTGGTATTATGCAGCACGGTTTCAGAAAAAATCAAAAATCCATTTTAGAAATCACCGTTTTTAGCTTGAATATCCACGGAATATACACTAGAATCAGTAGATTAAGGACATACCTTTGATGCAGATCGTGGAATTTTGGTGGGATGCAATCGGTGGAAAACCCTCCGATCAATGTGCAGCGTGAAAAAAGAGAGAAGATGGAATTTGGGTTTTGATATTTTCAATAATGGAAGGTATCCGAAATATGGTATGTTTGTATGAGATTTCAGCGCGATTACCGATGATTGATTATAAAAATTTAAATTAGGCCACGATTTGTAGTTGAGTAATAAATGTACACAACTAATTACATTAGGAGGTTAAAATTGTAATATTGAATATGATTATGATCTTTTCTGTAATTACATAGAAGAATGTTTTTTTTTGTTAAAACACTAGGTGAAATGACCTATAGTGTTATTGCCCCAATAAAAAATATTATCCAAACAAAAAACTAATCAATAAATCAATAACTATCCAATTTCAATAAAAAACATTAACAAAAACTCAATAAAATTGTTTCAAAACAACTATTTAAAAACCACTCTTTAAAAACCAACTAAAGTTTATTCCTTTCCTTCATCATTTGCCTTAAACTTCTTCTTCGTAGATGACATCTGAAATTCCTTGTCATCCCTCTCACATAGAATAGATTCATCTTCATCTAACTTTCTCTTATTCTGTGGGGTTATTTCTGTTGGGAATAAAATGATACATGTTTTGATTAAATACCAAAACCCCCTGAGACATGCCCAAGTCAAGATGATTGTGTTCAAAATGTGATAGAACACATAGCATAAGGCTAGATGAGAAGCTGATATGTTAGGCAGCTCTTAGATGATTAGATGCACAATGTGAGGGGGAACCTATGACTTCAAAATGATCAAGATCAAGTCCCCTCAAGGCTCAAAGTCTGGAACAGACTCTAAGGACAAGAAAACTCCATATGAAACCAAAGGCCTTGATCAGGAGAGTTGTCCAGAAGAGCTATTTCTATGCAAGAAGAAGATTGCAAACCTCAAAAGGACAAGATTAATCAAATATTATGATCAGGAGAGTTGTCCAGAGAAGTCAACTCTATGTGAAAAAGCTCTGATGCTAAAAGACCAAGTTTGCTGGTCAGGAGAGTTGTCCAGAAGAGTTGTCTCAGCAAGATTAAATCAGAACAGATGCTTTAAAGGTTGAAGGTCAACTATGCTGAAGAAACTAGAGACAACCATACCCTAAAGAACCTCATTGAAACATGCTAAGATCAACTTGAAGTGAAAGAAAGGGAAAGAGCCAAGTCATCTGAAGAAGAGCAAGCCAACCTTGCTGATAAGCAAGAATGCTGATAGTGATAAGGAGAGTTATCCAGTTGATAAGGAATGTTGTCCTATCATTGGATCAATCTTCAGAAGCCATGTCCAAGTCCTAACAAGAAGTCAAACATTGGGAAAAGTGTTGCAGTAAGAAGACAAAGTCTTACAAGCCGTTTATTACCCAAATAAGGACATGTCACTATCAAGAATCTGTCTTCCAGTTTGAAGAACTCAAGGAAGACATTTATAGCAATTTGGGGCTGCCTCTCCAACGGGCAAATCTCCATTTTGTCTATAAATACAAGGAGTGTGAAGACCATTGAAGCACCTCAACCTTGACAAGAATATCCAACTATCCTACAAGTCAAAGTGCTTTCAAAGTTGTCAAAGACTATCTTAGTCTTCAAACACTTCTTCTAAGCTGAACCCAACTGTATATTCATACTTAAGCTTAGAAAGATATCCTATCCTTATACCTTGATCTCCATTGTAAAGGATATCTCATTAGTTGGAACCTTACTTCAATCCTTACCCCTTTCAAGTGAGAAAGTGAGAAGGTTGTAGTAGTAGAAGTGGTAGGAGCTGACTGTTGAGAGAAGAACAGTTCAGTTCTGAGTTGAGAAGAGGGTACTAGGACTCTAGACATCCTAGGGATCAATTCACCAAGGAGTGGTGTTATTGATCAAGTGCACCTTGGCACTATAAAACAAGTTAATTCCAAGAGTGAAGGAATTATCCTGTTAAATCAGGGAAAGTGGATGTAGGAGCTTGAATCTCTGAACCACTATAAACTCTTGTGTTGATTTACCTTACAAAGTACTTACATTCATTCAACATTGCACATAAAACTGATCTTTCAAAAGATACATATTCAAAGACTGTGCAAAACTGATTTGGACAAGTTCCCTGAAACATAACTGGACTGTTTTGGATTGACAGAGTGATTTCAGAAACTTAAGGAGTCTAAACTTAAAGGGCCAACCACTATTCCGCACATATAACTCCCCTAGATAGTTATTCAACTGAGTACTTAATAGTACTTAGTAGTTTGATTATCTTAGAAGAGTTAATCATCTTCAGCAGAGTTGTCCAAGACAACCTTGCTGAGCTCTGGTTTGATCAAAGTTGAAAAGAATTGCATACGAGTGTAATCCCCCCCCATACACTTGTTATATACTCCTTTCAGGACCAACAAGTGGTATCAGAGCAGGGGTTCAAAGACCACTGCCTCTGAAAATCCATCTTGATTTTCAAAATTCACATATTTGTGTGGTCCCTGAACTGATCTCTATCTGAAATCTATTACTTGTTGACTAACTACTTACTCCTGAGATATGGCCAACAACAATGTTGTTCCTCCACCTGCTGTTCAAGGATTGGACAACATGGCCACAAATCCAGTCAATCACATTTCACATCACAAATTGCCCATGTTCTCTATAGACAACTATGATTTCTGGAAAATTAGAATGAGGGCTCATCTTGCATCTCTTCATACTGACATGTTAAGAGTAATCACAAGAGGACCCTTTGTGTTTACCCAAACTAACCCAAGATTAACAGATGAGCAAAGAGCAGATGTTAGGGAATTGATTCCCAAGGATGAGGATGACTTCACTGCTGATGAAAAGAGGAAAGATAATCTAAATTATCTTGCCATGAATACCCTCTATCAAACAATTCCAGATGCAGTCATGGGAAGAGTCTACCATTGCACCACAGCCAAAGAAATCTGGGATACTCTTGCTGAGATGTGTGAGGGTACAGAAAAGATCAAGGTGAATAAGCTCCAAGTTGCTGTGCAAAAATTTGAACAGTTCTCAATGGAAGCTGATGAATCCATTCACAAATTTGTTGGTAGATTCACTGATGTGATGAATGAAATCAACTCATTGGGCAAGGTGTACTCCAGGAGAGAAGTTGGATTAAAGATCTTGAGAAGTCTCACTCAAAAGTGGGATGTCTATGCTGTGATGATGCAGAACACCAAAGATCTCTCTTCCATGCCCATGCAACAAATCTTCTCAGAACTCAAAGCCTATGAGTTCGACCTCAATAGAAGAAAACCTGTTGAGGAACCTTCAAATCCTACTAAGGGAGTGGCATTCAAAGCCAAAGTTGCTGAACCTGAAATGCAACCCACTCCCAGATCATCAAAGTCAGTCTCCAAGACTGAAATGAAGGAAGAACTAGCCTTGATGGCTAGAAGGTTTGACAAGCTGAACACAAGGTTTGGTAGATACAAGAAATTCTACCAAGACAACAAATTCAGAAGAAGATACAACTCCCCTGAAGATCAGGCCAAAGACAAAAAGCCTGAAGAAAAGAGATCAGAGGACAAGTACTCTGAAAGGAGAAGGTCCAATAGAGCTGACCCTTCATCATCAAAAGGAAGAGATGAATCCAAGAAGGATGATGATGAAGACCTGTGCTACAATTGCAAAAAGAAAGGGCACTTCCAGTATGACTGCCCTGAACTGAGCTCTAAAGAAAGAAGAGAAAGGCAAGCTAAAAGAGACAGAAAGTTCACCAATAGAAAAGCCATGATGGCTGGTGAAGAATCTGATAGTGCTGAAAGCTTCAACTCTTCTGATGGACTGTTCTCAAACAGTGATGATGATGATGATGATGTGTGCAACATGGCTCTTGAGGATGATGAGGTATCCTCCACTTCTAGCTCACCATCATTCTTATCACAGAACACTAGTGAAGTCAACTTGAAACTTTCCCTTGGAAAGTTGATGGAAGATTTCACTAGATTACAAGAATTTCATGATAACTGTGTGAAAGAAAATGAAAGATTGGCTATTGAACTTATCAAAAACACTGAGGTAGATGTTGATGTCAAATCTACTGAGTTGTATCAACAAGTCTTGAGAGAGCTTGAGGAAGGAAATCTCAGGATAGTTGACCAACAAAAGGAGATTGATGATCAACTCCTATCTCAGAAGAGAAAAGATTTTGAACTAAAAATTCTAAATGCCAAGTTTGAAAATCTCTCACATGAATATGATATTCTTAAATCAAGTGAAGAGAGCCTGAAATTGAAGATGTCTGCTTTGAACAAGTCCTCTAGAGCAATAGAGGAAATTCAGAGTTATCAAAGACCTATGGCTCAAAGAAGTGGATTAGGTTTTGATCCATTTGAATCTTCACCTTGTCTTAGTGTTGCCTCTACAAGTAACACTAAGAAAATCTTTGTTAAATCAGTGGCACAACAAGCTGAAAATAAAATAATTCAGCCACTGAACAAAGGAAAGGGCAAAATGAATGAAATGCCTACTCTAGTGCTTCAGGAGACTAGACCCAAACCTTTGGAAAAGGTCAAAGCTTCTGAACACAAGAGGAATGTTGGTCAGCAGAGTAGACCCAATGGAAGGGCAACTCTCCTGAACAATGTTCAGAGAAGTTATCCAAGGTATAATCAGCCTAGGCCAACTCATCTGAGAAAGCCTCAACTGAATAGACCTAAGGAAAACTATCCTCAAAGGCAGAATAAAATGAGACAACCAAAACCCTTCATGCCAAAGGGTAATGGTCCTAAAAATGCCTTTCCTCAAAGATTTCATCAAGCTGCACAAAGGACTCATAAGTTCAGGAGAGTTGACAACTCCCCTGAAATCTACAGAGTTAACACATTCACACATACTTTCCCAAAGGCATTTAAGGGAAAGACAGTGTATGTTAATGCACAAGGAAAACAACTTAGCCACCTTGAATCAATCAGGGTGATTAGGCAAGTTTGGGTTCCTAAAGGTACAGCTAACCTCTCAAGACCCAAAACTCAAAGGGTACCTAAACCTATCTAATTGCAGGTACCAGTGGGCCACAAGAAGAGGAGCATGAACAAAAAGACAGCATGGTATCTTGACAGTGGATGCTCAAGGCACATGACTGGAAACAAGGAACTCCTCACTGATTTTATTGAAAAAGAAGGCCCAAATGTCACTTTTGGAGACAGCTCACAAGCAACAACAAAAGGTTATGGTACTTTGATGATTGGTAACATCAAAGTAACCAATGTATCTTATGTAGTTGGTCTCAAATATAATCTCCTAAGTATCAGGCAATTCTGTGACAAAGATTTTAAAGTTGAGTTCTCAAGTGGAAATTATCTAATTAAGGATAAAACTCAACAAACCTTACTGACTGGAACTAGGAAGGGAAATGTGTATTTTGCAGACTGGGACAAGTCTACTGATGCTGCATGCTTCATTGCTAAGAGTACTAGTGAACAAAGCTGGTTATGGCATAAGAGGCTAAACCATCTGAACTTCAAATCAATGAACAAACTTGCTAGAAATGCATTAGTTAAAGGACTACCTAATGAGGTTTTCATAAAAGAACATGTGTGTAAGCCATGTCAAGAGGGAAAACAGATTAAAGCCTCATTCAAAGGTAAACCAGTCATTTCTACTGAAAGGGTACTTGAACTTCTACATATGGATCTTTTTGGACCAATCACCCCTTCAAGCATAAATGGTAGAAAATACACATTGGTTGTAGTAGATGACTTCTCTAGGTTCACATGGGTAGTATTTCTCCTTAGTAAGAAGGAAACACAAGTTAAACTACCTGAACTTCTCAAGAGACTGTCAAATGAGAAAAGCCTTAGCATTATCAAGATAAGATCTAATAAAGGCACTGAGTTCATAAACTCATACATCAATGAGTATTGCACATCTAATGGAATAGCTCATGAAACCTCAGCAGCTAGAACTCCTCAACAAAATGGAGTTGCAGAAAGAAGGAATAGAACATTAAAGGAAGCTGCTCGAACTTTAATTGCTGATTCAAACTTACCTAAGAGGTTTTGGGCTGAAGCCATAAACACAGCATGTCATACTCAAAATAGATGTTTGATCACTAAGGGGCAAGGCAAAACCCCCTACGAGCTCTGGAAAGGAAGAATACCTAAAGTGTCATATTTTCACATTTTTGGTTGTAAGTGTTTCATACACAATAATGGGAAAGAACAATTGAAAGCCTTTGATAGTAAAGCTGATGAGGGAGTATTCCTTGGATATTCTCAAATCAGTAGAGCTTTCAGAGTCTACAACAAGAGAACCCTTATTGTGGAAGAAACACCTCATGTTGTGTTTGATGAGTCTATCTTTGAGATCAGGAATGATAGTTTGGAACCTGAAGAAATCACACAGAGGACAACCAGATTGAGCCTAAAAGACAAAGATACTGAATTCATAGATGTTGTCCAAGCCAATCTACCTGAACATACCACATTGGACAACAATCCTGAAGGCAATCTTCCTGAGACAAACCCCACTGATGGAAATGGTGAACTGAATGAGCCAATCCCAGTTCACATCCAGGTAACAACTACCAATGAAGAAGCAGTTCCTTCTGAGGTAGTTAATGGGTCAAATAATCAAGGGGGAACTCAAAATGTTGAAAATGTCAATGTCCCTGACATTGAGGACAACACCCCTGATTATGATCCTGAATTAGATCCTGCATTGAATTATCCTGAATTTTATGATCAAAATGACTCAACTCCAGTAGAGGACAACTCTACTGAAGGAATCAGAAAAATAAGGACTTGGTTGTATGACCATCCTACTGATCTGATACTTGGTGACCCAAGTATAGGAGTCAGAACCAGAAAGTTTCATGGAAGAGCTCAACCAATTCACCAGAAATGAAGTATGGGAGCTGGTTGATAGACCTTCACATCAAGATGTTATTGGAACCAAATGGGTGTTCAAGAACAAAAAGAATGAAAATGATGTGATTGTCAGAAACAAAGCAAGACTAGTGGCAAAAGGTTACTGCCAGCATGAAGGCATTGACTATGATGAGACCTTTGCACCTATGGCAAGGCTAGAAGCAATAAGGCTTTTCCTAGCCTATGCAGCCCACAAGAGGTTCAAAGTGTACCAAATGGATGTCAAGAGTGCCTTTCTGAATGGATTCTTGAAAGAAGAGGTCTATGTGGAGCAACCACCAGGTTTTGAGATTGGAAACCAAGTATACAGGCTGAAGAAGGCTCTATATGGACTCAAACAGGCCCCTAGGGCTTGGTATGATACATTGTCACAGTTCCTATTGGATCATGGATTCACCAAGGGAACTGTGGACAGAACTCTCTTCAGAATCTCTGAAGGAGAGGACATCTTGCTTGTCCAAATTTATGTAGATGACATAATTTTTGGATCCCCTAATGAGAAGCTGTGTGAAAAATTCTCCAAGCTCATGCAAAGTAAGTTTGAGATGTCCATGATGGGGTTGATGAACTTCTTTTTGGGCTTACAAGTCAAGCAATCTAAAGAAGGAATCTTCATCAACCAAGCCAAGTACACAAGAGAGATGATCAAGAAATTTGGGTGTACATCAAGCAAGCCAGTGAGGATCCCAATGAATACAAATTGGAAGATGGATCCTGATGAGAGTGGTGTTCCAACCAACTCCACTGAATATAGAGGAATAATTGGTTCACTCCTCTATCTCACTGCCAGCAGACCTGACATCACCTTTGCAGTAGGTGTTTGTGCAAGGTTTCAAGCAAATCCTAAGAAAAGCCATCTTGAGGCTGCAAAGAGGATCTTGAGGTATCTCAAAGGCACTGAAAATCTAGGCCTTTGGTACCCTGCTGATGACAACATTGAGTTAACTGGCTACTCAGATGCTGATTATGGAGGATGCAGAATTGACAGAAAATCCACTTCAGGAACTTGTCAATTCTTAGGCAACAAACTCATATCTTGGTTTTCCAAGAAGAAAAACACAGTGGCTACCTCCACCACTGAAGCTGAATATGTTGCTGCTGGAAGTTGTTGTGCTCAAATCCTTTGGCTGAGACAACAACTCAGAGACTACAAAGTCAACTCTACTGAAGTGTCAATTTTCTGTGATAACAATAGTGCCATTGCTATATCACAAAATCCTGTCTTGCACACAAGATGCAAACATGTGGACATCAAGCATCACTTCATTAGAGATCATGTGGAGAAGAAGGATATTAAGTTAGTGAAGATCCACACAGATCATCAAAAAGCTGATATACTAACTAAGCCACTTGCAGAGGCAAGGTTCCTGGAATTATCAGCAGAGTTGGGTCTTCTTGATCCAGGGAAGTTGGACAAATGAGTCCAAAGAAGTTCATTCATTAAGGGGGAAATAAACTCAAACTTCAGCAGACTTGGTCAAGTCTACTGAAACTCAGAAAAGATGACCTTACTTCTTCAGGACACTTGTCCCTTGAAATTCAGGACACTTGTCCACAACTCTTCAGGACACTTGTCCATGTAGGGTCAGATAAGTTGTCTTGGCTATCAAACCAAATCTTGGTATGATAAGCACCTATTTTAGGTGATCAAAGCCTATTTCGAAATCTGTCCCATTGAAATACAGTTTTCACCTTTCTGGGATTTAATTTGTCTCCCACCCAAAAGGTCACTTTCCATGCATTAAATGCTAAGATTTAACTTTTGTTTGCATTAAACTTTTTGGGACATGATCTATCTCGAAAAACCCCCAGCCTTAAACAAACATTAAAAACCACCCACGTTTTGAATAAAACAGTTCCTTTACTGTTACATTGGTTTTTGACCATTGGATCAAAACTGGCCAACTCCCCTGAAATTAATCCTAGCCGTCCATTTTGGATTTCCATTTTTGTTCACCTTTGAATTGCAACAAGACTTCACCAACTCATTGACAAACATTCTTTTTAGAATATTCACAAGTCTTAAGATCCCCCACAAACACTTCTTCCCCAAGTATTCGAAACCCTAGCTCTAAATTTCTTCAAACTCTCTCAACATCCATCAAACTTTTCTCTGTAACTTTCAAATGGCCCCCAAAGTTAGACCAGAGATGCTCATTGATTTCTCCAACAAGGCTCTAGACCTTGATTTTGGCTACCTGAGCAACAAAAACAATCTTCATTTTGAGCCCATAGTATCCTTTGAGAGTGAGGATCCTGAGATTAAACCAACTCTAAGATGGCTGAGAAGAGCTGGTTTGCAAAAGTTCATGGAAGAAAGACCAAGTTCATGCTTGGAAGGTTACATGGCTGAATTCTTTGCCTTTCTTAAGTGGAGAGGTCAACCTGCAGATGGTGAAGTTTCCAAAAATTTGTCATATATTGTAGAAGGAGAGGAAGAAGAGAGATTTCATAGAGTGAAATTCTCTTCAGAAGATCTGGAAGGAGCTTTTGGATTGCCTTATGAGGGAAGGAATCCAGAAGTTTATGGTACTGGCCATGACGATGAAATAGCTCAAGAATGGCTATTGGTTCCAGGCCCCATTTCTTCTACACAAAACAAGAAGACTCTCAAGCCAAAATTTCTCAACCTCTTTGAGGTAGTTGCTAAGAGTCTCTTGAGCAACACTGGAAGCTTGGAGCAGGTCAGCCATCCAAGAATCAGAATCATGGCTGCTGTGATTGATGCTAGTGACAAAGGCATCAAATTTGATTGGAGAACCTTCATCATGTATGAAATGATGAAGGAAAAGGCTAAATTTAAAGTGAAAGCTCACAACAAGGTAATGCTAGAAGGGAAACTCAAGTATTGCACCAGGGCAAGCTTGTTAATTGAGAGATTCTCCCATTACTCTCAGATGCAAACATTTGCAAAGCCCCTTCCAGCCCAAAAGATCCTGTTCAGGAAGCTCAGCAAGAAAACTGAGCAAAGGAGGATGCTTATGGCCAAACCTGCTGAAGAACAGGTTGAAGAAAAGCCTAAAATGAAGAAGAGAACCAAGGCCAGAGCTGTTAAAACAAGGAAAATGTCTCAATTATCTTCAGGAGAAGTAGGGCCAGCAAGAGAAGGGCCAAGCCTACTGAGAAAGTGTTGGAGCTGCAGGAAGAAAGGTCTCTACAATTGGCTCTAAGAGAGAGCAGAGCTGAAAGCAGGACCAAATCTAGGTCAAGGACCAACTCATCTGGTTCTGGAACTCCAGAATCCAAGATCCCTGAAGGTCAACCTATAGAGGCCAACATCCCTGAGTTTCAGAATCCTGAGCCCAACTCCCCTGAAACCCATGTTACCCCTTCCAACCAACCCATCACCCCTGTAGATCTCACTAAGAGATATTCTCCAGAAGGGAGTGTGCAAAGAAGTGGCATTGATGTGCTTGCAGATTTAGCAGTAGATGAGACAAGACTCCTGTCTCCCCTTGACTCATCCATGCTCAATTATTCAAAGCTCTTAGAACATGCACTCAATGAGCCAACCCCCCTGAGTAAAGCCCCTTCAGACCCATTGCTCTCAAAAGCAACTGAAGCACCTTCTACTGCACCAAACCCTTCTGAAGCCAACATCCCTGAATTAAACCTCCCTGAAGCCACTCTAGGAGAACCCAGAGCCAACTCCCCTATAACCCAAAGTCCCCATTCAAGTGGAGATGAGGAGGAGTATACTTATGAAAGTATGCTCAGAGGAGGAGCAAAGGCTACTGTGGACAGTTTGTATCCACAACTTGCTGAATTTCCAAGAATTCAGAAGACATTTCATGATCTAAGGATGCTTGTTGATGTAAAAGACAAGTCTATGATGGAGATATCACAAGTCATCCAAGATAAGGGTGCAAACTGGTGGCAAGTAGAGGAGAACAGATTGCTAAACTTTGCTGGAGTTTCAAAGACAAGATTTCTCATTGATGAGGACAGTTTTGCAAAGCTAGTAGCTGATAAGATTAAGGAGGAGAAAGAAAGGAAAGCTAAGGGAATCAAACACCCTGACAGTAGCTCAAATAATGATGATTCCCCTGATGATCCTTCAAATCCTTCTAACCCCAACCCTCCTGAAACCCCTCAAACCAATCTCCCTGAACCTTCTCAACCCATGTCTTCTGTAGTAGATAGACTTTCAAACCCTCCTAGAACCTATCATAGGAAAGGCTTTGTATCCTCAAAGGTGTTGACCAAGGGTGGTAACACAACCAAAGACACATCTGCCAATGAAGGTTCTTCTGAACCCAAGGCACAGCCTAAAGATGTTGAGGTTCCTATGCTAGAGGCTGGTTTGATTAAGGCCTATTCAGTGTCAGAAGAGTTGGACACTGATCAGCCCTTAATCATTCAGGATGACTCAGTGGCTGTTGATATAAGCACTGTGATCTCCCCACAACTGCCATCTTTGAACCTTGTTGAAGGTGGAGATGTTGCAGGTTTAGGAGAAGGAGTTGAAAAGGAGAAGTTAGTGAAAAAAATAGAGGGAGTAGTAGATGAGAGAGATGTGGTGATCACTAGAATAGTGAGTGTACCACCAAATGAGGGTGATATAAGTGAGGAAGGGCAGGCTATTCTTGAAGTCAAATCTGAACTTCAGGAATCCCTTGATGAGAGGAGGCATGTTCCTTTAAGTGAGGAAATTATTAAAGAAGGGAGAAAAGAAAGAGTTGAAAATGAGAAGAAGGCTGCTGATGTATCAGAGTCTTATATAAAAGAAATTGAGGGTGATTAGTGTCTATTTCCTAACTTGTTTGATCTGTCTAATGTTGCAGGCATTTCCCTTGACCAAATTTTTGCAGATGAGTTCTTAACAGATGCCCCTATCCAAGTAGATACAGGCTCAGCTCAAGCCTTACTTGGAATGCAATCAGAGAAATTGGACTCCTTGGCTCATCAAGTCCAATCTGCTTATGCTGAAACTTCAGGAGCATTGAATGAGCAAGGAAGGACCCTAGCATCTGTAGAAATGAGGCTCACTGGCTCTGAAGATGTTGTGCTCCCAACTCTGGAAGCAAGGATGAGTGGTGTGGAAACTGGCCTCCAAACCATTTCCACTGAAGTACAAAATGCCAAATCCACCATGGAAGCCATCTCAGAGGAGGTCAAGAAAGAGCAAAAGCTGCTGAGAGACAATCATAATGCCAATGTCAAGGCTCTCAGGCTAACTGTCAAGCAAGCTCTTGGAAAGAAGACTGCATTGCAAAAGAGAAGAGCTGAAGAGCAAAGGCTAGCTATGGTGAAAGCAGCCTCTGAAAAGTTTTCCCAAGAGGTATTGGCCAACATTGCTGAAGGTGCAGTGGCCAACCTCACTGAGCTTCTTAAAGCCCAACTGGATGCATCCCTGAAAGCAACCTTGGAGGAGGTTGTTCAACAAAAGATGAAGCTTGTTCTAGCTTTCCTTAGCTTGAGCAGTGATAGGATGCAGAATATACATGATGAAAATGTATATTTGTTGGAGGAGATGAAGTCCCTAAACCAGGCCCAATCCCTAATGGCCACAACTATGAGTGAGCTAAAACCCCAGTGTTTTGATGCTGCCAAAAAGGGGGAAAGGGAAAGAGCTAGAGCAAAAGGTGTCTTGGTGATTGGAAGCCCAGTTCAAGGAAAAGACAAAGCTGCTGAAGGAAAAGGAAAAGAGCCTGCAGTGCTAAACTTAGAAGAATTGGATGAAGAAGAGCAATTAGCACTGGCATTGAAGAACTCTATGGCCTCAGCTCAAGAAGAAAGGATGAGGTTACAACAAAGACCAGGTGGTGAGGTGTCTGGCTTGGACAAAGGTGATGAAGGTGTCCAAACTAGAGGAAAGATCAAGAGGGCAAAAGGAAAGAAAAGGCAAAATGAGACATTCACTGACTTTCCTAACAGCCTTGATCTTCCACCTGAATTCAGAATTGATGAGGATGAGCTTACATCAAAGAAAGCCAAAACTGCTGAAGAGCCCAAAACTGCTGAAAAAGAAAAATCTTCTGAAATAGTCAATATTGCTGAAAGTGCCAAGACTACTGGAAATATTGAAGAGATATTTGCTGAAGGATTTGGACCTGAACCTAAGAAGAAGACAACTGTCCTAGCTCATGATCCATCAAATTTTTTTCATGAAGGGTATGGAAAAGACCCTGAAACACAACAGAAATTGGCCATGATGAAGGCCCAAGAGAAAATTGATCTGTTAGAGGAAGCACAAAGAGCAAGAGACAAGAGAAGAGCTAACTTTCAGAAACCAAGAAGAAGGAGAGCAACATACAGCAAGATGAAGCCTCAGCTTCTAATCCCAATGGACACCAAATATCCACACTTGGATAAATGGGTGCCAATTCAACTAAATGATATATGGGAAGAGGCTAAAAGGGAGTTTGTCTATGACTATTATGTCATTGACAGATGGAATGGAGGAGATGCAAACTCTGCCTTTACTGAGTTCATGCTGGAATACTACAGAGAGTTGTATCAACAATTACTTGCAGCTGCTGACATTGCAAGAATTGAACTCAATGCTCCCAAGCCTATCATCTACATGCCTCCAAAGCTTGATGGATGGATTGACCAAGAAGGGATCCTAAGGGAGTTCACAGAAATTCTGAAGCTGAACAAGATGACCCTTGGACCCAAAGGAACTAACCAGGAAGCCATGGAACTCAAGAGGAGAGTGTGGGAACAATATGGGATGGTGCCACCTCCTGAGGATGATCTCTAAGAATGGCTAAGTCTTCTGACTTTTTCTGGATGAAAAATTATCTTATCTGAAGATATCTTTTGCTATGTGGTCAAATCTGCTGAAGTATTGGACAAACCTGCTGATATGTTGTTTTGCTCTGATATGGTTTAGATTGCTCTGATACAAGAATAGATGTGTTCTACTTTGATATCTGGAATATTTTGTATTAGCTCTGATACTTGAAGAAGTTGTTTTGCTCTGATCTTATGTTTAGAGTGTATTTGTAGTAAAATGTTATCTTGAATTCATGCTCTGATAAGTTATCTTCAACTATCAACATGCCTGTAATGATTTTTTATGAATGATAATTGAACCACCTTTGAATCAAGATACATTATTACAAAAATCTCTCTATGCCTATCCTTGAAACCTACTTGCAACAAAAACAGTGAATACACTAACACATTGTCTTTTCAGGAATATTGACCTTAGTCATGTCCTCTGAAGATATATGTAATAGGTGTAGACAAGTCACTTTTGCATAGAATGTGTAGGTTTTGGCATCATCAAAAAGGGGGAAATTGTTGGGAATAAAATGATACATGTTTTGATTAAATACCAAAACCCCCTGAGACATGCCCAAGTCAAGATGATTGTGTTCAAAATGTGATAGAACACATAGCATAAGGCTAGATGAGAAGCTGATATGTTAGGCAGCTCTTAGATGATTAGATGCACAATGTGAGGGGGAACCTATGACTTCAAAATGATCAAGATCAAGTCCCCTCAAGGCTCAAAGTCTGGAACAGGCTCTAAGGACAAGAAAACTCCATATGAAACCAAAGGCCTTGATCAGGAGAGTTGTCCAGAAGAGCTATTTCTATGCAAGAAGAAGATTGCAAACCTCAAAAGGACAAGATTAATCAAATATTATGATCAGGAGAGTTGTCCAGAGAAGTCAACTCTATGTGAAAAAGCTCTGATGCTAAAAGACCAAGTTTGCTGGTCAGGAGAGTTGTCCAGAAGAGTTGTCTCAGCAAGATTAAATCAGAACAGATGCTTTAAAGGTTGAAGGTCAACTATGCTGAAGAAACTAGAGACAACCATACCCTAAAGAACCTCATTGAAACATGCTAAGATCAACTTGAAGTGAAAGAAAGGGAAAGAGCCAAGTCATCTGAAGAAGAGCAAGCCAACCTTGCTGATAAGCAAGAATGCTGATAGTGATAAGGAGAGTTGTCCAGTTGATAAGGAATGTTGTCCTATCATTGGATCAATCTTCAGAAGCCATGTCCAAGTCCTAACAAGAAGTCAAACATTGGGAAAAGTGCTGCAGTAAGAAGACAAAGTCTTACAAGCCGTTTATTACCCAAATAAGGACATGTCACTATCAAGAATCTGTCTTCCAGTTTGAAGAACTCAAGGAAGACATTTATAGCAATTTGGGGCTGCCTCTCCAACGGGCAAATCTCCATTTTGTCTATAAATACAAGGAGTGTGAAGACCATTGAAGCACCTCAACCTTGACAAGAATATCCAACTATCCTACAAGTCAAAGTGCTTTCAAAGCTGTCAAAGACTATCTTAGTCTTCAAACACTTCTTCTAAGCTGAACCCAACTGTATATCCATACTTAAGCTTAGAGAGATATCCTATCCTTATACCTTGATCTCCATTGTAAAGGATATCTCATTAGTTGGAACCTTACTTCAATCCTTACCCCTTTCAAGTGAGAAAGTGAGAAGGTTGTAGTAGTAGAAGTGGTAGGAGCTGACTGTTGAGAGAAGAACAGTTCAGTTCTGAGTTGAGAAGAGGGTACTAGGACTCTAGACATCCTAGGGATCAATTCACCAAGGAGTGGTGTTATTGATCAAGTGCACCTTGGCACTATAAAACAAGTTAATTCCAAGAGTGAAGGAATTATCCTGTTAAATCAGGGAAAGTGGATGTAGGAGCTTGAGTCTCTGAACCACTATAAACTCTTGTGTTGATTTACCTTACAAAGTACTTACATTCATTCAACACTGCACATAAAACTGATCTTTCAAAAGATACATATTCAAAGACTGTGCAAAACTGATTTGGACAAGTTCCCTGAAACTTAACTGGACTGTTTTGGATTGACAGAGTGATTTCAGAAACTTAAGGAGTCTAAACTTAAAGGGCCAACCACTATTCCGCACATATAACTCCCCTAGATAGTTATTCAACTGAGTACTTAATAGTACTTAGTAGTTTGATTATCTTAGAAGAGTTAATCATCTTCAGCAGAGTTGTCCAAGACAACCTTGCTGAGCTCTGGTTTGATCAAAGTTGAAAAGAATTGCATACAAGTGTATTTCCCCCCCCCCCCATACACTTGTTATATACTCCTTTCAGGACCAACAATTTCTACACAATCATCTTCGTTGTCACATATTGATGAAGAAGTATTCCACTGAAATAAGATATAATTAAATAAAATTAATACACAACATTAAAAAATTTAATAAAATAAATGTATTAAAAGGAATAAAAATGGGTTAAAAGGGAATAAAAATGGATTAAAAATGTTAATACCTTTGATTCTGAAGTAGCAGCATTATCTTCACTTTTAATAATAGTGGAAATATCAACCGAAGATTCCTACAATTAAAATAAAAACATATTAATATAAAACTTCATTTAAAATATATTATTTTATATATAATATAAAGTACCTTTGAAGAAGAATTTTTGGATTCAATTCTTTTGATCAATTCTTCATCGGAGCAAAGCTTTACAACGGTGTAAGTTGTGTAGTTATTCTTCAAGTTAAACTTAGAAATATGGAATCGAAATATGAATTTTTTGCCCACTAAATCTTGAATTTCAGACGAAAATTTGTCACAAACTTCATTCTAAAAAAATTAAAAAACATGTTATTAAAATCAATTTAAAATAAATCAATTTTTTAAAAAATGAAAAACTTAAGTATAGCTTATTATAATTTTAAATTACCTCTTCCATTTTATTAAGAATATCCAGAGCCGTTTTGCCAACCAACTTACTTACAATCCGATCAAACATAACTAATGAGGCTGATCCAGTATGATTAACAACACGGATCTGAACCTTAAACCTGAATAATAATTTTAGTTGTCAAAATAGGTACTAATTTAATTAATTGTTATTTTTTTATAAATTTAATAAACATATAATAGAGATTTCAAATAAAATGTATTACCTAGTGTCAACAGTTTCCGGGTACAAATTGCAGACTTCACATCTCCATTTATCCTTCGTAGATATGAACCATTTTAAAGCATTGTTTGCATGCATGGTAGTACCAGTCCTGGCCTGACTCTATAGAATGGCAAGTAGCAAGTGCAACAAAATAACCCTCCTTCAAAGAAAAAGGAAAAAAAATCACAACAATTTTTTAGAAACGTTGATAATGATAAAATTATAGTATAAAAATAATTAACAATTATTTACATAAATACCTCTGTGACATCATAAATGTTTGCGAGAGACATTAATTCAACATTTTCAGTTATCTCATCGTACGCCGAAGAATGGTTGGACTCTGTTTTACTTGAGACATAAATAGGAGCTGGAATCTCAATATTCCTTGATTTCAAGCTAGAATAAAATAAAATCAACCATTATAAATATATTAAGATAAACAATGTAAATCTAAATTAAATTAGCATTACCTGTTTCTAAAATCATTCACTTCAGAAATATCAGAATTGATTGATAGTCGACTTGCAAACATTGAATTCTGTATATTTTTCTCTAAAAAAATTGAAGTATAACATTAAATTAAAATTATCTCATTTGCATTAAAATTAATATAAATTTTTTTTTTTTTAAAATTACCTCTATATTGGAGTTGGATTTTAGCATAATCCAAGATGAAAATGATGGGTTCGTTTGGATTATTTTTGTTGTATTCCAACAACGGTTCAAATTTTCCCTCCCATGGAGTTAACATCATTCTTGTACAACTGTATAAATTTTTAAATATTATTTAATAATGTTAAAGTATAAATTTGAATTTAACTCCAAAATAATAGATAAAGTTACCCTTCATCCTGAACTTCAACTTTAACCTTCTCAACGTCTCTTCCGTCGACATCAACAGTTTCGATAGCGTATATACGTACCACAAAAGCAATGATATCTTAAAAGGATAAAGTAAATATTACTCCGTATAAAAGAATTATATATAATATAAAAGAAATTACAAAAATAAATAATGTAAAAATACAAATTTATTTATTTATTTTACCTATAAGATATTTTGCTTCATCTGAACGGGACAATTTGATTTCCTCAAAGCTCTTGAAAGAGTATGGAGATTTTAATAACTCTATATCCGAACAACGTTGGACATCTGTGTTATTTTGGAATAGAAGTTTGTAAAGGTTTTTGGTTGCCAATAATTTTCCATAATTATTAAGGCCGATCGAGAAGTTTTGTATTATATAACTTGAACCTTCTTAAATTTTTTTCTCAAATTTCCAAATTAGAAATTTTCGAATAGTAGCCTGAATTTTGCAGCCCTATTCAAAATCAAATATTAATAATTAATTTCTACCAATGGTATTATAATAAGATAAAATGAAGAAGTTCCAATAAATAAATAAAAAAATAATATTATAAGAAAAAATACCTCCTCATCCATAAGAATAAGCTCATAAAAAGATTTTTGAGGCCTTGAATCCCTACTCATAACGTACCACGCTCTTACCACCTTAACTTTAATTGTCCATTGTTCTTTAACTGGACTGATGTCTGAAATTGGAGAATAAATGGACAACATTTTCTGGAAAAAAAAATACTATTAATTTAGATAAATTGCTTGGCAAATTGAGTAAAAAAATGTGTAATATGAATTGTTTTACTAAGTAGATAAACAAACCTTTTTTGATTCAAACATGATTTTGAGAATTGTATGAATCAAAAGATAAATGTGTCTTAAAATTTTGTTTTGTGGAATGATTTACACAATATCTACGCAATATCTTTTATATAGTGAAAAAAATGAATTAAAGTCAAATTCAGTATTTAATAGTCTACAATTATGTTTATTAATAGTCTACAATTATGTTTAACCTAATTGAATAGATTTGGAAATTGCTCCAAAAATTTGTACGTTACTTTTTTGACATATGATTGATATGCATAGTTTGGCAGGTGATATGCCAACCTTTTACTTTAATAAAAAAGTAAATACAATAATCTTTTTTTAATTAGTTTTAGTAAATTCTACTTTAATTATAGTTTCTTAAATCATGGAAAATAATGATTGAATTTAATTACATTGTTATGACATAACTATAGTCTAATATAGTATTCAATGCTTCTCATTCAATATAACACTTTTAACAAAAAAAATAGTTGTATTTACACAATTTTAATAAAAAAAAATTATTTTACTCGATTTAAATTCGCGTGTTTTATGTTCTATTTGCAATTATGCAATTTCTGTAAGAAAATAACGTTGAAAATAAATGGATTAAAGTTAAATTCAGTATTTAATAATCTATAATTATGCCTAATCTAATTGAATAAGTTATGAAATCATTTGAAAATTTGTTAACGTTACTTTATTAGGATATGTCAATTTCACATGTGATTAAACTTGATTTGCGTTTAAATTGTTAGACCTTGGAATGAGCCTCAACTACATTGACCGTTACTTTTAATAAATGATATTTATAATCTTAAGTAATTAATATATGAATTTAATAACTAAATAATATTTTGTTTAAATTAATTTAAGTAAATTTGACTTTGTTACGATATGTCAATTTGCTATTTAGACCTTGGAATGAGCCTCAGCCGCATCGACCGTTACTTTTATTTAATGATATTATTTAATGATATTTGTATTCTTAAATAGAATAAAATAAAATATGAATTTAATAAATAATTAATATATGAATCTAATAACTAAATAATATTTTATTTTAATTAGTTTAAGTAAATTTGACTTTGTTGATATGTGATTAAATGTGATTAAACTTGATTTGCGTTTAAATTGTTAAGACCTTGTAATGAGCCTCAACCGCCAACTGTTACTTTTAATAAATGATATTTATAATCTTAAATAGAATAAAATAAAATTTGAATTTAATAACTAAATAATATTTTTGACTTTAATTTAATTCCATGCCATAAATGTTTTATATGTTAGATTATAATATATTAAAAAATAGAAATAATCAAGAATTGTGGGTATATAGTTTCTTAAATTACTGAAATTAATGATTGAATTTAATTACATTGTTATGACGTAACTATACTCTAATCATCCGGTTCAATGTTCCTCATCTGATATCAGAGCACGCATTTTTTTAGTTGTATTTGCACAATTTTATTAAAAAAATTTATTTTACTCAATTGAAACTCGAACAATTTTATGTTCTATTTTCAATTATGAATTTTTTTTAATAAAATAAATTTTATTTCAGAATTTATTCTCAGTAGTTAAAAGGTATATTTGAACATGGTGAATTACTATCCAACTCATAATTGACATGCAGAATCCAAAATTTCAATATTCTTGATTGAAGGGGAATTTAGATTAATTCAAATAAAATATGTATGGTTACTCGCAACACAACTAATTTTCATCTGAATTATACCGAACATAAAATGTAATTTTGACATATAATATTGCAACTATAGGGAAAAAATCAAATAGTAGTAAAAAAATTTCAGGTTAAAATTAAATGGACAAAAATAAAGTTGTGAATGTCCATAAAGTAATTTGTTAAATTTGATAGAACTTTAAAATTCAACAATAAAAATACAAATTAAATTAAAGGGAGTGATTATTGTTGTATAATTGTGGCATGAAATATGGGAGTGGTTGTTTATTCGGTTAATATCTATATCTATTTTCAAAGCGTAATTTTTTCATTAATAAATGTTATTCATTAAATTATTTTATCATAAATCATAAGCGTATTTTTTTCTATTTTGACAGGAGAAAATGAAAACTATACATGTTGAAGGTACAATAGATGATTAATCATCTAAAATGAAGGTAAAAACAACCCTTCGTGAAAAAACTATGCACAACCAGAAACATTCCACTTTCGTTCGTAAAGCCTCCAATTGCAAGTAAATTTAGTAAATCCTTCGATTGCAATCTGTTAAGATCTAGTTTGTGGCTTGTCCTCCACATTGAAATTGATGGAACCCTCTTGGAGAAACACCATAAGAAAAAAAATCGGTCATTTAAACTGATGATGGAGTCCTCTCGGAGAAACATAGGATGAGGGACAACTTCCAATTGACATTATTCTTAAAACTTTTAACAAAGTTTATGTCATTCACTACATACATAAGCTTGATGAATGTTTAAGGAGGATGAGTGAATTGTATAAAGTGAAAGACATAAGCTCTTATTATATAGGAAATTGAATTAAGATCTAATGGTTAAGATTAAACAAAATGAATGGTTAAGATTAAAGGAGAAAGATGAAATGAATGAGGATGAGGAATTTTGAAATGAGAGAATTTGGAGGAGAGAGGTTGAGGTAGAGGGGGTGAAAATATGACATGTGTAAGTTTGTAAATATATATATATAGATGTGAGTATGAATGGATGAAATGCATATATACAATATTTCTCAGATAGCGCCGTTTCTAACAAAGCCTTTCTCTAATCTCTGTTATTTTATGTAGCAAGTGTCAGAATGATTAAAAAAACGGGAGCTCTAATTTATTTTATTAAACAGCCCCGAATACTAATATTTTATTAAATTATTTTGAAAAGATTTATTTTATTAAACAATCCCGAATACAAATATTTTATTAAATTATTTTGAAAAGGTTAAATTATTTTATTAAAAAAACCGAGTTCAATTAGTCCCGTGAATGTTAATCTAAAGGTCACCATTTTATAATCTATCTAGTACTATTAATTAATACGGCGAAGAGAGAGATGAAAAGGAAGCCAATAGTGAAGCAAGCACATTTCTTTTGACAACTTGGATCTCCTCAAAGTCTTGACTCTTGTAGTCAATAAAAAGTCTTCCTCCCTCAAAGTAAAAATGTTGATGCTAATTAACTGCTCCAACTGCCGTACGCCGCAGCAGCTGCCGGACGGCGCCACCTCCATCCAGTGCACCATTTGCCAAGTAATTACCCGCATAGCTGTCCCCACTCACCCTCCCCCTCCCCCTCCACCACCAACTCCGTCTCCCTACAACCACACACCGCCGGGTCCAACCCCTTCCGCCCACGGCCGGAAGAAAGCGGTGATCGTGGGGATCTCCTATAAGAACTCCACGAATGAGCTCGATGGATGTATCAATGATGCAAAGTATATGAAGCATATGCTCATCAACAAGTTCAAGTTCCCTGAGCCTTCCATTCATATGCTTACTGGTAATCCTCTCTCTCTGGATCTTGATCTGGATTTCACGTCGTAAATGCTTTACTATTGATGTCACAACTTGACCAACACGTTCATTATTAATAAATTACTTGTCTTGACTAATAAATAAATAACTTACTGTATTATTTTCAGATGAGGAAACCGATCCCTACAGAATTCCGACAAAGCTCAACATTAGGATGGCCATTTTTTGGCTTGTACAAGGTTGTCAGTCAGGGGACTCACTCGTCTTTCATTTTTCTGGCCACGGCGCACATCAAAAGAACTACACCAGAGAAGAGATTGATGGGTCCGATGAAACACTATGCCCTGTCGACTTCGAGACACAAGGAATGATAGTCGACAACGAAATTAATGCAACACTTGTTAACCCTCTCCCCCCTGGTGCCAAGCTTCACGCTATAATAGACGCCTGTCACAGTGGCACCATGCTTGATATGCCTTTTCTTTGTCGAATGGACAGGTATTAATACTCTTCTTATACACCCACTAGTAGTAGGACTATATCAATTTCAGTTTCTTATCTTGATGCTGCAGAAGCGGGAGGTATGTATGGGAAGACCATCGTCCTCGAACAGGCACATGGAAAGGGACAAGGGGGGGAGAAGCTATATCATTCAGTGGTTGTGATGATGATCAAACCTCTGCTGATACAAATGTAAGTTTCTCTCACTCTGTCCACAACTTTTAGGGTGCGTTTGGTTCATAATTCTGCAATAAGAATGATAATAGAAATTAATATTAGAATAAAAGATAATCAATTCACCTTCATCATACTTCATACGAGATAATGAAACTCAAAATAAGCAGAATAGTGAATGAATTACAATGAGAATGATAGTTGTTACATTGTTAGAGCTTGAAAATTTTGAAAAAGCACTCCCTTAATAATCGTGGAACTATTAGGCTACAAATTGACACAAATTGAAAACTCGACAGGCTCTATCTAAGGTGACTTCAACAGGGGCAATGACCTTTGCGTTCATCCAAGCAGTAGAGAAAAGTCAAGGAATAATGACATATGGGAGCATTTTAAACGCAATGAGGTTTACGATTGATGAAAGTGTAGGGGCAGGAGGAGGAGGAGGTGTCAGAAAACGTCTCACGAAGCTATTGACAGGGGAAAGTGCAGGTGGACTGAAACAGGTATGTGTTTACAATTCATTCTACATTGCATATTTCCTCACTAGCAGTTAGCTTATTAGTTGTGTGTTTGTTTTCCTGATGATACACATGAGACTTAAACATAAAATCAATCACCAAAAGTTATTGTCTATACGAACTCTCTGACCGAGACCATTTCTTATATCTGAATTGCAGGAACCACAGCTTAGCGCCAATGAACCATTTGATGTCTATAAGAAGCCATTTTCACTGTGACAAAATAACCCTTTTCTAGTTGCAGTAAGTGAATAAAGAACATCCTCAATCTTCTTTTCAGTTTTCTTTATTCATTGGCAGATTATAGGTATTGCATTTCTGTTAAGAAACCTGTTTTATCATTTTTATTTCCTAAATCTTTTCTCATTTTTTTCCTTGGAAATTCGCATGTATAATTATTATTGTGGAGCATTGCAATTTGCAACATTCTATAGAACAGAGCAGAGAATAGGGATTATAAATTTAAGATCATTCTGCACATATATATAGAACTAATTCGCTTTACCTTGTACAAACACGTTGCATAACCTTAATTGGAGAAGGCCTGCATAAATGGCCTCTTATATCTTGCATTGTCCTTCAGAGAAATCTCCTTAATGGAGAACATCTTCTCTTGAGCATTTTGTCGAACACATTGTAGCCTTTCCCTCTACCCTTATTCGACTTCCTTTTCTTCGTGAGAGTGGACTCAAAATCCCACCAACACTATAAATTCCGTGATAGCAATACTTCACAGGAGATAAGACCAAAATCTTTCACTCACCACATCTGCATCTGCATTTAGATCTAGGAGTAAAATATGATGAAGATGGCGATGATTGGACGGAGTCGTAAAAACTTTCAACTTGTGGAATGTTTGCATCGGAAAATTTGAAGGGGTCGGCGGACTGGTGTTATCTTTTACAAACGTTAAATTGAAGGGAGAATTGCAAGTCTCCAGTATGGCCGTCGACCTGAACGGTGTCTCCGGTGATATAGCCCCCGCATAAATGGAGTGTTGATATGTCTTGAATCACACACTTCGCTGAGTATGCAGTATTGGGCTTTAGGCCCAATTTGGGTGTTTTATCTCAGTGCTATATATATGGTCTTTGAGATCTGTAATCTGTAACCCTAATTGATAATAAAATCCGATCTCCTCTCTGCCCGTGGACGTAGCCAATTCTTTGGTGAACCACGTAAATTACTTGTCTTCTTTACGTTTCTTGTTCATGCTCTATAATCCTATTCTGTCACAACATGGAGAGGAATGAAAGGATTTTCCATTGAGAAATGAAGATATGAAATTTCTCTCTACACTTTTGAAACTTGCATTCATGAAGTGATGCGCTCGTTCAAAATGAATCATAAGCCATTACCATAATCGTTGAACAAAATAAATATAAATTGCATTCCACTACGATTTCTACACTCATTTCCTTTTTTATTAAAAAAAAAATTTGTAAATTAAATTGACACAACTTTGAATTCAGTTCACTTGGTTGCTATTTTTTTAATTTAGTCCATCAAATTTCGTATTATTTTAAAATCAGTCATTTGACCCGCTATTATTGAAGGTATTTCAACCGGTTTCGTTCATGTGACATTTATTTTCATCTTTTTTATATGCTTGTAATTTAATTTTTAATTATTTTTTAAAATTTTAAAAGAAAATGGGACAGGGCAAGTAATTTAAACGGGCTGGATAATTACCAAACGGGTCACTCCTCCTTCATTAAAACAAAATAATCGTGCCTTCATTCTTCAAAAACTCAAAAAAAGAAAAAGAATGGACTGAAATCAAAATTGTGACAATTTAGTGAACTAAAAATATTTAATCCCCCTTTTTTTTATTATTATTATTACAAAGAAAGTACACTGCATACCCTTTTTTTTTTTTAATAGTGTTTTATTCAAATTATTTTATTCAGATTTTTTTGTTCAGATTTTACTCAATAATGTCTAAGCTGAACTATTATCTGAATTTATTTTTAAATGTGTTCATATTTATTTTTTACTTTATAATGATTTTAAAAATAAATTTTTAATTATAATGATAGTAAATTGTGTGAATATTATCTGAATTTATTTATTATTTCAATTAATTTGAATATTATCTGAATTTATTTATTATTTCAATTAATTTTTTATAACTTTTGGAAAAAAAAATCGGTTTAAAAATATAAATATATATGGGCCAACATTGAACAAAAATAAATATATTATCTCTTTCTTAATTTGTATTAATATTACATGTTGAACATTATATAAACTCTTTGTATAAAAAACAAGGTTGTAGAAGTTAGGAGATCGTTAGTTTAGCAGATTGGCATTATCTAGCGCCTAAACAGTTAGTCGGGGCCTAGGCCACGCTTAGTCAGCCACTTAAAACTTACAAAAATGATGCTGAAAAATAAAATAAAAAATGCAGTATTCAACATCTTAAACGATGGACTCGAATCAAACTTGGAATTTAAAAAATCTAAATAGACGGATTATCACCAAGTTGCCCTTTTGCAACAGATATGAAAAATAATGGAATGCTTCCAGAATGTTGTGTCGGAAAGGGCCCACAAACAGTGAACCGATGGTTGGGACGTTAACGGCGGTTCAAACCAAATAAACCGAACCGCTTTATCCTACCATCCATAACCATAACTAACTAGATAACACACTTGAAAGTAGAAACCACCATAGCAAAGCAACAGCAATGGCTTCCTCTGCACCACACTTTGGCTTGTCTCCCTTCCTTTCTCTCTCGCAGAGAAATCGAAATCGAATTGGAAGACGCCAGAACTTCCACTCTTGGACCACCACCACATCGACTTCACTCAAAATCCGAGCATCAGGCGGCGAACTCGATTTGCTCGGCGATTTCGGAGCTAGGGACCCTTTCCCGGCCGAAATTGAGAGCCGATTCTGTGAAAAAGTTCTGGGAAACGTAAGCACAGAGCACAAGATCTTGATTCCTAACGCTTCCGCTTTGTCTCTGGCGCAGTTGCAATGCTATCCTGATTCTGAGCTTCACCAACTCTCTCAGGATGAAATCAAAAAGCTATTGTACAAGGTTTGCTTTGCTTTGCTGCTTTCTCTCTCTCTATAACTATTGGTTTTTTTATAATTTAATAGAGAGATGGAATTGGGAATTGGAAAATTAGGTTGTTGGATGGAAAACTGTGGAGGAAGAAGGGGGTTTAAAGCTGGAAGGATTGTGGAAAGTTAGGGATGAGAAATGTGGAGAAGAATTGATGAATAGGATCAGGAATGAGGTTGAATCAAGTGGCCACGTTCCGACGCTTCAGTTTGAGGCGCCTAATCAAGTTAGAGCTCAACTCTGGACTGCTTCACTTGGTAACTAATTCTTCTGATTTCCTATTATTTGCCTATTTGGTATTGTTATTGATATGCATAAATGAATGAATGATGATGATGATGATGCAGGAGGGTTGAGCATCAATGACTTCATCGTTGCTGCTAAAGTGGATGGGATTAAAGTATCAGACCTTCAACCTAGACTCAGAGTTTGGGCATAGTAGTAGTATACCTCACAACACACATCACAATTAATTTTGAGTAATTTATGTAAAAACCACTATTTGAAGAAGCTTTATTAGCGATTTGGAGCATTCACACTCAATATATTTTCATATGCCCTGCTGGGTTTATCCATTTCCGTTTGAATAAGAGCGGGATCATAACAATGACGGAACAAGGAGCAACAAGCATCGTTGACTGACGAAGAACGGCTTCTTCACTTGGTAAGGATTTCATACTAATTTTGATAATAAAAGTATACTCAGATCCTCAACTGAGTTTGTGCATTGCACATAATTTGCACGCCAGATTCAATTTTCAATTATGTGTGCAGGGCACATAATTTGCACGCTAGGGTCAATTTTTAACTATGTATGCAGGGTATGTTTGTGCATTGCACATAATTTGCACGCCAGGGTCAATTTTCAATCATGTATGCAGGGTAAATTTGTGATGCTATTTGAAGACATTTTGGAGCCATTTCAAACACAATATAAAATTTCACTATTACAATATTAATTTTGAATGACAACTATTGCAATCCCCTCCTCCCTAGCTCCTAATTGAGGGGAAGATGAACTTCAATGCCGTTAGTCTTCACCACATCACAAACAGGGCAGTATGTGGTGCTAGCCTCACAGCGTGGGCACACGCAGATGTGGCGGCACGGCCACAGCATCATTGTCGCCCTCTTGCGCTCACAGACCTTGCATTCCAACGTGATTGGCTCGACCCGGTCTGGATCAGCAAAAGATGACTCCCCTTCCTCCTGCTCGGCCTCTTCGTAAAAACGAGCTGCATTGGCCTCCTCCAAACGCTCAGTCAGGGAGCGTGTCGTCCTCTCCAGCGTCCTAACCCTAATCACCATTCTATCGGCTTGCGCCTTGTAATGATCCGCCATGCTTTGTAATCGAGCATTTTGTTCAAGCAGTTGGGACTCTCTATCCCTGAGTCTCTTTGCGGCCCTCTCCTCTGAGTCGCGGTGGACGTCTTGGAGGTGCTGCCCCAGGGCGTGCTTTAGATTCTCAGTCTGTATGTGAGGGGAAAAAATCATTCAATCATACCAATCATGCATTAGTGTAGTGTTATATATAGATAGATAGATAGATAGAGTATGAAAAAGTTACATGAAGGGAGATCATTTGATCAATTTGTGCACGTTGGTTGTAAAGGTCGTTAAATAGGTGAGCGACGTTGTCGTCCTGGTCGCCGGGTGAGGTTAAAAAGGAGGTGTAGGAGAAGGGGTTCCTGGGGGCGGCGGCGTTGAGTATTTGTTGGACTTGTGAGAAGTGGCCATCGGGAGGAAGAGTTGGAGGAGCAAAATGTCTGAAGAGGTTTGATGGCTCTCCTCCGACGGCCATCCTTTTGTTTCCTGTTCGTTCGTCGTCGTCTCCGGTCATCCTTCTCTTTCCTTTGTCTGCTCTGTTGGTATACATTTTGAAGTTATGAAAACACTATTTCTGCACACAGTTTTGGTGAGAGAGAGAGAGAGGTAAGTGGTGGTGGTGGTGGTGGTGGAGGGAGGGAGGAGGAGGAGTATATAAAGAGAGTGAAACGGTGGCAGGCTTTGGCGAATGGAGACGATGATACATCCATGGCATCTCTTTGCAAACACAGAAAATAATTACTACAAAACATGTCAAGTAATTGTTTGGAGACGCAACTCTTCACTTTTTTTTTTTTTTATTAAAAAAAGTCCAATTCAGTTTTTGGCGGTATGTTTTTTCCTGTAAATTCGAGTATCATGTTTGGTTCGTTTCTTAGCGTCGGTCGGTAACTGTGGAGTTTCTGTTTCAACCGTTGCGTTAGTTTGGGCCGTTCCAATATTATTACTTGTTCAAAAATTAGACCATTCCATAAATATCCTGTTTTTTTTTTTTTCTTGTTCAAAAAAAATAAAATCGTGATTTTTAGATTTAGATACACTTTCTCCTAACTATCAAAACTACCTTTATCTTATTTTTAGATTTTTTTAACCTAGCTTAGTAGATACACTTTCAAGAAAAATCCTACATTCTTCCCTGCCCCCATGCTGCTTATCTTATGAAAAACATTGAAGTTTTTTTGTTTTGCATGCACTTATTTTCCTTATTTTTTATGGATGAACCAGTACAAAAAAAAGTTGATTTTCGACCAATTTTTATGGAAAAATATAAATGTTTTCATTTTTTTGCCTAAATATGTCATTATTTACTGAAGAAATTCTGAAAAAAAAAAATTCGGTAAAAAGTTTTCGAAATGAGGTCAAAATCTTAAAAAAAAAATTCACAGTTATGCACTTTCCCAAAATGCAGATTAGAAATTTACATTTTTCTATTTTTTTTTTGTCTAACGTCCAAACCAACCTGAGAAAAAAAAAAAAAAAACCACATGTTGGCGTCAAGTTGCAGCGGCTGGGGCAAAAAATGCGTGGATAAGTTGGCAGTCTATTTAGATAATTTCGAGATTGCATTAAAATTGGTGTGAAATTGTCTCATGAATTATTTTTTTAAGACAAACATTAATTATTCTTAAAATTGTGTCATGATCAGTGGTTGTTATAAACAGGCCCGGTCCTAATGTAAGGCCCACGACGCGATCGATTCAGGCCCAGAAATATTTCAATTTTTTAGGGCTCATTTTTTAAGATATCTTTTTATATATATATATATATATATATATATATATTATAATATAAATTATTAGTGAAGGCGAACGTAAAGAAAAAATATCAACAAAGACCTTTTATATCTTTTCAATTTACGGAGTGACCAATTTACATCATTTTCGTCGAAATGTTGAGATTTCGGACAAATAGTTCAATTTACATCTTTAAATTTAAAAATTAAAAAATAATATTAAAAATCTCATTATAATTAAAAATTACTCTTATAAAAAATAAAAATAAATCTAAAATTGTCTAAATAAAAAATTCTAAAAATCTTATTAAATTTTCTAAAAATTATAATAATTACATAAAATCTGAAAAATCTCTTAAAATTAAATAACTTAAAATCTTAAAAAATCTATTAATTAAAAATTAGAAATTCCAAAATGTGTAAAAAAAATTATATATTGTTAGTACTTTAAAATTTATATATTGTTAGTCTTTTAAAAATTGTTTTACATTATGTTACATAAGTTCGTATACAATAAAAAATATAAAGGAACGGGGCCTTTTTTTTAAAGTTCGATCCAGGCCCAAATATTTCTAGGACAGGCCCAAATATTCCTAGGACCTGCACTCGTTATAAATCTTTCGTTTTAATTTTCAAATTAATTCGTCTCATAGACATAGTCAATATATTTTGTCCAACCAACTTTTACCATATCCCATGTGACACGACCTCGGCAGCTTCCCTTTAAATTAACTGATGATAAGCAAGCCAAACTTTTACACTAAATTCAACACTTTCATTCTTAAACGTTTCAAAAGAACTTTTATGGAGTAGTAAATCCTTCATAAAAATGTCATTAATTTTTATCACATATACACACAAGTTTATCACTTACTTTATACTTTTTCCGTTCCGTGATTACTTACACACTTTTTTTTTATTGGAACATCCCAACATTATTTGCTTACTCTTAATATGAAAATATTCAACAAAATTAATATCCTTCCAACATCATTTTATTTTCAAAATTGACACTCTTTTTTTACATACATTTTACTTTACACCTCATCAAATCACTCAAAATAACCTTATTTACGTTATATCATCAACCACTAAATCTATTTTTCTTAAAGTTTCGAGACGGAGGAAGTCCCTAGGACAATAATAATTATTTTTTGTTCTTATTTTATTTTATGGGCCCTAAAGTGAGTGCAAGTTCTATATATATTTACATTTGAGACCACAAATACAATTTGTCGAACTAATATTTATTGTACTACCCAATCTATAATCTGGTACAAGTTGGAGATTTGTGCAGTACCAAAATTGTATTACACCTTAGAGTTGGTGCATACTTCATTTATCTGCGTGGTTAGGTAGCTCGTTGCTTTACTTGTAAAAGTTTTTGAATCCATGGCTGCCTCTGTGTCAGCCACCATTTCCAATGCCGGTCTATTTTCTTCCCAAGGTCTGCTCTTCTTCTTCTTCTTCTTAACATAGATAGTACAATTCAACCATCTTTTTATTCGTACTGAAATATCCTTTTTTGGTGCAGGATTTTCTGGGTCCACGCGTAGCCTTCATTGGAGAAAGAATGAGGTATGGGATACTCGATTTATGTCTGGGTTTTGCTTTCCTGCGTTTAATGTTGAATCTTGTTTGATAAATGTCATACTCAGTTTTAGTAGACGAGGTGTTCGATTAAATGACGCAGAGAACTGTGATTAACAAGCTCCTCTGTCTCATTGTGTAATTGCATCGTTGAATGTTTGTGTTGCAGAAAAGGAATGCCGGGAAAGCTTATCGGGGTGTAATAACAGCCAAAATCGATCATAAGCCTCCACCTTACCCACTTGTAAGATTTATGTTATTACTTCACTTTGCAATTCTCCTATTTACATATCTTTTCTTAATAGGAACATAGAAATCCATTCCTGTTTGTTAATGGGCAAAAACTTGTACGTATTTGTGACACCGTGCAGTTCTTGTAATTTTGACTGAAGTCCCAAGAAAATTAAAATATATAATGAAAACTAGTACTCCATTAGTTTGTAGTTTGAACAATATTACCGGAGTAGTATTTTTTTAATATACATTAATACTTTTCAATAGATGAACTAATACTTTACAACCACTTTTGTTTGTGATTCACGGAAAATATTAAAAAAACTTGGTTGAACTATTTTTAGTCCAAATTGAACAAGTTGCACCGTGCAATTGGTGACTCTTGTTGAGGTTATTCATGTTACTTTTCACGTATGATGATTTGCCGTTATTGAGTATGTAGGATGCTTTGGAACCTCATATGAGTCGCGAAACTTTTGAATACCATTGGGGAAAGCATCACAGGGCTTATGTCGATAACCTCAACAAGCAAATAGTTGGTACGGAATTAGATACAAAGTCGTTGGACGAAATAATACTCGCTACGTATAACAAGGGTGATCTCCTCCCACCCTTCAACAATGCTGCTCAGGTATAAAACATACGACCTTTTAGCTTCTCAATCCTAGCATTTGCATACGTACAACTCTTCATTCGTTATTTTGTTTAGAATTCACTTTTAAGGTAGCAATGTGTTTAACTGAAACAAAATATATAATTTGAATTCTGTATTTATCTATGTGCTCTAGTACATCAACATCAGTTCATTCAAATATTGATCAGTGATTCGATTTGTAATGAATACCTAAAGTTGTGATTTTTTTGGCAATATCTAAAGGTTTGGTTACAATTGCAATCGACGTAAAGGTCATCTTTTTCCACAATTAACCCTATTTTTCTTTTTGTAAGTTTTACAACTGGAGAGGGATTCGAATCCCACGGCCTCTCTGTAATGAAGAGACTAGGTTGACTTATGCATATATATTAACATCTCGTGCTTATGTTCCGTCGATTGATCATCTCGCCTTAGGCATGTTGCTGTATTCAATATCCATCATCTGCGGATTTATAACTAAAAGGAGCTGCAAAGATTGTTCAATTCAAGATTTAGAGTAATTTTCTAATATGTCAAATTTTTGGTAGGTGTGGAATCATGAATTCTTCTGGGAGTCCATGAAACCTGGTGGTGGAGGTGAGCCACCTAAAGAACTCCTGGAACTGATCAAGAGAGACTTCGGTTCTTTTGAAGCTTTTGTTAGTGAATTCAAGGCAGCTGCAGCAACACAATTCGGTTCTGGTTGGGCTTGGCTCGTATGTAAGTACTTCCCTCAGTTTGTTTGTCATTGTAAACCCGTGTGCGATTGTTTTCACCAACAATTTGATTTTTCTGTATGCAGACAAAGCAAATAGGCTCGATGTTGGAAATGCCATCAATCCCCGTCCATCGGATGAGGACAAAAAGCTAGTCGTGGTGAAGAGTCCGAATGCTGTTAATCCTCTTGTCTGGGATTACTCTGTGAGTACCGTTGCTTCCTCTACTTCCCTCTCTATGATTTCCTTCCAATCTCTTGGTTTAAAAATAGGGTTAATTGAAAAATAAATTACAGCATTTTCATGTTTTTTCATTACAACATATGTTCTTAAAATTTGCAATTCGATACACTACCTTTCAAATTGTTGCAATTCTATCTTTCCGGCAAGTCCTGTTGATGTGGCGGTGTATGAAGTTGCAAATTTTAAAAACATATTTTGTAATTGAAAAAACATGAAGAAGTCGATATTTTATGCAATTAACCCTTAAAAATATAAATTCCCTTGCTATTTGTCGATCTTGTCACAAGGTTATTCTGTTTCTAAAGTCGTTTTGTTTTTGGGTTTGTTGTTGCAGCCACTGCTTACTATTGACGTTTGGGAGGTAAGAGATTACAATTATACTATATCTTTAGGATGAGTTTATGTATAAATTCTCTAACCCTTTTTTGTTCTTGTGTTTTTCTACAGCATGCATACTACCTCGATTTCCAGGTGAATCCTCCTTTTCCATATATGTGATGTATATTTACGTACTTTATCCCCTTGAAGAAGAGTGATGATATGATTGCAATGTCATTTATTTCAGAACCGAAGGCCAGACTATATATCGACTTTCATGGAGAAGCTCGTTTCTTGGGAAGCTGTGAGTTCTAGACTTGAAGCTGCAAAGGCTCGAGCTGCTGAACGAGAAAGAGAGGAAGAGAGAAAGAAAACAGAATACGAGGGGGGCGAGGACGAAGCTCCTGACTTGGAACCAGTGGAAGTGTTTTTGGACGAGTCTGAGGCTGAATGATTGATACTAGGATTTTTGCATCATAAGTTTCATCTTCTTGCATTGGAATTTCCTCACTTGCAAAATTGGCCATGAGATGAGATTACTAAAATACCACACTTTCCTTTCCAATATTCAAAATCATTTCCCCAACAACATTTTTTTTTACTACATCAAAAACACGACTCACTCCTAGCTTTAACACATGCATAGCGGATTTGGATCATCTCCATTTCTGAAAGACACATAATAAAATAATTAGTAAATACAAAATTATGAGACTTACTCAATGTGTATATCTGTCTCCAAAATATACAATATTAATAAGAAGAAATGGAGTCCATCAAAACTCCTTTTCTTGGATTTAGTTCATTCATTGCAGTATCATCATACATAAACACTACAATACATTCCACTCTTTTTAACACATTAAATTTGAAAACATATGCCTCCCCTTACAGACTTGATAATAAGATGCAAACTCTATGTACATCAATCATACAATCCCAACTAAAATTTTAAAAAATTCAACACCAATATAAAGGAATTCCCAAATCCAACTCACAAAAGAAAAATACTCCACTAAAAATAGGATTGCACTAACAATAATCAACAATTTAAGCAGTTCAAATATTTCACAATTCACCTCATGCTGATAATTCCCAAATCCATTCGAACCGGCCACCAACACCTCCTAAGTGGTGCCACTCTCATCCAACCGTCGGTCAACGGATAATCTGATCCCACCGATGCCGTCAAAAGTCACCACCACAAGCAGTACCAACACCAAACGAAAAAGTCATATCCTGAAATGCATAAAAGGGGATTTGCAATTTCCATGTGTGCAAACAACAAGCATATATGGATTGGTGGTGGTCAGATCTTTCAAAACTGGCATTAAAACCAAAGATATAGAATTTAAAAACAATAAGAAAAAAAGAAGAAGATGGAGGCTCAGATCTGTAACAGTGATGAGGCAAGGAGAAAACAACCATGCCATGGCTACAAATCACCGGTTGCATGTGATAAAATCACAACGCCATCCAGGTCGTCACGCCAAGATACGGGACGGATTCCTAATTGCCTGATCCATTAGCTCAGAAATTGGATAGAAAATCATCACAGTCCTACACCACAGCTTTGTGAAATTTTAACAAGAAATATGGATTTCAAATAAATATAATCCATTTGAAATTGCAGCCTATACACACTCAACTCCCCCCTACTCGGATGTACAGCGCCGGTGAGATATGACTTGAGCAACACCACTCTTGGAGGAGAGAGAGGGCATCTGAGAAAAGAGGAAAACTCACAGTTGAGAAAAACAAAATGAATATAAGGTTAAGAGGGGGACTTTTTTGTGATTTGTATCTCGTAGTAATGAGGTGAAAAATTTGTATCTAATATTCCATAGTTTTACACACCATTGGATTAAAATACACATATAAATAAAATAATAAAATTACTTGAAGTTAGATCGAACTTGAAAACTTGTCAAGTTAAGGATTACTGAGCTCATGCGTAGGACTTACTCGAGTAGCTCGAGCTCGACTCATTTAAAATTCCAGCCCATTGTGTATCTAAATTTGTGAACAAGCTACATTCTGCTGCTACGAGTTCATCATCCTCTTGCCTACAAATTCAGCTTCCTTCGATTTCCCTTGACCTTCAAGCGCGTTTTTCAACTCCTCAATCGAACTCAAAGGCATCTCCAAACCCTTTTCCAACAATTCATAGTAAAGGTGAAACGCTTCCGATACCTTACGAGCTTTACAAAGGCCTGTTAGTACAGTATTGCACACAGCTATATCGATATTCTGATCATTTTTTAGACTAAACACCACCAACTCAGATGCCTCCAACAATTTTCGAACCTCACAAAGGAAGTGAATCAGTTCTTCCATGTTTACAACATAACCCTTCTCATAAACACTTTTTACAAGCTGAAATGCTCGTTCCTTCATACTACTCATGTATAAAACCCGAACAACATCAGTCGAGAGATTGATGTTCGGTCTTATCTCATTATCCAACATTAGCATCATCAAGTTTCCAGACTCGTTGGCTGAGCCCTCTGCAACGAGCTCCATTAGAACACGGTGGAACATCGAGGTTCTTGGAATATACGAACTTCTCAACATTCTTTCCAACGTGTCGTGGGCTAGGTTTGATTCCTTGTTCGTTAACAGCCCTTCGATTAAAGACTCATATATCTTGATATTTGGCACAAAATCTCTCCTTAGCATCAAGATTAGGAGCTTATACCCATCCCCAATAGTCCCTTCTTTACAATGACCCAATATCAAAGTTTCAAAAGCAAGAGGATCTTGTTTCCCTAGCTTCATTAGCTGCCTCAACACTCCCTCAGCTTTCTTGGTTTTCCCATTTGCACATAAATGCTTAAAAACTGGATTGTACGATGCAGCAAGAGGCATGCAATCATCATCACGCAACAAAATCTCCTTCTCAAATACCTCATCAAGCAATTCTTCTGCCTTTTCGAAATTCCCCTGATTGCACAAACTGCGGGTAAGAATACTGTATGTAGCTGAATCCCGTTCAACATTCAGCTCCTTCATCTTCTCAAAAATCTTCAAAGCCTCATCCAAATTTCCCTGGCTGCAACGAGCACTCATGATCGTGTTAAAAGTACACGTATCGGGAACAAATCCATCACTCACTCTCTGGCATTCGCCTACGATCTCTTTCATCATATCCAACTTATGAGATTCACAAAGGCCTTGTATGATAGTATTACAAGTAATTTGACTTGGTTTAATCCCTCTACTAGCCATCTTCCTAAACACCTCTAATGCCTCCTTAATCTTTTGCTTCCCACAATACCCTCTAATCAAAGTGGTGTAAGTAACAACATTTGGCCTCACATTCTCACTCTTTTTCTGCATACCATTTACAACATTATACGCAATATTCACCTTTCCAGCTCGACACAACCCATCAACGATAGTATTGTAGGTTATCAAATCGGGCTCGCATTCGAACTTCTCCATTTCCCTAAACATTCTAAACGCTTCATCTACCTTTGAGTTCATACAAAACCCTCTAATCAAAATGTTAAAAGTATACAAATCTGGTTTGGCTCCATATGTCTTAAGCATTTCATCATACAACTCAAAGACCATTCCCACCCGACCCTTTTTAAACAAAATCAAGAACAAACTATTAAATGTCACAGTGGAAGGTGAAATACCCATTGATTTCATTGCCTCAAATACCTTAACGGATTCCTGAAAAAGGTCCGCATCACCATAGCTGCGAATTAAGCTGTTGAAAAGCTTGTCAGTGAGCGGAACAACGTTGTTTGAATTCTTGGGTATGGAAAAGAGGAAATTACGGGCCGGGTTGAGGTGTCGAGCCTGGCCTAGAATCTCAAGCATGATGAAGTAGGATTGTTGGCTGTGGGTGAAGCCCGAGTGTTGAGCCCATTTGAAGAACCGGAGGGCTTTAGAAGGGGTTTTGATGCGGCGAAGGGTTTGAAAGAAGGTTGTTTGTGAGAGGGGTGTGAGGATTGAGAGGCGGGCTTCCAGTCCGGCCGACCAGGGGCTGGTGTTAATAAGCCCGGCTGCCGTTCGGGCTTTCTTGCTGTGGTTGCGATTTGCATTTTGAAGTTGGGCATTTGTTTCATTTGGGATGGGTTCGGCAGCGGCGGTGATTTTGGACGGTTTGGAAAATAAATGTTTGAGATTGGAAGGAAAGATTGTGGTGGAAAATGAGATGTTGAATATGCAGAGTGGGGTTTTGACAATTGCAGGCAATTTTGCATTGTTTAGAGAGAAAGAGGGCGGGGGCACCATGTGAGGAGAGTTTCTGACCATATCAACCTGCAAAATTACAATGAACCTAGTGATCATTAATCAAAAATATTAAACTGAATACTAAAATGTAAAGTTACTTAGAACTGTAAAATACTGGAGTTTTTTTTTTCTTTCTTTTATTTTCTGATTCAACAATCAATTTATGATTATATTGACGCAGTTGCTGAAACCTAAATAATTGTGATAATAAAATGTAATAATATATTGATATGTATTAATTTTAAGTAAACTTTATGCATCTTTTGGTTGAATAAAAAAGAACCAAAAGTAGAAAATGTGTCATAGTTAAAAAGGTATACAGTGACTCAGTGAGTACAAAAACTAAAGCAAAATACAATTCAGTAATCAGCATAATTAGTAAAACGAAATCAATTAATTAATTATCTAATTATTGATAATCCAATCCAACCAACAATAACAAATGAGTTTGATTATAATAAAAGTACACAGATTATTAACTCTATTGCTGTATCTATGAGAATAAATCTGACAACATTAAATACAGATGGTGATAATATTGTCAAAAATATATTGATTCACCCCTAGCTGATTGGGAGTAACAAAGACCATGGAGGGGACGGACAATTAAGTGCATACTTTGGAGAACATGAACTCCTAGGGAATCTTAGAGCTGCAATATAGCAAAAACGTGATTTGAAGAAACTTGGAAATGATCATTCTAATACAATTCGTTCTGGCATATCATCATCCCGTAAGAATCCTACTGGTCAAGTAATGGGGCACGTAGTGGTTTGGATATAATTTTGTGACAGTATATCAATAAGTTTCCTGATAAGTTATAGCCAGTAAGAATGCAATGCTATTTGATTCTATAGTTATCAAGCCAAATAACATTTAGATTATGCACCTTGAGCAGCTTATCAAGCCATGTAGCTCCTGTGTTTATGAGGATGTACGGGGTTCAGCCACATTCAACTCCTAATTGCTATTCTTTGATTTCTTTCACAACCCTAGATTTCCTACAACAACTAATTTCTTAGCCCCACTGTCCTAGCCAGAATTCGATGTACAGAATTTCGTAACTTATCAAGGAGCTGTAACTAGATAAAGACCCATATCAAGAAACTCAAATCAGGTGCACAAAAGGCAAAATCGATATGACTACAGGTCTTTTTCACAAAACGAATATAACTTCACCCACAAACATAAAACGCAAGTCCATAAGAATGAATCGAATAAGCAGAACCAAATATAATATATAGCCAGCTTAACATGGAAAAGGGAAACAGAGATATAGAACTCCTAAAAATGCATACAAAGGAGAACTTGCCCAAGTGTGAATTAATATGAAGAAAGGAGAAACTGGGAAACAACACTGACTGCATTTTTATATGCTTGGTTCTTTTCCCCTTTTTTCTTTGTGAATCTTATCTCTGTTTCTACAATATTTATTTATGATGAGAATGAGAACTAGACTGTTGATTAATTGTTTGTTGACTTTGCTACATTTGATATTTTTTCAAGTTTACATTAGTTCTAATGTTGATTTGATAAAAATGGGACCCTCATTTCAATTCCCAAATTGCAGGTGTTCCGCTTCTCTTTCTTCCCTATGCATAGGCCCTAATTTTTTCATTCTCACAAAATCGCAGGTCGTCTTCTTCCCACACAACATTTACTATTACACGCTGAAACAGAATAAAAATCCTAAAAAAATATAAAAAATTGATAAAGTGGAACAACAACTACAAGACACTGAAACATGGACAATACAATTAACAATCTAGTAATGGACCATAGCAACTAACTGAAATTTAAAGACACCAAATTCACACCCAAGTCCACGAAAATCAATTATACACTTCACATTCAAAGTGCACTAACATATTTTAAAGTCGAGAAACACACACACACACTGAAAAACGACCAATGCCTTGGTTCACTTTAAAATCTAGAATCGTACCGTAAATGGGTGGTGGTTCTTCGTCTTTGCTCATCCTCCACCTTCTCTAGAAATGTCCAGGTAGAGTTTTTCCGATTTGGGGAAGAAGAAGAAAGGTAGGTTTTTTTCGAGCGTTAATTTTGTTTCAGAATTCAAAGGGCCTGATTTTTTTTATTACCCGGCCCGATTCACAAACCTGCCCCGCCCCATTTTAATTTAACCTCAGAATTCAAAAAAAACTAAATTCCACGCGTTTAATTAAAAAAAAAAAAAAATCACAACTAATACCCCCTTTTTTTTTTCTTTTCTTTTCTTTTTTGCTTTTAAGAATTTTAAATTTTCAACATCGGTTTTTTCGAAGTAGTGGTGTTAGTACTTACTAGTTAGTAGTAGTGGAGTACCTGTGTAATATATGAATGAACGATTTAAATTAATTCAAATTAATTGTAGTAGAGATGGGCTCTTGTGCATAGTGTGCACGTGCACACTAATGCACAGGTCAACCATCTACATATTAATAAAGACAAATATATAAAGCTGCGGGCTAGTCTTGGGTGAGACCGTCTCACAGAATGAGATCCGTGAGACGGCCCTCATATATAAAAAATGATAATATTTGAGCAAAAAGTGATAGTGTTTAAGTAAAAAGTGATAATCACTTTTGTTAAAAATATTATCACTTTTTACTTAAACATTATCACTTTTTTTACAAATCAAAATCTGGAAAAAAGTATGGATTATCCTACCCAAAATTTTGAAATATGGGTTAAAATGATCCGTCTCACAGAAAAAGATCCGTGAGACGGTCTCACACAAGTTTTTGCCTAAAGCTAAATAATTGGTGTTCTAGTGGTTATAGACATCCTTCATAAGTTTGAGGTCACAATTCAAATGATGTTCACATTTGTTTTTTTTTTTTTCCTTTTTTTTTTTTTTTTCGTTTTTTTTTTTCGATTTTTTTCTTTGATAAAATTACTCACTCCACTTTTTAATAATAAAATTTCCACTTTTCACTAATAATAGTTACCACTTTTCAGTATTTTTTTTTTTTCGATTTTTGTCTTTGACAAAATTACTCACTCCACTTTTCAATAATAAAATTTCTACTTTTCACTAATAATAGTTACCACTTTTCAGTAACAAAATTTCCACTTTTCACTAATAATAGTTACCACTTTTCAATAAAAAAATTTCTACTTTTCACTAATAATAGTTACCACTTTTCACTAACAAAAATCCCACTTTTCACTAATAATAGTTGCCGCTTTTCATTAACAAAATTTCCACTTTCCAGTAACAAAAATTCAACTTTTCAATAAAAAATTCCACTTTTTAATAATAATAGTTACCACTTTTCAGTAACAAAATTTCTACTTTTCAATAATAATAGTTACCACTTTTCAGTAACAAAATTTCTACTTTTCAATAATAATAGTTACCACTTTTCAATGATAAAATTACCACTTTTCGATAATAATAGTTACCACTTTTTAGTAAAAAAGAACCACACTTTTCAGTAACAAAATTACCACTTTTCAATAACAACAATTCCTACTTTTCAATATGAAAGAACTACATTTTTCATTAGCAAAATTACCACTTCAATAAGAAGATTCTTACATTTTTAATAAGAAATATCTACATTTTTCTATAAAAAAGAACTACACTTTTCAATAAAAATAATTACCACATTTTAGTAAGAACAATTACCACGTTTCAATAAGGAAAAACTACATTTTTCAATAAAAACAATTACCACTTTTCAGTAACAACAATTACCACTTTTCAATAAAAAATTATACTTTTCCATAACAATAATTGTCACTTTTCAATAAGAAATAACTACACTTTTGAGTAACAACTATTACACTTTTCAATATTAAAATTACCACTTTTCAATAAAATAATTAACACTTTTCAATAAAACAATTAACACTTTTCAATAATAAAGAACAACACTTTTAAATAACAACAATTACCACTTTTCAATAAAAAAGAACTACACTTTTGAGTAGAGCTGTCAAGACGGGCTAACGGGGCGGGGCGGGCCAAAACCGCAAAAGCCCGTCATTTGGCGGGGCGGGGCGGTCCAGCCCGTTTGTCAAGCGGGCTATCAAAACCTCAACCCAACCCAAAAACAGGCGGGCCGCGGGTTTTGGCGGGCTGCTTTTTTTTTTTGAACAAAAATGGCACAAATTCAAAAATACCAATTGTATTTCTTATCTATCCATGAATGTTCTGCAAAATTTAACAAAATAACACTCCAATTTATTAAATACTGGAAGTATACAAAGTGAAAAATCTAAGCAAATAATATTATTATTATCATCAGGTATCTTGCAAAGCATAAAACAGAGAGGCCATATTTATAAGATTCAAAATACTGTTAATCGCATATATCATTAAGGGAAATCTTCACCCATTGTTTATACAATGTATTTGTATGCATATACATCACTGCACTCCTTCGAGATTTAATTACCCAAAACCTAGGCGAATTGAGACATGGCCGCGCGGAGGCCACGAATGCTGGACTTAACTCGCGGGCGGCGCTGGAGGGTTTAGGGATTTACATCATTTACTTCATTTTTTTGTGTATTGCAGTATGTAGACTAGGAGGGAATGCACAATGGAGCGTGCGGCTGCTGCTAATTAAGCAACTAGGTTTTAGATTTTTTTTAAGAATTCTTTTAATTAATTAGTAATACCATTTTTTATTTAAAAAAAAAAAAAGTGGCGGGCCAGCCCGCCAAAACCCGCCCCGCCCCGCCAAAGCCCGCGGCCCAAACGGGCCAGCCCGTCTAGGCCCGCCTTCTGGCGGGCTGGAAAAATCCTGACCCAACCCACACTTTTTAATGGCGGGGCGGGCTGGCCCAACGGGCTCAACCCGTTTTGACGGCTCTACTTTTGAGTAACAACAATTACACTTTTTAATATTACAATTAAGAATCACATGTAAGCTTAACAAGATAGCAAAGCCAAAAAAATGCTTCAAATATTCAAGAACTATCTACAAATGCAGACTTGGTAATGTTGAATAAAGGCACATACATTAATTCTCAACGTTCATATGAAGAAGATGCAAGCAAATACTAATTTCTACCAACTTCTCAAAATTTGTAGCTTAATTATACCTATTGATCCAAGTCCCCATGGCAATAACAATTCACAGTGGCTTCTCTTCTGCTCTCTTAGCTGTAAAAACGTGTTAATGGAAGAATGGCACACTACATCATGTAAAAGTACAATATTTGGGTCAAGAGAACAAACATATATCGATTTCTTTAATTTATGTTTGTCCAATTTACAAGTAAATTAAATACACCTGAGTCATCGACGAGTTTAGAAATTACATCTCATCAGCGATTGAACAAACTAGCGCCATCATCAACATGTTTCCTATTCCTAATCCAGATGATTCTGTTTCATGAAGGAATTCTCATATTTTGAGTTGAAACACTATCAAACTATTATAAGCATTTGAAATATGTAGATGTTGTTAATCCTTAAATGCCTTAACATTATCAACAACATCTTAATTTGACCTTCCGATATTTTTTCTAAGTCTTTTCTGAAATGCTACATTAAATGTTGATCTAAATGTTGTCGCATTTCTGGAAGGATCTAGAAGCTTCTACAAGGATCTGGAACCTGGAAGATTCCAGAACATTAGAGAACATACTAAAGCGGCCTGGAACCATTTAGAACGACCTGGAGCATACAAGAAGGATCTAGAAAGATCATGGAAGTTGTGGAAGTTGAGTTCCTAAAAAATAGGACCTCAATATGGAAACCTCTAGAATTCGCACCTCACATCTATAAATACCGATTGAAGGCTTCATAATTTAGTGTATTCTATTCTAGTCTTCTGTGCCACAACATTGAGTTCTCTTGCACTCTTGCCACATCTGATCTACCAATCACTGTACCTCCCTTAAGAAAGTAGAGATCATTCCTTCTCTCACCTTTCAGGACAGTAAGCTCCCCCTTTGAAACTCTGAGCTCTCCATCTTCTGACTGGAACTTATAGCCCAATGAATCCAGCATGCCAAGAGACATTAAATTTCTCTTGAGTTCAGGAACGTACCTGACCCTCTTGAGAATCCTCACTGCTCCATCATACATTTTTAAGTGTATTGTACCTTCACTTCTGACATTTCAAGTGTGATCATTCCCTAACAATACAAAACCTCCATTCTGATGCTTAAAATCATGAAACCAATTTATTCTTGGGGTCATGTGGAAAGAGCACCTTGAATCTAAAATCCAATCATGATGTTCTTCAGTGAAAGTGATGGAAGTGACTGAGATGGGTTTGATTTGTCTGATTCTTATCAACAGGGTTCTTGGCACCAGATTTCCTTATAAGTTGTCTGTACTTATAACAAACACTCTTGAAGTGCCCAGGTTTGTTGCAGTTGTGGCACACTACTTCCTCTTGATTTGACACTGCTGATTTTTCCTTATCAGCAGTCTTAGGTTGACTAGACCCCTTCTTGAAGACATGCTTCTTCTGTCCTCCCTTGATTGTCAATCCTTCTCCACTACTACTTTTATCTCCTTGAGATGTCTTATTATGCAACAGTTTTGACTTGACAGCCAAGATCACATCCTCCAATGTGATTGCCTCCTTTCTACCATACAAGATGGTGTCTTTTAGGATTTCAAAGGACTTAGGAAAAGCACTCAACAAGATAAGAGCCTTATCCTCTTCTTCAAGCTTGACATCCAAATTCTCCAGACCATCAAGTATCTTGTTGAACTCATCTAGCTGCTCCGTAATGGGTTTGTCATCTCCCATTAACTTCTCTTTAGCAACCTCCCTCAAGACCTTATCTCCTAGGCAGAGTAGGATCGTGCTTCGAGCTATTCTAAGCAACTTGCTCCTTTCAGCCGCAGCTTCTGCAGTCTCTTCGGATTTTTCGAGAGCCTCGAATAATCCTTGATGTTCAAGGAGGGCCTGCATCTTGAACTTCCACAGCCCAAAATCTCTCGTGCCTGTAGACTTCTCTATGTTATACTTGGTAGAATTCTCCTTCTTAGATCTGCAGCTACTTCAGTTTCCCACAAACAGCGCCAATTGTCAAGATTCCTAGTTGATTAAACGTCTCCAACCAAATAGAAAGCTTGAAGATAGAAGAAATAACCCAACTAAGATAGTAATTTGAAAAGTAAGCAACGCGACAAACAACACACAAATGATTTAAGTGGTTCGATCAATGTGATCTACATCCACTGGACCAGATGAGTACTTCTTTGATTGATCAAGAATGTTTACACACTCATTCACTCGGAATATGATATTTCCTTACTTCACTCGTGAACTCACACAACTCAAAGATTACAAAACTACAATCCAAAATCAAACTTTACAATGTAGACCTACAAGAGTATATAAAGACCAAAGGTAGTTGCTGATGTTAGGAACTATTGAGTAGTTAGCAACTGCTTGTAACAATCCATGTGCTCTGTTGTTGCCCAACTGAAATGGTAGTTATGACTCTAAGTAGTTGTAAATGTAATATAGTTAGTCAAACTAACTAACTTTCGTATCAGAAGACTTGCCCAGAAAAGATCAGACGACTTCTACTCATCTGATACCCAACTCTTCTGTTGATCAAAAGCTGACTCTGCTGATAGACTTCAGACTCTACTGATCTGTTCTGCCGAAGTACTCTGCTTATGTACTCTGCTGAACTACCCTACTGATTTGACAAAGTGTGCTAAACTTTAAGCATCACCTCCTCATCTGATTGAAACTTTTAACTCATCTGATATGGCCTAAGTCATCTTGTCTGATCCTATCAGCTGACTATGAGATTATGAGATAACACTCACAATTTTAACTCTTTTTTCCTACATGCATTTACTCGGTCCACAATTTCGATTGATAAGCTTTTGTGCTTGGAGTAGGTAAATACCAATGTTCAAATAGATACCTTGTCTTTTTAATCAAATACCTAGTGATACAGGACAATCGTTTGTTCAAGTCTGAAATTTGTGATTTATTATTCATATGCTTGCACTGCAAGTAAATAAGAGTATTCTACTTATTGTTGTTATTATCATCAGAATGTAATTTAAGCCCAACCGAGTGATATTTTGAAGCAGGCTCCACCGAGATTTCATGGGTTAGTTTACTCCTCTTCTACACCTGAAGTCTCAACATCATTGTAAATTGGTATTGTAGATTGTGCAAACGCTTAAATACAAGTTCCGTGAAATCTACTCATGAAATTTTAGTTGTTAAATGTGTTGGTTTCGTATGAAATATGAATGGATGTTTTTTTTTCTTTTTTTGTGCAAGTGATCTTGCAACTTTAAATCATGTGGAAATTAATTATTCTAGAAGTTATATAGAATGCTTAATTGTAGGTTTACTCTTAAATTTAATTTGTATCATTTTTCTAAAATAACCATGGCCTTAGAAAATAATTTTTGATCGTATTTTAGATTAGTTGGCATTTTTTAGGAGAAAGACTCATGGAGTTGAAATATGAACGATGTTAATTTACTCAATGTTAATTTAGGATCTAAGTTGAACTGGAGTAATTTATATGGCTAGGCATGATATTTAATGTTTTTTTTTTTTTTTTGAAGATGTTGTTTCTTGCTTTTATTTTTGTTTGGCACAAAGCATGTTGTATAACAAAAGTAAGTTTTGTAACAAAGATAGTTGTATTGACCTAAAAACCATGCGCAGATTATCAAACACATCCAAATTGAAGAAAGTAAAACATCGGGAAACTATTAAAAACAATAATAACTACATTTTATGCTTTTCAAAAAGTTGTTTAATTTATGTCAATGTTCATGTTTCATGTTAAATTACGAAGTTCTAACTGTATTTTTTAATTTAAAGTTTATTCTATTTATGATGGTAAATTGTACTCCCTCCGTCCCATACTTGAAGGCTCAAACCAATTGGGCACTGGTTTTAATGAATGAATTGTTTATTAATATTGTGTAAGATAAAGTGGGGGTAGTAAAGACTTTTCAACTTTATAAATAGTAATAAAGTTACTTTTTAGTGTAATAAAGTAGTGGCATTTGTTGTAATATTGTGATGTTTTAAGGAGAGTGTTTAAAAGTGTTTTTGCTACTTTAAGTAATGTGCCTTCAAGTATGGGACGCCCAAAATGGTAAAATGTGCCTTCAAGTATGGGACGGAGGGAGTATTAACTATGTTGTTCCTATCTTTTTTAATTTGATTATGCGACAGAGAAACTTGAAATGTATATGACTATCTGTTTCTTATGCTCTCCCAAGGTATTTATCCCAATTTATAATCAACATTGTGCATCAAAAACTTGATTAGCTTCTTTTAAGAAAATTTTAGAGCAAGTTTCACTAATATCTGTACCAAATTTGAATTCCGGATATTTGTTGCTAACATGTTTTCTTGCGTAAAATTATTTGTTCTTTTTTTCTTGACACACTTAGATTGACATATTGTTTAGTATAAAAATTATTGTATACGTGCAACTGGTTTTAAATTCATGTATTTTCTTCAATTTAAATTAAACAAGTTGTATTTTGTAGACCAAATTGCTATGTAATGACAATACCACAATCTTTAGAAATATGTCAAGTCTTCATTTTTTATTTTCCGCACTCCATTATTAAGAGGGTGCAAAACCGCTATTGAGAGGTAAGATTGATTTTGAAAAGGAAGGCTGAGAAGGTTGTCCAAGAGAAAAGCAAAAGGATTAAGGTGAGGAAAACAAATGTCTCCACCGATTATGTTTAATTCGATTCAAATTTGTGCATTTCGTAGCTCACTGTGTGCATCTATCCGGGAATAAATTTATGAACAATTAAGTTATGAAATAACTTTGTTAGTTCAAGTTGATTTTTTTATACAAATAAATAAAGAAAATTATTAAAAAAATTAGAATTGATGATATTTTTTTACATACTATGAAAAATTACAACAGTCCCGTGCATCGCACGGGCAAAAAGCTAGTTAAAAAAAAAAAATCACTCATGGAACTTCGTTAAACTTCTGGAAAAAAAAAACCTTTAAAGATGATCTTGTAGTAAAAAAACAACAAAAATTTAAACAAAACCTTTACCTTCAATAGGAGATGAAATAATGTTACAGCTTCACCTTTTCAAGAAGATTCGATGTTAGCCTTTTTTTATTTTTCAGAAAAACAGAGACAAACTCAGAAAATTTTCGGTTTTACCTCTTCTTTAGCTTGCGAGATCGTTTCTCACGCTCGGGTTGAAGGAAAAACGTCGTTCGAAAATGGAGGTAGAAGGAACTGGTGTATCGTCTCTTCAGCTTTTCTGAAAGGAAAAAAGGTGAGGGGTGATGAAGTCGGAGGAGTATAAATGTGTATCAGCTAACTTTAGGAGGGAGATGTAGGAAAAGTTGACAAGACTACAAAAAGTTATGATATAACATCTTTCTTACCTTCTACACTATAAGGGCAAAAATGCAATCTTACAACCAATTTGACACCTAATTGAAACTATTTTAAAAGGTAGCACCAAATGATAATAGACAAGTTCAAATACACCAAAATGCAACCCCCCTAAAGTATTTTGAAATAGTGGAGAGGGGAGATTGACACGTAAACAAATTGAAAACTGTGAAATATATGAATTAAAGATTTAAAAAAAAAATTGTTGAAATTGTTACTTAGTTTCTGATTATAGGATCCGAATTTGTATTATAGTTTTGAAAAAAATAAGTCGAACATTGTCATAATTTTTAAAAATATTTTTTGTTTTCGTTTTTTTTTTTTTTTTTGTTCGAATTGTTGGTCACTTTTTTTTTGGCTTTTCAAAACATAGAGATTATAATGATGAGGACTTTTATGAAGATGAGTACGATGTCGAAGAGTAGTGTATTGTGAAGGAAGAAAGAAACTAAAGAAACGAACAAATTAATGTGAGCATCACGTAAACTCTATACTGTCCCTGCTGTAGATCCCAATTTTTTTGGGGGGCGTTCCTTCCCCCGATTTTTTTAAAAATTTGGTTGCCGAGGAGGAAAGAGATTTTTTTATTTCCAAAGATAAATGATTAAAATTGAATAAAAAAGGACTAAAATTGAAAGAGGAAATTTTATTTTTAGTCGTATAAGTTTGAGACATTTCAAAATAAATCCTTTAAGTTTTAACTTTACAAAATACATCATTTACCTTTTAATTTTAATCCTTTTTTACATCAATTTTAATCTTATGTTTTAATTCATTATAAAATGCCACATATCATGCGACATCACTCTCTCCTCTATATATATATTTTAAAAAAAAGTAGAACTAATAACACCTCAAAACATTTTATAGACATCTCATAATTTTAAATATGAAAATACATATATATATATATAATAACTAAGTAACCCTTATATAAATAGAGATTAAAAAAATTAAAAAAAATAACTTGAAAAAATCTGGAAAAAAAGTAATTAAAATTTAAAAGTATTTTAAAAAATTAATTAAATCTTTAAAAATAAATAATTTACATAAATTAATTAATTTTTTAAAAAAGAATCTTAGAAAATTAAATAGAATCTGAAATTAAAAAATAAATCATCAAAACAAAATTAAAAAAATAAATTATAAATATTGAAAAAATTCAATAAAACGTAAAAAAAAAGTAAATTAAAAACAAAATCCATAAAAAAGTAAGATTTCATTTTTTATTTAATTTTATTAATATTTATTTTTGATTGAGTTGATATTTCTTTCATTTTTCAGTTTATTTAGTTTTTAAAAATATTGAATCATTAATTGGTATTTTTAATTTAATTATTTTATAAATTTTATTTGATTTATTTAATATTTTTAGATTTTATTTGGATTTAATTGTTTTTTCCATTCAAATATTTTTTAATATTTAGTTGATTTTTTTAATATTTTATTTAGTTTCTCATATTATTGAATTTTTTAAAATTAATTTTTAAATTTTATATATAGTTTTAATGATTTGGTTGAATTTTAAATTATATTTTTAATTTTTATTCAATTTGTATTTGTTTGGAGGGATAAAGGGTAAATATGAAAGAATTAGAGTGTGTTTAGTAATAAAAATGATTTATAAATTTTAGTGGGATGTGTATAACATTTTATGGGTTCTTAGTGGCCTCACCCAAAAAAATGCATCTACTAATCGCTCATCTATATATATGAAAAAAAAAATTATGCATCTACTCCAAACTAATTAATCAATTTATTTGAAATATATTTATTTATTATGAGTATTTGATAAAATGATGATATTATGATTAAATTTAGTTATATGTTTCAATTAATAGAGGAAAATAAGATTCACATAATTAACATCGATCATTCATAACTGTAACACCCTTTGGTTTAGTTTGTGAAATTTATTTTGTTTCATATTTTTCAGATTTTTTAAGTTGTTTTTTTAAAATTATTTTACTATTTATTTATGTAAGGGTTACTTAGTTATTTTATATGTATCTATTTTTATATTTAAAATTATAGGGTGTGTATAGAGTATTTTAGGGTGTTATTAGTATTTTTTTTTTTTAATATATATAGAGGAGAGAGTGATGTGGCATGACATGTGTCATTTTGTAAATGATTAAAACATAAAGGATTAAAATTGATGTAAAAAATGATTAAAATTTAAAGGTAAATGACCTATTTTATAAAATTGAAACTTAAAGAATTTATTTTAAAATGTCTCAAACTTATAGGACTAAAAATAAAATTTCCTCAAAATTGAAACATAAATGACGTATTTTGTAAAATTGAAATTTAAAGAATTTATTTTGAAATGTCTCAAACTTACCGGACCAAAAAAGATAAAAAAAAATCCTCGATATTTTACACTCCACTTCGTACCTACTTGCAATAAAAGATTTTGATTGGAACTAAGAGTAATGTGTTATGCTTCTAGTGAATAAACGCTCTAAAATATTACTCCACTCGTCCCACAAAAATTTGCGAGAAATCTCGGACACATAGTTTAAAAAAAATTGTAATGATTAGAGTGTTGAGGGATAAATTTATAATTTTTTATATATAAATTAAATAAAGTAGTTGAATTAAGTCTATGGTGGACACAAAAGTAATGACATGAAGTTTATATCGTGAGAGTGATGATTGTGATGATTATTTTCATTTTGAGGGATGTAATTTTTATGTAACAAACTAAAAATGAAAATATGAAAACTTTTCGTATGACAGAAGGGTAAGTTTTACTTTGAAAGTATAATTATCTTCTATTAAAAGACAATGTTGTTTCTAACTGAGACAAAAGAAAGTATAATTATCTTCTATTAAAACTACTCATTTTGTCATTTTGAGTGTTTCACCTAGAATTACTAATTTCATTTTTTTTTTTTTTTTTGGCAAAACCCACTATCTTTCTTTACTTTTTCTCTTTCTCATCCCTCTCTATTTTTTTTTTCTTTTCTACCCCTCTCTACTTTTTTTTCTTTTATTCCTCTCTACATCAACAATCCACTACACTTATCCCTTATATTACTAATTTTAAATCTTTTTGTATCCCTTATATTACTAATTTTAAATCTTTTTCGACTATGTGGCTTCACTAAATGTCTCTATTTCATAATCTTTAAATTATGTAATTTTAATTTTTTTTAAATTTTAAAATTATTTTCTCTCTCCTCTAACTTCTCTTTTTTCATAGATTTTTTATATAATTTAAATTTCTATTTAAATTATTCTTTAATTTTTCTTTTTAATAAAATAAATAAAATTATATATGCTTACATTAAAAAAAATTGTCTTAAATTTTAATAAAAAAAATTTATTTTCATAATCTTGCGTAATTACCGAGTCTTATATTAGCAATACTATATTTTTCAAGCAAAAAATAAATGAACAACTTTCGAATGAATGAAAGAAGTATAATATGCATCCACGATGATCACGACAACCAATGACGGACCTATGTAATGCCCAGGGGGGCCCGTGGGCCCCCCACTAATTTTGTAAATTTGTTAGGGGTATTTTGGTAATTTCACACATATTAAAATTAATACTATGTTTTATAATTATTTGCACACTTCTGATATAAAAATAATCCACAAAATTAATATATATCCGAACATCATTTTATTTTAAAATCGTCACCCATTTTTTGTCTACATTTTATCCTAAATTTCATTAAATCTATTTTACATCCTACTAAATCCTCCTTACACCTTATCAAATCACTCAAAATACGATTTCTTATTTGACTCTACACCACTAAATTCAATTGTTTTTTAAAATGAATCGGTTAAAATGTGCAAGTTATCACGTGACAGAGGGAGTATTAACTTGTACCAAAACATAGCAAAAGTCAACTTATCCGATCAATTTAATTTAATGAAATGTGACGTATTTACAATTTTATAATGTGAAATTTTGATGAAAATAATGAGTACATATATATTTTTTTATAATAATGTTAATCGGGTCCTCCTATCGAAAATTTTTGGATCCGTCACTGACGACCACGACCACGACTTGGAAGAAACAAAATCTAATGGACCTCAAAGTTGCACCAAACACCGGTCCAATTAATATACATAAATAAACAACCAAAGTTAAAATATCCGAGTTAAACTTAGAATTATAAACTTGGGTGTGGGTTATATACCCCTCAAATAATGTTAGGTACACTCCCAAAAAAAAAAAGATGATTAGTAAATGCACTTTTCTTAAATTATCTAAATTGTTATTTTTTTCTCTAAAACTCTTCTTAATAAATACTAGACATGCCCAACCGCCAGAAACCGCCGGTTACGGTTAAAAATCGGCGGTTTCGGTTTTACGTTTTTCGTAACCGAAACCGAACCGGCAAACCGTCGGTTACGGTTACGGTTTGTAACCGCCGGTTCGGTTACAAAACCGTCGGTTCGGCGGTTATTTTTTTTTTTTTTGGCTCGTTTTTTGGATTTTTTGCGCGTTTTCGACTCTTGTTTTTTGTTCGTTTTAACTTTATAGTTTATACTTTATAGTTTATTAGTTTATATAACTTATTAATTATTATTGATGAAATATTATAAAAAATTGAAAGAATAAATAAATTTTCGTTTTCATAGAGCCCTTCAAAATCACTTTCGTGTTATCGGTCAAAATCCAATTGATGGATCATATCAACTTTGTTGCAACTATTGTGGTACGCAATATAAATTTAAGCGCGGTGGAGGATACGGAACATACGCGAAGCACATGCAAACCAAGCATCCGGACAAATGTTTAAATTATTAAATATATACGGAACATACGCGAAGCACATGCAAACCAAGCATCCAGACAAATGTTTAAATTATTAAATATTAATGGCTACTTGGAGTTGGCTAGTAATTTTAATTTTTAGTTTATGAGTTTATGTTTTTATTCAAATGTTTAGTATATTTAATTTTTAGTTTATGTGTTTATGTTTTTATTAAAATGTTTAGTAATTTTAGTTTATTTAAATGCTTATGTTTACTTCTATTTCTAAATTTTAAGTTTCTAATGCTTATGTTTAGTAATTGTGATTTGTGACTACTTTGTGACTAAGTGAGTAAGTGGTTAGTGACTTAGTGGTAAGTTGGTAACTTATAGTTCATATATAATTACAAGTTACAACTTACAACAATTTAAAACGAAAAATGATGAGTAAAAAGACAAAATAATCTAACTATAAATTAAAATTACAAAAAATAAAAAAAAATTAAAAAAAAAAAAAAACCAAAAACTGGCGGTTTGGACGGTTAACCGGAAAACCGCCGGTTTAATCGGCAAACCGCCGGTTTAACCGAAGCCGCCGGTTTTCAAAATCAGAAACCGAAACCGAACCGTGAAAATACGGTTGCGGTTCGGTTTTGGAACCGAAACCGCCGGTTCGGAAAACCGCCGGTTTTCACGGTTCGGCGGTTTTCCGGTTACAAACCGCCCGTGTCTAATAAATACACATACCCATTAAAACCTTAATTTCCTTCATATGCTTTTTATGTAAGAAAAGGTGCCCCTTTCTTCTCTTCTAAAAAAATGTCACACCACCACCCACCTCACGTCGGCTGCAGTCCGCTCCCGCCGCCCCACTGTTTTTTTTTTTTTTTAATCCATCACCCGGGATATAAAATTTATGTTGATTCTCTTGATTTGCAATGTTAAAAGATATGGATGATTTTTTTTTTCCCTCCCACGTAAAAGTTGTTCCAAATCATAAAGGCTCTCACTTGGACCATCTTCAAGGGTGACAAATTTGCCTCAAAATGCACCTCCAATGCACACTTAAATCTAGTTTCAAAATGCCATAAATGAATAGTATAGGTGGCAAATTTGCCTACATACTATTAATGGTGGTAAATTTAAATACATGATTTTTGTTTATTTTTTATTTAAGTTTCAACCTTTTTATTTATTGTTTGATGTTGATGTTGATTGTTGATTGTTGATTGTTGATTTTAATTTTAATTTTAATCTTTAATTAATAATTATGAAGATTTTAAAATAGAATTTGGTAATTGAATATGTAATTGTGATATATTATATAATTGAATTTGGTGTTGATTCAATAAAATCAATTTGTGTTTTTACAGGTTTTTTATAAATAAATATTTAATAAAATAGAATATAAAAAAATAAAATTAAAAATATTCCATTAAGTTAAAATTTAAGTTATATACAATGTTTTGACTTTCTGGACCCGTAAGTGGGTGGTGGAATTGGTCTCCCCGTAATTAGTCGTTCCTTGAATCGGATACCCTAAACTTAATTTTTTTTTTTTTTTACTAAAAGAGCATTATAAATATTTTACAACACTATTAAAATAATAAATGCAGGGGGAGTGTATCTAACATTGTTGGAGTGTATCAAACACAGGCCTATAAATGGGCCAACCCCTAACAGGTCTGACCCGATTTCTTCACCGAACGAGCCCCATTATTCCGATTCCGATTCCGATTCTCTCATTCCGCTCTCTCTCGTCTTCTCTCTCTCAGCCTCCTCAAAATGTGGCGACAGGGTACACGTTTCATCTCGAGCCGAGCTTCCGCCGCCTCCATGAGGTGGAGCCGCCAATTTTCCACCGATCTACCGGCGGAGACGGTCGGGGACTCCAAATTCATCGACTCTTGGAAGAAAGTGATGCCAAATTTGGATCCACCAAAAACGCCGTCGGCTTTCATGAATCCTCGTCCACCCTCCCCAACCACCATCCCCTCGAAGCTCACCGTCAATTTAGTTCTTCCTTACGATTCGATTTTATCCGGCAAAGAGGTACTTACACACAATACAAAATGCTTATTTACGGCTGACTATATTATATTTCCCCAAGTGAAATTCTCGATCGGTTTTCCTGAAAGATTGGCTGCTGGCCATTTTGGTTGTGAAGTGAATTTGTTGTAATATTTGGAACTGAATTTCAGTATCTCTTGCTGCTTGTTTGTTTGTAAAGATTATTTTTGGGATAGTTTTTCAGTTGTTATGCAATATCTTATATCTCTCGAAAGTGTCATGGATGGGAAGGCAAACCTCAAGTGTGCAGGTTGTCATAGGCTAAAAGAGGCTTCTGATGTTTATGATTTATCATTTGGTGAAAAATTCTTATGTGTGTTTGCATACTACTTATTTTGAATTGTTGAATTCATTATGATATAGCTGACGTTGCTTGTGTCTATTTTGGGTTACAATGCTTGGTCTAGATAGATAGCTTTTTAAAATCTGTTTTTATTACATCGAGCCATAAATAATAGTACATATATTTTCAATATTTTTTTAGCTTTGTTGCTTCCTTTATTTGATTGCATGAAAACATAGTTTTAAAACATTATTCATATATTTTTATAACATTTTTGACACATGTTGTCCTACAGATTAAAGTTCAATACCACATAATAAAACGCAAAAATCAACTAATGAACATTAGAACTAATATAAACTTGAAAAAATTTCAAATGTAGCAAAGTCAACAATTAGTCTATAGTATAGTTGTCATTCTCATCATGAATAAATAATGTAGCAACAGAGATAAGATCCACAAAGAAAAAAGGGGAAATGAACCAAGCATATAGGGGCAGCGGTGTTGTTTCTCAGTTTCACCTTTCTTTACAAAACTTTTCCTTAAACCCAGGCCTAAATTCAACATTGCTTTCTTGTTTGTGATTTGCCTTTGTTTTCTTTCGAGTAATTTTTTGCAGAACTGATTTTTTATTTCAATTTTTTTTTCACAAACCACGTTTTGTGGTGAAGAAAATCCGAAAAGTACAAGAGCTGCACTGAGGCGCTATGCGCCTAAGAAACTGGGCTTGACTAAACACAAAAAAGGTCCACAACCTATAGCCTTGAGCGCCTTACGCCTTTTAAAACTATGATGAAATGAAAACCATATTATAATTCAACCAATACTTTTGTTCATATTAAGTCATACTTGGGCATGTTCTCCATTGTATGCATTTTTAGAAGTTCTATATCTCTGCTTTCCTTTTCCATGTTAAGCTAGCTATATATTGTCTTTGGTTTCAATCATATAATCATATGGACTTGCATTTTCTGTTTGTGAGTGAAGTTATATTCATTTTGTGAAAAAGTCTTGTAGATATATCGCTTTTGTGCTCCTGATTTGAGTTTCTTGATATGTCTTTATCTAGTTACAGCTCCTTGATAAGTTACCTCCTTGATATGGGTCTTTATCTAGTTACAGCTCCTTAATATTATCTTTAGTTGTTGTTGTAGGAAATCTAGGGTTGTGAAATAATAGCAATTAGGAGTTGAATTGTGGCTGAACCCCAAGACTGGAGCATACATCCTCATGAAAAAGGAGCTACATGGCTTGATAAACTGCTGAAGGTGCATATTCTAAAAGTTATCTGGCTTGATCATTAAAGAATCAAAATCAAATATCATGTATTTTTACTGGCTATAACTTATCAGGTTACTAATCGATATACTGTCACAGAATTATATCCAAACTACTAGGTGCCCCGTTACTCGACAAATAGGATTCTTATGGGATGATGGTGTGCCAGAACGTATTGTATTAGAATGGTCATTTCCAAGTTTCTTCAAATCACATTTTCGGTATATTGCAGTTCTAAGATTCCCTAGGAATTCATGTTCTCCAAAGTATGCACTTAGTTGTCCCCTCCTCCACTGTTTTTGTCACTCCCAATCAGCTAGGGATGAATCAATATATTTTCTTGACAAAATTATCACCATCTGTATTTAATGTTTTCATATTTATTCTCATAGATACAACAATAGAGTTTAGTTATTCGTGTACTTTTATTATTATCGAACTCATTTGTTATTGTTGGTTGGGCTGGTTAGATAATTAATGAATTGATTTCATTTTACTAATTATGCTGATTGCTGAATTGTATTTTGCATTAGTGTTTGTACTCGTACACCTTTTTAACTATGACATATTTTCTACCTTTGATTCTTTTTTATTCAACCAAAAGATGCATAAAGTTTACTTAAAATTTATACATATCAATATATTATTACATTTTATTATCACAATTATTTAGGTTTCAGCAATTGTGTCAATATAATCATAAATTGATTACTGAATCAGAAAACAAAAGAAATAGTATTTTTTGCAGTTTTAAGTAACTTTACATTTTAGTATTCAGTATAATATTTTTGATTAATTAATAAATATATTTCAGCCCTCAAAACTGATTCATTCGCTTACGCTTACGCTTCCCACTCTAATTCTTTTTCAATACACTAGTCTAATAACTACCAATTTTAAATCATGTAAATTCTCATAGGTGCTTGCGTGTGGACTTGTTTCGATTATGGATTTTCGACTTTTGCTTAGGCTTGATGAGTGAGTATCTGATATCTAATTAATTTTCAGGTTGATATGGTCATAATCCCAGCATCTACGGGGCAAATGGGTGTTTTGCCCGGGCATGTAGCTTCGATTGCAGAGATAAAACCTGGGGTCTTATCAGTTCATGAAGGCAATGATGTGACCAAGTATTTTCTCAGTGGTGGATTTGCTTTTGTCCATGCTAATTCCATAGCAGATATAATTGCTCTTGAGGCCACACCGTTGGACCGTATAGACCCAAGTTTGGTTCAGAAGGGCCTTGCTGAGTTTCAGCAGAAGCAAAACTCAGCATCGACTGATGTGGAGAAAGCTGAAGCACAAATCGGTGTAGAGCTACACAGTGCTCTCAATGCTGCTCTTACTGGTTAAACACTGAATTCATCTTTCTTCATGTGTGATTTAAGATTAAAAGAAAATCTGTTTGTACCGATTTATATAAGCTGGTTTTCAAACACTTCATCAAGATCTCTGTTATGCGTGGGTTTCTTGAATAAATTTCGATACCATCTTGACTAAAGCTGCTTTTTGGAGTATCGACGACGATGATGAATTTTAGCGCCTTTGAGTTTTGCCTAATGCCTCTTGTCTGGCGGATACTAGTCAGTAAATAAACTATTGCTGCTCATTCATGAACCTTCATACATGTCAATACTGCAACCAGTATTGTTTGCAAGACTTCTAAATATTCTTGTGGGTTGCCTTTTTTTTTCTTTCTTTTTTCCCTTCATTTATTTTCTTGAAATTGTAATTACTACTTTGGTTGTAATTGCTCCTTTGTATTGACATCCATTATCAATATATGGTTCTTTTGCTTGGCCCAAAAAAAAAAAAAAAATTGCTCCTCTGTGTTATTCAAGTACTCAGTATTATATTATTTTTATAAAATTACTAGTGAGATATTAATGTCTACATATCTATACAACAAGACGTCCAAACTCATAACCGGAATTTTTAAGTTTTTAATTTTTAAAATATATAAATACAATTGATGATGATAAGTTTGTCAAGGTATTTTGTGGAGATTTATATTTTAATTCCTGTAAATTCTTGTATACAATTGGATGTATATATGTAATTGAATTTTAAGTGATTGTCTAATTGAATTTATAAATCTCATATTAGAATTGAATTTTAAGTGATTGTCTAATTGAATTTATAAATCTCATATTAGAATCAAATCGAATTATAGCTCAATTGTATCAAGGGGAAAAAACAATATAGGACAAACCACCCCGAGTCTTTAAAATTCAAGCTAAACATATTTGATACTTGATTTGGGAAGAAATTGTCAAAAATGATAGGAGGCATTTCTTTGAATTTGAGTCACTTGACCAAATAAATCACACCAAACGATATATTTTCGTAGTTAGCCCAAAATGTCACCATGAAACCACATCTTTTGAGCCTAATTGTCCTAGTCATTTGTAGAGCTTCAATGTTGGTTGAAATGGTGAGGGAATTGAAGTGACTGGATTTGTATTGATCAAAGTGAATTCAAGAGAAAAAAAAGGTGAAAAAGAGAAGGGTTGAAAAGAAAAAGAAGAGCTAACGAGCTTGTGCTTAATGTGAAAAATAAAAAGAGAAACAAAAGTCCCAAAAGCTCAAATCACAAAAGTGAAGAGAAATAGCTCCAAAATGTTGTGAAGAAAAAAAAAAGGGGTGAAGTTCACTTTGAGTGAAAAGAAAAGAAAAGAAAAGAAAGAGATAAGTGTTGTGTGAGAGTTGAATGAAAAATGAGAGAATTACCAACATTTGTTGCCCTACAAGTTGAATGAGTCACTAATTCCAAATTTATCCCACCCATTCCAAAGAGCCTACGTTACAACTCGTGAAAGACCTCTTTGATTGACAATTGATGCCTAAGTAATGGGTAGAGAATTGAGTTGATGAGCAAGCCTATGGTTTTTGTGTTTTTTGTGGATTGACATTTGAGAGTCTACATGCCTATATACACTTGTGTGTTGAGAGAAACACTTTTTGAGAGAGTGGTGAATCAAGTGTTGAATTCGTCTTTGCTTGGATCACATTGTGTCTTGAAAGTGGTAGAAAATTGCATGTGTTGATGAACCATTCATAGGAGAGATTGCTTGATCATGCCTATACTATGCATTGTATCCATTCACAAATCCTTCACAATCGCCCTTCTTTGTTTGGGGACAAGCAAATCTCTAAGTTTGGGGGGTTGATTGGGTGTGAGATTGCTCGTATTTGTGCTTATTTTTGCTATGTTATTGTAGTATTTTGATGTGATTTTGGTCGTAATCGATAGAAATTGTGCTACTAACCTTGTTGTCAAGAAATGGGTTCAAAGTGTAGGAAAAAGGTGAAATAGTCCATTTTAGGGAGAAAACGAGCATTGGTGCATGGGAACAGAAGTTCGATTGGAGGACGAGCAAGGAAAGCCAAGAAAAATAGAAGAAAAAGTCCAAGGAGCAGATGCCAAACGGCCGGCTGAGTGGTCTCACACTGGCGGCCGAGTGAGGTGGACTTCCAGAAACTTTCAAGAATTTCCAAGTCAAACGGGCGACCGAGTGGTTCCACACTGGCGACCGAGTGACTTCACACTGGCGGCCGAGTGGTTCCACACTAGCGGCCGAGTGGGTTCTGCAGCTCAAAATCCTATTGTATGACCACTCGACTCGGTTGACCGAGTCAACTTACGTTTTTCGGAAAATTTCGCGAATTTTGAAGAACTTCAAGGACCCGATTGCTAATTTCGTCTCACACACTTTTGGAAGCCTTAAATACCTTCCAACTCAGTTTGTAAAACTCTCTTATGATGATCCATTCCAAGAACAAGAAAAACCCTAGCTATTACTTAGGTTTTTTATATTGATTTCTCCTAAATCCATATATTAGGTTTTTTAAGAACAAGCTTACGTTATCTTGTAATATCTTACATTGAGGAAGACTTATCAAGGTGACTTCCACCCACTTCTCTTTTGTTCTATAATTACAAGGTTTATGTCTATTTCACTTTTTTTTGTTGTTTTGGCCATGGGTGTTTCTCCAAACACCATGGGCTAATTTTATTTATGCTTTGGGTGTTCTAAAACCATGTGATTGTTGAGTTCAGAATTGTTGAGCTTTGTTATTGTTGATTTTAGGATTATTGCTTCTTTTATTGAGAATTATTGGTAATTTTGTGTGTTAATTTCTATTAATCCATATTTAGATGCATGTTTATCATAGACGAGAGTTACATGGACATGTGTATATTTATGGTGTGAGTTGTTGGTATGCAATTGTGTTAGTTATACGTTTAATTCGTCGAGAGAGAGTTAATCGTATTAGAACTACATTAAAAGACATTAATTATTCGAATGGTTGTTTGAGTAGTTGGTGAGGATTAGGAAGAAAACCTTATTACCGGGTTTGGGAACACCTTACAATTAAGGATATATTACCCGAAGAGAAATGGTTGTCATCCTAGCATTTAGGTGCTCTTAGCAAACCTTAATTGAAGCATTAACAAAGTAAAAACAATTCCTCTCAATTTCACTAGGTAGAGAACACCCGAAGCATTCTCTCACCCTTGCACTTCTTCGAATTATATTCGTAGTTATTATCTTTGTTTTATTTGTCAATTTCTTGTTTTGATAGTAATTTTCATTCTTAAGTTGTGGTAATTTCTCTTATTGGGTATTTGCTTCCTTTTAGTAATTTAAATTACTTATTAGTTTCTAGGTTGGTGTTTGATTTAATCTTTTGAAGTTTGGTAGTAACTTAGCTTTATCTTAGAGATTCAAAAACCCGAAACCGTAGTTACATTGGTTCAACACACAACTCTAGGGATTCATTGCACACACCCACCTCCTAGGTCGATACTACTTGGTCGAATACTTTCATTACTACTACGAACCCTTATGCTTGAGGGGAAGTAGTTAGTCCAATATATTGTCTAAAAATTCGTTCAAGTCAATACTCCGATGGAAAAATTGTCTTATGCTTTGGTTATGAGCGTAAGAAAGTTAAGACAGTATCTTTTCGATCAAGAAGTTGAAGTTTTGATAACATTTCCTCTCCGTCAAGTATTGCATCGACCAGATACTACATGGAGGTTACTTAAATGGTCGATAGAGATAGGACAGTTCGGCCTCACTTATTCGCCCAGAACTGCGGTCAAGGGTCAGGTCCTCGCAGAATTCATCGTAGAACTTACTTTCCCAAGTGAGATACGCAAAAAAGTCGAGGAACCGTGGACATTGTTCGTCGACGGCTCGTCGACGAGCACAAAAGCTGGGTCAGGGGTCGTTTTGACCAGCCCTTCCGAGCAATCTTTTGCCTCGGCGATCGAGTTTGAGTATATGGTGACCAACAACGAGGCGGAATACGAAGCTTTAGTCGTGGGCATCAAGATAGCAATGGATGTGGGCACTAGAAAACTAAAATTTTTTTCAGATTCCCAACTAGTGGTGTGCCAGATTACAGGCGAGTACGAGGCTCGCGGGGACCAGATGATAAAGTACCAAGCATTGGTAAGGGGCTTACTCGAGCAATTCAAACAAATCTGCATCGAGCAAGTCCCTAGGAAGCAAAACACGCAAGCAGACGCTTTGGCACGACTGGCCACTTTAGAGGGGGAGGCAGTATTTTCAGAAGCAACTATCACCAAAATCTCTTCCCCATCTGTGAATAGACGTTTGATAATGCAGACTGGAGCAACCGGCGACGAGGAATGGATGGCACCAATCATCAAATACATCAAGACCGATGAGCTCCCCAGATACAAGGTGAAGGCGACCAGATTGCAACTCCGTTTGGCCAGATACGCGGTAATAGGCGACCAACTCTATAAACGTAGTTTCTCAATGCCATTGTTAAAAAGCGTAGGAGAAAGGAAAGCAGAAGTCGTCATGAATGACATCCACAACGGATCGTGCGGAAATCATACAGGGGGGCAAGCACTCGCTTTAAAAGCAATGAGACAGGGATTTTGTGGGCCCACCTTGAAGAAGGATGCAATTCATTACGCAAGGACATGCAAGAGATGTCAAATTTTTGCTCGAGCTATACATTCACCTTCGGACGAGCTCATTTCGGTGTACAGTTCGTGGCCCTTCGCAAAGTGGGGGATAGACATTATCGGACCTTTTCCTCCAAGAAAAGGGGGAGTAACTTTCGTGGTGGTAGTAGTGGACTATTTCACAAAATGGACAGAAGCGACGACCATTACGACACAACAAATGACGAGCTTCATTTGGAAAAATATCATCTGCAGATTCAGCTTACCTCGAGCGATCGTGACGGACAATGGACGACAGTTCAATAGCTTGGATATGCATAAATTCTGATTGAAATGGAAGATTAAGAAGCTTTTCTCAACACCCTACCATCCACAGTCAAACGGACAGGTAGAGGCCATCAACAAAATCATAAAGCACACCTTGAAGGCAAAACTGGACGGCCTGAAGGGAACATGGGCGGACGAGCTACACATGGTTCTGTGGGCATATTGGACGACCACAAGGAACTCTACAGGTGAAACACCTTTCGCTTTAGCTTTCGTGTCAGAGGCTGTCAGTCATACCGGCAGAAATGCAAGTGGCCACTTTCGGAGTGGCTAACTATGACGAGGAAAAGAATAACGACGCACAACTCACCGACCTGGACTTTCTCGAGGAAAGAAGACTAACATCAGACGAGAAGAACGTGGTTTACAAGTAAAGATCTGAGAGGTACTACAATACCAAAGTAAGAGCACATAAATTTGAAATTGGCCAACTCGTACTTCGATGGGCAACGGAGCAGTCGATAGGCATACTTGGCCCAACTTGGGAGGGCCAATTCCGCATAACGCGTACGTCTACGAATGAATCATACGAGATAGAAGATCTGGAGGAAAAGCTGAGAAAATACCCATAGAATGCGGTCAAACTAAAGAAATACTACCAGTAAGTATTTTCATGTTTTCATCATTTGTATAGTTTTTAGTTAGAGGTGTTTTCCATATACGCCCCAGCTTTTATAAGTTTTTGCGATAATCCCTACAGTCTAAGTTCTTATTTAGGGCTCTACGAAGCCCACCACTTTTCATAATCCCTATTATTACATACAGACGTAAACCGAAAGGTAGAGGTCTGGCGACGAACATAAACCGAAAGGTAGTTCGCATTTCCTACGAACAAAATCCGAAAGGAAAAAGTTTGGTGAAGAGCTTAGCTCTCAAGAAGAATCTAAGGATTCAAATATGGTCATCCCATGATCAAAAGGTTTAACTTAGCTGCAAGGCAACTTTCATACGGACATAAGCCGAAAGGTAAAAGTCTGGCGACAAATATAAACCAAAAGATAAATGCTCACAATTCCTACGAAGCAAAATGAGTTGAAAACTTGGAAACATTCAGGATACTTGAAACAAGTTAGAAACTTAAATTAATAAAGGCCATAGGGGCCGAGCGTTTACAAGAAGGCCATCGAGGCCGAACAACTACAGAAGGCCATAAGGGCCGAACAACTGCAAAAAGGCCTTAAGTGTCGAACATAAAATAAGAAGGATTCAAGCTTGGGTCTCATCTGCAACGTCGGTCTGATCGACATCTTGATCGATGAGAGGAGTCTCGGGTTGACCAGCAACCTCTTCGGCTAAAGGAGTCCCGACAGTCTAGTTAACATTAACCTCATCTTCGAGGACAGGAGGATGAACGAACAAGACTTTCCTCGCCAGAAGGCGAGGAAATTTGGAATAAAAATTGAAAATGGGAAGAAAAAAGAAAAATAGAGGGGGAAGAAAAATTAAAAAGAAAAAAAATTGAGATTTGTTCTTAAGGGTGAAAGGAGAAGTGGTCTCTATTTCCTTAAGAGAGCAACAATGGCTGGCAGATCAGATGTGACAAAGGTGCAAGACAACACTTTGTTGTGGCACAAAAGGCTAGCTCATGTATGTGAAAAGGGCTTACAAGAGTTATCTAAGCAAGATTTGCTTAATGGTGACAAGATCACAAAGCTGAATTTGTGTGAGCATTGTATTCATGGTAAAGCCAAGAGATTGAAGTTCGGTAATAGTACACACACTACCAAAGGTATTTTGGATTATGTCCATTCAAATCTATGGTGGCCAGCTAGGACTCAGACCAAAAGTGGTGGGAGATACTTCATGTCAATCATACATGACTACTCAAGAAAGGTGTGGATAACTATCCTAAAATATAAGTCAAAAGCATTTGAGAAATTCAAGGAATGACTCACTGAAGTTGAATATGTCAGTGGAAAGAAGCCGAAGCACTTGAGAACTGACAATGGGTTGAAGTAATATAAGTCAAGACTGTACCTAGTACACCTCAGGAGAATGGATTAACTGAGAGGATGAATCAAACTTTACTTGAGAGAGTCAGGTGCATGTTGAGCATCTCAGGTTTGCCAAAGAGATTTTTAGGTAGGGTTGTGCCAACAACAACCTATTTGATTAAAAAAAGTCTTTCCTCGGTTGTGTAGTACAAAACCACATAAGAGATGTGGTCTTGCCATGCAACTGATTATAAGGACTTAAGAGTTTATGGATGTGCAGCTTATGCTCATGTCAAACAAGATAAGCTTGAGCCTCGAGCCTTGAGATGTGTATTCATTGGGTATCCTTCAAGAGTGAAAGGATATAGGTTGTGGTGCCTTGAGCATGGTATTAAAAGATGTATTATTAGCAGAGATGTTACTTTTGATGAAAGTAGAATGTCACTTATAGAAGGGGCAAGTTCAAGTGCAGCTAACAACAAACCAGACAAGACACAGGTTGAGGTGGAGCACCAAGACACCAGAAGCCAAGTTGATGACGATCATATTGATCCAGATGAGGTGGAAGATACTCATAGTGAGAATGAGATTTAGAACTATCAGTTAAAACGGGACAGAACCAGAAGAGAAGTCCACCTACATCAGAGGTATGGTCAAGCTGACATTATATCATTTGCATTATGTGCAGCTCTTGAGCTGGAGTCTTTATAGCCTAAAACATACACAAAAGCAATCAATTGCAAAGGAGAAGTGATTAGTTGCAATGGAGGAGGAATTGCTATCTCTAGATAAAAACCAGACTTGGGACATTGTTGAGAGACCTAAGAACAAGAAGGTTGTTGGATGTAAGTGGATTTACAAGAAAAAGTTGGAGGCTCAGAGAGGTGACAACATTAGATATAAGGCAAGACTTGTAGCTAAGGGATTTACACAAAGAGAAGGTGTTTATTTCACTAAAATCTTCTCACGTGTTGTAAAACATTGTAGCATCAGAATCTTATTGGCAATAGCTGCTCAATTTAATATAGAGCTGCATCAGATGGATGTAACCACAACTTTTCTTCATGGTGCTTTAAAGGAGAACATCTACATGAAGATACCAGAAGGATTGGACATAGAAGATGGGGAAGACAATGTATGCTTACTCAGGAAGTCTCCCTATGGTATAAAACAAAGCCATATACAGTGGTATTTGAGATTTGATGAGTACATTTGCTCAGCTGATTTTATCAGAAGCCTATATGAAAATTGTGTTTACTTCAGACGAGTTGAGAAGTCAATCATTTATCTTATGTTGTATGTTGATGATATGTTAATTGCAAGTGAGTCAATTAATGATATCAATCAAGTTAAGGAGATTCTCAAAAGGGAGTTTGAGATGAAAGATCTTGGTGAAAAAAAAAAGTAATTCTTGGGATGGAGATCAGACGAGATGCTGAGACAGTACAACTGAGTCAGCCAACATATTTGATGCGGCCAAAATGTGTCGTCCTATGAGATAATGACATGTGGACTATACGGGTAATATTATTAAATATTATTCCTTTAATTATGTGTAAATTATGTGATCAGGGCCCATGTTGGTTGATACCCTGATTGCGTGCCATATTATATGGGATGGGACCTCCCCTGGGCCTCGAGGCCCAGGACCTAATAAGGCCCAAACCCACGTATTACACAGGTTTATCGAGAACCGGGCCTAAGTCCAACTATACAGGGCCGATCAAATCAGGGCCCAGGAGAAATCCTTGGCTTGCCCCTGAATTATCGGAGTTGAATGGCAAGTAGAGAAAATCGTGGGATTGTTTCCTACTAAGAGATAGTGGTTTGACTGGGCCAGATGGGCCAGAGTTGAGGCCTTGTAGGCCAGACTTGAGGGATACTTCGTCAGCTCCCTTAGAACTCGGGATGAGTGGTTTTAAGGAGAAATAGGGGGAGGCGGTTATCCCTTCCCCCAAGGTACTTCTATAAATACTCCATGCATCCCTTCCATATCTTTTTGACGTGATATTCACACTCGAGCACACATTACACGTGTGCGTACATACTTGCACATCATATTGCATTGTGGAGGACGGTTTTAACTCCGGTTGACTGTTCTCCGAACACCTTTACTTTGGTGATCATCGATTTTCTGACTTGAGCATCGAAGTCCCCGCGCCGGAGATCCCTTCGGCCTATTTTGCAGGTTTTACCGAGCATCGTGAGCTACGTGGCAGCCCTGCAGCGAGTTGTTTACCACCAGTGACCCAAGGGCAATCTGATAAATTATTGAGCGTTCAAACCCGACGCATCAATATTTGAAGAAGGTGTTAGCGAGATTCAGGATGAATCAAACAAAGGTTGTTGCTACACCTATTGGTCAACACCAGAGGATGTCAAATCAGATGTGTGTCCCAAGAAAAAACAATAGATGACTCATATGAGTAAAGTTCCTTATGCTAGAGTTGTAGGGAGTTTAATGTATGTTATGGTGTGTAGTCGACCAGATTTAACTCATGCGATGAGTGTAATTAATCAACTGATATATGAGTAATCCAGGCCCTAGTCATTGGAAAAATGTTAAGTGGGTCATGAAATATTTATTGGGATCAGCTGACATGGGTCTGAGGATCAGAAAAGCTCAGATGAAGTGGATGCACTTGTGGGATATGTTGATGCAGACTATGCAGGTAATGTTAACAAAGAAAATCATTGACAGGGTATGTGTTTACTTTATTTGGAACATCTATCTCATGGAGGTCTATACATCAATCGATAGTTGCATTATCTACTACTGAATCAAAGTATGTTGCATTGACTGAAACAGACAAGAAAAGCATGTGGCTAAGGGGAGATCTTGAAGGAGTTTGGTTTATCTCAGAAGAGTGTGACTGTTTTCTTTGATAATTAAAGCGCAATACATCTTGCAAAGCATCAAGGTTATCATGAGAGAATCATGCACATTGATGTGAAGTTATACTTTGTAAGATTTATTGTAAAAAAGAGGGTTGTTCAAGTGGCAAAGATAGCTACAAAAGAGAACTCAACTAAGTTTGATTTATGTCTTAAACTTATTGGTATGCATTAAACTCTGCGGAGAAAGGCTGCTGATTTTAGAGGGAGCAGTGGTCGAGGTTATTCTTTGGGAAGAATAGTATTGAAGTGTTTAGTTTCAATTTTGAGCTAAAGGTGGAGATTTGTGAGTGTTATCTCAAAATCTAAAGCCAGTTGTGTGGTATGAGCGCGGGCAGATGTCATTATTTAGATTAAATGTATTAATTAATTAGTTTATTAGATTCATTATTATTTTTTTAAAGTTTAGTGATGTCTAGTTGCACTATATAATTGATGTAAAATACTTCCCTACACTCGCATGTATGAATAAACCCTAAATTTAATTTTTTTAATTTTATGATTGGCCACGTTTACACCGCCACTTTGTTGACTTCACCCCCTAAATTATATAAATAATTGGTCACAGTTATTTACACCCCCGTTTTTATTGACTTCACGGTCTAAATTACTATTTAAAAAAAATTACACCTAAAATTACTATAGTGCCCTTCTATTAATTTAGAGAAAATATAATACAATCAATCCTAATTTATATATAAACAATTGGTCACGGTTATTTACTCCCCCGCTTTTGTTGACTTCACCCACAATTTTTTTTTTAAATTACACCTAAAATTACTATAATGTCCTTCTATTAATTTATAAAAAATATAATACAATCAATCCTAATTTATATATAAACAATTGGCCACGATTATTTACACCCCCGCTTTTGTTGACTTCACTCCCCATATTATTTTTTAAAAAAATTACACCTAAAATTACTATAGTGCCCTTCTATTAATTTAAATAAAATATAATACAATTCATACTAATTTATATAGGCAAATTCTTATATACACTCGCGTGTATATACACTCTTCAATATCATTAAAATTTTGGGCCCAATATACTTTTTTCGGTGCAGACAAGGGGAGCGGTTTGGGACGTAGTCACGGACGGCGGCGGCTTGAGACGCAACCTTGAACGGACGGTGAGGCCTGAACAAACCGCGAAGCCGACGTGCATGTAATCCACAAAGCAAATGCGACGATGAACGAGGCTATGGCAGCGAGATTTTGTACGACAACGAAGAAAGGCTTTAAGCGGCGACCAACGAGGCTGTGCATAAGAAAATTAATCAACGACCATATGAGTAATAAAATAAACATGTGATAGAATTAATAATTAAAAAAGAAACACATCCCAACTGATATAATTAATTTCGCGCTCTCAAATATATATCTATATATATCCTCGTACGTAATACTATAGCCTTCAAATTATAATACTTCTTTCGTCCATGAATTGTAGTCTCATTTGCCTTATATTCTTCGTCCACCAAATGTAGTCTCATACACTTTATGAAAACTATCACCCTTCTACCATCACTTAATTACTCAATTTGTCATCAACTTTATTTACAAACAATCACTTTATTCACAATGGACCCTACAATACTTTACAATACCCTTACTTTATCTACATTTTTTCTTAAAACTCGTGCCCCACCCCAATGGGACTACATTTGGTGGATGGAGGGAGTATTATACTTACAACATTCATACATTAAATCGATCCTTGAATGATGAAAATGGAGGATGAAATGCACGTGTGTCTCTCGTTGGAAAAATTCGAAAGCACAAGGAGGTCATCTGTAGTGTCGAATCTCCATCGTCGTCGCTTTACCTTCAACTTGGAGTTTTGTATCGACGTCAAAACTTTTAAGTGGGGCAAAGACTACTTTACATATTGTGTGGAGAATATGGGCCGAGCATGTTTGTTGGAGTGTCGTTCAAGTGTGATTTATTTTCGTATTTCGAGATATGGGATGCCCTCGAAGTTGCTCTCACTGATGTGCCTCTGCCTGATGAGGAGTTTGCACAATTGATCGCCTACGCCGTCGAGAAGGCCTACAAACTTTATAATACCAGAGAAGATGTTACTACTTTGATCTTCACTTTGATCTCAGTTTGGTTAAATATTCAACTGAGTGTCTTAGATTTTCAAGCCCCGAATCCTTTGTTTAGTTTTCAAGATTCTGTCCAGATTATATATAGATTTTAATCATGGAAAATTAAATTAAATTTGAATTCATAATTTAATATGTGGTGCAGCTTTTGTAGTATTTAAGTAGTGCAAAATCTCCATTATAGAAATAGAAGAATAGATTATGAACTTTGTTCCAATAATTGAAAAGAGAAAAAAGTGCATTTACATGACTTCTATATTGCTCATACAAAAGAGATCAAATCAATTAATTAGCTACTCTATTTGATCGTATATATGCACTAAAAAAATACACCTAATGAGTGAGTGGGTGAGGAGTATATACTCTATTTTGTCTTATGCACTACGCTTGAAAGAAAATCTTTCACAATATACTTCTAGTTAAATATAGATTTTTATTTTTCTTGGCCAAATATAAATTGAAGAATAGATTATATTATTTTTAGAGCCATTTAGGTGAAATATGTTTAATTGAGAAAGTATTTAAAAACAGTTTGGGTGATTCGACCCTGCCATACCCTTTGTCTAAGTAAATTGGTCAGGTGAGTCCACGAAGCCATGCGACTCGACTCAACCATGCTGAAAAACACTCAATTTTGTGGTTTTTTTTTTTTTTTTTACCAAATTTCACAATTTAAGAAGGAGCAAAGTGCAAATGCGACCCAAACACTTCTCCAACACTATAAAAAGGCTTCATATATCGATCATATTGTAGAAGAAGAACGCACTCCACATTTTAGAGTAGAATTTAGATTAGTTTATTTTCTCTCTTAGTTTTAGATTAATTATATTAGATTTTAGTTTTAATTTCAATTCCAAGCAATTAAGGATTTCATTGGACATTTCAAGTTTGTAGTTAATCTTCACTATTGAGGTGACTTCTTTTCATTATTGTAAATTTAATTTGGTAATTTCATTTCAATTCATGTTTGGTAGTTTATTTTACATGAATTTTCTTCCATTTGTTATTTTAGCAATCAATATTGCTTGTAGCGCACCATGGACTAATTAAGATTATATTGCTTTGGATGTGTCATTAAATTAATTGGCAATTAGTGAATTTATGAATTAGTTGTGTGATTAATACGTAAATGCCTTGGTTTAATTGTTTATATTGTTGTAAATTGTGTGATTAAATTAATTGGTCATTTCTATTAACTAGCATTTACGGTTTTGTAAATTGTAACGAGGGTTGAGTTCGCATGATTGTGATGTGTATGGAAAACTTGATTGATTAGTTTGAGTTTAATGGTAATTAACTTAACCGAGAGAGGGTTAATTACTAGATCGACAACATTAAACATTAATCAAATAAAGGTCGGTCGTCTAGAAGATTAGTGAGGGGTGAATCGATTGTATGCATTAGTAACCGTGTTGAAAGTGTTTACGAATTTAATATCGTAGTAGCTTGTGGTATTAATTAGGTGAGCTCATTAGTACATGTGTTCACCTAAGTCTCAATTATAATACTTCTTTTAATTTTATTGTTTTCATTTTTTCTTTAGATCGTTAAGTTTTATTGTTTTTAAAAATAAAATTATTTTTTAGAACTCGTATTTGGACACATGAGGATTATGAAATTAGACGTGTAAAATGGTTAACGAGCTATTTATTCATTATGTTTAATTAGCATAACACTTGTTTATTATGCGAATTAAAAATTAGTGGCAGGAGTTGTGACCGTACGTAATTGTAATTGTCAGTCGAGAAGTTCCATTTCATAACAATACTCTCTATAAGACTCTATTAGTTAATGACAACATTTGTTTATTTAACTATGGTTTTTTTTTAAATTAATAAATTATTAATGTGTGTTATTTAATATACAAAAAAATATAATTAATTAATATTATTTTTTGAGGATTTTATTAGGCAAAGAAAACAAATTAATGAAAAAAGAAATTAAAAATTAAAAATTTATTAATGTATTATTTAATATATTAAAAAAATAATAAATTAATATTATTGGTTGAGAATTATATGCAAAGAAAAAAAATGCTACGGAGTATTTAATATAAAAAATATATAATCAATTAATATTATTTTTTGAGAATTTTATTAGGAAAAGAAAAAAATCAATGAAAAAGAAGTTAAAAATTAATAATTTATTAATGTACTACTCCCTCCGTTCCCTACTTGATGACATCAAATTATTGGGCACAAATTTTAACGAATGAATTGTTTATTAATATTATGAAAGTTAAAATGAGGGTAGTAAAGACTTTTCAACTTTATAAATAGTAATAAAATTATTTTTTTAGTGTAATAAAGTAATACTAGCATTTGCTTTTGTAAAAAAAAAAAAGTAATGACATTTGTTGTAAATTTGTAATATTGTGATGTTTTAAGAGGATTGTTTAAAAATGTTTTTACTATTTTAGATAATGTATCATCAAGTAAGGGACATCAAAATAACAAAATAAGTCATCAAGTAGAGGACGAAGAGAGTATTATTTTTTGAGAATTATAGGCAGAAAAAAAAGGGAAAATATCATTTTACATCCTGTAAGTTAGGGTGAATCCGTTTTATATCCTTTAAGTATTCACTTTATCAATTTACATCATTTTTAGTCCAATTTACATCCTTTATAGTCCAATTTACGTCCTTTTGCCGAAAAATTAAAATTTTCGTCGGAAAGTGTGTTTTTAATTGGGGCTTCCGACGAGTATCGTGATATGGCGCCACATGTGTTGCCACATGTATAAAATCTGCCAACAAAGCATTAATTTTTTTTTAAATGTCAACAATAAAATTAAAAACTATATATTGTCGAATTAATTAAAAAATACTCCTAGTAAACTAAACCTAGGAATGTGAATTAAAATTAACAAAATAAAAATAATGAATTGAACCTTAGGGGGTGTTTCTTTTGGGCTTTGGGTGGTTTTAAAAACCAGATTTTTGAAATCCTGGTTTTTGAAATCCCGATAAATAGTAATATGAGTGTTTCTTTTGGGTTTTGGAATAGTGAAGGATTTAAATTTATGTCAAATCAAGTTGTAAGATTGAATGAGTTTGTATTATTATATTATTGTTTGGTGAGATTATAATGATTACTTGATTAAATGTATTATTATAGTATTATTATATTATTGTTGAAAAAGAATATAATGATTGGAGTAATATTATATAGATATAACTTTATGTCAAATCAATATGTTTGATAAGGGTGGTTTTGAGTGGATTTTGAAAACCGGTTTTTAAATCCCCAAGTAAAACGGGTTTTGGATCTTGAAATCCAAAACCTGGTTTTTAAAACCAAAAGGAAACATCCCCTTAGTACACAACATAATAGAATGCAGATTAAAATCACCATAGAATTAAATCTTGAACCCACAGAAAACAACTCATAGAAACCCAAAATCTTAACAAATCCAGGAATCATGAACAAATCACATAATCTCCCCTCCGAAATCGCCCTCAAATCCCCCCAAAATCGTGAACCCACAAAAACAACTCACAGAATCACAAAATCGTGAACAAATCGCGGAATCATGAACAAATCACATAATCTCCCCTCCAAAATCGCCCTCAAATCCCCCCAAAATCGTGAAAAAATGGCCACAATTTGAGAGCATGCACACAAGAACCTGTGGAACAGAATGTGTCAGAACCTGTGCAACAGAATGTGCCAGAACCATGTGTTGCTCCAAGAGAGAATGTGCAGGTATTTCTATCTATTATGTGTGGTGTTTTTTATAATATTTTTTAAAGACTGTGATTTTTGATGCTGTGTTTTTTGTGTTTGTTTTTTTGGTTACTATACCTCCTCCTACAAATGAGAAAAAAAAAAGAGGAAGACCTGCCAAAAAATGTGGAAAAAATGGACACAATTTGAGAGCATGCACACAAGAACCTGTGCAACAGAATGTGCCAAAACCATGTGTTTCTCCAAGAGAGAATGTGCAGGTATTGCTATTTATTATGTGTGGTGTTTTTTATAATATTTTTTAATGATTGTGATTTTTTATGCAGTGTTTTTTGTGTTTATTTTTAGGTTACCTCTTACAAATGGGAAAAAGAGAGGAAGACCTCCCAAAATTAAAAGCGCAACAGAAAGGCCTCATACCGTAAGTTTTAATTTGGAGAAATTTTGTATACTGTCTTTTCCTTGACTAATGATTACACCTTTGTTTTGTTGCAGGCTGAAACTCATGCAGACAAGAACCTCATTCGGCCACCAAAACCAAATTCAAGTCACAACCTAATAGATGAACATGATGAGGAATTTGAGGCACTACTCAGTCAATCCCTCAGTCAAGCTAACAGTGGAATGAAGTTTCAACCTTTTGGGCAGATTTTTGTTCCCACTACTGTTGGACCTACTCCATTCCAACAGTTGCATAATGATTTCACATCTCCACCTATACCACGTATTCTCAATGGACCTAGCATCAGAGCTCTTCCAACCTTTGTTGGAGGTTTGAGACCACAATTCACAACACAAAGCGTACAAGATAACAAGCTGAAGAAGATAGTAGTTGATGGGGGCAACAAGTATCTTGACTTGTCTCAAGAGAGTCGTTTTAATGTGAAGAGAAAAAACAAAGTTAATTAGTTGATGGTTTAATACTTTTTGCTATGAAAATTTTGCTAGTTTTTACTATGAAACAGATTGGTGCCTTTTGCTTTTTTGGGTTTTGTGAAGTTGTGTTCTCAATCTTTTAGGTGAAATAAAATATTGGAGTACAACTTCAAGGGTTATGTAAACAATGTAAAACATGATCTCCTTTTGGTGTTTGCAAGTTTTATGACTATAATTTTTGCAAAATACCTTTTTGAAAATGGAACAAGTTTCGGTGAAGCTTACCTCTGTTTTTTTATACTAAAAAAAACTTGGTATACGGTAATGGAATATACATGATGTGCATTTATAATTTTGTCACTTGGTGGGTGGATAGAAGTGTCACTTGTTAAAATTCTAGCAAATCTACAGGAATATAAAAGCTAAGGTAAAAATGAATACAGTAAAACCTCTCTATATTCATATCCTTGGGACCACAAAAAAATATTCCTAAATGGGGGTTATTCCTAAATAGAGTTATAAGGTTTTTTTTTTAAATGCATGTATATTATATAATGGTATAATTAGTAGATACATGTACATGATGTAATGTGTTGAACTTAATTGAACTAATTTACTCACGTAATATGAAAAGACAATACTCAAGAGTCACCCACCATAGATGCATGTACTTGCTTTTGATTGCTTTAATTTTTTTATCTATAAATACTATGTATAATACATTTTTTTTAAGCTTACTCGACAAGTTGGAAATGTTTTGGGTTCAACAAGAATATAAAGGATTGGTTAGTTCACTTTCCACTTAAAAAGACCAATACACCCTCAGTTGGTAGATACACTCCTCTATCTTGTATTATTAGGTGATCTAGTTAGTTAGGTTGTTAAAGGCAGTTACTTAACTGTTCTAATCTTGATTAGTCTATAAAGACAATCAAATGAGCTTCTGTAATTCAGTACTTTGATTCATGAAATCTATACTTCAAATTTTATTCTCATTACTTCTGGAATGAATTGTTCTATACATTCTTAGATTGAAGATGATTACAGAATTCCACATGGTATCGGTTTCTTGATGTTATTGCCAAGAATCGATCCAATTCTATCACGCTTCTTTTTCCCCTTCTACGAGAGATTGTTTGCTCTCCATTTCTAAATTTTTTTTCATCCAATTCTGCCAAGTTTCGCACCTTCATCTGCTTTGATCGATGGCTCCCACAGTTACCGACCCCGATTCTTTGGATCCAGCCAAGAATCCATTTTCCCCTTTGGCGCTTCACCAGAACGACAACCCTGCCGTCACGATCACCCTTGAGCCCCTCGACGGCACAAACTTTGTTTCTTGGAGCCACGCCATCAAACGCGGACTCAGTGTAAAGAACAAACTCAAATTGATCGATGGTTCATTGCAGACTCCCTCTGAAGACGACGATCCGGCCATATACGCAGCTTGGGTAAGATCCAATGACCTTGTTCTTATGTGGATCCTCAATTCCATAAAACCTGATATTAAGAAAACCCTAGAGTACTTTTCTTTGGCTAAAGATGTTTGGGATGAACTCAAGATTCGATATGCCCAATCTGATGGCACTAGGGTTTACCATTTAGAAAAATCTTTGAGTTCTATAAGCCAAGGTTCCCAATCATTAGTTTCCTACTATAATCAATTTAAATCTCTATGGGATGAATATCTTAGCTTTAGACCTGTTCTTAAGTACACTTGTGGTGTGATGGATGCTTGTTCTTGTGACCTCCCTAAATTGATGACATCCACTTTAGAGCAGGATGCTGTTATGAAGTTCTTAATTGGTTTACATGATTCTTATGGTCCCATTAGAAGTCAGTTTCTGCTGCAATCCCCTTTCCCTGCTTTGTCCAAAATCTATGGCCTTTTACTTCAGGAAGAGTCTCAAAGAAGTTTAAATTCCACTCCTAATCCTATTCATCCTGATTCCATTGCCATGACCATAAAAAATGCCAAATTCTATAAAGATAGAAAGAAACCACTTAAGTGCAGTCACTGTGATGGCTTAGGACATACCATAGAGAAATGCTTCCAAATTATAGGCTTTCCCCCTGGGCAGCGAGATTTTGTACGACAACGAAGAAAGGCTTTAAGCGGCGACCGACGAGGCTGTGCATAAGGAAATTAATCAACGACCATATGAGTAATAAAATAAACATGTGATCGAATTAATAATTAAAAAAGAAACACATCCCAACAGATATAATTAATTTTGTGCTCTCAAATATATATCTATATATATCCTCGTAATACTATAGCCTTCAAATTATAATACTTCTTTCGTCCATGAATTGTAGTCTCATTTGCCTTATATTCTCCGTCCACCAAATGTAGTCTCATACACTTTATGAAAACTATCACCCTTTCATGTGCCAAAATTTGCACGAGAGGATTGAGTGTCCTCTGAATTAGATATCCTGCTCTTCGAACACGTACAATCACTCCAAATAAGCTGCCTTCACTCGAAATCTTCAAGAACCTGCAAAGAACACGCCGGAGGGGAGTCCGGCGTGGACACTCCGATGCCTAAGTCAGTATAGGGCTTATCAATATCTCACAAGGATCTCGAGATCCTTGATTTATCGAACAAGTTCTTAAAGAATATCCGAAAGACATTTTGTTTCAGTATATCAAGTTTTGTAAAGTAAGAATGTCTAACCTGGAAATCTCCTTCGGTTTACCTTTTTATAGAGCCTTCCTCCTGGGAAGAAGTTAGAGCCTCCCCTTATCTCGGAGCTGCCTCTAAGACTCGGCCCTGCCGAGTGGACCGAGTCTTCCCTTCTCTCCACTCCCTGAAGATCCGGTAATACTAATTCTTAGTGGACTTCGTTCCTTAAGATAAAGGAGGATAAAGTCTTCCTTCCATCGAGTCTGGACCGGAAATGGCGGGATTCCCCTATATTTACGGCCCATAAATTCATATCAAGACTAATTCTTCTCGCTGCCCTTCTCCAGAAGAAACTCTCTCCAGAGGGACCTCTAGAGGGGATTCCTTATCCAGGGAGTACCACACAATCCAATCCTTCCACTTCGATCTTATCTTTTATACACGTGTCGACTCCTTATTAGGTGACATTTTTAGGCCGCATCATCTACTCCCCCATACTCTCGTAAAAGGGAAATATCTTTTGTGAGAGTAGAAAATTCCAATGAGCCCAGTACAGAAGCCCTTATGAAGAGACACGTATCGTTCTTGCTTCGGAGAGGAAATTTCAAAAAATGTCCTTCTCCAAAGGTTTTCCCGCCTTTGGCCTCGAGGACGTTTCGGCTTCCGCGCTTGGGCCCCACGCAGTCGCTTTTCTCTCTCTCCTGTTATCCTCCCGAGGAAAATCCTCGATTCTACCCCATCTTTCTTCATTTACTCCATGCAACCTCCTCATTTCCTCCTCTCCTTTTTGAATTTCATTTCTTCCAAAAGTTTCTCGTTGTCTCCATCTTTCTTCTCTGGCGTTCTTCTTCCCGAGTTTTCGCCGTCGCCGGCAGCCCCGACTGATTTCGTAGTCTCTTTAATCAAGGTAACCCAACTATCTTTCTCTTCTTCTTTTATTAACACTGTTAATCGATGTCAAGCCCTCTTTCTCCGCCTGAAGCTCTTAGCCAAAATCCTTCGGGGTCCCTTCCCTCTACGATGGGGAGCCCGGAGAATAGGATTTCCACTTCCTCTCAGATCGATCATATTCACCTCGCTAGCCTTACTCAAGCTTACGACTTTCCGTCAAAATATACCTTTCGCGTCCCTCGCTCACACGAACTCCCAGATCTCTCCGAACCCAGAACTCTGGCCTTTTTCGAAGCTCAACTTAGGGCCGGACTTCGATTTCCGATCCACCCCTATTTAGCTACCATATCGACCCGCATGCAAATCCCTCTTAATCAATTTACTCCGAATGCCATCCGTGCCATGATAGGATTTTTCATTTTGGTGAAAGGGAATGGTGGTGACCCTTCTGCCGAACTGTTTCTGAGCCAACACTCCTGTAAAGTGAACGACAGTTTTTTCTACGTTAGCGGGAGGAGGTCTCGTGTCTGCAGGTTTATGAAAAAATTTCACGAGGAAGAGTCGTCCTGGAGAGATAATTTTTTTTTTGTTACTAGCCCCGCTGACTGGCCGTTTCCTCATGATGATTGGATATTCCACAACCCAGGAATACTTCCTCCTCCTCTGAAAGGTTACTCTATTTCAAATCATACTGTTATGACTAATCTCAATACCCACGTCCGTCTGCACGATTATTTCGATATCCTTGGTATTTGCAAAAATCCTCGCATCCTCTCCCACTTTGGCTTTTGCCCTCACGACTTCCCTTTAGATTCTCGAGATGGTAAAAAATCTTTTATTCTTGTATTTTGCTTCTCGTATGTGGCTATTTTTCTATGTTCTGAACATCTTCTTGGTTACCTGCAGCAATGAGTTGGTTAGCCCACATCTCACGGGACGCCCCTGCTCTCAGCATAGTGAAGGCCCCTGTATTATCCGCTCCAGAAGATCCTCCAAAAGCTCCTCAATCTCCTGCTCTCGAGAGCTCAGCGAAGACCCCGGCTCCAGAGAGCCCTTCGAAAGTTTTTGCGCTCTTCTGCTCAGGTCCCAGGTTCAGTCGCCAGAAGAACCCGCTCAGCTGCCAACGCCTTCTTCTCCGACTGTGACACCTCGAAGAAGAAGAAGGGAAAAGCTACCCGTGCTCTTGCTGAAAAGGAAGTTCCCCCTTTTACTATGTACGAACCTCTCCTCGCCTTATCGACCGATGTCCTGCTCCTTCTAATACTGGATTGTCCGACACGCTCCTTCCTGAGGATCAACTACTCCATGGCGCTCACCTTTTCTCAGAGGTACTTTCTATTATTTTCATGGTCTCTACCTTCTTCACATCTTAAACATTGTTTCCTTTCCTTCTGCAGTTTGGTCTCGTCTACACTAAGATACTTGACCAAGGTGTTGAGATGGTGGCTGAGCTGGAGCTACTCTGGGCTGAAGTGTCCTCTTTCCAGTCAACCCTCAAGGGTATCACTTCGGAGAAGAACAAAGCTCACAAGCGAGCTCAAGCTCTGGCTGAGGAGTTATCCCTTCTACGGACTCAAAGCAAGCAGGATGCAGCCAGGATTAAATATCTGGTGCAGGAGGTGGGACGGATGGAACGCGAGCTACCGGACGTCGGAGTGCAGGCTTGCATTAAGTCTCTATTCACTTCCTCCTTGGGTCAAGAGTTCTTGGGGACTCTTCATACTCAGTGGCTGTCCAGCTTCCTAAAGAGCTCGAGCTTCTTATGCGCCATGGGGCCACATATCCCTCACTTCATCGACCATGGCTTCAGCAATACCGTGGCCGAGTACTCAGCCCCGGGGTTCGATGGGACCTACTCCCGTGAGTTCCGCCTGGATCAACTCGCTACTCCTCCAAAATTCTTGGGGGATCCTAAGGAGAGCCCCGACAGTCCTTGGTGGTTACCCAGCATGAGTCAGGCCATCACCAAGTTGCAGGCTGCTAAGGTGAGCATGGCTGAGCTAAAGCCTCTGGAGCATCTAGTTTATCCTTATGTCTCTACTCCAAAAGTGGCAACAGAGGTAGATGGAGGGACAGGCGTTGAGGATACCGTGAGAGGTACAGAGGGTCCAGAGGAGGGCGGAGGATCTAGCAACCATGTTGCTGAGGAGGAGGGCGCTGCTGGAGGAGCTGAAGGAGTTGAGGTCGAGGGGGCTGTTGCCGAGGAAGCTGCTGCTGAAAAAGCAGTTTAAATTTCACATTTTCATGATCGCAGCGAACAATTTATTTTTCTTTCGTTTTGCTACACTCTTTTCATTTTCTGCTCATAATACTCGTTCTCACACTTCGTAGGGGACCCCACACTCCTGGATATGTGGGGGCTTTTGTAGTGATCGTATTAGCTTGATATTGCTTGTTTGTTGGCGTGCTTTTTCTTTTTTGTTTGCATGAGTAACTTACAAGACCAGTAAAGGATATGTTGGGGGTGTGCTCTCTTCCCTCCCTCTTTTGTTGGTCTTGTAGGTTATACCATAATCATTTCTTGGTTGTATAATCTTCTAGTTTCAGGCGACTTGACTGTGGAGGGACATCCTCCATCTTTTCTTTTCTTCTCATTTTATTGATCAACCCTCTTGGGTTTCAAGTAAGATGAGGGCTCTTTGGAGCATCTCGGCCTCTAGACCTCTGAGTGTTCCTCACTCTTATTTAGAAGACTTTGCCTCATAAAATCTTCTCATTTCAGTAACCCACTTGGGTCTCAAGTAAGATGAGGGCTCTCTGGAGCACCTCGGCCTCTAGGTCTCTAAGTGTTTCTCACTCTTATTTTTAAAAGATTTTGCTTCATAAAATCTTCTCATTTCAGTAACCCACTTGGGTCTCAAGTAAGATGAGGGCTCTCTGGAGCACCTCGGCCTCTAGGCCTCTGAGTGTTTCTCACTCTTATTCTTAAAAGATTTTGCTTCATAAAATCTTCTCATTTCAGTAACCCACTTGGGTCTCAAGTAAGATGAGGGCTCTCTGGAGCATCTCGGCCTCTAAGCCTCTGAGTGTTTCTCACTCTTATTCTTAAAAGATTTTGCTTCATAAAATCTTCTCATTTCAGTAACCCACTTGGGTCTCAAGTAAGATGAGGGCTCTCTGGAGCATCTCGACCTCTAGACCTCTGAGTGTTTCTCACTCTTATTCTTAAAAGATTTTGCTTCATAAAATCTTCTCATTTCAGTAACCCACTTGGGTCTCTGAAGCACCTCGGCCTCTAGGCTTCTGAGTGTTTCTCACTCAAGTAAGATGAGGGCTCTCTGAAGCACCTCGGCCTCTAGGCCTCTGAGTAAGATGAGGGCTCTCTGGAGCACCTTGGCCTCTAGGCCTCTGAGTGTTTCTCACTCTTATTCTTAAAATATTTTGCTTCATAAAATCTTCTCATTTCAGTAACCCACTTGGGTCTCAAGTAAGATGAGGGCTCTCTGGAGCACCTTGGCCTCTAGGCCTCTGAGTGTTTCTCTCACTCGTCATTTTTATATTCGTACATCGCATTTATTCAAATATGAGAAGGATAATCAAGGCATGATAATTCTATATAAGATCTTTATCAAAAAGGAATAAAGCTTCATTGATTTATTGTCAATTTTCAACATAGGCCATAGATAACCTACGCCGGTCTCATTAAAAACCTATTTACGGAAAAACCCCAAAGGGGAAACCCGTAGAGAGGGAAAAAGAGCTCCGGTGAAGCCACGAAATACATTAAGCAAAATACGAATCGATGTAAAAATCACAAAGGTAAAGTCGTAAATGGTCTCAAGACCTTACACTTTCTTCAAACAAAGAATCTCTTCAAATGGCAAACGTTCCAGGGTCTAGCTATGTCAACCCCCTCCATGATCTGCAATCTATAGGCTCCTCCCTTCAGTACCTGTGTGATTTTATATGGCCCCTCCCAGTTGGGCTCTAATTTTCCCGTATTCTTTAGGGCATCAGCTCTTCTAAGCACCAGGTCCCCCACTCTTAAGGACCTTGGGATCACCCTTCGGTCATATGCCGCTTTAATTCTGCTCTTGTATCTTTCCGCACGTACTCTAACCATCTCTCTTTCTTCTTCCATTAAATCTAGGGCCTCTCTCATCAGCTTCTCATTCTGATGTTCTTCAAATTGGGCAATTCGGTGAGACTGCAACACGGCCTCTGGAGGTATCACCGTCGCAGCTCCGTAGACTAGCTGGAAGGGGGACTCTCCAGTTGCTGTCTTTGGACTAGTTCTGTATGACCACAATACATTATCTAACTCATTCACCCATCCCCCTCCTATTTTCGTCAGCCTTATTCGAATACCATCTACTATCGTTCGATTGGTAACTTCTACTTGTCCATTAGCTTGAGGATGAGCCACGAAGGTGAATCTCTGTATTATGTTTAGTCTTGCACACCATCCTCGTACATTTTCTCCATTAAACTGTGTTCCATTGTCAGAGACCAATATTCTGGGTACTCCGAATCTGCAACAAATTTGCTTTCTCAAGAATTTGATCACATTTTCTTCATCTATCGTAGCTAGAGGAGCAGCTTCCACCCATTTGCTAAAATAGTCCACTGCTACTATCAAAACATTTCTTCCTCCAGAGGCTGGAGGGAAGGGCCCTACCAAATCGATTTCCCACTTAGCAAAGGGGCAAGGAGAATGCATAGCTCCCATCTCTTCCGCAGGGGTCCTTATCAATGGACCATTTTTCTGACACTTGACACATTTTTTCACAAATTCCCTAGCATCTTTTGTCATGGAGGGCCAATATAATCCAGCCCTTAAAACTTTCTTCACCACTGCTTTGTATCCTTCATGACTAGCTGCATCACCTTCATGGATCTCTTTGAGTGTGTACATCGCTTCTCGGGCTGATATGCACCTCAAATATGGTTGTGTGAACGATTTCTTGTACAAGTGCCCTCCGATAATACAATATTTGATCCGAAGGGCTCGGGTCTCTGTGGTGGTAGGGGCGTCTGCTCCCTTGGTGAGTTCCACCCATATAACTCTTCTCCAATCATCTTCCTCCTCAATGGAACCAATGGGGTTCTCCAGGGTCTCTCTTTCTGCCACTACCAAGGTCACTGTTCCTTGTCCATCAAACTCTGTGGAGCTAGCGAGTTTGGAGAGGCTATCCGCCTGCATGTTTTTCTCTCGAGGTATCTGTATTACCTCGACTCTTGAAATTTACCCATCACTTCTTTGGCTCGTTCCAGATAGGCAGCCATCCTGCTATCTTTGGCTATATATTCCCCATTCACGTGTTGAACAACTAATTGGGAGTCGGAGTATAGAGTTACCTTTGGAGCTCCCAATTCTAATGCCATCTCCATTCCTCTGATCGAAGCTTCGTACTCTGCTCCATTATTCGAGGTCATGAATTGAAACCTCACTGCAAATTGTAGGTCCTCTCCTTGAAGGCCTACTAGCACAATCCCTGCTCCGCATCCACTTAGAGTCACTGAGCCATCTACATATACCTTCCATCCCTCAGCTTCTTCTGGTTTGGTCGACTCTTGGATGAAGTCGGACAAAGCTTGGGCTTTTATGGCCTTCCGTGGCTCGAAATCCACATCATATTCTTGGAGCTCTATTGCCCATCTCACCATCCTTCCAGAGAGGTCTGCTCGCCCTATAACCTGTTTCAGCAAATAATTAGTGCGGACCAGTATTTTGTAAGAGAGGAAATATGGGCGCAGCCTTCGCGCGGTAACTACCACGGCCAGAGCAGCCTTTTCAATTTCTGAGTATCGAGTTTCAGCCCCTTGAATGACCTTACTGACGTAATAAATAGGATGCTGAAGGGATCCCTCTTCTTTGACCAAGTCGGTGCTTAGTGAGAATTCCCCTACGGAGAGATACAAAATGAGAGTATCTCCCGGAGAAGGTTTTGTCAGCTTCGGCAGCTGAGACAAATGATGCTTCAGGTCTTCAAAGGCCTTTTGGCATGTTTCATTCCATTTAAAGAAGGGGTGACTCTTTTCGGCAGACCTGGCTATGAATCTGCTCAATTCTGTAATCCTCCCATTAAGTGTCTGGAGCTCTTTCACGTTTCTCGGCGGATGCATGTCCAGTACAGCCCTCACCTTGGCTGGATTCACTTCTATACCTCTTTGAGTGACCATGTATCCGAGGAACTTCCCCGATTTTACTCCAAAAGAGCACTTGGCTGGGTTCAACTTGATACCGTCCTCTCGAATTACTTGGAAAATTTCCTTCAGATCCTCCACATGCTGATCTGCTTTCACACTCTTAGCCAGCATATCATCTACATATATCTCCATGTTCCTTCCCAGCTGTCTTCGAAAGACAGCATTGACCATCCTTTGATATGTTGCCCCAGCATTGATCAATCCGAATGGCATCCGAACATAGCCAAACGTTCCGCACGCTGCTATGAAGCACACTTTGGAGACATCTGAGGGGTTCAGTTGGATCTGGTGATATCCTTGGTATGCATCCACCATGCTTAGTAACTCGATTCCAGAAGTTGCGTCCACTAACTGGTCTATCCTTGGCAAAGGATAGTGGTCCTTTGGGCATGCCTTGTTGAGATCCCTGAAATCGATGCACATTCTCCATTTTCCTCCCCCTTTAGGCACTAGCACAGCATTGGAGAGCCATTCTGGGAATTGGACCTTCACCACATGTCCTGCTTTCAATAGTTTCTCAACTTCTTCTTTCACGATGTTATTCTTCTCGACTCCAAATTTCGTAGTTTCTGTTTCACGGGCTTTGCCTTTGGATCAAAATTAAGGCAATGTATTGCTATTTCCGGAGGAACCCCTGTCATGTCAGCTGGAGAAAATGCAAATATATCGGAATTTTGACGCAATTTAGAGATTACCTTCTCTGTAAGTTCAGGTCCCAGTTGTGTACCTATCTTGGTGGCAAAGCCGAGTTTCCCTGGGAAGAGTTCCACGCTCATCAGCTCCTCGTCTGTTTTAACATTCACATGTTCAGGTGCTACTCCTTCTACTTTCTTTCTCTTGACCTCAGGGTCATCTCCTCTCGTCCGTTCCAGGCCCCTGGTCAGGGCTCTGTCCGCCATCTTTACAGACTCTGCGTAGCACTTCCGCGCTTGGTATTGATCTCCTCTTACTTCTCCCACCCCTGTGGCTGTAGGGAACTTCATTTTCATATGAAACGTAGAGATGATTGCCTGAAAGAGGTTCAGGCTAGGTCGTCCCATTACTACATTGTATGATGAGGGGATATCTACAATGAGGAACTCCACTAAGTGGACCTTTCGAGCTGGAGCGTCACCCAATCCTACCTATAACATTACTGATCCCAAGGGTTGGATGGCACCTCCAGAGAAACCATACAGGGAGGTATCTATTGATGTTGTAATAGGTGTTGTATTTTATGATCCAACATTTAAGTTACATGTTGTACTAAATGTGCCAACACCTACCACAACATCAGAATTTGCCCTTTCTCCTTTCACTAACTCTAACTTAACTTGTGTTGCTTAGTGATGTCCCAAATGCAGGTAGAAGACGTGGGCAACACCCAGGTCAAGCAGTTGCATGGGAGTGAGAAGTTTTAAGCATCACTATGGAAGTTCCTACAATTGTGGAGTGTGAAGGAAAGTTACAAGAAACTACCTTTGATCCAATGGCCAAGATTGATCAAGGGAGTTGTAGGAGTTGCAAGGCAGTTCGAATTGAAGCCTATAAATAGACCACACTGTCTTCATTCTAAAGGACAACAAGAGAGAAAGCTAAACAACATTACTATCTATGGAATGCGCAACGCTTCTAGTTAGAAAAATATTTTGTTCTTTCTTGTAGATTAGTGCACACTTATAAGCCCGAATATTTGTGTACTTAATCATAGTCGTTTATTAGAAAAATATGTTAGATCTATAAGGGAGATAGTTTCGTATTTTTCTAGTAACTTTTCGAACTCAATTAGAGTTGTAATTGTTCAAAACCTTACAAGGTTGTTGATTTTGTTTCACTGATATTAAGAGATAATATAAGTGATTCGTGTAGATTAATTATTTAATCTACACAATTTTTGAAATACTCTTTGCAAAGTGTTTGTTTAAATTCCGCTGCTCATTGTTGTCTGGACTGTGCCAACACTACAGACAACATCTCTGTATATCGCACGCACGCACACTTTCAGTTGGTATCAGAGCCAACTACTTGATACACTAAGTAGAGATTCTGCGTAGAGTGTGTGTTTATTTGCAATGGAGTATCCACTTTCGCCCGCACTAAAACCTCCAATTCTGGACGGCACAAATTATGCCTTCTGGAAACCTAAAATGAGGATGTACATCAAATCTATTGATGAAAGAGCATGGAGGAGTGTTCTTGGTGGCTGGACTCAGCCAAGAACTGCTGCAGATGAGGACAATGAAGCCCAAATCAAGAGAGAGCTAGACTGGACAGCCGAAGAAATCACAACAGCTAGTTACAATTCAAAGGCGTTGAATGCAATCTTCACCTCAACTGATGCATCAATGTTCAAAAGGTCGTGATTTTTTGGCCACCTTTTTATGTTTTGCAATTCGATGCACCATTATATTTTTTGGCCAATTTTGATTTAACTTGGCGCCGAAAATAGCGAACTAACCACGTTGTTGACACATAAACTATCAACTAATAAATTTTTTTAATGAATGACACACATTTTTTAAAATATTTTTACATAAATTGCACACTAATCCATTAATATATATTTTCTTTGATGTTCGATAAAATTCTCCATCATTACGCTTTAATATTATAGGTATTGATTGGGGTGTTTTCCATCTCAAACTCTTATCCTCCATACAAATGTGATATCGATATAATTTTATTAAAAAAAAAAATCAATCAAGAAGTTATGCAAAACAATTCATATAATTATATTTATTCCTTTGATGTGCATTAAAGTGTTTTAATTTACAAAAAAAAAAGAAGTTATAACCAAGTCGTGCATTAACCAGAATCATATTTAATTATTTCTCTATTGTCTTAATTTTTTTCCTTTAGGTTACTTTATTTTTTTCTTAATCACATAAAATAGATTTTCGGATGTTTATGTTGTATTTTTTTTTTTTCTAATCGCACACATTATGGCGAATTCATAATTTTAGACCGCCATATCAAATTAAAAATGAGCGAAAAATATATCGGTGCATCAAATTGTAAAACTTTAAAAAATTGTGCATGAAATTGCAAAATTTTAAAAGATGATGCATCAAATTGCAAAGAAAAAAAGAATATGTTGTAATTGATAAATACTCAAAAGGTGGTGATTTTTTTTGCAATTAACCCTTCAATTGAATCCAAAGTGAGCTGCAATAATGTGAAAAATGATGAAAGTACACTATGGCATCATAGACTTGGGCATGTTAATCATAGACAGATTGATAGGTTAATTAGACTCAAAGCTGTTACAGGCTTACCAATGCTGAAATTTTCAGACAATCACATCTGTGGACCATGTCAAAAGGGCAAACAGGTAAGAACCTCTCACATGCTATTACGCCAGTGTTCTACAAAACATTGTTTTGAATTGCTTCATATGGATCTTATGGGTCCTATGGAAATTGATAGTATAGGTGGAAAAAGGTATTCTTTTGTCATTGTTGATGATTATTCTAGATTCACATGGATAGAATTCCTAAAAGAAAAATCAGAAACTTTTTCTGTCTTTAAAACTCTATGCAAAAGATTCAAAACTGTTTATAATTCTAAAGTTTGTAGAATTAGATCAGACCATGGAAGAGAGTTTGATAACAGTGCCTTTACTGAATTCTGTGAATCTAAAGGCATATTACAGGAGTTCTCATCACCTAAAACACCTCAACAGAATGGGATAGCAGAAAGGAAAAATAGAACTCTTCAAGAGATGGCTAGAGTTATGCTATGTTCTAAAATTTTAGCCAAAAGGTTTTGGGCTGAAGCTCTAAATACAGCTTGTCATATTTCTAATAGAGTCTTGATTAGAACAGATTCTAATAGTACACCTTATGAAATACTGAATAATAGAAAGCCTAATCTTAAGTATTTTCATGTATTTGGCTGTGTTTGCTACATTTTAAATGATAGAGAACAATTGCATAAATTTGATTCTAAAAGTGACAAAGGTTTTTTTCTTGGTTATTCAAGGAACAGTAAAGCATATAGAATCTATAATCTCAGAACAAATACTGTTCAAGAATCTGTAAATGTGGTTTTTGATGATAATATAAGTATTACAGGAAACAGTATTGAAGAGGATGTCTCAGACCTTGCTGATAGTCCAATAATTACTGACAGAACAGATCAGATCAAAGATGATGAACAGAATGAGGGAACACTCACAGACACATCTGCTGAAGTTACAGAAAATCCAGAAAATCTGTACAATCTGCATAAAACCCCTTCAAGGAGAGTTCAAAAGAATCATCCACAGGAGCTGATTATAGGTGATCAATCTACTGGAATTCAGACCAGAAGAAGGTTGGGTATAAATCCAAAAGATGTTGTAAGATCTATTTGCATGACTTCTGTGTGTAACAAGGTAAATCATGAGTGTTATCATTCTGCTATTGAACCTAAAACAGTAAAAGAAGCCTTAAATGATGAACATTGGGTAGAAGCTATGCATGAAGAATTGAATCAATTTGTTAGAAATGATGTATGGACCTTAGTACCTAGACCAGATCATACAAATGTTATTGGTACTAAATGGATTTTCAAAAACAAAACTGATGAAATAGGCAACTTTATCAGAAACAAAGCAAGACTTGTTGCTCAAGGATATACTCAAGTAGAGGGAGTAGATTTTGATGAAACATTTGCTCCAGTTGCTAGAATAGAATCCATTAGACTTTTACTTGCTATTGCATGCTTTATCAACATTAAACTATATCAAATGGATGTTAAAGCAGCCTTTCTAAATGGAATCTTAATGGAAGAAGCTTATGTTGAGCAACCAAAAGGCTTTGAAAATCCAGAATTTCCTAACCATTTGTTTAAGTTAAAAAAGGATCTTTATGGCTTGAAACAAGCATCTAGAGCTTGGTATGAAAGATTAACTGATTTTCTGATTGAATTTGGTTTTACTAGAGGAGAAGCTGATAGAACTTTATTCATTAAGCATGAAAGAAATGATATTATGGTAGCTCAAATTTATGTTGATGATATAGTGTTTGGCTCTACTTGTGATGATATGCTAAAACTGTTTGTGAATGAAATGACATCAACTTTTGAAATGTCTATGGTTGGTGACTTAAATTATTTCCTTGGCTTGCAAATTAAACAGCAAAATGATGGTATATTTATATCACAGAGTAAATATGCTAAAAATCTTGTGAAAATGTTTGGTTTAGAGAATGCTAAACACATGAAAACTCCTATGGGATCAACTCAGAAACTGAGTAAAGACAGTGTTGGCCAGAATGTTGACCCAACATTGTACAGATCAATGATAGGTAGTCTTCTTTACTTGAGCTCTACTAGGCCTGATATTATGTTTAGTGTATGCTTATGTGCTAGATATCAGTCTGACCCAAAAGAATCTCACATGCATGCTGTAAAAAGGATAATTAGATATGTTGCAGGAACTTGTGACCTAGGCTTATGGTATAGCAAGGACACAAATTGTTCTTTAATTGGCTATAGTGATGCTGACTGGGCAGGAGATGATGATGATAGAAAGAGCACCAGTGGTGGCTGCTTCTACATGGGAAATAATCTCATATCTTGGCATAGCAGGAAACAGAACTGTGTATCAAAATCCACAGCCGAATCTGAGTATATTGCAGCAGGGAGTTGCTGTACACAATTACTTTGGTTACAGAAAATGTTGTGTGATTATGGTTTACCTTGTGATACTCTAACTGTTTTTTGTGATAACACTAGTGCCATAAATATATCAAAGAATCCAGTGCAACATTCTTTGACTAAGCACATAAGTATAAGGCATCATTTCATAAGATATCTAGTAGAAAAAGAGGTGGTCAAGTTGGAATATGTTTCTACAGAAAAACAACTTGCTGATATATTCACAAAAGCTTTAGATGATAATAGATTTTCCTCTCTAAGGAAGTCTCTTGGATTATGCAATATCTGAACACTGTATCAAAAGTGTTGTACCAAATGCGGTAGCATTTGGGACAACACCAGATTTGTTCATTTAATTATTTCTTTGTATAAATTTCGTAAGTGTCGGATTTAACATAATGCTTTATAATTTTAGTCTAGAAGTCTTAAATTGAGTCATGTGGAATATGAGAAAAGCTTGTACAATCTCTCAAATGCAAAGGAAATAACAAATTAGATGCTTTAAAAATCACTAAGTAACTAGGGACACGGAGCTCGCTACTACGATGTTCTCTTTTCTAAAGGTGATATATACTGCATCAAATTAAACACAAATCCATTGAGTAACTATGGGGCACGGAGTTTGCTGCTACGATGCACTCTTTTGAAAAGATGGATCAATGTGTAAATGAGATAAAAATTAAAGTGCAACACATATGAAGCAAATTCATGAAAAAACTGTGTTGAGATGTACAAAATGCCAACAATCTATTCAACACCTGACTCAGACTTATGATTTTGATTATTTATAGAATTAATTAATTTCTGATAATTATTATTTTTATTATCTGCAAATAATTATCTGAATTTAAGTATTTTATTTGTTCAATTATTAATTAATCTATTTCTTTTATTTATTATTTATCAGTAATTATTTGCCACAACACACGAACTTTTATGGAGAGAAGTTAATTCTTCCACTATCTCCATTTCTTTACATACAGAATCGTGCTTCAACTCCCGCCTGATTCTCTCTATAAATAGATCTCATATGAATGCTATTTTATACCATCAAGCTTACTTCTGTTTATGCAACACTCATTCTATAATATAATTTTGACATAAGTGTTTCTTCAAAAATTGGTATAATTGGTTGAATTCTTTATGATTATCTCCTGCTTCCAGAATTCGAAGAGGTCTAATCAATTTAATTCTTCTTTTGCAGGTACTCATCATCATATTCGAATAGCACCTGGTCTTCTCAATTCAAAATTCAAACAAGCCTCTCTCACCTAACCTGCGAATTTCTCTCCGAAACTCAAAATTAATCCGAAAATGGTGACAATCACTGAACTTCCAAGCTCTCCCGCACCTGGTTCGCCATCCTTTGTTGTTGGAACCATGATTATTCCATTTGAACCAGAAGCCTCTGCACTCCCACTCGTTGTTTACAATCCTTTTGATATCCGATCAGAAATGGCACATGCAAACATTCCTGAGTCAAAGAGTGCTGCTGCTGATAATCGCTCACCTCCTCCATCACCAATCGCCCAAAAATCATTTCCTCTAGGAACCCCATTCGAAAAACTGAAAAGGGCTTACGATGCCCTAGCTCACAGAACAACCTCTCCAAAAATTATCTTGGGTGGAGAAACTCTTGACAATGCAATGTTTAGAGAAGATGTGCACATGGAAGACGCCTCCTCGTCTGATGGGGAGATTTTAGCCGCAAAGATAGCCCGGCTACGATAAAAGAGGAAATTCCCTTCTAAAACAGCAAAAGCCCCTGCTCCCGTCACTCGCAGATGGCCTGGCGGCCGTCGTGTTTCTTACAGGACACTTGGAAGACGAGTTGACTACTTTGGGAAGAAAAAGCCCAGAACGGACGGCGGCATAGCTCAACCGATTATTGTATCCAACTCAGATTCTGAGAGGGAGCCTCAAAATATCGATGATATCATCGATAACTTTCCCGAAGCAGTGTCTGTTGAGCATGCGGGTGAAGACAGCCCCATTCCTCAGTCCGCACCCAAAAAGGCTCGAAAAACTCCACCAGTTGTTTCTCCAGTGGCTACATCCAAAAGCTCTTCTTCAGATTCGAGCTCATACGCCTCTGCTCCCGAGGAAGAGGTACCTTTTTCGTCTGATTCCGATTTTAGTGATAATGAGGTTGAGTATAATGATCATAAGAGTACCCGTTATAAAACTATTCATAATAGGACAATTATGAGTGAACGTATTCTGAAAATTTCTGATTTTGAGGATGCAAATCTCATGGATTGGTTTAGAGAAAGATCTCTTTTGGATGCCTTATTATTTGCTGTACCGTATGTCGTTGATTGGGTTCATGAATTTTATGCGAATGTGAGTTCTAAAACCGGTGATACAAACTCTAGAAGATATGGTTGTGTTCCTTTCCGGGGTCTTGAGATTATTGTTACACCTAGGAAGATCAATATGCTGTTGAAAACAAGGATTATGGAAGATCCAGTGGTTACAGACCTTGATTTGATGATAAATGTGCTTACGGGAGGCAAAATTACTCGTTGGGTGACAAAATTACTTGCATCTAAGTTAACTAGCTTATACTCTGTTTTGCATAAGATTGTGTGCTACAATTGGATACCAACAACGAATAACACCACTCTTACCTTGGAACAAGCTGTTCTTCTTTACAAGATTGGACACCTTAAGCAATTTAATCTAGGCCATGTCATATTTCAAAATATGATGAATTTCACTTGCAATATGACTGGTAAGGGTCTTCTCCCATATCTCTGTTTGGTGTATAAGCTACTGGCAGATAAGGAATTCCACAGATTGGACACTGAGGTCATTAGTGGATATGTTCCTAGTATCTCAATTTCACCACAACTCCTGCTTCGTGGTGGTGACCGGATTGTGGACCTGCCTATACCGAAGACTAATGCCCCCAGAAGTGTTGATCCGAATATGCCATCAACTTCCAGAACACACCCTTCCTCAGGTTGTGTCGCCTCAGTTTATTTGTCTTCACACTTCATTCTCAGGCAGGTAGACATTCTTCAAGGCACAATCACCAATCTTCAAAGTACTGTTGAAGACTTGCTCATCCAAAAACGTTTCTGGGAGGACCTACTTTCTACCTCAACAGGGGGAGTAAGGCCAAATTTTCACAATGCATGTGTTGTTCACAATGCAGGTGTTGTTCCTATTCCAGGTCAAGATAATGCTATTCCAGTTCAACAAGAGAGTGCTATTCCAGTTCAACAAGAGAGTGCTATTCCAAACCAAGAAGATGCTGATGCTCAAGATGCTCAAGACATTGAAGATCTCTATGGAGATCTCAATGCAGCTTTTTGAAGGCTTGAATAATGAGGAAGTGTAGAGTATGGGGGAGTTCGTGCAGACTCCTGAAGATGCAGCTGATTCTATCAGCCCAATCCTCCCCTTTACTGCTTTCATTTATTTCCTCAATTTGTAAAAGCCTTACTTATGTTGTGTTACATTTCTGTCCCACATACATTGCCCTACATTTACTGTTCTTATTGTTTTTAAATCTAAGTACATTGCTTTTGACTTAGATGTTGTGATTGAATTTGGTTAAATACTGATATTGGTTTGTTTTTAATATCATGCGTATTGTTTCTTTATCAAAATTCTGAATGTTGTGAACATTAGGAGTGTTGATGTAGAAAGGCCAAATTGGGGGAGATTGTTGATGTTGGAATAGGTGTTGTATTTTATGATCCAACATTTAAGTTACATGTTGTACTAAATGTGCCAACACCTACCACAACATCAGAATTTGCCATTTCTCCTTTCACTAACTCTAACTTAACTTGTGTTGCTTAGTGATGTCCCAAATGCAGGTAGAAGACGTGGGCAACACCCAGGTCAAGCAGTTGCATGGGAGTGAGAAGTTTTCAGCATCACTATGGAAGTTCCTACAATTGTGGAGTGTGAAGGGAAGTTACAAGAAACTACCTTTGATCCAATGGCCAAGATTGATCAAGGGAGTTGTAGGAGTTGCAAGGCAGTTCGAATTGAAGCCTATAAATAGACCACACTGCCTTCATTCTAAAGGACAACAAGAGAGAAAGCTAAACTACATTACTATCTATGGAATGCGCAACGCTTCTAGTTAGAAAAATATTTTGTTCTTTCTTGTAGATTAGTGCACACTTATAAGCCCGAATATTTGTGTACTTAATCATAGTCGTTTATTAGAAAAATATGTTAGATCTATAAGGGAGATAGTTTCGTATTTTTCTAGTAACTTTTCGAACTCAATTAGAGTTGTAATTGTTCAAAACCTTACAAGGTTGTTGATTTTGTTTCACTGATATTAAGAGATAATATAAGTGATTCGTGTAGATTAATTATTTAATCTACACAATTTTTGAAATACTCTTTGCAAAGTGTTTGTTTAAATTCCGCTGCTCATTGTTGTCTGGACTGTGCCAACACTACAGACAACATCTCTGTATATCGCACGCACGCATACTTTCAGTTGGTATCAGAGCCAACTACTTGATACACTAAGTAGAGATTCTGCTTAGAGTTTGTGTTTATTTGCAATGGAGTATTCACTTTCGCCTGCACTAAAACCTCCAATTCTGGACGGCATAAATTATGCCTTCTGGAAACCTAAAATGAGGATGTACATCAAATCTATTGATGAAAGAGCATGGAGGAGTGTTCTTGGTGGCTGGACTCAGCCAAGAACTGCTGCAGATGAGGACAATGAAGCCCAAATCAAGAGAGAGCTAGACTGGACAACCGAAGAAATCACAACAGGTAGTTACAATTCAAAGGCGTTGAATGCAATCTTCACCTCAACTAATGCATCAATGTTCAAAATCATTTCAAGTTGCATTTCATCCAAGGATGCATGGGATCGATTACAAGAACATTGTGAAGGATCAGACAGTGTACGAAGGACCAGACTTTGTATGCTTGGAACAAAATTCGAAAATTTGAGGATGAAAGAAGATGAGACCATCTCATCTTACAATGAAAAGCTGACTGAGATTTCAAATGAAGCTCATTCTCTTGGTGATCCAATCTCTAATACAAGGTTAGTACATAAAATTCTTAGATCAGTTCCTAAACGTTTTGAACCTAAGATATGTGCTATAGAGGAAGCTAAAGATACAGATGTGCTAAGTCAAAATGAATTAATTGGTATTTTGAAAACTTATGAGATGAACATATCTGAAAAGGTTGATAATGAAAAGAAAGCACTTGTTTTAAAAGGTGATGCATCATTATCTGCAACATCCAGTTCTGGAAAATCCCCTTATGTTACTGAAATTGATTCTGATGAAGAAAACTTTGAGGAATACTATAATGATCCTGATTACATGGCTTTTATGACTAGACAGTTTAAAACCTTCATGAAGAATAAAAAGTTCAAAGACAATTTTCAACCTAAGGTTCAGATTACTAATAATCAACAATTGCCTATTAGGAAAAACACCTTTAATCCTTCTAGACAATTAGAAAGAGGAAACAGGTTTAAGTCTGACCAAGATTATAGGAAGAATGTTAAATGTGATGCCTGTTCTGGATTTGGTCATTATGCTAATGAATGTGCTAACACTATTCTGAAAAAGAAACTAAATTTCAGTGCTACTTTAAGTGATGAATCTGATGTTGAGCATGATCCTGAAAAAGACATTGAACAAGCTTTTTCTGCTAGAATTATTTATGATGATACCTTTGATGATGATCTGGATGATTTTTATTATGATGTGAAGACAGATGAGCCATCATTTGAGAAATCACTGGGTAATAAAATTCCAGAATTTAATTGTTTCACAAGATCTGTTAAAGAGACAGGTACATCCAGAAAAGCTGCTGATATTCAAGACTTATCTAACACTGTGTTCAAACTGGAAAGTCTTTTAACAAAGAAAGATAAAGAAATTTCTAATCTAAAAGATAGACTAGAAGTATCTGTTCTTGATTTCAGAAAATATTCTTATGAAAATCCTTTGACAAATGAAGAACAACACATTTCATATTCTGAAACTGAAAAATTAAATCGTATTATCAAATCTTTAACATTTGAAAATGATGATTTAAGAAATTTTGTTTTAAAACTTGAGAGTGTTCTAACCAAGAAGGATTGTGAGATTGAAAAACTTGAAGAAAAGATGAAGGAAGTGTCTTTAAGCTTCAAGAAATTCTCTGAAGGACAAGCAAAATTGGATGAATCACTGCTGCTCAACAATACAAGGAAAGCAGGTATTGGTTATAAAGGTAAAACAGTTCTTAAATCTCAAAGTAATGGATCTACTGTTTTTGTCAAAGCTGATGATGCTACTGTTCCAATGAAAAATCTTGTCAATATGAAAGAACTTGTGTGTAACTACTGTTTTAAAAAGGGACATAAAACTTATTATTGTTTAAAAAGACAGAAGAATTTAAATGCTTCTGGATTGCCTAAAATGATACCACACACAAAGCAACATTCACAGAAAACAGAATGGATTTCTAAAAATACTATATGTAATGTTGTGCATATGTCTTTGAAAGCATGTGTTCCTGGTTTATGGTATTTTGACAGTGGCTGCTCAAAACATATGACAGGTCAAATTGATTATCTATCTGATTACAAAGCTTATAATGGTGGTAATGTTACTTATGGAGGTGGATCTAAAGGGAAGATCATTGGTAAAGGAACCTTAAATGTTCCTGGATTTCCTAGATTACCAAATGTTTTACATGTTGATGGATTACTTGCCAACCTTATTAGTATAAGCCAATTATGTGATGATGACTTGCATGTAAAGTTTGATAAAAATTCATGCTATGTGCTAGATGAAAATTCTGATTGCATTATGATGGGTAATAGATCTGCTGATAATTGCTATTTAATTGAATCCAAAGTGAGCTGCAATAATGTGAAAAATGATGAAAGTACACTATTGCATCATAGACTTGGGCATGTTAATCATAGACAGATTGATAGGTTAATTAGACTCAAAGCTGTTACAGGCTTACCAATGCTGAAATTTTCAGACAATCACATCTGTGGACTATGTCAAAAGGGCAAACAGGTAAGAACCTCTCACATGCTATTAGGCCAGTGTTCTACAAAACATTGTTTTGAATTGCTTCATATGGATCTTATGGGTCCTATGGAAATTGATAGTATAGGTGGAAAAAGGTATTCTTTTGTCATTGTTGATGATTATTCTAGATTCACATGGATAGAATTCCTAAAAGAAAAATCATAAACTTTTTCTGTCTTTAAAACTCTATGCAAAAGATTCAAAACTGTTTATAATTCTAAAGTTTGTAGAATTAGATCAGACCATGGAAGAGAGTTTGATAATAGTGCCTTTACTGAATTCTGTGAATCTAAAGGCATATTACAGGAGTTCTCATCACCTAAAACACCTCAACAGAATGGGATAGCAGAAAGGAAAAATAGAACTCTTCAAGAGATGGCTAGAGTTATGCTATGTTCTAAAAATTTAGCCAAAAGGTTTTGGGCTGAAGCTCTAAATACAGCTTGTCATATTTCTAATAGAGTCTTGATTAAAACAGATTCTAATAGTACACCTTATGAAATACTGAATAATAGAAAGCCTAATCTTAAGTATTTTCATGTATTTGGCTGTGTTTGTTACATTTTAAATGATATAGAACAATTGCATAAATTTGATTCTAAAAGTGACAAAGGTTTTTTTCTTGGTTATTCAAGGAACAATAAAGCATATAGAATCTATAATCTCAGAACAAATACTGTTCAAGAATCTGTAAATGTGGTTTTTGATGATAATATAAGTATTACAGGAAACAGTATTGAAGAGGATGTCTCAGACCTTGCTGATAGTCCAATAATTACTGACAGAACAGATCAGATCAAAGATGATGAACAGAATGAGGGAACACTCACAGACACATCTGCTGAAGTTACAGATTGGACACTGAGGTCATTAGTGGATATGTTCCTAGTATCTCAATTTCACCACAGCTCCTGCTTCGTGGTGGTGACCGGATTGTGGACCTGCCTATACCGAAGACTAATGCCCCCAGAAGTGTTGATCCGAATATGCCATCAACTTCCAGAACACACCCTTCCTCAGGTTGTGTCGCCTCAGTTTATTTGTCTTCACACTTCATTCTCAGGCAGGTAGACATTCTTCAAGGCACAATCACCAATCTTCAAAGTACTGTTGAAGACTTGCTCATCCAAAAACGTTTCTGGGAGGACCTACTTTCTACCTCAACAGGGGGAGTAAGGCCAAATGTTCACAATGCAGGTGTTGTTCACAATGCAGGTGTTGTTCGTATTCCAGGTCAAGATAATGATATTCCAGTTCAACAAGAGAGTGCTATTCCAAACCAAGAAGATGCTGATGCTCAAGATGCTCAAGACATTGAAGATCTCTATGGAGATCTCAATGCGGCTTTTTGAAGGCTTGAAGAATGAGGAAGTGTAGAGTATGGGGGAGTTCGTGCAGACTCCTGAAGATGCAGCTGATTCTATCAGCCCAATCCTCCCCTTTACTGCTTTCATTTATATCCTCAATTTGTAAAAACCTTACTTATGTTGTGTTACATTTCTGTCCCACATACATTGCCCTACATTTACTGTTCTTATTGTTTTTAAATCTAAGTACATTGCTTTTGACTTAGATGTTGTGATTGAATTTGGTTAAATACTGATATTGGTTTGTTTTGAATATCATGCGTATTGTTTTCTTTATCAAAATTCTGAATGTTGTGAACATTAGGAGTGTTGATGTAGAAAGGCCAAATTGGGGGAGATTGTTGATGTTGGAATAGGTGTTGTATTTTATGATCCAACATTTAAGTTACATGTTGTACTAAATGTGCCAACACCTACCACAACATCAGAATTTGCCATTTCTCCTTTCACTAACTCTAACTTAACTTGTGTTGCTTAGTGATGTCCCAAATGCAGGTAGAAGACGTGGGCAACACCCAGGTCAAGCAGTTGCATGGGAGTGAGAAGTTTTAAGCATCACTATGGAAGTTCCTACAATTGTGGAGTGTGAAGGGAAGTTACAAGAAACTACCTTTGATCCAATGGCCAAGATTGATCAAGGGAGTTGTAGGAGTTGCAAGGCAGTTCGAATTGAAGCCTATAAATAGACCACACTGCCTTCATTCTAAAGGACAACAAGAGAGAAAGCTAAACTACATTACTATCTATGGAATGCGCAACGCTTCTAGTTAGAAAAATATTTTGTTCTTTCTTGTAGATTAGTGCACACTTATAAGCCCGAATATTTGTGTACTTAATCATAGTCGTTTATTAGAAAAATATGTTAGATCTATAAGAGAGATAGTTTCGTATTTTTCTAGTAACTTTTCGAACTCAATTAGAGTTGTAATTGTTCAAAACCTTACAAGGTTGTTGATTTTGTTTCACTGATATTAAGAGATAATATAAGTGATTCGTGTAGATTAATTATTTAATCTACACAATTTTTGAAATACTCTTTGCAAAGTGTTTGTTTAAATTCTGCTGCTCATTGTTGTCTGGACTGTGCCAACCCTATAGACAACATCTTTGTATATCGCACGCACGCACACTTCTTTCAGTATCTACAGGTCGCAGCTTCACACTCAGCTCCATTCTCTTGAAACACTCAAAGAACATAATGTCAGCTGAGCTCCCTGTATCTACGAAGATTCGAGCAACATCGAACCCAGCTATGTCGGTAGTGATCACCAGAGCATCGTTGTGATCTTCCTTAACCCCCTTCACATCCTCCGGCCCAAATCAGATATTGGGCGTCTCTGTCATACGTCCCACTTCTCTTAACTGACCCCCTTGCTCTACTTTTAGAGCTCGGACACTCTGCTTTCTATTCCGAAAGGAATCTCCATCGGCTGGTCCTCCCACAATCATGTGGATTACTCCTCTCTTCGGCGGTGGAGGGGGCATATCTTCGGTCGCCTCTCTGGTTTCCTTCTCTTCCGGTTTTCTTTCATGTTCCTTTCGCTTCTGCCCCCGAGGGCCCTGCCTGTCTCTAAATATAAATTCTTTTAGATGGCCCGCTTGGATCATCCTCTCAATCTCGTCTTTCAGGTGGTAACACTGGTTTGTGTCATGCCCATATTCATTGTGAAATCGGCAGAACCGGTCAAACTTGGACTTTTGAGGTCCTCGGCTTCTAGAGTATGGGAATTTCAAGTCAGGATGATCTCCTGCTACCTCCAATACTTCAGCAGGTTCAATTCTCAAGGGTGTGTATTTCTCAAACCTTCCGCGAGAGCCAGACCGGGGACCTCCAGAGGGGTTGTTGTCTCTTATCGACCCGGAGGTCCGCGGGACCTCTGAACTGGATCGTCTAGAGGGACCCTCTCTCCTTCTCTCTCGATCTTGTGGCCTGACCTCCAATCTCTTGGCTTTTAGAACCTCCTCCAGAGTGAGGTACTTTTCTGCTCTGTGCAGCAGCTCATCAAAGTTCTTAACTGGCTTCTTAGCTAAGGAGGAGAAAAAGTCTCCATCACGCAATCCGTTAGTAAGAGCGTTGATCTTCACCTCTGGGGAGGCCGTAGGGACCTCCAGAGCTGCTTCATTAAACCTCCGGAGAAAAGCTCTTAAACTTTCGTTCTCCCCCTGTCTCAGATTGAAGAGGGTTAAAGTGGCCCTCGGCTGTCTCCGGGCACTTGCAAATTGATGGAGGAATAACTCACTGAATTCCTCCCAGGATCGGATTGTATTGGGTTCCAATTGAGTGAACCATTGTTGTGCTGCTTTTGCTAGGGTGGTTAGGAACACCCTACATTTAATTCCCTCTCCATAGCGGTGTAATAACGCGGCATTCTCGAACCTTACTAGGTGCTCGTACGGGTCTGCCGTACCATCGTATTCAAAATTAAGGGGTTTGAAATTGAATGGCAGTTCGTCCTGTAATATGTTAGGGGAGAACTGACATCCAGAGACAGGAGCGGATCTGCTGGTTCGGTTGTTCATTTGCTTCCTCATATCCCTCATCTCCTTCTGTAGGGCCTGTAGTTGGTCGTTGACTGGCCCTCCATAGGTATCATCGGTGCTCTCTTCTGTCTCAGGGAGCTCTGTCTCTCGGGGTGCCAAATCTGTATTCCTTCTTGTATTCCGAAGGGGAATGCTTCTTTCCGCTCGGGAGGGCACCTTATCGTCTTCTTCTGCCCACATCCCCATTTCTTTGGACAACACTTGGGAGGTTCCAGGTGCCTCTTCCTGGGGTCTCGGGGTAGGTATCTCCAGATTCCCTGGTGCAGCTCTGGGAACTCGATCTCTTTGAGCCGCGAAGGCTCTCTCTACAGCTTGCTTGATGAGGATGTTCAATTGATCGGGAGAGATCAGGAGTGGTCCTAATTCTGGAATGTCCTCTCGTTGGGGATATGTGGTCCGGAACTCTGGGGCCTCAACGTTCCCTGTTGTCCCTTCTTCGATTGGGAGGGGATGATTTTCCTCTCCCAAGCCTGTATTAGGCGTCACTGGCGGATTTACTCCAGAAGGGGTATGCACTGGATCTTTTCCCCTACCTCCCTTTGACGTATGGTCATTCGGCAAAGGAGGATTTTCCCCTGCGAGGGGTCTCTTTCCCGAAGTAGATGTGTTATTTCTGCCACCCATTTGCTCGAACAGGTAGAAATTCGTGAGAAAATCTTTCAACTCTTTCCCACAGACAGCGCCAGTTGATGTGCCAAAATTTGCACGAGAGGATTGAGTCTCCTCTTAATTAGATATCCTGCTCTTCGAACACGTACAATCACTCCAAATAAGCTGCCTTCACTCGAAATCTTCAAGAACCTGCAAAGAACACGCCGGAGGGGAGTCCGGCGTGGACACTCCGATGCCTAAGTCAGTATAGGGCTTATCAATATCTCACAAGGATCTCGAGATCCTTGATTTATCGAACAAGTTCTTAAAGAATATCCGAAAGGCGTTTTGTTTCAGTATATCAAGTTTTGTAAAGTAAGAATGTCTAACCTGGAAATCTCCTTCGGTTTACCTTTTTATAGAGCCTTCCTCCTGGGAAGAAGTTAGAGCCTCCCCTTATCTCGGAGCTGCCTCTAAGACTCGGCCCTGCCGAGTGGACCGAGTCTTCCCTTCTCTCCACTCCCTAAAGATCCGGTAATACTAATTCTTAGTGGACTTCGTCCCTTAAGATAAAGGAGGATAAAGTCTTCCTTCCATCGAGTCTGGATCGGAAATGGCGGGATTCCCCTATATTTACGGCCCATAAATTCATATCAAGACTAATTCTTCTCGCTGCCCTTCTCCAGAAGAAACTCTCTCCAGAGGGACCTCTAGAGGGGATTTCCTTATCCAGGGAGTACCACACAATCCAATCCTTCCACTTCGATCTTATCTTTTATACACGTGTCGACTCCTTATTAGGTGACATTTTTAGGCCGCATCATCTACTCCCCCCTACTCTCGTAAAAGGGAAATATCTTTTGTGAGAGTAGAAAATTCCAATGAGCCCAGTACAGAAGCCCTTATGGAGAGACACGTATCGTTCTTGCTTTGGAGAGGAAATTTCAAAAAATGCCCTTCTCCAAAGGTTTTCCCGTCTTTGGCCTCGAGGACGTTTCGGCTTCCGCGCTTGGGCCCCACGCAGTCGCTTTTCTCTCTCTCCTGTTATCCTCCCGAGGAAAATCCTCGATTCTACCCCATCTTTCTTCATTTACTCCACGCAACCTCCTCATTTCCTCCTCTCCTTTTTGAATTTCATTTCTTCCAAAAGTTTCTCGTTGTCTCCATCTTTCTTCTCTGGCGTTCTTCTTCCCGAGTTTTCGTCGTCGCCGGCCGCCCCGACTGATTCCGTAGTCTCTTTAATCAAGGTAACCCAGCTATCTTTCTCTTCTTCTTTTATTAACACTGTTAATCGATGTCAAACCCTCTTTCTCCGCCTGAAGCTCTTAGCCAAAATCCTTCGGGGTCCCTTCCCTCTACGATGGGGAGCCCGGAGAATAGGATTTCCACTTCCTCTCAGATCGATCATATTCACCTCGCTAGCCTTACTCAAGCTTACGACTTTCCGTCAGAATATACCTTTCGCGTCCCTCGCTCACACGAACGCCCAGATCTCTCCGAACCCAGAACTCTGGCCTTTTTCGAAGCTCAACTTAGGGCCGGACTTCGATTTCCGATCCACCCCTATTTAGCTGCCATATCGACCCGCATGAAAATCCCTCTTAATCAATTTACTCTGAATGACATTCGTGCCATGATAGGATTTTTCATTTTGGTGAAAGGGAATGGTGGTGACCCTTCTGCCGAACTGTTTCTGAGCCAACACTCCTGTAAAGTGAACGACGGTTTTTTCTACGTTAGTCCACAACCCAGGAATACTTCCTCCTCCTCTGAAAGCTTACTCTGTTTCAAATCATACTTGACCGTCTTACCCGTCATTGAAACACAAGCAGGAGATGTTTCGGCTTATATTCCTACTAATGTAATTTCAATTAAATCTGTTTGGAAACAGATTCATTATACTAAGTTATTTAATTATTCTAAAATATGAAAAATATATAATTAATCTCAACCTCTATCCATAAAATTAGAAAATAAAATATTCTAAGATTTTTTAAAAACTATTTTTAATGGATTTTATTATTAGTACATAATTATTAAATATTACATGCTTAATTTTATTATACTCTACTTTTAAAAAAAAATCATTCATTTATTTATGTAATTTTTTTAATAATAAAAAATTAAAATTATAAAAAATAATGACTACATTTTACCCAAAAACTCTAATCCTCTAAATCTTAAATAATTAATTTTAGGATCATTAATTTTAGGGTTTTAGGGTTTAAGGTTTTAGGGTTTAGGGTTTAAGAATTTAGGGTTTTAGGGTTTAGGATTTTAGGGTTTAGGGGTTTAAGGTTTTAGGGTTTAGGGTTTTAGGGTTTTAGGGTTTATGGTTTAAGATTTTAGGGTTTAGAATTAAGTAAATTAATGTAGTTATTATTTTTTAAATTATTATTAAAAAAATAAAATATATAAATGAATAATTTTTTTTAATGTAAAATAGAATAAATAAATTAAACGTGTGATATTTAATAATTATGTAATACTAAAACACGTTAAAAATAGTCTTTAAAAATCTTTAAATATTTTATTTCTAATTGTATGGGTAGAGGTTGAGATATATGTGTAATTATATATTTTTCATATTTTAGATTAATTAAATAAGTTAATATAATTACTTGGATAATGCCACGTCATCATTTGGCTCCATAAGTAGGCTATTAATGGGCTCCATATCATTTCTTTCTCTCTCTCTCTCTCTCTCTATATATATATATATATATATATTTTTTTTTTTTTTTTTACAATCCATATGTAGAAGAATTGTTCTTGTGAAAAAATATAAGATGAGGAGCGAGTTCCTTAATTTTTGCAAAAAGATGAAAAATATAAGATTGGCGACCCAACTAGAGGCGGCGGAGTTCAGTACAGTATTTCCAGCAAGGTCTTCACGGCGGCGACGACTAAAATGCTTGGCGGCGACTCGTCAAGTTGAAAACTTTAAGGGCGACTGCGGCGACGACTAATATTCATTAGGACGGTGGCTCGTCGTACCGTTTATTAAGAGGAGATACGTCGATTGAAAAGTTTTGTTTTGAGAGAGAGAGATTTGGGCATCTAAGACTGAAAGGAAAGTGGACACATTTTATATTATGGGGTTTAGAGGAGAGAGAGATTAGAGATCGTAGTGCTTATTCAATTGATTTAGAGATCTTAGTGCCTGATTCAGTTGATTTAGAGGAGGTAGTGAAAGATTCCACGGATTTAGATAGTGTAGTAAAAGATTCTTTTTCGGATGTGGATACTTTGTCCGAGTTTAAAGAATTCTCGCTCGATCCCGACGGTAAGTGATCGATTCACATACGTATAAAACAACCTGTCGAAATTTTTTATACCAATTAAAGACTGAATTTTTAGTCTCCAATTAAAATTCAAAATCAGAATTTTAATTTCGATTTAAAGACTGATATTCGGTGGCTAGGTGGTCTGAAAAATATAATATTAAAGACCCAACTGAAAACAGTCTCTAAACGAGCGGTCAAAATTGCTAGTCAATTAAAATTTTGGGATTCAGAATTTTTGATATCAATTAAAGACTGAATTGTCGGTCTCTAAACAAAATTCAAAATAAAAATCTTAATTTCGGTTTAGAGACCGAAATTCGGTCTTTAAGCGGTCTACAAACATAATATTAAAGACCGAACTGAAAACAGTCTCAAAACTCGATTTTTTTCCGGATCAGTCTCAAATCAGTCTTTATTTGATACTGATTTATGTCGGTCTCAAAATTTTGGTCTCTAATTGAAGCATTTTTTGTAGTGCTACCATCACTTAATTACTCAATTTGTCATCAACTTTATTTACAAACAATCACTTTATTCACAATGGACCCTACAATACTTTACAATACCCTTACTTTATCTACATTTTTTCTTAAAACTTGTGCCCCACCCCAATGGGACTACATTTGGTGGAAGGAGGGAGCTGTATTATACTTACAACATTCATACATTAAATCGATCCTTGAATGATGAAAATGGAGGATGAAATGCACGTGTGTCTCTCGTTGGAAAAATTCGAAAGCACAAGGAGGTCATCTGTAGTGTCGAATCTCCATCGTCGTCGCTTCACCTTCAACTTGGAGTTTTGTATCGACGTCAAAACTTTTAAGTGGGGCAAAGACTACTTTACATATTGCGTGGAGAAGATGGGCCGAGCATGTTTGCTGGAGTGTCGTTCAAGTGTGATTTATTTTCGTATTTCGAGATATGGGATGCCCTCGAAGTTGCTCTCACTGATGTGCCTCTGCCTGATGAGGAGTTTGCACAATTGATCGCCTACGCCGTCGAGAAGACCTACAGACTTTATAATACCAGAGAAGATGTTACTACTTTGATCTCAATTTGGTTAAATATTCAACTGAGTGTCTTAGAAAGCCCCGAATCCTTTGTTTAGTTTTCAAGATCCTGTCCAGATTATATATAGATTTTAATCATGGAAAATTAAATTAAATTTGAATCCATAATTTAATATGTGGTGCAGCTTTTGTAGTATTTAAGTAGTGCAAAATCTCCATTATAGAAATAGAAGAATAGATTATGAACTTGGTTCCAATAATTGAAAAGAGAAAAAAGTGCATTTACATGACTTCTATATTGCTCATACAAAAGAGATCAAATCAATTAATTAGCTACTATATTTGATCGTATATATGCACTAAAAAAATACACCTAAGGAGTGAGTGTGTGAGGAGCATATACTCTATTTTGTCTTATGCACTACGCTTGAAAGAAAATCTTTCACATACTTCTAGTTAAATATAGATTTTTATTTTTCTTGGCCAAATATAAATTGAAGAATAAATTATATTATTTTTAGAGCCACTTAGGTGAAATATGCCTAATTGAGAAAGTTTTTAAAAACAGTTTGGGTGATTCGGCCCTGCCATACCCTTTGTCTAAGTAAATTGGTCAGGTGAGTCCACGAAGCCATGCGACTCGACTCAACCATGCTGAAAAACACTCAATTTCGTGGGGTTTTTTTTTTTTTACCAAATTTCACAATTTAAGAAGGAGCAAAGTGTAAATGCGACCCAAACACTTCTCCAACACTATAAAAAGACTTCATATATCGATCATATTGTAGAAGAAGAACGCACTCCACATTTTAGAGTAGAATTTAGATTAGTTTATTATCTCTCTTAGTTTTAGATTATATTAGATTTTAGTTTTAATTTCAATTTCAAGCAATTAAGGATTTCATTGGGCATTTCAAGTTTGTAGTTAATCTTCACTATTGAGGTGACTTCTTTTCATTATTGTAAGTTTAATTTTGGTAATTTCATTTCAATTCATGTTTCGTAGTTTATTTTACATGGATTTTCTTCCATTTGTTATTTTAGCAATCAATATTGCTTGTAGCGCACCATGGACTAATTAAGATTATATTGCTTTGGGTGTGTGATTAAATTAATTGGCAATTAGTGAATTTATGAATTAATTGTGTGATTAATACGTATATGCCTTGGTTTAATTTTTTATATTGTTGTAAATTGTGTGATTAAATTAATTGGTCATTTCTATTAACTAGCATTTACGGTTTTGTAAATTGTAACGAGGGTTGAGTTCGCATGATTGTGATGTGTATGGAGAACTTGATTGATTAGTTTGAGTTTAATGGTAATTAACTTAACCGAGAGAGGGTTAATTACTAGATCGACAACATTAAACATTAATCGAATAAAGGCCGGTCGTCTAAAAGATTAGTGAGGGGGTGAATCGATTGTATGCATTAGTAACCGTGTTGAAAGTGTTTACGAATTTAATATCCTAGTAGCTTGTGGTATTAATTAGATGAGGTCATTAGTACACGTGTTCACCTAAGCCTCAATTATAATATTTCTTTCAATTTTATTGTTTTCATTTTTTCTTTAGATCGTTAAGTTTTATTGTTTTTAAAAATAAAATTATTTCTTAGAACTCGTACTTGGACACAAGAGAATTATGAAATTAGACGTGTAAAATGGTTAACGAGCTATTTATTCATTATGTTTAATTAGCATAACACTTGTTTATTATGCGAATTAAAAATTAGTGGCCGGAGTTGTGACCGTACGTAATTGTCATTGTAATTGTCAGTCGAGAAGTTCCATTTCATAACAATACTCTCTATAAGACTCTATTAGTTAATGTCAACATTTGTTTATTTCAATATGGTTTTTTTTAATTAATAAATTATTAATGTGTGCTATTTAATATACAAAAAAATATAATTAATTAATATTATTTTTTGAGGATTTTATTAGGCAAAGAAAAAAAATTAATGAAAAAAGAAGTTAAAATTAATAATTTATTAATGTACTATTTAATATATTAAAAAAATAATCAATTAATATTATTTTTTGAGAATTATATGCAAAGAAAAAAAATGCTATTTAATATAAAAAATATATAATCAATTAATATTATTTTTTGAGAATTTTATTAGGAAAAGAAAAAAATCAATGAAAAAGAAGTTAAAAATTAATAATTTATTAATGTACTCCGAACTATTTAACACTCCCTCCATTCCCTACTTGATGACATCAAATTATTGGGCACTAATTTTAACGAATGAATTGTTTATTAATATTATGAAAGTTAAAATGAGGGTAGTAAAGACTTTTCAGCTTTATAAATAATAATAAAATTATTTTTTAGTGTAATAAAGCAATAGCATTTGCTTTTGTAAAAACAAAATAATAATGACATTTGTTGTAATATTGTGATGTTTTAAGAGGATTGTTTAAAAAGGGTCACACTTGGGTGCATACCGCCACACCGTGCATACCATCACTTTAATAGAATATGGGCCAAGGATGGATTATAACTGGGTTAAAGGCCCAAATAATTAAAAAAAAAATAGAGCGTGAAGTTGTGAAGTCGCTCCATCGCCGCTGCTTTCTGTCGCCCCATCGCTGGCGGTTTCTCGCCGCCGCCGGTTCTGTTGTTGCGTCGACGGTTGTGTATTTAAATCCCTAATTTTGCAATACACAGTTAAGAACAAATATATAAAATTTGTGTTTTAATCGTTAAATTCCATTAATTTTTCCTTCTTACTCTTATTTTTATGACATTATTCTATTGGTGATAGGGAAATGTCATTGAAATATGCATAACAATGAAGATTGTGATAATTTCAACAGGAAAAATACTCACGGCGAAGAAGAAAGTGATTTTTTCACAATTTGACAGTGTTTAATTTAAGTTACTAGAATTGTTATGTTTTTTTCATTATTAGACATGTGATATTACTGGATATAAGCTCTGTTATTACTGGATATTCTTTGTGGTATTACTGAATTCAATTTCATTTATAGGTGGGAAGATATATGAAATTCAAGATGTTTCCCTTCAAGATGAAGAAGTATATGATTGTAATGAAGAATGCAGTGAGATACAAGAACATAACGTGGAAGATAATGTTGTGATATGAAGGGTCAAGAGTAGTCTCCACAAAAATAAAAATAAAAAGAAGGAAATACATCAAAATCATCACAAATGAACGAGTTTGGTTCTAAAACACCGAATCCTCAGTTAATTTAGTTGATGATTGTTTTGCGTATTGTATATGGTATTATTGAACATTGTTATTTTATAGCAAAAACATGAAACGTCATATTAGATATCTGATATTACTAGTTATTACACACGGTATTACTGAATCCACTTTGTGGTATTACTGGACATCGATATTGTATTACTTGTTTATTTATTCACACTGTAATTTTGATTTTACTGGATATTGATTTTGTAGCGGAAACATTAAACAATGTAATTTAAAGTTTTAAACATCATATTAGATAACTTGTATTACTGGTTATTACATGTGATATTAGTCAATACATTGTGTGGTACTACTGGATATTGATTTTGTAGCGGAAACATTAAACACCTAAATTTAAAGTTTTAAACATCATATTATACAACTTGTATTATTGGTTATTACATGTGGTATTAGTGAATACATTGTGTGGTACTAGTGAATACACTATGTGGTATTACTGGATATTGACATTTGTATTACTTGTTTCTTTATTAACACAAATATTAAATATTGTAATTAGCACCATATTTTGACATTAAAAACTGCATTAAGCATATCATGTTACTTAATATTGATTTTGGTAGCATTAATCCCTAAACAAAAACAATGTAAAAAAAAAAAAAAAACAGCAATTCTTTACAACCAAATAACATGATCAAAGTTTCATTTTTCTTCTGCCCAAATTATCATCCATCTTCTTCAAATTTCTAGCTGTATGTTTGCATCTTTCTTCTTCTTCTTTTTCTCTTCATCTTTCAAAGCATTTTATTTCTTCTCTGCAGCAATTCTTTGAACTACAATTATAATTTGAAGCAATCAAATCAAGCATCACAACAATAACTTAAATACTTAAATTGTACTAACATAATAACAATAATGAATAAACAGTCTTCAAAACAGAGACGATGAGCAGCAGAATGATTCTACCCTCAAATCTGTTAATTTATGACAACTTTGTTTTATTTTCAATTTAATCCATTTGACTGTACGCTTGTATCTAGGAATGAGTGCTAAGGTACACCTAGTATCATGTATCTCAACGTCACGTTTTTTAGTAATAAAACGATTTTTTCCCGATAAAAAAAAAAACTACTACAAAGTAATCATACTACAAGATAAAATCAAATATAACAAACACATCCTAATCAATACTCATAAATCTGTAGGAGAACAACTATTTGGTCAAAATCCATCAATTATAACAAAATGCAGAGATTTAGAGAAACCTTATTTACCTTCAAACCGTGTGAAATAGAAAATTGGAGCCCTAGAAATGATATTTGCATTCATACGTCTGAACTTACATTAAATAAAAGACAATATAGATAACAATTTTAATTGAGTTCCTTCTACCTTCTACTTAACTTTCTCTTCAGATTTCTTTCCCTTTCTCTAAAAAACTCAATCTAAAGATTTGAAATCCACAATATACTAACAGATATTGCGACCATAACAACAATAGCCCACAAAATCCAAATCCATTTGGGTATCATACTATCCACAACCCGACTCAAGTACAAGGTAACCATTCACACACAAAATAAGGACCCATAAAACCCCTCACAATAGAGTACATAGCACAAAAAAGATGAGTAAAAATATCGCAAATTTGACAAATCATGACAAAAAGAAGTACCCAAGGTGATACTTGTCGAACAGGATGCGGTGGTGGTGCATTCCACCGGTTGGGCCGCCGATTGCCGGAGGAGGCGTCGAAATTTCAAAAATCCCATGTAAGAAACGTTAAAACCACCGGTTGAGCCGCTGGTTGCCGGAGGAGGCGCGGAGAGGAGTGGATGCCTAATAACTGTTGCTGAAGCATCAAGGCCTTAGTGGCGCCGTTGCTGATCCGGTGCTGTCGCAGCTTCGACGCGAGAGCTGCCTCCGACTGCTTCCCCATGTGCGGCGGCGAGTGGTCTTCCGACCAGGGAAACGAGGAGGCGGTGGATGTAGGCACGAAAAAGAGCATTTATTGGAGAAAATCATCGTGAGCGGAGGTTGGATCGAACATCTGATGGTGGTGGATTTCCTGAAGGGATGAAATTTGATGTTGACCTACGAAAATGGAAAAAGAAGTTGAAGGTGAAGAGACAGACATGGACGGGAGAAGTGGAAGGAATTGATAAAATTGATTCTGAAATAGTAAGGGGCACCGTACACTCGCGTGTACATAAGTATTTGGCGTTTAAAAATGTTTTTACTATTTTAGATAATATATCATCAAGTAAGGGACATCAAAATAACAAAATAAGTCATCAAGTAGAACGAAGAGAGTATTATTTTTTGAGAATTATAGGCAGAAAAAAAAAATCAATGCAGGTGGGATATGAATATGATCCCATGACATTGGGAAGATATCTTTGAATAGTACCGGTATAAAAAATTCTTATATCTCACAGGCCTTTTGTTAATTCTGTTTTATTCCGATATGGTCCATATTAATTGTAAAATGGATTCAACTATGATCCCATGCATAAACATAATAAATTAATATCCTATAAAAATTAGATAATTAGAATAATTTAGTAGTAAGACATGAATATATTATTGTTTGATTTTTAGTAAAATTTAAAAATTAAAATAAATTTCATCTTTAACTTTTTTCACAATATCTAAAAAGCTATGAAATGAAAACTATTAGCAGTACTCTCGATTGAAGAAGATAGCAACGAACCCTAATTCACAGTTACGACAGATGTCTAGAAACAGGTTTGGACTAAGGTGTGTGACATCTGCCAATATTAGGAAATTTGTTAGACCAAGCAATTTAGTTAATTACTCAAAGTCTTGTTCTATATATATTGGTCAAATGGCCTCACTTTCATTTAATTACACTTAAAAAAATTATGCTCACTTTTTTTATTTGTTTGTCCACTAAAACTTGTGTCCAGTCAAAGACGCATAGATAGAAGGGAGTATATAAGAATTAATTTTCAATAAGTTCAAACTTTTAGACGAGACATAATTTTAGTATTTACGAGATTAATTATTAATGATTATAAGTACTAGTTTCAATGTAATTTTGGTTGGTTCATTACAACTTTGATGGTGGTTTTGAAAATTTGAGAGATGATTTAATAAATTCTAAATTAAATTGTGTGTAGCTCTTGAAATTAAATAAATTTCCCAACGTTTAGTTAGAAAAAAACAAAATAAATATTAAAATCGTGGAAGCTGGATTAATTGCATGGATATGGAATTATTAATTAATAAAAGGAAAGAAACATGAAACATATATAAGGAAAGTATATTTCAAACATATATTAGGAAAGTATTCTGAATTATCGATCTCTATATAAACCTATCTATCGATCATTATATCCTCTTACATTAATATTAAATCAATCGATCAACGAAAATGGAGGACTACCGGCCGCCGTGTCTGTGGTTGGAAGAAGTTGAAAGCGTAACGAGGGCGTCTGCGTCGAATCTCCATGCGTACACTTTCCGGTTGGAGTTTTGTATCGATGTCAAAAATTATAAGAAGGGGGGCAAAGAGGTTACATATGGGGCGAGTATGCTTGCTGGAGTGTCGGTGAGGTGCGAGTGGTTTTCGTATTCGGAGATATGGAATGCGGTCGAAGAAGCTCTCGCTATTCTCCCACTTCCTGAAGACAAGTATGCACAATTGGTGGCCTATGCCGCTGACAGAGCCTTCCATCTTTATAATTCCAAAGGCTTCCCCGATTATACCACTTTTGATCTTATCTTCCATCTCTCTTTGCACCGATATTCAACTTCCAACCTTGAATATATGAGGCCTCTATAGACGAGTTTATAAGGTGTCCCCGACTACTTTTGATCGATCTTCACTTTCATCTCAGCAGTTTGGTTAGATATATAGCTAGATAATATTCAACTCATTTTTATCCTTAATTTGTTTGAGATCGATCGAACAAGCCTTAATTTGTTTAGCTATATAGTTTTGATTTCTCAAGATATATGATTAATTAGATTTTGATTTTAATACTCGCGCGTATTCATTGTTAATTGATAAGTTGTTTGTGGACTTTTGTTACGATATTCATTAATTGGAACACCTAGCTACTTCTGTCAAACTATATACTCCATCAAATACTTAAAAACGTACAATTTCATGCATAAAATTCGGGAGGCTGAATATATAATTGCTTGTCTTTTGCATGGGCTTGTATTGCATGTATAGCCCAATCTTGATATTTTGTAACTGTAATTATTATGTTTTTGAGCCGTCGGGAGAGAGTTCGATGTGGGTTGTTACAACATTCAGGCCGGGGACATTTCTCTAGAGGGATGCACAAAACAATTTTACCTGAGGGGTGTATGTCAAGCCAATTCACAAACTAAATTCGAAAAAAAATTGACATCAACTCGAATGTAATCGTTTCGAGCCTAATTGAGCTTGTACGGTATTTATTACTATTTTGCTATTAATCGAGTTGAGCCGAGTGGGACTTCGAGTTTATTTTGCCATTAATTATTTTAGAAATAATATTTTACATTTAATTTTATAAAATTATACTCCCTCCGTCCCGGAAGTGTTTGCACCACAAAGTGGGCACACTTTTTAAGAAAAAAGTGTAATGAGTGGAGTGTTGAGGGGTAATTTTGTAAAGTTATATGAATAAAGTAAAAAGGTGATTGGAAAGAGAGTAAAAGTAATGGCATTTTGTGTAAATATGTGAATATTGTGAGGGTGGGGTTTATGAATAAGTTTCCTTTTATGGGTGTGCAAACAATTGTGGGACGGACAAATAAGGTAAGTGTGCAAACAGTTGTGGGACGGAGGGAGTACATGTAATTGAATTGAAGTATCGACTTTATTGCATTCAAATATAGCAACTGAATCAAATTCGAGTTTAGCACTACTCGACTCGATTCATCTCAGCTACAAGCCCAGAGAGAACCACCAACTTGTACTGTACAGTGACTCCTGTAGGGGTTACTAATAACTCTTTACCTTCTGAGTGAAAATGCTGGGCATGAAAAATTAAAATTTTAATCCATAATTTAAAATAATGTGTGGATAGAAATCCATGCACCATCATTGAGGATGCTCTTCTAAGTATGAAACAGTTTATGAACTTTGTTCCAATAACTGAATGGGAAAAAAGTGCATTTACATGACTTCTAATCAATACTATTTTATTGCTCATACGAAGAATACAAAAGAGATCAATCCAATTAGATACTCTATTTGGTCCTACGCACTAAAATACGTACACCTAAAGTGTGAGTGAGGAGCATATACACCTACAAAACAAAGGACAAGATAAACAACACATATTTATCCACAACTTATCACCTCATAGGTGACATCTTGAGAGATAAAAGACCGTCCAAATACGACATTCTTGAACTGTCATCCCTCACCGGACCAAACACCTCCCAAAGACGAAGTTTCTCATCCTCTCCAGCAGACACCACAGTTATGCCATCCGGGCTCTGTCAAAGATCAACCACATTGATTAATATATACTCTTAAATCATCCTATCTGTTTTATTCTATCCAAACGGAGGGAAGGAGTATTTCTTTTTCCACAACTTAGAGTAGATCAAGACATTATCAAATCAGACCTGAGTTAGATGCAGAATTCGGGATCCATGCTTACTCGACTCTCCAATTTTGGACATGGCAGGGTACCTCCATAAACATAATCGGTTTTCACTTTCGGACCCAAACCCATGCCCACTTAATATCTCATTATGATGCCTGTTCCATTGCAGCCCTGATATCTGCACTCCAAAATTACAACCTTGATTCATTAACTAAAATCTCAATTAATATTGTAGCAATATACGAGTATCTAATTACTTATAATAACCTGTGCTTTAGTTTCTGTGCTACTAATGCAACTTCCTTTCTGAACGTTCCATATCTTGATAGAGCCATCAGCTGTCCCACCACCAGAGGCTAACACGTTATAATCGTAAGGGCACCACGCCAGAGCCTTCACTGCTGCCCGATGATTATTAAACCGGTATACATAATCACTTGCCCTCATTTTGCGTGCATCCCATACGTACACTAAATTGTCATTTCCACCACTTGCTAGTTTCGTCCCTGCCATCGACCATTCCAGACCACAAACTTCTCTCTTGTGTACTTTAACACTGCATACTTTGCTATTCTTTGCTCTCACTAAAAATTTAAAAAAAAAAAAAAAACACATCAGCTGAATTCGTAATTCATTAAATTCAGATGATCATTAAGCATGATTACCATCATGATTAATGATAGCTTGATCAGAGCTTCCTGTTGATAATAGGTGATCATTCCATGCAAAGGATCCCACCCTTCCACCATGACCATACAGCCATCTCATCTGCATTTGTAGATCAAATGCATTAAAACTAAGAATTGGTCTTATGTAAAAATGTATACTAAACCAACAAATATGTTTAATGAAACAACGAATACTAATAAACTAATATGTTTAAGTGAAACAACGAATACTAATAAACTAATATGTTTAAGTGAAACAACACAACATACAAACTGATCATAGAATCTCTTACATGCTTGAGAGATTCAGAATCATAGAGGCCTACTGCAGAGCAACCGTATCCTACTGCTACTGTTTTTCCATCTTCAGACCAGGATACACTAGCAGGATAGTTGTCACCCGAAACCTGAGATAGCTGCTCGACTTTGTGATTCTCAGAATTCCACAAGAAGACTGATTTTCCCAACCCAATTGCTAGCACATTTGTTTTTCCCCAATCCATAATGTTGAGATAGTAATCGTGCTTGATATCAGGGGCATCCAAAATACGTGATTCGCGCTGATCATCATCATCATCATATTGTAAATCATCATCAATAGAAGCGAAAAGCTGAACATTAATGTCGTAGTTGCAAATTACTATATATATTACCTTTGGAAATTGTCGCAATGGTCTAGACGTAGGGCTCGCCTCGTTGCTATGTCGCATCTCATCAACCAGAGGGCTCGTCCGTCTACTTGATCTGGGGCTACCTCTGAAAACCATCATTTGAAATGGCCTTCCTTGTGCACTCTGGGTAAGATTTTCCAAACCCTGCCTAAATTCACTCTGTGATGAAATTAAATAGAATAAGATCAACATCCTAATAATTAATCAAACATTTACCACAAAACTAACAACAATTTAAGAAAAAAAGAAATGTAAATGCCAAAACAGAACTGGGAAGAAACAGCAAGAAATTTTTAAACGTTGATTCAAGAGCACTCTAACTCTTAATTAATCATCAAAAAGAGAACGCACTTTGAATCTAGACTTGCAGAGTTGTCGGGGATTGGTGTTTGTCAATTCACCGCGGGCTTGATCGAGATCCATCAAACTCCGATTTGGGATAAACCTATCCCCCTAATAAACAAACAAAATAAAATTGCTAAAATTACCCAATCATTATAATAAAGAAAATGCTAGAATTCCTTGAGAAGATAAATGTTGTACCGGAAAATCGTACTTGACAGGGCTGTCATGGAGGCGAGTAGGAGAGTACCAATCCCACTCACCCACCATTTTTATCAATTCTTCTACTGCTTCAAAACACTACTCATCCAGATGAGAATGACAATCACGCGTTGCTTGGCGCCAAATGTACAAATTAAAATGGAAGAAGTGACCGTTCGAACTGTGTGGAACCGCTCTGATTCTTTTTTAATTGAAAATAGTGAGGCTTAATTTATGCTTGCCCGTTGTTTTGTTAGGACTTCTTTTTTTAAATCTATTTTCTGTTGGCAAGGGCCGCAGTTTTTTTTTTTTTTAATTGCAAATAGTGAGGGTTAATTTATTATGCACGCCCGTCATTAGCGAGTGTAGTAATCCTAGTCTTTTAGGAGTGTTTATTTTGGGACTCACACGTCTGAATGGGGGACGTAATGTCTCCCGTTCTGTTCTAGTTTCAAATTTCATCATCCAACTTCATTCATCCCTTATAATACATATATATTATACTATTATAATAATAAAACATCACTCACTCTTACACAATTAATTTGATATAAAGTTGGAGTACATTATATAATATTACTACAACATCACCCACTCTTAAACATGGTTTGGTCTGCTATGGATTCGAGTGCATATTGTGCACCCTAGTTCATGTTGCACTTTTTAGTTTACTGACTTACACTTTTTGGTAAATGGTGTTGCACTTTTCAATTATTAAACTGTATAATAATATTTTTAGTAATAATTGAAAAGTGCAACACCATTTACCAAAAAGTGTAAGTCGGTAAACTGAAAAGTGCACATGAACTAGGGTGCACAACATGCACTTGAGTGCATACTAGACTTTACCCTTAAACAATTGATTTGACATAAAGTTACATTCTATCATACTCAAAATCCCTAAACAAACACACATAATCAATATTCATCATAATTACTCCATCTAAGATTTTCTCATCCGAATTTTCCCCGTCCTACATAATCCCAAAACAAACACCCCCTTAGGATAGTAGTTTTGGGATGTAAAATTTCGATTTGAAATTTTGTAATTCAACAAATATATACAAATTCTGCAAAAGTCAATTATATAGTATATATATATATTAATAAATACTTACCAACTCTATATAAATACCTATAAATCTTATAACTCTTACTCTATACTTAAAATCTTAAAACAAATACAAAACATACAACTCATTGAAATTTGAAATTCACTAACTTTTAAAATTCAAATTTCAAAATCTCAAAACAAATATCTCTTAAATAAAATAGTATCGAATATATATTTTTAAAAGGCAAGTGCTTAGGGCATCTCCAATTGAGACGCAAATACTCTAAATGCCTCTTGAAATGCTTTCCAACACTGTAGTAATGTTGGTGGCAATTTGTTACCACTCATTTTTGGATGGTTTGAATCGAGATGTGTTTTTCTCGCTGGATTCATAGCAGGTAGAGAATCTGTTGAGACTGATGGATCTCAGCTCAGCCTAGCTACCTCTGATACGACACCGTTGATGTCTTTGCAACCGGCGCCTATTTTGACATTTTTCAACTTTACCTCACCTCGATGGACGGACTAGCTAGCACTGACAATTTGAACAAGTGTCTATATAGCTATTTTTAGCGATTGCACTCTAAAATAAAATACATGCAATATTATTATATCATTGAAAAGTGGCCGGAGTACATGAAACTTAAACATTTAATCATTAACACCTCGCCCTAATTATCACCGATCGAAGACAAGAGATGGTTTATTATTCAACAACAACAACAAAACAAATACGCGAGAGAGGTGTATATCCATCCGGATCGATCCTAAAACCCGGGTAGCATTTGAATCGGGTCGGAAGAATAGACATACATTGTGTACTCCATGATACTATTCCACGTGTCCGGATCCATAACCAATGTTCTCTTAAAAGCGATTCCACGCGCCATCAGATACTTCCCCGTCCCACCTACGATTGACAACTCTCCCTCTTTACCAAACGCCACTAATCTTCCCAAAACAGTAATCGTGCTTCCGTCGTCAAAAGCGAAGTTCCAATTCACGCTTAGTGCCGGTTCACGCAGGTCCGACATGACGTGGACCCCCTGGACCCGGCCCACTCTCTCCGAGTCGAGTTCCGGACCGGCGGTTATGAGGTGGTCGATGACTTGGACCCGGCCGAAGTAGGAGGAGGAGTGGTAAGTGATGGAGGACTGAGCGACGTCGTATACGCTTTGGTTAGGGCCGGTGACGAAGTCGTGGATGTAGAAATGAAGTTTCGTGAACTTTTCTTCCTCCGCTAGGTTGAGGGTTTTCAGCCACTCTTCGGCGGCGGCGGTGGTGGTGGATTCCGGCATCGGAATGATGCTACGGGCGGTGGTGGGGACACTTAGAGTTATGGCCGCCATTGCGGAGAAAAGGATGAGGATTTGTAGTGTGTTTGCCATTGATGTTGTGAGTGAGTGATGATGGATTGAGTGATCAGTTGAATGAATGAGTGGAGTATTTATACAACAAAAAGCTTGGCCGCTAGATAGATAGATAGATATATAGTTTGAATAATTATGATCAAACACCCTTTTGATTTATTAATCAACCAAATTAAAATTAATTTGTTTCACTAGTAAAAAAAAAAGTGATAGTTGGACACATATACCAAAATTGAGTTTCAATTAATTGAGTTAAATGTTGAGAATAAAAATTAAATTGAATATTAAAATTCAATTGTATTTATACACTCAAATGATTCAATTGCATAGAAGAATAGTGAGATTAAAAAAAAAAATCAACAACCCCCTGTTTTTACTATACACATCTTATGTCCACCTCAATTACTATACATACCCCACATAAAATATGGTTTTTTTTTTTAAATTAAAAATTCACACCTCAATTTTAGGCAATTATAACCAATTCGGAAAAAAAAAAAAAAAATCATTCTCCACTGACGAAACGAAAAAAACGCGGTGAAATAAAAAGAAAAAAGTGAGTTCAAGTTTAAAAGAGGAGTTCCAACGGTACATATTTGACATTCAAAGTTTTTTATTGAACAAAATGAGTAAATTTAGTACCTTTAATCTCCATTTTTTTACGCAGCTTCGTTAGTTTTTATCAAAATTTAGAGTTTTAATTTTTATGAATTTTTTAAGTATCTTGAACTCGTTTTTATCAAAATCTAGTGGATTAAAAATTCAATTGGATAATTGAGGGGTATATCAAAATCACTCCTATTAAAGAATTAATATAAATAAATTGATTTCACACAATTACAAACTTTTACATGAGATGTAATTCTTTCATAGTATTAGAGTCTCACATTTACACGTTAAATATTCAATTTTCACTGAAAAATTAACTTATACGGAGTATTAAATTATATGTTCGATACCCTCGTTAAAAGAACATTATTAGTGAATTAATATAAACGAATTGATTTCAAATAGTACTCTAACTTATTTTTAGATGAGATTTATATGGAGTATAATTTTGCATGGATCGCGTGCATGATATTAAGAAGTGGTTTGAATTATGTGATTATGTGAACTCGAGGTTTGCGAGGACCGGCCTTTAATTTGTTTTCTTCAATAAGCCCAGCCAAAGTCTCTATCTGCAACTTATAAAATATTTAATTCATTGCAAAGGTCCCTCGCGAATCGCGACTATACTTGTAATTTACTTGAGTATTGCCACTCGAGTTCCACGACTACATTTGACCAACTCATGCCATTTAATTACTATATTTCTCAAAATATTTTTTTGTGAAGTGTTTAATTTCATTATTTTAGTCACAAAAAATGTTTTTTTTTAACTATACCCTTTTGGGTTTGAAAAAACTATATACTTTTAATTATTTTATAAAGTTTAGCTTCTACCACTATTTATTCAGTATCTATAATTATTTTCAAGTTTAACCATTACTTAGTTTACACCTCACCACAATCAGTGACAGGTTCGAAATTTAAAAATTGGAGGTACAAAAGATATTAAATTTGAAAATTGAGTAAAATTTTAATTGTTGATTTTTTTTTCTTTTATTTTATCTAAGAAAAAAATACAAATTTCCAAATTTTGGGATACAGACTACAGTGGTACCCGCCACTGTCTACAATGTACTACAACTTAATTCATCTCGTAATAGCATTTTTTATGTTTGTATCATCATATGTTAAGTTTGTACCATAATTTATTTTAGCCAGTACTATCATTTTTAGGGTAGGTCTCCTATAAAATTGAGTTGATCAATCACTAGTCAACTATTGACGGTTGACTTGGTCAATTTTTTTTTTTTTTTTCGGTAAATAAAAAAAAATCGATTTTTTTTTCAGAATTATTTTTTTCGGATTTTTTTAGTGTTACATTTTTCAATTATTGTGACTTACACTTTTAAAATTAATATTTTCAGTTATATTGACGTACACTTTTTGGTAATGTTATATTATACTGTATCTTTTAGTTATATAGACATGCACTTTTCAGTAAAAATGTGTTGCATTTTTCAGTTATAATAACTTACACTTTTCATTAAAATATTGTGTTGCACTTTTCAAATATATTGACATACACTTTTTAATAATATTGTGTTGCACTTTCTAGTTATACTAACTTGCATTTTCTAGTTATAATGACTTACACTTTTCATTAAAAGTTGTGTTGCACTTTTCAATTATAGTGACTTACACTTTTTAATAAAAAAATGTGTTACACTTTTTAGTGATATTGACTTACACTTTTCAACACACACATTTTCGAAAAAAAAAATACCAATAAAAAAAATTACAAAAAAAAAAAAAGAAATTGACGAAGTCAAAAAATTTATTGATAACATTCTTGAATATTTAGGATTTAGGGTTGACAAGGCAACTCAATTTCTTATAATGAATGGAGTATATAATACCAATCCTATTTTTAAATCTATACCACTGTAAGTTAATATTGTACCTCTATTTAATCTAGTTTGTACCACCATTATTTTCCTTTTACTTTTATTAAAAATAATTAAAATGGTCAAAAAAATATAGTTAAAACTTAAAACATAGATATTTCAAACTTTGTGACTTGCTAAAAAATCCTTTTTTCTATTGGGTTATGACAAAAATATTTGTGTGAGATGATTTTAGGGTGAGACTCTATCATTACAAATTAGCACAAATAAATGCTCATGATTTCTTTAAAATATTAAAGCATCATGCTCAAATTATATTTTGTTCAGTGTAAATAGTATCTCATGCGGTTTATAACTTCATCTCAATTAATGTTCAAGTGCTAGTTTAAATAGCAAGTTAAGAGCAAGTAGGAAATCAATGTGACATGCAAAAATTCAGGTTGGCGCAAGCTTGTTTTAGAAATTTCTACTGTAATTTTCAAATTTAAAGAACGTAAATTAGACATTTAGCCGGAATACTCAATTCGATCATTTCACACGCTCAAATTTCGATGAATTTGAAAATGTTTCTGCAAAAAAAACATAAATTGAATACCCAAGGAGATAATTACCGGATGTAAAAATTAGTCCGTATCTCTTATTAACATGAATTCTTTCCTTCTAGTTAGGTATGGCTTTTCGCACACCTATATTATACTCTCTCCGTCCAATTTTATTATTTGTAGTTGTCAAATTTCATTAATATTCTCTTTTTTAAAATAATATTATTCACATTATACCATCACTTTTTAAATTGAAGGAAAAAAAAAGATTTGTAAAAGAAAGTAGAAAAAATGTGAAAATAAATAAATTTATTTATTATTAATTCTGTAATAATATGGATGTAAAGAATAAAATTTGAGCAGCAATATATCACCGGACAGTTTCCTCTTAATTATTTATTATAGACAAATTTTTGTATGCAATTTAATTTTAAGTGATTTAGATGATTTTTAATTGTTCAATTGGATTATTAATCCATCAAATTAAAACAAAGTTAAAATTGTGACTTAATTGTACATCAAATGGCACCATATATGTAATTGAATGCACAAGAGTATGGCATGCGAGTACTCTTTATTAAAACATACTAAAATTGATACAATGAAACCCATAGGGACAAACACCAAACAAACATGGATAATATTAGGGAAAAAAAAAAACATAATGAAACATTAAAATAACTAGCTAGGCCACTTGAGCAGATATTCCTTGGACTTTGGTCGTGGGAGTGAGTATATACATGACGTACACATACACCCCTGTTTGGGCACGGGAATCTGTAGAATACGTAGAGGCCAACACTATCCCTCTAGCCAAACGGAACGACCCGGAACCACCAATTATGGACATAACCCGAACCTTATCGTTAACGGGTTGCCTCCCCATAATGGTGATGGTGCTTCCGTTTGGGAAGATAAAGTTCATGTTCATAGCTGTAGCCACTTGCTTCAAGTCCGAATAGACGCAAATGCCCTGGTAATGCCCAAGCCCATGCGACCCGGGATCCGGCCCGGTGGTCAGCGGGTTGTCGATGGCAATGGCCAGTCCGAAATTGGTGCCTGACTTTCCCGTTATTTCTTCTGAGGAGGCAACATTGAACACGGTTTGGTTCGACGAATCCGTGTCGAACCATGCGTGGATGTAGATTTCTTGTTTGGTGAGGGTGGTGGTGGTGGACGCCTTTTGGTTTTCGAACCATTCGTCGAGGGAGTGTGTCCATTCGTCGAGGCTGGTGGTGGTGGCGGTGGCGGTGGCGGTGACTAGTAGTAGAGCTAAAGTCATTGAGTAAAGTATTGAATTAGTAATTGGTGTTGGATTTCCCATCTCGGTCTTTTGTTTTCGAGATTTGAATTTGATTTTGCATGGAACGAGTGAGGTGGTTATTTATAGTTGAGAATTTAGTTGAATGATGAAATCTTTTAATTTTTATATACATATAAGTGAAAAATAGTTTTGTTGAAATTAATTTGAAAAAGATGTACATGACTAAAGGATCGTGATTTCATTTTATTAATTTGTTTGGACATGGGCGCATGCGATCCTTGCTTAAATTTGTTCTCTTATAACACAAATGCTGATTTACTCTCCCTCCGTTCCAATCAGTTTTTAGGTTCGGAAAAAACAATGATAAAGTAAGAATATTGTAACTTTTTTTCAATTTTATTAAAGTGATAAAGTAAATATATTGTGTTAAAAAAGTAATGACATGTACGAACAGTAAATAAGTGAGAATTTTAAAGGGTAAAAGTTGTGAGAAACTTTTTTTTTTTAAGTGTAAAAAACTAATGTGTTACAGACCAAAAAGAAAAGTGTGAAAATTGATTTAGAATAGATAAAAAAAAAAAAAAAAGTGTGAAAACTAATTTATAACTAACTAAAAGCAAAAGTGTAAAAATTGATTTGGAATCGGAAGTAAATTGCAATAGTCAGGGTTCTATTCATCTATGAAGTTAACAAATCCATCGATTCAATCCTAAATTTTTTTCAAGTGTTTAGGAGTCTTTTTTTTAAATACCTTTATATATACGTGTTTATATAAAATTAATTAATTAATGAAATAGAAATAAAGATTGTATTCTAATATATGGTCCATTCTCATTCAGTGTATGCTCATTCGAGTTCAAACACTCTTTAGTTTGGAAACATCATCTCTTACCCAAACTGTTGTATACCATTAAACTGTGATTTGAATATATTATCAATTACTTAATAAATTTTTTAAGTTATCAAATTAAAATTATAGCTTAATTACACCGTGTCTTCTTTAATTACAAACTTTACAATTAAAATAATACAACAATTTTCTTGTTCCAAATAATTATGTAAAGACATGCATGCAACACCCCTAAAATATACTAGTACAGTAGTAAATAAACTTTACAAGTAAAATAATACAACAAATTTGTTCCAAATAATTACATAAAGGCATGCAACACAACCAAAATATAGTTTTGAAAACAAAAATATGAATGAAGTCAATATAGTTGATTTGCTCAATGGTTGAGTCACAATATTAATTTAGTTCTAATTTGATTGATCAAAAATTTAATTGAACAATTAAAATATATTCAACTCACTTTATATGTATACATTCAATTTGCATACAAAAAAATTTGCCTTATTAAGTTATCCTTAAAACGTTCTCACGCAAGAATTTACCTAAAAATGTAATACTCAGAAGTATTAAAAGGACATGGGTATGATAACTTATGGAAACAACAGGCGAAAAAAAAAACAGTAATGTCAAGAACTAGAGATGTGAAAAAAGAGGCTCTGGGTTGAAATCCAATCCGATTCTACAGCCGTGGGGCACCAATGTTTTCTCTAATAAACTCACAATAATCGACAGAAGGAAAAACGAACGAGCAGGAACAAAACATTTCACGCCCATGCAGATTTAGTCTCCCTAGCAGTGTCGTTCTTGATCAACTTCTGAATTGGTTTGATGACGAAGAGGTACTGTCATAAGAGACGGAGAAAAGGCATCAGATTCTGCTCATAAACTTCTTCAGTGTATAAAATACAAAACACTATAAAATATAGCTTACTTGGAATGCTAGAATTAAAGGGATGAATATCTTTCCTCTGTCATTGGCATTTGGCCCTTCGATTAACTTCTTGTCAATCAGAATACCCTTCTTTCCATTTAGGGTGACGTCAGTGATCATACGTACCAAATTAGGAATCCATGGCACACTCGTTGGAAGGATCTGAAATGTCATCACAGGTACTTCACCATCAGCATATAAAGAAAAAGAGTGACGAAATGAAACTTTACTGAAAGAATTTTACCTTCTCATCTAAATCATTCTTGCTACATCTCCCACTGTTCTCAACCAAAGCAACGGGAATATCATAGTTCTAGGAACAGCAAGAGCATTATGGTTAGAGCAAGAGCCTCGAAGGCCAAAAATGGTGGCTATGTATATAGACAAAATAGAGTAAGTCTTGTGTGAACCAGGTTCACATGAACTCTCTTCTTCAAAGTAATACTATATGTATACTAAAGTCATATGAAGTATCACGTTTTAAAAAATGCTTGATTTTTATGTGTAATTCTCAAAATCATTAAAACCGTGATACTTCATACGCTAAACATTATTTCCGAGTTCACTATGCAACTTATGTGAACCAGGTTCATAGAAGTTATTATCAAAATAAAGAAAATTAATAGAAGCACACAACTGCTGGACGAAGATGGCCAAAATAATAAAAATACGGAATATAGAGCATGCAACTGTGAGACCATGTTTTCGGTAATTCTATCAGATGCATGGTTTTGATTAGAAGGAAACGAGCAAGCAACAGGGGGACCAAATCCTATTCTAGCTCTGTATGAAATTGACCACCAGAGATTTCGTAACAGATAATAGCATTATGTACCACAATGAAGAAAATATCTCATTAGTACAGCTTTAGAAATTAAAGTTATCATTCTGTCAGCCACGAGAAGAAATTCAATCACAAAGAAAAATAAAAGCATGGAACAAAATAAACAATTTAAACCACTTTCAATGTATTAATCTTATCTGTCTGCCCTGAAGATGAAATGTTCAGCTGTCCAAAACTCAAGCCTCAAAACGCAGGTGTTTCTACTTTAGACTTTGTCATAAGTATCTGTTGATGAATTTCTATGACGAATAATGTTCTAAAGAAATTCTTGTGGGCATGCCCAAGGTATGTAAAATGTGTCAAGAAAACATAGGAGGGCACTTGTCATATAGGGCAGTTGGACGTATGTTCGGGCACATGCATCATATGACTTCTACACCCAAAAGCACCCTGAAAACATAGTCCTCATTTTCAAATGATACTTGCACAGTTCCCCAAATCTTTTATTCAAATTAGGAATATACTTTGCATCATAACAATTTTTGCATTGAACCAACTAATGCCTGCACTTTTTAGTTGGATCAAGATCATAATCCCTTTCTCTACCATACACGTGGGTTAGTATACTGAAAAAAGTCTCACAGTGATAATTCTTTGGGGCATATACACCACTTTTTAATACTTAAGACTCAGCTGCAGGTCATTTCTGGACTAGGGTAACAACAATGCATTGCCTCCTGATAATGTCAAGAACAGTGAATCTATTTTGAATAACATATGTAACTATAGTAAAGTTTGAGATCAGTCACCAATTTTACGGAAGCACAAGCATCGGGATTATAATCATAAAGAAAATACAAACATATATTTTCATTATATTTTTCTCAATTCTACCCTAATACATCTTATCAACAAACATACACAAACTGGCAAAAGCCAAATTCACCTTTATACTATTCAAGAATTTTTATATCAAGATTTTCCTAATCCCTCTAGAGCATGAACAAGCATAACCTTAATGTTTCATTGTCCTATAAAGTGAACAAACCCTAAAACCATCTTTATGCATTTATGTACATGGATGCCTTAACAAATTATCCCAATAGACAAGTGTGGATTAGTATATTGACATCACAGAAACCATGGATTTAAGAAAAGAGAAAATGAAATTGTTAAAAAAAAAAAACTACCTGAACTTCGTTTTTGCTAATCCGAGCTCCTTGTCGAACACACTTCAAAAGAGACTCTGATCTCTTGTTAAAGAACTCCTCATAACTCAATGCATCTGGGGGCGCAAGCTGAGCATGAGTAAGGACAACCATTGCCTTGTGCCATATTCCTTTTCCAAAACTATCAGTAATAGCTTTCACAACTTGTTTGTCCAAATTATCCACTCTATATGCATCAAGACGGTCCACATAAAGCAAAACATCTATCGTTTTCGTCATGAGGAACCTGCCCAGAAAACTACCAAACAGAAAATTATAGTAACAAACCATGAACGACAGGAAAGATTTGTAACCATAAATTTTAATTAGAACAACAAAACTAACTACTGCTACTGCCTACTGCTCACCTTTTTATGGTATCCAGTACTTGATCATTGACATATCCTCCCTCAATCAGCCCAGGAGTGTCAATAATATTCAATGTAAAACCTGATCGTGACCGTGAAACCATCACGGGCCTTGGGGTTTCGGGCTGAAATAAAATGCAAAAGAATAACTTAAAAACCACATGTAACAGAAATCAATATTATATAGAGAACAAAAAAGTTATCTAAAATTCACAGCCAGATGATACATATACCTGAAAAGCACTAACAGTGACCACTCGATCTCCTATAATAGAATTAACGGTGGAAGATTTACCAACACCGCCTTTCCCCATCACAAGGATAGTTAGTGTGTTGACGTCCTACAAAGAGTAGAGTCTACATTAAACATGGTAACAAAGCCACATAGCATGAAGATGTAGAATAATCAAATTTAAACTAATTAAACCATTAAAGTGATGACCCAAATTGAGCCATCAGGTTTGCATAAAAGAGTTGTAATCTCATAAAATTAAAACTCCTGTATACGGTGTAAGTTAAGGTAGGGGCAAAAATGTTGAACCTGATTCTTCAATTTTGCCAACAAGTCAACCAATTTTTCCTGAGTTGCTGCGGGGAACTGCTGGATTGTAGTCCATTCTTTAACTAACTGTGCCGCCATTGTTGTCTATCATCCAAAAGGAAAACTCGTAAAACAATTGGCCGAAGAAGTAACACCAACAATTATTAAAAAACGTAACTTGATAAGTAAAAGCTAATTCTACATACAGCCTCTAAAACCTAACATCGTCTGAAACAAAATACAGATAGAGAAGTTTTTCCACCGCCCTAATTGAATTTGAGTTCAAACCAATAGAGAGAGAAAAGAAGAGGAGGGGAATTATTGGAAGAAGAATATAGAAATTGAGGAATTGTGTTACCTTGTGGAATGGCGAAATCCGGGAAGAGCAGAGCAGAGCAGAGCAGAGAAGGGTTTTGAGAGAACCCTTACACACAACACAGCCTTATCTTTCTCGTCTCTACCGTCCCAATACTCACTTACCTATATTCTCTTTTTATTTCAATTTTTTATTTGTCCCTCGCTCAAGTTTGTATTTTATAAATGTCATATGTTTATTAAAAATATAATAAATACTACATGACTATATAAATACCTTCCTTTTATTATAAAAATTTAATGGCACAAAAATTATTTTACTATATTCTTATATGTGAGTTTTTTGTTATAATATATATGAATATAGTATTGTGAGAAATTGAAATTAAGGTGTAATGTTTAATTATTTATATGAGTAAGTTGTTTAGGAGTTTGATTTAAAAAATTTGATTTTGAAATTAGAACAGAGGACTAGATTTAAGAATGCGGGTTAGAAAAAGAAATGTGGGAGAAATTACAAATGTTAAAAAAATAAATATATACTGTATATATGGATTTTTTACTTTTGCATAGTTGAATAAGAGTCAATGATTATAACAATCCTACCTACCAACCATGGACTATTATGAAGGTTAGTTAGTATGTGTGTCATTGAATGTATATCCTAATAATGTGTTCTTTTTTCTTTTTTTTTAAAGAAAATACAAATGAGAAAAATACATAAGAATTTGTCGCACGCAGTGTCATCTGTTGTAGATTTAACTTCTTCTGAGGGAATTGCTCCATCTCAATCTTGAGAGATTGGAGAATGTACTGCACTTCTTAACGGTGTATGCGCTCTTCCATTCAAGGTTCTCTTGAGGTATCGAAACTTACACTGAGATAGCCCTTGCGTCATCGCCCAAATTTGTTCCAAAGTGACCCCCTCTGATTTTCTGTTTTGCCTCTTTGAGTTGATCATTTGAATTCCAGTTGCACAATCTGAGAGAATTGTGATCATATTCGCGTCTATTAGCCTAACCCGTCTGAGGCCCTCCTTGATTGCCAGTAGTTCTGCCCCCAATATCGAACCCGGGTTATTTATTCTAAGACTGAAAGTTCCTTTATTCTGTTTCGCTGCATCTTGGAGACTCCCCCCTATTCCATAGGTGTTTGTCTCTTGGTTAAAGGTTGCATCCACCATGATTGTGAGACCCTGATTCTGTGTCTGTGAGGCTCCTGGTTCCTGTATTATGGGCTCATCTTTGTTCCGTTCGATGGTTGCCCACTCTTGGAAATTGCTCATAACATTTATAGCCCAATGCATGTTAGAGATTTCCCCATTTAGCCTCTCCCTTGTGTCATTGTGTTTCATCCTGCAAAGTTTCGTCCATATTTCCCAAGACAACATGACAATTTTTTCCATTGATGCCTTATCAAATTTATCACCCAAACATCTAATAAATTCTCGAGTTTCCAGAGATTTACCCTGCTTTAATACCCCTCCCCCCCCACCCACATACCCCAAAATTTCCAAACATCTGCCACTGTCGAACAATGAAAGAGAGTATGTGTAGTGGTACCTGGAAATTTCCCACAAAGATCACACCTGGAATCGTTTGAGATGTGTCTGGCATGTAAGTTGAAGGTCGAATGTATAAAATTGTTGTGTACTTTCCACCAGAAGATTCTGATTTTTGGTGGTAAGTTGAGGCTCCAAATTTTTATCCAAGCCTTTTTCGATTGCTCCTTGGTTGATGTTTCTGCTCTGTTTCTATCCAGATTGTTGTAGTTTATAGCGCTTTTGTTTCCCGATTTGACTTGATATTCCCCTCTTGTATCAAATTTCCAAAAGCACCTATCTCCTACATTGTCTCCTCCAATTGGAAGTGCAAGAATGGCGTCTCTTTCGTGTGGTAGAAATGCCTGGTTTACCAGCTCCTCGTCCCACACCCCTGATTGTTTTATGAATCGGCTCACCTTTGACCCCGACGCGATTCTGGAGATGATCCTCCCAGATTGCAGCCCCTCCACCCACGCATCTTTAAAGATGTGAGTATTTTGTCCATCCACCTCATCCCCTGTTCGATTATTTCCCGGCTCCAACACAGAGATCGCCATACAAAGGAGGGTTCGTTCCGATTTCAGCATCCAAGATCGTCGAATTTTTAAAATATTTATTTTTGAACACTTTTGCAATAAGGGAGCTCGGTTTGGTGATGATGTGCCATACTTGCTTGGCTAGCAGCGCTTGATTGAATTGTGTTAGTTGCCGAAACCACATCCCGCCTAATTCTTTTTCCACACACATTGCTTGCCATTTTTTCCAATGCAATTTCTTTTGATTGTCATTTGATCCCCACCAGAATCTTGCTATAATTTTGTCTATTTCCGCACATATTGATGTTGGTATTCGGAAACAACCCATAGCTTAAGTAGGGATTGCTTGGAGCACTGCTTTAATAAGAACTTATCTTCCTCCCATAGAGAGATCCTTTACCTTCCAACATTCGATCCATGTGCTGACCTTATCAATGAGATATCCAAATTGCATCCTCTTTGCCCTTGTAGAAAAAGTTGGGAGCCCAAGATAAATATCATGTCCCTGCTCATTCTTACCCCTATGAGATTTTTTATTCTGATGCTTCTTCCTTTTTGTGTACCAGGGCTAAAAGAAATAGTGGATTTTTGCATATTCACCATTTGCCCTGAGCTTTGTTCATACCTCCTGAGTCCTTCTTTGATATTTTGTGTTGTTTGGTCTTCTGCTTTGAAGAGTAGAAGGCTATCATCTGCAAATAGAAGGTGAGATATTTCTGGTGCCTTCCTCGCTATTTTAATTCCTTTGATAGCTCCCTCATTTGCCAATTTGTGGAGGGTTGCTGAGAGTCCGTCAGCGCATAGAACAAAGAGAAAAGGGGAAAGGGGGTCCCCTTGCCGCAAGGCTCTTTGGGGGGTGACCCTACCCTTGATACCTCCATTGAACTTGAATTCATAATTAAGTGTTGAGACACATTCCATAAGAAGGTTGATCTATTTATGGTTGAAGCATTTTTTGCTTTAGAATAGCTTCAAGGTATTTCCATTCAATACGATCGTACGTTTTACTCATGTCGAGTTTCAGTGCAGCGTATCCTATCGGACTTTTGTTGCTTCGCATCCAATGCATGCACTCGTATCCAATCAGTACGTTGTCCGTAATCAATCTTCCCTGGATAAATGCACTTTGACTCTCGTCCACTAATCCATCCATAACTTTCTTGAGTATGTTTGCAATCGTTTTGACCAAAATTCTGTAACTCACATTACAGAGGCTAATTGGCCTGAATTTTGAGATTGATGTTGGTTTCTTCTTCTTGGGAATTAGTGTTACAATTGTATCATTCCATTCTTTAACACTTCTTCTCTCATTTAGGATGAGGAGTATTCCTTCTACAACATCCTTCTTGATCAGTTCCCAGCCATGTTGGAAGAAAGATGTCGGGAGTCCATCGGGGCCTGGTGTCTTTCCTGGGTGCATGTCCTTCATAGCTTCGTGTATTTCCTTCTCCGTAAAATCTGACTCGAGCTCCTTCTTCATGTCTTCACTCAGTTCTCCTTGGATATGATCAGTAATTTCTTTTGTCTTCATCACTGGGATTAGCAGAAGTACTCATATCCTGAAAATGATTTTGGATGATGTTGGTAATTTTTGCTTCTTTCGTGCACCACACCTAATAATGTGTTCTTCGACTTTGTATACGTATATTATTTGGTCGAATATAGTGTGAATGATTGATAAAAAAAAATATAGTGTGAATGATTGATAAAAAAAAAAGGTGTGAATGAGTATTTAGAGTTCAAGTTCATGGTGTAATAAGAGCATCCACAATGGGGTAGAAGTCACATGTGGATTTCTACTCCTAACTCAAGTGAAGGGTAGAAGGGGTTGGGGGAAGATGATGTGGAGGAGAGAGGAGGAATTGGGTAGAAGTAAAAAATTAGAGAAAAAAAAAGAGAACAATTTGGAGAGTGTAACTCACTTGCGAGAGTGGGCTTTAATGTGGTCTCAACTATTTTTTATTTGTATTATTTTTTTGGGGTAAAATGCATTGGAGAGGTAGAAGTTTTTTTAGATGGAAGTAAGAAACTTTTGTGGTGTCACACATGTGTCAAACTTAAAACCCCAAAATCATCACCCACAATGTGGATGCTCTAAATAAAAGGGGATAAAAATAAAATATACATGTTAAATATACCCTCTAAAAACCCTAATTTCTCCCTCACTCCTTTCACCTTCTTCTTCATTCTTCAACCTTCATCTTCATCTTCTCTCCACTCCATTGTCGCTCGCCGCCCATCCCTCCTCCCTCTTCTTTTTTTCTTTTTTTTAATTTATGCAACAAATCGGTAACGACGTCGTCCCACCTTCGCCGAGCGATGCCTCCTCCCATACCCAAGGCCGCCCAGCCGCCGCCCGCCCAAGCTCCTCCCTCCTTTTTTTCGTTTCTGTTAACAAGCAGCGGCGCCGCCCCTCCCTCTCCTAGCGACGTTGCCCCCCGTTTCTCCCTTCCTCCCACGGCCACCGTCGCCGCCCCTTCTCCCTCATTCCCACGGTCGTCGATACACGAGGTAGTTTTTTTCGTTTTTCTATGTTATTCTTTCACCCCCAACCCAAGCCCCCCCCCTCAGCTCTCTCTCTGCACACGTTCAGAACACTTGTATGAATTTTTTTTATTTAAATTTCGACACACCAGAGTCGATTATATACCCTCTCGTCGATAAATTGTTGTCGACAATAACGTATATGGTCGACCCTCGTGTGTCAAAAATTTCAAAAATAAAAATTGATTTTTTTCGACACACAGGGTCGACCATATACACTCTCATCGACAAATTGTTGTCGACGAGAGTGTATATGGTCGACCTTGGTGTGTCGAAAATTATAAATTTGAGATTTCTGGGTTTTTTTTAAAAAAATTTGAAGTATATGGTCGACCTTGGTGAATTTTTTTTGGCATTGTTTGGGTGGTGGTGTCGGCCGACAACGACAACGACAACAGTTGTGTCATTAGGGTTAGGGTTTAAAAGTTGGGAAAATGTATCTAACATATATTATTTTATTAAAAGGGTAAATTAGGTAATTTACGTGAATATTACATTAATGAATGAGTGGGAGGAGTATATTTAACAAGTATGAAGGGGTATATAGCCTGGCCCTTCTAGTCACTAATGAATTGAAAACAATGCGGTCGGGGCTGACTATTTACACCTCCATACTATTTAAATCTTCGAGTTAAAGTATGAACTATCCCTTCATTATTGAAACACCTCATAAAAAAAAAGTTTCCATTGGATTACGAACGGGAAGGATGAAAGCGAGTGGACATACTAATTCCTGATCTTTGAATCAACCCTTCCCGTAGGTTATTTTCTCAACGAATAAGGAATTGTCGGAGTGAAATCGTGATTGAATTTGAAATCCGGCTTAGAACACACCCCCATCCATTTTAATGATATAATAATCATGTAAAAAAATATACCCTTTTAGTAAAACGTATCATGCTACATGCACCCCCTTACTGAACGCACCCACTCCCCCACTTTCTACAGAAGTGATCGAAAAAAAAAATACCAACTACCACCACACTACTTTCGACCGCCGCCGCCACAATTTCTAATATCCAACATCATCCAAAAAAAAAAAAAACTAAGAAACTCAAGATTTTTTTTTTATATAAATTTCAACACACCAGGGTCGACCATATACACTCTCGTGATCTCGTCGACAACCATTTGTCGACGAGAGTGTATATCGTCAACTCTGGTGTGTCGAAAAAAAATCGACCATTTGTGGTCGACCATATCCACTATCGTCAGCAAATTGTTGTCGACGAGAGTGTATATGGTCGACCACAAATGGTTGGAAAAAAAAATGCAGAGAAAAAAGGAAAAAACCCTAAACCTAATACAAACCTAGGGTAAGGCGGCGCTAGGGTTGGTGGCGGCACAAGGGGTGAGCACGATGGACGAGGGGCGACGGGGCTTGGGTTCGGGTGTGTGAGAAAAAAATATGGAGGGTCGATGGGGTCTGGGTTCAACGGGGGCTTGAGTTCGGCGGCGACCGCGAGTTGGGGCGACGGGGCTTAGGTTCGACGGCGGTAGGGTGGGGGAACGGGGCAATAGAAAAGAAAAAAATAAGATGGAGGATGGGTGGGGCAGCGGGGGGCTGGGTTCGGCGGGCGCGGGGTGGGGGGCGATGAGTGGGTGGGTGAGGGAGCTGACGAGAAAGGGAAGGGGAAGGAGAAAGTGAGAGAAAAGGGAGAAAGAGAAGAAATTAGGGTTTTTGGGGTGGGGTGTGTTTAGTAAATAATTTTTTGAGATAAAAGGGTATTTAGGACAATTCGAGTGGGGTTCATCTATCCTAACAATTTTATTTGGAGGGGTTGCATCAATCGGGGGTGTGTTCTCAACGTAAATAGAGGTGTAAATAGTCAACCCCATGCGGCCCATATAGCAGCCCATTTCAACCCACCCTCTGTCTATTTCTTTATTTTTTGTTTAAATCATGGATGCATATATTTAAACGGCGCCGTTTCAGCATTTGCATCGTTTCTTCGTTCTCTCTGTTCCATTTTCCCCCAAACTCTCTTGCACACAGAAAAACGCACTCAGCCTACTCAAAATGTTGCGACAGGGTCCACGAATCCTCCTCCGCCGAGCCTCTGCCGCCTCGACGAGGTGGTGCCGCCAATTTTCCACTGATCTACCGTCGGAGACCGCCGGAGACTCAAAGTTCATTGACTCTTGGAAAAAAGTTATGCCGAATTTGGATCCACCAAAAACCCCATCGGCGTTCATGACTCCTCGTCCACCGACTCCGGCCACCATTCCCTCTAAGCTCACTGTCAATCTAGTTCTTCCTTACGAGTCCGTCTTATCCGGCAAAGAGGTACCTATACACATCATTTGTATATGCTTATTTATTGTATCTAGGTTTTGAGGTGGATTTTTGCGTAGTTAGAACAGATTGTTATGGATCAGTTTCTTAGCTGTTATCCAAAATTTCCCCCGTTTTGTCGATTTTCATTGTAATCCGGAATTATGCGATTGAGTTTTGCCCTATTCTGGATTACAATGCTAGGATCATTAGTTATTGGGAGGGATTCATTTATGTTATATTCAAGACATAAATGTTACGCACATCCTTACAATTTTTTTTTTGATTGTGTTTGTTATTTAGTTGCATTGTTATCTTGTTATAATTTTAAGTTAAAATGAGAGTGCTGGCGAAGTTCTATTCAATCTTTGAAAAGAGCTGTAGGTATGGCTTTTGTCCCTTAAAAAAATAGTGAGGAGAAGGGTGCCCTTTGTTGGATCTCTATTGTTCTTGTTTAGTCTGCATTAGTTTGGTAGCTTCTACATCACATTCTTCCTCTATTTCCACCCTCACTTCCTTTATTGAGGCTTCTTTCAGTTTCTTAGTATAAAGGGGTGTCAGTGTATTGTGGTTGCCCCTAAATTATCGAATATAGTGTTGGTTCACAAGCTTTTTCGAGCCTATATGAGCCTAAACAAGCTTAATAATTTCAATGTTAAATTAGTTTATTTATCAATTAATTACAAAATAAAAATATTTATTTCTAAAAATCATACTCCATATCTACTAAATTCTATAGTTTCATTTAATTAAATAAGTTTAATTATATATTTTTATCATTAATAGGTGTGAAGAATATAAATTAATGTCAAACTATTGATATAATTTATATGAGCAGCTTGTGAGCTCACTAATGAGTTTCAGAATGGCATGGTTTGATTACATCGAGTAATTAACTGTTGGTATTTTTTTACCTCTGAAATATCATCAATGTCATTTTTTACGTCACTTCAGGTGGATATGGTCATAATCCCAGCAACTACAGGCCAGATGGGTGTTTTGCCGGGGCATGTAGCTACAATTGCAGAGTTAAAACCCGGGGTTTTGTCGGTTCATGAAGGCAATGATGTTACTAAGTATTTTCTAAGTGGTGGGTTTGCTTTTTGCCATGCGAACTCCGTTGCTGATATAATTGCTCTTGAGGCCACACCGTTGGACCGTATAGACCCGAGTTTGGTTCAGAAAGGCCTCGCGGAGTTCCAGCAAAAGCAAAACTCGGCATCAACTGATGTGGAGAAAGCTGAGGCACAAATTGGTGTAGAGGTTCACAGTGCTCTCAATGCTGCTCTTACTGGTTAAAGTGCTACCACCACATTGATAAGTGATAACAGTTTTCTTGTCCCATTGTTCATGTGTGCTTTGAGTTGAATCTTTAATACCCATTTGCAAAAGCTTGATTTCAGCTTGTTATCAAATAATTTTTCTTTTGAGTTACAGCAATACTATATTGCCTTTGGTACTTCTCTGTAACTTACTTTTGGTTTTTCGTTTTGCGGCTCTCTCCCTGATGATTCAGAAACAAAAGGGCTGGCTGCTCTCTTCCTTGTATTGCCCTCTTGTGAGGTTAGTCAGAAACAAAAAACTTTAAATGGGTCAATGTACTAGTGAATAAGGTACATTTTATTATCCTGTGTTCAGTTTCGGTTTGGCTGATTTCGATTCCAAGTTGTAACCGAAACTTCAGTGCATGAGTTTTTCTGTTTTTTTTTTTTTTTCTTTCAAATATGACTATAAATGAGACACCTAAATGTTGCACTAGAAAAACCAAATAAAATGAAGATCATACATATAAAGATAATTTGCATTGTATATAGAGATAGATCATTTGAGCTCTGCAATTCCCATCATGTTAATTTTGAGTTAGTGGAGTAGATGAGTGCTGACGGTTATATGTAATTGAATACAAATCTCATGTTAATATTTGATCGGAGGACGTGTGGTGTGGCTGCTGAGTATTGCTTGAAACAGTCGGAGGGGTGATGGTTTGTATTGAAAATGGGGTTCTCCCGGTGACATGTTACTCTGAGGATGAATACTCAATTTTGGGACCGGAAGAGGAAATGTTGGAGAAAGCGCAAGCACACCCCGATGAAAGGTGTGAGACATGTGTGAGTTTGGAGGATAAGGCGGCACACTACTTGGCTAAGAAGGCTCTCGACTCCCCACACGCTCACTCGGAGTGATGTAGATACAATGGCGGAGTTGGGTGGGCAAATCTTGGCCAAAAATTGTCTACCTGCGTACATGAATGTAGCAGTAGCACCAAATGGATTGCACGAAAAATTGGAAACACATTCCAGCAATTTCCACGTTATTTTTTATTTTCATTTTGCACAAGCAACTAATTGACCAAAAAGTAGGGGTGACAATTTATATCGAATTCGTGTCCCACGGGCGGTTTTTTGGTCTATTTATTGGGGGAAATAAAAAAAAATTAAATCGGGAATGGAACGGTATTTATAAGCCCAGCTCGGATATACATTATATTAATATTTTTTTATGTACATATATCTATATATATTTAAATATTATTTAATTATTTATATTTTGTTCTTTTAAATTGTTTTTAACATAATACTACTTTTTTCAAAGAAGATATAATAATTATTAAAATATAAAATTATAATTAAATAAACAATTCGATTTTCGGATTGAGGTCAAAGAAATCCGATATCGATCGAGACGGAGATGAAAATTTTAAAATTCTCCCCGTCGAAGTTCGGGGACAAAAATTTCCCGTTGGGACCGGGGCCGGACTTGAAGAGGCATAAACTGGCCCTGCCAAGTTGTCATTCCTACCAAAAAAAAGGTAGCGTGTTTGTTTTGGGACTCACATGTCCGGACGTGGGACGTAACGTCCCCCGTCTTGTTCTAGTTCGGGATTTCACATCCGGATTTCAACATCCAATTACATCCACCCTTAAATATACCTACATATTTTACTAGTATTATAATAATACAACATCACTCACTATTACTAATTGATTTGATATAAAGTTACATTTTATAATACATCACACACAATTACACAATTAATTTGACATAAAATTATATCCTATCCTACTTAACATCTCAAAACAAACATACACAATTACTATTCATCAAGATTTCTCCATTCGGATTTCCCCATCCTACATAATCTCAAAACAAATAATCTCAAAACAAATGCCCCTTAGTGTCTCATAGTCTATATTCAACTTATGTTACACAATCTTTAATTTGTCTCACTCACTCTAGTATGTTTGTTGGTGGCAAAATAAAAAAAATAAAATATATATATATATACTAGTGTAAGACTCACGAAATTCGCTGGATGGTAAAATAAATTATTTAATAAATTTTAATATAATTATTAAATAAAATTATAATTATAATTAAAAAAATTAAACCAAAGTGGAAGGGTGTGAGAGAGAGAAAAAATGACATATGAAAAAGAGAGAGAAAAAAGAGGAAAGAGAAAATTATTTTTAAAAAAATTTAAAATTACAGAAATTAAGAGTTTTAAAAAATGAGGATTTTGAAGAAGCCACGTCTAGTAAAAAGATTTAGAAATAATATATAAGGAAGATATATATATATATATATATATATATATATTGCGTGTATTTATAGTGACATTCACATCATACAAACAATTATTCTATTGAGAAATTTTATTATTCTTCTTAGGGTGTGTTTTCAAACTCTACAAAACTGCTTTCAGAATCACTTTTTTTTAAAGCTGTCCTCTCACAGCTTTTACTTTTGAGAAGTGCTTTTAAGCTATTTGCTTAATACAACTTACTTTATAAACTCTAAAATTCACGTAACCAATTTAAAGTAACTCATCTGCAATATCATCACTATTAAACATGATTTGACATATAGCAAAAATGGTAAAGTCTAGTTTGCACTCGAGTGTATACTGTGCACCCTAGTCCACGTGCACTTTTTAGTTTACTGATTTACACTTTTTGGTAAATGGTGTTGCACTTTTCAATTATTACTAAAAATATTATTATACAGTTTAATAATTAAAAAGTGTAATAACGTTTACCAAAAAGTGTAAGTCAGTAAATTGAAAAGTGCAACATGGACTAGGGTGCACAACATACACTCGAGTCCAGACCAACCCAAAACAGCAAAAATTACACTCTACTAAAATCTCAAAACAAATACAACACTCTAAAAAAATCACGAATCTCAGAGTTATGCACACCTAAATTTCAAACCAGACCCAACATTAAAATTATTATGATAAATTCTTTAGAGTGAGTTAATTTTTTTAATTTTTTTTAAATGGTGGGTGAATAATTGAGGTTAAACTCCATATTAATATTTATCAATCAAGCTCGCTCCATCTAGAGATGTTCGTCGTTACAAAATTGTTGATTTAAATTTGGTAAAAGAAATACGATCGAACCATCTGCCTAACCACTAGTTTCGGGTTTAACTGTCGTTTACGATTTTAAAAGTTCGTAAGAACCAAATGAAATAAGATTTCGTTCGATTTTATAACCAAAGCTTTCGAGTACGGGTTTACTAATTTGATTTAGCATCTCTACTTGCATTAACATATCTAGTTAAGTAAGATTCATTGAAGATCTGAGGTTAAAGTCAGCCAGGTTTTAGGCTATTCCAGATTGACTCGATTTTCAAATTCTATCACGTTGAAAAAAAATAAAATAGACGGAGACTAGGCGGCTGAAACCTGTCCGACTAGCCTAGTTGCCTTATATGTTAGCTTGTACAGTAGTTTCATTTTAAAACAAAGAAGTTTAACAAAAAAAAAAAAAGGAAGAGTAGGGGGCATAACGGCTGTGTGCAAATGAAAATAAAAAAAACTATGGTTCCCAAAATTCAAAACCTCACTTGAATTCCTCAAACTTCACTGTTATTACTTGTGTTTACAATTCACAAGTTGAAGATCCGAGCATGGAGAAGCTGAAATCAGCGATCCCTCAACTGCTAAAACACCAAATCTCGGAAAGCACCACCACTGACCTCCATTCTACATGCTCTTCCTTGCTCAATTTCTTCCAAACACTGCCCCTCTTTCACCAGGTACGCCGCTTATTGGAGACTAAACTCTTGTTTTCAATTTAGTTTTCACTTTCTGATTTATATATTATGGTTGAGTATTGGTAGATGATTGGAGATTTGACGGACCCTGAAATGGCGCTGTGTCGAAAGAATAAGGAAGCTGCCATGGAAGCTAAGGTTAAAGGCAATGGATGCTTTTCCAAAGGAGACTATTCAAATGCTTTGAGTTACTACTCTCAGGTTTAAATTAAGGCTTACATTTTCTCACTAAAATTTTCATTTACTGGAAACAAGGTTTATGATTATTGCTTGCTGTGTTCTATCTTTATTCTTTGTCAATTTCTGTGTCCCTTGTTCCTATAAACAATTGGGCTGGACCATGGTTGTCACATTTACATGGATAAAACAGGCATTGCGAAGTGCTCCAATGGATGCTGAAGATAAGGACAAAAATCTGGTTGCAACATTGTACCTTAATCGTGCTTCCTCTTTGCATGTGAGTATACATGTTCATTCTCTGATGCTCGTTACTGATTGGGTGATGTGCTTAATGATTTTATAATTTGTGTCTAATGTAAATATGTATGCATGTATATTTATGATTGAGTAAAAGTAGTGATGTATTTCATGCGATAGTTTTTCACTTATATTTTTCTAACTCGTTCCTATTCATTTAGTCTGTTTTTTTATTTATCTTCAGAAATTGGGATTCTTTCTTGAAAGTTTGCGAGACAGCAATCGAGCTCTCTTACTATCCCCTGCTTATGCAAAAGTGAGTTCATAGTTAGATTTTTGTCCAATACGCATTTACGCAGAAATTTAATTATGATTGGTTCTTAATTGGAGTGCTGGTGTGATCATTTATTTATATAGGTAATAATTAGATACTAGTGGTTGTTTATGAGACCATTTTGCTTGCCTTCTTAAACCTTGTCTTGGGACTTTTTCTGACCATCATCTTGTGGTTATTTTGATTGCAAAACCCAACATTTTAGAACTACTGACACTCAGTTCGAGTTTCATACTCTTATAATCTGTTTTTGTCCTTGCACAACATCAAGAAGTGATTCCAAAGTAAACTAAGAAGACGGGAATGTGCTCCATCTTTTTATTTTCTGTTTCATATCTTAACATAAATTCTGAACTTACAACTTACTGTAGGTATGGTTTAGGAGAGCCAAGGCAAATGCTTCATTGGGAAACCATGAAGATGCTATTAATGATTTGAGTGTTTCCATGAAGATTGAAACATCCTCGGATGGGAAAAGACAGATAGAAAAGGAACTAAATTTGTTGTTGGATCAATCCAGACTGAGAAGTGGTGCTATAAGGAAATCGAATGAAAGAAGCACAGGTTTTCTTGGTATCACCTTCACCTCAATATTCTTCATACAAATATGTGTATGAGAAGTAACTTTTTTTTGTTCTTCCATATGCTATTTATTATTGCCAACGGGTTTGTGCCATTCCATGAAAATGATGTGATGCTTTAGATTGATTTTAGTTACGAAATGTGTTTTTGTTGGCATGCACTGTCACATTTTTGGGGATTACTTATTCTATGACCAATAAATCTATGCGTATTTGGCTATTTGCCAATAACTTCCTTAATAAAGGTCAAATAATCATGTTAGTCGACTTAGTCAAACTGGTGACTGGATTTCATGAAAGGAGTGTTGTCAGGTGGTTATTGCATTTGGTCCTGAATATGTCAACAAACCAAATTTTTTATCTTCTGCTTGAATGTTAAGTGTGAAAAATTAATTCATATTAATGCTAGAGATCTCTTTTGTTTGCCAATCTTACAGGTGGATTCAACAAAATGCATCTGACATTACTTGCAATTCACAGTGTTATTTTTGTCAAATAAGATTAGCTGAATTGCTTGTTTACTTACATGGGTTCTGTCATTGGCTTGCATAACCTGTGTATAACCTCAGGAAAATGTAGTACGAACTGTTAATGAAAAGAAGGCTGCAGTATTACTTAATATCCTTATTCCATACAAGAAGTCCTCTATAGAAGTGTCTTCTCACTCGTCTATATGGTTGAGTAACTATCATAGCTGTTCTGCTCATCTAGATGTTACTTCTGTCTTTAGCTGATCAATCACTGGACACGGCAAGTTTAGTTTAAAATTTTCTTTTAAAACCTTGCATTACTTGACTGTGTGCATCTCTGTTGCCTATTGCGACTTTGATATTCTGCTATTTCTTTTGGTTTTAAGTTTTGTTTTCCTTTTGACTTCAAAAAAAAAATTCCTTTTTTTTTTTTACTTTCATGGTTTCTTATACTATAGGTTTTATGTGACAGATGAACCACTTCAAATGGAACTCCAATGCATCTCCACAACAACTAAGGGAAGGGGAATGAATTCGTTGACTAACATTCCTCTGGCTTCTTTAATTCATAAGGAGGACCCTTATGCTGCGGTATGAACTAAGGTGATGTTTGTTTTGGGGTTTAAGTGATATTTTAAAACCGGTTTTTGACATCTAGGAGATTTTGAAATCCTAATAAAAAGTAAGGTATGTATTTGCTTTGGGATTTTGAGTAGGGTGAGATTTAACTTTATGTCAAATCAATGTGTAAGAGTATTGATGTTGTATTATAATATTATTGTTGGGTATGGTTATAATTATTGATTGTGTAAATAATGATTAGGTTTAATAGGTTATTTGTAGGGTTGTAGTATTGGGTTTTTGAAAACCAGATTTTAAAATCTCGAAGTAGAACCGATTTTAGATTTTAAAACCCAAATCCTGGTTTGTAAACCCAAAACAAACATCACCTAAAAGAATACGAGTATTAAAAAAACTATCTGGCTTCCTAGGCATGCATAGTTGCTAATATTCATCTGCTTTAAAAAAAAATGTATAGTTATTTTACAAGGAATGACATTTAAGCTCTCTTGCTTCCACTTCATATTCTTGGTGAACCTTTGAATATAGTCGAATGATTGTGTTCCACTGCCTTTGTCCCTTGAACCAAAATTCACAATTGCGTAGGATAGTAAAATAAAAAAAGGTAACTATGATAGGCAGAGAACCTGCTTAGGTTTAAATTTCCATAATTTTCTTGTTCTCATTTGGTGAAGTGCTGCAGATTATATTGAAGAACTGTCGAGAATCTCACTGTGCATTCTGCTTCGACGAACTACCAGCAGATACAGTGCCGTGTGTGTCATGTTCAATTCCATTTTATTGCTCTCTGAAATGCCAAGTTCAAGCCGGGGGGCAGGATTACTCAAAGTATATGAACAAATATGAATTTCTAGAAGACTTATCTGATAGTCTTGAAATATATATTAGAAATGTGACTTCATCGGAAATTCCAAGTTCAAACATTAAACATGCTGCTGAACATAGGCATGAGTGTCAAGGTATGCACTGGTCTGCAGTTTTACCATCTGATGTAGTTCTGGCTGGCCGTATACTTGTGAAATGCATAGAAGAACAGAGGTCTCGTGGTCTGGATCCTAATATTCATGGGCTACTGGTACATATATATATATACGCATATATTTTTTTTATGTGTATGTTGCCTTTTCCATTAGTGGGCTATCTCACTTCAAGCTGACAGCTCGTTTATCTCTAGGATCTTTGTCAGAACTATGGACAACTTTCATCTGAGACCAAATTGGATTTTCACGTTTATTCTGTGATTCTGCTGTGTTGTCTTCAGAGAATTTATGCTTCCGAACTTCCTTTAAACTCAACGATAACATCAGAGGTAGATCCCATTGCTTGATTATTATGAAAAGCTGATGTCAACTGGTTTGAAACTATAAATAGTTTGTACAACATTGATTTTGTTTAAGTCAATTATCCCTGTATATGTAATCTATTTCTTATTTTATTTTGTTCTTCTATAATGCAGATTATCATTCTTCTCTCTAAAATCAGGATCAATTCCATGGCAATTGTCCGAATGAAATATTCAGATGTAAAGGAGTCTCTAGATTATGATGCAACTAGTTCCATGGAACAGGTATTCATTGCCCCAAAAAATAATGGAAAGGCTATAGTATCTTGGTTTGAAGTTTAGGAAGGTCAAAAAAATTTATAACTGTTTTGTAGGTGGGCATCTTCCTTTAGCCAATATGAGTATACGATATGTTCGATGCTGGATACAAGTGGTTTTCAATTTGAATGTTCAGTGGAGTTGCTTTCATCGGGCCTAATGCCATTTCCTGACAATTTTTTATTACTGCCATAACATGGAATTTTAAAATATTCTTTCGCAGTGTTATTTTGCGTGCAATCATTTCGTGGTTCAAGTTGCAATTTGGTTGTTAACTAATGATATTTTAAAATGTTCTGAATCTATCTAATGATATTTTTATAGATTCAAGTGGCTCAAGCTGTATACTCGGGCGGCAGTTTGTTTAACCATTCTTGCCAGCCAAATGTTCATGCTTATTTTCTTTCACGTACTCTCTTCGTACGAGCAACAGAAAATGTCACAGCAGGATCTGAGCTGGAACTCTGTTATGGCCCTCAGGTAGTAATTTTTTGAATGGTAAATACTCCGTAATAAATTGTAATCTTTACAAAACTCATGGTTGCTCTAGTAAGGCAGCATGTCAAAAACCCTCTTTGTGCTTAATTGTATGAAACTTCTTCTTGTGATTTATGAGAAAAAATGTTGTTGATGAGTAATATAATGGCAAGTTACAGCATACTTAGAGCGTACATTCATCCTATTCGTTCGAAGCAATAATAGTAAAAAGGGTAAATTGCATTAAAAAAAAAAATCAATTATAAACATATATTTTAAAATTTGCAATTCGATACACAGCTTTTTAAGTTCTGCAGTTGTATCATATATGTGACTATTTTCAGGAAACTATGCTGGCGTGGCAGCCGGAATCTTTGAGAAATTTTAAATAAATTCATGACCTTTTGTTATTGTTTCAATCTAGTTACAACCTTTAAAAAAAAAATCAATTTCATATACTGCCACTTCAACAAGACTCACCGGAAAGTGATAGAATTGCAACAATTTGAAAGGTCGAGCATCGAATTGCAAATTTTAAAACATATGTCGTAATTTTACAATTAAACCTAGTAAAAAAGGAAAGATTTGTTCTGAGCAATTATTGGTAGCAGGTTGGGCAGTGGGATTGCAGCGAGCGTCGCAAGTTTTTGGAAGATAAATACTCATTTATATGTCAGTGCATATGTTGTGCACAAGTGAATCTATCTGATCTTGTCCACAGTGGTTATCGGTGTTCAAAACCAAATTGTTTTGGAGTTGTCCTAGACAGTTGTGTTGCTAAATACGAGAAAGAAAAAGTCAAACACTTCGATGGGCCAAACTCTTTGCAGGTATTATGATTTCTGTTCAGTCTTTTCTAACTTGAACATGTTTTCATAATTAAATGTGTCGTCCAACAAGCTTGAAGAAAGATTCTGCACTTTCAGATGAAAAGAGACCGCACCTTGAAGTTTATGCACCACCTTATACTTTCTTGTACAGTCTTCCTATGTCACTTATAAGTTCCTTACTTCCTTGAAATTTAGTAAAAAATTAAATAAGAATTGATGTTAGACAATCATCTCAGATTATCTTAAATTGATAAGCTTCATAAAATGAATCACATTGCCTTCGCATGACGTTGCATAGGGCATCAGCAGAGATGACAACAGTAGAGAACAAATTTATATCTCGTCTTGAATTTTGTTCGCATGGTATATTGAAGGAGAATATGCTCAATGATGATAACATCAGCAAGGTAGCTCATTGCATCTTTGAGCAAACTGATTATAGGCGCTGCTTTGAGCCAGGGTGCTGTTTGAGTTGTGGCACTTCATGCGACTTGCAAGCTTCACAAAGTACAATAGCTAAAGCTGAGATTCATATCCAAAGGTAATTTTGGTTTAATTTATTATATAATTTTTTAGACTTATGCGCACTAAGGAATCGAGATCCTCTTGCATCAGTCCTGCTATGATCTCTGTCACATAAAGTATATGAACTACTGTAGTTCTTGATTTTGCATTACATCATCTTGTACTTTTTTATGCATATCTGTAAAGGCATTTGTGATTTGTTGCTTCAAATTTGATTATCCACTTTACTAATCAGGATGCAGGATGCTGTATCATCTGGTGCAATACCAACTAATATCATAATGGATGCTTTAAGATCTTTCGATATATTAAGGGCAGTATTACATCCGTTCAACAAGAGAATTGCTGAGGTAGTTCAATATTATCTCCATATTTTGGGATATTGATATATGATTATATACTTTATCCATCTGAAGTACTTTGATTAGGACTAACTCATTTGATGTTTTCAGGTGGAAGATAATATTGCACAAGCATTTTGTTTAATTGGAGAACTACAATCTGCAATGGACCATTGTCAAGCTTCCATTAAGGTAATTAATCATGATTTTGCAGCTGGAAAACCATCTATTTTCTAGTGAGATCGTCGAGATCCCACTTGTTGAGGGTCAAACAATTGTCCTACATCGGATTAGCATTGAATGATCATTGGGTATAAAAGGGGGGACTAGTATCTCCATTGGTATGAGGCATTTTGGGGAAAACTCAAAAGCAAAGCCGTGAGGGTTTCGCCAACCCAAGGCGGACAATATCATACCAAGTGGAATACTATGGATGGTCCAAGTCCTGCCCAACTCTACGAGGGCTTGAGGATTCATAACTCGTATATTTACCCAACACCATTTGTTACTGACCATTTAAGAGCTCGTAGAAACTTGAGATCAGATGTTAGATTAATAGACCTTATGCTTTAATTATTTGTACCATATAGTGTGCATGTCTCTTCAGGTAATAAGATAATAGTATTATGTACTATAGAGATTATGAATATTAGGAAAGCTGCTGCAAACTCCTTTTAAGTTACTTAAAATGAGGTTTATTGACTGAACACTGGCTGAGCTAAATAAAATTTTAGAGATTGCTTAGGTAATTGTATAAATCAAGTACCTGAGAATTTTGTACGTATCATACCCGACTAATGTAATGTCAGATGGATTGTGAATTTTCTCCGACTCGGGACTTAGAATTGACGTCGGCTTTTATATTTGTAACTAAATTTGCAATAAATATTTTGTCCACAGATCTTGGAAAGGCTCTACGGTCACAACCATATCGCCATCGGAAATGAGTTGATCAAAGTAGCATCTATTCAGGTATCCATGGGTGAAAAGATTGCTGCAGAAAACAGAGGTCGATTGGTTGCAATATTTTCACGGTATTACGGATGTCATGCAGAGATCATATTTCCTCATTTCCGATACCTTAAGAAGGAAGGCTGAGTACTTGTTTCCCAAAATAATGTATCTGAAAAATATGATTCTATTATTCCCATTTTTCTAATCCAATTTGTTTGTGTTTAATAATTCTGTCATTCATTTATTAATACATGCATATTGTTCAAGGGTGGTTCGGGGCCTAAAATATAATGCAAGATACAAGTAAAACTTGTCTTGAAGCTGCATTTGGTTAAAGGATTTCAAAATTCAACGAGTAGGGTGCATCTATCATCGACACAATAATATGACATGAAAATTGTGGTTTTAGTGTTTAGTCTTATTATATTATATTCGCATTTTATACACAAAAAACTTATTGTATACATGCATTTGAGTCATTCACACACATGTTCTTTATAAATACATCCACAAGCTTAATTCACACACATTTTTTATAAATACACTCACAAGCTTAATTCACACACACATTTTTTATAAGTACACCCACAAGCTTAATTCACACACATTTTTTATAAATGCACCCACTGACATAAATTGAACATGGTCGTCTTCTTCGAGCAGTTTTCGGTCACCTCAGGCCGCGGTCGGACGCTGCAATTTACGATGACCTAAATCCTTAAATATTTTATATTTCTTTAAATATTCTTTAATACTAATTATTATGGGTTAATGTTATTTTGTATTACGTGCAATAATATATTTTACTACATGCAATAATATATGTTACTATATATTATAATGTGGGTTACTTAATCAATAAAAAAAATATAAAAATATAAAAGAATCAGTATTACTATATAAAATTGTGTTATTACTACATAAAAAATTATATGTTACTACATACTACAGTTTGAATTACTACATTGAATAGACGTTTGTTACTATATGTAACTTTATCAAATGATATAATATTTTTTGCATTATCCTACAATAAAACATTTTGTATTACAACATGATTATTGTGTTTACTACATTCGATAATATATGTTACTATGTATTATAATGTGAGTTACTACATCAATAAAAACACTAGAAAAAACGTGTTACTAAATAAAAGAATTTGTATTATTATATAAATAGTTTGTGTTATTACTACATAAAATAATGTGTATTACTACATATTACAATTTGAATTACTACATTTAATATCCCGCGTTCGACAATAAAATAAAAGATAAAAAAATCACAGAAACGAGTAAAATAAACGGATTAAAAATTTCGAATTAAGCTGTCAGTGGGTGTATTTATAAAAAGTGTGTGTGAATTAAGTTTGTTGGTGTATTTATAAAAAATGTGTGTGAATTAAATTTGTGGGTGTATTTATAAAGAACATGTGTGTGAATAACTGAAATGCATATATGCAATATTTTATACAAGACTAGCCCCATTTTATATGATTTTATTTGAGATTTTGTATTTTTCTTAACTTGTTTTTTGTGTCATATCATATAATGCGTATTAATGTGTAATATTATAATGTAAAATTACATTTTATCTTATTGTAACATGGGTCATGTCAACACGAAATTTTAATGTATTGGTATCATGTTGACACGAATTTTGATGCATCATATCAGCTCAAAAAACGACATGAAAACATAAATTTTTAATGTCATCGACAATGATGAAACAAACTAAATTGTGGTTCCATAGTATTTCCTCCATCCGCTTCTCTCTCACTTATGTTATATCTATTATTTAATAATTTTTCTTCATTCATGTGCCAGAAAGTTTATTGGTGGATGGAGTAGCATTTACAAAGCCACGAAATAATGGATCAGTAGAAAGAAAGGTGAGAATATTCGATTGGCTACATAAAAAAATATATGATTTGATACAAACAAATACCAAGCCGCATAGACACAAAATACAACACAGTGGTGGATCGCCAGGGGACTAAAAAATAAAAAATAGTAGTACCAAGTTTCATGGTGAGATTAACCCCCTCTAATCTTGCTTTCCTAATCACATCCTCTAATCTTGTTTTTCCTTTACGTGCTATAATCGATTAATGCGTCATATGACAAATCAAAGAGAGCGCGCGCGTGCATCACCCATCGATGGTGTATTTTGTCCTACCTTATAGCTTCATGTCCTATTTGCTGCCTTTAAATGCTGAAAGGGAGAAGAATGACCTCGTTGCTGCAATAGTTATACAACAAGAGACGGTCATTTAAAAAGAATATGGAACGAAAATGGAAAAACTGAAACTCGATTTCACCTTTAGTTGTGGTCACAGAAGCTGAAACATTACCCTCCTGGAGCTGATGAGATAATAAACTCTGAGCATTGAGTTTCCTAATATTAGCTTGACCTGAAACACAATTTATTTCCTCAATCAGCTTATAAAATCTGTATTAACAGACAACACACATGCTACTTTATAGGGGTGTAAGTGAGTCGGGCTGGCTCACGTGCGACTTGCGCTTCACTCAGAAAAAGGCTCAAAATCGACTTGAATTTAATCAAGTTGAACTTGAGTACGAGCTCAGTAATACTAGACTCGTCGGGCTCATGAGCTTAATCAAGCACACATAATTTTACTATTTTACCAATAATATGCTAATTATTTACAAATATACTCTATAATTATAAATAAAATAAGTATCTCTAATTAATGTTAGGTAAGTTATCGAGTTGAGCTCAGGTTCAAAAGAATTGAGATCGATCGAGTTTGGATCGAGTTTCGAGCTTTGAGATTTTTTAATCGAGTCGAACTCAAGTATTTCGAATTTTCCATTGAGTCGAGTTCAAGCTTGACAATACTTGTTTTACACCCCTACTACACTATTAGAAAGCATTTTAGGAAGCACGATTGAATTACCAGGGTGTTCATGATCGGTGGAACTTTTCTGGTGCCCGTTGTTCTTCGATTGATGGGTTGCTATCCTCAGCAGATTCTCAGAACTTCTCTTGCTTAAAAATTTGGAATCCTCAGCATCATCCTCTCCTTCAGAAAACACGGACGGGCTAGACCAACCGGTTGCATTTGCCTCTGTTTTACTCTTTCGAGCAAAATTCAATAGCCTCTTTAATCCTTTGGGTGCATCTTTATGGTAGACCATTGCTGGAGGATTTTCAGCATTTCCCCAGTCAACAACATCAGGTTCACTGCTCTCCTCAAGAAGCATTTGTGAAAGAGAATGACGAACTCGAGGACTCGACACTTTTACTGGTGCTTTATAGACGGGTGATTCCACCATTGGACAAATAGGGTCAGTAATGGAATGATCTTCATGCTCCTCTATTTCAACCCAGGCCGTAGGAGAGATGGTGGATTCTTCTTCTGCCTCTGCTTTTAATTCCGGCTCTTCTACTCTATATGCCATGTCATCAATGGTGGGCTGGCTAACCTCACTTATGCTCTCCTCCTTGTCTTCAGATTGCTGAGGTTCAATTTCCAATTCTCTGATTTCCATCTCTTCGTGCTGAAGAACTAGATCAGAAGAGTTGACAACTGTTGGATTTTCATCAGGAAAGATTCGATCTTCAGGCTTTCTCGAGGGTTCCTGAGGATGAGAATCATGAGATGCTTTTTTCTTCACAGGTGGATTAACACTAGATGTAGATTTAGACCCTTTGCGAAGAAAAGGCTTTGATTCAACTGGAACTACACTGCTTTTCTTTGTGATCTTGCTAGGTTTTGCTGAGGAAACAAGGTATTCAGGGGCTGTTTGATCTTTGCTTTTGGCGATTTTTTTAGGCTTCGTCGCAGATTGCTGCTTTTTTTCAGTAGCCTGTTTCAGGATTTTCTTGCTGTCATTCTCACTCAATTTCGATTTCACGGTCTTTGCTCGCATTTGAGACGTCTCTACTTTCGGGCTAGCTTGAGAAACTGGCAGTGTTGGCTGTGATCTTCTACGCGTTGTCATTGCACCAGCAGGTGATGTAGGGGTTTTAGCAGGAGTCGGTCCTCTAGCTCCCATTGATGGCATTGATGGCAATGATTTACGTACAGAAGGCACAGATGATGCTTTTGGAGAGGCTTTCTTAACAACACCAAGTTTTGGGCTTTCTGCCTTGGGATTTGCTGGTATAATAGACACACTATTTTGTGGTTTCTGGAGCTTCTTCATGTTTGGTTTTCTACCGACATCACTTGCATTTCCCGATGATTTTTTCGCATCATGAACTAGTTGCATCGCTCTAAATTGTTTGTCTTTCTCTGCTTTTTTCCTAGATGCTTCTCCTCGAAGCTTTTCGTCTCTCTTCTCCTTGTAGTGATCGTAAAACCCACCTCTCTGTTCAGATGGCAAGCTTTGTCTTTTGCTGCTAGGAGGCACAGCAGTTTGGCTTTTTACAGGCTTAGTTTGCATCATCTTCATTAGCAGCTCATTCAGCTCTGCTTCCTTTTGACGACTCCACTCAGCTGAAGCAACTAATCTTTCAGTAGCATCAGTTGATTCAGTTGGATGAGTCTCCTCTTGCATAACTACTGAAGCACACACTTCTTTTTCAGATGAGTCCAACTTCACATCAGGCTCAGCTTCAGATTCTGATGAGCTATATGCAACTTCCCTACTTTCTACATTATTTTGAATCTCAGTAGAAGTTTCTTGGGGGCATTGTGAAGAATCTTCACCCATTCCACTACTCCATCTTCTCAAAACAGACTTATTTGGTCCGAGAGAAGACCTCGCCTTCTGATTATCTACCGTTTGATCCTTCTGTTTGCTTTCAAAAAGATTTATCGCATCTTGCACACTCATTCTCCTCACATTATTTTCAGGTCTTTTAGATGTTTGCTCAGGTTCTACTTCATCGCCATGTGTAAACATCTTGTCTCGGGCAGGAAAATAATTCAGACTTTTAATAGTTATTGCAGTAGATCTTCGAGATCCTGATCGCCCAATTTGTACCCTACGCATTGGAGATGCTGACCTTCTAGGTGAAGCTGATCTTGCAAGAGGACGACTTCTTTCAACAGATGGCTGCTCGTCCTCGCTTGATAAGGAAGATTCATCACTTTCTGTAGAGCTTTGTCTCTCTACTTGGGCAGCTTTTGCAGGTGAGACACTGTAATTCACTGCTGTCTCTGAAAATGCTGATTTACTTCTATGATTATTCTCTACTTTTGATTTGATTCTGTCAATCTCTGTGAAATGCTTAATGCTTGACTTTTCAATAGCCTGAGATCCTTGTCTCAATTCTATATCCTTCTGTAATGAATCGCTGCAATGTAATACATGATAATGGGCAGTCATTAACTTACTAGATCAAAAAATTTCCCAAAGAAAAGTGGAATACACTGCTTCCAGTTTTACGAAAAATCTACCTCAAATCTCTCGACCCAAAATGTTTAGCAAACTTCTCTACATCAGTCATCTCCTCAGCAGAACATCTAGAACCAGCAGCTTGGTCAAAAGCAGTGTTCAGCTCTTCTCTCAATGCAGTAAGCCGTAAGTCGATGGCCCTCAGCAATTCATTCCTATAGGCAGCCAACAGTCAGGAGTACAGAAATATGCTTTTTGGTATTATAAGTAGTAGCAGATGAGAATAAGCAAACCTACTTGGAAGCATCTGAGTCTTCAACCTGTAGATGAGCCATTACCAGTAAACACAGTTAAAATATATAAATTGCACACAGCCAATGATCTTAAATGTAGATTGAGCACAGCAACAAGGAAGGAAAAAAAGGCAAGAAAAAAAACTAAACTCACTTTCGTAGTAGATCTCGGGCCATTAGCACAGGTGTCATCTGATACAAGAAAAAGGAAAGTTGAGAAGCTTTGTATCTTTACTATAAATTGAGATTGGGAAATATTATTTTCAGGGTTTATATTTCATTAGTCAAGAGCCCGTGAATAGAATGATATTATACACAAAACTTGATGTGAATTGTAGTGAATAAAGCCAAAAACTCTTTTACAAATTGTTGCATACAAATAAAACCACTTTATAATCCGTATGAGAATTTTGTCAAGACCTCTAAATCAAAATCAAGACAAACATATTTTCACACTAACCAGAATCCCCACTCTGGAGCTGATATTCTCTACCCTGAGAAAAGTAAAAAGAAGAAAAATGAAAAAAATAAAATAATAATAATAATAATAATAAAGAAATTTATTAGTACTAGATATCAACTAAGTTACAGTAACTGATTTTTACCTTTGCATATAGTGAAAGATGAAATCTGCGGGCTTCCTCCAGCTGAGATATCTCATTTTTCAAGGAATTGGTGATATCCAATATGTTTTCAGACCCAATTACATGTAGAAACCTATTTCATGGAAATAAAGTTAAAATGAAATCAAGAATCATACTCTACGAAAGAAACATAGTAAAAACAAGAATGTTGGCTAAACCTTATCGTGGTGGATTTTGTAAACCATTTGGCTTCATGTACATTTCCCGGAGGATAAAGATTATACTTAGCATTGGATCCTTTCAAATGCAAAGCTTTGATGTCAACTGAATGCAGCAGCAGATGTTCCAGAGGTCCAGAAGTCAGTTTCTCTTTCTTTTTCTCATAGCATACACATGCCTCATACCTTTACAATGCACCAAATACCCAACAAAATCAATAAACAAATAATAGTACTCCAACAACATAAATTAAGATAGGCCAAGAAATAGTCTTCAATCAGCTGTAACCATACATGACAACACTTTTTCCCCAGATAAACAAGATAAACAAAGAGAGTACTACAATTGGTTATAGGAAACATGACTTCACTCACTAAAATGGAAGAATCATACTGTTCTTCTCTTCATCAGGGTTCGTTCAAAGGGTTTAAAAAAATGATTTTCAAATATTAAATATTTTTAATAGATCAAGAAAACATGGAGATTTATGGAAGAAAAAAGTATAACCTGTTTTGGCTCGGCACAATCTCAAACTCAATGCAATCCAGTGGAATGTTGGCATCTATTGCTGCTTCCATCTTCAACTATGGATTTTTTTTCTGAAGGCAAGGCAAGACTTATCAAAGAAAGCTAGAATTTAATTAAAATCATTCACCACTCAATTTAATAAACAGATAAATGATTACCAGATCTTTCTTAGGCTTTAATCATCCCAAACTCTACTTCCACATCATCAATTAAACCTGTTATCCATGAACAACCTGTCACTTAATTATTACTCAAAACCTAGCACGAATGCGATTTGCGTACAACCACATCACACAGTTCCGAATTCGAAAATGCTACTCCACATATATAAAGCTAAAATGAACAGATTGCAGAAAAATTATCGCATACTTGAAAAGGCAAAACAGGATAAACCTAACCAGATACTGAAATTCAATCAGCATAATTTTTTTAAATGTTGCATTCAATCAACATCAAACCGAGAAAATGCGTAGGATTAAGAAAAACAGAAACCGCAATGAATCGATGTTAGAACGCATCGCACTGGCACTGGCGCCTACTCGTCTAAGATCAGATCTAGCTACCAAAAACAGAATGCTTCTAAAGCAACCGACAAAATTTTCAAAATACGAAACTACCACAGCGGGATTTAAATCAAGCACCGCAGTTCAAATCCTTAGCATTACTGGCAAGAGCTACGCTTATACATGTACAGATTAAAATCAACTGAATTGAAAATGCAAAAAAAAAGAGAGAGAATACTCACTGGAAGTCCGGTAGTGAGGTTAGGTAGAGAGAGAAGCGAGTTGTAGAGAGAGAAACACACACACGGCGAGATTCAAAGAAAACAGAGCACCATTTGTTTTGTTTTATTTAATATCTATTTATTTTAATTTGGGCGGTGAATTTGCAAAGGTGTTTCCATTACGAGAAAAAAGGACAACGGGTGATTTAAGATTGGATTTATGCGATTATTACACCACTCAATTCAAATCTTGACACTGACTCGGCCCCACCCTATATTTTATTTTTTCACAAAATTTTAGTATATTTTATTATTCAAAATTATGAATTGGAATTTTATGGGGTAGTAGACTAGTAGAACATTGCGATTATTAAATAAATTAAATATTGATGTAAGTTGTTGGACCAAACCATTAATAATGATATATCTATCTCACACATACACTAATAAAAGAAGTGACGACTTTTTCCTTGCCAATAATGATTTCTTTATTGAATTTTAGAAAAAAGTTGCCCCTTCCTGCTAATTACAAATTTCGTCATTTTAACATTACATTCATACTCATGAAATATACTATCTAATGAAAGCAACTTTTTAAGGCAAAATTTTTAACTCATATTTCAAAATTTTGGGTAGGATAATCCATATTTTTTTTCCAGATTTTGGTCGGTAAAAAAAGTGATAATGTTTAAGTGAAAAGTGATAATATTTCTAACAAAAGTGATTGTCACTTTTTACTTAAACACTATCACTTTTTGCTTAAACATTATCACTTTTTATATATGAGGGCCGTCTCACGGATCTCATTTTATAAGACGGTCTCACCAAAGACTAGCCCACTTTTTAAAGTTCCTAAATCATAAGCCCCGAATCTGGATTAAAAAGAATCTCGACGATAAAAAAATAATTTATTACGTGATTAAAATATTATTATTACAAAATTAAAGTATTACTACTACAAATGTAACTACTAAATGTCCAAATATACTATTACAATATACTTACACATATATTTTTATACAATAATTACATCATTTTTTTTTCAATCACTTATTTATTATCTCTTCTACTTTTTTTCACACATTAATTATCTCTCGTATTTTCTTACTTGCACTAATTTCTATAATAACTAGCAATAATAAAATGATATAAAGTCATTCTTGATTTGAAATTTTGACATAAGTTCTTCATTTACTCGATCTATATCCAAACAAAATTATTATTCACTGATTACCGTCATCCACATTTTTTCATCTTCATCCTCATCTCATCAACTATCATCCCTAACCAAACATAACCTAAGTCTCCAAAATATTTTGATTCATAGTAGTGCACTTTTGACCTTGTTGTAACAATACTTTGACATTGTCGTAACTCGTAACATAGTTTTGCCCTTATAGTAGCAAAATATTCTTGATCTTGTAATAGCATAAAAGATTTTGATACTACAAGGTCAAATATGTTACTAAAAAGTAAAAAAGATAAACTCACTTTGACCACGTAAAATATTCATGTTTCTTTTTGCATGTATTTAAAGAATATTATTCGTTTATGTATAAAGTAAATAAAATAGAGAGTATGTAGAACAACGTAGAAAGAAAATAAAGTAAGTGTAGTGGAGTATATTAAAAAAAAAAAGTAAACAATAATAATTATGTGGACAGCACAAAAAAGAAAATAGAAACATTTTATGTGCACGGAGTAAGTATATGATACTACAAATGTCAAAATATAGTATTATAAGACTAAAAAATTATCACTATAAAGTAAAAAATATACTACTACAAGTAAAAAAATATTTTGTCAAATCCACCCATAAAATCAAGTGTCTTTAATATTTTTGGACTTGTACTTTTACATTTTTTGCATTGTAATGACAATATTTTAGTATTGTAGTAATATATATTGGTCATATAGCAAGACAATGCTAAGAGCGAAAAAATCTATTTTAGTTAAGTTTAACTTGAATTTAACCGATAAATTTTTATCTTAAATTTACTTTAATTAGTTATATTTTATATATAAAATATTTCATATAAATTTTTATATATACTTACATTTCGAAAGTTCTTTTAATTTTCTTAGTAACTTGATTTTGACCTACGATTATTCCATCATTTCCGAAAGATACTACAGACACAAAATTGCACATAAATTCTTATCTATAATAAAATAATTATTATTCTCTCATATTTTTAATAAGGGTCATTTTAACCTTAATTTTTCTTTATAAATTAGATAACAATTAACATTTTTCAATGCATATTTATTGTAATTTTTTTCTTAATTTACCCTTGAAATCATTTAAAAATTCAAATACATGTACGGTATGTTTTTTAATAAGATAAATTAACATTTATTAAGAATATAGTAAAAAATTAATTATTTTTTTAATATATATGCATTAATTTAAAATGACACTTATTTTTAAAAAATAGAGTACTTTTTTTAAAAAATTATTAATACTAATAAATCAACGGTTTTAATATAAAATTAGATGGTGAATTTCTTATAAAATCAACTAATTGTATAAAATGTTAAATGTTTGTACATATTAAAATGTATAAGTGATTTAAAAAAATAGAGCCCATATCATTACACAATATCCAACAATAACTAATCTACAAAATATTCCAGAATCGAAATTTAAGAGTAATAGAGTATATTATGTCAAAATCATCCTAGTACATTGAAAGTGAGATTAGGACATAATTATGAGATCCTAAAGACAGATTTAGTGGCCAATCATTTTAAAAGATCAAGTAAATAAATATATAATGAAATCACGTAGCCCAGCAGTGTGGCCCACCTTAATTATATACAGTAGTATGAATGTCTAAACTCATGAAACAATACTGTTTATTGGGCCCCAATTCAATAGTTTCACTACTTATAATAATATATCGGGCTGACTATTTACACCACCAATCCCACTTAGAACACAACCCCATCCAATTTAATAATATAATAATTATGTAAAAAATTAAATTTTTTTTTAAAGTAATATTACACTACACTACTAAATACATTCCCACTACTAACTACACCCTCTCCTTCAACCTTTAAATCCTAAACCTAATTTCTTCAGTCGCCGCCACCACCACCAACAAACACCAAAATTTCTTTAAAAAATCTAAAAAAAAAAATCGACAAACTAGTGTCGACATATTCACTCTCGTCGACAAATTGTTGTCGACGAGAGTGTATAATGGTCGATCTACAAAAGTCGACTTTTTTAAAAAAAAATTAAAAAGAAAATCAACAATGTAATGTCGACAACATACACTCTCGTCGACGAACGTGTATATGATCGACCTAAAGTGGTTGAAAAATAAAAAATAGAAAAATGAAGAATATGGAGGGAAGAAAAATGAAGAAAAAAAGCAAAAAACCCTAATCATTCAAACCTGGGGCCGTCGTCTTGGAACGGGATCGGGGTGGGACAGTCGGCGGTGAATGGGCGATGGCAACAGAAAGGGAGCAGGAGGGAAAACGCAGAAAAAAAAAAGAGAAGAGAGGGAGGGAAGAGAGAAGGGAGAAAGTTGGCGGCCGCAGGAGGGCGAGCGATGGACAGTGGCGGCGGCCGCAAGGCAGAGGCGGCGCAAAAGAATGGGAAAGAAAGCAAAGAACGCAGAAAAAAAGAAAAAAAAAAGAAGAGGAGTGAAGAGAAGAAAGGGAGAGGGGCGGCGACCACAAGCGGGCGGCGGCTGCAGGTGGGTAGGAGATAAGGGATGAATTGTGCGATATTAGAAGTTAGAGTTTGGGGGTGGGGATAATATAAGTATTTTATAGACAAAAGGGTATTTAAGACAATTCGAGGGGGTGCATCTATACTAGACAAATTTTGGGGGTGCATCAATCGGGGATATTTTCTCAACCGAAATGGAGGTGTAAATAGTCGGCCCCTAATATATCCCATGTTTGATTTTTTTTCCCACTCATTAGTCTTAAGTCTTAACAAACTTTCGATATTTTCTTATTGGATACGATTAATTTCACCACTAGCTTTGTTAAATGGGTTGGATTTGTGTGGACTCGGTGTATTTATAGGTTAAAACTTGAATTTTAGATTAAAGGTTCAAATCTCAAGGTCTCTATCTTTTTGCACATTTTTTTCAACATGTAATAATATTGTGTTGCATTTTTTTATTATATAGTGTTGCATTTTTTTAGCTACAATTCATAGCAATTTTCATTAATATTACGTGGTTGTTTTTATCAAATTGTTCGATTAAATTAAAAAAGGCAAAAATAAAATAAAATGGGGGACAAATTCAAAACCTGTAATTCGACTATAAAAAATGTTCATTTACTATCTAAATTGTTAACATACTCAATAAATAAATAATTTTCTTTTGCATATATCATATTAATTACAAAAAAATAAAGATGATCACTTATCATCTAAGTTGTTGTCATACCCCATAAATAAATAACTTTCTTTTGTAAACATTAGTGAGAGAGATGAGTTTCGAACCATATAAATGGACCTTAGAGACATGCTTACTTATCATTTAGACGGTTGTCATACTCGATAAATGAATGATTATCTTTACTATATACAATACTAAATAATATTGTACAGTATTGCACTTTTAAATTGTAGTGACTTAAAAAATTTCAGTAATATTGTGTTGTACATTTCATTTTTAGTGACTTGCAATTTTAAGTAATATTGTGTTTCATTTTTCAATTATATTAACGTACATTTTTCAGTAATATTGTGTTGCATTTTTCAGTTATATGCACTTACAGTTTTCACTTATAGTGACCTACCCTTATTAGTAATATTGTGTTACACTTTTCAATAATAACAACTTACACTTTCATTAATATTGTGTTGCACTTTTTAATAATATTGTGTTGCACTTTTTAATAACATTGTGTTGCACTTTTTAATAATATTGTGTTGCACTTTTTAATAATATATTGTTTTGCACTTTTCAGTAATATTGTGTTGCATTTTTTAGTTATAATGACTTACACTTTTCATTAATATTATGTTGCACTTTTCAATTATAGTGACTTACACGTTTTTATTTTTTAGTTGTACTGACTTACAATTTTAGTAAATATTGTATTGCACTTTTCTGTTATATCGACTTACATTTTTTTATTAATATTGTGTTTCACTTTATTGACTTACATTCACCCTAAATTCATTTAATCATATCAATTATGCCCTTACGACATGATTAGTCTCCAAATGACCAATTTGAATGTAATACATTTTTTTTTTTTGACAATACATCAAGGATACAAACAGATTCCTCACAGCAGTAAGGTAGACAAAACCAGATTCTTGAAATATCGTGGACAATCAACTTTATACCAATCATGAGGTAGTGAAGTGTGATAGATATTCTGTACAAGCTCGTGCGCGACACAATTAAGCCTTCTAAGAACGTATTGGCAATCTCACACTAAGATTTGTTGTAATAAGTGCTTAATATTGCTAGCAATTGTACCTTCCAATGTGCCAACTTGGTCATTTTTCTGAATAGCACTGATGGCATCCACTGAGTCAGACCGGATACCTGTCACACTAATATTTTCTTGAATGCATTTTTTAAGACCAGTTTCCATAGCCCTTAACTTAGCTCCACATACAGTTCCATTATTCTCAATCATCTTGGCTTCTGCTAACAAGATATTACCTGTGGGGTTGATAACCACGTAGCCAGCAGCGAAAAAATTTCGAGCTTCATTGAAGGCCGCGTCCGTGAATAAAAGATTACCTTCCTTAATTACAAGAGCTGAACAACTCTTTTTTTTTTTTTATAGGCAAAGTCCTCCAAAACACCCTCAATATTCTTAGAGCTCAAAAGACCATTCCAATAAGAGATAGCCCATCCAACATCAAACTTAAGACACCCCAACAGTCCATTTCCAACTTTCTTATCCTGGTGAATAATTTTGCACCTCTCTTTCCATATAACCCAAACTACCATAACAATGCGAGCCATATTGGTTTTGTCAGGATTTTGATCACACCATATAATAAAATCCAGCCTATCACCTTTAACAGTCGTCTTAATAGTACTCCATAGTCTCTGATCTTTCCATCTATTTTTTGCCACCAGACAATTAAAAATACAAAGCATGGAACTAGCCAAATGAAATCCACAGCATAAACAAAGAGTATTAATAGGCACATGATGATGAGCAAGATTACCTTTAGATGCAATCGTATTCCGAGCCAACTTCCAGCAAAAAATGTGCACCTTTGGCGGTACATTGAGCTTCCACATTCCTTTATACACATGTTGAACCATATTCATGTTTGAAGACTCCACTTCATGCATACTTTTTTCCCTGATTAATTCATGAAGAGAAATTTCATAGCCAGATGCAACTGTACACTTTCCATTGGACAACCCTGGCCAAAACAACTGATCATTTTCTTTTGAACCCAGCCTAGGCATTAATAGGATGCTTTCGGCTTCAAACGAAAGAAAAGCTTGGTAAATAAGGTTCTCGTTCTAGCCTCCTCCACTATGCAAGAATCGATGACGTATGATGCACTAGCAATCCTGGAATTTATTCGACCTTCATTCAGGCCTAAAACCCATCGATTCTTGAAGACATGAATACTATCACCCTTGCCAATCCTCCACCTTGCACCTCTTTCCAATAACTCCCTACTCCATAATAAAGATCTCCAAACAAAGGATGGATCGGATCCCACATTGATGTCCGCAATATTTGAGTGATTGAAATATCTTGCCCTAAAAACCTTACTAAGCAAAGTATTTGGTAATGTGATTATTCTCCAAAGTTGTTTTGCCAATAGGGCCTTATTAAATTGAATCAAACTCCGGAAACCCAAGCCACCCTCCATTTTTGGCTTGCAAAGCTCATCCCATCTCTTCCAATGAACTTTTCTACCCAACTCATTGTCACCCCACCAGAAGCCTGAGATAATCTTTTCAATACCTGTGCATACCGAGATCGGTATTCTAAAGCATGACATAACATATGATGGGATAGCCTAAAGAACTGCCTTAATAAGCACCTCCCTTCCTCCTTCCGAAAAGAAGTTGTGGTGCCAAGATACCACTTTCTTCCGAACCCTGTCAACTAAGTAGCCAAATTTTAACTTATTTGCTTTCGGGATAAAAGTTGGCAGTCCCAAGTACAAATCATGCCCCTGAGAGGACCTGATGCCCAGAGAAATCTTTGAAAGATTCACATTATCTTGACAAGTGAATGGACTAAACGTAATTGAGGACTTATCACGATTCACAAGCTGGCCTGAAGCCTTTTCATAAGTGTAGATGCAATTAACTAGCGCTTGCGTTTCTTCCTTTGAAGGCTTAAAGAACAAGAGGCTATCACCGACAAAGAAAAGATGTGATAAAGTGGGCGCAGAACGTTGACTTGAACGAAATTTTGGTCACTATAGGTTGACTAACTACTTCCCCTCAAGCATAAGGGATCGTAGTAGTATACACGTAAGTATTTCGACCAAGTAGTATCGAACCACGGGAGGTGGGCTAGTGCAATAGATCCCTAGAGTTGTATGTTGGCATAACTAATGTAGCTACGGTTTCGGGAGTTGGATGCAAAACTAAAGCTAACAATAATCTAAAGACAATAAATTAAACTAAACACAATCTAAAGGCTAACAAGTAATTCAAAAACTAAATCAACAAAACAAGAAAATGACAAGTAAGAACAAATAACAACTACGAACTAGATTCGAAGAAGTGCAAGTGTGGGAATGCTTCGGGTGTTCTCTACCTAGTGAAATCGAGCGGGATTGCTTATACCATTTTTATGCTTCAATTTGGATTTGCTAAGAGCATCAAGATGCTAGGATGAAAATCGTTTCCCTTCGGGTACTATAGCCTTACGTCTAAGGTGTTCCCAAACCCGGTAATAAGACATCTTCCTAATCCTCACCAACTACCCAAATAACCATTTAAGTAATTAATGTCTCCTAATGGGAGTTTTAATACGATTAACTCTCTCTCGACGAATTAAAAGTATAATAAACGCATTTGTATACCAGCAACTCACACCATAGATTTAAACATGTTCATGTAACTCTCGTCTACGCTAAACATGCCTCAAAATATGGATTAATAGAAGCAAATACACAAAGCACCAATAAAACCCAATAAGAGAAGCAATAATTCAAATATCAACAATAATCAAAGTCTAACCAATTCACACATTCAATAGTCACATGGTTTCAAACACCCAAAGCATAAAAAGCTTAGCCCATGGTGTTTGAGAAAACACCCATGGCTAAAACAACAAGAAAACTAGAAATAAACATGAAAATAACAATATTATAGAAAAGAGAGAGTTTGGGTGGAAGTCACCTTGATGATTCTTCAACAATCTAAGCTATTACAAGTGAATGTAGCCAAAATCTTCAAGAACCCAACCTAAATACTAAATTTGAAGCTAATCTATGGAATTAAACTTGCAAAATATGTTGAAAATCTATCTAAGAATGAAACTAGGGTTTAGTGTGTGAAAAAGTGAGGCCAAGCCTCCTAATAATCTGATTTTGGGAGCTATTTATAGCTTGGAAGAATTCTTGAGACGAGATTTGCACTTAGGCCCTTGAAATCCTTTAAAATTCTCGATTTTTCGCGCATCAGCAAGTTGACTCGGTCAACCGAGTGGTTTGACTCGGCCAACCGAGTGAGTTGGAAGTCCAGAAACTGACCTGGAAGCAGATTTCACTCGGCCAACCGAGTGGGTTGACTCGGCTGCCCGAGTGGATTCTGCTACAATTCCGCACTTTATCGTTTTGATCATATCTTGAGCTCCCGACCTCCGATTGACTTGATTCTTTTTTTCATTCCACTCAGTTTTTCGAGACGCATCCAATGGTGCAGTTGTCCTCTTGACTTCATGAATTCCCAGGCACGTATTTTGCTTCCAAATAAGTTCAATTTACCTAAAAAATAACAAAACACATACCTTTCTCATTTCAAGTGCAATTAGTCAATTTAGTGTGAATAATGCAACAAAACCCTCAAAATTATGTAAAATAAACACATGAATTTCAAGCAATTTTCACACTAATCAACCCCCCCAAACTTAAAGTGTTGCTCGTCCCCGAGCAACGAAAGAAATATAGAACAAGTGGGAGGATTGCGAAGAAATTCAATCAAAATTGAATGAGTGATTGTCAACTTTCCTCAATCTAGTCAAGCCAAGAGGTACAAAAATCCACAAACAAGTTCACAAGTTATGCTCAAATCAATGCAAGATTAAGTGCTCAATTCACAATTTCCTCACAAGTAAGTGTATCTCTCATCACTCAAAGTGTATATTAAGGAAATGTATGCTCTCAAAATCAAATCACACAAGTGCACCACCATATGCTTGCCAAATGTCTAAGTTCTCCACCACATGAAAGTGTTCAATCAATGAATCAATAAGGACTTCACATTTGGTTGTAATGTAGGCTTTTTGGTTAAGGTAGGGAAGATTTGGATAAAGTGACTCATAAACTAATGGAGCAAGAAGGAAAGTTGCAATTGATCAAGTTGCAACTCAAAGTTCTCTATCTCACATAATTTACTTACTTCTTTTCTTTTTAAGCACATTCTTCACCACCAACCAACCAACACTTTTGAATTGAAGCTCTACCAAATTTTTGTGCACAAGAGAGTTTTCTTTTTCGATTTTTCTTTTCTCATCAACTCAATCTTTTTTTTTTTTTTTTTTGCACAACTCACAATTCATCTTTTTTCTCTTTTTTTTTCTTTTCACTTTTCAACCAAACAAATCCACCAAATTCACATTTCACCTCAATTCAACCACATTTGTCAATATTCAAGCTCCACTAGTTCATAGGAAAATTTAGGCTCACAAAAGATAGACAAATAGGCTAAATTTGTAGGTTGCCAAAGAATATAGGTCAATAGGCTCAAAGTGGCTAACTACGGAAACATTTCATTTGGTATGGAAAATTTGGTCAAGTGACTATTCAAAACAAAGATGGCCTTATATCACTTCCAAAGATTTCACACAACTAGTAGCCTCAAACAAGACAATTGGCAAGTTCTAGAGCACACAAGCATGAATGATACTCACATGAAGGAAAATAGACCATAATATATGAAAGTCTAAGGCTCTAAAGCTCACGGGCTTGTCTAATCATGAATCAAAAGCACTAAACCAAGCACAAATTTTCATAAAATCAAGTGAACAAGCAAGCATCAATCAACACCAACAAGCTCAACCAAATCTCAAAAACTAACAATCACCATCAATTACGCCTCAAATACCAACAATCCACAAGATAATCAATCACCAAAACTAGGAACAACGGTGCAATATAAATGAAGGAAACACATGACCCCCCCCCCCCCAAACTTAAATGAAACTCTATTTGAATGCAAAGTTTGGGAATGAGTGTGTTACCTTAGAATTTGTCCCTTGAACCTTTAACACCAAAGCACCACTACCCTTGAGCTCCACCATGCATATCTCTCATCCTTGACCACCAACACAACACTCAACCTACAAAACAAAAACTAAACAAAAGATCAAACAAGCTACAAATCTAAAAATAAAAGAAAGCAATAAAGAATGAGTTGCCTCCCATTTAGCGCTAAGTTTAACGTCTTCAAGCCGGACGGAAATTAATGAGCTCATCGAAAAGACCATGGATATCGAGCCTCCTCCCCATTATATTTCGATCTTTTGACCTCAAAATCAAGGAGGCTCTCATGAATTGTAGACTCATTCTTACATATTTTTCTCAATGGATGATCCTCTTGCTCTTTCACCATCATTATTGCCCATTCATTTCCTTTTTTCTTATGGATGCTCAAGCTTTTCTCAACTTCTTTTCTTGGGTCAAAGCGATCAAGAGGCAAAATAAAATCAATAGAAGCATCAGTATCAATTAAAGAGTAAATTGAAGAGTTTAAAAGTTTAGAAATGCTCATTTCACTCTTCAAATCGTATTCCGATGCTTCTAGATCTTCTTGTTCTTTTTTGCTCGTGTCCATCAAGGGACATTCCTCTTTATCATCTTCAATCACCATTAAGCTCATTCCCATGCTCATGTCTTCAAGTGGATATCTTTTTGCATCCATTCTCTCCTTCATGTGTGCAATGAAGAGCTTTTCGATAGTAGTCCTACCCTGTGGCCAAAACTCATTGCTTTCCCACTCTTGATAATTTACTTGATGAAGCTCTTCCATAAGTGGAGGAGGAGGTGGACGATACACCTCTTGAGGTGGTGGGAGAGGATATGGATATGGGTGATATGGGTGTTGTGGAGGATAAATCATACCATGTTGATCATAGCAATGATTCAATGGGTATTGATTATATTCAACCATCTCAATGAAGTGCACACTTAAAAGAACCAAAGTATCAAATTTCTCAAAATGAAAAGAAAATAAAGCAAGTAATGTAGCTAACACTAGTACTCAACTAACTCTAAGTCCCACTTATAACACTACGCCACCTCCACGGCAGCGGCGCCATTGACTTGAACGAATTTTTGGTCACTAAGCGTTGACTAACTACTTCCCCTCAAGCATAAGGGTTCGTAGTAGTAATGGAAGTATTCGACCAAGTAGTTTCGACCTAGGAGGTGAGTTTGAGCAATGGATCCCTAGAGTTTTGTGTTGGCATAACTAATGTAGCTACGGTTTCGGGAGTTGGATGCAAAACTAAAGCTAACAATAATCTAAAGACAATAAATTAAACTAAACACAATCTAAAGGCTAACAAGTAATTCAAAAACTAAATCAACAAAACAAGAAAATGACAAGTAAGAACAAATAACAACTACGAACTAGATTCGAAGAAGTGCAAGTGTGGGAATGCTTCGGGTGTTCTCTACCTAGTGAAATCGAGCGGGATTGCTTATACCATTTTTATGCTTCAATTTGGATTTGCTAAGAGCATCAAGATGCTAGGATGAAAATCGTTTCCCTTCGGGTACTATAGCCTTACGTCTAAGGTGTTCCCAAACCCGGTAATAAGACATCTTCCTAATCCTCACCAACTACCCAAATAACCATTTAAGTAATTAATGTCTCCTAATGGGAGTTTTAATACGATTAACTCTCTCTCGACGAATTAAAAGTATAATAAACGCATTTGTATACCAACAACTCACACCATAGATTTAAACATGTTCATGTAACTCTCGTCTACGCTAAACATGCCTCAAAATATGGATTAATAGAAGCAAATACACAAAGCACCAATAAAACCCAATAAGAGAAGCAATAATTCAAATATCAACAATAATCAAAGTCTAACCAATTCACACATTCAATAGTCACATGGTTTCAAACACCCAAAGCATAAAAAGCTTAGCCCATGGTGTTTGAGAAAACACCCATGGCTAAAACAACAAGAAAACTAGAAATAAACATGAAAATAACAATATTATAGAAAAGAGAGAGTTTGGGTGGAAGTCACCTTGATGATTCTTCAACAATCTAAGCTATTACAAGTGAATGTAGCCAAAATCTTCAAGAACCCAACCTAAATACTAAATTTGAAGCTAATCTATGGAATTAAACTTGCAAAATATGTTGAAAATCTATCTAAGAATGAAACTAGGGTTTAGTGTGTGAAAAAGTGAGGCCAAACCTCCAAATAATCTGATTTTGGGAGCTATTTATAGCTTGGAAGAATTCTTGAGACGAGATTTGCACTTAGGCCCTTGAAATCCTTTAAAATTCTCGATTTTTCGCGCATCAGCAAGTTGACTCGGTCAACCGAGTGGTTTGACTCGGCCAACCGAGTGAGTTGGAAGTCCAGAAACTGACCTGGAAGCAGATTTCACTCGGTCAACCGAGTGGGTTGACTCGGCTGCCCGAGTGGATTCTGCTACAATTCCGCACTTTATCGTTTTGATCATATCTTGAGCTCCCGACCTCCGATTGACTTGATTCTTTTTTTCATTCCACTCAGTTTTTCGAGACGCATCCAATGGTGCAGTTGTCCTCTTGACTTCATGAATTCCCAGGCACGTATTTTGCTTCCAAATAAGTTCAATTTACCTAAAAAATAACAAAACACATACCTTTCTCATTTCAAGTGCAATTAGTCAATTTAGTGTGAATAATGCAACAAAACCCTCAAAATTATGTAAAATAAACACATGAATTTCAAGCAATTTTCACACTAATCAAACGTGCAATTCTAATGCCAGAAAACTGTTTTGAAGCAACCACCGATGAAATAATGGAAGAGAAGACTTGAGCACAAAGCACAAAGAGATACGGTGAGAGGGGACCCCCCTGACGAAGGCTACGAGATGGAGCAAAATAATGGAAGAGAAGACTTGAGCACAAAGAAACCGTAGATATACACTTCTAGATTAGGTTGATCCATTTAGAAGAAAAACCCAGTTCTCTAAGAACCACCATAAGGAAAGATCATTCAATTCTATCGTATGTTTTACTCATATCCAACTTCAAAGCAGCATAGCCAACTTTGCTTTTTGATGCCCTCAAATGATGCATACCTTCATAAGCCAAGAGAATATTGTCACTGATCAGTCTTCTTGAAACAAAAGCACTCTGATGATCATCAATCAGATCCCCATCACACTTTTCAGTCTATTTGTGACAGTTCTGGCAAGGATGCAATAGCAAACATTACATAGACTTATAGGTCTAAAGTGTTGTGGCAAAGTGGGATGACAAACTTTCAGAATGAGGTAATAATAGTCCGATTCCAATTCTTTAGTGATCCATCATTAATCAGGATTTCTAAAATTGCATCCGAAACATCATCACCAATCAATGTCCAGTTCTTATGGAAAAAGGAAGCAGGGAATCCGTCAGGACCAGGCGCCTTCCAAGGCGAAAGGTCCTTGACTGCACTGAAGACTTCGGCCTTGGTGAAAGAAGCCTCCAAGAAATCAAGATTAACACTTGATAACTTTGATGAAAGAAACTGAGTAACCCTGTTAATTCCAACATCAGTTGGTGCACAAGAAACAAATAAATCTTTGAAGTAATTAACAAACACATTCCTCATGTCATTAGCTGAACGCTGCCATTCCCCTCTCTCATCCTGAATATGCCTAATATGATTCGTCCTCATACGGGAATTTGCACGAGAATGGAAGAACTTTGTGTTTTGGTCACCCTCCTTTAACAATGCCACACGAGCATGTTGCTTCCAGAACCATTCCTCTTGAGTATACAATCTTGCTAACTCAGCTTCCAATCCACTCACCTTATTCATATATGGAGTTTTTGAATCATCATTCAGAATTTGATCAATCAAACCTTTGGTGTGTTTAATATTATGGGCTATTGTGCCACCTCTTTGTTTAGCCCATTCCCCAATGAATTTGCCACACCTCTTCAATGACTCAGGTAGATTCACACTAGGATCAGATTTTGGCCAAGCAAGGGACATTATATCATTAAAATCAGCCTCCTTCATCCAATAATTCTCAAATTTAAAAGTTTTAGAAGTTGATGTTAGTGACTTTCTCCCATAAGCATCGAACTCAATCAAAATAGGTCTATGATCCGACCCCATAAAATTCAAAGAAGAAGCATTATAGTTGGAGAACAAATTAATACCGCTATCATTTGCCAGAAAACGGTCAAGCTTCTCCTTAATGTATTGAGTCCCTTTACGCCTATTGTGCCAAGTAAATTTTGATCCCTTCATAATCTAACATTTCAAATCATTGCTCAACACCGCATTTTGGAATAAGGTAATTCTTCCATTTTGTCGACTAGAGCCCCCAATTTTCTCATCATTATACAACACTTCGTTAAAATCCCCACCAATAATCCAAGGTTGTGGCAATGAAGGCAAATAATTTTTAATTCTTGTTAAGAGTTGCCATGATGCATTCCGATTATTAGAAATAGGGTGTCCATAGAATCCTTTGAACCTCCAACTACCAAATATATAAGAAATCATGCAATCAATATGCTCTTTAGATAGAGTACGACAAAATAGAAATATCACATTCATCCCAAAATAACACTAAACCACCAGCTGACCCACAGGCATTGACACCAAAACCACAAGAAAAACCCAGTCTAGCTTTTAACACATCAACATAAGAAGAACAACATTTAAACTCAGAAATAAAGAAGATCGAGGGCTTATGCAACCTAACTAAACTGCTTAACCTACTGAACATATGTGGGCTACAAATACCCCGTGCGTTCCAGTATAATATCTTCATTCCCCACTAGGGATGGCAATTTCAACCCGGCCCGCCCCGCCCCGTGCTATTTGGGTCGCCCCGGACCCGTATTGAAATGGGGCGGGTCCGGGTATCACCCTCGACCCGTGACCCGTTTTTATATTTATTTTTTATATATATTATACATATAAATATAATATATGTTCAATATTTTGATGTATATTAATATATATAACAATAATTCACCTTCATAAATGTGAAAATAAATTTATAAACATAATTCTAAGACTATTTTATTTATTTTTCAATACAAATCTAAAATTTATGTTATATGTTTTTAAAAAAAATTATTATTTTTCAATTTTTTTTATAAAAAAATTTATAATGGGTCGCCCCGATTTGCCCCGGCCCGCCTCGTGACCCGAACGGGTCGGCCCGTCCCGGACCCGGATTGAAACGGGTCAGGTCCGGGTATCTAGGTACCCGGCCCATTGCCATCCCTATTCCCCACGGCGGGGTTGAGTCACCTCAACCTCCGTCAAACCCGGAAAGTCAATCTCCGTACCATACATCTCGATCATGCTTTTGGCATTTTTTAGGAAAAAAAGACTATCAAGTTCATTGTGAACTCTAGCCGCCCCCACATAGTCAGCTAAATCACCTGAATAGTCCCTCCATAGTCTTTTTTATCCAGACTTCATGTCACTTGGAATGAGCACCTCATTGTCACTTCCTCCATCTCCACCAAGATTCATTTCATGCTCTTCATCCGTCCAATGATTCTGACCCACCTCCTCCCGATATGGAATATATGGTTGTTCCCCTTCGTGGATTACTTCGACAAATGCATTGAAATCAAAAGCTCTAAAACTTCGACCAACATGATGGACTACTCTATAGTCATTTCCATTGTCCTTGTCCTTCCCCCAAAGTGGTTCTTTTGCCATCCGATACTCGTACCCAACTGGAATAGTAAAATCAAGGGGTTCCAGAATCATACCTGTTCTTGGGTCCACCTTGTCCTTTTCGCGCCTGGTTGCCTCCTCTCCAGCCCCACCTCTTGGCATAAGATCTTTAAAATTATAAACAACTTCCCTCTCATTCAGATTTGGACGACCTCTCTGCTAACATAGTCCAACTTCTTGCTTCCTCTTCCCTTTCAGCTTCCCTCCACAACTCTTTCACCCCCTCATCGATCAGCATAGCCTTTCCCTTTCTCTTTCTTCTCTCCTCTGAATCATTGCTCACTTCAACCTCCCCTTCCAGCACATTGTTTCCATTAACATTTCTCTTTACAAAGGACTCCTCCCTAGCAGGAACCCCTAAGTCAAGAACAACCTTACCCTTCACCCTCCTCCTTTCTGCCGAATCAACACGATCATTTTCCCTATTTCCGGTACACCTGAAATGCCCAGAAGATTGAGGAGCTCTTGCATGTCCCTTTCAAAGGGACACTTTTGTTTCTCAGCTCACAGCCATTCCGGAAAAAACTTATGACTATCCAACCATGCCTCTTCCTTGTGCTTTGATGTAACCCCTCACTGAATGATTAAGATGACCATATAGATAACAAAAGTCGGAGAGTCTTTCGTACCGAAAGAAAATGATATAAGTATCATTTTCCACCGTAAAGTTTGTAAAACGACACAGAGGAGCCCCCGTATCTAGAAGCACACGGACCCTAAGAGATTATCCCCAAGCCTTCTCCCCATCCTTAGCATCAACCCGCATAACCTCGCCCAAGATGCTTCCCACTCTTTCTCCAGTCGTTTTGTTCATTGCATGCGCAGCTAAGCCATGGATCTGGACCCAAAAAGGTACCCGATCCATCTTAATATTTGCAAAACGTTCTGAACCAGTAAATGGCTTGAGCACCATCAACGATCTCCTCAGATTCCATGGTTGCATGTTAAGAATCTCCTCCATCTCGGACACCTCCTGAAAATCGATGACGTACAACCCTTCTCCAACGTAAACTTTAGAGATGAAACATTCTTCCAGGTTGAGAGTAGAAGCCTTTTTAACTCAACAATGTTAAAAAACCTTCTTGCCACAAATTTCATCACAACAGACTTAGTAGGAATAATAAGTTCATTTTTCTGAACGACAGTGTTTGAACCCTCTTTTTCTGATATAGAGCAAACACTAAATTTTTCTTGGATCGCCATAGCCATTTTAGAGAGAAAGAAATATACGTCGTACAAGAGAAGGAAAAGATGAAAATGTGACCTTTCACTTAACCAGGCACCTGAATTTATAACTCCACTCTCAGAATTGAAACCACGGGTGGGATGAATTACCATTGGCCCTCTACCAAAAGACGTATCTTGTCGTATTTTAAAACCAATATTACAGCCAACCATTAGAAAACCCAATGCAATCTGGAAGCTTCACGAAACAAAATAAATGCCAGGAAACTCGTCGTTATGCGTGCGACTAGTGCAGATGCAAGTGAAATACACGCTCAAACAAGCTTTTAGAAACAACTTGAGCAATCTAATGATGAGGAGAATATTGGGTTCTCCAAGAAATCGAAAAAAGCAAAACGGATGTTTTAGAAAGGTCAACACGCATTAATTCGCAAACAAAGAAGGATAAGGGGTATACTCATACTGATACCTTTCGGAAGATCAAAAGATTCATGTAGAAACATGAAAAAGGAAGAACTCACACTTATTTCTAAGAGAGAGAAAAAAACGGAGAAGAGTTGCTACTTTGAGATAATTGAATACTTACTTAGAGACCTTACTTATCTTACTTAACATATTCTCAATTTAATTAAGAATAAATAAATAAAAACTTACCAAAACATATTCATCTCTTTCACTCTTGTTGTTCGTAAAAAAAAGCAAAATTTTCAGGATTTTTTTTTGAAAAACTGACATATTTCAATAAACCAGTGTTAATATATGTACATTTTTTGACACTAATTGATAATAAAACAGACCATATTTAAAAAAAAAAAAGTAAAATTCATAAAAAATGACATATTTTGACAAAAAAAATGATCGAAAAGTTTCATGTGTTTTGACAAAAATTGATTGAAATGTACCAAATTTTTTAATATTGATATGGTTAATCGAAAATGAAAAAAAAAAAAGAGATTCAACCATTATAGGAAAAGTAATTTGGGGCACCTGAAATTCACTATCCCGGTCTTAAATCAGATTCATCATTTGTAAAAAATGAACTAAATCAGATTCATTAAAAAATGAACGTCTAAATTAGATTCATCATTTTTTAATTTTTCAATAAAATATTTTTCAACTTTAAATTACACTTTCAAACATTTTTTTAATTACACTACATGTCATTATTTTATTACTCAAAAGATTTTCATATCATCTACTTTATCTCCTTCAATACTAATAAATAATTTTTATACGTAAATTGTCTAAAACAAACTTGGGAGGGAGTATTTATTCCACATTACACACGGTCATAACTCATACGTCCACAATCAAACCTCACACTGGGCAAAAAGAGGAAGGGGTTCATTATTTAATATCTTTTGGCCATGAGCCTTGGCAGCGTGTACATAAATTTGGTTTTGGTAAGGTGAGAGATTCGGAAGGAGGCGCAAGAAAGAGAAATTAGGATTTTGTGGGTATAAGGGTTGTTTCGGTATTTTGTGGGAAGTGTATTTACTAATGACCAAATTACTGGGGTGAATTAATCTAGAAGGTGTATCTATGTAAACAGGCCAGAGGTGCAAAAAAATCGTACCCATTCATGATCTTGGAAAGGTTATTTATTTCAAATAATATTTCGCGTTGGATGTATTGATAGTGTTGAAATAAAGAATTCCGTGTGTACATGTATTTCACTATATGGACATGGAATTTTTGATATAAGTACATGTATTTCACTATATGTACATGTATTTCACTACATGTATTGATAGTGTTGAAATAAATAAATTTTTGATAAGGTGGAATGAAATTTATTCTAATTTTTGTGTTTTACATTTTATTTCACTATATAAACATGTATCATATTAAAAAGTAACTAACGTTATATAACATTGAAGATGATGACACATGTTAAAATTCAATAAAGTGAAATACCAAATGAAACGGGTGAATCAATTCCTGGCTGCAAAAGTTGGGATGTATGAGGATAGAGTAAAAAAAAAATATGAATTTGAAATTAGATTTGAAAAGAGGGATATTGTGGTGTACATGTGTAGTTATCTTGGCTTAGAAGTAGAGAGGTAAAAAGGGCAAATTAAAGTTGGAAAATCGTCAAGATAAAGATTTATATATGCCTTGAAGAGGATGAAAATGGGAGATTCGTATCCTCTTGGCCCCAGCAAAAAAGAAAAAAAAAATTGTCTATTACATATGATTTTATCTACACAGAAACAGTATTTAGTTTTCTTTAAACTAAACAACGCTGCTTACTTTGATTTGTTATAAAATAGTCTATGCATTTGAATCACATTGATTTCTTCAAGCCTACGCCACCCCCACAACATAATTTCAAACAAAATTTACTCTTAGAGACTCAATTATCAATTTCTCCACCAATTCTGGGAAATATTACTTTTAGTCCCTCAAATTTACATTTTTTCGGATTTGACTTCCCGAGTTTACTTAAGTATCAAAATTGGTTACTCGAATTTTGTTTTACTCTTACATTGAGTCATGCCGTCAGTAGACCCCGTCATTGACTAACGGAGGCAATAAATTTAAGCGCAAAAGCATCTAGAGCACGAAATTTTGGTTATGCCCAAAACTTCAATATAAGACTTTTTTTTTTTTCAATTCGAACTTGTAATTTTATTTTGATTAATGTTTTGTGTTTTTGTTATTCATATACAGGTGGTAATTGTGAGTTTGTTCTAGAAACGTGCTCAAGATTTAAAGTGTTAATCTCTCGATTTCTTTAAAAAAAAATTGATAGACTTGAAGATGAAATAAATGATCTCAAAATTAAATGAAAAAAATGCTTCAGAGTTGAGAATAGTTAAGGTTATTAACTATTAAGGAATGGACAAAATGAAGATGAATCAATAGTTTTCAACCAAAATTGTTGTGATAGCATTTTTTGTTTATATCTAGCAAAGGAAGAAAGTTTGAATTTTTTGTACTCATGTACTTTAACAAGTTCACTTAATTAGTGTATTTCGAATTGGAATGTGCAACGTATTTCTATTGGTGTATTTTTGGCACTCATGTAGTGTAATTGTTCTAATGAAATTTGTAATTGTAATATGTAAGTTGCCCACCATGTAATGAACACAGTAATTGGAATCCTATTCAAACCATTAAAAAAAAAAATCAAGTCAATAGAGCCGACAATTTAAGCTCGATCAAATCTTAGTATGGATTGGACTCAAAAAATGAAGCTCCAAAGAAATCGGGTTGATTTTGTCTAACAGGCCATATGGGCTCAGGTCAATTTGATCCGTGTGGGCATTACGATCATTTATTTTCCTAAGCAAGATTGATTAATGATAATGGATGATGTTGAGTAGTTTTGCACACTAAACTTAAATATTATTGTGTTTGTTGAATTTGATGTTTGACCTTATGAGTTGTTTATTAGAACTTGTTGTGTACTGTCATGTTATTATGGTTATAACGGTTTATAAATTGTGCATAGATAGTATATTAGTAATGTCTATTGTTAATTAAAATTATTTGTATAAATAAATATTATATGTGGACATAAGAGAATAAATTTTATATATATACTCCCTTCGTTCCAGTGAAAGTTGTCAAACTTTTTTTTTTCGTCATTCTCAATGAAAGCTACTCATTTTCTTTTTGACAAACATTTTTCTCTCACATTTCATTATATTCTTCTATTTCTCAATCATATCACCTTCAATACATTTATTTATTCTATAATATTTCTTAACTTTCGTACTCAAAGCTCATGAGTAGCTTTCATCAAGACGAAAGAAGTATAATATATATTTTTTAAATCGAGTAATGGGTTGAGTTGGCCCGCTAATCTAAACAAGTTAGGTTGGACTCTCGTTTTGTAGGCCCACCTAATCCATGAACATTGTTTGGCCCGATGGGCTGGATTGGATTAGGACGGGCTACACGAGAACTCTAGTAATTCAACAACAGTAAATATCACCACAATTATAAACCATAAAAAAAATGTTTGAATACATCAATAAATCATCAACAAATCAAGTGTGAATACATCAATAAATCATCAACAATCCAAGGGTAATTCAACTACAATTTAACCAAATATGATTACATACATTACCACAATTTAAACAAAACTTATATATATATAAAAGATTACAAACCATAATTAAAAAAAATTGAGTACATCAAACAAGTAGAATAATTATTCAAACAAATCACACATTTTGTTGGCTTGTCACTCTTGTCACTCCCAACTTTTTCATTGATATATTGTTTCCTATGATAAATGACGTAGCGGAAGCTAATAACACGATAGATGAATAGAATAAACGATATATGTATATGAGATGATCGTCTTGATACTACGTATACTAGACGCCACTCGAAGGGGAATAAACCCTAAAATTAATCAATTCTCAAAAACTGCGGAAACTAACTCACACGAAGGGTTTTAAAGACCCTAATCTCGTAAACAGGCCGAGATTTAAGAAAACAAAAAGCCCAGCAACATACTCAGCAAAAATAAAGAAGGGAACTCAACGTAATTAAATAACATATTAATTATTGCTTTTACTCCTCATCATTCTCCCCGGGTTGAGAAAGATTCGACCTCGAATCTGGAATAGCGCCGTCCACATCAGCGTTGTCACCTGCAAACGGGATCAAATGCTTCACGTTGAAGACGTCCGAAGTTCGAATATGGTCCGGTAGCTTTAAGCGGTAAGCATTCGGGTTCATCTTCGCGATAATCTCTACAGGACCTATCTTTCGTGCTTTCAATTTATTGTATGCATGGGCTGGAAACCTCTCTTTCGTGAGGACTGCCCAAACTAGATCTCCCACTTGGAACTCTAAAAAGCGTCTGTGAGCATCAGCGCTTGCCTTGTAGCGATCATTGGCCTCCGTTAGCCGCAACTGTGTCTTCGTGTGAACCTGTTTGAGGGAGTCCATCAACTCAGCCGCACTGCAGTCTGTGCGTATCGGGTAAGGAAGTGAAATCAGGTCAGGGGGACCCCGTGGAGTGGTGGCGTAAACAATCTGGAACGGGGAGAAGCCAGTGCTGCGGTTAATTGCGGCATTGTGGGCAAATTCTGCCTGGCTCAACTTCGAATCCCAAGAGCGCAGGTGGTCCCCGACTAAACAACGTAGCAGGTTGCCCAAAGACCTGTTAACGACCTCTGTTTGACCGTCTGTTTGCGGATGATACGCACTACTGAAATCCAAACGCATATTGGCCATGCGCCACAAGCTTCGCCAAAAAAAACTTAAAAACCTCGTATCCCTATCCGAGACAATAGACGTTGGTAAACCATGAATGCGATAAATTTCTCGGAAGAACAATTGAGCCACATTAACTGCATCTGTCGTCTTTTTACACGGAATAAAATGAACCATTTTTGAAAATCTGTCCACTACGACGTATATGGAATCGAAACCACGCTGGGTCCGTGGTAACCCCAAAACAAAATCCATACTGATAGATGACCATGGGCGAGAGGGGACGGGCAGTGGCGTGTATAACCCGGCGTTAGTAGCACCCCCTTTTGATACTTGGCAAATGCGGCAACGTGACACATAACGAGCAACATCCCGTCTGAGCGTGGGCCAAAAGTATGATCTGCTCACCAATTCGACAGATCTGTCCCGACCAACATGGCCTGTGCCATGTAATTCAGCAATTAATTTCAGCCGCAAACTGATATCCGGAATACATAGACGCAACCCTTTAAATAAATAGCCATCTTTGACAACATAATCATCCAATGCAGCCTGCTGTACTTGTAAATAAATTGGGCCGAAATATGCGTCTGCTGGATACGCGGAGGGGAGGCATTCAAAACCTGTGATCGTAACGCGCAAATCTTGGAGAAGGAGTGTGCGCCTGCTCAAGGCATCCGCCACCCTATTAGACGTGCCCGAGCGATGCTTCAAGACGAAAGTGAATTGTTGTAAAAAGGCTGTCCACGAAGCATGACGTGCTGAAATATTGTCCTGTGTGGCCAAATGTCGCAATGCTTCATGATCAGTAAATAGGATAAATTCTCGGTGGAATAAATAATGTCTCCAATGTCGTACAGCACGAACAATAGCGTAAAATTCCATGTCATAGGCGCTATAACGACTCCGTGGACCCGTGAGCTTCTCACTAAAGAAAGCAATTGGGCGTCCCGATTGGCTCAACACTGCCCCAATACCGATCTTTGAGGCATCACATGATAATTCAAATGGCTGTTCAAAATCCGGGAGTAACAAAATCGGAGTTGTCGTGAGGCGTTTCTTAATATCCTCAAAAGCAGCAGTCGCTTCGGCTGTCCAATTAAACATTTTGCCACTAAGGCAGTCCGTAATGGGTGCCACCACGGTGCTGAAGTGTGCTATAAAACGACGATAAAATGAAGCTAAGCCGTGAAAACTTCGAGCTTCAGTGATCGTGGACGGAATAGGCCAATCGCGGATGCTAGCAATTTTGGATTCATCTACACTGATTCCACTACCAGAAATATTATACCCCAGAAACAGGACAGAAGGAGCACAAAATAAACACTTGTTTGGCGCTGCAAAAAAACTTTCCTTGCGCAAAATCACTAAAACAGAAGTTAAGTGAGACAAATGGTCGGACAACGACTTGCTGTAAATAAGAATATCATCGAAATATACCACCACACAAGATCCAATCAGCGGACACAACGATTGATTCATCACACGCATAAACGTGCTCGGAGCATTAGATAAACCGAAAGGCATGACCAACCATTCGAACAAACCCTCGCGCGTCTTAAAAGCTGTTTTCCATTCATCCCCCGGGCGAAGACGAATTTGGTGATAACCACTTCGCAAATCAAGCTTAGTAAACACTGTTGCACCACTTAATTGGTCTAGCAAGTCATCCAATCGTGGAATCGGAAAACGGTAACGCACCGTGATCTTATTAATAGCACGGCTGTCAACGCACATGCGCCATGAACTATCCTTTTTGGGGATGAGGAGGGCCGGAACTGCACAAGGGCTCATACTCTGACGCACCAAGCCTCGCTGCAATAACTCTTCCACCTGTCGACGCAATTCGGCGTGTTCCGAGGGGCTCATCCTATAATGAGGACGATTAGGAATGAAGCGCCCGGAATCAAATCGATATGATGTTGAATGTCCCGGAGGGGGGGAAGGCCAGCAGGTAGATCTTGTGGGAATACATCCGCAAACTTATGAAGAAGGGCTGTAAACTCAGGCGTAAGTGGGGGGCTGGACGCAGTAACAGCCGCCTGACATACTAAAAGGAAAAGGCAAGGAGAGTCCTTGATTTCATCAGCGATCGAACCATGCCTCAGTAAGAGAACCGACGGTGGCGACGGGACGCTCATCTGGCGGGGAACAGATGAGTGAAGGACAATCCGTGCACCCTCATACATAAATGAATAAGTATTATTGCGGCCATCATGCAAGGTTGAGCGGTCAAATTGCCACGGGCGACCCAAAAGAAGATGGCATGCGTCCATTGGCACAACGTCACACCAGAGGGAATCTCTATATTTTTGGCCGATAGAAAAGTGTAAGAATACACACTTATCCACTGTAATAGAGTTGCCGCGTTGAATCCACGCTAGCGTGTACGGCTGAGGGTGAATTTCGACAGGTAAATTCAGTTTGGACACTGTATCAGAGGAGATAACGTTCTCACAAGAACCCGAGTCAATGATAAAGTGGATAACTTTACCGGCCACGGTACATGTAGAGTCGAAAATATGATTACGTTGTACCAACTCCGTCGGTGGTGCCTTGGGGCTCAGGCACAATCGTCGGGACACTAGCATGGGCCCCACATCGCCCACAACATGCTCTTCCTCTATATCAACCACATCATCATCGTCATACACTGGTTGATCAACACAAGCAGTATCATCCACATCCGCAGTGATCAAAGTTCGATTGGAGCCCGGACGTGGGCAATCAGCACGTCGGTGGCCGGATTCGCCACAACCATAACATCGAATACTTCCGGTTTGTCGCAGATGGGAGGTCGTCGCCGAAATAGGCGGTTTAACATTGTGGGGGCTATTGGACGATGTCCCTGATGCAGTAGATGGTGGAGGTGCACTGCGCGCGGAAGAAAATGAGGACGTCGATGAACGACGATTCGCTTGTTGTTCTAATAAAAGGGCGCGTTGATGTGCTTCTGAGATGGAAGCAGGAAACATCAAGTTGAGAGGGTCTTGGAGCTGCAACTTGAGGCCACCAATATACCTTGAAACTAACTGATTTGGTGAATCTCGAATATCTACTCGAGAGAGCAGTTGGTAAAATTCCTCTGTGTAGTTATCAACCGTCCGTGATCCCTGTCTCAGCATGTGTAACCGCTGGTACAATGTGTTAGCATAATTAAAGGGCAAAAACTCTCGTTCCATATGCTTACGAAATTTTGACCAAGAGGCGATCTTGGATTTACCCGCACGCTGCCGTGAGAACTTCAATTGTTGCCACCATGACGAGGCACGATTACGAAATCGTGTCGCCACCAACGGTACCCGACGATGATCTGGTACCTCCTTGAAATCCATCAAATCTTCCACTGAATTCAACCAATCCAAGAATTCTGTTGGGTCCAAGCCACCCGTGAATTCTGGAATATCCAAACGGAAACCCATCTCCCAACGCCGACTTTCATCCAACGGGGCCTGTCGCGGTGCTAAAGGAGCGAAGGGGTTGTCAACGGACAACGTTTCATCCTCATCCATGTCGGATACGCCGCGAGGTGAGGCATCACGCGGTGGTGGGTGACGCGGGCGGCCGCGCGCTGCTGGAGGTGGTGCCGGTCGATCAACCCCGACTGCCGTCCGAAGGGTAGTCCGTAACTCCTCCATGCCGCGTGTAAGAGCTTCTACCGTACGTGTCAATTGCGCAATATCGGCATCTCTGCGCGCATCACCTTGCGCCGCAGCATCAAATTGCGGTTGACGACGAGGAGGCATCGTAACTGGTCTCGTGATACCAACTGACGTAGCGGAAGCTAATAACACGATAGATGAACAGAATAAACGATATATGTATATGAGATGATCGTCTTGATACTACGTATACTAGATGCCACTCGAAGGGGAATAAACCCTAAAATTAATCAATTCTCAAAAACTGCGGAAACTAACTCACACGAAGGGTTTTAAAGACCCTAATCTCGTAAACAGGCCGAGATTTAAGAAAACAAAAAGCCCAGCAACATACTCAGCAAAAATAAAGAAGGGAACTCAACGTAATTAAATAACATATTAATTATTGCTTTTACTCCTCATCAATAAACCATAAACATTAAATATGAAATTGAAATAAGTAAGAAAATGGTAGATATATATACTGGCAATTTTTATTTCTTTGTTTGAGTATTAGCCAGAGATATTTCTTGCTTGTTCTCCAACGTGTATTTCTTTAGGCTCCACATGCTCCATTGGTGTTTATGTGTTGTTTCTTTAAAGTCAAGTTTTTTACATTGTATCTTAACACCAATGGCCTTTCTCCAAGCTTTAAAACTCGTTTGCACATATATACAACCTTAGAAACTGAGGTGCACTACGTCACCTTTACTGTCAGTCAATTTGAACACCACAAATGATCCATAGGCCATAATTAGTCTTCAACAACTTTTCACAAGAATCTCTGATTTTACTAAACCATTCTTTTACTGTGACCTCTATTAGCTCCATTGTCTTGTATGCTTGTTGCTTAGAGATATTGACTTTCAGTTTGGTGCATATCTCACTTGTAAACTCATTTAATTTTAACTTTGAATTATTTCTTAATTTTTTCACATAATGCATTCCAATCCAAATTGAATTAATACTTTCATTCTTGTAATTCTATGAGCATTTTATATGCTGTGGATTGTAAGCTTTTTAACTTGTCGAGATCTATCATTCAACATTGAAGACACTCAAACATACCACTCTTACCTCTCTCTTTTGCATATCTCTTGTAGATTTTTTTTTTTTTTTTGTCATTATGCCTGAGCATGGAGTTCATTCCTCTCTTAATACCATACATATTAAATAGTTAGTTTCATTGTATTCTTTTTGATGAAAATACAAGCCCACACCTCAACTCGATCAGTTATTGATTTAGTTACTTTATTAAAGTTGAGAATTTAGGCATATCCTCTTCATGACTCTATACTCTCAAACTCATCACTATTATATAGCAACAACCTCATTTTTCTCCTCTAGCCTAGCATAAACCTTTCACTTAATTCTTCATCTTATCACTAGTAACTTCAACATGATTAAATTCAACATCATAATTAGCATACTTCTCACATAATCTATCATCCTCATCCATATCATACTCACTACCAACTAAAACATCACTATCTCCATAATTTTCCTCCTCAATGGCCTCAAGTTCCCTTAATCACATCATCTGAAGAAAGATATATCTAGTCCAGGGTGATAATCACACCATCAACAATAGGCAATTACTTATCAATATATAAATGTGGTTCACTTAATTGCATCATCTAAGAAAGATATATCAAGTCCACGGTCATAATCAAGTGTTGAAAATAATTCAAGGCCTTTGAGGCCTTTTCTTAATTATTTATCATCCCACGTACATCATTATCGAATTCAAGCACTCTACTACTGATTAGTGTAAAAATTTCTTGAAATTAATGTGTATAATTTACTCAATTTAATAGAAGTTCATGCATTATTTACGGTAAAAAAAAAAAAGAGGGAAATGACCTTTTGAATTTGAGAAAGAAATCCTTATAATCCAAAGTGAATTCATGCTCAAACTCGTTATTCTCGTTAGTCAATAACGAGTTAACTGACAATAAGACTCAATGTGGGAATAAAACAAAACTCAGTGACCTGATCCGAAAAAAATGGTAAACCCAAGTGACTAAAAGTAATATTTTCTCCAAATTCTTATTAAAATTGATTAAAATTAAATACATTTTACCACTGACTCAATTTGATTTTTTTCAACTTTAGAGTATCATGTTTCATTCATTCTCATTAATCATTCACAGCTTCTGAAAGCTCACCATATATTTCATGAAAATTGGATTTAATGAACCTAGTTACATTTAAACAAGCATCAACCACGGCTCTTCAAGGGGACTCTACTTTATAAAGAAGTGGTATGCAAGGATGAAAATATCGATATCAGTGTAAATATCGAGACCTTAAATTTATAAAAATATTGATGGATATATCGATATCGATAAATTTTAAAAATTATAAAAATTTAATAACAAACCTTTAGTATATAAAATTAATAAAATAATTTGAATACATTTTCTATAAAATATAATATACAATGTTATTTTGTATAATATTTATCGATATTTTTCGAAATTTAACGACATTTTCTCGATATTCTACCAATATTAGGCTCGATATTGGTATTATCTACTGGTATTTATCGATATTTTCATTTTTTTTACAAATATCGTGAAAATATCAGTTCTTCCAGTATCGATATCGGTGACCCCAAAAAATGGATACATCGATAATATATCGGGTATATTTCCGAATATTTTCATCCATGGCTGTATGTATCTTTAAGACCCAGTTTTTTTCATGGCACAGTCTTCACGCACAAGGTGACTACTGTTATAGGGGTGTGGAATGTCAATTGTACCCTCGACATGTAACCATATCACACCAGATAAATACTGGATACCAGGGCATCACAGAATCCATACATACAATGAAATATAATACTCAAAATCTCATCATCAGGAAGTCAAAATCATCAGTTGAATTAAGCTTCCAAGATTCAAACGCTTCCAAGATTCAAACTCAAAACAATCAGATTCTGCTGCTACTTTTTGCAATTGCACAAAAGAAGCATTCAGAAGGGATCAATTTACAAAAGCAACCAAATTGTCTTCAGCAACCAACCAGGAGTCATTACTCGAGTGCAACGTGCACTCGTTAAAAACACATTCTACAACACAAAATGTAAACTGTAGTTTAGGTCCAAAAGTCAAATTAACAAGACTGACTCATACAAGTTTATAATCTTAGTAAACATCAATCCCCCAAATGGGAGCAACACAAACGCAAGGCATGAACTTGCCCAAACTAAACCAGATTACAACTCTTAAAAGCAAAGCAGCTACCTTCTTCTTCCATGGAGGCAACAGATGGCCACCCACTCTTTGTTTAGTTGGACCAGACATGAACAAGACCGTGCCGGTTTCCAGTGTAGATTTCATTGCGATCTTCATCATAGAAGAGAGCTGTGATATCTTCAAGGGCCTCCGCAACCGTGCTCTGAATTCTAGAAGCTTGAATGCGTCTCCTAGAGTTGCATTTTCTCCCACCACAAGCTGCGCTGCAGTTGCATTCGTATATCGGCATACTGTTGCTCGCCTTTATCTTTGCTAGGCACTTACCCGTTAAGATATTGCTGATGTTGATAGAACCCGCTGCATACAACAGAATAGTCAACGAAACGAGAGATAAGATTTTAAATAAATGAAAATCCAACCGATAATTGCCAACATTCTAGGCAATTCACCTAGAATAGAATGGATATTGAACTTGACATTTTGTTCTATTGAGCCCTTGAACCTTTTTTTGTTGAGGACTTCATAGGCAATATTGCTGTTCTATTGAGCCCTTCAACTTTTATAATTACTCACATTAAAATCATCAACGTGAACATATAAAAATTTCAATGGCTCAATAGAACAAAAGAACAATACGAGGGCTATCACCAGAAATAATGAGGGGCACAAAAATGTGTGTATCCTAAAAAAATTTACACCAAATGAAGTACAGTTCTGAAGTCCTAAAATAATTACAAAAAATAATGGAACATACCATTTCCATCAGCTACAGGTTCATCGGAATCCGCTTTGCAATAAGAAATGATGAGGTCTTGATCACTTGTGATGTATATGTTGTTAGTGTTGCAATCGGGATGCCACAAAAGGTGATCCTCGAATGAGGTCACAAGCTCCCCTCTGAAGTTCCAAACAGCAACTGTTCGATTTCTAAATGTCAGGAATAACTGGTTCTCATAAAGAAATATAAAAGCAGATGGAGTCATGAACTCAGTCCGGCTAACTTCCGTTATCTCAACATTGCGAACCTACAAGGACAACAAGATGTGTCAGATTTCACTGAGGCCCGCCTGGGCTAAAAGATGAAGTAGATAGAGTGGCTTACATCAACAATCTGGAGATTCTCATTCTCTTGCTTGACTAGAAGCTTCTCATTGAATTGCTCAATGAAATCCACCTTCTTGTTTCTATGAAGGAGATGGTTAAACGATTTCAGAACAGTCCCATCCTCAATCGAGAGAATCTTCAATGGGACCCCACCTTGGTTTTTAGTAAATATCAATAGCATAATTCCAGGACTGTTATGCAAAGCACACAGAAAAGTTAAAATGTATTTATAATAGAACCCCTAAAACTCGAATATCAAATTAGCAAACAGGAAACACGCTTGCACCAAAGCAAAGAAAGATGCGGGCTCATATATTTACTGACAAATGCACTTTTATTGGCACTTAAAAACCTTCTCTCCCCCTGTCTGTGAAAACTTTCATGAATGCTGACTTGGTTTTCTAAAATTAACTTGTGTCTAAGTGTATATATAATATAAAGAAGCCGAACATATATGAACAAGGACAAAATTCAAATTACTCGATTTCAATACAGTTCATTTCTCATCTCATGCAAATAGTCACCAACATGTGAGAGCTTAATAAATCTCAAAATAGATATTAACTGAGATACAGGAAGGCAGAAAAAGTAAAAATTTAAGCGACATGTGATCACCCAATAGCTTATTGGATAAAACCACCACCAGAAACCCCTCCTCACCCTGGGGGGAGAAGTAAAAACCCTACAAAGGAAAGGGAACAAACAAGTAGTCCACGCTTACAAAGATAAAGCAGTGATAGACTTATATATGGAGCATGTGCATAAAAAAGTAGAATAACTAGCATTAAAGACACCAAACTCAGATTAATACCTGAATGCATCAAAAGAAACATGTATCTGGGGTAAGTCATTTGTAATAAACATATACACAGGAATGAACCCCACTCTGAAAACATGAGTTTACCTGATCTTAATCTCTTGAACGTTTTTATCTGAGATGGAGTAGAGCATTGTATAGTTTTTCAAGTCAAAAACCTTGTATATGCTGACCAAAAACAAGAACAGAAGCAAGCATTAGCAAAGAGCAGCACATTTCAAGCATAAGAAACTACATCAGATAATCCATAAATGAATTAATTAAATACTTACCTATCCTGTGCAGAATAGGTAAGAACCTTTCCATTTACGTCATCAAATTCAACAAAACCGGGCCACTTCAATGACTCAGACTCAAACAGCGGGAAACCAGCATCAGGTTTGCCCCTTCGTATGTATCTAAAAATAATTCAGAAACGTAAAGCATTAGTATAAGAAACCAGCATGAGAATGAACAAAACAATAAGCAAATAATTAGGAGGAATTACTCGATCCTTGTGGTTCTGCACTTTAAGGAACTAAAATTGTCTGAAGCGTAAACTGAAACAGTGATCAGTGAATCATTATTTTTGTTATAAAATAAGCTTCGAATGACTTCATCCGGACAAACATTCAGGAAGCATATCCTCTGATTAGTCTCTGCAAAGAAAAGGTTTTTAATATAAGCCCTTGTTTACAACCAACAATTGAGATGAAGAAAATTAAATTTGCTGCACCTCGACTAAATGCAGCACAGACACCAGATTGAGCAAGTGCAAAGACAATATCGCGGGCAGCAACTATCTCAATAATTTTTGACCTTTTCTTCAGAAATGGTAATGACAAAGTACAATATCCCTTGGGATCATGAGTATCATATTCCTCCTGAAACAAGACACACATTTGTTAGCCATCACATCACTTTACATTGTGAGGTTACAATATATTAATATACAACATCCTTCTCATGGTATTGGAAAACATATTACACCCCCACGCGCATCCTTTACTAACATTACATGACGCATTTACTCATTACTAATTTAAAAGGAAAAATACATCTTTCATGGAAGTTGACCACACAAAATTAGAAACGTGGCAAGCTAAACGGAGGACAGAAAGGAATGTAAAATAGGCTATTAAATATTGATAGAATTTATTCGCAATTGGAGGGTTGAATTAAAGTGGTAACAGACAATGTACAAAAATTTCAACGGTTAGTCGGTTACTCAACCAATAACAACTCAAATCTATGCAAATCTTTTCCGCAAAAGAAAAAAAAAGACAGTATGAAAGTGATAATAAATAAAAGTTCCTACGACATAAAACACGTGTCCGTGGTTGGTTTGCCAACTAGTAAATCTGTAAAACTGGCTTAAGAACATAGAATTCTGGAAAACAGTTCCAAGTGTAACCAAATGCCAATTGGAAAGATCACACAGAAGATCAAAACCAAGAGCTTTTAAACTGATAAGCCTCTCTGCTAGCTTTAAAGCCCGTGGACTGACAACCGCAAAACGACAATTAAAGCAAATATTTTATCTATACAAAAACAATTTTATGATTCCAAATGCTGACATCAGTCTTATTATGTTCTCTCTGCACTTTTGACAAGCACCTATGATTCAAGCTCTGAATCAGATACACAGATCTACATGCATAACACCATAAACATGCCAATTCAAGTGACAATAAAATCAAAGGAGCAAAGTTTAGGGGTTTCACTCAAAAAACAGAGGGAACACTGACTCATGCCTCCGAAAACCTAATTTTGATCTGTAGCAACTAGAACATATAACCCTAAAATTTCAAATCTTTCAGAGGCAAGCTTCAATTATTCTAATGAATTAACAACAATTGAGACTGAAAGATGATAAATTTTATAAACTAAACCTGAAGGCGGATGTTGCGGAAACGCTCCTGAGCATCACTCATGCTGAAAGCACGGTCTCTCTTGGAAGATATCTCCCTTCGCTGCAGCTTCTTCACGCTGTTGACAAACCCATCTAAACCACCGCGAGGGCGCTTCTTCGCCACCACTCGCCGACCACTACACGGTCTCGGACTCGCCGTAATTCTCCGCCCGTCCATACCCGATTATTACACTAATTCAAACCCTTTGTACAAAGCCCTAAAAAATTATTCACAGATAAAATGCATACGCATATATCTTAATTCTTAGCTTGAATTGAAACACGAAAGATGCGCTTCAATTAGAAACCCTAAATCTCCGGACAATTCCCTTCCCCCCAATGTCCAGAGAAAAATTCAAACAAAACAGCGATGGAAACTTCACTTTCTCCCCTTCTTTACAACTGGGTTTTTGACACGCATTTACGTGCGTTTTGTTAGTGAATGAATTCTCTCTCTCTCTCTCTCTCTCTCGCAAAGGCGAAGAGAAATACGCAGAGAGTAAAGCCTTTTTTAGCCTAAAAATAGAGAGAAATTTGTCGAATTTTAGAAGAATTTGAAGTCCGACTAGAGTTCAAATTACAGATTGACAATATCCGACGGTGCAATAAATTTATAATATTTAATTCCTATTTTCAGATTTTTTCCACTTTTTTCTTTATTTTTCATTAATGAATATATTTTGTTTTTTACTTACCTAATAGGCTTTTTACAAAATGGAGGCGAGGCTAGGCGGGATACAAAAATGTCAAATTCGTATACGAGCCAATTTTATGGAGCGCATTATGTGATACTAATGAATTTCAAATTCTATTTTTCAAAACTTGTTTTTAGATCTAGTAAATTGTAATTAATTGACAATACGACCATGAGAAGAATTGGATCCTCATATATACGGGAGTGTCAAATGCTTTTTTTTTTTTCTTACCATTGAATCTGATTCAATCAAATCTAAGGATTGTAAAAATAAAATCTAAAAATTCGTGTAGAATTGTATCAGATTACATGGTCAAAAAATGCAATGATTCTCATGTACTAAGTGTAATCCAATTTCACAATGAGAATATCAAAATATAGAAGTTTAAATGGTTAAATTTATACTGATGACGACCTCTCGTCATGTAATTTAATTTTTGACCGAATCGATATTGTGGTTCTACTGACCACTTCATGAGTCTATTACAATTGGGGATAAATAAGTTATGTTCTATGAAAATGAGCTTGAATGTAAACTTAGTGAACTTGAGGGAAACAAAGTTTCTCTAACTCCATTGGAAAGTGATATTCAGTATTGCATTTTGTCTTTCTTTACAGTGTTCCAATATTTCTTATGTTGGTTGATTGCTTGAACTCATAATTAATTGTAGTAAAGTGCTCAATTGTTAGTGAGTTGGTTATCATTTGCACTGGGTTTATGAAATCTTCAAAATTTATTCGGTTGTAATTAACAATCGATTGTTCCTTGTGTATGATTTAACTTATGTGAACCCTTAACCATAAATAATGTGGGTCTCCAAGACTCCAGTCTATCATACATCATCAGTTTGGTCATCATCAAAATCTAAACAAATTAGTCATTTCTAAAATAAATAATTAAAAATTAATATCCAAATATTTCCTTCGTCCCATTATTATTTGAACATTTATCCAAAAATACCAATCTCATTATTAATTGAACATTCTCTTATTTGAAAAGGTCAACTTCTTACTCCTTAAAAAAAATATTTCAAACATCTATTGTTTATACCACATGTTATTATTTCTTACCGACAAACAAATTATTCTCTTTTCAATAAAGTTGAATTACCCATTATATCCATCCTAAAAAGTCACTTTATCACATTTAATATCAATAAACAATTATTACATTAAAACTCGTGCAAACAGTAAATGTTCAATTAATAACGGGACGGAGAAGTATATATTTTACTGATGAGTTTAATTACAAGGGAGTATACAAAATAGTGTTTTCATAATTAAATCGACGATCAAACTAAACTGGACACCAGTTCACGATCAAACTGGTTCGATCAGTTGGACTGCTGGTCCAACCTTTAAAATTATTCATACTTCATGTTACAATAAAAAAAATACACTTATAAGATTCATATTAAAATAATCACAATAAACTCATAAAGTAAAACCACAACAAAGTTAAAAGACTCAAAACAACTCTAAGTCAAAGTATAAAAATGTAGAAGAAAAATAAATAATGAACAATCTTAAAAAAAAAGTGTTCTAGTCGATTATCCCGATTTTTATCGATTTCGTCTAGTTCAACCATTAAAATGGTTTTTTAAGTGGTATCAGACCGGTTTTGAGCTTGTACTCCAATTTAATCGACCAGTTCAGTTATAAAAATATTGGTATAAAGTAGAAGGCCCAATTGAAATGTGATACTACATAATTTTTTGTGGCAATTTGGTACAACGTAGAACCTGAAATCTCCATTATACCCTCTCAATTTGTGTTTGTCATTTCAAAACAAATAGACATCCCCTCCTTCACTATATTTTTCCTCTCAAATCCAAAAACCTCTCTCTCTCTCTTCAAACTTAAATAAAAAAATCATGGTCACCCACAACAAAACAAGTGAATCATGAGTAAGAATGAAAGAATCAAAGGTGATTAGAGAAATTGCACATAGAAACCCATCTCCATTTGCTTTAGAGAATTTCAAGATGAAAAATGGAGAAATCTACGTTTTTCAAAGGCGGCGGTGGCGAGTTGCAGGCAATTGTTGGCGATGCGCTTTTCAAGGGTTGTCTTAATTGAAAAGCTCTGATTTATTTGTAAATTAACTTATTTCAAGATCTCTTTGCAATTGAAAGTTTATATTCTTTTTTTTTTTTACCATTGTGCATCAATTTGCCCTTCACAATTATGAGTATGAATTTGTGAAATAATAATGAAATTAGGTTACTCCGATATTATACAACTCAATTTTGGGTGAAACGTTTGTTTGAGATTTTGTTTTTTCAAAAAAAAAAAAAATTGTTGATAGGGAGTGAAGTAGAAGGGTATGTGTTTTGGTCTTGTGGTTGAAAATGTTTAGGCAAATAATTCATTTTAGAATACAAATGTTTGAAATGTAATTTGTTCTAGATGTATTTTGAGTCTTAACATTTGAAATGTAATTTGTTCTAGATGTATTTTGAGTCTTAACATGTAGACTGTAGTTTATATTTTGTTTGAAATATGTTGGTAGTTTTATCCATATGTAGCCATGTATGCAATATTTTGTGTATTTTGTTTTTTTTTGAATGGAAGTTAAATACCCACCCCTTTTTTCCCTCCCCATGACTCGAACCCAGGACCTAAGGCCTAGGTAGTGGTGCTCTAACCACTTGAGCTATCCCACTTTGTCAGTGTATTTTGTTTATTTTGTGTATTTTGTTTATGTTTACTAAGATTCATTAAAATCACTATTTTTAATGTTTGTGTTATGATTTTTAGGTTTGTTCTTTAATTGTGATCTTCGTCTTTTTGCACTTGTGCACTTATTGTAAAGTATGTGCGAAATTATGTTTGTACTTGTTCAACTTATTCGACACATGTTTCACATGAAATTGAGCTCGAAAATAATAGAGAGGACAATAATGGGAAGGAGAGCCTGAAAATGGAAGAACCCCAAAATAGCAAAAGAGGACCTGAAAAAAAGACCCAAATTTAGCAAGAAGGATCCGACTCGAGAATAGAAATGGACTTCAAACTGTAATAGGAGAAATAAAGGCAATTTTGTCTTTCAACAATTAATTTTGTATATAGTTGAAAGAATGAGAAATGGTTATATTAGAAAGTAAAGTGATGTCCTACTTTGTACCTCATCGCAAATTACTATTTTATCGACCAAATAAGTTTTTAAAATTTTATAGCATTATAATTAACATATTTTTCCTCTCAAAAAAAAAAAAAAATTAACATATTTTTGTCTTTCAGTCAAGTTGTGAAGAGTCAATCATCATACTACTTCACCAAATGACCTACCTTCGATTAGAAATGTGAGATGTGTCCATTAAGATTTTTAAAAAAAAACTACCATCTCTCTCCTCTTTTATTAAACAATTTATATTTATATACAACGTTCTTCCATGTAGTTCTTTCAGTCCCCTTTCAACAATTTCTCCCCTCTTCTCACAAAAATCTCTCTCTCTATCTCTCCAATCATATTATTAGTCTCACGCAAGTTATGCGCACTTGTATGGAAAGAATGCACGTGTTAGAAAATTCTTACAAGAACATTGTATTATTAAACATTTTGTACAAGAATATTTCTAAAAGAATATTATAGGAGATTTACAAAAGATATGAACTATAATATAAGGGTGATCAAAGGAGAGAGAGAACAAAAATGATGGAGAAAGAGTGTTCCGAAGACAAGACAATCTCGACATGGTCATTCTGCTTTTACAAATCGCAACGTGACAATAGTCAGTGACGTAAATTACAATGGTGTAGATGGGTGAGAAGAATCAAATATGACAACATTGTCGGAGAAGGAGGTGGGTTTTTTAGTTAAATTATCCTTTGAAAATATGTAGATCGATAGAATTTGAAAATAAATTAGAAATCAAGGATTTGTTATTGGTGGAATTTTGTCAAAATTGTGATGATTTGTTCAATTTTTAAGTGTGTGGAATGGTGGGTTGCAAACCATGTTAGTTTTAAGATATGAATTTATTTTGTCATTTTCTTACTATGATTCAATTTTGTCAACACTCTTCGTTTCATTGTAAGATGGAAACATATATGAAATTGGTAATTAACCACAATAAAAAAAAGAATTAAAAAATTGAATATTATGAAAAAACTAAATTTATTCAGTGTCATATATGAAAATTATGGTTTAGGTGCTAACCACAATATATGGTGGACCAGGTGGTGTAGGCATGAGACTTATGAGTATTCTTCTTTCTAGATCTCAAATTAGACTCTATAGTCTGAGTATTGTAAGACATATATAAAATTACATATATATTTTTACTAACATTTTATTTTTAAATTAAAACACTTTTAAACATAATTAAAATTATTTTAAAAATACTACTATAGTCCCTAATATATATCAAAACCTCACAATTAATCAATTCGTGAAAAGAAAAAAAAAACTTACAATTAAATCAACACTAACCATTCATAAAAAAAATATGATTTGTTCATATTTGTTCTCACATGCTTCGTATAAATCTTTAACACATCTATTTTTAATTCTCTCAATCTTACGTTACTTCCCTTTATCTCTTCCTTTTGAAATGTTGAATTCTTATAATTATACATTTCTTATGGTCAGATTTAAAATAAAATAATACTCCCTCCGTCCATTAAATTTGTGATCACTTGTCTTGTTCGTTTTTCCACCAAATTTGTTCCTATATTATATTTAGCTTTAACACTTTTACATAACAATCAACTAATACCTTTAAAACATCACATTTTTACAGCAAATGTCATTGGCATGACCCACATATCTAATTAAACCCACACAAATTAATCCATTAATTACCCAAAATAAAAAATTAACATAACACAATGTTCATCGTAGTTTTCATACCCAATTTCTCAAGAAGGGATTTCCTCATATCTCTCTCATCCCTCTAGAACGAATGGCCATGGCTTCTGATCCTCATTCCAATCGATCGTATAAGGGCTTCGATGGTTTGAATTTTGACACAGCCGTACCCGGTTCCATCCCTAGGCCTTCTAAAGACGGATTTGAATTGTATCCTCCTCTAATGGCTGATTTGACCATATACTTTTCTGAGATGGTGTTCGATTTTGTCCCTATACCTTCTCTAATAGCCAATTCATCGATGGTGGTTGACATTGTTGCTTCGCCAATGGTGTTCGATGTTATTGCCTCGTTGATGGTAGTAGACGTTGTTGCTTCGTCAACGGTGGCCGATGTTGGTGCTTCAATGCTGGTGGCTGACGCAAATGATTTTAAAAAAAAAAAAAAAAAATTGGAACCTATTGTGGGTGTAAATCACAAGAGCTCCATAAAGTTGTTGTTAATGCATATTTACTATGGATTTAACCGCTAAATGCCTTCTTATCTTAAAATGACTTATTTGATATTCATATGTTCTTTTATATTACCATTAATATTTTTATGAATGTGGAGTAAGATTACTGTGTATTGTTGGTTTATGAGGGATCTCAATGTGTCATGAGCTCGAGGTCAGAAATTAGAGTCAAAGATAAAAATGGTACAAACTTGAAAGTACTGTTGCCAGAGAAGGCTAGGTTTGGTCGGAAGAAGGATGAGAATGGAGACTCTAAAGCTACTGGCCTTGGAGAAAATATGGGCTCAGTTCAAGAATGAAGAAAGAACAAAAAAAATTGCAGGCCCAAAGCTAGAGGGTTTGGGTCAAGAATGATTGGGCCGAGAATTAAATATTTTGGTTTATTACTTTAAGTTTGGATGTTTGTTTATTTACAATTTCAGCTGTTATATTTCTAAACTTTAATATGGGCATGTGGTCTCAATTTTTGTTACTTATGCCACTGTTGTCGGCAGAGGAAGGGATATCTGAAAAATTATCTAATTCCTTGTCTCTCTCTCTTATTCTATCTTCTTCACCAAGTTTCTATTACATACTGAGTATATTAAAAAAAATTTAAAAATATTATCTATCTTTTATTCTAGAAATTACAAGAATTTAACACAATGTTGAAATGATGATTGCATGACTTTTTTTTTTTTGTAAAAAAGTCCAGTGAAATTAGGTATATGTTGTTGAAAAGTGGGTTTGACAGATTTTTTAGGGATCTCAATGATGTTTACATATATATATATATTTTTGTGAAAATGTGATTGTGTCACCCATTGAGCATGCTCTTTGTTAATTTGGAGATACTAATTAATCATATAATGTGTTCCTATAAGTATGATTCTTGAGGATTCTAATTATGAAAATTGAATGTATATTGATTCATGAGGGACCCTATGATGTTTATGTTCCTTTTTTTGTGAAAATTGTGATTGTATCACTAATGAGTTGTTTTTTTTTTTTTATTTCCCTCCAGCTGGGTTTGGAAGGAGTTGTTGAAGAGTAATTAATTCTTTTTTCCACTTTAATAGTCATTTTCTGATTTACCTATTCTATAATTTGTCCAAAAGTCGGATTTCAACCTTTCTAATTAAAAAACCAATTTTTCTTAAAATGTGTGTCAAAAAGTATGTGCACATACAGTGGACATATGGAGTATCATTATATGCAAAATTTACTTTTTTTTTATTTAACCATTCTCCTACTTTTATTTACACTGCCCCCTTCTTTTCTTCTTCCCTTTTCAAATTTCTCTACCGTCAAATTCAAGTTTTCAAATAAATAAAATTGATGCATATATTACAAATTACAGTTGTTGCCTCCACTGCACATTGTTGCCACATCTCTTTACAGAAACCCTAACAACTTCAATTTTATGCCCACACTCTTACGCATGCGACCCATTCTCTAATCTATTTAGGAGGTAATAAAAAATAACTTATGTTAAATTATAGATGCTTCTAGAAAAATGAATTTCTCAAAAGTTTTGTTTGAATAATTCAAGCACTGTCTTCCTCATTTCAAAGAAGGATTACAAAAAATCAAGCATAAAATGGAAGTTTGAACTCATAGAGTTCCGTCCGACACAAGACATTAAACCTAGTGCTAAATGGGAGGCAACTCATTATTTTATTGATTTCTTCTCTTTATTTTGGATTTTGTACTTTCAGATCTTTTTGTTGAGATTTATTATGTGCAGGGGAGTGTGGTGTTTGTTCTCATGTATGCCTGGAATTAAATAGCAAGTGAGATGCATGAAGTGCAATGAAAAAGAGAAGTGAGCTTGGTGCTTGAGTGTTTGAAGCTTGGAAGAAAGATGGAGTTTGTTATACGTGGTCAAAGAGTCAACAAGTCAAATTGTTGACCAGTCAATGAGTAAAAGGAAGACTATTCAAAGTCCTTATCCTCGTCACATTTTAGGCGAGGACCAACCAATGAATGAAGAGCGAAAAAATCTACAACGACTAGTCAACAAGTAATTCCACGAGTCAACGAGAAGATATGGAGATATGATATTGGCGAGCACTAATGAAGAGAAACATCAGTTGAGAAGTGAAGAATTGCACAAGACAAGTTGGTTGCCCGAGTTTATTAACAATATAAGACAATCCATAAGACCTATAAACAAAATGAGACAAAAAAGTTTAGTAAAACAATAAAGACCAAAACACCTTACAAAATTCCTAATATGCCTTACATATTATAGTTCGAATTCTGTCATTTTTCAACTCTTTCCAAAATTATAGGTTCTCTTTCGAATTTAAATCTAATTTGAATCATTCAATTCAATTAAATTCGTTGATCATCTTTTCGTCTTCATTCGATCATTCGATCAATTCAACGATCGGGACTGGGGAAACTCAATAACATCCCACTCGTTTGCAAATTAACAGACTGTCGTTGACTCTTTTTGTTGATCCACCGATCAATCAATCAACCAAATTGCAATGGAGGAAATGAGTGTGCCGAGGAAGAAGACAGGTGACGTGGCATTCAAGTCCGGGAAGACTCTTGATGAAAAGATTGGGCAAATGGTTCAGATTGAGAGGAAGAACGCTTCCCCTGATGTCATGAAGAACAGTTTCACAGGTAATCTGATTTTTTTATCGAGATTTGTTGTTTTTTTGGGTTAGATCGTTTCTGGCGTGAATTGCCGATTCTAATTCATTGATTCTCGCGATTCCTAATCTCTACAGTTTTTATCCTCGATTCTATTTGGAATTCACGACGTCTTAAAAGAACCGTTTCATAAGTAATCTGATTTTTTTATCGAGAACTGTTGTTTTTTGGGTTAGATCGTTTTTCACGTGAATTGACCATTCTAATTCATTGAATCTCTGTATTTTTCTTTGAAATTATTTTTCTAACTTGTTTATATTGAGTTGTGATCGTTCAGTAAGATTTTCCCTTTCTCTATTGCAGATGTTTATTGCAATCCAGTGTGAGAAATTCATATTAGCGACCGTAGAGACTTTGCATTTATGAAGAAAGATGGCAGTGGCCAATCACTGCGTCTCTATCGATCCAGAGTCGCTGCCGCGATCTTCGTCGGATTATTAATCGCCTGCGTTTTCGCCTTATTCTACCCTGACATACTTTTTGTCTCCTCGCTTGCCCTTATATGCAATGCACATATTATATATATGCACCAAACTATGAATATATGCACATTGGTTGCGCATTACGTATAAGACTACAGGCCAATCCGACCTTTGTGTTAAAAATTTCAATGAAATTCGAAATACTTTATTCTAATTTTTTAGTACATCAAAGATTTAAACTAACATGCAGAAAACACACCTTGAGAATCGAGCGAGTAATCGAATGTGTGAAACGAATGTGCACAGATTTAGTGGTCTGCATATTTGAGAGTATATGTAATTATCGATTGCATATATAAAAAAACGCATGCATATTTAAAAGTATATGCACTTATCGGTTGCATATAAATAAAATATGCATCTCTGCATCTTGCAAAAATATTAGACTTATTCAACAAGTATTTGTTAGTACAAGTTGTTCAGCAAATTATTTAAATACTTTTAGAGGTGTATCGAGTAAAATAATTTTTTTGAATGTATTAATTTTATTAAGTATTTCATAATATAATTTATATTTTAATAAAGATATGGTATGCAAAATAATAACAATATGAATATTTAATTAATTAAAGTATATTTTCGATTAATAAGAAAATTATTGAATATATAAAAATATGAATGTGGGCAGACATAAAGTATGATCTCGAATTTTAGGAAAGTAATTTGAATTGGAAATTGCGCTATAATCGAGGGATAATCTCTTAGCTTTTTAAAATTTAAGAGGTTTGACTTTGCATATTTGACATTAATTAATTTAATGATTTGAAAATTCGAAATTAATAGTAAGACAAGGGTAAATTGGTACAATTATGTATCATTTTGTCTTTAATTGAATCATTATAAATTTTTAGTTTGCATTTTAAAGACTAGGGGTGGTTTGTCCTATATTGTTTTTTCCCCTTGGTTGCCCAACTCTAATCCAAGACTAACAACGACTAAAAAACAGTCAAGAAACCAACCCCAACGGTCAACGTCCCACTAAACTTGTATGTTGAAGACTGAAGAATTAGTACTCGTCCCATTGGTCGAGCACGAGCAATGATGGAGATAAGACTCTGGGGTATGTTCAAGACGCATTTAATGTAAAATATATGCATTCAATGCTAAACATTTTGCATTGAATGCAGGTAATGATGACATTTAAGGCAGATATATATTGTATTTATTTTAGATTAATGTTGTGCTGCCAGCAATTAAGAGCATGCAAATGTAATCTAGTACATAAACCATTTATGAGCAAATTAATACACACAAATGACACAATTCTCAGATTCAGCACAAATTACTCTCTCTTTTGTTCTTCATCAAGAACATCATAAATTCTACGTAAACCCTTATAATTATAAATGATTATGTTTGTAATGTCAACCATATTAAAATCGGCTACAACAAAGTTTATAGCCATCACAAAATGTACAACCTCCCCCAAATTTTAAAATTGCTTGGCAATTTCTAAGTTTTGGGGTTTTTTTTTTTTTTGCATTACATGACATTTGCACAAGTGCACTTAGGTTTACATGACAATTGCACATGTGCACACTCCCATTTTTTAAACATTAGTGGTTAGAATAGTCACTTGTGCAATTGTGCTTAATTGGTGCATGTGTTGGATAATTGTTTTTATAATCCATTTATTAATAATTAATTTATCAATTAATTAAGGGAATTATAATTTAATTTTCGGAAAAATTAAATGTCATAGGATCGAGTAGATGATTGTAGTGTATGTATTTAAAATCTCAAAATTGAATTTCTGTGAGTGAGAAATTAATACATGAAGTTGAGACATTAAAGTGGTGTCAAGGGATTAGTGTTTTTTATGCCACGGTATCCGGGGGACCAATCCCATCGTCCACATGTGGGGGCCCCGTTTAAAGCTAAAGTTTTGCGCGTTGTATGGACATGTCCCCTTAGGAATTGAGATTAGTGTTAATAATTATCCTACTAGACATGGACATACAGTTAAACCGCCGATTTCGGTTAGAAACCGACGGTTACGGTTTGCCAAAAAACGTAATCAGAATCGAGCCTATTACGGTTCGATCAGTTACTTTTTTTTTTCTATATAAAAAAGAAAAAACTTGTGGTTTGGGAGGCCATTACAAAACCCTCGAAATCTACTATTTCTTCTTGAGAGAGAACAACAAAATAGTAGAAATATAAAGATTTTGAAAGAGTATAGAGTGATGGAATTTAAGTTATGCAACCATTTGTTGCCATTTACCCAGGCTTTTAGAAAGAGGTGTGCAGATTCATTGGGTGAAAAGGAAAAAAAAATAGAGCATGGAGCCATGGACGTACATCTCACACCTGAAAATAAATTGAAATTGAAAGCAAATACAAAAGTAATAGTGATAAAGAAAGAATATTTTTTTTTGCTCTTTCAATTTCAATTAATGCGTGTAACTAGTGCATATTAACATTGGAAAGAGAAAAAAAAAGGCTAGGGCTAAGGGTTCAATGCTGATTGTGAATTGATGGTGCCTGCATTTGTCTGCATTGTGGTAAAGTAATTTATACTATAGTCCAATCTAGACGTGTCTTCAGTTTGTTGGAGCTTTGTACGCTGCATTGTTGCTCGTGTAAAGACAAAGTTGTTTTACCTTTCGAAGCATCACATCGTTTTGTGAACATGAGCCGGGACGTGTTTATTTTACGGGAAAATGTATCATCTTGAGTACTCGTTCTGTTTTTCCTAACTGTTTAAGTTTCAGTTTCTGCTGCTATTATCGGTGTTGATGCTTGTTGTCAGACCAACTATTTCCAAAAGTTTATTGAAATCGAAAGTTACTAGATCCAGAAAGCTTGAAGAAGTTTCTAATTTCTTTCTACTGTAATTTTCATTTATTTACTTTAATTCGTCATCTTGTAAGCCATTGTGGGTGAAATAAACCAACATTCATAAAATGAACTATGAAAAAGAAAGGAAAAATAATAATAATACCACAATGGCATCTGAGGGAAGTGATCTCAATAACACCAACATCACCCGTGTTGAAACTCCCCCAACATGAACGTGACCAGTGTTGGTATGTCTTCGGTTCCCACGTTTGTATCCCTTTCATTTTCCTACCCTCTGAATCACTACCTTTCTTGGTTCATGGTGAGAAACTCGAGAAGTTTCCGGGAACATATTTTAAGAGGTGGCAAAAAAAGATGTTGTTTTAACTCGAGACACTTCACCTAGCATGGTTCCTCCTCGAGGATCCACTCGTGGTCGATGAGAACGACACATATAATGCTAGGAGGGTTGCCTTTGACTAGTGGGTTCCAGTGGCGTATCCAGGATTTTAAATTTGAGGGTAAGGAAGATACTAGGTAAAATGTTACTTTATCCATCACGTGATGACTTGCATAATTTGACCGGTTCATTTTTTAAGAACTAAGAATTTAGTTTTGTGCGGGGTTAAATAAATTAGGGGTATTTTGAATAATTTAGTGAGGTGTATGGTAAAATATGAGACAAAAAAGGGTTGCAATTTTTTTTTTTTAAATGTTGTAAAGATATTAATTTTTTTTGGATTGTTTTCATATTAGGATTTGAGAGTGTGCCATTAATTTTTGAACATCCCAATAAGAAAAGTGTGCAAGTAATCGCGGGACGGAGAAATTATTTAATAATAAATTTCATACAATTTAATGTACAACTTAAATAAAAAAAATTACATAGTGTTCAAATTAAATTACAATTAGTCCGCAAAATTATCATGTTTTGAAAACGGTCTATCATATTAATATTAACGAAAATTTATAAAAATGCGTCATTCTCAATCAAAGTAACTAAATTATCATTTAAAAATTGTTTAAAGGGACGTGTAGTTACGAGAAGAAGAAAAGAAATTGTTTGCAAAACATTTTCAAGATTTAATCATTGGGCCGTGGGCAATTGGGCCTCCTATACATATATCCATTATAAATAGTTAATAATTAGATATTGGGATTGCAGAGTTTTAGTTTGGAGAAAATTTCCAGACATAATTTTATTTTTTGCATAACATAAAAAATAAAATAAAATTGGGGGTACATGTACCACGCTCCCTCCGCCTTTGGTGGGTTCATGGTGATTTTTTTAATGTCAGAACTATGTCCTTGGAGGAATAGTTGATGTGTTATATAACGTGTACCAACTGATTCGTACTGCCAAAGAACTATGAGATTCTTTGGAAGGAAAGTAAAAAATCGGGGATGTCGAAACTAAGAAGTTTGTGGTGGCAAAATTCTTAGGCTTTAAAATGGTAGATGCATGGTAAATCTATTGTTGAACAAGTTCAAAAATTTAAGTTGATCTTATATGATATCCTTGCGGAGGGTATGGTCCTTCCGGACTCTTTCCAAGTAACTTTTGTGATTGAGAGGCCACCCCTTTGTTGGAGGGAGTTCAAAAGTTATCTCAAACATAAGTGAAAGGAAATAAGCTTAGGAGATTTGATCGTCAAACTTTAGATTGAAGAAGATAATCGAAGGATGGACAACAAGTCGGGCCAAGTCTCGGATGAGGAGAAGGAAAACGTGATGGAACGTGGGAAGTCATCTAAAAGACGTAAAATACCTAATGATAAGTGCAAAACACCAGTTCCTACAAAAATAAAGTTTAATGGTGATTGTTACAACTATGGCAAGCCTAACCACAAAGCAAGTGATTGTAAAGCCCCTAAAAAGATAAAATTAAAGGCAAGCAACCTAGTGCTAATGTGGCACAACACGATCTCACTGAAATAAATATGTTTGACATTGTGTTCGAAACAAACATGATCCAAATGAGTGGTTTGTGGATACCGGCGCCACTTGCCATGTTTGCCCCGAGAAGAATGCCTTCTTGACTTATGCTCCTACAATCCTACTGATGGGAGAAAGCTTCATATAGGAAACCAAGCCTCGTCTGATGTGGTTGGTGTTGATACTTTTGTACTTAAGCTAACGTCCGACAGAGAGTTTAAGTTGAATGATGTGTTGCATGTCCCGGACATTCGTAAGAATCTAATTTTTGGCTCACTTATAGTTAGTCATCAGTTTAAACTAGTTTTTTAGTGTGATAAAGTTATACTTAGCAAATTTGGACAGTTCCTAGGTCGAGGTTATCTCAAGAATGTGACACATATTTTAGCAATACTCCCCTCTCAAGTATAAGAGGATCCTTGTAATATTAGTAAGTGCCCGGTTTAAATATCAATCCATGGGACTAGATTGTTTGTGTAGCCTTAATGCTATATGTTACTACTTGAATATAGTGAAAACTTATGGTGTGGACAATGAAATTAAATGCAAACTTAAAATGAATAACTAATGATTAATAAGAACTAAAATGATAATGATATGGATCAAATGATGATGGAGAGTGTTCGGATGTTCGTCCTTGTGTGGAAATTGTGTTAAAGCTCAACTTCTATGTGTAATTCGTTGGATGGTTCTTGGTAGAAGCAATCACTAATGCATTTGTCTAATAAATCACCTAGGATCGTGAGGAAGAATTGAGACGTTCTTGCCCGAGTAATCACACAATTAGGGGGTTCTACTCTATCTAATTAAACTAAACTAATCCCTAATCGTGTTTTTCCACTCGAATACTAGCAACCAAGCTCCTATGGCCTTCTCACCAATTGCCTAAACTCTCATTTAAGCAATCAATGTAAACTTATGGGGTTTTAATGAAATTTACCCAACTCTCGTGCGATAAACCAATATATACTCAAATCACACTATCACAACCCTCGATTATACGATCTAACACAATTAACCAACTCTCGTTGCACTAATCATCTTCACATAAAACCTAATATTTGAAATCATGCAATTGATCATTTAAAGCTCATAAACCTAACCAATGCACCTTCCAATTGAATCACACAATCAAAATTAAGTTAATAACAATAATTCCATCACAATTCTACAACACCCAAACAAAAATATGCTTAGCCCATGGCTAATTTAATGAAATTCATGAAGAAAAAGAATAGAATCAACATACCCACATGCAATCGAACACAAAGTTTGGATCGTAACAATTCAAAACTAGGGCGAGGAAGACTTTTGGTGAAGACGTCAGCGATCTGAAGAGTGGATGAGGCGATCAGTCGAGACCAGTTCGCGAATAAAATGGTAGTTAATGTCGATGTGTTTTGCTCGTTTATGCGCAACAGGGTTTTGACTCCAAAATAAGGCACTCTTGTTGTCACAAAGTAGAGTGGGGGCCGAGGAGGGAAGCTGACCAAGATCGTGAAGAAGTTGAGTGACCCAAATCATTTCTTGGGTTGTGTTTGCGAGTGCCCTATACTCGGATTCACAGCTTGAGCAAGCAACAATGGGTTATTTTTTCGCACTCCGAGAAATTAAATTTCCACCTAAAAATATCGAGTAACCATAAGTGGAGCGACAGGTCTCAGTGCGATGAGCCCAATCTGCATTGGAATAGCCAACTAGCGAGTAGTCACTAGTTCGGCCAAATGAGAGCCCATAGTTAATAGTACCCTTAACATATCTGAGGATCCTTTTGACCGCGAGGAAGTGGTCGGTGGTCGGCGAGTGTAGAAATTGACTAACATGATTCACAGCATATGAAAGACCAGGACGAGTAATCGTCAAGTACTGTAAAACACCGATGAGTGAGCGGTAAAGGGTGTGATCGACAAAAGGGGCACCTGTACTGACCAAAGACTCCCCGGCTGCGAGGGAAGTGGAGATAGGCTTTGAGTTGAGCAAATCAACTCAAGATAAGACATTGCAAGCATACTTCTCTTGACTGAGTAAGAGCCCGTTAGGCAAGTGGGTGACCTCAAGGCCGAGGAAGTAGCTAAGGCGACCAAGATCTTTGATCGCGAATTCCTTGTTGACACGACGAATAAAACGCCGAATGACATCCCCGTCGCTCTCTGTCACAATAATGTCATCCACATGAAGTAAGAGATATAGAGTGACTTTACCACACCTAAAGTAGAAGAGGGAAAGATCTGCTCGGCTACACAAAAAACCCAAGGACTTGAGGAAGCCACTGAAGCGAACAAACCAGGCGAGAGGAGCTTGCCGAAGACCATACAGGGCTTTCTTGAGGCGACATACATAGTCGGGAAAGTGAGGATCAACAAAATCAGGAGGTTGAGTCATGTAAATAGTGTTCGTCAATCTTCCATGGAGAAAAGAATTGTTTACATCGAGCTGGTGCATGTGCCACTGATTTCGAACAGCTAGACACAAGATGATGCGAACAGTAGCGGCCTTGACGACTGGACTGAAGGTGTGCGAGAAGTTAAGACCAGGAACCTACGAGAAACGTTGGGCGACCAGACGAGCTTTGTAGCGATCAACTGTACCATCCACAAGAAATTTGGTGCGAAAGACCCATTTCGAACCAACAATGTTTGTAGAGGGAGGGCGAGAAACCATCTCCCAATTTTATGAAGGGCATTTATCTCAGATTGCATAGCAGCTAACCAGTGTAGATGCTTAAGGGCCGATTTAAAACCCTTAGGCTCGTCTGAGACGGAGAGGGCGGACAGGAGTCTGGTGGTTGCAATGTCGGCAATGTGTCGAGGTTTGAAAATTCTAGACATAGCTCGAGTAACCATCGGGTGAATCGAAGTAGGGAGTGGGCGAGCAGTAGGTAGGTGGTTGGGCATTTGGGCGAGCAGTTAATAGTTGTGCAGCTGGGCGAACAGGAGACAGCTGAGCAGTCGGGCGACCAGGAATCAGTTGGTCAAGTGGGCGAGCAGGAAGCAGGGCCAACTCTTGAGGGTGGGTCAGGACAAATACCACAAGAGAGCTGGCGAGGAGCAGCCGATGGTTCCATGAACGGGCTGATTTCAAGAGAATCGGGTGAGGATGGAACATGAGCGGCCGAGAACGTAGAGCCGGTCCTGAGATTTTGTAGACTTGGGGCGAACAAGAAAAATGAGCCCCTTCTTCTAGCATTTTGAGAGTAAATGATTTTTGCCAAAATGGCGACGGGGAAGGCAACGGATTCCCCCTCACTAATCAAGAAGGCAACGGCAAAGGCAACGACACTCCGCCGTTGCCAATATGGGCGTTGCTATTTTATAGGCAACAGACTTTGGGAAAACCGTTGCCTTTTGGCAACGGTATATGGCCGTCGCCTTTTGGCAAGGGCGTGGAGGCCGTCGCCTTTTCGCAACGGGGCCCAGCCGTCGCCAAGGCCGTCGCCTTTTTGTTAACTTTTAAAAAATGAGAACCTGGGTTTCGAACCCAGGTCTCTAAGGCAACCAACACCCCCCCCCCCCACCACTAGGCCACCAATATTCGCGATTTTTCGCTACAGCTGGGTTTCGAGCACGGGACCTCTCGGTCCTGTAGAGTTTTGGGCGCCCCCTGTGTGCCGTTTAGGCTAGGAGCTTTAGCCGTCATGTTGTGAACACAATTAATATATATTCAATTTAATTTTAGTTTCAATTCTTTATTTCAATCCATTTTAAGTTTAATTGTTGCTTATTAAATTGTCAAAGCATATCATATTTATTTCTAAACGAGAATTAACTAAATTATAATGTGTTTCAAATTAAATAATTTAATTACGGTATCATTAATTAATTTACACTATTTAAATTTATTCTAATCTTCAATATACAACATTTAAATTCATTCTAATTTTCAATTCACAGCATTATAATTACATACAACATTGAGTATAATTATTTTCGATTATACATGTAAATTTATTCTAATCACATCATTTAAATTCATTCTAATTTTCAATTCACAACATTATAATTACATACAACATTGAGTATAATTATTTTCGATTATACATGTAAATTTATTCTAATCACATCATTTAAATTCATTCTAATTTTCAATTCACAACATTATAATTACATACAACATTGAGTATAATTATTTTCGATTATACATGTAAATTTATTCTAATTACATCATTTAAATTCATTCTAATTTTCAATTCACTTATCCATTTAAAAATATCAATTCACTTATCCATTTAATTAAAATAACATCACACACAACATTAAAATAAAAATTAATCCTCAACGTCAATGTAATAAAGTAATATAAAAATGTATCACTCCTCATCACCACCATCATCCTCAGTATCATCCTGATCCCGATCAACCTGGCTACGATCATGAACGTCGTGCAACGCCCCCGACGGCCTCGGCGCCCCACCCATCCCACCCATCTGCTGACCCATCCCACCCATCTGACCCATCACACCCATCCCACCCATCTGACCCATCCCACCCATCGTCTGACCTGTCATCTGACCCATCATCGCTGCCAACTGATCCTGAAATTTCTTGACTATGCGCTCCTCCGTCTTCTGCATTTGTAGGAGTAAGCGCTGCTCTCTCTCCTCATTGATTCTCCGTTCTTTGGCAAAAGCATTGTCCATGTCTTCCTGGGAGAATCGTCCATAAGCCGTACCACGTGACGTCTCGCCAGGACCGGAGGAGACCCGTCTGTTCTTGCCTACTTGTCCAAGGCCCCTAACACGTCCATGAGACCTACCGACCTTCTTCACGAACAAATCAGACATGTCGGGTATAGTTGGGCCCTGGGAACCATACTCTGAAGTAGGTTCATCTGACGGATCTCCTGATTGATTGGTCAACTCCTGTACCTGGTCCTATACGTGCACATTTAAAAGTGGGTTAATACATTTTCAAGTAAAATTAAATATATATTTGTTATATAATGTAATGTATATATATATGTACACACTTACAAGTATATCACCCATATAACCATAACTGTATGTGCCGTTTTCGTAACGGTGGTAATATTCAGCTATCTCCCAGTCGTGGGCAGGGCGTCCCATCTTCTCCTCCTGTATTTTGAATTGAAGACATATACGTATAATTAACTAAATAATTAACTAATTAAAATGAATTATAATTGACCACAAATACTTACAATGCGCCGTGCGACCTCTGCTGCTCCACGAGCTCCGCCTTTATGAGTACCACAGCCAGTACCCGGACCTCCAGGCTCGGATAAGCGGTTCTTACGAGCCTGCTCGCTTTTCTTAATTGTTTCAGGATCGCTCCAGTGACGAACTAAGTCGTTCCAAACATTGACATCCCACCTCGGCCTCTTCTTTTCCTTCACCCACGCTTTCTTGACGTTTGATAACATGCCAGTGTACCGACCTGATGCTCTTTGAAGAAATAGCCTGTACACCTCTTCAGTAGATGTGATTCGAGGGTCCCACCTGACCTCGGTCTGCCAAAAAAAATGAATTAATGAATTAATATAAAAAATAACAAAATGTTAATGTAAAATGATTTTATACCTGGAATGTCTCCCACCACCGCTGTATCGTGCCGAGTGATACCTTGGCAAAGGAGTGTGCACCAAGCTCCATATTCCTATTCATAATCGACCTGATCGTCCTCGAAATCAAATTTGAAGGCATCAACCTGTTACACGTATTTTATAATAATAAAATTTTTTTATTAATAAACATGTTATACATACGTCTAATGAAAATTAAATAAGGAATATACTTACGTATCAAGGTAGATCCACAGTAAAATGCGACTCTCGGGTGCATCATAAAACATGCTGGCCTGTGTCCCGACAGACGGAGGTCTAACTGGCGAATGTATCGGTGGAGGGGATGGTTGCTGTGCAGGTGGAACCATATGAGGCACCTGAGTGTAATAGGAATCTAGGTTCATTCCAGGCAACTATAGCTGGGTCATATCGGGCATATATAAACCCTGTGGTGTGTGCACAATCGGTGTCTCATCCACCGACTCTCCTCTACCTCTAGTACTTCTACCTCTACCTCGCCCATGTCTAGTAGAACCCTGACCAGTAGAACCCTGACCAGAGCCACCCTGACCAGAGCCCTGTCCAGAACCATGTCTACGACTACTCATCTATCAAAATGAACGTACATTAAAACATTATTAACGTTTAACATTGTAACAATTAAAAAACATTATATATGAACATCACTGTAAGGATTAACACTAGAATATAAATAAGGAATATAATTAAGGAATTAATATTTAGATAACATTGTTTAGCAATTAATTAACAACATCATTCATCATTCATCTTCATCTTCGTCGTCTTCTCCGTCTTCTTCTCCATCTTCTTCTCCGTCTTCTTCTCCATCTTCTTCTTCTTCTTCATATTCTGCCACTTCCATCATTGTACCGGTGTCATCAGTTAACATGACAGGATCATCATCTACTTGCACAATCATTTGAGTCTCTAAGTTATCCTCTTGCCACGCGGGAACTTCATCTTCAGTAGTATCTTTTGCATCCACCAAGTATCTCGGTTTGACTTTGCAGACAAATATCCAATCAGTACAGGGTCCAGGGTTTGGACAATAATAGACTTGTGTGGCTTGACTTTCTAGTACGAATGGATCGTACCAGCCGTAAGATCGCCTCTGATTAAGCTCCACGAGCTTGTAGTTAGGATGAACTTTTGTCCCATTGTTTGAGGGATCAAACCACTGACACTTGAACAAAACCACTTTCTTCTCGTGGTACCCCTAATAGTCCAATTCGACTACTTCCTCGAGTTTCCCATAGAAATCTTCCTCATTCGCATCGTAGTTTTTTCCCTTGATACAAACCCCACTGTTTGATGTTGCTCTAGATGCACCATAAGCCATAGTGTGGAATTTGTACCCGTTCACGTAATACCCTGTGTACGTAAGAACTTGACCAGATGGACCGGCCGAGAGATCGTATAAAAACCTGTTCTCGATGCGATTTATCTTCACCTATATATTTATAAGCCACGACGATGTGAGAATTTCTATAACTTAACACTTTACACAGATCGTTATTTTAAGATAACTTACAATTTCTTCAAACCACGACGCAAATCCATCTTGTAGCCTTAAATCCGATTCAGCGGCCGAGACATTTGGTTGACGAACTTGAAATTGTTGCATGAATAACCTACGTACGATCGATATAAGATTAATAAGACATGTCAACACTAAGTATTTGATTGACAAACATTTTGGTCAGATTGACTTACTGGACATATGGCTGCACCTCATCACAATTCAACAACACGTACGTATGAGCAACTTTTTTCTCCTCGTCTAAAATCCATATTTTCTTAGGCTTTCCTAATCGTTTGCCATGCGCCTTAAATATTGAAAAAGTGCCATCGACATACTCGTGTACTTCGTCCCGACCATCGTAATTACGAGGTATATTGTGTATCCTTGTCGTAACATGGTCCTCTAAATAGTGAGAACAAAACATTGATGCCTCTTTAGTTAAATATGCATTGGCAATTGAAGCTTCAACACATGCTTTGTTACCCATGCTTAATTTCAAGGTGCGAAGATACCTAATTAAATTATAAGAATTGTAAGTTCATATAATTTGAAGAATCGTATGAGAAATTGAATGACAATTACCTCTCGTATGGATACATCCATCTGTATTGAACTGGACCACACACTTTTGCTTCATATGCAAGGTGCACAGGTAGATGTTCCATAGAGTTGAAGAAGCTGGGTGGAAAGATACGTTCCAACTTGCACAAGAACACTGGGATATCTGTTTCCAGTCGAGCCATGTTGTCAACTGTGATGGTTGTAGAAGTCAACTCCTTAAAAAATAGACTAAGCTCAGTGATTGCTTTCCACACATTGAGCGGCAGAATTTTGTAAAAAGCAATCGGTAGTAGTCTCTGCATAAACACGTGACAATCATGACTCTTCATCCCATACAATTTCAATTTCGACCAGTCAATGCAACGGGACATGTTAGACACATATCCATCTGGAAACTTCAACTCACTTATCCACTTACAAATAACATCTTTTTGCTTCTTATCAAGCGAAAAAGAAGCCTTAGGATACTTTGATCTACGTGGACATTTCTTGAGAGAGGGACGACAACAATAATCATTCAGCTCATCTCTTGATTTAGACGTGTCCTTTGTTTTTCCCTCCACATTCATCACCGTGTTGAATACGTTATCAAACACATTTTTCTCAATATGCATCACGTCTAAATTGTGTCGTATCAACAAGGTACTCCAATAGGGCAACTCCCAGAAAATGCTTTTCCACCTCCACCCTCCAGAAAGTTTTTTGTTGTGGGCCTCAGCACCCTCCTCTGTAACCTTTCTATATCCCAAACGATCAATTTCGTATAGGAGACTTGCACCCGTTCGAATAGGCGGTGGATCATGTTGGGAATAAAATGATTTTGAATTAGATACCAAAACCCCTGATAGATGATGATCAGATTAGTTGAGATACACTCAAGTGAAATCAGATTAGTTATCTCAGGATACTTGAGTCAGTGTAGAAATGCTTAAGTCTAAAAAAATCTCAGAAATGTTGTGAGATTCATAGTTCAGGATAGTTGTCCAAAGCTGAAATGTTAGGCAGCTTGGTAAGTATTAAGTCTCTAGGCCAAAGTTGCTGAGTTCTTACAAGACAAGCTCACTGAGTGGACAACATGGCTGAAAGGATCAAAGAATGATAAAGCAAAGACTGTTGCACTGATAAGAACTGCATCAGATCAATCAAAATGCCAATGATCAAGTGCATTGAATGCTATATTTACAAGAAGACACATTCAATGAAGCATTTATTGCCAATCATGCCTGAACCAAGCATTGAAGACTTAGAGCATTAAAGACTGAAGCATTGAATGAATGTTGGAACATTCTAAATTTGCAGCAGGAATGTTCAGGGAAGTTGTCCCATCTGACAAATGGTTGAGTGTAGAGTCTGCCACAAATCAATCTTGGGAAATGTGCATATTTGGAACCTGACACAAGTCATCTCAGCCGCATTTTTTAGAAGTCAACACATTCATTCAAGAAACCATTGAAGAACCTTTTACACAGTGGATAAAAGGATGTCAAGCTTCATAACCGTTTCAATGGTGCTGCAAATAGACAAGTTTGAATTGCTATCCCTCCAACGGTTAGCTGCTCAAATTTGCCTATAAATACAGAAGTGATCAAAGGATTCAATCATCCAACTACAAGCTATCAAACTATCATCAAGCATTCAAAGGAAACCAAAGTTATTCTTAAGAATCCCAAGTTTCCTGATCACTTCAATTAGCTAAGCCAATCTTTGTAAAACATCCAAAGCTTAGCATTGAGATATCTTAAGCCTTTACATTGTTCTTATTGTAAAGGATATCTCTATTAGTTGGAACCAAACCTCAAACCCTTATCTCATTAAGTGAAGAGAAAGTTTGTTGTAGAAGTGAGGAGTTAAGGACTGTTATTGTGAAACACAGTCTTAACTCAGAGAGATTGAGCACTAGGACTCAGATTATCCTAGGGATCAAAACACTAAGAGAGTGTTGTTGATCAGTGCACCTTGGCACTATAAAACAAGCTAATTCCATTGTTAAGGAATTATCCTGTTCAATCAGGGAAAGTGGATGTAGGAGTATTTAAACTCTGAACCACTATAAATTGTGTGTCATTTACTCACTGCATTCATTCTTACACTTGCACTCAATCTATTTCAAAAAGCTATTCACAGTAAATTTAGAAAAACCTTTTTGGACAAAGTCCCTGATAACTGTGTTTGTTTTTCAGAAATCAACTTGGAGTATTTCTTTGAGTCAAAGGCCAACCACATTCCGCACTTAGCAACTCTTTTAGATATTTAGCCAACTGATCACTTAATAGTAATCAGTAGGACAAGTATCTATCAAAGTTCACACTCAGGCTTGTTGTGAGACAACCTGCCTGATAAGACCAGTTTGTTAAAAAGAAAAGAATTTGCATACACAAGTGCATTCCCCCCCCCCATACACTTGTGTTATACTCCACCAAGGACCAACAGATCATCTGTGACTACTACTCCGGCCATGAATGCAGTTTTATTCGTTCGCCACGTGTGATTCAGTGGTAAACTTAAAGGGCCAACCACTATTCCGCACATATAACTCCCCTAGATAGTTATTCAACTAAGTACTCAATAGTACTTAGTGGTTTGATTATCTTAGAAGAGTTAATCATCTTCAGCAGAGTTGTCCAAGACAACCTTGCTGAGCTCTGGATTGATCATAAGTTGAAAAGATTTGCATACAAGTGTATTCCCCCCCCCATACACTTGTTATATACTCCTTTCAGGACCAACAAGTGGTATCAGAGCAGGGGTTCATAGACCACTGCTTCTGAAAATCACTGATTTTCAAAAATCACATTACTTCTGTGGTCACTGAACTGATCCAAATTTCTGAAAAACCATTGTGTACTTGTCTAAACCTATTTCCATATAGAAATGGCTAACAATGCAGTTCCAGGAGATGCTGTCAACACCATCAACAACATGGGTCCAAACCAAGTCAATCATATTTCACATCACAAACTGCCAATGTTCTCAATTGAGAACTATGATTTCTGGAAGATCAGGATGAGAGCACATCTTGCTTGCCAGCATGATGAAATGCTCAAAGTCATCACCAGAGGACCATTCACCTTCACCAAGCTCAACCCCAAGGTAATGCTCAAAAAGCAGACCCAAGAGAGCTATTGCCAAAAGATGAGGATGAGCTGACAGCAGAAGAAAGAAAAAGGCACAATCTGAACTACATTGCTATGAACACCTTGTATCCGACTATTCCAGATGCAGTGATGGGAAGAGTGTATCACTGCACCACAGCAAAGGAGATCTGGGATACCCTAGCACTTATGTGTGAAGGTACCCAAAAGATCAAAGAAAATAAACTTCAAGTGGTTATCCAAAAGTATGAGCAATTCACTATGGAGCCCAATGAGACTATTGATCATCTTGATGGCAGATTCACTGACATCATGAATGAGATGAATTCTTTGGGCAAGTTCTATGCCAAAAGAGAAGTTGCACTAAAAATTCTAAGAAGTCTCACATCCAAATGGGACATATATTCAGTCATGATGCAGAACACCAGCAATCTTGACAACATGCCTATGCAGCAGGTGTTCTCTGAACTCAAAGCATATGAGTTTGATCTGAACAGAAAGAAAGTGCAAGATGAGCCATCCTCCTCAAGCAAAGGTGTTGCCTTCAAAGCTGCTGAAACAGAAAAGAAGAACACTCAAAGATCTTCTCAAAATGTTTCAAAATCTGAAATGAAGGAGGAAATGGCACTCATGGCTAGGAGATTTGAGAAGCTCAACTCCAGATTTGGTAGATACAAAAAATTCTACCAAGACAACAGAACCAGAAGGAGATTCAGCTCTCCTGACAACAAATCAGAGGACAAAGTCTCTGATGAGAAGAAAGAAGACAGATATGCTGACAGAAAGAAGTACAGCAAAGCTGAACCATCATCATCAAGGAGGAAGGAGTCCTCAAGCAAGAAGAATGATGATGAAGATGTGTGTTACAACTGCCAGAAAAAGGGTCACTTTCAGTATGACTGTCCTGACCTAACTGCCAAAGAAAGAAAAGAAAGGCAGAACAAGAGAGACAAGAGGCTAAGCAATAGGAAGGCCATGGTGGCTGGGGAATCAGCAAGTGAAGAGAGTGTCTACTCTTCTGATAATGGACTGTTCTCCAACAGTGACAGTGATGATGACTGTGAAATGGCATTTGAAAATGAAGAGGGCTGCAAGGACCACAAGAAGAGGAGAAGCATCAACAAGAAAACAACATGGTACTTGGATAGTGGATGTTCAAAACGCATGACTGGGAACAAAGAGCTTCTCTCAGAATTCATAGAAAAAGATGGTCCTTCAGTAACCTTTGGGGACAGCTCTCAAGGGATCACAAAAGGCTATGGTACATTAAATATTGGTAGTGTCAAAATTACTGATGTCTCATATGTCCTAGGCCTAAAATACAACTTGCTGTCTATAAGTCAAATCTGTGATAAAGGATATAATGTTGAATTTGCACCAAATGAATGTATTATCAAAAATAATTCAACACAACAGGTGCTACTAACAGGGGTGAGAAAGGGAAATGTCTATTTTGCAGATTGGAGCAAAACCCCTGAAGCAGTTTATCTTGTTGCCAAAAGCACAAATGAGCAAAGCTGGCTGTGGCACAAGAGATTGAATCATCTGAACTTCAAAACCATCAACAAGATTGCAAGAAACTCTCTAGTTAAAGGGCTGCCTAATCAAGTGTTCACCAAAGAACATATATGCCAGCCATGTCAGGAAGGAAAACAGATCAAAGCTTCATTCAAAGGGAAGCCTGTCATCTCAACTGAGAGAGTTCTACAACTACTGCGTATGGACTTATTTGGTCCAATTATCCCAGTAAGTTTGAATGGAAGAAAATATGCATTAGTTGTTGTTGATGATTTTTCCAGGTACACTTGGGTAGTATTCTTGCTGAACAAAAAGGAGACCCAAGTCAAGCTACCTGAATTGATGATGAGATTGAGCAATGAAAAAGGCCTAAGTATTGTCAAGATCAGATCAGACAAAGGCACAAAATTTATAAACTCATACATCAATGAGTACTGCAGCAAGAATGGCATCACTCATGAGACTTCAGCAGCAAGAACACCTCAACAAAATGGTGTTGCTGAAAGAAGAAACAGAACCTTGAAAGAGGCAGCAAGAACATTGATTGCTGAATCCAAACTGCCTAAAAGGTTCTGGGCTGAAGCCATTAGCACTGCATGTCACACTCAAAACAGGTCCTTAATCACCAAAGGACAAGGTAAAACCCCATATCAAATATGGAAAGGTAGATTGCCCACTGTTGCTTATTTTCATATATTTGGTTGTAAGTGTTTCATTCATAATAATGGGAAAGAGCAATTAAAAGCTTTTGACAGCAAAGATGATGAAGGAATATTTGTTGGATATTCACAAATCAGCAAGTCTTACAGAGTCTACAATTGCAAAACCCTTATTGTGGAAGAAACACCTCATGTTGTGTTTGATGAATCTGTTAATGAGTTCAGGGGTAGAAACCTGAACATTGATGAGATAACACAAAGAACAACCAGATTAAGGCTTCAAAGCAAGGAAACAATGTTTGTAGATGTTGCCCAGCCTGAACTTCATGAAAATAAAAAACTGGACAACCTACCTGATGGCAATCAACCAGAGAACAACCAACCTGAAGGAGAAATTGAACTGACTGATCCCATCCCAGTTCAAAACCAGGTAACAACTACCAATGAAGAAGCAGACAATGCTGAGGTAGTTAATGGATCCAATATTCAAGGGGGAACCAATGAAAATGTCAACTTATCTGACAATGAGGACAATACCCCTGAATATGATCCTGAACTTGATCCTTCAATTAACTTTCCTGAATTTAATGAATCTAGTGATCCAACTTCAGATGAGGACAATCCTCCTGAGGGGATCAGGTCTAGAAGGACTTGGTTGCATGACCACCCAACTAGCCTGATACTTGGTAATCCAAGTGAAGGGATCAAAACTAGAAGATTTCATGAAGAAAGTGCTTTGTTTTGTTGTTTCCTTTCAGAACAGGAACTAAAAGATATTGAGGAAGCACTACAGGACACCAACTGGATCATAGCCATGCAAGAAGAGCTGAACCAGTTTACTATAAATGAAGTATGGGAGCTGGTGGATAGACCAACTCATCAAGATGTCATTGGAACCAAATGGGTGTTCAAAAATAAGAAAAATGAAAAAGACATCATTGTGAGAAACAAAGCAAGACTGGTGGCCAAAGGATATTGTCAATCTGAAGGGATTGATTATGATGAGACCTTTGCTCCAGTGGCCAGACTTGAGGCAATCAGACTCTTCTTAGCATATGCAGCTCACATGAGATTCAAGGTGTATCAAATGGATGTGAAGAGTGCATTTCTCAATGGGGTGCTCAAAGAAGAAGTATATGTTGAACATCCCCCAGGCTTTGAAGAAGGAGACAAGGTGTACAGATTGAAGAAAGCCCTCTATGGCTTAAAGCAAGCTCCAAGAGCTTGGTATGACACCTTATCACAGTTTCTTCTAGATCATGGTTTTGTCAAAGGCACTGTTGACAGAACTTTGTTCAGAATCTGCGAAGGAGATGATATTTTGTTAGTCCAAATCTATGTGGATGACATTATATTTGGATCTCCAAATGAGAAAATGTGTGAGAAATTCTCCAAACTCATGCAGAGCAAATTTGAGATGTCCATGATGGGATTGATGAATTTCTTGTTAGGACTTCAAGGCACTCAATCTAAGAAAGGAATATTCATCAATCAGGCCAAGTATACAAGGGACATGATCAAAAATTTTGGATGTGCTACAAGCAAACCAGTCAGAATTCCTATGAATACCAACTGGAAAATGGATCCTGATGAAAGTGGAGAACTAACAAACTCCACTAACTACAGAGGAATCATAGGATCCTTGCTATATCTCACTGCAAGTAGGCCTGATATCACATTTGCAGTTGGAGTTTGTGCAAGATTTCAAGCAAATCTAAAGAAGAGCCATCTTGATGCTGCCAAGAGAATCCTAAGATACCTCAAGGGATCTGAGAATCTTGGATTATGGTATCCAGCTGATGACAACATTGAGCTTACTGGATATTCAGATGCAGATTATGGAGGATGTGGAATTGACAGAAAGTCCACCTCAGGAACATGTCAATTCTTGGGCAGCAAGCTTATCTCATGGTTCTCCAAGAAGCAAAATACAGTTGCCACTTCAACAACTGAAGCAGAATATGTAGCAGCTGGAAGTTGCTGTGCTCAGATACTATGGCTCAGGCAGCAACTTAGAGATTACAAAGTCATCTCAAATGAAGTTCCAATATTCTGTGACAACAATAGTGCAATTGCCATTTCACAGAATCCAGTGCTCCACACCAGATGCAAGCATGTAGATATTAAGCATCACTTCATAAGGGATCATGTGGAGAAGAAAGATATCAAGCTTGTCAAGATTCACACTAATAAGCAAAAAGCTGATATCTTGACTAAGCCACTAGCTGAAGCAAGGTTCTTGGAACTTTCAGCTGAATTAGGCTTACTTGATCCAGGGAAGATGGAGGAATGAAGGAAGGAAGCTCATAAGAAGGGGGAAGTTCATTAAATTGAACTTCAGCAAGGTTGACCAACCTCACTGAAGCAATCTGTCAAAAAGAGAAAATCAGCAAAGTTGTCCCTAGTGCATTCAGCAATGTTGGTCAGGATGTTTGGCTTAGTGGGACCCACTCAACAACTTTGGGACCCACTCAGGAATGTTGGTCAGACATATTGACCTTAAAGAAGTCAAAACACATCTCAGGATGTTTGTCCGAGTTAATAGGATAATTATTGCTATTTTTAGCATTGATTAGACATTTAAAAGGTTTCTTGGTCTAAGAGTAGGACATTTTAGGATGGCGTGTGCTATTAAGATTTTTGCCCCCAAAATGGCAAATCAGCATTTAATGCAAAATCTCCATTAAGATTTCATGAATTCTTGAGCCATCATCAAAGCCATTGATTTGCATTAAACATTCTTTTAACCGCCTACCCCACTTTATCCAATTGATTTTTTAATTTTAACCACCATTATTCTCTATTAACCAACGGTTAATAAATTCCTCACATATAAAAACCCTTAGATTTTTACTCCATTCCCTACGCACTCAAACTTCTCAATTCTCAAGTTTTTGAAAACCTCTCAACCTGCAAACTTCTCCAAAACCTACCCAATTCTCAAATTATCCATGGCTCCCAAAATTAAGAGAGAAGAACTTGTAGACTTCAATGATCCATCCTTGGACATTGACTTTACATATCTCAGCAACAAAAACTCTTTGTGGTTTGAGAAGTTGGTAGCTTTCGATAGCCCAGACAAAGAGGTTGAACCAGTCCTCCAATGGCTTAAGGAGGCAGGTCTTGAAAAATTCTTAGGCACCAAGCCTGATTCTTGCCTGAATCCTTTCATGGCAGAATTCTTTGCCTATCTCAGATGGAAGGGCAAAAAGGGTGATGTATGCACCAAGCTGACTTATGTTGAGGAAGATGAAGGTGAAGAAAGCCAACATACCATCATCTTCACTGCAGAGGATCTAGATGCCAGTTTTGGGCTACCTTCTGAAGGCCAAAATCCAGAAGTATACAGAGAAGGAGAGGAGCAGGAGTTCTCCAACCCATGGATGCTAGTTCCCAAAAAGTTAGTAAGTGCTCAGAACAAGAACACCTTAAAGCCTGTTTATAGGCACTTGTTTGACTGTGTTGTGAAGAGCTTGTTGAGCCACTCTGGTAGTGTTGAACAAATAAGTATGCCAAAATTGAGAGTGATGGCTGCTGTGATTGACTCTGCTGAAAAGAAAGTCAAGTTTGATTGGAAAAGTTTCATTCTAGACAAGATGATGAATGAAAAATTCAAGTTTAAGGAGGTGAAGCACCACAAGGTGGTGGTAGAAGGGAGACTCCAGTTTTGCACAAGGGCTAGCCTGCTCTTGGAAAGATTTGCTCACTATACTCATCTCCAAGCCAAGCCAAAGCCCTTTCCTGCCCAAAAGGTGATGTTTAGGAAGCTGTCCTCAAAGACAGAAAAGAGGAAGCAAGAGGCAGCCTCCAAGCAAGCAGTAGCTGTTGTACCAACCACCAGATCCTCTCCAAGAAAGAGGAAAGCTCCACCTGTGAAAGCTCAGCCAAAAATGAAGAAGGTGAAAAAGATTCTGAGTGAATCTTCCCCAGAAAGCCAATCTAGAAGTAGAGATGCCACTTCTGAGGAGATTGAGAAGGTTGCTGAAGAAGGAGTCAACCCTCCTGAAGAAGGTGAAGAAGTCAGAGAGGTTGTCCCCTTGCAACCTGAGTCTGTAACAGAGTTTAGGGACCTTGATAAGCCAACAAGGTCAGAAAGAAGAAGAAGAATAATCAAAACTTCTGAGAAGCAGAAGTTGATGGAAGAGGAGAAGAAAAAGAAGGAATTTTTCAAGGAGATTAGACAAGCAAGTAAGTCTAACTCCAAGTCCAAATCAAAGCCCAACAACCCTGAAGCCAATTCTCCTGATATTCAATCTCAAAGAATATCTCCATCAAGGCATGAAGAAGAGGAGTGCAAGACCCCTGAAGATGCCCCAATTGTTGCAAAGAAGGTCTACTCTCCTGAAGGTGCTCCTGATAGGACATGAATTGATGTGTTGGCTGATTTAGCTGACATTGAAGATAGGCCATTCTCTCCTCTTGATCCCAGACTTTTGTCCTACACCAAACTTCTTGAAACTGCTCTTCAAGAAGGTGATCAATTTACTCTCCCACCCATTCAAGCCATTCCAATAACCTTCTCAGGAACATTGCTCTCTAAAGCACCTGAGTCCCAAATTGTCTTAAGTTCATCTGAACCCAACCCATCTGAACCCCAGTCCACCCTTCCTGAACCCAACCTTTCTGAATCACAGCTTACTCTTCCTGAAACCCAATCCAACCCCCCTGAGTCTCAAGACAACTCTTCCTCTGATGATGGAGAAGAGTACACTTATGAAGGAATGCTAAGGCAGATTGCCAATGCTAATGTTGATGAGCTTTATCCTGGGTTGAAGGAGCTTCCAAGGTTGCAGCAACAATTCTATGATCTCAGAGCCCTTGTGGAGATCAAAGATAGAACCATTGTGGAGATAGCTCAGGCTATCAAAGATAAAGGTGCTAGCTGGTGGCAGGTGGAAGAGAACAGGATTTTACATTTTGCAAATGTAAAGAAGACAAGTGTACTGACTACTGAAGCCTTATTCTGCACAATTGTATCTGAGAAAGTGTTTGCTGAAAGAGAAAGGATAGCAAAGGGGATCAGACACCCTGACAACACTTCAGATGATGATAATGATGATGATGATGACAACACCAATCCCAACCCTCCTGGCCTCAATTCAGCTCAGGTACATTACTTGACCTATCATTCAATAAAGGACTCTGACCATTCAGAGGAGTTGACCAAAGATGGTGACTCAGTCCAAGATGCATTGGCCAAGGATGGTTCTTCTGAACCTGAGGCATAGCTTGACAATGTTGAGACTTCCATGGGAGAAGATGGTTTGGCTAAAGCCTCATCAATGTCAGGACAGTTGGACATTGACCAGCCTTTAGTCATTCAGGATGACTCAGTGGACTTGGGATGCCCAAGCACTGTGATCTCCCAACAACTGCCCTCTGTGGATCCTGTTGAGGATATAGAGGTGTCAGGTTTAGGAATGGAAGGAGTTGAAAAGGCTGTTAGTGTTGAAAAATCAGAGGGAGATGGTGAGGATGATTGTGTGATTACAGGTAGCCTGAGTGCACCACAAAAAGAGGGAGATGAGGTAGAAATATTGGGTACAGCCCAATATGAGAGTCAGGCTATTCTTCAAGTCAAATCTGAACTTGATGAATCCCTTGGTGAAAGGAGGCCTGATTCTCCAATGTATGTGAGTCCATCTGGTGTGAATGAAGAAGAAAAGAAACTAGTTGAAAATGAGAGCATAGGTGTTGATGTATCAGACCTAATGGGAGAAAGAAAAAATGAGGGTGTTGAGGGAGTTTTTACTAACACTCTTAGTTTTGTAGATTCTGTTGCTGTTACCATTGAACAAATTTTTGCAGATGCTTCCCTCACAGATATTCCAGTTGATGCTGATATAAACCTTGAAGCAGTCTCAGCAAATGTGTCCACCTTGAACAAGATGTACCTTGAGCAAGCCAATGCCACTGAGGCTGGTCTACAGATTGCTACTCAGACTGCAACCATAATTGAAGAGCAATCAGAGAAGTTGGACACACTGGTCAGGGAAGTTGGGAAAGCTCATGCTGAAACAGTGGGCACTCTTGATGGCCAAGGCAGAACTCTAGCTTCTGTGGAAATGAGGCTCACTGGCTCAGAAGAGGTGATTTTGCCCACATTGGATGCAAGGATTTGTGGTGTTGAAACTGGACTGCAAACAGTTTCAACAGAAGTAACAAATGCCAAAGATGCAATGGGAAAGTTCACAAAATCTGTCAAGAAAGAGCAGCAAGGCCTCAAAGATTTGTACAAGCAAAATGTGAGAGCCTTGAGAAGGACAATCAAGGATGCATTGAGGCAAAGGACAGCTGCACAGAGAAAGAAGGCTGAAGAATTGAAAGCTGCCATGGTGAAAGAGGCTGCAGAAAAGTTCACTGTTGAACTGATGGCCAAAGTGTTTGATCAAGTTGTGGCCAACCTCACTGATCAACTTCAGGCCAAACTTGATCAATCACTGAAAGCTACTCTGGATGCCATAGTTGCTCAGAAAATGAAACCTGTCCACACATTCTTGAGTATGGCTGATGACAAAATGCAAAACATTCATGATGAGAATGTTTATTTGCTGCAGGAGTTGAAGTCCCTCACTCAAGCCCACTCACATCTCTCAGTCTCTATGAGTGAGTTGAAGCCCCAATGTTTTGATAATGCCAAAAAGGGGGAAAGAGAGAGAGCTATGGCAAAGGGAACCTTGGTGATTGGTGAACCCAGAGGAAAGGAGAAGGTTCCTGAAGTTGAGGAGGAGAAAGAAGAAGACATTGGGAAAGGCAAAGGCCCAATGAACATTGAAAATTTGACTGAGGAAGAGCAAATCCAGATTGCTGTCAAGGAATCCATGATGTCAGCAATGGAAAGTCAGGTAAGAAGGCTTCAGAGACCTGGTGGTGAGTCTGCAGGCCTTGACCCCAAAGAGAAGGTTGCTGAAGTAAGGGGGAAGGTGACAAGAGCATCTGAGAGAAAGAGAAAGGAATTGCAAACTTTCAATGAATTCCCAACCAGCCTGACTCTGCCATCAGAATTCCAAGCTGAAGAGTCAACTCCACTGAGGCAGTCAAAAAGATTGAAGAAAACTGCCAAACTGCCTGATATTCAAGAAGAAGCAGAAGAAGAAGAAGAAGAAGAAGAAGAAGAAGAACAGGACAAAGAGCCTGAAGTTAGAGTGCCCAAGCTTGCTGATGATCCTTCTAAGTTGTTTGAAGAAGGATTTGGAAAGGATCCAGAGACACAGGAGAAGCTAGCTCTTCAAAGAGCTAAAGAAAGAATGGATCAGTTGGTTGAGGCCAACAAAGCAAGGGATGAGAGAAGGGCAAACTTCAAAGCTCCAAGAAGGAGGGCTTCTTACAGAAGACTCAAACCACAGATGCTGCAAAGATGGGACACTCAGTACCCTCACCATGATAAGTGGGTGCCAATCTCACTGAATGATGCATGGGAGGAGGCCAAGAGAAGCTTTGTGTATGACTTCTATGTCATAGGGAAATGGCTTGAAGAGAGTGTAGATGAAGTCTTTGTGCAGTTCATGTTTGAGAACCATAGGGACCTATACCAGAAGCTACTTGCAGCAGCTGAAATGGCTAGAATTGAGTTCAAGGCCCCTGGTCCTATTCTGTACATGCCTCCAAAATTCAATGGGAACCTTATTGATGAGGGAAAGATTCTGGAAGAGTTCATATCTATCATGAGGATGGAGAAAATGAAGCCTGGCCCAAGAGGTTCTAACAAGGAAATCTGGGAGTTGAAGAAGAGGGTCTGGGCTCAATATGGCATAGCTCCTCAAGATGATGGAACTCTCTAATGGATAAGTTCATTCCTTTCCTATCTTTCTGTCATTTCAATTGTTTGTTGTTATCTTGTTGTTTTTCATATGTATCAGCTTTATAATCCTTTTCTTTTCTGATCTGTAATGCTCTATGATATATAAAAGGACCACTGATTTTCTATCAAGAGATAACAACTCATTATCTCAACTAACCTGACACGACATATTTACTTGATTTATTGTGCTAACAGTTTCTTTCAGGAAAGTTGACCAGTTCACTCACCCTGAAGGTAAAGTATAGTATAAGTCAAGTTCCCTTTGTAATAGGTTTTGGCATCATCAAAAAGGGAGAAATTGTTGGGAATAAAATGATTTTGAATTAGATACCAAAACCCCTGATTGATGATGATCAGATTAGTTGAGATACACTCAAGTGAAATCAGATTAGTTATCTCAGGATACTTGAGTCAGTGTAGAAATGCTTAAGTCTAAAAAAATCTCAGAAATGTTGTGAGATTCATAGTTCAGGATAGTTGTCCAAAGCTGAAATGTTAGGCAGCTTGGTAAGTATTAAGTCTCTAGGCCAAAGTTGCTGAGTTCTTACAAGACAAGCTCACTGAGTGGACAACATGGCTGAAAGGATCAAAGAATGATAAAGCAAAGACTGTTGCACTGATAAGAACTGCATCAGATCAATCAAAATGCCAATGATCAAGTGCATTGAATGCTATATTTACAAGAAGACACATTCAATGAAGCATTTATTGCCAATCATGCCTGAACCAAGCATTGAAGACTTAGAGCATTAAAGAATGAAGCATTGAATGAATGTTGGAACATTCTAAATTTGCAGCAGGAATGTTCAGGGAAGTTGTCCCATCTGACAAATGGTTGAGTGTAGAGTCTGCCACAAATCAATCTTGGGAAATGTGCATATTTGGAACCTGACACAAGTCATCTCAGCCGCATTTTTCAGAAGTCAACACATTCATTCAAGAAACCATTGAAGAAGCTTTTACACAGTGGATAAAAGGATGTCAAGCTTCATAACCGTTTCAATGGTGCTGCAAATAGACAAGTTTGAATTGCTATCCCTCCAACGGTTAGCTGCTCAAATTTGCCTATAAATACAGAAGTGATCAAAGGATTCAATCATCCAACTACAAGCTATCAAACTATCATCAAGCATTCAAAGGAAACCAAAGCTATTCTTAAGAATCCCAAGTTTCCTGATCACTTCAATTAGCTAAGCCAATCTTTGTAAAACATCCAAAGCTTAGCATTGAGATATGTTAAGCCTTTACATTGTTCTTATTGTAAAGGATATCTCTATTAGTTGGAACCAAACCTCAAACCCTTATCTCATTAAGTGAAGAGAGAGTTTGTTGTAGAAGTGAGGAGTTAAGGACTGTTATTGTGAAACACAGTCTTAACTCAGAGAGATTGAGCACTAGGACTCAGATTATCCTAGGGATCAAAACACTAAGAGAGTGTTGTTGATCAGTGCACCTTGGCACTATAAAACAAGCTAATTCCATTGTTAAGGAATTATCCTGTTCAATCAGGGAAAGTGGATGTAGGAGTATTTAGACTCTGAACCACTATAAATTGTGTGCCATTTACTCACTGCATTCATTCTTACACTTGCACTCAATCTATTTCAAAAAGCTATTCACAGTAAATTTAGAAAAACCTTTTTGGACAAAGTCCCTGATAACTGTGTTTGTTTTTCAGAAATCAACTTGGAGTATTTCTTTGAGTCAAAGGCCAACCACATTCCGCACTTAGCAACTCTTTTAGATATTTAGCCAACTGATCACTTAATAGTAATCAGTAGGACAAGTATCTATCAAAGTTCACACTCAGGCTTGTTGTGAGACAACCTGCCTGATAAGACCAGTTTGTTAAAAAGAAAAGAATTTGCATACACAAGTGCATTCCCCCCCCCCCCATACACTTGTGTTATACTCCACCAAGGACCAACAGATCATCTGTGACTACTACTCCGGCCATGAATGCAGTTTTATTCGTTCGCCACGTGTGATTCAGTGGTAAAAACTTTCGGTGGTTGTCGAACCACGACTGCTTTCTACTTTTATTCAAATAGAATGCATCGGTGTACTCTCCACAATATGGACAAGCAAGCTTTCCGGCTGTACTCCAACCAGACAACATCGAGTATGCTGGGAAGTCACTAATGGTCCAGATAAGTGCAGCTCGCATCAAAAAGTTTTGCTTTCTAGCAACATCGTAAGTTTGCACACCATTTTCCCATAAAAATCTCTAATCTGCTATCAGTGGTTGCAAAAACACATCAAGTTTGTCCTTCGAACTTTTAGGCCCGGGCACGAGAATCGAAAGAAACATGAATTGATCCTTTATGCATAACCACGGGGGTAGATTGTACGGAGTAAGTATAACTGGCCATGACGAATATTGTTTTCCCGTCATTCCAAACGGTGCAAAACCGTCTGTGCTCAAGCCCAACCTAACATTCCTAATTTCAGATGCAAAATCAGGATACGAACGGTCCAAATGCTTCCAAGCCAACGAATCTGCCGGGTGACGCATAACACTAGAGTCATCAGAAGCGCACGAGGCATGCCATGTCATATCCTTCGCAGTGGCCTTGGACATGTACAATCTTTGCAAACGAGGAATTATCGGAAAGTAGAACATCTCCTTAACCGGGCGTTTCTTTTTCAACCGACCATCTACATCAACCCTACTCGGCTTATACCGTGATCGACCACAAATCTTACAAAAATCTAGTTCGCTGTCTGCACCCCAAAATAACATGCAATTCTGTGCACAACAATCAATCCTTTCTACCGGAAGACCCATCCCACTCATCAAATGTTTGGTGTCGTTAAATTTCTTGGGAACCTTATTTTCGGGAGGACAAATCTCACGAATCAACTCAACGACCTGATTGTATCCCCTTTGAGACAATCTGTTTTCCGTTTTAATGTTCAACAATCTGGAATTGAATGACAACTGCGAATGAGATTCACAACCAGGATACAAGTCTTGGTCCGCTGCACGAAGCATGCCGTAAAACTGTGCCGCATTCTCGTTAGGGGGTTCTTCATTAAGTGCCTCATCTTCCACGTCTCTTCTACCATAGTGTGGTACGAACTAGGTCCCGCTGGGTCAACGTCGTTTGAAGTTGACGCAAATTCATTAGTGTTTTGAAATGGACGTGGACCCCAACTCTCTTCCCCGTGATAAATCCAATTATAATAATTCAGTGTAAAACCATTTCGATATAAATGAGATTTCACTTCATTAGGATCTCTATAAGTTTGATTTCGACATCTAGCTTTCGAACAAGGACACCTAATTTTTCCTTCCCAAATCGAATTCGGATTACTAGTGCCAGCTTCAATAAATCCATTTACTCCACTAATAAATCCGGGGTTCATAATCCCATTCACTAATCTTGGACTATACATCCAACTACGACTTGAATAATTCATCATGTCAATCGACGTACGTCTACAACACACAAATTAACAACCAACGTCTCATTCCTCCAACTCTATTAAAATTAATTAATATAATTCCAAATATATTCTAATTATAATTATTCTAACACCCTAATTAACAAATAAATTCATATATATAGACATAACACAATTATATATATAATTCTAACACCCTAATTAACAAATAAATTCATATAACTTAATTAATTAATTAAAACATACATACATATAAAATACATGCCTAACACAATATATATAATTCTAACAATTAAATTCTAACAATTACCACATGCATGCATAAAAATTAACAATTCTAACAATTTTATATATACATACAACATATATGCATATATATACATATATATACTAAACTATATATATACATATAACTTCAAATTTAACCGATTAAAACGAAAAAAATTACCGTAGAAATGCTCCCGTCGAAGTGTAGAACACAAATGGCCAAGAACCGAGTCCGATTTGCAAACGAACGTGGATGTTGAGTTTGGAGGTTTGTGTAATGGAGGTGTGTGTGCGCCGCTGAATGAAGAAGAATGAGCTTCTGGACTTAATTTTAATTGAATTAGGGCGACGGCAAAGGCAACGGGCCCACTGCCGTTGCCTTTTAGCGAGTGGGGGCACGTTACCAAATGGCAACGGGGCCTACTGCCGTCGCCTTTTGGCAACGGGCCTTATATGTCGTCGCCTTTTTGCAACGGGGCCCACTCCCGTTGCCTTATCCGTTGCCTTAAGGCAACGGCACCCGCCCCCGTCGCCTTTTTTCTTCCCGTTATCAATGCCGTTGCCAATTGTCGTTGCCTTCTGGCCATTATTTTGTAGTGATATTTTATCATCCATTTTGCACTTAATAGTAACTCTGAAAAAGATAGTACTAGAATGTAAAAAGTAAGGTGTAAAATACATCTAAGAGTAAAAAAACTTTTAAAATAAATATGAAATATATACATATGGACCGTGCATGAAACATGCATATACATATCATTCACAAAATTTGCATGAAATGTGCATGAAATTTTTTATTAACACCATAAATTATTGAAATTGCAAAAGCTAGAAAATATCGGTTACTAAACTAACCATTTTTGTTTCTAAATTATTGAATTTTTGTTTTATGAGATTAATTTATAACCTTAAATTTATATCCTGGGTGGGACCTCTGAATTGTTATTAATGGGGGCCATTTTCTCCCACTTTGCGTAGGGTGTGATCATTTTAAAATATTAATAAAAGAATCGACGTGTATTTTACTTAATATAAAGTATCTGTTAAGATGATTTAATTAATTCCATCTATTTCTATCTCAAAGGGAAACACAACCCAATTAATCAAAAGATGGATTTACTATAATTCATAATATCTTTCCTTATATACTAATTCTGAATATGCTCTAGCCTACGTGTCTTCTTTAAAAAAATTCTTTTCTAAAACTCTTAATTCCTGTAATTTTTTTGATTTTTTTAAAAAAATATTTTTCTTTTTCCTATTTTCTCTCTCTTTTTTATTCATTCTCTTTCCTCTTAACCTCCTCATCCATTAAATTTCCTAAATAATTATAATTTTATTTATAATATTAATTTTCATTTTTAAAATCATTCTCTCTCCTCTTAACTTATTTAAATTTCCTAAATAATTATAATTTTATGTATAATATTAATTTTCATTTTTAAAATTATTTTTTAAATTTTCTTTTTATCATTCTTTCATTTTCTTCTTCTACGTAATAATTTTTTTACGATCCTGCAATATGCGGGTTTTGCACTAGTGATAAAATAATTGTCCAGCTCTGGTTAGATATTTACTAGTCCAGTATATAGCCAGAGTCAATACTGATATTTTGTAGACTTGGACGAACAAGAAAAATGGGTCCACTCTTCTAGCATTTTGAGAGTAAATGAATTTTTGCGAGATAGGTATATAGGTGAGGGAGGAAAATTACTTTTTATATAGGTATAAATGGTTGTAAGCCGTATAGGTAAGAAAGTTATCAATGAAAATGCTTCTATTTTCTTTTACATTGTTGAGTGTTCCTCTTTTATGACATTTGAGATTATGGCATGTACATATAAAAGCTATGAAGAGCTTAGTAAATCTTGAATTACTTAAAATTACAAATATTGAAATACCTAAAAAGTATGAGATGCGTGTTGAAGCAAAAATGATAAATTTGTCATTTAATTCGGTTGAAAAGAACATTGCTCCTAGAGACTTAATTCATACAGATGTGTGAGATTAAAATGTGTGCAAACTAGAGTTAGAAAAAAGTATTTTATTACTTTTATTGATGAATGCACAAGATTCTGCTACGTTTATTTATTTTAAATATGAAGTTATCGAAGCTTTTACCAAGAATGAAGTAGAAAATCAATTCAACACTCGAATTAAAGCAATTCGAAATGATAGAAGTGGAGAGTATGTAGCATCTTTTGAGGAGTTATGTGTCGAGTCCGACATCATGCATCAAACTATAACTCCATACTAACAACAATTCGAAATGGTGTTGCGGAAAGAAAGAATCGGACACTAAAGGAGATGATGAGCGCAATGTTTATCAATTCGGGTTTACCGCAAAACTTGTGGGGGGGGGGGGGAGGGAATTCGTCCTATAGACTAACAACATTTTATGAAATGTGGAAAAAGTGAAAACCATCTTATAAATATCTCAAAGTGTGAGAGTGTTTGGCAAATGTTGAGGTGTCTACTCTTAAACAAGTTAAAATTGACCCTAAAACAGTGGATTGTATCTTTACAGGATATGCGCTCAACAATAATGCTTACAAATTTCTGATTAATTCACAAATTAGAAATACAGGATATGTCAGAAGACACTATGATAGAATCAACGAATGCAATATTCTTTAAGAATATATTTCGTAATAAAGGAAAGGAAGATGTGTGTTCTAGTAACAAGAGATTTCACATAAAAGTAGATGATGTCGGTCCTTCGACTCAAGAGAGAGAAGAACTGAGACACAACAAGAGAACACAAATTGCAAAGACTTTTGGTTATGATTTCATCACTTTGTGATTGAGGAAGAACCCAAGTCTATCAAAGAAGCTCTATCTAAACTAGATGCGTCATTCTGATAAGAAACTATCAATAACGAAATTGATTCAATTCTGAAAAAAAATATGTGGAAGTTAGTTGACCTCCCTAATGATTGCAAAACTTAGAATGCATGTGGATTCTTAGAAGAAAATATAAAGCAGGTGAATCAATTAATAAGTATAAAGCCTATTTGATGGCAAAGAGTTTTAGAAAAAAAGAGAAAGATATGATTTCTTTGATAGATATTCCCTTTTTACTAGAATTACCTTCATTCATGTGTTAATTGTGATTGATGTTTTGCATAATCTCAAGATTCACCAAATGATTGCACACAAGCCTTTTCAGTAAGAGTGGATTGCGAACGCGCCTATGCCTAAAAACAAAAAAACTCTCCAATATTTTGCTATAATTTCGAAACCAATTTTCAAAATTATTAATATATAAAAGAATTTGTCTATTTTTTTAAGAGGATATCACACCAAACTAAGACACTTAAATACATAGGGTCGATGCAATATAAGTGTATTTTATTTATAAAACTCTGTCCACAAAATGTAGTTTCGTACACTTTATTTCAAATATTACTTTATCATCACTTTTCAACTACTCCCTCCGTTCCACTATAAGTTTCCACTTTTTTTCTTATGTCCTACAATAAGTTTCCAATTTCATTTTTTCCCATTTTTGACATATTATTTTTTCTCTCTCAATCACATCACTTATATTTTTAATTATTTTATTATACTTCATCTCACACTCCTCTATTATTTTCTCTCTCACCAATCATGTAATGGAGGAAGTATTATTTATTGTGAGTATTACAATTTACTATTATATTAATTATTTTTCTTAAAAATATTAATTGTGTACATTAGTGCCCTTGGAGAAAATGAAATCTATACTATTGAAACTTGATAGAAGTAATGGCTGTTGCAACCGCCGTACGTGGCAATCTTCCCTCCAAATTCGACTACTTTTTTCCGGCGCCGCCCACAATCGCCGCCCAAATCAAATCCAGCTCCGCCACTCCGCCACCAATATTCATATCCACAAATAAATCACACGTGAACCAATATCACCTCCGAGAGCTCTACTCCCTCTGCAACCACTCCTGCCACCGCTTCCCCACCGTCGACGCCGCGGGCAGAGTCGAGCCCGTGGACGCGCTCAAGCTCCGCACCGCCCTTTCTCACAGCTCCGTCCTCGTTTCTGTCTTCACCAAGCCCGAATTTGTAACCGCCCAAACTTCGCCGGAAGTTACCGGCATTGGCGGCGATTGGATCAGAAAAGTGGTGCCTGTGACGCCGGAGAATGGACGGCTGATAGGGTTTGGCCGTGCAGTTTCTGATTTGGGATTGACGGCTTCTATCTATGATGTCATGGTACGTTAAGTAAAAAACACCAATTGAGAAACATTGTTGATTACAATTGAGGGGCAATTGGTTCAAATTAGTTATGAGAATCATTGTTGATCTAGAATAGTGTAATTTTTTAGGAGACGAGGGATATATAGTTATTCAAAATGAGATGTTTGAAGAGTGAATTGATTATCTTTTATTCTTGTTAAGCATCATTCCCATTGAAGAATTTTAAACCACACAACACCTTAGTAGTTTCTTGAATTTATTAAATGGTTATTATTCAGTTTTATGGTAGAAATCATAGTTTAGTTTACTGAAATTATTGGGTGTTATGTGTATAAGGAAGATGAAGATCTCTACGCATTTGTATAATCGTTTCACAATATATTGCAGGTTCACCCTGCTTTGCAAGGTAGGGGAATAGGCCGGATGATAGTTCAGAAGATAATAAGGTTTGTTCAAGTGGTGGAAATATATAATTAACCTTATATTACTTGAATGGAAGTATGGTTTTTTAGTAGTTGGCTTCAATTTATGTTTCTTGGTATCACAATTTATGGTGTCCGAAAGCATCCCTATTTTGTTGCAGATTTCTCACTAACAGAGACATATATGACATAGCTGCACTTTGTAACGACAACGAAAGGTAAATGCTCTCGGCTGCTGCTAGTTTCTGCTTCACATTGGTTGAAATCATTTGAGATTTTCTCTATGTTGATGTCTACAAAACACATTGTATAAGAAAAATTTCCTCAGTCTCTGTTGATTGCTAAGTAAATTGTGAAGACTGAGCATGTCCAATATATCTATAGCGTGCTCATCCTTTACGATTTTCTTAACGATCAACAGAGATTGAGGAAAATGTTCTTACATAGTGTGTCTTATAGACTTTTACATTGTGAACAGGCCATTCTACAGATCATGTGGATTTGGGGACGATGTGCTAGGATCCACAACGATGATGTATACACGTTCTACCTCGAGCTATTATTCCAAGGATGAGCAGATGATATCTGCTGGTAGAAAGCTCTTGTTAGTTCCTCCTGCAAGAGAACTCATAAAATAGTTATCTAAGTTGGTTTTTTTTTTTTAATTAACATGTTACATAGGGAACAAATGTGAACATTTGACTATCACTACTCTGAGTCAATGAGTCCTTTCCACCTGTAATGCACTTGAGAAAAGGTGAAGCTTCTGTATAACATTTGAATAAATAAATAACTTTTATGGGCATAAAACAAGCTACCCTTCTACTGATGCAAAGTAGAGGACATCTTTTATCTCCTTTATAGGCTTTATCAAGAAAAAGAACAGCACTGTTACTTCTTCAAAGCTTTATCAGAGATGGGGAAATTACAGATTGAGGTATGCTTGATTTCTGCTCGGGGGCTCAAACGAACATCGTCCTTCTGGAAGCTTCAGTGGTTTGCCGTTGGATGGATCAATCCCGATAACAAGTACTGCACCAAGATTGATGCTTCAGGGAACGTAAATCCAGTTTGGAAAACAAAATTTTCAACCACATTTGACGATCTTTCTGAATCAAAGTTTCAAGATTTGGCTCTTAACGTTGAAGTTCACAGTAGAGAGCCAATCTTCCTGAGGGAAAGCCTGTTGGGATCGGCAACTATTGTTTTGAAAGAATTTCTGGATAAATTCAACTCTGGTTCTGATGTTCCAAAGCCTGTTGAAGAAGTGGGCAGCTTTCAGTTGCGTAAAAAGAACTCAAACAAGCCTCTAGGATTTATCGACGTCTCTATCCGTGTTTCAGAAGACAAAGAAGACCCCGGTTCTTCATATCTAGGTACAAAACTACATAAAGTTCAAATACAGAAAACCTCTCTCTCTATTTCTCTCACATAGTGTATCTATATTGTATCTAATTGCAGGCGCTCATGAGGGGTTTAACCTAGCAGAAAACAATGGTGGCATCAACCTGGCTGCTAGTGGGTATGGTTCTTTCCAATCTTTCAGGCCTCATCTGCCTCTAAACCCATCCCATCAACCAGAAAGCAGCCATGTAATGCCATTCCCACCAAACTATTCCCACCACCACCAGGTCAGCGGAGCAAACTATCCTGCCGCCAGTCAACCGCCGCCGCCACCACCACCACCACCGCCTCCGTCAAATGTAGGATATGTTCCTAACTTTTTCCCCATGACAAGCAGTTACATTAACATGCCGTCTTCAGTGGCACCATCGGGCCGTGGGGTTGGACCCGCTTTTGGAATGGGATTAGGCGCTGGAGCATTAGCAGGTGGTGCAGTAATATTTGGGGATGATTTCATGTCAGGATATGATGTTCCTCATTTTTAAAGCTTCTTTGCTATTCCTATTGTTATGCTACTTTTCAACTCATAAATAAATTCAATCAAGAGGTATTGAACAGTTTATATGATAAGCATTTACCTTTTACCACAAACATGATACAAGTGTTGCTCTCTATTGGAGGAACTCTAATATTACATGGATAATCACAATTACATTTCATAGCTGAGCTTCATTGAATATCCTAAATCACAACAAAGTAAAAGAAAATGCTCATATTATAAACTGAGTTATTCCAACCTCTCAAGTTGCTGCTGCTTGTAGACGCGACTCATCTACTACACCGAAGACTCGTTGCAGGAATTTATCGATAATAGACACAAATTCTTCAGCCTTTTCTTCTTGGGGCAAGTGGCCGCAATTCTTGATTAATTCAAACGTGGATCCTGGAATGGCTCGTGAAAGTCTTTCAGAGTTCCAAGAGGGGACAAGCCGATCAGTATCACCCGTAACAATCAGAACTGTGTTTATCAAGTAATGAAAACTAATCAATACCATATTATGCCTTCAAATAGGAAGTATCTTAAGTTATTGTTATAAAATATTTTAAGAATCCAGTTGTTGAAAACATGGTGGAGCTGTTGGAATGAAAATGATTTTGATATACAACATGAGTAAAATAGACAGGAAGCAATAGGATCATAACATGGTGGAGCTGTTGGAATGAAAATTATTTTCCTTGATACGATATCATTATCTTTTTTCTTATTGAGCGTGTCGACATTTTTGTGAAAATATAGATTCAGTAGGCTAAGAGAAAGAGCTTAGCACCTGGACATGAGATTTCACTAAGCCTTTTTGCCAAAGGTGGCTTTAATTTGGATGCAGAATCGGTTAGCATGGCCACTGTGTATTCCACGAGTGCCTTGTCCCAGCCCTTGACCTTCAATGGCTGAAAATTTGAAAATAAATAAGCTTGCATGACACTGAAAAGAAACTAGGCATCACCCAGAGGAATAGCAAGTCACCTTTGTATAGCCTTGCACAACATGATCAGATACTTGATTTGGATCATACCATGCAGATCGAACGGCTGGTATTCCGAATTTTTTAATTATCATCCTTATCTGACACATTAAATACGAAACCTATATAAATACTGCATACATGTACATGTAAAGGAATAAATTATGCATACATAACACAATACTAATCAAGGAAAACAAGTAATACTTTTTAGTCTAACAACTAATACCATTTAGAATACACTTGAGTTGCACGGTGCACCTGGTGTACAGAAGTATTTTCCATTAAGCAAATATAACCTAAACTTTGTAGACTAAACATTAATGCAGAAATAAATTGATTACCACCATCACACCAGCTGCAGAGCGCAGGATTGCTGACAGAGCTTTCTGGTAGAGAGAGTTTATCATATTCGTCATCCCTTTCACCGCATTCATTATTGCTTCTGCAATAGTTTTAGCAAACATTGACAATGTGCTGAAAAACCTGGAAAATAGATTTCCACTTGTATTTGAATCTGAGCTTTTTTGATTATCAGCTCCAGCTTCATTTTCTTTGACAACTTTCTGTGTAGTGAACGGCGAAAGAATTGCTGGTGATACAAGGATTAGAGCAGCGACACGTTCAGGGGCCTCAAAATACGCATCTACAGCTACAAGTGCACCAGCAGAATGCCTGATCCGTGTAAGTAATAACAGTCTCATAGTTTCTTCACTCTCAAAGAAAGACTTTATGCATTATATATGCAACATTATGTTATGCTAAGTTGCTAAATGAAACAAAATTGAAGAGAGGATCTTTATGTGCTTCATAGCAAAACATTTAGCGAAAGTTACCCCTATTTCGGTTTCTACCTTGTCAACTTTCAAGAATTGTTTATTCGACATTTCAGTCTGGCGGTAACGGGTTGTAGGAGGTGAAACATCCGGTTGATGTTTACGTGGCAGGGTCTGTGTTGTGAACATGTCAGAATCTGATAGGCCAATAGGTATGTTTCGCCTCCGGTTACCGGACTAAAATGTCGAAAAATTAAAAGTTACAAGAATATTCTAAATTTTAAAAGTAGGCAGGACTGAAAAATAAATAGAGGTAACTTACAGGGCTAGTGTAAACTTTTTCAATCAAATTTAACTTACAAGATTATTTTCCTTAGGCTTATATAATCACAATTTGCAAATTGCAATCTAATTTAAACTTTTTCAATTCGAACCAATGTGTCACCTACCTTATTAACATGTTTAGATTGGTTCGGATGACAACAAATGATTAATCATTATTTCCAGGCAGGAGCGAATTTGCTAATGGCTCGAATTGCAAAAATAAAAAATTGAGGTTTTGTTATCCAAGATTCAAAACTCAAAGTTTAGATTAGAATGCAATGCTTGGAAAAAAATGTGATTTTATCTGCAGTAAAGCATTTTCCCCAAGTTTATAAAACTATTGAAATTTAATAGAAAAATAAATGAACATTAGACTAAACTTAAAACTAACAGCCACAAAACTCTGCAAGTTCCAAAAAAAGTAAAGATGCAAGTAGAACATACCCCACGAGGATGGCCTTCTCAGCAGCCACGAAGTCGATAAAGAAGAGTGTTGCCAACACAGAGAACATCATTGAAAATGGATTCAACGGTTTCGAATCTTGATTTCCTGGAGATGAATTCTTAACCTCATTCACCCTTGAAGTCAATCCAAAGGCCGGTCTATCAAATGCAAGAACTTTAGAGCCAGTGACCTGTGCTAAAGGCTTCATGACTCGGTTCCATGAAAATACCGAAGCTCCAAATCCGTGCAACAAAATCATAGGAAAATCAACCCTTTTCTTATAGGTAGGAGCATGTGGACTTGATCCTTCTTTTAAACTATCTTCGGATAGATTTGCATCAAATATCTTGTGGTGTATCTGCACCCCATTAAACTCACAGAAACAACTATCAGAATCACCTAAATTTTTTGGATCTTCGACTTCATCCTCGTCTCTAGCCCCCTGCAGTTGCTCTGGGAAAATTAAGGGACAACACACACATAAGATCCAAAGTTGGTTCTTCTGTCTTTTAACATGTTCAATTTGGGATCAACTCCAAAATATTCTAGAAGCAATTTCATCAATAACAACTACATAATCGTAATCGAGAAACAACAATCAACTCAAGCAAGAATGTGAACCTTGTTGAACTTCAAAATCAAGAACAGTAATACAATATGAATCCATAAGCTTTTGAATCAAATATATGGGCATTAAAAGAAGAGAAAACTCACAGTAACTCATAATCTATCCGACAACAAAATACAAGAGAGAAGAATGAAGCAACAAATTAAAGGCAGAATCTCTAGCACCATAACTCCCACATTACATTACAATATAGATCTACACAACGGCTTGATCAATACGATACAATTCTAAAAAGGGACTGAAATCGTAAAATTGTTACCAGAATATTCACCACCCAATGGAGCAGCAGAAGCAGTTCTAACAAGAAATTTAAGTTCCGAAAGAGGATTTTTGTCCCATTTTGTAGCACCATTCAAATGCAATGGAAGCAGTGATTTTCTTCCACTGTGAGAAAACTTGTGTAATTTAGGTGGGCCAAAAATATGAAACTGGTGATTTCCATATGCTCCACAAGTAATCATGAACGATAATCTGCACTCCCAAAAACAAAAGTAAAGTAGAAAATATATGAAGAGAGAATCAGGAATCTTATGAACAGTTGCAATTTCCAAAACTTTCAGCCAATTACCGGCTACAGATAAGAAAGCACGACATTATCTACTTTATCATTCGTTTACAACTAAAGTCGCGTTCTTGGAACTACGATTTTGTGTGCTGTGTTAGCTGAACTCACTAAAGTTGGGTCCTCTTGCTTAGACAAATTTTGAAATATTATAATTTTCTATGTGTAATAAAATGTTGTGATATTATTTTAATTTATAAGCTTAGTAATATTATTTGATAAATGATGTGTTGTTATAAATTAAAATAAATTACAGAGTGCAACTCATACGCGTGAATGTTGAGAAATTTGACAAATGTCACCCTTTTTTTCATTTGAAGAAATGTTACCCTCCCATAAAAAAAAAAAAAAAAAATGTTACCTTTTTTTTTTTTTTTTTTAGGGTAGAATTACAGATAGGAATATTTGAATACATTTCTTGCTCACCTATCTATACAGAGGAAATTCTACCAGAAGAGTCATTCTCCAAACTCAATCGTGAGAGAGTGGAAAGAAACATAGGCAAACCAGTATCCATCATCGAGACTCTCGATCTAAGAAAATAGCAAATCTGCTCCACAAGGAACAACTGTCGCATACTACGACTCGCGCTACAACCTCCCAGACCATAAGAGCACTGCCCCGAGGACGACCAGTTCCATCAAGCACAATAGCGACCCACCATGGGGAAAATTACCCAAGAAATGTTACCCTTCGTCTACTTAAAATGTTCTTTTTTTTTTTTTATTATTTATTGTGAGTTTGTGATCTTTACTAAAAAAATGTTTTTCTACTCAAATTGAATAAGTGTCTCATAACATTTTATTTTCACCCTTTAAATATCTTTATAATTATTTAAAATATAATTTATTTTTATTCATAAACTATCACTTTATTTAAATATACTCACAATACATTATAATAACTTTCAATATAAACAGGGGCGGGCGTACGCAGTGGCAGGGGAGGGCCATGGCCCCCCTCAAGTTTCTCCATATATATATAAAATAGCATTAGATTTTTATTTATTTTTAATTGACCCACAAATGAAATATGGATCATACAATATTTGTTTTTTAAATAAGGGTTGGGGTATATACCCCTTCAGCTTTGTTTAATACACTCCCCCTCCACTTTTATTAATTAAATAATCATGTAAAATACCTGTTTTACCCTTTATTAAAAAACACAAAGATAGATACACTCCCCTTCAATTTAAATTTAAACTAACCCTAATTCTATCACTAATCCTAACCACAAACGGCCGCCGCCGCCCAACAAACGACGGTCGCCGCCGCTCAACAAACGACGGTCGCCGCCGCTCAACAAACGACGGCCGCCGCCGCACCTCCGGCGGCCACAAAATAAATTTAGAAATTTTAAAAATCAGACTTTGAAAATAAAAAAAGTAAACTTTATTGTGGTCGACAAACCAGAGTCGACCAAAAACACTCCGGTCGACACTGGTTTGTCGACCAAAAGTAATCCGATCGAATATGTGTTTCGAATGATTTTTTTTTTTTAAGAAAACTGAAATTTTCGGCGATTTTGGGTCGGCCAAAAACACTCTCATCGACGAACTATTGTCGACGAGAGGGTTTTCAGGCGACCCAAAATAGTCGAAAATAAAAAAAAACAAAAAAAAACATGTGACGATTTTGGGGGAGGGTTTCAACTTTCACGGCGGTGGAGGCCGGGAGAAGGGGCGGAGGCGGCGACGCTGGGGGAGGGGACGGAGGCGGCGCCGCTGCGCTTGCGCCGCTAATTAGTTGCAGAAAAAAAAATAGAAAAAATGGGGGAGGGAGGGGGAGTGCGACAGTGAGAGGAGGAGGGGAGGGGGTGAAGAGGGCGGTGGGGAGGAGGCGGCGGCGCCGCCGCTTGCAGAAATAAAAAAAAAAAAAAAAAAAAAAAACCTACCTGTTTCTTCGGGGCGGCGACGCTGGAGCGGGCGGCGCCGGAGGAGGTGGCTTGGGGCGGCGGTGGCTTGGAGAAACGAAGGGGAAGGAGGGAATGAAGGGGAAAGGAGGATTGGGAAAGAAATGAGGAAATTGGGGTTTTATGGGGGGTGTGCATTTATCATACTAATTTTTAAGATAAATGGGTATAATAGATAATTTGGGGGGAGTGCATCTATCTCAGAGGTACTTTAAGAGTAGTATATGTATCGGGGGAGTGTATCTAACAAAGCTGGAGGGGTATATACCCCAACCCTTTAAATAATAACCAAATTTTGGTTGTTCAGGCCCAGCCCACCAGAAAGTTATATATTATTATAATTCTTTTGAAATTTCCAAAAACTCCCCCACAAACATAAGCTATGCACACACAAGGCGCAATAGTCACAACTCACAAGTTTGTTATTTTAATTTATGTTTATACATTGTTTAATTTTATTATTTATTAAGTTATTCTTTAAATTATTTCCTAAATATTTAATATATTAATTGAGTTTAAAATTAATTATTCAATTATTAATTACTCCCTCCGTCCCACAACTGTTTGCACACTTACCTTATTTGTCCGTCCCACAATTGTTTGCACACCCATAAAAGGAAACTTCTTCATAAACCCCACCCTCACAATATTCACATATTTACACAAAATGCCATTACTTTTACTCTCTTTCCAATCACCTTTTTACTTTATTCATATAACTTTACAAAATTACCCCTCAACACTCCACTCATTACACTTTTTTCTTAAAAAGTGTGCCCACTTTGTGGTGCAAACACTTCCGGGACGGAGGGAGTAATGTATTTTTAGAATTAAATTTATAGACAAAAAATAAACAAGAATCATATAATTGGTTAAGAATTTAGAAACTAGAAAATCAAAAATCTATTCGATTGTGCATAGAATAATAACTCTAATTCTCACAACTTCAATTTTCACTGCAACTACGTAACGATCTTTTTAAGATTGCGCATTGCAAAGAGATTCAACATAGGTTCGCTTATAAATGGTTTTCGTGACATGAAAGAAAAAAATTCTAAATTTTAACTTATTATAAGTTTAATGCTATATTTATAAATAAAAAAAATTACTCATATATTATATATGAGCATGTAATTTATATATAATTTAAATTTAAGTACTTTAAAATTTTATTGTTGATCCCCCTCCATTTTTCACTTTGGGTCGCCCCTGAATATAAATGTACTCACAATACATCATAATAACTTTCAATATAGTATATATTTTGTACATAAACAAGCACTTTTCTTAAAATTCGTACTAAAAATATGTGAACATTTTTTTAGACCTATCAAGAGTTATGGATGAATTTTCGCTAGGGTCATTTGTGTCTGGAATCAAATTGTAATACAAAAACTCGCCATAATGTAGACTCTTTTAAAGTAGGATCTTTCACCACCCATAGTCAAATCAGACTTATTTATGAAAATATCAATTTTAGTAGTATAATTTAGACTGAGTTTAACTTTAGAGCATAACTTTTCACTTTCTCAATTTTAATCTTGAAGATATTAATTTTAATACTTTTTATTTTACTGAAAATTTAAAAACCACCTAAAATTTCCTGAACAATAATGGGGTACGTAGTCTTATGTGAAATATTGCATATATGCATTTCAGTCATTTACACACATGTTCTTTATAAATACACCCACTGACAGCTTAATTCACACACACATTTCTTATAAATACACCCACTGACAGCTCAATTCACACCCACGTTTTTTATAAATGCACGGTCGGACGCTACAATTTACGACGGCCTTAATCTTTAAATATTTTATATTTCTTTAAATATTCTTTAATAATTATTATGGGTCAATGTTACTTTGTATTACGTGCATAGAAAAAAAATATTTTACTACATAAAAAAATCAGTATTACTATATAAAATTGTGTTATTACTACATGTAATAATGTGTTTAACTACATAAAAAATTATATGTTACTACATACTACAGTTTGAATTACTACATTGAATAGGCGTTTGTTACTATATGTAACTTTATCAAATGATCTAATATTTTTCGCATCATCCTACAATAAAATAATTTGTATTACAACATGATTATTGTGTTTGCTACATGCGATAATATATGTTACTACATATTATAATGTGAGTTACTACATCAATAAAAACACTAGAAAAAAACGTGTTACTAAATAAAAAAATTTGTATTATTATATAAATAGTTTGTGTTATTACTACATAAAATAATGTCTATTACTACATATTACAATTTGGATTACTACATTTAATATCCCGCGTTCGGCAATAAAATTAAAGATAAAAAAATCACAGAAACGAGTAAAATAAACGGGTTAAAAATTTCGGTCAAAATTAAAACACAAGCGAGCCAATTGACAAATAGATTAAGAATTAACCCAAATAAATTTTGGGAGAATTACATTATAGGACATTTCACCCTAAGTCTTTGTAAATCAAGAAATTTTTTATTGCAGTTACAAATCAAGGCAAATTAACTAGTTGAAGTACAATTATACCCCTACTGTGTTGATAAGAATTTCAATTTCGAAATAATTAGATTTAAATAATTTAATTAATGGAAAGTCAACTAAAATAAAAAACTGAAAGATTTTCTTGCTCGATAATCGCGCCGAATTCTTAATTCAAAAAACTTTCCTAATACCTTAGCCAACATTAATTCCTAAAACATTGATCATTCTCTTTCTTTATTGCTAAAACTCCACCCGGTGTTCGAGCGAAGTTGGGAGACAGACTAGAAGATCTGCAGATTGGAATCAACGCCTCGATCTTCAAGGGTAACAGATCTAAACTATGTTTTAGAAGCATGTTTAGGTTTTATTTATTTGTTTATACGTTTGGCATCCGACAACGATCCTGGTGACGGACCGCCTTCGTCGGCGTGTTCCAGCAATAGGGGCTTTAAAGAATGAAAGATAGTAAGTATGTTTATTGCTACCTTTCTTTATTATTGTTTATTATTTTAACAATACTAAATATTGTTTATTTTATTCTATCTTTGTAGAATGAGAAGAAGTCTTTGGAGATAACCTTGCCTGTTCCAGCTTGATTAATTGGTTAAATTATTGAAGATGATCGTTATTGCTTTTAGGTGAATATTTTGCCTGTCTTCTTTTGTGATTGAAGTTTATTATTTATTGTACAATAATCATATTTTTATTATTAAACAATGGAACAGGTTCACTCAATTTGTTGGAGGAATATGCTCAGGCTTCTGAAATCTGGAATAGGATTAAATCCGTTGGAGGAATGTGCTCAAGTTTATGAAGTTTATGATTAATTTCTCTTATTTTCTTGATTGGACTTAGCAAGAACATTTAACATAGTTTATTTAGTTGTTTTGATGTAATGAATGTTAAAAACATTGTTTTTTTTTTTTTTTAAAATATGTTGAAGACATTGTTTATCATTGACTTTGAGTTGTTATTATTTTTGTTTATTTGACATGGAAAGTTTGGACAAAAATTTTAATTTTTTTTTGTTTTACATATAATTTTATAAAATTATATAGATAATCGAGTCGAGCTCGAGCTTATCGAGTTTCTTGTCGAGCCGAGTTCGAGCTTAAAATTTAAGGCTCGATCGAGTTCGAGTCGAGTTTCGAGCTCGAGTATAATAATCGAGTCGAGTTTCGAGCTCAACACTACTCGACTCGACTCGACTCGACTCGTTTACACCCCTAGCAACAATGTATTTCAATTATTGTCAATGATGTAAGGCGAGAGCCGAATATTTCCACGTAATGAAATGTGTTTTCCCCGTCAAAAAAAAAAAAAACTCTTCCATCATATGTAGTTTTCATTGAGTTGCATTCTTGTGTACCATGTAAATATAATTTGTTCCTATTTAATATTTGAACTATTATTATACAATATGTGAGCTAATAATATATTATATTGAACTAATATTATACTATATTTGAACTAATATTATAGTGTAATTATCATAACTCATGGGTAACATTCACCAATTTTAAAAAAATTGGATCAAATAGTACCATTTGTGTTCATTATGATAATGTGAAACGAATTTTTTTTAATGCTAATAATAGCAGTTGTAATGTGGTTTTAATAAAGTTACAAACATAATCGAACCATCTAATTTAGGCTTGAAATCATGTCACTACATGTTGCTTTAATTTTGCTCAAAGTCCTTTCAACGAGTCTCATCTCTTGGATTAAATATATAAGTTTCTTTTTCACGCAGCAAAGGCGGATCTTGGTAAAATGAAAGGGATTGGTGATTGGTGATTTTTAGAATAAAGGGATTTAGGGTTTTAAATGATATTTTTGACGAGTTTGAATGAATATGGGCGAACTGAATATATTTAACTTGTTTAAAACAAGTTGTGTGAATTTTAATTAGTTTTTGTTGGAAACTTTTTGCTTTTGGAAATCCTTTTTTATTTTTAGCATTATATTATGTTATCTTTTTTGAATTAGTACACATTAGATTTGTATTTTCAATCATATTCATGGTTATAAGTTTAGTTTAACACTCAAATATTGAAGTTTTTAAAAAATAAATTATAAAATAGAAATGGGCTATTTTGGCCTGACGGCCCGGCAGCCTGACCAGGGCCAAGCTGGGCCTCACATATCCAGGCCCGGGCAGCAATCGGCCCGGCCCATTTGACAACTCTACGTGTGACATATGTGCATTGTTGGGATATTCATCCACGTACCCCTGAACTCTAGTAGATCAATATGTTTTAGGTTTGATGACCAAAACAATGTATTTTTTGTATCAAGTTAAATTTGTAATCGGATAGGTTTGTAAGCTGAAAGTGTATAGCACAACTTTTTTCTTTTGTCTTAGTTATATGGAAATAGTTGAATTGAATATTAGTTGATACCATAGTAAATTGAAGATCGGAAGACTAAAGCTAAGAATACCTTGAAGATTCAGTTTTATAAGTAAAATCAGATGACAAGGTTCTTGCATGCCTTAATCAACTGATATTTACACTTCCAAATCAGTCAAATGATCTTTACCAGCTGATATGGACTCAAGTTATGCAAATCAACGGTTCTGAACCCTAAAAGCTTCATCGACTCATGCTAAGGAAAAAGACACTTCAAGAAGACAATATGAATGTTCAATCTAAAGTTGGTCTTCCTTCTTGTTTTATTTATAGATCCGTTGAGAGATTTTGCACACTTCGCTGACATGGACCAATTAGAAGATGCCAGCACAACTAGTGATTTGACATGCACTGCAGAAAAGACATAGCATGTACGGTGCAAACACTAGAGCATTTAATGCACAATTAATGCAAAGCTAGAAATAACAATCTATCACCATGGCCGACCAAGTCATGAAGATTTGTATCATACAAACAGAAGATTTATTTCAATGGCTAGTTTTCCAACGACCATTTGAAATCCTTCTATAAATGCAAGAATTCATCATCAGTGATGAATAAGTCCATCATCAGAAATACACTAAATAATTCAGTTCAGATGCTCATACTTAAGCACTCAAACTTCCTGAAGATTGAAGAATTATTGAAGAGCCAGAATCGACGATCCAAATCCTAGAGCTTTAAAAGTGTCTCCAATTCTAAGCCCACTTCAAGATGTCCAAATCTTAACTTAGAAAATAGTGATCAAATTTGTTTGATTCACTAAGTTGACACTTATACACTACAAATAAACAATTCTCTCTAAACCCGAGAAGCTTGTTGTTTGGTGTAACCAACGGTTGTAAGTACTTGTCATTACAATAACAAGTATAACCAATTGCACTTGGTAGTGTATCGAGCTCATCGTCTTATTCTTGGTACGTAAAATTACAAGTCCTTTTGGTAAAATAATTAACTTCACAGATGGGTTGTAAGAGTCAGGGACGGTGCCACGTTGGGGCCAGGGGGGCCACTGGGCCCCCCACTAATTTTCTTTTTTATATATATATATATGATAAATATTTTATAATAATTATATACTCCGTATATTATGTGATAATAGTTATTCTCATCACATATATATTAATCTTATCTTAATTATCATATATTTACAAACATTTCAAAATGATTGGTCTAGTCTATATTTTCTAAATCACTCTAGTTCAAAATCTATTTTTTCTTATTAATTTCACCTTTTTTAATTTTTTATTAATCATTAATCGTAACCATGTCTATTTTTTAATCTTATATTTTGAATATTAAAATTTAAATGAAATTTTTTGATATATGAAAATAAAAATATTATTTTTATTTTTTGACACATACATATTAAGTATAGACGAATAAAAAATAAATGCTTGTATACAAAGTTTGAAAAGAGTAATATATTTTTTCATGTGTATTTTACTTAAATTTATTTCTTAATACTCCAAAAATAATTTATTTCTTCAATAGAGTCAATAATATAGATTGATGGTGTATTTGAGAATTATTGTCTAAGTTTTTACTAAGAATTGCAAAATATTTTAGCAATTTTTAAATTGTTTAGCTTCATTTTGAATAGAACTATCAAAACTTCAAAATAAAATGAAAGACAGATTGTTCAATTTAATTTAATGAAATGTATTAACAATTTTATCATGTAAAAATTCAATGAGTATAATAAGTACATATTATTTTATATTTAAAGTAATGTTAATCGGGCCCCCCTACCGAGATTTTCTGGCTCCGTCACTGGTAAGAGTGGATGTAGGTCTGGAGGCCGAACCACTATAAATCCTTGTGTTGTTCTTTACCGCTTTATTGCTTTTTATCGCTTACTTTACGCATAACCAATAACGACTTAAAAGCTCTAAGCGTACGTGTAAAAAACACACTTGTAACTTGTGAAACACAACATCAAGTCAGCTGTTAGCATTATCCATTCTCTGTAATCTTTTAACGACATTTTTCAAACATATACGAGTGTAAACGACTTAGGGTCGCACACATTTCCGCACTAACAGTCGTGCTAGATAGTTGTCAAACTGGTTTACTCGTCTACTTTTAGTAGGGTAACTATCTCTTTGTGTTGCTCGACACACACACACTCTCAGTTAGACTTTACATCTGACTGAAAGAAAGTGATTCACAAAAAATCACAGGAAAGTCTATTCACCCCTCCCCTCTAAACTTTTCACTTTGTAACACGTATAAAAAGGGACCAAGAGTGCGGGAAGCGATAAGATCGTAACACCGAAAACCCTTGTGAATACTGTTGTAGCCAATAAAAATGTAAGGAGTGCTCCGAGGAGCCAGATTGTGAGGGGCATGATTACGAAGATAGGGAAAACCCCTACAACCAAAAGTCTTGAATGTAGCATAGTCAAGTAAAGTGCCGAACAGAAGCTGAAACGAAGTCTTGTTACCGAAACAGATGATGGCAACCGATTAATGATGTACATAGTCGTGGAAAAAGGATCAATCCAAAACGAGGTTGTAGAAGATGTATGAAAGAGCAAGGAAAGGCCCGTTTCCGTAATGTGCCTTTGCTTACGCTTAACTGTTCGCGTATTTTACAACACTAAAATAAAGGACCGCAAGTATACGGTGTAAATCGTAGTGAGGTAAGTACGAGTCGATCCCACAAGGAGGGGGATTGTAAAAATGGCGTTTGTTGATCGAATTCTAAATAGACAATGATCGAAATTTTGAATGTTGAATTACCCTAAATTGACTACCAAATTTGTCACAAGTAAACAATTAAAAAGCAATAATAAAATTCGATCAAAAGCAAATTCATGCAAAATCACAAAAATATGAGAAAATATAAATGAAACTCAATTAAGAGAAAGTAAGTTTCAAGACATTTGCAATATTGAGATATTCATCTATGGTTAATGACTCATTCAAATGACAATTAAGTTTGTTTTTATAGGGTTGACCACTAAAGAAAAATTAATTAATCTCTCGATCTAATTAATCCAAAGGAAAACACAATATAAGTTTGTATTTCTACCTTACAAATATTGTATCACCTAAATTAGCACAAATGATTATTCAATTTCCTCCCAATAATTAATCTTCTCTCGAGCTCATAATAAATTGAGTTGCATGCTTATTTTCAATTAATGGGCTAAATCTCTTAATCTCACCCCAATTAACAATATATAAAACACATTATCATGTCCAATAATAACATGCTTTCATGTAAGAATTAAACACACAAATAAGAGACGAACACCATTTAAAATAAGAAATTAGTTTATAAACTTCAATCTAAATATATACAAAGCCCTAGAACCAAAAATGTTTATTCAAATACCAACATTATCTAAACTATTACAAAACAAGAAGACAAACTAAATAAAAAGATAAAGGAAAGAAGGGCTTAGTCTAGTAGATGATGAAGACTATGATTTTCCAAGATAATGATCCAATTTTTGCTCCAAAAGCTGAAGAACACCTCCAAGTGTGTGTTTTTGTGTGAGGGTTTTGGTGGCTTGTGTGGGAGTCCTTCAAAATCTGATAAGAATCCTACTTAAAATGTGTATGGATTCGAAAATGTGAAATTTCTGAATTTTCCGCGCAAAGGGTGGTGTTGACTCGGTCAACCGAGTGATTTGACTCGGTCAACCGAGTGAGAGGGACTTACAAAAGGTTTACTGGAAGAGGCAGCCACTTGGTTTCCCGGTTGGAAGCAATCGGTTGTCCGATTGAATCTATTAAATTTGAATTCCAAACCATCTTCAATTTGCGGACGATACTGTCCTAATGAGAAAAGCCTATGTTGATAATGCCAAGACTATGAAAGGGGTTCTGAGTTTATTCGAAATATCTTCGGGACTAAAAGTGAATTACTTGAAGAGTTCACTACATGGTGTTGGTATTGATGACACTTATCTACTCAGACTTGCTGAAATTATTGGTTGCAGAACGGGGTCGTTACCATTCTCCTATCTTGGTCTGCCTATCGGTTCGAATTTCAGAAGAAATGAGGTGTGGAAACCGCTAATAGATCGCCTCAGACGTAAATTATCAGGGTACGAAAGGTGGAACTTGTCAATGGGTGGGAGGATCACTCTCCTAAATTCAGTTGAAATTGAAAGAAGAAAATGGAAAGCAGGAAGAACCCTTGTGCCGAGAATCCTTCAAGGTGTTTAGTGTAAAAATCATCTCCTACAAAACAAGAAAAACTATTTCATTAATTAATACATAATTTTTTCAAATTAAATATTCGATATACACAATCATATGGATAAATACGGAAATTATTATCCACAATGAATATATACTTCTTTTAATTTAAATTATTTAGAAACATAAAAAGGTACAAACAAAAGGTATATACATTATTATTGTTATAGTATAATTAAATATGCACAGGAAAAGAAACGTAGGGGTACATAACATATGCACAACGTAGTGCATATAAAATATAGCATGCGATAATGTTGTGCATATAGCTGAAATATATGCATAGAAATATACATATATTATATAATATGCAATACTATTATACATAAAAAGATCGAATATATATACTTTAATTTAATAGTTTCGGTATTGTTATTTGGAAATACAAACAATACTTATAATATATAATATGCATAACTATTATAGACAAAGTAGTACATATGTAATATAGTATGCGATAATGCAATGCATATAGCTGAAATATATGCACATCTCTATCATCCCCAATAAATCTGAATCCGATTCTAAACAACATTTATTAATGTCACCAACCAAGTATAAGATTGCCGAATTACCTGAAGATATATGAGGCCACGATGCAGTAATTTGATCAACAATCTCCTGGAAAGAGGATCCGGCGGTGACAAGAATCATTTTACACTTTTCTTCGAAATCAACCTTCAGGAACACAGTGTAATCCATGGCAGATGGGCTTGATGCTATATGATGACGTAACCGTGTGAATTGATTGTCCCCAAATTTTAACAGAAATGCATGACGATAATAGAGGTTATCATCGATTCATGGAGATTATGCTGAAATTGATTGAAGATATTTGGAAACGGAGAAAGAGTGTGAAGATTGGAAACAATGAAAGATTATGATGCATTGATTACAGACGTAATGAAAAAAAGGAAATAAGTGATTAAATTAGAATTCAACCGTATAAGGAAAAGTCAGCTTTAATTAAGGGAGACTTATTCAAATTTAATATTAATTCTCTAGCTAAATAACAATAATTCGATTCCTATATTGGTTTGAGGGCATATTAGGGATATACAATATAGATTTGTCTTAAGTTGTAATATAGAGGCATATCATGACATTTTTGTAATCACCCAAAAACTGACCTTCTATGAATTAATATTTGTATAATAAAGGTGTGTATTTTGTTTTTGATTCATCAGTTTAAGTAATGTTGTTTGTTGGTCAATCTTATTTTTGAAGTTTGTATCTAATGGTTTGTAATCTCCAAACCAAGGTTTTTCCCCATTTTAAATCTATAGCTAATGTCCTCAACAGTTGAAGTTGTGTGTTTGTGTTTCTATTTATGTTCTATAATAATTTCTAATCTCCAAACCAAGGATATATCCCCATTCAATATCTAACTAATGTCCCCAATTTTTGAAGCAAGAGCCCCTCCCCTAATGTACATCATTTGCGAAACAACCATTAAAAGCATGTATTGCATTCATCGGTCGTTATGTTGCAAATAATACATGTTGTAATTCAAATATGTGTTCTTTGATACTGCAATGTTCAGACCCCACAGTGCAACTTGTTTTTTCCTCATCCATTGGGAACAAACAAGAAGAATGTAAAATCCGGCATCCATTGGGAACAAACAAGGAGAATGAAAAATTCGGCGCATTAATTGTGGTGTTAAAGTTCATTAATTGGCCATGAGTTTTTTAAGGACACTGAGTTGATCATAATGACATTTAAATTATTACATCAAGAGAGCTCATGTCCATGTTTTTTTAGTGAGCCCAATTTCAAATTATGTAGTAGTAATTGGTTGGGACGTTTGCAATTTCAATGCTAATGGACCAATTTTAGTGGGTGAGAGCAATCTAATTAATATTGGATGAGCCCAAACTAATAAATATTGGATGAGACAAAATTCAACTATATCTTAGTTCATAGTTATTTTGTAGACCTGTCAAGACGGGCCAACGGGGTGGGGCGGGCCAAAACCGCAAAAGCCCGCCATTTGGCGGGGCGGGACGGGCTAACCCGTTTGCTAGGCGGGCTGCTAAAACCTCAACCCAACCCAAAAATAGACGGGCCGCGGGTTTTGGAGAGGGCCAATTTTTATTTATTTATTAAATTCATCAATAAATTAAAATTTATCTAACAAAATTAATTAAATTAAACATAGTTATATCATCCTATAAAATATTAAACATCAAGAATTAAACATGAGTAATATACATAATAATAAGAATAAACATCAAGAATTACAATAATTACTAATATAAGAACAAAAAAATTAAATAGAAATATTGTGTAATATAATATAAACTACAATAATAATATACATATATATAACAATAATATACATATATTATATGTACTTTTTTTATTGATCGGGCAGATAACTCAATATAAAAAAAAAATGCATATAGTTTCAAAATTACATATGCACAAGAAGTGCTCCTAATAAAAACATTTAGAAATCCTTCAAAAATATAAAAAATAAAAACATTTAGAAGAAAGCAATATGATCAACAACAACCACTTTGGATATCAACATCAGTATGTATTATAAAATCAAGAGTGTGTCGTGGACATGGAGTAGCCGAGAATCAGAAATGTAGAAAATTAATAAAAGAAGAAAAAACATGCTGCTGTTTATGTAATTAGTCCCCTAGGGTTTTTACTTTTTTTATTATATATGGAGTATTTTTTTAATTTAAAAAAGGGCGCGGCTAAAGGCACCCAAGGATCCTATGAGTACACCCACATAAACTTTTTTTTATCAATAAGGGCATGCAAAATGTCTTTTGTACCCCTCCTGCACATTTTTTTAAAAGGACGGATGAGTACACCCATTTCATTTCACCCGATTCATCATTTCACACCATCACCACCCACCAAAACAACAAAAATGAAAGGCTCAATTTTTTGGAACAGCAAAGTGAAATATATTAGAGACATTAGAAAATGCCTCAAGGAAAACAGCAAGTACAGATTACAAAAAAAGCAGTACAACAGATTATAGAAATACATCAAACACTCTAGCTAAAACAACACTTTGGTTCTCTTGACCATTCCTCGATCGATATTCGACTAACAATTTTATTACTAATAATTCCAAACAAACTTAAATTTGTACGAAAAAAAAGATCGAACAAAATGTTCGAATTTTTTTCCAACACAAACAAAGATTGTTCGAAAAAATTTCCAAAACAAACACAGATTGTTCGAAAAAAATTTCAAAACAACCTAAATTTTTTCCAAAACAAACACAGATTGTTCGAAAATATTTCCAAAACAAACTCAATAGGTTCGAAAATAAATCACGAACCTCTAAAAACCCTAATTTTTCTAAAAACCCTAAATTTCCTAAAATTCCAAAAAATTAAAAAAAAATCCTACTTGGAACGGGCGGCGGTGGCGGAGGGAGGAGGGGTGCGAGCGGCCGCGTCTCTGGGAGGAGGGCGACGGCGGCCGCGGCAGACAAGGGAGGAGAAGAGACGGCGGTCACGGCAGACAAGGGAGGAGAAGAGGCGGCGACGTAGGGAGTGAGGGCGGCGCTGTCGCCGCGTGGGAAGGGGAGGCGGAGCTGCGCCGCGTCGACGTTGGGAGAGAGGGCAGCGTTGTCGCGCGTGTTGGGTGGGGAGACGAGGACGGCGACGAGAGGAGGCGGCCGCGAAGGGAGGGAGAGTGCGGGCGTGGTCGGCTTGGGTCTACCTGGAACGGGCGGCGTTGTCGGCGTGGGCCGCCGCGACGGTGGAGTGGTAAGTAGGCGGCGCTGCAGCGCCGCCGATGGGAAGAGAGAAATGGAGGTGTAAAAATGGAGGTGGGTGTCTAAATTTTAGAAGAGGAGAGAATGAAATGAATGAGTTAGGATTTTAATTGAGGGAGGGGGTAATTTTGGAATTTACTCGTGGGTGTCCTCATCGATTTTGTGTGTGTCCTCATCGCGTGGGTGTCCTCATAGGATCTGTGTGTGCCTTTAGTCGCGCCCTTTAAAAAAAATAGAAAAATGGCGGGCCAGCCCGCCAAAGACCGCGGCCCAAACGGGCTGGCCCGTCTAGGCCCGCCTCCTAGCGGGCTTGGAAAATCCTGGCCCAACCTACTATTTTTAGTGGCGGGGCGGGCTGGCCCAACGGGCCCAACCCGCGGCTCTATTATTTTGTAATAACATTAAAAATATTGTAATTACAACCAATGGACTTTATTTCATGATGCCAAACTTATTCCATAAAATTTCATTGAAAGCCCATGAAACATTTATTTCATGATGCCAAACTTGTAATTACAACCAATTGAACATTTTGGGGACTTTTTGGGTTTTATAGGCATTTTTTGTCCCAAAACAAAAATATTAACATTTAAACCCAATGGAACCCACCAAAGTGTTTCCCATTATAATTATATCAAAAGAGCTCATATCCATTTATTTCAAGTGAGCCAAATTTCAAATTATACATAAATGAAAAAGAATTATAACCAATGTAATTATCCCCAACGTGTCCATGACAATTCTTCGGTAGTCAAAGGGCAATACTTCATTTGATAAAAAGTCCACTAGTGTGATTCAAAATACCCCCTATACAATTCAAAATGAATACATTGAAATGCAAAAAGCCTCCAAAGTAATGCAATTCTAAAATGGAGTGGTGCAAATTGTATATGCAGACCCCTTTTTTGTCGAAATATTAGAAACAAAAGCTGATACCAACATTTGGATAACAACATAACATTTCTCAACAAAACATATCAAAAGTATTTTGATCAATAGAGTCAAACTTTTGTCATAGGCATATATTGGCCCAAATCGAAAAGTCTATCATCTAAACCCAATTCCTAAATATTGCCTCAACAAATAAAAGTAAATATGTTGAGCCCAACCTTCAACTCTTGCCTTATAGTAACTGCGTTATTTTCGTATGATTTTAACGACAAAAATGCGAAAATAACCCCCAACGGGTCCATGGCAATTCTTCGGTAGTCAAACGACAAACACTTTCATTTGATCAAAACTCCATTACTGGGATTCAAAATCCCCCCTATATAATTCAAAAAATTATACCTTAAACTGCAAAAGGCACCCAAAGTAATGCAAATCTAAAATGAAGTGGTGCAAATTGTATATGCAGACCCTTTTTTGGTCGAATTTTTTAAAAACAAAAACCTGATACCAATATTTGCATAACATACCATTTTCCAACAAAACATATCATATTTGTCCTAGTTGTCTCCACCAATTACAAAACATAGCATTTTCCATCAAAACATACCATAGTTGTCATAATTGTCTCCACCAAATCATAATATAGCAATTACCAAAAAATCATGCCATAGTAGTCTTAACATCAGAGGAGAAACCCAAAAATCCTAATGCAAAAAGCCATCAAAACACATAATAGTTGTCACAATTGTCCCCAACCACCCAAATCCCCATCAACAAATTCAGCAAACAATTACACAACTATCGTCAGAATCAAACTTCCACACTATGTGGATCCATAAACCACTTCACCATCTTTAAACTGTAATTATTAGATGCAGTTTTTCCAAGTTCTCCCTTTTTCAGAGTTAGTCGCAACACAATGTTCTCCATTAAGTGGCACATAACAACCCCACAATCTAGCGTATCAACACTTTGCTGCAAGAAATCTTCAGACACTGGTTGAATAAACAACCTCTTTAAGAAGGAGTGGGTTGGCTTTGACCACTTGAAAACATCATGCAACTTCTTCTCCACGTATGACGTATCTAACCTGTTAATAGAATTTTTAAATTGTTTAAATAAACAGACAAATCGTTTCCTGAATTCATGATTCCTGTAATATATAAAGTACAAATTTACCACAATAAGAGCTTCATTCAAATGTGGATCAACATTTCTGGGTCGCATGGGACTATAAAACTTCTACTCGTTGTTAAGCATATTGAATCTCAACAGACACCAGTGGTCACCTTTGGCCCTCGTATTGCTTCCAGCGCCCCCGTAGATCAATGGAAACAAGAATATCTATTCGTTCATACATTGTTCCAGTCGTTGTTCAATTATCCGGAGAAACGGAGCCTTGCACGATGTTGTTTGGTCTCTAATCAGTCTCTTTGTAAACATAAAGCATTTACGTCAAAATTTTATAAAATGTAGCTCAATGATTAGAATTCAATCAATATTAAAAAACATACCAAACAACTTGAAGTGAAGATTTTAACATTCTTCAACCCGGGTGATGAATTGTAATATTTCTGCGTTATAATGTCAGACCACGAATCAATCACTTGTATTAACATGTTTTCATTTTGATTATTCAATGTCAGAAACCGAATTAACGATGCATCAACATGGATGGTTTTAATGCAAATGCCAAAACGAAGATGCATACCGGAGTTGAAAGTTGCTTGTTATGAAGGGTTTCAATTACATCACTCAAGCTAACCGTTGACAACGGTTGGTCCCCCGTCCAGACAAAGTATCTGAAAGGAAAAAAATTAGAGAAAAGAAAAATCATAAGCAATTATATCTATCTCAGTTATTCAGTGGTCAAAACTTCATTTTTCCAATGATGCATCTATTGTCTTACCTCAGACCCTCGTCGTTGAATAACTCAACAATCTGTGCCCTGATATTATCATCCAACTTTCTTACAGCTAAGTGTCGTTCTTCTAACAGATCTTTCATCCTTCGAGCCCTTTCTTCAGCTTCTTCAAATGTTTCATCACCTCCTTCGTTATTGTGTATCAGATCATACGTGTTTAGCTGTGGTGAGACTATAATAGGCTTCTGTTCCTCATTCAAGGTCCTGCTCCTTACCCGTAGAACAAGAGAGCTTGGCTCAGGGTGATTGACGTTCCGTCTTACTTTAGCGCAAGGGGTCTTTGAAGTTTCAGCATCACTCCCAACACTAGCCTCTGCTCGTGTATCTTCACATACGACTTCCTTTATTTTCGCAACAAAGCTCTTCTCAACGCCTTCCAAATGGGACATGTTGGCAACATTTTCAAATATCTGAGTTATAGTCAGATTTGTGAATTCCTCTATCCTATTTACTAGCAACTCATTGTCAGCGCATAAGGCCCCTATAAGATCGTCTTTGCACTTCAATTACGTTTCAAACTTCGTCCTTTGAGATTCAAGCTCTTTTGCCAACCTATCATTCTCCGCTATCAGCGATGCCCACTTATCATCGTCATCGACAATTGCCTTTTTCCCACCATCTTCAACCGCATCGGCATTACCCTCTCCACTTTCTTTTAAACAATCCCCATGCCCTGATTCAACTCTTTTCTCATTCCCCGATTGTTGGGATGCCTCCTAGTATCATCAGCTTCCTTTCCATCACTCTTTTAAACCAAATTCTCAATAACAATATCCTCATTAACCAAACTTCTTTCTTTGATACAATCATCAGTTCCTAATTTAACCATCCCCTCTACAACATCATCCATCTGATCTCTTCACATATTTTCCTAATACCTCTCACAACTTGGTCATTCGCGGACTCTTGATTTAGATACTAGGTTAGACCAATATTAAAACTAGGAGAGGTTTGAACGAATCCTGAATCAAAATTTGAATTTGACCCAACACCAACATTTGGTGAAGACATGGAGTCAAAGGTAGAGTTGCAACCAACTACATCCTTTTGCGGAGCACCGTTCTCTAGATTAAAAGCATGTTTTTCTGTTGTAACTTCCGCTGCAGCACAATTGGCGTTTGACTCAACAATATCATCCCCATCCAGGTCATCCTGATCCGTCTCCTCAACCCCAGCAGAGTTACCATCCTCATTGTCCTATTCTTTGTTTTCAAGTTCCCTGAACCTTTGTAGCTGCAAAAATCTTTCCCTCTCAGTCGCGGTCCCCCTTAACACAGTCTTCCTAAACTAAAAAAAAAAAATACCCAAACACTCAGTGTATTCCTTAAGCCAATTCCTGATTTTTTTTTTATATATAATTTTCAAATCCTAGTTTGAATCTTTTATCCATTACTTTTTTAATACAAAGTCTTGAATGATAATATTCGTGTGGGAAATCTCATTTAGACCGTTGTTTTTCTTTAAATAATGTTATATTACTAGTCAGGCTTGTGGTGAAAATCTGGATTTTGTCTCCGTTGGGATGCCCTGTCCCCAAGACTAGACTTTTCATTGATTAGATTCACTTCATATCGAAATTATGGTAGAAATAAAATGTGATGTTTTCTTCATCTTAATGTTTTTTCCAGTCAAATTTGATCAAGTGCCTAGTTTAGTTAGGGAAGAGTAATAAGAAGTGATCCTAATTTGTTATTTTCTACATCTTTCTTAATCTTGTTATTTTACAAGTTGTTTTGAGTGCTTTAATTGGATCTCTGATTTTGTTTTGTAATAATTGGACTTGAGCGTTCTTAGGTTCTTTGGGAGTAATTGATTGATTTGATTCTTGTGTTTGTACTAGATGTTGAATTTTTTTCAAAGTTATGCCACCATAACATCATTTTTGTTATTTTATATCCTCTCATGTGTGTTTACATATATATTTACATATTGACATTTATGTTTCTGTGTGTTCAGGACGAGGTTACAACTTCTAGAAATTATCTTCACAGATACATCTGGACATAGCTGTTGGAGGAAAAAATTCATATGTATTGATTTGTTCATTATTTGGTGTAATGGCGCAAATATGCACCGTTTACTCGTTATTTGCATTGTGTGTTACAAATGCAATGTGTGTTGCAAATATGCACAGTTTACTCGTTATATGCCTTACTTATTATACATATGCATCGTTTATATATTATGGTTGCATTCAGTATTTGGCAGTTACACCTATAGTAGCAATGTTGCATTTTATATATTATGGTTGCATTTATATATTATAGTTGTTCTTCATAAAATTAGTATATATAAAAAAAGGAGTAAAATCTGAATTAAAAAATGGATTAAAAATTTTGAGTTAAATCTGAATTAAAAAATTGAAATAAATTTTTTAATAAAAGATGGATTAAAAATTTTGAGTAAAATTTGAAAAAAAAAATATGAATAGAATATGAATAAAAAATTTAGAAAAGCTGATTTGACATGTCAGTAAAGTTAATTGATTTTAAAAATGGAAAAATCTTTATGTGAGATTAATAGTATAAGTAATACTTCCTTTGTCCCGAAAGTATTTGCACCACAAAGTGGCACACTTATTAAGAAAAATGTGTAATCAGTGGAGTGTTGAGGGGTAATTTTGTGAACTTATATGAATAAAGTAAAGATAGTGGTTGGAAGAAGTGTAAAAGTAATGACATTTTGTGTAAATATGTGAATTTTGTGAGGGTGGGGTTTACGAAAATGTTTCTTTTTTAGAATAAGGAAAGAGTGCAAATAATTGTGAGACATAGAGAGTAGTATTAATGAGACATGTTTTGGGAAATGAGAAAATTGATTTGACAGGTAAGAAAAGTGATATGGTGAGTGTGATTTTGTCCAAACCATTTCAAATTAAGGGTAAAATGGTAACTTCAAGTACACCTTTGTAGTTATTAGTAATAAAAAATTTCAGCTTGTAGTTATTTGTAATAAAGTAGGGCCAATTGTAGTTATAAGTAATTCTCTCACTTTAAAAAATTTTTTTGGAGTGAACTCATAAAATGAGCGGGTGCAGATAACTGTGGTAAAAAAAATGATTTGAAGGTGAGCTCATAAAATGAGCGAGTGCAGATAATATGTGGATAATAAATTGAAATTAAAATCCAATTGCACGAATGCAATTGGAGGTACCCAAGTACTACTCAAATTTAAATTTAAATGACAAAAATAAAAGAAATAGAAAACTTAGTCTAGTAGGATGTGGAGACTAGAATTTTCAAGGTTTTGACCCAATTTCCAAATGATAAGAAATAAAGAAGTAGATACTAAATACCTCCAAATGTGTGTAAATGTGTGAGTTTTTGCTTGTGGAGTGGGTGGAGAATCACAAAAATCTGAAAACGAGTATATATACTCTTGTGGGTAGGGTTTTGACCCTTTTTGGGAGGTGTGTTGCACTTAAAACCCTAAAAAAATGGAAAATATAACTAAACCCCCTGAAAATGAGTTAACTCGACCAAGTTGACCGAGTTAGCACAGGAATCGGTCATGGTCGGATCGAGTCATCTGGGTTGAGTGAACTCGCCCGACCTATTTACGTGAGCAATTTGGTTGGCCGGGGCGAGTGACTCAGTTAGAAGGGAAAGTTGACCCGATTTGAAGTAGAAACTGATCCGGCCGGCCATGACCATAAAGACGTTTTTAGTAAATGGCTGATAAATTTTGGTATAGAGCCAACAACTCTATGCGTGGGACAAGCTGATTGGCTCAATGCCGATCCTGAGAGCTTGTCCCAGTGCCAATCCTGAGATTTTATAGGCCTAGGGCGAACAAAAAAAATTGGGCCCCTTTTCTAAAAAAACATCAAACAAAATAAGTGAAATACGTATGCACATATCAAAAAATGAATGAATGTCATAAAAATAAATCATTTAAAATGACTTCTTCTAGCATTTTGAGAAGCAAATTTTTCAATAATATCTTTATTGTTAATTTGTTCTAGTATAAACTAGTATTTCACCCGTGCGATGCACGGTTTAAGAATTTTATTAATGAATAATTAATATTATACTACTATTAAAATACAAATTAATTAAAAAATAATTGTCTTATGAATTTAAAATTATAATTTGTATGAAAAATACAATTCTCAATGTTGTACTTGTTTTTCTTGGCGCTTAATTCAAAGAAGTTGTTGTCTACATTTATTTTATAAACTTAGGAGCCGATTTATGCCAATGTCAAGTTGAGTAATAAAGTCAACCTGATTTATACACTTGAGGTCAATCTCATTATCCTAGTAAACTACCCGTGAGCGATGAGCTATTTATGTAAATAATAGTATTATTTATGTGTGTGTTTTGTGTGTAGGTGCAATTGTAATTTTTTCATCACTACTATAATGAGGCCAAACACAAAAAACTTAAATGACAACTTTAAAAAATTAAGTTACACATGGCAAGTCACTGTGTAATTGAAAAAAGCAATTCCGTTTAATAAAAATACAAACAAAAATGGGAGTTACATTTGAAATAAAATAAAACTAAGAGTTAGAGAAAGTATAAAATAAAGAGAAATTCTCATATGCACCCTATGCAGGTGCACACGCTTTAAAAAAAAAAAAATCTTTTTCTTCTCCTCCTTTCTTTTCCCCTTTCTTCTCTCTTCCACGTCTGTTTTCGACGAACCTGTTCACGCTAGCTTATTGTATGGTCCGTAACCCCAGACTCTCCATCAGCTGTAGAGGTGACGACTACGCGTCGCCACGACGGCGACGGACTCCTTCTCTAATTGCAGTTTGACGTCATTGATGATTGAAGTTTCTCTATATCGTGGTTTCTTGGGAAGATGGTGAGAAATAGTGTGATTATTTATGGAGGTTGAGGGAAGGTTCTAAAAATTGGAACGAGAAACGCCGGATCTGTCCATGACTTATTCAAGGCTTACTACTATTGAAAAGCTTATATTTCATTATTAATGGATTTCTCGTGAAAATCATGGCCAAAGTCAGAGTTTTGGTTAATGGATTCAAAATTTGTTTTTAGAAATAGGAAAGTGTCCAGTGAAAATCGATCTGTTTTAATTGAAAAATGAAAAGTTGTAATTTTGTTATTAAAAAGTGTAGTTTTTTTTTTATTGGAAAATGGTAATTTTGTTATTGAAAAGTGTAACTCTTTCTTATTGAAAAGTGTGAGTCTCTTGTTATAGTGAGGATTGGTGATTAGGGTTTTTTTACTCTCTTTTATTTAGTCGTAATTTTATTATTATTATTATTGAAAAATGATATTTTAAAACTTTAACAGTGAAAAGTGATAATTTTATTACTGGAAAGTGTAATCTTTAATAGTGAAAAGTGGAACTTTTGTTATTGAAAAGTGGTAACTATTATTATTGAAAAGTGTAAATTTTGTTATTGAAAATTGTTATCTTTAATAGTGAAAAGTGGAAATTTTGTTACTGAAAAGTGTAATCTTTAATAGTGAAAAGTGGAAATTTTGGAGGATTGGTGATTAGGGTTTTTTTACTCTCTTTTATTTAGTCGTAATTTTATTATTATTATTATTGAAAAATGATATTTTAAAACTTTAACAGTGAAAAGTGATAATTTTGTTATTGTGAAAAGTGGAAATTTTGTTATTGAAAAGTGGTAACTATTATTATTGAAAAGTGGAAATTTTATTATTGAAAAGTGTAATCTTTATTAGTGAAAAGTGGAAATTTTGTTACTGAAAAGTGTAATCTTTAATAGTGAAAAGTGGAAATTTTGTTACTGACAAGTGTAATCTTTAATAGTGAAAAGTGGAAATTTTGTTATTGAAAAGTGTAATTTAAAATAAAAAAAAGAGAAAATTTATAAAAAAGGCCATTTAGACACCTAGCTTCTTAATAAAGGACAACTATTATAATCTTTTAAAAAAAGGACAAAAACGCATGTTAATAACCCATTATACCCTTATATTTAAATATGGAAATTAATTTATTAATTTAATAATTAAATAACAAGTCTTCATCTTCCTTATTTGTCGCCATAGATTCAACTACATACCTCTTCAATTGATTATCAACATTGGCAAATGTTACCTGATCCAGGCGCTCATAGTTTCTGCTAGAATCCCATACGGGTTTCTTGGCCGGAAAACTCAAATCTTCAAGCTTTTTGGTTAATCCATGATGAATCAAACATAATCCCGCTGCATCTACAAACGATTGGCCATAGATTTCAGATTGGTGAAGCAACAATCCTCGATTTCCTCTTGAAATCGAGTGATCTTTTTCTTCTTTTAGTTTCTGTTTCAGTTTTGGGTGACCCCTCACGCCCAAAAACTGATTTCCGATGATTCTCAAAGTTTCTGCTGCTTAGAGGCTTGTTCCTCTCTTTTAACGACGGCCATGGCTATAAGGTCTCGTCTCCTTTGCTCTTCCATAATTGTTTCCTCGATCTGTTCTTTCGACTGCACATGATCAAGAGACTTTCCACGCGATCGTTTCTTTATATTACTAGGGGATTCAAACTTCACCGATTTCTTCATTATGGATGACGGACGCGAAGCCGCCAGAGATACAGTAGAAACTTTTAATTCCAAGGGTATGATTTTTAATTCCACACGTACACACATAATTTGCAAAGAATTTAAGATTTTTTGAGATGATTTTAATTTAGGTTCAATTTGCTCCGTTTTCGTGTAATTGTGATGATTTACGTGCGCGTTGCTGAAATGTAGTTCATGATTATTTGTTATTGGTTTGGTCAAGGGATAATGCAGATCTTATTTTGCATATGTATACATATTTTTGCATAATCACATTCTAATATGAAGACACCGTACTATTTTTTCTGCATTATTCATTTTATTATGCAGATTTAGATTTCATTGTTCTGCATTATTCATTTTATTATGCAGATTTAACTTTTATATTACTTTTCCAACCATGGTCTAGGGAGCAAAATGTTCTTCGATCTCACTCCTCACTTCGTCTTCTTCCGTACTTCACGGTTTCCTTTCTTCACAAATTGAAAAACCCCAAAATTCTGCACAAAATTAAGCTCTTCTGACCGGTGTTAATTAATTTTAGGAAGGTTTTAATTAATTGCGTAATTCTTGGAATTAATGAGCTGATAGAGTCAGCTTTAAATTTCAAACATAAGGTTTTAATTAATTGCGTAATTCTTGGAATTAATGAGCTGATAGAGTCAGCTTTAAATTTCAAACATTTAAAGAATTTATCCATATTAATTCCGAATTTTATGTATTAAGGGCATGATGGTACATTTATGTGCCATTTTGTTCTTATTCTGAAACTATTTTGAATCATGTCTTTATTTAAAAAAACACTAGGTGAAATGACCTTTTATGTGAAATCCCCTAAAAAAAAACATGAAACAGAATCGTATTTAAAAAAAAAGAAACAGAATCGTATTTAAAATTAAAAAAAAATGAAACAGAATCGTAATTAAAATAAAAAAAACATGAAACAAGAATCGTATTTAAAATAAAACAAAACATGAAACAGAATTGAACCTATGATTCTTAGGTGTGAATGGTGTTTGAAACCACTTGAACAACAATAACTTAGTTCAATATTTTTGCACTTAGTCATAGATAGAGAATTAACTTGTGTATTAGTGTGCACGTGCACACTATGTACAGGAGACCAACTCTAAAATAAAATATTTTGAACCAAATTGAGTGAGTGGACATATGAAGTTAAAAGGCAAGTGATTTATCAATAGTGTAGTTCATGTAAAAAATTTAGGAAAAAATACTTTTAAATGAAACCTCTTTATACACATCAAATACACTAACTAACATGGGATATTGTATAACATTATATTTTTGTTTATTTTAAGTTATCCAAAATCTAAAGATCAGCCATACTAAACAATAAATATTTAAGAAAATGTATACAAAAATTATTGCAAGCGACCTGCTGAGTTTATCCTATGACATATTAAAAGATAAGCAAATTTCAATATTTACCATTAGCGAAGTAAATGTAATTCCAAACATCTTGTCTGCTCTTTGTTGAATATAGATGCAACTGGAAGGCCCGTTTCATTTTTAATGTTCAACTTCTTGGACTAATCCGATTGAAGTCATATATCAGTACTGCAGCAATGTGAGAAAATATAAAAGGTCATGTAAATGAAAAATGATAGATGAAATAATTAAATAGAAAATGCTCAAAGATGAAATCGATTAAATAGAAAATGTGATTAAAAATGCAGAAAATTAAATAAATTAATATTTTAAAATCAATTAAATGGAAATGAGGAAAGATGAACTAAAGATGCCCCTAAAGATATGGTAGAATTTAAAACTTCTGTGTAAGCTGAGTTGATCTGATATATACATACTAAGAAATATAATAGCAAATAATAGAGCAGACATTTCCTTCCTGGTTTATAAACCAATGCCAATGTGATTCATACCAATTGGAAGAAAACGATGAAAACCATAGATAAAACGAAACACACAAAAATGAAATTGAAAACACTAAAATATTTCTCATATGAATGAATGACAAAGAAGAGAATAATGTACACCTATAGGATAATGAGATTGACCTCACCTGTAGAGGAAAATTAGAATAAATGGAGTAGGACGAAATACATTGAAAAAAATATATTAAACTACAGGCTAAGACAATGACAATTAAGAATATCTTAAATACACATAACAACTCTATTCTTTTCAGTCCAGTGCATCATCCGGACTACGAATCCATAGATACAAATATGGGAAACACAAGCAAACTACTTAACATATGTCAAGTAAACAATCATCTCTTTTCAGAATGATGTAAGTTCTTATCTAAGTAGCTCCAAAGAAATCCCATGCAAACTACTTAACATAAGTCAAGTAAACAATCATCTCTTTCCCGTATGATGTAATAAGTCCTAAATACTTCAAAAGAAAAAAGTTTGTACCTAATTAAATACAACACAATCTCTTCTCAAGAAAGTAAAAGAAGGGTAAAATCGCTAGCATTTTAGTGCATCTGAATAATAAAGTCTACTTCATTTTCCTCAATTCGAACATTTATGCCTACATAGTACAACTTTATTTAGGTCAATCTTCCTAACTTTCAAGAATTTGCAAAATAATTTTCAGTGTGTTAAGAAGATATCATATTTCAATCTCTGAATTTTGTATGAAGTCCTGAACTGGTAAAATGAAAGCTGAATTGAGCTTCAACCCCACCATGCCTAACAGCTCTCATGTGTGAACAACTAATATAGCTTATGGATATAGGCTTGAGATTGAATGCCAATAAAAAAAAACATGATTCAATTTGACTCATTTGAAATATCCAAACTAACCGTAGATAACTTAACATATATACCAAATGAACCCAAATAACATATTTTTAGGAATACACATGTGTTAAGTTAAGGGGGAAAATGTTGAAAAATAAACAAAATGATATTTAATTTAAAACAAAACTTAATCTGGGATGATGAAATGGATAGTAACCTAACCTAAGCTTATTGAGCTCAACTGAAAGAAGGCTCTGTTTAGCAGCATCCATAGGAGTTTTATCAGCCTCCTCAATCAACAACTCCAACCGTTTCTTTCGACTGCACATGATCAAGAGACTTTCCACGCGATCGTTTCTTTATATTACTAGGGGATTCAAACTTCACTGATTTCTTCATTATGGATGACGGACGCGAAGCCGCCAGAGATACAGTAGAAACTTTTAATTCCAAGGGTATGATTTTTAATTCCACACGTACACACATAATTTGCAAAGAATTTAGGATTTTTTGAGATGATTTTAATTTAGGTTCAATTTGCTCCGTTTTCGTGTAATTGTGATGATTTACGTGCGCGTTGCTGAAATGTAGTTCATGATTATTTGTTATTGTTTGGTCAAGGGATAATGCAGATCTTATTTTGCATATGTATACATATTTTTGCATAATCACATTCTAATATGAAGACACCGTACTATTTTTTCTGCATTATTCATTTTATTATGCAGATTTAGATTTCATTGTTCTGCATTATTCATTTTATTATGCAGATTTAACTTTTATATTACTTTTCCAACCATGGTCTAGGGAGCAAAATGTTCTTCGATCTCACTCCTCACTTCGTCTTCTTCCGTACTTCACGGTTTCCTTTCTTCACAAATTGAAAAACCCCAAAATTCTGCACAAAATTAAGCTCTTCTGACCGGTGTTAATTAATTTTAGGAAGGTTTTAATTAATTGCGTAATTCTTGGAATTAATGATCTGATAGAGTCAGCTTTAAATTTCAAACATAAGGTTTTAATTAATTGCGTAATTCTTGGAATTAATGAGCTGATAGAGTCAGCTTTAAATTTCAAACATTTAAAGAATTTATCCATATTAATTCCGAATTTTATGTATTAAGGGCATGATGGTACATTTATGTGCCATTTTGTTCTTATTCTGAAACTATTTTGAATCATGTCTTTATTTAAAAAAACACTAGGTGAAATGACCTTTTATGTGAAATCCCCTAAAAAAAAAAACATGAAACAGAATCGTATTTAAAAAAAAAAAAAAAAGAAACAGAATCGTATTTAAAATTAAAAAAAAAAATGAAACAGAATCGTAATTAAAATAAAAAAAACATGAAACAAGAATCGTATTTAAAATAAAACAAAACATGAAACAGAATTGAACCTATGATTCTTAGGTGTGAATGGTGTTTGAAACCACTTGAACAACAATAACTTAGTTCAATATTTTTGCACTTAGTCATAGATAGAGAATTAACTTGTGTATTAGTGTGCACGTGCACACTATGTACAGGAGACCAACTCTAAAATAAAATATTTTGAACCAAATTGAGTGAGTGGACATATGAAGTTAAAAGGCGAGTGATTTATCAATAGTGTAGTTCATGTAAAAAATTTAGGAAAAAATACTTTTAAATGAAACCTCTTTATACACATCAAATACACTAACTAACATGGGATATTGTATAACATTATATTTTTGTTTATTTTAAGTTATCCAAAATCTAAAGATCAGCCATACTAAACAATAAATATTTAAGAAAATGTATACAAAAATTATTGCAAGCGACCTGCTGAATTTATCCTATGACATATTAAAAGATAAGCAAATTTCAATATTTACCATTAGCGAAGTAAATGTAATTCCAAACATCTTGTCTCAATATTTACCATTAGCGAAGTAAATGTAATTCCAAACATCTTGTTTGCTCTTTGTTGAATATAGATGCAACTGGAAGGCCCGTTTCATTTTTAATGTTCAACTTCTTGGACTAATCTGATTGAAGTCATATATCAGTACTGCAGCAATGTGAGAAAATATAAAAGGTCATGTAAATGAAAAATGATAGATGAAATAATTAAATAGAAAATGCTCAAAGATGAAATCGATTAAATAGAAAATGTGATTAAAAATGCAGAAAATTAAATAAATTAATATTTTAAAATCAATTAAATGGAAATGAGGAAAGATGAACTAAAGATGCCCCTAAAGATATGGTAGAATTTAAAACTTCTGTGTAAGCTGAGTTGATCTGATATATACATACTAAGAAATATAATAGCAAATAATAGAGCAGACATTTCCTTCCTGGTTTATAAACCAATGCCAATGTGATTCATACCAATTGGAAGAAAACGATGAAAACCATAGATAAAACGAAACACACAAAAATGAAATTGAAAACACTAAAATATTTCTCATATGAATGAATGACAAAGAAGAGAATAATGTACACCTATAGGATAATGAGATTGACCTCACCTGTAGAGGAAAATTAGAATAAATGGAGTAGGACGAAATACATTGAAAAAAATATATTAAACTACAGGCTAAGACAATGACAATTAAGAATATCTTAAATACACATAACAACTCTATTCTTTTCAGTCCAGTGCATCATCCGGACTACGAATCCATAGATACCAATATGGGAAACACAAGCAAACTACTTAACATATGTCAAGTAAACAATCATCTCTTTTCAGAATGATGTAAGTTCTTATCTAAGTAGCTCCAAAGAAATCCCATGCAAACTACTTAACATAAGTCAAGTAAACAATCATCTATTTCCCGTATGATGTAATAAGTCCTAAATACTTCAAAAGAAAAAAGTTTGTACCTAATTAAATACCACACAATCTCTTCTCAAGAAAGTAAAAGAAGGGTAAAATCGCTAGCATTTTAGTGCATCTGAATAATAAAGTCTACTTCATTTTCCTCAATTCGAACATTTATGCCTACATAGTACAACTTTATTTAGGTCAATCTTCCTAACTTTCAAGAATTTGCAAAATAATTTTCAGTGTGTTAAGAAGATATCATATTTCAATCTCTGAATTTTGTATGAAGTCCTGAACTGGTAAAATGAAAGCTGAATTGAGCTTCAACCCCACCATGCCTAACAGCTCTCATGTGTGAACAACTAATATAGCTTATGGATATAGGCTTGAGATTGAATGCCAATAAAAAAAAAACATGATTCAATTTGACTCATTTGAAATATCCAAACTAACTGTAGATAACTTAACATATATACCAAATGAACCCAAATAACATATTTTTAGGAATACACATGTGTTAAGTTAAGGGGGAAAATGTTGAAAAATAAACAAAATGATATTTAATTTGAAACAAAACTTAATCTGGGATGATGAAATGGATAGTAACCTAACCTAAGCTTATTGAGTTCAGCTGAAAGAAGGCTCTGTTTAGCAGCATCCATAGGAGTTTTATCAGCCTCCTCAATCAACAACTCCAACCGTTTCTCGTGCCTGACCACAAGTTGAACGTCTCAATCCCATTTTTCAATCTAGAAAACAGTCCCATGAAGAACAACAATATAGACAACTTCTTGTTGGCCACATCTGCCTTAGTAAGATCATGTGTTTCGGTGTTTTCAGTAATGATATTATCACCATTGATGGAGTGAGTATCCAAATTTACATTTTCTAGATTTAATGTAGAGGAAAAAATTAAAGCATGGCGTAAATATGTGTCAATGTTGAAAGGGGAAGATGAAAGTCGAAGGATGATGAAAGGGTTAGATAAAAATGGTGTCAATGTTGCGTGAGTGAGTAGGTAATAGACTATAACTCTACTGTTTCTTTTATTGTCAAAATAATATAATAATAATAATAGAGTAGAATTCGAAGAGTCCAACTTTTTTAGAAAGCCAAAAGTCTTTCTCCAAAATGGAAATTAAGACACTGCTTTTTTAGGACTTCGGAAAAAAAAAATTAAATGCAATGTTGAAAAGTAATGTAGACAGCGTGTAGGATAAGCAATAAAGTATAAACAATTATTTTTCAGGAATAACAGGTGAAATGGGCGGGAAACTGACTATTCTCTTATTATATATACTAGTAATTCACCCCCGTTGCACGAATAGTATATATTCTGAGAATTTCTTATTATTTTTATTTAAGAAACATTTAAAAATTAAAAAGATAATGAATAAGTGGATTTCACATAAAAGGTCTTTCCACCTAGTGTTTTTTTAAATAAAGACCTGATTTAAAATAGTTTCAAATTAAGGACAAAATGGAACATAAATGTACCATCATGCCCTTAATATCTAATTTCGGAATTAATATGGAGAAAAACTTTAAATGTTTGAAATTTAAAACCGTGTCTATCAGCTCATTAAATCCCCGAATTACGCAATTAATTAAAACCTTCCAAAAATTAAACTTCCTCAACAATACCGGTCAGAACTTCCTTAATTTTGGGGTTTTTCAATTTGTGAAGAAAGGAAACCGTGAAGTACTGAAGAAGACGAAGTGAGAAGTGAGAAGAACATTTTGCTCCCTTGACCATGGTTGGAAAATTAATATAAAATCTAAAACTGCATAATAAAATGAATAATGCAGAACAATGAAATCTAAAACTGCATAATAAAATGAATAATGCAGAAAAAATAGTACGGTGTCTTCATATTAGAATGTGATTATGCAAAAATACGTATACATATGCAAAATAAGATCTGCATTATCCCTTGACCAAACCAATAACAAATAATCAAGAACTACATTTCAGCAACGCGCACGTAAATCATCACAATTACACGAAAACAGAGCAAAATTGAACCTAAATTAAAATCATCTCAAAAAATCCTAAATTCTCAGCAAATTATGTGTGTACGTGTGGAATTAAAAATCATACCCTTGGCAAAACTCTTCATCTAACCGGATTAATGGTTCCCATGTGGACCATACGCTGCGTCTCCCCACTCCTAGGCGATAAAATCGTCGTCAAAGGCCCACCTCCGGAATCTGGACCTTGATGGGGAAGACTACTGTATCTCCGGCGGCTTCGCGTCCGTCATCCATAATGAAGAAATCGGTGAAGTTTGAATCCCCTAGGAATATAAAGAAACGATCGCGTGGAAAGTCTCTTGATCATGTGCAGTCGAAAGAACAAATCGAGGAAACAATTATGGAAGATCAAAGGAGACGAGACCTTATAGCCATGGCCGTCGCTGAAAGAGAGGAACAAGCCTCTAAGCATCACCCTGCCGATCGTGAAGCCCTAATCTCGATTCCAATCCCTAAAAGCAACAAGCAGCCGATCGAAGAATCTGAATGTGCAGGAAATCTAAACATTGATTTGGATTCTGAGAGTGCAATTAATTATCAAAAGGAAGGGTTCGTTGAGGCAATATACGATTTCGTTGTAAAGAAGGCGATGCAATAAACTAACGTTACCTTACGCAGCAAAAACTTTGAGAATGATGATGATGAGGTAACATTTGCTAATGTTGATAATCAAGTGAAGAGGTATGTGGTTGAATCTATGGTGAAAAGGAAGGAAGTTACGACTTCTTCCTTTAATTATTAAATTAATAAATTAATCTTCAAATTTAAATGTAAGGGCATAAATGGTTTTTAACATATATTTTTGTCCTTTTTTAAAAAGATTCTATGAGTTGTCCTTAATTAAGAATGTAGGTGTACGAATGGTCTTTTTTATAAAAATTCTCAATGAATAATTTATAATTAAAAAAATAGTTTAACCCCTCATCACAGGAATTCAAAAGTGATTTTCTTACCAATTGAAATATCTCACTTATGATTTTTTTTTGAAAGGGTGACTTCATTTATGATTAATACAACTTTTTTTTAATCAATACAATTTATAAAACTTATATTAATTTCAAAAATAAAATGGAGTATAAATTATTAGTATTGTGTAAAAAAATCACTTAATTCAATATGATGTCAAAAGCATAATCGATTAAACAAATAAATGTAATTTAAAAACTGTAAAATCAGAAGTCAAATACTCCATAAATAAATAGCTAAATAAACATAGCTTGATTTTCAATTAAGATAAACTGTATAGCAATGATTGTCAAACTAAGCCCAATAAATAGTTTTATGATTGCATATAAGACAGCTTAAAAATAATACAAATTTATAGTAGTATAATAATTAGACAATTTTTCAAAAAGTAACGTCCCCGAAGTATTTGCACCACAAAGTTTACACATTTATTAATAAAAAAGTGTAATGAGTGGAGTGTTGATGTGTAATTTTGTAAACTTATATGATTAAAGTAAAAAGAATGGTTGAAATAAGTGTAAAAGTAATGACACTTTATGTAAATATATAAATTTTGTGGAAGATAGGGTTTATGAAAAAATTTAATTTTTAGAAAGTGCAAACAATTATTGAAGGGAAGAATATGGAAAAAATACAAACAATTATGGGACAGATGGAGTATTACTTTAAAATAGTAGGTTAAAAAATACTAACACATTTTGATAATATAAATTTATACCATTATTATATAAAATATAATGTATTTGGAATGAAAATTTGACCACATTAATTTCATAAACTCAGCTGCTGATTTATGCCAACGTTTAGTTGGGTAATGAAGCTGCCCTGATTTATACGGCCTGTCATTAGAATTGAGAAAAACTAAAATCATATTTTGTCAAAGACGGTACAAAGTATTAAAAATCGTTAAAAAATCAGATTTAGTACCTGAATTTCAAAACCATATATAAACATATACAAATCACTATATTAACATCATTTGCTAATTCTTTGCAAAAAAAAAATAAAAATCATTTGCTAATTGGATTGAACTCTGTTTTCAGATCATATGTACGTCAATAAAAAGCATTCAAGCATTCAGTAATCAACTAACCATCCATAATCAATAATAAATCACATGAAATGTAGTAGATAAATTTTTTTAAAATCAAAATCACACAACTTACTCTATGTACAATAATAATATCAGAATTAGTATACACAAGTTGAGATGCAGATGCATACCAATTATGCATCCAGTGGAAACACTTTTTTTTTTTTGAACAATAAATTTTTTTGTATTATAAACAAATAGTCACAGAATGTTCCCTGCTATACAAGGTTACACATTTGCTCACAGGGTTTTACATATAACAGTATTTCCTCCTAACTGAAGCCAACACCAATTCTAGTCTACAAAAAACATAGCACCGGATCATAACACCAAGTCGAGATGGAAGCATTTGGCGCAATTATCTTGGAGTTTCCTAGCCATGTCCATAAATTGATTTTAAAGGATAAGGACCACAAAAGCAAAAAAAAAAAAAATCTAATGGAGCAGTGGTATGCATAAACGATACACGAATGAACTGTCTTTCCCTATATTTTGATACACATAATATTTGTTCCCATCAACAATTAACCTTATTGGCTACATAACAGTGCTCAAAATAAAGGATAAAATTGAAATGAATGAAGTAATGACATGGATTGCACCGTTTTAGGGCAATAAAAACCTGTAAAATAAAACAGAAGACTCGTGATTCATACAGATAGAAGAAAACAATGAAAATCATAGACAAAACAAAGCATGAAATAACGAAATTGAAAACACTAAAATAATATTTGAATGAATTGACAAATAAACTTTATGAGAATGTACAGCTATTAAGATAATGAGATTGACCTCACAACAAAAAAATCTTATGAATGGTTAGGAAGAAATACATAGAAAAGAAAATTAAACAGGCTAGAAAAGAAGGTTGAAATTATGCATGTACCAACAAAACTGCAAAACTCAATTTGAATGATTTTTTTATGATATGAAATCAGAAGTAGTTGTCACAGGCCAAACATCAAAACATGCACTTGAAGAATATAAGCAAGATATGTGTCAAAATTTTAAAATCTGAAACATTAAAGTTAGCATACAGATAGATGAAGTAAGAACTCAGAATTTGTCATATTTTAGCTTGATCATAACAGTAAGTAAACTAATTGGACCAAATGAGTTGTTCACTAAAGAAAAGGGATTTAGCATATTGTACCAGTTTTTTTGAGAAATATATCTGGAAATCCCCGTTGATACCTTCTTAACACCGTTTTGGATTCAACTAGTACATTCCAAAATCACTATTACTGGCACATCTTTTCTCCTAGTCATGAACCTCCTTTAAATTTGCAAAACTATTCAATTTTGATTCAAATGAAGAAAAAGAAAGGAATGAAAAAATAGAAGTTACTAACTTAAAATCCAACTCTAAAAGATCAAAATTAAAAATGTTGAGCAAAAAATAGAAGATTCAGTTTCTGCAAAAGTTTGTTATTTTAACCTACAACAATATATTTCTCTTTAGTTGCTTTGCAATTAAGGCATTTATCTACAAAGAATCCAAAGAAGACTTAAAAGCATATATAATAAAATGCAGAAAATCAGGTGAGCAAAGAAAATTAGTGGCGTCAACTACAAATATAAAAATTACATAAAATCCTTATATTGTAATATCTGACCACAGTTTCAAGAATTTCGGCAGTTGAATGCAATTATCAATTAATGAACTCAACAAAAACTATCAAAGTATATCACCGAAAATATATACATATCATGAAAGACTAATTTAAAGAATATTGAGTATATATATATTATAATATATATGCGTGTAAAGAGTAATACAAAGTATATTATAATAAAATAAAATACATAGTAGAGCGTATAAAAAAAAGAGGCAACCTGAATGTCAGAGCCGAAAGTTTGTCAATAACTCCGCCAGATTATTACCGGTGCTAGAAACCAAATAGCTGAAGAATTTTATTGAATGAACAATAAATAATAAAATAGAAATTGTCAATGAGCATAAAAAAAAAACAGAATAGTTAGAGCATTGTCACTAAATTACTCTCTGGAGAATTGCTTTTTTATGGCATCATTGTCGTAAAAAAAAAAAAACCACTATAGACGCGATGGCAACTGAACTATGATCATTCATCATTAAAAACAAAATTGTTACACAATCCGTTATAATACATATTTAACTTATCAATGAAGTAGAAACTCTCAACGATTCCAAAATAGGTATTCTGTAAATCGAAAACAGAGTATCCTATAAATAAAAAATAAAAATGGGAAATAAGCAACAAAAATAATATTTGTATTTCAGTAAACATAATCAACTTCGAAAAAAAATCAGTTTGTTTACCTACCGGTGGGGGTGAATCCTTTGCACCATAAGGAAGATGAAGAATGAATCCTTTTATATGAAAGAAATAAATAAGATAATGCATATATCTTCAATATATATAAAACTGAGCTTCCAAAACACCCTTCAACTCAAAAATAAAATAAAATTAATACCCCATTTTCTCCGCCAGCAATATAAGAGCAGCAACAAAAAGAGCAATGGAAAACCAAAACCATGGGCTAGAAGAAAATGACTACACAGTCTCTGCCATCAATATGCAAACACATTTCTTCTCCCCCATTCTTACCCGAATAAGAAGTAGCCATGGAACAGTTGTACTATAGGGTACTACCACTAGTTTCTTCTTCATCCATGAAAATCTGCTTGTACCTACAATCCACACTGTAAAACGTAAGAGTTTGTGCTTGGAGAGAAAACAGATTTCGAGAAACCTAGAGAAATTGGGCGATCTGGAGGGTTTTATGATGCTACCTTTGCTGATGATTCTGTTTTCACAAACTCCATCCAGAATCACACTCAGCCCCACTATCTCCGCGCGTTGGTCCTGCGGTGGAGGATCGACAATGCATATACCTTCAAAATAGAGAAATAGGGTAGAAAAAAAATTGGAACCACCATTTTCAATTTACAAAAAATATTTGTAGAAAGAATCAGAAGAAGAGTTGCAATAAAAAAACCCTGGGAGTCCAAACGACATAGATAGCAAGATAGCAGTGATGTATATTTCGAATAGAAAATTCTGGAATGAGCAAATAAGACTAATTCTTTACCAGGGGAGGGTGGGCCCCACAAAGGGACAGACGGCACGTAGTGCAGCGGTGGCGATTTTGCGGCTCAATGTACGACGACGGTCAAAACAGCTATAGGCGAGGTTGGCGACCAAACGACCATGGCGGGTGACTTCTTGTTGCGGTGGACCTACCGCCTAGAGGCATGATTTTTACAGAACAGAGGGTTTTTGGTTTCAGGCGAGACGTGAAGGAAGGTGGTGTTGTGAGGCGTTGGCCTCTTCTTAGAAAACCCTAGGCTGAACAACATGTGAACCCAAAGGACATATAGAAGAGTGAATACGCAAATTACGAATACTACTTTTACTGGTGGACCCCACAAAATAATAATATTTTAATGATACAGCATTTAGGCGGGAAACCACACTATTATCTTATTATATATACTAGTAACTAGTAATTCTCCCGTGCGTTGCACGACGAATTGATTATTAATAAATTTTAATTAATTATTTATAGAATACATTCGTGCGATTTAAAATTTTGAATGATTGAATTTTACAGAATTTGAAGAATAATAATATTATGTGAAACCATATCATTGATTTCATCTTGTGAATGAAGCTTCAATTATATTTTCTAAAATCTATTTTCACTTATAATTATTGATGGTACTCCATCCGTCTAATTATATATACTAGTAACTAGTAATTCTCCCGTGCGTTGCACGACGAATTGATTATTAATAAATTTTAATTAATTATTTATAGAATACATTCGTGCGATTTAAAATTTTGAATGATTGAATTTTACAGAATTTGAAGAATAATAATATTATGTGAAACCATATCATTGATTTCATCTTGTGAATGAAGCTTCAATTATATTTTCTAAAATCTATTTTCACTTATAATTATTGATGGTACTCCATCCGTCTAATTATCACAGAATTTGAAAAACATTAATATAAAATGAGGTGTAGTAAAATTGATATGATTGAAGAGAGAGAATAAAATAGAGTGTAGAATAATTTAAGAGTAAAAGAGGTGGAGTCACCATGTATACACAAAAATAAAATGAGAATTTTTTTTGTAACACATCTAAATGAAAAGATGAAAGCTTCTGACGAAATAAAGTATTTAATTAAAATTCAATTTTACGAAATAGATTCATGAAACTATCTCATACAAATTTTAATTTATAATTAAAATCTATATATAATCTTGGGAAACAAAAGTATATGTACAAATATACATAAATTAATTATATATGTTTTTTTAATAATTAAAATTTATAGGGTTATACTCAATTACAAATATTTTTTAATAATTAATTTGTAACTGGGCTGTGAATAGAATAAAAAAAAGAGTCAAGGAGTGATATATCCCAAAAATTAAAACAGCTTGGCCTTTGCTAAAAAAAAAAAAAAAGGAAAAGTTGAGCCCACAGGAATTGGGCGGGAATTGTCCGGAGTCAACTATCTTGTTTTTATATATATATATAGATAGATAAATCATTGTTCTCGTATATCTTTTTCAATACATAAAGTTGTTAGTCAATTTAATCTTTCTTGTGACCCTAATGGATATGTTTGCACCTTAGAGGGTTCGAACCCTAGAGAGAGAGGAGCATACTTTTAAGTCCCAAGCCTATACCACATTCCTTGGGGTTAGATATTGAAATGAAATGAAATATAAAAATGAAATGCATTTATAGGTACAACAACAACGATAGTACGATACTAACTAATTAGGAGTAAATAATTGTGAGTAAAACTAATTAGGAATAAATAATTGTGTTTAATATAAAAACTGATCATTTTCAAGAATATAATTAATGCTAATTATTATATTTATCTCTTAATTTTTTTAAAAAATATTAATTATAATATTATATATATATATATATATATATAAAATAGGGGCGGACCGGGGCAGTTGTCCCGACTCCCCGCCCTGCCTCAGGGCCACCCCTGGATCATTGGCTGAAATAAAGCCGTGATGGGCCCAACATCTCCTTTTATTTTGGCTGATACAGTGTAAGAAAGAGTGGTGGGATCCAAAGTTGTACCTTGCATGCTATAGCTAGTTTAATTCTTTCTCTCTCTCGTTAATTAAATCCGACAGCTTCTCTCTCACTAACAAATTCAACAGGCCATCATTTAATTTAATGGGAAGAACCCGCATGCCTTTTCTCCATTCTTTTTTAATGGGCTAATTGCAAATTAAATCACCATCTTTCTTTGAATTGCAATTTAATTTAAAATTTTGAATAATTACAAATAAAATCACCACCTTTCAATATTGTTGCAATTTAAACTTCTAAACAACTCAATTTGTGCCCGAATTTGACGTTTCAAGATTTGATCGAAATAAAAAATAATGTTATTTCATTAAGGAGGTGTCACATTAGCTAGTCATGTTAAATTTGGATACAAATGAGACTATCAAGAAGTTTAAATTGCAACAATATTAAAAGGTGATGATTTTATTTGCAATTATTCAAAAGTTTAGATTAAATTGCAATTCAAGAAAATGTGGTGATTTAATTTGCAATTAACCCTTTTAATTTCCACTAAGTTCTCTAGTCATGTTAAATTTGGACACAAATGAGACTATCAAGAAGTTTAAATTGCAACAAATATTAAAAGGTGGTGATTTTATTTGTAATTATTCAAAAGTTTAGATTAAATTGCAATTCAAGAAAATGTGGTGATTTAATTTGCAATTAACCCTTTTTTAACCCTTTTTTAATTCTCACACCATAATTAAATGAAATGGGTTTCTTGAGTGCTAATGGGCTTTGATGGCTTGTTTGATGGGCTGCTACTTTTAATTTTTCTTGCTCGTTTTGTTCTTAATCTTGATTTTTTTTCTTGTAAAATACACCAAACACCACATTGTCTTTAATCAAGTGAATTTATTCAAAATTGAGCAATACAAATATGAAATTATAAAAATTTTTATCTCAAAATATGTCACAAAAATATACAAATTTCACCCGAATCAATTACATATTATTATTTACACACAATGAGTGTACACAACACAAAATAAATTATATTAAATTCATATTTGTGTGTTACATAAACACAAAAGATTAAAATACCAAACACCGCCATGATATATCAACATATTTCTATAACCTATAAAGATGTGGCCAAACTTTCATTTTAACTTCAAAATGACTAATTTTTTTTTTTTAATAACCACGAAAAATGATCAATTAGTAAAATATATGTATTTTGCAGTTCTATTTTTAAATTTTCAAAAAAGGATCTAATACAACTATTTTGGCTCTTAATTCTATCCATTATGATATGATATAAGTCAAATATGGTTGTTATCAATATATTAAAACTGCAGCTTCCTATCATTGACATTTATCTATCTGATTTCTACCATTTTTTTCTATCAAAAATTTATCAAACAATTGGTGTGCATTTAAATACCTATTTCGAGTAGTTATCCCACACGCCAAAAACAACCACCATTATAAGAAATTAAAGAAAAAAAGAGACAGTCTAAACTTAGATGTTGGTAACTTGTATTCGACCATACGAAACAAATAAAACAACCATGAATCCCTAGAGAAGAAGTACATTAAAAAATTTAGATGGGATAAAAAAGAAACACCGCTTAAGGAGAATAGGACGCGTGGATGTGGATGAGTATTCCCTTTACCATCTTTTTTAAAGAGAAGAGGACGCGTGGATGATACCATCCTCTTACTTGACACCTGCCCGGGCAACGTGGAACCCATTTGATGTATATCTCTCTTTATATAGCCTCCCCATTCCCCTACCACAATTTATGTGCTTTTTTACCAAATCGAATTCGCACGGTCACATCAGTCACGACTCCAAGCACAGCGTCGTGGCGACTCAAACCCACCCGCCGTTCTACATAGCGCCCACGTCCGGCCACCACAGGCTCACAAACCCCAATTACTGGCCATTCAGACGTCGCCCACATTTTCTTTTGACAGCAGCATAGTTAAGGTTAGCTTTGAGATTATTTAGAATTTTTTTTGGAATTGAGATTGTTTTGCAGATTTTTTTTTTTTTCAGATCTTTAGTATCATCTTTATATACTATTTCTAAATCTCATTTTTTTTTGGTTTCTCTAAAAGTATCATTTCTTCAAATTCTTAATTTCTCTTTTCTCCCCTTTATATTGTCACGTCAATAAATTCTTATTTATATTTATATTTAAATTTAATTTAATATTAATATTTTTTTTTATCAAATCTTTATGTTTCTTTTTTAATGTTACTGAATTTTTATATTTATTTTACTTTGTCGACATTAATTTATTGAATGGATTATCAAAACAAATGAAGAAGGTTGTGATGAATGAAATTCTCTATATATACAAGTTAATTTTTTAATCTATGATACATCAAATCTTTCTAAAATATTCTAAATGATAACTACAAAAATAATATAATATATTATGTCAAGAATGATATAGTGTCGAAAATCTCGACTCTTGAGAGCATCTATCCATGTTTTGGCAACATCATACAAAACAACGCCTTCATAACACAAAATGAGTTCTCAGATCTCTTTTTCACATGATAATACTTTGAGTTCTCAGATTCCTTTTTCTCATGATAATATTTTGTTATGGCAATGAGATTAATTTTTATTTTGGGAAGAAAAGATTATGAGAAAAAATTAATGATCATGAAAAGATTTGAGAAAAGAATCAAATGACTTTATTTACTGTAATTCTCAAATTTCTATATCATTTCCATATATATATATATATATATATATATATATATATATATATATTTTAGATTGATGTACCTCGAATGGAGGCAGTTTATTATTATTATTTTCTCATTTTTACCAAAGGTTAGGTTTTGATGCAATCCGGTTGAGTTTCAATTATAAATTGTGAACTTTTGGTTTCTAGTTATGCTAATTACTTTCAGTTTCCAAATCAACCCATGCACACCCGAGGAGTCGATTATAATTGCTAATTACAACTATCTAGAGTTATACTAGTCATTATTGGATCTTCATACGAAGTAGCTCTATTTAAAAAAAAAAAAATACATGAGATATGACTCCCCCTTCCTCACCAAAATGGAATGGAAATAATCTATCTATATAAAATACTTTTGTAAATGTTGTTCCAAATTATTTTTCAATTTAGATATTTTTACCAGTAATTAATCTGAAAGGTGAGATTAATAGTTTTGAATCTTTCAGTGAAGAAGATGTGGAGGGGGAAAGTTGAGAGAATGAAAGACACTTGTGGAGATGACTATGTTCGACACCTACGTGGCGTGGCAAGACGATATTCAGGCAACGATGAAAGACTTAAGAGTGATGAAATTTTGCAAAGAATTTTAGGAGTTTTTGGCACAGGATAAATGGATTGTTGTCACTACACGTGAAAGCTTTTCCACCAACTCCCTTTTCTCCTCCTCAATCCTACGACTCTCGAGGATGTGAAGTGAAATATGGTTCTGCAATTTGTTTGCCTCATCTACCATCTTTTCCAATTCAACCTTCAAATCAACCAACTTGCTTAACTTATCTTGAACAACACCACCCCAAATCTATACTCTTCCATATTTGCAAGAGCTACCATTATCTCATCTATCATGCCTTTAGGATCATTCAACCACAAACTAGAAGCTCTTTTCACCAAACGGGCCGGGCAAACCTTATCCTATAACTTATAGCACTGCCTTCACGCAAAGACGAGGCAGCTTGTACTGTTTTAATCTTCTTTCTCACAGAAGACTGAGCTGCAACAGAGGTTTCCAAGTCAATTACAGAACCAAGATCATGTCTACCTTGTTCTTCATCTCCTACCACAACAGTCTCATCCAAAATCGAAGATAACAACCATTTCCCATCCTTCCATTCCATATGAGGTCTTAAATCCCATCCACTGAATTCCTTATCATGTCTACCTTTCTTCAAGAAAATGACATATCTACCATTCTCAAGCTCTTTCCGAATCCAAACATGGTCAAGATACGCATTCACTTCTTCAAATAGAGAGAAATTTCTTTCATCCTTGACATGTACTAAAGGGCAAGGTCTAACACTTTGAATATCTACTTCTACAATCACATCCTTGCCTAATTCAGACTCGTACTCCAGCAAAAGCACCATTTCGAAAACACCTATGAACTATAGCAGGGACCCAAACATCTCCACTTAATCTCTCCTCAAGTGAGACTTCTACAGTGTTTCCCACCCCAAACATAATTTTGGGAGTTGATTGCGCATTTGCGCCTAGCTTAACGCAACAACACCGCTGTACTTGTGAGATAATTATATTTTCTCCACTTGATGCGCCTAGCTTAACGCAACAACACCGCTGTACTTGTGAGATAATTATATTTTCTCCACTTGCTTTCATGACCTGCTTCTTAATTTGGTGTTTGGTTTATAAGACATGGGCCCGTGAAAATGGCCCCAGCCTGCCATTATACTCTCTCTATCTCTGTCTCACGATCTAGGATTTTCTCACATTTTTTTCGTATTGTGTTCAGTTTTTTCATGTTTTTCTGTATTTTTTAGGGTTTTGCGGATTTCATTTGTGCGCCGAACGATGGTTCGGTACTTGATTGGATTCGGAGAACATACCGATTAACAAGATTAGTATATTTCAGACTAATGAGTTTATTAGGTATTTTTATTTTATATGCTATTGTTTGTGCAATTTGCTGGTGTTATTTTAGTAGGTCTTTTTTATTTTGTATGCTATTGATTCGGCGAACACAAATTGTTTAACGGTTCAGTCACTCTCTTTCTCCTCATAACGCCGTACATAATCGATTATAAAAAGTGATTTTCATTTTTTGTATGTTTGAAGCTTTTGCTTTTTCTATTATCCAAAATGGTGAACGTTTAAGTGTTTAAATAGGATAAAGATGAAGAATGAAAAATGAATATTCTGATTATTTTATAAAAATTAAATTAAAATAAATTTAGAGAAAATGTACCAAGCTGAGCAAAAGAACTAGAGTGCGAAGAACTGGAGGAAAATCATAATTGGTAGACAGAATAACAAAATGCATATATTTAGTCCTGATATTAAATAAAACATTAATTTGGTTGGTTGTTTATTGAAAATTTTACCATTGATATATGTTTCAACTGCAAGTTAAATGATCTAACATGGAATTTATGAATTTTTTTTTTTACCATCAGTATTTTTTGCCCTGAAATTTTCAAATCAACTACTCACTGTACAAGCTTATGTTCATCTTGCAAGCTAGGGATTAGTTGTATATCTAGATAAATATTCGAAAAAAAAAAAAGGATGAATGGAAAGAGAAGATCACCGGCCAAATGAAAAAAACTAGGGGTGAAAACGGATCGGATATTTTCCGACCGATCCGAAACCGTATCCGGTCGGATACGAATTCGGTATAAAAATTTAGTATCCGGGCGGATACGAATTCGAATACGGATAGTTGACTTCGAATTCGGATTCGGAATACATAATATCCGACCGTATATTATCCGGATAATAAATCCGGATACCCGGATTTTTTAATATATTTTATTTTATATTTTATATTAATTTTATTAAAGCTCTATTATAACTTATAACATTATTGGGCCTTATTAAAAATTAATTTTTTTTACCATCAGTATTTTTTGCCCTGAAATTTTCAAATCAACTACTCACTGTACAAGCTTATGTTCATCTTGCAAGCTAGGGATTAGTTGTATATATAGATAAATATTCGAAAAAAAAAAGGATGAATGGAAAGAGAAGATCACCGGCCAAATGAAAAAACTAGGGGTGAAAACGGATCGGTCCCGACCGATCCGAAACCGTATCCGGTCGGATATGAATTCGGTATAAAAATTTAGTATCCGGGCGGATACGGATTCGAATACGGACGGATAGTTGACTTCGGATTCGGAATACATAATATCCGACCGTATTCGAGTTTTCCCATATTTTATCGGATATTATCCGGATAATAAATCCGGATACCCGAATTTTTTAATATATTTTATTTTATATTTTATATTAATTTTATTAAAGCTCTATTATAACTTATAACATTATTGGGCCTTATTAAAAATTAAAAAGTCTAATAAAAGCAATGTTCCTGCCCGGGATCGAACCGGGGACCTGCAGCGTGTAAAGCTGACGCACTACACCACAAAAACCTGGATGTAAATTTAACAAACCATAATTTACTAATATAACTTATGTCCACACATAGTCAATTATTCAATTATCATTCCATTTTTTTATATGGATAAAATCAAAATGGTTCATCTAAGTTTGCACCATACAATAAATTAGAAAAATTAAATATTCATGGACTGGGACATATCAATTTGTAATCTACGAGAAGAATTAGAGTGTACACTTCCTTACCAAAAACCAATTGTAGAACATAAAAATGGATTGAAATCAATTATTCCACTTTTAATAGTTTCACATTTTGTTTCAATTGTTCTTTCAATCGACTCTCTCAGAACCCCCTTTATCTCTCTCTCTTTCGACAATCCATGGAGGCGACCCACAGAAATAGATGCGGCTCTGTTCCCATTTTTTGTAGCGACAATGGCTGAGGAGGTGGTGCGATTTTGTGTTGTTCTTTTCTTCAGATTTTGAAAAACATTGATAATTACTTTGAACTATAATTCTTTGGCTTAGGAGTAGTTTGTTGATTGCTTTATTCATGCTTGGGTATAATATTATATATGTCTTCTTAGGCATTATGTTGTGCTGGAGTGGTGATGTTTACGAAGGATATATTTTGATGATTTCATGTTTGTTGATTTTTTATGTGTTTCAATCACATTTTGATGATTTCCATTTGAAATATATTATCCGATTATAGTTATTCGAATCCGGCCCGGATTCGTCCGATATCCGTTCCGTATCCGTATACCGAATATTCCGAATTCGTATTCGAATCCGGCTTTTCCGTATCCGACTCCGAATTCGATAAAAAAATATGGTTTAGGATACGGTATAAGCACTATCCGTCCGTATCCGATCCGTTTTCATCCCTAGAAAAAACCAATTCTTGCATGCAGCCAAAGTGGAATTAATAATGTAATAATTAACAAACAGAGTGATGGTAAAATATTAAATTAATAGGTGAGTGGAAACTGAAAAAAAGAGAGGATATACTGGGGTGTATCCGAGAGAGGGTTTAAGCACATCAAGCATATCATTATATATAGATGCAAATACACTATTAATGGTGTATGTATATTGGTGTATATATATTTAAATTATTATTGATTGAATAAAAATTCATATACTATATATCTAATTATATTAATTGATCGTTGTTTGCAGTTTGTCTATAAACGTTCGCTCAAGACTTACAACAACAAAAGAATGGATAAATGGAAAAGAGATTGGACGGGGTACCTTTACAATTGATTTTTGTATATGTATACTTAAATTGGTATAACTTTTGGTAGCATGTAATTAACTTATATATTTGTGATGATATTTCATGTTTTTGGTGTATATTGGATGTATGTATGTGTATGTTTATTTATTTGATGTTTTGGTATTTGACGTATATATATTGTAGTGGTATAAGTTTTGGTTTTGTATAAACATGATTTTTAAAATATAAAATAATTATTAAAAAAAAATTACTAAGACCAAGTGAAAGGATTAAAAAAAAAATTATTTAGACAACGGTTATGAACCGTTATCCAAGTGAAAGGATTAAAAATAAAAGTACATAGACAACAGTTATGAAACGATGTCCAAGTCAAACGGATTAAAAAAATTTACTTAGACATCGGTTTTGAACCGCATTGCAAGTGGTGCACTTGGAGAGCTGTTACTTGGAGAGCTGTTAAAACCGTTGTCAAAGCCAAATCTGTATTAGTGTTGGTCTGATTGGTTCAAGAAACTTGGTATGATTTGAATGTAACGAATTGGTTTTGAGGTCTGTCCATGAGTGGAGTTATCTCATAGTTTTGTTGATGATTTTGCACGTGTTAACACCTATTTTATTTTTTGAAGATATGTTATGTGTAGTTGTTTCATAGGTTTGTTGGTGATTTAAATAACAATTGATTGAAGAAAAAATGGCAAGCGCTTGAGTATTACTTGGTATGTTTAAATTTATGGTGGAGATTTGTTGAAACTTTTGATACATTCCTACATTTTACTTTGAAATTTTTGTTTTGCATGTGTGTTTTGCCTTATATGAAATGATTACATGAAGGCCCCATTTGAGAGGGGAAACAATTTTAGTATGAAAAATGACATATAAGAGGCCCGCATACTAATTTAGTGCAAAAAGTGGCATATAAAGGTGTATAAAGTTAAAATCTTGTGTGATAGAAAGTACAAAAAAGTGTACTAAAAACACTATATAATTTTAATTCTTGTGTGATAGCATGTATTAAGCTTTATATAAAGTTATTTTTTGTTTGATAGAATGTACAACCCACTATATAAACTAATAAAAATTGGTGAAAAGACATTTATACTCTTGTTATTCATCACTTTATACATTGTTTGATGCACCATATTACTTCTGACATCAAAATCAAACATTCTCTATAACATTGGACATTTGCCACTCTTCGACTTCTCGCACACGTTTGTTGAGTTCTCAATTTCATCGTCTTCCAAAGCCTCCGAATGCACACAAGATTTTCTACGTCGTTCTCCACTCCGGTCGTCGTCGTTTCTTTCTCACCACTAACAATCCAGTTTGTTTTTCCCCATTTCAGGTGCGTTCTCCGTTGTTCAAGCTGAAAATGTCCCAGATGTGTGTATCTTTGTTTTTTCCCCATTTCAGAACTCGCTGTCATACGTATGTTGGGTTAGGTTTTTAGTAGATGAAAATTTTGTGTTCTTGTGCAATATGAAATTTGGTTCACTGTTCACGAGGGTTTTGATGATTTACCATTTTTGCCCTTTCATTTTGTCCAATTATAGTCTAAATAGAGCCACTTTTTTAGGACTCAAACGAATTAGGGCTTGCTAGGGTTTATGATTGTTGTTTGAATCAGTTGTATATGGAAGGTGGAGGCTCCAGTTTTGAAAATACCCCACCAACGGGCAAGAAGAGATACAAGGCCCGTTCGAAAAGTATGCCAACTGAATTTAGCAAGCGAAAAAGGCGGAATTTGACTGACTTAGAGGAGTCAATTCTATTGAGTAAGCTAAAAGAGATTATACTTGATGGCTGGAAGTCCAAAAATGGCTTCTGGCCAGGTTATCAAAATAAGCTGGAGGAGATGTTGATTGAAATACCCGGCACCGACATTCGAGCCAAATCCCCACATTACTTCGAAGATAATTGATTGGAAGAAGCTATATGGTTCCCTTAGCACCATGCTCAAAGATAACTCGGGAATTGGCTTCAACAGCACAACCCATCTCATTGACTGTGACAATGAGATGTGGAAAATGATTGTTAAGGTATCTAAATAAAATGGTGTATATTCAAAATATTTTTGTGGTTGATTCTATTATGTATTTGTATTTAAGTTGTTGATTGTTTATGTTTTCAGAAATATTCACATGCCGCAACCATGCGCTTTAAGCTCTGTCCAATGTACAATGATTGGCTTGAGGTGTTCGGTAATGATCGAGTAACAGGATCTGGTGCTGAGGATGTTTATGAAGCTTTCACTGCCCTTGTTGATGATGATTTGCCTGTGGATGATGTTGAGTATGTGAATGTGGAATCTGAGCCACCGCAAGGTGGGACTCCTACATGTGGGGCGAACACAGACACTGAGCATCGTGATGTTAATGTTAATTGTTCGATGAACAAGGATTCTGAAACTCAGGAACCTACACCCATCGATGGTCGTCGTCCCAATATTTTGCGGAAGCGAAGCTCTTCGGCAGTGAATTCTAAAGATCCGTTGATGAACGTGCTGGATCAGATGGCCACATCCTTCGACCACCACTTAGTGGTGATTTGTGATGCGTTTAAATATGAGTCAAATCTTGGTCTTAAGAGGAACGACATCTACACATCGAATGTGCTCGTGCAAAACACTGCCGTCATGGAGATGTTCTTGGGTTTTCCGTCTGAAGCGTGTGCTCAGTTTGTGCACTGGATCATATCCGGCGATGTTCATATATGAAGGGATGTTTGGCTGTTTTCGTTGCTGGTGTTGTTGATACAAAACTAATTCTGGATGTTGCCTCTATGATACTTTATTACCTATATTTTCCGCTGTTGGATAATCTATATTTTGTCACTATTAATCGTTGTTACATTCTCTATAATGTTCTGATATATTTGCCTAATTGTGGATGTTAAAATATGAGTGCTTTAGCAGAATGTTGTTTTGGTATAAACTGCTAATTTTATAACATGCTCATACTTCCTGTTTTGGTACATTTGGATCTTTTAAATGCACACATGTGTTGGCATTGTTTTTTTGATTGATGCCATATTAATAATTGTGGGCTATTTGTTTGGTCTTTGTTTAGGGAGTATTGTTTACATTTGTGTGATCTTATTGAAAGGACCAAATTAATGGTTTTTATTTTTTAAGTCGTTGGTTGAGTAGTTAAGCCCACATGATTAATTGTGTGGGAAAGAAAGTGATTCTAAGACAACCAAAAAAATATGCACAAAAACGAATAGAAACACTGTTTTCACCAACAAAATAGATACCCCATTAATTCATATAAAATCTACAATATATTCTTCCTATTAACCAAAACAAACAAAACATACAAAACACAAGATTAGGGAACCTCTATTGACTCAATGTATGTGTTCATTGTGCAATGTCCAGACACAACTACATCATAATCAGTTTCATAAAACTTGTTTTCGATTATGTCCCAGTACCCATACGTACCAATGGGATCAACTCTCATAAGGATCTTCGAGTCATCCGGCTTTATAAATCTCATCGGCTGGATACTCACTAATCCTATGGCGTTCCTCAATATTGGAGCATCCATCGTTATCTTTGTCCACAAATTGACGTCCCCATAATCCCTAAGAATCCAAAAACTTATACGGTTCTCAAATGAATAAAAGCTGGAGTAATAAATAAGAGTATTATTGTCCAGCGCGCCAATATTATAAGGGAACCCCGGATCTAATGCTTCAATGGGGGTTCGTATTATTCTAAACTCCTCTGAACCCATATCCAATGCAGCCACTTGACGACTATTTGGACCAAAAGAAATCTGCCAATGAAGGGCACCCTTCACATACACACACGGTTCCGGTGCACATTCCATATCCCGAGAATGCCCCAAATCTCTCCAATCATTTTTTCTTGAAGAAGCCCCGAAAATTACTCTCAATTGATCAAGCAATGGAAGAAGCCTTGAGGAGGGCTCAAGAAAAGGGCGCAAGCAATGGAAGAAGCCTTGAGGATGGCTCAAGAAAAGGGCGCAAAAAGGTGGTGGTGGTGGTGAGGGTGTGCATGGAATTCAAGAATTGAGAATGACGAGAAAGAAGAGGGCCAAGGAGATGATGGAGTCGGGCTATCTCGTTCTCAATGGGATACCTACATGAAGACCTAAGAGGATTTCATGAAAGCTCAACAAGATCAATTGAAAGCCGAACAAAGTCATTGGAGAGCAGAACAAGATCATTGGAGAGTCGAACGAGATCAATTGAAAAAACAACAAGATCAATGGAGAGCTCAAGAGGAAGTGAGTGCTCTCATCCAAAACATGAACGCATGTCACATCCAACAGGTCCATTATGGACCTCCTCCTCCTCCGTACAATCCTTAAAGGGAGTCTCTTCTTTTATCCATCTCACACTTTACTCTTTAAAATTGAACATTTAGATTGATGAATTTCAATTTGGTTGTAATTCGTATTGTCTCTCTCTTTCATTTGCTACTCTTGTCATTTGATTGGATATTTGATGGATGATTCATTTTTGTTGATGTAATTGTTGGATGGACATATTATTTGAGTTATTGTGGATGTTTGTTTGTGGATGCATAATTTTACCTTAGGTGATTTTGTGATCCTTCTACGTGAGTTGGAAGTCGATGCATGTATGACTTTGTTACTTGATTGCATCAAGTGTTATGGTTAGGCTTCGGAAAACACTTGAGTTCACCATATTAAACAGTGGGTTTTAAGCAATATGAGTCGAAATACTAATCTGGTTCATTTCTTGTGAGTGAGTCATCCACAATGAATGCATGCTAGGACTTGCTATTTGGCTTGGTTGAAACTTGATTTAGGAGTAAGTTGTAAAAAATGACAGGAGGCATTTCTTGAATTTGAGTCATTTGGCCAAACAAATCCTACCAAATGAAACATTTTTGTAGTTAGCCCTGTTGAGTCGTAAAACTTATTTTCTTTGGCAACCTACAGAATATCACCATGACACTATACTTTTTTAGCCTAATTGTCATAATGACTTGCGGAACTTCAATGTTGGTTGAAATGGTGAGAATACAAATGAGAGATTTGTGTTGATCAAAGTGAGAAGAAAAATAATAACGAGCTTGTTCTTAAATATGAAAAAAAAAAGAGAAACAAAAATACCAAAAAGGGTGAAGTATATTTTGAGTGAAAATAAAAGAAAGAGAGCAAGTGTTGTGTGAAAATTGTATATTTTGAGTGAAAAGAAAAGAAAGAGAGCAAGTGTTGTGTGAACATTTGATAGACCCCCAATCACTAAAGTTTATAAAAGAAGGGACAAAGAGACATTAGAGCAGTTAGGATGTAATTCTACAGAGTCGGTTAGGCCTTCTTAATCCTCTATATATATGGGGATAGAGAGTCTAATCGACTCTGTAGAATTACATCCTAACTGCTCTAATGTCTCTTTATCCCTTCTTTTATAAACTTTAGTGATTGGGGGTCTATCAACATTAAATGAAATATGAGATAAAAAATTAACATTTGTTGCTCAACAAGTCAAAGAGTCATTATTTCCAAATTCACTCCACTATTTCAAAGAGCCTACATTACAACCCTTGGAAGACCTCCTTGATTGATAATTGATGCCTAAATTGTTGGTTGACAATTGAGTTGAATAGCAAGCCTATGGTTCTTGTGTTTTTGTGGATTAACATTTGTGAGTCTACATCTCATTATACACTTGTGTGATGAGAGAAACACTTCTTGTGAGAGTGGTGAATCAAGTGTGTGAATTTATCTTTGCTTGCATCAAATTTTGTTTTGAAAGTGATAGGAAATTGCTTGTGTTGATGAACTATTCATAGGGAGAGTTGCTTGATCATGCCTATACTTTGCATTGTATCCATTCACAAATCCTTCACAATCACCCTCATTTCTTTGTTCTTTTCTTTGCTTGGGGACAAGCAAATCTTTAAATTTTTTTTCTTTTTTTTATGGGGTGGAGGGTGATTTGTAGTGAGATTGCTTTAATTTGTGAAGTAATTATGATTTGAATGTTGTTTTATGCATGCAAAAGTTGCTTAATTCTCGAATTATTGATGCCCGATTATTTTTGCTTGATTTATAGGTAAAATAAAGTATTTTGAAGTAAATAATGTAGCATCAAGTGGATGGATCATGTCAAAGTGGAGATCAAGTGAAAGACATCGAAGAGAGGATCGTACTGCAACGAGAATCGACCCAATCGGAGTTCGGGATCGAAAACTACACAGAAAACAAGATCAATGGAGTTGCTCGACCGAGTGTTCAGAAACGATTGAGCAAAATGATCAGAGACAATAAATCCAATGCCACAGCTGAGTTGCCAACTCGACCGAGTTGATGAGGAGCTAAAACTAGTGGCTCGGCCGAGTGTTCAGAAACAACCGAGCTAAAATTTCTACCTCCTTGAGTACAACACTTTTGATCATATAATCAGAAATTACATAAACCAAGAGATTTTCGTAGGGATGAAAATCTCTTATCATCAAGAGCTTTAGTGAAAATGTCAACCAATTATTTTTCAGTAGAAATATACTCCAATTTTACTATTTCCTTCTTAACAAGATCTCTAATGAAATGATGTCTAATACTTATGTTCTTAGTTAAAGAATGTTGCACTGGATTTTTAGAAATATTTATAGCACTTGTATTATCACAGTAAACAGTCAAGACATCACTAGTTAAATCATAATCATGGAACATTTTTTTGCAACCATAATAATTGTGTACAACTCCCTACTGCAACGTATTCAGATTCAACTGTTGATTGAGAAACATAGTTTTGCTTTCTACTGTGCCATGAGATCAATTTGTTTTCCATATAAAAACAACATCCACTTGTGCTTTTTCTGTCATCACTATCTCCTGCCCAATCTGCATCACTATAACCAATCAAAGTACAATTTGTATATTTTTCTATACCAAATACCTAAATCACATGTTGCTGCAACATATTTTATGATTCTCTTAACAACATTCATATGTGATTCTTTAGGATTAGATTGATAAACTAGCACATAGGCATACACTAAACATGATATTTGGCCTACTAGAGCTTAAGTATAAGAGACTCCCTATCATTGATCTATATATTATTGGGTCAACATTTTAGCCAACACTATCTTTACTCAATTTCTGAGTTGATCCCATAGGTGTCTTCATGTGTTTAGAATTTTCTAAACCAAACATTTTTACTAAGTTTCTAGCATACTTATTTTGAGAAATGAAAATGCCATCTTTTTGCTGTTTAATCTGGAGTCCTAGAAAGTAGTTTAAATCACCAACCATGGACATTTCAAAGGTAGATGCCATTTCATTCACAAATTGTTTAAGCATATTATTACATGTGGATCCAAACACTATATCATCAACATAAATTTGAGCAATCATAACAACATTTTTGTCATGCTTAATGAACAGTGTTCTATCAGCCTCACCTCTAACAAATCCAAATTCAATCAAGAAATCAGTTAGTCTATCATACCATGCTTTAGGTGCTTGTTTCAAACCATATAAAGTCTTTTTCAATTTAAATACATGATCAGGAAATTCAGGGTTTTCAAAACCTTTTGGTTGTTCTACATATACTTCTTCCATGAGAATACCATTTAAAAAAACAGCTTTAACATCCGTTTGATGTAACTTTATATCAATATAGCATGCAATGGCAAGTAAAAGTCTAATAGATTCGATTCTAGCAACAAGAGCAAATGTTTCATCAAAATCTACACCTTCAACTTGAGTGTAACCTTGATCTACTAACCTAGCTTTGTTTCTAATAATGCTCCCTATCTCATCAGTCTTGTTTTTAAATATCTATTTAGTTCCTATAACATTAACATGATCTGGCCTAGGAACTAAAGTTCAAACATCATTTCTAACAAACTGATTTAATTCCTCATGCATAGCTTCAACCCAATTTTCATCATTTAAGGCTTCTTTAACAGTTTTAGGCTCAATCATAGAATGATAGCATTCATGTGTTACCTTGTTACACATTGATGACATATAAATAGATCTTACCACATCCTTAGAATTCATAACCATCATTCTTCTGGTTTGGACACCAGTGGATTGTTCACCTATAATTTGATCTTGTGGATGATTCTTCTAAACTCTGATGGATGGAGTTTTCTAAAGATTATATAGATTTTCTGGATCTGTGTTTTCAGATGATTCTTCTGGTGTGTCATCATTTTGAACATCTTTTTGAGTTTGTTTAACTTTTTCAGTACTGATTGGAAGATCAACCAAGTTCGAAATATCCTCCTCTTCTATGCTCTTTCCAGTAATGCTTGTCTCAACATCAAAGACAACATTTTCTAACTCTTGAACAATATCACTCCTGAAATTTTATATTTTGTAGGCTTTGTTGTTCCTAGAGTAACCAAGGAAGAATCATTTGTCACTCTTAGAATCTGTTGGTCCCAAGTTGAGTTAAGATTGATTAAGCTAGAAAAAGTTTAGAGGGGAGGGGTGAATAGACTTTTTAAAATCTTTCAAAATATCAGAGTGTTTAATGCGGAATAGTGTTCTGAATAGTACTGTTCTTACTTAGTCAGCACAGTGCTTACAGTTTCAAGTTTTATACTCAACTTTGCTTTTGAACTTTTAACTAGTAAACACCTAAACAAATATCAACAGTAAGTAAATCAACACATAAGGTTTATAGTGGTTCGACAAATGTCTACATCCACTCTCACAACTCCAGTCGTGATATTTTATTAACTCTTCCTTCTTGAGTTTCTTGTAGCTTAAAGTCCCAACATTAAGACTTTGATCTTATCGATTACACTTCCAAGTGTATCTTCGATCTACTAGTAATTTCATAAGTAACTAGCACACTTGTTTACAACAATTCACAAACTAAAAAGTAAAGTAAAACTTCTCTTCGTAGTAGCCTTTGATTCTTCAAATCAATGCAGTGGCTTCTTCTCTTGATTAAATCTTCTTCAACTCTGTGAGTTCTTGAATGCTTCTTAGACTCTTAATTGCTCTTTGATTGCTCTTAGATCAGTAGTCTCAGCAGTAAAAGATCACACAGTATTTATAGAACTTAGATTGATAGTTAGCAGTTTGTGAAACTAACTCCCAACTAACTCTAAAACCGTTTTTGTAACTTATCTCTTGTAACCGACTTAACTTCTTATTCCAAGTCAGCATATCTTCAAATATATTTAGTTACAACCAACTAATAAGTTTTCCAAACTTATTCTTCTCCAGCACAGAAAAATTACTCTTCTTCATTTTTACTGTTCTTAGTCCGACTCAGCACAGTTCTCAACTCCCGTTCTGCGCTTCATCAGAATACTTCTCTTGTACTTCTAAGCTTTATTTTTACTCCTCTTGTACTTCTGAGCTTCATTTTTACTCATCTTGATAGTCTTCTTACTTTGGAGTAGTCTTCTGAGTCTTCTTTAGTCTTCTGATCTTTCACTAATCTACTGTTTTGAACTTTTACAATACTGATTACAATAGAATACAAACTTACAAATATAAAACCTATCTATACATCAACTGAACTACATATAGAAGAGTACATCTAAGTCCTATACTATAAGCTGTCTATACAATACATTATTAGTTTAGTTCCTAACAGTTATCAATATATTCACATATCAGATCAGTAAACTCATAAGATCAGTTAAACTCAGATTATCATGTTTATCAAGATGACTTAGTTAAGATGACTTCCAACCACATATATCATTAACTTTAAGTTGCTTTTGGCCATCAAAACTCATAATCATCAACTAGAATATTGTTTCAAGGATTCATTTCCCAACAGAATCAAATTTGTGGAGTTGATCCATGTCATTTAAGATATAGCAAATACACCCAAAGATATGAAAGTACTTAAGATTAGGCTTTTTATTGTTCAAAATTTCATAGGGAGTTTTAGTAAAATCAATTCTAATATAAACTCTATTTGAAATATGACAAGCAGTATTTAAAGCTTCAGCCCAAAATATTTTTGAGAGATTTTTAGAACACAACATTACTCTAACCATTTCTTTAAGAGTTCCGTTTTTCCTTTCAGCAATGCCATTTTGATGAGGAGTTTTTGGAGATGAAATTTTTTGTGCTATTCCTTTAGATTCACAAAATTTTGTAAATGAATTGTTTTCAAATTCTCTTCCATGGTCTGATCTAATTTTGCGAACTTTTAAATTAAAATCAGTTTTGAATCTTTTGTACAAAATTTTAAAAATAGAGAATGTTTTAGATTTGTCTTTTACGAATTCAATCCAAGTAAATCTGGAGTAGTCATCAACTACAACTAGAGAATACCTTTTTCCTCCAATACTCTTTGTTTCCATAGGACCCATAAGATCCATATGAAGTAACTCAAAACAGTGTTTAGTTGAACAATGTTCCAACATTTTGTGAGACACTTTTACCTATTTGACTTTTTGACAAGGTCCACATACCTTGTTGTCGATCTGTAAAGCTCAACTTTGGTAAACCTGTAACAACTTTCAATCTGATTAATTTAACAATTTGTCTGTAGTTTGAATGTCCAAGTTTATGATGCCACATAACACATTCATTGCTTTTCACACTATTGCACTTCATTTTTTATTCAATCAAGTAATAGTTGTCAACAGATCTATTTCCCATCATAATGCATTCAAAATCTTTATGTAAAACATAGCAAGATTTTTTTTATCAAATTTAACATGTAAATCATCATCACATAATTGATTGATGCTAATTAAGTTAGCAAGTAATCCATCAACATGCAAAACATTTGATAATTTTGGAAACCCATGAACATTTAATATTCCTTTACCAATTATTTTTCCTTTAGATCCACCAACATAAGTGACATTACCACCATCATAAGTGTCAAGATGATTCCGATCAGCTAGACGTCTCCAACTAATTAGAACACTTGAAGATAGAAGAAATAACTGCTCTTAGGATAGTAATTCTGAAAGTAAGCAACGAGACAAACAACACACAAGGATTTAAGTGGTTCGATCAATGTGATCTACATCCACTGGACCAGATTAGTACTTCTTTGATTGATAAAGAATGTTTACACACTCATTCACTCGGAATTGGATATTTCCTCACTTCACTCATGAACTCACACAACTCAAAGAATACAATAACGTACTAAATCTCTCATCCCAAAAAGGTGTCAACCTTTACAATGTACACCATCAAGAGTATATAAAGACCAAAGGTAGTTGCTGCTGTTAGGAACTGTTTTGAGTAGTTATCAACCGTTTGCAACCGCTTGTAACAACCCATGTGCTCTGTTATTGCCCAACTGAAAATGGTAGTTATGCCCTCAAGTTGTTGTAACTGTAAAACTGTTAGTTAAACTAACTAACTTCGAACCAGAAGACTTGTCCATAAAGATCAGATCACTACTTAGTGTTCTGATACTCAACTCTTCAGTTCTGATGATCAAAAGCTAACTCTGCTGATAGACTTCATACTGTGCTGATCTTAACTGCACTGACCAAGTACTGTGCTGACCCAAGTACTGTGCTGACCTGGTACTGTGCTGACCCAAGTACTGTGCTGATCTACTCTGCTGAAGTACTGATCTTGGTACACTCTGTTGAAGTACTGATCTTAGTCCAGTCTGCTGAAGTACGGATCTTAATCCAGTCTGCTGAAGTACTGATCTTAATCCAGTACTGTGCTGAACTCTAAGCATCACCTTCTCATCTGATTGAAACCCTTCAACTTATCTGATAAGGCCTAAGTCATCTTATCTGATCCTATCAGCTCAGTAGTTTATTGTGCTGATTTTGAGATTATGAGATAACACTCACAATTCTCCACCTTTAGCTCATAATCGAACTAATCTCCACCAAAACAAAAACACTAACACTATTCTCCTCAAAGAATAGCCTCCACTAATGATCTTCTGCCACAAGAACAGTAGCCTTCTCCTCAGAGGAATTAATGCAGTCCAATAAGTCTAAGACACAAGCCAAACTTCTCTTTTGGCAATGCCTTAGTGAACGCATCAGCAGGGTTCTCCTGTGTAGCAATCTTCACTACCTGGACCACCCCCTTCTCTACAATATCTCTTACAAAGTACAGTTTCACATCTATATGTTTAGTTCTCTCATGATACCCCTGATGCTTTGCAAGATGTATTGCACTTTGGTTATCACAGAAGACAGTCACACTTCTTTGTGATATACCAAACTCCTTCAAGATCCCCGTAAGCCACATGCTCTCCTTTACTGCTTCAGTCAAGGCTACATAATCTGATTCTGTAGTAGATAATGCAACTACGGACTGATGTATTGACCTCCATGATATAGCTGTACCAAATAAGGTGAATACATACCCTGTCAAGGACTTTCTTGTGTCTACATTGGCTGCATAGTCGGCATCAACATATCCCACAAGTGCTTCTCCCTCATCTGATATCTTCTGAAATTTCAGACCTTTCTCAGCTGATCCTAGAACATATCTCATGACCCACTTAACTGTCTCCCAATGACTTAAGCCTGGATCACTCATGTATCTACTGATTACACTCATTGCATGAGTTAAATCTGGTCTATAACACACCATAGCATACATTAAACTCCCTACTGCACTGGCATAAGGAACCTTACTCATCTGAGCTCTTTCTTGGCTGTTCTTGGGACACATCTGATTGGATAGCTTCTGATGCTGACCAATTGGTGTAGAAACTGACTTAGCTTGATTCATCCTGAATCTCTCTAACACCTTCCTCAGATAGGTAGGCTGACTAAGCTGAATTGCTCCCTCAACTCTACTGATCTCCATCCCAAGAATCACTTTAGCTTCACCAAGATCTTTCATCTTAAACTCCCTTTTGAGAATCTCCTTAACTTGATTGATATTGTTAATAGACTCCCCAGCTATTAACATATCATCTACATACAGCAGAAGATAGGTAACTGAACTCCTAACTCTCCTGAAGTAAACACAGCTGTCATACAAGCTTCTTGCAAAACCAACTGAGCAAATGTACTCATCAAACCTTAAGTACCACTGTCTAGGGCTTTGTTTGAGTCCATAGAGTGATTTTCTGAGTAAGCACACTTTGTCTTCTCCATCTTCTATGTCCAACCCTTCTGGTATTTTCATGTAGATCTTCTCATCTAAAGTCCCATGAAGAAATGCTGTGGTCACATCCATCTGATGCAGCTCCAATTCATATTGAGCAACCATAGCCAACAAGATTCTGATGCTACAATGCTTTACAATAGGTGAGAAGATTTCATTAAAGTCAATACCTTCTTTCTGTGTAAATCCTTTAGCTACAAGTCTTGCCTTGTACCTAATCTTGCCACCTCTCTGAGCCTCCACCTTTTTCTTGTAGATCCACTTACACCCAACAAGTTTCTTGTTCTTAGGCCTCTCAACAATCTCCCAAGTCTGGTTCTTGTTCAGAGATAACAGTTCTTCCTCCATAGCAACTAACCACTTCTCTTTGTCATGGCAGTTGATGGCTTCTGTGTAAGTTTTAGGCTCCAAAGACTCCACCTCAAGAGCTGCACATAATGAAAATGATACTATGTCAGCTTGACCATACCTCTGAGGTGGGTGGACTTCTCTTCTGGTTCTGTCCCTAGTGAGCTGATAGACATGAAGATCAGTATCACTATGAGTATTCTCCTCCTCATCTGGATCAATCTGCTCTTCTGTTAGTGTTCTGATGTCACCATGCTCCACCTCCACCTGTGTCTCATCTGGTTTGTTGTGTGCTGCACTTGAACTTGCCTCTTCTTTCAATGGCATTCTACTTTCATCAAAAGTTACATCTCTGTTGATAATACACTTCTGCATTCCAGCTTCTAGGCACCACAACCTATACCCTTTCACACCTGAAGGATACCCTACGAACACACATTTCAAGGCTCGAGGCTCAAGCTTATCTTGCTTGACATGGGCATATGCTGAACAACCATACACCTTCAAATTACTGTACTCAGCTGCATGGCCAGACCATAACTCTTCTGGGGTCTTAAATTGCACAGCTGAGGTAGGGCTTCTGTTTATCAAGTAGGCTGCTGTTGACACTGCTTCTCCCCAAAATACTTTAGGCAATCCAGAGCTGCTCAACATGCATCTAACTCTCTCAAGTAAAGTCTGGTTCATTCTCTCAGCCACTCCATTCTGCTGAGGTGTACCTGGTACTGTTCTATGCCTCACTATACCCTTCTTCTTGCAGAAAACATTGAACTCTTCTGATATGAACTCCAGCCCATTATCAGTTCTCAAATGCTTGAGATTCTTTCCAGAAATATTCTCCACCTCAGTGAGCCATTCCTTAAAATTTTCAAATGCTTCTGACTTGGATTTCAGGATAGTGATCCATACCTTTCTTGAGTAGTCATCTATGATAGACATGAAGTATCTCCCACCACTTCTGGTCTGATTCCTAGTTGGCCCCCATAAATCTGAATGGACATAGTCCAAAATTCCTTTGGTAGAGTGTGAACTCTTTCCAAACTTCAATCTCTTGGATTTCCCAAGAATGCAGTGCTCACACAAATCAAGCTTTGTGATCTTGTCACCACATAGCAATCCTTGCTTACTTAGCTCAAGTAGGCCCTTCTCTCCTACATGACCTAATCTTCTGTGCCACAACATTGAGTTGTCTTGCACCCTTGCCACATCTGATCTGCCAATAACTGTTCCCCCCTTAAGAAAGTAGAGATCATTTCTTCTCTCACCTTTAAGAACAGTAAGCTTCCCCTTTGAAACTCTGAGCTCTCCATCTTTAGACTGGAATTTATAGCCCAATGAATCCAGCATACCAAGAGATATCAAATTTCTCTTGAGTTCAGGAACATACCTGACCCTCTTGAGAATCCTCACTACTCCATCATACATCTTCAAGTGTACTGTACCTTCACCTCTGACTTTGCAAGTGTGATCATTCCCTAACAACACAGAACCTCCATTCTGATGCTTAAAATCATGAAACCACTCTCTTCTTGGAGTCATATGGAAAGAACACCCTGAATCTAAAATCCAATCTTGCTGCTCTTTAGTGGAAGTGATGGATAGGGATTGAGCTGACTCATAGCCTTTCTGCTCCTTATCATCGTGGGTTTGATTTGCTTGATTCTTATCAACAGGGTTCTTAGGACCAGATTTTCTCATAAGCTGTTTGTACTTGAAACAAGTACTCTTATAGTGCCCGGGTTTGTTGCAGTGGTGGCACACTACTTCCCCTTGATTTGACACTGCTGATTTTCCCTTATCAGCTCCCTTGGGTTGACTAGACCCCTTCTTAGAGGCAGATTTCTTCTGTCCTCCCTTGATTGCCAATCCTTCCCCACTGCTACTTTTATCTCCTTGAGATGTTTTGTTATGCAACAGCTTGGACTTGACAGCCAAGATCACATCCTCCAATGTGATTGCTTCCTTTCTACCATACAAGATGGTGTCCTTTAGGATTTCAAAGGACTTAGGCAGAGCACTCAACAAGATCAGAGCCTTATCCTCTTCCTCTAACTTGACATCCAAATTCTCCAGATCATCAAGAATCTTGTTGAACTCATCTAGCTGCTCCGTTATGGGTTTGTCATCTCCCATTCTAAAGGCATACAGCTTCTGCTTCGAATAGAGTCGGTTAGCAAGAGTTTTCACCATATATAGCTTCTCAAGCTTATCCCAAACCTCCTTCGCTGACTTCTCTTTAGCAACCTCTCTCAAGACCTTATCTCCAAGGCAGAGTATGATCGTGCTTCGAGCTTTCCTGAGCAACTTGCTCCTTTCAGCCGCAGCTGTTGCAGATTCTTCTGCAATCTCTTCGGATTCTTCGAGAGCCTCGAATAATCCTTGCTGTTCAAGGAGGGCCTGCATCTTGACCTTCCCCAGCCCAAAATCTCCAGTGCCTGTAAACTTCTCTATGTTGTACTTGGTAGAATTCCCCATCTTTAGATCTGCAGCTACTTCGATTTCCCACAGACGCCGCCAATTGTCAAGATGATTCCGATCAGCTAGACGTCTCCAACTAATTAGAACACTTGAAGATAGAAGAAATAACTGCTCTTAGGATAGTAATTCTGAAAGTAAGCAACGAGACAAACAGCACACAAGGATTTAAGTGGTTCGATCAATGTGATCTACATCCACTGGACCAAATTAGTACTTTTTTGATTGATAAAGAATGTTTACACACTCATTCACTCGGAATTGGATATTTCCTCACTTCACTCGTGAACTCACACAACTCAAAGAATACAATAACGTACTAAATCTCTCATCCCAAAAAGGTGTCAACCTTTACAATGTACACCATCAAGAGTATATAAAGACCAAAGGTAGTTGCTGCTGTTAGGAACTGTTTTGAGTAGTTATCAACCGTTTGCAACCGCTTGTAAAAACCCATGTGCTCTGTTATTGCCCAACTGAAAATGGTAGTTATGCCCTCAAGTTGTTGTAACTGTAAAACTGTTAGTTAAACTAACTAACTTCGAACCAGAAGACTTGTCCATAAAGATCAGATCACTACTTAGTGTTCTGATACTCAACTCTTCAGTTCTGATGATCAAAAGCTAACTCTGCTGATAGACTTCATACTGTGCTGATCTTAACTGCACTGACCAAGTACTGTGCTGACCCAAGTACTGTGCTGACCTGGTACTGTGCTGACCCAAGTACTGTGCTGATCTGGTACTGAGCTGATCTACTCTGCTGAAGTACTGATCTTGGTACACTCTGCTGAAGTACTGATCTTAGTCCAGTCTGCTGAAGTACTGATCTTAATCCAGTCTGCTGAAGTACTGATCTTAATCCAGTACTGTGCTGATCTTACTGTGCTGATCCCAACTGTGCTGAACTCTAAGCATCACCTTCTCATCTGATTGAAACCCTTCAACTCATCTGATAAGGCCTAAGTCATCTTATCTGATCCTATCAGCTCAGTAGTTTACTGTGCTGATTTTGAGATTATGAGATAACACTCACAATAAGCTTTATAGTCAGAAAGATAATCAATTTGACTTGTCATATGTTTAGAACACCCACTGTCAAAATGCCATAAACCAGGAACACATGCTTTTAGAGACATATGAACAATATTACAAGTAGTATTTTCTTTTGAAATCCATGTAGATTTTTGAAAATGTTGTTTTGATTGTTGCATCATTTTAGAAGTTTTCCAAGCAATCATGTCAGTTTTTCCTTTTTCAGACAGTATGGACTAATATGTCCTTTCTTAAAATAGTAATGACATAAGAAATCTTTTGCACTAACTTTAGTATTTGCAGAGAATTCATTTCCTGTTCCAACTTCAGCTTTGATGAACACAATAGATTTCTTGTTACTAGTAGAGTTGTGACTTTTACCTTGATAATCAATACCTGTTTTTCTTGAATTGTTAGTCAATAATAACTCATCCAGTTTCATCTTTCCTTCTGAGTATCTTTTGAAACTCAATGAAGCTTCCTTCAACTTTTCTTCAAGTTTAGACACTTCAAGGTCTTTTTTGGTTAAAATTCTTTCAAGTTTAGTGATTGACTCTCTCAAGTAAGAGTTTTAACAAGATAGATTCGTAATAGTTTGATTAAGCTTCTCATTTTCAGTAGAAATTTTGAAAGATTTTTCATTGGTTAAAGGATTGTCATACGAATATTTTTTGAAGTCCAGAATAGAAACATCTAATCTGTCTTTAAGTTTAGCAATTTTAAAATCATTTTTAGTCAACATACTCTCTAATTTATAAACAATTTTGGTTATGTCCTGGATATCAGCATCATTTCTGGATGGACCTGATTTACTTGATGTACCTGTCTTAGAAACAAAACTAGCAAAACAGTTAAATTTCGAATCATTATTATTTAGTGATTCTTCAAATGATAGCTCATTTTATCTCACATCATAATAATCATCCAAATCATCATCAAAAGTATCATTGTATTCTATCCTTGTTGAAAAAGCTTTTTCAATATCTTTTTCAGGATCATTCTCAACATCAGACTCACCACTTAAAGTAACACATAAATTAAGTTTCTTTTTTAGTAAGGTGGCACATTCATTAGCATAATGACCATATCCAGAACATGCATCACATTTAACATTCTTCATGTATTGTTGATAAGATCTAAACATGTTACCTCTCTTTAGTTGCCTAAATTGATTAAAGGTATTTTTTTTCTAATAGGCAATTGTTGAGTATTATTGATCTGAACCTTAGGTTAAACATTATTTTTAAACTTATTGTTTCTGTTTTTCAGAAAAGTTTTAAATTGTTTAGTGATTAAAGCCATGTAATCAGGATTGTTGAAACATTCCTCCAACTCATCATCGAATTCAATTTCAGTAAAATAAGGGTGTTTTTTTTTTTTTTTTTTTTTTTCAGAATTGGATGATGAGGCATCACTTTTGAAAACAAGAACTTTCTTATCATTTTCAGTCTTTTCAGAAATGTTCATTTCATAATTTTTCAAAATACCAACCAATTCATTTTGACTTAAAACATCAGAATCTTTAGCTTCTTCTATAACACATATCTTAGGATCAAATCGTTTAGGAACAAATCTAAGAATTTTATGTACTAACCTTGTATTGGATATTGGATCACCAAGTGAGTGAGCTTCATTTGAAATTTCAGTCAATCTTTCATTGTAGGTTGAAATTGTTTCATCTTCTTTCATCCTCAAATTTTCAAATTTGGTTCCAAGCATACGAAGTCCGGTCCTTCGTACACTGTCCGATCCTTCACAATGTTCTTGCAGCCGATCCCATGCTTCCTTCGAGGATATGCAATTTGAGATGATTTTGAACATTGAGGCATCAGTTGAGGTGAAGATAACATTGATCTCCTTTGAATTGTAACTTGTAGCTCTGATTTCATCATTTGTCCAATCGAGTTCTCTCTTAACTCGAGATTCATTGTGATCATCCGCCGCATAGTTCGTGGTTGAGTCTAACCAATAAGAGCACTCCTCCAGGCTCGTTCATTAATGGATTTGATGATCATCTGCCGCATAATGTGTGTGAATTAAGCTTGTGGGTGTATTTATAAAGAATATGTGTGTGAATGATTAAAATGCATGTATGCAATATTGCATATAAGTTTTTGTGATTTAGGCTAGTCTTGTATGAAATATTGCATATATGCATTTCAGTCATTCACACACATGTTCTTTATAAATATACCCACAAGTTTAATTCACACACACATTTTTTATAAATACACCAACAAACTTAATTCACACACATTTTTTATAAATACACCCACTGACAGCTTAATTCGAAATTTTTAATCCGTTTATTTTACTCGTTTCAGTGATTTTTTTGTCTTTTGTTTTATTTTATTTTCGAACGCGGGATATTAAATGTAGTAATTCAAATTGTAATATGTAGTAATACACATTATTTTATGTAGTAATAACAAAAACTATTTATATAATAATACAAATTCTTTTATTTAGTAACACGTCTTTTCTAGTGTTTTTATTGATGTAGTAACTCACATTATAATATGTAGTAACATATATTATCAAACGTAGTAAACACAATAATCATGTTGTAATACAAAATGTTTTATTGTAGGATGATGCGAAAAATATTAGATCATTTGATAAAGTTACACATAGTAACAAACGCTATTCAATGTAGTAATTCAAACTGTAGTATGTAATAACATATAATTTTTTATGTAGTAAAATAAATTATTACATGTAGTAATAACACAATTTTATATAGTAATATTGATTCTTTTATATTTTTATATTTTTTTTTATTGATTAAGTAACCCACATTATAATATATAGTAACATATATTATTGCATGTAGTAAGATATATTATTGCACGTAATACAAAATAACATTGACCCATAATGATTAGTATTAAAGAAATATAAAATATTTAAGAATTAAGGTCATCGTAAATTGCAGTGTCCGACCGCGGTCTGAGGTGATTGAAAACTGCTCGGAGAAGACGACCATGTTCAATTTCTGTCAGTGGGGGCATTTATAAAAAAAGTGGGTGTGAATTGAGCTGTCAGTGGGTGTATTTATAAAAAATGTGTGTGAATTAAGCTTGTGTGTGAATGACTGAAATGCAATGCATGTATGTAATATTGCATATAAATTTTTGTGATTTAATATTGAAAAGTATTGTTCCATAATATTGAAGAGTGATTTTTTATGGAAATAAATTATAAATTGTTAGTTACAGTTTTTGAAAAGTGGTAAAAGCAGAAAAAATTATAAAGTAAATGGTATAAATTGTTAGTTAAAAATTATAAATTGCCAAGCTACAAGAGTTGAGAACCCACGACCTCATACTACTTAATCAGTGGCAATTACTGTTGGGTCTAACAGTTAATATAATTAAAATTTGCTTACTGTTGGGTCAACAGTTAATATAATTAAAATTTGCTTACTCTAAATATATTAAGGTTGACTCGTTAGCATAGTGCACTAGAGATCAATTCATTATCTTTCTTATATAATATTTTTAAATTTTATCTCATTATCTTCCTTATATACTAAAAGTCAGTATTTTTAAATCCCTTATATTCTACAATTTTGATTTTTTTAAAAATATTTATTTTCTCTCTCTTCTCTCTCCTCTCTTATCTCTTACTTTTTTTTAACGTTATTTTTCAAATTTAAATGATAATTTTTTTATTTATATTTCTATTTTAATTATTTTCTATTTCTTTTTTCAATTATTCTTTTATATTTTTTCACAGTTCCACATAATATGCGAGTCTTACACTAGTGATATGACATACATCAAATATGCTTGTTATCAAGCTATTAAAACTGAAGCTTCTTTTTTATATCATTCATCTACTTGATCAAACAGTTGGTGTGCATTTTAAATACCTATTTGTAGTTATCCCACACGCAAAAAAATAACAATTATAAGAAATTTCAAAAATATTGAAAGAGACCGTCCAAAATTTGAAAGGTGTTGGTAACGTGTATTCGACCGAAACAAATAAAACAACGATTAAAAAATTTAGATAGGATCAAAAAGAAAAGTTAAAAACACCGCTTAAAGTAATCCTTTTATCTTCTCTTTAATCCCTTTATCATCTCTTAAATAAAGAGAAGAGGACGCATGAAGTAATCATAAAGAGTTTTAAAAAGAGGACACGTGCCTCTTGGCACGTGGAACCATTTTGATGTATAACTCTCTTTATATATTGTAATAGATATATCTAAAATCCTACAATTTTGTGGCCTCCCATTTCCCTACCCCAATTTCTACGCCCTCCTTTCATTTCAGTCCCAAGCACAGCGTCGTCGCCGACTCATATCAACCCCGTTCACATTTTCTTTTTTCAGCAGCACAGTTTTTACACAGCGGCACAGTCCTTACGCCACCTAATCTCAACGCGGATCACACATCACAAAGATGAATGAGAATGAGATGACAGGTTAGCTTTGAGTTATTTATAATTTTTGTTGGAATTGAAATTGTTTTGCAGATTAATCTATTGTAGAATTTTATTTATTTATTTATTATTATTATTATTATTATCTTAAAACTCTTAATTTTTCTATAATTTTTATTTTCTCTCTCCTCTTCTTTATCTCTCCTCTTTAACCATAATTTTTTAAATTATTTTTTCTTTTTTATCAATTTTATCTTCATCTTATTAAATAATATTTTTATAATATCGAGTCTTTTATATATATTTACCAGTGAATTTTTTAATCTATTATACATCAAAATCTTTCTAAAATATTCTAAATGATAACTATAAAAATAATATAATATATTATGTCTAAAATATTCTAAATGATAACTATAAAAATAATATAATATATTATGTCGAGAATGATAAACATCATACAAAACAACGCGTTCATAGCACAAAATGAGTTCTCAGATTTCTTTTTTCATGATAATACTTTGAGTTCTCAGATCCCTTTTTCCTATGATAATATTTTTAATTTTTATTTTGCTGAGAAAAGATTTTGAGAAAAAATTAATGGCCACTAAAAGATTTGAGAAAAATATCAAAAGATTAATGGCTCTAATTTGATATAGATAATATTAAATTAAATATAAAAAAATATTTTTTATAATTTTAATATGGATAAAAAAAAATATTAATATTAGATTATATTTAAATTAAATATAAATAAAAATTTATTGACATATATTAGTGTCCACCGGTGAACTCTATATCATTTTCGTATATATATATATTTTGTTTTTTTTTTTTTTCAGATTGATTTACCTGGAATAGAGGCCGTTTATTATTATTATTATTTTCTCATTTTTACCAAAGGTTAGGTTTTGATGCAATCCGGTTGAGTTTCAATTATAAATTGTGAACTTTTAGTTTCTATATTTGGTTATGCTAATTAGTTTCAGTTTGCAAATCAACCAATTGCACATCGAGGAGTCAATTATAATTGCTAATTACAACTATATATCTAGAGTTATACTAGTCATTATTGGATCTTTCATACGAAATAGCTCTATTTTAAAAAAAATACATGAGATATGCCTCCCCCTTCCTCACTCAAATGGAATGGAAATAATCTATCTGTATAAAATACTTTTGTAAATGTTGTTCCAAATTATTTGTCATTTTAGATATTTTTACCATAATTAATCTGAAAGGTGAGATTAATAGTCTTGACTCTTTCAAAGTAGCAAAGAAGATGTGGAGGGGGAAAGTTGAGAGAATGAAAGACACTTGTGGAGATGACTATGTTCGGCACCTACGTGGGTGTGGCAAGACGAACGATGAAAGACTTAAGAGTGATGAAATTTTGCAAAGAATTATGGGAGTTGATTGTGCAATTGCGCCTTGCTTAATGCAACAGCGCCGTTGTAACTGTGAGGTAATTATATTTTCTCCACTTGCTTTCATGACTTGCTTCTTAATTTGGTGTTTGATTTGTAAGACATGGGCTCGTGAAAATGGTCCCAGCCTGCCATTATATTTACTCTATCTCTGTCTCACGATCTAGGATTTCTTTCACATTTTTCCGTATTGTGTTCAATTTTTTCATGTTTTTCTGTATTTTTTAGGATTTTTCGGATTTCGTTTGCTCGCCGAACGACGGTTCGGTACTTGATCGGAATTGGAGAACACACAGATTAACAAGGTTAGTATATTTCCGACGAATGAGTTTAGTAGGTATTTTTATTTTATATGCTATTGTTTGTGCAGTTTGCTGGTGTTATTTTAGTAAGTCTTTTTTATTTTGTATGTTATTGATACGGCGAACATTGTTCAAGAAACTTGGTATTTTAGTTGAAACTTAATTGGTCTGATTTAAATGTAACAAATTGGTTTTGAGGTCACTCCATGAGTGGAGTTATCTTATAGTTTTCATTACTACACATTTAAGCTTGAAGAACTGCACTTGGAGAACCTTTTTTGTCGAACAGCTCTCCAAGATATAGCTTGGAGAGCGGTTTTATTGAAAAAAAAAACACATAGACAGCGGTTCATAACCGCTGTCCAAGAGATGGTTTTAGGTCAACATATTAAATGCTATTAATTTCAGATCGAAGCTTTTCTCCCCCAAATTCAAAAAACGTTGTCTCCCCCAAATCCACCGTCGCTGTCGCCTCCCTCTCCTCCTCGCGCCGTCGCCTCCCCATAATCCGAGCTTTCACCTCATCGTTTAACGGGCCAGTCACTCTCTTCCTCCTCGTAACGCCGTACATAATCGATTATAAAAGGTGATTTTTCGTTTTTTGTGTGTTTGAAGCTTCTGCTTTTTCTATTATCCAAAACGGTGAACGTTTTTGTGCTTAAATAGGATAGAGATGAAGAATGAAAAACGAATATTCTGATTATTTTATAAAAATAGAAATAAAATTAAATTAAAAACGAATATTCTGAACATATAAAGAAGCTCTACATTGTTTTGGTTTGAGCAAAAGAACTAGAGTGTGAAGAACTGGAGGAAAATCATAATTGGTAGACAGAATAACGTGCACATTGATTACTGATAATGGCTTTCTATTCAGCTCTAGTTTATCTTGGGCTGTAAATGATTATAACTAGGGGGACCATTGATATGGGGGGATTTGGTAACTGAAAGAGAAGAATATCAGTAGCTGATAGATGAGAAATGTTTGGTTTGGGATTACAATATTGATAAAAATTTTAATAATATTCTAATTCTAATTAGAAATAATTACAATATTCCCCCTAATATTTTAGCTTTTTAACTGATAAACCCAACAAAATTTGAGAATTACGCTCATCTATTCTTTCAATGCCAATGCTCAAAAATAATTTGGCAAAAGATTTACAGATGGTTAGAGGTAGAGCATGAAGGAGCATTAGTCCGGATGGAACACTTCAAGAGGCACGAGAAGAAGGCCGAGACAAAATGGAAGGAGGCGTGGAAGCTCAATGTGGTTCACATGGGCCAGCAGAAACGAGACAACATTTAAAGGAGTACAGTTTGAAGCGGAAAAAACGATTGGTAATATCAAGTTGACAAGCATACAAATGGCTCAAGGCCAAGGCCAAATATCTTATAAATAACTGGAACACTTTTTGAAGATTGGGAAAGGGAACCCATCCTTTGTATCAGTTAGTGGGTTGTCCTCTGATTTTTATGGTCTTGGGAGCACTGTTTAGCATGGTGAGTGGGTTGTCCTCTGATTTTTATGGTCTTGGGAGAACTGTTTAGCAAGGTGAGCTGTTAGTGATGTAATTCTATGTACTAAATTGTTTGGGCATTTGTGATGCTTGTTTTATCAATATATTTGCTGCTTTCCAATTTTTTATTTTAATTTTTTTACTGTATCTAAGACCTGAGCACCATTTGTTACAAACAAATTGAAAACCTCATCAAGGTGATATTTTAAATAAACTGTATTTTTTTATTTAAAAATACACTATAAAAATCCTAACTTTAATTTTTAGGGCATTTCTGTAATTTATCTTATCTGTTACTCCACATTTACTATTAATTAATATACTTCACGTTTAATTTCGTGTGCTAGAGCGAGACACGTGAAAAAGGTCAGGTTCAGTTAATCACAATTAAAATCTTCATTCAAATTAATCCTTTGATTTTGACATAAATTAGAAAAAGTAACACAAATTAATATACCACCAATCCTAAAATTACAGTTTCATTTATTTATCCACACAAAAAAAACATATTGTAATTTATTATGTAATAATTAACAAACAGAGTGATGGTAAATTATTAAATTAATAGGTGAGTGGAAACTGAAAAAAAAAAAAGGATATACTAGGGTGTATCCGAGAGAGGGTTTAAGCACATCAAGCATATCATTATATATAGATGCAAATACACTATTAATGGTTTGTATATTGGTGTTTGAAACACTCAAGGTGTTTGATAATATGCTTGTGTGAGGATTTAAGCATAAATTAGTGTTAATTTGTTAGGATACATTATCTTAAGAAACGCTTCATATTGTCTTTCCTATAGGCATCTATAGTTTTATATGGAACAAAAGTGGGTTCGAGCCGATCGATTATCAGAGGAGTATAGGAATGGGTTGGAAGAGTTTTGTAATCATGCAATTAGACACTGCACCGACCATCGGTACATTCTATGTCCTTGTTGAAAATGTATAAATGGAAAAACTGTTAGAGGTCGAGAAATTTTGTTTGTCCACTTGATGATTCACGGTATTGATAAAGCATATACCGTTTGGACATCTCATGGTGAGACAAGAGATAGATGTAGCTCAAGCAACCTAGGAACTGACTTTAGATTTGAAGATACAGTGGATGCGGATAGTTTAGAAGATGTACCTACTGTTGATACATCGAGTGGGGATGACGATGATCTGCGAGATCACCGTTATATGTTAGAGAAGTTAAGGGATTCTGCTGGATACCCCTTTGGCCCGGGTGTAAGAAGGCAACAAAATTGTCAGCTGTGTTGATATTGTTCAACTTAAAAGCAACTCACGAGTTATCTGATGCGTGCTTCACAAATATGCTGAAAACAATTAGTGGTCTATTGCCTGATGGAAATGTACTGCCTAAGAGAGCATATAATGCTAAACAAATGCTCAAGTCCATCGGGTTAACACATCAGAAAATTCATGCTTGTCCGGGTGATTGTATCTTATTTCGGAAGGAGTATGCAGACCTCGATGAATGTCCCAGGTGTGGGAAGAAGCGATATAAGAAAAATAAATCTCCCGCGAAGGTGATGTGGTACTTTCCAATAATACCAAGATTCAGGAGAATGTATAGTAGCGCTGTGACGGGAATCTATATGGATATAGTGTGAAGGGGGCCGATGCATGTCCTTGTTGTACCAAGAAGACACATCATATTCGCTTGAGTCATTGTAGAAATACCGTTTATATGAAACATAGGAGGTGGTTGGACCCAACGCATAAGTACAGAAGAATGGCCGATGCATTCGATGGCACAATCGAGACAGATGAAGCACTATGTTTATTGTGTACTGGCAAGCGCTTGAGTATTACTTGGTGTGTTTAAATTTATGGTGGAGATTGTTGAAACTAATTTTGATGCATTCCTACATTTTACTTTGAATTTTTTGTTCTGCATGTGTGTTTTGCCTTATATGAAATGATTACATGAAGGCCCCCTTTGATAGGGGAAACAATTTTAGTATTAAAAATGACATATAAGAGGTCCGCATACTAAATTAGTGCAAAAAGTGGCATATAAAGGTGTATAAAGTTAAAATCTTGTGTTATAGAAAGTACAAAAAAGTGTACTAAAAACACTATATAATTTTAATTCTTGTGTGATAACATGTATTAAGCTTTATATAAAGTTATTTTTTGTTTGATTGAATGTACAACCCACTATATAAACTAATAAAATTGGTGAAAAGACATTTATACCCTTGTTATTCATCACTTTATACATTGTTTGATGCACCATATTACTTCTGACATCAAAATCGAATATTCCATATAACATTGGACATTTGCCACTCTTCGACTTCTCGCACACATTTCTTGAGTTTTCAATTTCATCGTCTTCCAAAGCCTCCGATTGCACACAAGATTTTCTACGTCATTCTCCACTCCGGTCGTCGTCGTTTCTTTCTCACCACTAACAATCAGTTTGTGTTTCCCCATTTCAGGTGTGTTCTCCGTTGTTCAAGCTGAAAATGTCACAGGTGTGCGTATCTTTATTTTTTCCCCATTTCAGAACTCGGGAATTGGCTTCAACAACACAACTCATCTCATTGACTGTGACAATGAGATGTGGGAAATGATTGTTAAGGTATCTAAATAAAATGGTGTCTATTCAAAAATTTTTTGTGGTTGATTCTATTATGTATTTGTATTTAAGTTGTTGATTGTTTATGTTTTCAGAAAGATCCACATGCCGCAACCATGCGCTTCAAGCCCTGTCCAATGTACGATGATTGTCTTAAGGTGTTCGGTATTGATCGAGCAACATGATCTAGTGCTGAGGATGTTTAAGCGGGAAAGTCATTGATAGTTCCAAACAGCATGGCCTTCAACTTGAAATTCTCCTTTCTACAAGCATCATACACATCGACACCCTCATCCCACAGGAGCTTCAAGTCCTCTATCAAAGGAGCCAGATATACATCTATGTCGTTACTAGGTTGTTTGGGTCCTGATATCAACATAGACAACATCATGTAAGTGCGCTTCATGCACAACTCGAGTGAAAGGTTATAAACTAACAAAATCACTGGCCATGTACTGTGGTTGGTACTTTGAATACCGAACGGATTCATTTCGTTAGTTGAGAGTGCAAGACGCAAGTGTCGTGGCTCATGCCAAATTCTGGATGCCTGACATCGAATGTCTTCCACTGGGGTGAATCAGCAGGGTGTCTTAGCATTCCATCTTTGATCATATCATCATGATGCCAAGTTAAATTTCTATTCTCCTCAAAGAATAGCCTCCACTACTGATCTTCTGCCACAAGAACAATAGTCTTCTCCTCAGAGGAATTAATGCAGTCCAATAAGTTTAAGACACAAGCCAAACTTCTCTTTAGGCAATGCCTTAGTGAACGCATCAGCAGGGTTCTCCTCTGTAGCAATCTTCACAAATTGGACCACCCCATTCTCTACAATATCTCTTACAAAGTACAACTTCACATATATATGTTTAGTTCTCTCATGATACCCCTGATGCTTTGCAAGATGTATTGCACTTTGGTTATCACAGAAGACAGTCACACTTCTTTGTGATATACCAAACTCCTTCAAGATCCCCCTTAGCCACATGCTCTCCTTAACTACTTCAGTCAAGGCTACATATTCTGATTTTGTAGTAGATAATGCAACTACAGGCTGATGTATTGACCTCCATGATATAGCTGTACCAAATATGGTGAATACATAACCTGCTAAGGACTTTCTTGTGTCTACATTGGCTGCATAGTCAGCATCAACATATCCCACAAGTGTTTCTACCTCATTTGATATCTTCTGAAATTTCAGACCCTTCTCAACTGATCCCAGAACATATCTCATGACCCACTTAACTGTCTCCCAATGACTTAAGCCTGGATCACTCATGTATCTGCTGATTACACTCATTGCATGAGTTAAATCTGGTCTACAACACACCATAGCATACATTAAACTCCCTACTACACTGGCATAAGGAACCTTACTCATCTAAGCTCTTTCTTGGCTGTTCTTGGGACACAACTGATTGGATAACTTCTGATGCTGAACAATTGGTGTAGACACTGACTTAGCTTGATTCATCCTGAATCTCTCTAACACCTTCTTCAGATAGGTAGGCTAACTAAGCTGAATTGCTCCCTCAACTCTACTGATCTCCATCCCAAGAATCACTTTAGCTTCACCAAGATCTTTCATCTCAAACTCTCTTTTGAGAATCTCTTTCACCTGATTGATATTGTTAATAGACTCTCCTGCTATTAACATATCATCTACATACGACAGAAGATAGGTAACTGAACTCCCAACTCTCCTGAAGTAAACACAGCTGTCATACAAGCTTCTTGCAAAACCAGCTGAGCAAATGTACTCATCAAACCTTACGTACCATTGTCTAGGGCTTTGTTTGAGGCAATAGAGTGATTTTCTGAGTAAGCACACTTTGTTTTCTCCATCTTCTATGTCCAACCCTTCTGGTATTTTCATGTAGATCTTCTCATCTAAAGTCCCATGAAGAAATGTTGTGGTCACATCCATTTGATGCAACTCTAGTTCATACTGAGCAACCATATCCAACAAGATTCTGATGGTACAATGCTTTACAACAGGTGAGAAGATTTCATTAAAGTCAATACCTTCTTTCTGTGTAAATACTTTAGCTACAAGCCTTGCCTTGTACCTAATCTTGCCACCTCTCTGAGCCTCCACATTTTTCTTGTAAATCCACTTACACCCAACAAGTTTTTTGTTCTTAGGTCTCTCAACAATCTCCCAAGTCTGGTTCTTGTTCAGAGATAACAGTTCTTCCTCCATAGAAACTAACCACTTCTCTTTGTCATGGCAGTTGATGGATTCTGTGTAAGTATTAGGCTCCAGAGACTCCACCTCAAGACTTGGCAAAAGTTTGAGAGTCAAGATGAGAAAATTGGTCAATTGGCAAATGAAGTGATGGGAATAAAAAATGATGTGAAAGCCATTGAGGTTCAAGTGGGCCAAATTGCTAATATGGTTGGAAATCAACACAAGCCGGGTCGATTCCCTTCAACCACGGAATTGAACCCCAAGGAGCAATGCAACTCAATTAAGTTGAGGAGTGGCACAAGCTATGAAGGCCCTATGATGCCAAAGGAAGATGGTGAAGAGGAACAACAAGGAAGAAAAGTTGAAGAGAAAGATGTTGAGAAGGAGAAAACAAGTGAGAAAGAGAATGATGCACATAAGCCTCCATCTCCACACAAGCCTCCACTCCCATACCCTCAACGACTCAAGAAGACGAGTTTGGATGCAAAGTTCATCAAATTCTTGGAGATGTTCAAAAAGATACACATCAACATCCCATTTGCGGAGGCCCTTGAGCAAATGCCTCATTATGCCAAGTTTTTGAAGGAGATTATGTCCAACAAGAGAAGGATGGTAGAATTTGAAACCGTGAACCTCACCGAAGAGTGTAGTGCCATCATCCAAGCTAAGCTACCTCCAAAGCTTAGGGATCCCGGTTCATTTACATTTCCTTGTGTGATTGGCAAAGAGGGAACTTATCGTGCTTTGTGTGATCTTGGAGCAAGCATAAACCTCATGCCATTATCACTTTTCAAATCACTTGGCTTGGGAAAATTGACACCTACTACCATGAATCTTCAATTGGTGGATCGCTCCATAGTTTATCCTTTGGGAACGGTTGAGGATGTGCTTGTCAAAGTTGGGAAATTCATATTCCCGGTTGATTTTGTGGTACTTGATATGGAGGAAGATAGGGCAATCCCCTTAATCTTGGGAAGACCGTTTCTAGCAACGGGTGGAGCCATCATCAATGTACGAAACTGAGAGCTTGAACTACACGTTGGTGAGGAGAAAGTCTCATTCAACATTTACAAGGCCGTTAGATTTCGTGATGATGAGGATGAGGAGGAAGAGTATGTGTATTCCAAGAGAGATCCTTATTCAAAGCTCATGGAAGACAAGGTGGAAGAAGAGCCCAAGATAAATATTGTGGAGGAGAACCCCAAGGTGGAAGACGATGAGTTGAAGATGGGCAAGAATGCCAAGTTTGGGGGAGTTTTCTTCAAAAACTCCCCCAAATCAAGAAAAGCTACTTGTGCAAGCTTGGGGATGAATGAGGCATCAACTTCTTATGACATGGTTGAAGAGCCGGATGGGCTAGCTAATGGATGCTTCAATGGGCTTAAGAAAGTCGTATGGGCAAGGAAGGTCAAGAACAAGGATGACAAGGGGGTGACTTGATATCCCCCTCAAGGAAGAACCGTCCGGCATAGGACGTTAAAAATAGCGCTTCTTGGGAGGCAACCCAAGGTTTTATTGCTTTGTATTTTTATTGCTTTAGTAGTGTTGATAGCTTGGTTTATTTTGTAGGTATGGATGAGAAGCATTTTGGATGTCATAACTTGAAGAATGAAGAAGAAAGCAAAACCAACTTTGGAGAAGGGAAGCAAGTAGTTCAATGGTGATCTTTGAAGAGCTTTGGATGTGCAAGGAGGGAGGTAACAACTTGTAGCCCCAAACTTAGAATTTATACATAGTAAAATTCTAAGTTTGGGGGAGTTATTTTTTCTTTTATTTTTCTACTAGTTGTTACCCTTGCACCGGTTCGTCATTCTACTTGTGTTACATTTTGCACCGGCGCACACTTTGCTTTCATATGCTTATTGTTGTTTAAGTTGGTTTTGATCATATGTTGGGTAGTGGATCTTTGGTGAAATGTGAGCATGAATAATCATTGGAATCCATGGTTGAGTAGTTGTGGTGATGTCTATTTGCTTTGAATGTATGCATGATTGGTGTTGGAGAATAGTATCATGTTGTGCTCATATTTATTGATCTTTGATAGCATAGATGCATGATGTGTTGTTGTTTGGGAACATTTGATGAATGTGAGAGTCCTATTGAATAAACCGGTGAGAATTGAGCCATAAATCGAGCATGTAATCCGGTTTAGTTCATTTGGGAGTGGACTAAGTTATTGCTAGTGATCTTAGAACTTGCCTAAGTTCTTGTTTGAAAGCATGATTGTGTGAAACTTTGTGATGTGATATAGGCCATCTTGTTCTAAAAGAGTCACTTAGCCAAAATTTCCTAAAACCGAAGTAATCTTCTGTAGTTAGCCCTTTGAGCTTAATTCCTCATTTTCTTGGCAAACTACAATGTTAACCACTTAGCCTTTTTGAGCCTTTGATACCTACATCTAGTGGAGGATAAAAGACAAAGTGGAAAACATGTGCTTGAATGAATATCTTTGGTGAAAAGAAAAGTTGGAAAAGTTGAAAGAAGAAAAAGAGAAAGATGAAAAGAAAATCAAGGAAAAGAAAAGAGGGACAAAGAGCCTCAAAATCTTGAAAAGAAAAATGGTTCAAAAGATGAGGTGATGATTGCTTGAAAAAGAAAGGAAAATGAAAAGTGAGGATGGAGTTTGTAAGCTTTGAAAGTGAAAAGCACACATTGTAAAATAACAAGCTTTGTCCTCCACTAGAAGAGTCACAATTCCCAAATTCATCCCACCTTGTCCAAAGATCCAATGTTACATCCTTGATAAAGTCCTATTGATCACATTGTTGAGCATTTGAGTGTTGTAGAAAGTAGAAGTTGGGCAAGCATATAGTGATTGCATAGCATAACTTGGTTGATGAGTGCATTAATGTCCTCAATTTGTTTGTGTGTTTGAGAGAAACACTTTGTCATGTGAGTAGAGCACTTGAACATTTGTATTATGTTTCCCATTCATAATGTGTTGTGTGTTTGTGCATTCTTGGATTCATGAATGTGATTTTCAATAATGAGCCTATGATCTTCATTGAGAAATGCACTTTGAGAAAGAGATATCACTACATCGTTACTTTGCATGTGTGAATTACATTGAATATTCCATTGTGATCATTCCACCCTCATTGCTTTAAGTGCTTAGTTGTTTGAGGACAAACAACATTTTAAGTTTGGGGGAGTTTGATTCGGGTGGAATTTACACGTTTTAGAGGCACATGTTAAGCGTGTTTTGATGTGGATTTCATTGATTTATGCATTGAATATGATTGTTTAAGTTGAAATGAGAGAAAGGTTGTGTTTTGTCGATTTTGTAGGAAATACGATGGAATTTGGAGCAAAACACCAACCATACTTTACTGGATCAGGAAGAGTAGTGCACGGTTGGATTCGTCTCGAAAAACGGAGTGGAATAGCCAAAAGAATCGAGTCAATCGGACACCCGAGGCAAAAGTTATGCACGAAACGAGAAAGGGCCGAAGTCGACCGAGCGAGCACGGCCGAGCACCATGCTCGAGCTGGCCGTGCTCGAAACAGGGATTTTTGGGCCACGATGGAGCACGGCCGTGCACCGTGCACGGCCGTGCTACCCCATTTTTTTGTGCCTTTTGTCCATTTTGGCCATTTTTTAGGGACTAACTTGCAATTCTTGCATCCAAACCCTACCCCAACACTATATAAGCCCCATTTCTTGAAATCCAAGACATTCTTCCACAATTCCTCAATTCCCACACATAGTTACACATACTTGGAGGTGTTTTGGCCATATCTTCATCAATTCTTCATCAAATCACTCAAGGAAGGATGCAATAGCTTGGAAATTCAATTTCCTACCACATTCTAGACTAAGCTTTCTCTTTATTTTCCTTTTTATTTAATTATTTCACTTGGATTTTGTAATTTTATTATGTTAGTAGTTAGCTAAATAAATTTGTGGTTCTAAGGCATTGTAGAGATTTGGATTGATGTTTATGAGTAACTTCTTGCTTTAATTGGTGTTTATCTCTTATTTGCATGTTTAATTATCCATTGTAAAGCATGTTGTTAGTGGCCATGATGATTTGCTTGATCCATTGTTAATTGGGGTAGTATCGAGAGATTTATTCCATTTAATCGTATGCGAATATGCAACCCGGTATTATTATGATCTCGAGAGAGGATTAATTATCGGAGAGGGAATCAAATGATCTTAGGAGCTATTTTAGATGGTGTAGACATACGAGCTTATATTACATTGCGTCTTTGGATTAATTTGTATCGAGAGATCGATTAGTTCTTCTTTTGCGATCACCTTATATGAGATAACCTTAATAGCCATTTAAACGAGATAACTCTCATAAACGGACGTCTAAATACTACAATTGCCTTGGAACCCACCTTTTCTTCTTTGCATTTTTATCCATTTTACCTTCGTTTTATTGATTTGCATGGTATTTGATCGATTTCGTATTTACTCTTCATTACTTATTGGTGACACATTGTTAGGTAATCTTAGAGTAATTCACACCACTCAAATTATCGATCACGTCTACTTAGAACTCGACTAGCAAACTACCCTTTTACGCTTAACCTTCTCGTGGGATCGACCTCGTGCTTATCACGCTACAATAGACGCCGTACACTTGTGGTTGTTTATTTAGTGTTGCATAACACGCGAATCACATGCTCCACCTCAACTTGTGTTTCATCTGGTTTGTTGTGTGCTGCACCTGAGCTTGCCTCTTCTTTCAATGACATTCTACTTTCATCAAAAGTTACATCTCTACTGATAATACTGTTGATGTTGTTAACTCTTAAATGTATCAACATTCTCAACAACATCTTAATTTGACCTTCCGAGATTTTTTCTAAGTCTTTTCTGAAATGCTACATTAAATGTTGTTGCATTTCTGGCAGGATCTAGAAGCTTCTACAAGGATCTGGAACCTGGAAGACTCCAGAATATTGCAGAACGTGCTAGACCAGCCTGGAACCTTTTAGAACGACCTGGAGCATGCAAGAAGGATCTAGAAAGATCATGGAAGTTGTGGAAGTTGAGTTCCTAAAAAATAGGACCTCAATGTTGGAAGCCTCTAGAATTCGCACCCTACTCTATAAATACCGAAGGAAGGCTCCACAATTTAGTGTATTCTATTCGATCAATATCCTAGACCGAGCGTTCATCCCTGTTAGGAATTGTGGCTAGTAGTTATACATTTTAGTTCCATACGAAGTATCCCACCCGTATGGCTGTGTGCTTTTCTTATCTATCGAGAGTGTAATCATAGATAGACTAGCATTTCAACAGTGTGTAATTTTATACACTTAGATCGTTTTCAAAACTCGACACCTGCCTCGTTTGTAGTTTTAGTTGTGAAGGTTATTGCTGTAACATTTCACACAATATTTGTACTTGAAGATAAGTATTGATATTTCGCCGTAAGGCTCGCATATATTTTTATTCATAAAATCTATGTGAAAAATATTTCCATTGTGCCTCGTTTGTTTTTAGTGTTTCAAGTCTTCCGCTGTGTATCCTTATTTCTGATATTCTGTTAGAGTTAGTGTTGTACAATTTGTTCCAACATTCTAGTACAACATTAATCTACTTATACTTAAACACTTCATACACAACACACTTTCAGTTGGTATCAGAGCAGATACCTGACGACACTAGGTTAGATCTTTGGTCAAGTGTGTTTTTAGTCTATATTAGCAATGGAAACACATCACATATCCACTGCACTTAGGCCACCCGTTTTAGATGACTCGAATTATGCTTATTGGAAGCCTAAGATGTGTATGTACATCAAGTCGATTGATGAACGTGCTTGGAGGACTGTACTTACAGGCTAGGAAGCTCCAAAGAGACCAGCAGATGCAGATGGTGAAGTCCAACTCAAGAGAGAAGTTGATTGGACAGCTGATGAAATAACAACAACAGGCTACAATTCTAAAACTTTAAATGTTATTTTTACCTCTGTTGATGTTTCAATGTTTAAAATTATATCTAACTGTTCTACATCTAAAGATGCATGAGACAGGTTGCAAGAGCATTGTGAGGGTTCAGACAGTGTTCGAAGGACTAAGCTTCGAATGTTGGGAACAAAATTTGAGAATCTCCGAATGAAGGAAGATGAAACAATTTCATCCTACAATGAAAGGTTAAGTGATATAATCAATGAATCACATTCTCTTGGTGACCCTATTTCTAATGTTAGAGTAGTTCATAAGATATTAAGATTTGTTCCTAAGAGATTTGATGCTAAAATTTGTGCTATTGAAGAAGCAAAAGATACGGATAAGTTAAGTCAAAATTAATTAGTGAGTATCCTTAGAACATATGAGATAAACACTAATCAAGTTGATGAAACTAATGATGATAAGAAAGTTGTGGTTTTTAGCGGGGAAACATCAAACAATTCTGAGATTCAACCTATCATTACTGAAGTTGATTCGGATGAAGAATTGCTTGATAAATGCCTCAAGGATCCAAACAACATTGCCTTGCTCACTAAGCACTTTAATAAGTTTTTTAAGAAAACAGTGAACAAATCTAGTAACTTTCAGCCTAAGATTCAAATCAACACATCAACACCTCAACCAGAAAGGAGGAAAGGTCAATTCACACCAAGACCATAAAAAAGTGAAGGTAAACCAAGGTATGATCCTAAATTTCGAAAATCAGTTCAATGTAATGCTTGTTCTGGTTATGGCCATTATGCAAATGAATGTGCCAATACTAAACTTAAGCAAAAACTGAACTTTAGTGCTACCTTGAGTGATGATTTTGATGATGATCTTGATGAGTTAAATGAGAATGAATATTCTAATTTTACCAGAATTGATTATAATGATTCCTCAGATGATGATCTGGATGAAACAGATTATGATGTTGTAACTGATGCTTCAACATCTACAGCAACATCAGAACAGAGTCACCCAGATTTGAACTGTTTTAATGGTTTGGTTGATGATGCAGGAAAAATGACTGATGACAATGAATATCAAAAGCTATTAGATGATTGGAACAATCAGAAACTCACTTTTAATTCCTTGAACAAAGAGAATGAGGATCTGAAAGACACAATCACCAAGCTAGAAGTTATACTTACCAAAAGAGATCTGGAAAATCTGTAACTTAAAGGAGAAACAGATAAATTCCACTTTATGTTTCAAGAAATATTCTAAGAGTGCTTCTTAGGTAAATAATGCTATAGCTACTGGTAAGTCTAATAATCATGGTTTAGGTTATGATGGTGCAACTGCTTCTATTTCTGAAAATTTTAGAAAACCTGTGAAATTTGTGAAGGCAAATGTTGACACATCTGGTGTAACATCTGCACAATCAGATTCTCACAAGATTAAAAGGAAGTATATCTGTCATTACTGTTTCAAAGTTGGTCATATTCGTCCTTACTGTATAAAATGGTTTGAAGAACATAAAAACTTGAAAATGCTGCATGAAAAACTGTCACCTCCTGGTAAACAGTTTCTGAAATCTGCATGGAAACCAAAAGATACCTGTAATGTTGTTCATACCTCCTTAAAAGCATGTCTACCTGATTTATGGTACTTTGATAGTGGTTGTTCTAGACATATGACATGTCGTATAGACTTCTTATCTGATTATGTGACCTTGAATAGTGGTAGTGTTACATATGCAGGTGGTTCTAAAGGAAAGATTGTTGGTAAAGGAACTTTGAATGTTGAAGGTTTTCCTAAGCTTAAAAATGTCTTGCATGTTGATGGCTTACTTGCAAATCTGATTAGCATTAGTCAACTTTGTGATGATAATTTGCATGTGAAATTTGACAAAGATTCATGTTATGTTCTTAATAAAGATGAAGTTTGTGTCATGACTGGTACTAGGTCAGCTGATAATTGCTATCTTATTGGAACAAATATGTGTAACTTGTCAAAACATGATGAAAATATTATATGGCATCAAAGATTGGGTCATGCAAATTACAGAGCAATGAAAAAGCTAATCAAAGCAGATGCAATAAAAGGAATTCCAAAACTAAGGTTTCACAATACCACTGTATGTGGACCATGCCAAAAAGGTAAGCAAGTAAGAATGCCGCACAAAATGCTGTCACATTGTTCTACACATCGATGCTTTGAATTACTGCACATGGATTTGATGGGTCTTATGGAAACTGAAAGCATTGGAGGAAAGAAGTATTCCTTAGTTGTGGTAGATGATTTTTCTAGATATACATGGGTAGAGTCTTTGAGAGACAAATCTGAAGCATTTGCTGCATTTAAAATTCTTTATAAGAGGTTCAAAAATGTGTTTAACTTGAAAGTTGGTCGTATTAGAACTGATCATGGTAGGGAATTTGAAAATAACATGTTTAATGATTTTTGTGATAAAAAGGGTATCTTGCAAGAATACTCATCTCCTAAAACTCCACAACAAAATGGAATTGTTGAAAGAAAGAATAGAACTTTACAAGAAATGGCAAGAGTCATGCTTACATCCAAATGTCTTGCTAAGAAATTTTGGGGAGAAGCATTGAATACTGCATGCCATATTATTAATAGGGTTTTTATTCGTTCTGGCACAAATCAAACATCTTATGAGATTTTAAACAACAGAAAACCAAGTGTGAAATATTTTCATGTATTTGGTTGTGTGTGTTATATTCTGAATGATAGGGATCAACTTCACAAGTTCGATTCTAAAAGTGATAAAGGTTTCTTTTTGGGCTATTCTAGAAATAGTAAAGCTTATAGAGTCTATAACCTTAGAACTAACACTGTTCAAGAATCTGTTAATGTTGTGTTTGATGATGATAAAGGTCTTACAGATGACAAAGATGAAGAAGATGTATCACAGGTCACTGACAATTCTGAGAATACACTGAAGTCTGAAAATGTTGCACCAAATGTTAACACATCTGGGTCAACATCTACAGAACAGTCAGTTGTAACTTCACATAATGATCAGTATGTTCCCAAAATGAATCCTTATTCAAGAATAGGTAAAAGTCATCCTTCTGACCAGATCATAGGCGATGCTACAGTTGGAGTGCAAACAAGAGGAAGAGTAAGATCAAATAAGGTAGATGTGGTAAGAACAATATGCATGTCTTCTATGTGTAATGTTGTAAATGTTGAATGTTATTTATCTGAAATTGAACCTAAGAGTGCTAAAGAAGCCTTAACTAATGAAAACTGGATTAATGCTATGCATTAAGAACTTGATCAGTTTGAAAGAAATGAAGTGTGGACACTTGTTCCAAGACCTAGTCATACTAATGTCATTGGAACAAAGTGGATATTCAAGAATAAAACTGATGAATCTGGTAACATTGTTAGGAACAAGGCTAGGTTAGTAGCACAAGGTTACACCCAAGTTGAAGGAGTTGATTTTGATGAAACGTTTGCACCTGTTGCTTGGATAGAATCTATTAGATTATTGCTAGCAATTGCATGTTTTATTGATATTAAACTTCATCAGATGGATGTAAAGGCTGCATTTCTAAATGGCATATTGAATGAAGAAGCATATGTTGAACAACCTAAGGGATTTGAAGATCCACAGTATCCTGATCATGTATATAAACTTAAGAAAGCTTTGTATGGTCTTAAACAATCTCCTAGAGCATGGTATGGTAGGCTTACTGACTTTCTTTTGGAATATGGTTTTATTAGAGGAGAGGCAGATAGAACTTTGTTCATTAAGCACACTGAAGATGATATACTAATTGCTCAAATATATGTTGATGACATTGTGTTTGGTTCTACTTGTGATAAAATGTTGAGTAAATTTGTTGAGGCAATGACTGCAACATTTGAAATGAGTATGGTTGGAGACTTGAAATATTTTCTAGGTCTTCAAATCAAACAATGTAGTAATGGTATTTTCTTCTCCCAGAGCAAGTATGCTAAGAACTTGGTTAAAAGATTTGGTCTTGAGAATTCAAAACCAATGAAAACTCCTATGGGATCTTCTTTGAAACTTTGCAAAGATAGTGCTGGAACAGATGTTGATCCAACACTTTACAGATCCATGATAGGTAGCTTACTGTATTTAACCTCTAGTAGACCAGATATTATGTACAGTGTGTGTGTTTGTGCTAGGTACCAAGTTAATCCAAATGAATCTCACCTGAATGCTGTGAAAAGGATTATCAAGTATGTTTCAGGTTCAAGTGACCTTGGAATCTGGTATACTAAGGACACCAACAACATTTTGATAGACTACAATGATGTTGATTGGGCTGGAGATATATATGATAGAAAGAGTACGAGTGGAGGATGTTTCTACATGGAAAACAATCTTGTATCATGGCACATCAAGAAACAGAATTGTGTTTCACAATCTACTGCAGAATCTGAGTACATAGCTGCTGGAAGCTGCTGTACACAACTCTTTTGGCTGAGCAAGATGTTCCATGACTACGGTATTGAGAATGGTATACTTACAATCTTTTGTGATAATACTAGTGCCATTAACATTTCTAAGAATCCTGTACAACACTCACTCACTAAGCACATTCGCATAAGACACCATTTTATGAGAGATTTAGTAGAGAAGAATATTGTTAAGTTGGAGTATGTACCTACTGAGAAACAGAATGCTGATATTTTTACTAAAGTGTTAGACCATGAGAGATTCTCAATCTTGTGGAAATCTCTTGGCATGAGCACTATCTGAAAAAATTCGAATGGATGTTGTCACAAATGTGTCAGCATTTGGGACAACATCATGGGTTGTATGAATTTTATAAACTGAATTTATCTCTTACGTAGTTAAATAATTCCTATGTAAAATATCTACGAATCTAAGAACCTTGGCGTGCAAAAATAAACATGTCTCACACCTCTCAAATGCATAAAAATGAGAATGTTATTAGCATACTAAAAGATGTACCAAAATCACTGAGTAACTATGGAGCACAGAGTTCACTACTACAATGCCTTCTTTTCAAAAGGTGATTTTTTGGTAAAAACATCAATATATTTGTAATCCATTAAGTAAGTATGGGGCACGGAGTTCGCTACTACGATGTACTCTGCAGGAACAATGGACCAATACAAATTAGATGCTATAACACACACAAAAAAAAAAAGGTGCAACATAAATGAAGCAAATTCATGTAAAAACCGTGTTGAGGTGTTTGTAACAGTTTTGAGCACAACATTGCCTGATTCGAATTTATTTTTATTAGTTGTAATTATTTAATTATTGATTGAGATTTATTTCATTTTATTTAATTAAACTAACCCACGTCTTTATTTTTTTTCAGATTATGCGGATTGTAATTCTTTAAATTCTGGAAGCTTCTTAATTATTTAATTAAATTAATTAAATGGATTTTCCCCACTAATTACCCATGATCTAAATTGTGGCTAATTATGTGGAGCATTATCGAAAATTTCTGTAATACTCTATCATTTTTTGTTATTTAACCTCCAACTACATAATTCTCTCTATAAATATCGATCATAAGATTAATTCTAATGCTAATCGTGATTTCTGAATTTGTTGAGTACTAAGTTTGCAAAATTGTCTTTTGACCGTGTATTTCCAAATTGTTGTATACACTCTCTCAGCTTGCCTTGAAAATCCAACTGTCCTTCTTAAATGGCTGGAAACCACCGTCAATCTTACTCTCACTCACACTCTGCTTCTAAATCTTCCGAACAAACTGCCCAAAACTCTCTCGATCTTCTTGCTTCAATGGCTTCACAACAACCAAATTCCTCAAATGCTGACACTAATGTCTCTGCAACCCCATCAACAACCGCTCCTACTCCACCAACTACCCATATACCACAAGACTCAACCGTCGAACAGTTTACGAGGGCTGTCGAAGAGGTGTCTGATACTCTTCGAGCTACCGGTCATCTACCCGTGATGACATTCAGAGATATCACTGTGGATATCTCGTGCTATTTTGACGAACAAACTGGTCAAATGGTTGTTGCAACAAAAAGCCCTAATCCTACTGTTCCTGTTTCAACGGAAGAAAATGTCGAAACCGTTGTTGAAGGAGAAGCTGTTGATGCATCCGACTCTAAGGATGTCGAAATGAAGGACGCCCAAGCTTCTGATAGTGGTACGAATTCCTCTCTCTCACCTTCTGATGAGTCTGCCCCTGTTCCTTTTAAGAAATTGGTGCAGAAAGGGAAAAGAAGAAGAAGCCCCATCCAAAGAAGGAGATCAAACCGTGTCTTTACCCGAGTGGATTACTCTGAATCCATGAGGAAAAAGAAGAAATCTGGACACGATGCTACTGAACCCATCCAAGTGTTCACTGAATTCGAGGAGGAAACAGAACATGTTGTTGCTGCTGTTGTTGACAAAGCGAAGAAGAAAAAGGTTGCTGCTGAACCTAAAGGGAAAGGAAAGACCAAGATGATCCCTGAAGAAGAACTTGTTGAATCAGACTCTGATTCTGATTTCAATGTTTGCCTAAGAGATATACAAGAATCTCTTAAGAAGAATGTTGAGTCATTTGCTGCTACAAAAGAGTCCACACGAGAACCTGGTGATGGTGGAAGTGGAGATAGCTCATCTTCTAAGACAAAGAGCTCATCTGCTGAGGCAAAGAGCTCATCCAAAAGCTCCTCTGAACATGATGGAAATTCTGACCCTGATGCAGAACTACCTTCTGAGGAAGAACGTGAAGGTATTTCTGATCCCTCTTATTATGTTGAGAAAATGTTAGAAATTTACTCTAAGTTGAAGTTGTTGATTGAGAAAAGAATTAATGTGCCTGATTTTGATAGTAAGGGAATGGTTAAATTTTTAGAGGATAGAAATCTGTTGAATGTTGTTACATTTGGTGAAGCTTTTCTGACTAATTGGTCCTATGAGTTCTATGCTTGTATGAAGAAAAGCACTGGTATGAGAAGTTATAGGTCTTATGGTACTGTTAATTTTAGGGAGAGAGATGTGTCATTCACTCTAGAACTGATTAATGAGTTCTTCCACACTCCTAATGTTGATGAGGATGATGATCCGTATATGGATGTTGTGATTACTGCAATCACAGGGGGTAGAAAGACTAAGTGGACTAGGAAGATGCTAGCTAGACACTTAACCTCCTTACATTCTGTTTTGTATAAGCTGATTATTTACAATTGGATCCCCACTACCAACACCACTAAAATTACCAGAGATCAAGCCATTCTTATGTATAGGATTTCTATACTTAAGAAGTTCAATCTAGGCCATACCATCTTTCACCACATGAGAAAGTTTACTGGGAAAACTACTGGGAAAGGAAATCTGCCCTATCCAGTCTTGATTTCGAATTATTCGAAGCACCATGGCTTCACTGCTAAGAAGACTGATGTTTTGAGGGGGAGAGTGCCACTGCTTGCTATTGCTCATGCCTTATTGATTGGGGACAGAGTGATTGATTTGCCCCTAGTTGCTCCTAGTATTGACAACCCACAGAGATCTTCCAGACCCTCTACTTCTGCACATCCAGGCCCTTCCAGACCACAATAGAGAAATGCACCCCCAAATGTTGAAGACATATGTATCAACATTTCTGGTAATGTCTGTGTTTCACAGGAATTCATCAAACTTCAGCTCCAACACTTGCAGGAAACAATTGATGAGCTCCAGTTCCTGAAGGACAGGTGGACCAACATGCTTTCACCTACAACCGGGGGAGTACCACCACCATTGAACTCCACTGTGATTATTGAAGAAATGACTGATGATAGAGGAGTTCCAGCTGCTGCTGGTGATGGACCTGATGCTGGAGATGCTGCAGTGACTGATGTAGTTGCACACCTTGCATCTACTTACTTTGTTGATGAAGGAGATGATGATGCTGACATGGAGACCTTGTATGGTGATCTCCACTAATGAACAGGAAGAAGCTACAAGACAGGGGGAGATCTGATTTTATAATGGCTACTGTGCAGGAATCTGATACTACAGCTGTTACCACAGCAATATATGCCATTTATTCAGTTTCAATCTCTATAATTAATGTTTAAGTTTGAATTCTGAAATTCTAATACACTTGTTATTTATTTCTAGATGTTATGTTGTTTATTGTTTTGCAACTTGCTTAATTATGGTTACACTTGATGATATTTGTTTACTGACTTTGCTTAATTTATTTACAGGTTATCATGTGTTTACTGCAGGTTGTTTAGTCTTAGTTTTTTGTCCATAGTTGTTTTATTTTTGCTCTGATGTTTTAGCTATTGTGTTTTAGTTATTCTGTTTGTTTGCTCTGATATTGTTTTAGTGTCTTACTTAAATCTTAAGTAGTTCTTCCAAAACTTAACTTAGGATTGTAGTAAAGTAACTTATGTTGTGAATAAGTGTATTGTTTATACTTGTTCTGTTTTTGGATAAAATTATTTTGATCTTATGGTACGGATCATTGTAAGATTATACTTGATCTTCATTTGATTTGATCCAACGATTACAACATGTATTTTCTTGACTAGTGCTTAGCAATGATGTCAACCTCAACTAAATTAGTAACAATTAAATACATATATAATTAATATTAAAAATTGAACAAAAGAGCTATCTGCCCGAGTGGTGGGCGCCCATCCACCATGGATCAATTTCCACGAAGACCAAATAAATAGTCATTTAAATAAAATGGGAGAGGGGGTATGGGTCCATGGGGGTTGGGTGTGGGTCGGGTTGGTAGGTGTGGGTCGGGTTGGGTTGGTCGAGTAAGAAAGTGGGTTTAGAGAACGATTCGTAAATATCGCAAAAAAAAAAAAAAAAAAAATAGCCACAAAGTAAGGAGCTACTATTTTAGACATGAAAAGTGACCCGACTTTGATGGAAGTCATTACCGACTTCTATCGTTTAACTGGTAACCGGATCCAATCAATTTCGGAAAAAATTAGGCACGACAATGATTTGAGATCATGTAATCTAGTGTAAGATATAATTTGTAATCTAGTAATAGGTTACCTATGTTGTTCTTACAAAGCTTAGCTCGAGACTTAAAGAGTAGAAGACTAAAGACCAGAAGACAAGATTTGTTGGAGTCCATATCAGCTAGCATATTTTCTATTCGGCTAGTCTCATGTAGCTAGTTTCATTTGATTAAGGCATACAAGAACCTTGTCTCATCTGATCCAGCACACAATTTTTTTTTAAAGTTACAAAGTCTATTCACTCCCCCTCTAAACTTTGTCCAGCATACATACTCGTTTATAGGGACCAATAGTTAACAATGATAGAGAAGTTCGACCTCGTTGGGATCATCAGATCAAAGGTTGAAATTTAGGAAGTCTTCATAGGGCTCTCGGACAAGGCACGTGCTTTATATTCGTATCATCAGTGGGCAAGAGCTAAATGATTATAAATTTCACGTGTTAGACTTCATGGATTATATATTTTGCTTGGACGATTATGTTGGGTTTTGATAATCATGCCCCATGTGGCCCCTTTTGCTAATGTAATTAGATGATGTTTGATGATGCTTTTAAATTCTGTATTTTGACAAACTAATTGAATAATGTAGCAAACTCATTTCGAAATTTCATTCTCACGCTTAACATCATTCTGAGTTTATTAATATATGTCTAGTTAGTGTTAACTCCCATCTGGACCACTTTGAAAAAAGCTAATCAAGTTTTATTATTTGGGTTTTTTGTGTTCTTCGATTGCGTGCGTGCTTAGTATCATTTTTTTTAAGTCAACATATATATAACCATACCATAATATTATAGCCCATACACAAATAGCACAAAAGAGTACCAAGCCACACCATGCCGTATACACATGGTATATCAAAATTACGGCTAAGTAATAAATACACGAGATAGATTACCAACAAAGATAAAATAACATTACTAACTAATAACATATATAGACCATGAAAATACTAGGATAAAGTCTCCAACCATAAATGGGCTAGAAGAGGCGGTAAAGATTGCTTCTTTTTTTATGGTGATTGCACGAACTTTGGACTTGTCCGACAGAGGTGGATATCAACCCTTATTTGGGAATATCGGCTTCTTTCCCTTAGCTCTCACGCGTTTAGTTAGATTGTAGACATTGTTACTTTATGCACTCACAAACATAGTCAGTACACTATTTTTTTTTCTTAAAAGTTATTAACAACAATTATTGGTCATATACAAACAGGTTGTATGTCCGGCTCTGAACAACAATTATTAGATGGTCACAAAAGCTCAATGTTACGCATACCTCAAATATTGGTACTCACGATTGCACATACACATGATTGACCATATATGCAATCCCAATGAACACCTACGACATCGAGCTAGTTTTGAAGTCTCTATAGCGCTTCATCAACAAGTTCAAAAGAGCAAGGACTTCGTCCCAAGAAAAGTTTTTATTCCATTATCACTGTAATATCCGGTAATTTTCTTTACTTTTTAATAATTATTATTATTTTAAATAAAAATCTTATTAACCACAACTTAATTATGCATAACAATTTTTATTAGTGTGGGGAATGAAACGCCTAACTATTTTAATTATTACTTGACCCTTCTATATGTACCACCATACGTTTTATTTATTTATTTATTTATAATTATTAATGAATTGTAGCAATGATCAAGTTCTCTCATCTCCCTTCTCATGCAGTCACGCTATATATATTGACAATAATTAATTGTATATAAATCCATGCAAAGGCACTAAGTTAAGCTTAGGTTAAATATAGCTTAAAAAAAGGTGATCCTTTATTATTCTATATAACACGGCAAGACGACAATAATTACAAGAACTATTTCATACGATGCTTCCACATATCACGTATACGTTCATCTATCGAAGTGGGAATTATATTTTAATTGTTTGTCATTATTAAATGCAATCTGTGATTTTTTATTAAATGCAATCTGTGATCTTATTGTTACTCACGTGAATTATGTATGAGAAGTTGAGAAATACAGGCCATCTGACTTTTATAAACGAGAAGTTGAGAAGTAGGTCTTCTGACCTTTATGAACGAGAAGTTGAGAAGTAGGTCTTCTTACCTTTATAAACGAGAAGTTGAGAAGTGGCAATACATTAAATGCATGTTTATGTTTGAGGTAATTTAATTTTTATTGTATTTAATTTTGACAAGCTTGTCCCCATTGAGCTGTGATTTGTTCACCCCTTCATTTTAACATTTTCACATTTGAGGAGCTGATGGCGAGGAGGAGCGGTGGATGGCAAAATTATTACTCCCTCCTATTCAAAATATATGTCATCTTAAGCTCATACACACATATTAAGAAAATAATTAACTTCTCATTTTACCCTTAATCAATGCTTGTAATTAAAAATATATGTATGTAAATATTTATTGATCTTAAGGGTAAATTTGGAATAAATGCAATTAATTTGCATTGAAAAGTGCAAAACGATTTATATTTTGCAAAGAAAACGAAAGGTCAAAACGACTTATATTTTGAATAGGAGGGAGTTTCATTTAATAAAACCAATCGAGCTTGTTCAATTCTTAAAGCTTCCGTTTATTGTTAATTATTTTTATTGAAAAATAAAAGTGTAAGCCTTATTTCTTAAGTATAAATTTTGGTGCATGCCCTTTTACTATTAAATTGTCAATTGTTTCATAAAATCTATTTTTGTGAAAATTGGAGCGTGACAATCACGTTCATGAACTCGTGAGCTTCCAAGATATAATTAATAGGAAATAAATATTCAAATTATTATTTACCATATCTTGTAAATATTTTCTTTTATTTGTTTGTTATTATTTTCTTGTAAATCTCTTGTACCTGACTATATATATTGGATCTTCTCAATCACCTCATTAACAGTGATCTCATACCTATTCTCATATGGTATCAGTCAAACTCACCTAAACTCTAGCCGTCACTCATAGCCTCACGCTAAATTCTTCCTCTCCCTCTCCTTTCACCGTCGTCGCCCGTTCCTCCCCTTCCGGCGCCATGGCGGACTCCTCCTCCTCCTCTCTTCCCCTTAACACTCTCGTTCACATGCTTACCGTGAAGCTTTCTGTGTCAAACTATCTTGTTTGGCGTAATCAGATCGTTCATGTTCTCACCAGCCACGATCTATTCTCCCACGTTGACGGTTCTTGCCCGGAACCGCCCAAAACCATAAAGTTCGATGGCAAGGATGTCCCAAACTCGGATTATACTGCCTGGTTTACGTTGGATCAGAAGATTTTGAGCCTTATTCTCTCTTCTCTCTCTGAAGACACCATAGCCGAAGTCATCGGCCTCACCTCATCTCGATCTGTCTGGACAGCCATCGAGGAGGCCTTTAGTCATTCCTCTGCCTCTCGCCTCAACCAGTTACGTGGTGAATTGTTCAACCTCCGCCGTGGCACCTCCTCGGTTGATGAATATAGCAAGAAGTTTCGACTTCTCTGTGACCAGTTGGCCTCTATTGGTCGCCCTGTAGATGTCGTTGATAAGAGTCATTGGTTCCTAAACGGTCTCGACCCTCAATTTCTTGGTTTCTATGACACCCGTATGTCTATGACCCCGATGCCTCCTTTTCCAGATCTGGTTCATCAGGTTGTTAGTTTTGACCTTATGCAGCATTCCATGGACGCCCCAACCGCTCCAGTTCCTGCTTTTGCCACTGATCGGTGCTCTGGCTCCTCGCAGCCCCGATCTTTCTCTCATGCTCGCACCTCTGGTCATGGTGGTCGCCCACCTGCTACCTCCGGTGGTCGCCCTTCCCCTGCCCAGCAAGGCGCTCGGGGCAAACGGGTCTTTCACTCCTACTTGCCAGATTTGTCGCCAACCGGGCCACTATGCTAGTCGTTGTCCCGAGAGATATGCTCGCTCGTCTAAGCCCTCTATCAACCTTGCTCAGGCCTTCAAGTCACAGTGCTCGGTTGCTCCCTCCCATGGTTCGGATTGGTTTCTTGACACCGGTGCCTCTGCCCACATGACTCCGGATTCCACTGCTATGGATTGGTTTCTGGAGCATGGTCGCCAGCCCTAGTCGCCGCGTTGCACACTGCTGCGCAGCGTGCTTCGTTTGAGCTTTGGCACCATAGATTAGGACATACTTCTATTTCGGTTGTTAATTTGTTGAAACGTTTGGGTCACTTGGATGTTACTTCTGCTTTGCCTAAACCCTCTATATGTACTCATTGTCAGCTGGCAAAGAGCAAACATTTGTCTTTTACTTTGAATAAGAAGCGAGCATCCCGTGTTTTGGATCTTATTCATTGTGATTTATGGGGGCCTGCCCCAGTGTGTTCTAATGATGGTTATCGTTATTATGCTATCTTTATTGATGACTTTTCTCGCTTCACGTGGTTGTACCCTTTGCGTGCTAATCAATTCTCTGTCTCCATGAAAGCATTTCAGAGTGATGGTGGCACGGAGTTTGTTAATAGCAGAGTTCGGGATTTCTTTTCCGCCAAAGGTATTCACCATAGATTGTCATGTCCCTACACTCCTCAACAGAATTGTCATGCGGAGCGTAAATATAGACATATCACTGAAACTGGATTGTCTCTCATGCTTCACTCCAGTGTTCCCTCTCATTTTTGGGTTGATGCATTTACCACTGCAGCTTATATTATAAATCGTTTGCCTACGCCTGTACTTGATGACAAGTCTCTGTATGAATTGCTCTTTCATACACCTCCTATTTATGGCAATTTCAAAACCTTTGGTTGTCGTGTTTTTCCATACCTTCGAGATTACTCTCCTCACAAGTTGGCTCCTCGCAGTGTTCCTTGCATCTTCTTGGGTTACAGTTCTTCTCATAAAGGGTTTCGGTGTTACGATCCGGTCGCTTCCCGCTTCTATACTACTAGACATGCTCAGTTTGATGAGTCATCGTTCCCTTTCTCCGATAAGGGCTCCTCGGCAGATTCTCGGTCTCTTGATTACAGCTCGTTTCTGGTTCCAGAGTCTCCTGCTCCCGGTCCAGTTCCTTGCCCTAAACCTGTTGCTCGCCCTACTCCTGCTCGCACCGAGCCTTGCTCGCTCTGCCCACACCCCTCAGAGGCTATTTCAGATTTGGCTCCTCGACATATGCCTCCTCGCCCACTCGAGGTCCCGCCTATCGAGCGAGCTCCTGCTCATCCCGCCTTGCCTCCGGCCGAGCACCAGCGTGCCGACATGCCCTCCGCTCCCCGTTCCACCCATCCGATGGTTACTCGGGCTCGGTCTGGCATCTTCAAGCCTCGTTATGTGGCTGACATTGCGACCACAGACTTGTTATCTACTCTCGTTGTCTCTGATGAACCAAAGGGGTTCAAGTCCTCTTTGAAGCTTCCTCATTTGGACAGCGGCTATGCGCTCGGAGCTTGACGCTCTCCACGCGAACCAAACTTGGGATCTGGTTCCTCGCCCGCCGAGCACAAACATAGTTGGTTCCAAATGGGTTTTTCGGACAAAGTTTCACAGTGATGGTTCAGTTGATCGCTACAAGGCTAGCCTGGTCGCCTAGGGTGTCTCTCAGATTCCTGGCTTCGACTTTTCCCACACTTTCAGCCCGGTCGTCAAGGCCGCCACTGTTCGCATTGTGCTCTCTCTCGCTGTTCAAAATGGATGGCCCCTACATCAGTTGGATGTCAACAATGCCTTCTTGTACGGTGTTCTGACCAAACCCGTTTTCATGTCTCAACCTCCGAGTTTTATTGATCCTCGTTTTTCGGATCATGTATGTCGACTAAAGAAGGCTCTCTTTGGGCTCCGTCAAGAGCCTCAGGCATGGTTTGTTCGGTTCAGTTCCTTCCTCGCCTCTCTTGGTTTTCACTGCAGCCAAGCTGATACCTCCCTGTTCTAATTCACTTGCAAGGGGTCACTTTATATCTCCTTCTTTATGTCGATGACATCATTGTGACGAGCAATGACCCTATCTTCCTTAAGCGTTTCATTGCTCGCGTCTATTCAGAGTTTCGGATCAAAGATTTGGGCGAGCTCAATTACTTCCTCGGCCTTGAGGTGTCTCGCTCCTCGGACACTTTATTTCTTGGTCAGGCCAAGTACTCCCATGACATCCTCGCTCGGGCCGACCTCTTGGAGTCCAAGCCAGTCTCTACCCCTCTGGTCGTTGGTTCCTCGCTTGTCAGCAAAGGTGCACCCTTCCTTGACCCCACCTTATATCAGTCCCTGGTCGGCGCCCTGCAGTATCTCACCATCACTCGTCCGGACCTTTCCTATGCTATCAATCAGGTCAGTCAGTTTCTTCACTCTCCCACGGTGGATCACTTCGCCGCCGTCAAGCGTATTCTTCGCTATGTTCAAGGTACCATCAATTTCGGTCTCACTTTCACTCGTGGTTCTGATCCCTCTCTTATCGGCTACTCAGATGTTGATTGGGCTTGGTGTGTTGAGACACGCCGCTCTACATATGGGTATTCCATTTTCTTGGGTGGTAATTTGGTTTCGTGGTGTGCCAAAAAGTAGCCCACCGTCTCTCGTTCCAACTGTGAATCTAAATATCGTGTCATGGCCAACACTGCTCAGGAAATCATTTGGGTCACCCAGCTTCTTCGCGAATTGGGTGTCTTACCCCCTGGTCGCCCTCTTCTTCTCTGTGACAACAAGAGTGCTCTCTTTCTCTCTCAGAATCCTGTTGCGCATAAGCGAGCAAAACACATTGATATTGATTGTCACTTTGTTTGGGAACTTGTCTCGTCTGGTCACCTCGCCACTCAATTTGTTCCCTCCGAGCTCCAGGTTGCCGACATCTTCACGAAGAGTTTTCCTCGTCCCAGTTTTGAGTTGCTTCGTTCCAAGCTTTGCGTGTCCATTCACCCACTGCATCGCTTGAGGGGGGGTAATAGAAAATAAATATTAAAATTATTATTTACCATATCTTGTAAATATTTTCTTTTATTTGTTTGTTATTATTTCCTTGTAAATCTCTTGTACCTTGACTATATATATTTGATCTTCTCAATCACCTTATTAACGGTGATCTCATACCTATTCTCACAACAATCGACGTTATCAGAGTGCACATCCTAATCTCCACTCTTCTTGAAACTCACAAGTACACAAATGAAGATTTTGACGATATCCTCGGTCCACAGGCTGACGTAAAAATATGTGGCTTGTGGAGGAATGTTCTCAAAGCTTATTTTTTCTTTGTTGTTCATGTTTGGTTGATGATGTTTGTTCAGGAAAGTTTTATTTGTACGTTGTTCGTGCTATTTATAAACAAAAGGAAAAATTCACACAACCAACCATGTCCTCGTTTATGCCATGCACCTACCGCTCATTTGCAGTACACAAAAGTCAATAAATGCAATTAAAACCAACCACCTCTAATGTCTTCATTTATGCCACAATTTAGAAATGTTGGTGGTAATTGTCAATTTAATGTGAATGTAAATCTAAACACATTAAGAACAAATCTCAAATTAAATTAAAGCATACCAATTTTGAGCTCCACAAAATCAATTAGGTGGGTAGCATTGAAGACGCATACATTGCATTGATAAAATACCACAACATCTAGAGAGTACGGATATACGTACACCATACAAGTGGCATTGTTTTGTTGCATTTCAAATTTAAAATTATGAAATTATAGAGTATAGTCTAAATGTTACGACATTACATTTAGAATCCAACAATGAACCCTAACATAAAGAAGGTTGAAGTACCAAAGATAATTAGCAACACAATCGTACACCATACGATTACATGATGTTGTGGATGAATCGCGACGTCGTTGAGTTCCTTGATATTTTGGTTGTCTACATTGAATTGTTTCAACCTTCGTAAGTTGGTGAGTTGCATAAGCTTCAATGATGTATATCGTTGGACGAGGCATGAACAAGCTTGCTATGTGAAATCGCAACAGTGTGTTAGATGACTGGCTAATGTTGGTATGCAACATGGTGAATTGTTTATTACGAACGAATTCATCACACCAAATTAAACTACGTGTGTGTTTCCCATCCAACAGGCATTTAAAGTAATCTCGCCTAGGATTCTTGACAGGATCACCTGATCAGCGCATATAAATCTTGCTGGCTCCACATGAGCACTCGGGAGTAGTATGTCTTGATTTGAAGACAACATATTATATAGTTGCACAAAGTAAAGAACCGTTAAGAATGACCCTACATTGGTATTGAAAGGCAACATAAACTGTAATTTATTCAAGTGTATCCGTACAAATACAAGATATGCACTAACATTCAAGACCCGAACAAGACCCGAATCAATTTTCTCATCCCTATGGATTTAACAGAGAATAAAAAATATGCTAAGAGCCTAACTAAACCAGAAGCTAAATGTTTGCCATAATCTAGAATACCAACTGCTACCGAGGTATCTAAAAGTAATTGAAAGAAGTTTTGCAACATAGTTTAGAGAATAACAACTGCATACACCAATTCATTTATATTTCCAACTGCTACATTCATGTGTATTTGTCTTTGGAAAAGGACTTGCGAACTTCGTGAGGGGAACACTAGAGTTTTTTCTTTAACTAGTAATATTCCTCGTTTAGTTTTATGTATAGGATAATCTGTTACCCTGCTTGCTTGGTAGTAATACAGAATATGTTACGAATTGAGAGGAAGAAGAAGGTCTCGATGAAACGGCACCGTTTAGAAGGGTGTAGCAAGGAGTATTAATCCTTTCATAAATTGTAAAACGTGTTTCTAAATAAAGTCGTGAGCGCGACTTTGTGTGTTGTGGAGAATGGGTCAGGTATTTATACCCGTGATTAGCCCATATTTGATTTCTTACGATTTGAATGGATTGAAGCTTTCTTCACCGTTTCTCCCCTAAAAATCTTCTCTCAATTTTCCTCCATTTCTACAATTTCGGTGCGATTTCTCAAACGATTGGCTCAATCGTTTCAGTGGCCTCAGAGCCAAGTTATTACGCTGAAGCTCGCGCGATTCTAACAATGGTGACAAATACGAAGTGAATCAATTCGCTAGAAACTCGAATGAGAGTTGTGGAAGCTCGAATCGTTTCGATTGAAGGTCAATTCACAGAAATGCGAACGGAACAAATCCAAAGCAAAAACGAGTTGCTTAAACGATTCGATCAGCAAGCTAAGGAATCTGGATGGTTGAAATTGCAATTGGCTGAATTGCTTAAACAACTGAGTTTAGGTAAAGGAAAGTCTCAGATGGTGGATGAAGGAGTGGAGAATGAGAAGATGAACGAAGGAATTGGTACAGATGATCTGAAAGGGCTGATGGTCAATTCATTTAGCAGACTCGAGCCTAAATTGTTACCTACACCACCACCTCAAACTCGAATTCCGGAAGCTGGTGCTCCTAGTAGCTCTGATGTTAACTCGATTGGTAGGTCTAGAGCTGGAGCTATACCAAAGGCAGTAGCTCAATCAGGAGGAAGGTATGATCCTAAGAATTCTAAATTTCAGCAGCTAGAGAAGGATAGTGATGTGGTTTCTCTCTATAAAACTACTGAAATGATAGCTACTACTAGATCCAGTGATCATCACAATCAAAACAGAAAACCTAGGATAAACTTTCCTAAATTCAAAGGTGAAAATCTAAGGTGCTGGATTAGAAAATGCCACAAGTATTTTCTCTTTAATCATATGTCAGATAGGGATAAAATCCTTCTTGTAGCCATTAATATGGAGGATGAAGCTGATGATAACTGGTACATAGACTATATAGATGCAAGGGAGGATTTATCTTGGGCACAATTCATAGAGTTGTTACAACAGAGGTTTACCAATCTTGAGGATGAGGATATAATTGCCAAATTCCACAAATTGTGCCAAACTACTACTGTGATGGATTATGTGAAGAGTTTTGAAAAGATTGGAGTGGTTGGGCATTCGGATGGGAATTTTGTTGGAAGATATGGAGTGGGTGCATTCTCAAAACCACACGCTCAACCAATTGTGGAAAACCGTTGAGATAGTCCAATTCCAAGGAGTTCGAGGTATAACTCTAATGGTGAAGTAAAGAAATGGTGGTTATGGGATTATTGGTCTTCTCCTCTCATGTATGAGCAAACTGCAATTACTGTGAATGAATTTAGAGGTAGCAGTAGGAACAAGGTAATTGCAAAAATGAGTGAGGCATTAGGAATTGCATTTCTAAAGGCACGAGAATTCTTGCTAAAAGAACACATGTACTGGATATCAGTAGGGGCATTATTTGGATTCATACTTCTGTACAACTTATGTTACACTTTAGCTCTTTCTTATTTGAATTCTTTTGGAAATGGCCAAGATGTTATAGTAGAAGAGAACGATCAGGATAAATTGGTGTTTCTAAAGGGTGTGAGTGGCACTTTTAGGCCTGGAGTTCTTACAGCTTTGATGGGAGTAAGTGGTGTTGGTAAAACAACTCTAACGGATGTCCTGGCAGGTCGAAAAATGAGTTATGCTGACTGTTCAGATAAAAAACTAAGTGATTTTGTCACTTGGTTGGGTGGATCATATGTTGAAAATGCATTTCAATCACTAGAGGGAGAGTTAGTCATTCACATGTCTAATGGTGCTTTTCTGAAATTCCTCAACCAAAATTCTATTCCGGATGTACTTGATATGAGGCTTAAGGTGGCAGATTTTGGATTGGTTAGAAATGCACCTGATGGTATCATTGTGAAGGTTAATGCAGTTGTGGAGATTGTGAAGGAAAGCTATGTGGTTACAACACCAACTGATTACAACACCTGGAGATTGCCTCCTAAACAATTTTCCCATACGCAGAGTGTCTTTATCATCGTAACGACTCTTCCAGCTCCTGCAACGGGTGAGAGAATTCTATTGCTCCTCGAATGCTTAAGTGATGGAGTGTCGCCATCCAATCCTAAGCGTGAAAAGATTAGTCCTAACTATGATAGTAGATTTCTCTTGCTGGCTGAAGTTACTAAAATAAAACCTCTTGAAGTCCGAGTGAAATTTAAATCTGAAATTCATGGAAGGGTACCGAAGGTAACTGATAACAATTCTGCTATAATCTCCTTTAATGACTACAGAATTGGGCAAACATGGACTGCAAGGATTGTCTCGAAGAGTATCAAGCTTGAAATTATTAAAGGTTGTGTGGAATTGTCAATCAAGCCATCCTTGCTTGAGGGATATAACTCAGTTATAATTCTGATTTTTGACATAATGATCATTATTGCAGAAAAACATCCAGAACTGATTGTAAAGTTACACATTGATGTTTTTACAAGAATTACTGATGAAGATGTTGCCAAGGTAGTTGATGGTTTATCTCCCAAGGTGGCTGATAGAAATGCTTCAATTGAACAAGTAAAGAAGTTGTATGAGCTTTTCTGCAAAAGTGATTGTACATTGTGGGAGATCAATCCCATTGCTGAGATTTCTGATAACCAGTTAGTAGATGTTGATGCAAAATTCAACTTTGATGATAATGCTGCTTTCCGTCAGAAAGAGATATTTACTCATCGAGATCCAACTCAAGAAGATCCCCGTGAGGTTAATGCAGCAAAAGCTGACTTGAATTACATTGATTTAGACGGAGAAATTAGTTGCATGGTGAATGGTGCTGGTTTGGTTATGGCCACGATGGATATTACTCCCTCCGTCCGCCTATAAGTTTTCCATTTTACCATTTTTGTCCGTCCGCCTATAAGCTTCTCATACCTTTTTTGGTAAGTACTTTTTCTTACAATTCACTATATATTTTATTTTTCTCTTTATCTCTCTCCTCTCTCAATCACATCACTTGTACTATATCTTTTATTTAATCACTTTTCTTAATCTTTGTGCCAAAAAGTAACGTGAAACTTATAGGCGGACGGAAGGAGTATTAAGTTACATGGAGGAACACCTGCCAATTTTCTTGATGTAAGGGGTAATGCTTCAAAAGGTCAGATTGTGGAAGCATTTAAAATTTTAACTTCATACGATAAAGAAAAGGCTATTCTTGTGAACATAGTTGGGGGTATTGTTGAGATGAGTGGCATGATCCATAGAGTTTGTTTGCTTGAGGCCATGAATATTCTAACTCCACTGTCATTTGTTTGCTTGAGGACAAGCAAAAGGATGAGAGGGGGGTAATGTTACGAATTGCGAGGAAGAAGAAGGTCTCGATGAAACGGCACCGTTTAGAAGGGTGTAGCAAGGAGTACTAATCCTTTCATAAATTGTAAAACGTCTTTCTAAATAAAGTCGTGAGCGCGACTTTGTGTGTTGTGGAGAATGGGTCGGGTATTTATACTCGTGATTAGCCCATATTTGATTACTTACGATTTGAATGGATTGAAGTTTTCTTCACCGTTTCTCCCCCAAAAATCTTCTCTCAATTTTCCTCCATTTCTACGATTTCGGTGCAATTTCTCAAACGATTGGCTCAATCGTTTCAGAATAATGCGATAGCTTTGAATTGGGGTTAGGGTTTTATGGGGTAAATTCAGATTTTTGATGGCCTTCCTGGGTTCGTAATCAATATCATATTCCTGTAATTCCACTGCCCATCTAACCATTCTTCCCGACAAATCTGCTCTCCCTAGTGTCTGCTTTAAAGGGAAATTAGTCCGCACCATAACTTTATAAGACAAGAAATAGGGGCGTAACCGCCTGGCCGTCACTACTACTGCCAGGGCTGTTTTCTCCACCTCTAAGTATCTGATCTCTGCCCCCTGGATGACCTTGCTCACGTAGTATATAGGTTGCTGTGTGGAGCCTTCCTCTTTCATCAGGGCTGTGCTCAAGGAGTGTTCCCCTACTGAGAGGTATAAGAGCAAGACATCTCCCTGAGAGGGCTTTGTCAGCTTCGGAAGTTGTTCAAGATGGAGCTTGAGTTCTTCGAAAGCTTTTTGACACTGCTCGTCCCATTGGAACCTCGACCCCTTCCTTAATGTTCTGAAGAAGTGGTGGCTCTTTTCTGCTGACCTTGCTATGAATCTACTAAGAGCTGCAATTCTGCCGTTCAGGGTCTGCAATTCCTTCAAATTTCGAGGGGGTTGCATGTCGAGAACCGCCTTCACCTTAGCAGGGTTAACTTCTATCCCTCTTTGGGTCACCATATATCCCAGGAATTTTCCTGACCCTACTCCAAAAGAACATTTAGCTGGATTTAATTTAATACCATTCTCTCGGATTACCTGGAATATCTCCTTCAGGTCGCCAATATATTCCTCTGCCTTGACACTCTTAGCCAGCATATCATCCACGTAAACCTCCATGTTTCTGCCAATTTGTCCTCGGAACACCGAGTCTACCATTCTTTGATAGGTGGCTCCTGCATTTATTAGTCCAAAAGGCATACGTACATAACCGAAAGTACCACATGTCGCTATAAAACATACCTTTGGTATATCAAGGGGGTTCAACTGGATTTGGTGGTACCCTTGATATGCGTCCATCATGCTAAGTAATTCAAATCCAGATGTGGCATCTACCAATTGGTCGATTCTGGGCAGGGGATAATGATCCTTGGGGCATGCTTTGTTCAGATCTCTAAAGTCAATGCACATTCTCCATTTGCCAGCTCCTTTAGATACTAGCACTGCGTTTGACAACCACTCAGGGAACTGCACCCTCTTCACATGCCCCGCATTCAACAGCTTATCAATTTCCTCTTTTACAATGAGGTTTTTCTCCTTACCAAAGTTTCTTAATTTTTGCTTTATTGGCTTGGCTTTGGGATCTACGTTAAGGTAATGCATTGCTATTTCTGGAGGGATACCAGTCATATCTGTCGAGGTGAAGGCAAAGATATTCGCATTCTCCTGAAGGGTAAGTACCATCTTTTCCTGAAGTTCGGGACTCATGTGTGTACCTATCCTGGTTGTGAATCCCTCATTTCCCGGGTAAAGCTCAATGTTCATTAATTCCTCATCTGCTTTCACTTTGGGTTGCTCCTGTACCAGCTCACCCACTTTCTGCTTTTTCCATTCAGGTTCTTCACCCTTGAATCTCTCCATCCCTTGGACCATGGCCCTGTCCGCTATCTTAACCGATTCTACGTAACACTTCCTTGCTTGGTACTGGTCTCCACATATCTCTCCCACACCCCCTGAGGCAGGGAATTTCATCTTCATGTGGAAGGTGGAAATCACGGCCTGAAAGATATTCAAACTTGGTCTTCCCATCACCACATTATATGAAGATGGGACGTCTACTATCAGAAACTCTATCACTTGCACACGTCGGTTAGGAGCGGTTCCTAACCCTACCTGTAATAACGCTGAGCCCAGGGGTTGAATGGCACCCCCTGAAAATCCATAGAGGGCTGTCTCCACTGGCCTGAGTTTTATGTTTAATTCAATCTTCTTAAAACACTCCAGGAACATGATATTAGTAGAGCTCCCGGTGTCTACAAAGATCCTGGCCACATCATATCCTGCTATATCCGTCGTAATGACTAAGGCATCGTTATGGATTTCTCTGGGTTCCCCAACGTCTTCTGGTCCAAAATGGATATCAGGAGCTACTGTCGTCTTTCCTACCTCACGACGTTCTGTATTCCTTTCATTTTTCAACGATCTGACGCTCTGCTTTCTCTATCTGAAGGAGTCCCCATCAACAGGGCCACCCATGATCATGTGAATAGTTCCCCTCTTTTCGGGAGGGGGTGGCTGATCCTCTGTGCTCTTCCTCTGTTCTCTTCTATTATCTTCTGGCTTCCCCTCGGGGTCCTTTCTCTTTTGCCCTCTGGGACCTTGTCGATCCTTGAAGATGAATTCCTTTAGGTGGCCTGCTTGAATCATTCTTTCTATTTCGTCTTTCAGGTGCCAACATTGGTTTGTATCGTGGCCGTAGTCATTATGGAATCTGCAAAATCTGTCTGACTTGGGATTCTGAGGGCCCCTGTTTCTTAAATAGGGGAACTTCATATCGGGATGGCCCCCCGCCACTTCTAAAACTTTTGCCGGCTCTATCCTCAGAGGGGTATATCTCCTCATCCTTCCCCTAGAGCTCCAGGGTGCAACTTCTTCTCCTTTTACATTTCCCAGCCCCCTCGCATTCCGGTGTTTTTCTGGACTGGGCCTCCTCGGCACTATTTCCCTTCTTCATTCTCCATTCCCCACTATTGTCCTGGTTTCCGAACGCTTAGCTTTCCTTACCTCTTCCAGGGTGAGGTATTTTTCCGCTCTCCTTAGTAATTCATCAAAGGTTCGTACTGGCTTCTTGGCTAAAGACGTAAACAGGTCTCCATCTCTTAGCCCATTAGTGAGAGTATTGATTTTGACCTCTAAAGAAGCTGTTGGTACCTCTAAGGCTGCTTGGTTGAATATTTTCAAGAAAGCCCGAAGACTCTCATTCTCCCCTTGTCGCATGTTAAACAAGGTAAGGGTGGCCCTAGGTTGCCTCCTAGCGCTGGCAAATTGGTGCAAGAATAGCTCACTGAACTCCGACCATGAATGGATAGTGTCCGGTCCTAGCTGGGTGAACCATTGTTTTGCCGCTTTAGATAAGGTAGTTAGAAATACCCTGCACTTGACGCCCTCTCCGTATCGGTGCAATAGGGCGGCATTCTCGAACCTCATCAAATGCTCGTACGGGTCCGTGGTGCCATCATATTCAAAATTTAAAGATTTAAAATTAGGAGGCAGTTCATCTTGTAAAATATTGGATGAGAATTGATAACCAGTAACGTAAGAAGGTTTACTTACGTTGTCAGTCATATGTTTCTGCATGTTTTTCATTTCTCTTCGTAAAGCCTGTATTTGATCACTAACAGCTCCCTGGTAAGTGTCATCTGTACTTTCTCCTATCCCTGTATCCAGAGTGGTATCACCAGGGATCCTCTCCATATTCCTCCTGGGGGGGCGATCAAGGACGCTTCTCTCGGCTTGAGAAGGCACCTTTTCTTCCTGATTCTGAGGGAGACCCTCATTCCTAGAGGGGACCGGAGCCGAATCAATGACATGTTCCAGGGGATTCTGCTTCGTTCCTTCGTTGATTGGTGGAATAGATCCAGGAGGGCGAAGTCCACGAGACGCAATTACTCTTTTCACTGCTTGTCCTATCATCCCATCCAATTGGTTTTGAGAGATAGTAAAGAGTTCCGGTTAGGCATTGGGTTGAGGAGTATCCTTATTCGTCCCACTTCCCGAAGCTCCCGAAGTACCCACCGCATTCCCCTCCTAGACGAGAGGGATATCTTCCAATGTAGGATTTGTAAGTTGTTTCCCTAGATTTCTGTTCACAGGAAACCCTGGTGGGGGCGGAGGAAAGGGAAGAGGAGTGGAATCTCCCTTCTCCTTAGTCTGTTTCGTCGGATCTTGCTCTCCACCCATTTAATGTGGAACCTTTTCTCACTTTTTAGCTCGAAATGTTCCCACAGACGGCGCCAGTTGTTGCGTCGAAAAAGAACGCCTATGGATATCAACCGTTCCATTGTGAGCGCTGCGAATCACGGGTTTTGAATCGCTCTTTATCCTTGGCAATCTTCACATATGATCTCCTCCAAGATCCCAAAATGATCTGCAAAAAAGCACGCCGGAGGGGAGTCCGGCGCGGAGTCTCCGACGCTCAAGTCAGAATCTTTCTAGGAGAGTAAAAGAGGAATTTCCCTGTGATTCTAGGGAAATTCTGGCGAATAGTGTGATATCTTTTCTCAAATAAATGTATATTTCGTAAGAGTTTTTGTATATTCTGTAAAACGTATCTGATAATGTAAAAATAACATGTTAATATACCTGGTCCTCTCTTTTCGGAGAGAGGAAGACCTTTTCTCCCTATAATCGCTTGCACTTCCCTGTAAACTCGGCCCAAATCCCTGAAGACCTGGTCCATATCCCTAAAGACTCGGCCTCTCCATATACTGACCCTATCTTCACGGATTGACTCCTTCTTTTGACTTAGTTAGAAGAGAATGGTCCATAAGACCCACTTCCTTTGGGCCGTATCACTCGACCCAAAAGCTATTAACTCTCGGATATGGGCTAAAAGCCCAATTACTCATATTCCCCTCTTTGGTCTTAGGAGTGTATTAATCCATCTCTACAAGCCCGTTGGCCTAAATAATATTATTATAATTTTTCTCGTTTCCACGTGTCGACACCTCTAAGAGCGACATATTTTATCCGCATCAGTTTTGTTTATCATAAAGTTGAAAAAAATTATAAATATTTTATAATATGGGCTAGTCTTGTATGAAATATTGCATATATGCATTTCAGTCATTCACACACATGTTCTTTATAAATACACCCACAAGTTTAATTCACACAAACATTTTTTATAAATACACCAAAAAACTTAATTCACACACATTTTTTATAAATACACCCACTGACAACTTAATTCAAAATTTTTAATCCGTTTATTTTACTCGTTTCTGTGATTTTTTTGTCTTTTATTTTATTGTCGAACGCGGGATATTAAAAGTAGTTATTCAAATTGTAATATGTAGTAATACACATTATTTTATGTTGTAATAACACAAACTATTTATATAATAATACAAATTCTTTTATTTAGTAACACGTTTTTTCTAGTATTTTTATTGATGTAGTAACTTACATTATAATATGTAGTAACATATATTATCGAATGTAGTAAACACAATAATCATGTTGTAATACAAAATGTTTTATTGTAGAATGATGCGAAAAATATTAGATCATTTGATAAAGTTACACATAGTAACAAACGTCTATTCAATGTAGTAATTCAAACTGTAGTATGTAATAACATATAATTTTTTATGTAGTAAAATAAATTATTACATGTAGTAATAACACAATTTTATATAGTAATATTGATTCTTTTATATTTTTATATTTTTTTTATTGATTAAGTAACCCACATTATAATATATAGTAACATATATTATTGCATGTAGTAAGATATATTATTGCACGTAATACAAAATAACATTGACCTATAATGATTAGTATTAAAGAAATATAAAATATTTAAGGATTAAGGTCATCGTAAATTGCAGCGTCCGACCGCGGCCTGAGGTGATTGAAAACTGCTCGGAGAAGACGACCATGTTCAATTTCTGTCAGTGGGTGCATTTATAAAAAAAGTGGGTGTGAATTGAGCTGTCAGTGGGTGTATTTATAAAAAATGTGTGTGAATTAAGCTTGTGGGTGTATTTATAAAGAATATTTGTATGAATGACTAAAATGCAATGCATGTATGCAATATTGTATATAAGTTTTTGTGATTTAATATTGAAAAGCATTGTTCCATAATATTGAAAAGTGATTTTTTTATGGAATAATATTGAAGAGTGATTTTTTTATGGAAAAAAATTATAAATTGTTAGTTACAGGTTTTGAAAGTGGTAAAAGCAGAAAAAATTATAGGACCTCATACTACTTAATCAGTGGCAATTAGGTCAACCGTTAATATAATTAAAATTTGCTTACCCTAAATATATTAAGGTTCACGGGTTAGCATAGTGCACTAGAGACCAATTCATTATCTTTCTTATATACTATTTTTAAATTTTATCTCATTATCTTCTTTATATACTATTTTTAAATTTTATTTGGCTTACGTGGCTTCTCCAAAATTCAGTATTTTTAAATCCCTTATATTCTACAATTTTGATTTTTAAAAAAAAAAAAAATTATCTTCTCTCTCTTCTCTTATCTCTTACATTTTTTAACCGTTATTTTTCAAATTTAAATGGTAATTTTTTTATTTATATTTCTATTTTAATTATTTTCTATTTCTTTTTTTCAGTTATTCTTTTATATTTTTTCACAGTCCCGCATAATATACGGGTCTTACACTAGTGATATGATATACATCAAATATGTTTGGTGTGCATTTTAAATACCTTTTATCCCACACGCAAAAAAAACAACAACAATTACTCCCTCCGTCCGCCTATAAGCTTCCCATTTTACCATTTTGGTCCGTCCGCCTATAAGCTTCCCATACCTTTCTTGGTAAGTACTTTTTCTTACACTTCACTTTATATCTTACATTTTCTCTCTATCTCTCTCTTCTCTCAATCACATCACTTGTACTATATCTATTATTTAATCACTTTTCTTAATCTTTGTGCCAAAAAGTAACGTAACACTTATAAGCGGACGGAGGGAGTATAAGAAATTGAAAAAATATTGGAAGAGACAGTCCGAAATTTGAAAGGTGTTGGTAACGTGTATTCCACCATAATACAAAACAAATAAAACGAACAATTAAAAAATTTAGATAGGATCAAAAAGAAAAGTTAAAAACACCGCTTAAAGAGAAAAAGACGCGTGGATGAATAATCCTTTATCATCTCTTAAATAAAGAGAAGAGGACGCGTGGTGGATGAGTAATCATAAAGAGTTATAAAAAGAGGACGCGTGCCTCTTACTTGGGCACGTGGAACCATTTTGATGTATAACTCTCTTTATATATTCTAATAGATATATACTAAAACCTTACAATTTTGTGGCCTCCGATCCCCATTTCCCTACCCCAATTTCTGCGCCCTTCTTCATTTCAGTTCCAAGCATCGTCGCCGCCGTCGCCGCCAACTCATACCAACCCCCGTTCCACGTCCCTGGTTACCGTGCCCACGTCTGACGGCCAGTTCACAAACTTGCCTCGATTACTGGCCATTCATACGCCAAATTTTCTTTTTACAGCAGCATAGTCCTTACGCCGCCCCTAATCTCAACGCCGATCACACATCACACAGATCACACATCACATAGATGAATGAGAATGAGATGACAGACGCACACAATAAGGTTAGCTTTGAGATTATTTATAATTTTTTTGGAATTGAAATTGTTTTGCAGATTAATCTATTGTAAGATTTTATTTATTTATTATTATTATTATCATTATCTTAAAACTCTTAATTTTTCTATAATTTTGATTTTCTCTTTCCTCTTCTTTATCTCTCCTCTTTGACCATAATTTTTTAAATTATTTTTTCTTTTTTATCAATTTTATCTTCATCTTATTAAATAATATTTTTATGACATCGAGTCTTTTATATATATATATATATATAAATAAAAATGATGACACTATTTTTATTTTTGTGCCAGAATGTATGTTACTAATGAATAAAATTCTCTATATATACCATATATACCAGTGAATTTTTTAATCTATGATACATCAAATCTTTCTAAAATATTCTAAATGATAACTATAAAAATAATATAATACATTATGTCGAGAATGATAAACATCATACAAAACAACGCGTTCATAGCACAAAATGAGTTCTCAGATTTCTTTTTTCATGATAATACTTTGAGTTCTCAGATCCCTTTTTCCTATGATAATATTTTTAATTTTTATTTTGCTGAGAAAAGATTTTGAGAAAAAATTAATGGCCACTAAAAGATTTGAGAAAAATATCAAAAGATTAATGGCTCTAATTTGATATAGATAATATTAAATTAAATATAAAAAAATATTTTTTATAATTTTAATATGGATAAAAAAAAATATTAATATTAGATTATATTTAAATTAAATATAAATAAGAATTTATATATTAGTGTCCACCGGTGAACTCTATATCATTTTCGTATATATATATATTTTGTTTTTTTTTTTTTTCAGATTGATTTACCTGGAATAGAGGCCGTTTATTATTATTATTATTTTCTCATTTTTACCAAAGGTTAGGTTTTGATGCAATCCGGTTGAGTTTCAATTATAAATTGTGAACTTTTAGTTTCTATATTTGGTTATGCTAATTAGTTTCAGTTTGCAAATCAACCAATTGCACATCGAGGAGTCAATTATAATTGCTAATTACAACTATATATCTAGAGTTATACTAGTCATTATTGGATCTTTCATACGAAATAGCTCTATTTTAAAAAAAATACATGAGATATGCCTCCCCCTTCCTCACTCAAATGGAATGGAAATAATCTATCTGTATAAAATACTTTTGTAAATGTTGTTCCAAATTATTTGTCATTTTAGATATTTTTACCATAATTAATCTGAAAGGTGAGATTAATAGTCTTGACTCTTTCAAAGTAGCAAAGAAGATGTGGAGGGGGAAAGTTGAGAGAATGAAAGACACTTGTGGAGATGACTATGTTCGGCACCTACGTGGGTGTGGCAAGACGAACGATGAAAGACTTAAGAGTGATGAAATTTTGCAAAGAATTATGGGAGTTGATTGTGCAATTGCGCCTTGCTTAATGCAACAGCGCCGTTGTAACTGTGAGGTAATTATATTTTCTCCACTTGCTTTCATGACTTGCTTCTTAATTTGGTGTTTGATTTGTAAGACATGGGCTCGTGAAAATGGTCCCAGCCTGCCATTATATTTACTCTATCTCTGTCTCACGATCTAGGATTTCTTTCACATTTTTCCGTATTGTGTTCAATTTTTTCATGTTTTTCTGTATTTTTTAGGATTTTTCGGATTTCGTTTGCTCGCCGAACGACGGTTCGGTACTTGATCGGAATTGGAGAACACACAGATTAACAAGGTTAGTATATTTCCGACGAATGAGTTTAGTAGGTATTTTTATTTTATATGCTATTGTTTGTGCAGTTTGCTGGTGTTATTTTAGTAAGTCTTTTTTATTTTGTATGTTATTGATACGGCGAACATTGTTCAAGAAACTTGGTATTTTAGTTGAAACTTAATTGGTCTGATTTAAATGTAACAAATTGGTTTTGAGGTCACTCCATGAGTGGAGTTATCTTATAGTTTTCATTACTACACATTTAAGCTTGAAGAACTGCACTTGGAGAACCTTTTTTGTCGAACAGCTCTCCAAGATATAGCTTGGAGAGCGGTTTTATTGAAAAAAAAAACACATAGACAGCGGTTCATAACCGCTGTCCAAGAGATGGTTTTAGGTCAACATATTAAATGCTATTAATTTCAGATCGAAGCTTTTCTCCCCCAAATTCAAAAAACGTTGTCTCCCCCAAATCCACCGTCGCTGTCGCCTCCCTCTCCTCCTCGCGCCGTCGCCTCCCCATAATCCGAGCTTTCACCTCATCGTTTAACGGGCCAGTCACTCTCTTCCTCCTCGTAACGCCGTACATAATCGATTATAAAAGGTGATTTTTCGTTTTTTGTGTGTTTGAAGCTTCTGCTTTTTCTATTATCCAAAATGGTGAACGTTTTTGTGCTTAAATAGGATAGAGATGAAGAATGAAAAACGAATATTCTGATTATTTTATAAAAATAGAAATAAAATTAAATTAAAAACGAATATTCTGAACATATAAAGAAGCTCTACATTGTTTTGGTTTGAGCAAAAGAACTAGAGTGTGAAGAACTGGAGGAAAATCATAATTGGTAGACAGAATAACGTGCACATTGATTACTGATAATGGCTTTCTATTCAGCTCTAGTTTATCTTGGGCTGTAAATGATTATAACTAGGGGGACCATTGATATGGGGGGATTTGGTAACTGAAAGAGAAGAATATCAGTAGCTGATAGATGAGAAATGTTTGGTTTGGGATTACAATATTGATAAAAATTTTAATAATATTCTAATTCTAATTAGAAATAATTACAATATTCCCCCTAATATTTTAGCTTTTTAACTGATAAACCCAACAAAATTTGAGAATTACGCTCATCTATTCTTTCAATGCCAATGCTCAAAAATAATTTGGCAAAAGATTTACAGATGGTTAGAGGTAGAGCATGAAGGAGCATTAGTCCGGATGGAACACTTCAAGAGGCACGAGAAGAAGGCCGAGACAAAATGGAAGGAGGCGTGGAAGCTCAATGTGGTTCACATGGGCCAGCAGAAACGAGACAACATTTAAAGGAGTACAGTTTGAAGCGGAAAAAACGATTGGTAATATCAAGTTGACAAGCATACAAATGGCTCAAGGCCAAGGCCAAATATCTTATAAATAACTGGAACACTTTTTGAAGATTGGGAAAGGGAACCCATCCTTTGTATCAGTTAGTGGGTTGTCCTCTGATTTTTATGGTCTTGGGAGCACTGTTTAGCATGGTGAGTGGGTTGTCCTCTGATTTTTATGGTCTTGGGAGAACTGTTTAGCAAGGTGAGCTGTTAGTGATGTAATTCTATGTACTAAATTGTTTGGGCATTTGTGATGCTTGTTTTATCAATATATTTGCTGCTTTCCAATTTTTTATTTTAATTTTTTTACTGTATCTAAGACCTGAGCACCATTTGTTACAAACAAATTGAAAACCTCATCAAGGTGATATTTTAAATAAACTGTATTTTTTTATTTAAAAATACACTATAAAAATCCTAACTTTAATTTTTAGGGCATTTCTGTAATTTATCTTATCTGTTACTCCACATTTACTATTAATTAATATACTTCACGTTTAATTTCGTGTGCTAGAGCGAGACACGTGAAAAAGGTCAGGTTCAGTTAATCACAATTAAAATCTTCATTCAAATTAATCCTTTGATTTTGACATAAATTAGAAAAAGTAACACAAATTAATATACCACCAATCCTAAAATTACAGTTTCATTTATTTATCCACACAAAAAAAACATATTGTAATTTATTATGTAATAATTAACAAACAGAGTGATGGTAAATTATTAAATTAATAGGTGAGTGGAAACTGAAAAAAAAAAAAGGATATACTAGGGTGTATCCGAGAGAGGGTTTAAGCACATCAAGCATATCATTATATATAGATGCAAATACACTATTAATGGTTTGTATATTGGTGTTTGAAACACTCAAGGTGTTTGATAATATGCTTGTGTGAGGATTTAAGCATAAATTAGTGTTAATTTGTTAGGATACATTATCTTAAGAAACGCTTCATATTGTCTTTCCTATAGGCATCTATAGTTTTATATGGAACAAAAGTGGGTTCGAGCCGATCGATTATCAGAGGAGTATAGGAATGGGTTGGAAGAGTTTTGTAATCATGCAATTAGACACTGCACCGACCATCGGTACATTCTATGTCCTTGTTGAAAATGTATAAATGGAAAAACTGTTAGAGGTCGAGAAATTTTGTTTGTCCACTTGATGATTCACGGTATTGATAAAGCATATACCGTTTGGACATCTCATGGTGAGACAAGAGATAGATGTAGCTCAAGCAACCTAGGAACTGACTTTAGATTTGAAGATACAGTGGATGCGGATAGTTTAGAAGATGTACCTACTGTTGATACATCGAGTGGGGATGACGATGATCTGCGAGATCACCGTTATATGTTAGAGAAGTTAAGGGATTCTGCTGGATACCCCTTTGGCCCGGGTGTAAGAAGGCAACAAAATTGTCAGCTGTGTTGATATTGTTCAACTTAAAAGCAACTCACGAGTTATCTGATGCGTGCTTCACAAATATGCTGAAAACAATTAGTGGTCTATTGCCTGATGGAAATGTACTGCCTAAGAGAGCATATAATGCTAAACAAATGCTCAAGTCCATCGGGTTAACACATCAGAAAATTCATGCTTGTCCGGGTGATTGTATCTTATTTCGGAAGGAGTATGCAGACCTCGATGAATGTCCCAGGTGTGGGAAGAAGCGATATAAGAAAAATAAATCTCCCGCGAAGGTGATGTGGTACTTTCCAATAATACCAAGATTCAGGAGAATGTATAGTAGCGCTGTGACGGGAATCTATATGGATATAGTGTGAAGGGGGCCGATGCATGTCCTTGTTGTACCAAGAAGACACATCATATTCGCTTGAGTCATTGTAGAAATACCGTTTATATGAAACATAGGAGGTGGTTGGACCCAACGCATAAGTACAGAAGAATGGTCGATGCATTCGATGGCACAATCGAGACAGATGAAGCACTATGTTTATTGTGTACTGGCAAGCGCTTGAGTATTACTTGGTGTGTTTAAATTTATGGTGGAGATTGTTGAAACTAATTTTGATGCATTCCTACATTTTACTTTGAATTTTTTGTTCTGCATGTGTGTTTTGCCTTATATGAAATGATTACATGAAGGCCCCCTTTGATAGGGGAAACAATTTTAGTATTAAAAATGACATATAAGAGGTCCGCATACTAAATTAGTGCAAAAAGTGGCATATAAAGGTGTATAAAGTTAAAATCTTGTGTTATAGAAAGTACAAAAAAGTGTACTAAAAACACTATATAATTTTAATTCTTGTGTGATAACATGTATTAAGCTTTATATAAAGTTATTTTTTGTTTGATTGAATGTACAACCCACTATATAAACTAATAAAATTGGTGAAAAGACATTTATACCCTTGTTATTCATCACTTTATACATTGTTTGATGCACCATATTACTTCTGACATCAAAATCGAATATTCCATATAACATTGGACATTTGCCACTCTTCGACTTCTCGCACACATTTCTTGAGTTTTCAATTTCATCGTCTTCCAAAGCCTCCGATTGCACACAAGATTTTCTACGTCATTCTCCACTCCGGTCGTCGTCGTTTCTTTCTCACCACTAACAATCAGTTTGTGTTTCCCCATTTCAGGTGTGTTCTCCGTTGTTCAAGCTGAAAATGTCACAGGTGTGCGTATCTTTATTTTTTCCCCATTTCAGAACTCGGGAATTGGCTTCAACAACACAACTCATCTCATTGACTGTGACAATGAGATGTGGGAAATGATTGTTAAGGTATCTAAATAAAATGGTGTCTATTCAAAATATTTTTGTGGTTGATTCTATTATGTATTTGTATTTAAGTTGTTGATTGTTTATGTTTTCAGAAAGATCCACATGCCGCAACCATGCGCTTCAAGCCCTGTCCAATGTACGATGATTGTCTTAAGGTGTTCGGTATTGATCGAGCAACATGATCTAGTGCTGAGGATGTTTAAGCGGGAAAGTCATTGATAGTTCCAAACAGCATGGCCTTCAACTTGAAATTCTCCTTTCTACAAGCATCATACACATCGACACCCTCATCCCACAGGAGCTTCAAGTCCTCTATCAAAGGAGCCAGATATACATCTATGTCGTTACTAGGTTGTTTGGGTCCTGATATCAACATAGACAACATCATGTAAGTGCGCTTCATGCACAACTCGAGTGAAAGGTTATAAACTAACAAAATCACTGGCCATGTACTGTGGTTGGTACTTTGAATACCGAACGGATTCATTTCGTTAGTTGAGAGTGCAAGACGCAAGTGTCGTGGCTCATGCCAAATTCTGGATGCCTGACATCGAATGTCTTCCACTGGGGTGAATCAGCAGGGTGTCTTAGCATTCCATCTTTGATCATATCATCATGATGCCAAGTTAAATTTCTATTCTCCTCAAAGAATAGCCTCCACTACTGATCTTCTGCCACAAGAACAATAGTCTTCTCCTCAGAGGAATTAATGCAGTCCAATAAGTTTAAGACACAAGCCAAACTTCTCTTTAGGCAATGCCTTAGTGAACGCATCAGCAGGGTTCTCCTCTGTAGCAATCTTCACAAATTGGACCACCCCATTCTCTACAATATCTCTTACAAAGTACAACTTCACATATATATGTTTAGTTCTCTCATGATACCCCTGATGCTTTGCAAGATGTATTGCACTTTGGTTATCACAGAAGACAGTCACACTTCTTTGTGATATACCAAACTCCTTCAAGATCCCCCTTAGCCACATGCTCTCCTTAACTACTTCAGTCAAGGCTACATATTCTGATTTTGTAGTAGATAATGCAACTACAGGCTGATGTATTGACCTCCATGATATAGCTGTACCAAATATGGTGAATACATAACCTGCTAAGGACTTTCTTGTGTCTACATTGGCTGCATAGTCAGCATCAACATATCCCACAAGTGTTTCTACCTCATTTGATATCTTCTGAAATTTCAGACCCTTCTCAACTGATCCCAGAACATATCTCATGACCCACTTAACTGTCTCCCAATGACTTAAGCCTGGATCACTCATGTATCTGCTGATTACACTCATTGCATGAGTTAAATCTGGTCTACAACACACCATAGCATACATTAAACTCCCTACTACACTGGCATAAGGAACCTTACTCATCTAAGCTCTTTCTTGGCTGTTCTTGGGACACAACTGATTGGATAACTTCTGATGCTGAACAATTGGTGTAGACACTGACTTAGCTTGATTCATCCTGAATCTCTCTAACACCTTCTTCAGATAGGTAGGCTAACTAAGCTGAATTGCTCCCTCAACTCTACTGATCTCCATCCCAAGAATCACTTTAGCTTCACCAAGATCTTTCATCTCAAACTCTCTTTTGAGAATCTCTTTCACCTGATTGATATTGTTAATAGACTCTCCTGCTATTAACATATCATCTACATACGACAGAAGATAGGTAACTGAACTCCCAACTCTCCTGAAGTAAACACAGCTGTCATACAAGCTTCTTGCAAAACCAGCTGAGCAAATGTACTCATCAAACCTTACGTACCATTGTCTAGGGCTTTGTTTGAGGCAATAGAGTGATTTTCTGAGTAAGCACACTTTGTTTTCTCCATCTTCTATGTCCAACCCTTCTGGTATTTTCATGTAGATCTTCTCATCTAAAGTCCCATGAAGAAATGTTGTGGTCACATCCATTTGATGCAACTCTAGTTCATACTGAGCAACCATATCCAACAAGATTCTGATGGTACAATGCTTTACAACAGGTGAGAAGATTTCATTAAAGTCAATACCTTCTTTCTGTGTAAATACTTTAGCTACAAGCCTTGCCTTGTACCTAATCTTGCCACCTCTCTGAGCCTCCACATTTTTCTTGTAAATCCACTTACACCCAACAAGTTTTTTGTTCTTAGGTCTCTCAACAATCTCCCAAGTCTGGTTCTTGTTCAGAGATAACAGTTCTTCCTCCATAGAAACTAACCACTTCTCTTTGTCATGGCAGTTGATGGATTCTGTGTAAGTATTAGGCTCCAGAGACTCCACCTCAAGACTTGGCAAAAGTTTGAGAGTCAAGATGAGAAAATTGGTCAATTGGCAAATGAAGTGATGGGAATAAAAAATGATGTGAAAGCCATTGAGGTTCAAGTGGGCCAAATTGCTAATATGGTTGGAAATCAACACAAGCCGGGTCGATTCCCTTCAACCACGGAATTGAACCCCAAGGAGCAATGCAACTCAATTAAGTTGAGGAGTGGCACAAGCTATGAAGGCCCTATGATGCCAAAGGAAGATGGTGAAGAGGAACAACAAGGAAGAAAAGTTGAAGAGAAAGATGTTGAGAAGGAGAAAACAAGTGAGAAAGAGAATGATGCACATAAGCCTCCATCTCCACACAAGCCTCCACTCCCATACCCTCAACGACTCAAGAAGACGAGTTTGGATGCAAAGTTCATCAAATTCTTGGAGATGTTCAAAAAGATACACATCAACATCCCATTTGCGGAGGCCCTTGAGCAAATGCCTCATTATGCCAAGTTTTTGAAGGAGATTATGTCCAACAAGAGAAGGATGGTAGAATTTGAAACCGTGAACCTCACCGAAGAGTGTAGTGCCATCATCCAAGCTAAGCTACCTCCAAAGCTTAGGGATCCCGGTTCATTTACATTTCCTTGTGTGATTGGCAAAGAGGGAACTTATCGTGCTTTGTGTGATCTTGGAGCAAGCATAAACCTCATGCCATTATCACTTTTCAAATCACTTGGCTTGGGAAAATTGACACCTACTACCATGAATCTTCAATTGGTGGATCGCTCCATAGTTTATCCTTTGGGAACGGTTGAGGATGTGCTTGTCAAAGTTGGGAAATTCATATTCCCGGTTGATTTTGTGGTACTTGATATGGAGGAAGATAGGGCAATCCCCTTAATCTTGGGAAGACCGTTTCTAGCAACGGGTGGAGCCATCATCAATGTACGAAACTGAGAGCTTGAACTACACGTTGGTGAGGAGAAAGTCTCATTCAACATTTACAAGGCCGTTAGATTTCGTGATGATGAGGATGAGGAGGAAGAGTATGTGTATTCCAAGAGAGATCCTTATTCAAAGCTCATGGAAGACAAGGTGGAAGAAGAGCCCAAGATAAATATTGTGGAGGAGAACCCCAAGGTGGAAGACGATGAGTTGAAGATGGGCAAGAATGCCAAGTTTGGGGGAGTTTTCTTCAAAAACTCCCCCAAATCAAGAAAAGCTACTTGTGCAAGCTTGGGGATGAATGAGGCATCAACTTCTTATGACATGGTTGAAGAGCCGGATGGGCTAGCTAATGGATGCTTCAATGGGCTTAAGAAAGTCGTATGGGCAAGGAAGGTCAAGAACAAGGATGACAAGGGGGTGACTTGATATCCCCCTCAAGGAAGAACCGTCCGGCATAGGACGTTAAAAATAGCGCTTCTTGGGAGGCAACCCAAGGTTTTATTGCTTTGTATTTTTATTGCTTTAGTAGTGTTGATAGCTTGGTTTATTTTGTAGGTATGGATGAGAAGCATTTTGGATGTCATAACTTGAAGAATGAAGAAGAAAGCAAAACCAACTTTGGAGAAGGGAAGCAAGTAGTTCAATGGTGATCTTTGAAGAGCTTTGGATGTGCAAGGAGGGAGGTAACAACTTGTAGCCCCAAACTTAGAATTTATACATAGTAAAATTCTAAGTTTGGGGGAGTTATTTTTTCTTTTATTTTTCTACTAGTTGTTACCCTTGCACCGGTTCGTCATTCTACTTGTGTTACATTTTGCACCGGCGCACACTTTGCTTTCATATGCTTATTGTTGTTTAAGTTGGTTTTGATCATATGTTGGGTAGTGGATCTTTGGTGAAATGTGAGCATGAATAATCATTGGAATCCATGGTTGAGTAGTTGTGGTGATGTCTATTTGCTTTGAATGTATGCATGATTGGTGTTGGAGAATAGTATCATGTTGTGCTCATATTTATTGATCTTTGATAGCATAGATGCATGATGTGTTGTTGTTTGGGAACATTTGATGAATGTGAGAGTCCTATTGAATAAACCGGTGAGAATTGAGCCATAAATCGAGCATGTAATCCGGTTTAGTTCATTTGGGAGTGGACTAAGTTATTGCTAGTGATCTTAGAACTTGCCTAAGTTCTTGTTTGAAAGCATGATTGTGTGAAACTTTGTGATGTGATATAGGCCATCTTGTTCTAAAAGAGTCACTTAGCCAAAATTTCCTAAAACCGAAGTAATCTTCTGTAGTTAGCCCTTTGAGCTTAATTCCTCATTTTCTTGGCAAACTACAATGTTAACCACTTAGCCTTTTTGAGCCTTTGATACCTACATCTAGTGGAGGATAAAAGACAAAGTGGAAAACATGTGCTTGAATGAATATCTTTGGTGAAAAGAAAAGTTGGAAAAGTTGAAAGAAGAAAAAGAGAAAGATGAAAAGAAAATCAAGGAAAAGAAAAGAGGGACAAAGAGCCTCAAAATCTTGAAAAGAAAAATGGTTCAAAAGATGAGGTGATGATTGCTTGAAAAAGAAAGGAAAATGAAAAGTGAGGATGGAGTTTGTAAGCTTTGAAAGTGAAAAGCACACATTGTAAAATAACAAGCTTTGTCCTCCACTAGAAGAGTCACAATTCCCAAATTCATCCCACCTTGTCCAAAGAGCCAATGTTACATCCTTGATAAAGTCCTATTGATCACATTGTTGAGCATTTGAGTGTTGTAGAAAGTAGAAGTTGGGCAAGCATATAGTGATTGCATAGCATAACTTGGTTGATGAGTGCATTAATGTCCTCAATTTGTTTGTGTGTTTGAGAGAAACACTTTGTCATGTGAGTAGAGCACTTGAACATTTGTATTATGTTTCCCATTCATAATGTGTTGTGTGTTTGTGCATTCTTGGATTCATGAATGTGATTTTCAATAATGAGCCTATGATCTTCATTGAGAAATGCACTTTGAGAAAGAGATATCACTACATCGTTACTTTGCATGTGTGAATTACATTGAATATTCCATTGTGATCATTCCACCCTCATTGCTTTAAGTGCTTAGTTGTTTGAGGACAAACAACATTTTAAGTTTGGGGGAGTTTGATTCGGGTGGAATTTACACGTTTTAGAGGCACATGTTAAGCGTGTTTTGATGTGGATTTCATTGATTTATGCATTGAATATGATTGTTTAAGTTGAAATGAGAGAAAGGTTGTGTTTTGTCGATTTTGTAGGAAATACGATGGAATTTGGAGCAAAACACCAACCATACTTTACTGGATCAGGAAGAGTAGTGCACGGTTGGATTCGTCTCGAAAAACGGAGTGGAATAGCCAAAAGAATCGAGTCAATCGGACACCCGAGGCAAAAGTTATGCACGAAACGAGAAAGGGCCGAAGTCGACCGAGCGAGCACGGCCGAGCACCATGCTCGAGCTGGCCGTGCTCGAAACAGGGATTTTTGGGCCACGATGGAGCACGGCCGTGCACCGTGCACGGCCGTGCTACCCCATTTTTTTGTGCCTTTTGTCCATTTTGGCCATTTTTTAGGGACTAACTTGCAATTCTTGCATCCAAACCCTACCCCAACACTATATAAGCCCCATTTCTTGAAATCCAAGACATTCTTCCACAATTCCTCAATTCCCACACATAGTTACACATACTTGGAGGTGTTTTGGCCATATCTTCATCAATTCTTCATCAAATCACTCAAGGAAGGATGCAATAGCTTGGAAATTCAATTTCCTACCACATTCTAGACTAAGCTTTCTCTTTATTTTCCTTTTTATTTAATTATTTCACTTGGATTTTGTAATTTTATTATGTTAGTAGTTAGCTAAATAAATTTGTGGTTCTAAGGCATTGTAGAGATTTGGATTGATGTTTATGAGTAACTTCTTGCTTTAATTGGTGTTTATCTCTTATTTGCATGTTTAATTATCCATTGTAAAGCATGTTGTTAGTGGCCATGATGATTTGCTTGATCCATTGTTAATTGGGGTAGTATCGAGAGATTTATTCCATTTAATCGTATGCGAATATGCAACCCGGTATTATTATGATCTCGAGAGAGGATTAATTATCGGAGAGGGAATCAAATGATCTTAGGAGCTATTTTAGATGGTGTAGACATACGAGCTTATATTACATTGCGTCTTTGGATTAATTTGTATCGAGAGATCGATTAGTTCTTCTTTTGCGATCACCTTATATGAGATAACCTTAATAGCCATTTAAACGAGATAACTCTCATAAACGGACGTCTAAATACTACAATTGCCTTGGAACCCACCTTTTCTTCTTTGCATTTTTATCCATTTTACCTTCGTTTTATTGATTTGCATGGTATTTGATCGATTTCGTATTTACTCTTCATTACTTATTGGTGACACATTGTTAGGTAATCTTAGAGTAATTCACACCACTCAAATTATCGATCACGTCTACTTAGAACTCGACTAGCAAACTACCCTTTTACGCTTAACCTTCTCGTGGGATCGACCTCGTGCTTATCACGCTACAATAGACGCCGTACACTTGTGGTTGTTTATTTAGTGTTGCATAACACGCGAATCACATGCTCCACCTCAACTTGTGTTTCATCTGGTTTGTTGTGTGCTGCACCTGAGCTTGCCTCTTCTTTCAATGACATTCTACTTTCATCAAAAGTTACATCTCTACTGATAATACTGTTGATGTTGTTAACTCTTAAATGTATCAACATTCTCAACAACATCTTAATTTGACCTTCCGAGATTTTTTCTAAGTCTTTTCTGAAATGCTACATTAAATGTTGTTGCATTTCTGGCAGGATCTAGAAGCTTCTACAAGGATCTGGAACCTGGAAGACTCCAGAATATTGCAGAACGTGCTAGACCAGCCTGGAACCTTTTAGAACGACCTGGAGCATGCAAGAAGGATCTAGAAAGATCATGGAAGTTGTGGAAGTTGAGTTCCTAAAAAATAGGACCTCAATGTTGGAAGCCTCTAGAATTCGCACCCTACTCTATAAATACCGAAGGAAGGCTCCACAATTTAGTGTATTCTATTCGATCAATATCCTAGACCGAGCGTTCATCCCTGTTAGGAATTGTGGCTAGTAGTTATACATTTTAGTTCCATACGAAGTATCCCACCCGTATGGCTGTGTGCTTTTCTTATCTATCGAGAGTGTAATCATAGATAGACTAGCATTTCAACAGTGTGTAATTTTATACACTTAGATCGTTTTCAAAACTCGACACCTGCCTCGTTTGTAGTTTTAGTTGTGAAGGTTATTGCTGTAACATTTCACACAATATTTGTACTTGAAGATAAGTATTGATATTTCGCCGTAAGGCTCGCATATATTTTTATTCATAAAATCTATGTGAAAAATATTTCCATTGTGCCTCGTTTGTTTTTAGTGTTTCAAGTCTTCCGCTGTGTATCCTTATTTCTGATATTCTGTTAGAGTTAGTGTTGTACAATTTGTTCCAACATTCTAGTACAACATTAATCTACTTATACTTAAACACTTCATACACAACACACTTTCAGTTGGTATCAGAGCAGATACCTGACGACACTAGGTTAGATCTTTGGTCAAGTGTGTTTTTAGTCTATATTAGCAATGGAAACACATCACATATCCACTGCACTTAGGCCACCCGTTTTAGATGACTCGAATTATGCTTATTGGAAGCCTAAGATGTGTATGTACATCAAGTCGATTGATGAACGTGCTTGGAGGACTGTACTTACAGGCTAGGAAGCTCCAAAGAGACCAGCAGATGCAGATGGTGAAGTCCAACTCAAGAGAGAAGTTGATTGGACAGCTGATGAAATAACAACAACAGGCTACAATTCTAAAACTTTAAATGTTATTTTTACCTCTGTTGATGTTTCAATGTTTAAAATTATATCTAACTGTTCTACATCTAAAGATGCATGAGACAGGTTGCAAGAGCATTGTGAGGGTTCAGACAGTGTTCGAAGGACTAAGCTTCGAATGTTGGGAACAAAATTTGAGAATCTCCGAATGAAGGAAGATGAAACAATTTCATCCTACAATGAAAGGTTAAGTGATATAATCAATGAATCACATTCTCTTGGTGACCCTATTTCTAATGTTAGAGTAGTTCATAAGATATTAAGATTTGTTCCTAAGAGATTTGATGCTAAAATTTGTGCTATTGAAGAAGCAAAAGATACGGATAAGTTAAGTCAAAATTAATTAGTGAGTATCCTTAGAACATATGAGATAAACACTAATCAAGTTGATGAAACTAATGATGATAAGAAAGTTGTGGTTTTTAGCGGGGAAACATCAAACAATTCTGAGATTCAACCTATCATTACTGAAGTTGATTCGGATGAAGAATTGCTTGATAAATGCCTCAAGGATCCAAACAACATTGCCTTGCTCACTAAGCACTTTAATAAGTTTTTTAAGAAAACAGTGAACAAATCTAGTAACTTTCAGCCTAAGATTCAAATCAACACATCAACACCTCAACCAGAAAGGAGGAAAGGTCAATTCACACCAAGACCATAAAAAAGTGAAGGTAAACCAAGGTATGATCCTAAATTTCGAAAATCAGTTCAATGTAATGCTTGTTCTGGTTATGGCCATTATGCAAATGAATGTGCCAATACTAAACTTAAGCAAAAACTGAACTTTAGTGCTACCTTGAGTGATGATTTTGATGATGATCTTGATGAGTTAAATGAGAATGAATATTCTAATTTTACCAGAATTGATTATAATGATTCCTCAGATGATGATCTGGATGAAACAGATTATGATGTTGTAACTGATGCTTCAACATCTACAGCAACATCAGAACAGAGTCACCCAGATTTGAACTGTTTTAATGGTTTGGTTGATGATGCAGGAAAAATGACTGATGACAATGAATATCAAAAGCTATTAGATGATTGGAACAATCAGAAACTCACTTTTAATTCCTTGAACAAAGAGAATGAGGATCTGAAAGACACAATCACCAAGCTAGAAGTTATACTTACCAAAAGAGATCTGGAAAATCTGTAACTTAAAGGAGAAACAGATAAATTCCACTTTATGTTTCAAGAAATATTCTAAGAGTGCTTCTTAGGTAAATAATGCTATAGCTACTGGTAAGTCTAATAATCATGGTTTAGGTTATGATGGTGCAACTGCTTCTATTTCTGAAAATTTTAGAAAACCTGTGAAATTTGTGAAGGCAAATGTTGACACATCTGGTGTAACATCTGCACAATCAGATTCTCACAAGATTAAAAGGAAGTATATCTGTCATTACTGTTTCAAAGTTGGTCATATTCGTCCTTACTGTATAAAATGGTTTGAAGAACATAAAAACTTGAAAATGCTGCATGAAAAACTGTCACCTCCTGGTAAACAGTTTCTGAAATCTGCATGGAAACCAAAAGATACCTGTAATGTTGTTCATACCTCCTTAAAAGCATGTCTACCTGATTTATGGTACTTTGATAGTGGTTGTTCTAGACATATGACATGTCGTATAGACTTCTTATCTGATTATGTGACCTTGAATAGTGGTAGTGTTACATATGCAGGTGGTTCTAAAGGAAAGATTGTTGGTAAAGGAACTTTGAATGTTGAAGGTTTTCCTAAGCTTAAAAATGTCTTGCATGTTGATGGCTTACTTGCAAATCTGATTAGCATTAGTCAACTTTGTGATGATAATTTGCATGTGAAATTTGACAAAGATTCATGTTATGTTCTTAATAAAGATGAAGTTTGTGTCATGACTGGTACTAGGTCAGCTGATAATTGCTATCTTATTGGAACAAATATGTGTAACTTGTCAAAACATGATGAAAATATTATATGGCATCAAAGATTGGGTCATGCAAATTACAGAGCAATGAAAAAGCTAATCAAAGCAGATGCAATAAAAGGAATTCCAAAACTAAGGTTTCACAATACCACTGTATGTGGACCATGCCAAAAAGGTAAGCAAGTAAGAATGCCGCACAAAATGCTGTCACATTGTTCTACACATCGATGCTTTGAATTACTGCACATGGATTTGATGGGTCTTATGGAAACTGAAAGCATTGGAGGAAAGAAGTATTCCTTAGTTGTGGTAGATGATTTTTCTAGATATACATGGGTAGAGTCTTTGAGAGACAAATCTGAAGCATTTGCTGCATTTAAAATTCTTTATAAGAGGTTCAAAAATGTGTTTAACTTGAAAGTTGGTCGTATTAGAACTGATCATGGTAGGGAATTTGAAAATAACATGTTTAATGATTTTTGTGATAAAAAGGGTATCTTGCAAGAATACTCATCTCCTAAAACTCCACAACAAAATGGAATTGTTGAAAGAAAGAATAGAACTTTACAAGAAATGGCAAGAGTCATGCTTACATCCAAATGTCTTGCTAAGAAATTTTGGGGAGAAGCATTGAATACTGCATGCCATATTATTAATAGGGTTTTTATTCGTTCTGGCACAAATCAAACATCTTATGAGATTTTAAACAACAGAAAACCAAGTGTGAAATATTTTCATGTATTTGGTTGTGTGTGTTATATTCTGAATGATAGGGATCAACTTCACAAGTTCGATTCTAAAAGTGATAAAGGTTTCTTTTTGGGCTATTCTAGAAATAGTAAAGCTTATAGAGTCTATAACCTTAGAACTAACACTGTTCAAGAATCTGTTAATGTTGTGTTTGATGATGATAAAGGTCTTACAGATGACAAAGATGAAGAAGATGTATCACAGGTCACTGACAATTCTGAGAATACACTGAAGTCTGAAAATGTTGCACCAAATGTTAACACATCTGGGTCAACATCTACAGAACAGTCAGTTGTAACTTCACATAATGATCAGTATGTTCCCAAAATGAATCCTTATTCAAGAATAGGTAAAAGTCATCCTTCTGACCAGATCATAGGCGATGCTACAGTTGGAGTGCAAACAAGAGGAAGAGTAAGATCAAATAAGGTAGATGTGGTAAGAACAATATGCATGTCTTCTATGTGTAATGTTGTAAATGTTGAATGTTATTTATCTGAAATTGAACCTAAGAGTGCTAAAGAAGCCTTAACTAATGAAAACTGGATTAATGCTATGCATTAAGAACTTGATCAGTTTGAAAGAAATGAAGTGTGGACACTTGTTCCAAGACCTAGTCATACTAATGTCATTGGAACAAAGTGGATATTCAAGAATAAAACTGATGAATCTGGTAACATTGTTAGGAACAAGGCTAGGTTAGTAGCACAAGGTTACACCCAAGTTGAAGGAGTTGATTTTGATGAAACGTTTGCACCTGTTGCTTGGATAGAATCTATTAGATTATTGCTAGCAATTGCATGTTTTATTGATATTAAACTTCATCAGATGGATGTAAAGGCTGCATTTCTAAATGGCATATTGAATGAAAAAGCATATGTTGAACAACCTAAGGGATTTGAAGATCCACAGTATCCTGATCATGTATATAAACTTAAGAAAGCTTTGTATGGTCTTAAACAATCTCCTAGAGCATGGTATGGTAGGCTTACTGACTTTCTTTTGGAATATGGTTTTATTAGAGGAGAGGCAGATAGAACTTTGTTCATTAAGCACACTGAAGATGATATACTAATTGCTCAAATATATGTTGATGACATTGTGTTTGGTTCTACTTGTGATAAAATGTTGAGTAAATTTGTTGAGGCAATGACTGCAACATTTGAAATGAGTATGGTTGGAGACTTGAAATATTTTCTAGGTCTTCAAATCAAACAATGTAGTAATGGTATTTTCTTCTCCCAGAGCAAGTATGCTAAGAACTTGGTTAAAAGATTTGGTCTTGAGAATTCAAAACCAATGAAAACTCCTATGGGATCTTCTTTGAAACTTTGCAAAGATAGTGCTGGAACAGATGTTGATCCAACACTTTACAGATCCATGATAGGTAGCTTACTGTATTTAACCTCTAGTAGACCAGATATTATGTACAGTGTGTGTGTTTGTGCTAGGTACCAAGTTAATCCAAATGAATCTCACCTGAATGCTGTGAAAAGGATTATCAAGTATGTTTCAGGTTCAAGTGACCTTGGAATCTGGTATACTAAGGACACCAACAACATTTTGATAGACTACAATGATGTTGATTGGGCTGGAGATATATATGATAGAAAGAGTACGAGTGGAGGATGTTTCTACATGGAAAACAATCTTGTATCATGGCACATCAAGAAACAGAATTGTGTTTCACAATCTACTGCAGAATCTGAGTACATAGCTGCTGGAAGCTGCTGTACACAACTCTTTTGGCTGAGCAAGATGTTCCATGACTACGGTATTGAGAATGGTATACTTACAATCTTTTGTGATAATACTAGTGCCATTAACATTTCTAAGAATCCTGTACAACACTCACTCACTAAGCACATTCGCATAAGACACCATTTTATGAGAGATTTAGTAGAGAAGAATATTGTTAAGTTGGAGTATGTACCTACTGAGAAACAGAATGCTGATATTTTTACTAAAGTGTTAGACCATGAGAGATTCTCAATCTTGTGGAAATCTCTTGGCATGAGCACTATCTGAAAAAATTCGAATGGATGTTGTCACAAATGTGTCAGCATTTGGGACAACATCATGGGTTGTATGAATTTTATAAACTGAATTTATCTCTTACGTAGTTAAATAATTCCTATGTAAAATATCTACGAATCTAAGAACCTTGGCGTGCAAAAATAAACATGTCTCACACCTCTCAAATGCATAAAAATGAGAATGTTATTAGCATACTAAAAGATGTACCAAAATCACTGAGTAACTATGGAGCACAGAGTTCACTACTACAATGCCTTCTTTTCAAAAGGTGATTTTTTGGTAAAAACATCAATATATTTGTAATCCATTAAGTAAGTATGGGGCACGGAGTTCGCTACTACGATGTACTCTGCAGGAACAATGGACCAATACAAATTAGATGCTATAACACACACAAAAAAAAAAAGGTGCAACATAAATGAAGCAAATTCATGTAAAAACCGTGTTGAGGTGTTTGTAACAGTTTTGAGCACAACATTGCCTGATTCGAATTTATTTTTATTAGTTGTAATTATTTAATTATTGATTGAGATTTATTTCATTTTATTTAATTAAACTAACCCACGTCTTTATTTTTTTTCAGATTATGCGGATTGTAATTCTTTAAATTCTGGAAGCTTCTTAATTATTTAATTAAATTAATTAAATGGATTTTCCCCACTAATTACCCATGATCTAAATTGTGGCTAATTATGTGGAGCATTATCGAAAATTTCTGTAATACTCTATCATTTTTTGTTATTTAACCTCCAACTACATAATTCTCTCTATAAATATCGATCATAAGATTAATTCTAATGCTAATCGTGATTTCTGAATTTGTTGAGTACTAAGTTTGCAAAATTGTCTTTTGACCGTGTATTTCCAAATTGTTGTATACACTCTCTCAGCTTGCCTTGAAAATCCAACTGTCCTTCTTAAATGGCTGGAAACCACCGTCAATCTTACTCTCACTCACACTCTGCTTCTAAATCTTCCGAACAAACTGCCCAAAACTCTCTCGATCTTCTTGCTTCAATGGCTTCACAACAACCAAATTCCTCAAATGCTGACACTAATGTCTCTGCAACCCCATCAACAACCGCTCCTACTCCACCAACTACCCATATACCACAAGACTCAACCGTCGAACAGTTTACGAGGGCTGTCGAAGAGGTGTCTGATACTCTTCGAGCTACCGGTCATCTACCCGTGATGACATTCAGAGATATCACTGTGGATATCTCGTGCTATTTTGACGAACAAACTGGTTAAATGGTTGTTGCAACAAAAAGCCCTAATCCTACTGTTCCTGTTTCAACGGAAGAAAATGTCGAAACCGTTGTTGAAGGAGAAGCTGTTGATGCATCCGACTCTAAGGATGTCGAAATGAAGGACGCCCAAGCTTCTGATAGTGGTACGAATTCCTCTCTCTCACCTTCTGATGAGTCTGCCCCTGTTCCTTTTAAGAAATTGGTGCAGAAAGGGAAAAGAAGAAGAAGCCCCATCCAAAGAAGGAGATCAAACCGTGTCTTTACCCGAGTGGATTACTCTGAATCCATGAGGAAAAAGAAGAAATCTGGACACGATGCTACTGAACCCATCCAAGTGTTCACTGAATTCGAGGAGGAAACAGAACATGTTGTTGCTGCTGTTGTTGACAAAGCGAAGAAGAAAAAGGTTGCTGCTGAACCTAAAGGGAAAGGAAAGACCAAGATGATCCCTGAAGAAGAACTTGTTGAATCAGACTCTGATTCTGATTTCAATGTTTGCCTAAGAGATATACAAGAATCTCTTAAGAAGAATGTTGAGTCATTTGCTGCTACAAAAGAGTCCACACGAGAACCTGGTGATGGTGGAAGTGGAGATAGCTCATCTTCTAAGACAAAGAGCTCATCTGCTGAGGCAAAGAGCTCATCCAAAAGCTCCTCTGAACATGATGGAAATTCTGACCCTGATGCAGAACTACCTTCTGAGGAAGAACGTGAAGGTATTTCTGATCCCTCTTATTATGTTGAGAAAATGTTAGAAATTTACTCTAAGTTGAAGTTGTTGATTGAGAAAAGAATTAATGTGCCTGATTTTGATAGTAAGGGAATGGTTAAATTTTTAGAGGATAGAAATCTGTTGAATGTTGTTACATTTGGTGAAGCTTTTCTGACTAATTGGTCCTATGAGTTCTATGCTTGTATGAAGAAAAGCACTGGTATGAGAAGTTATAGGTCTTATGGTACTGTTAATTTTAGGGAGAGAGATGTGTCATTCACTCTAGAACTGATTAATGAGTTCTTCCACACTCCTAATGTTGATGAGGATGATGATCCGTATATGGATGTTGTGATTACTGCAATCACAGGGGGTAGAAAGACTAAGTGGACTAGGAAGATGCTAGCTAGACACTTAACCTCCTTACATTCTGTTTTGTATAAGCTGATTATTTACAATTGGATCCCCACTACCAACACCACTAAAATTACCAGAGATCAAGCCATTCTTATGTATAGGATTTCTATACTTAAGAAGTTCAATCTAGGCCATACCATCTTTCACCACATGAGAAAGTTTACTGGGAAAACTACTGGGAAAGGAAATCTGCCCTATCCAGTCTTGATTTCGAATTATTCGAAGCACCATGGCTTCACTGCTAAGAAGACTGATGTTTTGAGGGGGAGAGTGCCACTGCTTGCTATTGCTCATGCCTTATTGATTGGGGACAGAGTGATTGATTTGCCCCTAGTTGCTCCTAGTATTGACAACCCACAGAGATCTTCCAGACCCTCTACTTCTGCACATCCAGGCCCTTCCAGACCACAATAGAGAAATGCACCCCCAAATGTTGAAGACATATGTATCAACATTTCTGGTAATGTCTGTGTTTCACAGGAATTCATCAAACTTCAGCTCCAACACTTGCAGGAAACAATTGATGAGCTCCAGTTCCTGAAGGACAGGTGGACCAACATGCTTTCACCTACAACCGGGGGAGTACCACCACCATTGAACTCCACTGTGATTATTGAAGAAATGACTGATGATAGAGGAGTTCCAGTTGCTGCTGGTGATGGACCTGATGCTGGAGATGCTGCAGTGACTGATGTAGTTGCACACCTTGCATCTACTTACTTTGTTGATGAAGGAGATGATGATGCTGACATGGAGACCTTGTATGGTGATCTCCACTAATGAACAGGAAGAAGCTACAAGACAGGGGGAGATCTGATTTTATAATGGCTACTGTGCAGGAATCTGATACTACAGCTGTTACCACAGCAATATATGCCATTTATTCAGTTTCAATCTCTATAATTAATGTTTAAGTTTGAATTCTGAAATTCTAATACACTTGTTATTTATTTCTAGATGTTATGTTGTTTATTGTTTTGCAACTTGCTTAATTATGGTTACACTTGATGATATTTGTTTACTGACTTTGCTTAATTTATTTACAGGTTATCATGTGTTTACTGCAGGTTGTTTAGTCTTAGTTTTTTGTCCATAGTTGTTTTATTTTTGCTCTGATGTTTTAGCTATTGTGTTTTAGTTATTCTGTTTGTTTGCTCTGATATTGTTTTAGTGTCTTACTTAAATCTTAAGTAGTTCTTCCAAAACTTAACTTAGGATTGTAGTAAAGTAACTTATGTTGTGAATAAGTGTATTGTTTATACTTGTTCTGTTTTTGGATAAAATTATTTTGATCTTATGGTACGGATCATTGTAAGATTATACTTGATCTTCATTTGATTTGATCCAACGATTACAACATGTATTTTCTTGACTAGTGCTTAGCAATGATGTCAACCTCAACTAAATTAGTAACAATTAAATACATATATAATTAATATTAAAAATTGAACAAAAGAGCTATTTGCCCGAGTGGTGGGCGCCCATCCACCATGGATCAATTTCCACGAAGACCAAATAAATAGTCATTTAAATAAAATGGGAGAGGGGGTATGGGTCCATGGGGGTTGGGTGTGGGTCGGGTTGGTAGGTGTGGGTCGGGTTGGGTTGGTCGAGTAAGAAAGTGGGTTTAGAGAACGATTCGTAAATATCGCAAAAAAAAAAAAAAAAAAAATAGCCACAAAGTAAGGAGCTACTATTTTAGACATGAAAAGTGACCCGACTTTGATGGAAGTCATTACCGACTTCTATCGTTTAACTGGTAACCGGATCCAATCAATTTCGGAAAAAATTAGGCACGACAATGATTTGAGATCATGTAATCTAGTGTAAGATATAATTTGTAATCTAGTAATAGGTTACCTATGTTGTTCTTACAAAGCTTAGCTCGAGACTTAAAGAGTAGAAGACTAAAGACCAGAAGACAAGATTTGTTGGAGTCCATATCAGCTAGCATATTTTCTATTCGGCTAGTCTCATGTAGCTAGTTTCATTTGATTAAGGCATACAAGAACCTTGTCTCATCTGATCCAGCACACAATTTTTTTTTAAAGTTACAAAGTCTATTCACTCCCCCTCTAAACTTTGTCCAGCATACATACTCGTTTATAGGGACCAATAGTTAACAATGATAGAGAAGTTCGACCTCGTTGGGATCATCAGATCAAAGGTTGAAATTTAGGAAGTCTTCATAGGGCTCTCGGACAAGGCACGTGCTTTATATTCGTATCATCAGTGGGCAAGAGCTAAATGATTATAAATTTCACGTGTTAGACTTCATGGATTATATATTTTGCTTGGACGATTATGTTGGGTTTTGATAATCATGCCCCATGTGGCCCCTTTTGCTAATGTAATTAGATGATGTTTGATGATGCTTTTAAATTCTGTATTTTGACAAACTAATTGAATAATGTAGCAAACTCATTTCGAAATTTCATTCTCACGCTTAACATCATTCTGAGTTTATTAATATATGTCTAGTTAGTGTTAACTCCCATCTGGACCACTTTGAAAAAAGCTAATCAAGTTTTATTATTTGGGTTTTTTGTGTTCTTCGATTGCGTGCGTGCTTAGTATCATTTTTTTTAAGTCAACATATATATAACCATACCATAATATTATAGCCCATACACAAATAGCACAAAAGAGTACCAAGCCACACCATGCCGTATACACATGGTATATCAAAATTACGGCTAAGTAATAAATACACGAGATAGATTACCAACAAAGATAAAATAACATTACTAACTAATAACATATATAGACCATGAAAATACTAGGATAAAGTCTCCAACCATAAATGGGCTAGAAGAGGCGGTAAAGATTGCTTCTTTTTTTATGGTGATTGCACGAACTTTGGACTTGTCCGACAGAGGTGGATATCAACCCTTATTTGGGAATATCGGCTTCTTTCCCTTAGCTCTCACGCGTTTAGTTAGATTGTAGACATTGTTACTTTATGCACTCACAAACATAGTCAGTACACTATTTTTTTTTCTTAAAAGTTATTAACAACAATTATTGGTCATATACAAACAGGTTGTATGTCCGGCTCTGAACAACAATTATTAGATGGTCACAAAAGCTCAATGTTACGCATACCTCAAATATTGGTACTCACGATTGCACATACACATGATTGACCATATATGCAATCCCAATGAACACCTACGACATCGAGCTAGTTTTGAAGTCTCTATAGCGCTTCATCAACAAGTTCAAAAGAGCAAGGACTTCGTCCCAAGAAAAGTTTTTATTCCATTATCACTGTAATATCCGGTAATTTTCTTTACTTTTTAATAATTATTATTATTTTAAATAAAAATCTTATTAACCACAACTTAATTATGCATAACAATTTTTATTAGTGTGGGGAATGAAACGCCTAACTATTTTAATTATTACTTGACCCTTCTATATGTACCACCATACGTTTTATTTATTTATTTATTTATAATTATTAATGAATTGTAGCAATGATCAAGTTCTCTCATCTCCCTTCTCATGCAGTCACGCTATATATATTGACAATAATTAATTGTATATAAATCCATGCAAAGGCACTAAGTTAAGCTTAGGTTAAATATAGCTTAAAAAAAGGTGATCCTTTATTATTCTATATAACACGGCAAGACGACAATAATTACAAGAACTATTTCATACGATGCTTCCACATATCACGTATACGTTCATCTATCGAAGTGGGAATTATATTTTAATTGTTTGTCATTATTAAATGCAATCTGTGATTTTTTATTAAATGCAATCTGTGATCTTATTGTTACTCACGTGAATTATGTATGAGAAGTTGAGAAATACAGGCCATCTGACTTTTATAAACGAGAAGTTGAGAAGTAGGTCTTCTGACCTTTATGAACGAGAAGTTGAGAAGTAGGTCTTCTTACCTTTATAAACGAGAAGTTGAGAAGTGGCAATACATTAAATGCATGTTTATGTTTGAGGTAATTTAATTTTTATTGTATTTAATTTTGACAAGCTTGTCCCCATTGAGCTGTGATTTGTTCACCCCTTCATTTTAACATTTTCACATTTGAGGAGCTGATGGCGAGGAGGAGCGGTGGATGGCAAAATTATTACTCCCTCCTATTCAAAATATATGTCATCTTAAGCTCATACACACATATTAAGAAAATAATTAACTTCTCATTTTACCCTTAATCAATGCTTGTAATTAAAAATATATGTATGTAAATATTTATTGATCTTAAGGGTAAATTTGGAATAAATGCAATTAATTTGCATTGAAAAGTGCAAAACGATTTATATTTTGCAAAGAAAACGAAAGGTCAAAACGACTTATATTTTGAATAGGAGGGAGTTTCATTTAATAAAACCAATCGAGCTTGTTCAATTCTTAAAGCTTCCGTTTATTGTTAATTATTTTTATTGAAAAATAAAAGTGTAAGCCTTATTTCTTAAGTATAAATTTTGGTGCATGCCCTTTTACTATTAAATTGTCAATTGTTTCATAAAATCTATTTTTGTGAAAATTGGAGCGTGACAATCACGTTCATGAACTCGTGAGCTTCCAAGATATAATTAATAGGAAATAAATATTCAAATTATTATTTACCATATCTTGTAAATATTTTCTTTTATTTGTTTGTTATTATTTTCTTGTAAATCTCTTGTACCTGACTATATATATTGGATCTTCTCAATCACCTCATTAACAGTGATCTCATACCTATTCTCATATGGTATCAGTCAAACTCACCTAAACTCTAGCCGTCACTCATAGCCTCACGCTAAATTCTTCCTCTCCCTCTCCTTTCACCGTCGTCGCCCGTTCCTCCCCTTCCGGCGCCATGGCGGACTCCTCCTCCTCCTCTCTTCCCCTTAACACTCTCGTTCACATGCTTACCGTGAAGCTTTCTGTGTCAAACTATCTTGTTTGGCGTAATCAGATCGTTCATGTTCTCACCAGCCACGATCTATTCTCCCACGTTGACGGTTCTTGCCCGGAACCGCCCAAAACCATAAAGTTCGATGGCAAGGATGTCCCAAACTCGGATTATACTGCCTGGTTTACGTTGGATCAGAAGATTTTGAGCCTTATTCTCTCTTCTCTCTCTGAAGACACCATAGCCGAAGTCATCGGCCTCACCTCATCTCGATCTGTCTGGACAGCCATCGAGGAGGCCTTTAGTCATTCCTCTGCCTCTCGCCTCAACCAGTTACGTGGTGAATTGTTCAACCTCCGCCGTGGCACCTCCTCGGTTGATGAATATAGCAAGAAGTTTCGACTTCTCTGTGACCAGTTGGCCTCTATTGGTCGCCCTGTAGATGTCGTTGATAAGAGTCATTGGTTCCTAAACGGTCTCGACCCTCAATTTCTTGGTTTCTATGACACCCGTATGTCTATGACCCCGATGCCTCCTTTTCCAGATCTGGTTCATCAGGTTGTTAGTTTTGACCTTATGCAGCATTCCATGGACGCCCCAACCGCTCCAGTTCCTGCTTTTGCCACTGATCGGTGCTCTGGCTCCTCGCAGCCCCGATCTTTCTCTCATGCTCGCACCTCTGGTCATGGTGGTCGCCCACCTGCTACCTCCGGTGGTCGCCCTTCCCCTGCCCAGCAAGGCGCTCGGGGCAAACGGGTCTTTCACTCCTACTTGCCAGATTTGTCGCCAACCGGGCCACTATGCTAGTCGTTGTCCCGAGAGATATGCTCGCTCGTCTAAGCCCTCTATCAACCTTGCTCAGGCCTTCAAGTCACAGTGCTCGGTTGCTCCCTCCCATGGTTCGGATTGGTTTCTTGACACCGGTGCCTCTGCCCACATGACTCCGGATTCCACTGCTATGGATTGGTTTCTGGAGCATGGTCGCCAGCCCTAGTCGCCGCGTTGCACACTGCTGCGCAGCGTGCTTCGTTTGAGCTTTGGCACCATAGATTAGGACATACTTCTATTTCGGTTGTTAATTTGTTGAAACGTTTGGGTCACTTGGATGTTACTTCTGCTTTGCCTAAACCCTCTATATGTACTCATTGTCAGCTGGCAAAGAGCAAACATTTGTCTTTTACTTTGAATAAGAAGCGAGCATCCCGTGTTTTGGATCTTATTCATTGTGATTTATGGGGGCCTGCCCCAGTGTGTTCTAATGATGGTTATCGTTATTATGCTATCTTTATTGATGACTTTTCTCGCTTCACGTGGTTGTACCCTTTGCGTGCTAATCAATTCTCTGTCTCCATGAAAGCATTTCAGAGTGATGGTGGCACGGAGTTTGTTAATAGCAGAGTTCGGGATTTCTTTTCCGCCAAAGGTATTCACCATAGATTGTCATGTCCCTACACTCCTCAACAGAATTGTCATGCGGAGCGTAAATATAGACATATCACTGAAACTGGATTGTCTCTCATGCTTCACTCCAGTGTTCCCTCTCATTTTTGGGTTGATGCATTTACCACTGCAGCTTATATTATAAATCGTTTGCCTACGCCTGTACTTGATGACAAGTCTCTGTATGAATTGCTCTTTCATACACCTCCTATTTATGGCAATTTCAAAACCTTTGGTTGTCGTGTTTTTCCATACCTTCGAGATTACTCTCCTCACAAGTTGGCTCCTCGCAGTGTTCCTTGCATCTTCTTGGGTTACAGTTCTTCTCATAAAGGGTTTCGGTGTTACGATCCGGTCGCTTCCCGCTTCTATACTACTAGACATGCTCAGTTTGATGAGTCATCGTTCCCTTTCTCCGATAAGGGCTCCTCGGCAGATTCTCGGTCTCTTGATTACAGCTCGTTTCTGGTTCCAGAGTCTCCTGCTCCCGGTCCAGTTCCTTGCCCTAAACCTGTTGCTCGCCCTACTCCTGCTCGCACCGAGCCTTGCTCGCTCTGCCCACACCCCTCAGAGGCTATTTCAGATTTGGCTCCTCGACATATGCCTCCTCGCCCACTCGAGGTCCCGCCTATCGAGCGAGCTCCTGCTCATCCCGCCTTGCCTCCGGCCGAGCACCAGCGTGCCGACATGCCCTCCGCTCCCCGTTCCACCCATCCGATGGTTACTCGGGCTCGGTCTGGCATCTTCAAGCCTCGTTATGTGGCTGACATTGCGACCACAGACTTGTTATCTACTCTCGTTGTCTCTGATGAACCAAAGGGGTTCAAGTCCTCTTTGAAGCTTCCTCATTTGGACAGCGGCTATGCGCTCGGAGCTTGACGCTCTCCACGCGAACCAAACTTGGGATCTGGTTCCTCGCCCGCCGAGCACAAACATAGTTGGTTCCAAATGGGTTTTTCGGACAAAGTTTCACAGTGATGGTTCAGTTGATCGCTACAAGGCTAGCCTGGTCGCCTAGGGTGTCTCTCAGATTCCTGGCTTCGACTTTTCCCACACTTTCAGCCCGGTCGTCAAGGCCGCCACTGTTCGCATTGTGCTCTCTCTCGCTGTTCAAAATGGATGGCCCCTACATCAGTTGGATGTCAACAATGCCTTCTTGTACGGTGTTCTGACCAAACCCGTTTTCATGTCTCAACCTCCGAGTTTTATTGATCCTCGTTTTTCGGATCATGTATGTCGACTAAAGAAGGCTCTCTTTGGGCTCCGTCAAGAGCCTCAGGCATGGTTTGTTCGGTTCAGTTCCTTCCTCGCCTCTCTTGGTTTTCACTGCAGCCAAGCTGATACCTCCCTGTTCTAATTCACTTGCAAGGGGTCACTTTATATCTCCTTCTTTATGTCGATGACATCATTGTGACGAGCAATGACCCTATCTTCCTTAAGCGTTTCATTGCTCGCGTCTATTCAGAGTTTCGGATCAAAGATTTGGGCGAGCTCAATTACTTCCTCGGCCTTGAGGTGTCTCGCTCCTCGGACACTTTATTTCTTGGTCAGGCCAAGTACTCCCATGACATCCTCGCTCGGGCCGACCTCTTGGAGTCCAAGCCAGTCTCTACCCCTCTGGTCGTTGGTTCCTCGCTTGTCAGCAAAGGTGCACCCTTCCTTGACCCCACCTTATATCAGTCCCTGGTCGGCGCCCTGCAGTATCTCACCATCACTCGTCCGGACCTTTCCTATGCTATCAATCAGGTCAGTCAGTTTCTTCACTCTCCCACGGTGGATCACTTCGCCGCCGTCAAGCGTATTCTTCGCTATGTTCAAGGTACCATCAATTTCGGTCTCACTTTCACTCGTGGTTCTGATCCCTCTCTTATCGGCTACTCAGATGTTGATTGGGCTTGGTGTGTTGAGACACGCCGCTCTACATATGGGTATTCCATTTTCTTGGGTGGTAATTTGGTTTCGTGGTGTGCCAAAAAGTAGCCCACCGTCTCTCGTTCCAACTGTGAATCTAAATATCGTGTCATGGCCAACACTGCTCAGGAAATCATTTGGGTCACCCAGCTTCTTCGCGAATTGGGTGTCTTACCCCCTGGTCGCCCTCTTCTTCTCTGTGACAACAAGAGTGCTCTCTTTCTCTCTCAGAATCCTGTTGCGCATAAGCGAGCAAAACACATTGATATTGATTGTCACTTTGTTTGGGAACTTGTCTCGTCTGGTCACCTCGCCACTCAATTTGTTCCCTCCGAGCTCCAGGTTGCCGACATCTTCACGAAGAGTTTTCCTCGTCCCAGTTTTGAGTTGCTTCGTTCCAAGCTTTGCGTGTCCATTCACCCACTGCATCGCTTGAGGGGGGGTAATAGAAAATAAATATTAAAATTATTATTTACCATATCTTGTAAATATTTTCTTTTATTTGTTTGTTATTATTTCCTTGTAAATCTCTTGTACCTTGACTATATATATTTGATCTTCTCAATCACCTTATTAACGGTGATCTCATACCTATTCTCACAACAATCGACGTTATCAGAGTGCACATCCTAATCTCCACTCTTCTTGAAACTCACAAGTACACAAATGAAGATTTTGACGATATCCTCGGTCCACAGGCTGACGTAAAAATATGTGGCTTGTGGAGGAATGTTCTCAAAGCTTATTTTTTCTTTGTTGTTCATGTTTGGTTGATGATGTTTGTTCAGGAAAGTTTTATTTGTACGTTGTTCGTGCTATTTATAAACAAAAGGAAAAATTCACACAACCAACCATGTCCTCGTTTATGCCATGCACCTACCGCTCATTTGCAGTACACAAAAGTCAATAAATGCAATTAAAACCAACCACCTCTAATGTCTTCATTTATGCCACAATTTAGAAATGTTGGTGGTAATTGTCAATTTAATGTGAATGTAAATCTAAACACATTAAGAACAAATCTCAAATTAAATTAAAGCATACCAATTTTGAGCTCCACAAAATCAATTAGGTGGGTAGCATTGAAGACGCATACATTGCATTGATAAAATACCACAACATCTAGAGAGTACGGATATACGTACACCATACAAGTGGCATTGTTTTGTTGCATTTCAAATTTAAAATTATGAAATTATAGAGTATAGTCTAAATGTTACGACATTACATTTAGAATCCAACAATGAACCCTAACATAAAGAAGGTTGAAGTACCAAAGATAATTAGCAACACAATCGTACACCATACGATTACATGATGTTGTGGATGAATCGCGACGTCGTTGAGTTCCTTGATATTTTGGTTGTCTACATTGAATTGTTTCAACCTTCGTAAGTTGGTGAGTTGCATAAGCTTCAATGATGTATATCGTTGGACGAGGCATGAACAAGCTTGCTATGTGAAATCGCAACAGTGTGTTAGATGACTGGCTAATGTTGGTATGCAACATGGTGAATTGTTTATTACGAACGAATTCATCACACCAAATTAAACTACGTGTGTGTTTCCCATCCAACAGGCATTTAAAGTAATCTCGCCTAGGATTCTTGACAGGATCACCTGATCAGCGCATATAAATCTTGCTGGCTCCACATGAGCACTCGGGAGTAGTATGTCTTGATTTGAAGACAACATATTATATAGTTGCACAAAGTAAAGAACCGTTAAGAATGACCCTACATTGGTATTGAAAGGCAACATAAACTGTAATTTATTCAAGTGTATCCGTACAAATACAAGATATGCACTAACATTCAAGACCCGAACAAGACCCGAATCAATTTTCTCATCCCTATGGATTTAACAGAGAATAAAAAATATGCTAAGAGCCTAACTAAACCAGAAGCTAAATGTTTGCCATAATCTAGAATACCAACTGCTACCGAGGTATCTAAAAGTAATTGAAAGAAGTTTTGCAACATAGTTTAGAGAATAACAACTGCATACACCAATTCATTTATATTTCCAACTGCTACATTCATGTGTATTTGTCTTTGGAAAAGGACTTGCGAACTTCGTGAGGGGAACACTAGAGTTTTTTCTTTAACTAGTAATATTCCTCGTTTAGTTTTATGTATAGGATAATCTGTTACCCTGCTTGCTTGGTAGTAATACAGAATATGTTACGAATTGAGAGGAAGAAGAAGGTCTCGATGAAACGGCACCGTTTAGAAGGGTGTAGCAAGGAGTATTAATCCTTTCATAAATTGTAAAACGTGTTTCTAAATAAAGTCGTGAGCGCGACTTTGTGTGTTGTGGAGAATGGGTCAGGTATTTATACCCGTGATTAGCCCATATTTGATTTCTTACGATTTGAATGGATTGAAGCTTTCTTCACCGTTTCTCCCCTAAAAATCTTCTCTCAATTTTCCTCCATTTCTACAATTTCGGTGCGATTTCTCAAACGATTGGCTCAATCGTTTCAGTGGCCTCAGAGCCAAGTTATTACGCTGAAGCTCGCGCGATTCTAACAATGGTGACAAATACGAAGTGAATCAATTCGCTAGAAACTCGAATGAGAGTTGTGGAAGCTCGAATCGTTTCGATTGAAGGTCAATTCACAGAAATGCGAACGGAACAAATCCAAAGCAAAAACGAGTTGCTTAAACGATTCGATCAGCAAGCTAAGGAATCTGGATGGTTGAAATTGCAATTGGCTGAATTGCTTAAACAACTGAGTTTAGGTAAAGGAAAGTCTCAGATGGTGGATGAAGGAGTGGAGAATGAGAAGATGAACGAAGGAATTGGTACAGATGATCTGAAAGGGCTGATGGTCAATTCATTTAGCAGACTCGAGCCTAAATTGTTACCTACACCACCACCTCAAACTCGAATTCCGGAAGCTGGTGCTCCTAGTAGCTCTGATGTTAACTCGATTGGTAGGTCTAGAGCTGGAGCTATACCAAAGGCAGTAGCTCAATCAGGAGGAAGGTATGATCCTAAGAATTCTAAATTTCAGCAGCTAGAGAAGGATAGTGATGTGGTTTCTCTCTATAAAACTACTGAAATGATAGCTACTACTAGATCCAGTGATCATCACAATCAAAACAGAAAACCTAGGATAAACTTTCCTAAATTCAAAGGTGAAAATCTAAGGTGCTGGATTAGAAAATGCCACAAGTATTTTCTCTTTAATCATATGTCAGATAGGGATAAAATCCTTCTTGTAGCCATTAATATGGAGGATGAAGCTGATGATAACTGGTACATAGACTATATAGATGCAAGGGAGGATTTATCTTGGGCACAATTCATAGAGTTGTTACAACAGAGGTTTACCAATCTTGAGGATGAGGATATAATTGCCAAATTCCACAAATTGTGCCAAACTACTACTGTGATGGATTATGTGAAGAGTTTTGAAAAGATTGGAGTGGTTGGGCATTCGGATGGGAATTTTGTTGGAAGATATGGAGTGGGTGCATTCTCAAAACCACACGCTCAACCAATTGTGGAAAACCGTTGAGATAGTCCAATTCCAAGGAGTTCGAGGTATAACTCTAATGGTGAAGTAAAGAAATGGTGGTTATGGGATTATTGGTCTTCTCCTCTCATGTATGAGCAAACTGCAATTACTGTGAATGAATTTAGAGGTAGCAGTAGGAACAAGGTAATTGCAAAAATGAGTGAGGCATTAGGAATTGCATTTCTAAAGGCACGAGAATTCTTGCTAAAAGAACACATGTACTGGATATCAGTAGGGGCATTATTTGGATTCATACTTCTGTACAACTTATGTTACACTTTAGCTCTTTCTTATTTGAATTCTTTTGGAAATGGCCAAGATGTTATAGTAGAAGAGAACGATCAGGATAAATTGGTGTTTCTAAAGGGTGTGAGTGGCACTTTTAGGCCTGGAGTTCTTACAGCTTTGATGGGAGTAAGTGGTGTTGGTAAAACAACTCTAACGGATGTCCTGGCAGGTCGAAAAATGAGTTATGCTGACTGTTCAGATAAAAAACTAAGTGATTTTGTCACTTGGTTGGGTGGATCATATGTTGAAAATGCATTTCAATCACTAGAGGGAGAGTTAGTCATTCACATGTCTAATGGTGCTTTTCTGAAATTCCTCAACCAAAATTCTATTCCGGATGTACTTGATATGAGGCTTAAGGTGGCAGATTTTGGATTGGTTAGAAATGCACCTGATGGTATCATTGTGAAGGTTAATGCAGTTGTGGAGATTGTGAAGGAAAGCTATGTGGTTACAACACCAACTGATTACAACACCTGGAGATTGCCTCCTAAACAATTTTCCCATACGCAGAGTGTCTTTATCATCGTAACGACTCTTCCAGCTCCTGCAACGGGTGAGAGAATTCTATTGCTCCTCGAATGCTTAAGTGATGGAGTGTCGCCATCCAATCCTAAGCGTGAAAAGATTAGTCCTAACTATGATAGTAGATTTCTCTTGCTGGCTGAAGTTACTAAAATAAAACCTCTTGAAGTCCGAGTGAAATTTAAATCTGAAATTCATGGAAGGGTACCGAAGGTAACTGATAACAATTCTGCTATAATCTCCTTTAATGACTACAGAATTGGGCAAACATGGACTGCAAGGATTGTCTCGAAGAGTATCAAGCTTGAAATTATTAAAGGTTGTGTGGAATTGTCAATCAAGCCATCCTTGCTTGAGGGATATAACTCAGTTATAATTCTGATTTTTGACATAATGATCATTATTGCAGAAAAACATCCAGAACTGATTGTAAAGTTACACATTGATGTTTTTACAAGAATTACTGATGAAGATGTTGCCAAGGTAGTTGATGGTTTATCTCCCAAGGTGGCTGATAGAAATGCTTCAATTGAACAAGTAAAGAAGTTGTATGAGCTTTTCTGCAAAAGTGATTGTACATTGTGGGAGATCAATCCCATTGCTGAGATTTCTGATAACCAGTTAGTAGATGTTGATGCAAAATTCAACTTTGATGATAATGCTGCTTTCCGTCAGAAAGAGATATTTACTCATCGAGATCCAACTCAAGAAGATCCCCGTGAGGTTAATGCAGCAAAAGCTGACTTGAATTACATTGATTTAGACGGAGAAATTAGTTGCATGGTGAATGGTGCTGGTTTGGTTATGGCCACGATGGATATTACTCCCTCCGTCCGCCTATAAGTTTTCCATTTTACCATTTTTGTCCGTCCGCCTATAAGCTTCTCATACCTTTTTTGGTAAGTACTTTTTCTTACAATTCACTATATATTTTATTTTTCTCTTTATCTCTCTCCTCTCTCAATCACATCACTTGTACTATATCTTTTATTTAATCACTTTTCTTAATCTTTGTGCCAAAAAGTAACGTGAAACTTATAGGCGGACGGAAGGAGTATTAAGTTACATGGAGGAACACCTGCCAATTTTCTTGATGTAAGGGGTAATGCTTCAAAAGGTCAGATTGTGGAAGCATTTAAAATTTTAACTTCATACGATAAAGAAAAGGCTATTCTTGTGAACATAGTTGGGGGTATTGTTGAGATGAGTGGCATGATCCATAGAGTTTGTTTGCTTGAGGCCATGAATATTCTAACTCCACTGTCATTTGTTTGCTTGAGGACAAGCAAAAGGATGAGAGGGGGGTAATGTTACGAATTGCGAGGAAGAAGAAGGTCTCGATGAAACGGCACCGTTTAGAAGGGTGTAGCAAGGAGTACTAATCCTTTCATAAATTGTAAAACGTCTTTCTAAATAAAGTCGTGAGCGCGACTTTGTGTGTTGTGGAGAATGGGTCGGGTATTTATACTCGTGATTAGCCCATATTTGATTACTTACGATTTGAATGGATTGAAGTTTTCTTCACCGTTTCTCCCCCAAAAATCTTCTCTCAATTTTCCTCCATTTCTACGATTTCGGTGCAATTTCTCAAACGATTGGCTCAATCGTTTCAGAATAATGCGATAGCTTTGAATTGGGGTTAGGGTTTTATGGGGTAAATTCAGATTTTTGATGGCCTTCCTGGGTTCGTAATCAATATCATATTCCTGTAATTCCACTGCCCATCTAACCATTCTTCCCGACAAATCTGCTCTCCCTAGTGTCTGCTTTAAAGGGAAATTAGTCCGCACCATAACTTTATAAGACAAGAAATAGGGGCGTAACCGCCTGGCCGTCACTACTACTGCCAGGGCTGTTTTCTCCACCTCTAAGTATCTGATCTCTGCCCCCTGGATGACCTTGCTCACGTAGTATATAGGTTGCTGTGTGGAGCCTTCCTCTTTCATCAGGGCTGTGCTCAAGGAGTGTTCCCCTACTGAGAGGTATAAGAGCAAGACATCTCCCTGAGAGGGCTTTGTCAGCTTCGGAAGTTGTTCAAGATGGAGCTTGAGTTCTTCGAAAGCTTTTTGACACTGCTCGTCCCATTGGAACCTCGACCCCTTCCTTAATGTTCTGAAGAAGTGGTGGCTCTTTTCTGCTGACCTTGCTATGAATCTACTAAGAGCTGCAATTCTGCCGTTCAGGGTCTGCAATTCCTTCAAATTTCGAGGGGGTTGCATGTCGAGAACCGCCTTCACCTTAGCAGGGTTAACTTCTATCCCTCTTTGGGTCACCATATATCCCAGGAATTTTCCTGACCCTACTCCAAAAGAACATTTAGCTGGATTTAATTTAATACCATTCTCTCGGATTACCTGGAATATCTCCTTCAGGTCGCCAATATATTCCTCTGCCTTGACACTCTTAGCCAGCATATCATCCACGTAAACCTCCATGTTTCTGCCAATTTGTCCTCGGAACACCGAGTCTACCATTCTTTGATAGGTGGCTCCTGCATTTATTAGTCCAAAAGGCATACGTACATAACCGAAAGTACCACATGTCGCTATAAAACATACCTTTGGTATATCAAGGGGGTTCAACTGGATTTGGTGGTACCCTTGATATGCGTCCATCATGCTAAGTAATTCAAATCCAGATGTGGCATCTACCAATTGGTCGATTCTGGGCAGGGGATAATGATCCTTGGGGCATGCTTTGTTCAGATCTCTAAAGTCAATGCACATTCTCCATTTGCCAGCTCCTTTAGATACTAGCACTGCGTTTGACAACCACTCAGGGAACTGCACCCTCTTCACATGCCCCGCATTCAACAGCTTATCAATTTCCTCTTTTACAATGAGGTTTTTCTCCTTACCAAAGTTTCTTAATTTTTGCTTTATTGGCTTGGCTTTGGGATCTACGTTAAGGTAATGCATTGCTATTTCTGGAGGGATACCAGTCATATCTGTCGAGGTGAAGGCAAAGATATTCGCATTCTCCTGAAGGGTAAGTACCATCTTTTCCTGAAGTTCGGGACTCATGTGTGTACCTATCCTGGTTGTGAATCCCTCATTTCCCGGGTAAAGCTCAATGTTCATTAATTCCTCATCTGCTTTCACTTTGGGTTGCTCCTGTACCAGCTCACCCACTTTCTGCTTTTTCCATTCAGGTTCTTCACCCTTGAATCTCTCCATCCCTTGGACCATGGCCCTGTCCGCTATCTTAACCGATTCTACGTAACACTTCCTTGCTTGGTACTGGTCTCCACATATCTCTCCCACACCCCCTGAGGCAGGGAATTTCATCTTCATGTGGAAGGTGGAAATCACGGCCTGAAAGATATTCAAACTTGGTCTTCCCATCACCACATTATATGAAGATGGGACGTCTACTATCAGAAACTCTATCACTTGCACACGTCGGTTAGGAGCGGTTCCTAACCCTACCTGTAATAACGCTGAGCCCAGGGGTTGAATGGCACCCCCTGAAAATCCATAGAGGGCTGTCTCCACTGGCCTGAGTTTTATGTTTAATTCAATCTTCTTAAAACACTCCAGGAACATGATATTAGTAGAGCTCCCGGTGTCTACAAAGATCCTGGCCACATCATATCCTGCTATATCCGTCGTAATGACTAAGGCATCGTTATGGATTTCTCTGGGTTCCCCAACGTCTTCTGGTCCAAAATGGATATCAGGAGCTACTGTCGTCTTTCCTACCTCACGACGTTCTGTATTCCTTTCATTTTTCAACGATCTGACGCTCTGCTTTCTCTATCTGAAGGAGTCCCCATCAACAGGGCCACCCATGATCATGTGAATAGTTCCCCTCTTTTCGGGAGGGGGTGGCTGATCCTCTGTGCTCTTCCTCTGTTCTCTTCTATTATCTTCTGGCTTCCCCTCGGGGTCCTTTCTCTTTTGCCCTCTGGGACCTTGTCGATCCTTGAAGATGAATTCCTTTAGGTGGCCTGCTTGAATCATTCTTTCTATTTCGTCTTTCAGGTGCCAACATTGGTTTGTATCGTGGCCGTAGTCATTATGGAATCTGCAAAATCTGTCTGACTTGGGATTCTGAGGGCCCCTGTTTCTTAAATAGGGGAACTTCATATCGGGATGGCCCCCCGCCACTTCTAAAACTTTTGCCGGCTCTATCCTCAGAGGGGTATATCTCCTCATCCTTCCCCTAGAGCTCCAGGGTGCAACTTCTTCTCCTTTTACATTTCCCAGCCCCCTCGCATTCCGGTGTTTTTCTGGACTGGGCCTCCTCGGCACTATTTCCCTTCTTCATTCTCCATTCCCCACTATTGTCCTGGTTTCCGAACGCTTAGCTTTCCTTACCTCTTCCAGGGTGAGGTATTTTTCCGCTCTCCTTAGTAATTCATCAAAGGTTCGTACTGGCTTCTTGGCTAAAGACGTAAACAGGTCTCCATCTCTTAGCCCATTAGTGAGAGTATTGATTTTGACCTCTAAAGAAGCTGTTGGTACCTCTAAGGCTGCTTGGTTGAATATTTTCAAGAAAGCCCGAAGACTCTCATTCTCCCCTTGTCGCATGTTAAACAAGGTAAGGGTGGCCCTAGGTTGCCTCCTAGCGCTGGCAAATTGGTGCAAGAATAGCTCACTGAACTCCGACCATGAATGGATAGTGTCCGGTCCTAGCTGGGTGAACCATTGTTTTGCCGCTTTAGATAAGGTAGTTAGAAATACCCTGCACTTGACGCCCTCTCCGTATCGGTGCAATAGGGCGGCATTCTCGAACCTCATCAAATGCTCGTACGGGTCCGTGGTGCCATCATATTCAAAATTTAAAGATTTAAAATTAGGAGGCAGTTCATCTTGTAAAATATTGGATGAGAATTGATAACCAGTAACGTAAGAAGGTTTACTTACGTTGTCAGTCATATGTTTCTGCATGTTTTTCATTTCTCTTCGTAAAGCCTGTATTTGATCACTAACAGCTCCCTGGTAAGTGTCATCTGTACTTTCTCCTATCCCTGTATCCAGAGTGGTATCACCAGGGATCCTCTCCATATTCCTCCTGGGGGGGCGATCAAGGACGCTTCTCTCGGCTTGAGAAGGCACCTTTTCTTCCTGATTCTGAGGGAGACCCTCATTCCTAGAGGGGACCGGAGCCGAATCAATGACATGTTCCAGGGGATTCTGCTTCGTTCCTTCGTTGATTGGTGGAATAGATCCAGGAGGGCGAAGTCCACGAGACGCAATTACTCTTTTCACTGCTTGTCCTATCATCCCATCCAATTGGTTTTGAGAGATAGTAAAGAGTTCCGGTTAGGCATTGGGTTGAGGAGTATCCTTATTCGTCCCACTTCCCGAAGCTCCCGAAGTACCCACCGCATTCCCCTCCTAGACGAGAGGGATATCTTCCAATGTAGGATTTGTAAGTTGTTTCCCTAGATTTCTGTTCACAGGAAACCCTGGTGGGGGCGGAGGAAAGGGAAGAGGAGTGGAATCTCCCTTCTCCTTAGTCTGTTTCGTCGGATCTTGCTCTCCACCCATTTAATGTGGAACCTTTTCTCACTTTTTAGCTCGAAATGTTCCCACAGACGGCGCCAGTTGTTGCGTCGAAAAAGAACGCCTATGGATATCAACCGTTCCATTGTGAGCGCTGCGAATCACGGGTTTTGAATCGCTCTTTATCCTTGGCAATCTTCACATATGATCTCCTCCAAGATCCCAAAATGATCTGCAAAAAAGCACGCCGGAGGGGAGTCCGGCGCGGAGTCTCCGACGCTCAAGTCAGAATCTTTCTAGGAGAGTAAAAGAGGAATTTCCCTGTGATTCTAGGGAAATTCTGGCGAATAGTGTGATATCTTTTCTCAAATAAATGTATATTTCGTAAGAGTTTTTGTATATTCTGTAAAACGTATCTGATAATGTAAAAATAACATGTTAATATACCTGGTCCTCTCTTTTCGGAGAGAGGAAGACCTTTTCTCCCTATAATCGCTTGCACTTCCCTGTAAACTCGGCCCAAATCCCTGAAGACCTGGTCCATATCCCTAAAGACTCGGCCTCTCCATATACTGACCCTATCTTCACGGATTGACTCCTTCTTTTGACTTAGTTAGAAGAGAATGGTCCATAAGACCCACTTCCTTTGGGCCGTATCACTCGACCCAAAAGCTATTAACTCTCGGATATGGGCTAAAAGCCCAATTACTCATATTCCCCTCTTTGGTCTTAGGAGTGTATTAATCCATCTCTACAAGCCCGTTGGCCTAAATAATATTATTATAATTTTTCTCGTTTCCACGTGTCGACACCTCTAAGAGCGACATATTTTATCCGCATCAGTTTTGTTTATCATAAAGTTGAAAAAAATTATAAATATTTTATAATATGGGCTAGTCTTGTATGAAATATTGCATATATGCATTTCAGTCATTCACACACATGTTCTTTATAAATACACCCACAAGTTTAATTCACACAAACATTTTTTATAAATACACCAAAAAACTTAATTCACACACATTTTTTATAAATACACCCACTGACAACTTAATTCAAAATTTTTAATCCGTTTATTTTACTCGTTTCTGTGATTTTTTTGTCTTTTATTTTATTGTCGAACGCGGGATATTAAAAGTAGTTATTCAAATTGTAATATGTAGTAATACACATTATTTTATGTTGTAATAACACAAACTATTTATATAATAATACAAATTCTTTTATTTAGTAACACGTTTTTTCTAGTATTTTTATTGATGTAGTAACTTACATTATAATATGTAGTAACATATATTATCGAATGTAGTAAACACAATAATCATGTTGTAATACAAAATGTTTTATTGTAGAATGATGCGAAAAATATTAGATCATTTGATAAAGTTACACATAGTAACAAACGTCTATTCAATGTAGTAATTCAAACTGTAGTATGTAATAACATATAATTTTTTATGTAGTAAAATAAATTATTACATGTAGTAATAACACAATTTTATATAGTAATATTGATTCTTTTATATTTTTATATTTTTTTTATTGATTAAGTAACCCACATTATAATATATAGTAACATATATTATTGCATGTAGTAAGATATATTATTGCACGTAATACAAAATAACATTGACCTATAATGATTAGTATTAAAGAAATATAAAATATTTAAGGATTAAGGTCATCGTAAATTGCAGCGTCCGACCGCGGCCTGAGGTGATTGAAAACTGCTCGGAGAAGACGACCATGTTCAATTTCTGTCAGTGGGTGCATTTATAAAAAAAGTGGGTGTGAATTGAGCTGTCAGTGGGTGTATTTATAAAAAATGTGTGTGAATTAAGCTTGTGGGTGTATTTATAAAGAATATTTGTATGAATGACTAAAATGCAATGCATGTATGCAATATTGTATATAAGTTTTTGTGATTTAATATTGAAAAGCATTGTTCCATAATATTGAAAAGTGATTTTTTTATGGAATAATATTGAAGAGTGATTTTTTTATGGAAAAAAATTATAAATTGTTAGTTACAGGTTTTGAAAGTGGTAAAAGCAGAAAAAATTATAGGACCTCATACTACTTAATCAGTGGCAATTAGGTCAACCGTTAATATAATTAAAATTTGCTTACCCTAAATATATTAAGGTTCACGGGTTAGCATAGTGCACTAGAGACCAATTCATTATCTTTCTTATATACTATTTTTAAATTTTATCTCATTATCTTCTTTATATACTATTTTTAAATTTTATTTGGCTTACGTGGCTTCTCCAAAATTCAGTATTTTTAAATCCCTTATATTCTACAATTTTGATTTTTAAAAAAAAAAAAAATTATCTTCTCTCTCTTCTCTTATCTCTTACATTTTTTAACCGTTATTTTTCAAATTTAAATGGTAATTTTTTTATTTATATTTCTATTTTAATTATTTTCTATTTCTTTTTTTCAGTTATTCTTTTATATTTTTTCACAGTCCCGCATAATATACGGGTCTTACACTAGTGATATGATATACATCAAATATGTTTGGTGTGCATTTTAAATACCTTTTATCCCACACGCAAAAAACAACAACAATTACTCCCTCCGTCCGCCTATAAGCTTCCCATTTTACCATTTTGGTCCGTCCGCCTATAAGCTTCCCATACCTTTCTTGGTAAGTACTTTTTCTTACACTTCACTTTATATCTTACATTTTCTCTCTATCTCTCTCTTCTCTCAATCACATCACTTGTACTATATCTATTATTTAATCACTTTTCTTAATCTTTGTGCCAAAAAGTAACGTAACACTTATAAGCGGACGGAGGGAGTATAAGAAATTGAAAAAATATTGGAAGAGACAGTCCGAAATTTGAAAGGTGTTGGTAACGTGTATTCCACCATAATACAAAACAAATAAAACGAACAATTAAAAAATTTAGATAGGATCAAAAAGAAAAGTTAAAAACACCGCTTAAAGAGAAAAAGACGCGTGGATGAATAATCCTTTATCATCTCTTAAATAAAGAGAAGAGGACGCGTGGTGGATGAGTAATCATAAAGAGTTATAAAAAGAGGACGCGTGCCTCTTACTTGGGCACGTGGAACCATTTTGATGTATAACTCTCTTTATATATTCTAATAGATATATACTAAAACCTTACAATTTTGTGGCCTCCGATCCCCATTTCCCTACCCCAATTTCTGCGCCCTTCTTCATTTCAGTTCCAAGCATCGTCGCCGCCGTCGCCGCCAACTCATACCAACCCCCGTTCCACGTCCCTGGTTACCGTGCCCACGTCTGACGGCCAGTTCACAAACTTGCCTCGATTACTGGCCATTCATACGCCAAATTTTCTTTTTACAGCAGCATAGTCCTTACGCCGCCCCTAATCTCAACGCCGATCACACATCACACAGATCACACATCACATAGATGAATGAGAATGAGATGACAGACGCACACAATAAGGTTAGCTTTGAGATTATTTATAATTTTTTTGGAATTGAAATTGTTTTGCAGATTAATCTATTGTAAGATTTTATTTATTTATTATTATTATTATCATTATCTTAAAACTCTTAATTTTTCTATAATTTTGATTTTCTCTTTCCTCTTCTTTATCTCTCCTCTTTGACCATAATTTTTTAAATTATTTTTTCTTTTTTATCAATTTTATCTTCATCTTATTAAATAATATTTTTATGACATCGAGTCTTTTATATATATATATATATATAAATAAAAATGATGACACTATTTTTATTTTTGTGCCAGAATGTATGTTACTAATGAATAAAATTCTCTATATATACCATATATACCAGTGAATTTTTTAATCTATGATACATCAAATCTTTCTAAAATATTCTAAATGATAACTATAAAAATAATATAATACATTATGTCGAGAATGATAAACATCATACAAAACAACGCGTTCATAGCACAAAATGAGTTCTCAGATTTCTTTTTTCATGATAATACTTTGAGTTCTCAGATCCCTTTTTCCTATGATAATATTTTTAATTTTTATTTTGCTGAGAAAAGATTTTGAGAAAAAATTAATGGCCACTAAAAGATTTGAGAAAAATATCAAAAGATTAATGGCTCTAATTTGATATAGATAATATTAAATTAAATATAAAAAAATATTTTTTATAATTTTAATATGGATAAAAAAAAATATTAATATTAGATTATATTTAAATTAAATATAAATAAGAATTTATATATTAGTGTCCACCGGTGAACTCTATATCATTTTCGTATATATATATATTTTGTTTTTTTTTTTTTTCAGATTGATTTACCTGGAATAGAGGCCGTTTATTATTATTATTATTTTCTCATTTTTACCAAAGGTTAGGTTTTGATGCAATCCGGTTGAGTTTCAATTATAAATTGTGAACTTTTAGTTTCTATATTTGGTTATGCTAATTAGTTTCAGTTTGCAAATCAACCAATTGCACATCGAGGAGTCAATTATAATTGCTAATTACAACTATATATCTAGAGTTATACTAGTCATTATTGGATCTTTCATACGAAATAGCTCTATTTTAAAAAAAATACATGAGATATGCCTCCCCCTTCCTCACTCAAATGGAATGGAAATAATCTATCTGTATAAAATACTTTTGTAAATGTTGTTCCAAATTATTTGTCATTTTAGATATTTTTACCATAATTAATCTGAAAGGTGAGATTAATAGTCTTGACTCTTTCAAAGTAGCAAAGAAGATGTGGAGGGGGAAAGTTGAGAGAATGAAAGACACTTGTGGAGATGACTATGTTCGGCACCTACGTGGGTGTGGCAAGACGAACGATGAAAGACTTAAGAGTGATGAAATTTTGCAAAGAATTATGGGAGTTGATTGTGCAATTGCGCCTTGCTTAATGCAACAGCGCCGTTGTAACTGTGAGGTAATTATATTTTCTCCACTTGCTTTCATGACTTGCTTCTTAATTTGGTGTTTGATTTGTAAGACATGGGCTCGTGAAAATGGTCCCAGCCTGCCATTATATTTACTCTATCTCTGTCTCACGATCTAGGATTTCTTTCACATTTTTCCGTATTGTGTTCAATTTTTTCATGTTTTTCTGTATTTTTTAGGATTTTTCGGATTTCGTTTGCTCGCCGAACGACGGTTCGGTACTTGATCGGAATTGGAGAACACACAGATTAACAAGGTTAGTATATTTCCGACGAATGAGTTTAGTAGGTATTTTTATTTTATATGCTATTGTTTGTGCAGTTTGCTGGTGTTATTTTAGTAAGTCTTTTTTATTTTGTATGTTATTGATACGGCGAACATTGTTCAAGAAACTTGGTATTTTAGTTGAAACTTAATTGGTCTGATTTAAATGTAACAAATTGGTTTTGAGGTCACTCCATGAGTGGAGTTATCTTATAGTTTTCATTACTACACATTTAAGCTTGAAGAACTGCACTTGGAGAACCTTTTTTGTCGAACAGCTCTCCAAGATATAGCTTGGAGAGCGGTTTTATTGAAAAAAAAAAACACATAGACAGCGGTTCATAACCGCTGTCCAAGAGATGGTTTTAGGTCAACATATTAAATGCTATTAATTTCAGATCGAAGCTTTTCTCCCCCAAATTCAAAAAACGTTGTCTCCCCCAAATCCACCGTCGCTGTCGCCTCCCTCTCCTCCTCGCGCCGTCGCCTCCCCATAATCCGAGCTTTCACCTCATCGTTTAACGGGCCAGTCACTCTCTTCCTCCTCGTAACGCCGTACATAATCGATTATAAAAGGTGATTTTTCGTTTTTTGTGTGTTTGAAGCTTCTGCTTTTTCTATTATCCAAAATGGTGAACGTTTTTGTGCTTAAATAGGATAGAGATGAAGAATGAAAAACGAATATTCTGATTATTTTATAAAAATAGAAATAAAATTAAATTAAAAACGAATATTCTGAACATATAAAGAAGCTCTACATTGTTTTGGTTTGAGCAAAAGAACTAGAGTGTGAAGAACTGGAGGAAAATCATAATTGGTAGACAGAATAACGTGCACATTGATTACTGATAATGGCTTTCTATTCAGCTCTAGTTTATCTTGGGCTGTAAATGATTATAACTAGGGGGACCATTGATATGGGGGGATTTGGTAACTGAAAGAGAAGAATATCAGTAGCTGATAGATGAGAAATGTTTGGTTTGGGATTACAATATTGATAAAAATTTTAATAATATTCTAATTCTAATTAGAAATAATTACAATATTCCCCCTAATATTTTAGCTTTTTAACTGATAAACCCAACAAAATTTGAGAATTACGCTCATCTATTCTTTCAATGCCAATGCTCAAAAATAATTTGGCAAAAGATTTACAGATGGTTAGAGGTAGAGCATGAAGGAGCATTAGTCCGGATGGAACACTTCAAGAGGCACGAGAAGAAGGCCGAGACAAAATGGAAGGAGGCGTGGAAGCTCAATGTGGTTCACATGGGCCAGCAGAAACGAGACAACATTTAAAGGAGTACAGTTTGAAGCGGAAAAAACGATTGGTAATATCAAGTTGACAAGCATACAAATGGCTCAAGGCCAAGGCCAAATATCTTATAAATAACTGGAACACTTTTTGAAGATTGGGAAAGGGAACCCATCCTTTGTATCAGTTAGTGGGTTGTCCTCTGATTTTTATGGTCTTGGGAGCACTGTTTAGCATGGTGAGTGGGTTGTCCTCTGATTTTTATGGTCTTGGGAGAACTGTTTAGCAAGGTGAGCTGTTAGTGATGTAATTCTATGTACTAAATTGTTTGGGCATTTGTGATGCTTGTTTTATCAATATATTTGCTGCTTTCCAATTTTTTATTTTAATTTTTTTACTGTATCTAAGACCTGAGCACCATTTGTTACAAACAAATTGAAAACCTCATCAAGGTGATATTTTAAATAAACTGTATTTTTTTATTTAAAAATACACTATAAAAATCCTAACTTTAATTTTTAGGGCATTTCTGTAATTTATCTTATCTGTTACTCCACATTTACTATTAATTAATATACTTCACGTTTAATTTCGTGTGCTAGAGCGAGACACGTGAAAAAGGTCAGGTTCAGTTAATCACAATTAAAATCTTCATTCAAATTAATCCTTTGATTTTGACATAAATTAGAAAAAGTAACACAAATTAATATACCACCAATCCTAAAATTACAGTTTCATTTATTTATCCACACAAAAAAAACATATTGTAATTTATTATGTAATAATTAACAAACAGAGTGATGGTAAATTATTAAATTAATAGGTGAGTGGAAACTGAAAAAAAAAAAAGGATATACTAGGGTGTATCCGAGAGAGGGTTTAAGCACATCAAGCATATCATTATATATAGATGCAAATACACTATTAATGGTTTGTATATTGGTGTTTGAAACACTCAAGGTGTTTGATAATATGCTTGTGTGAGGATTTAAGCATAAATTAGTGTTAATTTGTTAGGATACATTATCTTAAGAAACGCTTCATATTGTCTTTCCTATAGGCATCTATAGTTTTATATGGAACAAAAGTGGGTTCGAGCCGATCGATTATCAGAGGAGTATAGGAATGGGTTGGAAGAGTTTTGTAATCATGCAATTAGACACTGCACCGACCATCGGTACATTCTATGTCCTTGTTGAAAATGTATAAATGGAAAAACTGTTAGAGGTCGAGAAATTTTGTTTGTCCACTTGATGATTCACGGTATTGATAAAGCATATACCGTTTGGACATCTCATGGTGAGACAAGAGATAGATGTAGCTCAAGCAACCTAGGAACTGACTTTAGATTTGAAGATACAGTGGATGCGGATAGTTTAGAAGATGTACCTACTGTTGATACATCGAGTGGGGATGACGATGATCTGCGAGATCACCGTTATATGTTAGAGAAGTTAAGGGATTCTGCTGGATACCCCTTTGGCCCGGGTGTAAGAAGGCAACAAAATTGTCAGCTGTGTTGATATTGTTCAACTTAAAAGCAACTCACGAGTTATCTGATGCGTGCTTCACAAATATGCTGAAAACAATTAGTGGTCTATTGCCTGATGGAAATGTACTGCCTAAGAGAGCATATAATGCTAAACAAATGCTCAAGTCCATCCGGTTAACACATCAGAAAATTCATGCTTGTCCGGGTGATTGTATCTTATTTCGGAAGGAGTATGCAGACCTCGATGAATGTCCCAGGTGTGGGAAGAAGCGATATAAGAAAAATAAATCTCCCGCGAAGGTGATGTGGTACTTTCCAATAATACCAAGATTCAGGAGAATGTATAGTAGCGCTGTGACGGGAATCTATATGGATATAGTGTGAAGGGGGCCGATGCATGTCCTTGTTGTACCAAGAAGACACATCATATTCGCTTGAGTCATTGTAGAAATACCGTTTATATGAAACATAGGAGGTGGTTGGACCCAACGCATAAGTACAGAAGAATGGCCGATGCATTCGATGGCACAATCGAGACAGATGAAGCACTATGTTTATTGTGTACTGGCAAGCGCTTGAGTATTACTTGGTGTGTTTAAATTTATGGTGGAGATTGTTGAAACTAATTTTGATGCATTCCTACATTTTACTTTGAATTTTTTGTTCTGCATGTGTGTTTTGCCTTATATGAAATGATTACATGAAGGCCCCCTTTGATAGGGGAAACAATTTTAGTATTAAAAATGACATATAAGAGGTCCGCATACTAAATTAGTGCAAAAAGTGGCATATAAAGGTGTATAAAGTTAAAATCTTGTGTTATAGAAAGTACAAAAAAGTGTACTAAAAACACTATATAATTTTAATTCTTGTGTGATAACATGTATTAAGCTTTATATAAAGTTATTTTTTGTTTGATTGAATGTACAACCCACTATATAAACTAATAAAATTGGTGAAAAGACATTTATACCCTTGTTATTCATCACTTTATACATTGTTTGATGCACCATATTACTTCTGACATCAAAATCGAATATTCCATATAACATTGGACATTTGCCACTCTTCGACTTCTCGCACACATTTCTTGAGTTTTCAATTTCATCGTCTTCCAAAGCCTCCGATTGCACACAAGATTTTCTACGTCATTCTCCACTCCGGTCGTCGTCGTTTCTTTCTCACCACTAACAATCAGTTTGTGTTTCCCCATTTCAGGTGTGTTCTCCGTTGTTCAAGCTGAAAATGTCACAGGTGTGCGTATCTTTATTTTTTCCCCATTTCAGAACTCGGGAATTGGCTTCAACAACACAACTCATCTCATTGACTGTGACAATGAGATGTGGGAAATGATTGTTAAGGTATCTAAATAAAATGGTGTCTATTCAAAATATTTTTGTGGTTGATTCTATTATGTATTTGTATTTAAGTTGTTGATTGTTTATGTTTTCAGAAAGATCCACATGCCGCAACCATGCGCTTCAAGCCCTGTCCAATGTACGATGATTGTCTTAAGGTGTTCGGTATTGATCGAGCAACATGATCTAGTGCTGAGGATGTTTAAGCGGGAAAGTCATTGATAGTTCCAAACAGCATGGCCTTCAACTTGAAATTCTCCTTTCTACAAGCATCATACACATCGACACCCTCATCCCACAGGAGCTTCAAGTCCTCTATCAAAGGAGCCAGATATACATCTATGTCGTTACTAGGTTGTTTGGGTCCTGATATCAACATAGACAACATCATGTAAGTGCGCTTCATGCACAACTCGAGTGAAAGGTTATAAACTAACAAAATCACTGGCCATGTACTGTGGTTGGTACTTTGAATACCGAACGGATTCATTTCGTTAGTTGAGAGTGCAAGACGCAAGTGTCGTGGCTCATGCCAAATTCTGGATGCCTGACATCGAATGTCTTCCACTGGGGTGAATCAGCAGGGTGTCTTAGCATTCCATCTTTGATCATATCATCATGATGCCAAGTTAAATTTCTATTCTCCTCAAAGAATAGCCTCCACTACTGATCTTCTGCCACAAGAACAATAGTCTTCTCCTCAGAGGAATTAATGCAGTCCAATAAGTTTAAGACACAAGCCAAACTTCTCTTTAGGCAATGCCTTAGTGAACGCATCAGCAGGGTTCTCCTCTGTAGCAATCTTCACAAATTGGACCACCCCATTCTCTACAATATCTCTTACAAAGTACAACTTCACATATATATGTTTAGTTCTCTCATGATACCCCTGATGCTTTGCAAGATGTATTGCACTTTGGTTATCACAGAAGACAGTCACACTTCTTTGTGATATACCAAACTCCTTCAAGATCCCCCTTAGCCACATGCTCTCCTTAACTACTTCAGTCAAGGCTACATATTCTGATTTTGTAGTAGATAATGCAACTACAGGCTGATGTATTGACCTCCATGATATAGCTGTACCAAATATGGTGAATACATAACCTGCTAAGGACTTTCTTGTGTCTACATTGGCTGCATAGTCAGCATCAACATATCCCACAAGTGTTTCTACCTCATTTGATATCTTCTGAAATTTCAGACCCTTCTCAACTGATCCCAGAACATATCTCATGACCCACTTAACTGTCTCCCAATGACTTAAGCCTGGATCACTCATGTATCTGCTGATTACACTCATTGCATGAGTTAAATCTGGTCTACAACACACCATAGCATACATTAAACTCCCTACTACACTGGCATAAGGAACCTTACTCATCTAAGCTCTTTCTTGGCTGTTCTTGGGACACAACTGATTGGATAACTTCTGATGCTGAACAATTGGTGTAGACACTGACTTAGCTTGATTCATCCTGAATCTCTCTAACACCTTCTTCAGATAGGTAGGCTAACTAAGCTGAATTGCTCCCTCAACTCTACTGATCTCCATCCCAAGAATCACTTTAGCTTCACCAAGATCTTTCATCTCAAACTCTCTTTTGAGAATCTCTTTCACCTGATTGATATTGTTAATAGACTCTCCTGCTATTAACATATCATCTACATACGACAGAAGATAGGTAACTGAACTCCCAACTCTCCTGAAGTAAACACAGCTGTCATACAAGCTTCTTGCAAAACCAGCTGAGCAAATGTACTCATCAAACCTTACGTACCATTGTCTAGGGCTTTGTTTGAGGCAATAGAGTGATTTTCTGAGTAAGCACACTTTGTTTTCTCCATCTTCTATGTCCAACCCTTCTGGTATTTTCATGTAGATCTTCTCATCTAAAGTCCCATGAAGAAATGTTGTGGTCACATCCATTTGATGCAACTCTAGTTCATACTGAGCAACCATATCCAACAAGATTCTGATGGTACAATGCTTTACAACAGGTGAGAAGATTTCATTAAAGTCAATACCTTCTTTCTGTGTAAATACTTTAGCTACAAGCCTTGCCTTGTACCTAATCTTGCCACCTCTCTGAGCCTCCACATTTTTCTTGTAAATCCACTTACACCCAACAAGTTTTTTGTTCTTAGGTCTCTCAACAATCTCCCAAGTCTGGTTCTTGTTCAGAGATAACAGTTCTTCCTCCATAGAAACTAACCACTTCTCTTTGTCATGGCAGTTGATGGATTCTGTGTAAGTATTAGGCTCCAGAGACTCCACCTCAAGACTTGGCAAAAGTTTGAGAGTCAAGATGAGAAAATTGGTCAATTGGCAAATGAAGTGATGGGAATAAAAAATGATGTGAAAGCCATTGAGGTTCAAGTGGGCCAAATTGCTAATATGGTTGGAAATCAACACAAGCCGGGTCGATTCCCTTCAACCACGGAATTGAACCCCAAGGAGCAATGCAACTCAATTAAGTTGAGGAGTGGCACAAGCTATGAAGGCCCTATGATGCCAAAGGAAGATGGTGAAGAGGAACAACAAGGAAGAAAAGTTGAAGAGAAAGATGTTGAGAAGGAGAAAACAAGTGAGAAAGAGAATGATGCACATAAGCCTCCATCTCCACACAAGCCTCCACTCCCATACCCTCAACGACTCAAGAAGACGAGTTTGGATGCAAAGTTCATCAAATTCTTGGAGATGTTCAAAAAGATACACATCAACATCCCATTTGCGGAGGCCCTTGAGCAAATGCCTCATTATGCCAAGTTTTTGAAGGAGATTATGTCCAACAAGAGAAGGATGGTAGAATTTGAAACCGTGAACCTCACCGAAGAGTGTAGTGCCATCATCCAAGCTAAGCTACCTCCAAAGCTTAGGGATCCCGGTTCATTTACATTTCCTTGTGTGATTGGCAAAGAGGGAACTTATCGTGCTTTGTGTGATCTTGGAGCAAGCATAAACCTCATGCCATTATCACTTTTCAAATCACTTGGCTTGGGAAAATTGACACCTACTACCATGAATCTTCAATTGGTGGATCGCTCCATAGTTTATCCTTTGGGAACGGTTGAGGATGTGCTTGTCAAAGTTGGGAAATTCATATTCCCGGTTGATTTTGTGGTACTTGATATGGAGGAAGATAGGGCAATCCCCTTAATCTTGGGAAGACCGTTTCTAGCAACGGGTGGAGCCATCATCAATGTACGAAACTGAGAGCTTGAACTACACGTTGGTGAGGAGAAAGTCTCATTCAACATTTACAAGGCCGTTAGATTTCGTGATGATGAGGATGAGGAGGAAGAGTATGTGTATTCCAAGAGAGATCCTTATTCAAAGCTCATGGAAGACAAGGTGGAAGAAGAGCCCAAGATAAATATTGTGGAGGAGAACCCCAAGGTGGAAGACGATGAGTTGAAGATGGGCAAGAATGCCAAGTTTGGGGGAGTTTTCTTCAAAAACTCCCCCAAATCAAGAAAAGCTACTTGTGCAAGCTTGGGGATGAATGAGGCATCAACTTCTTATGACATGGTTGAAGAGCCGGATGGGCTAGCTAATGGATGCTTCAATGGGCTTAAGAAAGTCGTATGGGCAAGGAAGGTCAAGAACAAGGATGACAAGGGGGTGACTTGATATCCCCCTCAAGGAAGAACCGTCCGGCATAGGACGTTAAAAATAGCGCTTCTTGGGAGGCAACCCAAGGTTTTATTGCTTTGTATTTTTATTGCTTTAGTAGTGTTGATAGCTTGGTTTATTTTGTAGGTATGGATGAGAAGCATTTTGGATGTCATAACTTGAAGAATGAAGAAGAAAGCAAAACCAACTTTGGAGAAGGGAAGCAAGTAGTTCAATGGTGATCTTTGAAGAGCTTTGGATGTGCAAGGAGGGAGGTAACAACTTGTAGCCCCAAACTTAGAATTTATACATAGTAAAATTCTAAGTTTGGGGGAGTTATTTTTTCTTTTATTTTTCTACTAGTTGTTACCCTTGCACCGGTTCGTCATTCTACTTGTGTTACATTTTGCACCGGCGCACACTTTGCTTTCATATGCTTATTGTTGTTTAAGTTGGTTTTGATCATATGTTGGGTAGTGGATCTTTGGTGAAATGTGAGCATGAATAATCATTGGAATCCATGGTTGAGTAGTTGTGGTGATGTCTATTTGCTTTGAATGTATGCATGATTGGTGTTGGAGAATAGTATCATGTTGTGCTCATATTTATTGATCTTTGATAGCATAGATGCATGATGTGTTGTTGTTTGGGAACATTTGATGAATGTGAGAGTCCTATTGAATAAACCGGTGAGAATTGAGCCATAAATCGAGCATGTAATCCGGTTTAGTTCATTTGGGAGTGGACTAAGTTATTGCTAGTGATCTTAGAACTTGCCTAAGTTCTTGTTTGAAAGCATGATTGTGTGAAACTTTGTGATGTGATATAGGCCATCTTGTTCTAAAAGAGTCACTTAGCCAAAATTTCCTAAAACCGAAGTAATCTTCTGTAGTTAGCCCTTTGAGCTTAATTCCTCATTTTCTTGGCAAACTACAATGTTAACCACTTAGCCTTTTTGAGCCTTTGATACCTACATCTAGTGGAGGATAAAAGACAAAGTGGAAAACATGTGCTTGAATGAATATCTTTGGTGAAAAGAAAAGTTGGAAAAGTTGAAAGAAGAAAAAGAGAAAGATGAAAAGAAAATCAAGGAAAAGAAAAGAGGGACAAAGAGCCTCAAAATCTTGAAAAGAAAAATGGTTCAAAAGATGAGGTGATGATTGCTTGAAAAAGAAAGGAAAATGAAAAGTGAGGATGGAGTTTGTAAGCTTTGAAAGTGAAAAGCACACATTGTAAAATAACAAGCTTTGTCCTCCACTAGAAGAGTCACAATTCCCAAATTCATCCCACCTTGTCCAAAGAGCCAATGTTACATCCTTGATAAAGTCCTATTGATCACATTGTTGAGCATTTGAGTGTTGTAGAAAGTAGAAGTTGGGCAAGCATATAGTGATTGCATAGCATAACTTGGTTGATGAGTGCATTAATGTCCTCAATTTGTTTGTGTGTTTGAGAGAAACACTTTGTCATGTGAGTAGAGCACTTGAACATTTGTATTATGTTTCCCATTCATAATGTGTTGTGTGTTTGTGCATTCTTGGATTCATGAATGTGATTTTCAATAATGAGCCTATGATCTTCATTGAGAAATGCACTTTGAGAAAGAGATATCACTACATCGTTACTTTGCATGTGTGAATTACATTGAATATTCCATTGTGATCATTCCACCCTCATTGCTTTAAGTGCTTAGTTGTTTGAGGACAAACAACATTTTAAGTTTGGGGGAGTTTGATTCGGGTGGAATTTACACGTTTTAGAGGCACATGTTAAGCGTGTTTTGATGTGGATTTCATTGATTTATGCATTGAATATGATTGTTTAAGTTGAAATGAGAGAAAGGTTGTGTTTTGTCGATTTTGTAGGAAATACGATGGAATTTGGAGCAAAACACCAACCATACTTTACTGGATCAGGAAGAGTAGTGCACGGTTGGATTCGTCTCGAAAAACGGAGTGGAATAGCCAAAAGAATCGAGTCAATCGGACACCCGAGGCAAAAGTTATGCACGAAACGAGAAAGGGCCGAAGTCGACCGAGCGAGCACGGCCGAGCACCATGCTCGAGCTGGCCGTGCTCGAAACAGGGATTTTTGGGCCACGATGGAGCACGGCCGTGCACCGTGCACGGCCGTGCTACCCCATTTTTTTGTGCCTTTTGTCCATTTTGGCCATTTTTTAGGGACTAACTTGCAATTCTTGCATCCAAACCCTACCCCAACACTATATAAGCCCCATTTCTTGAAATCCAAGACATTCTTCCACAATTCCTCAATTCCCACACATAGTTACACATACTTGGAGGTGTTTTGGCCATATCTTCATCAATTCTTCATCAAATCACTCAAGGAAGGATGCAATAGCTTGGAAATTCAATTTCCTACCACATTCTAGACTAAGCTTTCTCTTTATTTTCCTTTTTATTTAATTATTTCACTTGGATTTTGTAATTTTATTATGTTAGTAGTTAGCTAAATAAATTTGTGGTTCTAAGGCATTGTAGAGATTTGGATTGATGTTTATGAGTAACTTCTTGCTTTAATTGGTGTTTATCTCTTATTTGCATGTTTAATTATCCATTGTAAAGCATGTTGTTAGTGGCCATGATGATTTGCTTGATCCATTGTTAATTGGGGTAGTATCGAGAGATTTATTCCATTTAATCGTATGCGAATATGCAACCCGGTATTATTATGATCTCGAGAGAGGATTAATTATCGGAGAGGGAATCAAATGATCTTAGGAGCTATTTTAGATGGTGTAGACATACGAGCTTATATTACATTGCGTCTTTGGATTAATTTGTATCGAGAGATCGATTAGTTCTTCTTTTGCGATCACCTTATATGAGATAACCTTAATAGCCATTTAAACGAGATAACTCTCATAAACGGACGTCTAAATACTACAATTGCCTTGGAACCCACCTTTTCTTCTTTGCATTTTTATCCATTTTACCTTCGTTTTATTGATTTGCATGGTATTTGATCGATTTCGTATTTACTCTTCATTACTTATTGGTGACACATTGTTAGGTAATCTTAGAGTAATTCACACCACTCAAATTATCGATCACGTCTACTTAGAACTCGACTAGCAAACTACCCTTTTACGCTTAACCTTCTCGTGGGATCGACCTCGTGCTTATCACGCTACAATAGACGCCGTACACTTGTGGTTGTTTATTTAGTGTTGCATAACACGCGAATCACATGCTCCACCTCAACTTGTGTTTCATCTGGTTTGTTGTGTGCTGCACCTGAGCTTGCCTCTTCTTTCAATGACATTCTACTTTCATCAAAAGTTACATCTCTACTGATAATACTGTTGATGTTGTTAACTCTTAAATGTATCAACATTCTCAACAACATCTTAATTTGACCTTCCGAGATTTTTTCTAAGTCTTTTCTGAAATGCTACATTAAATGTTGTTGCATTTCTGGCAGGATCTAGAAGCTTCTACAAGGATCTGGAACCTGGAAGACTCCAGAATATTGCAGAACGTGCTAGACCAGCCTGGAACCTTTTAGAACGACCTGGAGCATGCAAGAAGGATCTAGAAAGATCATGGAAGTTGTGGAAGTTGAGTTCCTAAAAAATAGGACCTCAATGTTGGAAGCCTCTAGAATTCGCACCCTACTCTATAAATACCGAAGGAAGGCTCCACAATTTAGTGTATTCTATTCGATCAATATCCTAGACCGAGCGTTCATCCCTGTTAGGAATTGTGGCTAGTAGTTATACATTTTAGTTCCATACGAAGTATCCCACCCGTATGGCTGTGTGCTTTTCTTATCTATCGAGAGTGTAATCATAGATAGACTAGCATTTCAACAGTGTGTAATTTTATACACTTAGATCGTTTTCAAAACTCGACACCTGCCTCGTTTGTAGTTTTAGTTGTGAAGGTTATTGCTGTAACATTTCACACAATATTTGTACTTGAAGATAAGTATTGATATTTCGCCGTAAGGCTCGCATATATTTTTATTCATAAAATCTATGTGAAAAATATTTCCATTGTGCCTCGTTTGTTTTTAGTGTTTCAAGTCTTCCGCTGTGTATCCTTATTTCTGATATTCTGTTAGAGTTAGTGTTGTACAATTTGTTCCAACATTCTAGTACAACATTAATCTACTTATACTTAAACACTTCATACACAACACACTTTCAGTTGGTATCAGAGCAGATACCTGACGACACTAGGTTAGATCTTTGGTCAAGTGTGTTTTTAGTCTATATTAGCAATGGAAACACATCACATATCCACTGCACTTAGGCCACCCGTTTTAGATGACTCGAATTATGCTTATTGGAAGCCTAAGATGTGTATGTACATCAAGTCGATTGATGAACGTGCTTGGAGGACTGTACTTACAGGCTAGGAAGCTCCAAAGAGACCAGCAGATGCAGATGGTGAAGTCCAACTCAAGAGAGAAGTTGATTGGACAGCTGATGAAATAACAACAACAGGCTACAATTCTAAAACTTTAAATGTTATTTTTACCTCTGTTGATGTTTCAATGTTTAAAATTATATCTAACTGTTCTACATCTAAAGATGCATGAGACAGGTTGCAAGAGCATTGTGAGGGTTCAGACAGTGTTCGAAGGACTAAGCTTCGAATGTTGGGAACAAAATTTGAGAATCTCCGAATGAAGGAAGATGAAACAATTTCATCCTACAATGAAAGGTTAAGTGATATAATCAATGAATCACATTCTCTTGGTGACCCTATTTCTAATGTTAGAGTAGTTCATAAGATATTAAGATTTGTTCCTAAGAGATTTGATGCTAAAATTTGTGCTATTGAAGAAGCAAAAGATACGGATAAGTTAAGTCAAAATTAATTAGTGAGTATCCTTAGAACATATGAGATAAACACTAATCAAGTTGATGAAACTAATGATGATAAGAAAGTTGTGGTTTTTAGCGGGGAAACATCAAACAATTCTGAGATTCAACCTATCATTACTGAAGTTGATTCGGATGAAGAATTGCTTGATAAATGCCTCAAGGATCCAAACAACATTGCCTTGCTCACTAAGCACTTTAATAAGTTTTTTAAGAAAACAGTGAACAAATCTAGTAACTTTCAGCCTAAGATTCAAATCAACACATCAACACCTCAACCAGAAAGGAGGAAAGGTCAATTCACACCAAGACCATAAAAAAGTGAAGGTAAACCAAGGTATGATCCTAAATTTCGAAAATCAGTTCAATGTAATGCTTGTTCTGGTTATGGCCATTATGCAAATGAATGTGCCAATACTAAACTTAAGCAAAAACTGAACTTTAGTGCTACCTTGAGTGATGATTTTGATGATGATCTTGATGAGTTAAATGAGAATGAATATTCTAATTTTACCAGAATTGATTATAATGATTCCTCAGATGATGATCTGGATGAAACAGATTATGATGTTGTAACTGATGCTTCAACATCTACAGCAACATCAGAACAGAGTCACCCAGATTTGAACTGTTTTAATGGTTTGGTTGATGATGCAGGAAAAATGACTGATGACAATGAATATCAAAAGCTATTAGATGATTGGAACAATCAGAAACTCACTTTTAATTCCTTGAACAAAGAGAATGAGGATCTGAAAGACACAATCACCAAGCTAGAAGTTATACTTACCAAAAGAGATCTGGAAAATCTGTAACTTAAAGGAGAAACAGATAAATTCCACTTTATGTTTCAAGAAATATTCTAAGAGTGCTTCTTAGGTAAATAATGCTATAGCTACTGGTAAGTCTAATAATCATGGTTTAGGTTATGATGGTGCAACTGCTTCTATTTCTGAAAATTTTAGAAAACCTGTGAAATTTGTGAAGGCAAATGTTGACACATCTGGTGTAACATCTGCACAATCAGATTCTCACAAGATTAAAAGGAAGTATATCTGTCATTACTGTTTCAAAGTTGGTCATATTCGTCCTTACTGTATAAAATGGTTTGAAGAACATAAAAACTTGAAAATGCTGCATGAAAAACTGTCACCTCCTGGTAAACAGTTTCTGAAATCTGCATGGAAACCAAAAGATACCTGTAATGTTGTTCATACCTCCTTAAAAGCATGTCTACCTGATTTATGGTACTTTGATAGTGGTTGTTCTAGACATATGACATGTCGTATAGACTTCTTATCTGATTATGTGACCTTGAATAGTGGTAGTGTTACATATGCAGGTGGTTCTAAAGGAAAGATTGTTGGTAAAGGAACTTTGAATGTTGAAGGTTTTCCTAAGCTTAAAAATGTCTTGCATGTTGATGGCTTACTTGCAAATCTGATTAGCATTAGTCAACTTTGTGATGATAATTTGCATGTGAAATTTGACAAAGATTCATGTTATGTTCTTAATAAAGATGAAGTTTGTGTCATGACTGGTACTAGGTCAGCTGATAATTGCTATCTTATTGGAACAAATATGTGTAACTTGTCAAAACATGATGAAAATATTATATGGCATCAAAGATTGGGTCATGCAAATTACAGAGCAATGAAAAAGCTAATCAAAGCAGATGCAATAAAAGGAATTCCAAAACTAAGGTTTCACAATACCACTGTATGTGGACCATGCCAAAAAGGTAAGCAAGTAAGAATGCCGCACAAAATGCTGTCACATTGTTCTACACATCGATGCTTTGAATTACTGCACATGGATTTGATGGGTCTTATGGAAACTGAAAGCATTGGAGGAAAGAAGTATTCCTTAGTTGTGGTAGATGATTTTTCTAGATATACATGGGTAGAGTCTTTGAGAGACAAATCTGAAGCATTTGCTGCATTTAAAATTCTTTATAAGAGGTTCAAAAATGTGTTTAACTTGAAAGTTGGTCGTATTAGAACTGATCATGGTAGGGAATTTGAAAATAACATGTTTAATGATTTTTGTGATAAAAAGGGTATCTTGCAAGAATACTCATCTCCTAAAACTCCACAACAAAATGGAATTGTTGAAAGAAAGAATAGAACTTTACAAGAAATGGCAAGAGTCATGCTTACATCCAAATGTCTTGCTAAGAAATTTTGGGGAGAAGCATTGAATACTGCATGCCATATTATTAATAGGGTTTTTATTCGTTCTGGCACAAATCAAACATCTTATGAGATTTTAAACAACAGAAAACCAAGTGTGAAATATTTTCATGTATTTGGTTGTGTGTGTTATATTCTGAATGATAGGGATCAACTTCACAAGTTCGATTCTAAAAGTGATAAAGGTTTCTTTTTGGGCTATTCTAGAAATAGTAAAGCTTATAGAGTCTATAACCTTAGAACTAACACTGTTCAAGAATCTGTTAATGTTGTGTTTGATGATGATAAAGGTCTTACAGATGACAAAGATGAAGAAGATGTATCACAGGTCACTGACAATTCTGAGAATACACTGAAGTCTGAAAATGTTGCACCAAATGTTAACACATCTGGGTCAACATCTACAGAACAGTCAGTTGTAACTTCACATAATGATCAGTATGTTCCCAAAATGAATCCTTATTCAAGAATAGGTAAAAGTCATCCTTCTGACCAGATCATAGGCGATGCTACAGTTGGAGTGCAAACAAGAGGAAGAGTAAGATCAAATAAGGTAGATGTGGTAAGAACAATATGCATGTCTTCTATGTGTAATGTTGTAAATGTTGAATGTTATTTATCTGAAATTGAACCTAAGAGTGCTAAAGAAGCCTTAACTAATGAAAACTGGATTAATGCTATGCATTAAGAACTTGATCAGTTTGAAAGAAATGAAGTGTGGACACTTGTTCCAAGACCTAGTCATACTAATGTCATTGGAACAAAGTGGATATTCAAGAATAAAACTGATGAATCTGGTAACATTGTTAGGAACAAGGCTAGGTTAGTAGCACAAGGTTACACCCAAGTTGAAGGAGTTGATTTTGATGAAACGTTTGCACCTGTTGCTTGGATAGAATCTATTAGATTATTGCTAGCAATTGCATGTTTTATTGATATTAAACTTCATCAGATGGATGTAAAGGCTGCATTTCTAAATGGCATATTGAATGAAGAAGCATATGTTGAACAACCTAAGGGATTTGAAGATCCACAGTATCCTGATCATGTATATAAACTTAAGAAAGCTTTGTATGGTCTTAAACAATCTCCTAGAGCATGGTATGGTAGGCTTACTGACTTTCTTTTGGAATATGGTTTTATTAGAGGAGAGGCAGATAGAACTTTGTTCATTAAGCACACTGAAGATGATATACTAATTGCTCAAATATATGTTGATGACATTGTGTTTGGTTCTACTTGTGATAAAATGTTGAGTAAATTTGTTGAGGCAATGACTGCAACATTTGAAATGAGTATGGTTGGAGACTTGAAATATTTTCTAGGTCTTCAAATCAAACAATGTAGTAATGGTATTTTCTTCTCCCAGAGCAAGTATGCTAAGAACTTGGTTAAAAGATTTGGTCTTGAGAATTCAAAACCAATGAAAACTCCTATGGGATCTTCTTTGAAACTTTGCAAAGATAGTGCTGGAACAGATGTTGATCCAACACTTTACAGATCCATGATAGGTAGCTTACTGTATTTAACCTCTAGTAGACCAGATATTATGTACAGTGTGTGTGTTTGTGCTAGGTACCAAGTTAATCCAAATGAATCTCACCTGAATGCTGTGAAAAGGATTATCAAGTATGTTTCAGGTTCAAGTGACCTTGGAATCTGGTATACTAAGGACACCAACAACATTTTGATAGACTACAATGATGTTGATTGGGCTGGAGATATATATGATAGAAAGAGTACGAGTGGAGGATGTTTCTACATGGAAAACAATCTTGTATCATGGCACATCAAGAAACAGAATTGTGTTTCACAATCTACTGCAGAATCTGAGTACATAGCTGCTGGAAGCTGCTGTACACAACTCTTTTGGCTGAGCAAGATGTTCCATGACTACGGTATTGAGAATGGTATACTTACAATCTTTTGTGATAATACTAGTGCCATTAACATTTCTAAGAATCCTGTACAACACTCACTCACTAAGCACATTCGCATAAGACACCATTTTATGAGAGATTTAGTAGAGAAGAATATTGTTAAGTTGGAGTATGTACCTACTGAGAAACAGAATGCTGATATTTTTACTAAAGTGTTAGACCATGAGAGATTCTCAATCTTGTGGAAATCTCTTGGCATGAGCACTATCTGAAAAAATTCGAATGGATGTTGTCACAAATGTGTCAGCATTTGGGACAACATCATGGGTTGTATGAATTTTATAAACTGAATTTATCTCTTACGTAGTTAAATAATTCCTATGTAAAATATCTACGAATCTAAGAACCTTGGCGTGCAAAAATAAACATGTCTCACACCTCTCAAATGCATAAAAATGAGAATGTTATTAGCATACTAAAAGATGTACCAAAATCACTGAGTAACTATGGAGCACAGAGTTCACTACTACAATGCCTTCTTTTCAAAAGGTGATTTTTTGGTAAAAACATCAATATATTTGTAATCCATTAAGTAAGTATGGGGCACGGAGTTCGCTACTACGATGTACTCTGCAGGAACAATGGACCAATACAAATTAGATGCTATAACACACACAAAAAAAAAAAGGTGCAACATAAATGAAGCAAATTCATGTAAAAACCGTGTTGAGGTGTTTGTAACAGTTTTGAGCACAACATTGCCTGATTCGAATTTATTTTTATTAGTTGTAATTATTTAATTATTGATTGAGATTTATTTCATTTTATTTAATTAAACTAACCCACGTCTTTATTTTTTTTCAGATTATGCGGATTGTAATTCTTTAAATTCTGGAAGCTTCTTAATTATTTAATTAAATTAATTAAATGGATTTTCCCCACTAATTACCCATGATCTAAATTGTGGCTAATTATGTGGAGCATTATCGAAAATTTCTGTAATACTCTATCATTTTTTGTTATTTAACCTCCAACTACATAATTCTCTCTATAAATATCGATCATAAGATTAATTCTAATGCTAATCGTGATTTCTGAATTTGTTGAGTACTAAGTTTGCAAAATTGTCTTTTGACCGTGTATTTCCAAATTGTTGTATACACTCTCTCAGCTTGCCTTGAAAATCCAACTGTCCTTCTTAAATGGCTGGAAACCACCGTCAATCTTACTCTCACTCACACTCTGCTTCTAAATCTTCCGAACAAACTGCCCAAAACTCTCTCGATCTTCTTGCTTCAATGGCTTCACAACAACCAAATTCCTCAAATGCTGACACTAATGTCTCTGCAACCCCATCAACAACCGCTCCTACTCCACCAACTACCCATATACCACAAGACTCAACCGTCGAACAGTTTACGAGGGCTGTCGAAGAGGTGTCTGATACTCTTCGAGCTACCGGTCATCTACCCGTGATGACATTCAGAGATATCACTGTGGATATCTCGTGCTATTTTGACGAACAAACTGGTCAAATGGTTGTTGCAACAAAAAGCCCTAATCCTACTGTTCCTGTTTCAACGGAAGAAAATGTCGAAACCGTTGTTGAAGGAGAAGCTGTTGATGCATCCGACTCTAAGGATGTCGAAATGAAGGACGCCCAAGCTTCTGATAGTGGTACGAATTCCTCTCTCTCACCTTCTGATGAGTCTGCCCCTGTTCCTTTTAAGAAATTGGTGCAGAAAGGGAAAAGAAGAAGAAGCCCCATCCAAAGAAGGAGATCAAACCGTGTCTTTACCCGAGTGGATTACTCTGAATCCATGAGGAAAAAGAAGAAATCTGGACACGATGCTACTGAACCCATCCAAGTGTTCACTGAATTCGAGGAGGAAACAGAACATGTTGTTGCTGCTGTTGTTGACAAAGCGAAGAAGAAAAAGGTTGCTGCTGAACCTAAAGGGAAAGGAAAGACCAAGATGATCCCTGAAGAAGAACTTGTTGAATCAGACTCTGATTCTGATTTCAATGTTTGCCTAAGAGATATACAAGAATCTCTTAAGAAGAATGTTGAGTCATTTGCTGCTACAAAAGAGTCCACACGAGAACCTGGTGATGGTGGAAGTGGAGATAGCTCATCTTCTAAGACAAAGAGCTCATCTGCTGAGGCAAAGAGCTCATCCAAAAGCTCCTCTGAACATGATGGAAATTCTGACCCTGATGCAGAACTACCTTCTGAGGAAGAACGTGAAGGTATTTCTGATCCCTCTTATTATGTTGAGAAAATGTTAGAAATTTACTCTAAGTTGAAGTTGTTGATTGAGAAAAGAATTAATGTGCCTGATTTTGATAGTAAGGGAATGGTTAAATTTTTAGAGGATAGAAATCTGTTGAATGTTGTTACATTTGGTGAAGCTTTTCTGACTAATTGGTCCTATGAGTTCTATGCTTGTATGAAGAAAAGCACTGGTATGAGAAGTTATAGGTCTTATGGTACTGTTAATTTTAGGGAGAGAGATGTGTCATTCACTCTAGAACTGATTAATGAGTTCTTCCACACTCCTAATGTTGATGAGGATGATGATCCGTATATGGATGTTGTGATTACTGCAATCACAGGGGGTAGAAAGACTAAGTGGACTAGGAAGATGCTAGCTAGACACTTAACCTCCTTACATTCTGTTTTGTATAAGCTGATTATTTACAATTGGATCCCCACTACCAACACCACTAAAATTACCAGAGATCAAGCCATTCTTATGTATAGGATTTCTATACTTAAGAAGTTCAATCTAGGCCATACCATCTTTCACCACATGAGAAAGTTTACTGGGAAAACTACTGGGAAAGGAAATCTGCCCTATCCAGTCTTGATTTCGAATTATTCGAAGCACCATGGCTTCACTGCTAAGAAGACTGATGTTTTGAGGGGGAGAGTGCCACTGCTTGCTATTGCTCATGCCTTATTGATTGGGGACAGAGTGATTGATTTGCCCCTAGTTGCTCCTAGTATTGACAACCCACAGAGATCTTCCAGACCCTCTACTTCTGCACATCCAGGCCCTTCCAGACCACAATAGAGAAATGCACCCCCAAATGTTGAAGACATATGTATCAACATTTCTGGTAATGTCTGTGTTTCACAGGAATTCATCAAACTTCAGCTCCAACACTTGCAGGAAACAATTGATGAGCTCCAGTTCCTGAAGGACAGGTGGACCAACATGCTTTCACCTACAACCGGGGGAGTACCACCACCATTGAACTCCACTGTGATTATTGAAGAAATGACTGATGATAGAGGAGTTCCAGTTGCTGCTGGTGATGGACCTGATGCTGGAGATGCTGCAGTGACTGATGTAGTTGCACACCTTGCATCTACTTACTTTGTTGATGAAGGAGATGATGATGCTGACATGGAGACCTTGTATGGTGATCTCCACTAATGAACAGGAAGAAGCTACAAGACAGGGGGAGATCTGATTTTATAATGGCTACTGTGCAGGAATCTGATACTACAGCTGTTACCACAGCAATATATGCCATTTATTCAGTTTCAATCTCTATAATTAATGTTTAAGTTTGAATTCTGAAATTCTAATACACTTGTTATTTATTTCTAGATGTTATGTTGTTTATTGTTTTGCAACTTGCTTAATTATGGTTACACTTGATGATATTTGTTTACTGACTTTGCTTAATTTATTTACAGGTTATCATGTGTTTACTGCAGGTTGTTTAGTCTTAGTTTTTTGTCCATAGTTGTTTTATTTTTGCTCTGATGTTTTAGCTATTGTGTTTTAGTTATTCTGTTTGTTTGCTCTGATATTGTTTTAGTGTCTTACTTAAATCTTAAGTAGTTCTTCCAAAACTTAACTTAGGATTGTAGTAAAGTAACTTATGTTGTGAATAAGTGTATTGTTTATACTTGTTCTGTTTTTGGATAAAATTATTTTGATCTTATGGTACGGATCATTGTAAGATTATACTTGATCTTCATTTGATTTGATCCAACGATTACAACATGTATTTTCTTGACTAGTGCTTAGCAATGATGTCAACCTCAACTAAATTAGTAACAATTAAATACATATATAATTAATATTAAAAATTGAACAAAAGAGCTATCTGCCCGAGTGGTGGGCGCCCATCCACCATGGATCAATTTCCACGAAGACCAAATAAATAGTCATTTAAATAAAATGGGAGAGGGGGTATGGGTCCATGGGGGTTGGGTGTGGGTCGGGTTGGTAGGTGTGGGTCGGGTTGGGTTGGTCGAGTAAGAAAGTGGGTTTAGAGAACGATTCGTAAATATCGCAAAAAAAAAAAAAAAAAAAATAGCCACAAAGTAAGGAGCTACTATTTTAGACATGAAAAGTGACCCGACTTTGATGGAAGTCATTACCGACTTCTATCGTTTAACTGGTAACCGGATCCAATCAATTTCGGAAAAAATTAGGCACGACAATGATTTGAGATCATGTAATCTAGTGTAAGATATAATTTGTAATCTAGTAATAGGTTACCTATGTTGTTCTTACAAAGCTTAGCTCGAGACTTAAAGAGTAGAAGACTAAAGACCAGAAGACAAGATTTGTTGGAGTCCATATCAGCTAGCATATTTTCTATTCGGCTAGTCTCATGTAGCTAGTTTCATTTGATTAAGGCATACAAGAACCTTGTCTCATCTGATCCAGCACACAATTTTTTTTTAAAGTTACAAAGTCTATTCACTCCCCCTCTAAACTTTGTCCAGCATACATACTCGTTTATAGGGACCAATAGTTAACAATGATAGAGAAGTTCGACCTCGTTGGGATCATCAGATCAAAGGTTGAAATTTAGGAAGTCTTCATAGGGCTCTCGGACAAGGCACGTGCTTTATATTCGTATCATCAGTGGGCAAGAGCTAAATGATTATAAATTTCACGTGTTAGACTTCATGGATTATATATTTTGCTTGGACGATTATGTTGGGTTTTGATAATCATGCCCCATGTGGCCCCTTTTGCTAATGTAATTAGATGATGTTTGATGATGCTTTTAAATTCTGTATTTTGACAAACTAATTGAATAATGTAGCAAACTCATTTCGAAATTTCATTCTCACGCTTAACATCATTCTGAGTTTATTAATATATGTCTAGTTAGTGTTAACTCCCATCTGGACCACTTTGAAAAAAGCTAATCAAGTTTTATTATTTGGGTTTTTTGTGTTCTTCGATTGCGTGCGTGCTTAGTATCATTTTTTTTAAGTCAACATATATATAACCATACCATAATATTATAGCCCATACACAAATAGCACAAAAGAGTACCAAGCCACACCATGCCGTATACACATGGTATATCAAAATTACGGCTAAGTAATAAATACACGAGATAGATTACCAACAAAGATAAAATAACATTACTAACTAATAACATATATAGACCATGAAAATACTAGGATAAAGTCTCCAACCATAAATGGGCTAGAAGAGGCGGTAAAGATTGCTTCTTTTTTTATGGTGATTGCACGAACTTTGGACTTGTCCGACAGAGGTGGATATCAACCCTTATTTGGGAATATCGGCTTCTTTCCCTTAGCTCTCACGCGTTTAGTTAGATTGTAGACATTGTTACTTTATGCACTCACAAACATAGTCAGTACACTATTTTTTTTTCTTAAAAGTTATTAACAACAATTATTGGTCATATACAAACAGGTTGTATGTCCGGCTCTGAACAACAATTATTAGATGGTCACAAAAGCTCAATGTTACGCATACCTCAAATATTGGTACTCACGATTGCACATACACATGATTGACCATATATGCAATCCCAATGAACACCTACGACATCGAGCTAGTTTTGAAGTCTCTATAGCGCTTCATCAACAAGTTCAAAAGAGCAAGGACTTCGTCCCAAGAAAAGTTTTTATTCCATTATCACTGTAATATCCGGTAATTTTCTTTACTTTTTAATAATTATTATTATTTTAAATAAAAATCTTATTAACCACAACTTAATTATGCATAACAATTTTTATTAGTGTGGGGAATGAAACGCCTAACTATTTTAATTATTACTTGACCCTTCTATATGTACCACCATACGTTTTATTTATTTATTTATTTATAATTATTAATGAATTGTAGCAATGATCAAGTTCTCTCATCTCCCTTCTCATGCAGTCACGCTATATATATTGACAATAATTAATTGTATATAAATCCATGCAAAGGCACTAAGTTAAGCTTAGGTTAAATATAGCTTAAAAAAAGGTGATCCTTTATTATTCTATATAACACGGCAAGACGACAATAATTACAAGAACTATTTCATACGATGCTTCCACATATCACGTATACGTTCATCTATCGAAGTGGGAATTATATTTTAATTGTTTGTCATTATTAAATGCAATCTGTGATTTTTTATTAAATGCAATCTGTGATCTTATTGTTACTCACGTGAATTATGTATGAGAAGTTGAGAAATACAGGCCATCTGACTTTTATAAACGAGAAGTTGAGAAGTAGGTCTTCTGACCTTTATGAACGAGAAGTTGAGAAGTAGGTCTTCTTACCTTTATAAACGAGAAGTTGAGAAGTGGCAATACATTAAATGCATGTTTATGTTTGAGGTAATTTAATTTTTATTGTATTTAATTTTGACAAGCTTGTCCCCATTGAGCTGTGATTTGTTCACCCCTTCATTTTAACATTTTCACATTTGAGGAGCTGATGGCGAGGAGGAGCGGTGGATGGCAAAATTATTACTCCCTCCTATTCAAAATATATGTCATCTTAAGCTCATACACACATATTAAGAAAATAATTAACTTCTCATTTTACCCTTAATCAATGCTTGTAATTAAAAATATATGTATGTAAATATTTATTGATCTTAAGGGTAAATTTGGAATAAATGCAATTAATTTGCATTGAAAAGTGCAAAACGATTTATATTTTGCAAAGAAAACGAAAGGTCAAAACGACTTATATTTTGAATAGGAGGGAGTTTCATTTAATAAAACCAATCGAGCTTGTTCAATTCTTAAAGCTTCCGTTTATTGTTAATTATTTTTATTGAAAAATAAAAGTGTAAGCCTTATTTCTTAAGTATAAATTTTGGTGCATGCCCTTTTACTATTAAATTGTCAATTGTTTCATAAAATCTATTTTTGTGAAAATTGGAGCGTGACAATCACGTTCATGAACTCGTGAGCTTCCAAGATATAATTAATAGGAAATAAATATTCAAATTATTATTTACCATATCTTGTAAATATTTTCTTTTATTTGTTTGTTATTATTTTCTTGTAAATCTCTTGTACCTGACTATATATATTGGATCTTCTCAATCACCTCATTAACAGTGATCTCATACCTATTCTCATATGGTATCAGTCAAACTCACCTAAACTCTAGCCGTCACTCATAGCCTCACGCTAAATTCTTCCTCTCCCTCTCCTTTCACCGTCGTCGCCCGTTCCTCCCCTTCCGGCGCCATGGCGGACTCCTCCTCCTCCTCTCTTCCCCTTAACACTCTCGTTCACATGCTTACCGTGAAGCTTTCTGTGTCAAACTATCTTGTTTGGCGTAATCAGATCGTTCATGTTCTCACCAGCCACGATCTATTCTCCCACGTTGACGGTTCTTGCCCGGAACCGCCCAAAACCATAAAGTTCGATGGCAAGGATGTCCCAAACTCGGATTATACTGCCTGGTTTACGTTGGATCAGAAGATTTTGAGCCTTATTCTCTCTTCTCTCTCTGAAGACACCATAGCCGAAGTCATCGGCCTCACCTCATCTCGATCTGTCTGGACAGCCATCGAGGAGGCCTTTAGTCATTCCTCTGCCTCTCGCCTCAACCAGTTACGTGGTGAATTGTTCAACCTCCGCCGTGGCACCTCCTCGGTTGATGAATATAGCAAGAAGTTTCGACTTCTCTGTGACCAGTTGGCCTCTATTGGTCGCCCTGTAGATGTCGTTGATAAGAGTCATTGGTTCCTAAACGGTCTCGACCCTCAATTTCTTGGTTTCTATGACACCCGTATGTCTATGACCCCGATGCCTCCTTTTCCAGATCTGGTTCATCAGGTTGTTAGTTTTGACCTTATGCAGCATTCCATGGACGCCCCAACCGCTCCAGTTCCTGCTTTTGCCACTGATCGGTGCTCTGGCTCCTCGCAGCCCCGATCTTTCTCTCATGCTCGCACCTCTGGTCATGGTGGTCGCCCACCTGCTACCTCCGGTGGTCGCCCTTCCCCTGCCCAGCAAGGCGCTCGGGGCAAACGGGTCTTTCACTCCTACTTGCCAGATTTGTCGCCAACCGGGCCACTATGCTAGTCGTTGTCCCGAGAGATATGCTCGCTCGTCTAAGCCCTCTATCAACCTTGCTCAGGCCTTCAAGTCACAGTGCTCGGTTGCTCCCTCCCATGGTTCGGATTGGTTTCTTGACACCGGTGCCTCTGCCCACATGACTCCGGATTCCACTGCTATGGATTGGTTTCTGGAGCATGGTCGCCAGCCCTAGTCGCCGCGTTGCACACTGCTGCGCAGCGTGCTTCGTTTGAGCTTTGGCACCATAGATTAGGACATACTTCTATTTCGGTTGTTAATTTGTTGAAACGTTTGGGTCACTTGGATGTTACTTCTGCTTTGCCTAAACCCTCTATATGTACTCATTGTCAGCTGGCAAAGAGCAAACATTTGTCTTTTACTTTGAATAAGAAGCGAGCATCCCGTGTTTTGGATCTTATTCATTGTGATTTATGGGGGCCTGCCCCAGTGTGTTCTAATGATGGTTATCGTTATTATGCTATCTTTATTGATGACTTTTCTCGCTTCACGTGGTTGTACCCTTTGCGTGCTAATCAATTCTCTGTCTCCATGAAAGCATTTCAGAGTGATGGTGGCACGGAGTTTGTTAATAGCAGAGTTCGGGATTTCTTTTCCGCCAAAGGTATTCACCATAGATTGTCATGTCCCTACACTCCTCAACAGAATTGTCATGCGGAGCGTAAATATAGACATATCACTGAAACTGGATTGTCTCTCATGCTTCACTCCAGTGTTCCCTCTCATTTTTGGGTTGATGCATTTACCACTGCAGCTTATATTATAAATCGTTTGCCTACGCCTGTACTTGATGACAAGTCTCTGTATGAATTGCTCTTTCATACACCTCCTATTTATGGCAATTTCAAAACCTTTGGTTGTCGTGTTTTTCCATACCTTCGAGATTACTCTCCTCACAAGTTGGCTCCTCGCAGTGTTCCTTGCATCTTCTTGGGTTACAGTTCTTCTCATAAAGGGTTTCGGTGTTACGATCCGGTCGCTTCCCGCTTCTATACTACTAGACATGCTCAGTTTGATGAGTCATCGTTCCCTTTCTCCGATAAGGGCTCCTCGGCAGATTCTCGGTCTCTTGATTACAGCTCGTTTCTGGTTCCAGAGTCTCCTGCTCCCGGTCCAGTTCCTTGCCCTAAACCTGTTGCTCGCCCTACTCCTGCTCGCACCGAGCCTTGCTCGCTCTGCCCACACCCCTCAGAGGCTATTTCAGATTTGGCTCCTCGACATATGCCTCCTCGCCCACTCGAGGTCCCGCCTATCGAGCGAGCTCCTGCTCATCCCGCCTTGCCTCCGGCCGAGCACCAGCGTGCCGACATGCCCTCCGCTCCCCGTTCCACCCATCCGATGGTTACTCGGGCTCGGTCTGGCATCTTCAAGCCTCGTTATGTGGCTGACATTGCGACCACAGACTTGTTATCTACTCTCGTTGTCTCTGATGAACCAAAGGGGTTCAAGTCCTCTTTGAAGCTTCCTCATTTGGACAGCGGCTATGCGCTCGGAGCTTGACGCTCTCCACGCGAACCAAACTTGGGATCTGGTTCCTCGCCCGCCGAGCACAAACATAGTTGGTTCCAAATGGGTTTTTCGGACAAAGTTTCACAGTGATGGTTCAGTTGATCGCTACAAGGCTAGCCTGGTCGCCTAGGGTGTCTCTCAGATTCCTGGCTTCGACTTTTCCCACACTTTCAGCCCGGTCGTCAAGGCCGCCACTGTTCGCATTGTGCTCTCTCTCGCTGTTCAAAATGGATGGCCCCTACATCAGTTGGATGTCAACAATGCCTTCTTGTACGGTGTTCTGACCAAACCCGTTTTCATGTCTCAACCTCCGAGTTTTATTGATCCTCGTTTTTCGGATCATGTATGTCGACTAAAGAAGGCTCTCTTTGGGCTCCGTCAAGAGCCTCAGGCATGGTTTGTTCGGTTCAGTTCCTTCCTCGCCTCTCTTGGTTTTCACTGCAGCCAAGCTGATACCTCCCTGTTCTAATTCACTTGCAAGGGGTCACTTTATATCTCCTTCTTTATGTCGATGACATCATTGTGACGAGCAATGACCCTATCTTCCTTAAGCGTTTCATTGCTCGCGTCTATTCAGAGTTTCGGATCAAAGATTTGGGCGAGCTCAATTACTTCCTCGGCCTTGAGGTGTCTCGCTCCTCGGACACTTTATTTCTTGGTCAGGCCAAGTACTCCCATGACATCCTCGCTCGGGCCGACCTCTTGGAGTCCAAGCCAGTCTCTACCCCTCTGGTCGTTGGTTCCTCGCTTGTCAGCAAAGGTGCACCCTTCCTTGACCCCACCTTATATCAGTCCCTGGTCGGCGCCCTGCAGTATCTCACCATCACTCGTCCGGACCTTTCCTATGCTATCAATCAGGTCAGTCAGTTTCTTCACTCTCCCACGGTGGATCACTTCGCCGCCGTCAAGCGTATTCTTCGCTATGTTCAAGGTACCATCAATTTCGGTCTCACTTTCACTCGTGGTTCTGATCCCTCTCTTATCGGCTACTCAGATGTTGATTGGGCTTGGTGTGTTGAGACACGCCGCTCTACATATGGGTATTCCATTTTCTTGGGTGGTAATTTGGTTTCGTGGTGTGCCAAAAAGTAGCCCACCGTCTCTCGTTCCAACTGTGAATCTAAATATCGTGTCATGGCCAACACTGCTCAGGAAATCATTTGGGTCACCCAGCTTCTTCGCGAATTGGGTGTCTTACCCCCTGGTCGCCCTCTTCTTCTCTGTGACAACAAGAGTGCTCTCTTTCTCTCTCAGAATCCTGTTGCGCATAAGCGAGCAAAACACATTGATATTGATTGTCACTTTGTTTGGGAACTTGTCTCGTCTGGTCACCTCGCCACTCAATTTGTTCCCTCCGAGCTCCAGGTTGCCGACATCTTCACGAAGAGTTTTCCTCGTCCCAGTTTTGAGTTGCTTCGTTCCAAGCTTTGCGTGTCCATTCACCCACTGCATCGCTTGAGGGGGGGTAATAGAAAATAAATATTAAAATTATTATTTACCATATCTTGTAAATATTTTCTTTTATTTGTTTGTTATTATTTCCTTGTAAATCTCTTGTACCTTGACTATATATATTTGATCTTCTCAATCACCTTATTAACGGTGATCTCATACCTATTCTCACAACAATCGACGTTATCAGAGTGCACATCCTAATCTCCACTCTTCTTGAAACTCACAAGTACACAAATGAAGATTTTGACGATATCCTCGGTCCACAGGCTGACGTAAAAATATGTGGCTTGTGGAGGAATGTTCTCAAAGCTTATTTTTTCTTTGTTGTTCATGTTTGGTTGATGATGTTTGTTCAGGAAAGTTTTATTTGTACGTTGTTCGTGCTATTTATAAACAAAAGGAAAAATTCACACAACCAACCATGTCCTCGTTTATGCCATGCACCTACCGCTCATTTGCAGTACACAAAAGTCAATAAATGCAATTAAAACCAACCACCTCTAATGTCTTCATTTATGCCACAATTTAGAAATGTTGGTGGTAATTGTCAATTTAATGTGAATGTAAATCTAAACACATTAAGAACAAATCTCAAATTAAATTAAAGCATACCAATTTTGAGCTCCACAAAATCAATTAGGTGGGTAGCATTGAAGACGCATACATTGCATTGATAAAATACCACAACATCTAGAGAGTACGGATATACGTACACCATACAAGTGGCATTGTTTTGTTGCATTTCAAATTTAAAATTATGAAATTATAGAGTATAGTCTAAATGTTACGACATTACATTTAGAATCCAACAATGAACCCTAACATAAAGAAGGTTGAAGTACCAAAGATAATTAGCAACACAATCGTACACCATACGATTACATGATGTTGTGGATGAATCGCGACGTCGTTGAGTTCCTTGATATTTTGGTTGTCTACATTGAATTGTTTCAACCTTCGTAAGTTGGTGAGTTGCATAAGCTTCAATGATGTATATCGTTGGACGAGGCATGAACAAGCTTGCTATGTGAAATCGCAACAGTGTGTTAGATGACTGGCTAATGTTGGTATGCAACATGGTGAATTGTTTATTACGAACGAATTCATCACACCAAATTAAACTACGTGTGTGTTTCCCATCCAACAGGCATTTAAAGTAATCTCGCCTAGGATTCTTGACAGGATCACCTGATCAGCGCATATAAATCTTGCTGGCTCCACATGAGCACTCGGGAGTAGTATGTCTTGATTTGAAGACAACATATTATATAGTTGCACAAAGTAAAGAACCGTTAAGAATGACCCTACATTGGTATTGAAAGGCAACATAAACTGTAATTTATTCAAGTGTATCCGTACAAATACAAGATATGCACTAACATTCAAGACCCGAACAAGACCCGAATCAATTTTCTCATCCCTATGGATTTAACAGAGAATAAAAAATATGCTAAGAGCCTAACTAAACCAGAAGCTAAATGTTTGCCATAATCTAGAATACCAACTGCTACCGAGGTATCTAAAAGTAATTGAAAGAAGTTTTGCAACATAGTTTAGAGAATAACAACTGCATACACCAATTCATTTATATTTCCAACTGCTACATTCATGTGTATTTGTCTTTGGAAAAGGACTTGCGAACTTCGTGAGGGGAACACTAGAGTTTTTTCTTTAACTAGTAATATTCCTCGTTTAGTTTTATGTATAGGATAATCTGTTACCCTGCTTGCTTGGTAGTAATACAGAATATGTTACGAATTGAGAGGAAGAAGAAGGTCTCGATGAAACGGCACCGTTTAGAAGGGTGTAGCAAGGAGTATTAATCCTTTCATAAATTGTAAAACGTGTTTCTAAATAAAGTCGTGAGCGCGACTTTGTGTGTTGTGGAGAATGGGTCAGGTATTTATACCCGTGATTAGCCCATATTTGATTTCTTACGATTTGAATGGATTGAAGCTTTCTTCACCGTTTCTCCCCTAAAAATCTTCTCTCAATTTTCCTCCATTTCTACAATTTCGGTGCGATTTCTCAAACGATTGGCTCAATCGTTTCAGTGGCCTCAGAGCCAAGTTATTACGCTGAAGCTCGCGCGATTCTAACAATGGTGACAAATACGAAGTGAATCAATTCGCTAGAAACTCGAATGAGAGTTGTGGAAGCTCGAATCGTTTCGATTGAAGGTCAATTCACAGAAATGCGAACGGAACAAATCCAAAGCAAAAACGAGTTGCTTAAACGATTCGATCAGCAAGCTAAGGAATCTGGATGGTTGAAATTGCAATTGGCTGAATTGCTTAAACAACTGAGTTTAGGTAAAGGAAAGTCTCAGATGGTGGATGAAGGAGTGGAGAATGAGAAGATGAACGAAGGAATTGGTACAGATGATCTGAAAGGGCTGATGGTCAATTCATTTAGCAGACTCGAGCCTAAATTGTTACCTACACCACCACCTCAAACTCGAATTCCGGAAGCTGGTGCTCCTAGTAGCTCTGATGTTAACTCGATTGGTAGGTCTAGAGCTGGAGCTATACCAAAGGCAGTAGCTCAATCAGGAGGAAGGTATGATCCTAAGAATTCTAAATTTCAGCAGCTAGAGAAGGATAGTGATGTGGTTTCTCTCTATAAAACTACTGAAATGATAGCTACTACTAGATCCAGTGATCATCACAATCAAAACAGAAAACCTAGGATAAACTTTCCTAAATTCAAAGGTGAAAATCTAAGGTGCTGGATTAGAAAATGCCACAAGTATTTTCTCTTTAATCATATGTCAGATAGGGATAAAATCCTTCTTGTAGCCATTAATATGGAGGATGAAGCTGATGATAACTGGTACATAGACTATATAGATGCAAGGGAGGATTTATCTTGGGCACAATTCATAGAGTTGTTACAACAGAGGTTTACCAATCTTGAGGATGAGGATATAATTGCCAAATTCCACAAATTGTGCCAAACTACTACTGTGATGGATTATGTGAAGAGTTTTGAAAAGATTGGAGTGGTTGGGCATTCGGATGGGAATTTTGTTGGAAGATATGGAGTGGGTGCATTCTCAAAACCACACGCTCAACCAATTGTGGAAAACCGTTGAGATAGTCCAATTCCAAGGAGTTCGAGGTATAACTCTAATGGTGAAGTAAAGAAATGGTGGTTATGGGATTATTGGTCTTCTCCTCTCATGTATGAGCAAACTGCAATTACTGTGAATGAATTTAGAGGTAGCAGTAGGAACAAGGTAATTGCAAAAATGAGTGAGGCATTAGGAATTGCATTTCTAAAGGCACGAGAATTCTTGCTAAAAGAACACATGTACTGGATATCAGTAGGGGCATTATTTGGATTCATACTTCTGTACAACTTATGTTACACTTTAGCTCTTTCTTATTTGAATTCTTTTGGAAATGGCCAAGATGTTATAGTAGAAGAGAACGATCAGGATAAATTGGTGTTTCTAAAGGGTGTGAGTGGCACTTTTAGGCCTGGAGTTCTTACAGCTTTGATGGGAGTAAGTGGTGTTGGTAAAACAACTCTAACGGATGTCCTGGCAGGTCGAAAAATGAGTTATGCTGACTGTTCAGATAAAAAACTAAGTGATTTTGTCACTTGGTTGGGTGGATCATATGTTGAAAATGCATTTCAATCACTAGAGGGAGAGTTAGTCATTCACATGTCTAATGGTGCTTTTCTGAAATTCCTCAACCAAAATTCTATTCCGGATGTACTTGATATGAGGCTTAAGGTGGCAGATTTTGGATTGGTTAGAAATGCACCTGATGGTATCATTGTGAAGGTTAATGCAGTTGTGGAGATTGTGAAGGAAAGCTATGTGGTTACAACACCAACTGATTACAACACCTGGAGATTGCCTCCTAAACAATTTTCCCATACGCAGAGTGTCTTTATCATCGTAACGACTCTTCCAGCTCCTGCAACGGGTGAGAGAATTCTATTGCTCCTCGAATGCTTAAGTGATGGAGTGTCGCCATCCAATCCTAAGCGTGAAAAGATTAGTCCTAACTATGATAGTAGATTTCTCTTGCTGGCTGAAGTTACTAAAATAAAACCTCTTGAAGTCCGAGTGAAATTTAAATCTGAAATTCATGGAAGGGTACCGAAGGTAACTGATAACAATTCTGCTATAATCTCCTTTAATGACTACAGAATTGGGCAAACATGGACTGCAAGGATTGTCTCGAAGAGTATCAAGCTTGAAATTATTAAAGGTTGTGTGGAATTGTCAATCAAGCCATCCTTGCTTGAGGGATATAACTCAGTTATAATTCTGATTTTTGACATAATGATCATTATTGCAGAAAAACATCCAGAACTGATTGTAAAGTTACACATTGATGTTTTTACAAGAATTACTGATGAAGATGTTGCCAAGGTAGTTGATGGTTTATCTCCCAAGGTGGCTGATAGAAATGCTTCAATTGAACAAGTAAAGAAGTTGTATGAGCTTTTCTGCAAAAGTGATTGTACATTGTGGGAGATCAATCCCATTGCTGAGATTTCTGATAACCAGTTAGTAGATGTTGATGCAAAATTCAACTTTGATGATAATGCTGCTTTCCGTCAGAAAGAGATATTTACTCATCGAGATCCAACTCAAGAAGATCCCCGTGAGGTTAATGCAGCAAAAGCTGACTTGAATTACATTGATTTAGACGGAGAAATTAGTTGCATGGTGAATGGTGCTGGTTTGGTTATGGCCACGATGGATATTACTCCCTCCGTCCGCCTATAAGTTTTCCATTTTACCATTTTTGTCCGTCCGCCTATAAGCTTCTCATACCTTTTTTGGTAAGTACTTTTTCTTACAATTCACTATATATTTTATTTTTCTCTTTATCTCTCTCCTCTCTCAATCACATCACTTGTACTATATCTTTTATTTAATCACTTTTCTTAATCTTTGTGCCAAAAAGTAACGTGAAACTTATAGGCGGACGGAAGGAGTATTAAGTTACATGGAGGAACACCTGCCAATTTTCTTGATGTAAGGGGTAATGCTTCAAAAGGTCAGATTGTGGAAGCATTTAAAATTTTAACTTCATACGATAAAGAAAAGGCTATTCTTGTGAACATAGTTGGGGGTATTGTTGAGATGAGTGGCATGATCCATAGAGTTTGTTTGCTTGAGGCCATGAATATTCTAACTCCACTGTCATTTGTTTGCTTGAGGACAAGCAAAAGGATGAGAGGGGGGTAATGTTACGAATTGCGAGGAAGAAGAAGGTCTCGATGAAACGGCACCGTTTAGAAGGGTGTAGCAAGGAGTACTAATCCTTTCATAAATTGTAAAACGTCTTTCTAAATAAAGTCGTGAGCGCGACTTTGTGTGTTGTGGAGAATGGGTCGGGTATTTATACTCGTGATTAGCCCATATTTGATTACTTACGATTTGAATGGATTGAAGTTTTCTTCACCGTTTCTCCCCCAAAAATCTTCTCTCAATTTTCCTCCATTTCTACGATTTCGGTGCAATTTCTCAAACGATTGGCTCAATCGTTTCAGAATAATGCGATAGCTTTGAATTGGGGTTAGGGTTTTATGGGGTAAATTCAGATTTTTGATGGCCTTCCTGGGTTCGTAATCAATATCATATTCCTGTAATTCCACTGCCCATCTAACCATTCTTCCCGACAAATCTGCTCTCCCTAGTGTCTGCTTTAAAGGGAAATTAGTCCGCACCATAACTTTATAAGACAAGAAATAGGGGCGTAACCGCCTGGCCGTCACTACTACTGCCAGGGCTGTTTTCTCCACCTCTAAGTATCTGATCTCTGCCCCCTGGATGACCTTGCTCACGTAGTATATAGGTTGCTGTGTGGAGCCTTCCTCTTTCATCAGGGCTGTGCTCAAGGAGTGTTCCCCTACTGAGAGGTATAAGAGCAAGACATCTCCCTGAGAGGGCTTTGTCAGCTTCGGAAGTTGTTCAAGATGGAGCTTGAGTTCTTCGAAAGCTTTTTGACACTGCTCGTCCCATTGGAACCTCGACCCCTTCCTTAATGTTCTGAAGAAGTGGTGGCTCTTTTCTGCTGACCTTGCTATGAATCTACTAAGAGCTGCAATTCTGCCGTTCAGGGTCTGCAATTCCTTCAAATTTCGAGGGGGTTGCATGTCGAGAACCGCCTTCACCTTAGCAGGGTTAACTTCTATCCCTCTTTGGGTCACCATATATCCCAGGAATTTTCCTGACCCTACTCCAAAAGAACATTTAGCTGGATTTAATTTAATACCATTCTCTCGGATTACCTGGAATATCTCCTTCAGGTCGCCAATATATTCCTCTGCCTTGACACTCTTAGCCAGCATATCATCCACGTAAACCTCCATGTTTCTGCCAATTTGTCCTCGGAACACCGAGTCTACCATTCTTTGATAGGTGGCTCCTGCATTTATTAGTCCAAAAGGCATACGTACATAACCGAAAGTACCACATGTCGCTATAAAACATACCTTTGGTATATCAAGGGGGTTCAACTGGATTTGGTGGTACCCTTGATATGCGTCCATCATGCTAAGTAATTCAAATCCAGATGTGGCATCTACCAATTGGTCGATTCTGGGCAGGGGATAATGATCCTTGGGGCATGCTTTGTTCAGATCTCTAAAGTCAATGCACATTCTCCATTTGCCAGCTCCTTTAGATACTAGCACTGCGTTTGACAACCACTCAGGGAACTGCACCCTCTTCACATGCCCCGCATTCAACAGCTTATCAATTTCCTCTTTTACAATGAGGTTTTTCTCCTTACCAAAGTTTCTTAATTTTTGCTTTATTGGCTTGGCTTTGGGATCTACGTTAAGGTAATGCATTGCTATTTCTGGAGGGATACCAGTCATATCTGTCGAGGTGAAGGCAAAGATATTCGCATTCTCCTGAAGGGTAAGTACCATCTTTTCCTGAAGTTCGGGACTCATGTGTGTACCTATCCTGGTTGTGAATCCCTCATTTCCCGGGTAAAGCTCAATGTTCATTAATTCCTCATCTGCTTTCACTTTGGGTTGCTCCTGTACCAGCTCACCCACTTTCTGCTTTTTCCATTCAGGTTCTTCACCCTTGAATCTCTCCATCCCTTGGACCATGGCCCTGTCCGCTATCTTAACCGATTCTACGTAACACTTCCTTGCTTGGTACTGGTCTCCACATATCTCTCCCACACCCCCTGAGGCAGGGAATTTCATCTTCATGTGGAAGGTGGAAATCACGGCCTGAAAGATATTCAAACTTGGTCTTCCCATCACCACATTATATGAAGATGGGACGTCTACTATCAGAAACTCTATCACTTGCACACGTCGGTTAGGAGCGGTTCCTAACCCTACCTGTAATAACGCTGAGCCCAGGGGTTGAATGGCACCCCCTGAAAATCCATAGAGGGCTGTCTCCACTGGCCTGAGTTTTATGTTTAATTCAATCTTCTTAAAACACTCCAGGAACATGATATTAGTAGAGCTCCCGGTGTCTACAAAGATCCTGGCCACATCATATCCTGCTATATCCGTCGTAATGACTAAGGCATCGTTATGGATTTCTCTGGGTTCCCCAACGTCTTCTGGTCCAAAATGGATATCAGGAGCTACTGTCGTCTTTCCTACCTCACGACGTTCTGTATTCCTTTCATTTTTCAACGATCTGACGCTCTGCTTTCTCTATCTGAAGGAGTCCCCATCAACAGGGCCACCCATGATCATGTGAATAGTTCCCCTCTTTTCGGGAGGGGGTGGCTGATCCTCTGTGCTCTTCCTCTGTTCTCTTCTATTATCTTCTGGCTTCCCCTCGGGGTCCTTTCTCTTTTGCCCTCTGGGACCTTGTCGATCCTTGAAGATGAATTCCTTTAGGTGGCCTGCTTGAATCATTCTTTCTATTTCGTCTTTCAGGTGCCAACATTGGTTTGTATCGTGGCCGTAGTCATTATGGAATCTGCAAAATCTGTCTGACTTGGGATTCTGAGGGCCCCTGTTTCTTAAATAGGGGAACTTCATATCGGGATGGCCCCCCGCCACTTCTAAAACTTTTGCCGGCTCTATCCTCAGAGGGGTATATCTCCTCATCCTTCCCCTAGAGCTCCAGGGTGCAACTTCTTCTCCTTTTACATTTCCCAGCCCCCTCGCATTCCGGTGTTTTTCTGGACTGGGCCTCCTCGGCACTATTTCCCTTCTTCATTCTCCATTCCCCACTATTGTCCTGGTTTCCGAACGCTTAGCTTTCCTTACCTCTTCCAGGGTGAGGTATTTTTCCGCTCTCCTTAGTAATTCATCAAAGGTTCGTACTGGCTTCTTGGCTAAAGACGTAAACAGGTCTCCATCTCTTAGCCCATTAGTGAGAGTATTGATTTTGACCTCTAAAGAAGCTGTTGGTACCTCTAAGGCTGCTTGGTTGAATATTTTCAAGAAAGCCCGAAGACTCTCATTCTCCCCTTGTCGCATGTTAAACAAGGTAAGGGTGGCCCTAGGTTGCCTCCTAGCGCTGGCAAATTGGTGCAAGAATAGCTCACTGAACTCCGACCATGAATGGATAGTGTCCGGTCCTAGCTGGGTGAACCATTGTTTTGCCGCTTTAGATAAGGTAGTTAGAAATACCCTGCACTTGACGCCCTCTCCGTATCGGTGCAATAGGGCGGCATTCTCGAACCTCATCAAATGCTCGTACGGGTCCGTGGTGCCATCATATTCAAAATTTAAAGATTTAAAATTAGGAGGCAGTTCATCTTGTAAAATATTGGATGAGAATTGATAACCAGTAACGTAAGAAGGTTTACTTACGTTGTCAGTCATATGTTTCTGCATGTTTTTCATTTCTCTTCGTAAAGCCTGTATTTGATCACTAACAGCTCCCTGGTAAGTGTCATCTGTACTTTCTCCTATCCCTGTATCCAGAGTGGTATCACCAGGGATCCTCTCCATATTCCTCCTGGGGGGGCGATCAAGGACGCTTCTCTCGGCTTGAGAAGGCACCTTTTCTTCCTGATTCTGAGGGAGACCCTCATTCCTAGAGGGGACCGGAGCCGAATCAATGACATGTTCCAGGGGATTCTGCTTCGTTCCTTCGTTGATTGGTGGAATAGATCCAGGAGGGCGAAGTCCACGAGACGCAATTACTCTTTTCACTGCTTGTCCTATCATCCCATCCAATTGGTTTTGAGAGATAGTAAAGAGTTCCGGTTAGGCATTGGGTTGAGGAGTATCCTTATTCGTCCCACTTCCCGAAGCTCCCGAAGTACCCACCGCATTCCCCTCCTAGACGAGAGGGATATCTTCCAATGTAGGATTTGTAAGTTGTTTCCCTAGATTTCTGTTCACAGGAAACCCTGGTGGGGGCGGAGGAAAGGGAAGAGGAGTGGAATCTCCCTTCTCCTTAGTCTGTTTCGTCGGATCTTGCTCTCCACCCATTTAATGTGGAACCTTTTCTCACTTTTTAGCTCGAAATGTTCCCACAGACGGCGCCAGTTGTTGCGTCGAAAAAGAACGCCTATGGATATCAACCGTTCCATTGTGAGCGCTGCGAATCACGGGTTTTGAATCGCTCTTTATCCTTGGCAATCTTCACATATGATCTCCTCCAAGATCCCAAAATGATCTGCAAAAAAGCACGCCGGAGGGGAGTCCGGCGCGGAGTCTCCGACGCTCAAGTCAGAATCTTTCTAGGAGAGTAAAAGAGGAATTTCCCTGTGATTCTAGGGAAATTCTGGCGAATAGTGTGATATCTTTTCTCAAATAAATGTATATTTCGTAAGAGTTTTTGTATATTCTGTAAAACGTATCTGATAATGTAAAAATAACATGTTAATATACCTGGTCCTCTCTTTTCGGAGAGAGGAAGACCTTTTCTCCCTATAATCGCTTGCACTTCCCTGTAAACTCGGCCCAAATCCCTGAAGACCTGGTCCATATCCCTAAAGACTCGGCCTCTCCATATACTGACCCTATCTTCACGGATTGACTCCTTCTTTTGACTTAGTTAGAAGAGAATGGTCCATAAGACCCACTTCCTTTGGGCCGTATCACTCGACCCAAAAGCTATTAACTCTCGGATATGGGCTAAAAGCCCAATTACTCATATTCCCCTCTTTGGTCTTAGGAGTGTATTAATCCATCTCTACAAGCCCGTTGGCCTAAATAATATTATTATAATTTTTCTCGTTTCCACGTGTCGACACCTCTAAGAGCGACATATTTTATCCGCATCAGTTTTGTTTATCATAAAGTTGAAAAAAATTATAAATATTTTATAATATGGGCTAGTCTTGTATGAAATATTGCATATATGCATTTCAGTCATTCACACACATGTTCTTTATAAATACACCCACAAGTTTAATTCACACAAACATTTTTTATAAATACACCAAAAAACTTAATTCACACACATTTTTTATAAATACACCCACTGACAACTTAATTCAAAATTTTTAATCCGTTTATTTTACTCGTTTCTGTGATTTTTTTGTCTTTTATTTTATTGTCGAACGCGGGATATTAAAAGTAGTTATTCAAATTGTAATATGTAGTAATACACATTATTTTATGTTGTAATAACACAAACTATTTATATAATAATACAAATTCTTTTATTTAGTAACACGTTTTTTCTAGTATTTTTATTGATGTAGTAACTTACATTATAATATGTAGTAACATATATTATCGAATGTAGTAAACACAATAATCATGTTGTAATACAAAATGTTTTATTGTAGAATGATGCGAAAAATATTAGATCATTTGATAAAGTTACACATAGTAACAAACGTCTATTCAATGTAGTAATTCAAACTGTAGTATGTAATAACATATAATTTTTTATGTAGTAAAATAAATTATTACATGTAGTAATAACACAATTTTATATAGTAATATTGATTCTTTTATATTTTTATATTTTTTTTATTGATTAAGTAACCCACATTATAATATATAGTAACATATATTATTGCATGTAGTAAGATATATTATTGCACGTAATACAAAATAACATTGACCTATAATGATTAGTATTAAAGAAATATAAAATATTTAAGGATTAAGGTCATCGTAAATTGCAGCGTCCGACCGCGGCCTGAGGTGATTGAAAACTGCTCGGAGAAGACGACCATGTTCAATTTCTGTCAGTGGGTGCATTTATAAAAAAAGTGGGTGTGAATTGAGCTGTCAGTGGGTGTATTTATAAAAAATGTGTGTGAATTAAGCTTGTGGGTGTATTTATAAAGAATATTTGTATGAATGACTAAAATGCAATGCATGTATGCAATATTGTATATAAGTTTTTGTGATTTAATATTGAAAAGCATTGTTCCATAATATTGAAAAGTGATTTTTTTATGGAATAATATTGAAGAGTGATTTTTTTATGGAAAAAAATTATAAATTGTTAGTTACAGGTTTTGAAAGTGGTAAAAGCAGAAAAAATTATAGGACCTCATACTACTTAATCAGTGGCAATTAGGTCAACCGTTAATATAATTAAAATTTGCTTACCCTAAATATATTAAGGTTCACGGGTTAGCATAGTGCACTAGAGACCAATTCATTATCTTTCTTATATACTATTTTTAAATTTTATCTCATTATCTTCTTTATATACTATTTTTAAATTTTATTTGGCTTACGTGGCTTCTCCAAAATTCAGTATTTTTAAATCCCTTATATTCTACAATTTTGATTTTTTAAAAAAAAAAAAATTATCTTCTCTCTCTTCTCTTATCTCTTACATTTTTTAACCGTTATTTTTCAAATTTAAATGGTAATTTTTTTATTTATATTTCTATTTTAATTATTTTCTATTTCTTTTTTTCAGTTATTCTTTTATATTTTTTCACAGTCCCGCATAATATACGGGTCTTACACTAGTGATATGATATACATCAAATATGTTTGGTGTGCATTTTAAATACCTTTTATCCCACACGCAAAAAAAACAACAACAATTAGTATAAGAAATTGAAAAAATATTGGAAGAGACAGTCCGAAATTTGAAAGGTGTTGGTAACGTGTATTCCACCATAATACAAAACAAATAAAACGAACAATTAAAAAATTTAGATAGGATCAAAAAGAAAAGTTAAAAACACCGCTTAAAGAGAAAAAGACGCGTGGATGAATAATCCTTTATCATCTCTTAAATAAAGAGAAGAGGACGCGTGGTGGATGAGTAATCATAAAGAGTTATAAAAAGAGGACGCGTGCCTCTTACTTGGGCACGTGGAACCATTTTGATGTATAACTCTCTTTATATATTCTAATAGATATATACTAAAACCTTACAATTTTGTGGCCTCCGATCCCCATTTCCCTACCCCAATTTCTGCGCCCTTCTTCATTTCAGTTCCAAGCATCGTCGCCGCCGTCGCCGCCAACTCATACCAACCCCCGTTCCACGTCCCTGGTTACCGTGCCCACGTCTGACGGCCAGTTCACAAACTTGCCTCGATTACTGGCCATTCATACGCCAAATTTTCTTTTTACAGCAGCATAGTCCTTACGCCGCCCCTAATCTCAACGCCGATCACACATCACACAGATCACACATCACATAGATGAATGAGAATGAGATGACAGACGCACACAATAAGGTTAGCTTTGAGATTATTTATAATTTTTTTGGAATTGAAATTGTTTTGCAGATTAATATATTGTAAGATTTTATTTATTTATTATTATTATTATCATTATCTTAAAACTCTTAATTTTTCTATAATTTTGATTTTCTCTTTCCTCTTCTTTATCTCTCCTCTTTGACCATAATTTTTTAAATTATTTTTTCTTTTTTATCAATTTTATCTTCATCTTATTAAATAATATTTTTATGACATCGAGTCTTTTATATATATATATATATATAAATAAAAATGATGACACTATTTTTATTTTTGTGCCAGAATGTATGTTACTAATGAATAAAATTCTCTATATATACCATATATACCAGTGAATTTTTTAATCTATGATACATCAAATCTTTCTAAAATATTCTAAATGATAACTATAAAAATAATATAATACATTATGTCGAGAATGATAAACATCATACAAAACAACGCGTTCATAGCACAAAATGAGTTCTCAGATTTCTTTTTTCATGATAATACTTTGAGTTCTCAGATCCCTTTTTCCTATGATAATATTTTTAATTTTTATTTTGCTGAGAAAAGATTTTGAGAAAAAATTAATGGCCACTAAAAGATTTGAGAAAAATATCAAAAGATTAATGGCTCTAATTTGATATAGATAATATTAAATTAAATATAAAAAAATATTTTTTATAATTTTAATATGGATAAAAAAAAATATTAATATTAGATTATATTTAAATTAAATATAAATAAGAATTTATTGACATATATTAGTGTCCACCGGTGAACTCTATATCATTTTCGTATATATATATATTTTGTTTTTTTTTTTTTTCAGATTGATTTACCTGGAATAGAGGCCGTTTATTATTATTATTATTTTCTCATTTTTACCAAAGGTTAGGTTTTGATGCAATCCGGTTGAGTTTCAATTATAAATTGTGAACTTTTAGTTTCTATATTTGGTTATGCTAATTAGTTTCAGTTTGCAAATCAACCAATTGCACATCGAGGAGTCAATTATAATTGCTAATTACAACTATATATCTAGAGTTATACTAGTCATTATTGGATCTTTCATACGAAATAGCTCTATTTTAAAAAAAATACATGAGATATGCCTCCCCCTTCCTCACTCAAATGGAATGGAAATAATCTATCTGTATAAAATACTTTTGTAAATGTTGTTCCAAATTATTTGTCATTTTAGATATTTTTACCATAATTAATCTGAAAGGTGAGATTAATAGTCTTGACTCTTTCAAAGTAGCAAAGAAGATGTGGAGGGGGAAAGTTGAGAGAATGAAAGACACTTGTGGAGATGACTATGTTCGGCACCTACGTGGGTGTGGCAAGACGAACGATGAAAGACTTAAGAGTGATGAAATTTTGCAAAGAATTATGGGAGTTGATTGTGCAATTGCGCCTTGCTTAATGCAACAGCGCCGTTGTAACTGTGAGGTAATTATATTTTCTCCACTTGCTTTCATGACTTGCTTCTTAATTTGGTGTTTGATTTGTAAGACATGGGCTCGTGAAAATGGTCCCAGCCTGCCATTATATTTACTCTATCTCTGTCTCACGATCTAGGATTTCTTTCACATTTTTCCGTATTGTGTTCAATTTTTTCATGTTTTTCTGTATTTTTTAGGATTTTTCGGATTTCGTTTGCTCGCCGAACGACGGTTCGGTACTTGATCGGAATTGGAGAACACACAGATTAACAAGGTTAGTATATTTCCGACGAATGAGTTTAGTAGGTATTTTTATTTTATATGCTATTGTTTGTGCAGTTTGCTGGTGTTATTTTAGTAAGTCTTTTTTATTTTGTATGTTATTGATACGGCGAACATTGTTCAAGAAACTTGGTATTTTAGTTGAAACTTAATTGGTCTGATTTAAATGTAACAAATTGGTTTTGAGGTCACTCCATGAGTGGAGTTATCTTATAGTTTTCATTACTACACATTTAAGCTTGAAGAACTGCACTTGGAGAACCTTTTTTGTCGAACAGCTCTCCAAGATATAGCTTGGAGAGCGGTTTTATTGAAAAAAAAAACACATAGACAGCGGTTCATAACCGCTGTCCAAGAGATGGTTTTAGGTCAACATATTAAATGCTATTAATTTCAGATCGAAGCTTTTCTCCCCCAAATTCAAAAAACGTTGTCTCCCCCAAATCCACCGTCGCTGTCGCCTCCCTCTCCTCCTCGCGCCGTCGCCTCCCCATAATCCGAGCTTTCACCTCATCGTTTAACGGGCCAGTCACTCTCTTCCTCCTCGTAACGCCGTACATAATCGATTATAAAAGGTGATTTTTCGTTTTTTGTGTGTTTGAAGCTTCTGCTTTTTCTATTATCCAAAATGGTGAACGTTTTTGTGCTTAAATAGGATAGAGATGAAGAATGAAAAACGAATATTCTGATTATTTTATAAAAATAGAAATAAAATTAAATTAAAAACGAATATTCTGAACATATAAAGAAGCTCTACATTGTTTTGGTTTGAGCAAAAGAACTAGAGTGTGAAGAACTGGAGGAAAATCATAATTGGTAGACAGAATAACGTGCACATTGATTACTGATAATGGCTTTCTATTCAGCTCTAGTTTATCTTGGGCTGTAAATGATTATAACTAGGGGGACCATTGATATGGGGGGATTTGGTAACTGAAAGAGAAGAATATCAGTAGCTGATAGATGAGAAATGTTTGGTTTGGGATTACAATATTGATAAAAATTTTAATAATATTCTAATTCTAATTAGAAATAATTACAATATTCCCCCTAATATTTTAGCTTTTTAACTGATAAACCCAACAAAATTTGAGAATTACGCTCATCTATTCTTTCAATGCCAATGCTCAAAAATAATTTGGCAAAAGATTTACAGATGGTTAGAGGTAGAGCATGAAGGAGCATTAGTCCGGATGGAACACTTCAAGAGGCACGAGAAGAAGGCCGAGACAAAATGGAAGGAGGCGTGGAAGCTCAATGTGGTTCACATGGGCCAGCAGAAACGAGACAACATTTAAAGGAGTACAGTTTGAAGCGGAAAAAACGATTGGTAATATCAAGTTGACAAGCATACAAATGGCTCAAGGCCAAGGCCAAATATCTTATAAATAACTGGAACACTTTTTGAAGATTGGGAAAGGGAACCCATCCTTTGTATCAGTTAGTGGGTTGTCCTCTGATTTTTATGGTCTTGGGAGCACTGTTTAGCATGGTGAGTGGGTTGTCCTCTGATTTTTATGGTCTTGGGAGAACTGTTTAGCAAGGTGAGCTGTTAGTGATGTAATTCTATGTACTAAATTGTTTGGGCATTTGTGATGCTTGTTTTATCAATATATTTGCTGCTTTCCAATTTTTTATTTTAATTTTTTTACTGTATCTAAGACCTGAGCACCATTTGTTACAAACAAATTGAAAACCTCATCAAGGTGATATTTTAAATAAACTGTATTTTTTTATTTAAAAATACACTATAAAAATCCTAACTTTAATTTTTAGGGCATTTCTGTAATTTATCTTATCTGTTACTCCACATTTACTATTAATTAATATACTTCACGTTTAATTTCGTGTGCTAGAGCGAGACACGTGAAAAAGGTCAGGTTCAGTTAATCACAATTAAAATCTTCATTCAAATTAATCCTTTGATTTTGACATAAATTAGAAAAAGTAACACAAATTAATATACCACCAATCCTAAAATTACAGTTTCATTTATTTATCCACACAAAAAAAACATATTGTAATTTATTATGTAATAATTAACAAACAGAGTGATGGTAAATTATTAAATTAATAGGTGAGTGGAAACTGAAAAAAAAAAAAAGGATATACTAGGGTGTATCCGAGAGAGGGTTTAAGCACATCAAGCATATCATTATATATAGATGCAAATACACTATTAATGGTTTGTATATTGGTGTTTGAAACACTCAAGGTGTTTGATAATATGTTTGTGTGAGGATTTAAGCATAAATTAGTGTTAATTTGTTAGGATACATTATCTTAAGAAACGCTTCATATTGTCTTTCCTATAGGCATCTATAGTTTTATATGGAACAAAAGTGGGTTCGAGCCGATCGATTATCAGAGGAGTATAGGAATGGGTTGGAAGAGTTTTGTAATCATGCAATTAGACACTGCACCGACCATCGGTACATTCTATGTCCTTGTTGAAAATGTATAAATGGAAAAACTGTTAGAGGTCGAGAAATTTTGTTTGTCCACTTGATGATTCACGGTATTGATAAAGCATATACCGTTTGGACATCTCATGGTGAGACAAGAGATAGATGTAGCTCAAGCAACCTAGGAACTGACTTTAGATTTGAAGATACAGTGGATGCGGATAGTTTAGAAGATGTACCTACTGTTGATACATCGAGTGGGGATGACGATGATCTGCGAGATCACCGTTATATGTTAGAGAAGTTAAGGGATTCTGCTGGATACCCCTTTGGCCCGGGTGTAAGAAGGCAACAAAATTGTCAGCTGTGTTGATATTGTTCAACTTAAAAGCAACTCACGAGTTATCTGATGCGTGCTTCACAAATATGCTGAAAACAATTAGTGGTCTATTGCCTGATGGAAATGTACTGCCTAAGAGAGCATATAATGCTAAACAAATGCTCAAGTCCATCGGGTTAACACATCAGAAAATTCATGCTTGTCCGGGTGATTGTATCTTATTTCGGAAGGAGTATGCAGACCTCGATGAATGTCCCAGGTGTGGGAAGAAGCGATATAAGAAAAATAAATCTCCCGCGAAGGTGATGTGGTACTTTCCAATAATACCAAGATTCAGGAGAATGTATAGTAGCGCTGTGACGGGAATCTATATGGATATAGTGTGAAGGGGGCCGATGCATGTCCTTGTTGTACCAAGAAGACACATCATATTCGCTTGAGTCATTGTAGAAATACCGTTTATATGAAACATAGGAGGTGGTTGGACCCAACGCATAAGTACAGAAGAATGGCCGATGCATTCGATGGCACAATCGAGACAGATGAAGCACTATGTTTATTGTGTACTGGCAAGCGCTTGAGTATTACTTGGTGTGTTTAAATTTATGGTGGAGATTGTTGAAACTAATTTTGATGCATTCCTACATTTTACTTTGAATTTTTTGTTCTGCATGTGTGTTTTGCCTTATATGAAATGATTACATGAAGGCCCCCTTTGATAGGGGAAACAATTTTAGTATTAAAAATGACATATAAGAGGTCCGCATACTAAATTAGTGCAAAAAGTGGCATATAAAGGTGTATAAAGTTAAAACCTTGTGTTATAGAAAGTACAAAAAAGTGTACTAAAAACACTATATAATTTTAATTCTTGTGTGATAGCATGTATTAAGCTTTATATAAAGTTATTTTTTGTTTGATAGAATGTACAACCCACTATATAAACTAATAAAATTGGTGAAAAGACATTTATACCCTTGTTATTCATCACTTTATACATTGTTTGATGCGCCATATTACTTCTGACATCAAAATCGAATATTCCATATAACATTGGACATTTGCCACTCTTCGACTTCTCGCACACATTTCTTGAGTTTTCAATTTCATCGTCTTCCAAAGCCTTTGACTGCACACAAGATTTTCTACGTCATTCTCCACTCCGGTCGTCGTCGTTTCTTTCTCACCACTAACAATCAGTTTGTGTTTCCCCATTTCAGGTGTGTTCTCCGTTGTTCAAGCTGAAAATGTCACAGGTGTGCGTATCTTTATTTTTTCCCCATTTCAGAACTCGGGAATTGGCTTCAACAACACAACTCATCTCATTAACTGTGGCAATGAGATGTGGGAAATGATTGTTAAGGTATCTAAATAAAATGGTGTTTATTCAAAATATTTTTGTGGTTGATTCTATTATGTATTTGTATTTAAGTTGTTGATTGTTTATGTTTTCAAAAAGATCCACATGCCGCAACCATGCACTTCAAGCCCTGACCAATGTACGATGATTGTCTTAAGGTGTTCGGTAATGATCGAGCAACAGGATCTAGTGCTGAGGATGTTTAAGTGGGAAAGTCATTGATAGTTCCAAATAGCATGGCCTTCAACTTGAAATTCTCCTTTCTACAAGCATCATACACATCGACACCCTCATCGCACAGGAGCTTCAAGTCCTCTATTAAAGGAGCCAGATATACATCTATGTCGTTACTAGGTTGTTTGGGTCCTGATATCAACATAGGCAACATCATGTAAGTGCGCTTCATGCACAACTCGAGTGAAAGGTTATAAACTAACAAAATCACTGGCCGGCATGTAAGTGCGCTTCATGCACAACTCGAGTGAAAGGTTATAAACTAACAAAATCACTGGCCATGTACTGTGGTTGGTACTTTGAATACCGAACGGATTCATTTCGTTAGTTGAGAGTGCAAGACGCAAGTGTCGTGGCTCTTTGCCAAATTCTGGATGCCTGACATCGAATGTCTTCCACTGGGGTGAATCAGCAGGGTGTCTTAGCATTCCATCTTTGATCATATCATCATGATGCCAAGTTAAATTTCTATTCTCCTCAAAGAATAGCCTCCACTACTGATCTTCTGCCACAAGAATAATAGCCTTCTCCTCAGAGGAATTAATGCAGTCCAATAAGTCTAAGACACAAGCCAAACTTCTCTTTAGGCAATGCCTTAGTGAAGGGGGATCTTCACTACCTGGACCACCCCATTCTCTACAATATCTCTTACAAAGTACAACTTCACATATATATGTTTAGTTCTCTCATGATACCCCTGATGCTTTGCAAGATGTATTGCACTTTGGTTATCACAGAAGACAGTCACACTTCTTTGTGATATACCAAACTCCTTCAAGATCCCCCTTAGCCACATGCTCTCCTTAACTACTTCAGTCAAGGCTACATATTCTGATTTTGTAGTAGATAATGCAACTACAGACTGATGTATTGACCTCCATGATATAGCTGTACCAAATATGGTGAATACATAACCTGTTAAGGACTTTCTTGTGTCTACATTGGCTGCATAGTCGGCATCAACATATCCCACAAGTGCTTCTACCTCATCTGATATCTTCTGAAATTTCAGACCCTTCTCAACTGATCCTAGAATATATCTCATGACCCACTTAACTGTCTCCCAATGACTTAAGCCTGGATCACTCATGTATCTGCTGATTACACTCATTGCATGAGTTAAATCTGGTCTACAACACATCATAGCATACATTAAACTCCCTACTACACTGGCATAAGGAACCTTACTCATCTGAGCTCTTTCTTGGTTGTTCTTGGGACACATCTGATTGAATAACTTCTGATGCTGAACAATTGGTGTAGAAACTGACTTAGCTTGATTCATCCTGAATCTCTCTAACACCTTCTTCAGATAGGTAGGCTAACTAAGCTGAATTGCTCCCTCAACTCTACTGATCTCCATCCCAAGAATCACTTTAGCTTCACCAAGATCTTTCATCTCAAACTCTCTTTTGAGAATCTCTTTCACCTGATTGATACTGTTAATAGAATCTCCTGCTATTAACATATCATCTACATACAACAGAAGATAGGTAACTGAACTCCCAACTCTCCTGAAGTAAACACAGCTGTCATACAAGCTTCTTGCAAAACCAGCTGAGCAAATGTACTCATCAAACCTTAAGAACCATTGTCTAGGGCTTTGTTTGAGGCAATAGAGTGATTTTCTGAGTAAGCACACTTTGTTTTCTCCATCTTCTATGTCCAACCCTTCTGGTATTTTCATGTAGATCTTCTCATCTAAAGTCCCATGAAGAAATGTTGTGGTCACATCCATTTGATGCAACTCTAGTTCATACTGAGCAACCATATCCAACAAGATTCTGATGGTACAATGCTTTACAACAGGTGAGAAGTTTTCATTAAAGTCAATACCTTCTTTCTGTGTAAATACTTTAGCTACAAGCCTTGCCTTGTACCTAATCTTGCCACCTCTCTGAGCCTCCACATTTTTCTTGTAAATCCACTTACACCCAACAAGTTTCTTGTTCTTAGGTCTCTCAACAATCTCCCAAGTCTGGTTCTTGTTCAGAGATAACCGTTCTTCCTCCATAGCAACTAACCACTTCTCTTTGTCATGGCAGTTGATGGCTTCTGTGTAAGTATTAGGCTCCAGAGACTCCACCTCAAGAGTTGCACCTAATGCAAAAGATACTATGTCAGCTTGACCATACCTCTGAGGTGGGTGGACTTCTCTTCTGGTCCTTTCCCTAGTCAGCTGATAGACATGAAACTCAGTATCACTATGAGTAGTTTCCTCCTCATCTGGATCAATCTGATCTTCAGTTAGTGTTCTGGTGTCAACATGCTCCACCTCAACTTGTGTTTCATCTGCTTTGTTGTGTGCTGCACCTGAGCTTGCCTCTTCTTTCAATGGCATTCTACTTTCATCAAAAGTTACATCTCTACTGATAATACGGTTGATGTTGTTAACTCTTAAATGTATCAACATTCTCAACAACATCTTAATTTGACCTTTCGAGATTTTTTCTAAGTCTTTTCTGAAATGCTACATTAAATGTTGATCTAAATGTTGTTGCATTTCTGGCAGGATCTAGAAGCTTCTACAAGGATCTGGAACCTGGAAGACTCCAGAATATTGCAGAACGTGCTAGACCAGTCTGGAACCTTTTAGAACGACCTGGAGCATGCAAGAAGGATCTAAAAAGATCATGGAAGTTGTGGAAGTTGAGTTCCTAAAAAATAGGACCTCAATGTTGGAAGCCTCAATAGTTCCTAAATTTATATATAAAATAAAAATTAATTAAGTAGACTTTTGTATGTGTGTGAAAAAAAAAAAAGCAGTGAAATTTTGTGCAAATTAAAGTAACATTAAAAATATGTATATATATTTGATAGTGAATTAATTATTAGTTCATATCGTATCTATGAGCTAGGTTGATGATAGAGATTTGGGTCATTAAATTGGGTTGGTAAACGTCAAAGTCAATAGCTAGCTATAGAATTCTAATTATATAATTAATTATTAAATTTGAATATGACAATTGAAGAATATTATTCTTAATTTTAATTAATATTAGTATTATATATACCAGAGTTGGTAACAATAAAAAAAAAACATTAAACTAGTACTCCCTCCGATCCAAAAAGTTTGTCGCACTTGAACTTTAAACTTGTTTCAAAAAGTTTGTCGTTTTTCCTAATTTTACCAATGATCTCCCTAAATTGCCTCTATTCTTTTGGAAATATATTAATTATGATTTTTTTTGGAAAGGTGAAAGAAATGGTGGAAAAGGAAGGTGGGAAAATAAAAGGAAAAAGAGAAGAGAGGGGGAGAAAATAATGAGGGGTAAATTTGTGAAAAAAATATGTTCCTTAATTCTATACAAAATGAGAAATGCAACAAACTTTATGAAACGGAGGGAGTAGTAATTAGTTAGTATCATGCATGCGTGTGGGCCAACATTTGATAACACCGCGTACTTTATTCGACCTAAATTTAGAATTATATTCTTGTGATCGAGCAAACCAAACATGAATTTGGTTAATTAATTGCCTAATTGTACTGCCAACATTAATTCGATCATTCATTCAATTTTTAAAGTATGTACGTTTTGTTTAATTTTTTAATAATAAACATTTAACATTTGATGATAAATTAATAATATTGTCTTTATGGGTGTATCAAATTAATATATACATTCGATTATTTGGTGGTATGATATGTGTATTAGAGATTCACATCAATATTTTATTAATTTGCAACAGTGTTGACAATCCTAAAATTCTAATTTTGCTCAGGCTTCTTCAAAGCCAACTCATACTCTGCAATGCTTGAATGGTCTTATAATTTAATTCGATCGATTATTTGGTGGTATGATATGTGTATAAGAGGTTCACATCAATATTTTATTAATTTGCAACAGTGTTGACAATCCCAAAATTCTAATTTTGCTTAGGCTTCTCCAAAGCCAACTCATACTCTGCATTGCTTGAATGGTCTTATAATTTAATTCGATCGATTATTTGGTGGTATGATATGTGTATAAGAGGTTCACATCAATATTTCACTTCATGTTTCCCGACACAAAAAAACGAAATATATGCATTATTTTATTTTTATAATTATCCTAATATTAAATTTGATACCCAAGCTCCCTCCCTATAAGAAAGAACTCACTAGTACCCAAAAAAACTTAAACATAACATGCATGTTAAAGAATTATTTTAACCTAAGAATATTAGTGTAAATATTGGACGTACTTATATATATTCCTATTTCAACTTCCCGAGTGGTATGAGGATTTTCAAGAATGGAATAAAGAGATCCATATCACCTATAATGGTATTCCATTATTCGAAACTCATTCCGAGTGGGATATTTTTGTACGACATCTGAAAATACCGTAATTTTGTAATCTTTAATAATTCGTATATCAATTTGAATGAATGTGTTAATTTGTGTAGTGCTAAACTGTGGAGATGAATTAGAGTTAGAGGATAATATAAGGACCACTATAGTTATTGAAACTGAACAATTAATCCGATTTTGTGTATAGAAACAGTTAGCAAATGGGTATTTTCGGCAGCCTCTAGAGCTATTATTGTAATTTATGTAAGGGTTGAGTATCTCCACTTGTACTGAGTTCTTATAATGATATAATTTTATTTAAAAAAAGAAATTGAATTTTTTTACAAACCTATTTTTTTATATGTCAATTTTTTTAAAATATGACACTTTTCCAAAAAAAAAAAAAAGTAACAAAAATGGGACTTGTGTTGAATTTAGTTAGAGTTCGTGGATTACCCTCCCTTATTAAAAAAATATACGAGTACAACCCGCCTCTAATATATTCCACAAAAATAAATGAAAAATTCAAACAAAAAAAGTGAAATTACAACAGGGTTTTAATTTTCTTTAATTTCACCACCTACTCAGATTTATTCCACCAAACTCTTTTTTTTTTTTTTTTATTCAATTTAGATGGAGTACTTTTTTTAAATGCATTAGTTGTTCAATTTTTTTAATTTTTTAGAATCCAATTAATCTTCATAAAAAATGAAATATTTGTATTCTTTCGTTTTTATTATCCTAATATTAATTAATTTGATACGCACCCAACAACCACCCAACCTATAAGAAATAACTCACTAATTACTCAAAAGTGGAAAAATATTAATTTTGGTCACCGTAGTTTACCTCTTTTCAGATATGATCACTCACATTTATTCACTATTAAAATTAGTCACTCGATTATTATTTTTTATCAAAATTGATCTCAATCTGTCATGAGTGACTAATAGAGACAACCAATTTTAAGCACGAAATTCACCTAGACTTATAAGCATTCCCAAAATTCACTGATAGTTTTCTCCAAAACATGCATAAATGAACTAATTTTGATTGGGGATTTTTTTTTTAATGCCAAGGGAAATTTTGCTTTTTTAATGCAAAAGTAGAGCAGGACATAAAAAAATGTTTACTTTTATTGTTTTATTAGTATTTATTGAGTATATATATATTGATATTAAAAATTAATAACTTTTTTTTTTTTTTTGATGGAAAGTTAAATACCCATCCCTTTTTTCCCTTCCCCATGACTCGAACCCAGGACCTAAGGCCTTTTTTCCCTTCCCCATGACTCGAACTCAGGACCTAAAGCCTAGGTAGTGGTGCTCTAACCACTTGAGCTATCCCACTTTGTCAATTAATAACTTATTGTTCCTATTGTTTGCACCTACTTCTTGGTCAATTTCAGACAATACTAGAGTCTCGTTAATAATTCTTTCTAATAGGGTGGAAGGTTGGGGGCGAGTGGGACAATTTTTTTATTTATATAAATTCTGTTATTTAAGTACTCCTATTATTTAATTTCTAGAAAATAATTTAGGCATGCCGTTGATTTTTTTTTTTAAACTAAAAAAAAATGAGAAATATAATGAAATTGAAAAGAGGGTTGCACGTAGACATCATATTATATATAAAAGAGTTTCATAAGGTAAATTATACATAGTATTATAGTGGTGGGTAAGTTTGCATGACGGTAAAACAATAATCCCAAACCTCCTTAGCCCTCACATCAATTTCATGTAAATCTTTATTGTCTCCACAAACTTTTGAAATTTTAATCTCACGATTTACTGTTGTATTAAAAAAACAATCTTTCCCTGAGAAATAAATTCGAACACAATAATCGTTGATCGGGAGTGTAGCCTCATTTAACGGAGCATTAGTCTTCTGACATACTACTTCGGCAACCTTGTTGATAGAACCAAAATGGTATTCTTGCTCACAAGGTTCTCCAAAGGCTAAGTCATTTGCTAATGCTTCATTGATTAAAATGAACATTGCGATTGAGATTAAGGTCCTTTGAAGAGGCATGGTGATAAATCAATTTAATTCAATGCATTTTTATCAAGATGTTAGTCTACATATATATATACCCAATAAGCTATTGTAATACGAGATTGAGATGAGTATGTTACAACTCAATTTAATAACATATATATGCATTAAATTATGTTGCCTTGACTAGATTAATGTTATGTAGGTAACGCACATAATGGTATTTTAACGACTTATTCATATACAGTAATACACTCCATATAACGAGAGTGAAACCCTTCCAAACGGCAAAACTAGAACCTTGGAGACCCTCACGTCCCTTGCCATATAGCTAGCGATGATAACCAGGGGCACATCCAGAAATCGATTAAGGGTGGGCTACAAATTTATAACCTCTTAAAAATGTTTGGTAAAAAAACCTAGCTTTTATATATGAGTGATATTAAAAATTTACAACCTCTTAAAAATGTTTGGTAAAAAATCACCGTCATTATTTGACCAATTTTGATCATTTTCAGCTAAAAAATTTTAAAATCGTCAGAAATGTGACGTGTGGAATAAATTGGGGGTTCTGGTCAAATTTTTAATTTTAATTAAAATCGTCAGAAAAATGAAATTTAAGCAAACTACTCAGAGTTAGTGTTCCATATTGAGAATTTTTGACACTCACAAAATTCACATTAAATCTTTCACGTGATGTAGAAAAAAATTTATTTTACGTCATGTAATTAGATATAATTTAATTTAAATAATTTATGTTTTTGCTTGATCAAGACCATCCTAGATATTGTACAATTTAAATTGGGAATTCCGATTGAATGTTCAATTTTAGAAATTATTTTACGTTATATTAGAGTTCGCATATATAATAATAAATGCAAAGAAAGGGATTATATATATTTTATAATTCAATTCAAGTCTAAATATTACTCCCGAGATAAACGAAGAAATTAAAAGCAAACGGCTAAGAGTGATACGCACGATTAGAAATGGAGTTGCACTCTTGTGTACTAGTTACATGTATGTAACTACTATATCCAATCCAATAGTTACATGTAACTACTATATCCAATCTAATATATGTAACTACTATATCCAATCCAATAATCCATTACAAATAACACATGACTCATTTATTATATCCAATCAAATAACTCATTACAAATAATACATGACCCATTTACTATATCAATTTAACACATTCAATTAATTTTTTTTTTAATTTTATCATTAAAAAATAATACTCCATTAATTTTTTAAAATTTTATTTTTTATTTTACTCAATTGATATTTATATTTATCTTTTTAATATTATTTTTCTTCCTATTTATCATTTGTGTTTCAAATGATAGTTTTTTTAACGTACTTTCTTTTTATGTTATAAATAATTATTCTAAAATTTTAAAGTCTAATAAGAAAATTTTAAAAATAATATTAATTATTTTAAGTATTAAATAGTATAATAATAATTTATTTTAAAATATAAAACTCGCACCTCTCTTACGCAAGTGTTTAATTTTATTGGTACTATTTTACTTTAATTAATTGGTGTATAATTTTCACCTTATTCTTTCAAAATTTTACTTCATTCCTTACAAATTTCACTTCGTTTTATATTGTTTAATTATTTTTTTCATTTGAACTTTCATTTTTTAATCACTTTATTTTAATTTTTTATGAATATAATTTTTAGTTTATAAGTGTTATGATAACAGTTGATAAGTATTATGATATATTATTAGTTAATATGCAGTATTGTATATTAGTTTATACTGGTACAAGTTCTATTTTTTTCGAGTTTCGAGTTCACATATTTTATGGTAATAGTTCAAATATAATATAGTATTAGTTCACATATTGTATAGTATTAGTTCACATACTCTATGGTACTAGTTCAAATATAGTATAGTATAAATTCAAATATTGTATAGTATTAGTTCATATATTAAATAATATTTTTATACCCACATTAATCTCTAGTACTATACAATATATTAACTAGTACTATACCATAGGCGTACTAATACTATATCGTATTTAAACTAATATTTATATTTAACAAAATATACATAACTTAACACATTTATAATCCCAGGCATACCATGCAAATTAATACATCAATATTAAAAAATTGATATTAACTAACTAGTAAGAAGAACAAAAGTGAGAATGAATCACACTGAACAGACAATTCAATTAATAGATACGATCACACTCAATAAACATATGAATGCATCAACATGGCGATGACCTCAAAGAAAATAATAAAACTGATGCAATATTATGCTGGTTTCTTCCCCAATTCTCCACTCATTTAAGTTTCTAAATATAAATTTTATTTTTCAATTAGATTATATTATTAATTAGTTTTAAAAAATAATCTACAACCTTAAAAAACTTGTAACAAATCAGATATCATTTTAGAAATAATGAAGACATAACAAAATAATCTTAGTTATTATAAATTAGATTAAAGCTAGAAAGTGAGCATGTCATATTCATACATTTATACCCAAATTAGAAAAAAAATTGAATTTTTTTAGTTTAGTTTTTTTTTTTCGATTTTTTTTCTAAATTTTGGTTATTTTTTGAAAAAAAAAAACTGGAAATTTTATTTCATAATTTTATTTTTGAGTTTCATATTTTTTTTTAATATTCGTTATGTTTTTTATATTTATTTTTTAAAAGTTAAAAAAATAGAATAATATTTGACTTCGTGGTGTTTCATTGGTGAATCGATAGTCGGTGTATAATTATAATTTTAATGAGTTGTATTTTAATTTAATTGATATAATGGTAATATAGTATTTTACATGTATTTTTGTTTTAAAAAATTTGGGGGTGAAATTAATAAAAAAGAAGGTAAATAACTAATAACACATATAAATAATTGGATTTAATTCATAAGTGTCTAAAAAAAGGGAGTGCCTAAAAGAAGGAAGTGTGGACTTAGTTAAAAAGGAGGGTAAATAGCCAGTTACATACATGTAACTGGTACACATAAGTAATTGCCTTAGAAATGTGAGTTTATAGGATTGTTAAAGAAACACCATTAAAAAAAGGGTTGGTCTGCTATGGACTCGAGTGCATGTTGTGCACCCTAGTTCATGTTGCATTTTTCAGTTTACTACTTACACTTTTTGGTAAATGGTGTTGCACTTTTCAATTATTAAACTGTATAATAATATTTTTAGTAATAATTGAAAAGTGCAACACCATTTACCAAAGTGTAAGTCAGTAAACTGAAAAGTGCACATGGAATAGAGTGCACAGCATGCACTCGAGTACATATTAGACTTTACCTTAAAAAAAAATTCAAATATGTTTTTTTTTTTTTTGGTTATTCGAATATAAAATCCGATTTTTTTTATTTAATTTAGGAGAGAAAAATTCTTGTCACAAAACATTTATATAATTCGATTCAGAGTCCATAAAATGATCTGTTACATTGGATCCGATAAGTAATTATTAAAATATATTGAGTTGGATAAATACAAAAAAGTAGCTAGATTACAAATCTAGAGGTATGGTGGAACAATGTTTGTAGATTTGATTAGCCTTGTCATCAATCTCTTGGAGCTTCTTATTGTCTCCACAATATTTTGAATTTTTTATCCTTGACACTGTTGCACTAAAAAAGCACTCTCCTGGAATATCAAAATAAAGATTATTACAACAGTTATCTTTGACGGTCTTATTTACTGGAATATTAACATCCTCACACAATCCAACATAAATATCATTAATACACGATAGACTATAATTTTCTTCACATTTTTCTCCAAATGGAAGATAAAATTTTGCTTTCACGAATACTCCGTACAATACTATCAAGGTTATAAACCTAGTAATCGTCTTTGATTTGAAAATTTGCATCTCAAAAATTCTACACTAGATAATTTATTTGTGTTTGTTTTTTTTTTCAATTAGTAGTACGTTGAAATATTATACATACACGCCTATATATATGTAAGTGTTTGATGTACAACTAATTAATTAAATATAACGTAAAGTGAAACTTAATTCATGTACCAACCATTAATTAATGTATTAATTCATGTAATTTTGACCTGTCCAACTATTAATTAATGTATTAATTCTTATATAGTAGTAGAATAAGGTATTAATGTCCTCTTATCGACCGACATAATGATAAAAGAGGGTATATAGGGGTATGTTTCTTCATGAATTTAGGGGGTTTAATATGTAAATTCATCTTTTTTCATATTTGATTTCTCATAATTTTAAATATTTTAATTCGAGTTTATAATTTGACTCAATTTTTATAAACTAGACTCCATGAATTTAGACAATCTAGCATTCCCTTGGATTTATGACTTATCTTATCTCAACTTGTGCATTATTTTCGTCATTCAAATCTCATTTTTGGATGACATTCAGTCCTCCAAGGATAACATAAAATAATATTTAAGTCCTCCAAGGATAACATAAAATAATATTTAACTATATTAAATGACTACATTCCACCCCACCACCACCCCCATCTCTCTCTTCCCCTGTATTGGTGTGTCTATTGATCGTCGCTACTCCTTTTTTTCTTGCACCAATTTCGATATTAACTTCGTTTTTTAGAAACTTATTTTTTGTGTAGATGTTGGGGCCAATGACTTAATCTTTCCAATGACACCACGCATGTAATGACCGATTGTCGACTCCTTAGATTTTTAGCTTTTAATTTATTGTTTTTTAAGTATTTTCTTGTTCAAGGTTTTTTAGCTATTTAATTATGTTTTCTTTGCTTTTTGTTTTTTTATTTTTCTCCTCATCTAGTTTACTTAATAAGAGTTTTTTCACGCCTTTGTGCATTTTTTGTTTTTCTCTACATGACCTTGTACGTGGTAATGTTGGTTTGTCATTAGGATCTAGGTGCTTCATGGATCTTTGCCCTTTATTTTTTCTCTAATTTTTTTGATACTAAAATATCTTAGTGTGGGGTATTTGTCTGGTATTGAAAAATGAAATTTGGACGTATTTGTAGATAAATATTACACTCGTCTCTCCACTTTCTCACGACTGGAAAGAAACAACATTATCAAATTGATTTATTTCGAATTAAAGATTTTGAACGTTGAAATGTATTGATCTGATAACCTCTAAGAAAAATCTTGCAAAAAGTCTCCTCGGAGACCTCTCAAGTATTTTTGTAAAAATCTAGTTAAATCTTCAATAAGTTGGAAGATTATTTTTATTTACGATTATGTTTAGGGATGAATTTAAGTGAAGTGTGGGATGGGTGATTCGGTATACCATACCGATATTATATCAAAAAAATCGATATCGAATCAAAATTTTCGGTTCATACTGATTCATATCAAAATTATTAAATCATTATTTCATATTGAAGTATACTGATTCATACCGAAAATATTGAACCACAATTTCAGATAAAAATATCGGTATATCGATTCATACTGAAAATATTGAAGCGTCGTTTCATGCTAAAATACCGAAATTAATTATTTAAGATTTGAAGTTTTAAGTTATTTTAATTTAAGAAATAATATAAATTTTAAATTATATTATAAAATTGTTATTTTACTAAAATTTATGTATTTTGGTATACCGTTTTATATTTAGTACTAAAAAAAATCGATATATCGAGGTATGACAAATTTTCATACCATTATTGTACCAACAATTTCATTAATTTCGATATTTTTTCGGGTCTATAGCGAAATCCCCCACCCTATGATCGCTACTTGTGGGAAAAAAATAATTAAAACCGTTTTTCAATGGGTATACGAAGTATGATCGAGATCATATATTTATGCACTTCTAGGTTGTATTTAGATGAAGTGGTTTGATTTTAGATGAAGTGATTTGATTTGAGAAGGTATTTTAAATGAATTGATTTAAAAATAGATGGATTTCAAATGACATGATTTTAACTTAAAAAAGATGTTAAATATTTGAAATTCATTCATTTACTTTTTAATCCAAGGTTTTAGTCTAGTATACACTTGAGTCTACACCCTAATCCAATTTTTTTTTATTATTATTATTATAAAAATAATTACATGGCCTATAAAATAGCTCTTTTTATTTCATTTTTTTTCTTCATTTTATTTCATTTTTTGCTTTTTTTTTGTTTCTTTTTATTTAATTTATTTTTATTTTTTTACCATTTTTTTTTTTTACTTAAAAATATACACATTCTCCATTTAAATTAAATTTTTAAGGAAATTTTTTATTCAATAAAAAGTGCAACACAAAATTACTAAAAATGTAAGTCGATATAACAAAAAAGTGTAACACTTGGATTTACTAAAAGTATAAGTTAGTATAACTAAAAGTGAAATACGATATTTCTGAAATGTGCAAATCGCTATTACTGAAAAGAGCATCACAATATTAATGAAAAGTGTAAGTCAATATAACTGAAAAGTGTAAGAGTGTATAACTGAAAAGTGTAAAAAAAAAATTTACTGAAAAGTGCAACACAATATTATTAAAAAGTGCAAGTCAGTATCACAATTTTTAATGAAAAGTGTAAGTTATTAAACTGAAAAGTGCAACACAATATTACTAAAAAGTGTAAGTCACTATAAATAAAAATATTATTATACAGTTTAATAATTGAAAAGTGCAACACCATTTTACCAAAAAGTGTAAGTCATGAAAAAGTGCAAGTCAGTACAACTGAAAAGTGCAACATGGACTAGAGTGCACAACATGCACTCGAGTCCATAACAGACCAACACTTAATCCAAAAGTGGGGTGAATTTAGATTATTAATTTAAAATTCAAACTTAAATTCCTTCATTCAAACACAACTTTAGTTCTTCACTTTGAGTCACAATTTAATTTATTAATATGTGTCATGTTAAAAAATACTAATCAACGTCTTATAATAATGGATGTAACATGTGTTAAAAATTGAACATCGAGTAGAACAAATAAATTGATACTCCCTCCGTCCATGAAATGTAGTTCCATTGGAGTGGAGCACGTGTTTTAAGAAAATAGTAGATAAAGTAAGATTGTGTTTGGATGAGGGGATTTGATTTGAGAAGGTATTTCAAATGAAATGATTTAAAAATAGATGAATTTCAAATGACATGGTTTTTGTGAGGATTTAAAATTCTTTCAATTTTAACTAAAAAATGTGTGAGCCAAAATTTGAGTATTTGAAATCCATTCATAATCCTAACAAGTGGAGTGAATTTGGATGGTGGATTTAAAATCCATAGATCAAATCCATCCATCCAAATGGAACCTGAGGTTGTGTTTGGATTAGGGGATTTGATTTGAGAAGGTATTTCAAATGAAATGACTTAAAAATATATGGATTTCAAATGATATGGTTTTAGTGAGGATTTAAAATCCTCTCAATTTTAACTAAAAAGTGTGTGAACAAAAATCTAAGTATTTGAAATTCATTCATAATCTAAACAAGTGGAGTGAATTTGGATGGTGGATTTGAAATTCATAGATCAAATCCCTCCATCCAAATGGAGCTTTAGGTTGCGTTTGGATGGGGGAATTTGATTTGAGGAGGCATTTCAAATGAAAAGAGTTAAAAATACATGGATTTCAAATGACATGGTTTTATTAGTGAGGATTTGAAACCTCTCAATTTTAACTAAAAAATGTGTTGACACAAATCTAAGTATTTGAAATCCATTCATAATCCAAACATGTAGAATGGATTTGGACTGTGGATTTGAAATCCATAAGCCCAAATCCACCCAACCAAACACAACCTAAGGGTATTGTAGAGTATTGTGGGGTTCATTGTGAATAAAGTTGATGACAATTTGAGTAATTAAAGGATGGTTGAAGGGTGATAATTTTCATAAATGATATGAGACTACATTTTGTGGACAAATAATATAAGACAAATGTGACTACTTTTCGTAGACGGAGGGAGGATAATTTTACCAAGTTTTCTTGAGCTATTAATATATTTTCGCATAAGAGAAGGGAGAGCTTCTCTCTAGAGAGTTGCTTCTCCCTTTCTTCACCGGCCTCCACCGCCGTCGCAGATCTGTAGTTCACGTTGCCGTCATTGTTCTTGTCTCTGTTGTTGTATCTTTGTTGTCACTTCAGATCTGTTGGTTTTTTGCTTCTCTCTGATCTCTTTTATTGTTTTAGTTTTCGCTAGATTTGAGTTGTAGATCTGCAAATTTGAGTTGTAGATCTACAGATTTGAGTTGTAGATTTGTAGATCTGCAGATTTGAGTTGTAGATCTGTAGATCTGAGTTGTAGATCTGGTGTAGTTTTTTTCAGTTTTTGTTAGGGATCAACGTAGATCTTGTCCGTAACGGAGCCACGGTGACCGTTCGGGTATTTCTTCGTTGATCCTATTTTACTGCTTTCTTAGTTTTTGTTTTTGTTTCGGTTGGTTGTCTCTGTTGCGCTGGCTTTGTGGTTGTGTGACTTTTTTTATGGTTGGACTCCTTGAGATTGACTCGAGAGCCCTGGTGCTCTGGTACTGTTGATTCGGGTACTCGTGGAACTTTGTCTGTTTATTTTGTTTCTTATTATTGATATGAGAACACCTTAGTGTGGGGTTGTCTCATTTAAAGATTGGAGACTTGGACTCCTGTTAAGGTAAAGGGAAACTCGTCTTTTCTCTTCACGTGATTGGAGTGGATGGCGATATTCGTTTGGTTTGAAGATCAAGATCTTAGGCTCGTGATTTGTAACTCTATTTTATGATCGTGTTAACCCTCCATTAAAAATATATATTATATATATTTTCGCATAAAATACAATTCTCCAATATACTAAAAGATTCTCCTATATACTAAAAGAAGTGTGTGCACAATTTGCACAATTTCTTGAAAAGTGAATTTGAATTACCTTCGGAATGAAATGTGTGCACAATTTGCAGTGGGCTTGGGCAATTTTTTTTTTTTTTCTAAATTTATTAGTTGGGTCATTAAAAATTATGGCCTTGTTGTATATTATATGAAAAAAACACCTAAAAATATGCGTACACAATTTGCACTGTGCAAGTTAGTTCTTAAAAAAATAAAAAAAAGGGGTCATTAAAAATTATGGCCTTGTTGTATATTACTCCATATGAAAAAAATACCTAAAAACTAGATTCACCTAATTTATTAGATTATTACATTTGGCATTGGCAGCATCTATCTTCACCTAATTTATTAGATTACTATATACTCCGTAATATTCACTTTCGTATGAATTTAAATTGCCCAATGTGTGCACACCATTTGCACCGTAAAACTAGTTTATATTTATAAAAAAATATTAATTAAGTCACTAATCAATATTTATTAAAACGTTAACGCGTGTTTGTAGATAAAGTTTGACGGGATTATAATGTGAGAATTGAGATACTTGATTAAGAAAACTCGGGATTATAATGTGAGAATTGAGATACTTGGTTAAGAAAACTCGAGATTATAATGTGATAATTGAAATACTTGGTTAAGAAAACTCTATCAATATAGACATTAATTCGATTTCATTTATTATAAAAGTGAAACTTGAACCAAATTAAAAAAAAAAAACATATTGCTAATAATCAGACAATTGCTTGTAGGTAAATTTTGCTGGTGAAATACATCTTTATATCATATTCCATTCCAGACGGTAAGGCCGTAAGGAGCCTAGCAGAAAGAGTAGTTTGTTTTTCCATAGACAAGTCTCAAGCTCCTTGTTTTTCTACAAAACTCAATTTATATGTAAAACAATTCTTTAAAAATTTAAATTTATAAAAGTTCACTCCTTAATTTGAAACTATTTTTTTTATAATATAAGAAAAGGTTTTCATTTAAATAAAATAATAGATTCATCACGATTTATATATATGTTGCACGTCAGCTTTAGAAATTACAGGTTCTTGAGTATATCATGTGAACTGAATACCAAGTAATTTAGCCCAGTATATATGTTGCTCTTTTTTCTTTTTTATCCTGGTTCGTTTGTTATGGAATCATGGGACAAATGATTTGTAACTAAAAACCAGGCCACGTGAATGAAAAGAGTACAGGTTTTTTAACTTATTTAGCGACAATTAATTAAAAAAATCGTGGATCGATTCATATATAAAACCAATAAATGGCCATGGATCGATCGACAAAAAATCATGGATTGATCCAAAAAAAAATTGTAGGTTGTTATTTGGTCTTAACCTTGTTCGTGTTATTATCACATCGTTACAATACGAAAATTTCGTATCAACCCATTAAATATGATAAAATTAACAGATCATTAGCTCATTAACAATCTGTATATGTTTATATTACTGACTTAATACACAGTGATAAATATCATATTCAATAATAACAAATACTCATGTTTTATTTTTTAAACGAGAAAAGCATTGTCCTGGACCGAAAAAGAATTGTATTTTGAAAATTAAGAAAACGATATTCAATTCAAAAGTATAAAAATAGTAAACACATCACGAAATATGAAAAATGGTAAAGCATAATTCAAGTGATGTTGTAACAAATTAAACGGAAGTATTAAATTTAAGACCACGCCAACAAAGAAACATGTGAATGTTGTATATAGAGATAGGACAATTAAATGTAATAATAATACTATAGATTTATAGTACAACAAAACACACTTTTCATACATAAATTTCAGTAAATAAAAAAAATGCAAACTTTAGATTAGAATGAATAAAAAGAAAAGTGTAAACTTTGAAGATACCACAAACAATAAATTTGGCAAGACTATACATTTTATTTTATTTTTTGTTTAAAATTTATGAACTCCAAATTCCATAAACATAAAAACAGAAATGATTCTTATTCCCATAAACTTAGCCCCAAAACTCCCCAACTCTATATAGCTACTATCCAAAATCAGCAGAATCACTCATAATCAACATACTTTCTCTTCACACTTTCACATCTCACCTCCTGAAACTTACCCGTACCAAAATAAGTAAAATAACGTTAAAAGTATTCATCGCCTCCTAATTCATGAGTTATATCTGCCTATCCAGTATCAATACTGATCAAACACATGACTGACTATGTGATTAACCTGTTGAATGTATCGACATTACACAAGACAGAAGATATCAGTAAACTTAGATACAGAGCTCTCAGTAAAATGAGGTTTTAAATTGCACAGCTGAAGAAGGGCTTTTGTTTATCAAATAGGTTGTTGTTGACACTGCATCTCCCCAAAATACTTTAGGCAATCCAGAGCTTCTCAACATGCACCTGACCCTCTCAAGCAAGGTCTGGTTCATTCTCTCAGCTACTCCATTCTGCTGAGGTGTACCTCGTACTGTTCTATGCCTCACTATACCCTTCTTCTTGCAGAAAACATTGAACTCTTCTGATATGAACTTCAGCCCATTATCAGTTCTCAAATGCTTGAGCTTCTTTCCAGAGACATTCTCAACTTCGGTGAGCCATTCCTTAAACTTTTCAAATGCTTCTGACTTGGATTTTAGGATAGTGATCCATACCTTTCTTGAGTAGTCATCTATGATAAACATGAAATATCTCCCACCACTTCTGGTCTGATTCCTAGGTGGCCCCCATAAATCTGAATGGACATAGTCCAAAATTCCTTTGGTAGAGTGGGAACTCTTTCCAAACTTCAATCTCTTGGATTTCCCAAGAATGCAGTGCTCACACAAATCAAGCTTTGTGGTCTTGTCACCACCTGGCAATCCTTGCTAACTTAGCTCAATTAGGCCCTTCTCTCCTACATGACCTAAGCTTCTGTGCCACAACATTGAGTTGTCTTGCACTCTTGCCACATCTGATCTGCCAATCACTATTCCTCCCTTAAGAAAGTAGAGATCATTCCTTCTCTCACCTTTAAGAACAGTAAGCTTCCCCTTTGAGCTCTCCATCTTCTGACTGGAATTTATAGCCCATTGAATCCAGCATACCAAGAGATATCAAATTTCTCTTGAGTTCAGGAACATACTTGACACTCTTGAGAATCCTCACTACTCCATCATACATCTTCAAGTGTATTTTACCTTCACCTTTGACTTTGCAAGTGTGATCATTCCCTAACAACACAGAACCTCCATTCTGATGCTTAAAATCATGAAACCAATCTCTTCTTGGAGTCATCTGGAAAGAACACCCTGAATCTAAAATTCAATCATACTATTCTTTAGTGGAAGTGATGGATAGGGACTGATCTGACTCATAGCCCTTCTTCTCCTTATCCTCTTGGGTTTGATTTGCTTGATTCTTATCAACAGGGTTCTTGGGACCAGATTTTCTCATAGGTTGTTTGTACTTGAAACAAGTACTCTTATAGTGCCCAGGTTTGTTGCAGTGGTGGCACACTAATTCCCCTTGATTTGACACTGCTGATTTTCCCTTATCAGCTCCCTTGGGTTGACTAGACCCCTTCTTGGAGGCAGATTTCTTCTGTCCTCTCTTGATTGTCAATCCTTCTCCATTGCTACTTTTATCTCCTTGAGATGTCTTATTGTGTAGTAGCTTGGATTTGACAGCCAAGATCACATCCTCCAATGTGATTGCCTCCTTTCTACCATACCAGATGATGTCCTTTAGGATTTTAAAGGACTTAGGAAGAGCACTCAACAAGAAAAGAGCTTTATCCTCTTCTTCAAGCTTGACATCCAAATTTTCCAGATCATCAAGTATCTTGTTGAACTCATCTAGCTGCTCTGTAATGGATTTTTCATCTCCCATTCTAAAGGCATACAACTTCTGTTTTGAATAGAGTCGGTTAGCAAGAGTTTTCACCATATATAGCTTCTCAAGCTTATCCCAAACCTCCTTCGCTGACTTCTCTTTACCAACCTCCCTCAAGACCTTATCTCCAAGGCAGAGTAGGATCGTGCTTTGAGCTTTTCTGAGCAAGTTGCTCCTTTCAGCCGCAGCTGTTGCAGTTTCTTCTGCAATCTCTTCGGATTCTTCGAGAGCCTCGAATAATCCTTGTTGTTCAAGGAGGGCCTGCATCTTGACCTTCCACAGCCCAAAATCTCCCGTGCCTGTAAACTTCTCTATGTTGTACTTGGTAGAATTCCCCATGTTAGATTTGCAGCTACTTCAGTTTCCCACAGACGGCGCCAATTGTCAAGTAATTTCAGTCGATTAGACGTCTCCAACCAAGTAGAACACTTGAAGATATAAGAAATAACTGCTCTAGGATAGTAATTCAAAAAGTAATCAACAAAACAAACAACACACAAGAATTTAAGTGGTTTGATCAAAGTGATCTACATCCACTGGACCAGACGAGTACTTTTTTGATTGATCAAGAATGTTTACACACTCATTCACTCGGAATAGGATATTTCCTCACTTCACTCGTGAACTCACACAACTCAAAGATTACAATCGTACTTGCATCCAAAATCTAACTCTCTGATTTTCTCTAACCTTTACAATGTACACATACAAGAGTATATAAAGACCAAAGGTAGTTGCTGCTGTTAGGAACAGTTTGAGTAGTTAGCACCCGTTTGCAACCGCTTGTAAAAACCCACGTGCTCTATTATTGCCCAACTGAAATGGTAGTTATGCCCTCAAGTAGTTGTAACTGTAATACAGTTAGTTAAACTAACTAACTTTCATATCAGAAGACTTGTCCATAAAGATCAGAACACTACTTAGTGTTCTGATACTCAACTCTTCTGTTCTTGTGATCAAAAGCTGACTCTACTGATAGACTTCTACTGCGTTGATCTTTACTGTGCTGATATACCCTGCTGCAGTACTGTGCTGATATACTCTGCTGAAGTACTGTGCTTGGTATACTCTATTGAAGTACTGTGTTGATCCAGTACTGTGCTGATCTGACCAACTGTGCTGAACTCTAAACATCACCTCCTCAGCTGATTGAAAACCTTCAACTCATCTGATTTCGGCCTAAGTCATTTTATTTGATCCTATCATCTCACTACTTACTGTGCTGACTATGAGATTATGAGATAACACTCACAAAAAAGATTTTTTGTGGCAAATTTTGTGGATTTAATTTTTGCGACGAACTGAAAAAAATTTATTTTGTTTTTAATAATCAGAACAACCATAAAAATTATATTTCATTGCTAAAATATTAGCGACGAAATACAAATTTTTGTGGCTAATTTTTTGGCTTTAATTTTTGCGACGAAATTAAGATATTTCATCGCTAAACTAGCAAAAAATTATTTTATTTTGTTGTTAATAATCAAAACAACAATGAAAATTGTATTTCGTCGCTAATATTTTGCTATGAAAAAAAATTGTGGCTAGTTTCTTAGTGATGTGCCAAAAATTGCACGATCGGATTAGATGTCCTCGGAGTCGGATATCTAAGTTCCCGAATGTTTTAGAAATAATTCAGGTACACTGCTTCCTCTGGAATGATCCTCCAGGAACCTGCAAAAGACACACCGGAGGGAGCTCCGGTGCGGACACTCCGATGCCTAAGTCAGTATAGGGCTTTTAATATATCACAAGGACCTCGAGATCCTTGTTTTATCAAATCAGGCTCTCAAATAATATCAAAAGTACGTTTTGTACGAAATGTATCAAGTTTTATAAAGGTAAGAAAGTCTTACCTGAAAATCTCCTTCGGTTTACCTTTTTATAGAGCCTTTCTCTTGGGAAGAAGTTAGAGCCTCCCCTTATCTCGGAGCTGCCTCTAAGACTCGGCCCTGCCGAGTGGACCGAGTCTTCCCTTCTCTCCACCTCCGGAAAGACCGGGGCCACTCTCCCTAGTGGACTATTTCCACTACAATGAAGGAGAGAAGAATCTTTCTTTGGTCAATCTTAGTCCGATTCTTGCGGAGTTCTCCTATATTCTCGGTCTACCAATTCATATCAAGACTAAGTCTTCCTGATGTTTCTCTCCGGGTGGAGCTCCCTCCAGAGGGACTTCCAGGAGAGATTCTTTATCCATAGAGTATTCCATAATCCAATACTTCCACTTTTATCCTATCCTCCATACACGTGTCGACTTCTTATCGGATGACATTTTTAGGCCGCATCACTTAGAATTAATGTTGCGACGAAATTAAATTTTTTTACCGGCATACTAGTAATAAATTATTTTATTTTATTGTTAATAAACAGAACTACAATGAAAATTATATTTCGTCGCTAATATTTTGCGATGAAATAGAAATTTTTGTTGCTAATTTCTTGGGATTAATATTTGCGACGAAACTAAAATATTTCAAGGCTACACTAGCAACAATATTTTTTACTTTGTTGTTAATAATCAGGACAACAATGAAAATTTTATTTAGTCGCTATTATTTTGCGATGAAATAAATTTTTTGTGGCTAATTTCCTAAAATTAATATTTGCAACGAAATAAAAATATTTCATCGCTACACTTGCAACAAATTATTTTATTTTGTTGTTAATTAATAATAAGAACAACAATGGAAATTATATTTCGTCGCTAATATTTTAGCTACAAAATTGAAATTTGCATGACTAATTTTGTGGATTTAATATTTGCGAGAAAATTAAAATATTTCATCGCTATATTAGCAACACAATATTTTATTTTTTTGGAATTGTTAAAGTAACATTGTTTTTTTACAATTGGAATTGTTTTAAAAATTACAATATATATAATTATTACAAGTTAAAAATTAAACAATTAATATATGTGAAATAAATTAATTATTGAAGTAAAATTAACTAAATTAGTAACAATTGAATACATATATAATTAATATTAAAAATTGAACAAAAGAGCTATTTGCCCGAGTGGTGGGCGCCTATAGTTGGGCGCCCATCCACTAGGGATCAATTTCCACGAAGACCAAATAAATAGTCATTTAAATAAAATGGGAGAGGGGGTATGGGGCCATGGGGGTTGGGTGTGGGTCGGGTTGGTGGGTACGAGTTGTGGGTCGGGTTGGTAGGTGTGGGTTGGGTTGGGTTGGTCGAGTACGAATGTGGATTTAGAGAACGATTCGTAAATATCGCAAAAAAAAAAAATAGCTACAAAGTAAGGAGCTACTATTTTAGACACGAAAAGTGACCCGACTTTGATGGAAGTCATTACCGACTTCTATCGTTCAACTGGTAACCGGATCCAATCAATTTCGGAAAAAATTAGGCACGACCATGATTTGAGATCATGTAATCTAGTGTAAGATATAATTTGTAATCTAGTAATAGGTTTACCTAAGTTGTTCTTACAAAGCTTAACTCGAGACTTAAAGGGTAGAAGACTAAAGACCAGAAGACAAGATTTGTTGGAGTCCATATCAGCTAGCATATTTTCTATTCGGCTGGTCTCATGTAGCTAGTTTCATTTGATTAAGGCATACAAGAACCTTGTCTCATCTGATCCAGCACGCAATTTTTTTTAAAGTTACAAAGTCTATTCACTCCCCCTCTAAACTTTGTCTAGCATACATACTTTGTTTATAGGGACCAATAGTTAACAATGATAGAGAAGTTCAACCTCGTTGGGATCATCAGATCAAAGGTTGAAATTTAGGAAGTCTTCATAGGGCTCTCGGACGAGGCACGTGCTTTATATTCGTATCATCAGTGGGCAAGAGCTAAATGATTATAAATTTCACGTGTTAGACTTCATGGATTATATATTTTGCTTGGACGATTATGTTGGGTTTTGCTAATCATGCCCCATGTGGCCCCTTTTGCTAATGTAATTAGATGATGTTTGATGATGCTTTTAAATTCTGTATTTTGACAAACTAATTAAAGAATGTAGCAAACTCATTTCGAAATTTCATTCTCACGCTTAACATCATTCTGAGTTTATTAATATATGTCTAGTTAGTGTTAACTCCCATCTGGACCACTTTGAAAAAAGCTAATCAAGTTTTATTATTTGGGTTTTTTGTGTTCTTCGATTGCGTGCGTACTTAGTATAATTTTTTTTTAAGTCAACATATATATAACTATACTATAATATTATAGCCCATACACAAATAGCACAAAAGAGTACCAAGCCACACCATGTCGTATACACATGGTATATCAAAATTACGGCTAAGTAATAAATACACGAGATAGATTACCAACAAAGATAAGATAACATTACTAACTAATAACATATATAGACCATGAAAATATTAGGATAAAGTCTCCAACCATAAATGGGCTAGAAGAGGCGGTAGAGATTGCTTCTTTTTTTATGGTGATTGCACGAACTTTGGACTTGTCCGACAGAGGTGGATATCAACCCTTGTTTGGGAATATCGGCTTCTTTCCCTTAGCTCTCACGCGTTCAGTTAGATTGTAGACGTTGTTACTTTATGCACTCACGATCATACGAGATGAGCTACCATTAATTTCAATGAATAACATACGACGCGATGGCTAGGGGATTCTACTTCGTCTTCGTCATCCAAGTCTGGAATGACGAAAGGTGTAGTGGCACTGTTGGGTAAACCAATAACGATCCCTTCGGAACTAATAGTGATAACGTTATTAGGCAAACATAATCACCAAATAACCCTTTCAAGCATTTGTACATTGTGTCACCCTTGTGATAAAATGTCTTTGCAAACTAATTTCCCTACGTGGTCATAAGAAGAGAATACACATAAAAATATATTAATTCAACACTTTTAAAAATCAAAACATAGTCAGTACACTATTTTTAAAAAAAAAAAAAATTATTAACAACAATTATTGGTTATATACAAACAGGTTGTATGTCCGGCTCTGAACAACAATTATTAGATGGTCACAAAAGCTCAATGTTACGCATACCTCAAATATTGGTACTCACGATTGCACATACACATGATTGACGATATATGCAATCCCAATGAACACCTATGACATCGAGCTAGTTTTGAAGTCTCTATAGCGCTTCATCAATAAGTTCAAGAGAGCAAGGACTTCGTCCCAAGAAAAGTTTTATTCCATTATCAATGTAATATCCGGTAATTTTCTTTACTTTTTAATAATTATTGTTATTTTAAATAAAAATCTTATTAACCACAACTTAATTATGCATAACTATTTTTATTAGTGTGGGGAATGAAACGCCTAACTATTTTAATTATTACTTGACCCTTCTATATGTACCACCATACGTTTTATTTATTTATTTATAATTATTAATGAATTGTAGCAATGATCAAGTTCTCTCATCTCCCTTCTCATGCAGTCACGCTATATATATTGACAATAATTAATTGTATATAAATCCATGCAAAGGCACTAAGTTAAGCTTAGGTTAAATATAGCTTAAAAAATGTGATCATTTATTATTCTATATAACACGGCAAGACGACAATAATTACAAGAACTATTTCATACGATGCTTCCACATATCACGTATACGTTCATCTATCGAAGTGGGAATTATATTTTAATTATTTGTCATTATTAAATGCAATATGTGATTTTATTGTTACTCACGTGAATTATGTATGAGAAGTTGAGAAATACAGGCCATCTGACCTTTATAAACGAGAAGTTGAGAAGTAGGTCTTCTGACCTTTATAAACGAGAAGTTGAGAAATAGGTCTTCTTACCTTTATAAACGAGAAGTTGAGAAGTGGCAATACATTAAATGCATGTTTATGTTTGAGGTAATTTAATTTTTATTGTATTTAATTTTGACAAGCTTGTCCCCATTGAGTTGTGATTTGCTCACCCCTTCATTTTAACATTTTCACATTTGAGGAGCTGATGGCGAGGAGGAGCGGTGGATGGCAAAATTATTACTCCCTCATATTCAAAATATATGTCATCTTAAGCTCATGCACACATATTAAGAAAATAATTAACTTCTTATTTTACCCTTAATCAATGCTTGTAATTAAAAATATATGTATGTAAATATTTATTGATCTTAAGGGTAAATTTGGAATAAATGCAATTAATTTGCATTGAAAAGTGCAAAACGACTTATATTTTGCAAAGAAAACGACTTATATTTTGAATAGGAGGGAGTATCATTTAATAAAATCAATCGAGCTTGTTCAACTCTTTAGTAAACTTTTCATGAACTATTGAGACGTTGTGATTCCCCATATATTTTAAAATTATTTTGAGTTACTGTTTAATTCTTAAAGCTTCCGTTTATTGTTAATTATTTTTATTGAAAAATAAAAGTGTAAGCCTTATTTTAAGTATAAATTTTGGTGCATGCTCTTTTACTTTTAAATTGTCAATTATTTCATAAAATCTATTTTTGTGAAAATTGGAGCGTGACAATCACGTTCATGAACTCGTGAGCTTCCAAGATATAATTAATAGGAAATAAATATTTAAATTATTATTTACCATATCTTGTAAATATTTTCTTTTATTTGTTTGTTATTATTTCCTTGTAAATCTCTTGTACTTGACTATATATATTGGATCTTCTCAATCACCTCATTAACAGTGATCTCATACCTATTCTCATATGGTATCAGTCAAACTCACCTAAACCCTAGCCGTCACTCATAGCCTCACGCTAAATTCTTCCTCTCCCTCTCCTTTCGCCGTCGTCGCCCGTTCCTCCCCTTCCGGCGCCATGGCGGACTCCTCCTCCTCCTCTCTTCCCCTTAACATTCTCGTTCACATGCTTACCGTGAAGCTTTCTGTGTCAAACTATCTTGTTTGGCGTAATTAGATCGTTCCTGTTCTCACCAGCCACGATCTATTCTCCCACGTTGACAGTTCTTGCCCGGAACCGCCCAAAACCATAAAGTTCGATGGCAAGGATGTCCCAAACTCGGATTATACTGCCTGGTTTACGTTGGATCAGAAGATTTTGAGCCTTATTCTCTCTTCTCTCTCTGAAGACACCATGGCCGAAGTCATCGGCCTCATCTCGATCTGTCTGGACAGCCATCGAGGAGGCCTTTAGTCATTCCTCTGCCTCTCACCTCAACCAGTTACGTGGTGAATTGTTCAACCTTTGTCGTGGCACCTCATCGGTTGATGAATATAGCAAGAAGTTTCGACTTCTCTGTGACCAGTTGGCCTCTATTGGTCGCCCTGTAGATGTCGTTGATAAGAGTCATTGGTTCTTAAACGGTCTCGGCCCTCAGTTTCTTGGTTTCTATGACACCTGTATGTCTATGACCCCGATGCCTCCTTTTCGCGATCTGGTTCATCAGGTTGTTAGTTTTTACCTTATGCAGCGTTCCATGGACGCCCCAACCGCTCTGGTTCCTACTTTTGCCACTGATCGGTGCTCTGGCTCCTCGCAGACCCGATCTTTCTCTCATGCTCGCACCTCTGGTCATGGTGGTCGCCCACCTGCTACCTCTGGTGGTCGCCCTTCCCCTGCCCAGCAAGGCGCTCGGGGCAAACGGTCTTTCACTCCTACTTGCTAGATTTGTCACCAACCGGGCCACTATGCTAGTCGTTGTCCCGAGAGATATGCTCGCTCGTCTCAGCCCTCTATCAACCTTGCTCAGGCCTTCGAGTCACAGTGCTCGGTTGCTCCCTCCCCTGGTTCGGATTGGTTTCTTGACACCGGTGCCTCTGCCCACATGACTCCGGATTCCACTGCTATGGATTGGTTTCTGGAGCATGGTCACAAGCCCTGGTCGTCGCGTTGCACACTGCTGCTCAGCGTGCTTCGTTTGAGCTTTGGCACCATAGATTAGGACATACTTCTATTTTGGTTGTTAATTTGTTAAAACGTTTGGGTCACTTGGATGTTACTTCTGTTTTGCCTAAACCTTTTCTCTGTACTCCTTGTCACCTGGCAAAGAGCAAACATTTGTCTTTTACTTTGAATAAGAAGCGAGCATCCCGTGTTTTGGATCTTATTCATTGTGATTTATGGGGGCCTGCCCCGGTGTGTTCTAATGATGGTTATCGTTATTATGCTATCTTTATTGATGACTTTTCTCGCTTCACGTGGTTGTACCCTTTGCGTGCTAATCAATTCTCTGTCTCCATGAAAGCATTTCAGAGTGATGGTGGCACGGAGTTTGTTAATAGCAGAGTTCGGGATTTCTTTTCCGCTAAAGGTATTCACCATAGATTTTCATGTCCCTACACTCCTCAACAGAATTTTCGTGCGGAGCGTAAACATAGACATATCATTGAAACTGGATTGTCTCACATGCTTCACTCCAGTGTTCCCTCTCATTTTTGGGTTGATGCATTTACCACTGCAGCTTATATTATAAATGGTTTGCCCACGCCTGTACTTGATGACAAGTCTCTGTATGAATTGCTCTTTCATACACCTCCTATTTATGGCAATTTCAAACCTTTGGTTGTCGTGTTTTTCCATACCTTCGAGATTACTCTCCTCACAAGTTGGCTCCCCGCAGTGTTCCTTGCATCTTCTTGGGTTACAGTTATTCTCATAAAGGGTTTCGGTGTTACGATCCGGTCGCTTCCCGCTTCTATAATACTAGACATGCTCAGTTTGATGAGTCATCGTTCCCTTTCTCCGATAAGGGCTCCTTGATTAGTGTGAAAATTGCTTGAAATTCATGTGTTTATTTTACATAATTTTGAGGATTTTGTTGCATTATTCACACTAAATTGACTAATTGCACTTGAAATGAGAAAGGTATGTGTTTTGCTATTTTTTAGGTAAATTGAACTTATTTGGAAGCAAAATACGTATCTGAGAATTTATGGAAACAATAAGATAATTGCACCATTGGATGCGTCTCGAAAAAATGAGTGGAATGAAAAAAAGAATCAAGTCAATCGGAGGTCGGGAGCTCAAGATATGATCGAAACAAGAAACTGTGAAACTGTAACAGATTCCACTCGGGCAGCCGAGTCAACCCACTCGGTTGACCGAGTGAAATCTGCTTCCAGGTCAGTTTCTGGACTTCCATCTCTCTCAGTCGACCGTTTGAGGTCACTCGGTCGACCGTTTGAGCCCGTTTCTGCGCGAAAATTCGAGAATTTTAAAGGATTTCAAGGGCCTAAGTGCAAATTTCGTCTCCAACACTCTTCCTAGCTATAAATACCTCCCCAAATCAGATTATTGGGAGGTTTTGCCTCACTTCTACACACTCAAGCCCTAGCTCATTTTCCTCCAACATGTGAGAAATAGAAGAACAATTAGCTTAGGTTTGAGGAGCTTATCTCCTCAAACACACTCTTCATTTTTATCCTTTCTTAGTTTAGAATCATTTTGGTATTTTATTTTCATGTAAGAATGGAGAAATTACAAGACTCTCAAGGTGATATTTTTCTTTTATTTAAGCTTTTTTTGATAAATTTCTTGTTTATTTCTATTTATTTTGGTGTTTTGGCCATGGGTGTTTCTCAAAACACCATGGGCTAAGTTTATTTATGCTTTGGGTGTTCTAAAACCATGTGAATATTAAGTTTGGAATTGTTTGAGCTTTGTTATTGTTGATATTAGGTTCATTGCTTCTTTTATTGGGTATTATTGGTACTTTGTATGTTAACTTCTATTAATCCATATTTAGATGCATGTTTAGCGTAGACGAGAGTTACATGGACATGTTTATATTTATGGTGTGAGTTGTTGGTATGAAAATGTGTTAGTTATACTTTTAATTCGTTGAGAGAGAGTTAATCGTATTAGAACCCCATTAAAGGACATTAATTACTTGAATGGTTGTTTGAGTAGTTGGTGAGGATTAGGAAGAAAACCTTATTATCGGGTTTGGGAACACCTTAGATTTAAGGCTAGATTACCCGAAGGGAAATGGTTGTCATCCTAGCATTTAGGTGCTTTTAGCAAAACTTAATTGAAGCATTAACGAAGTAAAAGCAATTCTTCTCGATTTCACTAGGTAGAGAACACCCGAAGCATTCTCTCACCCTTGCACTTCTTTGAATTATATTCGTAGTTGTTCTTTGTTTTATTTGTTAATCTCTTGCTTTAGTAGTAATTTTCTTTGCTAAGTTGTGGTAACTTATCTTATCGGTACTTTTCTTACTTTTAGTAGTTTAAATTATTTATTAGTTTCTAGGTTGGTATTTGATTTAATTTCTTGCATCGTGGTAGTAATTGAGCTTTAATTTTAGAAATCCAAAACCGAGCCCGTAGTTACATTAGTTATGTCGACACAAAACTCTAGGGATCCATTGCACAAACCCACCTCCTAGGTCGATACTACTTGGTCGAATACTTCCATTACTACTACGAACCCTTATGCTTGAGGGGAAGTAGTTAGTCAACATTTAGTGACCAAAAATTCGTTCAAGTCACTCCTCGGCAGATTCTCGGTCTCTTGATTACAACTCGTTTCTGGTTCCAGAGTCTCCTGCTCCCGGTCCAGTTCCTTACCCTAAACCTGTTGCTCGCCCTACTCCTGCTCGCACCGAGCCTTGCTCGCTCTGCCCACACCCCTCAGAGGCTATTTCAGATTTGGCTCCTCGACATATGCCTCCTCGCCCACTCGAGGTCCCGCCTATCGAGCGACCTCCTGCTCATCCCGCCTTGCCTCCGGCCGAGCACCAGCGTGCCAACCTGCCCTCCGCTCCCTGTTCCACCCATCCGATGGTTACTCGGGCTCGGTCTGGCATCTTCAAGCCTCGTTATGTGGCTGACATTGCGACCACAGGCATGTTATCTGCTCTCGTTGCCTCTGATGAACCAAAGGGGTTCAAGTCCGCTTTGAAGCTTCCTCATTTGGACGGCGGCTATGCGCTCGGAGCTTGACGCTCTCCACGTGAACCAAACTTGGGATCTGGTTCCTCGCCCGCCGAGCACAAACATAGTTGGTTCCAAATGGGTTTTTCGGACAAAGTTTCACAGTGATGGTTCAGTTGATCGCTACAAGGCTAGCCTGGTCGCCCAGGGTTTCTCTCAGATTCCTGGCTTCGACTTTTCCCACACTTTCAGCCCGGTCGTCAAGGCCGCCACTGTTCGCATTGTGCTCTCTCTCGCTGTTCGAAATGGATGGCCCCTACATTAGTTGGATGTCAACAATGCCTTCTTGTACGGTGTTCTGACCAAACCCGTTTTCATGTCTCAACCTCCTGGTTTTATTGATCCTCGTTTTCCGGATCATGTATGTCGACTAAAGAAGGCTCTCTATGGGCTCCGTCAAGAGCCTCGGGCATGGTTTGTTCGGTTCAGTTCCTTCCTCGCCTCTCTTGGTTTTCACTGCAGCCGAGTTGATACCTCCCTGTTCTACTTCGCTTGCAAGGGGGTCACTTTATATCTCCTTCTTTATGTCGATGACATCATTGTGACGAGCAATGACCCTATATTCCTTAAGCGTTTCATTACTCGCGTCCATGCAGAGTTTCGGATCAAAGATTTGGGCGAGCTCAATTACTTCCTCGGCCTTGAGGTGTCTCGCTCCTCGGACACTTTGTTTCTTGGTCAGGCCAAGTACGCCCATGACATCCTCGCTCGGGCCGACCTCTTGGAGTCCAAGCCAGTTTCTGCCCCTCTGGTCGTTGGTTCCTCGCTTGTCAGCACAGGTGCACCCTTCCATGACCCCACCTTATATCGGTCCCTGGTCGGCGCCCTGTAGTATCTCACCATCACTCGTCCGGACCTTTCCTATGCTGTCAATCAGGTCAATCAGTTTCTTCACTCTCCCACGGTGGATCACTTCTCCGCCGTCAAGCGTATTCTTCGTTATGTTCAAGGTACCATCAATTTCGGTCTCACTTTCACTCGTGGTTCCGATCCCTCTCTTATCGGCTACTTGATTTGTCGTGAGATTGCTCGAATTTGTGAATGAATTGTGCTCTAAATATCAAGTTATTCTTGCAAGAATCGTGTTATTATGGGTTAATTCTTGAAATTTTGAGACATGAACATTCTTGTTTGATTTCTAGGTAATACGAGAAGTTTTGAAGCAAACCACTACGAATCCAGCCGTTGGATCATTCCAAAGATTCAACCACATGAAAGGCATCGAAGATAGGTTCGAAACAAGACAAGAATCGAGCCGATCGAGCATTGGGAGTGAAAGTTATGCATGAAACAAGAAGGGAAGGAGGCAACTCGGCCGAGTGATCAGACTCGGTCGAGACAGAGAGTTTCAAAATTTCTGAGCACTCGGCCGAGTGAGCCAACTCGGCCAAGTCAAGGCCAAAGACGTAGCTTCTGGAATTACAAGACCACTCAGCCGAGTCCCTGTTGGATAAAAGCGTGGCACGCTTTTTACTTACTCCACTCGGCCGAGTCACAGTGCAATTTTTGCCCACTTCGACTTTTGACCTAGGGACACGTGCCAAGCTTGATTGGAAGAGTATAAAAGGCCACAAATTCATTTTTCACAAGGAGGCAGCCATTGGAACACCACTCAAGCTCCCCAAATCTAAATTTCACCATCATTTGCTCATTTTACTTAGTTTTAGCCATAGAACTTAGTAGATTTCCATAGCTAGTTTATCTTTGAAGTTGTAATTTCACTTCCAAGCAAGAGGTTGAAGATTTGATTGATGATTTTAAGGTTTATTTCATATTTGCAAGACAAGAGGTGATACCTTACTTTTATTCAAGTAATTTAGTTTTATTAAGCATGAGTTTGTTGATTATCTCTATTTCTTTTCTTATTTCCATTAAATTAGCCATGGGCTAAGCATATTGGTGTTTGGGTGTTGTAGAATTGTGATGGAATTAATGTTTTAGCTTGATTTTGATTGTGGAATTCATTGGTAGGTTCATTGGTTAGGTTTATGGGTTTTGATAGATCATTTGCTAGAACTCAATTATTAGGTTGTATTAGAAGCTCGATAAATGCAACGAGAGTTGGTTAATCGGGGTAGATAGTATAATCGAGGGTTGGGAATCGAGTGAATGAGTTAATATTGGTTTATCGCAACGAGAGTTTGGTAAATTTCATTAGAACCCCATTTATCTACATTAATTGCTTGAATTAACATTTGAGTGATTAGTGAGAAGGCCATAGGAGTTTGGTTGTTAGTATTCAAGTGGAAATGCATGATTAGGGATTAGTTTAGTATAATTTAGGTAGAGTCGAACCCCCTAGTCGTGTGATTACCCGGGTCAGAAAGCCTCTATTCATCCTCTCGATCCTAGGTGCTTTACTCGTTATATGCTTAGTGATTGCTTCTACCAAATTCCATCCAATGAATTACACATAGAATTCGACTATTAACATCGATTCCACACAAGGATGAACACCCGAACACTCCCTCTCTCCATTTGATTTCTATCATTATTTTCTTTAGTATTTGCTTATCATTAGTTGTTATTTGTGAGTTTCCTTTACATTTGCACAAAACATGACTTTTCATTATATTCAAAGAACAATACATAGCACTAAGGCTACTTAATCAATCTAGTCCCACGGATCGATAATTTAACCGGGCCTTGCTTAATTGCTTTTATTACATACGAACCTCTTATACTTGAGGGGAACGTGTTGGTAAAAACACGTGTCAAGTTTTTGGCGCCGCTGCCGGGGACTAGTTTTGTTTTTAAGTAACTTAGTGTTTATTGGTCTTGAGTACTAGTGATTTTATTTTCTTGTTAGTAAGTTCTTTGTTGATCACTTGTCTTTGTAATTTGATACTTGGTTGATTCTATAGGTGCATGAACACAAGAGCAAGTGGAATTGATCCTATTCCTATTGATTTGGAGATCGAAGCTACGGCTAGAAGAAGAAATTGAGATCGGAATCAAAGACTTGAACAAGAGAGAGCAATGGCGGATAATCAAGGAAACAACAACAATCAAAACATCATTCACCCTCCTATCGACAACCGAGTCATTGGAGCGGGGAATGAGGGTGGAGTTGGTCATGAGGAAGAGAGAACCATTCGGGATTATTTTGAACCCCCGGTTCAAAGGTACTATGATGGAATCGAGCGCCCTCCGATTGCGCCCAACAATTTCGAAATTAGCCCGAGTCTAATTCGAATGCTAGAGAAGAGGCAATTTGGAGGTGAGCCACTTGAAGATCCCAATCAACACTTATCCCGATTCTTGGAGTATGCGGATACGGTCAAGATCAATGGGGTACATGAGGATACTTTGAAGATGAGGCTCTTTTCTTTCACCTTGAAAGATAAAGCTAAGGAATGGCTTACCTCAAGGATCAACAATCGAGTAACCACATGGGACGAGCTAAGCAAGAGGTTCTTATTGAAGTTATTCCCTCCATCCAAAACTCTTCAATGCAAGACCGAGATTACTCAATTTCTCTAAAGGGAGAATGAAAGTATTTATAGTGCATGGGAGAGATTCCAAAGTCTTTTGAGGAGATGTCCTCAACATGGGTTTGCGGAAGAGCAAACAATTAGCTTCTTCTACAATGGATTGGGGATTTCTTCAAGGCAATACATTGATGCATCGGCGGGTGGGCAATTGTTTGCAAAGAGTGCAAGAGTAGAAAAGGAAATCATTGAAGCAATTGCTACCAACACATATGATTGGCCTATTGATGGAAATAGATCCAATAGAGTTGCTCAAATTGGATATAACTCTACAACATTGGGTGATACAATCAAGATGCTCTTGGACAAGGTTGAGTTGATGGAGAACAATCAAAGAAGGGAGAACTTTGGTGGAGGAATGGAAATGTCCAACATGTTAAACCAAGTTGAGGATGCTAACTACATGGGGAGGCCCCAATACCAACAAGGGAATTTTCAAGGAAATTTTCACCAACCCTTCCCAAACCAACCTCCTAATCAAAACCGTTTCCAACAACATGTCCAAACCCAATTCCAAGGAAATCCTCCATACAATCCAAATGCTCGGAAACATGAAAACTTCTCTTATGGAAATCCTAAGCCCGCTCTCACTCTCCCTCCGGGATTTGATCCGGGTGCTCGTGCACCAAACAATGAGGGGAGACCACATTTGGAAGACTTGTTGACCACTTTCATAGCTCAAAATAATCAAACGATGGCTCAACAAAACCAAAAGATAGATAGGTTGGATGAACAAATGCTCTCAATGGTCAAGCAAATGAAGAACATGGAGTTTCACATGAGTCAAATTGCTTCTTCGAGTGGGGTAAATCAAAAAGGCAAGTTCCCTTCTACTACGGAAGCAAATCCTAGAGAGAATTGTATGGCAATTAATCTCCGTAGTGGCACTCAATACGAGGGACCAAGCATGCCAAATGAAGACGAAGATGGAGAAATGAGGATAAGAGAAGGGATGTAGGAAGAAGAGAAGAAAGAAGAAAGGATACCTAAGTGGAAGAAAGCTAAGGAAGCAAGAGAAGCAAAGTATGAAGAGAAGATAGAGTGTGATGGGTGGGGAGTTCCAAAAACACTTGTTCCACCACCATTTCCCCAACGGTTTATGAGAAAGAAGCTCGATGAGAAATTTGGAAAGTTTCTTGAAATTTTCAAGAAAGTCACCGTGAATGTACCCTTCTTGGAGGCTCTTGAGGAGATGCCCACTTATGCAAAATTTATGAAAGAGATTCTTTCAAAGAAAAGAAAAGTGGAAGAATATGAGACGGTGAATCTTCCTATGGAATGTAGTGCTTTAATCCAAAAGAGTCACCCTCAAAAGTTGAAAGACCCCGGGAGCTTCACATTGGTATGTGAGTTGGGCAATGGAGAAAAGAAGAAAGCTCTTTGTGATCTTGGAGCTAGCATAAATTTGATGTCCCTCTCAATGTATGATCGTTTGAAGCTTGGAAGTATGAAGCCAACCAACATGACTCTACAATTGGCGGATCGTTCCATAGTTTATCCGGAAGGGGTTGTAGAAGATGTAGTGGTGAAAGTGGATAAATTTAACTTTCATGCCGATTTTGTGGTGATGAATATGGAAGAGGACCCCAAAATTCCTTTGATATTGGGGAGACCATTCTTAGCTACTAGGGTAGCAACAATTGATGTGAAAGATGGAGAGATCAAGTTGAAAGTGGATGAGGAGGAAGTGACATTTGTAATGAAGGATATGAAAAATTCCTCAAACTCCAGCATAAGCAATGCTATACTCTCCACTTCTCAAATTCTTAATGATTCACATTGTTCTAACAAATCTTGTGTTACTAATATTAACTTTCTTTGTGGCCTAGGAAGAAAAGTTAAGAAAAGAGTTGATCCAAGCTCAAAAATTCTAAAGAAGAAAGTGAAAGATTGGTATGACAAGAAGAAGAAAATGAAGAATAAAGCAAAGAAGCACCACTATGCTTCTTCTTTAAAAGAAGTTGGTGGTGTCAAGATGAAAGAGGAAGTTTGAACTCTATAAGTTCCGTCCGGCTTGAAGACGTTAAACTTAGCGCTAAATGGGAGGCAACCCATTTTTACTTGCTTTCATAGTATATTTTTCTTTTATTTTTTTAGATGATGCTTTTGATGGTGGGTGAGCTCGATTTTTGTAGGTAAATTCGTATGGACGTGTTGCCAAATGGTTGAAGAAATGGACGAGGAATCATTGAAGAAATGGAGTGAGAATGAGAAAAGAAGGTGATAGCCATCATGGAAGGTACACCTTTTCCAAACTTGGATTGCTTAGCAATTCTCAAGTTTGGGGGGGGGGGTATGGAAATTTTTCTTTAATTTTTGTACTTGGAGCTTATTTCATATGAGCACATGCAACTGGTGATTGAGATTTTCTTAGAATATTGGATTGTTGTGTGCTCTTGATTGATTTTCATGATGGTGAATTTATGTGTGATATAGTGTTGGTTGTGAGTAATTGTTGGTACTTGGTGCAATTTAATTTTAACACTTATTTTCCAAACTTTTAATTGCATAGAAATGAAAAAGTTTGGGGGGATGTGTTCGTTTTTAAAAGTAAATTTGCACCAAGCACATGAGAGTCATTGTTGTTGAGTATTTGATGAATTGTTGAGGCCTAACAAAAAATTTCTTGAGGAAAAAAGGGGATTAATCCGAAAAGAAATGCATGGAAATTGGGATTTGAGAGAAGAAATCGAGTGGGAATGCATGTGGAAATGCTCGGAGCTGGAAGAGACAATATTCGGCTTGGTCGAACGAGTGCCATGACTCGAATCGAGCCGAAAATCAGGTTAGCATTCAAAAATGAAAAAAATTGGAGAAAAGCAGGTTCTCGGCCGAGTGACCCAACTCGGCCGAGTTGAATAAAAAATGGGACATGGCATAACTCGGCCGAGTGTTTAGACTCAGCCGAGACAGAGAGTTTGTGAATTTCTGAACACTCGGCCGAGTGAGCTAACTCGGCCGAGTCAAGGCTAAATACGAAGACATTCTGGAACCCGAAATAACTCGGTCGAGTGGGTCTAACTCGGCCGAGTTCCTGTGCGGCTCCCCCCATATATAAACACTCTCTTCATTCTTTCACTCATTTCCCCAAACCCTAGCACCAAAAATCCGCCTCCCTCCCCATTCTTACAAAAAAATCGGCCAACACTCTCCATCTTCCACCCAAAAATCGGCCAAAACTCTTCCCAAAACACCAAAATCAACCACTTCTCTCTCCATTCTCCATCATACACCAAAGTGTTCGAAATTCTTGCAAGAGTATAAAGGGAGTTCTTGCTTTCTCACAACTTTGAGCTTTAATTTGTTGTGTTTCATCACTCAAGGTATGTTTCCTATGTAAATTTATGCAAGGTGAAGCATTTATTTTTTAGTTTTGGTGAAATGAAATTGTGTTGTGAAGAAAGTAGGAATCTTTATGAATTTTTGCTTGAATGTGAAGTGGGTTTGAATATTTAAGATGGATTGTGGTGATTTTACATGATTAGAGTGGCTAGGAACTCAAATTTGGTGTCAATTTTGCATGGGTAGGTTGAATTTGTCTTCAATTTTGTGAATTGAACTACTACTTTCATTGAAGCATTTTCACAAACACTTTGTATGCACCAAAGTTTGAGTTCAAATTGATGAATTGTTTTGTGAATTCCACCATCATTCATTGTTAGATCTTCATGTGAATTGATTACTTGTTGAGGATATTGTCTTGAAAATTTGCAAACAACATGTTTGGTGGAAATTTTGTTGAAAATTGAAAAAATGCATAAATGTGAGAATTTAATTGAAAATTTTGTTTGGTGTAGGAGCCTAAGTGAAGATGTCCTCCGAAGATGATGAGCACTACCTCGCCAACCGGGTTAACACAAAGAAAAGAAAAGTCACCCCATTCTCTTTGGGGATCGACTTTACTCAACAAGAGCTCGACCGTTTGGAGCCATTATTCCTAAGGATAGTGGACGAGGTAGCATGTACAAGATTCCCCAATGACAGATGCATGAATGAGATGGGGATAGCAAGTGATGTTTATGGGATGTTCGAGAAGGTCGGAATGGGGGATTTCATTATAAAAGAGCCAAAGACCTTCTCAAAGCTAACTGTTGAGGTTCTATGCACAATCAAGGTGGAGAAGGAGGAAAGAACTCATATCCCAACCAACATCACCTTCCGCATGTGGAATGAACAAAGAAACCTTCCCCTAGATGTGATCAATGATATATTGGGAGCCCCAAGGGATGTGGAGAGGAGGTTGATAAATCAAAAGAAGGGGTACAAGGAGAAGGAATTTTGGAGGTTGATAACATCCTCCAATGACGTCTATTGCCCAACCCAATCCAAGGCCACACAAATCCAAAGCCCAGTTCTGAGATATATAGAGAAGATTCTCTCCAACACCATTTTTGCTAGGGCAGAAAGTGGGTCGGTGAATAAGGATCAACTCTACGTTTTGTGGTGCTTAGTATACGGGCACAAGTTCAATGCCGCGTATTACTTTGTGCACCAACTAGAGAGGATTAGGAACAGTTGGGCTACAAGGTCAAAAGTCATGATTGGGGGTATGATCACTTTATTTGACGACCACTTTGGCATCGATACCTCGGGGTTGCAGGCAGTGAGGGGGTACGATTTGAATATAAATGTGATCAAGAAGATGCAAATTCTGATAGAGGAAGGTGGACGATTGTTTTTGAAATGTGCACATGGCCCAAACTTTCCTCTCCCTAACACAAGCCTAACCACTCTCATTAGGGGAAAGAAGAAGATGTTTGATAACCTTCGCCTTAATACCAATGCACACCTTCGAGCAATTCAAGAAGGATCAACTAATAATCAAGAAGAAGAAGATGAGGTGCTTGGAATAGAAGGTGGAGGTGCTCAAGAGCATGGAGATAATGAGGGTAATGAGGACGATGGAGCTGGTCCGTCCCAGTCACAATGGGAGAACTACATGAAGACGCAAGCGGACTTTGCAAGGGCTCAAGAGCAAAGGTGGTTAGGGCAAGAGACATTCATGAATGATCAAAGGGCAAGATGGATGGTGGAAGATGGATATAGGAGAGATGATGAAGCAAGGTGGATAGCCGAGGCAGCCTTCCGAAGGAGCCAAGAAGAGCGTTGGACAAACGTGAACGATGCAATCCAACAAATGGAGGCATGGCATATCGGTCAAAGCCACTACCAATTTCCACCACCCTCCGATCAGTAAAAGGGAGTTTTCTTCTCCCTTCTCTATCATTTATCTCTTTTAGTTGAAAAACTATATTCTCATTTGATTTGGTTTGTACTAAGTGTATTGATACTCCTTCTCTATACTCTTGTTGGGTGATACTCTTGTACCTCGTTTTGGATGGATGGATGGATGCTTTCTATTTTCATTGATTGTGGGATGATATTTCTTTAATCTTGTTGAATGGGATGATTTAGTTTATGCTTGGATGGGTTGATTGGTTGTATTGATTGTGAAGTGATTTGAGTTTATGGATGAATATTGATTGAATGTTTGATTGTGTGAGTTTCTATGTGATTAAAAGTTGACTCATGAATGAACTTATCATTTGAATGTGTGTGTGAGAAGAACTAGGCTTATGATGATGTTTGTATTCACATCTTTGAAAACCCGGTGAGAATTGATCCTACCAATCATGATCTGGTTGTTTATTTGAGAGTGGATTGATCATTGTCCATAATTCTAGAACTTGCCATACGTCTTGCTTAAAACCACAAGTGTGTGAAACAATGGGAGATGATTTAGGCCATCTTTTGTTATGAATAGTCACTTAGCCAAATATTCCCATACCAAAAAGAATTTTTCGTACTTAGCCAATTTGAGCCTTAAAACTTGATCTTTTGGCAACCTACAATGTTTAACCACTTGAACTTTATAAGCCTTTGCCCATTACTAGTGGAGGACAAGTGAAAAGTGGAAAAACATTAGTTTGATTGATATGTGAGTGGGGTGTTTGAGCAAAGAGAGGAAGAAGGGAAAAAAAAAAAGATGGAAAACAAATCAAAAAAGGGGATGAGAAAATGGGAGCCTCTAGAAAAGAAAGTGAAAAGATTGAAAAATAAAAAAATCAAAGAGGTGATCTCCCAAAAACATGAGATTAAGAGCAAAAGTTGACTCTCGAAAGGAATAAAGGAAGAAAATTCTTGAGAATGAAAAGAAAGGTGAGGAGGTGGATAGTTTGGTTTGAATGAAATGAAAAATGAAAAAAATTGTTCGTTGTCACAATCTCCACTAGTCGAGTCACAATCTCCAAAATTCTTCCCACCATTTTCAAAGAGCCAACGTTACGTCCCAATTAAAGTCCTTTTGATCCTATTGTCAAGCATGACAAAGTGGTAAAAAGATGAGATTTGTGGCAAGCTTATGGTGATTATGTGATGTGAATCAATTGATGAGTGAAAGCATGACCTCAATTTACTTGTGTGAATGAGAGAAACGCTTCTTGTGAGGATTGTGAATCAAGTGCTTGATTTTGCTTTGTTTTAATCACAACTTGCATGAAGATGGTCGGGGAGTTCATGGTTTATAATGGTTCATTGGAAGCTCACTTGATCATGTCATTGCTTTAGTTGCATCCAATGTCAAATTTTTCACAATCACTCTCCTTTGTTCTTTTCTTTCTTTGTTTGGGGACAAGCAAGTCTTTAAGTTTGGGGGGGGGGTGATTTGTCGTGAGATCGCTCAAATTTGTGAATGAATTTTGCTCTAAATATCAAGTTATTCTTGCAAGAATCGTGTTATTATGGGTTAATTCTCGAAATTTTGATACACGAACATTCTTGTTTGATTTCTAGGTAATACATGAAGTTTCGAAGCAAACCCCGAAAAATCCAGCCGTTGGATCATCCCAAAGATTCAACCACATGAAATGCATCGAAGAGAGGTTCGAAACAAGACAAGAATCGAGCCGATCGGGCATCGGGAGTGAAAGTTATGCATGAAACAAGAAGGGAAGGAGCCAACTCGACCGAGTGATCAGACTCGGTCGAGACAGAGAGTTTCAAAATTTCTGAGCACTCGGCCGAGTCAAGGCCAAAGACGTAGCTTCTGGAATTACAAGACCACTCGGCCGAGTCCCTGTTGGATAAAAGCGTGGCACGCTTTTTACTTACTCAACTCGGCCGAGTCACAGTGCAATTTTTGCCCACTTCGACTTTTGACCTAGGGACACGTGCCAAGCTTGATTGGAAGAGTATAAAAGGCCACAAATTCGTTTTTCACAAGGAGGCAGCCATTGGAACACCACTCAAGCTCCCCAAATCCAAATTTCACCATCATTTGCTCATTTTACTTAGTTTTAGCCATAGAACTTAGTAGATTTCCACAGCTAGTTTATCTTTGAAGTTGTAATTTCACTTCCAAGCAAGAGGTTGAAGATTTGATTGAAGATTTTAAGGTTTATTTCATATTTGCAAGATACCTTACTTTTATTCAAGTAATTTAGTTTTATTAAGCATGAGTTTGTTGATTATCTCTATTTCTTTTCTTATTTCCATTAAATTAGCCATGGGCTAAGCATATTGGTGTTTGGGTGTTGTAGAATTGTGATGGAATTAATGTTTTAGCTTGATTTTGATTGTGGAATTCATTGGTAGGTTCATTGGTTAGGTTTATGGGTTTTGATAGATCATTTGCTAGAACTCAATTATTAGGTTGTATTAGAAGCTCGATAAATGCAACGAGAGTTGGTTAATCGGGGTAGATAGTTTAATCGAGGGTTGGGAATCGAGTGAATGAGTTAATATTGGTTTATCGCAACGAGAGTTGGGTAAATTTCATTAGAACCCCATTTATCTACATTAATTGCTTGAATTAACATTTGAGTGATTAGTGAGAATGCCATAGGAGTTTGGTTGTTAGTATTCAAGTGGAAAAGCATGATTAGAGATTAGTTTAGTATAATTTAGGTAGAGTCGAACCCCCTAGTCGTGTGATTACCCGGGTAAGAAAGCCTCTATTCATCCTCTCGATCCTAGGTGCTTTACTCGTTATATGCTTAGTGATTGCTTCTACCAAAGGACGAACACCCGAACACTCCCTCTCTCCATTTGATTTCTATCATTATTTTCTTTAGTATTTGCTTATCATTAGTTGTTATTTGTGAGTTTCCTTTACATTTGCACAAAACATGACTTTTCACTATATTCAAAGAACAATACATAGCACTAAGGCTACTTAATCAATCTAGTCCCACGGATCGATAATTTAACCGGGCCTTGCTTTTATTATATACGAACCTCTTATACTTGAGGGGAACGTGTTGGTAAAAACACGTGTCACTACTCGGATGTTGATTGGGCTCGGTGTGTTGAGACACGCCGCTCTACATATGGGTATTCCATTTTCTTGGGTGGTAACTTGGTTTCTTGGTGTGCCAAAAAGCAGCCCACCGTCTCTCGTTTCAACCGTGAATCTGAATATCGTGCCATGGCCAACACTGCTCAGGAAATCATTTGGGTCACCCAGCTTCTTCGCGAATTGGGTGTCTTGCCCCCTGGTCGTCCTCTTCTTCTATGTGACAACAAGAGTGCTCTCTTTCTCTCTCAGAATCCTGTTGCGCATAAGCGAGCAAAACACATTGATATTGATTGTCACTTTGTTTGGGAACTTGTCTCGTCTAGTCGCCTCGCCACTCAGTTTGTTCCCTCCGAGCTCCAGGTTGCCGACATCTTCACGAAGAGTTTTCCTCGTCCCAGTTTTGAGTTGCTTCGTTCCAAGCTTTGCGTGTCCATTCACCCACTGCATCGCTTGAGGGGGGTAATAGGAAATAAATATTCAAATTATTATTTACCATATCTTGTAAATATTTTCTTTTATTTGTTTGTTATTATTTCCTTGTAAATCTCTTGTACCTTAACTATATGTATTGGATCTTCTCAATCACCTTATTAATGGTGATCTCATACCTATTCTCACAACAATCGACGTTATCAGAGTGCACACCCTAATCTCCACTCTTCTTGAAACTCACAAGTACACAAATGAAGATGTTGACGATATCCTCGGTCCACAGGCTGACGTAAAAATATGTGGCTTGTGGAGGAATGTTCTCAAAGCTTATTTTTTCTTTGTTGTTCATGTTTGGTTGATGATGTTTGTTCAGGAAAGTTTTATTTGTACGTTGTTCGTGTTATTTATAGACAAAAGGAAAAATTCACACAACCAACCATGTCCTCGTTTATGCCATGCACCTACCGCTCATTTGCAGTACACAAAAGTCAATAAATGCAATTAAAACCAATCACCTCTAATGTCTTCATTTATGCCAAAATTTAGAAATGTTGATGGTAATTGTCAATTTGATGTGAATGTAAATCTAAACACATTAAGAACAAATCTCAAATTAAATTAAAGCATACCAATTTTGAGCTCCACAAAATCAATTAGGTGGGTAGCATTGAAGACGCATACATTGCATTGATAAAATACCACAACATCTAGAGAGTACGGATATACGTACACCATACAAGTGGCATTGTTTTGTTGCATTTCAAATTTAAAATTATGAAATTATAGAGTATAGTCTAAATGTTACGACATTACATTTAGAATCCAACAATGAACCCTAACATAAAGAAGGTTGAAGTACCAAAGATAATTAGCAACACAATCGTACACCATACGATTACATGATGTTGTGGATGAATCGCGACGTCGTTGAGTTCCTTGATATTTTGGTTGTCTACATTGAATTATTTCAACCTTCGTAAGTTGGTGAGTTGCATAAGCTTCAATGATGTATATCGTTGGACGAGGCATGAACAAGCTTGCTATGTGAAATCGCAACACTCATCAAGTCACATAGTGTGTTAGATGACTGGCTAATGTTGGTATGCAACATGGTGAATTGTTTATTACGAACAAATTCATCACACCAAATTAAAATACGTGTCTGTTTCCCATCCAACGGGCATTTAAAGTAATCTTGCCTAGGATTCTTGACAAGATCACCTGATCGGCGAATATACATCTTGCTGGCTCCACATGAGCACTCGGGGGTAGTATGTCTTGATTTGAAGACAACATATTAATATAGAAAGAACCGTTAAGAATGACCCTACATTGGTATTGAAAGGCAACATAAACTGTAATTTATTCAAGTGTATCCGTACAAATACAAGATATGCACTAACATTCAAGACCCGAACAAGACCCGAATCAATTTTCTCACCCCTATGGATTTAATAGAGAATAAAAAATATGCTAAGAGCCTAAGACAGAAGTTAAATGTTTGCCATAATCTAGAATACCAACTGCTACCGAGGTATCTAAAAGTAATTAAAAGAAGTTTTGCAACATAGTTTATAGAATAACAACTGCATACACCAATTCATTTATATTTCCAAGTGCTACATTCATGTGTATTTGTCTTTGGAAAAGGACTTGCGAACTTCGTGAGGGGAACACTAGAGTTTTTTCTTTAACTAGTAATATTCCTCGTTTGGTTTCATGTATAGGATAATCTGTTACCCTACTTGCTTGGTAGTAATACAGAATATGTTACGAATTGAGAGGAAGAAGAAGGTCTCGATGAAATGGCACCGTTTAGAAGGGTGTAGCAAGGAGTATTAATCCTTTCATAAATTGTAAAACGTGTTTCTAAATAAAGTCGTGAGCGCGACTTTGTGTGTTGTGGAGAATGGGTCGGGTATTTATACCCGTGATTAGTCCATATTTGATTTCTTACAATTTGAATGGATTGAATCTTTCTTCACCGTTTCTCCCCCAAAAATCTTCTCTCAATTTTCCTCCATTTCTACGATTTCGGTGCGATTTCTCAAACGATTGGCTCAATCGTTTCAGTGGCCTCAGAGCCAAGTTATTACGCTGAAGCTCGCGCGATTCTAACAATGGTGACAAATACGAAGCGAATCAATTCGCTAGAAACTCGAATGAGAGTTGTGGAAGCTCGAATCGTTTCGATTGAAGGTCAATTCACAGAAATGCGAACGGAACAAATCCAAAGCAAAAACGAGTTGCTTAAACGATTCGATCAGCAAGCTAAGGAATCTGAATGGTTGAAATTGCAATTGGCTGAATTGCTTAAACAACTGAGTTTAGGTAAAGGAAAGTCTCAGATGGTGGATGAAGGAGTGGAGAATGAGAAGATGAACGAAGGAATTGGTACAAATGATCTGAAAGGGCTGATGGTCAATTCATTTAGCAGACTCGAGCCTAAATTGTTACCTACACCACCACCTCAAACTCGAATTCCGGAAGCTGGTGCTCCTAGTAGCTCTGATGTTAACTCGATTGGTAGGTCTAAAGCTGGAGCTATACCAAAGGCAGTAGCTCAATCAGGAGGAAGGTATGATCCTAAGAATTCTAAATTTCAGCAGCTAGAGAAGGATAGTGATGTGGTTTCTCTCTATAAAACTACTGAAATGATAGCTACTGCTAGATCCAGTGATCATCACAATCAAAACAGAAAATCTAGGATAAACTTTCCTAAATTCAAAGGTGAAAATCTAAGGTGCTGGATTAGAAAATGCCACAAGTATTTTCTCTTTAATCATATGTCAGATAGGGATAAAATCCTTCTTGTAGCCATTAATATGGAGGATGAAGCTGATGATAACTGGTACATAGACTATATAGATGCAAGGGAGGATTTATCTTGGGCACAATTCATAGAGTTGTTACAACAGAGGTTTACCAATCTTGAGGATGAGAATATAATTGCCAAATTCCACAAATTGTGCCAAACTACTACTGTGATGGATTATGTGAAGAGTTTTGAAAAGATTGGAGTGGTTGGGCATTCTGATGGGAATTCTGCTGGAAGATATGGAGTGGGTGCATTCTCAAAACCACACGCTCAACCAATTGTGGAAAACCGTGGAGATAGTCCAATTCCAAGGAGTTTCAGGTATAACTCTAATGATGACGTAAAGAAATGGTGGTTATGGGATTATTGGTCTTCTCCTCTCATGTATGCGCAAACTGCAATTACTGTGAATGAATTTAGAGGTAGCAGTTGGAACAAGGTAATTGCAAAAATGAGTGAGGCATTAAGAATTCCATTTCTAAAGGCACGAGTATTCTTGCTAAAAGAACACATGTACTGGATATCAGTAGGGGCATTATTTGGATTCATACTTCTGTACAACTTATGATACACTTTAGCTCTTTCTTATTTGAATTCTTTTGGAAATGGCCAAGATGTTATAGTAGAAGAGAATGATCAGGATAAACTGGTGTTACTAAAGGGTGTGAGTGGCACTTTTAGACCTGGAGTTCTTACAGCTTTGATGGGAGTAAGTGGTGTTGGTAAAACAACTCTAATGGATGTCCTGGCAAGTCGAAAAATGAGCTATGCTGACTGTTCAGATAAAAAACTAAGTGATTTTGTCACTTGGTTGGGTGGATCATATGTTGAAAATGCATTTCAATCACTGGAGGGAGAGTTAGTCATTCACATGTCTAATGGTGCTTTTCTGAAATTCCTCAACCAAAATTCTATTCCGGATGCACTTGATATGAGGCTTAAGGTGGCAGATTTTGGATTGGTTAGAAATGCACTTGATGGTATCATTGTGAAGGTTAATGCAGTTGTGGAGATTGTGAAGGAAAGCTATGTGGTTACAACACCAACTGATTACAACACCTGGAGATTGCCTCCTAAACAATTTTCCCATACGCAAAGTGTCTTTATCATCGTAACGACTCTTCCAGCTCCTGCAACGGGTGAGAGAATGCTATTGCTCCTCGAATGCTTAAGTGATGGAGTGTCGCCATCCAATCCTAAGCGTGAAAAGATTAATCCTAACTATGATAGTGGATTTCTCATGCTGACTGAAGTTACTAAAATAAAACCTCTTGAAGTCCGAGTGAAATTTAAATCTGAAATTCAAGGAAGGGTACCGAAGGTAACTGATAATAATTCTGCTATAATCTCCTTTAATGACTACAGAATTGGGCAAACATGGACTGCAAGGATTGTCTCGAAGAGTATCAAGCTTGAAATTATTAAAGGCTGTGTGGAATTGTCAATCAAGCCATCCTTGCTTGAGGGATATAAATCAGTTATAATTCTGATTTTTGCCATAATGATCATTATTGCTTGTAAAAAGGGAGGAACAAGTATTGAAGATCTTGCAGAAAAACATCCAGAACTGATTGTAAAGGTACACATTGATGTTTTTACAAGAATTACTGATGAAGATGCTGCCAAGGTAGTTGATGGTTTATCTCCCAAGGTGGCTGATAGAAATGCTTCAATTGAACAAGTAAAGAAGTTGTATGAGCTTTTCTGCAAAAGTGACTGTACATTGTGGGAGATCAATCCCATTGCTGAGATTTCTGATAACCAGTTAGTAGATGTTGATGCAAAATTCAACTTTGATGATAATGCTGCTTTCCATCAGAAAGAGATATTTGCTCATCGAGATCCAACTCAAGAAGATCCCCGTGAGGTTAATGCAGCAAAAGCTGACTTGAATTACATTGATTTAGACGGAGAAATTAGTTGCATGGTGAATGGTGCTGGTTTGGTTATGGCCACGATGGATATTACTCCCTCCATCCGCCTATAAGTTTCCTATTTTACCATTTTTGTCCGTCCGCCTATAAGCTTCTCATACATTTTTTGGTAAGTACTTTTTCTTACACTTCACTATATATTTTATTTTTCTCTCTATCTCTCTCCTCTCTCAATCACATCACTTGTACTATATCTATTATTTAATCACTTTTCTTAATCTTTGTGCCAAAAAGTAACGTGAAACTTATAGGCGGACGGAGGGAGTATTAAGTTACATGGAGGAACACCTGCCAATTTTCTTGATGTAAGGGGTAATGCTTCAGAAGGTCAGATTGTGGAAGCATTTAAAATTTTAACTTCATACGATAAAGAAAAGGCTATTCTTGTTAACATAGTTGGGGGTATTGTTGAGATGAGTGGCATGATCCATAGAGTTTGTTTGCTTGAGGCCATGAATATTCTAACTCCACTGTCATTTGTTTGCTTGAGGACAAGCAAAAGGATGAGAGGGGGGTAATGTTACGAATTGAGAGGAAGAAGAAGGCCTCGATGAAACGGCACCGTTTAGAAGGGTGTAGCAAGGAGTACTAATCCTTTCATAAATTGTAAAACGTCTTTCTAAATAAAGTCGTGAGCGCGACTTTGTGTGTTGTGGAGAATGGGTCTGGTATTTATACCCGTGATTAGCCCATATTTGATTACTTACGATTTGAATGGATTGAAGCTTTCTTCACCGTTTCTCCCCCAAAAATCTTCTCTCAATTTTCCTCCATTTCTACGATTTCGGTGCGATTTCTCAAACGATTGGCTCAATCGTTTCAGAATAATGCGATAGCTTTGAATTGGGGTTAGGGTTTTATGGGGTAAATTCAGATTTTTGCAAATGTTTGGAGGACAAAATGGTAAATCACTCATAAAAGTGCAAGTAAAAAAATAATAAAACATATAAAATTAATAATAATTTTAAAAAAAAAAATTAGCACCAGTTTTTTTAGATTATGAAAGTGCAAGTACAAATAACCAAAAGGTGTATCATTAGCATACACTTTTCAGTTATAATATCATACATTTTTCAATTATAATAACATACACTTTTAATTAATATATAACTTACACTTTTCATTAATAGAACATACACTTTTTAGTTATAATAACATACACTTTTCATTAAATTGATCATACACTTTGCAGTTATAATAACATACATTTTTCATTAATAAAACATACACTTTTCATTAATAGATCATACATTTTGCAGTTATAATAACATACATTTTTCATTAATATATAACTTACACTTTTTAGTTATAATAACATACATTTTTCATTAAAAACAATGCTGAACTTTTCAATATAGTAACATACACTTTTCATTAAAAAAAACAATGATACTCTTTTTAGTTCTAATAACATACATTTTTTCAAAAAAAAAAATCGAAAAAAAAAACCGAAAAAAAAATCAAAAAATAAATAAATAAATAAATAAGTCAAAATTTGACCATTGACCGATCAACGGTCAACATTTGACTAGTTAAAGTTTACTCAAATATACGGTGTACTTGAGTACATACAAGACTTTAGCTTGTCTTACATATAAATATAACACACCAAACATAAAATTAATTATTAAGTAGTGCACAATCTAATTAAGATTTGATATCTTACAGTTATCCTAGAAAAACAATCTAGGATACCAAACGAGGCCTCTATGTGTGAATTATAATTACTACGATGATTAAAGGTCTTTGAGTCTTGTTCATAGTCATGCCTTGAGTATTGTGTTGAGTTAGGATTTAATTGTTATAGTAAGTACCAATCTAATTTTCCATCGAACTGTTGATTTATGTTGCTACCCCGCATCACTACTGTTTATAAGGTGTCTAAACTCCTCCATATATGATGGAGTATATTATATGTCTAAACTCCATGTTATGGACGTTAGAGGTGGTCAGAAAGAATTTTGTTTCATCTAAAAGTTTGAATTTGTAGAGAGGTGATTAATTAATTCTTGTATATTAATTTCTATTACTCCCCCTCACTCGTGGGCCGAATTATCACCTCAGGAGGTCCATCGAGTGAATAATTTAAAAATGGATAGAGTTGCTTTCAACAGAAATCGAACACAGAATGTGTGGGTACCATGGAAGAATTTCGTCTCATCTAAAAGTTTGAATTTGTAGAGAGATAGAGAATTATTTCTTGTATATTAATTTCTAAAATTTACTATTTTTTATTTTTTCTCTCATACTATCAAGAAGGTAACCACTTTGAAATGTAAGGTCTAATTTAACTATGTTCTCCATAATATTACCATTTGATCTTTATCCGAGTGTGGGAATTCACTAATATACCACATATTAATCATGTTATTAGATACCACTTAGGTCATGTTTGCTTCATGAGTTTAGGGGGTTTAGTGATAGATTTGATAGGTAAACCCATCTTCTCTCATGTTTGATTTCAACTTTAAACACTTTGACCCGAGTTTATAATTTGACCCGATTTTTATAAACTAGACTTCATGGATTTAGAGAATCTAGCCTCCCCTTAAATTTATGAAGCCAAAATTTACATATTCCACCACACTTAAACTCATCATATTCCAACCCATAAAGCAAACATGTCCTTTTAACATTCAAAAAATGGGTTGATATGTATATGGGTTTTTCACTAGCCTTGGATTGGACCTTCCATGTTTTTGCTTAGGAGGTTCTTTGAGCCACTAATCACTTGTTAAGTATGTAAGGAAAATTCTGATGCGTGTTCAATCTCTCACCTCTGTTTACGTGTTTTATTGACGGTTATTTGATTCAGAGAGATTTGAAAGATAAGTGGAGAAGCATAACAAGGCGTTAATGACAATCCATTCAAATCTTGCATGATTTAGGTCGATTTAAAGTACAACCCATTCAAATCCTGCATTTCCAGCCGAACGATTTTTTTTATGATCTCTGAAATTCTTGTGTTTATTGCAATCTTTCTTTATAGAAATTCCAACTGATAACTAACCTTTTGAAATCTGTTTCCTTTTCTTTTTACATAAATATCTAACGGACAATTTTTTTTTTTTTTTTAATAAACAAGGGAGTAACATACTCTACCAAATACATTGATTTTTATTTTTTTTTATCAAACATTGAAATTTATTAGTCAAAGGAAGTAGCAACTTTTTAAGAGAATTGCAACCTCACCCCAAATATATATGTTGAGTTATCTATGGTTAAGTTTAGATGTCTCAAATAGTGTACATTAAATTGCAGATTATGTGCTTTTTCGATCATTTAACATGCATACAATCGAGTGATATTGCTTATTGAATATAAATTTTATTTTAGGCTTAATTAGACAACTATCTTAAAGCTAATTAACCCTTTATCTTGAGTTAATCTATCCTACTAAATTAATCCCAATGAGTTAGCCTAGTGAGGTAGGCTTGGGACTTAGGAGTGTGCTCTTCACTAGGTTTCAGGTTCGAACCCTCTAGGTGCAAACAATTTCTACGGGGTCAGTTCATACAGAGCGCAAAATTCTGACTATACCCGAAACTTAAAAAAAAAAAAAAAAAAAAAAAATCTATCCTACTAAATTGGACCTAAACTAGTCGAATGATTCTTGAAAGATGAAAAAATGTGACCTAAAATTCTAAACCAAGCGTACTTCACGAGAATGTGATGCATAAAAAAATGCAGGAGTATCATTCAAGTAACGCTTTTGCCTAAAACCGTTTTTAGGAATGAATGAAGGCAAGCAACTGTAATCTGCAGGCAATATTAGTGTGATTTTATTCATTCTAAGTAATTACATCAGCTTCCCAAAACTAGGCAATGGACAAATATAGAAAAAATCAAGACGAGTATATTTACATTTAAAAGAAAAAGGAAACGAGCTTCACCATTTCAAGGATAGTACTATCGAGGTACGGTTTCAGTTTTCAGAAAATGGATATACTCGGGCTTCACCATTTCTCCTCCGTTCACCGGATCAAAGCTGCATCTGTAGAAGCTGATAGTCGCAAACAAATCAAAGCCATTATTATTAGCTGCATCTCAAAGATTTCTTATCGAAAGTTGTTGATAGTACTCATCTATCAATTTCACTTAAAGATCATCAAAATGCATGTTTCAGACGAGTGATCTTACCTCCCATTCATGCCTACAACAATGATGGTATTCTGAGAACCAAATGCTGCAATGAAGTAGGTGCGTTCGGGCAAGTGCAACTGAGCAAATGACCATTCTGAGCTAAAATATTTGGGTAAAACTCCTGAGGATGTTTCAGCGAACACTCCAAATTTAGGTTATTTGCATATAACAAAAAATACCCAAATATTAACTTCAATTTTAGACGAGAAACCATATCACGTGCAAGGAATGCACAAGATAAGGGGCAGAGTTCGATTATTCAAAATGAATCAGTTTTGGAAAATAGAATATAGAGCATAGAATAAAGGTTGTTAGCAGTATTGATAAGTCATCATCAACTGAAAGACCCTATGTAATGGAAATTATAGCAATAACTAAGCTTAGTGAAAACTCCTATATCCTTGAATGAAAAAGACACAAATCAGATACAGGGACTAACTATCTCAAGCTTAATCTAAAGGTGAAATCTATTACGAAATAAGCTCAGATGTAGAATTCCCTAACCTTTCATGAACGATAATGATGAACCTGGATTAGCACCAGTACTTTGAGAGATTAGAGGATCAAGTGAGTCTAGTAAATTCTGATTAGACAATGCTGGACCTTTAGCAGCAATAGAATCAGTTGACCGGTTTTTTCTGTTTCCCCGGACTCTGAGACTAAATATGTGGACAGTACCTTTGTCACTTGATACAGCCAGCCACTGCATGTCTGGAGACAGAGCAATACTGTATATATCTGCTTTGTCTACCCCTCTGCGTACCTGTGGCACAAAAATGCCAATAAAAAAAATGAAAGTTAATTCGACACAATAGAAGTTAGATTAAGAGGCAGTATAGTCGAATAATGATGTAAAGAGGAAAAGGGATTCACCGACTTTTGGATTGAAATTGCCTTTGACAACACATTTACTCAAGTGAACTAAGAAATTGTGAAAACATGAAATTCCTAAAGAACCAAGAATCTATAATAGAGATGATCAACAACATAAACTTGAAGGGCAAACCAAGAAAGAGATAAAAAAAACTTAGAAATGCCATTTAATTTCATAAAAGTTGTGTTTACGATAACAGCTAAAGGTTTATATAGTGTATTAAACCATCATAAATCAACTAAAGATAAATAACACATCACAATATGTCCAAAACACACTTGAAAATGAGATATAAAAACAGATATAAGAGTCAGTTGCTTCATCCCTATCAGTCGACAATTGCTTGCTGTCCTCTGTGACACTCATTAGCATCTACAGGAGCGTGTGTTAGCCTTTACAGCTTGTCTTCGACACAGAATTCATCAGTGTTTAGGAAAACTCAACACATGAAAATTGTAGTTTGAAACACCTAGTTTGGAGTTCAAATGAGAGAGATATGGCCAATATATGAAAGGAAGCTAAAACTTTATCAACATTTTTTGACCTAAAATGCCAACAATCACCAAAGTATTCTCATGGCTGTAACTTAAAATATGTCAAGATTCTGCAGAGGTTACCCATTCCAATTAAGGTGTTAACATATCAGTATTGTTAAGTTATATTCCATTATTCCTGGGGCCCACCTGGCAAGCTGTTCAGTCGTGTTTGACTATTGTTGTAAATGAATTTCAACACTCTGGTCTAAAGTCATTAATGAGGAGAGCTTTGTCTTCTCTGAATTGTTATCTAGGATTCTTTTCCACTTTCTCTATTGCAAATTGATACCACTCCATTCAAAACTCAAAGGCTGATCATATATAATGTGTGGATTGAGGAAAAAGTCAACAAATTACATAATGCTACATCTATAATTATTACAATACTGTTTCTTGAACATTCTCAAATATGAGTTTTTGCATTTTTGTCTAATAAGACCTTACAGGCTTATTTAATATGGAAATACTTTCCAGAACTCTCTACACATTACTTGATATGAGTAGGCAAGAGTGTGCAATCAATTTTCTCTGACCCTTAAACAACACTCCCTCCGTCCACATAAAGTATTTTTGTTTTTTTTGCACAAGTTTTAAGGAACACAGGAACACTTAAAGTAGATAAAATAGAGAATAAAGTAGAAAAAGTAAGTGTGGTGGGGTATATTTTCCAAAAAAGGAAACAGGAACACTTATGTGTACAACCCAAAAAGGAAAACAAGAACACTTTATGTGGACGGAGGGAGTACTTACAACTACCTGATCCTTGAATTCAAACTCAAAATCAATTATAATGACCCCATCTGATTGTGGGTGGATAAAATTGAATCAACATGTTTTACTGATTGCATCCTCAATCACAATATGATGAGGCTGATAATATCTCTGCCACACTAAGTTTCAAGTACCACTAAAAGAAGAGAAAGCACAAAAATCTATGAGAACTAACAATTAGCTGCAGCAACATGAGATAAATAAGAGGTTACAAAAGCCAAAACAATGAACACTATAATTACTGAGCTGGAACTCTACTTGCTCACTGTGACTTGAAAAAGGTTGGTCTGCACTGACACATTTAATTACAGATATCTTCAAGCTTGGCACATTTTTAATGAGATTAAAAAATAGTATCTTCAAACAATGAATTCAATGTATTTAGCCGAATGAAACATTACATAACTGTAAGGAAGGAAGAGCAAGCAAATATTCACATTTACTGAAAATCTTAAGAATTTCAAATGCCTTGTATCTAATGACTCCACTAAACACTTTACCTCTTGCAAACGAGACCCATCCATTGTGTTGAAAATTCTTATCAGAGTGCCTCTCTCACTGGCAGTCACAAGAAGAAGCCCATCCATTGTTAGATTCAAGCAAGCAATCTTAGAATCGTGAGCATTGATTAATGTTGTCACATTCAGGCCAAAATGTTCGACCCGAACCTGGCCTTGAAGCAGACCTGGGCAAGCCAGCACAGATGTGTTCAGATGGTGTGAAAGACAACAAAGCCCCTTGGGATTTGCTAAAGTCTCTATTTGATGAAGAAGCTTCAGATCCAGAAAATCATAGACATATATCTTGTGCTCAAGAACAGCAACAACACGATCCCGTCTTAGTTTAACACCACGAACCTCAGATCTAAATGAAAATTCACCAATGCACCTGCTTTGATAATCATCCCAAATAATAACATTATTTGGAGGGTGTTGTGTATTTGCTTTAGTGCCAACAAGTGCTAGAATGTTGCATCTAAAAAGCATCTCTATTATCTTAAATCCCCCAGATTGTAAATCACGCCTGAACGTTTCCTTAAAAGGATTACAATTATATATACGGAAGCCACGACTGGTGCCAGCAGCAAAGCAACCATAGTCCTGGTTCCAAGACACTGAATATAACTCGGTTTCACCGCTTTCACTGCTTTGTGATTCTGGTTGTAGATTAGGCCCCATTGGTGCCTCATACACACCAAATCCTTCCGGTGAGAGTATCTCTCGAGATACTGAACGAGTAGAAGTCATGGAGGCTGAGTGATGAGTTAACAACTGGACAAAGAATAGTACAGACTCAGAAAGCAGAACATTTGAGAAACTTTGGGTTAAATAATCGAACCATATGCGAGAAATTGCATGTTTCACACCAAAATACAGAAGCAACTGTAACATACCAACTAAGAAACACATAATCGATAACTATATTTTGAAAACGAGAATGATAACTAAGGACTTGAATTTCACTCCAGTTATAAAAACAACTGATATAGAGATTTTTCTGCCAAATTTGCATGAACCTTCGGAAGAGAAGAGAAAGACAGTTATGTGGATAATTTCCGAGTATATTCTGGAAATTTGACAAGCCTAAATTACGGCAAGATTTCCTTCAACTAAATTCAATAACTCCATAAATTGTTCCTAAATCCAGGTATTCAAGCATCACCCTTAAAGTACGAAAGCAAGACTTCATAACTATCACATTTCCTATAACTACTTAGCATTTGGAGGTTGCACATCATCAATAGAAAGAAAGCAAGAAAATCACGCAGAAGAAATTTTAGATCCCTAGGAACAACTATTTCATTGGGTAAACACAGATACAAACTGTTGACCAAATACATAAATCCAAGCACTCCAACAAGGATGAACGAAGAAAATTAAAAAAAATAAAAGATCGCCATTAATGATTTCTTAATAACGAAAAACAAATTTATTTCTGATTACCTACAGGAGCTCAGAGACTTGAAAATTTCGAAATGAATAAGCCATAATCCAGCATTTCACGCAATCAACCGTGCGAGCGGCATTGAATTGAAGATAAGAGGCAGCGATGGCGCTTAAACTGATTCAATTTGGTTGAGGTTGCATAGGGTTGAATACTCCATCTTCATGTACTGAGAAGTTTCAGATAAGAGAAAAATGATTTTGACGAATTCTTTGAGAATTTCAGGATGAGAGAGAAAGAGAGATCAGAGTCTGAACTGACTGACGAAAATAGTTTTTGATTAAAAGTCGTTTTAAATTTAAATTGAATATTCGCAAATAAACCAAAGAGAGGGAGAGTTTTATGTTTTTTTTTTTTTTTTTTTAAATATTCAAAAAAAAGTAAATGGAAGACTTGTATGGTTGAGTAACATTAAAGTCATTCTCCCAAGAACATTTCTAATTATGCAATACTCACTATTTTCGCTATATTTCATTTAACAATTATCCATTGATGTGACTTTCTATTTTAAAATGTATATCCACTTTGATTTGATTTTTGTTTTAAATTTGAATTCTAATTCTAAACATTTTTAAGTTTTTACGCATTTTTTTTCATTCTTGGATAAACACTTGTTATCTTCTTGAAAGTTTGATCGACGAAGACGCATAGGTAGACAGAAAGATTGACGAAGCCTGTCAGGGAGATCGATGAAGACGGAGGTGTCCTTGTCGTCCAATACCATTGCCTCAGCCGCGTTCTGGACTTCGATAATGGCATATCGACTCCGATCATCACCCCAACTTCGATGCCCGATTTGCACGAAGACGTTCTCCAATGTCGCGATTTGGATCACGACGACAAATGAGGATCGGAACACAGTCGACGAAGACGAAGGGGTTTTCAAAGGTATTTTTGGGAATTTTGTAGTAGGTTTTAATAATTGGTAATGACTTGTATATTTAAAATACCTCTATTTTTCTATTGTTGTGTTTACTTCATTTTAAAGAACTGTTTGATTTGCATTTTTTCTGGAATAGTTTAAAGAAGGTCTTGATTTTCTGGAATTTTGTTAGTTCGTTTCTACGAATTTTATTATAAGTTTCTGGGTTTGATCTTGAATTTATTTGTTTATGCAAGCATATTTCAGTGTAGTGCAAAATTGTTGTTGCTTTATGCAAATTTTGTTGTATTATGCCAAAAAAATTGGTTGTTTTGCAAAGTCGTATAGAAATCGGAGAGTTTAAGTAATGTTACTGTTGAGATGTTTAGTGTTTTTTGGGGGTTTGATGTTTAAATCTTTTTATGCAAATTTTGTGAAAAAAAAAATTGTGGTTTAATGCAAGTATATGTTGTCACTTTTTGTCAATTTAAATATTATCCCTAAATCTATTTTGAAAGTTTTAAAGATCTTTCTTTTTTTTTTTTTTTTTTTTTTTGCAAATTTTTAAATTTTGTAAGTAAGTAAATACAAGCTATTTTCACGGGATTGTGGTTGGATTTTGTTAGACAATATAGTTGACTAATCATAATTTTAAGTTTAAAGGGTGTAAATATATAATTAGGTGTCACTTTGAACTTAATAGTAACTAAAAAAAATTGAACTAGAATGTTACTTAAGAGTAACTCCCCTTTTTTTAAAACAACTCGATTAATATTTTTGACCGGTCCCGATTCGGAGATAGGGTGATATACCCTCTTGTTATGATATTGTCCGCTTTGAATTTGTCAAAGCCTCACAACTTTGTTTTTTAGTTTCCCCAAAAGGTCTCCTACTAATGGAGATACTAGTCCACCTTTATATAACACATGATCCTTCAATGTCTTTTCGATGTAGAACATTTATTTGACCGAAAGTGGATATGAAATACCATGAATAACTATACGTCAAACATGTCTTTAAATTATGGCTCTTTAATTGGAAGTATGTTTTATCTTTTGAGTCTTTTAAAGGTGATGTTTTAATCTTTGAAGTTTTAAATTGATAGTTATTTTATCTTTTGAAGCTCTAAAATTGACAAAAAAACAATCCTTTTCTTTTTAGTTTATATTTAATCCGTCTTTTTTTTTTTTTTTGAAAGCCAACAAAAACTTCCATTTATTAGCAATTAAGGCAATAGTATGTGGCAATAGTCTTTGAGAAGGATCTCCACCCATTTATTAGCAATTAAGGCAATAGTATGTGGCAATAGTCTGTGAGAAGGATCTCCACAAAGGCCGGAGGCTCGACCCACACATGGGGACTTGAGAAAGATCTCAAAGCCCTAGCAAACGAGTCAACCGAACTTGTAGAGAGGGTGGAAATTAATTCTTGTATATTAATTCCTAACACTCCCCCTCACTCATGGGCCGGATTAACACCTCTTACCCTTTTTGGGGAGGAGGCCCATTGAATGGACAATTTAAATGGGTGGAGTGCTTCCAACAGGAATCGAACCCAGGTCGTTTGTCTGGTTTGCTCTGATACCATGAAAGAATTTCGTCTCATCTAAAAGTCCGAACTTGTAGAGAGGGTGGGAATTAATTCTTGTATATTAATTCCTAACATCTTCTAACGGCGTTGCAGGTTTTGATATAATCATCCAATGTCGTAATGCCTTGCTCTTCTTCATTGATGGCGTCAACTACCACCTTAGCATCCGACTCAACTTCTACTGAATTGTATCCCAAGATTTTGACCCAAGAGAGTGCCTCGAGGATCCCAATTGCCTCCGCTTCGTCCGCGCGTATTATGCCTGGATAGTGTAGCGTTCTTGCCGCTATGAATATCCCCTCTTCGTCTCTGAGTATCATCCCTGCTCCGGTTTCATGTGTTTCGGCAAATTGAGCTGCATCCACATTTAGCTTCACACGTCCGCTGCCAGGTCTGTGCCATCGTGTGCTCCCCACAGGAGTCGTCGATCTGCTGTGTACGTTCCTCGCTGTTTCCCAAGCAATGAGGAAGTTTGTTGCATCCCTTATGATTATCTTCGGTGTTGTTCTCTTGTTCTCCCAACAAACAGAATTTCGCTCTCTCCACCCGATCATGATAAACCTCCCTGCCTCCTTCTGATCCAACTGCCCCATCATTTTGAGGAACAACTCGGCTAGCGAGTCCACTCCTGGTGCCATAGCCTCCAGTTGTTAATCCGTCTTTAAAAATACAATATGTAAATAAATATCCCTTGAAAATTCATAATTAAATAATTTTGATTTAACTAGAATTGGATAAAAGTTAAGTCATTAAAATAAAATTACATGATAAAATCTGAACTTAAAATCTATTTGAGCTGGCCAAAATTTGGCTGGTACTTTTTTTAACAGAAAGTAATTTCCATTAATGATACTCCATAATAAAGGAAGAACTTAAATGAAAAAAAGGGACAGTTTAATAAATGAAAAAAAAAAAGGGGGACAATTTAATTATTGACGAAGAAAGAACTACCCTTAATCATTTACTATATATTAAAAAAAAATAAGAAAAAAAATTGTGCGTTTGATATAATGGAACGTGACAAAAATATGCGTTGTGCAATGTTAGTTGTTTTATTATTATAGTGTTTGCTAATTTATTGTCTTGTCCTGCCCACAATGAGAGTAGGGAACGAGGATGTGGGTTTCACCAATCCAAAAGTAATTATTATTTTTATTATTTTTTAAAAACATATTATATTATTATACTTCAAAAATAGGATCTTAGATTTCGAGAAAACTAGAATTTTGACAGTGTTGTGAATTTGAAAATTCTTTCGAATTCGAAAGAGAATGATTAAAATAAAATCCAAAATTTGAATAATCTTGAGAGTTTGAAAAAAAATTGGGATAATTTGGATCCATAGATATTGAAAAAGATTACGAATTTTGATATATATATATATATATATTAATATATATTATCTTCAATATTTACGAATCTAATTATATCACACAAAAAATCACAGCAACTAATAAAATGATGCCATGTGTCATTTCCTTAAGAGAAAGACACCACACCAGTGATCATAGTTTTAGAGGAGAAATTTTAGTTGCATGAGTTGGGGAGAAACCACTCTGTGGTGAGATGTGGGTCCCTCTACTATTAATTTTTATTTATTTCAGAATATATTCGTTTTACATTCTAAATTTTTTTAAAGGTTTTTAAGATCAAAATAGATTAATACATTTCTAAACACACGATCTTCAAACTGATTTGAGATGGATCAATACGAGTGATCGAACTCCATGCCCACAAAGAACGTTCAATTTAGGGGTGAGAATAGGTCATAAGCTTTACAAAAAATGTCTGACACATTCCATAATTCTTAGACCCAAGTTTAGTCATGGTCTGTTATAAACTTTTTTTTAATAAATAGGTCTGGGTCAACAGTTTTTTAAATGTCTTTTTAGTTTTATTTTATTGTATTTAAAAAAAAAAATCTACAACACTTTATTATCATCAAATTATAAAATCGACTTTTTAAATCTCAAAAATGAAGAAATAAAAGTAATAACAAAATTTATATTATGTTCAAAAAAAAATATTCAATTTTTTTTTAACTATTACAAAGGGACAAACTTTATTATCATCAAATTATAAAATCGACTTTTTAAATCTCAAAAACGAAAAAATAAAAGTAATAACAAAATTTATATTATGTTCAAAAAAAAATATTCAATTTTTTTTAACTATTACAAAGGGAAAATATAATAATGGAGTAGTTAGTAGGGACCTCCTACATGTAGTCAGGGTGTCGTAATGACTACCGTAGTCAGTTAATTTAAGCCATTAAAAATTTAATTTAAAGGCTTAAACTTGATGACTTGTTACCTTTTGTATATTTAACGGTATGTATTCATCGTATGTGTCGTAATGTGTCATAAATTTGTATTTTCTATTAAATTAAATTAAATTATTGTAAAATTACATTTTTATCCTTATACAATAAAATAATTTATTGTATTTATTAATTTAATTAAAATATGTAATGTTAAAATTACATACTTACCCTTATGTTATTAATTTTATTAATAACAAAAACAAATCAAATCAATTTATTAAATAAAATCAAATTACATTTGTGGAGAAATAAGTCATTCTCAAAATTCTTAAGAATTGTGCTAGACTAATTGAAATTTGGGAAGAAAAAAAACATAATTTCTAATTTAACATATCTATTATTTGATTAAATTTTGGATTGGTTTATTTAATTTTAAAAATAATAATATTTGTATAAAGAGAGGGTAGAACAATAATTTTACTTAATATATATATATATATATATTAAAAATAATTTAAATAAAAGAAGGGTAATATAATAAATAATAAAATACAATTTAAAAAATGATATAAATAACTTAAACATGTATAACAGGTAGCAGGTCGTTACGACGTTTACGATACCACGTGGCGCAATTCGACAAAGTGACTATGTAGTCATTTTGTAAAATTTGACTACTGTAAGAATTACCCTAGTTGGTATTACTAAACTTTCTTAGTTTAATTATCACATTTATTATATTTTTATATATTACTATATATTTATATATAAATAAAATTAAATAGGTCGACATGTTATGCTTAAAAGACCTACAAAAAAGTTCGAGTCCGACGTATTTAACTAAATAGGCTTCACAAAAAGTTTGAACTCGACTTGTTTATTAAACGAATCGAACTTTAAAAGGTCGAGTTGTAGGCCCCTATTGAGTAGCTCGTAACCTGACTCATTCCCATTCCTAGTCCAACTCTCCATTCTTAATATGTGAAAACCCCCCACACTACTAAGGGAATCTCGTATCAATATAAATATAAATAGAGAGAATAAAAACAAACAAAGAAGCACCAAGATCCAAATCCAAAGCACCAAAACACCATCAAGATCCAAAGCCAATAAAGCACCATAGAGGGAGAAAAGGCTGCAAAACGCGTACGGGAAACAATTACAAGGAAAATAAATGATACTCCCTCCGTCCCGGAGGAACTTGCACCCTTTGACCGGCACACATTTTAAGAAATGTGTAAGAAAAGGTGTAATGATTGATGTTTTGAGGGGTAGTTTTGTAAACTTTTATGAATAAAGTAAAGTAAAAAGTAGATTGAGTGAGAAAAAGTAATGGCATATGGGTAAATATGAGTATATTTCAAGGGTGAGGGTTGGGAAGATATTTCCTTTTATGGAGTGTGCAAATTGGTATGGGACATCCATATATATGGAAAGTGTGCAAATTCCTGTGGGACGGAGGGAGTACAAGCTAATAAAGAACATATTTTTCTAAAAGAACAAGAAACTAAACGGATCACTGGATCGGTTGTCGTACCTCCGTCAAGGATGATAACCAGTTGATCCCCACTAAAGCAAAAAAGAAACTCCTAAACCCGATCGAGACGATCAATTAGAAATTACTGTCGATGCAGGAAGAGACAGCAAGCGGCAGGCGACAGTGAACAATGTTCGATCTACATTCTCTGTAGTCGAGTTTCACCCCATTCGCTTATGGGGTCTTGGGGTGAGACTGTTAGACGCGTTGATGCGGTGGTGGACACATCAACGTGGTGGTGAATGCGCCGACAAATCCGCCAAACTGAGAAGTGAGAAGTATAAACACCTACTTTTGTTCGCAATTAATGGGGGGATATACAAAAATGGCCTAGTCAAAATAGGCTTTATTAAAAATAGCCCAACTTATTTAAAACAAAAAAAAGAATCAAATTCCACGTGGGGGTTTACTGCAGTGAGAAATAAAAAAAATCCTCACATTCTCTTTTTTCATTCTTCTTCCATTTTTTTTCATTTTCTACACTCAAATATTCTCATTTTTTCTCATAATATAATTGAAAGTTGGATTAAAGGTAAAAAATATATTTCTATTATATATTTTTTGTTTGATATTTTATCATAGTAAATTCAAATGGATTTTTTTTTTAGATTTACACTTTACACCTAAAATTACCTTTTGGGTTGTTTAGGGTTGTGTAATGGGGTTGTTTAGGGTTATTTAATGTGGTTGTTTAGAGTCGTTTAGGGTTGTGTAATGTGGTTGTTTAGGGTTGTTTAATGTGGTTGTTTAGGGTTGTTTAATTTTGTTTATGATGGTTGTTTAAGGTGATTGTTTATGGTTGTCTAAGTTTTTTATATCGTTTTTTTATTAAATATTCTACTACTAACAATTATAAATTTCTTATTAAATCGTAGATATGAAGTTGCCTCAATTTTGGGTCAACATAATTTATTTTGGCGAGTTTATCAATGAAAATGGTCAATGGGAATGGAAAAGAAGTGAGGGTGATCATGGTAATAATGTAGAAGGGTTACCAATATCTTCGAACATGACATATAAAGAGTTTAATTCCGAAGTACTAAGTTTGTGCAATGTTGATTTTTCGATGCATGTGGAAATGCGATTTCTTCTCACTGAAAAAAAGAACTTCAAGTTTTAGTTCAAATCACTTTAAATAGACATTTGCAATGGTTGGTGGGACTCAACAAACAAGGCCACTATTGTTCCATTTGCGTTACCCTTGTAAACAAAATTGCATCGGATGTGCAAGAAATTGAAGTTAATGGGTTGATGAACAAAGTTACATCGCATTTGCAAGAAAATAAAGTTAATGGGACGATGAACAAAGTTTCATCGAATGTGCAACTTTAATTATTGTATGTGAACGATTAAGTATTTATATTAGGTTGTTTTATTAGTAGTAGATTTTTTTTTTTTTTGTTATGAAGTTCACATGAGATTTTTTTTTGCGACTGTAAATCACATCAGATTTATACTAGGTTGTTTTGTCCCACTCTAAATAATCCCGTACAACTGTAAATAACCATAAACAATTTTGTACAACTGTAAACAACTATGTACAACTGTAAACAACTTTGTACAACTCTAAACAACCATGTACAATTTTAAACAACCCTACACAAATCTAAACAACTCTAAAAAGACTCTTAGTAACACTAAACAACCTTAAATAACCTTAAACAACCATGTACGACTGTAAACACCCTTAAATAACTCTTAGTAACACTAAACAACCTTAAACAACTCTAAACAATCTTAAACAACCCTACACAACTAGATATAAAACAACTCTAAATAACACTAAACAACTCTAAACAACCCTACACAACTAGATATAAAACAACTATAAATAACTATAAACAACCTCGTTATTTTAATAAATCTATATTAAACAACCTCATTATTTATCATTAAATATATGTTATTTGTACCATTTTAAATACTAAAGTGTCGTTATTTAAATAACTCTATATTAAACAACCTCATTATTTATCGTTAAATATATGTTATTTGTACCATTTTAAATATTAAAGTGTCAAAATTGAAGTTTACTAATTTTATGTGTGATCAAATAGTGTTGTTTAGTATTGAATTCCCAATACTATATAATAAACTCATGTTAAACAACCTCATTATTTATCATTAATAAGATGTTATGTGTACCATTTTGAAGATTAAAGTATCAAATTGAAGTTTACAAATGTTATGGGTAATCAAATAGTGTTGTTTAGTTTTGAATGCCCAATACTATATAATAAACTCATGTTATAAATTCTCATTGTTTATCATTAATAAGATGTTATGTGTACCATTTTGAAGATAAAAGTATTAGATTTAAGGTTTATTCACTTAATGTTGTTCAAAGTTGTGTAGCGTTGTTTAATATTTTTTAGAGTATTGTACTCTTATTTTATATCTAGTCGTGTAAGGTTGTTTAGAGTTGTTTAACATTGTTTAGAGTTGTGTAGTCTTATTTTATATCTAGTTGTGTAAGATTGTTTAGAGTTGTTTAGCGTTGTTCAATGTTGTGTAGAGTTGTTTAAAGTTGTGTAGTCTTATTTTATATATAGTTGTGTAAGGTTGTTTAGAGTTGTGTAGAGTTGTTTAGTCTTATTTTATATATAGTTGTAGAGTTGTTTAGTCTTGTTTTATATATAGTTGTGTAAGATTGTTTAGAGTTGTTTAGCGTTGTTTAAAGTGTGTATTCTTATTTTATATCTAGTTGTTTGGAGTTGTGTAGTCTTGTTTTAATCTAGTTGTTTAGAGTTGTTTAGCGTTGTTCAGTGTTGTGTAGAGTTGTTTAGAGTTGTGTAAGTTTGTTTAGAGTTGTTTAGCGTTGTTTAGTGTTGTGTAGAGTTGTTTAGAGTTGTGTAGTCTTGTTTTATATATAGTTGTGTAAGGTTGTTTAGAGTTGTTCAGTGTTGTGTAGAGTTGTTTAGTCTTGTTTTATATATAGTTGTAGAGTTGTTTAGTCTTGTTTTATATATAGTTGTGTAAGATTGTTTAAAGTTGTTTAAAGTGTGTATTCTTGTTTTATATCTAGTTGTTTGGAGTTGTGTAGTCTTATTTTATATCTAGTTGTGTAAAGTTGTTTAGAGTTGTATAGAGTTGTGTAGAGTTGTTTAGAATTATTTAAACACCTTAATTCACAAAATGTGTTGAAATAATTTAAAATATTTCAAACGTAATTTCTCTAAACAAAACGAGCATATATTTCAAACATAATTCTTCAAGTTTTCTTACGATCTAAAATATTTCAAACACAATTGTTCAATTTTTTTCACAATCCCCTTTCTTTAATGTTGCACATAAAAAAAAAAAAAAATTATATTAATAATTATTCTTGTATAAAGTGAAAAAGAAAAATAAATTATTGGATCAAAATATTGAGAAAAGATATCTACTCCTAATTTTTTTTCTCCCTTCGCTAGTAAACATGCCACAATAATCTACCAGAAAAACTTATTGAATAGATCAGTCTTTTTAACCGGACATAATCTGTTACACAAAAGACAAGATCAACCACAAACTTCGTAGTTATACTAGACTCAATTCTTGATAATTTATATGTGTTTGCTGCAAAGGGTGTTACACCGAATCTGAATATTACCACACTTCCGGCTATCTGGAACGACTATCCGGAAGAGTGAAGAGAGTACAAGTCTATTACTCTACAAGTCATATTTGATGATTTGAACAATGTTACCAAACCGACATTGAACAAACAACTAAGACATAACATACCATGTGAAGAGATTGCTACACAATTATATATGATCAATAATAATAACTTCTCGACGTTGAACAAACCACTAAGACATAACACTTTTCACAGTCAATTGAAGATTGCTCCACAAGTATATGGTCAATAACTTCTCGACCAACAAACAACTCAATTGATTATTGCTCACTTATATGGTCAATAACTTCTCGACATTGAACAAACAAACACTTTTCACAGTCAATCAAAAAATTCAAAATTCAGGATAACAAGATAATTCATCATGTTAAATATAAAATTCTGAAAATGTGAGCATTATTTCTGATGCAAAATCATATTCATAAATGAAATAGTTTATGGTTCAATTTTATCAAATCCACTCAACAGAAAATAATTGAAAACAACAATTCTCCAAATATTCATAATCAAGGTCAATTATCCATTAAATTAATTCACATTATTAAAAAATAACAAAAGAGGCTTACAACGGGCCTCCGCTTCAACAACCGGTCCACGGTCCACGAATCAAAACCTTACGAAGTATCCCACGGCCTAGGTTCAGGGACTGCAACTACCGTACCTTGCCATTCCTGAATCAGAATCACCTTACATCCAAGCCTCGAGTGCTTGTTCAAAACCCGATTCCTAGAATTCTCTCCAACACATACATCTCATCATACGACTGAAGCGGCAGGTTATTGACAAGGTTCAAAGTGTAGACAATGAAATATTTAAAATCAAATTTGAAAACAATGCTACAATGGAGAAGCGAAGAAGAAGAAGATGGTGATGTGTTTGCGGCAGAAGCTTGGAGAAAGAAAGAGGGGGTGTTTGCGCAGAAGATTGGGAGGAAGAAAGAGGGATACTTTTTGCAGAAATCCCTATTTACATACGCAGGCTTTTTCTTTTTTAATTAATTTTTTTCCACTCAAAAGTGGTCAAAGGCCAAAATTAAGTATTGGCCGGGTAAACCGGCCATACTTGATAATTTCCACCAATTAATGTGTTGAGAGTTTGAGAATGGGGTTGGGGATTTTTTTTTTTTATATATTATAAATTTTCAAGGCTTCACATATTGTATTTATATTCTTTTTCTTGTACAATTACATAATACAATAGATGTTGTAGTTTAAATTATTTCTATCTTTCATTTATATTTTTCAAAACTTCAATATTCATACACAAAATTTTGACAATCGTCCCAAAGTTCTAAGATTCGTCCTGAAAATTTCATCTCTTCAAAATTTTCAAATTCTCCCAGTTTTCCAGTGCTCCAATATATGCATTGGGATTGGAGAAATTGTCTAGTTGCTTAGAAAGGTCAATACACTAGCGTGATCGTGGAGTCCCAAACATTTTGCTTGAAGTGGTCACGCCACAAGACTTGTGGATACGATACACTTACTTTGGTGTTACATGGTCAAATAATTATATCAATGTGCTTAATCAATCATCTTTGTTCAACACGGTTGTGCTAAGGCGTGCGCCGAATATGGATTTTATCATAAACGACCAACAATATACACAAAGATATTATTACCTAACTGATGGAATCTTTCCGAAATGACCAACTTTTATTAAGAGCTTTCAATATCCTCATGATCCTAAAAAAAAAAAAAATCAAGAAAATACAAGGAGCAGCTAGTTGAAGGGTGTTGAACGGGGATTTGGGGTGTTTCAAGCTCGTTGGGCAATGATCAGGGGTCCGGGCTTTTTCTGGTACAAGAGTAATTTGAAAGAAATCATGATTGCTTGCATTGTTTTACATAACATGATAGTCGAGCACGAAGGAGATACAACAATAGATTGGTCAGATGAAACTAACACGAACAACATCAACAACGTCAATAATTCATCTATAATTCAATGATGTAGTGAAAATTCAACTACTACCTCAATGTAAGATCTGAACTTTGTGATAAACATAAACATCAACAACTCAAAAAAAAAAAAGTTTTTTTGAGCACGTATGAGCACAATACATAGAAAATTAGAAAAATTATTTTAATTTATAAAACATTTAATTGTTAGTTTAATTTATGTTTGCATTTGTTGTATTATTTTATATTTGAACTTGATGTGCCAAAATTTGCACGAGGAGATTGGGTATCCTCCGAGTTGGATATCTGATCTTCCAAACACGTAGGAACAATCCAATTACGCTGCCACCTTCGATAGAATCCTCGAGAACCTGCAAAAGACACGCCGGAGGGGAGTCCGGCGCGGACACTCCGATGCCTAAGTCAGTATAGGGCTTCTCAATATATCACAAGGACCTCGAGATCCTTGTTTTATCAAACCAAGCTCTCTAAGAATATCGAAAGTATATTTTGTATGAAGTACGTTAAGTTTTGTCAAAGTAAAAGTGTCTAACCTGAAAACATCTTTGGATTTACCTATTTATAGAGACTCCCTCCCGAGAGGAAGTCAAGGCTTCCTTCTGTTTCGGAGCCGCCTCTTGGACCTAGCCTTGGTAGGTTGACAAGGTCTTCCACTCCTCTACTTCCGGAAAGACCGGGGCCACTCTCCCTAGTGGACTCCTTCCACTAGAATAAAGGAGAGAAGAATCTTTCTTTGGTCAATCTTAGTCCGATTTATGCGGAGATCTCCTATATTCTTGGTTCACCCATTCATATCAAGATCGAGTCTTCCAGAGAGGTCTCTCCGAGGGGAGCTCCCTCCGGAGGGACTTTCAGAGGGGATTCCTCATCCAGAGACCCCTCCATAATCCCACATCTTCTCTTTTTATCTTATCCTTGATACACGTGTCGATTTCTTATTAGATGACATTTTTAGGCCGCATCATCTACTCCCCCCTACTCTCGTAAAAGGAGTATGCCTTTTGTGAGAGTAGAAAATTCAAGCGAGCCTAGTGCAGAGATATTTCTGGAGAGACGTGTATGATTCTAGCTCCAGAGAGAAATTTCGAAAATATTTTCTTCCACAAATTTTCCCGCCTCCAGCTCTGAAGACGTTTCGGCTTCCGTGCCCGGGTCCTACGCAGTCGCCTTTTTCTCTCTCTGACTATCTTCTCGAGGAAAACCTCGATTTCCCCCTTTTCTCATTTACTTCACGCCATTTTTTCCTTTCCTTTTCCCCCTTTTGCATTTTATTTCTTCCAAAAGTTCTTTGTTGTCTCCATCTCTCTTCTCAAGCGGTCTTCCTCCCGAGTTTCACCGTCGCCGGTCGCCTCGACTAATTTCGTAGTCCTCCTAATCAAGGTAACCTAGCTATCCTTCTCTTCTTCTTTTATTAGCACTGTTAGTCGATGTCGAGCCCTCCTTCCTCACCTGAAACTCCTGGCCAAAACCCCTTTGAGTCCCCTTCACTTCCGGTGAGGAGCCCAGAGAACAGAATTTCCACTTCTTCCCAGATCGACCATATTCACCTGGCCAGCCTTATTCGATCCTACGACTTTCCGTCAGAATATACTCTTCGAATTCCTCACTCAAATGAACGACCAGATCTCTCTGAACCCCGAACTCTTGCCTTTTTCGAGGCTCAACTTAGGGCAGGACTTCGATTTCCGATCCACCCTTACTTGGCCGCCATATCTACCCGCATGCAGATCCCTCTTAAACAGTTCACTCCAAATGCTATCCGTACCATGGTAGGATTTTTTATTTTGGTGAAAGGGAATGGCGGTGAACCTTCTGCCGAACTGTTTTTAAGCCAACACTCTTGTAAAGTGAACGATGGCTTCTTCTATGTTAGTGGGAGGAGGTCTCGTGTTTGCAAGTTTATGAAAAAACTCCACGAAGAAGAGTCGTCTTGGCGAGATTATTATTTTTTTGTCACTAGCCCCACTGATTGGTCGTTTCCTCATGGAAATTGGATATTCCACAATCCAGGAATACCTCCTCCTCCTCTGAAAGCTTATTCCGCTCTAAATCACACTGTTATGACTACCCTCAATACCCACGTTCGTTTGAACGATTATTTTGATATCCTTGGTATTTGCAAAAATTCTCGCATCCTCTCCCACTTTGGCTTTTGTCCTCAAGATTTCCCTTTAGATCCTCGGGATGGTAAAAAATCTTCTATTCTTGTATTTCGCTTCTTGCATGTGGCTATTTTTCTGAGTTCTGAGAATTTTCTTGGTTATTTGCAGCAATGAGTTGGTTAACTCATATCTCGCGGGATGCCCCTGCTCTCGGCATAGTGAAGGCCCCTGTGTTATCTGCCCCTGAGGATCCTCCAAAGGCTCCTCAGTCTCTCGCTCTAGAAAGCTCAGCAAAGACTCCGGCTCCAGAGAGTTCTTCAAAGGTTCCTCCTCTCCCCAGCTCTTCTACTCAAGTCCCGGGCTCTGTTGCCAAGAGAACTCGCTCAGCTACTACTGCCTTCTTCTCCGACTGTGGCACCTCTAAAAAGAAGAAAGGAAAAGCTGCTCGAGCTCTTGTTGAGAGAGAAGTTCCCCCTTCTGCTGCGTTCGAGCCTCTCCATCGTCTTATCAGACAATGTGCTCCCCCTTCCAACACTGAATTATCCGACAAGCCCCTTCCTGAAGATCAACTGCTTCGTGGTGCCCATCTTTTTTCGGAGGTATTTTCCCTTACCTTTGTGGTTTTTTCCTTCTTTACATCTTAAACATTGTTCATGTTCTTTATGTAGTTTGGTCTTACCTACGCTAAGATATTCGACCAAGGTGTTGAGATGGTGGCTGAGCTTGAACTTCTCCGAACTGAAGCATCCTCTTTCCAATCAACCCTCAAGGGTGTAACTGCGGAGAAGGACAAAGCTCATAAACGAGCTCAAGCTCTGGCTGAGGAGTTGCCTCTTCTATGGGCTCAAGGCAAGCAAGATGCAGCCAAGATTAAGCATCTGGAAGAGGAGATGGAACGGATGGGACGCGAGCTGCCGGATGTCGGAGTGCAGGCTTGCATTAAATCCTTGTTTACCTCCTCCCTGGGTCAAGAATTCTTAGGAACTCTTCATACTCAGTGGCTGTCCAGTTTTCTAAAGAGCTCAAGCTTCCTATGCGCCATGGGGCCACACATTCCTCACTTCATCGACCATGGCTTCAGCAATGCCGTGGCAGAGCATTCAGCCCCGGGGTTCGACGGGACCTACTCTCGTGAATTTCGCTTGGATCAGCTCGCCACTCCTCCAAAATTCTTAGGGGATCCTAAGGAGAGCCCCGACAGTCCTTGGTGGCTGCCCGGAATGGGTCAGGCCATCACTAAGTTACAGGCAGCCAAGGTGGGCATGGCTGAGCTAAAGCCTCTAGAGCAGCTGGTTTATCCTTATATCTCCGCTCCAACTACGATAACGGGCGATGAGGATACCTTGAGAGGCGAAGAGGGCCCAGAGGAGAGCGGAGGATCTAGCAACCATGCTACTGTGGAGGAGGGTGCCATTGAAGGAGCTGTGGTCGAGGGGGCTGTTGCTGAGGAGGCTGCTGTTGAGAAAGCAGTTTAAATTTCATATTTTCGTGGTCACAACAAACAATTTACCTTTCTTTTGTTTTGCTACACTCTTTATTTTCTGCTCGTAATACTTGTTCTCATACTTTGTAGGGGACCTCACACTCCTGGATATGTGAGGGCTTTTTTGTAGTAATCGTGCTAGCTTCATATTGCTTGTTTGTTGGCGTGCCTTTTCTTTTCTGCTTGCATGAGTAACCTACAAGACCAGTAAAGAACATGTTGGAGGTGTGCTCTTTCCCCCCCCCCCCCACCTTTTTTGCTGGTCTTCTTGGTTGTACCATCTTTAGATTTCGGGTGGCTTGGTTATGGGGAGACATCCTCCATCTTTTCTTGACTTCTGAACTTCTATTTGTCTCTCTCTTTTGGAAGGTCTTGAATCATAAAACATGTCTTTTCATTAACTAGTCTTTGTGGTTCTCAAGTATGGTGAGGGCTCTCTGGAGCACCTCGGCCTCTAGGCCTCTGAGTGTTTCTCACTCTTATTCTTAAAAGATTTTAATTCATAAAATCTTCTCATTTCATTGATTAACCCTTTTGGGTCTTCAAGTGTAGTGAGGGCTCTCTGGAGCACCTCGGCCTCTAAGCCTCTGAGTGTTTCTCACTCTTATTCTTAAAAGATTTTAATTCATAAAATCTTCTCATTTCATTGATTAACCCTTTTGGGTCTCAAGTATAGTGAGGGCTCTCTGGAGCACCTCGGCCTCTAGGCCTCTGAGTGTTTCTCACTCTTATTCTTAAAAGATTTTAATTCATAAAATCTTGTCATTTCATTGATTAACCCTTTTGGGTCTCAAGTATAGTGAGGGCTCTCTGGAGCACCTCGGCCTCTAGGCCTCTGAGTGTTTCTCACTCTTATTCTTAAAAGATTTTAATTCATAAAATCTTCTCATTTCATTGATTAACCCTTTTGGGTCTCAAGTATAGTGAGGGCTTTCTAGAGCACCTCGGCCTCTAGGCCTCTGAGTGTTTCTCACTCTTATTCTTAAAAGATTTTAATTCATAAAATCTTGTCATTTCATTGATTAACCCTTTTGGGTCTCAAGTATAGTGAGGGCTCTCTGGAGCACCTCGGCCTCTAGGCCTCTTGGTGTTTCTCACTCTTATTCTTAAAAGATTTTAATTCATAAAATCTTCTCATTTCATTGATTAACCCTTTTGGGTCTCAAGTAGGGTGAGGGCTCTCTGGAGCACCTCGGCCTCTAAGTGTTTCTCACTCTTCACAATTTTTATATTCATACCTCGTATACTCAAACATGTGAAAGATAATCAAGACACGATAATTCTGTATAAAATCTTCTCCAAAAGGGAATAAAGCTTCATTGATTTATTGTCAGTTTTCAACATAGGCCATAGATAACCTACGCCGGTCTCATTAAAAACCTCTTTACGGAAAAACCCCAAAGGGGAAACCCGTAAAGAGGGAAAAGAGCTCCGGTGAAGCCACTAAATACATTAAGCAAAATACGAATTGATGCAAAAATCACAAAACAAAAATCACTAAGGGTCTCAAGACCTTACACTTTCTTCAAACAAAGAATCTCTTCAAATGGCAAACGTTCCAGGGTCTAGCTATGTCAACTCCCTCCATGGTTTGCAATCTATAGGCTCCTCCCTTTAAAACCTGTGTGATTCTATAAGGCCCCTCCCAGTTGGGCTCTAACTTTCCCGTATTCTTTAGGGCATCCGCTCTTCTTAACACCAGGTCCCCCACTCTAAAGGACCTCGGGATCACCCTTCGATCATATGCAGCTTTAATTCTGCTCTTGTATCTTTCCGCACGTACTCTAACCATCTCCCTTTCTTCTTCCATTAAATCCAGGGCCTCTCTCATCAGCCTCTCATTCTGATGTTCTTCAAATTGGGCAATTCGGTGAGACTGCAGCACGGCCTATGGAGGTATCACCGCCGCAGCTCCGTAGACTAGCTGAAAGGGGGACTCTCCAGTTGCTGTCTTGGGGCTAGTTCTGTACGACCACAATACATTATCTAACTCATTCACCCATCCTCCTCCTATTTTCGTCAGCCTTGTTCGAATACCATCTAATATCGTTCGATTGGTAACTTCCACTTGTCCATTAGCTTGGGGATGAGCTACGGAGGTGAATCTCTGCCTTATGTTCAGTCTTGCACACCATCCTCGTACATTTTCTCCATTAAACTGTGTTCCGTTATCAGAGACCAATATTTTCCCAAGAATTTAATCACATTCTCTTCATCTATTGTAGCCAAAGGAGCAGCTTCCACCCATTTGCTAAAATAATCCACTGCTACTATCAGAAACTTTCTCCCTCCTGAGGCTGGAGGGAAGGGACCTTCCAGATCGACTCCCCACTTAGCAAAGGGGCATGGAGAGTGCATGGCTCCCATTTCTTCCGCAGGAGTCCTTATCAGGGGCCCGTTTTTTTGACATTTGACACACTTTTTTACGAAATCCCTAGCGTCTTTTGTCATGGAGGGCCAATATAATCCAGCCCTTAAGGCTTTCTTCACTACTGCTTTATATCCCTCATGACTAGCTGCGTCTCCTTCATGGATCTCCTTAAGTGCGTACCTTGCTTCTCGAGTTGATATGCACCTCAAATATGGTTGCGTGAACGACTTCTTGTATAAGTGCTCTCCAATAATGCAGTATTTGATCCGAAGAGCTCGGGCCTCTCGGGTGGTAGGGGCGTCTGTTTCTTTTATTAGTTCCGCCCATATAGCTTTTCTCCAATCATCTCCTTCCTCAATGGAACCAATGGGGTTCCCCAGGGTCTCTCTTTCTGCTACTACTAAGGTCACTATTCCTCGTCCATCAAACTCTGTGGAGCTAGCGAGTTTGGAGAGGCTATCCGCCTGCATGTTCTCCTCTCGAGGTATCTGGACCACCTCACAATCTTGGAATTTGCCCCTCACTTCTTTGGCTCGGTCCAGATAGGCAGCCATTCTGTTATCTTTGGCTGCATATTCTCCATTTACCTGTTAAACAACTAATTGGGAATCAAAGTATAGAGTTACCTTCAGGGCTCCCAATTCTAATGCCATCTCCATTCCTCTGATCAAAGCTTCATACTCTGCTCCATTATTCGAAGTCATAAATTGAAACCTCACTGCAAATTGTAGGTCCTCCCCTTGAGGGCCCCGTAGTACTATCCCTGCCCCGCATCCGCTCAGAGTCACTGAGCCGTCTACATATATCTTCCATCCTTCGGCCTCTTCTGGTTTAGTAGATTCTTGGATGAAATCAGACAACGCTTGGGCTTTTATGGCCTTCCGTGGCTCAAAGTTCACATCATATTCTTGGAGCTCTATTGCCCATCTCACCATCCTTCCAGAGAGGTCTGCTCGGCCAATAACCTGTTTCAACAAGTAATTAGTGCGGACCAGTATTTTGTAAGAGAGGAAATATGGGCGCAATCTTCGCGCCGTAAATACCACGGCCAAGGCGGCCTTCTCGATTTCCGAGTATCGAGCTTCAGCTCCTTGAATGACCTTGCTGACGTAATAGATAAGATGTTGGAGAGGCCCTTCTTCTTTGACCAAGGCTGTGCTCAATGAGAATTCCCCTATAGAGAGATACAGAATGAGGGTATCTCCAGGAGAAGGTTTTGTCATCTTCGGCAACTGGGACAAATGATGCTTCAGGTCTTCAAAGGCCTTATGGCACGTTTCACTCCACTCGAACTTAGCCCCTTTATTGAGAATTTTGAAGAAGGGGTGGCTTTTTTTGGCAGATCTGGCTATGAATCTGCTCAATGCTGTGATCCTCCCATTAAGCGTCTGGAGTTCCTTCAAGTTCCTCGGCGGCTGCATGTCCAGTACCGTCTTCACCTTAGCTGGATTCACTTCTATCCCTCTTTGAGTAACCATGTATCCAAGAAACTTCCCCGATTTCACTCCGAAAGAGCACTTGGTTGGGTTCAGCTTGATACCGTTCTCTCGAATTACCTGGAAAATTTCCTCCAGGTCCTCCACATGCTGATCTGCTTTCACACTCTTGGCCAGCATATCATCCACGTATATTTCCATGTTTCTTCCTAGTTGTCTCCGGAAGACAGCATCGACCATCCTTTGATATGTTGCTCCAGCATTGAGTAATCCGAATGGCATTCGAACGTAACCAAACGTTCCGCATGCTGCTATGAAGCACACTTTGGGAACATCTGAAGGGTTCAGCTGGATCTGGTGGTACCCTTGGTATGCATCCATCATGCTTAGTAGTTCGAATCCAGAAGTCGCATCCACTAGCTGGTCTATCCTTGGCAAGGGATAATGGTCTTTGGGACATGCTTTGTTGAGGTCCCTGAAGTCGATACACATCCTCCATTTCCCTCCCCCTTTAGATACTAATACTGCATTGGAGAGCCATTCAGGAAATTGTACCTTTACCACGTGTCCTGCTTTCAGTAACTTCTCTACTTCTTCTTTCACTATACTATTCTTCTCGACTCCAAAGTTTCGTAACTTTTGTTTTACTGGCCTTGCCTTTGGATCAACATTAAGGCAATGTAGTGCTATCTCCGGAGGGATACCTGTCATGTCAGCTGGAGAAAATGCAAATATATCGGAATTTCGACGTAACGTAGAAATTACCTTCTCTGTGAGTTCAAGTCCCAATTGGGTACCTATCTTGGTAGCAAAGCCAAGTTTCCCTAGGAAGAGCTCCACATTCATCAGCTCCTCATCTGTTTTAACACTTACTTGCTCGGGTGCCACTCCTTCCACTTTCTTTTTCTTTACCTCGGGGTCGTCCCCCCTTGTCCTCTCAAGGCCTTTGGTTAAAGCCCTGTCCGCCATCTTCACCGATTCTGCATAGCACTTCCGGGCTTGGTATTGGTCTCCTTTTACTTCTCCCACTCCTGTAGACGTAGGGAATTTCATTTTCATATGACATGTGGAGATGATCGCCTGGAAGAGGTTCAGGCTGGGTCGCCCCATCACTACATTGTACGATGAGGGAATATCCACAATGATAAATTCCACCAAGTGGACCTTTCGAGCTGGAGCGTCCCCCAATCCTACCTGAAACATCACCGATCCCAAGGGTTGGATGGCACCTCCGGAGAAGCCATATAAGGAGGTATCTACAGGTCGCAGCTTCACACTCAGCTCCATCCTCTTGAAGCACTCAAAAAATATGATATCAGCCGAGCTTCCCGTATCCACAAAGATTCGAGCGACGTCGAAGCCAGCTATGTCGGTAGTGATCACCAAGGCGTCGTTGTGAACTTCCTTACCTCCTTTAACATCCTCAGGCCCAAATCTAATATTGGGCGTCTCTGTCATACGTCCTACTTCTCTCGGTTGACCTCCTTGTCCCACCTTTAGAGCTCGAACGCTTTGTTTTCTCTTTCGGAAGGAGTCCCCATCTGCTGGTCCCCCCACAATCATGTGGATTACTCCTCTCTTTGGTGGTGGAGGGGGCATATCTTCGGCCGCTTCCTTGGTCTCCTTCTCTTCCGGTTTCCTTTCATGTTGTTGGTCCTGAAAGGAGTATATAACAAGTGTATGGGGGGGGGGAATACACTTGTATGCAAATCTTTTCAACTTATGATCAATCCAGAGCTCAGCAAGGTTGTCTTGGACAACTCTGCTGAAGATGATTAACTCTTCTAAGATAATCAAACCACTAAGTACTATTGAGTACTTAGTTGAATAACTATCTAGGGGAGTTATATGTGCGGAATAGTGGTTGGCCCTTTAAGTTTAGACTCCTTAAGTTTCTGAAATCACTTTGTCAATCCAAAACAGTCCAGTTAAGTTTCAGGGAACTTGTCCAAATCAGTTTTGCACAGTCTTTGAATATGTCTCTTTTGAAAGATCAGTTTTGAGTGCAGTGTTGAATGAATGTAAGTACTTTGTAAGGTAAATCAACACAAGAGTTTATAGTGGTTCAGAGACTCAAGCTCCTACATCCACTTTCCCTGATTTAACAGGATAATTCCTTCACTCTTGGAATTAACTTGTTTTATAGTGCCAAGGTGCACTTGATCAATAACACCACTCCTTGGTGAATTGATCCCTAGGATGTCTAGAGTCCTAGTACCCTCTTCTCAACTCAGAACTGAACTGTTCTTCTCTCAACAGTCAGCTCCTACCACTTCTACTACTACAACCTTCTCACTTTCTCACTTGAAAGGGGTAAGGATTGAAGTAAGGTTCCAACTAATGAGATATCCTTTACAATGAAGATCAGTGTATAAGGATAGGATATCTCTCTAAGCTTTGTGTATGGATATACAGTGAATTCAGCTTAGAAGAAGTGTTTCAAGACTAAGAATGTCTTTTGGAGACTTTGAAGCTTTCAGACTAGTTGCTCAGTTGGATGTAGAATGGATGCTTCAAATGGTCTTCACACTCCTTGTATTTATAGACAAAATGAGGATTTGCCCGTTGGAGAGGCAACCCCAAATTACTATAAATGTCTTCCTTGAGTTCTTCAAACTGGAAGACAGATTCTTGATAGTGACTGATGTGCTAAAATTTGCACGAGAGGATTGCGTGTCCTCTGGATTGGATGTCCCACTCTTCGAACACGCACAATCACTCCAAGTGTGTTGCCTTCGTTCAAAACCTTCAAGAACCTGAAAAGAACACGCCGGAGGGGAGTCCGGCGCGGACGCTCCGATGCCTAAGTCAGTATAGGGCTTATTAATCTCTCCCAAGGATCTCGGGATCCTTGATATATAAAAATCAGTTCTTGAAAAATCTCCCAAAGGTAGATTGTATTCAATTTAGTAAATGCGTAATGTACGAGAGTCTAACCTGGAAATCTCCTCGATTTTACCTATTTATAGAGATATTAGTTGGAGAGGAAGTCAAGCCTTCCTTCCTTTCCGGAACTACCCGCCAGACTCGGTCCTGCGAAGTGGACGAAGCCTTCTTTCCTCCACTTCCCGAAGACTCGGCCATATCTCCTCTTTATTTGACTCGGTTCCCCCGGATAATAGGGGATAAGGTCCATCTTCTATCGAATCCAAGCCGAAAATAGCGGAACCTCCCTACGTTCAAGGCTCACGAACTTCCTCCAAAGTAATTCTTCTGGAAGCTTCTCTTCGGCGGTAGCTCCCTCCAAAGGGATCTCCCGAGAGGATTTCTCCTCAGAGCATATTTCATAATCTGATCCTTTCACTTTTATCCTATCCCTTATACACGTGTCGACTCCTTATTAAGTGACATTTTTAGGCCGCATCATCACTCCCCCCTACTCTCGTAAAAGGGGGACATCTTTTGTGAGAGTAGAGAAATTTTCCTAGAACTTGTTACAAAGGTCCTCCTGGAGAAACGTGTATCTTCCCCGCTTTTGGAGAGGAAGTTTCAAAAATGTCCTTCTCCGAGGGTTTTCCCGCCTCAAATTCTGGGAGACTTTTCAGCTTCCGCGCGTGAACTTCACGCGATCATCTTTCTCTCTCTTCTGTTATTCTCCCGAGGAAAACCCTCGATTTTTCCCCCTATCTTTCCTCACTTACTTCACGCAACCATCTCCCTTTTCTCTCTTTACTTTTCAAATTTCACTCCTCCCAAAGATTTCTCGTCGTCTTCATCCTTCTTCTCCGGTGTTCTTCACCTCGAGTCTCTGCTGTCGTCAACCGCCTCGTCTGATTCCATAGCCCTTCTACTTCAAGGTAACCCAGCTATTTTCTTGTTCTGCTTTTATTAATAGTGTAAATCGATGTCAAATCCTCCCTCTCTTCCGGAAGTTACCAGCCAAAATTCCTCTGAAGCGACTCCCTCTCTAATGGGGAGTCCAGAGAATAGAATTTCCCCCGCTTCCCAAATCGACCATACTCACTTAGTTGACCTTGCTCACGCCTATGGCTTTCCATCGGAGTACGCCTTTCGTGCTCCTCGCTCCGATGAACGCCCAGATATTTCCCAGCCTCGGACCCTTGCTTTTTTCGAAGCCCATCTTAGGGCCGGACTACGGTTTCCGATTCATCCTTATCTGGCTGCCATATCCACCCGTATGCAGATCCCTCTTAACCAGTTTACTCCGAATGCCATCCGTACTATGATAGGTTTTTACATCTTGGTGAAGGGGAATGGGGGTGACCCATCCGCCGAACTATTTCTGAGCCAACACTCATGCAAGGTGAATGATGGCTTCTTCTATGTTAGTGGTCGAAGGTCCCGTGTTTGTAAATTTCTGAAAAAACTCCATGAGGAAGACTCATCTTGGCGAGATTACTACTTCTTTGCTACCAGTCCTACCGATTGGCCATTTCCTCACGGGGATTGGTTATTCCAAAATCCCGGAGTGACTCCTCCTCCCCTGAAAGCTTACTCAGTTTCCAATCTCACCATTATGGATAATCTCAACACTCATACCCATTTGCGCGACTATTTCGATGTTATTGCCATTTGCAACAATCCTCGCATCCTCTCCCACTTCGGCTTTTGTCCTCAAGATTTTCCCTTAGGTTCCCGAGATGGTAAAAAATCTTCTATTGCTACATTTTATTTCTTGCATGTGGTTGTTTTTCTGAACTCTGAAAATTTTCTTGATTATTTGTAGCAATGAGTTGGTTGACTCATATCCCCCGAGATGCCCCTGCTCTCAGCATAGTGAAGGCCCCTGTACTATCCGCTCCAGAAGACATTCCAAAGGCTCCTCCATCTCCTGCTCTCGAGAGCTCTGCTAAGACTCCGGCTCCAGAGGGTTCTTCAAAGATCCCCCCTCTCCCTAGCTCTTCCACTCAGGTCCCAGGTTCAGTTGCTAAAAGAACCCGCTCGGCTGCCAACGCCGTTTTTGCTGACTGTGGGACTTCTAAGAAAAAGAAGGGAAAAACGCCTCGTACTCCTGTCGAGAAAAGCTCCTCTCCATATGAACTTCTCCATCGTCTTATTGACCGATGTCTCGTTCCTTCCCATGCTACTGCTTCATCTGATTCCTCCCCTCCTGAGGACCAACTACTCCATGGCGCTCATCTTTTCGCAGAGGTATCTTCTATTTTGATTTTTCTTATTCACGTTCGTTGTTTTCTTTACATTTCCAACATCATTTTCCTTTACTTTGTAGTTTGGCGTTACCTATGCCAAGATACTCGACCGGGGTGTCGAGATGGTGGCTGAACTTGAGCTTCTCCGAGCTGAGGTGTCCTCCTTTCAATTGTCCTTCAAGGATATTACTAGGGAAAAGGAGGAGGCTCATAAGCGAGCACAGGCTTTATCCGAGGAGTTGTCTTTCTTGCAGACCCAAAGCCAGCAGGATGCTGTCAGGATCAAGCGTTTGGTGCAGGAGGTAGGGCGGATGAAACAGGAGCTGCCGGATGTTGGGGTGCGGGCTTGTATTGAGTCTCTATTCACTTCTCCTTTGGGCCAAGAATTCTTAGAAACTCTTCATACTCAGTGGTTGTCCAGTTTCCTGAAGAGCTCGAGCTTTCTCTGTGCCATGGGGCCGCACATTCCTCATTTTATCGATCACGGCTTCAGCAACGCCATCGCCGAGCATTCAGCCCCAGGATTCGATGGGACTTATTCTCGTGAGTTTCATCTGGATCGACTCGCTACCCCTCCAAAGTTCCTGGGGGATCCTCAAGAGAGTCCGGACAGTCCTTGGTGGCTACCCGGGATGGGCCAAGCTATTGCCAAGTTGCAGGCTGCCAAGATAGGTATGGCTGAGCTAAAGCCTCTGGAGCCACTTATTTATCCTTATGTTTCTGTTCCAAAAGTGGCAACAGAGATGGATGGAGGGACCGGCACTGCTGATGCTATGGGGAGTATGAAGGATCCGGAGGAAGGTGGAGGATCTAGCAATCATGTTGCTGGGGAAGAGGGCGCTGCTGGAGTAACTGAAGGAGTTGAGGTTGAGGGGGTTGCTACCCAGGAGGCTGCTGCTGAAAAAGCAGTTTAGATATCATATTCCTGATCATCATAGACAATCTATTTTTCTGTTGTTTTGCTACACTCTTTATTTTCTGCTCATAACATTTTCTCCTCGTACTTTGTAGGGGACCCCACACTCCTGGATATGTGGGGGCTTTTTGTAGTAATTGTGTTAGCTTAATGTTGCATGCTTTGTGGTCTCTTTCTTTTTTGCATGAGCAGCGTACAAGATCAGCAAGGAATGTGTCGGAGGTGTATTCTCTTTCCCCCCTCCTTGTTGGTCTTGTGGGCTAATTTGGAATTATTTCTCGGCACCTTAGCCTTTAGGCCTCTGAGTGTCTCCCACTCTTAATTTTAAAAGATCTTATTTTATAAAATCTTCTCATTTCGGTAACCCACTTGGGTCTCAAGTAAGCTGAGGGCTCTCTGGAGCACCTCGGTCTCTGAGTGTCTCTCACTCTTATTTTTAAAAGATCTTATTTTATAAAATCTTCTCATTTCGGTAACCCACTTGGGTCTCAAGTAAGCTGAGGGCTCTCTGGAGCACCTCGGTCTCTGAGTGTCTCTCACTCTTATTTTTAAAAGATTTTAATTCATAAAATCCTCTCATTTCAGTAACCCACTTGGGTCTCAAGTAGAGTGAGGGCTCTCTGGGGCACCTCGGCCTCTAGGCCGTTGAGTGTCTCACACTCTTATTCTTAAAGGATTTTAATTCATAAAATCCTCTCATTTCAGTAACCCACTTGGGTCTCAAGTAGAGTGAGGGCTCTCTGGAGCACCTCGGCCTCTAGGCCGTTGAGTGTCTCACACTCTTATTCTTTAAAGATTTTAATTCATAAAATCCTCTCATTTCAGTAACCCACTTGGGTCTCAAGTAGAGTGAGGGCTCTCTGGAGCACCTCGGCCTCTAGGCCTGTGAGTGTCTCTCGCTCTCGCTATAGTTATATTCATACGTCGCACATTCACATATGAGAAAGATAAACAAGACATAATAAATCTGAGTAATTCATTTTTCAAAAAGGGATAAGGCTTCATTGATTTATTGTCAATTTTCAACATAGGCCATAGATAACCTACGCCGGTCTCATTAAAAACCTCTTTACGGAAAAACCCCAAAGGGGAAACCCACAGAGAGGGAAAAAGAGCTCCGGTGAAGCCACAAAATACACCAAGTAAAGTACGAATCAATGCAAAAAGTCACAAAACAAAAGTAATAGGTGGTCTCAAGACCTTACACTGTCTTCAAATAAAGAATCTCTTCAAATGGCAAACGTTCCAGGGTCTAGCTATGTCAACCCCCTCCATACTCTGCAGTCTGTATGCTCCTCCTTTCAACACCTGTGTGATTTTGTAGGGTCCCTCCCAGTTGGGCTCCAGCTTTCCTGTGTTTTTCAGGGCGTCCGCTCTTCTCAGCACCAGGTCCCCTGCTCTAAAGGACCTCGGGATCACTCTTCGATCATATGCAGCTTTAATTCTGCTTTTATATCTTTCAACACGTACCCTGACCATCTCTCTTTCTTCTTCCATCAAATCTAGAGCCTCTCTCATCAATCTTTCATTCTGATGTTCTTCAAATTGGGCAACTCGATGCGATCGTAAAACGGCCTCTGGAGGTATCACCGCCGTAGCTCCGTAGACCAGCTGAAATGGAGACTCTCCAGTTGCTGTCTTCGGGCTAGTCCTATATGACCATAATACATTATCTAACTCGTTTACCCATCCTCCTCCTATCTTTGTCAACCTAGTTCGGATCCCATCCACTATTGTTCGATTAGTAACCTCCACCTGTCCGTTAGCCTGAGGATGGGCTACAGAAGTGAATCTCTGTACTATGTTCAATCTTGCTCTTCATCCTCGGACGTTTTCGCCATTAAACTGTGTTCCATTATCGGAGACCAATATTCTGGGTACTCCGAATCTACAGCAGATTTGTTTCTTCAGGAATTTAATCACATTTTCTTCATCTATCGTAGCCAGGGGGGCAGCTTCCACCCATTTGCTAAAATAGTCCACTGCTACTATTAGAAATTTTCTCCCTCCGGAGGCTGGAGGGAAGGGTCCTAGCAAGTCGATTCCCCACTTAGCGAAGGGACAAGGAGAGTGCATCGCTCCCATCTCTTCCGCAGGGGTCCTTATCAATGGAGCATTTTTCTGACACTTGACGCATTTCCTCACAAATTCTCTAGCATCTTTTGTCATGGAGGGCCAGTATAACCCTGCCCTTAAAACTTTCTTCACTACCGCTTTGTATCCTTCATGACTGGCTGCATCACCTTCGTGGATCTCTTTAAGTGTGTATATAGCTTCTCTAGTCGATATGCACCTCAAATATGGGTGCGTGAACGACTTCTTGTATAAGTGCCCTCCGATAATACAATATTTGATCCGAAGGGCTCGGGTCTCTCTGGTGGTAGGGGCATTTGCTTCCTTGGTGAGTTCTATCCATATAGCCCTTCTCCAATCATCTTCCTCTTCAATGGAGCCAATGGGGTTCTCCAGAGTCTCTCTTTCCGCAACTACTAGAGTTATTGTTCCCTGTCCATCAAACTCTGTGGAGCTAGCGAGTTTGGAGAGACTATCCGCCTGCATGTTCTTCTCTCGGGGTATTTGGACTACCTCGCATTCTTGGAATTTGCCCATCACCGCTTTGGCACGCTCCAAATAAGTAGCCATCCTGCTATCTTTGGCTACATATTCACCATTCACCTGCTGAACAACTAGTTGGGAGTCTGAGTATAGGGTTACCTTTGGAGCTCCCAATTCCAATGCCATCTCCATCCCTCTGATCAAAGCTTCATACTCTGCTCCATTATTTGAGGTCATGAATTGAAACCTCACTGCGAATTGTAGGTCCTCTCCTCGGGGGCCTATCAACACAATCCCTGCTCCGCATCCGCTCAGGGTCACTGAGCCATCTACGTACACCTTCCATCCCTCGACCTCCTCTGGTTTAGTCGACTCTTGGATGAAATCTGACAGGGCTTGAGCTTTTATAGACTTCCGTGGCTCGAAATCTATGTCATATTCCTGGAGCTCGATCGCCCACTTCACCATCCTTCCAGAGAGGTCTGCTCGTCCTATAACCTGTTTCAACAAGTAATTAGTGCGGACCAATATTTTGTAAGAAAGGAAATATGGGCGTAGCCTCCGGGCTGTAACGACCACAGCTAGAGCAGCCTTCTCAATTTCTGAGTAACGATTTTCGGCCCCCTGAATGATTTTACTGACATAATAAATAGGGTGCTGCAGAGATCCCTCTTCTTTGACTAAAGCAGTACTTAGTGAGAATTCCCCTACGGAGAGATACAAAATAAGGGTATCTCCTGGAGAAGGCTTCGTCAGTTTCGGCAACTGAGACAAATGGTGCTTCAGGTCTTCAAAGGCCTTTTGGCATGTTTCGCTCCATTCAAACTTGGTTCCTTTCTTAAGAATTTTAAAGAAGGGATGGCTCTTTTCAGCAGACCTAGCTATGAATCTACTCAACGCTGTAATCCTTCCATTGAGTGTCTGGAGCTCCTTTATGTTTCTTGGCGGCCGCATGTCCAGTACAGCCTTCACCTTGGCTGGATTCACCTCTATACCTCGTTGAGTGACCATATATCCCAAGAACTTCCCTGATTTTACTCCAAAAGAGCATTTGGCTGGGTTCAATTTGATGCCGTTTTCTCGAATTACTTGGAAAATTTCTTCCAAATCCTCTATATGTTGATTTGCTTTCACACTTTTAGCCAACATATCATCTACATATATCTCCATGTTTCTCCCTAGCTGCTTTCGAAAGACAGCATCGACCATCCTCTGATAGGTTGCTCCGGCATTGATTAATCCAAATGGCATCCGAACATATCCGAACGTTCCACAGGCTGCTATGAAGCACACTTTGGGGACATCTGCAGGATTCAGTTGGATTTGGTGGTACCCTTGGTATGCGTCCATCATGCTCAGCAACTCAAAGCCTGAAGTTGCATCCACTAGTTGATCTATTCTTGGTAGCGGGTAGTGGTCCTTAGGGCATGCCTTGTTGAGGTCCCTGAAATCGATGCACATTCTCCATTTTCCTCCCCCTTTAGGCACCAGCACAGCATTGGAGAGCCATTCTGGGAATTGGACTTCCACTACATGCCCTGCTTTCAATAGCTTCTCGATTTCTTCCTTCACAATGTTATTCTTCTCAATCCCGAAATTTCGTAGTTTTTGTTTTACGGGTCTTGCCTTTGGATCAACATTAAGGCAATGTATTGCTATCTCCGGAGGGACTCCTGTCATGTCAGCTGGAGAAAATGCAAATATATCGGAATTTCGACGTAATGTAAATATTACCTTCTCTGTGAGTTCAGGCCCCAGTTGGGTACCTATCTTGGTAACAAAGCCGAGTTTCCCTGGGAAGAGCTCCACGCTCATCAGTTCCTCGTCTGTTTTAACATTTACTTGTTCAGGTGCCATTCCTTCTACTTTCTTCCTCTTAACCTCAGGGTCATCTCCTCTCACCCGCTCCAGGCCCCTAGTTAGGGCTCTATCTGCCATTTTCACGGACTCTGCATAGCACTTCCGTGCTTGATACTGGTCTCCTCTCACTTCTCCCACCCCTGTGGCTGTAGGGAATTTCATTTTCATATGAAATGTGGAGATAATTGCCTGAAAAAGATTCAGGCTGGGCCGTCCCATCACAACATTGTATGACGAGGGAATATCAACAATAAGGAACTCCACCACGTGGACCTTCCGAGCTGGAGCATTTCCCAATCCTACTTGTAACATCACTGGCCCCAAAGGTTGGATTGCTCCCCCAGAGAAACCATACAGAGAGGTATCTACAGGGCGCAGCTTCACATTCAACTCCATTCTCTTAAAACATTCAAAGAACATGATGTCAGCCGAACTTCCCGTATCTACGAAGATTCGAGCAACATCGAATCCAGCTATGTCGGTAGTGATCACCAGAGCGTCGTTGTGATCTTCCTTAACTCCCTTCACATCTTCTGGGCCGAATCGGATATTGGGCGTCTCCGTCATGCGCCCCACTTCTTTTAACTGGCTCCCTTGCTCTGCTCTTAGAGCCCGGACATTTTGCTTCCTCTTCCGAAAAGAATCTCCATCAGCTGGCCCTCCCACTATCATGTGGATTATTCCTCTCTTCGGTGGAGGAGGGGGCATATCTTCAGCTACTTCTCTGGTTTCCTTCTCTTCTGGTTTTCTTTCATGATCCTTCCGCTTCTGCCCTCGAGGGCCTTGCCTATCTCTGAATATAAATTCTTTTAGATGACCCGCTTGGATCATCCTCTCAATTTCGTCCTTCAAGTGGTAACATTGGTTCGTATCATGCCCATACTCATTGTGGAATCGACAGAATCGGTCAGACTTGGGTTTCTGAGGTCCTCGATTTCTGGAATATGGGAATTTCAAGTCTGGATGGTCTCCAGCTACCTCCAGTACTTCAGCAGGCTCAATCCTCAAGGGCGTGTATTTCTCGAATCTCCCACGAGGGCCAGACCGGGGACCTCCGGAGGGATTACCATCTCTTGTTGATCCAGAGGTCCGAGGGACCTCTGGGCTGGATCGTCTGGAAGGACCTTCCCTTCTTCTCTCTCGATCTGGTGGCCTAACCTCCAGCCTTTTGGCCTTACGGACCTGCTCTAAAGTGAGGTACTTCTCAGCCCTGTGCAGCAGCTCATCGAAATTCTTAACTGGCTTCTTAGCTAAGGAGGAAAAGAAATCCCCATCTCGTAATCCGTTAGTGAGGGCGTTGATCTTCACCTCCGGAGAGGCTGTAGGGACCTCCAGAGCTGCCTGATTAAACCTCCGGAGAAAAGCTCTTAAGCTTTCGCTCTCCCCCTGCCTCAGATTGAAGAGGGTCAAGGTGGCCCTTGGCTGTCTCCGGGCACTTGCAAATTGATGGAGAAATAACTCACTGAATTCTTCCCAGGATCGGATGGTATTAGGTTCTAACTGAGTGAACCATTGCTGCGCTGCTTTGGCCAGGGTGGTCAGGAACACCCTACACTTAATTCCTTCTCCGTAGCGATGTAATAGCGCAGCGTTTTCAAACCTTACTAAGTGTTCGTAAGGATCTGCCGTACCATCATATTCAAAGTTAAGGGGTTTGAAGTTGAATGGTAACTCATCCTGTAATATGTTAGGAGAGAACTGGCACCCGGATGTGTGAGCGGATCTACTGGTTCGGTTGTCCAACTGTCTCCTCATATTCTTCATCTCTTTCTGCAGAGCCTGTAGCTGGTCGCTAACTGGCCCTCCGTAGGTATCATCAGTGCTTTCTTCTGTCTCAAGGGGTTCTGTCCCTCGGGGTGCCGGTTCTACGTTCCTTCTAGTGCTTCGAAGGGGAACGCTTCTTTCCGCGCGCGAGGGCACTTTATCATCCTCTTCCATTCGTATCCCCATCTCTTTGGACAACACTTGGGAGGTTCCAGGTGCCTCATCCTGGGGTCTATGGGGCGGTACCTCTGGATTCCCTGGTGCAACCTTGGGAATCTGGTCCCTTTGATCCGCAAAGGCTTTATCTACGGCTTGTCTGATGAGGGCGTTCAATTGATCGGGAGAGATCAAGAGTGTCCCTGAGTCTGGAATATCCTCTCGCTGAGGATCTGCGGTCTGGGGCTCGGGGGTTTCAAGATCCCCGGTTATTCCCTCCCGAACCGATAAGGGATGATTCTCATCACCTAAATCTGGAGTGGGCGCCAACGGATGATGTGATCCAGAAGGCGCGTGAATTGGGTTTTTCCCCCGGCCTCCTATTGGTAGGGGATCGATGGGCAAAGGGGGATTCTCACCCGGAAGATTTTTCTTTCCAGAAATGGATGTTTTGTCTCCGCCACCCATTTGCTCAAACAGATAGAAATTCGTGAGAAAATCTTTCAATTCTTTCCCACAGACGGCGCCAGTTGATGTGCTAAAATTTGCACGAGAGGATTGCGTGTCCTCTGGATTGGATGTCCCACTCTTCGAACACGCACAATCACTCCAAGTGTGTTGCCTTCGTTCAAAACCTTCAAGAACCTGCAAAGAACACGCCGGAGGGGAGTCCGGCGCGGACGCTCCGATGCCTAAGTCAGTATAGGGCTTATTAATCTCTCCCAAGGATCTCGGGATCCTTGATATATAAAAATCAGTTCTTGAAAAATCTCCCAAAGGTAGATTGTATTCAATTTAGTAAATGCGTAATGTACGAGAGTCTAACCTGGAAATCTCCTCGATTTTACCTATTTATAGAGATATTAGTTGGAGAGGAAGTCAAGCCTTCCTTCCTTTCCGGAACTACCCGCCAGACTCGGTCCTGCGAAGTGGACGAAGCCTTCTTTCCTCCACTTCCCGAAGACTCGGCCATATCTCCTCTTTATTTGACTCGGTTCCCCCGGATAATAGGGGATAAGGTCCATCTTCTATCGAATCCAAGCCGAAAATAGCGGAACCTCCCTACGTTCAAGGCTCACGAACTTCCTCCAAAGTAATTCTTCTGGAAGCTTCTCTTCGGCGGTAGCTCCCTCCAAAGGGATCTCCCGAGAGGATTTCTCCTCAGAGCATATTTCATAATCTGATCCTTTCACTTTTATCCTATCCCTTATACACGTGTCGACTCCTTATTAAGTGACATTTTTAGGCCGCATCAGTGACATGTCCTTATTTGGGTAATAAACGGCTTGTAAGACTTTGTCTTCTTTCTGCAGCACTTTTCCCAATGTTTGACTTCTCGTTAGGACTTGGACATGGCTTCTGAAGGTTGATCCTATGATAGGACAACATTCCTTATCAACAGGACAACTCTCCTTATCACTATCAGCATTCTTGCTTATCAGCAAGGTTGGCTTGCTCTTCATCAGATGACTTGGCCCTTTCCCTTTATTTCATTTCAAGGTGATCTTAGCATGTTTCATTGTAATTCTTTAGAATATGGTTGTCTCTAATTCTTCAGCATAGCTGACCTTCAACCTTTAGAGCATTTGTTCTGATTCAATTTTGCTGAGACAACTCTTCTGGACAACTCTCCTGACCAACAAACTTGGTCTTTTAGCATCAGAGCTTTTCACATAGAGTTGACTTCTCTGGACAACTCTTCTGATCATAATATTTGACTAATCTTGTCCTTTTGAGCTTTGCAATCTTCTTCTTGCATAGAAATAACTCTTCTGGACAACTCTCCTGATCAAGGTCTTAGGTTTCATATGGAGTTTTCTTGTCCTTAGAGATTGTTCCAGACTTTGAGCCTTTGAGGGGACTTGATCTTGATCACTTTGAAGTCATAGGTTCCCCCTCAACTTGTGCATCTAATCATCTAAGAGCTGCCTAACATATCAGCTTCTCATCTAGCCTTATGCTATGTGTTCTATCACATTTTTTAACACAATCATCTTGACTTAGGCATGTCTCAGGGGGTTTTGGTATTTAATCAAAACATGTATCATTTTATTCCCAACAATTTCCCCCTTTTTGATGATGCCAAAACCTACACATTCTATACAAAAGTGACTTGTCTACACCTATTACATATATCTTCAGAAGACATGACTAAGGTCAATATTCCTGAAAAGACAATGTGTTAGTGTATTCACTGTTTTTGTTGCAAGTAGGTTTCAAGGATAGGCATAGAGAGATTTTTGCAATAATGTATCTTGATTCAAGGGTGGTTCAACTATCATTCATATAAAAATCATTACAGGCATGTTGATAGTTGAATATAACTTATCAGAGCATGAATTCAAGATAACATTTCACTACAAATACATACTAAGCATAGGATCAGAGCAGAACAAACTACTTCAAGTATCAGAGCTAATACAAAATATTCCAGACATTAAAGTAGAACACATCAATTCTTGTTATCAGAGCAATCCAAAACATGTTAGAGCACTCACCATATTAATGCACATCACATCAGCAGGCTTGTCCAAACTTCAGCAGATTTGACCACTTAGCAAAAATATCTTCAGATAAGATAGCTTTTTATCCAGAAAGAGTCAGAAGACTTAGCCATTTAAAGATCATCCTCAGGAGGTGGGTTCATCCCATATTGTGCCCACACTCTCTTCTTGAGTTCCATGGCTTCCTGGTTGGTTCCTTTGGGTCCAAGGGTCATCTTGTTCAGTTTCAGAATTTCTGTGAACTCCCTTAGGATCCTTGCTTGGTCAATCCATCCATCAAGCTTTGGAGGCATGTAGATGATAGGCTTGGGAGCATTGAGTTCAAATCTTGCAATGTCAGCAGCTGCAAGTAGTTGTTGATACAACTCTCTGTAGTATTCTATCATGAACTCAGCAAAGGCAGAGTTAGCATCTCCACCATTCCATCTGTCAATCACATAGAAGTCATAGGCAAACTCCCTTTTAGCCTCTTCCCATGTATCATTCAGCTGAATTGGCACCCATTTATCCAAGTGTGGATATTTAGTGTCCATTGGGACCAAAAGCTGAGGCTTCATCTTGCTGTAGGTTGCTCTCCTTCTTCTTGGTTTCTGAAAGTTAGCTCTTCTCTTGTCTCTTGCTCTTTGTGCTTCCTCTAACAGATCCATTTTCTCTTGGGCCTTCATCATGGCCAATTTCTGTTGTGTTTCAGGGTCTTTGCCGTACCCTTCATGAAACAGCTTTGATGGATCATTCAGTACTACAATCTTTGTCTTCTTGGGTCCAGGTCCAAAACCTTCTTCATATAAGGCTTCCACATCTTCAGTAGCTTTGGTACCTTCAGCAATATTGACCACTTCAGAAGATTTGTCTTTTTCTGCAGTTTTGGGCTCTTCAGCAGTTTTGGCTTTCTTTGATGTAGGCTTATCCTCATCAATTCTGAATTCAGGTGGAAGATCAAGGCTGTTAGGAAAGTCAGTGAATGTCTCATTTTGCCTTTTCTTTCCTTTTGCCCTCTTGATCTTTCCTCTAGTTTGGACACCTTCATCACCTTTGTCCAAGCCAGACACCTCACCACCTGGTCTTTGTTGTAACCTCATCCTTTCTTCTTGAGCTGAGGCCATAGAATTCTTCAATGCCAGTGCTAATTGCTCTTCTTCATCCAATTCTTCTAAGTTTAGCACTGCAGGCTCTTTTCCTTTTCCTTCAGCAGCTTTGTCTTTTCCTTGAACTGGGCTTCCAATCACCAAGGCACCTTTTGCTCTAGCTCTTTCCCTTTCCCCCTTTTTGGCAGCATCAAAACACTGGGGTTTTAGCTCACTCATAGTTGTGGCCATTAGGGATTGGGCCTGGTTTAGGGACTTCATCTCCTCCAACAAATATACATTTTCATCATGTATATTCTGCATCCTATCACTGCTCAAGCTAAGGAAAGCTAGAACAGGCTTCATCTTTTGTTGAACAACCTCCTCCAAGGTTGCTTTCAGGGATGCATCCAGTTGGGCTTTAAGAAGCTCAGTGAGGTTGGCCACTGCACCTTCAGCAATGTTGGCCAGTACCTCTTGGGAAAAATTTTCAGAGGCTGCTTTCACCATATGTTGGGAATAAAATGAGATATGTTTTGATCTAATACCAAAACCCCCTGAGACATGCCTAAGTCAATATAAATATGTTCTAAGAATGTTAGAACATATAGATTATAGGCTAGATGAGAAGCTGAAATGTTAGGCAGCTCATAGACAATTAGATGCACAATTTGAGGGGGAACCTATGCTTTGAAGATGATCAAGATCAAGTCCCCTCAAGGCTCAAATTCTGGAACAATCACTTAAGAACAAGGACACTCTATGAAAAACCAAATGCACTGATCAGGAGAGTTGTCCAGAGAAGATGTTCTTATGCAAGAACAAGATTGAAAAGCTCAAAAGGACAAGTCCAATGAAGATGCTCTGATCAGGAGAGTTGTCCAGAGAAGATGTTCTTATGCAAGAACAAGATTGAAAAGCTCAAAAGGACAAGTCCAATGAAGATGCTCTGATCAGGAGAGTTGTCCAGAGAAAATATTCATAAGCTCTGATCAGGAGAGTTGTCCAAAGAAGCTAGCCATATGCAAGAACAAGCTTACCTAGCTCAAAAGGACAAGACTACTCAAAGGTTTTTATCAGGAGAGTTGTCTAGAGAAGTCAACTCTATGCATAAAGTGCTCTGATGCAAAAACATTAAATATACTGATCAGGAGAGTTGTTCAGAGGAGTTGTCTCAGCTAAATTGATTAAGGTCAAGTGCTCTGAAAGCCTGAGATCAACTATGCTGAAGAGTTTGAGACAACCAGTCCCTAAAGGTCCTCAAAGAAATAAGCTAAGACCATACTCAAGAGAAATAAAGGGAAAGAGCCAAGTCATCTGAAGAAGAGCAAGCCAACCATGCTGAAAAGCAAAAATGCTGATAGTGATAAGGAGAGTTGTCCAGATGATAAGGAATGTTGTCCTATCATTGGATCAACCTTCAGAAGCCATGTCCAAGTCCTAACAAGAAGTCAAACTTTGGGAAAAGTGCTACAGAATGAAGACAAAACTGTTACAGCCGTTTATTACCCAAATGAGGACATGTCACTATCAAGAATCTGTCTTCCAGTTTGAAGAACTCAAGGAAGACATTTATAGCAATTTGGGGCTGCCTCTCCAACGGGCAAATCCTCCATTTTGTCTATAAATACAGAAGTGTGAAGACCATTTGAAAGCATCCAACTAACCTCAACAATTCAACTAAGCTCAAAAATCTTACAAGCTAGAGTGCTTTCAAAGCTTTCAAAGACTATCTTAGTCTTCAAACACTTCATCTAAGCTGAACCCAATTGTATATCCATACACAAGCTTAGAGAGATATCCTATCCTTATACACTGATCTTCATTGTAAAGGATATCTCATTAGTTGGAACCTTACTTCAACCCTTACATCTTTCAAGAGTGAAAGTGAGAAGGTTGTAGTAGTAGAAGTGGTAGGAGCTGACTGTTGAGAGAAGAACAGTTCAGTTCTGAGTTGAGAAGAGGGTACTAGGACTCTAGACATCCTAGGGATCAATTCACCAAGGAGTGGTGTTCTTGATCAAGTGCACCTTGGCACTATAAAACAAGTTAATTCCAAGAGTGAAGGAATTATCCTGTTAAATCAGGGAAAGTGGATGTAGGAGCTTGAGTCTCTGAACCACTATAACTTCTTGTGTTGATTTACATTCCAAGTACTTTCATACACTCAACACTGCACATAAAACTGATCTTTCAAGGATAAACATTCAAAGACTGTGCAAAAACCTATTTGGACAAGTTCCCTGAAAACTGGACTGTGTTGCATTGAGTAAGTGATTTCAGAAATTAAAGGAGTCTAAACTTAAAGGGCCAACCACTATTCCGCACATATAACTCCCCTAGACAGTTATTCAACTAAGTACTCAATAGTACTTAGTAGTTTGATTATCTTAGAAGAGTTAATCTTCTTCAGCAGAGTTGTCCAAGACAACCTTGCTGAAACTCTGGTTTGATCAAATTAGCAAAAGAATTGCATACAAGTGTATTCCCCCCCCCATACACTTGTCATATACTCCTTTCAGGACCAACAAGTGGTATCAGAGCAGGGGTTCATAGACCACTGCTTCTGAAAATCCATCTTGATTTTCAAAACTCTCATATTTGTGTGGTCACTGAACTGATCTCTTTCTGAAATCCATCATTTGTTAACTAACTGATTATTTGTGAGATATGGCCAACAACAATGCTGTTCCTCCACCTGCTGTTCAAGGATTAGACAACATGGCCACAAATCCTGTCAATCACATTTCTCATCACAAACTGCCCATGTTTTCAATAGACAATTATGATTTCTGGAAAATTAGAATGAGGGCTCATCTTGCATCTCTCCATACTGATATGCTAAGAGTAATCACAAGAGGACCTTTTGTGTTTACTCAAACTAACCCCAGAGTGACAGCTGAGCAAAAAGCAGATGTAAGGGAACTGATTCCCAAAGATGAGGATGACTTCACTACTGATGAAAAGAGGAAAGATAATTTGAATTATCTTGCCATGAACACCCTTTATCAAACAATTCCAGATGCAGTTATGGGAAGAGTCTACCACTGCACAACAGCTAAAGAAATTTGGGATACTCTTGCTGAAATGTGTGAGGGCACTGAAAAGATCAAGGAGAACAAGCTCCAAGTTGCTGTGCAGAAGTTTGAACAATTCTCAATGGAGTCTGATGAGTCCATTGACAAATTTGCTGGTAGATTCACTGATGTGATGAATGAGATTAACTCATTGGGCAAGGTCTACACCAAGAGAGAGGTTGGACTGAAAATCCTAAGGAGTCTCACTCAAAAGTGGGATGTCTATGCTGTGATGATGCAGAATACCAAAGATCTCTCCACCATGCCCATGCAACAAATATTCTCAGAACTTAAAGCCTATGAGTTTGACCTCAATAGAAGAAAGCCTGTTGAGGAACCTTCAAATCCCACTAAGGGAGTGGCATTCAAAGCCAAAGTTGCTGAGCCAGAAATGCAACCCACTCCCAGATCATCAAAGACAGTCTCCAAGACTGAAATGAAGGAAGAACTAGCCTTGATGGCTAGAAGGTTTGACAAGCTCAACACAAGGTTTGGTAGATACAAGAAATTCTACCAAGACAACAAATTCAGGAGAAGATACAATTCCCCTGAAGGTCAGGCTGAGGACAAAAAGCCTGAAGAGAAAAGATCAGAGGACAAGTCCTCTGATAGGAGAAGATCCAGTAGAGCTGATCCTTCTTCATCTAAGAGAAGAGAAGAATCCAAGAAGGATGATGATGAAGACCTGTGCTATAATTGCAAAAAGAAAGGGCACTTCCAGTATGACTGCCCTGAATTGAGCTCTAAAGAAAGAAGAGAGAGACAAGCTAAAAGAGACAGAAAGTTCACCAATAGAAAAGCCATGATGGCTGGTGAAGAATCTGATAGTGCTGAAAGCTTCAACTCCTCTGATGGATTATTCTCCAACAGTGATGATGATGATGATGTCTGCAACATGGCTCTTGAGGATGATGAGGTATCCTCTACTTCTAGTTCACCATCATTCATCTCACAAAACACTAGTGAGGTTAACCTGAAACTTTCCTTAGGAAAGTTGATGGAAGATTTCACTAGATTACAAGAATTTCATGACAACTGTGTGAGAGAAAATGAAAGATTGGCTACTGAACTAACCAAGAACTCTGAGGTAGCTGTTGATGTCAAGTCTACTGAGTTGTATCAACAAATCTTGAGAAAGCTTGAGGAAGCAAATCTCAGGATAGTTGACCAACAAAAGGAGATTGATGATCAACTTCTCTCTCAGAAGAGAAAAGAATTTGAATTTAAAATTCTAAATGCCAAATTTGAAAACCTCTCACATGAATATGATATTCTTAAATCAAGTGAAGAGAGCCTGAAATTAAAGATGTCTGCTTTGAACAAATCCTCTAGAGCAATAGAGGAAATTCAAAGTTATCAAAGACCTATGGCTCAAAGAAGTGGATTGGGTTTTGATCCATTTGAATCTTCACCTTGTCTTAGTGTTGCATCCACAAGTAACACTAAGAGAATCTTTGTTAAGTCAGTGGCACAACAAGCTGAAAATGAAGTAATTCAGCCACTGAACAAAGGAAAGGGCAAATTGAATGAAATGCCTACTCAAGTGATTCAGGAGAAAAGGCCAAAACCTAAGGAAATGGCCAAAGCTCCTGAGCACAAGAGGAATGTTGGTCAGCAGAGTAGACCCAATGGAAGGGCAACTCTCCTGAACAATGTTCAGAGGAATTATCCAAGGTATAATCAGCCTAGGCCAACTCATCTGAGAAAGCCTCAGCTGAATAGACCTAAGGACAACTACCCTCACAGGCAGAATAAAATGAGACAACCAAGACCCTTCATGCCAAAGGGTAATGGTCATAAAAAGGCCTTTCCTCAAAGATTTCATCAAGCTGCTCAAAGAACTCATAAGTTCAGGAGAGTGGACAACTCCTCTGAAACTTACAGGGTTAACACATTCACACATACTTTCCCAAAGGCATTTAAGGGAAAGACAGTGTATTTTGATGCACTAGGAAATCAACTTAGCCACCTTGAATCAATCAGGGTTATTAGGCAAGTTTGGGTTCCCAAAGGTACAGCTAACCTCTCAGGACCCAAAACTCAAAGGGTACCTAAACCTATCTAAATGCAGGTACCAGTGGGCCACAAGAAGAGGAGCATGAACAAAAAGACAGCATGGTACCTTGACAGTGGATGCTCAAGGCACATGACTGGAAACAAGGAACTCCTCACTGACTTCATTGAAAAAGAAGGCCCAAATGTTACTTTTGGAGACAGCTCACAAGCAACTACAAAAGGTTATGGTACTTTGATGATTGGTAACATCAAAGTAACCAATGTATCTTATGTGGCTGGTCTCAAATATAATCTCCTAAGTATCAGTCAATTCTGTGATAAAGATTTTAATGTTGAGTTCTCAAGTGGAAAGTGTCTAATTAAGGATAAAACTCAACAAACCCTATTGACTAGAACTAGGAAGGGAAATGTGTATTTTGCAGACTGGGACAAGTCTACTGATGCTGCATGTTTTATTGCTAAAAGTTCTAGTGAACAAAGTTGGCTATGGCACAAGAGGCTAAACCACCTGAACTTCAAATCTATGAATAAACTTGCTAGAAATGCATTAGTTAAAGGACTACCTAATGAGGTTTTCATTAAAGAACATGTGTGTAAGCCATGTCAAGAAGGAAAACAGATTAAAGCCTCATTTAAGGGAAAACCAGTCATCTCCACTAAAAGGGTACTTGAACTTCTACATATGGATCTGTTTGGACCAATTACCCCTTCAAGCATAAATGGTAGAAAATACACATTAGTGGTAGTAGATGACTTCTCTAGGTTCACATGGGTAGTATTTCTCCTTAATAAGAAGGAAACACAAGTCAAACTACCTGAACTTCTCAAGAGACTGTCAAATGAGAAAAGCCTTAGCATTATCAAGATAAGATCTGATAAAGGCACTGAGTTCATTAATTCATACATCAATGAGTACTGCACATCAAATGGAATAGCTCATGAAACCTCAGCAGCTAGAACTCCCCAACAAAATGGAGTTGCAGAAAGAAGGAATAGAACTTTAAAAGAAGCTGCTAGAACTCTAATTGCTGACTCAAATTTACCTAAGAGGTTTTGGGCTGAAGCTATAAACACTACATGCCATACTCAAAATAGATGTTTGATCACTAAGGGGCAAGGCAAAACCCCCTATGAACTCTGGAAAGGAAGAATGCCTAAAGTGTCATACTTTCATATATTTGGTTGTAAATGTTTCATTCACAATAATGGGAAAGAACAGTTGAAAGCCTTTGACAGCAAAGCTGATGAGGGAGTATTTCTTGGATACTCTCAAATCAGTAGAGCTTTCAGAGTCTACAACAAGAAAACCCTTATAGTGGAAGAAACACCTCATGTTGTGTTTGATGAGTCTATCTTTGAGATCAGGAATGATCATTTGGAACCTGAAGAAATCACACAGAGGACAACCAGACTAAATCTAAAAGACAAAGGCACTGAATTCATAGATGTTGTCCAAGCCAATCTGCCTGAAAAACCCACATTGGACAACAATCCTGAAGGCAACCTTCCTGAAACAAATCCTACAGATGGAAATGGTGAACTGAATGAACCAATCCCAGTTCACATCCAGGTAACAACTACCAATGAAGAAGCAGTTCCTGCTGAGGTAGTTAATGGGTCAAATAATCAAGGGGGAACTCAAAATGTTGAAAATGCCAATGTCCCTGACATTGAGGACAACATCCCTGATTATGATCCTGAATTAGATCCTGCATAAAATTATCCTGAATTCTATGATCAAAATGACTCACCCTCAGTAGAGGACAACTCTACTGAAGAGATCAGAAAAAGAAGGACTTGGTTGTCTGACCATCCTACTGATCTAATACTTGGTGATCCAAGTATTGGAGTCAAAACAAGAAGATTCCATGGTGAAAGTGCTCTTTTCTGTTGTTTCTTGTCAGAGCAAGAACCAAGTAATGTTGAGGAAGCACTTCAAGATGCCAATTGGATCACAGCCATGCAGGAAGAACTGAATCAATTCACCAGAAATGGAGTATGGGAGCTGGTGGATAGGCCTTCACATCAAGATGTTATTGGAACAAAGTGGGTGTTCAAGAACAAGAAAAATGAAAATGATGTGATTGTCAGAAACAAAGCAAGACTTGTGGCAAAAGGGTATTGCCAACATGAAGGCATTGACTATGATGAGACATTTGCACCTGTGGCAAGGCTAGAAGCAATAAGGCTCTTTCTAGCCTATGCAGCCCACAAGAGGTTCAAAGTATACCAAATGGATGTCAAGAGTGCCTTTCTGAATGGAGTCTTGAAAGAAGAAGTCTATGTGGAGCAACCACCAGGTTTTGAAGTTGGAAACCAAGTTTACAGACTCAAGAAAGCTCTATATGGACTCAAACAAGCCCCTAGGGCTTGGTATGATACACTGTCACAATTCCTCTTGGATCATGGATTCACCAAGGGAACTGTGGACAGAACTCTCTTCAGAATCTCTGAAGGAGAGGACATCTTGCTTGTCCAAATTTATGTAGATGACATAATTTTTGGATCCCCAAATGAGAAGCTGTGTGAAAAATTCTCCAAACTCATGCAAAGCAAGTTTGAAATGTCCATGATGGGGTTGATGAACTTCTTTTTGGGTCTACAAGTCAAGCAATCTAAAGAAGGAATCTTCATCAACCAAGCTAAGTACACCAGAGAAATGATCAAAAAGTTTGGGTGTACAACTAGCAAGCCAGTAAGGATCCCAATGAACACAAATTGGAAGATGGATCCTGATGAGAGTGGTATTCCAACCAACTCTACTGAGTATAGAGGAATAATTGGTTCACTCCTCTATCTCACTGCCAGCAGACCTGATATCACCTTTGCAGTAGGTGTTTGTGCAAGATTTCAAGCAAATCCTAAGAAAAGCCACCTTGAGGCTGTAAAGAGGATTTTGAGGTACCTCAAAGGCACTGAGAATCTAGGCCTTTGGTACCCTGCTGATGACAATATTGAGCTAACTGGCTACTCAGATGCTGATTATGGAGGATGTAGGATTGACAGAAAGTCCACTTCAGGGACTTGTCAATTCTTGGGCAACAAGCTTATTTCATGGTTCTCCAAGAAGCAGAACACAGTGGCCACTTCCACCACTGAAGCTGAATATGTTGCTGCTGGAAGTTGTTGTGCTCAAATTCTTTGGCTAAGACAACAACTAAGAGACTACAAAGTCAACTCTACTGAAGTGCCAATTTTCTGTGATAACAATAGTGTCATTGCTATATCACAAAATCCTGTCTTGCACACAAGATGCAAACATGTGGACATCAAGCACCACTTCATTAGAGATCATGTGGAGAAGAAGGATATCAAGCTAGTAAAAATTCACACAGACCATCAAAAAGCTGATATATTAACCAAGCCACTTGCAGAGGCAAGATTTCTGGAGCTATCAGCAGAGTTGGGATTACTTGATCCAGGGAAGTTGGACAAATAAGTCCAAAGAAGCTCATTGATTAAGGGGGAAACAAACTCAAACTTCAGCAGACTTGGTCAAGTCTACTGAAATTCAGAAACATGATCTTACCTCTTCAGGACACTTGTCTCTTGAAATTCAGGACACTTGTCCACAATTCTTCAGGACACTTGTCCATGTAGGGTCAGATAAGTTGTCCTAGCTATCAAACCAAATCTTGGTATGATAAGCACCTATTTTTGGTGATCAATACCTATCTCGAAATCTGTCCCTTGAAATACAGTTTTCACCTTTCTGGGATTTAATTTGTCTCCCACCCAAAAGGTCACTTTCCATGCATTAAATGCCAAGATTTAACTCTTGTTTGCATTAAACTTTTTGGGACATGATCTATCTCGAAATATTCCCAGCCTTTAACAAACATTAAAAACCACCCACGTTTTGAATAAAACAGTTATTTCACTGTTACATTGGTTTTTGACCATTGGATCAAAAATGGACAACTCCCCTGAAATCAATCCTAGCCGTCCATTTTGGATTTCCATTTTTGTTCACCTTTGAATTGTCTCAAGACCTTACCAACTCATTGACAAACATTCTTTTTAGAATATTCACAAGTCTTAAGATACCCACAAACACTTCTTCCCCAAGTATTCGAAACCCTAACTCAAAAGTTCTTCAAACTCTCTCATTCTTCATCAAACTTTTCTCTGCAACTTTCAATGGCCCCCAAGGTTAGACCTGAGATGCTTGTTGATTTCTCCAACAAGGATCTAGATCTAGATTTTGCCTATCTTAGCAACAAAAACAATCTTCACTTTGAGCCCATAATTTCCTTTGAAAGTGAAGATCCTGAGATAACTCCAACCCTAAGGTGGTTGAGAAGGGCTGGTCTCCAAAAGTTCTTGGAAGAAAGACCAAGCTCTTGCTTGGAGAGTTACATGGCAGAATTCTTTGCCTTCCTAAAGTGGAGAGGCAACCCTGAAGATGGAGAAGTATTAACCAGGTTAGCTTACACTGCAGAAGGAGAGGATGAGGAGAGATTCCACAGAGTGAAATTCTCCTCAGAGGATCTGGAAGGAGCTTTTGGATTGCCTTATGAGGGAAGGAATCCAGAAGTCTATGGTACTGGACATGAAGAGGAAATAGCCCAAGAATGGCTATTAGTTCCAGGCCCTCTCTCCTCAACTCAAAACAAGAAAACTCTCAAGCCAGAGTTCCTCAATCTTTTTGAGGTAGTTGCTAAGAGCCTCCTAAGCAACACTGGAAGCTTAGAGCAGGTCAGCCATCCAAGGATCAGAATCATGGCTGCCATTATTGATGCCAGTGATAAGGGCATCAAGTTTGATTGGAGGACCTTCATCATGTCTGAAATGATGAAGGAGAAGGCTAAATTCAAGGTGAAAACCCACAATAAGGTGGTGCTAGAAGGGAAAATCAAGTATTGCACCAGGGCAAGCTTGCTGATTGAGAGGTTTTCCCACTATTCCCAGATGCAGACCTTTGCAAAGCCCCTCCCAGCCCAAAAGATCCTATTCAGAAAGCTCAGCAAGAAAACTGAGAAAAGAAGGATGTTACTGGCCAAGCCTGCTGAAGCACAGGAGGAAGAGAAGCCTAAAATGAAAAAGAGAACAAAGGCCAGGGCTGTCAAAACAAGAAAGATGTCTCAATTGTCTTCAAAAGAAGCCTCAGGAGCATCAGCTGAAGTTGATGCAGTGGCAGAAGAAGGAGTAAGTGTGCCTTCTGACCACTCAGAAGAGTTGAGGAGGAAGTACAATGAGACTAGGCAAAAGAAGAAGGGTGATAAGAGAATCAGGGAAGTTGTCCCTGAGAAGGAAGGAAGTGGAAGTAGCAGGGCCAGCAAGAGAAGGGCCAAACCTACTGAGAAGGTGTTGGAGTTTCAAGAAGAAAGGTCTCTTCAATTGGCTCTAAGGGAGAGCTGAGCTGAAAGCAGGGCCAAATCCATGTCAAGGACTAATTCATCTGGTTCTGGAACTCCAGAATCCAAAGTCCCTGAAGGTCAACTCATAGAGGCCAACCTCCCTGAAATTCAGTATCTTGAGCCCAACTCCCCTGAAACCCATGTCACCCCTTCCAACCAACCCATTACCCCTGTAAATCTCACTAAGAGGTATTCTCCTGAAGGGAATGAACAAAGAAGTGGCATAGATGTGCTTGCTGATTTAGCAGTAGATGAGACAAGACTCCTGTCTCCCCTTGACTCATCCATGCTCAACTATTCAAAGCTCTTGGAGCATGCACTTCATGAGCCAACCCCCCTAAGTAAAGCCCCTTCAGACCCATTGCTCTCAAAAGCAACTGAAGATCCTTCTACTGCACCCAACCCTTCTGAGACCATTATCCCTGAAATCAATTTGCCTGAAGCCATATTAGGAGAACCCAGAGCCAACTCCCCTATAACCCAAAGTCCCCATTTAAGTGGAGATGAGGAGGAGTATACTTATGAAAGTATGCTCAGAGGAGGAGCCAAGGCTACTGTGGATAGTTTGTATCCACAACTTGCTGAATTTCCAAGAATTCAGAAGGCCTTTCATGATTTGAGGATGCTTGTTGATGTGAAAGACAAATCTATGATGGAGATATCACAAGTCATCCAAGATAAGGGTGCAAACTGGTGGCAAATAGAGGAGAACAGATTGCTACACCTTGCTGGAGTTTCAAAGACAAGATTCCTCATTGATGAAGAGATTTTTGCAAAGCTGGTGGCTGATAAGATTGAGGAGGAGAAAGAGAGAAAAGCCAAGGGAATCAAACACCCTGACAGTGGCTCTAATGATGATGATTCCCCTGATGATCCCTCAAACCCTTCAAATCCCAACCCTCCTGAAACCCCTCCAGCCAACCTCCCTGAACCCCTTCAACCCAAGTCTTCTGTAGCAGATAGACTTTCCAATCCTCCTAAAACCTATCATAGGAAAAGCTCTGTAACTTCAGAGGTGTTGACCAAGGGTGGTAACACAACCAAAGACACATCTGCCAATGAAGGTTCCTCTGAACCCAAGGCACAGCCTAAAGATGTTGAGGTTCCTGTACTAGAGGCTAGTTTGATTAAGGCCTATTCAGTGTCAGAAGAGTTGGATACTGATCAGCCCTTAATCATTCAGGATGACTCAGTGGCTGCTGATATAAGCACTGTGATCTCCCCACAACTGCCATCTTTGAACCTTGGTGAAGGTGGAGATGCTGCAGGTTTAAGAGAAGGAGTTGAAAAGGAAAGTAGTGTTGAAAAATCAGAGGGAGTTGAGGATGAAAGAGAGGTAGTCATCACTAAGATAGTGAGTGTACCACCAAATGAGGGTGGAATAAGTGAGGAAGGACAGGTTATTCTTGAAGTCAAATCTGAACTTCAAGAATCCCTTGATGAGAGGAGGCCTGATTCCTTGAGTGAGAACATCAATTATGAAGGGAGAAAAGAACAAGTTGAAAATGAGAAGAAGACTGCTGATGTATCAGAGTCTTATGCAAAAGAAATTGAGGGTGATGAGTGCTTATTTCCTAACTTGTTTGACTTGTCTGATGTTGCAGGTATCTCTCTTGATCAAATTTTTGCAGATGAGTTCCTCACAGATGCACCTATCCAAGTAGACACAGGCTCAGCTCAGGCCTTACTTGGAATGCAATCAGAAAAGTTGGACTCCTTGGCTCATCAAGTCCAATCTGCTCATGCTGAAACTTCAGGAGCATTGAATGAGCAAGGAAGGACTCTAGCATCTGTAGAAATGAGGCTCACTGGTTCTGAAGATGTTGTGCTACCAACTCTTGAGGCAAGAATCAGTGGTGTGGAATCTGGTCTCCAAACCATCTCCACTGAAGTTCAAAGTGCAAAATCAACCATGGAAGCCATCTCAGAGGAGGTCAAGAAAGAACAAAAGCTGTTGAGAGACAATCACAATGCTAATGTCAAAGCTCTCAGGCTAACTGTCAAACAAACAATTGGAAAGAAGACTGCACTGCAAAAGAGAAGAGCTGAAGTGCAAAGGCTAGCTATGGTCAAAGCTGCTTCAGAAAAATTTTCCCAAGATGTGCTGGCCAACATTGCTGAAGGTGCAGTGGCCAACCTCACTGAGCTTCTGAAAGCTAAATTGGATGCATCTCTCAAAGCAACCTTGGAGGAGGTTGTCCAACAAAAAATGAAGCCTGTTCTAGCTTTTCTTAGCTTGAGCAATGATAAAATGCAAGATATACATGATGAAAATGTGTATTTGTTGGAAGAGATGAAGTCCCTAAACCAGGCCCAATCCCTGATGGCCTCAACAATGAGTGACCTCAAGCCCCAGTGTTTTGATGCTGCCAAAAAGGGGGAAAGGGAAAGAGCAAGGGCAAAAGGTGCCTTAGTAATTGGGAGTCCAGTGAAAGGGAAGGACAAAGTCCCTGAAGGAAAGGGAAAAGAGCCAGCAGTGCTGAACTTGGAAGAATTGGATGAAGAGGAGCAGTTCGCATTGGCATTGAAAAACTCAATGGCCTCAACTCAAGAGGAAAGAGTGAGGCTACAACAAAGACCAGGTGGTGAAGTGTCAGGTTTGTACAAAGATGCTGAAGGTGTCCAAACTAGAGGAAAGATCAAGAAGGCCCAAGGAAAGAAGAGACAAATTGAGAAATTCACTGACTTTCCTAGCAGCCTTGATCTTCCACCTGAATTCAGAGTTGTTGATAATGAGCCTACATCCAAGAAAACCAAAACTGCTGAAGAGCCCAAAGTTGCTGAAAAGGACAAGTCTTCTGAATCTGGCAAAACTGCTGAAGGTACCAAGTCCACTGAAGACATTGAAGAATTATTTGCTGAAGGATTTGGACCTGAACCTAAGAAGAAGACAACTGTTCTAGCCCATGATCCATCAAAGTTGTTTCATGAAGGGTATGGCAAAGACCCTGAAACACAACAGAAACTGGCCATGATGAGGGCCCAAGAGAAAATGGATCTGATGGAAGAAGCCAACAGAGCAAGAGATGAAAGGAGAGCAAACTTTCAGAAACCAAGAAGGAGAAGAGCAACTTACAGCAAGATGAAGCCTCAGCTTCTAATCCCAATGGACACCAAATATCCACACTTGGATAAATGGGTGCCAATTCAACTGAATGACACATGGGAAAAAGCCAAAAGGGAGTTTGTCTATGACTACTATGTCATTGACAGATGGAATGGAGGAGATGCAAACTCTGCCTTCACTGAGTTCATGCTAGAATACTACAGAGAGTTGTATCAACAACTACTTGCAGCTGCTGACATTGCAAGACTTGAACTCACAGCTCCCAAGCCAATCATATACATGCCTCCAAAGCTTGAAGGATGGATTGACCAAGCAAGAATTCTGAGGGAATTCACTGAGATCCTTAAGCTGAACAAGATGGTTCTTGGACCTAAGGGAACCAACCAAGAAGCCATGGCACTAAAAAGAAGAGTGTGGGCACAGTATGGAATGCTGCCACCTCCTGAGGATGATCTTTGAAATGGCTAAGTCTTCTGACCTTACTTGATTGATCAACTATGCTGAAATATGATCAAGATTGCTGATATGGTGTGCTAATCTGTTTGCTCTGATCTGTTATGGATTGCTCTGATACAAGATCTGTGCTCTGATGCTGAAAATATTATTTTTGTCTTGAATTATTAGAATGAAATGCTCTGATGTATTTAAGTGTTATTGATTCATGCTCTGATATGTTAATTTCAACTATCAACATGCTTGTAATGATCTTTGAATGAATGATAGTTGAACTTATTTTGAATCAAGAAACACAAACCTCTCTATGCCTATCTTAAAACCTACGTGCAACAGAAACAGTGAATACACTAACACATTATTTTTCAGGAATATTGACCTAAGTCATGTCTTCTGAAGATACATGTAATAGGTGTAGACAAGTCACTTTTGCTTAGATAGTATAGGTTTTGGCATCATCAAAAAGGGGGAAATTGTTGGGAATAAAATGAGATATGTTTTGATCTAATACCAAAACCCCCTGAGACATGCCTAAGTCAATATAAATATGTTCTAAGAATGTTAGAACATATAGATTATAGGCTAGATGAGAAGCTGAAATGTTAGGCAGCTCATAGACAATTAGATGCACAATTTGAGGGGGAACCTATGCTTTGAAGATGATCAAGATCAAGTCCCCTCAAGGCTCAAATTCTGGAACAATCACTTAAGAACAAGGACACTCTATGAAAAACCAAATGCACTGATCAGGAGAGTTGTCCAGAGAAGATGTTCTTATGCAAGAACAAGATTGAAAAGCTCAAAAGGACAAGTCCAATGAAGATGCTCTGATCAGGAGAGTTGTCCAGAGAAGATGTTCTTATGCAAGAACAAGATTGAAAAGCTCAAAAGGACAAGTCCAATGAAGATGCTCTGATCAGGAGAGTTGTCCAGAGAAAATATTCATAAGCTCTGATCAGGAGAGTTGTCCAAAGAAGCTAGCCATATGCAAGAACAAGCTTACCTAGCTCAAAAGGACAAGACTACTCAAAGGTTTTTATCAGGAGAGTTGTCCAGAGAAGTCAACTCTAAAAGCCTGAGATCAACTATGCTGAAGAGTTTGAGACAACCAGTCCCTAAAGGTCCTCAAAGAAATAAGCTAAGACCATACTCAAGAGAAATAAAGGGAAAGAGCCAAGTCATCTGAAGAAGAGCAAGCCAACCATGCTGAAAAGCAAAAATGCTGATAGTGATAAGGAGAGTTGTCCAGATGATAAGGAATGTTGTCCTATCATTGGATCAACCTTCAGAAGCCATGTCCAAGTCCTAACAAGAAGTCAAACTTTGGGAAAAGTGCTACAGAATGAAGACAAAACTGTTACAGCCGTTTATTACCCAAATGAGGACATGTCACTATCAAGAATCTGTCTTCCAGTTTGAAGAACTCAAGGAAGACATTTATAGCAATTTGGGGCTGCCTCTCCAACGGGCAAATCCTCCATTTTGTCTATAAATACAGAAGTGTGAAGACCATTTGAAAGCATCCAACTAACCTCAACAATTCAACTAAGCTCAAAAATCTTACAAGCTAGAGTGCTTTCAAAGCTTTCAAAGACTATCTTAGTCTTCAAACACTTCATCTAAGCTGAACCCAATTGTATATCCATACACAAGCTTAGAGAGATATCCTATCCTTATACACTGATCTTCATTGTAAAGGATATCTCATTAGTTGGAACCTTACTTCAACCCTTACATCTTTCAAGAGTGAAAGTGAGAAGGTTGTAGTAGTAGAAGTGGTAGGAGCTGACTGTTGAGAGAAGAACAGTTCAGTTCTGAGTTGAGAAGAGGGTACTAGGACTCTAGACATCCTAGGGATCAATTCACCAAGGAGTGGTGTTCTTGATCAAGTGCACCTTGGCACTATAAAACAAGTTAATTCCAAGAGTGAAGGAATTATCCTGTTAAATCAGGGAAAGTGGATGTAGGAGCTTGAGTCTCTGAACCACTATAACTTCTTGTGTTGATTTACATTCCAAGTACTTTCATACACTCAACACTGCACATAAAACTGATCTTTCAAGGATAAACATTCAAAGACTGTGCAAAAACCTATTTGGACAAGTTCCCTGAAAACTGGACTGTGTTGCATTGAGTAAGTGATTTCAGAAATTAAAGGAGTCTAAACTTAAAGGGCCAACCACTATTCCGCACATATAACTCCCCTAGACAGTTATTCAACTAAGTACTCAATAGTACTTAGTAGTTTGATTATCTTAGAAGAGTTAATCTTCTTCAGCAGAGTTGTCCAAGACAACCTTGCTGAAACTCTGGTTTGATCAAATTAGCAAAAGAATTGCATACAAGTGTATTCCCCCCCCCCCCCATACACTTGTCATATACTCCTTTCAGGACCAACACCATAGCTAGCCTTTGCTCTTCAGCTCTTTTCTTTTGTAATGCAGTCTTCTTTCCAAGAGCTTGCTTGACAGTTAGCCTGTGAGCCTTGACATTGGCATTATGATTGTCTCTCAGCAGCTTTTGCTCTTTCTTGACCTCCTCTGAGATGGCTTCCATAGTGGATTTGGCATTTTGTACTTCAGTGGAAATGGTTTGGAGGCCAGTTTCCACACCACTAATCCTTGCTTCCAGAGTTGGTAGCACAACATCTTCAGAGCCAGTGAGCCTCATTTCTACAGATGCTAGGGTCCTTCCTTGCTCATTCAATGCTCCTGAAGTTTCAGCATGAGCAGATTGAACTTGATGAGCCAAGAAGTCCAACTTTTCTGATTGCATTCCAAGTAAGGCTTGAGTTAAGCCTGTATCTACTTGGATAGGTGCATCTGTTAAGAACTCATCTGCAAAAATTTGGTCAAGAGAAATACCTGCAACAGTAGACAGATCAAATAAGTTAGGAAATAGACACTCATCACCCTCAATTTCTTTTATATAAGACTCTGATACATCAACAGCCTTCTTCTCATTTTCAACTCTTTCTTTTCTCCCTTCTGTAATAGTTTCCTCACTTAAAGGGACAGGCCTCCTCTCATCAAGGGATTCCTGAAGTTCAGATTTGACTTCAAGAATAGCCTGCCCTTCCTCACTTATATCACCCTCATTTGGTGGTACACTCACTATTCTAGTGATCACCACATCTCTCTCATCTACTACTCCCTCTGATTTTTTCACTAGCTTCTCCTTTTCAACTCCTTCTCCTAAACCTGCAACATCTCCACCTTCAACAAGGCTCAAAGATGGCATTTGTGGGGAGATCACAGTGCTTATTTCAACAGCCACTGAGTCATCCTGAATGATTAAGGGCTGATCAGTGTCCAACTCTTCTGACACTGAATAGGCCTTAATCAAACCAGCCTCTAGCATAGGAACCTCAACATCTTTAGGCTGTGCCTTGGGTTCAGAAGAACCTTCATTGGCAGATGTGTCTTTGGTTGTGTTACCACCCTTGGTCAACACCTCTGAAGATACAGAGCCTTTCCTATGATAGGTTTTGGGAGGGTTTGAAAGTCTATCTGCTACAGAAGACTTGGGTTGAGAAGGTTCAGGGAGGTTGGCTTGAGGGGTTTCAGGAGGATTGGGGTTTGAAGGGTTTGAGGGATCATCAGGGGAATCATCATCATTTGAGCTACTGTCAGGGTGTTTGATTCCCTTAGCTTTCCTTTCTTTCTCCTTCTCAATTTTATCAGCTACTAGCTTTGCAAAACTTTCCTCATCAATGAGAAATCTTGTCTTTGAAACTCCAGCAAAGTTTAGCAATTTGTTTTCCTCTATTTGCCACCAGTTTGCACCCTTATCTTGGATGACTTGTGATATCTCCATCATAGACTTGTCTTTTACATCAACAAGCATCCTTAGATCATGAAATGTCTTCTGAATTCTTGGAAATTCAGCAAGTTGTGGATACAAACTGTCCACAGTAGCCTTTGCTCCTCCTCTGAGCATACTTTCATAAGTATACTCCTCCTCATCTCCACTTGAATGGGGACTTTGGGTTATAGGGGAGTTGGCTCTGGGTTCTCCTAGAGTGGCTTCAGGGAGGTTTAATTCAGGGATGTTGGCTTCAGAAGGGTTTGGTGCAGTAGAAGGTGCTTCAGTTGCTTTTGAGAGCAATGGGTCTGAAGGGGCTTTACTCAGGGGGGTTGGCTCATTGAGTGCATGTTCTAAGAGCTTTGAATAATTGAGCATGGATGAGTCAAGGGGAGACAGGAGTCTTGTCTCATCTACTGCTAAATCTGCAAGCACATCAATGCCACTTCTTTGCACACTCCCTTCTGGAGAATATCTCTTAGTGAGATCTACAGGGGTAATGGGTTGGTTGGAAGGGGTAACATGGGTTTCAGGGGAGTTGGGCTCAGGATTCTGAAACTCAGGGATGTTGGCCTCTATATGTTGACCTTCAGGGATCTTGGATTCTGGAGTTCCAGAACCAGATGAGTTGGTCCTTGACCTAGATTTGGTCCTGCTTTCAGCTCTGCTCTCTCTTAGAGCCAATTGTAGTGACCTTTCTTCCTGCAGCTCCAACACTTTCTCAGTAGGCTTGGCCCTTCTCTTGCTGGCTCTACTGCTCCCACTTCCTTCACCTTCCTTCTCAGGGACAACTTCCCTGATCCTCTTATCTCCTTTCTTCTTCTGCCTTGTCTCATTATACTTCAGCCTCACCTCTTCTGAGTGGTCAGAAGGCACACTTACTCCCTCTTCTGCCACTTCATCAACTTCAGCTGATGCTCCTGAGGCTTCTCCTGAAGATAATTGAGACATTTTCCTTGTTTTAACAGCTCTGGCCTTGGTTCTCTTCTTCATCTTAGGCTTTTCTTTAACCTGTTGTTCAGCAGGTTTGGCCATAAGCATCCTCCTTTGCTCAGTTTTCTTGCTGAGCTTCCTGAACAGGATCTTTTGGGCTGGAAGGGGCTTTGCAAATGTTTGCATCTGAGAGTAATGGGAGAATCTCTCAATTAACAAGCTTGCCCTGGTGCAATACTTGAGTTTCCCTTCTAGCACAACCTTGTTGTGAGCTTTTACTTTAAATTTAGCCTTTTCCTTCATTATCTCAGACATGATGAAGGTTCTCCAATCAAATTTGATGCCTTTGTCACTAGCATCAATCACAGCAGCCATGATTCTGATTCTTGGATGGCTGACCTGCTCCAAGCTTCCAGTGTTGCTCAAGAGACTCTTAGCAACTACCTCAAAGAGGTTGAGAAATTTTGGCTTGAGAGTCTTCTTGTTTTGAGTAGAAGAAATGGGGCCTGGAACTAATAACCATTCTTGAGCTATTTCATCTTCATGGCTAGTACCATAAACTTCTGGATTCCTTCCCTCATAAGGCAATCCAAAAGCTCCTTCCAGATCTTCTGAAGAGAATTTCACTCTATGAAATCTCTCTTCTTCCTCTCCTTCTGCAGTATATGACAAACTTGTGGAAACTTCACCATTTGCAGGTTGACCTCTCCATTTGAGAAAGGCAAAGAATTCAGCCATGTAACTTTCCAAGCATGAACTTGGTCTTTCTTCCATGAACTTTTGCAAACCAGCTCTTCTCAGCCATCTTAGAGTTGGTGTAATTTCAGGATCCTCACTCTCAAAGGATACTATGGGTTCAAAATGAAGATTGTTTTTGTTGCTCAAGTAACTGAAATCAAGGTCTAGAGCCTTGTTGGAGAAATCAATGAGCATCTCTGGTCTAACTTTGGGGGCCATTTGAAAGTTACAAAGAAAAGTTTGATAGAGATTGAGAGAGTTTGAAGAAATTTTGAGCTAGGGTTTCGAATACTTGGGGAAGAAGTGTTTGTGTGGTATCTTAAGACTTGTGAATATTCTAAAAAGAATGTTTGTCAATGAGTTGGTGAAGTCTTGATGTAATTCAAAGGTGAACAAAAATGGAAATCCAAAAGGAACGGCTAGGATTGATTTCAGGGGAGTTGGCCAGTTTTGATCCAATGGTCAAAAACCAATGTAACAGTGAAAGAACTGTTTTATTCAAAACGTGGGTGGTTTTTAATGTTTGTTTAAGGCTGGGGGTTTTTCGAGATAGATCATGTCCCAAAAAGTTTAATGCAAACAAGAGTTAAATCTTAGCATTTAATGCATGGAAAGTGACCTTTTGGGTGGGAGACAAATTAAATCCCAGAAAGGTGAAAACTGTATTTCAATGGGACAGATTTAGAAATAGACATTGATCACCTAAAATAGGTGCTTATCAGACCAAGATTTGGTTTGATAGCTAAGACAACTTATCTGACCCTACATGGACAAGTGTCCTGAAGAGTTGTGGACAAGTGTCCTGAATTTCAAGGGACAAGTGTCCTGAAGAAGTAAGGTCATCTTTTCTGAATTTCAGTAGACTTGACCAACTCTGCTGAAGTTTGAGTTTATTTCCCCCTTAATGAATGAACTTATTTGGACTTATTTGTCCAACTTCCCTGGATCAAGAAGTCCCAACTCTGCTGATAGTTCCAGGAACCTTGCCTCTGCAAGTGGCTTAGTTAGTATATCAGCTTTTTGATGATCTGTGTGGATCTTCAATAACTTAATATCCTTCTTCTCCACATGATCTCTAATGAAGTGATTCTTGATGTCCACATGTTTGCATCTTATGTGCAAGACAGGATTTTGTGATATAGCAATGGCACTATTGTTATCACAGAATATTGGCACTTTAGTAGAGTTGACTTTGTAGTCTCTGAGTTGTTGTCTCAGCCAAAGGATTTGAGCACAACAACTTCCAGCAGCAACATATTCAGCTTCAGTGGTGGAGGTAGCCACTGTGTTTTGCTTCTTGGAAAACCAAGATATGAGTTTGTTGCCTAAGAATTGACAGGTTCCTGAAGTGGATTTTCTGTCAATTCTGCATCCTCCATAATCAGCATCTGAGTAGCCAGTTAACTCAATGTTGTCATCAGCAGGGTACCAAAGGCCTAGATTTTCAGTGCCTTTGAGATACCTCAAGATCCTCTTTGCAGCTTCAAGGTGACTTTTCTTAGGATTTGCTTGAAATCTTGCACAGACACCTACTGCAAAGGTGATGTCAGGCCTGCTGGCAGTGAGATAGAGGAGTGATCCAATGATTCCTCTATACTCAGTGGAGTTGGTTGGAACACCACTTTCATCAGGATCCATCTTCCAATTAGTATTCATTGGTATCCTCACTGCCTTGCTTGATGTACACCCAAACTTCTTGATCATTTCTCTGGTGTACTTAGCTTGGTTGATGAAGATTCCTTCTTTTGATTGCTTGACTTGTAGACCCAAAAAGAAGTTCATCAACCCCATCATGGACATCTCAAACTTGCTTTGCATGAGCTTGGAGAATTTCTCACACAGCTTCTCATTAGGGGATCCAAAAATTATGTCATCTACATAAATTTGGACAAGCAAGATGTCCTCTCCTTCAGAGATTCTAAAGAGAGTTCTGTCCACAGTTCCCTTGATGAATCCATGATCCAATAGGAACTGTGACAATGTATCATACCAAGCCCTAGGGGCCTGTTTGAGTCCATATAGAGCCTTCTTCAGCCTGTATACTTGGTTTCCAATCTCAAAACCTGGTGGTTGCTCCACATAGACTTCTTCTTTTAAGACTCCATTCAGAAAGGCACTCTTGACATCCATTTGGTACACTTTGAACCTCTTGTGGGCTGCATAGGCTAGGAAGAGCCTTATTGCTTCTAGCCTTGCCACAGGTGCAAATGTATCATCATAGTCAATGCCTTCATGCTGGCAGTAACCTTTTGCCACTAGTCTTACTTTGTTTCTGACAATCACATCATTTTCATTCTTTTTGTTTTTGAACACCCACTTGGTTCCAATAACATCTTGATGTGAAGGTCTATCAACCAGCTCCCATACTTCATTTCTGGTGAATTGGTTGAGCTCTTCCTGCATTGCTGTGATCCAATTGGCATCCTGAAGTGCTTCATCAATATCACTTGGTTCTTGTTCTGACAAGAAACAACAAAACATAGCACTTTCACCATGAAAACTTCTGGTTTTGACTCCTATACTTGGGTCACCAAGTATCAGATCAGTAGGATGGTCATACAACCAAGTTCTTCTTTTTCTGATCCCTTCAGTAGAGTTGTCCTCTACTGGAGTTGAGTCATTTTGATCATAAAATTCAGGATAATTCAATGCAGGATCTAATTCAGGATCATAATCAGGGGTGTTGTCCTCAATGTCAGGGGCATTGGCATTTTCAACATTTTGAGTTCCCCCTTGATTATTTGACCCATTAACTACCTCAGCAGGAACTGCTTCTTCATTGGTAGTTGTTACCTGGATGTGAACTGGGATTGGCTCATTCAATTCACCATTTCCATCAGTGGGGTTTGTCTCAGGAAGATTGCCTTCAGGATTGTTGTCCAATGTGGTATGTTCAGGTAGATTGGCTTGGACAACATCTATGAATTCAGTGTCTTTGTCTTTTAGGCTCAATCTGGTTGTCCTCTGTGTGATTTCTTCAGGTTCCAAACTATCATTCCTGATCTCAAAGATAGACTCATCAAACACAACATGAGGTGTTTCTTCCACTATAAGGGTTCTCTTGTTGTAGACTCTGAAAGGGTTGGTCCTGAAAGGAGTATATGACAAGTGTATGGGGGGGGAATACACTTGTATGCAATTCTTTTGCTAATTTGATCAAACCAGAGTTCAGCAAGGTTGTCTTGGACAACTCTGCTGAAGGAGATTAACTCTTCTAAGATAATCAAACTACTAAGTACTATTGAGTACTTAGTTGAATAACTATCTAGGGGAGTTATATGTGCGGAATAGTGGTTGGCCCTTTAAGTTAGACTCCTTTAATTTCTGAAATCACTTAGTCAATGCAACACAGTCCAGTTTTCAGGGAACTTGTCCAAATAGGTTTTTGCACAGTCTTTGAATGTTTATCCTTGAAAGATCAGTTTTGTGTGCAGTGTTGAGTGTATGAAAGTATTTGAAATGTAAATCAACACAAGAAGTTATAGTGGTTCAGAGACTCAAGCTCCTACATCCACTTTCCCTGATTTAACAGGATAATTCCTTCACTCTTGGAATTAACTTGTTTTATAGTGCCAAGGTGCACTTGATCAAGAACACCACTCCTTGGTGAATTGATCCCTAGGATGTCTAGAGTCCTAGTACCCTCTTCTCAACTCAGAACTGAACTGTTCTTCTCTCAACAGTCAGCTCCTACCACTTCTACTACTACAACCATCTCACTTTCACTCTTGAAAGATGTAAGGGTTGAAATAAGGTTCCAACTAATGAGATATCCTTTACAATGAAGATCAGTGTATAAGGATAGGATATCTCTCTAAGCTTGTGTATGGATATACAATTGGGTTCAGCTTAGATGAAGTGTTTGAAGACTAAGATAGTCTTTGAAAGCTTTGAAAGCACTCTAGCTTGTAAGAATTGTGAGCTTAGATGGATTGTGTTGAGGTTAGTTGGATGCTTTCAAATGGTCTTCACACTTCTGTATTTATAGACAAAATGGAGGATTTGCCCGTTGGAGAGGCAGCCCCAAATTGCTATAAATGTCTTCCTTGAGTTCTTCAAACTGGAAGACAGATTCTTGATAGTGACATGTCCTCATTTGGGTAATAAACGGCCCTTAAGACTTTGTCTTCATTCTGCAGCACTTTTCCCAATGTTTGACTTCTTGTTAGGACTTGGACATGGCTTCTGAAGGTTGATTCAGTGATAGGACAACATTCCTTATCATCTGGACAACTCTCCTTATCACTATCAGCAGTTTTGCCTTTCAGCAAGGTTGGCTTGCTCTTCTTCAGATGACTTGGCTCTTTCCCTCTATTTCACTTCAAGGTGATCTTAGCTTGTTTCTTTGGTGATCTTTAGGGTGTGGTTGTCTCTTTCTCTTCAGCATAGTTGACCTTCAACCTTTAGAACATCTGTTCTGATTCAATCATGCTGAGACAACTCTTCTGGACAACTCTTCTGATCAGCATATTTGGTCTTTTAGCATCAGAGTACTTTACACATAGAGTTGGCTTCTTTGGACAACTCTCCTGATCCAAAGCCTTTGAGTATCCTTGTCCTTTTGAGCTAGGTAAATTTGTTCTTGCATATGGCTAGCTTCTTTGGACAACTCTGCTGATCAGAGTTATTAAGCTTGTCCTTTTGGTTTTACCAATCTTGCATATGGACACTTTCTTTGGACAACTCTCCTGATCAGATCATCTTATTGGACTTGTCCTTTTGAGCTTTACAATCTTGTTCTTGCATAAGAACATCTTCTCTGGACAACTCTCCTGATCAGTGCATTTGGTTTTTTCATAGAGTGTCCTTGCTCTTAAGTGATTGTTCCAGAATTTGAGCCTTGAGGGGACTTGATCTTGATCATCTTCAAAGCATAGGTTCCCCCTCAAATTGTGCATCTAATTGTCTAAGAGCTGCCTAACATTTCAGCTTCTCATCTAGCCTTATGCTATGTGTTCTAACATTTTTAGAACACTATCAATTTGACTTAGGCATGTCTCAGGGGGTTTTGGTATTAGATCAAAACATATCTCATTTTATTCCCAACAATTTTCCCCTTTTTGATGATGCCAAAACCTACATTATTTAAGCAAAAGTGACTTGTCTACACCTATTACATGTATCTTCAGAAGACATGACTAAGGTCAATATTCCTGAAAAAGTAATGTGTTAGTGTATTCACTGTTTCTGTTGCAAGTAGGTTCAAGATAGGCATAGAGAGATTAGAGTTTCTTGATTCAAAATAAGTTCAACTATCATTCATTCAAAAATCATTACAAGCATGTTGATAGTTGAAATTAACATATCAGAGCATGAATCAATAACACTTAAATACATCAGAGCATTTCATTCTAACAATTCAAGACATAAAATAAGATATTCAGCATCAGAGCACAGAGCTTGTATCAGAGCAATCCATAACAGATCAGAGCAACCAGATTAGCACACCACATCAGCAATCTTGACCATATTTTAGCATAGTTGATCAATCAAGAAAGGTCAGAAGACTTAGCCATTTCAAAGATCATCTTCAGGGGGTGGCAGCATTCCATACTGTGCCCACACTCTTCTTTTCAATGCCATGGCTTCTTGGTTGGTTCCCTTAGGTCCAAGAACCATCTTGTTTAGCTTAAGGATCTCAGTGAATTCTCTCAGAATTCTTGCTTGGTCAATCCACCCTTCAAGCTTTGGAGGCATGTATATGATTGGCTTGGGAGCTGTGAGTTCAAATCTTGCAATGTCAGCAGCTGCAAGAAGTTGTTGATACAACTCTCTGTAGTATTCTAGCATGAACTCAGTGAAGGCAGAGTTTGCATCTCCTCCATTCCATCTGTCAATGACATAATAGTCATAGACAAACTCCCTTTTGGCTTCTTCCCATGTGTCATTCAGTTGAATTGGCACCCATTTATCCAAGTGTGGATATTTGGTGTCCATTGGGATTAGAAGCTGAGGCTTCATCTTGCTGTAAGCTGCTCTCCTCCTTCTTGGTTTCTGAAAGTTTGCTCTCCTTTCATCTCTTGCTCTGTTGGCTTCTTCCATCAGATCCATTTTCTCATGGGCCCTCATCATGGCCAGTTTCTGTTGTGTTTCAGGGTCTTTGCCATACCCTTCATGAAACAGCTTTGATGGATCATGGGCTAGAACAGTTGTCTTCTTCTTAGGTTCAGGTCCAAATCCTTCAGCATATATTTCTTCAATGTCTTCAGTGGACTTGGTACTTTCAGCAGTTTTGCCAGATTCAGAAGATTTGTCCTTTTCAGCAGCTTTGAGCTCTTCAGCAGTTTTGGCTTTCTTTGATGTAGGCTCATCTTCATCAATTCTGAATTCAGGTGGAAGATCAAGGCTGCTAGGAAAGTCAGTGAATTTCTCAATTTGTCTCTTCTTTCCTTGGGCCTTCTTGATCTTTCCTCTGGTTTGGACACCTTCAGCATCTTTGTCCAAACCTGACACTTCACCACCTGGTCTTTGATGTAGCCTTACTCTTTCCTCTTGAGCTGAGGCCATTGAGTTTTTCAATGCCAATGCTAACTGCTCCTCTTCATCCAAATCTTCCAAGTTCAGCACTGCTGGCTCCTTTCCCTTTCCTTCAGGGACTTTGTCCTTCCCTTTCACTGGACTCCCAATTACTAAGGCACCTTTTGCCCTTGCTCTTTCCCTTTCCCCCTTTTTGGCAGCATCAAAACATTGGGGCTTGAGGTCACTCATTGTTGAGGCCATCAGGGATTGGGCCTGGTTTAGGGACTTCATCTCTTCCAACAAATACACATTTTCATCATGTATATCTTGCATTTTATCATTGCTCAAGCTAAGAAAAGCTAGAACAGGCTTCATTTTTTGTTGGACAACCTCCTCCAAGGTTGCTTTGAGAGATGCATCCAATTTAGCTTTCAGAAGCTCAGTGAGGTTGGCCACTGCACCTTCAGCAATGTTGGCCAACACTTCTTGGGAAAACTTTTCTGAGGCAGCTTTGACCATAGCTAGCCTTTGCTCTTCAGCTCTTCTCTTTTGCAGTGCAGTCTTCTTTCCAATAGCTTGTTTGACAGTTAGCCTGAGAGCTTTGACATTAGCATTGTGATTGTCTCTCAGCAGCTTTTGCTCTTTCTTGACCTCCTCTGAGATGGCTTCCATGGTTGATTTGGCATTTTGAACTTCAGTGGAGATGGTTTGGAGACCAGATTCCACACCACTGATTCTTGCCTCAAGGGTTGGTAGCACAACATCTTCAGAGTCAGTGAGCCTCATTTCTACAGATGCTAGAGTCCTTCCTTGCTCATTCAATGCTCCTGAAGTTTCAGCATGAGCAGATTGGACTTGATGAGCCAAGGAGTCCAACTTCTCTGATTGCATTCCAAGTAAGGCCTGAGCTGAGCCTGTGTCTACTTGGATAGGTGCATCTGTTAAGAACTCATCTGCAAAAATTTGATCAAGAGAAATACCTGCAACATCAGACAAGTCAAACAAGTTAGGAAATAAGCACTCATCACCCTCAATTTCTTTGGTATAAGACTCTGATACATCAGCAGCCTTCTTCTCATTTTCAACTTGTTCTTTTCTCCCTTCTTTGATAATGTTCTCACTCAAGGAATCAGGCCTCCTCTCATCAAGGGATTCTTGAAGTTCAGATTTGACTTCAAGAATAACCTGTCCTTCCTCACTTATTCCACCCTCATATGGTGGTACACTCACTATCTTAGTGATGACTACCTCTCTTTCATCCTCAACTCCCTCTGATTTTTCAAAACTACTTTCCTTTTCAACTCCTTCTCTTAAACCTGCAGCATCTCCACCTTCAACAAGGTTCAAAGATGGCAGTTGTGGGGAGATCACAGTGCTTATATCAGCAGCCACTGAGTCATCCTGAATGATTAAGGGCTGATCAGTGTCCAACTCTTCTGACACTGAATAGGCCTTAATCAAACTAGCCTCTAGTACAGGAACCTCAACATCTTTAGGCTGTGCCTTGGGTTCAGAAGAACCTTCATTGGCAGATGTGTCCTTGGTTGTGTTACCACCCTTGGTCAACACCTCTGATAACACAGAGCCTTTCCTATGGTAGGTTTTAGGAGGGTTAGAAAGTCTATCTGCTATAGAAGACTTGGGTTGAAAGGATTCAGGGAGATTGGCTTGAGGGGTTTCAGGAGGGTTGGGATTTGAAGGGTTTGAGGGATCATCAGGGGAATCATCATCATTTGAGCTACTGTCAGGGTGTTTGATTCCCTTGGCTTTTCTTTCTTTCTCCTCCTCAATTTTATCAGCTACTAACTTTGCAAAAATGTTCTCATCAATGAGAAATCTTGTCTTTGAAACTCCAGCAAAGTGTAGCAATCTATTTTCCTCTATTTGCCACCAGTTTGCACCCTTATCTTGGATGACTTGTGATATCTCCATCATAGATTTGTCTTTCACATCAACAAGCATCCTCAAATCATGAAAGGCCTTCTGAATTCCTGGAAATTCAGCAAGTTGTGGATACAAACTGTCCACAGTAGCCTTGGCTCCTCCTCTGAGCATACTTTCAAAAGTATACTCCTCCTCATCTCCACTTGAATGGGGACTTTGGGTTATAGGGGAGTTGGCTCTGGGTTCTCCTAATGTGGCTTCAGGCAGATTAAGTTCAGGGATATTGGCTTCAGAAGGGTTGGGCTCAAATGAAGGTATTTCAGTTGCTTTAGAGAGCAATGAATCTGAAGGGGCTTTACTCAGGGGGGTTGGCTCATGGAGTGCATGCTCTAAGAGCTTTGAATAGTTGAGCATGGATGAGTCAAGGGGAGACAGGAGTCTTGTCTCATCTACAACTAAATCTGCAAGCACATCTATGCCACTTCTTTGCACATTCCCTTCTGGAGAATATCTCTTAGTGAGATTTACAGGGGTAATGGGTTGGTTGGAAGGGGTGACATGGGTTTCAGGGGAGTTGGGCTCAAGGTTCTGAGTTTCAGGGAGGTTGGCCTCTATAGGTTGACCTTCAGGGACTTTAGATTCTGGAGTTCCAGAACCAGATGAATTAGTCCTTGACATGGATTTGGTCCTGCTTTCGGCTCTGCTCTCCCTTAGAGCCAATTGAAGAGACCTTTCTTCTTGAAGCTCCAACACCTTCTCAGTAGGCTTGGCCCTTCTCTTGCTGGCCCTGCTGCTTCCACTTCCTTCCTTCTCAGGGACAATTTCCCTGATTCTCTTATCACCCTTCTTCTTTTGCCTAGTCTCATTGTACTTCCTCCTCAACTCTTCTGAGTGGTCAGAAGGCACACTCACTCCCTCTTCTGCCACTGCATCAACTTCAGCTGATGCTCCTGAGGCTTCTTTTGAAGACAATTGAGACATCTTTCTTGTTTTGATAGCCCTGGCCTTTGTTCTCTTTTTCATCTTAGGCTTCTCTTCCTCCTGTTCTTCAGCAGGCTTGGCCAGTAACATCCTTCTTTTCTCAGTTTTCTTGCTGAGCTTTCTGAATAGGATCTTTTGGGCTGGGAGGGGTTTTGCAAAGGTTTGCATCTGGGAATAGTGGGAAAACCTCTCAATCAACAAGCTTGCCCTGGTGCAATACTTGATTTTCCCTTCTAGCACCACCTTATTGTGGGTTTTCACCTTAAATTTAGCCTTCTCCTTCATCATTTCAGACATGATGAAGGTCCTCCAATCAAACTTGATGCCCTTATCACTGGCATCAATAATGGCAGCCATGATTCTGATTCTTGGATGGCTGACCTGCTCTAAGCTTCCAGTGTTGCTTAAGAGGCTCTTAGCAACTACCTCAAAAAGATTGAGAAACTCTGGCTTGAGAGTTTTCTTGTTTTGAGTTGAGGAGAGAGGGCCTGGAACTAATAACCATTCTTGGGCTATTTCCTCTTCATGCCCAGTACCATAAGCCTCTGGATTCCTTCCCTCATAAGGCAATCCAAAAGCTCCTTCCAGATCTTCTGAGGAGAATTTTACTCTGTGGAATCTCTCCTCTTCCTCTCCTTCTGCTGTGTAAGATAATCTGGTTGATACTTCACCATCTTCAGGCTTGCCTCTCCACTTGAGGAAGGCAAAGAATTCTGCCATGTAGCTCTCTAAGCAAGAGCTTGGTCTCTCCTCCATGAACTTTTGAAGTCCAGCTCTTCTCAACCACCTCAGGGTTGGAGTAATCTCAGAATCTTCACTTTCAAAGGAAACTATTGGCTCAAAGTGAAGATTGTTTTTGTTGCTAAGGTAGGCAAAATCCAGGTCTAGATCCTTGTTAGAGAAATCAACAAGCATCTCAGGTCTAACTTTGGGGGCCATTGAAATTTGCTGAGGGAGTTTTGAGAGAGTTTGAAGAAAATTAGAGTTAGGGTTTCAAATACTTGGGGAAGAAGTGTTTGTGGGTATCTTAAGACTTGTGAATATTCTAAAAAGAATGTTTGTCAATGAGTTGGTAAGGTCTTGAGACAATTCAAACGTGAACAAAAATGGAAATCCAAAATGGACGGCTAGGATTGATTTCAGGGGAGTTGTCCATTTTTGATCCAATGGTCAAAAACCAATGTAACAGTGAAATAACTGTTTTATTCAAAACGTGGGTGGTTTTTAATGTTTGTTTAAGGCTGGGGGTTTTTCGAGATAGATCATGTCCCAAAAAGTTTAATGCAAACAAGAGTTAAATCTTGGCATTTAATGCATGGAAAGTGACCTTTTGGGTGGGAGACAAATTAAATCCCAGAAAGGTGAAAACTGTATTTCAAGGGACAGATTTCGAGATAGGTATTGATCACCAAAAAATAGGTGCTTATCATACCAAGATTTGGTTTGATAGCTGGGACAACTTATCTGACCCTACATGGACAAGTGTCCTGAAGAAGTAAGGTCATGTTTCTGAGTTTCAGTAGACTTGACCAAGTCTGCTGAAGTTTGAGTTTGTTTCCCCCTTAATCAATGAACTTCTTTGGATTCATTTGTCCAACTTCCCTGGATCAAGAAGTCCCAACTCTGCTGATAATTCCAGGAACCTTGCCTCTGCAAGTGGCTTAGTTAGTATATCAGCTTTTTGATGGTCTGTGTGAATTTTCACTAGCTTGATATCCTTCTTCTCCACATGATCTCTAATGAAGTGATGCTTGATGTCCACATGTTTGCATCTTGTGTGCAAGACAGGATTTTGTGATATAGCAATGGCACTATTGTTATCACAGAAAATTGGCACTTCAGTAGAGTTGACTTTGTAGTCTCTGAGTTGTTGTCTTAGCCAAAGTATTTGAGCACAACAACTTCCAGCAGCAACATATTCAGCTTCAGTGGTGGAGGTGGCTACTGTATTTTGTTTCTTGGAGAACCAAGATATGAGTTTGTTGCCCAAGAATTGACAAGTCCCTGAGGTGGACTTTCTGTCAATTCTACATCCTCCATAATCAGCATCTGAGTAGCCAGTTAGCTCAATATTGTCATCAGCAGGGTACCAAAGGCCTAGATTCTCAGTTCCTTTGAGATACCTCAAAATCCTCTTTGCAGCCTCAAGGTGGCTTTTCTTAGGATTTGCTTGAAACCTTGCACAAACACCTACTGCAAAGGTGATATCAGGTCTGCGGGCAGTGAGGTAGAGGAGTGAACCAATTATTCCTCTATACTCAGTAGAGTTGGTTGGCACACCACTCTCATCAGGATCCATCTTCAAATTGGTGTTCATAGGGATCCTTACTGGCTTGCTAGTTGTACACCCAAATTTTTTGATCATTTCTCTGGTGTACTTAGCTTGGTTGATGAAGATTCCTTCTTTAGATTGCTTGACTTGTAGACCCAAAAAGAAGTTCATCAACCCCATCATGGACATCTCAAACTTGCTTTGCATGAGCTTGGAGAATTTTTCACACAGCTTCTCATTAGGGGATCCAAAAATTATGTCATCCACATAAATTTGGACAAGCAAGATGTCCTCTCCTTCAGAGATTCTGAAGAGAGTTCTGTCCACAGTTCCCTTGGTGAATCCATGATCCAAGAGGAATTGTGACAGTGTATCATACCAAGCCCTAGGGGCTTGTTTGAGTCCATATAGAGCTTTCTTGAGTCTGTAAACTTGGTTTCCAACTTCAAAACCTGGTGGTTGGTCCACATAGACTTCTTCTTTCAAGACTCCATTCAGAAAGGCACTCTTGACATCCATTTGGTATACTTTGAACCTCTTGTGGGCTGCATAGGCTAGAAAGAGCCTTATTGCTTCTAGCCTTGCCACAGGTGCAAATGTCTCATCATAGTCAATGTCTTCATGTTGGCAATACCCTTTTGCCACAAGTCTTGCTTTGTTTCTAACAATCACATCATTTTCATTTTTCTTGTTCTTGAACACCCACTTTGTTCCAATAACATCTTGATGTGAAGGCCTATCCACCAGCTCCCATACTTCATTTCTGGTGAATTGGTTCAGTTCTTCCTGCATGGCTGTGATCCAATTGGCATCTTGAAGTGCTTCCTCAATATCACTTGGTTCTTGCTCTGACAAGAAACAACAGAACATAGCACTTTCACCATGAAACTTTCTGGTTCTGACTCCTATACTTGGATCACCAAGTATCAGATCAGTAGGATGGTCAGACAACCAAGTTCTTCTTTTCCTGATCTCTTCAGTAGAGTTGTCCTCTACTGAAGGTGAGTCATTTTGATCATAGAATTCAGGATAATTTAATGCAGGATCTAATTCAGGATCATAATCAGGGGTGTTGTCCTCAATGTCAGGGACATTGGCATTTTCAACATTTTGAGTTCCCCCTTGATTATTTGACCCATTAACTACCTCAGCAGGAACTGCTTCTTCATTGGTAGTTGTTACCTGGATGTGAACTAGGATTGGTTCATTCAGTTCACCATTTCCATCTGTAGGATTTGTCTCAGGAAGGTTGCCTTCAGGATTGTTGTCCAATGTGGGTTTTTCAGGCAGATTGGCTTGAACAACATCTATGAATTCAGTGTCTTTGTCTTTTAGGCTTAATCTGGTTGTCCTCTGTGTGATTTCTTCAGGTTCTAAATGATCATTCCTGATCTCAAAGATAGATTCATCAAACACAACATGAGGTGTTTCTTCCACTATAAGGGTTTTCTTGTTGTAGACTCTGAAAGCTCTACTGATTTGAGAGTATCCAAGAAATACTCCCTCATCAGCTTTGCTGTCAAAGGCTTTCAACTGTTCTTTCCCATTATTGTGAATGAAACATTTACAACCAAATATATGAAAGTATGACACTTTAGGCATTCTTCCTTTCCAGAGTTCATAGGGGGTTTTGCCTTGCCCCTTAGTGATCAAACATCTATTTTGAGTATGGCATGCAGTGTTTATAGCTTCAGCCCAAAACCTCTTAGGTAAATTTGAGTCAGCAATTAGAGTTCTAGCAGCTTCTTTTAAAGTTCTATTCCTTCTTTCTGCAACTCCATTTTGTTGGGGAGTTCTAGCTGCTGAGGTTTCATGAGCTATTCCATTTGATGTGCAGTACTCATTGATGTGCAGTGCCTTTATCAGATCTTATCTTGATAATTCTAAGGCTTTTCTCATTTGACAATCTCTTGAGAAGTTCAGGTAGTTTGACTTGTGTTTCCTTCTTATTAAGGAGAAATACTACCCATGTGAACCTAGAGAAGTCATCTACTACCACTAATGTGTATTTTCTACCATTTATGCTTGAAGGGGTAATTGGTCCAAACAGATCCATATGTAGAAGTTCAAGTACCCTTTCAGTGGAGATGACTGGTTTTCCTTTGAATGAGGCTTTAATCTGTTTTCCTTCTTGACATGGCTTACACACATGTTCTTTAATGAAAACCTCATTAGGTAGTCCTTTAACTAATGCATTTCTAGCAAGTTTATTCATAGATTTGAAGTTCAGGTGGTTTAGCCTCTTGTGCCATAACCAACTTTGTTCACTAGAACTTTTAGCAATGAAACATGCAGCATCAGTAGACTTGTCCCAGTCTGCAAAATACACATTTCCCTTCCTAGTTCCAGTCAATAGGGTTTGTTGAGTTTTATCCTTAATTAGACACTTTCCACTTGAGAACTCAACATTAAAATCTTTATCACAGAATTGACTGATACTTAGGAGATTATATTTGAGACCAGCCACATAAGATACATTGGTTACTTTGATGTTACCAATCATCAAAGTACCATAACCTTTTGTAGTTGCTTGTGAGCTGTCTCCAAAAGTAACATTTGGGTCTTCTTTTTCAATGAAGTCAGTGAGGAGTTCCTTGTTTCCAGTCATGTGCCTTGAGCATCCACTGTCAAGGTACCATGCTGTCTTTTTGTTCATGCTCCTCTTCTTGTGGCCCAATGGTACCTGCATTTAGATAGGTTTAGGTACCCTTTGAGTTTTGGGTCCTGAGAGGTTAGTTGTACCTTTGGGAACCCAAACTTGCCTAATAACCCTGATTGATTCAAGGTGGCTAAGTTGATTTCCTAGTGCATCAACATACACTGTCTTTCCCTTAAATGCTTTTGGGAAAGTATGTGTGAATGTGTTAACTCTATAAGTTTCAGAGGAGTTGTCCACTCTCCTGAACTTATGAGTTCTTTGTGCAGCTTGATGAAATCTCTGAGGAAAGGCCTTTTTATGACCATTACCCTTTGGCATGAAGGGTTTTGGTTGTCTCATTTTATTCTGCCTGTGAGGGTAGTTGTCCTTAGGTCTATTCAGCTGAGGCTTTCTCAGATGAGTTGGCCTAGGCTGATTATACCTTGGATAATTCCTCTGAACATTGTTCAGGAGAGTTGCCCTTCCATTGGGTCTACTCTGCTGACCAATATTCCTCTTGTGCTCAGGAGCTTTGGCCATTTCCTTAGGTTTTGGCCTATTCTCCTGAATCACTTGAGCAGGCATTTCATTCAATTTGCCCTTTCCTTTGTTCAGTGGCTGAATTATTTCATTTTCAGTTTGTGCCACTGACTTGACAAAGATTCTCTTAGTGTTACTTGTGGATGCAACACTAAGACAAGGTGAAGATTCAAATGGATCAAAACCCAATCCACTTCTTTGAGCCATAGGTCTTTGATAACTTTGAATTTCCTCTATTGCTCTAGAGGATTTGTTCAAAGCAGACATCTTTAATTTCAGGCTCTCTTCACTTGATTTAAGAATATCATACTCATGTGAGAGGTTTTCAAATTTGGCATTTAGAATTTTAAATTCAAATTCTTTTCTCTTCTGAGAGAGAAGTTGATCATCAATCTCCTTTTGTTGGTCAACTATCCTGAGATTTGCTTCCTCAAGCTTTCTCAAGACTTGTTGATACAACTCAGTAGACTTGACATCAACAGCTACCTCAGAGTTCTTGGTTAGTTCAGTAGCCAATCTTTCATTTTCTCTCACACAGTTGTCATGAAATTCTTGTAATCTAGTGAAATCTTCCATCAACTTTCCTAAGGAAAGTTTCAGGTTAACCTCACTAGTGTTTTGTGAGATGAATGATGGTGAACTAGAAGTAGAGGATACCTCATCATCCTCAAGAGCCATGTTGCAAACATCATCATCATCATCACTGTTGGAGAATAATCCATCAGAGGAGTTGAAGCTTTCAGCACTATCAGATTCTTCACCAGCCATCATGGCTTTTCTATTGGTGAACTTTCTGTCTCTCTTAGCTTGTCTCTCTCTTCTTTCTTTAGAGCTCAATTCAGGGCAGTCATATTGGAAGTGCCCTTTCTTTTTACAGTTATAGCACAGGTCTTCATCATCATCCTTCTTGGATTCTTCTCTTCTCTTAGATGAAGAAGGATCAGCTCTACCGGATCTTCTCCTATCAGAGGACTTGTCCTCTGATCTTTTCTCTTCAGGCTTTTTGTCCTCAGCCTGATCTTCAGGGGAGTTGTATCTTCTCCTGAATTTGTTGTCTTGGTAGAATTTCTTGTATCTACCAAACCTTGTGTTGAGCTTGTCAAACCTTCTAGCCATCAAGGCTAGTTCTTCCTTCATTTCAGTCTTAGAGACTGTCTTTGATGATCTGGGAGTGGGTTGCATTTCTGGTTCAGCAACTTTGGCTTTGAATGCCACTCCCTTAGTAGGATTTGAAGGTTCCTCAACAGGCTTTCTTCTATTGAGGTCAAACTCATAAGCTTTGAGTTCAGAGAAGATTTGTTGCATGGGCATGGTGGAAAGATCCTTGGTGTTCTGCATCATCACAGCATAGAATCCCACTTTTGAGTGAGACTCCTTAGGATTTTTAGTCCAACCTCTCTCTTGGTGTAGACCTTGCCCAATGAGTTAATCTCATTCATCACATCAGTGAATCTACCAGCAAATTTGTCAATGGACTCATCAGACTTCATTGAGAATTGTTCAAACTTCTGCACAGCAACTTGGAGCTTGTTCTCCTTGATTTTTTCAGTGCCCTCACACATTTCAGCAAGGGTATCCCAAATTTCTTTAGCTGTGGTGCAGTGGTAGACTCTACCCATAACTGCATCTGGAATTGTTTGATAGAGGGTGTTCATGGCAAGATAATTCAAATTATCTTTCCTCTTTTCATCAGTAGTGAAGTCATCCTCATCTTTGGGAATCAGTTCCCTTATATCTGCTCTTTGCTCATCTGTCAATCTGGGGTTAGTTTGAGTAAACACAAAAGGTCCTCTTGTGATTACTCTAAGCATATCAGTATGAAGAGATGCAAGATGAGCCCTCATTCTAATTTTCCAGAAATCATAATTGTCTATTGAAAACATGGGCAGTTTGTGATGAGAAATATGGTTGACTGGATTTGTGGCCATATTGTCCAAACCTTGGACAACAGGTGGAGGAACAGCATTGTTGTTGGCCATATCTCACAAATAATCAGTTAGTCAACAAGTGATGGATTTCAGATAGAGATCAGTTCAGTGACCACACAAATATGAGAGTTTTGAAAATCAAGATGGATTTTCAGAAGCAGTGGTCTTTGAACCCCTGCTCTGATACCACTTGTTGGTCCTGAAAGGAGTATATGACAAGTGTATGGGGGGGAATACACTTGTATGCAATTCTTTTGCTAATTTGATCAAACCAGAGTTCAGCAAGGTTGTCTTGGACAACTCTGCTGAAGGAGATTAACTCTTCTAAGATAATCAAACTACTAAGTACTATTGAGTACTTAGTTGAATAACTATCTAGGGGAGTTATATGTGCGGAATAGTGGTTGGCCCTTTAAGTTAGACTCCTTTAATTTCTGAAATCACTTAGTCAATGCAACACAGTCCAGTTTTCAGGGAACTTGTCCAAATAGGTTTTTGCACAGTCTTTGAATGTTTATCCTTGAAAGATCAGTTTTGTGTGCAGTGTTGAGTGTATGAAAGTATTTGAAATGTAAATCAACACAAGAAGTTATAGTGGTTCAGAGACTCAAGCTCCTACATCCACTTTCCCTGATTTAACAGGATAATTCCTTCACTCTTGGAATTAACTTGTTTTATAGTGCCAAGGTGCACTTGATCAAGAACACCACTCCTTGGTGAATTGATCCCTAGGATGTCTAGAGTCCTAGTACCCTCTTCTCAACTCAGAACTGAACTGTTCTTCTCTCAACAGTCAGCTCCTACCACTTCTACTACTACAACCTTCTCACTTTCACTCTTGAAAGATGTAAGGGTTGAAGTAAGGTTCCAACTAATGAGATATCCTTTACAATGAAGATCAGTGTATAAGGATAGGATATCTCTCTAAGCTTGTGTATGGATATACAATTGGGTTCAGCTTAGATGAAGTGTTTGAAGACTAAGATAGTCTTTGAAAGCTTTGAAAGCACTCTAGCTTGTAAGAATTGTGAGCTTAGATGGATTGTGTTGAGGTTAGTTGGATGCTTTCAAATGGTCTTCACACTTCTGTATTTATAGACAAAATGGAGGATTTGCCCGTTGGAGAGGCAGCCCCAAATTGCTATAAATGTCTTCCTTGAGTTCTTCAAAATGGAAGACAGATTCTTGATAGTGACATGTCCTCATTTGGGTAATAAACGGCTTGTAAGACTTTGTCTTCATTCTGCAGCACTTTTCCCAATGTTTGACTTCTTGTTAGGACTTGGACATGGCTTCTGAAGGTTGATTCAGTGATAGGACAACATTCCTTATCATCTGGACAACTCTCCTTATCACTATCAGCAGTTTTGCCTTTCAGCAAGGTTGGCTTGCTCTTCTTCAGATGACTTGGCTATTTCCCTCTATTTCACTTCAAGGTGATCTTAGCTTGTTTCTTTGGTGATCTTTAGGGTGTGGTTGTCTCTTTCTCTTCAGCATAGTTGACCTTCAACCTTTAGAACATCTGTTCTGATTCAATCATGCTGAGACAACTCTTCTGGACAACTCTTCTGATCAGCATATTTGGTCTTTTAGCATCAGAGCACTTTACACATAGAGTTGGCTTCTTTGGACAACTCTCCTGATCCAAAGCCTTTGAGTATCCTTGTCCTTTTGAGCTAGGTAAATTTGTTCTTGCATATGGCTAGCTTCTTTGGACAACTCTGCTGATCAGAGTTATTAAGCTTGTCCTTTTGGTTTTACCAATCTTGCATATGGACACTTTCTCTGGACAACTCTCCTGATCAGATCATCTTATTGGACTTGTCCTTTTGAGCTTTACAATCTTGTTCTTGCATAAGAACATCTTCTCTGGACAACTCTCCTGATCAGTGCATTTGGTTTTTTCATAGAGTGTCCTTGCTCTTAAGTGATTGTTCCAGAATTTGAGCCTTGAGGGGACTTGATCTTGATCATCTTCAAAGCATAGGTTCCCCCTCAAATTGTGCATCTAATTGTCTAAGAGCTGCCTAACATTTCAGCTTCTCATCTAGCCTTATGCTATGTGTTCTAACATTTTTAGAACACTATCAATTTGACTTAGACATGTCTCAGGGGGTTTTGGTATTAGATCAAAACATATCTCATTTTATTCCCAACAGAAAGCTCTACTGATTTGAGAATATCCAAGGAATACTCCCTCATCAGCTTTACTTTCAAAGGCTTTCAATTGTTCTTTCCCATTATTGTGTATGAAACACTTACAACCAAAAATGTGAAAATATGACACTTTAGGTATTCTTCCTTTCCAGAGCTCATAGGGGGTTTTGCCTTGCCCCTTAGTGATCAAACATCTATTTTGAGTATGACATGCTGTGTTTATGGCTTCAGCCCAAAACCTCTTAGGTAAATTTGAATCAGCAATTAAAGTTCTAGCAGCTTCCTTTAAAGTTCTATTCCTTCTTTCTGCAACTCCATTTTGTTGAGGAGTTCTAGCTGCTGAGGTTTCATGAGCTATCCCATTAGATGTGCAATACTCATTGATGTATGAATTTATGAACTCAGTGCCTTTATCAGATCTTATTTTGATAATGCTAAGGCTTTTCTCATTTGACTGTCTCTTGAGAAGTTCAGGTAGTTTAACTTGTGTTTCCTTCTTACTAAGGAGAAGTACTACCCATGTGAACCTAGAGAAGTCATCTACTACGACCAATGTGTATTTCCTACCATTTATGCTTGAAGGGGTGATTGGTCCAAAAAGATCCATATGTAGAAGTTCAAGTACCCTTTCAGTAGAAATGACTGGTTTACCTTTGAATGAGGCTTTAACCTGTTTTCCCTCTTGGCATGGCTTACACACATGTTCTTTTATGAAAACCTCATTAGGTAGTCCTTTAACTAAAGCATTTCTAGCAAGTTTGTTCATTGATTTGAAGTTCAGATGGTTTAGCCTCTTATGCCATAACCAGCTTTGTTCACTAGTGCTTTTAGCAATGAAGCATGCAGCATCAGTAGACTTGTCCCAGTCTGCAAAATACACATTTCCCTTTCTAGTTCCAGTCAATAAGGTTTGTTGAGTTTTATCCTTAATTAAACATTTTCCACTTGAGAACTCAACTTTAAAAATTGTGTCACAGAATTGACTGATACTTAGGAGATTATATTTGAGACCAGCTACATAAGATACATTGGTTACTTTGATGTTACCAATCATCAAAGTACCATAACCTTTTGTTGTTGCTTGTGAGCTGTCTCCAAAGGTGACATTTGGGCCTTCTTTTTCAATAAAGTCAGTGAGGAGTTCCTTGTTTCCAGTCATGTGCCTTGAGCATCCACTGTCAAGGTACCATGCTGTCTTTTTGTTCATGCTCCTCTTCTTGTGGCCCACTGGTACCTGCAATTAGATAGGTTTAGGTACCCTTTGAGTTTTGGGTCCTGAGAGGTTAGCTGTACCTTTAGGAACCCAAACTTGCCTAATTACCCTGATTGATTCAAGGTGGCTAAGTTGTTTTCCTTGTGCATACACTTTCTTTCCTTTGAATGCCTTTGGGAAAGTATGTGTGAATGTGTTAACTCTGTAAATTTTAGGGGAGTTGTCAACTCTCCTGAACTTATGAGTCCTTTGTGCAGCTTGATGAAATCTTTGAGGAAAGGCATTTTTAGGACCATTACCCTTTGGCATGAAGGGTTTTGGTTGTCTCATTTTATTCTGCCTTTGAGGATAGTTTTCCTTAGGTCTATTCAGCTGAGGCTTTCTCAGATGAGTTGGCCTGGGCTGATTATACCTTGGATAACTCCTCTGAACATTGTTCAGGAGAGTTGCCCTTCCATTGGGTCTACTCTGCTGACCAACATTCCTCTTGTGTTCAGGAGCCTTGACCTTTTCCAAAGGTTTAGGTCTAGTCTCCTGAAGCACTGGAGTAGGCATTTCATTTATTTTGCCCTTTCCTTTGTTCAGTGGTTGAATTATTTCATTTTCAGCTTGTTGTTCCACTGATTTGACAAAGATTTTCTTAGTGTTACTTGTAGAAGCAACACTGAGACAAGGTGAAGATTCAAATGGATCAAAACCTAATCCACTTCTTTGAGCCATAGGTCTTTGATAATTCTGAATTTTCTCTATTGCCCTAGAGGATTTATTTAAAGCAGACATTTTTAATTTCAGGCTCTCTTCACTTGATTTAAGAACATCATATTCATGTGAAAGATTTTCAAACTTGGCATTTAGAATTTTTAGTTCAAAATCTTTTCTCTTCTGAGATAGGAGTTGATCATCAATATCCTTTTGTTGGTCAACTACCCTGAGATTTGCTTCCTCAAGCTCTCTCAAGACTTGTTGATACAACTCAGTAGATTTGACATCAACAGCTACCTCAGTGTTTTTGGTAAGTTCAATAGCCAATCTTTCATTTTCTTTTACACAGTTATCATGAAATTATTGTAATCTAGTGAAATCTTCCATCAACTTCCCAAGGGAAAGTTTCAAGTTGACTTCACTAGTGTTCTGTGATAAGAATGATGGTGAGCTAGAAGTGGAGGATACCTCATCATCCTCAAGAGCCATGTTGCACACATCATCATCATCATCATCACTGTTTGAGAACAGTCCATCAGAAGAGTTGAAGCTTTCAGCACTATCAGATTCTTCACCAGCCATCATGGCTTTTCTATTGGTGAACTTTCTGTCTCTTTTAGCTTGTCTTTCTCTTCTTTCTTTAGAGCTCAGTTCAAGGCAGTCATACTGGAAGTGCCCTTTCTTTTTGCAATTGTAGCACAGGTCTTCATCATCATCCTTCTTGGATTCATCTCTTCCTTTTGATGATGAAGGGTCAGCTCTATTGGACCTTCTCCTATCAGAGTACTTGTCCTCTGATCTCTTTTCTTCAGGCTTTTTGTCTTTGGCCTGATCTTCAGGGGAGTTGTATCTTCTCCTGAATTTGTTGTCTTGGTAGAATTTCTTGTATTCACCAAACCTTGTGTTCAGCTTGTCAAACCTTCTAGCCATCAAGGCTAGTTCTTCCTTCATTTCAGTCTTGGAGACTGACTTTGATGATCTGGGAGTGGGTTGCATTTCAGGTTCAGCAACTTTAGCTTTGAATGCCACTCCCTTAGTGGGATTTGAAGGTTCCTCAACAGGTTTTCTTCTATTGAGGTCGAACTCATAGGCTTTGAGTTCTGAGAAGATTTGTTGCATGGGCATGGAAGAGAGATCTTTGGTGTTCTGCATCATCACAGCATAGACATCCCACTTTTGAGTGAGACTTCTCAAGATCTTTAGTCCAACTTCTCTCCTGGAGTACACCTTGCCCAATGAGTTGATTTCATTCATCACATCAGTGAATCTACCAGCAAATTTGTCAATGGATTCATCAGCTTCCATTGAGAACTGCTCAAATTTTTGCACAGCAACTTGGAGCTTGTTTTCCTTGATCTTTTCTGTACCCTCACACATCTCAGCAAGAGTATCCCAGATTTCTTTGGCTGTGATGCAATGGTAGACTCTTCCCATGACTGCATCTGGAATTGTTTGATAGAGGGTATTCATGGCAAGATAATTTAGATTATCTTTCCTCTTTTCATCAGCAGTGAAGTCATCCTCATCCTTGGGAATCAATTCCCTTACATCTGCTCTTTGCTCATCTGTTAATCTTGGGTTAGTTTGGGTAAACACAAAAGGTCCTCTTGTGATTACTCTTAACATGTCAGTATGAAGAGATGCAAGATGAGCCCTCATTCTAATTTTCCAGAAATCATAGTTGTCTATAGAGAACATGGGCAATTTATGATGTGAAATGTGATTGACTGGATTTGTGGCCATGTTGTCCAATCCTTGAACAGCAGGTGGAGGAACAGCATTGTTGTTGGCCATATCTCAAGAATAAGTAGTTAGTCAACAAGTAATAGATTTCAGATAGAGATCAGTTCAGTGACCACACAAATATGTGAGTTTTGAAAATCAAGATGGATTTTCAGAGGCAGTGGTCTTTGAACCCCTGCTCTGATACCACTTGTTGGTCCTGAAAGGAGTATATAACAAGTGTATGGGGGGGGAATACACTTGTATGCAAATCTTTTCAACTTATGATCAATCCAGAGCTCAGCAAGGTTGTCTTGGACAACTCTGCTGAAGATGATTAACTCTTCTAAGATAATCAAACCACTAAGTACTATTGAGTACTTAGTTGAATAACTATCTAGGGGAGTTATATGTGCGGAATAGTGGTTGGCCCTTTAAGTTTAGACTCCTTAAGTTTCTGAAATCACTTTGTCAATCCAAAACAGTCCAGTTAAGTTTCAGGGAACTTGTCCAAATCAGTTTTGCACAGTCTTTGAATATGTCTCTTTTGAAAGATCAGTTTTGAGTGCAGTGTTGAATGAATGTAAGTACTTTGTAAGGTAAATCAACACAAGAGTTTATAGTGGTTCAGAGACTCAAGCTCCTACATCCACTTTCCCTGATTTAACAGGATAATTCCTTCACTCTTGGAATTAACTTGTTTTATAGTGCCAAGGTGCACTTGATCAATAACACCACTCCTTGGTGAATTGATCCCTAGGATGTCTAGAGTCCTAGTACCCTCTTCTCAACTCAGAACTGAACTGCTCTTCTCTCAACAGTCAGCTCCTACCACTTCTACTACTACAACCTTCTCACTTTCTCACTTGAAAGGGGTAAGGATTGAAGTAAGGTTCCAACTAATGAGATATCCTTTACAATGAAGATCAGTGTATAAGGATAGGATATCTCTCTAAGCTTTGTGTATGGATATACAGTGAATTCAGCTTAGAAGAAGTGTTTCAAGACTAAGAATGTCTTTTGGAGACTTTGAAGCTTTCAGACTAGTTGCTCAGTTGGATGTAGAATGGATGCTTCAAATGGTCTTCACACTCCTTGTATTTATAGACAAAATGAGGATTTGCCCGTTGGAGAGGCAACCCCAAATTACTATAAATGTCTTCCTTGAGTTCTTCAAACTGGAAGACAGATTCTTGATAGTGACATGTCCTTATTTGGGTAATAAACGGCTTGTAAGACTTTGTCTTCTTTCTGCAGCACTTTTCCCAATGTTTGACTTCTTGTTAGGACTTGGACATGGCTTCTGAAGGTTGATCCTATGATAGGACAACATTCTTTATCAACAGGACAACTCTCCTTATCACTATCAGCAAGGTTGGCTTGCTCTTCATCAGATGACTTGGCTCTTTCCCTTTATTTCATTTCAAGGTGATCTTAGCATGTTGCATTGTAATTCTTTAGAATATGGTTGTCTCTAATTCTTCAGCATAGTTGACCTTCAACCTTTAGAGCATTTGTTCTGATTCAATTTTGCTGAGACAACTCTTCTGGACAACTCTCCTGACCAACAAACTTGGTCTTTTAGCATCAGAGCTTTTCACATAGAGTTGACTTCTCTGGACAACTCTCCTGATCATAATATTTGACTAATCTTGTCCTTTTGAGCTTTGCAATCTTCTTCTTGCATAGAAATAACTCTTCTGGACAACTCTCCTGATCAAGGTCTTAGGTTTCATATGGAGTTTTCTTGTCCTTAGAGATTGTTCCAGACTTTGAGCCTTTGAGGGGACTTGATCTTGATCACTTTGAAGTCATAGGTTCCCCCTCAACTTGTGCATCTAATCATCTAAGAGCTGCCTAACATATCAGCTTCTCATCTAGCCTTATGCTATGTGTTCTATCACATTTTTTAACACAATCATCTTGACTTAGGCATGTCTCAAGGGGTTTTGGTATTTAATCAAAACATGTATCATTTTATTCCCAACACATGTTCTTTCCGTTTCTGCCCCCGAGGGCCCTGCCTGTCTCTAAATACAAATTCTTTCAGATGACCTGCCTGGATCATCCTCTCAATCTCGTCTTTCAGGTGATAACACTGATTCGTGTCGTGTCCATACTCGTTGTGAAATCTGGAAAATCGATCGGACTTGGGCTTCTATGGTCCGCGACCTCTGGAATAAGGGAATTTTAAATCAGGATGATCTCCTGCTACCTCCAGTACTTCGGCAGGTTCAATTCTCAAGGGTGTGTACTTCTCAAACCTCCCACGAGGACCTGATCGGGAACCTCCAGATAGATTGCTGTCTCTTGTTGAGCTGGAAGGCCGAGGGATCTCTGGGCTGGAACGTCTGGAGGGGCCCTCTTTTCTTCTTTCTCGATCCTGTGGCCTAGTCTCCAGTCTCTTGGCTTTTCGAACCTCCTCCAGGGTGAGGTACTTCTCTGCTCTATGTAGCAGCTCATCAAAGTTCTTAACTGGCTTCTTAGCTAAGGAGGAGAAGAAGTCTCCATCCCGTAATCCGTTAGTAAGAGCGTTAATCTTCACCTCCGGAGAAGCTGTAGGGACCTCTAGAGCGGCCTGATTGAATCTACGGAGAAAAGCTCTTAGACTCTCGTTCTCCCCCTGCCTCAGATTGAAGAGGGTCAAAGTGGCCCGCGGCTGCCTCTGGGCACTTGCAAATTGATGGAGAAATAGCTCACTGAATTCCTCCCAGGATCGGATTGTATTGGGTTCCAATTGGGTGAACCATTGCTGCGCTGCTTTTGCCAGGGTGGTCAGGAACACCCTGCACTTGATTCCTTCTCCGTAGCGGTGTAATAATGTCGCATTCTCAAACCTTACTAGGTGTTCATACGGGTCCGCCGTGCCGTCGTATTCAAAATTGAGGGGCTTGAAATTGAATGGCAGTTCATCTTGTAGTATGCTAGGAGAGAACTGACATCCGGAGACATACGCGGATATACTTGCTCGATTGTTCATCTGTCTCCTCATATCCTTCATCTCCTTCTGCAGAGCCTGTAGCTGGTCGCTAACTGGCCCTCCGTAGGTATCATCAGTGCTTTCTTCTGCTTCAGGGAGTTCTGTCCCTCGGGGTGCCAAATCTGCATTCCTTCTTGTATTCCGAAGGGGAATGCTTCTTTAGGCTCGGGAGGGCACCTTATCATCTCCATCTACCCGCATCCCTACTTCTTTGGATAACCCTTGGGAGGTTCCTGGTGCTTCTTCTTGGGGTTTCGGGGTAGGTATCCCCACATTTTCCGGTGTAGCTCTGGGGGCTCGATCTCCCTGAGCCGCGAAAGCTCTCTCTACAGCCTGCTTGATGAGGGCATCTAATTAGTCGGGAGAAACCAGGAAGGGTTCTGAATTTAGAGTGTTCTCCCGTTGAGGATCGGAAGTTCGGGCTACTGGCGTTTCAGTGTCCCCCGTTATCCCCTCTTCGATCGGGAGGGGAGGATTCTCATCACCCAAGCCTGTGGTAGGCGTCACTAGCGGATTTAATCCGGATGGGGTATGAACTGGATCCTTCCCGCGGCCTCCTTTTGGTGTGGGATCGGTCGGCAAAGGAGGATTCTCTCCTGTAAGGGCTTTCTTTCCCGAAGTAGACGTGACCGTGTTGTTTCCGCCACCCATTACTCAAATAGGTAGAAATTCGTGAGAAAATCTTTCAACTCTTTCCCACAGACGGCGCCAGTTGATGTGCCAAAATTTGCACGAGGAGATTGGGTATCCTCCGAGTTGGATATCTGATCTTCCAAACACGTAGGAACAATCCAATTACGCTGCCACCTTCGATAGAATCCTCGAGAACCTGCAAAAGACACGCCGGAGGGGAGTCCGGCGCGGACACTCTGATGCCTAAGTCAGTATAGGGCTTCTCAATATATCACAAGGACCTCGAGATCCTTGTTTTATCAAACCAAGCTCTCTAAGAATATCGAAAGTATATTTTGTATGAAGTACGTTAAGTTTTGTCAAAGTAAAAGTGTCTAACCTAAAAACATCTTTGGATTTACCTATTTATAGAGACTCCCTCCCGAGAGGAAGTCAAGGCTTCCTTCTGTTTCGGAGCCGCCTCTTGGACCCAGCCTTGGTAGGTTGACAAGGTCTTCCACTCCTCTACTTCCGGAAAGACCGGGGCCACTCTCCCTAGTGGACTCCTTCCACTACAATAAAGGAGAGAATAATCTTTCTTTGGTCAATCTTAGTCCGATTTATGCGGAGATCTCCTATATTCTTGGTTCACCCATTCATATCAAGATCGAGTCTTCCAGAGAGGTCTCTCCGAGGGGAGCTCCCTCCGGAGGGACTTTCAGAGGGGATTCCTCATCCAGAGACCCCTCCATAATCCCATATCTTCTCTTTTTATCTTATCCTTGATACACGTGTCGATTTCTTATTAGATGACATTTTTAGGCCGCATCATAACTCTTTATTTTATTTTCAATAATAATTTGTCAAAATATTCATTCAACCAGAGAATATGTACTTACTAAGAGATAAATTCAAGAATGGTCCTGTAACTTTGGTTAAATTCACAAAAGGTACTGTAACTTTTTATTTTATTAATAATAGTCATTTTAGTTTCAATTTGGGTCCTTTTGATCCTTTTAGTACCAATTTTAGTCCTATGGGTCCGATTTCAGTCCAATTAGTTCAATTTGAGTCCCTTTTATTTCAATTTCATTCATACTCACCGGAAAAGAATGGGTGTATTTTTCGCATCAATATTTATTCAGTATTTTTAACACATCATTCGACACATAAGTTGTTTGGAGGACTAAAAATACATAAGATCAACTTAAGAACAATTTAAAATTATGAAAGACTAAATATTAAAATTAAAATTTTTTATTTTTATGATAATTTCATATATGTACACTCAAATATATATACATGTATTAATAAGTATTTTTTTAGTTTAAATAAGTAATTGAATTTGATGTTTTAATTTATTTTATTGAAATATATTATTTAAAAAATAGAACATAAAAAATGATATAATTAAGATTTTGATAAAAAAAAATTATGTTTGTTTGATTATAAATAAAAATTTATTAAAATTTTGTATTAAATATATCACTCTTATTTTCTATTCAAAACAACTTATGTGTTAGATGATGTGTTAAAAATGTAAAAAAAAAAATTGCCATGATAAATACACATGTTCTATTCCGGTGTGAAGGATAAAATTTGATTGAAAGGATTAAAATATGACACATTGGACTGAAATTAGACTCAAAGGACCACAATTGAGACTAAAAGGACTAAAATTGAGACTAAAAGGATTAAAATTGATCAAATAAAAAGTTACATGACCTTTTACGAATTCAGACAAAGTTACATGATCATTTGTGAATTTATCTCTACTTACTAACGTCGAAGGTCTGTATAACTGTACCATTACTGAAACTAGTTACTATGACTTATGATAAGGCGTGGGTTATATGCCCCTCCAGGTATGTTAGATGCACTCTCCTCAACTTTTATTAATTAAATATTTATGTAAAATACATGCATGTTTTGCCCTTTTAGTAAAATACAATAAAATAAAAGATAGATGCACTCCCCTGAAAATTTAACCCTAACCCTAATTCTAACTCTAACTTTAATAGGAGAAGAAGCAGCCACCGCCACACCTTCAACAACCACCGTCGCCCACCTCCTAAAGCCACAACCAACCCAAACAAATATAGAAATAAAAAAACAAAACTTATAATATTTTAAAAAAAAAACTTTATTTTCGATTAACTAGATCGATAAAAAACACTCTCGTCGACACTGGTTTGTCGACCAAAAACATTCCCGTTGACACTAGTTTTTCGATTAACTAAATGGTTCGTATTTTGCACACTTTTTAGTACAACAATAACAATCCCCACAAGCGTATGGGTTCATTATAGTTGAGTAAGTATACGACCTAGTAGTTATCGTCCAAGGACCTAGAGAGAGCGTGGAGCCCCAAAACTATAAGTTAAAATGGTGTTATAGAAGTTAAACGTGGGGATAAAGCAAATATCAATAAGAAAAAGAAACAATAATGCAAACAACTAAACTAACTCTCAATAATGAAAGTGCAAGGTGAGAAAGTATTGCCTCGGGTGTTTCCGTTTTGTGAGCAATTAAGTGAATTAGTGAACCAATTACATGATTTTACTACGAATTCAGGTTAAGCTAAAGGCTATCACATAAGTGTGCAAACCCCCTCGAAAGGCATAGGTAAACATCGTGCATTGATTAGCAATTATAGGATCTAACCAAATACCATAATCCCCTAAGATAGTGTTTCATAAGCACTTTCAACACGGTTACTAATGCTTATGAAACGCCCTCTCACCAAACTCCTAGACGACCTCTACTCGTTTAGTGTCTAAGGTTGTCGGTCTAGCCATTAACACCCCTCTCGGGTGAGCTAATTACTAATTAACTTCTATTCAATTGATTAAAGCTCACACTTACACCCCCAATCATGCTACCCAACTCTCGTTGCAATAAACATAATCGAACATGCTTGCTAATAGGGTTAATCAACCAAATGAATCAAACAAACTACAACTCTAGAAACATATACACCAAATTCCTAGTTAATCATACAATTACTCACAATTACACTAAATTCTCATCAAAACATCAACACCCAAGACAATTGAAGATTAGCCCATGTCTAAATTAACAACTAGAATAAAACTCATGTAAATTAAACTACAAAACATGAATGAAAATGAAATTACCAAATTAAAATTGCAATCATAGAAAAGTATCACCTCTTGTCTTCAAATTCTCCAAAGCTAACATTAAATTGAAATACTAAATTAAACACTAGCTAAGAAATGAAAGAACAATTAAAACTAACTAATCTATTGAGTGGAGTGGTGGGGAGGAGAAGAGATTTCTCCCCCAATGGAAGAGCCCCTGTTTTCGCGCAATGTCGCGTCTGTGTATTCCGTGTGTATCCCCCCGAATGGCCGAAGCCAATTAACCCCCAAAATATGAAATGGGCCCATGAGCAATTACAATTTCTTTACATTGGGCCGGGCCGTTAATTTCCAAATTGTTGCATGCAACATGCTTGTGGATACTTAGGATGTGGGATATGGCTTTTTGATTCCAGCAAGACAGCAACACACTTCATTTGCCCATCTATTTAATTGATGATCAAGTGGGCCTGCTTCATTCTTTTTTTATTCACGTGGGCCTCAAGAAATGGGCTTCTAATTATTTTCATTCTTAAGCCTAAGGGCAATTTCTTTCTCCTTTCGAATTATTTCTTCAATTGACTCCACAATATAATCGAGACGTATTTTGCTCCGAAAATCCTCATTTTCCCTATAAAAATAGCAAACAACACCATTTCTCCAAATCAAGTGCAATTAGTCAATTTAGTGTAAATAATGCAAGAAATCCTATCAAATTATGCAAAATATACACATGAATTTCAAGCAATTTTCACACTAATCAACCCCCCCCCAAACTTAAAGTGTTGCTCGTCCCCGAGCAACGAAAGAAAATAGAATAAGTGGGAGGATTGTGAAGGAATTCATTCAAGCCAAAATAGAATAAGTGATTGTCAAGGTCCATCAATTTAATCAAGCTTTGAGATAGAAAAATCAACAAGCAAGTTCACAAGCTATGTTCAAATCCATGCAAGATTAAGTGCTCAATTCACAATATCCTCACAAGTAAGTGTATCACTCATCACTCAAAGTGTATATCAAGGAAGTGTATGCTCTCAACATCAAATCACACAAGTGCACTACCATATGCTTGCCACATGTCTAAGTTCTCCACCACATGAAAGTGTTCAATCAATGAATCAATAAGGACTTATCATTTGGTTTGTAATGTAAGCTTTTTGGTTAGGGTAGGGAAAATTTGGATAAAGTAACTCATAAACTAGTGGAGTGAAAATGAAAGTTACAATTGATCAAGTTGCAACTCAAAGTTCCCAATCTCACACAATTTACTTGCATCTTTTCTTTTTAAGCACATTCTTCACCACCAAAACTTTTTGAACACTTTTGAACTTCAAGCTCTACCAAATTCTTGTGCACAAGAGAGTTTTCTTTTTTTGATTTTTCTTTTCTTTTCCCATCAACTCAATCTTTTTTATGCACAACTAACAATTCATCTTTTTTTTTTTCTTTTCAACCTTTCACTTTCCAACCAAACAAATCCACCAAATTCACATTTCACCTCAATTCAACCACATTTGTCAACATTCAAACTCCACTAGTTCATAGGGAAAATTAGGCTTATACAAGATGGACAAATAGGCTAAATTTGTAGGTTGCCAAAAAATATAGGTCAATAGGCTCAAAGTGGCTAACTACGGAGAAATTTCATTTGGTATGGAAAAGTTGGCCAAGTGACTATCAAAACAAAGATGGCCTTATATCACCTTCAAAAATCTCACACAAAAAGTAGCCTCAAACAAGACAATTGACAAGTTCTAGAGCACACAAGCATGAATGATACTCACATGAAGGAAAATAGACCATAATATATGAAAGTCTAAAGGCTCTAAAGCTCACAAGCTTGTCTAATCATGAATTGAGAGCACCAAATCAAGCACAAATCTTCACAAAATCAAGTGAACATGCAAGCATCAATCAATACCAACAAGCTCAACTAAATCTCAATAACCAACAATCACCATCAATTATGCCTCAAATACCAACCATCCACAATAAATCTCAATCACCAAAACTAGGAACAACTGTGCAATATAAATGAAGGTAAACACACGAAATCTCCCCCAAACTTAAATGAAACTATCTAGTTGAATGCAAAGTTTGGGAATGAGTGTTACCTTAGAATTTAACCACCAACAAAGCTCACCAAAGAAGCAAGCTACCGCCACCAATTGTCCCTTGAACCTTTAGCACCAAAGCACCACTACCCTTGAGCTCCACCATGCATATCTCACATCCTTGACCACCAATACAACACTCAACCTACAAAACAAAAACTAAACAAAAGATCAAACAAGCTATAAATCTAAAAATAAAAGAAAGCAATAAAGAATGGGTTGCCTCCCATTTAGCGCTAAGTTTAACGTCTTCAAGCCGGACGGAAATAAAAGAACTCATCGGAAAGGCCATGGATATCGGTCTTCCTTCCCATTGTATTTCAACCTTTGAGCTTCAAACTCAAGGAGGCTCTTATGAATGGAAGACCTATCATCCACGTGTTTCCTCCATACTTTCATTAATGTAGGCTCCTCTTGCTCTTTCCACACCACCTCTTTCCATTTCTCTTCTTTTTGTTCAAGAATGACCAAACACTTCTTAAGCTCTTTCTTTGAATCAAAATGATCAAAAGGAAAAAATAAAATCAATAGAAGCATTAATATCAAATAAAGTGCAAATTGAAGAGTTTAAAGGTTTAGAAATGCTCATTTCACTCTTCAACTCGTCTCGTGATGCTTCTTGATCTTTTTGTTCCTTGTAGCTCATGTCCATCAAAGGACATCCCTCTTCATCTCTTTTGTCAAAGAGCTTGCAATCTTCACTCTCCTCACTTGAGTTCTCCTCTTCTTGCATTTTTTTCACGGCGATGGCCAATTGTCCAAGTTGGAATTCCATCGATTTTTGACTACTCAGAAATTGAGCAAGGATGGAGTCGGTTGATTTTTGATTACTCATAAGTTGAGCAAGGATGGAGTCGGTTGCTTCATATTTCTTCTCCCTTTCTTCCACTCTCTTATCATGTGCATCCATCCTCTCCATCATGTGTGCAATTAGCTCTTCGGTAGTAGTCCTACCCTCATTGCTTCCCCACTCTTGATATTGATTATGAGAGGAAGCTTGTTGCATTTGATGATCGTACTCAAAGCTGCTCTCACTATTATACCAATTTCCTTCCGAAGCTCCATGGAATTCAAAGCAAGGTTCCTCCATAGGTGGAGGAGGAGGTGGACTATACAACTCTTCAGGTGGAGGATAATATCCTTGAGGAGGAGGTGGTGCTTCTTCATTTCTCCAATCTTGATAATAGGAGGGAACTTGTTGTATTTGATAATGGTGATCAAAGTTCCTCCAATCATCGTAGCTCACATCTCTATGTTGCGGAGGATAAATCATGCCACGTTGATCATAACAATGATTCAACGGGTATTGATTATATCCATCCATCTAGTCAATGAGTGCACACCTACAAAATAACAAAGTATCAAATTCAAAGAAAACAAACTAAACACAAGATAACAAAAATAAAATGCTACTAGTAACACCACTCAACAAGTTTCAAGTCCCACGTAAGACTCTCAACTAGATCCCCGGCAACGGCGCCATTGACTTGGTTCGTATTTTGCACACTTTTTAGTACAACAATAACAATCCCCACAAGCGTATGGGTTCATTATAGTTGAGTAAGTATACGACCTAGTAGTTATCGTCCAAGGACCTAGAGAGAGCGTGGAGCCCCAAAACTATAAGTTAAAATGGTGTTATAGAAGTTAAACGTGAGGATAAAGCAAATATCAATAAGAAAAAGAAACAATAATGCAAACAACTAAACTAACTCTCAATAATGAAAGTGCAAGGTGAGAAAGTATTGTCTCGGGTGTTTCCGTTTTGTGAGCAATTAAGTGAATTAGTGAACCAATTACATGATTTTACTACGAATTCAGGTTAAGCTAAAGGCTATCACATAAGTGTGCAAACCCCCTCGAAAGGCATAGGTAAACATCGTGCATTGATTAGCAATTATAGGATCTAACCAAATACCATAATCCCCTAAGATAGTGTTTCATAAGCACTTTCAACACGGTTACTAATGCTTATGAAACGCCCTCTCACCAAACTCCTAGACGACCTCTACTCGTTTAGTGTCTAAGGTTGTCGGTCTAGCCATTAACACCCCTCTCGGGTGAGCTAATTACTAATTAACTTCTATTCAATTGATTAAAGCTCACACTTACACCCCCAATCATGCTACCCAACTCTCGTTGCAATAAACATAATCGAACATGCTTGCTAATAGGGTTAATCAACCAAATGAATCAAACAAACTACAACTCTAGAAACATATACACCAAATTCCTAGTTAATCATACAATTACTCACAATTACACTAAATTCTCATCAAAACATCAACACCCAAGACAATTGAAGATTAGCCCATGTCTAAATTAACAACTAGAATAAAACTCATGTAAATTAAACTACAAAACATGAATGAAAATGAAATTACCAAATTAAAATTGCAATCATAGAAAAGTATCACCTCTTGTCTTCAAATTCTCCAAAGCTAACATTAAATTGAAATACTAAATTAAACACTAGCTAAGAAATGAAAGAACAATTAAAACTAACTAATCTATTGAGTGGAGTGGTGGGGAGGAGAAGAGATTTCTCCCCCAATGGAAGAGCCCCTGTTTTCGCGCAATGTCGCGTCTGTGTATTCCGTGTGTATCCCCCCGAATGGCCGAAGCCAATTAACCCCCAAAATATGAAATGGGCCCATGAGCAATTACAATTTCTTTACATTGGGCCGGGCCGTTAATTTCCAAATTGTCGCATGCAACATGCTTGTGGATACTTAGGATGTGGGATATGGCTTTTTGATTCCAGCAAGACAGCAACACACTTCATTTGCCCATCTATTTAATTGATGATCAAGTGGGCCTGCTTCATTCTTTTTTTATGCACGTGGGCCTCAAGAAATGGGCTTCTAATTATTTTCATTTTTAAGCCTAAGGTCAATTTCTTCTCCTTTCGAATTATTTCTTCAATTTACTCCACAATATAATCGAGACGTATTTTGCTTCGAAAATCCTCATTTTTCCTATAAAAATAGCAAACAACACCATTTCTCCAAATCAAGTGCAATTAGTCAATTTAGTGTAAATAATGCAAGAAATCCTATCAAATTATGCAAAATATACACATGAATTTCAAGCAATTTTCACACTAATCAGAGAGGCGGCGCTGGACTGAACGACTTGGGGTGGGGCGAAGGGCGGTGGCAACGTTGAGCGTAAGGAGGACGGGGGCGCAGCCACCGCTGTTGTATAATGAATAAGAAAAGGTGGGAAAGGGGCGGCGAAAGACAAGCGGCTTGGGCGAAGGGCGGCGTCGTCAAGCGAAGAAAGGGGAGAAAGAATGGAGTGGGAAAGAAGAAAATGAAAAAAAAAAAAAGATTTTAGTGTGAAAATTACAGTTTTTGACATTTTGTAGAGGTTATATTTATCATAGTAAATTTTAAAAGAAAATGGTATAAAAGATAATTTGGGAAGAGTAAATCTATCTTAACATTTTTTTTTTAAGGGGAGTGCATCTAACATATCTCGAGGGTCATATAACCCACGCCTTATGATAATTAGATTAATATTTGAACTTCGCTTGCGCCAAGCCCAGACTTAATAAGTGGCCCACTACCAAGATAAAATTTTGAATCATTTAAAATTGGCGTTGGCTATATACCCCTCCAGCTCTGTTAAGTATACTCCCCCTCTTCATTTATTAATTAAATATACATATTAAATACCCAATTTACCCTTTATACAATATTTGTTAGATGAATACACCCCCTTAACTCTAAAAAAATAATTCTAACCATAACCCTAATTTTTTCAGCCACCACTAACCCTCCGACCGCCGCCTCCGCCTCCGGCAACCCTCCCGCCGCCGACTCACACATCCAAAATAAACATTCAACATATTTTCTAACATTGAACAAAAAAATAAAAACATTGACATATTTTCGACAAATCAGTGTCGATCGAACTAGTTTAGGGCGACACTAGTTTGTTGACGAAAAATACTCTCGTCGACACTGATTTGTTGACGAGAAACATTCCTGTCGGCAACTATCCATCGAAAGAAATTTTTAAAAAAAAAATTAAAAATTTTCGACAACTGTTAATCGACAATATATACTATCGTCGACAATTAGTTGTCAACGATAGTTTATATTTTCAATTAAAGGTCGTCGAAAAATAAAAAAAAAGGAAAAAACCCTACCTATGTTGCAGACGGCAGCGGCTGGGGAGGTGCCCGCGCGCAGAGGCGGCGGCGTTGCCGGCGCCGACGGCTGTCGGTGAAGAAAATGAAAGGGTTTTTTTTAAGGAAAGAGGAAGAAGAAAGATGGGGAAAAGTGATATTAGGGTTTTGAATGGAGGAGTATATTTAACATTTTTCCATTTTAAAGAAAAGGGTAATTTTGGTAATATTCAGGGGAGTATACTTAACAGAGCTGGAGGGGTATATAGCCAACGCCTTTAAAATTAATAAGTGGCCCACTACCAAGATAAAATTTTGAATCATTTAAAATTTAATTTCAGTTACTAAATGTTATTCCTTCCGTCTTCTTTTCTTAAATATGAGTTTTAATAAATATTTATTAATTTATATATAATGTATTTAGATTGGGGTATAATGTGATATTGTGTAATCCACTCATAAAATAAAGACACTGTTTATGAATAACGTGAATGATAATTTGAGTAAATAAATGATAATTTATAAGTGAAAATAAAGTAGTGTGAATAATATTAATTTCTATAAAATGAATAAAAATATTGAAATTGAACAAGAAAAAAAAAGTGAAAATAATAAAATTAAATAAAAAAAAAAAAAAAAGTGATAATAATGAAAATACATATAATTATAAATGTGGAGGAATAGAACTTAAGAAACAAATGAAAGTATTAATTAGAGCAGTTGTAACTTTTCTATTTCAGTAGTTATAATTTCTCTCTTGTAAACTGCTATTCAATTTCGATTCCCTCATATATATATATATATAGAAGAGGGATGATAATCATTTTGATCACCTAGTTCCATATTCAATTTCAATTACTATTCTCAATTCTCTCAATATGCATTTTATTAATTTTTTTTTGTTATGAAATTTCACATGATACTAGAGATGTGGGTCGATCAATTAATGATAGATTAAACAAGTTTGTCGATCTAACATGTTTCCGCAATTCGATTTGAATGAATATCTTGAGTTTTATACCAATTTATGTCAAATCTTTAAAAGGTTTGGATTTATACCCTCTTTTTTTTAAAAAAATTATTTGCGGATTCTATGCTCGTGAGTTTTGGATTCGATTTCATCTTGATTTGAATTAAATTTTGTTGTTTTCTTCAATCGAATTCTTAGAGTACTATACTCGACTCTTCTGCCCTAGAAGATTGAATTATTTATTTTATATATTATAAAGTTCTATAGTTAATCTAATATTTTCTCTGTTCTATCACAATTTTATAATTTTGAAAAAATATTTTCCTCGATGATCACATTGATGTTCAAATGAAAAGTTTGGATCCTTATTGCACTAGTCATGTGTTGTCTAATCTGGTTTAAAGTTTTTTTTTAACGAACAAATTTAAGATGGGATTGATTACCATTCATTCTCATCTTGTGTGTGTGAGTGAGTATAAGTCAAACAACAAATAAAATTATTAGTTAGAGTGTTATAATTTCTCTCTTATAAATCCCAATTCCCTCTTATATTGAGGAGGGATGCAAATAATTTTAATTAGCAAATTTTATATTCAATTTCAATTTTGTATTTCTATCATGGGTATTTTTACTTATTATGAAATTTCACCATAAATAATCAAATGAAATAGTAGTATTATATCATTAGTATTTCAGAATAGTGTTAGATAATTAATTACCACATGATTGTACTTGAGTATTGAAATAAATGGTCGTCCTTGTGCAAACTCCATGTGGATTTGAAGTGAGCTACCTACTTCTGCAAAATTGCTATCACAAATCTGCCTCAACACAGTGACGGATCTATGCTTCCCGTGTAGGGGGCACGTGCCACCAGCCCACCACAAAGTCTCTTTTTACAATTATTTTTATATCACTTAGACCATCTCCAAAGGAGAGGCTAATGAGCACTTTCCATGGCAAATATGGTATAAGTCATCTCCAAGGGAAACTCTAAAGTGGTGGCTATTTGCCACAAATGAATAGTGTGTCGCAAATTTGACTCCACACTATTCATGGTGGCAAACATATTATATATATTTTTTATTTAGTTTTTAATTTTAATTTTAATTAATAGTTATTAAGATTTTAAAATTAAAAGTATACATGCAATTTAATTTTAAAACAACATGAATAATTTAAATTACCAAAATAGAATAGAAAATAAAATATAATTGAGTGTTTGTGTGAAATCAATTTGTGTTTTTTATTTTGTATTGAATGAATCATTTTGTTGCTTAATTTATTTAATTTAAATTTAATCGTAATAAAATTCAATATTTGATTATAAATAAATATTTGATAAAATGGAATATAAAAAAGATAAAATTAAGAATATTCTAAGAGAATATTCCCATTGAGTTAAAATTTGAGTTGAATGGTTGAAGATGATTTTACTGTTTGACTCAAATTTAGTGACAAATTGAAGATTTTAGTGGCAAATTTTGCCACCAGCGTTGGAGATGCTCTTATAAACGCTACTACCTTCCTCCATTTGTAATTGAAGCATTTACAATTAGAAAAATATACTCGAGGAAATTTTATTTTTAGTCAAGTTTGATACATTTCAAAATAAATCCTTTAAGTTTTAACTTTATAAAATACGTCATTTACCTTTCAATTTTTGTCCTTTTTTACATCAATTTTTATCATTTATGTTTTGTAGGAATTAAAATTGGTAAAGTTAGTGACACATATATTTAAAAAAGCCACATCATCATGCCACATCACATTATATTAAAAAAATAGAGCTAATAACACCCCAAAATATTTTATACACACCCCATAATTTTAAATACAAAAATAAATGTATACTCCGTATAAAATAACTAAGTAACTCTTACATAAATAAAGAGTCAAATAATTTAAAAAAAATAACATGAAAAATCTGAAAAAAATGTAATTAAAATTTAAAAGTATTTAAAAAAAACTAACAAAATCTTTAAAAATAATTAATTTACATAAATTAATTAATTTTTTTGAAAAATATCTTAGAAAATTAAATAGAATCTGAAATTAAAAAATAAATCATCAAAAAAAAAATTTAATTAAAATTATTGAAAAATTCAATAGAACATTAAAAAAAAGTAAATTAAAAAAAAATCAATAAAAAAGTAAGATTTTATTTTTTTAAATTTAATTTTCCTAATATTTATTTTTGATTGAGTTGATTTTTATTTCATTTTTTATTTTATTTAGTTTTTTTTTAAATTGAATCATTGATTGGTATTTTTAATTTAATTATTTTATAAATTTTATTTGATTTATTTAATATTTTTAGATTTTATTTGGATTTAATTGATTTTTTCATTCAAATATTTTTTAATATGTAGTTGATTTTTTAAAATATTTTAAAATTTTATTTAGTTTCTCGTATTATTGAATATTTTTTTAATTAATTTTAAAATTTATATTTTTAATCATTTAATTGAATTTTAAATCATATTTTTATTTTTTATTCAATTTGTATTTATTTTGAGGGATAAAGGGTAAATTGGAAATAATTAGGGTGTGTTTATTAATAAAAATTGATTTTTAAATTTTAGTGGGGTGTGTATAACATTTGAAGTTTGTATAACATTGTATTGGGTGTTAGTAGCCTTACCCAAAAAAATTATTTGCATCTAGTTATACGTTTCAATTAATAGAGTAAAATAAGATTCACATAATTAACATATGTAACACCCTGTGGTTTTGCTTCTGAAATTTATTTTGTTTCATATTTTTCTAAGTTATTTTTTAAAATTATTTTACTCTTTATTTATGTAAGAGTTACTTAGTTATTTTATACGGAGTATACATTTATTTTTGTATTTAAATTTTGGGGTGTTATTAGCTCTATTTTTTTAATATAATGTGATGTGGCATGATGATGTGACTTTTTTAAATATATGTGGCACCAACTTTACCAATTTTAATTCCTACAAAACATACAGGATAAAAATTGATGTAAAAAATGACAAAAATTGAAAGGTAAATGACGTATTTTGTAAAGTTGAAACTTAAATGATTTATTTTGAAATGTATCAAACTTATAGGACTAAAAATAAAATTTCCTCAATATACTCCATTCGTCCCGAGATTATTTGCATTGTTTGACCGATACAATTTTAAAAAAAAGATGATTTAGTGATTGGTGATGTAAAGTGGATTTGATGAGGTGTAAAGTAAAAGAAAGTGACAATTTTAAAAATAAAATAATATTGAAAGTGTATTAATTTTGTGGGGTATTTCCATATTAAGAGTATACAAATCATTTTGGACGTCCCAACAAGAAAAATGTGCAAATAATCATGTAACGGGGGAGTATATTGTTGGTCCCAAGTTGAGTTAAGATTGAGTAAGCTAAGAAAGTCTAGAGGGGAGGGGAGGGGTGAATAGACTTTCAAAAATCTTTCAAAATATCAGAGTTTTAATGCGGAAATGTGTTCTGAATAGTACTGTTCTTACTGGGTCAGATCAGTACTTCCAGTTTCAGTTTTATACTCAACTTTTATTTAGATCTTTACTTAGTAAATTCTACTGTTCTTGGTTAAACAAATATCAAACAAATATCAAACAGAAAAGTAAAGAACACAAAATTTTATAGTGGTTTGACCAAAAAGTCTACATCCACTCTCACAATCCCAATTGTGATGTTTTATTAACTCTTCCTTCTTGAGTTTCTTGTGGCTTAAAGTCCCAAGATTAAGACTGTGATCTTATCGATTACACTTCCAAGTGTATCTTCGATCGACTAGTAATTTCACAAGTAACTAGCACACTTGTTTACACAATACAAACTGTAAATGAAAAGTAAAACTTCTCTTGATTAGCCTTTGATTCTTCTCTTCAATTCAGTGGCTTCTTCTCAGATTTCTTTGATCTCTTCAACTCTGTGAGTTCTTTAATGCTTTGTAGACTCGCTCTTGAATGCTTTAGGATCAGTAAATGTTCAGTAGTCTTTAGCAGTAGGAGATCACACAGTATTTATAGACATTGGTATGACAGTTAGCAGTTTGTAAAACTAACTCTCAACTAACTCTAAAACTGTTTTTTTGTTGTAACTTCCTTTTGTAACCGACTTTGTAACTTCCTTCAACTTTATCCAAGTCAGCATATCTTCAAATATATCTTCAGTTACGGCTTAAATAAGTTTTTCAAACTTATTCTTCAATCATACTAACTCAGCACAGTAAACTACTCTTCTTAGTTTTACTGTTCTTAGTTAGTCAGCACAGTTCTCCAAAACTGTTCTAACTTCTTCAAAATGCTTCTCTTGAACTTCTAAGCTTCTCTTCAACTCTTCTTGAAGGTCTTCTTATTCTGAAGTAGTCATCCGAGTCTTCAATAATCTTCTGATCTTCTTCTAATTTATTCCTAATCTACTGTTCTGAACTTTTACAATGCTGATTACAATAAAATACAAACTTACATATATAAAACTATCTATACATCAACTGAACTACATACAGATGAGTATATCTAAGTCCTATACTACAAGCCGTCTATACAATACAAAACATCAGCTTAGTTCCTAACAGTTCTTATATCAGATCAGTAAACATAATAAGATCAGTAAACTCAGATTTCAATATCTCTTAAGATCAGTAAACATATTTCATATAACACAATTATATCAACATATAATCACATATATCATTATCTTCAAGTTGTTTTTGGTCATCAAAACATACAATCATCAACTAGAACATTGTTTATAGAATTCATATCCCAACATATATAATACTCCTTTCTATGTTTCAGAGGAACATTTGGTTATTTCGTTTTAGAAGAGATCAATAAGTGTCAAAATTACTAAAATATTACTAACATAATAAATTAAAAAAAATATATTATATTTTCTGTGAAAGAATAACATTCACAGGTTGCAATAGGGAGGAATTGAACCCAGGCAAAGAAGAATATTTTATTGCAGGCCCAATACTGAACCAATGTTAATTAGTATTCCATCTATCCAATAAAATTTTGCTCACTTCTCTTTATACATATTTTTAAAAAAATTATATTTTAATTATAAAAAATATATATATAGATTAACGAGTAAAAAATATTGTTGGTACATATTTAATGTTGTTAATAAAGTAGAAAAAATACTCAAAAGTTAACTATTTAAATAGAATAAGCATATACTTTGTGGACCCAAAAATATGTTTGAGTAAAATTTTACAGGACGAGGGAGTATATGTAATGAAATAGTTAGAAATTTGATACAGTGGGTGGAGGCCACTCTGTTTATGAATATTACAACAAATGTCACTACTTTATTATATTAAAAAGTAACTTTATTATTATTTATAAAATTGAAAAATCTTTATTACCCCACTTTATCTTTTATAATACTAATAAATAATTCATTCATTAAATCCGTGTTCAATAATTTTGTGTCATTAAATGAAAGATAACGGAAGTATAAAGTTTGTGAAAAATATAAAAAGAATAAGGGTAGAGAGAATTTTGGAAGAGAAGATGTAACAAAATATTGAGATGTTGTCATTTTAAAAACATGTCAATTAATTAGGATAACAAAATTGACAAAATGTGTCAATTACATCTCTATAGGAAGTATTAGAAAAATTATAAATATGCCCTCTAATTTTAATACTTATTTCCCAAGGTTGCACAGTAACGTAATTAGTTTTATACAAAATTTAATAGATACTCCGTAGTTAAGAACATATTTAATGTATTTTACATTTTTATTTGTTTTGTGTTTTCTCTATGGTTTTTTTGAATCCGTCTCTGGAGATAAAATATGTACTACTTTCTCCGTTCATATTAAATGTTCATATATATATATATATATTGTTTTTTGAATTGTTCACATAAATGTTTTGATTTCTATTTTTAAAAAATATATACAATATCACACTTAATTTATTTCATTTTTATTTTATCTATTTATTCTTTAAATTATCTACTTGATACTAAATAAACAATATTTTTTAAAAATTGTGAAAAAAAAATGAGAATACTTTACATGGAGCAGGAGAGTATTAATTGATCAGATTTAAAACACAAACCACTACACTATTTTGTACATTGTTTAACATATTTTTTCAATGAAATTACTCAAAATTAAAAAGTGTTTAATGTAACTAATACAATGAAGTTCAACTAAAAACAAGTGTTTAATATGAACAATGAAGTTCAACTAAGTACTAAAATGAGTTTTTAGAGAGCTAACATTGTCTTAAGGGGTTTACATACTTTTCGTAAAAGTTCAGTTTAGTCTAGTTTGATAATTGTCCAACAGTTTAGCTTACGAGTAGACAATCGATTGATTATCATTATTTAGTTGTTCCACGCTCGCTTCTGAAAAAAATTGATTTTTACTAGTTAGCTGACTTATTCTCTTGGTCGCCTACCTTACTTAGCTATTGACGACCAAATTATTTTTAGTTTTAAAGCTTATTCATCCATCTCATCTAAACTTTAAACCCTCACTTAACTTGTTTGGATACCAACGTATGCACACACTCAAAATTATCTTTCAAAATAGTTGAACTTAACTTATATTTTAATATAAACTATTTTGGAATAAAACTCTTGAAAAGACATATTCAAAGTGAATTCAAAATTAAAACGAGTATAAGCCTTAATGGCCTGCGGTGAGGCGCGACCCACAAGCGATGAAGAGGGGCTAGGGAAGGCCGACGACTACATGAGGGGAAGCTATGCACATTTAGACTATCTTAGATATATAACAGTCCAACTAACAAACTAAAAGTAATCCATATGTTTGTTATTTGAAACGTGGGGGTGTATTCAATTGAGATTCTATTGGATTTTTTTGGACTTTAAAAAGTACGTGGATTTATAAAATTCATAGAGTCCATGTAGAGTTTGATTGACCTTTTTTATTGATTTATATGGATTTTCATCTTGACAAGTTGCGAAATAATTTTTTTTTATTGATTTACATTGATTTTCATAAACTCCGATATTGATGCAAAGAGTTTTTTAATATGAAGTGCTTTTTTTATTTTATAAATTAAAAAAAATATATATATATACTACTCCCTCCGTCCAATTTTATTATGCCCACTTCTCCGGGCACGGGTTTTAATGAATACAATATTGATTAGTTTATTCATAAAGTAGATAAGTTAAGGGTATAATAGGGTATTGTGGGGTCTATTTATAAATAAATGATTGTTTATGAATAAAGTGAATGACAAAGTGGGTAAATAAGTGATAGTAGGAGGGTGTAGATAAAGTAATATGAATAATATTGTTTCCAAAAAGGGTATGTGCACAATAAAATTGGACAACCAAAAAAGGAAAGTGAGAATAATAAAATTGGACGGAGTGAGTATATAAAGTTTATATATTAATTCGGGACGGGTCGGATACCCGTGGATTGGACATAAGACTCAAACCCGACCCAAACTCAATACGGGGCTGATCCGACCTGACCCAAAGCTCGCGGGGTGGGGTGGGTACCCGCGGATCTGGTCAATATTGCCATCCTTACTTTTGATCTTTCGTTTTCAGAGTTTTATGAGAATCCGTTGAAATCTCTAGTTTTTAGAAGAGATTTTGGATAGTGAAATTTATTTATATTTTTTAAGGAGAATCCAACAAAATGCATAAAGTATTAAAATTAAAAAACTGTTGAATACCTAAAGATTTCTAAAGACTTTTTAAAATCCACATTGAATACCTCAAAATTTTTAAAACTTTTGAAAATTCGAATTGAACACCTCCAAACTTTAAAAGTTCAAAAAAATCCTACAGAATCCACAACCAATACACCCCATAGTCTTAGGGAAAACACATTTTAAGTTTATGACACTTATTTATCTCAAGATTTCTAAACACTTAAAATAAGTATTTTTGCAAGAAAATTATATACAATTGTATTTTTCCATACATTTTAAGTTTATCAGGACACTTATTTATCTCAAAATTTCTAAACACTTAAAATAAGTATTTTTGCAAGAAAATTATATACAATTGTATTTTTCCATACATTTATACAATTGTAAACTACTCGTACACGGACCAACCTCCTAATTATCCATAAAAAAAAAATGGTAAGTTTATGAAAAAATGGAGAGAGCATGAAATAAAAGGGTATTTTCAATTTATTGTACGAATCACCCACCCCGGATACAAGTACAAGAACAATCTTCCGAAATCCACAAAATTTACCATTCGGTAAATAAATAGATGAAAATCCAAAATTGAAATAAAAAAATCTAAAAAAAGCTAAAAAGGTTAAATAAGGCAGTCAGCCTATCTATCCCACAAAAAGTGCAAGTGGGGCCCTACGTCTACTGTCACATGTGGTATGTGTCCAATTACTACAAACATCAAATGGTCAAACTTACAACACCCTGCAGCTGTTAAATGTTTTTTGTTTATTTATTCATCATCTCTATTTCAATTTTTCACCGTTTCTTATATTTTTCCCATTTCAGACAATTTCACTGCACATTCTGCTCTACAAATATAAATGCAACCAACATAAATAAAAAAGTCCTTTTCTCATCTCTGATTCTCATGACGAAAATGACCCCTCTTTTCTTCCTCTCATTCTCACTTCATAATTTTAAACAAAAATCATCTCTTTTCTTCTTCTGATGATAATTAATTTCCTCATTATCTCAAGTCTCATCCATTAACGATGATGAAACTGGAATCTTGATGGGGGGATTTTTATTAGGGTTTCAAACCCCCTTTTTTCTTGCAGATACATATGTCACCAGATAAGTACTCCTAATTACTCTCTCTCTCTCTCACTCTTTACATGATTATTTTATGTTGCAGAAGCTTGAAACCCTTAATTTTTTTACCTTTTCCATTTGGGTTTTTTTTCTTGTTACAAGATTAGCTAGGGTTTGTGCAAAAGTTTATATCTTGGTAAATATTTAGATAAGATTTGAGCCCTCCATTTTATGTGCCACATTCTAAGTCTTTTAATTTCACCATTTTGAACTGAATTAATTGGTATATATATGCATCTAGGTTATAGTTTTGTTGACCTATTATTTTCTCCGATTTTATGTTTTTCCAATGTTTTCCTCAAGAACATAACTCAGAAGTTGAAAAGTTTTGATCTCTAATCATTTTCTGGTTTGAAATGAATTTTATCTTGAACGAGAGGCTCTACTTTCGATGTGTTTTTTGGTTTGAAATCCAGTAGCTAGATCCATTCAGGTTGTAGCATAAAATACACCCTGTAAAAAGAAAGATCCATTTGTGTTTAGTGCTATTTACACAAGTACAACCCATATTGCTTTTCCAGTTTCACTGTAGTGTCATTAATATTAGTAATTAATTTTGTGATATTTATAACACCAACAATAATTTTAGGTGTAGGAAAATTAATTAATTGTTTCGTCTGGAATTTATTGTTTGATATTTTTCTTTGAATAATTATTGTGGGCTAGCTGAAGAAATTAAAGTCACATATGGCTCCGGTTGTTGTGTTGATCTGCATATTAAACATTGGTTTATGAGTCTACTTTAAAATCTTTGCATCTTATAATGAAGTTGTTTTATCTCATTGTTTAATTTTAGTAATCTTCGTTTGGATTGATCGGATTGTTTATATAGGAGTAGTATTCTTTTTACTTTTTTTCTTATAATTTGTGTTGGTTTTTATGAGAAACAGATTGAAATTCAATGAGGATTCGGGGTTATATATGAGTATGTAGCACGAAATTGAGACAAATTGGTGTAGTGTTGTTATATATGATGTTATGAAGGGGTTTTAGAAATAGGTAATAAAAAGAGCTTCGTTCAGCCCACTCATGGATGAAGGATAGGGTTGAATTAGCTGCCGACTCATTCATTTAAGCACTCAGTAGAATTGGAGAAGCGTATGCTATTGTGATTGAGTGAATGATGCGGGAGATAGTTTCACGTCCCTCTTCGTCTATGCTTGGACTGAAGGGAGCTCCTCTAATTACTTGTTGCCTTCATTTTTATCAATTTGAATTTGTTTCACTAATTAGGATCTACCTTTAACTTGTTTCATATAATCTTAAGGTTACGAATGTTTGATATTCTGAAGCTAGTTTCAATCATTGTGTCAATCAAGAAGTCGCTAATTAGGTGTTTGTTTCATGTATTTGATTTGAAATCCAATACGTGGATTTGATGAATAGTAAAAGGTGTATTTGGATTGGATTTGAAATCCAGTGTTTGACAAACGAGGATTTGAATTTGAAAAAAAAAAAAGGGTGGGGTGAGCGACCATAAACAAACGCACCCTTTAGGGATCTATTGGTTTTAGAATGATAATATGTTAACTTGCTTCTTTGTTTCTGTTAATCCTAATTTTACCGTTGGCTGAAAAACCGAGCATCAAGTTGGTGCAAGCCTGTATACCTTGTGGTGGGGTTTCCCTTTTGCTTTTTTTCAGGTGTTCTAGTCCCTACTTTTACTTAAAACATATTAGTGAAAAGCTCCCTCCCTGTTTGCTTTTCCTTTACACAAGTTACTAGATTTTTGCTTTATCAACACCTTTTCTTCTATCTGTTTGTAGCTTTTCATGGTTGCATCTTCAAGATGATGAGGCGTTCAGTTCGTCAACCGTAATTCTATGGTATGTGTCTGATTCCTACTGCAAACTCTGGTGTATGCTCAACACTTGATTAAGGTACACTTTTTTCTTAATATGCATGTCTGTACTATAAAGGATTTAATTAATCTAATGTCATTAACTTAATCCCTATTTTTGTTGTTTTTTGCAATGCAGAAACTCCAGATATTGCCAAAAATGGATGCAGAAGATCTTCTGTTTCATGCCCTGTTTATAGAAATGGAAAAAGTAGTATTATTTTGAAATGATTAGTGCATGGTGCTAATTACCCCTTATTTAAATAGTGTTAAACCATGTTTATGGATTAAAAAATCAAATAGATTCCATATGTAGGGTGGTCCCTTTTTATTATATTGTGGGAAAGGTGATTGCATTATTGCTGCCTCTGCTGTTGTTTATTCAATGTTATCATAAAGGAATCGTATTTAGAGTTTTTGTATAATCTATTCTTCTTTATGTCCTCATTAACCAACCTATCTACTCATCACCTTTCAAGATTCATGGTCCGTACACGATGTACAGATGTGGTTGGTTTCTTTTGAGGCGTACGTATAGTCCATAGTCAATGTGTTGTCCGATTCCTCTACTTTAGGGGATGGATTTGAATTCACTTTATTTATAATGAGCTAGCAATTCAGGTCGCCCTGCCTTTCATATGCCCATTATACGAATTGAGCAAACTAAGCCAGAAGACCCAATCAATGAAATTTGGAATTTGCGATTGCAACTTGACTCGACTCGATTCTTTCTTCGATTGGGCTCAAATTGTCAGCTCTGTATCATCAACTCTGATTTCAAATGCAAATATTTGAACTTAGTAGCAAGAATGGCAGTGGTCCCCCATCCTATATAGAATATAGTATACAACTCAAAGTGTGGCGCAGTGTATGTCGGGGCTGCATGCATGTGCTAGCTGTTTTTTTAAAATGTTTTTTATTACAATGGTTGGTTGTTACACAATATCAGTTTTGTTGATTTCCGATGAGGCCACTTTTGTTTGTAGTCGTGGGGACCAATTTATATGCTTCCATCAACTTCAACAACTAGGTCTTCTAATCATAGTAGTTAGGAATTTTTTTTCGGGGAGGCAAGCACGATGCATATATACTCTCTCGACCCTCTACAATCTTTACATTTTGTCATTTTGAATGTCTCACATAAAATTTTATATTTTCCTTTTACACAAAATTACATCAATTGAGCAACAACGCATTAGTAGAACGCACATCAAATCTACAAGTTTCAAGTTAATGCTCAAGTGTCTCAATCTAAAATGCTGAGCGTTCAGGGTAAAATCTAGCAAGACTGATCAATTTATACTTATCAAAAGCCAAGAATGAATCATAGGTACATAAACATGCTACACAAAGTAACTGAATAGATTATCATAAGTGATATAAACTCAAAGAAATAAGTAATTTGAAGGACCAATTAACTCAAAGGTGACCTAAGCATCCGAAATTACCAAAATACTCTTAACTATGAAAACTTATAAATGCATCATTTCCTTGAGGTAAAACACAATTTCCACTCATATATATATATCAACATTTAGTTGTTATATGTTTCTTCTCCACATATTATACAAAAACGGACTTGGACGTCAGAGTCACCGCACCAGAAACTCTCCTCAGTGTACTTTTGCAGATCCATTGGGTCGATTGGATTGGAGCATTTGGAGAAGATGACAACCTGACAATGTACATTTGTGTCCGCATCAGTAACAATTTTACTTCATTGAAACGATCATTCAACTCTATGTATCTAAAAAGAATTTATCATCAATATTCGAAACATCAATATTTTCTTTTTTTACAAAAGGAAGAAACTTGATCATAAAAAGAATCTCATCCTTCCATCATTTGTAGTTGTTTCTTGATTTAAAACTTTTTCCACTTAAAAGTTCACCAATGCTTTTTTTTTTTTTTTTAATTACATTAAATACCCAATCCTTTTCCCCTCCCCATGACTCGAACCCAAAATTTAAAGCCCAGATAGTAGTGCTCTAACCACTTGAGCTATCCAACTTCGTCAAAGTTCACCAGTGCTTGAGAGCACTAAAAAATTTATCAGCTTTTCTTTTATTAAGATTGTTACATAGAACCAACAACATTTACCACACTAGTAACTCAAAGGAAAAGTGTAGAAATTAGGATGTGTTTTATCAAGAGCGCGCAAGTTGAAGTTGATGAGTGAAATCAAGCTTAAAATAAAATAAAATAAAAAAACATATCCAATATGCAAAAATACATTTAATTGTGAGTATACCAAATAATTGAAAAATACATCATTTGTAATTTAATTTAAATCTGTTGAGATATTCAGTTATATATATATATATATATATCATAACATACCTACCAAAAGGGACTCACGAAATTCATCAACTAGAATTGAAAATAGTGTATTAATTGTTCTGCAGCAACATTCACAATATCTTTTTGAATACTAGGTGCTATCGATTTGAGATTTTCATGTGTAACATATTTCAGCTAGAAACTTCAAAAGCTCAATAAAATTACCTTGATTAATTTAACCCTTTGATTAGTCATCACCCCGGAATGCAAGCTCCTGAAGTAAAACTGTAAGGGTATAATTGGTACATGGTAATAGTCTTGGAATGGAATGACCATTATAGGTCAATTTCTAATTTCACTATTGGTATGTTTTTTTAATTTGGAATCACCATTCCTTAATGAATGGTGATTCCCAAAAATAAAGAACGGTGATTCCTCTCCAACCCCTTATCTTTACCCATTCCATTCTTTATGAAATCAATTTTTTATTTTATTTTCTACAAATAAATCATCTAATATTTTACTTTTACAAAATTATCCTTCTCTACAATTAAATAGCAATTAAATAGGATTCTCATAAATCCACTCTTCAAACTCACGTTCATAATATAATTCTTCAACCCAAATTCAACCCTAATTAAAATTATTGTATATTGACTAATTTGATATGATGTTGTAAAATAATTTTGTGTTATTTGATTTTTTTGACTAATACGTAAATGTGCACCTCGTTTTTTAATGAATAATTAATTTTGTATAAGTTTTATTATTAAAACAATTTTATATTGACTAATTTAATATAATATTTTAAAATATATATTAAAGTGTATTTTAGTCATTTAAGATAAACTCTTTACATTATTTTACATTTCATTTTATTATACCAATAATGAGATCGAATGGAAATTATGGAATCAATTAAGGAATGATTTTTCCATTTCTAGTCATACCAATCATGAGAATGGTCATTCAAATATTCATTCCATTCTTGAGTTCATTCCATTTAGTCCAAAATTCATTCCATCATATATACCCATCATTCCCTAAAAGAATCGAACTCAGTCATTTAATCACATTCGATTATCTCTTCGGATGTTTGATTTGGAATTAAGTAGGATGGTGGAAACTTGGATTGGGAACATTGATTTTAAAATTATGTATGATGAATAGTAATTATACATAATTTTAGGTTAAATTAATTATGTTGGAGTGAGTGGCTTAATAGTAAAATTTGTACCTATTTTTATAGGTAGATGTACTTGGAAGATGAAATTTAGATTTTATTCCCGAACTAGAATAAAACGGGAAACGTAATATCATGGCAAACCCAGGTTTGGATAGGGAGGGGGCTAAAAATCAAATAGTGACTAATTTAATATTTAATACTCCCTCCGTACTCTATAATTGTTTGTACATTTGTCTTATTCGTCTGTCTCATAATTTGCACATCATAAAAAAGAAACTCTTCCATAAACTCTACCCTCACATTACTCACATATTTACAAAAAAATATTACTTTTACAATCAATCCAACTAATTTATTTACTTTATTCACAAAAGTTTATAAAATTACATATTTACTTTATCAAAATTTTCACTAATTTCCACTCTGAGCAATTTTGTAGGTCGAATTTCAGAATTTGGAGAATCGTTTTCACTTAGCAAATTTAACTGTCCTTTAACATTTTTTTTTAATATATGAATCAATTTTTTTTTATGTACATAAAATAGAGCATAAAATATAATTTAATTTATAAATATTACAACAATATTACTAGTTTACAAGTTAAATAATTTGTACCTCAAATTAATATTATACTAAATGGAGAACTACGATGGATTTTTTCTCAAATTTTGAAACCCTAAAAGTACAGTGATTTGAAATTGAAATTAAAAATAAATATATATATAATGATTAATATAAAAAACTATTAGTTAATTAAATAAAAAAAAATCACATGTGGTGATCAAGTATTCAAGTGAATGGAATAATTATTACTAAATGACGAATACAATTAAAACAAAATATATCGGTTGTATACCAATAGCTATTAAATTAAATACTCAATACAAATATAATAGTAAAAAAAAAAATTACAAAAACTTATATGCAATATTGATACATGTAATATTGATCAATTAAGTTAATTGGCCTGAAAATATTTACTTATTAAATCAATGAGCTGAAAATGTATATTATTGGACCACCATTAATTCATTTGAGTTAATTCTTAATCTATTTGTCAACTGGTCCGCTTGTGTTTTAATTTTGACCAAAATTTTTAACCTATTTATTCTACCCGTTTCTGTGATCTTTTTATTTTTTATTTTATTGTCGAACGCAGGATATTAAATGTAGTAATTCACATTCTAGTATGTAGTAACACACATTTTATATATTAATAACACAAACTATTTTATATAATAATACAAATTCTTTTATTTAGTAACACATTTTTTCTAGTGTTTTTGTTGATGTAGTAACTTACATTATAATATGTAGTAACATATATTATCGCATGTAGTAAACACAATAACCATGTTGTAATACATATTGTTTTATTGCAGGATGATGCAAAAAATTTTAGATAATTTGATAATGTTACATATAGTAATAAATGTCTATTCAATGTACTAATTCAAATTGTAGTATGTAGTAACATATAATTTTTTATGTAGTTAAACACATTATTATATGTAGTAATAACACAAACTATTTTATATAGTAATATAGATTCTTTTATGTAGTGAAATCTTTTTTTCCTATTATTTTTGTTGATTAAGTAACTCACATTATAATATATAGTAAAATATATTATTGCATGTAGTAAGATATATTATTGCGTGTACTAATACAAAATAATTTGACCCATAATAATTATTAAAGAATATTTAAAGAAATAGAAAATATTTAAAGATTAAGGCCGTCGTAAATTGCAGCGTCTGGCCGCGGCCTGGGGTGGTCGGAAACTTGAAGCCCAATTCAAAATTGGGTTGACCCAAATGAATTTAACTGAATTTGAACTATGATGAATTTGGACGTCAGTGATGTCTAGGTACATTGGTATTACGAATTGTAATGAACTTGGACGTTTGAGTGTCCAGGTTCATGGACGTTTCAGAAATGAATTTGTAACCACAAGGAGTTACAAAATTCATGAATGCCATAATTAAATCTGTAACCACAAGGGGTTACAAATAACATAAATGTCATAATAAATGTGAAGACCCCTCACATATTGTAAAATGCCTATAAATAGGGTGTATGTTTTATGTTGTATACACACTCTTACACTCATACACACTCACAAAAACACGCAACACTTGAAATTTTCTAGAAAAGTCATAGCATCATACACTCTGCATCAAGCATATAGAGTGCAGTCCAGTTTTCGTGTCGATTCAGTTTGTTGGAACTCTATACATTGTGGTGCAGTTCGTATAGAGACGAAAGTCGTTTTACCTTTGAAAATGTTACGTCAAACCATGAGCACTAGTCGGGACGTATTCGTTTTGCGGGAAAATGTTTTTCCTTGACTCGACTTTAACTTTGTTCCTTTTGTTCGTGAGATGGGGTCGTTGCTGCTAATTTTGAGAACTTGTTTATTTTGGAAAGCTGCTAAAGGAGAAAAGCTGCTAAAATTGGAAAATCGAAGACTTTGTGTAAATATTAATTTAATTGTATTTACAATTTTATTATTTATTTCTGTCAATTTTGTAAAGCCATTGTTGGGTGCTCAAAAATTCCAACAATCGCAAAACGAATATGTACTCGTAGCAATGGCTAACGACGGAGATAACGATAACAACGTTATAATTAGCAAGGTTCCTCTGGGAGGATCCACCCGTGGTCGATGAAAACGACACAGATAATGCTAAACATGTTGTCTACGACCAATGGATCGTTGTGACTTTATGAGTCGTAACTATGTCCTAGGAGGGCTAGTTGACGCACTATATAAGGTTACTGCTCGATTTGTACTTATAGAGAGTTGTGGAACTCTTTGAAAGGGAAGTACAAAATCTTAGATACTAGAACTAAGAAGTTCGTGGTATGAGTCTCTAAGACTTGATTGTGAAACTCCGGATTGAAGAATACAACCGGAGAATGGTCAAATGCTATAATAGTAGGAGCATATGAGTAAAATTACATTTACAGTTGTTTATGCAATTAAATGTTCCTCTTTATAGCGTTTGAGATTTTACACATGTAAATCTAAAGCTATAAAAAGATTAATAAATTATAATTTATTAATATTTTTAAAATACCAATAAACCTAAAGAGTGTATGATACGTGTGGAAGTTTAAAAATTGACAAAAAGTGTCGCTTAATTTGAAAGGAACGTTAGACCTCTACACTTAAGTCACATAGACGTATGTGATTTGAAGCAATTAGAGGTGGGTTTGTAAGTACCCCAAAATGTTTGGTCTCAAGCAGATTTGCTACAAAAGGCTTAAAATCGAGATCAAACAAATGTGCTAGAAGGAATGAGTCCAAAAATCCACAAATAAAAACGTAAACAGTTGTAACCAACCATGTTGACTGGAGATCCCAAGATTTTGGTTCAAAGGGAAAACTAAGCTGTGAATGTTTGTTGAAAACACTTGGTATTCCCGACTATTCGTTGGAGAGCACAACACCAAGTGTCGAAACCCGTAAGATTGTGGTAAAGGTTAAGTCTTTGACTTTTAATGATTCCTAACGCCTTGAGGAGGTTGAGTATGACGGGTTACTCTAAAGGAGATCACCTATATAAGTGAGAAGTGAGGGCCGCTTCTACTGACACTTATTAAATCAAAGGATGTCTATGGCCAAAACGGATAAAAACGTGAGAACGAAAAGGCATTGAGGCTTTATTGTGTCTACATTGTTGTCTCGGTACACACCAAGAAGGAATAGTTCAAGGCATTGTGTCCACTAAGCCACCGGTGTACTCGATAGTGTTTGACTACGGAAGGTTCAAAGCCACAAGCTACCTATCTGGATGCAACAGTGTCTCTTGAGAAATGGATTGCGAGTCTGCATAACTATAGGTGTAATTTCCACTCATGTGGGGGATTGTTGGGGAAATTCGTTAAAAATTGATTAATTTTAATTAATTAATTGATTTTAAATTAGAGTGTGAGACACTCGTCTTTGACCAATTTATTGAAGGGCTATAAAAGTAATTTTAAGGAAATTAAATGACATAAAGCGTTTTACTCTCGGAGTAGATGATCGTAGTGTATTTAAAATCTCAAAATCGAATTTCGGTGAAATGAAATTAATTCCAGAAGTTGAAACGTCAAATAATACACTTTATGAGATAAGGTGTTACATCATGATAATTGTCCCACATTGAAACTTTGAATGTTTAATGGGGCTAATTACTCCTTATAAATAGGAGGATGTTATAATAGTTCAAATCATAATGACTAAGGAGCAATCCAAAAGTCTATACGGATGCACATGTGTGCTCGTCCGATTAAGTTTGGGCCTAGTCTTGGGCTTGTGACTCGTGGGCTTTAAATTTGGGCTTTAGACCCATCTATGATTTTGAAACTTGAATATTTAGGCTTGGCTCATACAAATCAAGTTTCCAGAAAGTTGAAGCCCAATTCGAAATTGGGTTGACCCAAATGAATTTAAGTTGAATTTGAACTATGATGAATTCTAACGTCGGTGATGTCTAGGCACATTAGTATTACGAATTGTGATGAACTTGGACGTTTGAGTGTTCAGGTTCATGGACGTTTCAGAAAGGAATTTGTAACCGCAAGGAGTTACAAAATCCATGAATGTCATAATTAAATCTTGTAACCACAAGGGATTACAAATAGCATAAATGCCATAATAAATGTGGAGACCCCTCACATGTTGGAACATGCCTATAAATTGGGTGCATGTTTTATGTCGCATACACACTCTTACACTCATACACACTCACAAAAACACACAACACTTGAAATTTTCTAGAAAAGTCATAGCATCATACAATCTACATTAAGCATATAAAGTGCAGCCCAGTTTTCGTGTCGATTCAGTTTGTTGGAACTATATACGTTGTGGTGCTGCTCGTATAGAGACGAAAGTCGTTTTACCTTTGAAAAAGTTACGTCAAACTGTGAGCACTAGCCAAGACGTATTCGTTTTGCGGGAATTTTTTTTCCTTGACTCGACTTTAACTTTGTTCGTATTGTTCGTGAAATGGGGTCGTTGCTGCTGATTTCAAGAACCTGCTTGTTTTGGAAAGCTACTAAAAGAGAAAAATTGAAGACTTTGTGTAAATATTAATTTAATTGTATTTACAATTTTGTTATTTATTTATGTCAATTTTGTAAAGTCATTGTTGGGTGTTAAAAAATTCCAACATATTATTGGGATATAAATCCCGAGAGAAGTACTAATTGATGAATAAAATGAGTTTTGATGGTAAAAAAAAAACTTGAATAAATGTTAAGTGTTGACTGATCTGTTATGGAAGTCGTCTTGTATAAGATAAGAACAGATCATATTGAAAGTATTAAAGAATGATTATATAATGTAATAGGTCTTACAAGATAAGCTTGAAAGATTGTATAGAAGCTTATATGATTTGATGTAATTAGTTCTAAGTTGACTAAGCTGTTGTATAAAGCTTAAAGTAATTTAAATAGACTAGTATAATATAGCTTGATAGAATAAATGAAGTTCTGAAGACCAGAAGACTATCAAGACTAGAAGACAAGAAGATCAGAACAGACGAGACAAACTCAAATGACGAAGTCAGAAATATTCTAAGTATGGAATATGCAAAACAAGTCAAGGCGTACAAGTTTAGAGAAGGAAATATAAAAGTTGTTATAACGGAATAACTGAACCGACTAAAGAAAGAATTCAAGAAGCAGTTATGAAGTTAGTTACAAGAGGTTATCAAAAAGAGTTGGTTAGGATAACAAACTTTCTTGATAGTTCACAACTATAAATACATGAAAATCCTCTACGTTTAAAGACTACTGAAACTAAGAATACTGAAGAAAGTACGAGCATTCAAGCAAATAAAGTCTTAAACGTACAAACACTCACAAAGTCAAGAAAGTCATACTGAAGAAGGAAGAAGCACAGTATTGAAGATCATATTCAAAGGCTTATATTCAGGGAAGTTTTATTTTTCTGTATTTAGTTTTGTAAACAAGCGTCCTAGTTGCTTAACTGAATTACCTGTTGTTAGATCGAAGATATACTTGGAGGTATAATTGATAAGATCGAAGTCTTATATCTTGGGACTTAAAGCCACAAGAATAGAGAGTTAATAAATTTCACAACTGGGTTTGTGAGAGTGGATGTAGATAAGTTGTCGAACCACTATAAATCTCGTGTTTGATTTACTTACTGTTTTTATATTTTAATAAGTTCTTGAAAGAATTCGTATAAACAACTTGATTGAGAAATCTTGTTTAGTAGACGAGTTACTTGATAACATAACAATACAGTTTGATAAGTAATATTCATAATCTAAGAGTCGAGTATAAATAATTGTTAAGGGCTCATTACACTGATAATTTTCACATTTTATTTGTTAGTTGATAAACTTGATTGTTTATTTAGTAAACTGGTTTCACAAGACTAACTTATTGACTAGACAAGTTTAGTAGATCAGCTTAGCAGATCTATTAAAGAATAAACTATGATATATTTTAGGAAAAGTTTAAAAGTCTATTCATCCCTCCCCTCTAAACTTTCAGCTTGTTCTAATCATAACTTAACTTTCGGGACCAACAGAAATGTTGTTTCTGATTTTTCAAGCTTTGTTATGAGCACTATTAGAACCTCCACCGTATTGGTCTTTCCCATTTTTTCCAATTCTCAAATTACCCTTTCAACAGCAAAGTAAAGTCATCATGTGCACATTGGTTATTAAATTAATTTATTCGTTGATGCAAATAATTTTTTTTAATGTAAACTATTTTTCGTCTTTGATGAAAATTTATTTTATCGTTGTTGGGATTTTTCTTCTTATTTTCTGTGAATTTAGTATTGTATTTTTTTTTTTTTGAGTTTATTTCAATTATTTGATTGAATTGTGAAATAAAGAAAATTAAAATAATTGTGAATTTGTTGATTTCGTATGTTTTTGTTATTTTTGTTGATGCGCCAAAATTTACACAAAATGATTGGATATCCTTCGAGTAGGATATCTGACTTCCCAAACACGTACAAGCAATCCAAATATGCCGCTACCTTGATAGAATCTTCCAGAACCTGCAAAGAACACGTCGGAGGGAGGTCCGGCGCGGACACTCCGATGCCTAAGTCAGTATAGGGCTTCTCAATATATCATAAGGATCTCGAGATCCTTGATTTATCAAATCAGGCTCTCAAGAAGTATCAAAGATAGGTTTTGCACGAAATATATTAAGTTTGTAATAGTAAGAAAGTCTAACCTGAAAACATCTTTGGATTTACCTATTTATAGAGATTCCCTCCCGAGAGGAAGTCAAGGCTTCCTTCTATTTCGGAGCCACCTCTTGGACCCAGCCTGGGTAGGTTGACAAGGTCTTCCATTCCTCCACTTCCGGAAAGACCGGGGCCACTCTCCCTAGTGGACTCTTTCCACTACAATGAAGGAGAGAAGAATCTTTCTTTGGTCAATCTTAGTCCGATTCTTGCGGAGTTCTCCTATATTCTCGGTCTACCAATTCATATCAAGACTAAGTCTTCCTGATGTTTCTCTCCGGGTAGAGCTCCCTCCAGAGGGACTTCCAGGAGAGATTCTTTATCCAGAGAGTATTCCATAATCCAATACTTCCACTTTTATCCTATCCTCCATACACGTGTCGACTTCTTATCGGATGACATTTTTAGGCCGCATCATCTACTCCCCCTACTCTCGTAAAAGGGGTATATCTTTTGTGAAAGTAGAAAATTTCAGTGAGCCTAGTATAGAGGCGTTTCTGGAGAGACGTGTATTATTCTTGTTTCGGAGAGGAATTTCAAAAGTGCTCCCCTTTAGAGATTTTTCTGCCTTGGCCACCTATAATTTGGCAATGGCCTGACTCTTGGCTTCATAACCTTCAAAGAGTGTTCTCAAGAACTTTAGGGAATCTCTCCCCCTTAATTTCAAGGAATCACCTCTGGTTTCAGGTGGCTCGAGGAGGTTTTTCTTGACTTTTAGCGAAATTTTTGTTTTCTAAGTACCCATCTTGGGTCTTAGTTATGGGGAGATGCTCCCCAGTTCTCCTTGGCCTCTGAGCCTCTACTTGTCTCTCACTTTCGTTTAAAAGATTTTGATTCATAAAATCTTCTCATTTCATTGACTAACCCTTTTGGGTTTCAAGCATGGTGAGGGCTCTCTGGAGCTCCTCGGCCTCTAGGCCTCTGAGTGTTTCTCACTCTCATTCTTAAAATATTTTGATTCATAAAATCTTCTCATTTCATTGACTAACCCTTTTGGGTTCCAAGCATGGTGAGGGCTCTCTGGAGCTCCTCGGCCTCTAGGCCTCTGAGTGTTTCTCACTCTCATTCTTAAAAGATTTTGATTCATAAAATCTTCTCATTTCATTGACTAACCCTTTTGGGTTCCCATCAGGGTGAGGACTCTCTGGAGCTCCTCGGCCCCTAGGCCTCTGAGTGTTTCTCACTCTCATTCTTAAAAGATTTTGATTCATAAAATCTTCTCATTTCATTGACTAACCCTTTTGGGTTTCAAGCATGGTGAGGGCTCTCTGGAGCTCCTCGGCCTCTAGGCCTCTGAGTGTTTCTCACTCTCATTCTTAAAAGATTTTGATTCATAAAATCTTCTCATTTCATTGACTAACCCTTTTGGGTTCCAAGCATGGTGAGGGCTCTCTGGAGCTCCTCGGCCTCTAGGCCTCTGAGTGTTTCTCACTCTCATTCTTAAAAGATTTTGATTCATAAAATCTTCTCATTTCATTGACTAACCCTTTTGGGTTTCAAGCATGGTGAGGGCTCTCTGGAGCTCCTCGGCCTCTAGGCCTCTGAGTGTTTCTCACTCTCATTCTTAAAAGATTTTGATTCATAAAATCTTCTCATTTCATTGACTAACCCTTTTGGGTTCCAAGCATGGTGAGGGCTCTCTGGAGCTCATCGGCCTCTAGGCCTCTGAGTGTTTCTCACTCTCATTCTTAAAAGATTTTGATTCATAAAATCTTCTCATTTCATTGACTAACCCTTTCGGGTTCCAAGCATGGTGAGGGCTCTCTGGAGCTCCTCGGCCTCTAGGCCTCTGAGTGTCTCTCACTCTCAATTCAAGGTGTTGATCATATCAAGACCCTTCAAGTTCAAGTAATCCGCTTGGATTTAGAGTAGGGTGAGGAACTTTCTAGCTTCCCTCGGCCTCGTGGCCTTTAAGTATTTTTCACTTTTGTATTCTCATATCTCATATATGCTCAGGGATCTAAAGATCCTTCATCATTTCATCACTCCTAATTTTCAAACTTAGTCATCCGGCTACTCAGGGTGGTTAGCCGTCACGCGTTTCAGAATGCTCAAAGTATGCTTATGAATCATATCTTAAATTGTTAGGAAATATGTGTTCATAAAAATTTCCAAGAATCTCCAAATGTTTTCATCACATCTTATAAAATATTCAAATATTCATCAAAGATAAACATACATTTTAACATAATTTAGAAAAAATTAGACTCATCACTAATCAAAAACACGTTCTTAACCATGCCTAAATTCTCAATCATTCTCTCGATTCAATCACGAAATTCTCCTAAGTAATCCCCTTAACATTTCTCAAATCAATCATTTCTGAAGCCTTAGCAAATGCTCATATGCTTCGAGGTTTTATGTTCTAAACAATTACGTCTAGGTAACACATATCATATCACAAAGTAAAATTTAAAGTAAAAAGGTGAAATATACACTTTTCACTTACGTGACTTCATATCAGCATCTCGAAGGTAGTAGGCCTAGACCCTTCATCACCCCCCTTAAGCATCGAAGTGTAAAGCATTTGCAAGGTCCGTCATCATGCTCGTCTCCGAATATCGCATCTCAACACCCTAGATGATCTTACTCACCTAATAGATCGACTCTTGGGTATATCCTTCTTTACAGTAGCCTTGTAGCCCTCATGACTACCTGCTCCTCCTTCATGGGTTTCTTTTATCACGTAATCTCTTTCGGGAGACATCTTAGATAGGGATGGGTCAACGATCGTTTGTATAATTGGCCACCCAAGATGTAGTATCTTAACCGCAAAGCTCGAGCTTCTCCAGAAGCTGCAGGGGCTGGTCCTTTATTCAGCTCTTCTCAACTTTTGAATATCAAATTTCACACCCTGGGGAGAGTTTGGTCAGCTTCAGCAGCTGGGCTCGGTGGAGCTTCAACTCCTCAAATGTTTTTTGATATTATTCATCCCACTCGAATCTGGATCATTTGCTTAAGATCCTCTTTGAAGTTCTTCTCGTGTTTGGTTCTCAAGCCCCGAACACTCATGTTTATTCCATAATCATCTAGATCATGCCCCGTTTCGGGACCTGGGAAGGCTGGTTCTCAGTTTCTGCTCGAGGCTCTCTCCTCTTGTCCTCGGGTTTCTCGAGTGTTTTAGCATTTAATTCCTTAATAAATATTTGGTGATCCACTTGGATCTCGAGTAGGGTGAGGTAATTCTATTTTCCCTCAACTCATGATTCTAGTAGGAAACTCAATCCACCACATTTGAGCTTATTCGGGTATTCTCTCCCGGTTTGGATAAACTCACTCTTTGACATTCAATCAGTTTACCCAGAAGCCTTTCAGGACCTGGACAAGCTTAATCTGATATCTGAAGTCACATCTAGAATATCGAGGCATGTCAATCATACAAAATTCAGAGATAAGTATGTTAGCCCCACATTCTGAAGTCACGAATCATTATTAATCCTTAGTCATGGATTCTAGAGCATATAGTAACCACATAAACTCAACATGCTACTCATGCTCTCTAGTATCTCAAGTCAATCTTCAAATTTTAACATCACATCTAGAGCGTCTAAACATAATAATCATGTAAAAGTAGGAGGGTCGTACTTGATTTAGGGAAAACAAAGTATGATACGCATATTAATCTCATAATGACATACTTATAACAATATCGAATCAACGAATATCATAGCTTATTCATGTTACACTCATCATGACATACTCATTATAAAATCAAGTTAGCATAAAATATCTAACCTTTTTTAGCTTTATCAAATTTTGTACTAACCGGTGGTATCGATATACTCGTTATTTGGGGGTCAGCACCATAGCAGACTAAGTATCATAATCCAGCTACTCGTTTGGTTCTCCATAGTTCTCTGCTCTTTCGGGCTCCTCCAGGACCTCTAGGTTCTCCAGGTTTACTTGTATATCAATCCCGAATTGATCCTGTAAAGATACACCAAAAAAGGGGCCTCCAACACAGGCTCTCAAGTGCTCAGATAAGCTTCATAAATTATATAATCTAAATATGAAATAAGGGAATTTCAGATCTGGATGATCTCCAGCAACCTCCAAGACCTCTGTAGGTTCCAATCTCTGTTGGGTATATTTCTAAAACCTCCCTCGAGGCCCAGATCGGTATCCTCCCGCAGCATTGCGGTTTCCTGTTCCTCCAGAGTTTCGGGGAGCTTCTGGGCTGGACCTCCCTGCTGTAGATTCTCTCTTCCTCTCTCCACTAGCTGGTTTCACCTCCAGCCTCTTGGATTGCCTCACCTCTTCGAAGGTGAGATATTTTTCGGCTCTGAAGATTCTCAAATTCTCTACCCGCTTCAGGTAATCCATCATCCTCTCACCCACTCTAGTTTTCGGACTTATCATTTTGTCTGTTTAGGGCTATTGGCCTTAATCTCAGGGACCTAAATAGGCTCAATCTTCACTTTCCATTTCCGAGCTTATCCCGAAATCCTCTAGGACTTGGATAGACCGAATATATAATCTGAAATCTTCTAAACCTACCCAGAGAATCTCCAGAACCTGTAGTACCGATGCATTTATCATATCTCTGACTCGTACTCTCGCGTTTAGATTTTGGACCTCGAGGCCCTAAATACTCTTCCTCATACCTCCAAGTTTTTATTCTGGACCTGGGGGTCCTGAATACTCTGCTGCTCGTGGAGGGGCACAAATGTTGTCATCCCCTGCAGTGGCTGGAGGTATCTCTTTGCCTGGTCCACTCCCGAGGGCTCGAACACTCTGTTTCCTCTTATGTTCCTTCCGCTTCTGCCCTCGAGGGCCCTGCCTGTCTTCATTGTAAAATCGATCTGGAATAAGGGAATTTTAAATCAGGATGATCTCCTGCTACCTCCAGTACTTCGGCAAGTTCGATTCTCAAGGGTGTGTACTTCTCAAACCTCCTACGAGGACCTGACCGGGAAACTCCAGATAGATTGCTGTCTCTTGTTGAGCTGGAAGGCCGAGGGATCTCTGGGCTGGAACGTCTGGAGGGGCCCTCTTTTCTTCTTTCTCGATCCTGTGGCCTAGTCTCCAGTCTTTTGGCTTTTCGAACCTCCTCCAGGGTGAGGTACTTTTCTGCTCTATGTAGCAGCTCATCAAAGTTCTTAACTGGCTTCTTAGCTAAGGAGGAGAAGAAGTCTCCATCCCGTAATCTGTTAGTAAGAGCGTTGATCTTCACCTCCGGAGAAGCTGTAGGGACCTCCAGAGCGGCCTGATTGAATCTCCGGAGAAAAGCTCTTAAACTCTCGTTCTCCCCTGAATTCCTCCCACGATCGGATTGTATTGGGTTCCAATTGAGTGAACCATTACTGCGCTGCTTTTGCCAGGGTGGTCAGGAACACCCTGCACTTGATTCCTTCTCCGTAGCGGTGTAATAATACCGCATTCTCAAACCTTACTAGGTGTTCATACGGGTCCGCCGTGCCGTCGTATTCAAAATTGAGGGGCTTGAAATTGAATGACAGTTCATCCTGTAGTATGCTAGGAGAGAACTGACATCCGGAGACATACGCGGATCTACTTGCTCGATTGTTCATCTGTCTCCTCATATCCTTCATCTCCTTCTGCAGAGCCTGTAGCTGGTCGCTAACTGGCCCTCCGTAGGTATCATCAGTGCTTTCTTCTGCTTCAGGGAGTTCTGTCCCTCGGGGTGCCAAATCTGCATTCCTTCTTGTATTCCGAGGAGGAAAGCTTCTTTCCGCTCGGGAGGGCACCTTATCATCTCCTTCTATCCGCATCCCTACTTCCTTGGATAGCACTTGAGAGGCTCCTGGTGCGTCTTCCTAGGGTCTCGGGGTAGGTACCTCTAGATTCCCTGGTGTAGCTCTGGGGGCTCGATCTCCTTGAGCCACGAAAGCTCTCTCTACAGCCTGCTTAATGAGGGCGTTCAATTGATCGCGAGAAACCAGGCATGGTTCCGAGTTTGGAATATCCTCCCGTTGGGGATCCGCAGTCCGGGACTCTGGGGCTTCAATGTTCCCTGTTGTCCCCTCTTCGATCGGGAGGGGACAGTTTTCCTCACCCAAGCCTGTGTTAGGCGTCACTGGCGGATTTAATCCCGAAAGGGTATGAACTGGATCTTTCCCCCGGCCTCCCTTTGGTGTGGGGTCATTCGGCAAAGGAGGATTTTCCCCTGTAAGGGATTTCTTTCCCGAAGTAGACGTGTTGTTTCCGCCACCCATTACTCGAACAGGTAGAAATTCGTGAGAAAATCTTTCAACTCTTTCCCACAGACGGCGCCAGTTGATGTGCCAAAATTTGCACAAAATGATTGGATATCCTTCGAGTAGGATATCTGACTTCCCAAACACGTACAAGCAATCCAAATATGCCGCTACCTTGATAGAATCTTCCAGAACCTGCAAAGAACACGCCGGAGGGAGGTCCGGCACAGACACTCTGATGCCTAAGTCAGTATAGGGCTTCTCAATATATCATAAGGATCTCGAGATCCTTGATTTATCAAATCAGGCTCTCAAGAAGTATCAAAGATAGGTTTTGCACGAAATATATTATGTTTGTAATAGTAAGAAAGTCTAACCTGAAAACATCTTTGGATTTACCTATTTATAGAGATTCCCTCCCGAGAGGAAGTCAAAGCTTCCTTCTGTTTCGGAGCCACCTCTTGGACCCAGCCTGGGTAGGTTGACAAGGTCTTCCATTCCTCCACTTCCGGAAAGACCGGGGCCACTCTCCCTAGTGGACTCTTTCCACTACAATGAAGGAGAGAAGAATCTTTCTTTGATCAATCTTAGTCCGATTCTTGCGGAGTTCTCCTATATTCTCGGTCTACCAATTCATATCAAGACTAAGTCTTCCTTATGTTTCTCTCCGGGTGGAGCTCCCTCCAGAGGGACTTCTAGGAGAGATTCTTTATCCAGAGAGTATTCCATAATCCAATACTTCCACTTTTATCCTATCCTCCATACACGTGTCGACTTCTTATCGGATGACATTTTTAGGCCGCATCATTTGTTAATTTATGAAAGAAGGAAAAATTAAAATTATTATGAATTTTATTGATTTTATGAATTTTAAAATTATTTGCTAAAAAGAAATAAAAATTGGAGTTTTTATTAGGAGGGAGATGGGGAAAAGTTTAAGATAGCACATAATGGTAATGGTCCACTTCAAATGGCACTAAAATGCAACTCCCCCAAAATTCAAAATAGATGATTAATAAGATTTAAAATAATATTCATATTCAATACTTAAAATATACTCAATTATGTATATAATAAATGATAAAAAGATACTCCCTCCATCCACGAAAAGTAGTCTCATTTGCCTTATATTCTTTGTCCACAAAATGTAGTCTCATACCCTTTATAGAAACTATCACCCTTCAACCATCACTTAATTACTTAAATTGTCATCAACTTTATTCACAAACAATCACTTTATTCACAATGAACCCCACAATACCCTACAATACCCTTACTTTACCTATTGTATCTCTCTTTTTCTTAAAACATGTGTCCTACTCTAACGGGACTGCATTTCAAATTGTTTATAACTCAATTTGAATCATTTGACATCCATACCTAATTATAGATATCTTTAGTACATATCTATCAAATGGGATTTTAGTATAAAAATGTTGAATAAATAATTAGTATAATAAAAAAATAGAACACTTTTGAATCTGGATCCCTAGTCCCTACCGTCTCATAATAATTTTTACATTTTTTTTAAACGTTCTATAGTGATTTTCACATCCTTAAAATATGAAATTTTTTATAAATTTCACACATATAATATTCACAATTTTACACAAAACATCATTATTTTTGTATTTATAATATGTACATATCAATTCATTTATTTATTTTATACATAAAAATTTATAAAATTACTCCAAAAAATTTTATTCATTATTATTTTTTCTTAATATGTAAGTTATGAAATTTTATATCTGACTATCTTATGCTAGTCAAACTTTCCTTTCTAATCAATAAACTTGATTCCGAAATCACAAATTCAATATCAATGTCATATGTAATTATCCAGTAAGATAATGACATCTCATCTCATTATATTAAAGATTATCAACCAAAATATATAATTAAGACACATAAGATCTAAGAGTGTCCACAATGGTGAGTTAGTGGAAAGTTATAACTCTAAAAAAAGAGTTATAACCATTCACTACAAAATAATGGCCAGAAGGCAACGTCAATTGGCAACGGCAGGCTACCGTTGCCAATTGGCAACGGCATTGATAACGGGAAGCAAAAAGGCGACGGGGCGGGTGTCGTTGCCTTAAGGCAACGTTGCAAAAAGGCGACGACAGTGGGCCCCGTTGCCATTTGGTAACGGGCCCCCACTCGCTAAAAGGCAACGGCAGTGGGCCCGTTGCCTTTGCCGTCGCCCTAATTCAATTAAAATTAAGTCCAGAAGCTCATTCTTCTTCATTCAGCGGCGCACACACACCTCCATTACACAAACCTCCAAACTCAACATCCACGTTCGTTTGCAGATCGGACTCGGTTCTTGGCCATTTGTGTTCTACACTTCGACGGGAGCATTTCTACGGTAATTTTTTTCGTTTTAATCGGTTAAATTTGAAGTTATATGTATATATATAGTTTAGTATATATATGTATATATATGCATATATGTTGTATGTATATATAAAATTGTTAGAATTGTTAATTTTTATGCATGCATGTGGTAATTGTTAGAATTTAATTGTTAGAATTATATATATTGTGTTAGGCATGTATTTTATATGTATGTATGTTTTAATTAATTATTAAGTTATATGAATTTATTTGTTAATTAGGGTGTTAGAATTATATATATAATTGTGTTATGTCTATATATGAATTTATTTGTTAATTAGGGTGTTAGAATAATTATAATTAGAATATATTTGGAATTATATTAATTAATTTTAATAAAGTTGGAGGAATGAGACGTTGGTTGTTAATTTGTGTGTTGTAGACGTACGTCGATTGACATGATGAATTATTCAAGTCGTAGTTGGATGTATAGTCCAAGATTAGTGAATGGGGTTATGAACCCCGGATTTATTAGTGGAGTAAATGGATTTATTGAAGCTGCCACTAGTAATCCGAATTCGATTTGGGAAGGAAAAATTAGGTGTCCTTATTCGAAAGCTAGATGTCGAAATCAAACTTATAGAGATCCTAATGAAGTGAAATCTCATTTATATCGAAATGGTTTTACACTGAATTATTATAATTTGATTTATCACGGGGAAGAGAGTTGGGGTCCACGTCCATTTCAAAACACTAATGAATTTGCGTCAACTTCAAACGACGTTGACCCAGCGGGACCTAGTTCGTACCACACTATGGTAGAAGAGTTAATGGGTGGCCCAAACATTGATTTTGGAATAGACGTGGAAGATGAGGCACTTAATGAAGAACCCCCTAATGAGAATGCGGCACAGTTTTACGGCATGCTTCGTGCAGCGGACCAAGACTTGTATCCTGGTTGTGAATCTCATTCATAGTTGTCATTCAATTCCAGATTGTTGAACATTAAAACGGAAAACAAATTGTCTAAAACGGGATACAATCAGGTTGTTGAGTTGATTCGTGAGATTTGTCCTCCCGAAAATAAGGTTCCCAAGAAATTTAACGACACCAAACATTTGATGAGTGGGATGGGTCTTCCGGTAGAAAGGATTGATTGTTGTGCACAGAATTGCATGTTATTCTGGGGTGCAGACAGCGAACTAGATTTTTGTAAGATTTGTGGTCGATCACGGTATAAGCCGAGTAGGGTTGATGCAGATGGTCGGTTGAAAAAGAAACGCCCGGTTAAGGAGATGTTCTACTTTCCGATAATTCCTCGTTTGCAAAGATTGTACATGTCCAAGGCCACTGCGAAGGATATGACATGGCATGCCTCGTGCGCTTCTGATGACTCTGGTGTTATGCGTCACCCGGCAGACTCGTTGGCTTGGAAGCATTTGGACCGTTCGTATCCTGATTTTGCATCTGAAATTAGGAATGTTAGGTTGGGCTTGAGCACAAACGGTTTTGCACCGTTTGGAACGACGGGAAAACAATATTCGTCATGGCCAGTTATACTTACTCCGTACAATCTACCCCCGTGGTTATGCATGAAGGATCAATTCATGTTTCTTTCGATTCTCGTGCCCGGGCCTAAAAGTCCGAAGGACAAACTTGATGTGTTTTTGCAACCACTGATAGCAGATTTGAGATTTTTATGGGAAAATGGTGTGCAAACTTACGATGTTGCTAGAAAGCAAAACTTTTTGATGCGAGCTGCACTTATTTGGACCATTAGTGACTTCCCAGCATACTCGATGTTGTCTAGTTGGAGTACAGCCGGAAGGCTTGCTTGTCCATATTGTGGAGAGTACACTGATGCATTCTATTTGAATAAAAGTAGAAAGCAGTCGTGGTTCGACAACCACCGAAAGTTTTTACCACTGAATTACACGTGGCGAACGAATAAAACTGCATTCATGGCCGGAGTAGTAGTCACATATGATCCACCGCCTATTCGAACGGGTGCAAGTCTCCTATACGTAATTGATCATTTGGGATATAGAAAGGTTACAGAGGAGAGTGCTGAGGCCCACAACAAAAAACTTTCTGGAGGGTGGAAGTGGAAAAGCATTTTCTGGGAGTTGCCCTATTGGAGTACCTTGTTGATACGACACAATTTAGACGTGATGCATATTGAGAAAAATGTGTTTGATAACGTATTCAACACGGTGATGAATGTGGAGGGGAAAATAAAGGACACGTCTAAATCAAGAGATGAGCTGAATGATTATTGTCGTCGTCCCTCTCTCAAGAAATGTCCACGTACATCAAAGTATCCTAAGGCTTCTTTTTCGCTTGATAAGAAGCAAAAGGATGTTATTTGTAAGTGGATAAGTGAGTTGAAGTTTCCAGATGGATATGTGTCAACATGTCCCGTTGCATTGACTGGTCGAAATTGAAATTGTATGGGATGAAGAGTCATGATTGTCACGTGTTTATGCAGAGACTACTACCGATTGCTTTTTACAAAATTCTGCCGCTCAATGTGTGGAAAGCAATCACTGATCTTAGTCTATTTTTTAAGGAGTTGACTTCTACAACCATCACAGTTGACAACATGGCTCGACTGGAAACAGATATCCCAGTGATCTTGTGCAAGTTGGAACATATCTTTCCACCCAGCTTCTTCAACTCTATGGAACATCTACCTGTGCACCTTGCATATGAAGCAAAAGTGTGTGGTCCAGTTCAATACAGATGGATGTATCCATACGAGAGGTAATTGTCATTCAATTTCTCATACGATTCTTCAAATTATATGAACTTACGATTCTTATAATTTAATCAGGTATCTTCGCACCTTGAAATTAAGCGTGGGTAACAAAGCATGTGTTGAAGCTTCGATTGCCAATGCATATTTAACTAAAGAGGCGTCAATGTTTTGTTCTCACTATTTCGAGGACCATGTTACGACAAGGATACACAATGTACCTCGTAATTACGATGGTCGGGACGAAGTACACGAGTATGTCGATGGCACTTTTTCAATATTTAAGGCGCCTGTCAAACGATTAGGAAAGCCTAAGAAAAGATGGATTTTAGACGAGGAGAAAAAAGTTGCTCATACGTACGTGTTGTTGAATTGTGATGAGGTGCAGCCATATGTTCAGTAAGTCAATCTGACCAAAATGTTTGTCAATCAAATACTTAGTGTTGACATGTCTTATTAATCTTATATCGATCGTACGTAGGTTATTCATGCAACAACTTCAAGTTCGTCAACCAAATCTCTCGGCCGCTGAATCAGATTTAAGGCTACAAGATGGATTTGCGTCGTGGTTTGAAGAAATTGTAAGTTATCTTAAAATAACGATCTGTGTAAAGTGTTAAGTTATAGAAATTCTCACATCGTCGTGGCTTATAAATATATAGGTTAAGATAAATCGCATCGAGAACAGGTTTTTATACGATCTCTCGGCCGGTCCATCTGGTCAAGTTCTTACGTACGCAGGGTATTACGTGAACAGGTACAAATTCCACACTATGGCTTATGGTGCATCTAGAGCAACATCAAACAGTGAGGTTTGTATCAAGGGAAAAAACTACGATGCGAATGAGGAAGATTTCTATGGGAAACTCGAGGAAGTAGTCGAATTGGACTATCAGGGGTACCACGAGAAGAAAGTGGTTTTGTTCAAGTGTCAGTGGTTTGATCCCTCAAACAATGGGACAAAAGTTCATCCTAACTACAAGCTCGTGGAGCTTAATCAGAGGCGATCTTACGGCCGGTACGATCCATTCGTACTAGCAAGTCAAGCCACACAAGTCTATTATTGTCCAAACCCTGGACCCCGTACTGATTGGATATTTGTCTGCAAAGTCAAACCGAGATACTTGGTGGATGCAAAAGATACTACTGAAGATGAAGTTCCCGCGTGGCAAGAGGATAACTTAGAGACTCAAATGATTGTGCAAGTAGATGATGATCCTGTCATGTTAACTGATGACACCGGTACAATGATGGAAGTGGCAGAATATGAAGAAGAAGATGAAGAAGAAGATGGAGAAGAAGACGGAGAAGAAGATGGAGAAGACGACGAAGATGGGTGGGATGGGTGGGGCGCCGAGGCCGTCGGGGGTGTCGCACGACGTTCATGATCGTAGCCAGGTTGATCGGGATCAGGATGATACTGAGGATGATGGTGGTGATGAGGAGTGATACATTTTTATATTACTTTATTACATTGACGTTGAGGATTAATTTTTATTTTAATGTTGTGTGTGATGTTATTTTAATTAAATGGATAAGTGAATTGATATTTTTAAATGGATAAGTGAAATAAAAATTAGAATGAATTTAAATGATGTGATTAGAATAAATTTACATGTATAATCGAAAATAATTATACTCAATGTTGTATGTAATTATAATGTTGTGAATTGAAAATTAGAATGAATTTAAATGATGTGATTAGAATAAATTTACATGTATAATCGAAAATAATTATACTCAATGTTGTATGTAATTATAATGTTGTGAATTAAAAATTAGAATGAATTTAAATGATGTGATTAGAATAAATTTACATGTATAATCGAAAATAATTATACTCAATGTTGTATGTAATTATAATGTTGTGAATTGAAAATTAGAATGAATTTAAATGATGTGATTAGAATAAATTTACATGTATAATCGAAAATAATTATACTCAATGTTGTATGTAATTATAATGTTGTGAATTGAAAATTAGAATGAATTTAAATGATGTGATTAGAATAAATTTACATGTATAATCGAAAATAATTATACTCAATGTTGTATGTAATTATAATGTTGTGAATTGAAAATTAGAATGAATTTAAATGATGTGATTAGAATAAATTTACATGTATAATCGAAAATAATTATACTCAATATTGTATGTAATTATAATGTTGTGAATTGAAAATTAGAATGAATTTAAATGTTGTATATTGAAGATTAGAATAAATTTAAATAGTGTAAATTAATTAATGATACCGTAATTAAATTATTTAATTTGAAACACATTATAATTTAGTTAATTCTCGTTTAGAAATAAATATGATATGCTTTGACAATTTAATAAGCAACAATTAAACTTAAAATGGATTGAAATAAAGAATTGAAACTAAAATTAAATTGAATATATATTAATTGTGTTCACAACATGACGACTAAAGCCCCTAGCCTAAACGGCACACAAGGGGCGCCCAAAACTCTACAGGACCGAGAGGTCCCATGCTCGAAACCCAGCTGGAGCGAAAAATCGCGAATATTAGTGGCCTAGTGGTGGGGGGTGTGTTGGTTGCCTTAGAGACCTGGGTTCGAAACCCAGGTTCTCATTTTTTAAAAGTTAACAAAAAGGCGACGGCCTTGGCAACGGCAGTGGGCCCGTTGCGAAAAGGCGACGGCTGGGCCCCGTTGCCAATTGGCAACGGCTGGGCCCCGTTGCGAAAAGGCGACGGCCTCCACGCCCTTGCCAAAAGGCGACGGCCATATACCGTTGCCAAAAGGCAACGGTTTTCCCAAAGTCCGTTGTCTATAAAATAGCAACGCCCATATTGGCAACGGCGGAGTGCCGTTGCCTTTGCCGTTGCCTTCTTGATTAGTGAGGGGGAATCTGTTGCCTTCCCCGTCGCCATTTTGACATTTTTTGTGATGATTGTGGGATTGAGTTATAACTAACCGTCCTTTTGTTGTTAAAATTGGACTTGGCCCACTTAAATGTTTCAATTTTTTTATTTATGTTGATTGAATAGTGGGTCCTTAAGAGTGAGTTATAACTTTGGAATGGTTGTGAGAGTTAGTGGGGTTAAGTTATTTATGTAAGAATGATGATGTGGCAGTGAGGTGGAGGAGAGAGGAGAGTTATAACTTTAACACCAATGTGGTGTGGACACTCTAATTAAATCTACAAAAGACAAGCCATCCAAAATGATGTGAGGACATACTCATTACTACAAAAAATTTACACAACATCCATTTTAAGAATTCTTCCTTTATATACCTCCTTCCTCAAATATCACCACCACCACACCACTAACTTCTTCTTCTTTCCTCCTTTCTTCTAGTAATGTTTGCGTTTGTTTAATGTCATTTTCATCGTATCCGTCGCCTTCGAGGTGGTATCGTTTCCTACTTGATTGATCGATAAGGTTGAGGAAGGTTTTGTTTCTGTCTTAGTTGAGATCAATGGGTCAATCCTCTTTAACGGCGTTGCGGGGGTCAATCCTCTCTAACGGCGTTGCAGTGGCCGATCATGTGAGAGATTATTGATTCAATTTCCTTTTCTATTTTTTTTTTTAATATGTGTTTAGTTTTTTGAGTTTATTTATCAATAGGTGCTTTTAGCACTTAGGTAAAGCATTTTAGTACAATTTTTTTTTTAGTTACCAATAGATTCAAAAGAGTATGCAATAAGCTCATAGTGACCTTAATTAATGATTTTTCGGTCACTAATTTCCCTTTCTAACGTTAGTATTTAAAATTTAATTAGTCACACTAGTTCCATTGAAAAGAATATGCAACAAATCATTCATCTTGATTCGTCATTTTGACGAACATTTCTGATGAACATTTATGTAATCAAGAATAATTCATGGATAGAAGTAAAATGATCCGTCTCCATGTTGGTCCAACATTTGAGGCATTCATCTCAGAAATTACGGGTATTTGGCCCATTTTAATTTGTGATTCTTTATCCAAAACGACTCAAACCGTTGTTATCTAAGGATTTGGTACTATGTGTTGGGATATGAATCCTTGAAACAATGTTCTAGTTGATGAAAGTATGTTTTGATGGCCAAAAGCAACTTAAAGTTAGTGATATATGTGGTTCTAAGTCATCTGAATATAAGCTTACTAATCTGATGAGAAACTTAAATTGAGATTACTGATCTTAATGCTAACTGAAGTAAGTTTACTGATCTTATGAAGTAATATTAAGAGTAAAATTACTGATCTTAACTGAGTAATATTGGAATAAGATTACTGATCTGAGTATGGAAACTGAGAATAATTTTAGTGATCTTATATGAGATATTTGAAATCTGAGTTACTGATCTGATATACTTATTGATCTTATATGCTTACTGGTCTTATATGTAAGTTACTGATCTTAAGTGTTTACTGATCTTAGTATTTACTGATCTTATATGGAAGTTATTGAACTTACATGAGTTACTGATCTTATTGTTTACTGATCTGATATATGAACTGTTAGGAACTAAGCTGATGTTTTGTATTTTATAGACAGCTTATAGTGTAGGACTTAGATATACTCATCTGTATATAGTTCAGTTGATGTATAGATAGGTTTTGTATATGTAAAGTTGTATTCTAGTGTATTCAGCATTGTAAAAGTTCAGAACAGTAGAATAGGAATAGATTAGAAGAAGATCAGAAGACTAATGAAGACTAAGAAGACTACTTCAGAATAAGAAGACTTCAAAGAAGAATTGAAGTAAAGCTTAGAAGAAATCTGGAGAAGTTTTGAAAGGTTTTAAGTTACTGTGCTGACTGACTCAGAAGAGTAAAAATCCGAAGAGTAAAAATCAGAACAGTAAGGTACTGTGCTGATTTGGTGAAATTGAAGAATAAGTTTGGAAAGCTTATTTAAAGAGTAACTGAAGATTTATTGAAGAAATGCTGACTTGGAAAGAAGTTACAAAGTCGGTTACAAGAAGAAGTTACAAAAACAGTTTTAGAGTTAGTTGAGAGTTAGTTCACAAACTGCTAACTGTCATACTAAGTTCTATAAATACTGTATGATCTCCTACTGCTGAAGACTACTGAGCAATTACTGATCTTGGAGAATTCAAGAGCAAGTCTACAAGCAAGAACTCACAGAGTTAAGGAAATCAAAGCAAGAAGAAGCCACTGAATTGAAGAGAAGAATCAAAGGCTATTCAAAGAGAAGTTTTACTTTTCAAGTTTAAGTTTGTATGTTGTAAAACAAGTGTGCTAGTTACTTGTAGAATTACTAGTAGATCGAAGATATACCTGGTGGTATAATCGATAAGATCACAGTCTTAGTCTTGGGACTTTAAGCCACAAGAAACTCAAGAAGGAAGAGTTAATAAAACTTCACAACTGGAGTTGTGAGAGTGGATGTAGACATTTGTCGAACCACTATAAAAATTCTGTGTTCTTTACTTTACTGTTTGATATTTGTTTGAATTGTTTAACTAAGAACATTAAGAATTAACAAAGATAAAGATCTAGATAAAAGGTGAGTATAAACTAGTAAGGCCCATATTATTCTGAAAGTACTGATCTGAGCTGAGTAAGCACAGTACAGTACATAAGAAGACTAAATTCCGCACTGCATATTCTGATATTTTGAAAGATTTTTGAAAGTCTATTCACCCCTCCCATCTAGACTTTCTTAGCTTACTCAATCTTAACTCAACTTTGGGACCAACAAGTGGTATCAGAGCAGTAGTTCTTTGGACTGCTGTTTCTTGATAACCATACAGATCTTGAGGGATATCTTACTGATCTTGCTGTTATTTCTTGATATTTGTTACTATCTGAATACTTGAAATCTATCTGCTATACTACTGATCCTATTTGTCTAATCAAAACATGGATGACACTAATGTGAACAAGCTGCCCAAGTTCAAGATTGCAGATTATGACTACTAGAAGCTTAGGATGGAGGCCATCTTTAGCTCGACCCATGATCTAATGGTGTCTGTGGTGACTGAAGGACCAATTGTCATCATGGTGGAAAACACAGCTGTTCTGGATCCATCAAAACCAGTTGGAGCACTGGTCCCTAAACCAAGGTCAGAACTGACTTCGGAAGAAATGAAACAAAAAAATTTGGACAGTCTTGCCAAGAACTACATTTTACATACCTTACCAAATGAGTATCTTGGTAAAGTACTAAAATGTAAGACTGCAAAACAGATGTGGGACAAACTGGCTATTCTTTGTGAAGGTACTACATTGATCAAAGAAAGCAAGTTATCCACTGCTGTCCAAAGGTTTGAATCATTTAAGATGAAGCCAGGAGAATCAATTGATGAGTTGGATACTCGATTTACCAAAATTATGAATGATCTTGATGTATTAGGAAAGACTTATACTGACAGAGAAGTTAACCTGAGAATCTTGAAAGCCTTGGATGAAAGGTGGAAAATGGTCAAGATGATCATTAAAACCACACAAGACATTGATTCTTGGCCAGCAGAAACTATGTTCCAAACACTTAAGGCACATGAGTTTGAGTTAGATGAAGAAGATCCTATTGCTGTGATTCATAAGGATAAGGATGCCTCTAAGGACATAGCTTTTAAAGCCTGTACCTCTAAGGGGTCTAGATCATCTAAGTCAAAGGCCTCAAGCATAAAAGATGAACTAGATAGTTCTGATCTTAGTCTGAAAGATCAGATGAGCCTTATGATCAAAAGATTTGATAAACTGAATAAGAGGTATGGTAGGTACAAGAGATTCTATAAGGAAGCTAAGGGTTCTAATAACAGGGACTCTTCTGTGAACAGAAGGGATCAAAACTCTTCTGAAAGAAGGGATGAGATCTCTAATGAGAACAGGAGAGATAGGAACTCATCTGAAAAGAGAGATAGAAAGTATTCTGATAAGAAAGGCAGGAACTCAATTGACAAGCATGACAGGAACAGAAAACATTCTCCTCCTAAAAGAACTTCTAACAATCCTGTTTGCTATAATTGTGATAAGCCAGGTCATTATGCTTATGAATGTCCTGATCTGAGTTCTGAAGATCGAGAAGAAAGGAAAGCCAGAAGAGATCGAAAATATGCCAAGGGTAAGAAGGCAATGATGGCCTACAATGACTCTGATTCGGAATCAGAAGAGTTACCATCGTCTTCATCTGACTACCCCTCTAGCAATGAAGATGAAGCCTTCATAGCAGATGATGGACTGGTAATGATGGCCAAAATAAATGATGAGGTATCATCTACTAACTCATTTCAATCTTGTGACAATTCTGACACTGATGAAAGTGATGCTGCTGTTAGCAGTGTAGGAAGTAGTCTTCATCATTCCCAAGGAGTGACTGAAGAAGACCTTCTACAAGCTAACAAAGCATTCATTGAAATTAGTGATGAGAATATATCTTTAAAGCAAGAAATCATTAAGCTAAAAGAAGCTCAGTCAACAGTAGATCCTAATATAGCCGTCATAAATGCAAGACTATCAGAAGAGTTGTCCCAACTCCAAGAAAAGTATGCATCCATTGACAAACTATATCAGGGTATGCTTAAAACTCAAGCCAAAGAGACTAATGAATTCAATGATTTAAAGATTAAATGTGAAAAACTTGAAGAGCGCAATAGATTCTTAGAATCTGAAGTAGTGAGCCTAGATCGAAAGCTATCTGGGATGATTAACTCTACTAAGATTAATCAAACTATCTCAGACAGATATAGAGCTCCAAATGATAAAAGAGGAATAGATACTGATCTGCCTAGTCCATCTACTTCAGAATTTAAGAACACTAATGGAGCTAGTACAAGTTCTTTGCATCTAGATAAAGGAAAAGAACCTATGACTTATGATGATGATCCAAAACTCAAAGTACAGTCTAAATACATCCCTCCTACTACCAAGAATGGTAAAATGAAGAATGTATTAAGACCAGTACAGTCAAGACCATACCAGAAGAGTTATACTCCTCTGACCAGATCAGATCAGTCCTGGAATCAGAAGAGACAAACTCAGAACAGTAGGTCAAGACAAGCACAGGCAAGTTGGGAACAGCCTAGACCTCCTTTTATAAGGCAGTCTCAGCTGTATTCAACTAAACCTAGGAGATTTGTGCCTCATTATCATAACAAACCTGTTCTTTATCCTCCTCCTTTATCCTATGATATCTATGGAGAGGAAAGACCAAAGCAAATTTATAAGCCTTATGGTCCACATGCTTTTAGACCATATTCAAACTATTACAGACATACTGATCTTACAGAAAAAGGGATAGAACCAAGGAAAGGCTATCTCAGAAAAATAGATCCTAAGTCTGCTGATAATTCTGAACTGGTTAATAAAGTACTGTTCTGTGATAAATTTGGAAGGAAACTGAAGAGGTCCCACTTATTCAAATCCTCAATGTTCATTTGGGTACCTCTCACTACTAACCCCCAAGGACCCCAATAAACTAGGGTACCTAAATTATTAAGATCACTACCTTGCAGGATCGACTGGACTTATACAAGAAAGGTGGTTCAGTTGGTGAGACCTGGTACATAGACAGTGGGTGTTCACACCACATGACTGGTACCAAGGCCTTACTTACTGACTATCATGAGAAGGAAGGACCAAAAGTCATCTTTGGTGATAGCTCAATAGCAATCACAAAAGGATTTGGATTCATCAAGAATGGAGATGTTGAAATCCAAGATGTCTCCTATGTTGAAGGTTTGAAGTATAATTTGTTATCTGTATCTCAATTCTGTGACAGGGGATACAAGGTTCAGTTCAAAACCAGAAGATGTGAAATAATAGATAAAAGGACTCACAATGTTCTACTTGTTGGCATAAGACAAGGAAGTGTATACATTGTGAATTGGAATAGCTGTCCTAAGAATGCTTGTCTTATTACTAAGAGTCCTAAAGAAAACAGTTGGCTCTGGCATAAACGCCTCTGCCATCTAAACTTTAAGATAATCAACAAGATTGCTAGAGAACATCTTGTTGAGGGCATTCCTAATGAAATCTATTCCAAATCACAAGTATGTGATTCCTGTCAAAAAGTTAAACAGGTAAAGGTTTCATTTAAGTCCATTCCAACTCTTTCAACAAGCAGAGTTTTAGAACTCTTGCATATGGATCTTCATGGTCCTATCAACCCTCCTACATTGAATGGAAGAAGGTATACTCTAGTTGTAGTAGATGATTACTCTAAGTTTACTTGGGTAGTCTTTCTACACAAAAAGAGCGATACACAAACACTACTTCTAGATCTATTGAAGAGGTTGCAGGTTGAAAAAGGTCATCCCATTGTCAAGATAAGGAGTGACAAGGGGACTGAATTTATTAATTGTTACATTTCTGACTACTGTTCTAAGTCTGGCATACAACATTTGACAGGTGCAGCCAGAACCCCTCAACAAAATGGTGTTGCAGAAAGGAGAAACAGAACACTAAAAGAAGCTTGCAGAGCCATGATTGCAGAATTCAACACACCTCAGAAATTTTGGGCAGAAGCTATTAACACAGCTTGCCACTCCCAAAATCGAAGTGCTCTTAATAAGATGCATGGTAAAACACCTTATGAGGTATGGAAAGGCAGAAAACCAAGAGTTTCTTATTTTCATATCTTTGGATGTAAGTGTTTCATACATAACAATGACAAAAGTAAATTAAATGCTTTTGATGCAAAAGTTGATGAAGGGATATTCTTAGGATACTCTTCTGTAAGCAAAGCATTTAGAGTATTTAATTACTCTACTCTATGTGTGGAAGAAACACCCCATGTTGTCTTTGATGAGAATGTGCAGGACTCTGCTGATCATCAGCTCAGTAAGAAAATTGACAAACTACAGCCTCAAATCAACAATGAAGATGATGATACAGGAATATATGAATCTGTACAAGCATATAATCCTTTCCTGAAAGTTCTAGATCAAGATTCTGACAAAGAAAAGGTAAAAGACAAAGGTGAGTCATCTAAAACTTCTGAAATACAAGAATTGAATGATTGCTCTCCTATGAACAAATCTGCTGATATAAATGATACCGATCTGCATGATAATTTGCATGATGTAAATGATGATAGCATTTCTGTTAAGAATAGAAGGACATGGAAGTCTGCTCATTCTACTGATCTGATTCTAGGTGATTCAAGTATAGGTGTCAAAACTAGAAAACAATTGTTTGATTCAAAGGAAGAACCTAGTAAGTCTTTATTTTGCTGGTGTTGTTTTCTATCATCTATTGAGCCTAAAACTGTGATTGAAGCTTTAAGTGATAGTAACTGGATTATAGCCATGCAGGAAGAACTTAATCAGTTCACTAGAAATGAAGTTTGGGAACTTGTTGATAGACCTAGTAATCATAATGTTGTAGGCACTAAGTGGATTTTCAAGAACAAAAGGGATGAAAATGATCTTGTAGTTAGAAACAAAGCTAGATTAGTTGCTCAGGGCTACTCTCAAGCTGAGGGTATTGATTATGATGAGACTTTTGCCCCTGTAGCTAGACTAGAAGCTATAAGATTGTTCCTTGCTTATGTTGCACATATGAAATTTACTGTGTATCAAATGGATGTGAAAAGTGCATTTTTGAATGGTATACTTGCTGAAGAAGTTTATGTAGAACAACCACCTGGTTTTGAAGTGAATAGTCACCAAGTATACAGGTTAAAGAAAGCACTTTATGGATTGAAACAAGCCCCAAGAGCATGGTATGATACTCTTTCTCTATTCTTACTTGAAAATGGTTTTACAAAAGGCAAAGTTGATAGAACTTTGTTTAGAAGACAAGAAGGTAATGATATATTACTTGTTCAAATTTATGTGGATGATATTATCTTTGGATCACCCAACAAAACCTTGAGTGAAAGTTTTTCTACACTCATGCAAAGTAAATTTGAAATGTCTATGATGGGAGAAATGACATATTTTCTTGGTCTTCAAGTAAAACAAACTTCAGAAGGTATCTTTATAAATCAAGCAAAATACACTAAGAATTTGCTAGATAAATTTGGTATTAAAACCTGTAAGACAGTTGGTGTGCCCATGCAACCTACATACAGAATGGATCCTGATGAAGGAGGTAAGTCTTCTGACCAACCTCACTATCGTGCTTTAATTGGCTCTCTACTCTATCTAACTGCCAGCAGACCTGATATTGCTTTTTCTGTTGGAGTATGTGCAAGATTTCAAGCAAACCCCAAGGAAAGTCATCTGGAAGCTGCCAAAAGGATATTGAAATATCTAAAGGGGACCATTAATCGAGGATTATGGTATCCTGCATATGATGATATATCTTTAAGTGGTTATTCAGACTCGGACTTTGGAGGTTGCAAAATAGATAGAAAATCTACTTCAGGTTGATGTCAATTCTTAGGAACTAAGCTCATTTCATGGTTTTCAAAGAAACAAACAAGTGTGGCAACTTCTACTACTGAAGCAGAATATATGGCTGCAGGTAGTTGTTGTAGTCAACTTCTTTGGCTAATACAACAACTCAGAGACTACAATGTTGTAGAATCTAATGTACCTATATATTGTGACAGTAATAGTGCCATTGCCATCACTCAAAATCCCGTTTTACATACTAGATGCAAACATGTTGACATTAGGCATCATTTTATTAGGGATCATGTTGAAAAGAAGAATATTAGAATGGAAAAGATTCATACTGATATTCAAAGAGCTGACATTTTTACAAAACCATTGGCTGAAGTGAGATTCAGAGAATTATGCATTAGTTTAGGATTGATAGATATGGATTCTGTGTGTATATAGAACTGTGCTAACATTTCAGGTACTGATCTTATACCAAGAAGGACATGAAGCAGAAACTAAGGGCAGTACATCAAAACTCAACATTCAGAAGAGACAACCCTATGTCAGATCACTACTCTTAAAACAGGTAACAAGGTTACTAAAGTGACCTTAATCCCGATGAGGAAGCTGGTAAAGTTGAGGGACACTGAGAATACACATTAAGGGGGAATCTGTGATTTCTTAAAGATCCTTTTGTTGACTCAGATCACTAAGTCACTTTAGCATAAACCTTGATGTGATCATTAAATTAATCATATTGTTACTAATCTGTACTGTTTTACACTTATATCTCATGAACTAACACTTATATCAAGGTGAAACAGGCACAGAAGAGGAATTCTCCATTGAAGGGGGAACTGATCTGATTACAGATTTGAAAAGTTTACTAATCTGATCTGATTACAGAACATAGCAGTCTACAGATATATTCTGATTAATAAATTGACTTGTCTACAGAACTGTACTGATTACAAAGCTTCTTTGTCTACAGTACTGATCTGATTACAATTCAGTTATTCTACAGAACTAATCTGATTACTGACTAATCTGTCTACAAAAAGATTTGTTTACTACTAATCTGTCTACAAGAAATCTACTGATCTGAGGATCACTGTGCTGATATCAAAAAGGTGAAATCAGGAAATTTGGGTACTGATCTGAGGATTACTGTGCTGACCCATCTACTGATCTGAGATCTACTATGCTGATTCATCTACTGATCTGATTTCTAAAAAGGTTACTCAACTGATCACAGTACTCAGCTGATCCAGATAAGTAAAATTTTCTTTAAATACTAGTAAGAAAATGAAGTGAAATAGTTTTGGAAACTACTGTGCTGATTTGCATCAGAACAGTCTTTTGGTTTAGAATACTCTAAGTCAAAAATTGTTCAAATTTTTAGATTACTAATAGAAAAGATTAATACACTCTTCTATTTCTAACCTAAAAATTGTGGTGTATTTATCAAACACAAGTTGGCTCCAAAAATTAAGAATGGTACTAGAATGTGAACAGTTATTGTTTAACTCGAATTTCGAGACTTAATCCCAACCATTCTTTGTGGTAATCTAATTCAATCCTAGCCCTAGATTGGTTTTGAATTTAACAAAAACGATCACACTTCATCTTCTTCGTTCTTACGAGTTCATTTCTGGAAATATCTTAACCTCATAACTTCTGAAAAATCTGGTTTCTACAAAATTCTCAAATGGCAACCATTAATATTATCAATGAAGCTAACGAAGTTGCAGGAACATTCGATTCGAATTTCTGGATTCGCAAAAAGGGCATTTTTGTGGAAAATGCTGTATATTTCAATGGCCGACACAGTGCTGAAAATCAAGCCATTCTGACTATGTGCGAAGAGTGTGGGCTAAGGAAATTTCTGGAATCATCCCCCCTGAATGTCTATGAACCAGAAGCTATGGAATTTTATTTGGAACTCCAAGGTGATAAAAATGGTGTCCACTCCATGCTTTCTGGGCACAAGGTCACAATTACTAGGGACATCCTAGAAGTAATGTTGGATTTACCGCAAGGCCCGGTGGATATTTTGACTTACAAAGATGGAGAGGAAAAGGAATGTGTAGGAAGGTGGTCAGGTGTTGAAACAGAGACCTTGACTAATCTGAAGAAGGATGTTCTTCCTACTAGTCTGCAGTTTTTGATGGACATAGCAGGAAAATGCTTGTTAGGGCAACATCATAGCCAGGATGCCTTATCAAGTTTCAAGATTAGAATTATGGCTGCAATCTTCGACAGAGTTCAAGGTGATTGGCAAGGATTCTTCTTGGAAAAGCTGCTGACTGAAAAAGACAAAGTTTTGTTCGATGAGGATACCATGGAATTTTCGATTAAATCGAAATTAGGGTTTGGAAGCAAGCTGAGTTTCTTGCTGCCTCAGCTGGTGAAAAAGCCATATTGGAGTAATCCCAAGAAATTCCATCATGGGAAATTCTTGATGAAGAAGGAGTCTGTTCAGTTTGAACAAGAAAACCCCTTGGAACAACCTCAAGAGCTTGAAGCACAAGAGTCTGGAGCTTCAATGTACCAATCTGAGGACAATCAACCTGAAGTTAGGTCGAAGGCAAGGCATGATCCGAGCAGTATTAGACCAAGGAGAGGAAGGTCTGCTACAGCTGCCTCAGAGCCAACAGTTAGATTTGTTGAAACTGTGGTGCAATCAAGCTCAGATGAGCAAGAGGTTAGTGTTCCTAGTCCTATTGCTGTTCATAAAAGAACTAAGACAAGGAGTGCTAGGAGGAAATTGATTGTTGTCTCCCCTACCCCTTCAAACTCTGAACCAAGCCAAACTGAAACCCAAAACCCTCAACCTTCATGTTCTAGAAGATCAGATCACTATTTTTCTGAGACTCAGAACACTCCCCATTCATCCCCTCAGAACACTAACTTTGATCCCACTTCAATTTCTAGTCCTCAAACTTCACATCAACCTTCACCACATCAATCCCCAACACAGGTTCATGCTCACTCTACTGAACATGAATTTGAGCCTTCTACTGAACCAATTGACATTTCATCATCCCCTGAACCTGAATTTATTGCTCCTAAACCTGCTGATTTGATGGAGTACACTATCTGTGATAAAGAGGATAGAATCAGGATAGATTTGAGGATAACCTCGTTGAAGCAATTTCCTGGATTAGATGAGAGCTTTGTTGAGTTTGAGAAACTCCTTAGGATAGGCACATGGGTGTATCTTAAGAGGAGTACTTTGAAGGAAAATTTAGCTATCATGGATGGTATGGGTGGTGCTTCAATCTTTGATGATTGGGAAGCAGAACAGATGCAAGCAGCTGGTGTTAACTCTTTTCTTGAGTTAGTCACTCCAGAATCTGTAGTACTTCTTGTTGAAAGATTAACAGGAATCAAGTACACTGTGGAAAAGATTGCAACTCCTAACTCTGATGAAGATTTGTTTAGTGAAGAGAAAGGTGTTGATGAAGCTGAGAATGCTGCTGGAAAAGATTTTATGGAAATTGATGAAGATGTTGACAATGCAACAGAGGTGTTTGAGAACACTGTTGTGATTGAAGAAACAGAAGTTGTTGAAAATCAAGCTTTGGATGCTGAAGAGATGGAAAGCATTCCAATTCACTCTGCTGATCCTATTATTCTTGAGGATGTACAGGAACAGATTAGAACAGTTCCTATTGAAAATGAATCTGAGAATTCTCACTTTGAGATGTTGAAAAAGCAGAATGCAGAGCTTCAAGCAAAATTGGAAGATGCTGTGAAGATGTTTCAAGAAGCTACTGAGAGAATGAATAAGATGACTTCTGAACACTCTTATGAAAAGGTAATGGAGCATACAATGTCCAAATTTTTTTATCTTCATAGAGTACAAGAGAAGAACCTGTCTCAAGTGTTGCATAAAAAGCTGGAGCAACACATATCTTCCTTGAAAGAGTGGTATGATGAAGCCAAAAAGGGGGAAGACAAGACAAGGAAAGTGATGGAACAAACTCAGTCACAACAAGCTCAGTTGGTTGTGAGTCAGGATGAGTTAAAAGCTGAAATTGCTATTCTGAATGAGAAGCTGAAGCTAAGGAAGCAACAAAAACAGCTAGGTCAAGAAACTGTTGAGAAAGGACCTGATATTGCTGGAAGTTCTAGTCAGAAGAAGAGGAAGTTAGTCTTGTCTGATGAAGAACAACAAGAAGAAGAAGCTGGAAGAATTACCAGATCAAAAAGCAAGATGAAAGCTGTTATTTCAAGTGAAGAAGCAAAGTTGAAAAAGAAGAAAGAAAAGGATGTCAAGTTCTTGAAAACAAGATTTGATAATCGAGTTACAGCTTTGAAGAGAAAGATGAATACTCAAAAGAAAGCTGAAGGAAAAGAGTTTGACAAAGATTTTCAAGATGAAAACTTTGTGGATTTCATTGTTTTGACAGAACATATGGAATACTGGAAGAATTTGAAGAAGAAATGGCAGATTGCTAACTTCATTGTGAAGAAGTTTGGTGATCATTCGAGCAAGGAAGCAGAATTTATTGATTTTGAAGAATTCATGCTGAATATTGATCAAGAGTTCTGGGAAGACATAGCACAGGTTGCTAATCGTGCTGGAACAAAGATTTTGTGTCCTGAAGAACCTACTTGGGAACCTCCAAGATTGGAAAATGGAGAACCTGATTACAAAGAGATCAACAACATTATTGCTGAGATTATTAAGGAAGAAGGAATATCTGATCATCAACATATGATGGATATCAAAGCAAGGATGTATGTGGCATTCAGAATCTGAAGATACAGAATGAAGATGAAGGACAAGCTCAGAAGATAACATTTCTATCCTTAATCTTTATTTCTATATTTTGTGATCATTTCATATTTTGTTAGTATGTGTAATATGTGAAATATCTGATTTGATTGTGAATATGATATGAAATTTGACTTGATGAACTGTTATGATTGACTACATACTTAACTACTGATTTGTTAACATTTAAGTAGTTTTGGCTTCATCAAAAAGGGGGAAATTGTTGGGATATGAATCCTTGAAACAATGTTCTAGTTGATGAAAGTATGTTTTGATGGCCAAAAGCAACTTAAAGTTAGTGATATATGTGGTTCTAAGTCATCTTAACTAAGTCATCTGAATATAAGCTTACTAATCTGATGAGAAACTTAAATTGAGATTACTGATCTTAATGCTAACTGAAGTAAGTTTACTGATCTTATGAAGTAATATTAAGAGTAAAATTACTGATCTTAACTGAGTAATATTGGAATAAGATTACTGATCTGAGTATGGAAACTGAGAATAATTTTAGTGATCTTATATGAGATATTTGAAATCTGAGTTACTGATCTGATATACTTATTGATCTTATATGCTTACTGGTCTTATATGTAAGTTACTGATCTTAAGTGTTTACTGATCTTAGTATTTACTGATCTTATATGGAAGTTATTGAACTTACATGAGTTACTGATCTTATTGTTTACTGATCTGATATATGAACTGTTAGGAACTAAGCTGATGTTTTGTATTTTATAGACAGCTTATAGTGTAGGACTTAGATATACTCATCTGTATATAGTTCAGTTGATGTATAGATAGGTTTTGTATATGTAAAGTTGTATTCTAGTGTATTCAGCATTGTAAAAGTTCAGAACAGTAGAATAGGAATAGATTAGAAGAAGATCAGAAGACTAATGAAGACTAAGAAGACTACTTCAGAATAAGAAGACTTCAAAGAAGAATTGAAGTAAAGCTTAGAAGAAATCTGTAGAAGTTTTGAAAGGTTTTAAGTTACTGTGCTGACTGACTCAGAAGAGTAAAAATCCGAAGAGTAAAAATCCGAAGAGTAAAAATCAGAACAGTAAGTTACTGTGCTGATTTGGTGAAATTGAAGAATAAGTTTGGAAAGCTTATTTAAAGAGTAACTGAAGATTTATTGAAGAAATGCTGACTTGGAAAGAAGTTACAAAGTTAGTTACAAGAAGAAGTTACAAAAACAGTTTTAGAGTTAGTTGAGAGTTAGTTCACAAACTGCTAACTGTCATACTAAGTTCTATAAATACTGTATGATCTCCTACTGCTGAAGACTACTGAGCAATTACTGATCTTAGAGAATTCAAGAGCAAGTCTACAAGCAAGAACTCACAGAGTTAAGAAAATCAAAGCAAGAAGAAGCCACTGAATTGAAGAGAAGAATCAAAGGCTATTCAAAGAGAAGTTTTACTTTTCAAGTTTAAGTTTGTATGTTGTAAAACAAGTGTGCTAGTTACTTGTAGAATTACTAGTAGATCGAAGATATACCTGGTGGTATAATCGATAAGATCACAGTCTTAGTCTTGGGACTTTAAGCCACAAGAAACTCAAGAAGGAAGAGTTAATAAAACTTCACAACTGGAGTTGTGAGAGTGGATGTAGACATTTGTCGAACCACTATAAAAATTCTGTGTTCTTTACTTTACTGTTTGATATTTGTTTGAATTGTTTAACTAAGAACATTAAGAATTAACAAAGATAAAGATCTAGATAAAAGTTGAGTATAAACTAGTAAGGCCCATATTATTCTGAAAGTACTGATCTGAGCTGAGTAAGCACAGTACAGTACATAAGAAGACTAAATTCCGCACTGCATATTCTGATATTTTGAAAGATTTTTGAAAGTCTATTCACCCCTCCCCTCTAGACTTTCTTAGCTTACTCAATCTTAACTCAACTTTGGGACCAACACTATGTTTTTCAGATCCCGGAGGTGTTGGTGTCGGTGGAGTACCGCAACGCGCCAGAACATCGCCTACGACGACTGCTTTGAAGCTTTACACTGCCTCCTCGCAATTTCGCCTTGTTCTAAAAAGCTTAAAAATCACCACACTCGACAAAGCTCATCTGACCGTTATTCTCACCGCCGCCGCCGCTTATTTTGAACGTGAATATGGGCAAAACGTCTTAGTCGTCGATGATGATCCGGTGGCTACGAGCATATATGGTACGAGGTTCTGAGAATTTATTAGTTATGCTCTTCTAATCATGTTGTGAGTGACTGAGTTTGTTTTGAAGATATTCATTTGTGCAATCGTATTTAATCGTTATGCAATTTTATTGTTGCTCTATGCAATTATAACACTCACAATTTCGTAAATTTTTTGTTGCTTTTTACAAAAAAAAAAAAAACACGATATATTCATTTGTGCAAAATCGTGTAGGTCTCGTAGAGTCTAAGTATTTGGAAGTTGGTCTTTGGTACAAACATATTTAAGTGTTATGTAAATTTCTTGTTGATTAATGCAATTGCACGTTTCTTCAAAAAAATTTATGAATTCTCTATGTTTATTCAAATTTTATTTAAGTGTTATGCAAATTTTGCGTTCTTCGAATTCGCTCGTTTGTGTAAATATATTTAAGTGTTATGCAAATTTTGTGTTCTTCGAATTTGCTCGTTTGTACAAATATATATAATTGTTATGCAAATTTCTTGTTGATTTATGCAATTACGTGTTTCTTCGAATTCTGTTATGAATTTTTGGGCGTGTACGAAATTTGTTTAATTTTGGGATTTCAATGTTTGATTTTTAATTTTGTGATATTTTTTGTGTCTAATTTTAGGGTGTATTAATTGTTAATTAATTTGGGATGTTTGTATTTTTGGTAGAAAATTCAAATTCAAAATTCTATAATTTAAAATTTAACTAAAAGGGTATAAAAGTAATCTTAGGTATCATTTCGCACTTAATAGTAATTCTAAAAAAAGATTGAATTTTAAATGCTTTAGACACTTGTGAAAAACACCTTTGAGTAATTTCCCCTAGTTTGTTTCTCATTTTTTCCTTGTTTTTGGTTTCTCTACTCTTTTTTAGGCTTCATCCCTTTATGGTTTTCTCCTTTTGTGGTGCTTGGGTGTCTTTGGATTCTAGCCTTTGTGGTGCTTGAGTGACTTTGATTTTTTAAGTGTTTGGATGTTTTCATCTTGACGCATAATGAATCATTGCCTTTGTTTTTCTTTTTATTTTACTTGACATGATATTACCTTAGTGTGATGTTTGTCTTGTATAAAGAATGAAAATATATGCGTCTTTTTTAGGGCAAATAGTTCAATCATTTTTTCACTTCTCACAATGGTAGTGAGTAGCGATGCCAAATTTATCCATGTCGTTGGTTTGAAGATCTTGCGCTTGAATGTACTAACTTATTTGTATTGATCTTGTTAAATTAAAAAAATTGTTCTGAGGACGACACGTGAACAATTTAAACTTCCTACTAATATATAGAAAGTTAATCAATATATGGTATAGAGCCACACTTATGTGCACTCAATTGAACACTGTAATTGGTGCAATTGAACTACAAATTTTAATTTAATTCTAATTTGGTGGGTCAAAATTTAATTAAACAATTGAAATTGTATCCAAATAACTTAAATTAAATTGTATATACAAGAATTTGTTGGTGGGGGTCACGTACACTTGTGTACACTTATTTGCATGATACAATTGGTTCAATTTAACCACAATTTTAATTCTAATTTGATAGGTCAAAAGTTAACTTGAACAATTAAATATATAATTAAATCATTTAAATATATAAAAAAATATTTTTTGTCTTGCTTAGATTTGAACAAAAGTCTTTCAAACTTGACCATTTTAACTTAATTTGACTAGCTCAAATGTTGTTAATGAAACAAGTGAATAGACTCTTGGTTGTATGAGGAGTCTCACTTAACTCCGATACCCATAAGTGACAGTCCCAAAATTTTAAATTTAGAGATACGATAAATAAATTTTAAAATATATTAAATATTTAAAGTCTTATCCATTGTGTATATCAATGATTTTTATAGTGAAATAATTGAAGATTTAACTATTCAAAAAGGAGTGCAGACCCGATTAAGAAGATATACAGACATATAGGTAAAATTAAATTAAAATATAAGACAGTATATAATTAGAGATTATCTACTATGGCATACATAGTTTCTTAACCTATATCAACTATATACATTCAAAATCCTTTATAACAACTAGACACAAAAAGGGTGTTGAATGGTCAAGAATACCCTTCATCTTACTTTATTTTATTTTGTAGACTACTCCCTCTCTCCTCTCTATATGTCTCTTCAAATCTACATCACCTCCAAAACATCCAACACAGACACACAATCTTCTTCCTCCACAACCTTCTCTACTTCAATGGCATCCACTCTGTTGGGGTTCGGTGCCGCCGGCCGCCACTCGTACTCGCGGGTTATACGAACGGGCTCAGACTCGTGTGGGATTCTATCGGGATGTAGTGGAGATAACCTAACACTAAGATGGGTAGCACTTCACCCTTGTTCTCCACTCTCCAATCTCACGTCTACATTACGCGTATCGTCTCATCGTTAATGGAGAGGGTGACCCAATATATAGGAAGTCTGCCAAGAACTAGGGCACCAATAAGTTGGGCCCTTGTGTGTAGGCCCAATGGCCAAAACCACACTTGGGCTAAATCCCAACAATTCTCCACCTTTTTGGCCATCCCCAACTACAATCCACAATCCACAAACAGTTTGTCACAAACAGTTTTGTCATCATCGCCCAACCCACTTCCACGTACCTGCAAAAGACAACACACAAAGAAAACACAAAGATTGTCTACGTACGTAGAAGTTAGTTCACAAAGAAAAACTCACAAAGACAATGCTCCACCTCACTTGGAGCATTCACAAAGACTCGCACAAAGACACAAAGGCACACAAAGACAAGCTCCACCTCACTCTGAGCATTCACAAAGGGAAACACAAAGGCACAAAGACATGATATCATAACGTATACATAGCTCACAAAGACGAAATCACTCCACCTTACTGAAAATGATCTCCAAACACCAAGAAGCAATCAATCATTCATAATCACACAAAGAGAAGAATGCATTGAATAAGCACAAAGAATGCCACAAAGATCAAGACACAGAGTTCAATAAACATGCTCAAGATTCTAACATGCAACTGGATGAATATGGGGTAGGGGGAAAACATGAAACCACAATGTATGAAGTCATGCATAACACACATACATATAAACATATACTCACAATTCCCATGAAACCAACAAGTATAATCATGCAACCATTCCCCCACCTTCCCACTGGCCCATCATCTACTCATGCATCACAAAGAAATCACAGAGCAACACAAAGACACAAAGCACAAAGAACAAATAGCACAAAGGGACATAATCACTAAGAAAAATAACCACAAAGACACCAAGAAAGCAAATTACATGCATCAAGAGATTAACCACAAAGCGAACAATAAAAAAATTGCACAAGAAAATCTTACAAAGGCAAACACACAAAGACACAAAGCATAATCAACCACAAAGAATATATCACAGAGGACAAGCGGAAGCAGTAACATTTATGATGCACAAAGACGTAAATAAAATCACAAATAGACAGAACTCACAAAGATATCTAAAATCTAGATGGAGTAAAATAATTTAAGCCAAATAACTCAAATAACTTGAATTAATATGCATAATAAACTAATCAAATAGTACCCATTAATCCATAACACACTTGCAACTCCTACCACACAATCAAATCAATTGATTAAGAAATTAGCAGAAACCCAAAAAACCAAATAGCCTGCCACAACATCATGCCGCCTTAACTCGATTAAGTTTAATAATTGCAGAACCTCAATAATATGCAAACAAAACCTTCACTTTACTTATCAGCAGCGACGGGAGGCAGAAACAGTAAAAAGGAATAAATTAATTAAAAAAAAACTTACCTCCTTACCTTCAGCGGCAGACGGCTGTTCAGGCGACCGGAGCGGCGACGGCACGATCTACAAACGAGCAGCGATAAGCGGTCGATCTGGCCACGCACCAAGCGGCGGCGCTCACGGCGGCAACGGCGACGAGCAGCAGTGACACCCAATCAGCCTCCCCTCACAAAGCAGTGCCCGGCAGTGGGCGACGGGAATACACAGCGTCGGCGGAGCTGCGTGCGTTCTGGGTTGGTCGTGAAAGGTCCAGTAGGAAGCGATGGCGACGGCGCTGCTGTAGGGACGATTGGCGATGGCTGCACGGCGACGGCTGCTAGGGTTCCGCCCACAAAGATGGCGGCGGACGAAGATTCGGTAAACTATTCCGACGAGATAAACGGTGGCATGGCGGCCGACGGCGGAACCAGGCTCTGATACCACTGTTGGGGTTCGGTGCCGCCGGCCGCCACTCGTACTCGCGGGTTATACGAACGGGCTCAGACTCGTGTGGGATTCTATCGGGATGTAGTGGAGATAACCTAACACTAAGATGGGTAGCACTTCACCCTTGTTCTCCACTCTCCAATCTCACGTCTACATTACGCGTATCGTCTCATCGTTAATGGAGAGGGTGACCCAATATATTGGAAGGCTGCCAAGAACTAGGGCACCAATAAGTTGGGCCCTTGTGTGTAGGCCCAATGGCCAAAACCACACTTGGGCTAAATCCCAACACACTCCATTGATCAATGTTACGTTGAGGAACTCCCATGGCGGCAGCATCGTTGAGGCAGACGACGAGGTGTAGTGGGGTTTTTTTCTCTTTTTGGGTGTTGAGACGGATGGCTACTTGTCGTAAATTGCTTTTGAGGCTAATCTGAAGCCGAGAAGATTTTATGACCTCGTCGTCGCTCTACCGGATAAAGTCTCAAGCCGTCGATGTTTTTTTAAAACGTGAAAATATATTTTCAATTTGATGACCAATAACGCCCTAACCCAACAAGCCCTTCTAATAGAATATTCCCAGCAGCAATAAAAACAAGAAAATTCCCCAATTCAATTCGAAGGTAAGAGAAAGAGCCACCGGCGACGGGAATTTCGATGACGAATTCAGTGTAACAAAAAATAAAGAGTAAAGCGGACAAACTGGAAACGCCGGTGGTAACCGCTGAAGTCCGACCAGCCTTTTTGGATATATTTTTTTTTTATTATGTGTATTAAAAAAAAAAAGGTCATTTGACCACCTAATAATAATTTGTGGCTTAAAAATAGGGAGGAAGTTACCACTACAAAAAACGAGCGATTTACCGACGGACCTACCGACGGAATTGTCGTCGGTAGGCGTGGTTTCCCGACGGAATTACCGACGGAATAATTCAGTCGGCTCTAGACTCGTCGGTACGGGTTACCGACGGAATTTTTTTTTCCGTCGGTAGTCCCGACGGATTCCCGACGGAATAAATCTGTCGAGTCTGCCGACGGATCTCATTCCGTCGGTAGTCCGAATGACCCGTTTCGAAACCGGGTCTGATATCTGTCGACAATTCCGTCGGTCCGTCTGTCGGTAGTACCGACGGACTTACCGACGGATATTTAATTTTAGCATTTTTTTTAAGAAAAATATATCCGTCGGCTTCTGTCGGTAAGTCCGTCGGTACGTGCCGACGGAACTGCCGACGGATCTAGATTTTATATTTTTTAAATTCGGGATTATATTCAGTCGGTGTCCGTCGGGGGTTCCGTCGGTAGTGCCGACGGAATTATCCGTCGGCAAGTCAACCCAAAAAAAAAAATTAATTGACCCGGGTCACCGACCCGACCCGACCCCCGACCCGACCCCCGACCCGACCCGCGAACTGTTATTAAGGCCACCATATATTATTCTGGCCTTGCTAGGAATCGAACCCGGGTGTGTGGGCGCCTAGTGAAGGGCGCCTACCACTCGGACAGATGTGTTACTTGTTCGTAATTGTAGTATTAATTGTATATGTACTCATTTTCGACCCATTTTTTTTTTAAAATTCACAAAATTAATTTCTTTCAAATATATCAAATAATTAAATTTGAAATCTATAATTTATATTTTTATAATTTATATATTTTAAAATACTAAAATATTCATATTTTAACTAAAATACTAATATTTTTTTAGTAAAAAATTCATTTTTTTGCTAATTATTTTTAAAAAAATTTCATAAAATTAATTTCATTCACATAAATTAAATAATTAAATTTGTAATATAATTTATATATTTTTAAATACTAAAATATTCATTTTTTTTACTAAAATATTCATTTTTTTGCGAATTATATTTTTAAAAAAATCAAAAAAATAATTTCTTTTCACAATTTTTAGTTGTAACTTAATGATAAATAAATATTTTTAAATTGTACATCTAATAAAATAATTAGCTTACATTATATAATTTATTCTTCATCTTCTTCCTCTTCATCTTCTTCATCTACATTTTCATTATTTGTCTCATCTTCCTCTTCATCATCATCCTCCTCCTCCTCCTCCTCCTCCTCCTCCTCCTCCTCTTCCTCTTCATTTTCATCATCTTCCTCATTTCCATTATCGTTTTCAATTTCGATCAATTGTGAATTTCCAGCCGTCAAGTCTACGTGGATATTCAAATCTCCCGTAAAGACTTCAGTTCTAGCCTCTATTTGTTCCGTTTGAAACGGAGAATCATCTTCATCACTCTTGTCCTTTGTAGGGACTTCTACCATTGATCTTGCCTTTACTTTGCAAACAGCGTGCCATTCAATTTTACTACGTGATGATCGTACTGGATACTTGCAGTAGTATACTTGAGATACTTGATGGGCAAATACAAATGGATCATTCCCGATATAGCTCCTTTTCGGATTAACATCGACGAGTTTGTACTCCGGATGAATCCTTGTTCCTGAAGGGCCTGAATCAAACCAATGACACTTGAACAACACTACAGTCTTTGTTGGATATCCCGGATATTCTACTTCAACGACTTCGTGCAACACCCCATAGTAGTCACTTGCATCTGCATTGTAGTTTGCACTGCTAACGCAAACACCACTGTTGGTAGTCGCTTTTCTCGATGCATACTCAGATGTATGAAATCTGTAGCCCTTCACAATATAGCCGTTGTAAGTCTTTACACGACGTAGTGGTCCTTTGCTGAGATCCTTTAAGAATCGATTCCCAAAATCGTTTGACCGTCCCTATACAGTTCAAATAATTAACATTAATTATGAATCATATTTATTTACGTAAAATTTAAGGAAATGGTACTCACACAACGTTGGAACCATCGGGCAAAATCACGTTGAAGACGAGCATCTATATCTGTATCTGAGATGTTTTGTTCTGTTCGTCTTAGTTCTTGAGTATACATCCTAATTCACAACATCCAATCACAATTAATATTAAATTACATAAATGAAGTAATGATAAAAATATGAAATACTTACTCAATGTAAGGCTGAACTTCATCACAATTCAATAACACATACGTTTGTGCTATTTCTGCCTCTCTGTTCGACTCCCACTCTCGTTCAGTGAATTTTCCTATTGATCGTCCCTTAGACTTGAATATAGACAGCATTCCATCAACCTCTTCACCGATATTGTCTGTATCTCTACCACCGTAGTTACGTGGTTCACTTCTCAACCGAGTGTTGACATGGTCTTCAAAATAATAAGAACAAAACATGCCAACCTCTTCATTCAAATATGCATTAACAATCGATGCTTCCACATTTGCCTTTTGTTTAGCATTGCGTTTCAAGTTGTGGAGATATCTGATTTATAATAAAAAAACATATATTTTAATTCAGTGAACATGCATGCATGTAGTATATATAAAAAATGAAAAATGTAAGAGTTTACCTTTCAAATGGGTACATCCACCTGTACTGCACTGGACCACAAATTCTGGCTTCATACGCTAAATGAACGGGTAAGTGTTCCATGGAGTTGAAGAAGCTAGGTGGAAAAATTTGTTCCAACTTACACAAAATCACTGGAATATCTTGCTCCAAACGAATCATATCATCGATCTTGATCGTTGAAGATGTTAAATCTCTAAAAAAAAGACTTAATTCAGTGATAGCCCTCCACACATTGAGAGGAACAACGTCTCGGAACGCAATCGGTATCAAGCGCTGCATAAAAACATGACAATCGTGACTCTTCATCCCTGAAACCTTACCCCTGTTTATGTCTGCGCATCGACTCAAGTTTGACACGTAGTTGTCTGGAAAATTCAACTCGTGAATCCAACGACACAGTTGTTGTTTCTGTGGCTTGTCCAGTGTGTAGCAAGCCTTCGGATATTTACCTGTACTGGGATCCTTTTCCAACTCTTGACGACGACAATAAATGTTCAGCTCTTCCCGGGACTTTGGAGTATCTTTCGTCTTGCCTTCTGTGTTCATCATTGTGTGGAACACATTATCAAACACATTCTTCTCAATGTGCATCACGTCCAAATTGTGTCGGATCAATAGTGAACTCCAGTATGGCAAATCCCAAAAAATACTCATTTTATTCCTTCCACCTGGGATTCGACCGTTGTGTTCAGCTGCATTTTCCTCAGTAGATTTTTTCAAACCCGTCCACTGAATCTCATGTAACAACGTATGTCCTGTACGGTAACATTATACTAGAAGAAATTAATAAAACATATACGTATAACATTATACTAGATCAAATAATTGTATAATTAATTAAAATACGTACCGTTTCGAATGGGCGGTCGATTGATTGTAACTGTTCTGTTCTTCAAGAAGTTGTTCTTATTCCTTCTAAATGGATGATCTCGAGGTAAGAACTTTCGGTGATTATCGAACCATGTAACTTTCCTACTCTTCTCAAGACTGAAAGCTTCAGAAAAATCCATACAATACGGACATGCTTGAAAACCAGCCGTTTTCCATCCAGACAACATAGAATATGCAGGAAAATCGCTAATGGTCCACAATAAAGCAGCACGCATCGTGAAATTCTGTTTTCTGAACACATCATACGTTTGGACACCACTTTCCCATAAAAAGATCAGGTCTTTTATAAGAGGCTGGAGATAAACGTCAAGCTTATCTTTTGGATTCGACGGACCTGGCACCAATACAGTTAGAAACATTGTTTGAGGTTTCAAGCACATCCACGGAGGAAGATTATACGGAGTCAGAATCACCGGCCACAACGAATACTGCTTTCCAAAGCTCCCAAACGGTGCAAAACCATCAGTACACAAACCTAGCCTCACATTCCTCGGTTCAGAGGAAAAATTGGGATACACGTTGTCAAGGTGTTTCCAGGCCTCCGAGTCCGCCGGATGTCGCATCTCCCTAGACTCGGTCGAAGACGAATCTGTTGCATGCCACGTCATGTGTTGTGCTGTGGCAGTAGATTGATACAATCTCATTAAACGAGGAATGATTGGAAGATAATACATCTTCTTGTGTGCCACTTTCTTCTTCGACGGCTTCGATTGACCAGCGGGCCCCTTCCGACGTGGCTCTTTGTAACGAGGATGACCACACATCCTACACATGTTCAGATTGCTATCTTCATCACCCCAATATAACATGCAACCGTTTATACAACAATCAATCTTCTCGACCGGCAATCCCATATTTTTCAGCATTTGCTTGCTTTGATGATACGTTGTAGGCACCTTATTCTCAGGAGGGCAGATCTCACTGCATAATTGTGTCATTTGCTCATATGCCCTGTTAGAAAGCTTGTTCTCGGTCTTGATAGCCATAAGTCGGGCATTAAATGACAGTTGAGAGTGTGAATCACAACCCGGATACAAATCTTGATCGAGAAATTTGAGCATTTCATAAAACCGAAATGCTTCATCCGTCGGCTCCTCTTCTACATTTGAAAAACCGGCTTCCATTATCATTGTTTGATACATATTGGGTTCTCCCTCCCCAAGTTGTTCTTCCCCACCAAACTGTTGTTCCCCACCGAACTGTTGTTCCCCACCAAATTGTTGTTCAGTACTCGTGCCGGCATGATTACCATATATTTGTCTTTCATAGATACCAGCAGTGTAATAGTATAAAACTTGATCAAAGTTATAAGGCCAACGTACTTCGCCGTGAAATGTCCAATTATAATAATTAACAGTGAAACCATTCTTCAGAATATGTACCAAAACCTCATCAATCGACTTAAATATTTTATTCTGACATTTTTTGGCATTACACGGACACTTGATACAATCCCCATGCATGTAATGTGGGTGGAGCTTTGCAAATTCAACAAATGACACAAGTTCATTGTAAAATTCACTATTCACATTTCCTAAAATGAACCTAGGAGTTTCATACATCCATCGACGATCCGGCAAATCCATCTGTTAAACATTTAACATAAAATTCTTACAAACATCCAGAAAAATGCACAACTAAACTAAACTACACATATATAAAATGCACAATTAAAATACACAACTAAACTACAAATATATAAAATGCACAACTAATTAAACTATAACAATATAAAATGCACAACTAAACTACAAAATTTAACCAAGTAAAAAAGGAAAACGTACCGAAATTTGCTTGCTCTCATACAATTTTTACAATTTCCACGATTTTTTTCGACTGAGTGAGAAAGGGGAAGAAACTTTCTGTAAATATTACGCGCTACCGACGGATTTTGAAATTCCGTCGGTGCGTACATTTTGAAACTACCGACGGATTCTGAAATTCCGTCGGTATGTTGCCGCCCAAAATTCCGTCGGTCGAGTACTTGGCCGACGGAATATCCGTCGGCAGACACTACCGACGGAGTTTTTATTTCCGTCGGTAACATTGGCGGAATAAAAAAAAATCGAAAAAAAAAATTAAAAAATACTTTACTTTATACCAAAATCTAACGAAAAATTATGTATTATGTATAAATTAAAAACAATAACATAAATAAACAATTCATTGACAAACAAGCATCAACCGAAATAAATATGTCCAACAGAATAATAAATAGTTCGACAGAAAAATAAATAGTTCGACAGAAAAATAAATAGTTCGACAGAAAAATAAATAGTTCAAACATCAACCAGTATACGGTACAAAAAAGTCATCATCACCAATGAAATCATCCAAGCCGTCGTCTGCGGCTGCATCTGGATTTTGATCTGGAGCATTGAAAGGGGGAACTGAACCACCAACCGGAGCATCGAAAGGCGGAGGGGGAAATGGACCAACCGGAGCAGCGAAAGGCGGAGGAGGGGGGACGCTCATCGCCTGTTCAAAGCATGTATCTATTTGATCCTGAGGCATCCCCAACGATCGACCCATAGTGTCAGCCATCTGTCGGAAGTAGTGGTTCATCCAGTTGACAATGTTCGGGTCCGGAGGAGCAGCAGTGGAGGATACAGAGGCCTGCGATGCACGCTGGGACGAACTGGACGACGCAGCTCTCACTGAGCGGCTCATCCGGCCAAGGCCAAGGACCCGTCCTCGATCAGCCGGGGCCTCCTCCAGGTAAATCCGGTTAAGATCAGGCGGAGGGGCGGCGCTGGGCCCGGCTTCATCAGCAGAAGCCTGTGTCGTCGCCTCTGCAATCCTCCGGTTCACATTCAACTACATAATTACAAAAATATTAAATTAATACATAGTTCAATACATTTAATTAATTAAATATTAAAAAACACATCACAGTTTAATTAAACTTACGTGAAGCTCAGTAGTGCGTCCATATGTGGACGTCTGCGAATCTCGATCAAACGGATGAAGAACGTTCAACCGATCCACGTGAGTGGGTTCACGCCCAAGATCCCGCTCCTATTTTGTACCAAATGAGCATAAAAAATTATTTTATATAATATTATAATATAAATAATTGAAATAAATTTAGTGAACACTTACTAGAGCAATTGAGTGCTCATACGCGGATCGGGCCCCCCCCGATGCCTTGACATCCCACCTCCCACATCACTTCTACGGTTGGCTCGAGCAGTTGCACACTTCCGCACGTACTCCGGGCTACTCCAATACGTGGTCAACGTGTTCCACACGTCGACTCCATCGTCCTCCCCCAACGTCGTCTGCTCCACGCCACGACTACGCCAAGCAGTCCTCCAGGTGTACATAATCTCATTATACCTAGACTGACATGAAGATACCCAGAGCCTGTGGATATCGTTGTCCGAAAAAAACTCCCTATGCCAATAAGCATGTTTCTGCACATATTCGATCAGCATATTTATCAAATAATATATATAATAAATTGTTTATTAATATTTAATTGAATGCACTCAAATACCTGAAATTCCTCCCAGTATTCATCCTTTTTCGTCTGCGGCACCTTCAGCCAAGAGTAGGCATTCGCAGCAATCTTGCACTTAGTAATCACCTCAGTGCAAATCTTCGATATCTCATTACCAGGAAGTAAGCTGTGACATTATATATATATTAAGAAATAAACACATTATAAATTAAAAAACGTACAAAAATTGATGCTATTAAATATTGTTAAACCTTAAAATTATTTAATTAATTACTTACTGTACATTATCTTCAATCCATATTCTCAGTCTGGTTTCTCGGGCACGCGTGGGATGTCGACGAGCTGCCGACGACTGAGATGACGGCGGCGAATGCTGTGGAACGGATGCCGACGACGTCAACGTAGCAGGCTCAACAGGCCTAAGTGAGGTTCTCCTACGTCGAGATCCTGAGGCCCCACTAGCATCTTGACTCATCTATTTTAATAAATAAAATTTAAAAGTATAATAAATTAATCAATAATTAATATAGTAATGAAATCAATAATTTCCTAATTTAATTAATAACATTTTAGTAATTTAAGTCAATAATTTCCTAATTTAATCAATAACAAAATCACGTTACTAATGAAATAAATAATTTACCAAACTAATTAATAATGACTTAATTTAAACAATAACAATAATTATTATATTAATCATACCGTACAACACCCCTACTTATAAGAATAATTACTAATTTAATCAACAATAATAACCTAGTTTAATTATAAGAATAATTACTAATTTAATCAACAATAATAACCTAGTTTAATTATCAAAATGAACTAACAAGAACTACATTATATATTTGAACTAACATGCAATTTTTAATTACAATTAACCAATAAAAAACATATAATCCACGTACTAACATATATTTGAATTAATTATACATATATATTCATCAACTACGTACATGAAATTTTATACGAACTAACATGCAATTTATAATAATTCAATAACAGTTTTATAATAATTATAAACATGCAATTTATAATACAATAACTTAATTAAAATTAATTAAGAATTTATAAAACGTACCGTTTAAATTGAAGAAAATTGGAGTAGATAATCGTTATGCCCTTTCTCGATCAATCCACGCACCACGCACAAGAAAATCCACGAACAGGAGACGAACAGGGAGAGGGGGACGAAAGCAAAAAAAAAATTTCCCTTATGGGGAAGAACTGCCTCTCTTCGGCAGTTCTTATATAAAAAAAAAATTTGGCTACCGACGGATATTTCCGTCGGTAGCACACGAATATTTATTAGTCAGTCAAAGCGGTGCGGCTACCGACGGATATTTCCGTCGGTAGCACGCGAATATTAATGTGTCAGTCAAAGCGGGTCGGCTACCGACGGATATTTCCGTCGGCAGTCGAAATTTGAACGACCGACGGAAAAAATCCGTCGGCAAGCAAGGCGAAACGACACCGTTTGGCTGCGGAACTAAATTCCGTCGGGAAGTCCGTCGGCCGGTCCCGACGGATCTTGTATTCCGTCGGGAGTCAGTCGATTCGAGAATTCTGTCGGCGATCCGTCGGTCCGACCGACAGAATGGATTCCGTCGGTAGCCTTCCGTCGGCAAACTCCGCGTTTTTTGTAGTGTACGCACGAAATATTTGTTTTGAGTTTTTTTTAAGGATTTTAACATAAAATTAAATTAATCATAATTTACTTAAATTCCAAAATAAATATATACTATTAAAAATATTAAAATATTAAATTTAATTGAATATTGCATAAATTATAAAAACTTAAATTAAAATTGAGTTTGAATATTAAATAATTTATTAAGACTTAAATTGAAATTGAGTTTGAATATTAAGTAAGTTACTAAAACTCAAAATTTTGAACACTAAGTGTTACAAATTTAATGAATGAATGAATCCATTTCAATTTAAGTTTAGTATCTTATGTAAATTTTGACCATGAATGAATCCATTTGCAATTTTGACCATCGATTCCTTATTGACATTTAATTTATATATGTAAATTTAATGAATGAATCCATTTCAATTTAAGTTTAAGTTTAGTACCTTATGTAATATTTAAATTTAGTTTAAAGTTTAGAGTTTTGTACCTTATATAATATTTAAATTAAAAATATTCCATTATTAGGAGAAAATTTTAAAATATGACACTCTTTGTTCAGATATTCACCCTTTGTGTTCAAATATTCGCTCTATGTAATATTCAAAACTCAATTTCAATTTAAGTTTTAATAACTTATGTAATATTCAATTTTCAATTTAAGTTTTAATAACTTATGTAATATTCAATTTTCAATTATTTAAGTTTTAGTATCTTATGTAATATTCCATTATCAATTATCAAGACAAAAATTCAAAAAAAGACCCTCTTTGTTCAGATTTTCACCATCTTTGTTCACATATTTGTCCTATGTAATATTCAAACTCAATTTCAATTTATGTTTTAATAACTTATGTAATATTCATTTTTCAATTTAAGTTTTAGTAACTTATGTAATATAAAAACTCAATTTAGGTTTTAGGTTTATATTTAGTACTTTATATACCATTTAAGTTTAGTAACTTATATAATATTCAAATTTAATTTCAATTTATGTTTTAATAACTTATGTAATATTCAAACTCAATTTAGGTTTAAGGTTTATGTTTAGTACCGTATATACAATTTCAATTTATGTTTTAGTAACTTATGTAAATATTTAAACTCAATTTATCTTATGTGACATGTTCAGAATGTGCAATGATTCAATCTCAATCTCAATTTAAATTTTAGTAACGTATGTAATATTCAAACTCAATTTAGGTTTAGGATGTAGTACCTTATATACAATTTAAATTTAGTAACTTATGTAATATTCAAATTCAATGGAGAGAATGGATTTTAAATTTTTAGGCCTGTGCCCATCTTTTTTTAGTTAAAATGGAGAAAATTTTAAACTCTCACTAAAAAGTAAAAACATGTGATTTGAAATCTTGTATTTTTAAATCTTTTCATTTGAATTGTCTTCTTAAATCAAATTCACTCATCCAAACACAACTTTTGAGTTTACATATATAAGTTACTAAACTCTAAACCTCAAATTGAATTTGAATATTAGGAAGGAAGGGGTCAATATAATCAATCACCTAATATAACTAATTACAAAAGATACTTTCTCTTTCGTCACAATTATTGTCTTAGTGTTCAATCTTGCAACACTTAGTGTTCAAATTTTTGAGTATTAGTAACCTATGTAATATTCACATTCAATTTGTATATTTAAATTTAATGACTGTTTGATTCAATTTCAATTTAAGTTTAGTATCTTATGCAATATTTAAATTTTCGATTTAGACTTTATATGATGCAATCACCAAAATTTGAGATGCAATCGCCAAATGCCAGTTTATATAATATTCAAACTCAATTTTAATTTTAATTTCAATTTATGTTCTAGTAATTTATGTAATATTCAATTTCAAAATTTTGATTTAGAGTTTAGGGTTCAGTACCTTATGTAATATTCAAAATATCGATTTAGTGTTGAGGGTTTAATACCTTATATGATACCCCTAAATTCCACATAAATTTGTACACTTGTCATATTTGAATATCTCATACCAATTTGTACATTCAAAAAAAAAAAAAAAAACTTCATTATCAAAATATACACATATTTACGCATATGTCATTACCTTTTTCACATTCAATCTACCATTTTCTTTATTTTATTCATAAAAGTTTATAAATCTACTCCTCAAAAACATCACTCATTAGTCATTACATTTTTTCTTACACACTTTTTAAAACGTGAACAGTCTAAAGATTGCAAATTCCCTTAGGACGAATGAAGTATTCAATTATATATATATATGTATATATTAAATTTAATGAATGATCCAATTTCAATTTAAGTTTAACTTTTATACCTCGTGTAATATTAATAATCAATTTAGAGGGTCTAGTATCTTATTAATGAATGATTCAATTTCAATTTCAATTTAGTATCTTTAGTAATATTCAAATTTTCCATTTAGGTTTAGTGTCCTAGGGTTGGGGTTTAGTACCTTATATGATATTTAATTTATATATTTAAGAATCACAATTTCACTTTCAATTTCAATTTAGTAACTTATATAATATTCAAATTTAATATAAGGTTTATTACTTTAGAAAATGTAATATTCAAACTCAACTCAATTTAGAGTTTACATAAGTTACTAAACTCTAAATGCTAAATTGAATTTGAATATTAGGAAGTAAGGGGTCAATCAATCCGCTGGCATAATTAATTACAAAAGAAGCTCTCTCTTCCGTCACAATAATTGTCTTAGTGTTCAACTTTGCACTGCTTAGTGTTCAAATTTTTGAGTTTTAGTAACTTACATAATATTCAAACTCAATTTCAATTTACATTTTAGTAACTTATATAATGTTTTAGTAATTTATGTAATATTCACTTTTAATTTAAGTTTTAGGTTTGAGTTTAGTATCATATATACAATTTAAATTTAGTAACTTATATAATATTCAAATTCAATTTATATATTTAAATTTAATGAATGTTTGATTCACATATTTTTCTCTAAGGGTGAATAAAATAAAAAAAGTTGAAATAAAAATGGAGTATGTATCTAGTACTGGTATTTACTATCTAGAGTGGAGTATTGAGATCATTTTTACAAAAGTCAAAAATTGAACGTTTTCAGTCGGCTAGCGCCTAGGCGCTGCCTAATCGCCACTTAGCTTTTGTGTTATTATTATTATTGTTTTAATAGTTTATTACTATACTAGCCCACTAATTTGGGCCCAAATTTAAATAGGCCAAAAATAAAAAAAAGCAAAGGGTCTGACTATATGCACCTCCATTTCGGAGAGATGCACTCCCCCGATTTATGCACTCCCATCAAATTGGCACACACCCCCCCTAAATTGTCATAAATACTCTCCCTTCATAAAAACCCTATTACTACACACACCCCCCAACACTTCATCTTCTTCATCCTTCATCTTCTTCCTCCCCATTTCCTCCAACCCTCCCCCTCCTCACCACCACCCACTAGTCGCCGACGACGCCCACCCCACCCCCGTCAACGGCGACGCCCACCCCACCCACCCTCGCCGCGGCCGCCCCCTCCCCTCCGTTTAAAAAAAAAACCAATTTCCTCATCTTCCTCCTCCCCATTTCCCCCAACCCATCCCCTCCAATCGCCGGCGACGCCCACCCCACCCCCCGCCTCGCCGTGGCCTTCGGCCGCCCCCTCCCATCCCCGCCTCGCCGCGGCCGTCGGCCGCCCCGTCCTCCCCCTCTGTAAAAAAAAAAAAAAAATCTGAAGCTTCTCCACCTCCCGTCCGACGCCGACCCACCCCAGGTTTGCCCCCCTCCCCCTACTCCCTTCCCCGTCTGCAAAAAATAGAAAAAAGAAGCCGCCGCGGGCCGCCCCCTCCCTCTCTCTCCCTCTCTTCACCGGCGCGGCCCCCTCCCTTGGCCGCTGCCGCCGCTTCTTTTTTTTTTCTTCAATTTCGCCGGCCCACCTCACCCCCGCCATTCACGGCGTCGGCCCACCCCACGCTGCTTCGACCGACCTCGCCGCCGCCCCAGGTATGTACATCGGCCCACGCCACTTCCTCTCTCTTTTTTGGCCGGCTCGATTTTGATTTTTTAGGGTTTTCTGCATAGATGCAGAACCCTTTTTTTTTTCGACATTACAATGTCGACCACGTACACTTTCGTTGACAAAATGTTGTCGACGAGAATGCATATGGTCGACATTACAGTGTCGATTTTAAAAAAAAAATTTAATTTTTTCTCATTCTTCTCTCGTATCCAAACTTACTTCAATACGGAGATGAAGTGGTGGTAGGAGGCAGCATAGCAGGGAAATTAATTTTTTTTCGTTAAACCAGTGTCGATCATATAAACTCCCGTCGATAAATTTTTGCCGACGGGAGTATATATGTTCGTCACTGGTTCGACGAATTTGTTTAAAAAAATTGTTAGTTTTCTAAGTTTTTCTAAGTGTATATGAATGAAATGCAGTCGTTTTTTTGGTCGATTTGTTGTTGTTGAATTTTTTTAATTTTTTTTAGTTCTTGGTCACCAGAAAAAATGGTGATAGTTGTCGGAAGTTGTGATTTTGGGATAAGGAGAAAGAAATGACACTAGGGGGTGCGTTTAGTAGGGAGGGTGCATCTAGTATGTTGTATTTTAATGAAGGGTATTTTTGATTTTTTACCCTATTATTTTATTAATACTCCCTCCGTTTTTTTATATAAGATGTTTTAGACTTTTTTTCTTGTGCATAAATATAAGATGTTTTAGATTTTTTACAATGTTTATTCCAACTATGCCCTCCCTTATCTTTGGAAAGAATTGAAATTTAATGTGTATTATGGAATGAAATTAATGTAATTAAAAACCTTCTTTATTATTTAAGGGTATATTTGTCAAAACATACCCTTTCTTAATTCTAATAAATTTCTCTAAAACATCTTATAAAAAAAAACGGAGGGAGTACATTGAAAGGGGGAGTGCATCTCTCCGAAATGGAGGTGCATATAGTCAAACCCAAAAGCAAATCCTATGTTATTGAAGGGGCCCAAATAAAGAAATCTTAAGAATACCATATACACACACTAGCATCAAATCACAAATTTTAATTGGTTTATACACGGTAGCAGTAGGTTGTAAAATTTATTAGCAGTGGTGGAAGATATACACACTAGCATCCAAGGTAAATGGGCAGCACGAGCTCGAAGGCGGCAGCTTGAGCTTGGCGACGCCGGTCAAGCAGCGAGTTGAAGAACGAATGAAGGCGGAGTAAATCAACTATGTAAGCAATTTTTTTCTGCTCGTAACTTTTTGTTCTGCAAAAAAAGAGTTTTCTGCAATTTTTTTAACGGCACCCAGCCGACTAGGTGCCGCCCCAACCCTATACCGATTTCATGCACCGATGACTAGAAATCCGGGCGTTTTGTCACGCCTATGACATTTAATTTGAGAAATAGAAAAATGAATATCTTCAAACTTTGTTCATCTTCGTTCATTAATGGAGTTTTTTTTCTTAAACCCTAAAATTTCTTGTGCAAATGTCAAAGGAAAGGTACAAGACTAGGGTAAGTAGGTGCTTGGGAAGACAAAAAGGCATTATTTTGTCTATACACGATTTTTTAGTCTAATAGGATTTAAGGGGTAGTTTGGACATTTTGGGTGATATTTTGTGTGTAGTTGCAACATTTTTTTCATCCGTATGTTGTTGCAATAGTTTATCCCACAATGTATGTAATGGTGAATCCCCCAAAAAAATATTTACATTATATTTGGCTCTCGCAAGAAGTTTTATAATTAAGAAAAATCGTCTAAATTTAATAAATATTGATTAGTTTATGGATAAAATAGATATATTAGAGGTATAATTGAGTATGGTGAGACCTACTTATAAATAAAGTGAATGTTTATGAATAAAGATAATGACAATTTAAGTAAATAAGTGATGGTTGGAAAATGAAGATAAAATAGTGTGAATAGTTTTATTTTCAAAAGGGAAAGGAGAATTTTGAAATTGAAAGTAGTATAATATTTAAATAAATATTCACAATTTTGTGCACTCAATTGTATGGTATAATTGAGGTAATCGAGCCACAAATTTAACTTGATTATAATTTAATGAATTAAATATTCAATGACATGTATATAATTTATCTAAAATAAATTACAATGATAATTTCTTTTATATTTATAATATGAGAAATAAATAATAGTAGTATATAAAAGAGAAAAAAGAAAGATGAATGTCCTAATTTACAACTAAACACCAAATAGAAATCAAGCCCAAGAAAATATAATCTTCAAAATGTCAAAATGGCCAATAGTGAATTATTATACTAAACACATGCTGTGAATTGTGATATAGTAGTAGATAAAAAAAAAAAAATCATTTGGGGTACAATTGTACCCCTTGTCCCCACTTAGGTTCGACCCTGAGACCATGTTTATCGGGCAATTCACGCCCAGGTCATACATATGCGGACAAAAAAAAAAAAAAAAGATTTTAATTGGGATGACTTCGGTGGACGAACGACCAAGGATAACCAAGCATTGTGGGCTCCAATGTGGGCCCCATGTAGGTAATTTTTTATCCCAAAACAATCCAAACATGCCACTTGTCAAAATTTTACTAGTCGGTTATATTCTATTTAGATAATTTCTGATTTTCACTTATCTACTTAATAAAAAAAAAAAAACTAAAATTCATAAAATTAAATTCTCTATAAATAAAGACCAATCTTGATATATTTTGGATCACAATTTCATACACTCCCTTTTCTCTTCTAAATTGTTTTAATTATCTTTTTTCTCTTCTAAATTGTTTTAATTATCTTTTTTCTCTTCTAATGGATCCAAATGATCTCAATTATCATCATGACTTTCAAAACCAGTCAAGTTCACAAAATTTTCAATCGTTTTTTAATATTGATAATTCTCAATTTTCTCAATATTATCAAAATTCTCAATTTTCTCCGAATTTGAACCAAGTTCCTATCTCTGAACCAGTTCAAATTTCGGAAAGTCTTCCTCGCAATTTGTTTGGAAAACAAAAGAAAAAAGTGCAAAAAAAAGGGTGGTATGTTAAGGAAGATGTTGCATTAATGTCATCTTATTATTTCATCAGTGAAGATATGGCGCGGTTGGGACTAATCAAAAATCGACAAGGCTATGGGGACGAGTACATGATATGTACGAGCAAGCTCGGAAGGAAAATCCGGAGGAGCTAAATGAAAGAAATATAGAGATGATGCGAAGTCGCTATAAACGCATCAATGAAAATTGCAGCAGGTGGTTGGAAGCATTGAAGGATGCAAATGCGATGTACAGAAGCGGAATGAGCCAAAGTGACATTGAGAAAGAAGCTCATGAAATTTATTATCGTGCCTCCGGAAACAACCAACAGTTTACTGAAAAGGTTGTTTTTAATGAAGTCTTGAGTAAACATCCCAAGTGGCAAATACATCATGCTCCAACACGTCCCCGTCCTAAAAATGAAGAGGAAACTGAAGAAAGTGGTGGCAGCTCAAAGAGATCAATTAGGCATATATGGCAAAAAATTCGGCACTGATAATTAAATATGTAATTTGCATCTTTTGCTTTGTTGTAATTAGGCATTTATTTGTAGTTCGATTTATTTATTTTCAGTTGTATTTCAATTTTTGTAATGAAAATTTTATTATTGAATGTTGTAATTTTTTTTAAGTCTATGGTAATTTTTTATTATAGTTATGAATTTTTTAATATTAAATAACGGTATATATTTTTTAAATATTGTGAAAATATTATAAAGAATTAATAATAAATATAATTATTATATTATAAAAGAAATAATTTATTAAATGTTGGTTGTGGTTGTGGGTGGTTATGGATAAAGTGTGAAAAAAGATAAATTTGGGTTGTGGTGTAAAATAGGTAGGTGGAGGAGTGATAAATGAATTTTATATTGAGAAAATTTATAAAAAAAGTCATTTAGGCACCTAGCTTCTTAAATAAAGACAACTTTTATAATCTTTTTAAAAAGGGACAAAAACGCATGTTAATAACCCATTATACCCTTATATTTAAATATGGAAATTAATTTATTAATTTAATAATTAAATAACAAGTCTTCATCTTCCTTATTTGTCGCCATAGATTTTTGGTTAATTTATTAATTTAATAATTAAAGAACGGGTTTCTTGGCCGGAAAACTCAAATCTTCAAGCTTTTTGGTTAATCCATGATGAATCAAACGTAATCCCGCTGCATCTACAAACGATTGGCCATAAATTTCAGATTGGTGAAGCAACAATCCTCGATTTCCTCTTGAAATCGAGGGATCTTTTTCTTCTTTTAGTTTTTGTTTCAGTTTTTGGTGACCCCTCACGCCCAAAAACTGATTTCCGATGATTCTCAAAGTTTCTGCTGCTTAGAGGTTTGTTCCTCTCTTTCAACGACGGCCATGGCTATAAGGTCTCGTCTCCTTTGCTCTTCCATAATTGTTTCCTCGATCTGTTCTTTCGACTGCACATGATCAAGAGACTTTCCACGCGATCGTTTCTTTATATTCCTAGGGGATTCAAACTTCACCGATTTCTTCATTATGGATGACGGACGCGAAGCCGCCGGAGATACAGTAGAAACTTTTAATTCCAAGGGTCAGATGAAGAGTTTTGCCAAGGGTATGATTATTAATTCCACACGTACACACATAATTTGCAAAGAATTTAGGATTTTTTGAGATGATTTTAATTTAGGTTCAATTTTGCTCTGTTTTCGTGAAATTGTGATGATTTACGTGCGTGTTGCTGAAATGTAGTTCATGATTATTTGTTATTGGTTTGGTCAAGGGATAATGCAGATCTTATTTTGCATATGTATACGTATTTCTGCATAATCACATTCTAATATGAAGACACCGCACTATTTTTTCTGCATTATTCATTTTATTATGCAGTTTTAGATTTCATTGTTCTGCATTATTCATTTTATTATGCAGTTTTAGATTTCATTGTTCTGCATTATTCATTTTATTATGCAGATTTAGATTTTATATTAATTTTCCAACCATGGTCTAGGGAGCAAAATGTTCTTCTCACTTCTCACTTCGTCTTCTTCCGTACTTCACGGTTTCCTTTCTTCACAAATTGAAAAACCCCAAAATTCTGCACAAAATTTACAAAGTTTGACCGGAGTTGTTGATAGAGTTTAATTTTAGGAAGTTTTAATTAATTGCGTAATTCGGGGGGCTTTAATGAGCTGATAGAACTTTAGTACCAAACCTGTTTTTCTTCTCATTTAATTTTAGGAAGGTTTTTCTTAATTGCGTAATTTTTGGAATTAATGAGCTGATAGAGTCAGCTTTAAATTTCAAACATTTAAATAATTTCTCCATATTAATTTCGAATTTATGTATTAAGGGCATGATGGTACATTTATGTGCCATTTTGTCCTTATTCTGAAACTATTTTGAATCATGTCTTTATTTAAAAAAATACTAGGTGAAATGACCTTTTATGTGAAATCCTCTTTTATATTTGATGACCCTGTCATGATCGGGCATGGATAAACATGGTATGATAGCTATAATGATCTTTTCTTCAACGTTTTTTGTCTTTAAATCTTTTATTTCTTTAATTTTTCATGTCTTCTATCAACTGTGTTAAATTTTCGTCGATCTACATTCTAAACATACGTATGTAGATCACGTCGAGCTCAACTATCAGTTGATTTCCCCTTTAGCTGTTACCCTTAAACTAAATCTATATAAAATCAATATTAATATCATGTGTATCACATATCCTCTAGCTTTAATGTAAAGTTCGAAAAAAAGGTCAGTACTAATGTCACGTATTCCACTAACGCCCAATACAAATAATGTATAAAGTTATTGTTATTTTAACTAGTAGTAAGAAATATAATAACAATTCCCGTAAAAAAAAACACAATTTTATTTCGGTGAATAGATAATCGTGCAATGGCTAGACCAAATGGGAATGGACTAATAAGGGTTGTAACACATTATAAATAACACATGACTCATTACTATATTCAATTCAATAATTCATTACAAATAATACATGACTCATTTACTATATACAATTCAATAACGCATTATAAATAACACATGACTCATTTATTATATCAATTTAGCACATAAATTTTTTCATGGGCCTTTATTTTACTTCAATTAATTTTTTTTTTAATTTTTTCATTAAAAAATAATACTCCATTAATTTTTTAAAATTTTATTTTTTTATTTTACTCTTTGATATTTATATTTCTCTTTTTAATATTATTTTTTAAATTTATTTTTCTTCCTATTTATCATTTGTGTTTCGAATGATAATTTTTTTTCACGTACTTTCTTTTTATGCCGCAAATAATTATTCTAAAATTTTAAAGTCTAACAAAAAAAATTAAAAATAATATTAATTATTTTTTTAAATAGTACTCCATAATAATAATTTGTTTTAAAAAATAAAACTCTCACCTCTCTTAGCTGCAAGTGTTCAATTCTATTGATACTATTTTACTTTAATTAATTGGTGTAAAATTTTCACCTTATTCTTTCAAAAAAATTCTTCATTCCTTACAAATTTTACTTCTTTTTACATTGTTTAATTATTTTTTTCATTCGAACTTTCATTTTTTAATCACTTTATTTTAATTTTTTATGAATATAATTTTTAGTTTATAAGTGTTATGATAACAGTTGATAAGTATTATTGTATATACTATATTTGAACTAGTACCATAAAATATGTGAACTCAAAACTCGAAAACATTAGAACTTGTCACAATATAAACTAATATTATACTGTATATGAACTAATACGTACAGTACTGCATAAAGTATTAGTTCACATACTCTATGGTACTAGTTTAAATATTGTATAGTATTAATTCACATATTGTATAGTATTAGTTCATATATTAAATAATATTTTATAGAGTTTATTAACAAAGTAGGACATTACATAAGTGTTTTAAACAAAGTAAGACAAAAAATTATACTAAAACAATCAAGGACAAAATGCAATAGATTTAGACGAATATGCCCCTGTTTTCAAATTAAGTAGGATTTTCGAATTCAATAAATTAAGTTAAGCAAAATTAGGAAAGTCAAACAATTTAAATTTCAATTAAGCTGTGATTTATTTTGCCTAGAATCTCGGGCTGTTTTTCTTCCAGAAACATATTACCAAATTTCCATTAGCTTATCTCGATTGCATATTCACGCGGTGGCTTGATCTTCTGAGAGTATTTCGAAGTTTCGAAGGTTGAAACGTGAAATCGCTGTCTTTACCATTTTAATTCCAGGTTTTGTTTACTGCATGTTTCTTATTTGATGATCAATGATATAAAAAAATGCAATGGATTAAAGTATATATTTGCTAATTGTTTTAAATAAATCTGTTTCCTGTGTTTTTTCGATTTTCAGTTGTTTTTATGATGAGTATAGTTCTGTATAAATATGGGTGTTTTTCTTTATGAATTTTTTGTTCAAAATGCTCTGTTTTGGTATGAGTAGTACTGTAGATATTTTGTTAGGGCTTTGCATATTCATAAAGAAATCGAAATCTGCAACGCATATTAGGGATGCTGAGTGCGGTCCTGAAACGTTTTGTGTTGATTAAAACAATAGATAGAAAATTGAAGTGCTCACCCGCGTATACACTTTATATTGTTACAATTAAGCTAGTTATTTCTTGGGATATTGAAGAAGTAGTCTTTTGCACTTGAAATTTGCACAATTTTGTATTATTAATTTCAAAATGATGGTTTATATACAAATACAAGTTGTTAAACGTTTTAAAACAAAATTCTACATTTATATGCACTTACTGTAAGAATCATGAATGCTTCTGGATATATGAAAAAATGGGAATATGCTAGTTGTTATTGTATATATATCTATAACAAGTGTTTCCATTTGACTGTTTTTCTGTATAAATATATGAAGATGGCAAGAGGTAAAAAAGGTGTGATACAAATTAAGGAAGGGGGAAGAAATAGCAAAAAGAAGAAATTCAACAAAGCTGTTAGAGGATCTGCAAGTAAGGGTGTATTAGTAGATTACATTTAGATATGGTTGTTGTGCAGCTGTAGTTTAAAGAAAGATTCAGAATAATTATCTGATGTATTTACTATATTATATTATATGGAATATGTGTATGATTATTGATTTGTTTTCTGTTTCTTTTAAGGAAAAAAGAATAAAAATGTAACCGTTAAGGTCATAAATGACAAGGGAAAAGGTACCATAGTATAACATTCTTATACAATACTTATACAGTCTGGTATATTATGAAATATACATATATAACTAACTTAACCTTGTTATTCAATAACAGGAAAAAAACAAAAAATTATGCGATGCATGCTATTATCGGATGATTCAGGTTATGTTTATATGTTTGTAATGATATTTTGTTATACGAAGAGTTGATAAATACATGAAACTATATTACATTTATTAATATTAATACATATATCGTTAGATTTTGAGAGTGATCCGGAGATGGAGGTGGATAGAGATGAAGACTCAATGTTTGTTTCTGGAGGTAAATTTAATTATAGTTTTAATCTCGGTTGTTGTTTTTATTTTTATGTGTATTTAGTTCCATATCTTAATTATCATTTAATATTATATGGGTTGACGTGAGCAATTCGTAATTCAGATTCTGATATCGGAGAATGCAGCAGAAACAAATGTAGACAGACGAAGTTGAATACAAGAAAAAAAAAAAAAAGGCAAGTGATGTATATTACACCATTTTATTTTGTTTTTGTAATTATGCATAACTTTTTTAACTCAATTTTGATGATCAACAGTTGCTGTGGGTGATAGAGGTGGAGAGTACTATTTCCGTTCAAATATGCGTACCTGCTTCAAAGAAATGCTGTGTTTCAGGTTTACAGATATGCATTATCAAGAAATGAAACTGACACCTTTCTGGTTCTTAATGGAAGCAATTTTAAAAAATGGATGTGATGAGATGGTCATTAAATGTACTAAGTATGAGGAAGATGTGGGACAAATTGTATCAAAATATGACAAGGTCTCTGGTGGGTTTTTAATTGGGGGAGAGGAGTTGGATTTGAGTAGAAGTGATGCAGAGTTAATCTTGGGATTAACATCAGGTAACGAGAAGTTGCCATTTCGAGTTGATAATTATAGGCACCCCGCATGGATCAGAAGATGCTTCGATGAGAGGTTCTTGAACAGAAAGCCTTTGCCATCTTTATACCGTCCACTGATAAAGAACAAGATTCAAGAAATTCAGCATCGCACTGATAAAGAATCGTTACAGGATGTTGCGAGACTATTGAGTTGTTATGTTATGTGTGGTATTCTATGTCCGGTTAAGAGTGGTGCTTTACCATGGTATTTGACATTATATTTGGAAGATTTTTATGATGTATGCATGTATGATTGGAGTACGTTTGTAGTTGAATATCTGAAATATCATGTTAAGAAAAGTAAGGATACGAAGTCCGGTGGTTGTGCTGTATTATTACCGGTAAGCATTTACTTCTATATTATATTGTACCCAGTAAATTTGTGTGCAACATTGATATATACTTACATAGCATAATTTTTTTTGTTATGCAGTTTTGGCTTTGTGAACACTCTTCTTTAATAGATCCGTTGAACGAGAGAGCTTTCCCAAGATTTTTGAAGTGGGATTTAAACGCTCTTAATGCTGTTCTAGACAGGGGAATTTTGAATAAACATTCTAAGGTAATATGAAGGTTGCATATTTTACTATCACAAATATTATTGAAATACTTAATATTAAGAATTTGTTGAATATATTATATGCAGTTTACACTGTCAACCAAGTGTTTGAAGATAAATTCTTGGGAGGAAGAAAAGTACAATACACTCCATGCATTCAGGGATAATGAACGGTCAAATAGGATAGCAAGTGTTGACAGTAATCCTGGAGATTTTATAAATGCTCATGGACAATCATGCGCAACAGCTGAAGTAAATGCAAATGATGAGTCTGTAGACAGGCAAGGAGTTTTGCCGGGTAAAGAGCCTGTTGTAAATTTGGATATTGGATCGAGTTCAAAATTGAAGGGTTTAAGCATGGAGGACGGTCCTTCTTTTGATATAGGATTTAATAATAATAATGAACTCGCTGGTATGGACGTTGAGAGAACTGTAATGAGGGTTTGCAGTGATTTGAAAAAATCGTTTGTTGAAGATCAGAATGAAGTTGGTGTGAGTAAAGAAGGGGTAAGTATTCCAGTCGATAAAGTAGTACAAGATAAGGTTGAGACCAGTATGGATGATATTGTTCATTTGAGAACGTGCAATGAGAAGCTGGAACTTGAAATAAAGAAGCTCAAGGAAGACTTTGAGAAGGAAAGAGCTACATATGCACTGGACACGAAGGCGAAAAATGACATTATTATAGGACTGGAGTTTGAAATAGAAGTGCTAAAGGGGGAGATGGGAATGCTAAACAGGCCTTTGGGAAAACTCACAGAAGATGAGTTAATGTTAGAAGAACTAGATAGAGTTGAAAAAGAAGAGTTGGCTAAAAATTCAGTAAGGTTGGGGAGGAGAATGTTTTGACAGCAGGACCTGTTGTTGCTACAGAATTTTTGGCAACACCTTCGGTTAGTAATGTTCAGTTGGGGAGTGAATGCGAAAGGGAAATTAATTATGAGAGTCCACAAAGACCAGCTGTTAAAGATGGAAGAAGGAATAAGTTTATTCGCTCTCCTAGTTCTATGGTTGATCGAATCAAAGGGAGAACTGTTGCAAATAACAGGAAGCCTATTCTGATGTCTCCTCAAGTTCTGACCAAGGAATTAGATTTGGTACATGAGTTAAGTGACACTGAAGATTTGAAAGAGGAGGGCGAAAAAATAGACCATACAGGACAAAAGATGATAAAAACTCCATTCAACGGTTCCCTACAGACTGTTAAGAATGCTCCTTCAGGGTTGAAGCATCAATTATTTAACGAGCTTTATGATTATGGAGCGAGGTAATTTGAAACTTTAATTATATACAGCTTTGCATATTTAGGATGTGTCTTTTTATCTAAATGTGTGTTTATTAAAATATTTTTGTTTTATTTGTTTATACATTTTCAGCCATTCAGTGTACGTCGGGAATGGTCCATTAACTCATGTCACAGTTCAAATGCTGATAAACTTACTAAATGAGATGACAGTTGACAATCAGGTTAATAAAATTAGATCATTCAGTAAAGTGTCTATTGGTTCTGATAAAAATCGATGCATGGTCTGACATCATATGTCGGTTATCATATTTTTTTATTGTTTATAAAATAAACAGGTTATAGATGCATGGTCTGATTGCACACGTTCAAGTGCATTGGAACAATATCCTTCTTCCGACGGTGTCACGATATTGACTTCATCATGTTGGGTAATAAACTACTTAAATCATCCAATTATTTTCTTATTTTAGAGTTTCAGTTCATAATTTTTTGTTTGTTTTTTAGTCAATGATTTCAAGGTGCGATATCTCCCAGCAACTAATATTTAGAAGTATGATTGAAAGAGTTCTTGAACAAAGTTTTGATAAAAACACACTCCTCTTCCCTATTATCATAACCGATGTTGGTAGAAGAACGAGATCAAATGTTACAGGGCACTGGACACTATTGAAATTGGACGTGAGGAGTAGACAATGGACGTTCTATAACTCACTTCGTCCAAGGAAGCTTACATCTCCTGATCCATACTTGAAAGAGGCTATGCACGTGGTATGTTTTTCTTTTCTTATAATTAAATTGTAAAACTTATTTTATATGTACAATATCCACTGTTATTAATATAGATTTATCATTCATTTGTCAAAATTAATAGGTTAAGTATGTCGAGGCGAAGTTGACGACGGTGTTCATCAAATCAGCACCTAATCATCCATTTTTAAAGATTAAATCATCAAATCCTATTCAATCTGAGATTATGCAGCAGGTACCTGGTTCATTAGATTGTGGGATTATAGTTTGCAAATTACTTGAATGCTTTATAAAAGGTGAAGAACCCCCACAAGGTGCTTACAATGCCGATGCTGCAAGTGTTATGCGTGTCCGGATGGTGGGGACATTTCTGAATCCGTTTATTTACAATTAGTTATGTGTGTTTATTTTAAACAATGTTTGAAGTTGATTGTACTAATCTTCTACGAATTCAAATCCCTGTCACTCAGTCGGTTTGATATTTTGGTTTATTAGATGTTGACCACGTTTTGAGTTCATAAATTATGAATTGAATGACATTGTTCATTTTCATCTAGGAATTGTCTTGATTTTTCTATTAGTAAAATATATGAATATATTCAGTGATATTATTACATAAATTATATTCATTAGATATATATATATATATATATAAAAATTATATACGAATTGTATACTATTCTATATATTATATATGTATTACGTTGAAAACTAGTTTCAATATAGAAACTTGTGTTAATTGATTATTTCCCTATTACAATTTTGGTACTTATTAATTGAATATAAAATTAATATATTTGTTATTATTGCGTTTCTAAAATTAGGGCTAATCACCATTACTCTACAAATTCCCCTATTTATAGAGATACCCACGCCTTACATAGGACAGAAGCGAACGATTTTCCCCTACTTTAGTAGATTATTCATTCGAATACCTATATACGTTGAATATTCATATTTAAGCGAGATGAATCGTGAGGATAATTGGGATGGGAATGGAGTGAATCGTCTAAGGTGCTATTGTGGAATGGATGCTAAAATCGTAACATCCTGGAAGAATCAGAATGTGGGGAGGAGATTTTATGGTTGTGAATCGTAACCGGTTAGTTGTTCGTTTTAATAATTTGGATTTTTATTAACAATGTTCACCAGGTATAATATACGCATATATGTCAATATTAACTTTTACTGCAAATTAATTTATAGAAATCTGGATTCTGCAAGTTTTTTAGATGGATTGATGATCCATTGTGTACACGAGAACAACATATTATACATGGACTGATTAAGAAATTAAATGATGAGAGAAATCAAGCCAACGACTTGCAGATTAATTCCAAGAAGTTAGAAGATGAGATTGCTTATTTGAAGTTTGAGAATGCACAGATGTTGTCGACGTTGATTGTTGGGGGGAATACTATTGACAAGAAGACTAAAAAAGGAACACTCAATTTATCATCGAGATATGTTAAATACACGTTGATTATATGTTTATTTTTTGTATTATGGCATGTATGGATGAAATCAATCTCGAAAGTGAAATGTGATATGCTTATGATAGATTAAACCTTGTATGATTTTGAATTCCTGCAATAAACACTTTCAATTTAAATTGGTTTTTTTTGCGTATTATTGTTGTTGTAATGAAGCTTTTATGATATATTTTTTTTACTGCATACATAGATTGCATTGTTTCGCATAATAAGAAAAAAATATGAGATTGTTCAGAAACAACATTTACATAACATATTTCACAATAATATAACTTACATAAATAAATATTGTAATACATATCACTATACATTTTTGGGGAATGGAGAAACAAGGTTATGCAAAACACTATATGTACGGTCGACCCCAGGGGCTGCATTTAATGAACCCAGTCCCTGAAATTCTCTTTTTTGTATATCATAAGAGCAAAATGTACCATTTGGCTCTTCCTTGAACATAATTAGAGTCTTCGTAAAATTCAAATAGCAAATCGGGTTGATAGTGAACATAAAAGGTAAAACTTCTTCTTTGTATATTGTCAAGCTTGACCATGTAGATTGATCGTTATGATATGTTAAGATGTGCATCTGAAGAAAGTATCTATTCACTAGGTCTACTTCTGGGCTAAGCTTGCAGGAATAAACAGCAATAGTAGTCTCGTCCATAGCACGAAATTCCACATACCATGTCGGGAGTATAAAATTTGGAATATCTATTAGTTCATAAACAGACTTCTTTGCATCGTACGATACAATTTTATATACTCCACCATCAAATTTTACCTGCCAATGAAATCGACCACCAACGAAAAAACCATTTGCAATAGGAGGTCTATCATACGGATACGATTCAACAAAACACCAAGAATTTGAATTATGTGAATATAGCTTCACCTCATACTGATATCCTTGTAACGACCAAAATCTAGCTATTCTCATTAGCTTGAATTCATTTAAATCAATGTCAAAACCTATACAAAAAAAAACCCATGCTTCCCGAAATTGAGGAGGTATTGATATAGGGTCATTTTTTATAAAAAAAATTTCATTTGAAGATGGATTGACAAGAGAATACTGATCATCAGTGTTGGAAAAAAGAACTAACCCATCGTATGTACCAAGTATTTCATAATCTTCATCTTCAGAACGAACAAACCTTCTATATGATGGAACAGCAAGAGGCACTAATTCATAACATATAGGTGGGTTAACCTCCTTTACTTGATTGAGGATTGAGAATCTATTATCTTTTTTCATTCTACGGAGGTGCCTTTGAACAAATCCCTCTATTGAAATCAACGACTCCCATATGCGAGAAACGCATTTGAATCTGATGATTGATTTGGACAGTAGTTGCTCAAGTATTTCAAATGAAATGTCTTCTGGTATTGTTTCACTCATTTTTTCAGAAATGTTTTGAAGAAAGATGTTAAACTTAACAGACTAGAGATGTTCCTATTCGAAAAAATTATAATGGAGATTGTGTGTTATTTTGGTTTAAGAAGCCTCTTAAATAATAGTTAATGTATTGCACCCTTTTGTTTCAATAGTTGGTTTTTGTAACATTTAAAATTGAATAAGAATTTAATTAAACTCTTTAACTTCTATATGTGAAACTGAAACGACATATTATATGAAGTTTTTTTCACAGATTTAACTTGGTTTATGTATCAAATATTTTTTAATATATTACTATGATTCTCCTAAATGTTTAATAAATAATTCTAAATATTATTTGTTGTATTTATGATTCTCCTAAATATTTAATAAATAATTCTAATTTAACTCTACAATTTTTAATAACTAACGTACGTGAAGTTCACGTACGGGTTTTACCATTATATGCAGTGCACAAATAATTATGTGCACGACATATAATATGTATATGCATGTACCCATAACACTTGTTTTTTTTTCAATTTATTTTTTTTATATAATATTTTTTATTATCAAATTAAACAAACTTAATATAATAAATTATAGAATTATACAAATAATTAGTAGAGCATATTTATTAAATTATATATTACTGTAAAAAAAAATTCAGAAAAAAATAAAATAAAAACTTAACGCATAAGCACAAAAAATTTAATTTCACTTAATTTTGGTACATTGGGAAGTCCAAATGATGTGTTTTTTGATATGATGGTGTCTATCTTACATTAAATACACAAAATCTGAGTTTGAAAATCAAATGATGAAACCACCGTCAAATTGAAGTTATTATTCATTAATATATTATATTATATTAATAATTAATGCACAACCTGAAGTTAAAGGCGTAAACCCTCTAACAATTATGTAATTAACTGATGTACATGGGGGAAGCCCAACAGTTTTTCACTTTTCAAAGTTGACAATGGTGCATCAATTATAGCATATCTTTCATACTCGATTCTCGGGTTCATACACCCTAAATCATCACATCTAAATTTTTTTATCTTCATTTAATTTCTAAAAGAACAATGAGTCGTTTGAGTGGAAATACATCGATCCCACCGGAAATTGCAGCGGACATCCTTGTCCTTCTTCCGCCAAAGGCATTAGGGCGATTCAAGTGCGTATCGCCGGAATGGAGAGCATTTATCTCGTCCAGTTCATTCGTTGAAGCACATCTCAAAAAAATGAAACAACTGAAAGAGGTTTGTCTGATTAACAAGGTAACTGTTGCTAACCCTCCAATATGTTACATTACTGTACCTTCAGAGGATCCGCCAATAAGAATATCGATTTCAGAGCATAATGAAGAATATGAAATTCTTGGAAGTGATAATGGTTTGATTTTAATTGGTGATGTTCATGACAGATTTTTTTTAAGAATCCATTGTCAATGGAGTCATTTTTAATTGAAAAAGATATCCCTGTTATTCCTCATGGATATGCTGAAGCGTGGGTGTTTTATGGTTTTGGTTATAACATTGAGAGTGATGATTATATGATTATGAGGGTTGCAAGATTTTATGATCCAGAAGGAATACTTTCAGAATCTAAACTATACTCAAGGAACTCAAACAGTTGGATTAGTATTCCACCTTTTCCATTTAATAACCCACCTGTTGATAATGCCTGTTTCGTTGGTGGTCTTTTCCATTGGAAAGTCTATACAGGTCACGGTGAAACAGAGTTTATTACTTTCGACCCTAATCGCTTAACATACAGTAATTTTGAAGCTCCGTTGTTTATATAGTCATCGTGGTTTTTATCAATTATTGCTTTGGACGAATCCAGTATTGGTATTTATGCATGTCAGCTTGGTCCTGAAGACGAGGATGGAAGTAGTTATTTCTTTGAGATGCATATACTCACGTATGCAACAAGGCGTCGTCGGTCGTGGTCTAGAGTGGTAATTTTCAAGGAAGAGATACTACCTAATTATTATAAACTAGTACCAATATGTTTCAAAAACTCGAAAAAAAGAATATTGTTCAGGAAAGAACCTTTTGGGAGATTCTACATTTATGATGTAATGAAGAAAGAATTCGAGCCGTTGATGGATATGGACGATCAACCTCATATTGGGTGCTCGTATTGGTACATTCCAAGTCTAGTGAAGCCATTTAGAAATTAGTGTCTTAAACACTTATTTGTTTTAACTATTTTGATTTTGTTTTTTGAACACTGTTTGGTTGTTAAATTGTTTAACACTTTTGTTTAAATATTGTTATATTAGTTTTTCGTGATTTTGCATATGGTTGTGTATTTATTTATTTATTGAGTTGGATATATATGTATTGTGATTGTTGAAAGGCAGAAAAAATAGTTGATACAAACGCACTAGAATCTGTTAATGCATGAATATCAAGGAATATGCATTGTCAATTGATATATGCGCTGTCTTTGGATATATGCGTTGCTATTTAATATATGCATTGTCATGCGATATATTAGTATTATTGGAATTTTTAATATGGATTGGATTTATATGTATGTATGTTATCAGTTTTGAATTTCATAAATACGTATTTTGATTGTTTAAAAACACTAAAGAATACAACGACACAAACGTAAAATAATCTGTTAATGCATGAATACCAAAGAATTTGCAATCTGATTGGATATATGCAGTCGTTGTAGTCATATGCATGACATATATGGGATGCAGACAATGCAGTACTAATGCATATCTGAGCTTATTTAAACATCCGGTTGTTCAAGGCCAGTAGCTTCAAAACGTTGATGTGATCATATAAATGTATTTAGAAACTTTAGATCCATCTTTCAGAATAACAATTTATTCGATCTGTTACGTGTATGTGACACGTATATGCATAGCATAAAGTTATATGGTAAAAAACTGATGGTTTTTTTCCGTCTGATGGGACCGAACAGTATGATGCACAACGTTGATGTGATCAATTAAATATATGATATACATAATTGATTTGATCATTTAAAATATTTAACTATTTTCATATTTATTATTTAGTGTTTCTGAGACCGATATGCCTCTAAATATGCATGGAATAATGGCTACAAATGAGATATGATATTGTATACATAAATATTTTCTTCAATGTAAAACAAGTGGAATAATGATATAAAATGTTGGAGTTTCTTGCACAATAACTATTACAGAATCATGCATTAATAAACAAATGTAGACAATAGTTTATTGAGCAATAAACTAAACCTAATCTAATTGCAATTCAATGTTACATATTTGTCATATCATTCCCAAAAACTGCAGCACACATTAAAGGATCATGTCGACCTTTCTTCCCACATATAGAGCAGTTTGTAGGCTTAACACGACGAAACTCTCCATACGAGGTAATTCGTTTTTGTCTTGGTCTACCCGGAGGTTTATTCAGAATAGGTGGAAGTACTTTTTCACTGTCCATCGTCGGCTTCCATTCATATTTCTCAGTTTCTGGAACTGGCATTAAATCAACCTTATAGCATTGTTTATAGTTTGATACCATGAAGCAGCCTTCAACAACATTGTTAATAGAGGAACAATACCTCTTAATAACAGCCACCGCATGAGCACATGGAAATCCAGTTACTTGCCATTGAAAACATGAGCAGAATTTCTGTTCTAGATCAACAGTTACAAAGGTCTTTGAAGCTACTTGAAACTGTCCATTGGGGTAGACTGTAACCCTCCACGATGCACTGATTTTTGCATGTTCGTTCCAGAGGTCCTCCTTCGAAGGAACCAACAAACCAGACCAATTACTACTGGATATTCTCCTATCAACAAACCACTGGGATAATTTTGACCTTATTGAGTCAATCATATGAGTAATGGGTAATCCCCTGGACTCCCGTATCCAGGAATTGAAAGATTCAGCTGCATTTGAGGTCATTTCACCATATCTTTTGATGTTAGGTGAATGAGAAACAGCCCAGTGTGAATAAGGCAAGTCCTCAAGCCATATTTCTGCAATTCGACCACCAACTTCTTTGAATTTCCTAAGCTTATCGTCAAATATGCGTACATTGGGTGCGTATGCACACTGCTTGAATAAGTCAGCCATATTTTCTCGGTGCTGCGTATTCCACCCCCTCCATATCTGCCCTTGAGATTCATTATCAGATGGAATAAACAGTAGAAATGTGGAGGATGATCCCATACATCATAAAAAGCTGACATGAGACCTGTGTTCCTATCAGATATAAATATAACCTGTTTCGGATGGAATATGCAGACCTTAATTTTGGTCAAAAACCATGCCCAGTTACTTTTATTTTCAGCAGATACCACAGCAAAGGCAACAGTGAATAATCCTACATTGACATAAAATGCATTTAATATTTGGCAAGTAAAGAAATGAATAATATATAATGAGCATAAAAATATATATTTTAGTATTAGACTGATTTAAACATACCATTATCTCCATCTTTAGCAGTGGCAACAAGTAACACTCCTTTTGCCCTCCCTTTCATGAAAGTACCGTCGATAAACAGCATAGGTCTACAGTGTTTAAATCCTTCTTTACAAGCATAGAAAGAAATGAAAATCCTTTCAAAATGGTGAGTAGTACTATCTATCTCTAAATCAACTATACTACCAGGATTTGTACGTTTAACTGCTTCACCATACCAACGAAGTTGATCATAAGATTCATCATAACTTCCGAATATGTCATCCCTCGCAGCCTCTATACCGCGCCAAGCTTTATAGTGAGGAATACAAAAACCGTAATACACGTTAATTCCATCTATAATATTCTTACCTCTAATGTTTGGATTGGATTTAACACTCTCAATTGCAAGTTCTTTAATAATCTTAGTGCCAAACCTACCATTCTCACCATCTAATAGATTTCCTACACATGTGTGCACTAGGTTAGCTTTGTGAACAATGAATCCATTTTTCAAAGGAGACTGTTTAGCTTTAATAAACCAGGAACAATTGAATGATGCCTTCTCACTACATTCTGCATATACATACCTTGGGCAGTTTTTTAGGTATGTAAACTTGAAATTCAGTTTTGTACAGTACTTTATGAGTTCAACTCTGAACTCAGGAGCACCACCAGAAAATGTAGCTCCAACTTTCATCAAATCGATCCAGTGATCAGATAAATAGGACTTCTTCTTCTCAGATGGGCATATATCAAATAGAGGTAATCTACCCTATCCAACAAATTCATTAGACACAGAAGCTTGAGACTCAGTCAAAATAAAATCCTTATTAGACAGATTGTTTGGAGTTCTATCTAAAGATGACTTCTGGGAATTAATATCACCTATATTTGCATTCCCATCAAAACCTAACATAGAATCGCCTGTTAAGGATTCAATAGCATCAGATTGATTGACATCTACAACATTTTCAATATATATATTCACTAATTTTTCTGATGTCATTCTGCAGTAATCTTTCATACCATCAAAATCTGAATCACAGTCTAAACAGCAATTCTTAATTCCCCCCACTGAGTAAACAAACGAATATTTACCTGGGGATATAGAAGGCCACTTCCTATTAATTACATCTGTAACATGTTGAAACGACGTGGCTTCTGTAATTGGAATGAGTTTACTCCGACCATCGAAATCGATCTTCAATATTATTGATGACTCCATTGTTTGCAGACTTCGTTGGATCTTTTGCCCGAAATGATTTTCAGAAATTAATATATCAAACCATCAAAAAGTCGGAATACCATATGCAGACTAAAATTCGAAAATTATGACTACAAAATTTCAAAATGCAGTTTCTAACACAGTTTCAAGAAAATTCCCAAATTTAATTGATCAAAAAAATGCAGTAACTCAATGAGATTCGTGAAAATTCATTCGCAAAAAATTTTTGGTTGTAATTTTGGAATTTTAGAAAATCATCAATTGAAATATCTCATATTTTTTGAAAATCTTTGACTGCATGAAAGAAGAGGCAATTCTATTTGAATTCAATTGAATTCAAATTAGATTGATTTCAAAAATGGAAACTTAAGCGAAATCTTGGGATATTCTTTAACAAGTCCGACTTTTCGAATTATTTGAAAATAAGGGCAGAATGGGGAATTCTTAGGCTAATTTGTCCTGAATTATTTTACTAAAAAAATTTGTCTTGAATCTTAAACTTTTAGGGTGAATTGTCCTATTATGTTTTTTCCCCTATTTTATACCCACAATAATCTCTAGTACTATACAACATATTAACTAGTACTATACCATAGATGTACTAATACTATATTGTATTTAAACTAATATTATACTTAACAAAAAATATATAACTTAACACATTCATAATTTTAGGCATATCATGCAAATTAATACCTCAATATTAAAAGATTGATATTAACTAACTAGTAAGAAGAACAAAAGCGAGAATGAACACACTGAATACACAATTCAATTAATAGATAAGATCACACTCAATAAACATATGAATGCATCAACACGGCGATGACCACAAAGAAAATAATAAAGTTGATGCAATATTATGCTGGTTTCTTCCCCAATTCTCCACTCATTTAAGTTTCTAAATATAAATTTTATTTTTTAATTAGATTATGTTATTAATTAGTCTTAAAAAATAATCTACAACTTTAAAAAACTTGTAACAAACCAGATATCATTGTAGAAATAATGAAGACATAACAAAATAATCTTAGTTATTATAAATCAGATTAAAGCTAGAAAGTGAACATGTCATATTCATACATTTATACCCAAATTTAAAAAAAAATTGATTTTTTTTAGTTTAGTTTTTTTTTTTTTCCGATTTTTTTGTATTTTTAACCTAAATTTTGGTTATTTTTTGAAAAAAAAAAACTGAAATTTTTATTTCATATATTTTTTTGAGTTTCATATTTTTTTTCAATATTTTTTTTTTATATGCGTAGTTTTTTTTTTTATATATGTTTTTTTGAAAGTTAAAAAAATAGAATAATATTTGACTTCGTGGTGATTCATTGGTGACTCGATAGTCGGTGTATAATTATAATTTTAATGAGTTGTATTTTAATTTAATTGATAAAATGATAATATAGTTTTTTACATGTATTTTTCTTATAAAAAAATTGGGAGTGAAATTAATGAAAAAGAGGGTAAATTAATAACTAATAACTTGACTTTAATTACATGTATGTAACTTATACATACATGTATATAACTGGTACATATAAGTATTGCCGACTAGTAATATCACAAGTAACATAATGTTGTTTAACGAAACTTAAGTGAAAATAACCAATATTGTTTTAATAATATCTTTTAATAAAACAAATAATATCTTTTAAAATGTATTTGAGTAATATAGTGTATGAAATATGTTTTTTTTTTTATTTCCGGAAATTTCCTTTATTATAGTATATATAAGGCGTTAAAAAATTATTTTTTAATTTTATTTTATTTTAACTTGAATCGAATGGTTCAGTGACGGATCCAAAAAATTTCGGTAGGGAGCCCGATTAACGTTACTATAAAAATAAAATAATATGTATTCATTATACTTATTAAAATTTCCCATAATAAAATTGTCAATACATATCATTCCATTAAACTAAATTATTGAACAATTTAATTTTCGTTATGTTTTTCGTTATGTTTTGTTAGGAGTTAATATTCTCCCTTCCTCCTGTGATGACTTGCTGCTGTCGCCGACACCCAAAAATAATTACCTTAAATACCCACCCACTATGTAGTAGGGAAGTAAGGGTGATCCTATGATTTAATTAAATAGTTCGTGTTATGAAAGCAATTAAAAAGGGGGGAGTTTGATTGGTTGACTAATGATTACTAAGAAGCAAGAAATAATGATCTAGCACTGTTTCCCAAAAGCCAAAAAAAACCAGCGTTGACTTCCTCTGGTCCTCAATGGCGGCCGTGTTTTCCAATAAACAGAGAGGTGGGGCGGTGCAACTCCAATGGTCAAGCAGTGTGCGACGCTGCGTTGGAGCTGCGGTGGTGCGGTGACAAGATGCGAATCAGGTGGGGGCGCGGATGTGCGGCGCTGATGTAGACGGCCACCGGGGCTGTGCGTTCCGGTGAGATAGAGAGTGGCGCGGCGGAAATCTGCTCGTCGGACGGCAGTCGCACAGACGGCGCTGTTGTGCTAGTGAAGCAGCCGCGGCGAAATCAAATCGCCACTCGGAGTGGGCGGTTGCAGTCGGGCCTGAATTTCCGGCGACGAAGGGACGCGGCGCAGAAAGGGGGCCGCGCTGTTGGGCTGTAGGCGCGGCGGGTGCCGCTGGAGTGGTTGCGGCGCTGTGGAATCGCCGGTGTGAGGCGAAGTGGGCCAGCGGTGGGGCAATTTCTCCAGCGAGAGAGATGGTAGGAGGCGGTTGATTGTGTGGTAGGGTGATTAGGGTTTCTGGCCTGAGAGAGAATAATAAAAAAAACATAAACAAATAAAAAAATAAATAAATAACTAAAATAAAAAAATACATAAAAACTAATCAAGCAAAAAGAATTAAGCAAATAAAGTTATAGGAGAACCGTTTTGTTAAGGCGTGCACGCCTTATCTAGCCATTTCAACATAAACTCCTCTTCAAATAAGGCATGCCCACACCTTATCTGAAATCCTCTCCTGATACACAAACACATAAAAACGAAAAAAAAAAAGCAAAAATAGCAAAATAAAAACTAAGTAAACATTGGGTTGCCTCCCAACAAGCGCCTTTGTTTATTGTCGATGGCTCGACTTAGGATTGTGATTCCCTCTAGTATTGTGGATTATCTAACTCCACACATTCCACGTGCTCTTTCTGAAAACCTTCTCGATACTCCTTCAATTGGTGACCATTCACCTTGAAAATTTTATTTGTCCTAAGGCTTTGGATCTAAACTGCACCATGAGAAAATATTTTAGTAATAACAAAGGGACCTATCCAACGAGAACGTAACTTACCTGAAAATAATTTCAACTTAGAATGATAAAGTAACACTTTTTCTCCAATTGTGAAATTTTTCCGTGAAATCTGTGCATCGTGAAATGCCTTTGTTTTCATCTTATAAATCACAGAATTCTCATATGCTTCATTCCTCAACTCTTCAATCTCTTGAAATTGCAACTTTCGACCAATATCAGCCTCATCAAAACTCATGTTGCACTTCTTAACCGCCCAATATGCCTTGTGTTCGAGTTCAACGGGCAAATGGCATGGCTTACCGTAGACGAGCCTATATGGAGACATCCCTATAGGTGTCTTATAGGCTGTACGATATGCCCATAGTGCATCATCCAATCTCAAGCTCCAATCCTTACGGTTAGGTTGCACCGTCTTCTCCAAAATCGTCTTGATCTCTCGGTTCGACACTTCGGCTTGACCATTCGTTTGAGGGTGGTAGGATGTGGACATCTTATGCATAACCGAATATTTCCGCAATAATGCTTCAATAGTTCGATTGCAAAAATGTGTCCCCCTATCACTTATGATCGCCCTTGGAATTCCGAACCTAGCAAAAATGTTAGACTTCAAAAATCCTGCAACCACTTTAGAATCATTAGTTCAAGTGGCTTTTGCTTCCACCCATTTCGAGACATAATCAACAAGAAGCAGAATATATATATTACCAAAAGAAGACGGAAACGGACCCATGAAATCCATACCTCACACGTCAAAAATTTCACACACAATTATGGGATTTTGGGGCATTTCATTCCTTTGAGAAATATTTCATATCCTTTGACAATTATCACACGACTTACAAAAATCATATGCATCTCGAAACAATGATGGCCAATAAAATCCACACTCTAGAACCTTAAAAGCAGTACGCTTGGATCCAAAATGTCCTCCACAAGCATAGTTATGACAAAAGGTGAGAATAGAAAAGAATTCAACATCGGGTACGCACCTTCGTATTACCTGGTCAGCACAATGCTTCCATAAATATGGATCATCCCAAACGTAGTATTTAGCATCACTACGTAACTTATCTCTTTGAGCCTTGTTCATCTCCTCTGGATAAAATCCAGCTACTAGAAAATTCACCAGATCAGCAAACCATGGGACAGACTGCACTGATACTGAGGGCGTCACAACGAGCAGCTGCTCGTCTGGAAATTCTTCCAGCAGTGGTTCAGCGTCCTCAGCTCTCTCCAAACGACTAAGATGGTCAGCCACTACGTTCTCTGCACCTCTCTTGTTTATCTTTAATTTCAATAAGCCCAATAACAAAGTAATGGGCCTAAGAAAATAATTGCCTTTCCCTTTAATTTTCGGCCCAGCTGTTCTATAAGATCCACTATTTTTCATTCTTATCAAAATGCTCCGATTTACCTGAATTAAATAAGAAAATAAAAATATCAAGGTAACTGAAATCACCAAATAATGAGTCGGGAGAATGCACTAAAATACCAATTTAATTCACAAATAATATTCAATTAAAGCACAAAAATATGCAATAAATCCGACTCATCACTTGCATATCTTGACCGACTCACTTTAAAAAAAAATAAAATTTAGTGGTGCGGGATCAAATAAATGAGGTTTAATTTAGATGATTTAGTGAGGTGTAAAGGTAATCGAGTGAGATTTAAAATGAATTTAGTGAAATGTAGGTTCAAAATAAGTGATAATTTTTAAAATAAAATAATATTATGGGGTATTAATTTTGTGACTTGTTTCTATATTAGGATTGTGTAAGTAATATTGAGACATCTCAATAAAAAATGTACAACTAATCACGTGATGAAATATTAATTTTATATGTGTGTGAAATTACTAAAATATAATACCCCTAATAAATTTACAAAGTTACGTACTGTCCCCTCTGGACCCTTCTTAGGTCCGTTACCGTTCAGGTGACTCATAAAAGAAACCTTCCTAATTGTGTTCTCAGTGGCTAATATGAGTGTAAACTAGTGCAAGACTCGTGCAATGCACGCGGGATTGTAAAAATATATTACTTTGTATTTAATAAAATTTAATATCTTTATCTTTATAATATATATTTGCAAACATTTTTTACCTCATTCATTCTACATTTTACTTTTAATCTCATCCATTTATTTTAAAACTTAATCTCGACCTTACATTCTTAATCTTTTTTACTATATAAATCCGTCATCTCTTCTTAAAATTCCTAATTTCTCATTCATTCTCAATTTTACTTTTTACTCATCCATTGATTATATTCAATTTATTGAATGGAGATTGTCTACTTGGAAGATTGTTCTTAAATAATTTTGTGTGAAATATAAAACTGAAGAATATAATTAAATATAAAATTGAAAATTTCCAGTAAAATATAATTAAATATAAAATTGATTTTTTTTAAAACTGAATAAAAGTTCTATAATCTTTTTTTCTTTTTTACATTTAATATTAATTGACTTACGTTCACTGTTGCAAAGCCCATTTTATAGCCTCTTATTTGAAGTAATCTCAAAAACTAAAATTTCCAAGCATTTCAAAGAACGTATGGTGTCGAGATGTCCGACCTACATTCTCTGAGAAGTTGCAACAGTAGAGTATGTATCAAAAACATTAAGAACTAGGGTGTAAGACCCGCGGTTTTACGCAGAATTTAAATAAATTTATAATATATTTTAATTAATTAATTAAACAAATAATCTTCATATAAATTGATAAATTTGTTATTTTATTAAAATATGAAAAATTATTGTGATAATTAATATATACATATATAAACAATAATAGAATAAAAAATTATATTTTTTCTTGATAAAAGAAATCAATATAAAATATTGTAAATTACGAAAAACTTTTTTGTTTACAATATTTGTTGTACGTTTACATATTTTTTTTTTAATTAAACTCAAACAAATAAATTCAATCCACTCGCTCTTAACTTTAAAAGCTGCAACATATATACAATTGTCCGTGTGTAAACACGGGTTTTGAAAGGTATACACCTACTTTGAAAAGGGACTAACAATGACTTTTAATTATCATCATTTATTTAATAAAACCATTCAAACATAAAAATATAATTCGTATCCGATAAATTCAACAATCAACTTATTTTTAAAAGTATATCATTTAACATTGTCTCGCATGTCTTTTGAAAAACTTAGTTTGGACAATTCAGACTTGATGATATAAGTAGAATTGAAAATAAATTTATCAGACAATGAATTGATGCCCAAAAACTTGCCTTCATTATTGCATCAACATATCATTTAAGAATCTCATTGCATAGCAAACATCTTTGAATTAAAAATCTAAGTAATGTTGTTCATCAGCTCCTAGTGGAACATAATTCAATATTCCCAATGAAAATCTACGGCACTTTCTAGGAATCCACCTACAACCTTAATTATTTCAAACATGCCTAAAGGAAAATTCAATATACGTACGATCCTTTGCATATTCATTTCCCATATTGAATTATATTGAGGCTAAAAACATTGGATGTTGTGTAGAAGGTCTTTCTAGAACATTTTCTATGTATTCTTATAATAAAATTATATCGCGAAAGAAAAGTATAAAAAGCAATTATAATTTGTAGTAACATATTTGAAGTATAATCAAACCCTTTTTAATAATGACAAAAACATATGAGACATTCTCATACATTAGACGAATCTCATTTATTCTAAAATGGAGCGTCATATCACGTATTAGACCGTCTCACATAAGACTCATTTTTTAGATTAACTAAAACTTTTATAAAGTTAACATTTTATCCTTAATTAGTGTTATTCAAAATATGAATTAATAAACTTAATTTAAAAAAGAATGATCCTAACATTGCTTTAGGAGGGAAAACAAAGATGTGTACAATTGTTAATTAATGTGAATTAGTTGGGGGAAATCACTTTCTACTACATTTGGGGATTCATTACTACAATGTAGTACAATCACTTTCTAGTACATTTCACATACAAACAAACATTTCACATTTACCCCAAATATTTCACATTCACATTTCACATTTAAGAGTGATTGTATTAAATTGTGGGGAGAAATTGGATTTTATATCAAAAAGTGAATAATCACAATTTAGTTGAGATATTTGGACATGATCATAAATAACTTAATTAAGGGTTAGTCTTGGTTGGGACCGTCTCACAAAAATAAGACTTGTGAGACGGGTCTTCCTTAACCCTCGTATAAAAAATGATAATGTTTGAATAAAAGTGACAGTCACTTTTGTAAAAAATATTATCATTTTTTTTACAAATAAAAAATCTAGAAAAAATATGGATTATCCTACAAAAAATTTTAAAATATGGGTTAAAAGAAATTAGTCTCACAGAAAAAGATCTGTGAGACGGTCTCACCCAAGTTTTTGCCATAACTTAATACTCCCTCCGTCCCACAAAGATAGCTACATTTGACTTTACACACATATTAAGAAAAATAAATAAATGTAGTCAAATTTAGCTAATGTATCAATTTTACCCTTGGAATCACATTCTCTAAAATCTACTAAGCTTTAATTACTCTTATTAATTAGAGGTAAAATTGACAACAAAACATTTAATACTAAAATAAAAGAGGAAATGGAGCTATAATTTGGGATATTCAAAAAATGAATATGTAGCTATCTTTGTGGGACGGATGGAGTATATCTATGAAATGAAAAATTAGTCAAATATAATAAATACCAAATTTACAGGACTGTCACTTCTTCCGACACTTTAAATAAAGTGAATGAATTGAAACTCGTTTTTTCTAAATTATAGCAATAATTAAAAAACAATTAAATGAGGTATGTGCAGAGACTTGTTAAATTTCTCAGTTTTTTTCTCAGCTTCCAAATTTTATTATACTTTCACTTTGAAAGTATTTGCAACCGGATATAATCATGGAAATCTATAATTATACTCTTCAATGGTGATTTAGGATACAAAATTAGAGGCATCATATATCAATGCCTTCAATACCTCAGCAGCATTATCTCCCTGATTCTCATGCTTTACTTAAAATCCGAGAACAAAATTCGCATAATCTTCCAAATTCCTCAAATCACCCCAATTATATACGGTTTCATTATATTTTTCACATGAATAAATCAACAATTTAATTTTAATTTTCGTATTATTATAGTAGTAAATACTGAGTAATGTAGATGGGTAGAGATTTCGATATATTCCTTAATTATTTCTATATAATTTCGAATTTAATAATTATAATTTCCATATTTTAATTCTAAATTTAAGTGGAAATTGCTAATTAAATCTATACTTATATATACATGATTGAAAGATAGTATTTAATAGGTCAAGTTTCATTATATTTTTCATATAAATAGATCAACAGTTTAATTGAAATTTAATGTTAATTTTCTTGTAATTAGATCAACAGTTGTAATTAATTTGATATTAAGATTATATACACATATTATAATAAATGTAGAATTTTTTTTTATAGCAAATAGGAGTAATATAGATGGGTAGAAAAATATTTAGAAATACATACTCCATTAAAATAAGAATTCACAATTAGTATGGAAAATCGAGTTTGCTATAAACCTTATTAGTCAATACGACAATACTTTACATCATTTTTTAAACAATTAGCGTAATAAATTTAGATTTCCATAAAATTGTGAATTGAAATAGCTAGTCAATAGACATTAATGTGTAACAAATGATCCCAATGTTTGAAAAATCATTTTTATAGGAGTTTCGGTATTAATAATTCAAATTAATTATATTTAATTAATTTTTTTAATAGAGATATTAAATGTAAATTAATCAACAATTGTGTTAAAGATAAATTATACCATTGAAGCTAATTTGGTGCAATATATTACTCCATTTTCTAAATATAATATTTCACAAATATATAAAACTACTTGTGTAATAAATTATATTACTGATTAGAACTTAATTAATGCATTTTTCTACAAATTATACATTTAATACTTGCACAATAATTTCTTGTATTGATATAGTGGTACTTATAAATAATTATATATACACAACCTAAGCATATATATATATAAATGAGTCATTCTAATGATTTTTATTTTAATAGGTTTAATATTATATTCATTGCAAAATTGAAATACAATAATTAGAAGTAAACTAATCTCAAAATTAAATGGAATTCAACGAAGTAATGCAAAAAAAAAAAAAAATCTCGCGAACCATGCCAAAATATTAAAAATGATTTGATATATTTCATTCAATCTAACAAAATTCTTCTTGTCAATATAAATCAATGAAGAAGCAAGATACATAATATGCCCATAGAAGAGAAAGATGGGTGACTAATTTTTTTTTTGATATTCTTCATCTAATCTAACAAAATTCTTCTTGACAGTGTACATAAAAGCAAGAAAAGAATACATAATATATCATATATATGCGATGTTCAAATGATGACCCGAATTGATGGCCAAATTTTTTTGACCGGAATTGATCGGAAAAATTTATCGACAAATTTCGAAGTGGACATATTCAAGAGATTAAAACTTAAGTGGTTGAGATGAGTAAAAATGAGTTGAGAATTGGGATTTTATAGGAGTAAAAATAAGGATGAAGGGTTTAGATTAAGAGTTAAAATGGAAGGTTGAGATTAAGAGTTGAAATATTAGAATGAAGGAGAATGAAGAGATTTTGAATTGGAGAGAATTGAGAAGAAAGAGATTGAGACAGTGAATGAGGTTGTGACATGCGTAACATAATATGTTTACAAATATATATTATTAAGATATAAACAACTTAAAAGACCATCTTTAGATATTTTAACAACGTTTGCCAAGACCTTCTAAACAAAATCACGCAACCTTTGACCCATCAAATTTTTATAACCTTTGAGCAATAAGACGAAAGCTATTGATTTTTGGAATATATATTTAAAAAAACTCTTGAACTGAAACATTCCAGCAATTGTTAATAAAACTGTTAGTATGATTCAACCTCGTTAGATTTACATAGATACTTGTGTTGAAAAGTTGAGACTCATTTTAACGGAAACTACAACAGCTCAATATACAAGGATAGCTAGTTTATGTATGAAGGAGCCTCCATAGTATCTAGTGTCTGTAATTGAGTAGCGTTTAATTGTATTGTGGTAAAAAAAAAAGATCATCTCATTGACATGATATTTGGTAATATATGTACACTGGAGTACGTAAAAAAAAGAACACACATTTTTGTGTGATGTAGTTATATTTCAATTCAAAGTAGTGGTGCATTGATATAGAAAATAAAATTCGTTGTTTGCAAGACAAATGCGTTTTAGGTAAATCACCACGTTACATTCACACTAAAAAAATCAGTCTATTCTTTCAAAATATAACACTAAAAAAAGCAGTATATTCTTTCAAAATATAACTACGACTCCGAACCTCAATCATAAAATCCATCTTCGACAATATCAACACGACAATCTATTTTTCCAAACTCCACTGCACTATTCAGCAATTCAAGCAAATCATTTATATCACTTTAGAACACATTGACAATATCTATCTCCCTTACTAAATATTTGTACTTTTCTTATATTCAGCATCACGGACAAAAGTTTTTCTCTAGAGTTTAATTTTAATACTTCTGGAATGATGGAATTAAATATGGAAGTTATGGCTGCAAAACTATTCTTCACATGACGTTGGAACGGGGCTCAGGTGCAGAGGTGCAGGGCCTGGTGCGGACCCGGCCCTACACCTTGGCCCCTGGCCCGCAGCAGGACCCGGTCTTGGCCCAGAAGCTGGCCCCGGCCCCACACCACACCACGCCCGCACAGGGACCCGGCCCTGCATCTAGCCCCGGCAGCCTCGACCCTGCACCTAAGCCCCCGTCCCAACGTCATGGGAAAAGAAGAGTTTTGCCGCCATGACTTCAATATTTGATTCCATCAATCCAGAATTAAAATTAAACTCGAGAGAAAAACTTTTATCTCATGTTTTGCTGTTGAATATAAGAAGTACAAAGATTTAGTAGGGGAGATGGATATTGTCAATGTGTTTAAAAGTGATATAAAAGATTTGCTTGAATTGCTGAACACTGCAGTGCTGGAGTTTGGAAAAATAGATTTTCGTCTTGAGATTGTCGATTTTAGAGTTAAATTTTGGAAGAATAGGTGGAGTTTGGAAAAATAGATTTTTGTCTTGAGATTGTCGATTTTAGAGTTAAATTTTGGAAGAATAGGTTGCTAATACACGACGCAGATAGTTTTTTTAGTGTAAATGTAACGTCTCTTGTGATTTACCTAAAACCACATTTGTTTGTCCTGCAAACAACGAATTTTATTTTCTGTATCAATGCACCACTACTTTGAATTGAAATGTAACTACATTACATGTGTACGTGTGTTCTTTTTTAGTGTGTTTTTTTTTTTTTTTTTACGTACACTCGCAAACATCATCATGTCAATAGGATGAGATTAGTCTCTGTTTAAGTGACACTCTTTCTTTTACCACAATACAATTATGCAATTTGGAAATGTGAACTTGTGGCTCAACCCTTGACTGAGGAACTTGTGAATCTTTCGAAATGTGGTGACTCTATCTCTTGTCCCAGATAGGACTGAGCAAAAAATCGAAAAAAATTGAAAAACCGAACCGAAATCTGAATTCGGTTCGGTTTTTCAATTTCGGTCCGATTAGCATTTTTCTAAGATTTCGGTATTCGGTTTCGGTTTTATTACCGAAAATTTCAATTAACCGAACCGAATTGGAGGTCATATAAATAGCCTAGCCTAACCCTAATTTCATTTAACCATAAATCCCCAAATTCCATTTAACACCTGCGTCGTGTCCAGCCGTACACTCTTCATTCTACACCTGTTGCGACGCCCACTGTCCACGAAAATCGCCGAGCGTTGCAGCGCACACACCCACCGACCACCGGCGCACACCACACGGCACTCGCCCACTGTCAACCGAAGCCGCCGCACACCGAGTACCCACCACCCACAAGAGATTATGTAAATTTCTATTAGATTAGGGCAATTTATTGAGAATTACAATTTAAGTGTTAGTTTGAGAATTTGTGTTAGATTAGTTTGAGAGTTAGAGATTTACAGTGTTAGTTTGAGATTTTGTGTTAGATTAGGTAAATTTCATTAAAATTGTGTTTGATACTTTTTTTTTTTTTTTTTTGGTCAAGCAAGAAGTTTTATTAATAATAATATCCCCCAAGGGGTAATTACATTAACACGGATGGTACCAGAAGTACCTCAATAGACAATGAAATTAGGAAACAAAAGAAAGACTAGAGAATGAGTAATACACCAGGCTCCCAGATGATGTTCTGCATCAGAGTACAGTAGCAATTGCCCCTGTGCTACAGCTGCTGTAACGCCCAGATATTTAAATTTTCATCTGCGCCCGAGGGTCTGATAACCATGCCTTAAAATCGTTGTTGTTCAGGGTATGTCCGTAGCAGGAGAACCAACTCCAAAGCCTGCCTTTCACTTCATCACAGATCTGTCCTAAATTCCAGCTGATGTTTTCGAAAACCTTCTTATTTCTCCATCTCCATATGATCCAAACTAAACAAATCCATATTCCCGTTGCCACTTTACGCCCCTGCCCTTTTCCCAGCAGTCCCGAGTGTAACAAGAACTGCTCTTTAATCTGTCCGTGTAGTGGAGAACAGAGCCCAAGCCAATTGTAACATTTGTACCACAGTTGATTTACCCATTTACACCCCAGAAATAAATGGAGTGTCGTTTCAGGTTCTTCTTCGCACAGCGAACACCTCGCGTCATCCAGATTCTGAATCACCTTTCTCTTGTGAAGATTCATTTTAGTAGGAAGTCTATCTTGAATGATCTGCCAAGCCAAGGTAGCTGCCTTTAATGGAACAAGTTTACTCCACACCATTGAGAGTTCTCCGCCCGTGTTTGCCCCGTCCCTGACTGATGTGTTTGCTGCTGAGATGATAGCATATGCCTCACTTGTTTTGAAGGCACCCGTGCTTCCTGCTCTCCATATCCATCTATCTTCCGTCCCGCTTCTCACTGGATACCTGTTAATAATGGACACCAATTGAAGGAGCATGTTAGTCTCCCTATCAAATAACTCTCTACGCCATACCCACTTCCACTTCCATCTCCCCTCAATCCAGCCCCCCATTCTATCAATACTACTGTGTTTGTCCAGGTTCAGCCCATAGAGTCTAGGAAACTGTTCCTTAAGCGCTCTATCACCCGCCCAAACATCATCCCAAAATCTAAAGCTCCTCCCATTTCCTAGTTGGTGTTCTAGACTCTCCCAGAACCAACGACCTTTTTGACCCGACACCGACTTTATAACGTCCCTCCACCACCTAGACCATAACCTTTCCCTCCCCCCTCCCCCAAACTGCCCGTTTGCCCCCATAGTAACCTTCCCATACATAGAATCTAAGACTCTAACCCATAACCTGCTCGGGTTTGACAAGTATCTCCACACCCATTTTCCCAAAAGTGCCTGATTAAACCACTTTAAATCTCGCACCCCAAGCCCCCCCTCAATTTTTGGTTTGCAAATCACCTCCCATTTAACCCACGGGATTTTTTTTGACTCCCCCTTCCCTCCCCACAGAAAATTACAGTTTATAGAGGTTAAAGCTTTGGCTACTTTAGAAGGTAAAAGGTTGAAAGAGAGGTGGTAGATCGGAACTGCTGTCAACACGGACTTCAAAAGGGAGGTTCTGCCCCCAATGGATATCTTCTTCTTGTCCCACAGATTTAATCTCCTTTTTACTTTCGACATCAGCTCGCTCCATTCGGCTATTCTATTCATTCGCGCTCCTATTTTCACGCCCAAGTACTTGATAGGTAATTTGCTTGTTTGGCAGCCCAAAGCCTCGGCCATGTGTTTGATACTTTGATTAGTTTCAGAATATGTGTTTGGACTGTTATTTAAAATCTCAGCACATTTAATTATATTTCGGTTTTTTATCGAAACCGAACCAAATTATTCGGTTCAGTTATTTTCGGTTTTACCCTAATGTGGTTCGGTTTTCGATTACTTATGATGAAATTCGGTTCCTCAATTTCAGTTCGGTTGGGTTGCACACCCCTAGTCCTAGAGGATCCAACAGTTTTATTAACAATTGTAGGAATGCTTCAATTCAAGCCTATATTCTTTGGGAAGGTTCTATACGCGCTTCTTCAGCTTTCATTTTAGGCCTATATTCCTTGGGAAGGTGCTATACGCGCTTCTTCAGCCTTCATTTTAGGTCCGTGAGTATGCATGAGCCAAAGGGCAGAAAATAATTAATTATATTTGACAAGAGGTTTCAAAAAAGTCAAGAGTTTTTTTAAATATATATCCCAAAAATCACACGGACCGGGTCCCTACAGCTGGCCCCGGCCTTTGCCCATGCACGCACCAGGACCCGGCCCTGCAGCTCGTCCCGGACCCGGCCTTGCACCTGCAGCCAGCCCCGCACCAGGAGCCGGGTCCTGGTGCGGGGCAGGGGCCAAGGCCGGGGTAGAGTCCTGGTGCGGGTCCAGGGCCTGGCGCAGGGCTAGCTGCAGGGCCGGGTTATTTCAAAACATTGTAGGTCAATACCTGTTATTACTTGGATCGATGGTAAATGAGCTCGATAATAAGCATGTGTAATAACCCCAGAATATCTCGATTCTCAATTACCAAGGTAGCTTATGTATCGATAAAAGAAACCCCAATAAATTTCAAACTTGAAACGTCATTTGAAGTCGCAATAATATAATGCACGAGCGAGCGAGCAGACAAGTATTGCTTACCTTCCAAACAATGGACCCACACGTACTGAGGACAGCAACAGTCCCATCAACCATGCAACAAATGACTGCAATTCAAAAAAAAACAATATAAGAAAAACAAGACATCTTACCTAGTTGCAAAGGTGTGCATGGTTCAGGTTCACAATTGTACAAGTGTGGATCGACTAATGATAACATGTCAACAAGCATGATGATTTTGAAGAAAAAACACAAGTTGTAGAAAAATAGACATAAAGATTATGCTCACACGAGTCATGATACCAAACAAACTAAGTGGTAAGTAAAACGTAGCAAGTCATAAGATTGCACAACATGCGTAGATGCAAGTGTGAACTGACTAACGATAATATGTCCACATACATATGGTTTTGAAGAAAAAAAATGGACACAATAGATTATGCTCCAAAGATATTAAACAAACAAAGTTGTAAGCAAACGTACCACATCATAAGATCGTGCTTCATTAATTAAGAGATCGAAAACTCTAGTGGTATATGGTTAAAAGAAATGCCTGCATACTACTTCCATCTGAGAAACTGATTGAAAGAGAGGCAAAAACAGGAGCTCCCATGTCTTGATTCCATAACTTCCGAAAGGGCTGGCCCTACATGAACATATAAATAATAAATCCCATACCAGTTCAAGCAAAAGTAATATAGTAACTTACAATTGCCTCTCTGATGGGAGTTTGTGATGGAAGATAACATGCAAACACAACTCTTCAGTCAATCATCCATTGAGTACATTAGAAAATAAGGAGGTATAATCCTAATAGGGCATCAAGCAGAGTAGTTTTACAAGACCAATCTTAATTAGAGAAGGTAGTTGACATTTGTATGTAACCTCCACCAAAGATATAATGAAAGACAAAACTCATTCAACATTTTTTATAAATAAATAAGAGTAATGCAAAGGAGATGGGAGAAGAGGAAGAACCGGTAGACAACCCATGGTTACCCAAAACAACATTCACTCAACTATTTGCTGGGCTGGCTTAGTAAAGGAAAAAGAGAATATACAATATTCTCGTATTCTAACACGCACAATCATGTTGATTTGTTTTCTTCTTATAAACTAATGCCATACATTTGAGAGGTGCAGCCACAGAGATTGAAATGCTTTGAATAGTGGATCAGTAGAAAGTAATGGTGCAACTTCTCAGTCCAACCCAGCTACTTTTAACCAAATTTAATGTTTTTGCCCTAAATACACAAACTAACCCATTTCCCCTGACTAGAAGATGTAAATGCACGATTTCCCAATCTTATATCAGTATTGAGATTTCAGATCTAATGCATGATTTCCCAATATTATATCAGTATTGAGTTTTCAGATCTAACCTCAGTGCTCCCGTACAGATTCAAAATCAAAGTCTGGGGTAGTAACCTCAGAAGCTCATTGCACAATGAAAGGTGTAAAACTTCACCACTTAACACTAATAACTTCAAAGAATCATGAATTGTTGTGGAGCGTGGACTTTGCAAGGAAGGAATGATTGCCCTCATCAAAGAAGGCACAGCTACAAGCCTGTTAATGAAGTATCCCTGATTTTAAAAAAAAGAGTTAAGAAAACATAAATACTGTCACTTCTGTTCAATAGTAGCTTACTTAAAATAGATGAAGTATGTGTCTCTGTGACGCCAGTGCACATTTTGGGTTTAAATAGAATATAAAAGTATAAGTTGTATTGATGTTACTTCTTAATACTCTCTTTAGCACCAGATATATACTCTATTATTGGTCTAGTAACCAATGTTTAGCATGTGTATAAGATATAGAACAAGACCAACCATTCGAGAACTAGAGAAGAGCTACCAATACTAATACTTTTTGGTAAGGTCAGCATAGTTTCACTGCCCATTCAGCATCTCATCATAAGTAAATATAAATAAATGATAATTGGATTAGTTTTCAAATCAAGCAGAAAGTAAAAAAAATAAGAATCATTGCACATTAGCCTTTTTCTTGTACTGTACCTGTAAAAAGCCTAGACATAAAACATATTTTCTTTTAGCTGATTGAAAGTAGACTTGCCCAAACGGTCCCGGTTCGGAACCAGAACCCGACACTTGCATGAACCGAAACCGTGCATTTCACGGTCCGGTTTCGGTTAGACCTTTACAGATTTTGGGACCACCGGTTTCACGGTTTGAACAGGTTCCGTAATTTAATTTAATTTTTTTATACACCCATATATATCCAAATACATAGACAGAACCAATTAACTCTTTCTTCAGGCCCAATTTTAAAGGATAAGAGCTAAACAATTACTCACCTTCTTTCACTTTCATGCGTACTCATCTTCTTCGCATTCTTTCTTATTTATTTTAGTTTCCGGCAGCGGCGGCGGCTCAGAGCCCTCTTCTTCCTCTAGGATTTGAGCCTTTGAGGTGGCCAAGGACAGCGAGGAGGTGTGGCCGTGCGGCTGAAGGCGGTGGTTTGGGGCATGCACCCATCGAGATTTTTTTTACAAATTAATTGTGTGTCAAATGTCATTTCTACCCTTATCTAAAAGGAGAAATAACTTTCTAGTACATTTAGGGATCCCTTACTATAGTACAATCACTTTCTAGGACATTTTTAGGACATTTCACATTGACACACATTCACAAACAAACATTTCACATTTAAAAGTGATTGTATTAGATTGTAGAGGGAAGTTGGATTTTGTATCAAAAAGAAAATAATCACTATCTAAAATCCAAACACATTCGCGTGTACAACCCACTCTCCATTTCACACAAGAATCGCTCCCCTCCATCACCGGCAAACCAAAATCGTCCACATCACCGTGAAATCCCCAACTGGAAAATAAAAAAAATGAAAAAAAAAGGGAAAATATCAATTTTCGTCACCCAATTTTGCCTCTTTTCATATTTGGTCACCCACATTTAACATTTAGTCACTATCAAATTTGGTCACCATCACTCTGTTAGTCAATCTGTCATTGACTAACGGAGAAAGAGTTTTGAGCCGTGAAATTTCTCAAAACCTAAGGTTAAAAAAGGTTAAAAAATTCTCATGCATTTCTAGAACTAATGAAACAAAAGCAAGAATGAAACATGTGCAAAAATTACCAATATTTACATGTATCTTCTAGAATGTGATTCAATCAATCATGTTGCTGTTTACTTTTTATTTTATAGATAATTAGGAAATAAGAAACTCAGGAGATAGAAATTTATTTCAATTAATTTCAAGTGTCCAATTGTTTGACTAACATTTCAAGAAATTTGCAATAATGATTTTAATAGAAAAATATTTAGAATGAAAAATAAGTTTATGAAAATTTTTTGAATGGATAATTTTAGAAAATTATTTACAATTAATCTTCACCACAAATTATGCTCCAATAATTATAAATAGGAAAATGAATTGAAATAAGTTTATATCTCCCATTATTATATAAATTTAATATGAAACAAATTTAATATAAAACCAAGAATTGGAAAATAGAGTACAATTGTTAAAAAAAATAAAGTACAAAGTTTCATTCTATCTCTCTCTGAGTTTCTCATTTCCCGTAAAATAAAAAGTAAACCAACAAAAATGAACTCATTATTATGTGAATTTATTATTCTAGAAGATGGATGAAAAAGAATTCTCATTATCTATAAAATAATAAAATAAAAAGTAAATCAACAACATGTTAATTAAATCTCATTATCTATAAAATAAAAAGTAAACCAACAACAGAAGATGCATTAGAATTCCTGATCTATTATAAATATAATGTAAATATTGGTAATTTTTGCACATGTTTCATTCTTGCTTTGCGTTTGTTAGTCAATGACAGATTGACTAACAGTGATCAATTTTGATAATCAATTTGGATAGAATATAATAATGGGTGATAGAATATAATAATGGGTGATCAATTTTGACAGTGTGACTGAATGTGGGTGATCAAATATGAAAAAAAAAAAGATAAAACTTGGTGACCAAAATTGATATTTTCCCTAAAAAAAAAATATCAAACAAACTGAAAAATTCACAAAATTTACCAAAATAAATCATTCAAACAGATACAACACATACACCACAATCTCATGAATTCGTTCAAAAAAATGTGGAAGTATCTAAACGCTAAAAAATCTAAGATCCAAAAAATATTCAGAACTGGAAAAAAAGTATAATCTTAATTTTTCAAATCTGGAAAAAAATAATAATCGAAGTAATCAAACCTTAATTTTTCGGCCGCCGCCGCGAACGGGCAGCCCTTGGCTCTCTCTGCGTTTGGACGCTCGCCGCGAACAGGCGGCGCTTGGCTCTGCGTTTGGACGCCGCTGCGAACGGGCGACGCTTGACTCGGCGAGGCGGCGTGGCCTAACGGTGAGGCGTCGCGTCGGCGTAGAGAGTGGGGGAGGCGGCCGGCGGCGTGTCTGGTGGGGGAGACAGCGGGCGGTATGGCTGGTGGGGAGGGGATGAAACGCAGAAAAAATGAGAGAGAAGAAGCGTAAATTGTGGGTGTGCTAATTAGGGCTTTAAGAGGATAAGGGTATTTGTGTACTTTTCAAGGGTGTACTCATCGAATCGGGTGTGTGTTAAGCGCGTGGGTGTCCTCAATAAACTTATGTGTGTGTATAACCGTGGCCCTTTTTTTATTGTTTACAAATTTGGGTCTTGGATTTTCAAATGGGTTTGACTATATGCACCTCCATTTCGGAGAGATGCACGCCCCCGATAGATGCACCCCTCCTTAAATCGTTCCTAGATAGATGCACCCCTCCTGAAATGTCATAAATGTCTTGTATACCAATTTAATGCATATTACTACACACATCCCTCATGTTAGATGCACCCCACATTCTTATTACCTTCCCTCCCTGTTCCTCTTCAAATAAAACTCCCAAAACTTCCAAATTTAATAAAAAAAAAAAAACTCCCCTCCCGTCGGTCCCCGTGCCCTGCCGTCTCCAACCACCACTACCCATCGCGCTTCCTCACCCGATGAACTCATGGACCCACCTAAAGGTATGTGGTTTAAAGTTTTGTGTATGGTGTTAATGGTTGTCTTCATAGTTTTTTTTTTTTTGAAGAATTAATTGTAATGTATGGTGTTAATGGTGGTTTCTTGCGTATGTTATGGTGATTTTTTATAATGCTATTATAACCATAATTTTAAGATTATTTTAGTTATGTTTAGTAGTATGGTTGGGTTTTAGATTTCAGGGTTTTTTGTTTGATTTGTTGTTTATTTGTTTGATTGTTTGGTTTCTTTTGGTTGTTGTTGTATGATTATAACAAAATCAGGGAAAAAGTAGCCTAAAATCAACCAAAACGAATGAAATCGGGGAAGGAGGTGTCGACCGACCAGTGTAGACAGCTATGCTTCTCGCCGACACTGGTTCGTCGACGAGATCAAAGCATTCTGTCGAAATTTGGTTGCCGACCAAATACATTTTTGTCAACTACTTGTTGTCGACCACTTTCAAAATTATCTATGTATATTTGTCTACCTGATTCACGTATTCTACAACACTAGAATAAACGACTGCAAGTATACGGCGTCTATCGTAGCGAAGTAAGTACGAGGTCGATCCCACGAGGAGGTATAGCGTAAATGTGTATTTTGTTAACGGAATTCCATTTAGACGCGATCGATTAAGTGAGTGTAGTGAATTACCCTAAGATTGCCTACCAAATTGTCACAAATAAGCAATAAAGAGTAATGGAGAATCGACCAAATATCATGTAAATCAAGAAAATGAAAGTAAAACAGATTAGAACTCAAGTATGAGAAGGTGGGTTCCAAGGCAATTGTAACACTTAGATATCCGTTTATGAATTGTTACTCGTTCAAATGGTCATTAAGGTTGTCTTCATATATGGTTGATCACAAAAGAAGAATTAATCAATCTCTCGATCTAGCTAATCCAAAGGAGCATGCGACATAAGTTTGTATATCTACCTTACAAACATCACACCACCTAAAATAGCCCCAAAGATCATTCAATTCCCTCTCCGATAACTAATCCTCTCTCGAGCTCATAATAATACCGGGTTGCATGAGTGCATACAATTAATGGAATAAATCTCTCAATCTTATCCCAATTAACAATGAATTAAGCAAATCATCATGACCAATAACAACATGCTTCCAAATGAGAATTAAACATGAAAATAAGAGACAAACACCATTTAAAGCAAGAAATTAGTTCATAAACTTCAATACAAATAATTACAATGCCTTAGAACCACAAATGTTTAGTCAAGAGCTAACATAATCAAATTACAAAATCCAAATGAAATAGCTAACTAAAAAGAAAGAGAAAGCTTAGTAAAAAATGTGGTAGAGAATGGAATTTTCAAGCTATTGCATCATTCCTTGCTTGATTTGATGGAGAAATGAAGAAGAAATGGCCCAATAACCTTCAATTGTGTGTAACTATGTGTGGAATTTGAGAAATTGGGGAAGAATGTCTTGGCTTTCAAGAAAGAGGGCTTATATAGTGTTGGGGTAGGGCTTAAGGATGAAAATTGCACTTAAGTCCTTGGAAATTGGACAAAATATGCAAAAACCACCGAGAGCAGGGTGACTCGGCCGAGTGGGGACAACTCGGCCGAGTTGGGGTGCATTCCAGTGCCTAACTTTCGCCTCGGGACTCGGACGAGTTGACCCACTCGGCCGAGTGGTAAAAAGTTCTAGATTCCAAGTTTGCCTCACGACTCGGCCGAGTTGTCCAACTCGGCCGAGTGGTTAATTCATTCCAGTAGCCAAGGTTCATTCAGCAACTCGGCCGAGTGATTCAACTCGGCCGAGTGGTAAATTGTTCCAGATTCTGGTCCTCGGTCTGACTCGGCCGAGTTGCACTTTGCATTTGTTTCGTGCATAACTTTTGCTTCCGACCTTCAATAGACTTGATTATTTTAGCCATTCCACTCTGTTTTTCGAGACGAACCCAACAGTGCACTCCTCTTCCTGATCCAGTAAAGTATGGTTGGTGTTTTGCTCCAAATTCCATCGTATTTCCTACAAAATCGACAAAACACAACCTTTCCCTCATTTTGGCTCGAATCATCATAATCAATACATAAATCAATGAAATCTCATCAAAAACATGCTTCACATGTGCCTCTAAAATGTGTAAATTCCACCTGAATCACTACCATATGGTGTTGATATATCGAATGATTGATTGATTTTATTTTTCATTTTATTAGTGTACAAGAGAGTAAGGTCAACTGCGTCTAACAGGAAGAAAAATGTTGATCAAACTATTGAGCCCCCTCCACCTCAAGATCAAAGTGCTCCACCTCAAGAAGAAACTACCCCTACACCGCTTGAACAAATTTCCCACTTCATGAAGAAGTCGCTCCTCCGCAAGCACAACCTCTCGTTCCTTTGCAAGCACAACCTTTCGTTCCTCCGCAAGCACAACCCGCCTCTCCTCAACAACAAATCATATCTAGAGCTGAAGAATATGAAGATAAGGAAGTATCTGAAGACATTTTCGACGATGATGATGATGATGAAGATTACGATGATAGAGATGATGATATACTCGAGGATGTGGAAGCAAACGAAGGTGTTGAGGCGAATCCTCCACTGTTGACCTCTTTCCAAACTCATGTGGCCAAATTCATTTGGAAGGGTGAAGAGCGTCCTGTGCTCAAGTGTCATAGCCACATTAGTAAGCTTTTGGCATGGGAATTTCCCGAGGACGAGGACACCTAACAATTTCGACTACGAATGAAGTATTTTAAAAAGTCCGGCCTGGTTCAAATTAGGGATATCTCCTACAGGTCCACTAATAAGAACCTCATCGCCGCTTTTGTTGAGAGATGGCATCCCGAGACCAACTCATTTCACTTTCCATTCGATGAAATTACCATTACACTAGATGATGTCTTCTGCATTACCGGGTTACCAGTTGAAGGGTGGCCAGTACGGTCTACTCGTGTTCATTTCGTCTCTTCTTCTTCTGATCTTAGTAGATTGTTGGGTGTAGATGTCGTTGTTGCGAAAGGTTTAGTAAGTGGTTCACGGGGGTCTTCGGTCAAGCTAGAATGGTTGCGAGAGAACTTCATGAACAAGTTTAATTTCTGAAGACTGTATACAGGTGTTGGGTTCTGCCAGGGCCTACGCTTGGTATACATTTGGGTGATCTTTGTTTGCGGATAAAACTGGAACTCGTGTGTCAACGACGTGGCTTCAGTATTTGGATGATATGCAAGGATTGCATGAGTATGCATGGGGAGCGGCCACATTAGCTTATTTATACAGACAACTTGGTTTGGCATCCAGAAATAAGACTGCACAGATATCAGGCTATTTGACTCTACTAGAGATAAAATTCATACTTAACACTTTTCCATTTTATTTTATGTTTTGCATTTTAACATTTTGAATGGTTGTTATTTTGTAGGCTTGGATTTACGAACACTTTCCTGTCTTTGTCAAACCTCCCCATCACATGGACTTCGAGACTGGTCAGCCGCTATCAGCGAGGTGGGCCCCAGAAGGATATGCCGGGCCGTCGATGGCATGTGTGCAAGCATTCCGAGAGCGTATGGATGCCTTAGAACCACATGAGGTGAGAACTTGCTTTATCCTGTCTCTTGTGTCAATTAATAGTACGTAATCAATAATTTACATGTAATACAGGTTATGTGGAATCCATACGCAAAAATGAGAAAAGATTCTTTCATGGTTGTTTGGTCTGTGGGGATATCGTGGAGCCGTAAATGCCAGATAGAGTCCTTCGACGGATCGGGTTTATCCAGACGATACCGGAGAGGCCTCTTGTTGCACGTGTTGAACGAAGTGTTAAACCTTCAAAAAAGTCCAAGCTTGTGTGGGGGCATTTGGGTGATTATTTTGAGACATGGGACATACACTTGCTATCACCTGAAAGACTCGGAGAGAAGGCCAAACTTCCGTGGGAGAGTGCTCCGGACTACAGAACATGGTTCACGGCTAACTCCCACGTGTTTTTGTAGAACCCAGCCACACGTACGATGACATCATCCGATCGAGTACCCATTACAGACGATGTGTGGCTTATGATCAGCCTTGCTCAAAATATGATGGCTCAGCTGGTTCAGAGATGGAAGGACGATGATACACCACCAGCGGAAGAGCTTGCACGGGTTATGGAAGCGGCATGTAGAACACTACAGTCGCCATCTATTGCGCCGGCATCATCATCAAGGCCACCAAGAGGAAGGGGCAGGGCATAATTTGGATGATAATTTTCTTTACAAATTTGGATGTTAATTTTTTTATGTTAATTTGTGAACTAATTTGGATGTTAATTTTCTTTACTTAGGTTTTATGTTTATTTTAGATGTTTAATTGAATGTTCGAGTACAATGTTTATTTTATATATCTTTTGGATGTTTTGATTTAAGTTAAATGTTAATTTTATACTTCAATATAATGTTTAATTGAATTTTTGAGTTTGGTCTTTGAGTTGTACTTATTACACATGGTTTTCGACATATTGTGACCGACGAAGGCGACAACGGTCGACTTACGGATGTCGAACATACGTTCTTTAGTTGATTGTTTGTTGTCGATCGACAACTATGTGTCAACCATAAGTCCTCTATTCAAAATTAAGTTGTCGACACGTTTATATATATTTTTAGGTGAGGTGCATTTAGTAATATGGTCGACTATAGGATGTCGACAATAACATCTTCCGTCGACTGTGCGAGGTCGATCGACAACGGAGTGTCGACCATAAGTCCTCTGTGCAAAATTAAGTTGTCGACGACATTATAAAACATATTTTTAAGGTGGGGTGCATGTAGTAAAATGGTCGACTATAGGATGTCGACATGAACGTCTTCTGTCGATTGTATAATGTTGATCGACGTTGGAAAGTCGACCAAAACTCCTCTGTGCATAATTAAGTTGTCGACGGTTGCTTCGTTGGTAGACATTATGATGTCGATCGACATAAATGTGTCGACCATAATTCCTCTGTGCATAATTATGTTGTCGGCGGTGGATGGTTTGGTCGACACATTGGTGTCGAAATATTTCAATAATTACTCATTTTTTTTGATGTTTTTCAACACGTTACAAACGTAAAGTTGTTATTCAACACAAAAACATAACATTGCTATTCAACATAAAACGTAACATTACTATTCAACACAAAACGTAACATTACTATTCAACATAAAACGTAATATTGCTATTCAACACAAAACATTCAAATGTACAATCGTTGACCAAGAAGTTACAAAAGATGACTAATATAAGTCATTTCCAAAACATTACAAAAGTATGACTAATCTAAGTCATTTCCAAAACGTACCAAAAGATGACTAATGTAAGTCATTTCCAAAACATTACAAAAGTATGACTAATCTAAGTCATTCTCGGTCAGCAAATGTACAAAAGATTCCAACCATAAACTCTATTTAATAAGTTTATTGTTATATGTGTCAAACCATCCAGCTGCGGCTACTAATTTCCAGATCGGCCAAGAAGCCGCAATGGGAGGAAGTGGACAATCGCCAGACAAGTTGATGTGGATGAAATGATTACCGTTGACGTGGCCTATACAAATTTTCTTGGGATTTTTTTGTGGCGAAGTTCTCAGGGGAAGGTATGTGAGCGATATATCATTGCCCAACGTGATCAAGGCAATGTTGTGCATCGATGCCACTAGGTACCCCATGTACGGCAACTGAAACCAGTTTTCGAACGGTGCAATAACTTCAAAACAATTGAGGGCCTTCAAAATTTGACCAAACATCTTATTTTCTCTAAAAACGTCTGTGTAAAACCTTACGTGCTGCCCTAACTCCATCATCATATTTTGTCGTACTCTTGCCCAATTGTCTTCACCAAATCCCATAGCAGAAGCAATCGATCGAAAGCCACAGTGCCCGTCAGCACGAACATCAATACAATCCAAAACAAATGGTTGGAATCTAATGGGTACCTGATTTTTCAACCCTGCGTTTGTAAATGAAGAGCGAGTACGCTTGCGAGCGACCACCTATGCACCAAATACACAACAACATATAAATAACCAAATAACCAAGACAAATAACCAAACAACCAAAAAACCAAGAACAATTCAAAATAAAATAAATTACCGGCGGACGCTTAACTGATTTTGTCTTTGTCTTCGACGTCAAAGGCTCCTCTAGATCAACAAAACTGGGGAAAGACATGGATTCCTTGTACTCAAATAAGCTCAGATCCCGTTTCGTCGAAGAATGATTGTTTTTCTTCGTATTTCTTTTTCCTTTCGGTCGACCACGTGTTTTTACCTTCGGCTCATGTTCAATAAGCGAAGTGGTCCTAGGATTCCGAAGTTCTATGGCTTGCCTCATCATTACCCTCTTCGACGTTGTGGCCTCTTGCTCTTTATACGCAATCATCAAGCTCTTAATGACTTCCTCGTATTGAGTGTCAAGATCTTCAGCCACATTGTCCTTCGCTTCGTTCTCGTCTCTCAAAGCTGGTTTCATGTCAAACTTTCTCCAAAATCTATCAGTAGCTTCTATAAGTATTGGTTTGTCAAGCCGGTGATATTCGTCGAGTTCATGAGTGCATGGCAATCCACATACCTTTCTTAGATAATGAATGCGTATATCAGGACTGGATTCACCGTGTTCAATACGTGTCACTTCTTTTAATATATTTTCCAATGCATAAATTGACACCACTCCTAATAACTCCTGAAACAACACGGACTTGAACTTGTGTAGGGCAACATTCATACTCTTCTCAAACGAAGCTTTAATGGCATTGTGACTTGCTTGATATAAGGTATCTGTCTTTGACCAGCAGATCTCAAAATTACCCAAACTGTTACTAAGAGATCTCTTCAACGCTGCATGGTGAATCTCAGCCCTAAAATGATAATATTTCATAGATTAATTACACACATAGAAACTACACAATAACTAATAAATGCATAGACGCATACTTATGAAATATTAAAACGTACCTGTTCGTAGTTGTATTTTTATAGTGCATGTACTCATTCGTCCATGCTGCTACGAACCTCTCCTTGAAGGGATTTATCTGCTGGTTCATGCAGTACGAGTATGCCTCACTTTTAGTGTGAACATTTGCATATTCAGCTTGAAAAAGCTGAACAACAGTATTGAATCTTTTGCAGGCAATGCATCCTTCACATTCTTCCAAGAATAGAAGAATCTTTCCCAATCTTCCTTGGTCTCAAACTTCTCCTTGCATTTGGCCAAAACATTCCTATCTATGTGCCATCTACATAGGAAATGTTTAGCCTCTGGAAATACGGTCCCGACAGCATTCATGACGGCCAACTCTCGATCAGTAAGAACCACCCTCGGTAGACAAGCATCCTCCAATAACTCACGAAGGACACTTAATGCCCAAGTATAATTTTCCTCCTTCTCACACTCGAGGAACACTGAAGCTACCGAGAAGGTCATGCCAGTGGACGTAAATCCAACAATCTCCAAGTACGGCAGCTTATATCTATTAGTCTTGTACGTGCAATCCATTATCAACACACTCGGAAAAGCACGGTACAACTTAAGGCCGGTTGGGTGTGCAAAGAATATATCTTGTATAGTATTTGATACCAGATAAAATTTGTGGCTCTGAAAAAATAATGATTATTAATCAACAAAGTCATCAACTGTTGTAGTTAACTCTTTCCAGTAAAACCTGCCATCTTAAACTTGGTTCGGACATTGTACACGGTGCGGATCGTAGAACGGTCGTTCGGATTTCTCAACTTAAGTAGTTTCAACACATCCTTTGGTGGAGAGTTACACTTGGACATGTCAACAACCAAATCTTCTTCAGCGGGAGTTAGCCTCCCAGCGTATGAGTGACCCTCGAGGTAGATTGCTACGGGATGATTATGAGTCCCGCATTTGACCTCCAACATCCATTCATTCGAAGATACTTTTATGCCCCTTAAGAGAAAAGGACATCCACACTTTTTCGACCCCGTTGTCCTTTTTTGGCCCTTATCGTCTTCAAAATCATCATTATCATCATTTCCTGCAACATCTAGTTAGGTTTCAATCTTTGGTTTATATTTTCGATAAGTTCCACCACGCTCGCACGCCAATAACACTTATGCCTTCTTCTTCCCACTGTCATTATCTGAGCGCTTTACAACGATGACGATGTTGTGTTGTATGACTACGTCTCGAACCCACTGTTCTAAGGCCTCCCAAATTTCAAAGTAATTGAAATTTGAGAACACATCGGTGTAATCCATCATAAGTTCATTACCCGGAGCATCCTCATTAGTTGGGGCATTCTCCTTAGTCGAAGCATCCTCATTTGTTGGCGCATTCTCCTCATTAGCTGGGGCATTCTCATCATCACATGGCCCCGATTGATCCTCCGAATAATAAAAGAAATTCGGATCAAAGTCTTTGTCATCCGCCAAATTTTGAAAAGAAACAAAATTCAACACAAAAATATGAAAAGAAATAAAATTCAACACAAAATTCAAGTACATTTTGGTCGACAACATGGTGTCGATCGACCGAAATACTCGTCGACACCACATGGTCGACCAAAAGCCACATGGTCGACGTCGCGTAGTCGACCAAACAAACTATCATCGCCTAACCAGTGCCGACGAGTTAAAGATAAAAAATGAAAAAAATTTAAATGCGCTAACAGCGTATTCAACCATTTTCTTCAAACCATATATCCTAAACTACTCTAAATGGTACAAGGAACAATATATGAGGAATAAAACTAAAAATAAACACTTGTTTATCACTACATTTAGAAAAGATAAAACTAAGCAAAAAGCAAAAATAAAAACTTACATATTTGTAGAATCCATCACGTTTTCTTGTCATTTTTTGATCCTTAAAGCACAAAGAGTACAAAGATACGATTTCCACAAGTTGAAATGGTGAAATGAAAGAGGAAAACAACTTGGTGTTTTTTTCGGTAAGTTGAGGAAGTGAAGTGGGGGAGTAAGGGTTTAGGGGGGAATATGAAAGGGGTCGAAATTGGGGAGGGGGGGTGCATCTAGTAAGGGTGGTACAGTTAGTACCATGCAATTTAGTTTAAGGGCATTTCAGGGTTTTCGCCCTATTATTTTAATAATATGTTGAAAGAGGGAGTGCATGTCTCCAAAATGGAGGTGCATATAGTCAAACACTTTTCAAATTTGGGCCTTGATTTTTTTTTTCTCAAATCTGGGCTTTAGAATCTCAATCACAGTATCACACGCTATTCTTCTTTATTTATTTTTATGGTTAAATCTGTAATTATTTTTAAAAAAAATGGTTGACGGTTCGAAATCGGAACCGGCAGTTTTAAATCGGAACCGACTGGAACCGGATCTGACGATTCCGAACCGGAACCGTCCAAAACCGAAACCGCCCCCCTCTTTAGCCGGTTCATGCCTTCCGAACCGCCGAACCGGCGATTCTTGAAGCGTGGGCAATTCTAATTTAAAGAAGGTATCACCAACGTGCAAGGAGAAAGAACAACTCCAACTAACTCTTGCATATGATCAATGAAGTTAATTGTTGTTTTGAAAAGCACTTCATCTCCTTCATGTATGGTAAGATTAATGCAATATTAGGATGTCATCTGATTCTATCTATTAGAAAAATAGCTAGTCGTCTGATCTTGGAGTTTAACACAAGTTGAGTAAGGTGTAATCAGCTAATAAGGTTTAGTAGTCTGTTATAGGTGTCAACTAATCTGAGATGAGTTTGGACAATTCTACTGATGCAAGTCATCTGAATCAGATTAGGAGAGTTGGGTCCAAGTCTGCTGATTTCCAGTTTTCAGAGTTAGTTATTTCTGTTGTTTATGTTAGTTAGTTAGTCGGTTAATGGCAGTTATCAATAGCATTATACATCTATAAATACACCATCTAGTGCATAGGTTGTGAGTAATGAGAGTATTGAGTTTCGTAGGACTTAGTGAATATTCTGCGTTAGTGATCAAGCTTTGTGTATACTTGTAATTTGTATCTTTCATTCGTGATTAGTGAAGAGAGTCTTCTATCTTCCGTGGACGTAGATCATTTGATTGAACCACGTAAATCCCGTGTTCTTTCTTTGAGTTATTTATTCGTTTCAATTCTTTGCGTTTCTTTGTGTCTTGATTTATCATTTGTGAGGAGTTACTTTGTGGATACAATTCCATAACAATTGGTGCTGTCTGTGGGAAGTCGAAAGATAAAGTCAAGAATCAAGAAATGTGCTCTATAAAATTAGAGATAGAGAAATTCAATGGTAAGACAGATTTTGGTTTATGGAAAGCCAAGATGAAGGCTCTGCTGTCACACCATGGGCTGAAGGATGCTCTCAGTCCACTTGACCCTGCTGCATCCGATGCAGACTAGGCCAAGAAAGAGGAGCTTATGGAAAAAGCTTACAAAATTGTTGTTCTGAATTTGGGAGATAATGTGTTCAGAGAAGTTATGAAGGAGAAGGATGTTGCTGGAGTATTTGAGGCCCTAGATGGTCTGTATTTGGCACAATCTTTGTCAAATCAGTTGTTTATGGAAATGAAGCTCAATAATTTCAAGATGACAGATGATAAAACCATTTATGAGCAGTTAATAGAGTTCATGCAAGCAGATGATGATCTTGAGAATGTTGAAATTACCTTGGAAGATCACAAGAAGTCTTTTCTACTTTTGGAGGCATTACCACCTTCATATGACAACTTCAAGGATGCTCTGCTGATTACCAAGGAGGGTAAGGCAAAATTCAAAGAAATCTTGTCTATACTGAAAACTAAGAGTTTACATGTAGCAAAATCAATCAAGAAGACCAAGAACCATGTTGAGGGTCTTAATATCAAACTCAAGAATGACCAAGGAATGACAAGAAGCAACATGCCAAGCCAGCTCAGAAGAGAAAGGGATATGTAGTCAAGAACAAAGCTTGCTACAAATGCCATAAAGAAGGACATTTCATAAAAGATTGTCCTGAACACAAGAAGTCTACTGATGCTGCTAATGCTGATGTAGCAGAGGCAAAAGGATATGATAGTGTAGAAGTGATGAGCATAACAGATAGAAAACTTGTTAATGAATGGGTGTTGGATTCTGGATGTTCATTTCACATGTGTCCCACCAAATCTTGGTTTCAAAACCTTGAGATGATGGATGGTGGATCAATTCTGTTGGGTAATGATGAAAGTTGTAATGTGAGAGGGATTGGCACTGTGAGGGTGAAGATGTTTAATGAAAAACATGTGATCCTGACCAATGTCAGATTTGTTCCAAATTTAAAGAGAAACCTTATATCTCTTGGCACACTAAATGCTTTGGGTTATGAATTCAAGACAGAAAGAGGATGTTTGCTGGTTACCAAAGCTGATAGAATAGTGATGCAAGGGAAGAAGTCCAATGGGTTATATTCTTTGATTGGTAAGACAATCACAGGGGTTGCTGATGTTACCATGAGTTCTGATGATGCTATGGTTTGGCATAAGAGGCTAGCACATGTGGGAGAGAAATGTCTGATGGAGTTATCCAAGAAGGGAGCATTCCACCAGAAGACATTCAAGAACCTGGAGTTCTGTGAACAATGCATTCTTGGCAAGGCCAAGAAGAAGTTTTTCTAGAAGAGTCAACACACCACCAAGGAGATGCTGGATTATGTTCACTCAGATGTATGGGGACCATCAAGATAAGATTAATATGAAGCTTGAAGATGAGATCATTAGACTGAAAGCTCAGAATGCATATTTGACTGAAGATATTACAAACTACAACTACAAGATGGAAGTGAAGAACGGTAATTCTAGGCAAATATGCAACAATATGAAGATATGGTTCAATGTTTCTTTAATAATGTTTGTTTGTTGGAATTTTTCCAATATATGTTTTGGAAATCAGCAAACGATTAGTTGATTTTATATTGGATTAGTACAATTGAAATCCCTTGTAATTTGAACTTTCATAACAAGTTGTTAGATAAGGTGATTTTAAGGAATAATTCTGGAAATAAAAAATGGAATAGCTTGCAATAATTCTTTTTTTTTTTTAATATGCATATCATCCCCATAATGAATCATAAATAATCATAATTATCCATAATTCGGCAAATACAAATGCATATCGGATGACACATAATTAATCATTACTAATCATAACATACAATGAAAACACGTTTTAATTTATGTATTTAATGCATGCGTCATATAAAATGAAAGTTACGAGCATAATTATTCGATCCTAATTGTAGATGTTGTTAATCCTTAAATGCCTTAACATTATCAACAACATCTTAATTTGACCTTCCGAGATTTTTTCTAAGTCTTTTCTGAAATGCTACATTAAATGTTGATCTAAATGTTGTCGCATTTCTGGCAGGATCTAGAAGCTTTTACAAGGATCTGGAACTTGGAAGATTACAGAATATTGCAGAATATGCTAGAGCGGCCTGGAACCATTTAGAACGACCTGGAGCATACAAGAAGGATCTAGAAAGATCATGGAAGTTGAGCTCCTAAAAAATAGGACCTCAATGTGGAAGCCTCTAGAATTCGCACCCTACTCTATAAATACCGAAGGAAGGCTTCATAATTCAGTGTATTCTATTCGATCAATATCCTAGACCGAGCGTTGATCCCTGTTAGGAATTGTGGCCAATAGTTTTACCATTTAGTTCATACGGAGTATCCCACCCGTATGGCTGTGTGTCTTTTTATCTATTGAGAGTGTAATCATAGATAGACTAGGCATTTCGACAGTGTGTAATCTGATACACTTTGTTCGTTTACAGAACAGGGCACCTGCCTCGTTTGTAGTTTTAGTTGTGAAGGTTATTGCTGTAACATTTCACACAACATTTATACTTGAAGATAAGTATTGATTTTCGTCGTAAGGCCCGCATAGATTTTTATTTATAAAATCTATGTGAAAAATATTTCCATCGTGTCTCGTTTGTTTTTAGTGTTTCAAGTCTTCCGCTGTGTATCTTTATTTCTGATATTCTGTTATAGTCAATGTTGTACAATTTGTCCCAACATTTAGTACATCATTAATCTACTTATACTTAAACACTCCATACACCACACACTTTCAGTTGGTATCAGAGCAGATACCTGACGACACTAGGTTTAGATCCTCGTTTAAAGTGTATTTTTCGTTTATGTTAGCAATGGAAACACATCACATATCCACTACACTTAGGCACCCGAACATATTATCCATATTTTAAAGCCTAAGTTGTGCATGTATATCAAGTCGATTGATGAACGTGCTTGGAGGACTGTACTTACAGGTTATGGTGTACCAAAGACCCAAATCAACACATCAACACCCCACCAGAAAGAAGAAAAAGTCAATTTCAACCAAGATTATCAAAAAGTGAAGGTAAACCAAGGTATGATCTTTAATGTAGAAAAGCAGTTCAATGCATGTTCTAAATATGGTCTTTATGAAAATTAATGTGCCAATATTAGACTTAAGCAAAAACTGAATTTTAGTACTACCTTTAAGTGATGATGAATTTGATGAATCAAAAGATGTTGAATTCGCTTTTCATACCAAAATTGATTATGATGATTCTTTAGATGATGATCTGGATGAAACAGATTCTGATGTTGCACCTAATGTCATAACATTTATGGTAACATCAAAACAGAGTCACCCAAATTTGAACTGTTTTAATGGGTTTGTTGATATTGGTGCAGGTATAAAGATTGATGATTCTAAATACCAAAAATTTTTAGATGATTGTAACTCTCAGAAACTCACTCTTAATTCTTTGAACAAAGAGAATGAGAATCTGAAAGGAACAATTACCAAGCTAGAAGTCATACATTCTAGAAGAGATTTTTGAAGTTTGTAAACTGAAGGAGAAATTGATCACCTCTACTTTAAGTTTCATAAAATTTTCTATGAGTGCTTCTGATATATGTTATAGCTATTGGTAAATCTGATAATTATGGTATACATTATGATGGTTAAACTGCTTCTATTTCTAAGAATTTTGAAAATATTGTGAAATTTGTGAAGGCAAATGTTGAAACATATGTTGTAACATCTGCACAAACAGATTCTCACAAAGTCAAAAACATTGAAAAGAAGTTTGTATATCATTATTGTTTGATATTTGATCATATTTGTCCTTACTGCATGCAAATGTTTGATGATATGAGATATGAGAAAATGTTGCCTAAAAAGATGTCACGTCTTATGAAACATTTTCTGAAATCTGCATGGAAACCAAAAGTTACTTGTAATGTTGTTCACACCTCTTTGAAAGCATGTTTACTTGGTCAATGGTATTTTTTGATAGTTGTTGTTCTAGACATATGACAGGACAAATTTACGACTTATCTGATTATGTGACCTTGAATGATGGTAATGTTACATATGGTGGTTCTTCGAAAGGACAGGTTATAGGAAAAGGAACTTTGAATGTTGAAGGTTTTCTTGAGCTTAAAAAATGCTTTACATTTTGATGGCTTGCTTGCTGATTTGATTAGTATTAATCAACTTTGTGATGATAATATTCATGTAAAATTTGACAAAGAATCATGTGTATGTTCTTAATGAATATGAAAATTGTCTAGGGCAGTAGATAATTGTTATCTCATTGGAACAAATGTGTGTAATTTGTCAAAGAATGATGAAAATGTCTTATTACATCAAAAATTGGGACATGCACATTATATATCAGTAAAGAGACTAATCAAAGTCGATGTAGTGAAAAGGATTACCAAAACAGAAGTTTCAGAGTACTACTGTATGTGGACCATGCCAGAAAGGTAAGCAGGTAAGAGTGTTGCATAAAATGTTGTCACATTGTTCTACACATCAATGTTTCGAATTGTTTTGCACATGGATTTTATTAGTCCTATGAAAACTGAAAGCATTGTTGGAAAAATATATTCACTTGTTGTGGTAGATGATTTTTCTGGATTTACCTGGATTTTATTTTTAAGAGATATATCTAAAACATTAATTTGCTGCATTTAAAATTATTTACAAAAGGTTCAAAATGTGTTTAACTTGAAAGTTGGCCGTATTAGAATTGATCATGCATGGTAGGGAATTTGAAAATAACATGTTTAATGATTTTTGTGATAAAAATGGTATTTTGCAAGAATGCTCATCTCCTAAAGCTCCACAACAGAATGTCTTTGCTTAAAGAAAGAATATAACTCTACAAGAAATGATAAGAGTCATGCTCACTTCTAAAAGTCTTGCTAAGAGATTTTTGGATGTAGCATTGAATACATCATGTCATATTATTGATATAGTTTATATTCGATCTGGTTCTATTCAAATACCTTATGAGATTTTGAACATTAGATAACCAAGTGTGAAGTATTTTCATGTATTTGGTTATATATGTTATATTCTGAATGATAGGGATCAACTTCATAAGTTTGATTCTAAAAGTGATAAAGGTTTCTTTTTAGGCTATTCTAGAAATAGTAAAATTTATAGAGTTTATAACCTTAGGACTAACACTGTTCAAGAATCTGTTAATGTTGTGTTTGATGATGAGTAAGGTCTTACAGATGAGAAAGATGAAGAAGATGTATCACAAGTGACTGACAATTCTGAGAATACACTGAAGTCTGAAAATGTTGCAACGAATGTTAACATATCTGGGTCAACATCTACAGAACAGACAGTTGTAATTCCACAGAATGATCAGTATGTTCCCAAAAGAAATCCTCCTTCAAGAATAGTCAAAAGTCATCCTTCTGACTAGATCATAGTGATGCTACAGTTGGAGTGCAAACAAGAGGAAAAGTAAGAGTTAATAAGGCTGATGTGGTAAGAACAATATGCATGTCTTCTATTTGCAATGTTGTGAATGTAGAGTGTTACTATTCTGAAATTGAACCTAAATATGTTAATGAGGCATTAACTGATGAAAATTGGATAAATGCTATGCATGATGAACTTAATCAGTTTGAAAGATTTGAAGTATGAACACTTGTTTCAAGACCTAGTCATACTAATGTCATTGGAACAAAGTGGATTTTTTAAGAATAAAACTGATGAGTTTGATAAAAAAAAAAAATAGGAATGAGACTAGAATAGTTGCACAAGATTACACCCAAGTTGAAGTTATTTATTTTGATGAAATTTTTGCACTTGTTGCTAGGATAGAATCTATTAGATTATTGCTACCAATTGCATGTTTTATTGACATTAAACTTCATAAAATGGATGTATATGCTGCATTTCTAAATTGCATTTTGAATGAAGAAGCATATGTTGAACAACTTAAAGGATTTGAAGATCCACAATACCCTGATCGTTTTGTTAGAGGAGAAACCGTTATAACTTTGTTTATTAAGCACACTGTAGAAGATTTACTTATTGCTCAAATATATGTTGATGACATTGTGTTTGGCTTAACTTGTGATAAAATGTTAACCAATTTGTTAAAGCAATAACTGCAACATTTGAGATGAGTATGGTTGGAGACTTGAATTATTTTTTAGGTCTTCAAATCAAGCAATGTAAGGATGGTATATTCTTCTCTCAAGGTAAGTATGCTAAGAACTTGGTTAAAAGGTTTGGTTTTGAAAGTTAAAAGGTAATGAAAACTTCTATGAGATCTACTTTGATACTTTGCAAAGACAGTGTTGGAAAGGATTTTGATCTAACATTGTATAGATCCATGATAAGAAGTTTACTTTATCTAACCTCTAATAGACCAAATATTATGTACAATGTTAGTGTTTTTTTTTGTTCTAGGTACCAAACTAATCCAAAGGAATCTCACCTGAATGTTTTGAAAAGAATTATCACGTTTGATGCAGGTATAAGTGAACTTGGGATATCGTACACTAAGGACACCAACAACACTTTGATTGGATACAGTGATGAGGATTGAGCATGAGATATAGACGACAGAAAGAGTAAGAGTAGAGGATGTTTCTACATGGGAAACAATCTTGTGGTTAAGCAAGATGTTTCATGCCTATGAAATTGAATTGATATCCTTACAATTTTCTATGATAATACGAGTGCATAAACATTTCTAAAAATTCAGTACAACACTCACTCACTAAACACATTTGCATTAGGCATTATTTTATGAGAGATTTAGTGGAGAATAACATAGTGAAGTTGGAATACGTACCTACTGAAAATCATAATGTTGATATATTTACTAAGGTCTTGACCTTGAGACATTCTCATCCTTGAGGAAATCTCTTGATATGTGTAGTATCTGAATAATCCTAGATAGATGGTGTCACAAATGTCGTAGCATTTAGGACAACATCGTAAGGTTGTACTGTTGTTATAGATTTAATCTATTTCCTATTTCGTTGAATAATTCCTTTGTAAAATATTCTTGAATCTAAAATTTGTCGTGCAAAAATAAACATGTCTTACACCTCTCAAATGCATAAAAAATAGAATTTTATTAGCATACTAAAAGATGTACCAAATCACTAAGTAACTATGGAGCACGGAGTTCGCTACTACGATGCCTTCTTTTCAAAAGGTGATATTTGGTAAAAACATCAACATATTTTTAATCCATTAAGTAAGTATGGGGCACGGAGTTCGCTACTACGATGTACTCTACAGGAACAATGGATCAATACAAATTAGATGCTATAACACAAAAAAAATAAAAAAAAAATGGTGCAACACAAATGAAGTAAATTCATGTAAAAACCGTGTTGAGGTGTATGTAACAGTTTTGAGCTCAACATTAGATGATTCGACTATATTTTTATAAGTAGTAATTATTTGATTATTTTTGGAAATTAATTTTATTTATTCCTGATTATACTAACCCACATCCTTGTTTTATTTCAGATTATACACATTTAAATGTTAAATATTCTAGAATGTTCTTAATTTAATTTAATTAATTAATTATGATTTTACCCACTACCTAACCATGATCTATTTTTGTGGCTAAGTGTATGGTGTATTATCGAATTTCTTCTAGAATCCTCCTTAGTTAGTTCTTATTTTTATACGTATTACTTCCAACTATGCATTCTCTCCTATATACTTCTCATAAGATGATATACTAAGCATTGCATTTTTTCGAGTGATTTGAGTATTGCTTTTTAAGATTTGCTAAAGCCGTGTTTGTCTCGGTTATTGTGATTATCTTTTCGATTTCTTGGTGCTCTAATGTCAGGAAACAAAGAAACTACCTCACCACACTCAAACTCCCACGAAACTGTCATCTCCATCTCTCTCAATCTTAATAGTTTCGCTTTCATGTCCGTTTCACACCAAAACTGTTGGGAATAAAATGAGATATGTTTTGATCTAATACCAAAACCCCCTGAGACATGCCTAAGTCAAGATAAACATGTTCTAGAAATGTTAGAACATATAGAATATAGGCTAGATGAGAAGCTGAAGTGTTAGGCAGCTCTTAGACAATTAGATGCACAATTTGAGGGGGAACCTACTTTTAAGATGATCAAGATCAAGTCCCCTCAAGGCTCAAAATTCTGGAACAATCACTTAAGAACAAGGACACTCTATGGAAAACCAAAGCTCTGATCAGGAGAGTTGTCCAAAGAATCTGTCCATATGCAAGAACAAGCTTACCTAGCTCTAAAAGGACAAGACTACTCAAAGGCGTTTGATCAGGAGAGTTGTCCAGAGAAGCCAACTCTATGAGTAAAATGCTCTGATGATAAAAGATCAAGAATGCTGATCAGAAGAGTTGTCCAGAAGAGTTGTCTCAGCATGATTGAATCAGAACAGAAACTCTAAAGATTGAAGGTCAACTATGCTGAAGAATTAAGGACAACCATACCCTAAAGAAATGCAATATAGCAAGATCATCTTAGAGTAAAATAAAGGGAAAGAGCCAAGTCATCTGAAGAAGAGCAAGCCAACCTTGCTGAAAAGCAAAACTGCTGATAGTGATAAGGAGAGTTGTCCAGATGATAAGGAATGTTGTCCTATCATTGGATCAACCTTCAGAAGCCATGTCCAAGTCCTAACAAGAAGTAAAACATTGGGAAAAGTGCTGCAGAATAAAGACAAAGTCTTACAAGCCGTTTATTACCCAAATGAGGACATGTCACTATCAAGAATCTGTCTTCCAGTTTGAAGAACTCAAGGAAGACATTTATAGCAACTTGGGGCTGCCTCTCCAACGGGCAAATCCTCCATTTTGTCTATAAATACAGAAGTGTGAAGACCATTTGAAAGCACCTCAACCTTGACAAGAATATCCAACTATCCTACAAGTTGACAAGTGCTCTCAAGCTTTCAAAGAGACTATCTTAGTCTTTATACACTTCTTCTAAGCTGAACCCAATTGTATATTCATACACAAGCTTAGAGAGATATCCTATCCTTATACCTTGATCTTCATTGTAAAGGATATCTCATTAGTTGGAACCTTACTTCAACCCTTAACCCTTTCAAGTGAGAAAGTGAGAAGGTTGTAGTAGTAGAAGTGGTAGGAGCTGATTGTTGAGAGAAGAACAGTTCAGTTCTGAGTTGAGAAGAGGGTACTAGGACTCTAGACATCCTAGGGATCAATTCACCAAGGAGTGGTGTTCTTGATCAAGTGCACATTGGCACTATAAAACAAGTTAATTCCAAGAGTGAAGGAATTATCCTGTTAAATCAGGGAAAGTGGATGTAGGAGCTTGAGTCTCTGAACCACTATAAACTCTTGTGTTGATTTACTTTACAAGTACTTACATTCACTCAACACTGCACACAAAACTGATCCTTCAAGATACATATTCAAAGACTGTGCAAAACTGATTTGGACAACTTCCCTGAAGCTTAACTGGACTGTTTTGGATTGGGAAAGTGATTTCAGAAATTAAAGGAGTCTAAACTTAAAGGGCCAACCACTATTCCGCACATATAACTCCCCTAGATAGTTATTCAACTAAGTACTCAATAGTACTTAGTAGTCTGATTATCTTAGAAGAGTTAATCTTCTTCAGCAGAGTTGTCCAAGACAACCTTGCTGAACTCTGGTTTGATCAAATTAGCAAAAGAATTGCATACAAGTGTATTCCCCCCCCCCCCATACACTTGTTATATACTCCTTTCAGGACCAACAAGTGGTATCAGAGCAGGGGTTCAAAGACCACTGCTTCTGAAAATCCATCCTGATTTTCAAAACTCTCATATTTGTGTGGTCACTGAACTGATCTCTATCTGAAATCCATCACTTGTTGACTAACTGATTATTTGTGAGATATGGCCAACAACAATGCTGTTCCTCCACCTGCTGTCCAAGGTTTGGACAACATGGCCACAAATCCAGTCAACCACATTTCTCATCACAAATTGCCCATGTTTTCAATAGACAATTATGATTTCTGGAAAATTAGAATGAGGGCTCATCTTGCATCTCTTCACACTGATATGCTCAGAGTAATCACAAGAGGACCTTTTGTGTTTACTCAAACTAACCCCAGATTAACAGATGAGCAAAGAGCAGATATAAGGGAACTGATTCCCAAAGATGAGGATGACTTCACTGCTGATGAAAAGAGGAAAGATAATTTGAATTATCTTGTCATGAACACCCTCTATCAAACAATTCCAGATGCAGTTATGGGTAGAGTCTACCACTGCACCACAGCTAAAGAAATTTGGGATACCCTTGCAGAAATGTGTGAGGGCACTGAAAAAATCAAGGAGAACAAGCTCCAAGTTGCTGTGCAGAAGTTTGAACAATTCTCAATGGAGTCTGATGAGTCCATTGACAAATTTGCTGGTAGATTCACTGATGTGATGAATGAGATTAACTCATTGGGCAAGGTCTACACCAAGAGAGAGGTTGGACTGAAAATCCTAAGGAGTCTCACTCAAAAGTGGGATGTCTATGCTGTGATGATGCAGAACACCAAGGATCTTTCCACCATGCCCATGCAACAAATCTTCTCTGAACTCAAAGCTTATGAGTTCGACCTCAATAGAAGAAAACCTATTGAGGAACCTTCAAATCCTACTAAGGGAGTGGCATTCAAAGCCAAAGTTGCTGAACCAGAAATGCAACCCACTCCCAGATCATCAAAGACAGTCTCTAAGACTGAAATGAAGGAAGAACTAGCCTTGATGGCTAGAAGGTTTGACAAGCTCAACACAAGGTTTGGTAGATACAAGAAATTCTACCAAGACAACAAATTCAGGAGAAGATACAACTCCCCTGAAGATCAGGCTGAGGACAAAAAGCCTGAAGAGAAAAGATCAGAGGACAAGTCCTCTGATAGGAGAAGATCCAGTAGAGCTGACCCTTCATCATCTAAGAGAAGAGATGAATTCAAGAAGGATGAAAATGAAGATCTGTGCTATAATTGCAAAAAGAAAGGGCACTTCCAGTATGACTACCCTGAACTAAGCTCTAAAGAGAGAAGAGAGAGACAAGCTAAAAGAGACAGAAAGTTCACCAATAGAAAGGCCATGATGGCTGGTGATGAATCTGAAAGTACTGAAAGCCTCAACTCTTCTGATGGATTATTCTCCAACAGTGATGATGATGATGATGTCTGCAACATGGCCCTTGAGGATGATGAGGTATCCTCTACTTCTAGCTCACCATCATTCATCTCACAGAACAATAGTGAGGTCAACTTGAAGCTTTCCCTTGGAAAGTTGATGGAAGATTTCACCTTGTTACAAGAATTTCATGATAACTGTGTGAGAGAAAATGAAAGATTGGCCATTGAACTTGCCAAAAATTCTGAGGTAGTTGTTGATGTCAAGTCTACTGAGTTGTATCAACAAGTCTTGAGAGAGCTTGAGGAAGCAAATCTCAGGATAGTTGACCAACAAAAGGAGATTGATGATCAACTTCTCTCTCAGAAGAGAAAAGATTTTGAACTTAAAATTCTTAATGTCAAATTTGAAAATCTCTCACATGAATATGATATTCTTAAATCAAGTGAAGAGAGTCTGAAATTAAAGATGTCTGCTTTGAACAAATCCTCTAGAGCAATAGAGGAAATTCAAAGTTATCAAAGACCTATGGCTCAAAGAAGTGGATTAGGTTTTGATCCATTTGAATCTTCACCTTGTCTTAGTGTTGCTTCTGTAAGTAACACTAAGAGAATCTTTGTTAAGTCAGTGGCACAAACTGAAAATGAAGTGATTCAACCACTGAACAAAGGAAAGGGCAAAATGGATGATCTGCCTACTCAAGTGTTTCAGGAGAATAGGCCAAAACCTAAGGAAATGGCCAAAGCTCCTGAACATAAGAGGAATGTTGGTCAGCAGAGTAGACCCAATGGAAGGGCAACTCTACTGAACAATGTTCAGAGGAGTTATCCAAAGTATTATCAGCCTAGGCTAACTCTTCTGAAAAAGCCTCAGCTGAATAGACCCAAGGATAACTTTCCTCAAAGGCAAAATAAAATGAGACAACCAAAACCCTTCATGCCAAAGGGTAATGGTCAAAAGAAAGCCTTTCCTCAAAGATTCCCTCAAGCAGCACAAAGAACTCAGAAGTTCAGGAGATTTGACAACTCTCCTGAAACTTATAGAGTTAACACTTTCACACACACTTTCCCAAAGGCATTTAAGGGGAAGACAGTGTATGTAGATGCTAGAGGAAGACAACTTAGCCACCTTGAATCAATCAAGGTTATTAGGCAAGTTTGGGTTCCCAAAGGTACAGCTAACCTCTCAGGACCCAAAACTCAAAGGGTACCTAAACCTATCTAATTGCAGGTACCAATGGGCCACAAGAAGAGGAGCATGAACAAAAAGACAGCATGGTACCTTGACAGTGGATGTTCAAGGCACATGACTGGAAACAAGGAACTCCTCACTAACTTCATTGAAAAAGAAGGCCCAAATGTTACTTTTGGAGACAGCTCACAGGCAACTACAAAAGGTTATGGTACTTTGATGATTGGTAACATCAAAGTAACCAATGTGTCTTATGTAGCTGGTCTCAAATATAACCTCCTAAGTATCAGTCAATTCTGTGACAAAGATTTTAATGTTGAGTTCTCAAGTGGAAAGTGTCTAATTAAGGATAAAACTCAACAAACCCTATTGACTGGAACTAGGAAGGGAAATGTGTATTTTGCAGACTGGGACAAGTCTACTGATGCTGCATGTTTTATTGCTAAAAGCTCTAGTGAACAAAGTTGGTTATGGCACAAGAGGCTAAACCACCTGAACTTCAAATCTATGAATAAACTTGCTAGAAATGCATTAGTTAAAGGACTGCCTAATGAGGTTTTCATTAAAGAACATGTGTGTAAGCCATGTCAAGAAGGAAAACAGATTAAAGCCTCATTCAAAGGTAAACCAGTCATCTCCACTGAAAGGGTACTTGAACTACTACATATGGATCTGTTTGGACCAATTAACCCTACGAGCATAAATGGGAGAAAATACACATTGGTGGTAGTAGATGACTTCTCTAGGTTCACATGGGTAGTATTTCTCCTTAATAAGAAGGAAACACAAGTCAAACTACCTGAACTTCGTAAGAGATTGTCAAATGAGAAAAGCCTTAGCATTATCAAGATAAGATCTGATAAAGGCACTGAGTTCATTAATTCTTACATCAATGAGTATTGCTCATCTAATGGGATAGCTCATGAAACCTCAGCAGCTAGAACTCCCCAACAAAATGGAGTTGCAGAAAGAAGAAATAGAACTTTAAAAGAAGCTGCTAGAACCTTAATTGCTGATTCAAATTTACCTAAGAGGTTTTGGGCTGAAGCTATAAACACTGCATGCCATACTCAAAATAGATGTTTGATCACTAAGGGGCAAGGCAAAACCCCCTATGAACTCTGGAAAGGAAGAATGCCTAAAGTGTCATATTTTCATATATTTGGTTGTAAATGTTTCATTCACAATAATGGGAAAGAACAGTTGAAAGCTTTTGACAGCAAAGCTGATGAGGGAGTATTCCTTGGATACTCTCAAATCAGTAGAGCTTTCAGAGTCTACAACAAGAAAACCCTTATAGTGGAAGAAACACCTCATGTTGTGTTTGATGAGTCTATCTTTGAGATCAGGAATGATCATTTGGAACCTGAAGAAATCACATAGAGGACAACCAGACTAAGCCTTAAAGACAAAGACACTGAATTCATAGATGTTGTCCAGGCCAATCTGCCTGAAGAACCTACATTGGACAACAATCCTGAAGGCAACCTTCCTGAGACAAACCCCACAGATGGAAATGGTGAACTGAATGAACCAATCCCAGTTCACATCCAGGTAACAACTACCAATGAAGAAGCAGTTCCTGCTGAGGTAGTTAATGGATCAAATAATCAAGGGGGAACTCAAAATGCTGAAAATGCCAATGTCCCTGACATTGAGGACAACACCCCTGATTATGATCCTGAATTAGATCCTGCATTAAATTATCCTGAATTCTATGATCAAAATAACTCACCTTCAGTAGAGGACAACTCTACTGAAGAGAGCAGGAAAAGAAGGACTTGGTTGTCTGACCATCCTACTGATCTGATACTTGGTGATCCAAGTATAGGAGTCAGAACCAGAAAGTTTCATGGTGAAAGTGCTATGTTCTGTTGTTTCTTGTCAGAGCAAGAACCAAGTAATATTGAGGAAGCACTTCAAGATGCCAATTGGATCACAGCCATGCAGGGAGAACTTAACCAATTCACCAGGAATGAAGTATGGGAACTGGTGGATAGGCCTTCACATCAAGATGTTATTGGAACAAAGTGGGTGTTCAAGAACAAGAAAAATGAAAATGATGTGATTGTCAGAAACAAAGCAAGACTTGTGGCAAAAGGGTATTGCCAACATGAAGGCATTGACTATGATGAGACATTTGCACCTGTGGCAAGGCTAGAAGCAATAAGGCTCTTTCTAGCCTATGCAGCCCACAAGAGGTTCAAAGTATACCAAATGGATGTCAAGAGTGCCTTTCTGAATGGAGTCTTGAAAGAAGAAGTCTATGTGGAGCAACCACCAGGTTTTGAAGTTGGAAACCAAGTCTACAGACTCAAGAAAGCTCTATATGGACTCAAACAAGCCCCTAGGGCTTGGTATGATACACTGTCACAATTCCTCTTGGATCATGGATTCACCAAGGGAACTGTGGACAGAACTCTCTTCAGAATCTCTGAAGGAGAGGACATCTTGCTTGTCCAAATTTATGTGGATGACATAATTTTTGGATCCCCTAATGAGAAGCTGTGTGAGAAATTCTCCAAGCTCATGCAAAGCAAGTTTGAGATGTCCATGATGGGGTTGATGAACTTCTTTTTGGGTCTACAAGTCAAGCAATCTAAAGAAGGAATCTTCATCAACCAAGCTAAGTACACCAGAGAAATGATCAAAAAGTTTGGGTGTACAACTAGCAAGCCAGTAAGGATCCCTATGAACACAAATTGGAAGATGGATCCTGATGAGAGTGGTATTCCAACCAACTCTACTGAGTATAGAGGAATAATTGGTTCACTCCTCTATCTCACTGCCAGCAGACCTGATATCACCTTTGCAGTAGGTGTTTGTGTAAGGTTTCAAGCAAATCCTAAGAAAAGCCACCTTGAGGCTGCAAAGAGGATTTTGAGGTACCTCAAAGGCACTGAGAATCTAGGCCTTTGGTACCCTGCTGATGACAATATTGAGCTAACTGGCTACTCAGATGCTGATTATGGAGGATGTAGGATTGACAGAAAGTCCACCTCAGGGACCTGTCAATTCTTAGGCAACAAACTCATATCTTGGTTCTCCAAGAAACAAAATACAGTGGCCACCTCCACCACTGAAGCTGAATATGTTGCAGCTGGAAGTTGTTGTGCTCAAATCCTTTGGCTAAGACAACAACTCAGAGACTACAAAGTCAACTCTACTGAAGTGCCAATTTTCTGTGATAACAATAGTGCCATTGCTATATCACAAAACCCTGTCTTGCACACTAGATGCAAACATGTGGACATCAAGCACCACTTCATTAGAGATCATGTGGAGAAGAAGGATATCAAGCTAGTGAAAATTCACACAGACCATCAAAAAGCTGATATACTAACTAAGCCACTTGCAGAGGCAAGGTTCCTGGAGTTATCAGCAGAGTTGGGACTTCTTGATCCAGGGAAGCTGGAAAAATGAGTCCAAAGAAGTTCATTGATTGAAAGGGAAATAAACTCAAACTTCAGCAGACTTGGTCAAGTCTACTGAAAATCAGAAATATGACCTTACTTCTTCAGGACACTTGTCCATTAACATTCAGGACCCTTGTCCACTTCTCTTCAGGACACTTGTCCAAATAAGGTCAGATAAGTTATCCCAGCTATCAAACCAAATCTTGGTATGATAAGCACCTATTTTTGGTGATCAATACCTATTTCGAAATCTGTCCCATTGAAATACAGTTTTCACCTTTCTGGGATTTAATTTGTCTCCCACTCAAAAGGTCACTTTCCATGCATTAAATGCCAAGATTTAACTCTTGTTTGCATTAAACTTTTTGGGACATGATCTATCTCGAAAAACCCCCAGCCTTAAACAAACATTAAAAACCACCCACGTTTTGAATAAAACAGTTATTTCACTGTTACATTGGTTTTTTACCATTGGATCAAAAATGGACAACTCCCTTGAAATCAATCCTAGCCGTCCATTTTGGATTTCCATTTTTGCTCATCTTTGAATTGCTTCAAGACCTTACCAACTCATTGACAAACATTCTTTTTAGAATATTCACAAGTCTTAAGATCCCCACAAACACTTCTTCCCCAAGTATTCGAAACCCTAACTCAAATTTTCTTCAAACTCTCTCAAAGCTCTCTCTGCAAATTTCAATGGCCCCCAAAGTTAGACCTGAGATGCTTGTTGATTTCTCTAACAAGGATCTAGACCTGGATTTTGGCTACTTAAGCAATAAACACAATCTTCATTTTGAGCCAATAGTATCCTTTGAGAATGAGGATCCTGAAATCACACCAACCTTGAGATGGTTGAGAAGAGCTGGACTTCAAAAGTTCATGGAGGAAAGACCAAGCTCTTGCTTGGAAAGCTACATGGCAGAATTCTTTGCCTTCCTCAAGTGGAGAGGCAAACCTGAAGATGGTGAAGTATCAACCAGACTATCTTACACAGCAGAAGGAGAGGAAGAAGACAGATTCCACAGAGTAAAATTCTCCTCAGAAGATCTGGAAGGAGCTTTTGGACTGCCTTATGAGGGAAGGAATCCAGAAGCTTATGGCACTGGCCATGAAGATGAGATAGCCCAAGAATGGCTATTAGTTCCAGGCCCTCTCTCCTCAACTCAAAACAAGAAAACTCTCAAGCCAGAGTTTCTCAACCTTTTTGAGGTAGTTGCTAAGAGCCTCTTAAGCAACACTGGAAGCTTAGAGCAGGTTAGTCATCCAAGGATCAGAATCATGGCTGCCATCATTGATGCCAGTGATAAGGGCATTAAATTTGATTGGAGGACCTTCATCATGTCTGACATGATGAAGGAGAAGGCAAAATTCAAGGTGAAAACCCACAATAAGGTGGTGCTAGAAGGGAAAATCAAGTATTGCACCAGGGCAAGCTTGTTGATTGAGAGGTTTTACCACTATTCCCAGATGCAGACCTTTGCAAAGCCCCTCCCAGCCCAGAAGATCCTGTTCAGAAAACTTAGCAAGAAAACTGAACAGAGAAGGATGCTCATGGTCAAACCTGCTGAAGAACAGGAGGAAGAGAAGCCTAAGATGAAAAAGAGAACAAAGGCCAGGGCTGTCAAAACAAGAAAGATGTCTCAATTGTCTTCAAAAGAAGCCTCAGGAGCATCAGCTGAAGTTGATGCAGTGGCAGAAGAGGGAGTGAGTGTGCCTTCTGACCACTCAGAAGAGTTGAGGAGGAAGTACAATGAGACTAGGCAAAAGAAGAAGGGTGATAAGAGAATCAGGGAAGTTGTCCCTGAGATGGAAGAAAGTGGAAGCAGTAGGGCCAGCAAGAGAAGGGCCAAACCTACTGAGAAGGTGTTGGAGCTTCAAGAAGAAAGGTCTCTTCAATTGGCTCTAAGAGAGAGCAGAGCTGAAAGCAGGACCAAATCCATGTCAAGGACTAATTCTTCTGATTCTGGAACTCCAGAATCCAAAGTCCCTGAAGGTCAACCTATAGAGGCCAACCTCCCTGAAACTCAGTACCTTGAGCCCAACTCCCCTGAAACCCATGTCACCCCTTCCAACCAACCCATTACCCCTGTAAATCTCACTAAGAGATATTCTCCAGAAGGGAATGTGCAAAGAAGTGGCATTGATGTGCTTGCTGATTTAGCAGTAGATGAGACAAGACTCCTGTCTCCCCTTGACTCATCCATGCTCAATTATTCAAAGCTCTTAGAGCATGCACTCAATGAGCCAACCCCTCTGAGTAAAGCCCCTTCAGACCCATTGCTCTCAAAAGCAACTGAAGATCCTTCTACTGCACCCAACCCTTCTGAAGCCAACATCCCTGAACTTAATCTGCCTAAAGCTCTATTAGGAGAACCCAGAGCCAACTCCCCTATAACCCAAAGTCCCCACTCAAGTGGAGATGAGGAGGAGTATACTTATGAAAGTATGCTCAGAGGAGGAGCCAAGGCTACTGTGGACAGTTTGTATCCACAACTTGCTGAATTTCCAAAGATTCAGAAGGCCTTTCATGATTTAAGGATGCTTGTTGATGTGAAAGACAAATCTATGATGGAGATATCACAAGTCATCCAAGATAAGGGTGCAAACTGGTGGCAAATAGAGGAAAACAGATTGCTACACTTTGCTGGAGTTTCAAAGACAAGATTTCTCATTGATGAGGAGATTTTTGCAAAGTTGGTAGCTGATAAGATTGAGGAGGAGATAGAAAGAAAAGCCAAGGGAATCAAACACCCTGACAGTAGCTCCAATGATGATGATTCCCCTGATGATCCCTCAAACCCTTCAAATCCCAACCCTCCTGAAACCCCTCAAGCCAACCTCCCTGAACTCTTTCAACCCAAGTCTTCTATAGCAGACAGACTTTCAAACCCTCCTAAAACCTATCATAGGAAAGGCTCTGTATCTTCAGAGGTGTTGACCAAGGGTGGTAACACAACCAAAGACACATCTGCCAATGAAGGTTCTTCTGAACCCAAGGCACAGCCTAAAGATGTTGAGGTTCCTGTACTAGAGGCTAGTTTGATTAAGGCCTATTCAGTGTCAGAAGAGTTGGACACTGATCAGACCTTAATCATTCAGGATGACTCAGTGGCTGCTGAGATAAGCACTGTGATCTCCTCACAACTGCCATCTTTGAACCCTGTTGAGGGTGAAGATGCTGCAGGTTTAGGAGAAGGAGTTGAAAAGGAGAGAATAGTTGAAAAATCAGAGGGAGTTGAGGATGAAAGAGAGGTAGTCATCACTAAGATAGTGAGTGTACCACCATATGAGGGTGGAATAAGTGAGGAAGGACAGGTTATTCTTGAAGTCAAATCTGAACTTCAAGAATCCCTTGATGAGAGGAGGCCTGATTCCTTGAGTGAGAACATTATTAATGAAGGGAGAAAAGAACAAGTTGAAAATGAGAACAAGACTGCTGATGTATTAGAGTCTTATACAAAAGAAATTGAGGGTGATGAGTGCTTATTTCCTAACTTGTTTGACTTGTCTGATGCTGCAGGTATTTCTCTTGATCAAATTTTTGCAGATGAATTCCTAACAGATGCACCTATCCAAGTAGATTCAGGCTCAGCTCAGGCCTTACTTGGAATGCAATCAGAGAAGTTGGACTCCTTGGCTCATCAAGTCCAATCTGCTCATGCTGAAACTTCAGGAACCTTGAATGAGCAAGGAAGGACTCTAGCATCTGTAGAAATGAGGCTCACTGGCTCTGAAGATGTTGTGCTACCAACCCTTGAGGCAAGGATCAGCGGTGTGGAATCTGGTCTCCAAACCATCTCCACTGAAGTTCAAAATGCCAAATCAACCATGGAAGCCATCTCAGAGGAGGTCAAGAAAGAGCAAAAGCTGCTGAGAGACAATCACAATGCCAATGTCAAAGCTCTCAGGCTAACTGTCAAACAAGCTATTGGAAAGAAGACTGCACTGCAAAAGAGAAGAGCTGAAGAGCAAAGGCTAGCCATGGTGAAGGCAGCCTCTGAAAAGTTTTCCCAAGAAGTGTTGGCCAACATTGCTGAAGGTGCAGTGGCCAACCTCACTAAGCTTCTGAAGACCCAATTGGATGCATCTCTTAAGGCAACCATGGAGGAGGTTGTTCAACAGAAAATGAAACCTGTTCTTGCTTTTCTTAGCTTGAGCAGTGACAAGATGCAAAATATACATGATGAGAATGTATATTTGTTGGAAGAAATGAAATCTCTAAACCAGGCCCAATCTCTGATGGCCTCCACAATGAGTGACCTCAAGCCCCAGTGTTTTGATGCTGCCAAAAAGGGGGAAAGGGAAAGAGCTAGAGCAAAAGGTGCCTTGGTGATTGGGAGCCCAGTCAAAGGGAAAGACAACATTGCTGAAGGAAAAGGCAAAGAGCCTGAAGTACTGAATCTGGAAGAATTAAATGAAGAAGAGCAATTGGCACTTGCTTTGAAGAATTCTATGGCCTCAGCTCAAGAAGAAAGGATGAGGCTACAACAAAGACCAGGTGGTGAAGTATCAGGTTTGGACAAGAATACTGAAGGTGTCCAAACTAGAGGAAAGATCAAGAAGGCCCAAGGAAAGAAGAGACAAGTTGAGAAATTCACTGACTTTCCCAACAGCCTTGATCTTCCACCTGAATTCAGAATTGTTGATGATGAGCCCACATCCAAGAAAGCCAAAACTGCTGAAGAGCCCAAATCTACTGAAAAGGACAAATCTTCTGAATCTGGCAAAACTGCTGAAGGTACCAAGTCCTCTGAAGACATTGAAGAGTTATTTGCTGAAGGATTTGGACCTGAACCTAAGAAGAAGACAACTGTTCTAGCCCATGATCCATCAAAGCTGTTTCATGAAGGGTATGGCAAAGACCCTGAAACACAACAGAAGTTGGACATGATGAGGGCCCAAGAGAAAATGGATCTGATGGAAGAAGCCAACAGAGCAAGAGATGAGAGAAGAGCAAACTTTCAGAAACCAAGAAGGAGGAGAGCAACTTATAGCAAGATGAAGCCTCAGCTTCTAATCCCAATGGACACCAAATATCCACACTTGGATAAATGGGTGCCAATTCAACTGAATGATACATGGGAAGAGGCCAAAAGGGAGTTTGTCTATGACTATTATGTCATTGACAGATGGAATGGAGGAGATGCAAACTCTGCCTTCACTGAGTTCATGCTAGAATACTACAGAGAGCTGTATCAACAACTACTTGCAGCTGCTGACATTGCAAGAATTGAACTCACAGCTCCCAAGCCAATCATATACATGCCTCCAAAGCTTGAAGGATGGATTGACCAAGCAAGAATTCTGAGAGAATTCACCGAGATCCTTAAGCTAAACAAGATGGTTCTTGGACCTAAGGGAACCAACCAAGAAGCCATGGCATTGAAAAGAAGAGTGTGGGCACAGTATGGAATGCTACCACCCCCTGAGGATGATCTTTGAAATGGCTAAGTCTTCTGACCTTTCTTGATTGATCAACTATGCTGAAATATGGTCAAGATTACTGATGTGGTGTGCTAATCTGTTTGCTCTGATCTGTTATGGATTGCTCTGATACAAGCTCTGTGATCTGATGCTGAAAATCTTATTTATGTCTTGAATTGTTAGAATGAAATGCTCTGATGTATTTAAGTGTTATTGATTCATGCTCTGATATGTTAATTTCAACTATCAACATGCTTGTAATGATCTTTGAATGAATGATAATTGAACTTATTTTGAATCAAGAAACACTAATCTCTCAATGCCTATCTTGAAACCTACTTGCAACAGAAACAGTGAATACACTAACACATTATCTTTTCAGGAATATTGACCTTAGTCATGTCTTCTGAAGATACATGTAATAGGTGTAGACAAGTCACTTTTGCTTAGATAATGTAGGTTTTGGCATCATCAAAAAGGGGGAAATTGTTGGGAATAAAATGAGATATGTTTTGATCTAATACCAAAACCCCCTGAGACATGCCTAAGTCAAGATAAACATGTTCTAGAAATGTTAGAACATATAGAATATAGGCTAGATGAGAAGCTGAAGTGTTAGGCAGCTCTTAGACAATTAGATGCACAATTTGAGGGGGAACCTACTTTTAAGATGATCAAGATCAAGTCCCCTCAAGGCTCAAAATTCTGGAACAATCACTTAAGAACAAGGACACTCTATGGAAAACCAAAGCTCTGATCAGGAGAGTTGTCCAAAGAATCTGTCCATATGCAAGAACAAGCTTACCTAGCTCTAAAAGGACAAGACTACTCAAAGGCGTTTGATCAGGAGAGTTGTCCAGAGAAGCCAACTCTATGAGTAAAATGCTCTGATGATAAAAGATCAAGAATGCTGATCAGAAGAGTTGTCCAGAAGAGTTGTCTCAGCATGATTGAATCAGAACAGAAACTCTAAAGATTGAAGGTCAACTATGCTGAAGAATTAAGGACAACCATACCCTAAAGAAATGCAATATGGCAAGATCATCTTAGAGTAAAATAAAGGGAAAGAGCCAAGTCATCTGAAGAAGAGCAAGCCAACCTTGCTGAAAAGCAAAACTGCTGATAGTGATAAGGAGAGTTGTCCAGATGATAAGGAATGTTGTCCTATCATTGGATCAACCTTCAGAAGCCATGTCCAAGTCCTAACAAGAAGTCAAACATTGGGAAAAGTGCTGCAGAATAAAGACAAAGTCTTACAAGCCGTTTATTACCCAAATGAGGACATGTCACTATTAAGAATCTGTCTTCCAGTTTGAAGAACTCAAGGAAGACATTTATAGCAACTTGGGGCTGCCTCTCCAACGGGCAAATCCTCCATTTTGTCTATAAATACAGAAGTGTGAAGACCATTTGAAAGCACCTCAACCTTGACAAGAATATCCAACTATCCTACAAGTTGACAAGTGCTCTCAAGCTTTCAAAGAGACTATCTTAGTCTTTATACACTTCTTCTAAGCTGAACCCAATTGTATATTCATACACAAGCTTAGAGAGATATCCTATCCTTATACCTTGATCTTCATTGTAAAGGATATCTCATTAGTTGGAACCTTACTTCAACCCTTAACCCTTTCAAGTGAGAAAGTGAGAAGGTTGTAGTAGTAGAAGTGGTAGGAGCTGACTGTTGAGAGAAGAACAGTTCAGTTCTGAGTTGAGAAGAGGGTACTAGGACTCTAGACATCCTAGGGATCAATTCACCAAGGAGTGGTGTTCTTGATCAAGTGCACCTTGGCACTATAAAACAAGTTAATTCCAAGAGTGAAGGAATTATCCTGTTAAATCAGGGAAAGTGGATGTAGGAGCTTGAGTCTCTGAACCACTATAAACTCTTGTGTTGATTTACTTTACAAGTACTTACATTCACTCAACACTGCACACAAAACTGATCCTTCAAGATACATATTCAAAGACTGTGCAAAACTGATTTGGACAACTTCCCTGAAGCTTAACTGGACTGTTTTGGATTGGGAAAGTGATTTCAGAAATTAAAGGAGTCTAAACTTAAAGGGCCAACCACTATTCCGCACATATAACTCCCCTAGATAGTTATTCAACTAAGTACTCAATAGTACTTAGTAGTCTGATTATCTTAGAAGAGTTAATCTTCTTCAGCAGAGTTGTCCAAGACAACCTTGCTGAACTCTGGTTTGATCAAATTAGCAAAAGAATTGCATACAAGTGTATTCCCCCCCCCCCCCCCCCAATACACTTGTTATATACTCCTTTCAGGACCAACAAAAACTCACCAACTGCTACAAGAAAAGCTGAAACACTTACCCAAACAACTCCAGTTACACCCATTCCTACAACTGTTCACATTCAACTCGATTCGATCCTTAACGAGCTGAATCAAGCTGTTGAGAATATGTCTCAATCGAATGTGTATTCTGAGAATCTATTTCTACTGATTGGAAATATGTCCATTGACATTTCTCACTACTGAAAACCCAAAAAATCACCACTACACTTGGTTCGTTCACCTCATAAAAGCCCCAATTTCCAAGTCCTAGCACTGAAACAGAGGCAATTGTCTCGAATGCTACCTCTCTGGGGGAGATTGAAAAGGAAATTGATGATTTTCCTGTTGCTGAGCAGAATGAGTATGCAAATGTTGAAACATCCAATTATGAGGACGCTCAAATGAAGGAGGTCGACGTGAATGCTAACTCAGGTTAAACTAACTCTTATCTTTCTATACTGATGAATTTGAATAAATTACATTTGGGAAGAATGTTGAGAAAGAAAAGAGAAAGAGTAACCTTGTTCAACGAATAAGATCCGGCTATGTGTTCACTAGAGTTGATTACTATAACTCACTGAGGAGAAAGAAGAAAGGAAGTAGTGTTGTTGATAAACCGATTTAAGTTCTTCTTTTAATCGGAGGAAGAAAATGTGGTTACTGAGAAACGAGTCAAAATGAAGTATGATCCAAAGGGAAAGATGGTTGCTGTTGAACGAGACTTGCCCAAAGGAATTGAAAATTATGATCCAGAAGACAATCCCATTGTGTATGAGATTAAGAAGACTCTGAGGAAGAATGCTGCATCAAATGCTGAAGCAAGTGCTGCAACACCAGACCCTGATGACAGTAGAAGTGATGATTCTGAGAAGAGCAGTAGTAAGGACTCTAAATCAGCTGAGGAAACAAATTCCGAAGGAGGTAATTCTGATCCTAATAATAATTTTGAGACTGATAGGATAGTTACTAAAATAACTAAACTATCTAGATGAAAATTGTTAAAGGAAAAGAGGATTAACATTGCTGATTTTGAGAGTAAATGATTGATACAATTTTTTTGATTGAAAAGAAATTGTTGAAAACTGTAACTTTGAGTGATACTTTTGTGTCTTATTGGGTATATGTATTGTATGCTTGACTTAGGAAGAGTACGGGTAGACGTAACTCTAAATGATATGGGAATGTACAATTTAGGGGGAGATCAGTTCCATTTACTATAGAATTGATTAATGATCTTTTAGAGATAGAGCCTGTGATTGATGAAGATGAACTTGATTTGAACTTGGTTGCTACTTCTATAACTCGTGGTAGATTAATTAGGTGACAAAATTTTATGTTTGTTAAAGATCTCACATCTCTATACTCTGTACTCCATAAATTGATTGTCTACAGTAGGATACCCTCTACAAATTCCACTAAGGTGATTAAGAATTAAGCCATATTGTTGTATATGATGATTGTGTTGAAGAATTTCAATCTGGATTTAACTATTTTCACCACACGCAATTTATAGTGATATTTATTATAAAGGGATTTTACCTTACCCTGTGCTGATATGTTCATACCTCAATAGGCATCAATTTTTAAACCTAAGGAAACTGAGGTTATTAGAGGCAAGGTACCCTTGATGACTATCTCACCTGTTTTGTTACTTGGTGAAAGGACTGTTGATTTGCTTTGTTACAAAATTCAGATGGTTCTGATCACAGAGATGCTCTTATTCCAGTTCGACCAGCTCCAGCAAGACCTGAACTGAGAAATGCTACACCGAATGTGAACACATTGGCGGTCACATTGGTCAAAATATTTCTGTTTCCAGATCTTTTATTTTACTTCAATTGAAACATTTACAGGACTCTATTGATGGCCTTCAGTTCCTTAAAGTCCAGTGGTTAGAGACGCTTTCTACTACCACAAGGGGAGAAACACCATCAACTTTTGAGGTTCGAAGTGAAGAGCTCCATGAAGATGTACCAGAAGCTGATTGTGTACCTGATGCTATTTATGAAGAGACTGTTGAACCAGATGTTGTAGTTCATTTTGCTACAACGTGCAGTGTTGTTGAAGAGGAGGAGGATTAATTTGCTGATGTTGATGAACGTATGGATGTTCTTTATGACATCTAAACAGGTTATGGTAACAACTGAACAGGTTGATACAAGACAGGGGGAGGGCTGAACATTATAAGTGATTATGTGCAGGAACATGATGCTGCAGCTGTTGTTACAGCAATATATGTCACATGTTTAGTTTCTTAAGTATTTGTGTCTTTTATACTTCCCTTGATCTTATGCATTGTTGTTACTATGTTTAAGTTGATTTATAGATTTTTTTTTTACTTCCTAGTTGATATGTTGTCTTTTATTCAACTTGCTTAATTTGTTTGCATTTATGATAACAGATTACTGCTTCTATGCTTAAATTGTTTTCTTACTTATCATTATTTCCTTACTGCATGTTGTATATGTTAGTTGTTTATTGTATTTGTTTTTTCCCTAACTTTGCTCTATTTTCAGTTTGCTTAAACTGTTTGCCTTAAGAGTTATTCTTACTTGCTTACTGCATCAAGTTTGCTTAAATTGTTTGCCTTAAATAATTATCCTTATTGGCTTACTGCTTGCTGATTTTAGGTCTTTGTTAGTTGTTGCTTGTTTTGTCTTTCTAACTTACCTTATTATTCAATTTGCTTAAATTGTTTGTTTTGAGAATAAACAAGGAGTACATTTCTTTTTGGCTTACTGTCTAAGTGCTTAATTAAATGGTTTGCCTTAATAGATTTGAAGTATACATCTTTCAAAATTCTCATATGCTTACTGCCTATTAATAATATAAGTCTTGTTTTTAGGTCTGTTTAGGTTGTTAGTATTTGTTTTATATTTCTTTTTGTTTTTGCTCTGTTTTCTGATTTTTTGTGTCATACTTAAATCTTAAGTTATCTCTTCCAATCTAACTTATGATTTTAGTAAGTTTATATGTTGTGAATAAGTATATTGTTTATGCTTGTTCTGTTTTGGACAAAATTATCTTGATCTTATGGCACAGATCATTGTAAGATTATCCTTGATCTTCATTTGATTTGATCAAACGATTACAACAGGTATTGTCTTGACTAGTGCTTAGCAATGATGTCAACCTCAACTAAGTACATAAAATTGAGTATGTATAGAAATATATGTGCATCAGGTGTGTTGTAGTCGAAAGGTCAAATTGGGGGAGATTGTAGATGTTGTTAATCCTTAAATGCCTTAACATTATCAACAACATCTTAATTTGACCTTCCGAGATTTTTTCTAAGTCTTTTCTGAAATGCTACATTAAATGTTGATCTAAATGTTGTCGCATTTCTGGCAGGATCTAGAAGCTTCTACAAGGATCTGGAACTTGGAAGATTCCAGAATATGCTAGAGCAGCCTGGAACCATTTAGAACGGCCTGGAGCATACAAGAAGGATCTAGAAAGATCATGAAAGTTGAGCTCCTAAAAAATAGGACCTCAATGTGGAAGCCTCTAGAATTCGCACCCTACTCTATAAATACCGAAGGAAGGCTTCATAATTCAGTGTATTCTATTCGATCAATATCCTAGACCGAGCGTTGATCCCTGTTAGGAATTGTGGCTAATAGTTTTACCATTTAGTTCATACGAAGTATCCTACCCGTATGGTTGCGTGTCTTTTTATCTATTGAGAGTGTAATCATAGATAGACTAGGCATTTCGACAGTGTGTAATCTTATACACTTAGTTCGTTTACAGAACAGGGCACCTGCCTCGTTTGTAGTTTTAGTTGTGAAGGTTATTGCTGTAACATTTCACACAACATTTATACTTGAAGATAAGTATTTATTTTCGCCGTAAGGCTCGCATAGATTTTTATTTATAAAATCTATGTGAAAAATATTTCCATTGTGTCTCGTTTGTTTTTAGTGTTTCAAGTCTTCCGCTGTGTATCTTTATTTCTGATATTCTGTTAGAGACAGTGTTGTACAATTTGTCCCAACATTTAGTACAACATTAATCTACTTATACTTAAACACTCCATACACCGCACACTTTCACTAATGATATTATATCATTTCAACGAGTATACAGTGAAAGTTACTAGCATTATGAGATAATTGGTAAGTTTCTCTTTGCTCGGAACAAACAAACCAGTCCACTTATTGCTAGCTTCACGCCTCTCCACAAACCATTTATAGAGTCGATCATATAAGTTACTGGCGGACCCCTAGCTTCACGTATCCATGAATTAAATGACTCGACTGCGTTTGAAGTCATTTCTTCATATCTCTTTAGATGAGGGGAGTGTGCAACAACCCATCTTTCATAGGGCAGCTCCTTAGGCCATTCCTCGGCGATTCGACCTCCAACTTTCTTGAATTCTTCAATTTTTTCGTTGAAAATCCTGGTTATTGAAGCATATGCACACTGTTTAAAAAAACTGGCCATATTTTTCCGATGTTGGGTATTCCATCCTCCCCCATACCGACCCTTGAGGTTTGATAAAAAATTGTTGAGACAGTAAAAATGGGCAGGTTCCTTCCATACGTCATAAAATGCAGACATCAACCCCGTATTTCTGTCAGATATGTAGATTACATTTTTCGGGTGAGTGATGAGATCACGAAGTTAGTTAGAAACCAGACCCAATTGTTTCGGTTCTCAGAAGCAACAATTGCAAACGCAACGGGAAACACACCTATAAAAAAAAAAAGCACATTCTGCTATTAGAAATCTGCATAAAATGTAAAATAGAAAAAGGGACACCAGTTTTGTTAAGGTTGCTAACAGAAATCTATATTTTTCGTTCAACATTACTATCTGAAAACATTTAATTAATGCAGAATTTGGTTCTGAAATTAAAAAGTGGGATTAAAAAAATACTGAATATGTCAAACTTTTAAATTACAATATCAATGATTTCATATTAGCTACAAATAACAGATTATTGATATCCGAAAACTGGTAATATAGTTTAAAATTTAATAACTAAAAACAGTAAATAAAAGAATAATTAATAGATATTTACCATTGTCACCATCCTTATCCGTGGCAGCAAGTAGTACACCCTTTGATCTCCCCTTTAAAAATGTCCCGTCAATAAAGAGCAAAGGCCTACATTTTTTTAAGTCTTCCTTACAAGCGTTGAATGATACGAAGATTCGTTCAAAATGGTTTGTGGCATTGTTTTTCTCTAGGTCGACTATACTTCCAGGATTAGTACGTTTTACCGCCTCACTATACCACCGTAATTGGTCGTAGGATTCGTCATAACTGCCAAAAATCTCATCCCGTGCAGCTTCGATTCCGCGCCAAACCTTCGGATATGTAAGATCAAATCCATAGTCCCGCTTAATATATTTTGTAACTTCCTTTACGGTGATGGTAGGATTGCCCCTAACACTTTGCAAGAGAAGTTCCTTTATAAGTTTCACGCCAAACTTGTTCTTGTCTCCGAGTAGAATGTTACCCACACATTTGTGTATCAGATTTGCTTTTGAGACTACAAAGCACGTATTCATAGGCAATTGTTTGGTTTTTATAAACCAATCACAACTAGTTGAATCTTTCTTAGCACACACAACATATATATATCTAGGGGAATTCTTCACGAAAACATACTTGAAGTTAAGTTTAGTTGAATACTTGATCAATTCAATTCTAAACTCTAGTGCACCTCCAACAAAAAGTTCACCTACTTTCATTATGTTACCCTAGTGATCAGACAAGTACGACTTATTTTTCTCAGTATGACTTATATCAAACTTTGGTATGCTCCCCACACCAGTAAACTCCATGGAATTGTAATCTTGAGAATCGTGACTTGAAACAATGGATAAAATGTTTTTGGGTTGGTTTACAGATACTTGCTGGGATGTAGAGTAATTAACAAGAGGATTGTCTGTTATAAAATTACTTTCTACATTTCCTGAAATCTGCAAAACACTCACAGTGCGATTGCACATTTTTTCATTATAGACTATAGACATAGATTCAACATTTTCAGAATTCTGGTCCACATGAATATGAACAGAGGTTTGTGGAACGTCTAAACAAACATTGACTAATTTTTCGAAAGAAATCTGGCAAAACTCAATTAATCCAATCAAATCTTGGTCCGATGCCAAACTGCAATTATTAATGCACCCAACTGAATACAACATTGATATACTATTGGAAGAAAGTGCAGGTCACATACCAATGACTTGATTCACGACGTCTACATACATTGAAGAGTTATTAACACGAACCAACTTAGTTTTCCCGTTGACTTCGATCTTGAGTATAACGAAATAGTCCATCGATTTACAATCTGCAACTTATTAAGAAAGATGAAAACCAAGTGAGCAAAAAATGCAGAAACAAATTAGATACACAATGATGAAGATTCCTGTAGTATGGTTTTTTTTTTTTTTTTGGAAAGTATGAATCAATAAATGAAGAATGCCATGAATTACTGGATATTGATCACGAATAAGGAAGGTTAATGAATTAATTGATAGGCAGTGATCTTGAAACGAAAGAAGTCTTGATTAACGCGAATTTTGTTGAGGTGGGGGCGATAAATATGGAATATTAAGAATTGATTAATTAAATGTTAAATTATTCTTCATATTTAAATCTAGGGGCATAACGGGTTATTAATTAAAATATACTCCCTCCGTCCAATTTTATTATGCCCACTTCTTCGGACACGAGTTTTAATGAATATTGATTAGTTTATGTATAAAGTAGATAAGTTGGGGGTATGATGGGATGTTGTGGGGTCCATAAATAGATAAAGTGATTGTTTATGAATAAAGTAAGTGGCAAAGTGGGTAAATAAGTGATGGTTGGAGGGTGGAGATAAAGTAGTGTGAATAGTATTATTTCCAAAAAGGGTATGAGCATAATAAAATTGGACAACCAAAATAGGAAAGTGGGAATAATGAAATTGGACGGAGGGAGTATAATTTTAAAATTACGTTTTTATCCTTATACAATAAAATATTTTATTATATTTATTAATTTGATTAAAATATTTAATGTAAAAATTACCTATTTACCTTTATTTTATTACTAAAATTAATAAAAAAAATTAAATTAAACTAAAAAAACCAGTATTAATTGTAACACGGCGGGATAGAAGACATGCAGGGCTGTCAAAATGGGTCCGGTCGGACCCAACCGACTAATGGACTAGGCTTTAATTATAGTGTCCCAAAAAATAATCGGGCCGATTTGGCCTGGCCCAAGTAACCTGGCGGGCCGACCAGGCTCAAGTCGGGCTTGGCCCGGTTTTTCGGGCCGGCCCAACTTTTTTTAAATATAATTTTTTCGGGCCCGACTTTTTTTTCGGCTCGAAAAAAACGTTTGGCTCGGTGGTCCGGTATCGGACTAACCCGACACAATTGACAGTCCTAAAGACTGGAGAGAATTTGCACGCACACGATGGAATTGGGAGAATATGAGAAGAACCCTAATTTCAATTATTATTTCTATTTTCAATTTGAATAATGTAACATTATTTAATTTATTTATTTTTTGGAATGGTACGTATTTAATTTTAAAATAATAATTAATGAAATTTATATTAAAAGGGTAGGATAGTAATTTTTGATAAATTAAAAATAATTTTTTATTTATATTAAAGAAGGGTAATATAGTAAATAACAAAATACAATTTAAAAAATAATTTAATTAATTTAAACCGGTATAACAGGTAGCAAGTCCATATGACGCATACGACGCCATGTGGTGCAATTCGACATACTGATTACGGTAGTCAGTTTGTATAATTTGACTACCGTAAGAAAATCTCTATATATTTGGGTGTAAACTACCGAAGAAACAAAAAATAATAGAATTCATTTTGCAACCGATTCTTACTAATCTGAGTTAGGGATTACAGATTTATTCATATTTCGTTTCGTGGCTCTCATCAAAAGTTCTCAACGGTAGGATCGCACAATCTCCACAAAAGAGGCATTAGATCGGAAGAAATTAGTGGTATGTGCAGCAGGTGCAATGTCGCTTCAGAATCGGTGAACCACAACTTCATAACATGTTATGCGGTGCTGCTAATATGGAGTGAGATTCTGAGATGGTTGGACACTCCCTTGCTAATGTCAAATTGTGTGAGCAGTAACAGACCTATATGATGTCCAGGTAGACATGCCCAACCGCCAGAAACCGCCGGTTACGGTTAAAAACCGGCGGTTTCGGTTTTAGGTTTTTCCCAACCGAAACCGAACCGGCAAACCGCCGGTTACGGTTACGGTTTTTAACCGCCGGTTCGGTTACAAAACCGGCGGTTCGGCGGTTTTTTTTTTATTTTTTTTTTATTATTTTTTTTTTTTTTGGCTCGTTTTTTGGATTTTTTGCGCGTTTTCGACTTTTGTTTTTTGTTCGTTTTAACTTATAGTACTTTATAGTTTATAGTTTATACTTTATAGTTTATTGTAGTTTATATAACTTATTAATTATTATTGATGAAATTAATATTATAAAAATTTGAAAGAATAAATAAATTACTTTTAAGTTTTAAGTTAAAATTACAAAAGTATAAATTACAACTTACAAATTACAACTTAAAATTACAACTTACAAATTACAACTTACAACTTAAAATTACAACTTACAAATTACAACTTAAAATTACAACTTACAAATTACAACTTAAAATTACAACTTACAAGTTACAAATTTAAAAACTTAGTAACTTACAAAATAAATTTATTACAACAAATTGGAGGGGAGGGGAAAAATTGGACTTGAGCTTAATTTTAAGAATTAAACTTAGAAATTCTAAGTTCAAAATTTTAAAACTAAGTTGCCTACGTATCCAACATGTTGGAATCAAAGTCCACGTAGTTCTCTTACCTCAACTTACCCGTTGACGTTGTTGTTGAATGATCATGGCTCGATTCTTCATTCTTCACTTCCGCCCGTAGAGGTCCATTCCTCGTCTTCTTCATTATCCTCTTCTAACGATTGGGCTCTTTTTTCGGCTCTTACCCAATCATCAAGCAAGCATTGGTTCTCTACGTTTTCAACGGTCATATTTGATCTCGTTGCATCCAAGGTATAACCTCCTACACTAAAAGCTTGCTCAACGGCAACGGTTGAGGCGGGAGCCGATAAAATTTCTCTTGCGAGCATTGACATTGTCGGAAATACAAGTTTCACCGTCGACCAACACTTTAGTATGTCAAAATCTCCTTCCATATTTTCCATTGTCGAATTCATGATATAATTTTCATATTCTTGAGTATATGATGATCGTGATCTTTTATGATTACGTTGATAAATAAGTCTATTTATAGCATCCATATTGGCCAAGTTTGGAACGTTAGTAGCACTATGTGAAGAAGAAGAAGAAGAAGTGGAAGAACCATTTGCATCCATATGCTCCCTAATTAATGCTAATATAAGTTGTTTAATGCTACTTACGATTTCTTCGGTATCCGGTCGATCAGAAGAACTAATTTCGTCACTAGGATATAAATTTTCATAATACAACTCTAACATGTCATATACACCATCTAACTTATATCTAGGATCAAACACTTTAGCAACTAAAAATATAGGAGGAATTTGATTAAAATATTTCTTCCATTTTTGCAACATAGGTTCAATAGCATCATGTAATAATGGATCATATTTATAACGTGTTAATACTCCAACAATTTTAAGACAATGTTCTATTGCCAAATGAGAAGTAGGTTCGTAAACTTTAGACATAGCAAAAGTAGCATCATTAAAAGTTTCCAAAATCTCAATAATTTTTATGCAGTGATCCCAATCTTGAGGATGTAAACGAAAACCACAATTTTCTTTTGCGAAAAAACCACATAAAGTTTCTTTATACTCAACCGACTCTCTTAACAATTTATAAGTAGAATTCCACCGTGTTGACACATCAAGAGAAAATTTTTTTGGATGCACATTCTTAGTTCTACAAAAATTTTTCCATTTTTTCATCAAACTACTACGCCTCGTCAAGTAAGTAATAGCATCTTTAATAGGAGCGACATATACTTTCAAAGCATTTAAACCATCTTGAACACATAAATTTAAAATATGACACATGCATCTAATATGAAAAAATTTTCCACCAACATACGGTTGACACTCAATTTGAAGTTCTTCGATACTAGCGTTATTAGCACTAGCATTATCAAAACCAATAGAAAAAATTTTATAATTCAAACCGTAATCATTTAAAATATCAACAATTTTTGTTTTAATATTAGCGGCATTATGAATATCATCAAAATCCTTATAAGCAATTAATCTTTTGTTTAAAGTCCAAGAATCATCAATCCAATGACAAGTAATTCCTATATAAGAATGTTTTTGAAAATTATCACTCCAAATATCGGCGCAAATAGAAACTTTACTTGTTAGTGATCTAAATGTGTTGATCAAAGCATATTTATATTCACCAACAACATTAGCAATATCACGAGTAATCGTAGAACGAGAAACTTTTTTCATGCATGGTTGTAGGGAAAGTTGAACCAAATCATTGAAAGCAAAATTTTCCACAAAACTATAAGGAAGATGTTGAACACTTATCATTTTAGCTAACATTTTTCTAAAATATGCTTGATCATATTTAAAAAAAGAAGTCGAATTACTTACCTCACCTTGAACTCCACCTCCGGAGGACCCGGTAAACCCTCGTAGTTGTGTTTGACTCGTTTCAATTCCCACTCTATCCGGATGTGTGGAACTCAAATGGAGTCTAAATGTTCCATATCCTCCTCCCTTTTTAAACTTATATTGCTTTGTACAATAATTACAAAAAACAATAAACTTATCTGTTTCGGCGGTTGGCACTTTTCGAAAGTGACGTGCAAAAATTTCGGACCTCAAAATGGGGTTTTGTTGTGAAGGAACTCCAACTCCTTCCTCCATTGGATTTGGATTTTCGGTTGCACTTTCTTGAGTTGGGCGGCCACCTTCTTCTTCATCAACATCATCATCCGAGCCAAGTACCTCATCAACGATGTTGTCACCAAGAATTCTACGCATATTTTGATCATCCTCTTCGTTGAATAATGGAATGCGTCTTCGAGAAGATGAAGAAGTTCCAATAGCCTTTCCTCTTGAAGAAGACATATTAGTATAAATGTATAATTACTTAATTAGTAAGAAATTAAGAATTAAGAAAGTAAGAAGAAGTGAAATAGAATTTAGTAAAGTAATTAAGTAAATAAAATTATAATTTTTAAGAGATTGAAATTTTTAGTATAGTAAGAAAGTAATTTGAGAATTTAGTAAAGTAAAGTAAGTAAAACTAGAAGTAATTTGAGAATTTAGTAAATTAAAGTAAGTAAAAGTTAAAACTAGAAGTAATTTGAGAATGAATGTTGAGAAATTTGAGAATGAGAGAGAATAGATTGAGTTTGGTGTGAAAAATGGGTTGGAAAAGGGGGTATTTATAGAGCAAAATTCGAAAATTAATAAAAAAAAAAAAAAAAAAAAAAATCCGACAAACCGGCGGTTTAACCGGACCGCCGGTTAACCGCCACGCGTTTCAATCTGGGCCGTCGAAATCCAACGGTCAACAGATCTGGACCGTTGGATTTCTAACGGTCAGAATTTGAATTAAAGTGAACCGGTTCAAACCGGCGGTTAACCGGACCGGCGGTTAAACCGCCGGTTTTGACCGTTGAATTTTTTTTTTTTTTTTTTTTATTCCGCATTAATCTCGGCCGTTGGATTTCAAACGGTCAACAGATCTGGACCGTTGAATTTCCAACGGTCATAAAATTTGAAATTGCAACCGCCGGTTTCCGGTTAACCGCCGGTTGCCGGAATTTTTTTTATTTTTTTTTTTTTCGAATTTTGTCAATTTGTCCTATAAATACCCCATTTTCCAACTCATTTTTCACACCAAACTCAATCTCTTATTCTCTTATAGTCTTATTTTCATTTTCTCATTTCCCCAACTTCAAATTTCAATTCAAATGGCAAATGAAGGATCATCAAATCATTCAATTGTAACAAATTTGAATGTCAATCCTACAAACGAAGAGGAAGTCGATCAACCCATTCAACCGCCTCATTTCCCCCCCAATTTCCCCCCCAATTTTCGTTTTCGAAGATCCCTTGAAAATCACTTTCGTGTACTCAGTCAAAATCCAATTGATGGATCATATCAACTTTGTTGCAACTATTGTGGTACGCAATATAAATATAAGCGCGGGGGAGGATGCGGAACATACGTGAATCACATGCAAACTAAGCATCTGGACAAAATATAATGCCTACATTGAAGTTGAACTATTGAAGATTTGAAGTCAAATGTTTAGTAATTTTATTTTTTAGTTTATGTGTTTTTATTGTTTAGTAATTTTATTTTTTAGTTTATGTGTTTTTATTGTTTAGTAATTTTAATTTTTAGTTTGTGTGTTTATGTTTTTATTAAAATGTTTAGTAATTTTAGTTTATTTAAAATTTTAAATGCTTATGTTTACTTCTATTTCTAAATTCTAAATTTCTAATGCTTATGTTTAGTAATTTTTATTCAAATGTTTAAGTTAAAATGTTAAATGTTTATATAATTACAAGTTACAACTTACAACAATTTAAGTGAGTAAGTGGTTAGTGACTTAGTATAGTTCATATATAATTACAACTTACAACAATTTAAAACGAAAAATGATGAGTAAAAAGACAAAATAATATAACTATAAATTAAAATTACGAAAAATAAAAAAAAAATAAAAAAAAATAAACCGAAAACCGGCGGTTTGTACGGTTAACCGGAAAACCGCCGGTTTAACCGGCAAACCGCCGGTTTAACCGAAACCGCCGGTTTTCAATTCCGACAACCGAAACCGAACCGTGAAAACACGGTTGCGGTTCGGTTTTATAACCGAAACCGCCGGTTCGGAAAACCGGCGGTTAAAAACCGCCGGTTTTCACGGTTCGGCGGTTTTCCGGTTATAAACCGCCCGTGTCTATGTCCAGGTGGCCCCTCACTAATTTTGTAAATTTATTTGGAGTGTTTTGGTAATTTCACACATATTAAAATTAATATTCTGTTTTATAATTATTTGTACATTTCTGATATAAAAATAATTCATAAAATTAATATATATCTGAATATTATTTTATTTTAAAATCGTCACTCATTTATTTTGGGTCTACATTTTAATTATCTTAAATTTCACTAAATCTAATCTATTTTACATTCTGCTAAATCCTCCTTACACCTTATCAAATCACTCAAAATATGTTTTCTTATTTGATTCTACACCACTAAATTCAATTGTTTTTTAAAGTGAATCGGTTAAAATGTGCAAGTTATCACGGGACGGAGAGAGTATTAACTTGTACCAAAACATAGCAAAAGTCAACTTATCCGATCAATTTAATTTAATGAAATGTGACACATTGACAATTTTATAATGTGAAATTTTAATGAAAATAATGAGTACATATTTTTTTTTTTATATAATGTTTTTTTTTTGGAGGAATTTTTATATAATGTTAATCGGCCCTCTACCGGAAATTTCTGGGTCCGTCACTCTGTGTGAGTGAGCATTACTTGGAACTATGCAGATTGGACAAGAACAAATATAATAGGAAAATACTTGATCTTATTTGACAATGCACGATTTGGATTATATGAAAGATTAGGAACACTTAATTTTCAACGAGAGTGTCCTTTCTACAAAAGAAATTGTGAATATCATAAAATTTTGCACTGGAAGTGGCTGAAGGCTCACCTCAATAGCGTTTTCAGGACTTCTTACTATGAGTGAGAACAAGCCCCTTGAATGAGTATATGGAAAAATTCTAATCTAATGTCGTTGTTACCACAATAATTACAATTACTCAAAATTAATATATAATTCACTTTTACCTTTAAAAAAAACTACAGCAGGTGAGAGTAAATGGGAAGGGGCCACAAGCATTTCCTTTTTTCTATAATTCACGTGGACCCGCATAATTTTTAATTGAGTTAATTGCAAAAAAAAATCATCATCTTTCATTTAATAATTTAATTAAAACCTTTGAAATATTGCAATTAAATCACCACCTTTAACATTTTTTACAAATTAGTCTTTAGGACAGCATTCTACTGCCCGACTGCAATTTTGTTGGCCCATATAAGTAAAACAGCATCGTTCATTCAAATTAAATTTAAAAAAAAACATTAATAATAAGACACCCTTTTTCGACCTAAAAAACCCCCCAACTAGATAATAAATTAAAATAAATAAAGAATTAAAAGTCGAAATCTTAAAACAAGAACAAGATCTTGAGATTTTTAAAATGTTTACAGCCGATACTCTGTTCCACACTCAATTTCTAAAAGAAGAGGAGCCCTAGAAAAATCAAAATCGCAATCTTCATCATCGATACTCATAAATCATCGTTCTTGCAACAACATAGAAAAGGAATGTGATCTTGAAACAAGAACGCCCTTCCTTAGGAGTTATGTTACCAGCAATCAATAAAGGGAACAAAACTTTTCTTGGCCTTGGGTGTTTCTTAATTCTTGTCTTCTTAATTTTTTTTCCAAAATTATAGAGACAGTGGCAGTTCAAAGAGAAATTGAGCACCTCTCACCTTACTGAAGCGACGCCTCTAAACCCTTCAGACTGGGTTCTTCTCATTAGTTATAGACACCAAGGATTTCTCATAAAATTGGATGAGTTCTTTCGATTATTGAGAGTTAATTTACAGTAGGCACTACAAGAAAACAGTCAAATTCCAACAGAAAAATTCCAACGGATTTTTACATTTTTTCCGTTGGAATCAATGATTCCAACGGCAATTCCAATGAAAATACGACTGTTGGAAAAGTGGGCGTTGGAATTGTAAAATTCCAATGAAAATTCCAACGGAAAAAAATTCCGACGGTACATTCCAACAGATTGTGAACGTTGGACTTTTCACCTATTGAATTTTTTTCCATCGTATCTTCCATCGACAAATCCAACAGTAATTTTCCGTTGGAATATTTTCCAACAGATTTTTGACCTTTGGAATTCTAGTTGTTGGAAATGATACGACGTGAATTCCTACGATAATTCCAACGGAATAAATTTCGTAGGAATTTTTATTCCAACGGACAAGTACCGCTGGAATATTCACCCATTGGAAATTTTCCATCACAAATTTCATCTTCAATTCCAACTGTTATTTTTCATTGGAATTTTTCCAACGAATATTGGTCATTGGAATTTTAATTGTTGGAATTTATTCAAGTCAAATTCCGATGTAAATTCCAACGACATTATTTTAATGGAATAAAAATTCCAACGAACATGTACCATTGGAATATTCATTGTGGAAAAATGTTAATTGAGGATTCCGATGTCAATTCCAATGGTATAATAAATTTCCAACAAAGGTAGGAAATTATCAAATATTAATTCCAATAATATTTTTTCTTTGGAATTTATTAAAAATAATATATAATTTTTATTGCTATATTAAAAAGCTCTATCAAAATCATTTAAAATTACACAACCTAGCAATACAATTCTAATATATAATCAATTTCAAAAAATATACAATTACTTTAAAGTCAAATACAATCTAAAATAACTAACGTCATAATAAAATAAAGTGTTAATCATCCTTTCAATTTACATCACTAACAAAAATAAACTAATATTATAACATAAAGATTAACTTCTAGTAATCACTATCATCATCAATAACAAGTGCACAATCGCCCTCTTCATTCTTATTATCACCATTTTCTATGTTTTCACCAGCACGAGAAGACACGCCTAAGAAAAGGCACCTAAAAGGAGGTTAATTCACTCTCAACAACAGCCAAACGAGGTCTTAAAACTTGAACTTCTGAATTGGTAGAATCGGTAGTACTAGTCCTACTCCTTTTGTTGGATCTTGAACTTGAAGATTTAAAGAAAGTTGTTTCTGATTCAAAGATTGTAGAATTATCAATCTCATCTTCAACTACACCTTCAGACATCTCACTGGTCTTCAAATTTTTATATTGATTCTGCATGCAGTTTTCAACAAGTATCATATATTAGGTTTTGTAATGTAAAATACAAAAAAAAAAAAATCTATATACATATATAATAATATTTAGATCCAAACAATTCAACTTTTCTTTTGAAAATACTTACATAAACATAAGCTCTAGAATTTCATCATTGACCAACCTCTTAATTATAGTTTGAGCTTAAAAAAAACTCAAGGATGGCAGCATGCCATCACTCCCCAACTTCATCTCCTAAATTAGACACACATTTGATAATTCTAAGTAAATTTAAATATATATACAAATTTCACTTAATTAACATAACTATACTTACCAATTACATTAAATGCTCAAAAATAAAAATAGCATCACCTCAATTCAAACAACCATCACTATTAGTTGATATGCTCTTATTCTACTCATATGCGGAAGAAAGCAAGACCTATCTCACATTTGATTTTAAGTGTCCCTTTGGATTCCTTCCTACGAATATTAGCCAAGCTTGTACGCACATTTGATGTCAAACTTCAAGATCCCAACTACAACAATTTTACCAAAAATATCAATAATCGTAAATTTATAACAAAAACAAATTTAAAGCAGAATATCAAACATAAATGATAGTCACCAATTTATGTCGGTCTTACCAAATCCAGCCTCTCGAGTGGAGAACATGTTTTAGCACCCAACAAGTATAAATTAATGTATTAAACCTAAGTATTTAATTGATCCATGTTACAACTAATATCTATAAATAATTTAAGTGATGTGTTTTTATCAACCAAAATCTGTAGATCTTACTACTATCAATTAAAAACAAATAGGAATTGAACATTGATTATGCTTCCTTAAAACACAAGCTGGTCACTAAAAATCTCAATTGTGATTTCTTTAAATCAAGCCTGCCATGGAAAATGGCAAAACAAGAATAAATTCGATTAACTTCAACTAATGGCAAAACAGTTGGATCTATAGTGTACTTCTAATAGTATCATAACACACTTATGCTTATGCATACTCTACATTGTCTACATAACCATATAGAAGTAATATAGCAAAAGAAAGAAGTAAAAGAGGTGACATGCACAACTATATGTTCTATCCCATTATCTTTGATCTATATTTAACTTTTATTCTTGGAATGCAAAATGTGAAAAGAGTGAATGAGATTTGTTAAGAGGCTTGATAGGTTATGAACTGTTGTGTATTGTTATTTTTTCATCAAAATAAAATAAATAGCTTTACAGAAACAAGTCCTGAATTTTGGAATAACAAAGGCCTATTTTATAACGAATGGCTGAAAATTAGATTGAATTAATGAAGTGACAGATTGCATTAGAAATTCATATTAAGCCATGTTAACCAACACTTCTGAAATAATTAAACCTTTGAATAGAGAAATATATTTTTCGCACAGAATTGTGTAGAATATATATATGTATTGATGTCATTCACACGAGTAAATAACTATAAAACTTTGTAATATCTAGAAATGCTAATGGCTGAGAACATTCAGGAGTGAAACTCATCAAGTTTTAACAAAACTTTTAAACAGGAATTCTAACCCATTTTCTAGTTTTGAGAAGGAAACATACATCAACAAATTTTATAATTTAATTTCCTTGTAGCTTAGTGTTTTAGGATATTTTGAGTATGACTTAATCTTTTGAGACTTCACCTGTGAATGATTTAGGTGTTGAAAAACACTAAAACTATAAATCGTTTATGAAAAAATACATACAAAACATCTAAGAAACAATTAAGCCATCAAGTATAACAAAGGTCCAACATGTCACCTAATCAGTTTTAAGTCAAGCTTAAAATACATAGAGGTCAACCACAAGAAAAATGAAGTCTGACAAGAAGCAAGGATGCTCATAAAATGAAATTAACCTAAATAACACACAAAAAAAATATGATAAAAACTTTCTGAAGCTTTATGGTTTTATTTTGTCTAAGCAAAGTGAATGTGGAGAACAAGGAGTAAATCTGTTGTTTGTAATAATATCTCAAGTGTATTAAAAATATTACTCATATGTATGACTTAAAAGTTCATTGACTTAAAAATATTAATCATGCCAGAGGTGATCACTCCATGTAGAGAGCATGTAGTCAGTTAGATTCACGGTCAGAGCAATTCATCGAGCAGATAGAGGGCGTGAAAAGAAAGTTATCATGCATACTAAAATACTTTATGGTACCTGATTCTGTTGTGGAGAACAAGAAAATAGAGATCAAAGACACGTTCAGAATCAAAAGGACTGAAACAAAAATAAAAATCAAGACAAATCAATACATAATTGACTTGTTGTGAAAATTAAGAAAAAGAAGGAGAGAACAAAGAAGAGTTACTTGTCACTCTGTTGATCCACACAATTGAAGTGAGCAGTTTGGAGAGATTTCGAAATATAAAGCACTGAAATAAAAATCAAAATCAATTAATACATAGTTGAAGGAAAACGACTAAAATATTAACAAGTTCCAAGTCTTGTATCAGAAGGAGGTATATTACTTGTTGTTGTTTGCCCTACACCCCTTGCTCCTCGCTTTCCCATGTTTCCATTACTCGGTGAAATTCCTTCGCCGCCGCCGCTGCGGGCGAAGAAAAGCTATTTGGAACCGTTAAGCGTTCCATCTCCGCATATAAGGGGAACCGCTTTAGCGGATCGGCAGGATCTAATCCAAGGTGCTCCGAGTAACTTTACAGAAAATTGAGTGCATCATAGTTTATCGAACACTCTGTTAATCCACACGATTGTAGAGAGTGGTTCTAGAGGGCTTTGAGAATAAAATCAAGTTCTCGAACTGAAACCGAAAAGACAATAAGAATGAAATGAAGTTTTCCTAAATCGAAAATCAATTTTGTGGGAACTTTCTTCCTAATCAAAATTTGAAATTCCCCTAAAAAATTTTGAAATACATTCTCGCCCGCCAAATCTTTTGGCTCCCAAAAGTTTTTTTTTTTTCGCATTTTTTCAATTAACTTGTAAAATACTCCGTACTGTTTTTATTTTTGTACGCAGGTATTAAACAGTTTTTTGCTTTTATACTCATAACATAATATATTGTCATCACAGTTTTTTTCAATTTTTTAAATTATTAACATCAAATTTAAAAAAGAAAATTGCAAATAATGATTAAATTCGTAACGTTATGTACATGTGACTGAATTCTCATTATATACATGAATAATGATATTATTTTATTAATAATTTGAAGATTCATTATATATATCTTAAGAAAATTTTAACACTTTTAAATCTAATTAACCAAATGCACCTAATTCATTCTAGGTTTGGTTTGTGATTTAAAGATGGAAAAAACTTTTATAAGCTCGAATTCAGGTGAATTTTTTTTCAAGCATTATTGTTTTACGTATAAATTATTATTGTTATAAATACAAATTATTATTATTATACATGTGAGGTGACACTATTTAAAAGTTAAATATTTTTTAATATCATGTTCGATAGTTTAGATTAAACTTAGATTAATTATATATTATCTCTTATAAGTTAAAACCAAGTTCAAATAGTATGCACTCGAGTGCATGTTGTGGACCCTAATCTAAAGAAAAATGTAAGTTATTAAACTGAAGTACAACACACTATAACTAAAAATATTATTATACAGTTTAATAATTGAAAAGTGCAACATCATTTACCAAAAAATGTAAGTCAGTAAAACTGAAAAGTGCAATATGGACTAGGGTGCACAACATGCACTCGAGTCCATAGCAGACCAACCCCAAATAAATGTTACTCTTTAAAGATATTTAAATATTATCGTTATCCAAAAAACAGAGTGGACCCATTTGGAGGGTCCTTCATGGGTCAATAAAATAAAAAAAATAAAAAATGCACGCAGCCATGTGATACTATACGAACAACTATGTGTTACTATATAGACAAGTGTATGTTACTACAACAACTATGTGTTACTATATAGACAAGTGTATGTTACTACCGTTGTAACAATAAACATACCAGTATATAGTAACACTAGTGCAAAACCCACAAATTTTGTGGGGATTGTAAGAAAATTATAAAAGAGGATTATAAAAAGAATCCAAAAAAAAAAAATCTGTATAAAAAAAATTTAGGAGATCGAGAAAAGGAAGAGAGAAAAATTAAAAAAAACTGTATTGAAAAAAAAAGATAAAAGAAAATATTGAGAAGACCTTTTAGGGGAGAGAGGGAGAGGAGAGGAGAGAGGAGAGAGAAGAATTGAAAAAAACTGTAAAATAAAATAATTGTAAATTGTGAGAAAATTAGAATCTGAGAAAAGTGAGATGCTACGTAGATATGTTTGTTAAAAAAATATTGAAAATCTAAAGAAAAAACCATAAAAATGTGTGAGGAAGAAGAAAGCGAAACGGAGTAAGATTGTGATTTGTTCAATATTTCATACTCCGTATAAGTTTTTATCTATTTGAAAATATTTCTTCTGTCCGTCTATAAATTTTTCATTTTATTATTTTATTTCGTTCGTCTATAAGCCTTTCATACAATTTTTGATAAATATCTTTTAATTTTTTTATTCTTATATTTCACTTTATATATTTTTTTTTATATATCTCTCTATTTTTTTAATTACATCACTTTAATATATATATTATTTAATCACTTTTCTTAATTTTTATGTTTAAAAGTAACGAGAAATTTATAGGTAGATAGAGGGAATAATTTAAATTAGGGAATTAAATATTTTAATTTTGTGAGTAGATTTTTAAAAAATAAATATGTTCAAAAAGTAGTGATTAAAGTGGAGTAGATGTTTAGATGACAAATTATATAAACATTCTTATTCAACTCTAACCTTAAATTGGAGCAAATTGGACCAGTGAGATAGTATGGTCAATTTAGATCAACCAAAAAAGCTGAAAGAGTACATTAGAATGTCTTGAATTCTAAGACTTGCTTGCTGAACTTGACAGAGCATATTGAGTTTGTTTATCAATATTCCTTCCTAGTTAATGATCCATATTTACCTTTCTTCCTTAAAGTTTCATACTTAATACTAGTAAAAAAATATTTTAACTATCCCTCAAATGTTACTACTCTATTACACTAAAAAGTAACTTTTACTATTTACTATAAAGTTAAAAAATATTTATTACCCTCCTTTTATCTTTCATAATACTAATAAAAAATTTATACATTAAAATTCATGTCCAAAAGCTATGAATCATTAAGTAAGAGACGGAGGGAGTATTATATATTGTTATTTTCCAACATGGTTTCTAGAAACTAAGTAATGTAAATGAATACATTTTTTAAGAAAATAGTGGAATGTTGAGAAGTAATTTTATAAAGTAAAAAAGTGAATTTTGTAAATGTGAGGTTTATGAATGAGTTTTCTTTTTAAGATGTGCAAATAATTGTAGAAGGAACAAGTAGTATTATTACTACTATATTTTTCCTTTAAAAAACATGCTACATTTTTTTCACAGCCGGCCTTTGTCCAATTTGGTCTTCACTTCAGGTTTAGTAACTTCAGTTAACGAAACTAAAATTACTGTGAATAAAAGTAAAAATTACTGTATGTACCTTTAGTGAGAGTAAATTAATACGCTAATTAAAAATATTACAATTTTAATCTACTATCATTAAATATGAAAACTACAATTAAAAATATAGTATCACTGTTTTCAAAAAAAAAAAAAAAAAAAAAAATATAGTATCACTAGGTACATGGTCTATTTTTAAACAATATCAATTGTTTAATGTGAACAATCAATATTATTTTAAAATGCATTTTAATTATACTGTGCACATAGTGTATATAATATCAATGCCTACAAATATTAGTACTCCACATAATATATTGTACATGATAAATATAAATCAGAAATCTTCTAAAAAATACAAAATGTACTTAAACTAGATTATTTAGTTCTGTATTTTGAAATTTGAATACATATAAATAATTTGAATTTGAATGTGATATAAGGAAAAATTGTGAAAATTTGGCCGGCAAAAATTGGCGCTCACATGGGAAACCCTTTTTTTTTGCTAGACCAAATTCTGGCGCTCACGGAGGGAAAGAGGGGAAATTGGTGCTCATAGAATGAAAAGTGACCAAACTTTCCATCTCGGAGTAGGGTGGAGGGCGACTAATTAGGGGCGAAATTCTGGAGTAAGTGTTTGTTCGAATTCAATTAGAGAGGGCGACTAACACAGTGAAATATGCCTCCCCAGAATGCAGATTCTCGCCGCCACGCCACAACTCTAATTCGCCGGTAACTTCTCACCATCGGTCTCTATCTCTCCCGCCCTCTCCCTCCTTTCATTTATTCACAATTTTAATTCCTTTTAAAAACGGCTCTTCGAAGCCCCAAGTTGATGATGGATTCGAATTCTACCAGTCGGGTATTTGTAGAGATTTATGTTGTCCCGTCGGTCTCTATCTCTTTCAGATTTCACATCGCCTTTCATATATGCACAATTTTAATTCATTTACACAACACCAATTGTAAACAGTGGAGATTATATTGATATTCAGCTTATATTTTCACACACTCCTGGACTTGCATTACATGGTCAATCTCTAACGTGTTTCAAACATCCTCAATCTTCAGATTGTGCAAGGATGGGAGTAGGACAAATCTTTGCTGCCAAGAGGGAGAATAGATGAGGTTTTATTCTATCAACATCTTATCTAAAGCAGAGTGCATATATTAGGTAGACAGAGCAGAAGAAGTTATTTGCTATAGTATAATCTTTGGTTTTGGATTCTGGTTTTATTTTTGTTATTAATTCATTTTGGTATTTGGACAAAAAGGAAAAATAAAGACTATGAATGGATACTTGAATACCTTTTTTTGCTTTGAAATGGAATTCATTATAAAATTCCTGCCATATTCCTGGTGTGATAGGTGTAGACTTAAAACCATGATCTTTTTTAAAGTTAATAGGAGTATTTGTTTTCTCCACATGATGCACTTTTGTTTGCCTCTGTTTTTTGATGAGATTTTGTGAATTCTTTGTTGCATTATTTTTTTTTCAGTAATTGTCTCTTGCAAAATAAATGAGAGAGGTGGTATGAGGAAATGAAATTGGAGTCGAAATGATGCAAATAATGCGTTACATTGCATAATAATATGCAAAGCTACATATATTCATCGAGTTGTATACTTACAACTTCTCTCAATTTGAAATCTTTAATGTCATCTCTGACAGGACTCCTAAATGCATTGATCATGATCAGAAATAATCATGTAAGTTTAGTCTGCCCTCTTTATCATTCCATTTTCATAAAAAAAAATGCTGCTTAAATAGGCCATATACTCTCTTTCCTCACTTAATTGTGATCAATTTTTAATTAAGACGAAGCAGAGTTGCTCAGCATCATTCAAAATGTTCCGCCTTTTATGATCAGTATCCTATAACTTTTCCCTCAATGCTATGTGCTCACTGCTCAGTGACCTTGACTTGACCTTAATAAACTGTGTAGCAGCCACGTAAGTTGGTAAAATACATCGTCCCTGATTGATCTCTGGTTTATATGATAAAAAGAGCTTGATTGTAAAAATGGTAAGTTTACTACCATGTTTTCCAGTATGCATGTGGTTCGCAAATTTAGTTTATCTAACTTAGTTGCATCAGTTGCTTGGGTTTGGATGTGAGAATGGTTTCATCTTCAATTGTTTGCACTGATATTACTGGCAATTATTCTTATTCTTCACAACACATTCATCAATTGACGTTATCAATTCTTATAGAACACATGTACTAAAAAACCCAAAATGACACATCAATTAAACTAAAAAATTTCAACCAACCAACCAAAATAAAAACACCATCACTGACTATTTAACTAAAGAGAATTGATAGGGAGTATGAGTTATCCATCTATAAATGTGACGTTGCTAATTGTAGGAAATCGAATGCACGTTTCTTACTTGGTACCTTTTTCCTTGCTAAATGAAATGAACATGCTAAAGTTGATAATATTATGAAAAACATGATTATTGTCAATTTGCACAAACTCATAATAGTAAAACATCTCAGAATCTCTTTATAAAAATTGTAAATTGCAGGACTGGATTAAGCAAAAGAATGGTGTTGCAGTTTGCCAAATTTCAGTAATTACACTCTCAAAGCAGTTGATTCAAGGATGCATGTAAATTTTATATAAATAAGTAAAATGTAATATTATAATTTAATGAAGTAATATGCACTATACTTGTACTGGTTTGATCAAAATTTACAGCCAAAGAGGCTATTGGCTGAGAAGATTAAGAAGAGAAACTATAAGATAAGACTTCTAAGTGGAGGTGGCAAAGACATGAGAAATGTTGGATTTTTTATTTTTCTGTAATTTTTTTCTTTGGGCTTTATGTGATGAACCTTTATTCTCAATTGAACTGTAAAAATCTTTTTAGGTTAGTGGCAACAATAGTAAACTTGATTTCCAATTTTAACAGATTTGAGGCTCACCTAATATCTAAGTTTGTCCAGGTGATTAAACAATATTGATTGGTGGTTGGACTTTTCAGGTCCACAATGATGAAGAGTCAGAATTTGTTCAAGCAAGTTCAGGCTGAAGTACCCCCATATTTTCACAAGTTAGGGCATTCACATTTTCTCTCGTACAAGGAATGAACTGAGATTTTATTCAAAACCTGATTCATTCTGTTCATGTAATTAGTCCACTCCTTTGTCCATTTTGTCTCTTGTAGTCATTACATTTACAATAAATGACCATGTAAATTTTTTCTCTTTTCTTGTAGAGAATATGTCTTAGAGTATTGTAGGCTAGAGATGGAAAAAGATTTGATATGGTTTGTAAACGTAATACATGAGAAAACTTTTGTAATTGTAATTTGCTCTTATTTCTTTTGTTATATTTTTGGTTATATGTATAAATTAGATGGTCTTCTTGCTAAAAATTGAAATGAAATATTAATGACATAATTTTTATTTAAGATTTCGATTAATTTGGTACTAAGGCAAAATAAGTGTCACTAATATTTGGTTATCAATGTTCACTCAAAGACAAAGTGGGATAGCTCAAGTGGTTAGAGCACCACTACCTAGGCCTTAGATCCTGGGTAAAGAGTTCTATACTGTCTAAATGATTTTTGAAAATAACAATAGTTAAGCATTACTTGACAAACATTTCAAGAATTAATTAGGTGCGATGGACTAAATTAGTTGTAATGAGAGGGTACCCGCCATTTAATTATATAGATTAAGCAAATCTTATAATGAGAGATTTTTTCTGCCAAAAAAATAAAAAAACAATGAGAGAATTTTAATCACTAAATTACGAGAGTCATTCCAACAATCTAACATCGTTGGAAATTTCATTGAGATAATTAAAGAAAAAATCCAACGGTCTCAGTCAGTTGGAAATTTTGTTGGAATTATATATTTGATCTAGAGAACAATTCCAACGGACTAGCGCCAATGGAATTTTCGTTGGAATAATTAGAGAAAAATCCAACGATAACATGACATTGGTGGCATTGGAAATTCCGTTGGAATTGGATATAAAAATTTTAAAAAACCATTCCAACGGTCTAGCGCCAATGGAATTTCCGTTGGAATAATTTAAAAAGTTCCAACGATATTATGTTGTTGGAAATTTTGTTGGAATAAGATATAAACATGTCATTTGATTTAACGGAACCATTCCAACTGTCTAGCGTCGTTGGAATATTCGTTGGAATAATTTTTAAAACAATTCCAATGCTTTTTCCATCTGTAAATTCCAACGGTTTTTATAAGGTGTTGGAATCTCCGTTGGATTTTTCCAACGATTGCTTATTTCGTTGGAAAAACTGTTGGAATTTTGAAAATTCCAACAGTTTATTTTTCCGTTGGAATTTTTCTGTTGGAATTTGACTGTTTTCTTGTAGTGAGGTTCCTCCCTAAGGTTCGATTTGAGGAAAATGAAATTAGGGTCATTTTTTAAATGAGCAAAAATGAAATTGAGGCCATAATAGAAAGTATCGATGGTGAAGATCCGATTTTGAAAACCTGAGTATTGATGCAAAAATCGGGTGGAATAAAGAGTAGAAGAATGATAAGACATGGCATGGGAATGGAATAGAGGGGAAGAATGAATCTGCCGATTTTTAGGATTTTGATTTTTAATTATTTATTTATTTTAATTTGTTGTCTAATTGGGTTTTTTTTAGGTTGAAAAAGGGTCTCAAATTAACCCTTTTTAATTCCAAACTGCAACTTTATTTTTCTATTTTCCTCGTTAACTTGGCAAATTGAATTGCAAATCTGAGAAGCTTGGTTTAGAACGCATGGTTGCTATTTGATTAATTGGGCTTCCATTCGCCCAAATTTCTTTGTTGGGTCCGACTATTTACACCTCCATTTGCGTTGAGAACACTCCCCCTCTGGACGCACACCCCCCCTAAAATCTGATGCACCCCTCAAATTGTCATAAATGCCCTTCTCTTATATAATTCCAATTACTACTCACACCCCCCCTAAACCCTACTTTCTCCCCCAAATCCTCCATCTTCTTCCTCCTCCATTTCTTCCTCCTCCACCAATTCTTCTTTCATCTTCTCCCCCACCCCTCACCACCACCGCCGGCGACCTGCCCCTCCACCACCCATCGTCGGCGACGCCACCCCCTCCCTCGCCGAGCCCGTCGCCCCCCGCCTGTAAAAAAAAAAAAAAAAAAGAAGAAGAACAGATCGCGGCCGTCCCCTCCCTCCCCCTCCCTCGCCGAGCCCGTCGCCCCCCCCCCCCACGCCTGTAAAAAAAAAAAAAAGAACAGAACAGATCGCGGCCGCCCCGTCCATCGGCCGCCGCGGCCGTCCCCTCCCTCCCCCCTCCTTCTCCCATCTCGATTCGCCGCCGCCGCTCAACGGCCCTCGCCCCCGCTCCCGTCCATCGGCCAAATCCAGGTTTTTTTTTTTTTTTTTTCCTTCTTTTTCTTACCTTTCGACCACTTTAGGTCGATCCAAATACACTACGTCGACAACAGGGTGTCGACGAGTGTATTTTTGGTCGACCTAAAGTTGTCGACGAGTTTTTAATTTTTTTTTTCCGATCAACAAATGTCGAGCATATACAATCTTGTCGACAAACCAGTGTCGACGGGAGTGAATATGGTCGACACTGGTTTGTCGAAATCTTTAAAAAAAAATTTGAAATTTTTTAAGTTGAATTTTTTTTGTTTGGGGAGAAATTTTGGTGTTTAGTGTTTGATGTTTGGCGACGACAGCGGCGGTGGAGGATGGATAAAACTTAGGTTTAAAGGTGGGGTGCATTTAGTAGTTTAATATGACTTAAAGGGTATTTTTGGTATTTCACATGATTATTATAATATAAAACAAGTAAGGGGGAGTGTTCTCAACGCAAATGGAGGTGTAAATAGTCGGACCCTTATTTCTTGCTTTCAAAACTCGAGCCCAATCACCGTTTTCTTTACCCGATTATCTTGTCTAAGTATTATTAATTATTTTTTATGCTATTACTGACTATTATTTGTGATATTATTGATTATTTTTTGTAAAATTACTGGTTATTGTTTATGGTATTACTAATTATTGTTTAGGAATATTGCTCACGTTTATCATTTATTTTATAAAAATATAATACATTAATTTATTTAAACAAAATGAGTAAATGTGTGAATTTTATTCTCAAATAGTATATGAATAACATATTAGTAATTTAATGTATGCATGCATCATATTTATTTAAAGAATAAAAAGGAAATTAAAAATTGTGAAATAATTCTTACCTGATTTCATTGATTTAATACATAATTAACATTTTTATTAATATATTTGAGAATTTTAGAAAATTAGTCAATTAATTAAAATTTAAAGTTAATAAGACTTTTCATCATTTTAAAAAGATCAATCAATAATTTAATTACATGTCATTGTTATTTAGAGAATCAAACAAACTTTACTGAATTATGACACGTGTCATCAATTAAATATAAAAACGACACATAAGCAAATTGCACCAGAATACGACACATCACCAAAACAAACTATATATTAGTATATAGGGACTGATTAGTATATAGGCTCTATATTAGTATATAGGGACTGATTAGTATATAGGAGCTTGATATGCTTCAATAGTTATACACTAATTTTTGTTGCTTTTTCTTCAAGTACAGAATGGTGTTTTGTGGGTTAGATTCATGGAATTTTAGATTCTCTATTTTCCAGCATTGTATTTGAGCCTGTTTTCCATGAAAATCGAAGTCATTTTTAGTTAACAAATTGCTGGTGATGGCTCCAACAATTAATCCAGTTGTCCTTAAAATGATCCCATCTGTATTTGTTGGTATATTTGGTCAATTGAGCTTTCTAAAAATATCTTCTTTCTTTTTTCATATTCACTACAAAAAAAGGTGTTTTACCGACGGAAATGCCGACGGATATTCAGTCGGCATTGACTCTTGCCGACGGATTTCATCCGTCGTCAATGAATTGGTCGGTATGGTTTACCGACGGAATATATGATTCCGTCGGTATGTGACGACAGATTTTCGACGGTTTCTGCCCGTCGCCAGTACCGACGGATTCAATTCCGTCGGCATCCAAACCAACCCGTTTTCAAACCGGGTCGCCAGTACCGACGGATTCTATTCCGTCGGCATTCAAACCAACCCGTTTTCAAACCGGGTCAAGTTTCCGTCGGTATATTTGGACATAGAATTTATTCTTTTAAAAAAACATAAAATAGTCCGTCGGCTCGTCCGTCGGCATTACCGACGCTCAACCGACGGAATTTTCCGTCGGTAAGTACCAAAAAAAAAAAAAAATTATTTGTGATCGAGATCCGACCGGGTCCTACTATAACCGACCCGACCGACCCGATCAAAATTGCATTAATTCATTACTAACACTACAAAATAATGGGGAAATGGCAACGGCAAAGGCAACGGATCTGCCCTCACTAATGATGAAGGCAACGGCAAAGGCAACGGATGTCTGCCGTTGCCAATATGCTCGTTGCTATTTGAATGGCAACGGATTTGGGGAAAACCGTTGCCTTTTGGCAACGGCAGGTGGCCGTTGCCTTTTAGCAACGGGGCCCACGGCCGTTGCCTTTTGGCAACGGGCCCACGGCCGTTGCCTTTTTGCCGTCGCCTTTTTATGAACATTTAAAAAATGCGAACCTGGGTTTCGAACCCAGGTATCGAGGCCACCAACACCCTCCCCCCACCGCTGGGCCACCCATTTTTCGCGATTTTTTCGCGAATTTCGCTGTTTGCGCGGTTCGATCTCGGGACCTCTCGGTCTCGAAGGCTTTTGGGCGCCCCTGTGTGCCGTTTAGGCTAGGAGCTTTAGTCGACATGTTGTGAATGCAATTAATATATATTCAATTTAATTTTAGTTTTTAATTCTTTAATTCAATATTCATTCTAACTTTAATTTTAATTGTTGCTTATTAAATTATCAAAGCATATCATATTTATTTCTAAATGAGAATTAACTAAATTATATGTTTCAAATTAAATAATTTAATTACGGTATCAATTCATACTATTTAAATTTATTCTAATCTTCAATTTACAACATTTAAATTCATTCTAATTTTCAATTCACAACATTATAATTACATACAACATTGAGTATAATTATTTTCACTTATACATTTAAATTTATTCTAATCACATCATTTAAATTCATTCTAATTTTCAATTCACAACATGAAATATAATTATTTTCACTTATCCATTTAAAAATATCAATTCACTTATCCATTTAATTAAAATAACATCACACACAACATTAAAATAAAAATTAATCATCAACGTCAATGTAATATAATAACATAACACATAACAAAGTAATATAAAAATGTATCACTCCTCATCACCACCACCATTAATTAATTACTGAAATTGTGTGTGTATATATATATATATATTCCTAGAGAAATGATATGGAGCTCATTAATAGCTACTTATGGAGCCAAATGATTTGGTATCCAAATCATTATATTAACTTATTTAATTAATCTAAAATATGAAAAATATATAATTGCAGTATATTTCAACCCCTACCCATAAAATTAGGAAATAAAATATTTGAAATATTTAAAAAATATATATTTTTAACGGATTTTATTATTACATAATTATTAAATATTACACGTTTAATTTATTTATTGTACTTTACTTAAAAAAATCATTAATTTATATATTTTATTTTTTTTAACAACAAAAATATAAATTAAAGTTATAAAAATAATGGTTTAAAAAATAATGACTACATTAATTTAACCCTAAACCCCTAACCCCTAAACCCCTAAACCCTGAACCCTAAACCCTAAACCCCAAAACCTAAAACCCAAAACCCTAAACCCTAAACCCCTAAACTCTAAACCCTAAACCTTAAAACCCTAACCCCTAAACCCTAAATAAATCACTATTTTTAATTTATAACTTTAATTTTAATTTTTAAAATTTAAGGTTTAGAGTTTTAGGGTAAATTAATGTAGTAATTATTTTTTAATACATTATTTTTATGATTTTAATTTTTTTATTAAAAAAATTATATATATATATATATATAAATGAATGATTTTTTTAAGTAGAGTACAATAAATAAATAAGGATTGGTCTTATATAGAATCAATTCCTTATAACAAATTGAGTTGACTTGGTCAATCCAAAATCTAAAATATTCAAGAATACTGTGAATAAACTTCAACGTAAAATAGACTATACCCAACCGTTTGAGCTACATCAATTAACATACATATTTTTCGCGTATTTTAATTTTATTGTTGATCATACCCATTTTTTAAAACTATAAGGAATTGAGTCTACAGAAGACTTACCCAATAAATAAAGTCCTTTAAAAATAATTTTTAAAAAATCTTAATATTTTATTTTCCTAATTTTATGGGAAGAGGTTGAGATATAAATGCAATTATATATTTTCTATATTTTAGAGTAATTAAATAAGTTAAGGATAATGACAAATAATTATTTGAGTTCTTAATTTATTAAACAAGTTTACAAGTGAATTTGATTTCAATCATTAATTATAGAATAACTATGATTTCAATCATTAATTATTTCCATACTAAGATATATCATTAATTATTTATCATTAATTAGGGCAACGGTAAAGGCAACCGGGCCACTGCCGTTGCCATTTAGCGAGTGGGGCCCCGTTACTAAAAGGCAACGGCACCCACCCCCGTTGCCTTTTGGCGAGTGCAAAACACGCCCTTACCTCTGCTGTTGCCAAAAGGCAAGGGCGTTATAAACCGTCGCCTTTTCGCAACGGGGCCCACTCCCGTTGCCTTATCCGTTGCTAAAAGGCAACGACACCCACCCCCGTCGCCTTTTTTCTTCCCGTTGCCAAATCCGTTGCCAATTGGCAACGGTAGCCTGCCCTTGCTAATCGCTGTTGCCTTTTGGCTAATATTTTATAGTGTAATAACAAAATTCATTCCAAAGAGAAGCCTAATGAGATTTTTGAAATTAAGCACGATAGAAAGAATAAGAACATCAAGTTAAATAATTCAATTAATACACAAATCTACAAAGAAATGAAGAACATCAAGTTAAATAATTCAATACAGAAATCTACATTAGATCCAACAGAATAAACAAAATCGAACTCAGTTGGGTGACATATCTTTGTATCGACCACCGTGCCTAACAAAAAAAAAACGCTAGTGAGAAAAAAAGAAGAGGTTATTAAATTGCTGAAATCAAAATTTATACCAGGCTTAATATTGCCATTCCAGTGTCCCCGTGTTTTGCAGGAAAGAGAAGAACTTGATTAAACTGTCCTTCGCCGACTCCATCCCTGCCATTTCAAAATCAATTCCAAAGAATCAAGATTCAATTGTCATTTTATATATTTAAACATAAATATTAAATTATCATAAAAATTGAACATACCTCAACAATACTACGAGATCAAGTAACTTCATTAGGCTCGCATAGTTTCGGTCGGTCTCAGCAAATTTCACGAAAAGTTTCGAACGAAGCAGCTTCATGATATACACAAAATCAAATCTGGGTTTGGAAGAGGAAAAATATTTTGGAAAGGAAATGAGGATAATTCATAATAGTATTTTGGAAAGAAATTAAAAAATGGGGATAATTCATAATATTGGGGATAACACAAAACCTTTCTTGTAGCGTTATATGAGGCGACGGCAACGGACGGCAACGGAGAGGCGACGGCAACGGACGGCGAGGGAGAGGCGACGGCAACGGTCGCGTTCATTAAGAAGGGTGGGGGTGGGTGAGAGGGAGAGAGAGAAAATAAGAAGGTGGAGGTGGGGAAGTAACGCGTGAAATGAGAGAAAGTTGCATTTATATTCGGAAATGCCGACGGAAATGCCGACGGATATATCCGTTGGCATTGACTCTTTGCCGTTGGCGACGGATATATCGGTCGGTATTGGCTCGTTGCCGTTGGCGACGGATATGCCGACGGATATTGTCCATCGCCATTGGATTTTTTTTTATAAAAAATTCGTTTATTTATTTAAATTGTATTTTTATAACCAAATGATAAATAATTAAATTATGAGTTATAACCAAATGATAAATAATTAAATCTTATAAATTGTACAAAATAAAATAGCTAGGTTACATTAATTTAATCTTCATCTTCGTCTTCATTTTCATTATTTGTCACATCTTCCTCTTCCTCCTCATCTTCTTCATCCTCTCTCTCGTCATGTTCATCCTCCTCCTCCTCATGTCCACTATCGTTTTCAATAACAATCAATTGTGGATTTGCAGCCGTCAAGTCTACCGAAAGATTAAAATCTCCCGCAAACACTTCAGTTTGATTCTCTATTTGTTCCATTTGAAACGGAGGTTCATCTTCATCGTTGTTTTCCTTTTGGGGGACCTCCACCATTGACCTTGCCTTCACTTTGCAAACAGCATGCCATTCTCTATTACGTTTTCCAGCTCCTGGATACGTGCAGTAGTAGACTTGAGATACCTGAGAGGCAAATACAAACGGATCATCCCCGCTATACGTCCTTTTCGAATTAACATCCACAAGCTTGTACTCCGGATGAATTTTGGTTCCTAAAGGGGATGTGTCAAACCAATGGCACTTGAACAACATTACGGTTTTCATTGGATATCCCGGATATTCAATTTCAACGACTTCGTGCAACACCCCAAAGTAATCACTTGCATCTGCATTGTAATTCGCACTGCTAACACAAACACCACCGTTGTTAGTCGTTCTTGTTGATACATACTCTGATGTATGAAACCTGTAGCCTTTCACAATATAGCCGTTGTAAGTCCTCACACGCCGTATTGGTCCTTTGCTGAGATCCTGTAAGAACCGGCTCTAAAAATCGTGCGATTGTCCCTATACAGTTAAAATTAACATTAATCAAAACAATTATTTGTTCACGTAAAATTCAATTAATGATACTCACATAACGTTGGAACCATCAGAAAAATTGACGTTGAAGACTAGTATCTATGTCTCTATCTGAGATGTTTTGATCTGCATGTCGTAGTTCTTGTGTATACATCCTAATAATTCACAACACAATTAGATGATAAATGACGTACGTTTGTGCTATTTAATTAGATGATAAATATATGAAATACTTACTCAATGTAAGGTTGAACTTCATCACAATTCAATAACACGTACGTTTGTGCTATTTCAGCCTCTGTGTTTGTTGACCAATATCGTTCAGTGGCTTTTCCTATAGGTCGCCCCTTAGACTTGAATACAGAGAGCATGCCGTCGACTTCTTGTTGCGTACCTCTACCATCGAAGTTACGTGGTTCATTCCTGATCCTCGTGTTGACATGGTCTTCAAAATAATATGAACAAAACATGCCAACCTCTTCATTCAAATATGCATTAACAATCGATGTTTCGACGTTTGCCTTTTGTTTAGCATTGCGCTTCAAGTTGTAGAGATACCTAAAATTATAATAGTTAACAAATTAAAATAAGGCTTCTTATACTAAAAACTAATTAAATGAGAGAAATAGAATTGTTCACCTCTCAAATGGGTACATCCACCTGTACTGCACTGGACCACCAATCCTAGCTTCATACGCTAAGTGAACAAGTAAGTGTTCCATCGAGTCAAAGAAGCTAGGTGGGAAAAAATGTTCCAACTTACACAAAATAACTGGAATGTCTCATTCCAAATGATTCATATCATCAACCTTGATTGTTGTAGACGTTAAATCTCTAAAAAGAGACTTAATTCAGTAATAGCCCTCCACACATTCAGAGGAAGAAATTCTCGAAACGCAATAGGTATCAAGCGCTGCATAAAAACATGACAATCATGACTCTTCATCCCTGCAACTTTGCCTTTTGTTGTGTCTACGCATCGACTCATGTTTGACACGTAGCCGTCTGGAAATCTTAACTCTTTAATCCACCTACACAATTCCTGTTTTTGTGCCTTATCTAGTGTGTAGCAAGCCTTCGGATATTTACCTGTACGGGTATCCTGTTCCAACTCATCACGGCGACAGATAGTGTTCAACAAAAGAAGCCTTTGTTGTTACTTTGCTAGAATAGTAGTTGTAATAGCACGTTCTTCTGCGTAAGAATTTAAATATTTTGTTTTAAGCGTCGAAAGCTTAGAACAGTCTTATCTTTGTAACCTCTTTCAAAAAGACACTCTTTAAACGATGTCTCAGCACTCTCATCTTGACGGAGTTCCACCGCCCGGAGGGAACGAACACCCTCCGCCGCCGGTGGCTCTGACGCTAAGTCCGTTCGGAAACATCAACATGGGGGACATCTTGAAAGATCCCCAGAACCTGAAAGACTTCACTGACTTCCTCATAGAAAAGAGGAGGCAGAACGAAGCGGAGGAAATTGAGAAGGCCAAGGATCAGGCCTTCGACAGAGCTCGCAAGGCGAAGGCGAGAGCCAACGTGAACGATGAGGACGACCGCTCCTATCACTCATACTCTGTTCTTCCCCAAGACAAGGGGAGAAATAAAGCTCACGATCGTTCCCACAACAGCCATACTGGGGATTCGCATGGTCGGAACTCTGTTTTCAACCGTGTGGGCGACAAGGACCCGAGAGGTCCTCGCCCAGTGCTTTTTGATATCGGGCGCCGACCAGGAAATGACGACCATAGAGACCGTGGTGGGAAGAAAGGAGACAGGGTCTCCGCCCTCGACCGTGTAGGGCCAGGTTCGCGAGCTCCATCTAAGAGTTATCGCAGCCACCATTCTGAGAGACATCATTCCCCCAGGCGATCACGCCATGATGATCGCCCGGCTGCATCTCATGGGAGCCGACGAGACGAGGTCGTCATCCCCCGACCACAGACCGCCGAGGAGGGGCAGATCGCCCAGTTCCTCGAAACCCAAAAATTGATGAAGCTGGAAATGGAGAGCTTGCGAGCAGAGGTGGTCGCATCAAAGCAAGGGACTGCCCCACCAGTCACTCTACCCACTCCTCCACTAAGTGTTACGGTCCTCACCGCCCCCATTCAGAGAAAGACTCAGATGCCTTTTATGGCAGCATACGATGGGATGTCCGACCCAAGGGTGCATTTGTCCAAGTACGCGAGCTACATGGCCTCAATCGGGGCAACGGACGCCACTCAGTGCAGGAACTTCTCCCTAACCTTGAGAGACCGGGCTCACCGCTGGTACACTACTTTGGGTGCTGGATCCATCACCTCCTTCATTGAGCTGGGGCAACAATTCTTGACTTACTTTGGGTCAATTGCTGCTCGCCCAGCCTCAAAGCAACGTTTGGCAAACGTTCGCCAAACATTGACCGAATCAGGCAAGGACTTTATCGAGCGCTTCGATAGGTTGGTGATTGATGGGGAGGCAGTAAATGACGAGACAAAGTTGATCTCGGCTATTTCCGGTCTGAGGATAGGTTCCAAGCTCTGGGAATCTATGCACACCTCTTTCCCCGTTTCCTATGCAGATTTCCGCAATCGAGCTGAAAATTTTATTCAGATGGAAGAAATAATGGATGCCGCCAAGGCTAACGAGCAGCCTGAAGCGGCCAAGAAAATTTGGCCAAAGAAAAATTTTAGCACTGGGGAGCCTTCCCAGCCAAAAAAGGCGACCACTCAGGGGAGCGCTGCTCGCCCGGCAAATTTCAAACCTTTCGAGGAGTCTCCTGAGATCCTTTAGTTCAGAGAGTCCCTCTCTATTGATCCTAGGGGCATTTTCGATGCAATCAGGGGAAAGAATCTGCTCCCCCAAGCCAAGCCAAGCCAAGCCAATGCATACGAATGAAAATAATCTGGATGGTAGTAAATTCTGCAACTACCACAACTCAATCGACCACCACACCAATGGGTGCCGAGACTTGGTAAGAAATCTCTTCAAGCTATACAACGAGAGCAAGCTCGCCCAGTTCATCAAGCCTAGAGATGGGAATGGCGACAACAGGGGCAAGAAACGTCGCGACGACAGCGACGACCTTCGCCTTCAATTGAATCGTCAGAAGCTGACTCCCCCCATGCCGAACACTCCTACGGGCGATGTCGACTTCGTCGGCGGTCTAAATATGGTGATAGAAGGCCCTTTGGGGGGTACGGAATCTGGTAATTCTCTGTCTGTTCGTCGACAACAGAGTGAGATGCGAGCACTTAACAATGTTCACCAAGTGTGCGTCGCAGCGGCTGCCGAGAAGCCCATCTCTCACCAAGTCCTTTTTACGGACGATGATCTCAACGGAGTGGTCCAACCAAATAACGATGCTTTGGTCGTCTCCGGGAAGATTATGGGCACAAATGTCCACAGGATGATGATCGATACTGGGGCATACACCAATGTCCTATTCAAACATACTCTCGATGCTCTCAGCGGATATGCTGAATACATCGAGCCTTGTAGTGATATTATTGTAGGATTCGGAGATACTCACTCCCATCCGATAGGGAGGATCAGGCTATCATTGGAACTGGCATCAACAAAAGAGCCAGCAATGCGTCACACCAGGCAGCTCGACTTCATGATCGTCGACATACCATCTTCTTACAACGTTTTCCTCGGCCGACCTTTCTTCGACGAGTTCAAGGCGGCCGCTTCAACTTATTTTTACTGTGTTAAGTTTCCGACCCCGACGGGAGTTATAACCGTCAAGGGCGACCAGACGTGGGCGAGGGAGTGTCTCGTCTGTTTTGCTAAACGTCATTCTAAAGTAACTCATATGATTGGCCAGTATATCGAGTGTCAAAAACAAAAAGAACAAATGAATTACTTGGAGGGTCTTCCCAGCAAGTATCAAAAAATCAAAGTTGGGGAATCTAGTCGACGTTTCGACGACCACCAAGGGGAGGTGAACGAACACACCTCCGTGGAAGTGGACGACCACACCCCAATGGAGATTGACGAGCAGACAGATTCGGGCGATTAGATCCCCGACGACCAGGTTCCAGAAAATTTTCTAGATCTGGAGCCTAGGTTAGGCTTTGAGCCAGAGTTCGAAATCGAGGATCCTCGTTGGAAGGAGCCTAAAGAGCGGGCAACTCCAGCGGAGGACTTTGAAACCATTCACCTAAACGAGGCTCGCCTGGAACTCGAGGTGTTCATAGGTTCGAATTTACCAGTACAATTGCGATTAGACATGGTCGCATTTTTTAAAGAAAACATCGGAGCTTTCGCCTGGTCGCACGAGGATATGGTGGGCATCGATACGAGCCATGCCTGCCACAGGTTGAATATTGATCCAACGAGAAGACCCATCACCCAAAAACGAAGAAAATTTGGGCCTGATAAATATGCGGCTATGGCGGTCGAAGTCAAGAAATTGGTCAACAACAAACTAATTGAGAAAACTGGAACTGATCCTGAGTGGTTGGTAAATCCAGTGCTCGTCAAAAAAACGACCGGGTCGTGGAGATTATGTATAGACTTCACAGATCTAAACGATGCATGTCCGAAAGATCACTTTCCGATGCCCCACATCGATCATCTGGTAGATAATACAGCGGGGCACGAGATGTTAGCTTTCATGGACGCTTTCGCGGGATACCATCAGATTGCGATACATCCCGTCGACCAGCGGTATACAGCTTTCATGACGGCGACTGACATGTACAGTTGGAAAAGAATGCCTTTCGGTTTGAAAAACGCGGGGGCAACGTACCAAAGGCTGGTAAATAAGATGTTTGAGAAACATATCGGTGAGATGGTGGAGGTCTACATCGACGACATCGTTGTCAAAAGCTTACGGAAAGAGGATCACCTACACCACCTTGCCATGACATTCGATATTTTGAAGGAGTACAACATGAAGTTAAATCCGAAAAAATGCAGTTTTGAAGTTAGCTTCGGAAAATTTATGGGGCACTTGGTTAGCCAGCGGGGCATCGAGGCGAATCCGAATAAAATTCAAGCAGTCATCGACATGCAAAGCCCAAGGAATGTAAAAGAAGTACAGAGGTTGACAGGATGCCTAGCATCGCTGAACAGATTCATTGCACGAACGGGCGATCGTTGCAAACCTTTTTTCGATGCTTTGAAAAAAGGGAGGTTCGAATGGACCGACGAGTGTGAAAAAGCTTTCGAAAAGCTGAAGGAATATCTATCGGATCCAAAGGCCCTATCTAAGCTAGTCCCCGGCGAAATTTTGTATCTCTACTTGGCGGCCACTAACTGTGCGATCAGTTCAGTGCTCGTCCGAGCAGAGGGGAGCACACATCTGCCAATCTACTACGTAAGTCAATCACTAAGAGATGCGGAGTTGAGATACACTCCGATGGAAAAATTGGCGTACGCCTTGGTCATGAGCGTTATAAAGCTAAGGCAGTACCTGTTCGACCACGAGGTGGTCGTCCTTACGACATTTCCTCTTCGGCGAGCACTGCATCGTCCGGATACCACTGGAAGACTTTTGAAATGGTCGGTGGAGATCGAGCAATTTGGGCTCACCTACGCGCCCAGAACGGCGATCAAGGGACAAGTGTTGGCAGAATTCATTGTGGAACTCACTTTCCCGGATAGACTGGACAAGGAAATCGAACTTCCTTGGACACTGTTCGTCGATGGCTCTTCGACGAGCACCAAAGCAGGGGCAGGAATCGTCCTCACCAGCCCAGCCGGACAGACGTTTGCTTCAGCGATCGAGTTCGAGTATCGGGCAACCAACAACGAGGCAGAGTACGAGGCTCTGGTCGCTAGAATCAAGATGGCTATGGACGTGGGCGCCAGAAAACTGAAAAAATTTTCTGACTCTCAACTGGTGGTATGTCAAATTACTGGCGAGTACGAGGCTCGCGGCGACCAGATGTTGAAGTATCAAGACTTGGTGAAAGGATTACTCGAGCAATTCGATCAAATTCACATCGAGCAAATCCCTAAGGAGGAGAATACTCAAGCAGATGCTTTAGCTCGGCTGGCCACTTCAGAGGGGGAGGCAATATTTTCAGAAGCGACCATCACTAAGATTTCTTCCCCATCAGTGAGCAGAAGTCTAATTTTGCAGGTTGAAGCGACCAGCGACGAGGACTGGAGGTCGCCGATCACCAAGTACATCAAGACCGGCGAGCTCCCGGATGACAAAGTTAAGGCGACCAGGTTGCAGCTCAGGTCCGCAAGGTACACTATTATTGGCAACCAGCTGTACAAACGGGGTTTTTTAATGCCTTTATTGAAATGCCTCGGAGAAGATGAAGCGAAGATCGTCATGCACGAAATCCAAGATGGAACATGTGGAAATCATACAGGGGGGGCAAGCGCTCGCTTTAAAGATCATAAGGCAAGGCTACTTTTGGCCAACACTGAAGAAGGATGCAATTCATTACGCCCAGACGTGCAATAGATGCCAAGCGTTTGCTCCCGCTATTCACTCACCTCCAGACGAGCTCATCTCCATCTATAGCTCTTGGCCCTTCGCGAAATGGGGCATCGACATCATCGGACCTTTTCCGCCTGGCGTCGGGGGGGTAACTTTCGTAGTCGTAGCAGTCGATTACTTCACCAAGTGGACGGAAGCAAAGGCATTGAAGACCATCACCACAACTCAAATGACAAGCTTCATCTGGAAGAATATAATTTGCAGGTTCGGCCTACCATGAGCAATAGTGACCGACAACGGACGTCAATTCACGAGTCAAGACATGCTGGAATTTCACTCAAAGTGGAAAATCAAGAAACTTTTTTCAACACCCTATTATCCACAATCAAATGGTCAGGTAGAAGCGATCAACAAAATCATCAAGCACACCTTGAAAGCTAAGCTAGATGGATTGACGGGTAAATGGGCGGACGAGCTGCACATGGTTCTGTGGGCATATCGGACGACCACGAGGAATTCCACAGGTGAGACTCCGTTCGCGCTCGCGTTCGGAACCGAAGCTGTCATACCAGTAGAAGGACAGGTCGCCACTTTTCGAGTGGCAAACTATGACGAGCAGTTGAATAACGATGCACAACTCTCCGACTTGGACTTCCTAGAAGAGCGAAGATTAACGGCGGACGAGAAGAATGTGGTCTACAAGCAAAGGTCAGAACGCTACTACAACACCAAAGTACGTGCTCGCCATTTTACTATTGGCCAACTCGTACTTCGACGGGCGACGGAACAGTCCATTGGCATACTTGGCCCGACTTGGGAGGGTCCGTACCGAATAACGCGCACACTCCTGAACGGATCGTACGAATTAGAAGACCTCGAAGGCAAGTCGAGCAAGTACCCATGGAATGCGGTCAAATTGAAGAATTATTATCAGTAAGTTTTTAAATTCCGTACATTTGTATAGTTTGTATCTAGTTATCGTTTCAATACATATCAAGTTTAAATTTCATCAAGTGTTAGATAAGTTTTAGAATTTTTAGATGAGGCTCTGCGTAGCCAACTAAGAAGCGAGTTCAACCGACGAATGGTTAACTCTAAAAGACGAGCACTCTTTCTTAAGAGATGCTTGCAAGGTAGTGACGACGACGTTCACTATCTAACAAACAAACGGGTTCAACCGACGAATGGTTAACTCTAAAAGACAAGAACTCTTTCTTAGAGATGCTTGCAAGGTAGTGACGACGACGATCACTATCTAACAAACAAACGAGTTCAACCGACGAAAGGTTAACTCTAAAAGACGAGCACTCTTTCTTAAAGATGCTCGCAGGGTAGTGACGACGACGATCACTATCTAAAACACACGAACACAAACCAATGAAAGACAAATTCAAAAGACAAGTACTCATTGAAAGATGCTTGCAAAAAATGATCAAACATAAATTGAAAAGTAGTGACGAGGACGATCACTCAAAATAAACGAACACATCATAAGCAAAAAAGTTCCATTCATTGAAAAGCCTTGAAGGCTGAAATTACAAAAAAGGCCCTAGTGGCCGAACAGTTATAAACAAAATAAAAAGAGAAGTTGCCGAACAGATTTATGGTTGATCTCCAACCTCTACAGCCTCTCCCTCGGCAAGAGCATCTTGCTCGCCAGCAGCCTCCTCCTCGGCAGGAGCACCTTGCTCGCCTACAGCAGCCTCCCCCTCGTCAGGACTCTCAAAGAGGACCGGAACTGCCAAGAGGCAAGGAAACATGAGTCCCATTTTCATCAGATCGAGCAGGGGGAGAGTTGAGCCTTCAACATGTTCTTCCTCCATAATAAGATCATCGATAAAACCACCGAACTCGGCTACGTCCACTTCTGGATGAACTTCTTTGAAGTGACGAACAAGTTCATGGGCCGTGAGCGCTACCGCATAAATTGCCGCAGATCCAGCGAGGTAACCATTATCATCTCGCTCTTTCTTCACGGCGATCAGATCTCGCCGAAGAGTGGCCAAATCATCCTCAGCAGATGAGAGGTTATCTTGCAGAGTGGTCACCTCTTCGCGAGTAGCAGCGAGCTCGTTGGATTTCACTAATAGCTCGTCCTCGGCAGCTTTGAGGCGAGCACGGAGATCTTCGATCTTTTGGAGATCTTATTGATCCATTCTCCGAATAGCATCAAGTTGAGCCTTAGAATCGGCCAGCTTCGCCTCAGAATCGGCCAGCTTTTTCTCAAGGCCAGCTTTAGCCTTGGTCAGTTGGGCGATCGCCGCGTTTTTCTCCTCGTTTGTTTTCCGATGTTCAAAAATCTGGAGGGAAAGCTGCTCGGCCGCGTAAGAAAGGCGATTAGCCATGACGGCGATCAGTCTCGCGTTCTCGGCGGAATTGTGGTGATCAACCTCGTCGACGTACTTTATGGTTAGCGAACGGGGCAAGTTCTTCATTGCCCTGATCGCGACTTGGTCTAGCGCGTCGTCGTCAGCTGGGTCCCGCGACCGGTAATAGTTGAGGAGATCCTCATTGAAATTTTCGCCAACCGGGTGCTCGTCAATCCTGAGACTGAACAAAGACGATCAGAAAAGGTACTTCTAAAAAATATTCAAAGGCATTTTTAGTGAGCTTACTTGTCAATCCGTTCGGCATTCCAGCCGAGAAGAGTGATGTCCTCAGGGGCCCTTTGCTCGGTCGAGGGGCTTTTGGCAACTTCCCTCGACCGCTTGGTTCTGCGAGGAGGGGATGCCTTCTTGGGGGGTGGCGACTTAGCCCTCGGCGGAGATCTCCTCGGCGAGTTTCTCTGCTCGGTAGCAGGTGGGCGTTGACCCCCTCGGGTCGATTTAGCAACCTTCTTCGAGGGAACCTCCGAGGTCTCCGGCGCTTTCCTTTTGTTGGTGCCCTCGATGATCGTGCGCTCGCGACTGGCTTTCGCTGCTCGCAACACTTTGCTCACCATGATTTATTCGAGTTCGATGGTCGGAGGAAGATAGGTTACAACTTTCTCAGGAACCACTACTAAAAACGAAGAGTCAGTTTTTACGAAGAAAATAAAATTTTACTAAAGACTTAGAAATATTTTGATACCTGGAGGAAACTCTCGAGTGATGTGGTGAGGAGGTACTCTAAGGCCTGCTCGCTCTCGCATACACTCCCTGTTCAGAAAGCGGCAAGACCTTTCCAAGTAGCGACGACGAGCTACGCAGCAAATGTGGTACTGAAATAGGGGCGATAGACGATGCTCGGCGGTCTTCGCGCGAACAGTTTCACCTACAAAAGCGAGGAGTTATTCAGTATAGACAAGAACGAGCAGAAATAAAAAACTTACCACGAATTCTCTGGTAGTCGGTCGCGATGTGAATGCGAGCAGAGGATCCATCTGGCCTCACGGCACTTTTCCAGTCCCCGGCTACCCACCACCAGTTGGTCTTCCAATCCCGAATCTTGTTAGGGACCCCTTCGACCAATTTAAGGTGGTCGCGGCCCTTCATATAGTACCAGCCGTAGCTCACTTTCTTTCTGGCTTCGGCCGCCTGAAGGAGATAGTTGATTTCTTTCGGGCTGAGCCATGTGTTCCGACAACCGTTCTCGATGGCCTCCAGGCCGAACACGGTGAGGAGTCCGATTATGTTCGACCACCCGTTCGGCAACACTTGAGAAGGTGCCACTCCTAGAAAGTGTAAAAAGTTAGTGATTCCAGGATGCAGGGGGAACCTCAGTCCTGCCTCCATCATTCCAATGTTGACGGTGACCATCCCTTCTGGCGGCTGGTCGACCCTCTCATCTTCGCGAGGAATGAAGAAGTAAACATCGGCTGGAAATTGATATTTTTTCCGGGAATTTTCTAGCTGGGCCGAGGAGACGGTGCTCGCATACTTACTGGCCGCATATATCGATTCATATGCTTCTCAGTATGTGCGAGGGACCTCTCTAGGCGGGTACTCGCGAAAGTATTGGTAATACGTCTCCCTCGAGAGCTCATCGCCATCCAAGTCTTCTCGCCCACTCAAAACATCTTTTATGCTCGCCGCGTAGCGAGCAATCTCCTTGTACTCCTCGCGAAGAGAGCTTGTCAAAGTCTCTTCAACTTGGGCCGGGTCGAGCTGCTCGCCCGTCTCCACACCTAAATCTTGGTCGCTCATTTCGGAGTTAGTCCTCTCGACATCCTCCTCGGCATCATTACCAACATCTTCCCTTTCAGACTCATCGGTCTCATTGGCAACGACAACGCCGACCACTTCCAACATTTCTTCCCAACTATCGGCCGGAAGGTTGGGAACACCTACATTAATGGGGTCAGGGGAGTGAACCCTCGATTCCGAAGAGACTGCCCTCTCCACTAGGGCCAAACGAGCACCCTCGCCGGAAGGGCTAGCACCGCCATCCAACGGCGGCGGACCACTGCCGGAGCCACCACCAACCTCCATTTTTTCTATAGAAATGGGGGAGAAAGAAGTTTTAAAGAAGAAAATGTGAGTTGTTTACCTTTTTGCCGATCGGAAACCACCCAAGAGTCGCCGGAAAAGCTTGAAGAACTTGGCTTGAAAGGAACTCGAGAAGGAATTCGAAATTTGCAAAGAGTGAAAAGTATTCTCAAAAGGTATGAGGTCCTATTTATAGGAAAATATGTTCAGGGACCAATGTGCAAAAAACGGGGTAAAATTTGCAATTTTCCCAAAATTCTGGGATCATTCCCGAAATTGAGGCGAGAAATTGGGCATCACGCGCAACCTTTGAGGTCGGCACGCGCCCACGTGCCAAATTCAAATTTTGGGCGCCGATCACGCGCCTGACACACGTCAAATCCGTCATCATTTAAAGTGCTTTGAAAAGCGTGCTCGGCGTGAGAAACGAGGCGACCGACTCCAACTTTCGTCATCAAGATTTCAAAATTGATTTGTTTGTCGGAGACAAGTCCGCCTTCCAAGAAGACGATCATACTGCTCGCCTTACTATTCTACGAATACGAAGAAAGGCGACCAGGGGGCAAATGTTATACCTAGTCAAAAAACTCAATCTTTGACAAGTCAATCCTAGTCACCAGCTTGCGTGGCGAGGACCAGTCAACCAAGTCGTGCGACGACTAGTCAACAAGATGAAGAAAATGTAATAAAAGTAATGTATTTAAATGTAATTAAGTGTTCGCCCCAAAGTTGTTAGCGAGCACATGTTTAGTTGGCTGCTCGCCCAAAGATGTTGGCGAGCAGATGTTTATTTAGCTAGAGAAGATAAGTGTTGAAGCCTTGGGAGACAGCATAAGGGCGTGGCGACCACCTTCCTCGAAGGTGTTGGCGACCACCTTCTGGCGACCACCATGGTCCAGCTCATCGGCATCTCGCCGAGGACGACCACCAGAGGCGGTTTAGCATTAAATGCACCGTCCCATCACCTTTTCGGGCAGAAGTCAGGTTCACTGAGGGGGTGCCACGTGTAAAGGGCGGGCAGCCCCAAAAAACTACTATATAATGCCTAAAAGGCTCATTTGTAAGATTCAAGGAACATTTCTCACCCAACCCTAAGCAATACACTTCCCAAGCTCAAAGTTTTAGCTTCTCAAAGAAGCTAGTTCTTGTGTTCTTCATAGTTCTTCATCAAGATCATCTTTAATCATCATATTAATCCGTTTTAACACGTAATAACCCCCGATCATAATATATGTTTGTTTAGTTCTTACGAAAGCCCACATCCAGATCATCCGTTCAAAGCACGTACAACACATATCTCATTTTACTTGAAGGATGTAGAACCAATTACTGATGCAACTAAAATATCCAAAATGTCCTCCCCCAATTATCTCCCAAAGATCTCTCAGCAAGAAGTGTTCCTGTATTCGTCTTTAGGGACTTTCACTACGTCGATGCATTCATCGATAGTTTGATTATCCAGAAGAATCTTTAAGGGTGGCATCCTAATGAGGTAATAAATTTTAGTGCACTTTGCACAAGTGTACAAGTTGTGAATGAGAGATACAAGAGTGCATTGACATGGGTAGACTATATTGATCGACATGCAGATCCTGAACATCGGCATCAAACCTTCAAGAAGCTAATCGAACATCCAAAAGTTTGGTGGGATATGGAGTGGAATGTCGTTCACACCTCAAAGCAAAATTGGATTCGCTTGATACAGGTTTAATTACACATTCGTTTTTTGATTCTTCGAGATTATGAGAATTGCAATTCATGGACAAAGATAACGATGGATGCTCAGATATTAAGGAATATAATAGGATTGTAAAGTATCCAGTCGATTAGGTTCATAAAAGCAAAATTAAATGGTAAGTGAGCATTATTATAAGGTCGAATTACACGGTTCGAACCCCTCACCGTCCTCTTTTTTTATTTGAGAAATTTGATTAAAAAAACGACCATATAATATTAATGAAAATTGTTAGGAACGGTAGCTGAAAAGTGCAATTCAACCCTTGACCTTGAATTGAATTTATTAAGGCACTGTCATTTGGTTACTGCCTTAATAGTATTAAAATGCGTGATTTGTACACTATAATCTGATTCTTTCACTTTTATAACCGAAAAAAATATGTGCGCAAATAGGTGGGCAGTCCAATTGGCTTGACCGGAATTTTTTTTTTTTCAATTTACAATCGATAATTTTATAATATCATTAAATTAACAAGAGATTTGATCTTAATTTCATGTCTATAATCTTGGGATTGGTTTAGTTTTTCTCCGCTTAAATCTTTCGTATAGATTAGACAATTAAAATTTTATTTAATATATTATATAAATGTGATATCTAAATCATTTAAAATTACACAATATTTTCTCAATAGTCTACAAAAATTTATTACTGTTTTGTGAATCTCAACCTCCCAACAAGAGTCATCACCCGTCCGAAAAAGTACTACTGCAATCAAGTAGATGGACTTATTGTTGTTTTAGGGAGGTTTCTGAAAAATGGATTTTATTATGCTTTTTACTTTTCTATTTTTTTGATTGTGTAGATTCTATTTGGATGGAGCTACTAACACCCCCACTAAAATTTAAAAATCAATTTTATTTATCATTCATCCCTCAAAACGTATTCAAATTGAATAAAAATTTAAAATATTAAAAAATCAACTAAACCTATAAAAATATATAAATTGCAAAAAAATTAATTAACAAATAAAATAGTCAATAGTAATATGTAAAAACTAGATAAAAGTTGAAAATATTAAAAAATATATAAAATGGAAATGTATATCAAAAATTCATGGTCGACAGTCCAACCCAACTCATGAACATTGTTTGGGCGAATGAATTTGGTTGGGTCGTGCTGCCCAACCCGAATTGCCACTATATATACATTATATAAAAAATTATTATATATATGCAAATATTTTATTATCATTAAATCCTTTTTATATTATTTTGAAAATGAATACATTTCACCTTCAAACTGATTTTTTTTTTCTTTTTAGTTTTCCTCTTAAATCCTTTTTATATTATTTTGGAAATTAATACTCACATTTCACCTTCAAAGTGATATACTTTTTTTTGTGTGTGTTTCCTCTTAAATCAGTTTTATAGTATTAATTTGGAAATTAATACATTTCAGCTTCAAAGTGAGCAAAGTTGCAATGGCATTCGTATATTTAATTTTGAAGCAGAAGGATAGACAGGACAGTATAATTTGTTATGATTAATTAATAAATGTGAAAAATAGAAACAACATTGTGTAGAGATGGAACCTTAATACCCACTCATCTACTTTAACCTTTCAAAAGTAGAAGCAAACCTATTTATAAATATACCTCTATATATATAAGCCAGATTTGGTCATACCCAGCCAATAATGTGCAGAGAGAGAGAGAGAGAGATGTTCTTTGTTAAAACAACTGGAAGAATAGATTTGTTGATCCATCCCCATATGACTGCAGATCAGCAGGTCTAACCAGTGCCCTGCATAAAGGGCACGTTCTTTCTCGTTCGAACCTGGATGATGGAACAAGCAATCACCGTAAGGAATCCCACAATTAATTAGTATCCCAATCTAAACAAGCACCAAAACTAAAATGATCTACAAAATAGTAAAATTTTGAAATGAACATTGCAATATGACTGCCAACAAAGTAGTTCAAAACTTCTTTCAACCATTGTAGACCAAATTTCCAATGCAAGTAATCAAGTGCACAGAGAAAATAAACTATTGGCCCAAAACAATGGCATATACTGATAAGCTCTATCAAGAATCAAGGGAGAATAGAATCACATTCATGACACAGTAAAACTAGAAAGGGGGGAGAGAGAGAGCAAACCATTCTGAAACACAGTCTTCACAGAAAATATGTTTGCAGCGCAATAAAATGGGTGCATGCATCTTCTCCTGGCATATAGCACATAGATCTCCAGCTGCACTTACCTGAGTACAATAAATCATAAGGTTTTGTTAGTGTAAAAGGCTTACCCGTACTTACTATTTCCTTAGACTCGTCAAACATTTCATGCAACATATGAAATTTGAGAGAAAATTAAGGGGTGGGGGAAACCAAATACAAAAACATCTGGTGTTGAAAAGAAAAGGGGAATGTGCAAATATGATATTATGTGTTACAATAGCTATTCCTCTAATAGCCAGAAATTAAATAATTTTAGTATATTTTGACTAGCAGAAATCTGAACTTTATTGGCAAGATGTGGACATTTGAAAATGCAAGGGTTCACAAGGTTTTTGTCTTAGGACGACACAGAATCAGGCGCTCAAGGCTAATCCATACGCCAGCTCAGATAAAACACAAAACGAGATGAAACAAATTCTGAAAGGAAGAAAAAATATACCTGTTCTGATGTCGCATGAGACCCGTAATGGATTTCCTTTCTGGATAAAGCCTTCAGGGCAGCAAAGAAAGATTGAACCTGGAAGAGAGAGAGAGAAGAGAGACCACCATAAGTTATATACAGCCTCGAAAACTAGAAAACTGAGGAAATGAAAGTGGCAATTAACTTACTTTCTCGACAATTGATGTTAGCTTGAAAGTTAAATATAATCCAGTCGTCAGTGATGAAAAGAGACTCCCATACTCTTTGTTCAAGAAAAATCTATACCATACAGGGGTTGGTAACAACGCACGGTATAGAAGCAGTGAATACTCAACCAGAGTCAACATTTGGCCCTGGAAAACACAAGTGTTGGTATTAGATTCCTAAGCAACATAATTGTCCATTAGTAGATTATATATCGTTTACTTGAACATAGTGATCAGGTAAAATGCCATTGCTTTATCTGCCCAAGTATTGTGTTACCTGTCTACGAAAATTGTGTCCTCTGCCATTTTTGTAATACATCAACAGAACCAACTTCAAAGCCATGGCAGTCTGTCGCGCCATTATGTCTGACAGTAATAAAATACAAAGTAAATACAGGATTATCAGCAGATACAAATGTTTTGAAAACCATATGTGGTCATAAACCGAAGTGTAATACAGTATTAATTTGCTAGTACAGTTACTATTGCTGTTGCAGTATGGTGTTCTTTTAACATCAGAACATAAGAAACAACTACCACTAAACAAATTATTTTTTGATGAGAACCACTAACAAATTATGAAGGAGGTAAAATTTGCAGGCACCCTATCTCAAAGCTGCATTCCAATATTTTTGCCATAAAAGAAATTCACTAGAAGACAACAGGTAACAGTTGTAAATGACTCAACTGCTAAGTAAATAAAGTAATTACCAAAAGAACATGACTTCATGAACAAGCATACATGAAATGGATTAGTTACTGTCCTATCTAGCACAGTAGTCAGAGAAACTGATGCAAACAATGCAAAAGCCAGGTTAAGAAACCATACCATTAACCAGGATGATAAATATAGCATGCCAGAAAGGTGGGATTGCCTTTGGAGGAATCATGAGTAATGGATAAAAGATATCATCCTGCCGATGCCACCAGTAGATGCCAAATATATGAAGTGTGAAAACAAATGTATAACCAACAAGGACAAAAATCTTCCTCTCTCCCTGCAGAATCCAATTTCATATAAGTTTCTTTTAGTTTTAAGACCTAAACTTTCAATCATTATTACAGAATGGGAAGCTTAATTTCATCCACACGAATAATGCTTCAATCATGGAACATGAATCACACCTTTAGAGCAGTTTGCTTCCGCAGAATGTCGTTGGATTTCAACAAGATGGCAGTCGAATAAATGGTAACAACAAATCCTGAAAAACATTCTCCCAAAAGTCAACAGTTGGATTCCAAAGGAAAGACAGCATATTACTTCATAGAAGTTGAAGATCTTGTTTGTTTTTATCTTTTTAACTGTAGTATACAAGGGATTATAGTTACAGATATATAGCCAAAAAATTGGACAAAAAATACTAGCCACCTCATTTAAACATATTTTCATCGGAGTGGAAGAACTGGTGTCTCAAGATTCATGAAAACTAAAGAAAAAATTAAAGACACTGTCTCCGAAAGCTCACAACTTTGTCCAACTTCATCTAGATACAAGGACAATCTGTATCCAACATAAAGGAGTAGCTCAAGAATGTTATCCTTGGAAGTTGAGAATACAAGTAAAACCTATTTCAAATTATCAGAAAATGCAAGTAGATTATTGTAACTAAGGTAGCTCTATAGTTAGGCATTTCCACCTTCCCTTCCAAGTTTCTTTCCTTTCCTTCATGTGGGTCATAATTCATCTTTCTATGGGTAATATCAATTGTTTCATTTTCTGAAGGCGTTATGATGGTGCATTAAATACTATTCGATGTTCCAAATGAATAACTTTTCTTACATAAGTAACTAAATAGCCAAATGAACAGCAAAATACACCTCATTTTAAACACTAATTTTCATAAAAAGGAAGATCATGCTTGAAAGTTGAAGCTATCTCCAAAAGCTCACAATCATGTTAATCACATTAAAACCTCATTACAAAACCATGTGTATCAAGCAGGACAACAGAAAGGAGCAGCTCAAAAAACATAGCATCAGCAACAAAGGTCAGCTCTTCAGCATCCTTAGAGGTTAAGACTTAAGAATAAATGTAAACCTGTACCCAATTAAACGAAAATCCAACTATGTGTTTCCACCTTCCTTCCCAAGTTTCTTTCTAAAAACATTAACTTTCCTTTTCCTGGACCAAAATTTTACTTTGACATGTAACATCGAAACTCAACTTCTGAAGGATCAAGACGGTGCACAAAAGCTGTTGAAGTTCCAAAATAATAACTGTCGTTGCATTGCATAAGCCACACAAAAAAAAACCATTTTATTGCTAAAATCTAGATACTTCTGCTTATAAACAATTATTAACTGGATAAGCAGCAAAAACTATTATCCAAGAGAACAGCTAAAAACATCCCCACCAATGATATCTGTCAGTCTAAGGTTCAATAAGTAAACCAATCAGTGCATCAATCCTATTAGTAACACTCCCAAGGGCACTGAAATCGAAAATCTACCAGCAATTTCAAATACCAAAGAATACAGAGAACACTGATACTTTTCCATCATTGTTAATTTTTCTCCCTAATTAGGGTCTACATAGCAACACCTTCTAGAGTCAAAAGACTCTGTTTATTCAGTAATGCCCAACTAATCAAATCGCATCCGTCCATCATTCAAAACACAAAGTCATTAAGCATCAGAAAAAATAAATTTAAAGTTTCTGGGAAGAATCAACAGAAGTAAGAAATTACCTTGCAAGTGTTGCCGAATAAAAACAACCAACAATAGCAATGAAAATGGAAGAATCTGCTCAATCCACCTTGCTGCCTGTTGTATATCATATCTCTGGTACGATGATGTTTCCCTATTATTGTTATTATTATCATTGGTACTATTACCCGCCCCATTTCCATTAACATCAGACTCATCCACACCCAATCCCACCCCATTTACACCGTTCTCTCCACTAATTGCACCCTCAGCTCTATCCTGCTCTCCAATAATCCGAATACAAACCTCCGCACTGTTACTGCTATTGCCACTCCCTTCACCACTATCATTACGGTTGACTGAATCAGAATTGCCTGAATTTTGAGAATTTAAACCGGTACCAGAAGTCTCAGGTATAAGAGGAAGCGACTCAGGGTATCGATATTCTGGGCGGAGGACGCCGGAATATTCTAGTATAGACGAAATCGGGGACTGCAGGAACCGGATAGCAGGTAACTGGAGGATCCTCGCGGCTGCCCCTCCGCTGCTAGGGGAGGCGGAATCCAAATTCGTAGCATCAGAATTCGAAATCTCCATAACAGAAACCCTCGAGTCAATTCAAAGATAATACGTACAGCACACGAAATAAATCGATTCTCGCAGATTAAGAGAGAGGAGGAGGAATATATATGTTAGAGGTGGAGAGAAAAGTTCATGGAGGAGGAAAAGTCAGAAGAGTGAGAACTGTGAACGAATTTGACAAAAACAATTCAATAAATCGGGATTAAACAAAGGAATTCACATTAATGAATCAGCAAAAGTGAGGATGAAGGAAAAATCATCAGCATATGGATTGAGCCATTGAGGATTGAGGTACTGCAATGGCTCCCACACGTGTGTATTTTGTATTGTATATTCAATGGAAAGAAACAGTTTTTCCCAATTTTCTTCGGTTTTTATTTTCGCGAGTGACGGAGAAAGCGTGTAACGGAGAAAGCGTATAGGCTGGAGGGGCGTATGGGTAACGTTTTATTATTTTTTAAATTTGTGAAAATGCGATTAATTAGGATTTGCGTTTACACACCCTGTTTGTGAGTTCCTTTTTTTATTCTTCTCTAGGGACGTTGACAAATTCACATAATGCGTGTGTCCGATTATGAGACGGGAAATTTGGTAATTTTATTAATAAAAAATTATTAAGATTTTTAAAATTAGTTGGTAAGATGAATTTAAATTAAATGTATATTTATCTAATTATTTATTTATTAATACTCCTTTCCTCCCTCAAAAGTAGGGTTGTAGATATTTAAAAATGATCAACTTTCAACAATAATTGAGTGAAACATGAAAAGTGGAACATATAAATTAGTAAATTGTTTTTTGGACTCTCATTTGACTTGTTAGAACTATTGGTGATTCGATTTGAAGCAAACTGGTTGATTAATACTTTCTCTGTTTCACTATAAATTTTTCAAATTTTTTTATGAATATCTCACGATAAATTTTACTCCACATTTCATTTATTGCATATTGTTACCTACTTTTAATCCCATTACTTTTATCTATTATTTTATTTCACTTTATATTATATTCATTTATTATTTTTTCTTTCACATCGCATCATTTTACTACATCTATTATTTTATTATATTTTTTAATTAAAATACCAAAAAAAAAAAAAAAAAGAAATATATGTGGAACTGTGGGACAAAGGGAGTACTTATGTACTCATTTATCTAGTATTTCTTATATCTATATATATATAATAAGAGAATAGTCTAGCTTTTCTCATTTTCCCGCCCATTCTGAAAATTATTTTTTTATACCCTCAATCCCAACTTTGTCTGAGTGTCTGACCTTCAAAGTTTCATTTACATTTTATATTTTATTTATTTTTTCAAAGTCACAATCTAAAAGCCAGCCTCTTCCCATTTCCAAGACGGCTCTTGACTTTCTTTCTCAAAAGCAAAACTTTTGGTATGGCAGAGTTTATTACCTTCAGAAAGCAAATAACATTGACATGAAAAATTGAAAACATCACTCCTCTCTTCTTCCTTCCTCTTTAATCTCGGACACAAATACTTTGATTTCGTTAGTCATTTATAGCTTCTTCGGGAGATCAGCGTGTTGTGCTTCACTGCAGTCCTTCATCGATACGTTCTGAATTTTTTTTTTTAGTGAAATGATTTTGGTATCATCTGTTTCTCATTTTGAGCCCGGTCTCCCCAACGATTATGAGCCCCACTATGTGAAGGTGAGAAAGGTTTGTACGATTGAGTTATTTTCTCCCAACAGACTTGAAGCCTTGAGGCCTATTAGAGAAGAGCTATGATCAAATCCATTTATACAAATTGCATTGTCGCTGGTATTTTTTTAATCGAGAAATTCACGCTAAATTATATTATAATTTCTTAGTGTTAATTTGCGTTTTCATTGATACTTTTGAAATTTGAATTATCTGGGAGCATAATATTTTAGTGGAGTTCATATATTGCAGATTGCGCAGTTTACTCTCACTTGCATCCCAGTTGCTGCTCGAAAACTCTGGAGAATGAAGGTAACTTTATATAAACCCTTAAATCCTTTGAGTTTCAAGCTATTTTGTTTCTGTTTTTATTGATTGTCAAGTTATTTTCCATTGAGCACCACTCTAGGCTGTTGTTTTCAGTTTTGAACGGTGCTTATTTCGGTCTATTTATTACCGGAATTGACGGTGGCAGAGTTATTCACAAACTTTTGCCTAGATTTCTAATATTAAATTGATTTATAATGTTGAGTTGATTTGTCCTGCAGATAATGCTTGCTTTTGGAATTTCTATGAGACTGCCGCCTAATACCGCCTAATACAGGTGATTGTTGAATGACTTTTCATGTTAATTTCCCAGCAATTCGAATGCAAATTGCACACAAAAGGTTCCATTTATAGCCTAAAATGTTGTAGTAGTAGATGAAGGTGAACCGATATTTAAGTTTAGTTTTTTAAATTAATACTGATGGGTTATCTATTAAGATTCTGTGATTTTGATTGTTTTAATGCTTTCAGTTGCAACATAATCTTGGTTTCTTAGTTTATTTCAGTCGAAAATGGTGTCTGCTATTCAACTTTTAATTTAATTTGATTTTCAACAGATTTGATATGAATTTCAGGGTAATCAACTGCTCCTTAAAATTAATCACCGACTTGAACCCAAGGTACAGATCTCAACACAAGAGGTTTTATGGATTGCAATATCACCCTGAGGTAGTATTCCAACTAATGAAGATGTTTTTTTTAAATTATTTTTACTCAAATGGGCATATTAGAATTAGATCCAATGAGGATGATCTTTAATTAAGGGAGTTTTAGAATTGGTTAAGTGGAATCTGACTAAAAAATGTCTTATTCTTCAGTGTGTTAAAAGAGAAAATAATGTATATTAAAAGAGGATATTTGCTATATAATGTTGTTTATCAATTCGAATTCGTAAGCATGATATGCAATATTAGCTAAATGATTCAATGATTTGCTCATATCATGTTAGGAGGCTATTGTAAGTTTGTATGCAAAACTCCTTCATCTCTTACACTATTTTAGTCTACCCCTCATTGCTTTTAAAACTCTTGATGAATTCTCTCTATATGACTCCATTAATATTGTAATTGATGGAGCAACAAATTTCATTGACAAGAGTGCTCAAATTGTTCAATTTATTTCTGGTTCTTTCATTTTCATTTTGTAATTCATTCTATAACTTTCTATGGGGGTGTACCATTTAAATCTGTTTATTTGTTGTGATTTAAATCTATTTAGTTAGATATCTTAAAAACGGTGTCATAATGGATTTTGTAAATTTGTTTCACACATCATTTAAGATTTTCGATCAGTTCTGCGGAGAGTGGTGGATGCAAGCGAGTGAAAAAATGACGACAGTTATGAATCGGTGAGACAGATGGCGATGATTTTGCAGCGGATTTTTTTGTGGAGAATTTGGTTGGTTCTTAATTTGCAATATACTCATATCTCTTTAGTATATCTCTATTCTCTATACAAATGTTGCAAATGTTTAGGTGTTTTTTCTTAAATCTTTTTCATCTAGGGTTATGGAGCTAATTCTTAATCTATGAGAGTTTGAGAATCTCTACAATAGGACAATTTTTTCAATTTTAATTTTTTTTCCAGTCCTTCATCTACAATAATTTTGGATCTTTTTTAATAACGTACAAGTGGCTATGTTTTGTTTTGAAGGAATTTTGTTCTTTTAAGCACCACCTTTTTATTTCCTAGCTTTCCTTTCATCATAAACTTTAATTTTTGTCTTTATGTTTATTCAAGTCATTGACCTTATATAATGCATACTCTATATTTATGTACAAATTGATTACACATTTCATTTGTTTGTTAATCATTATTTTTAGCAGTTTATTGTTATGATTCTTATATGTACTTTTTATTAACTTTTTTTTGCAGATTTAGAAATTGACGTTTTATTCTTGGTAATAACTTTTATTCATTCCTTCAATTTTATTGTCCATTTTCTTCTTTGTTTTTTTTTTAAATCATTTTTTGTCCATGGTTGATTACTCTCTTCTAACTTTCTTCTGACTTCTGATCCAGTTATGTACTGACATAACATTCGTCATAATTTGTACTATAACTTTAAACATAATGATAGATGTAATACTCAAACGTACGTTTTGCACCAAATATATACAATCCTTTAAAACTTAATAAGTTAATCCTATGAGATGATTGATACTCTCTACATGTGTGATAAGCTTTACACACATTAAATTATTCTTTTTTATTTGGTAATCTTACCTACTTAAGAGGACTTTAATTTTTTATTTCTGTGTTTTCAGGTTTCTCCCAACATTTTCAACTTTGGTTTGTAGCAAAACAAGCAGATTGAGCAGTAGTATGTCTTTTCCTATCATTACCAGGGTATGCTTCTGTTTCCCAATGTGCTCTTCTCATACCTTTTTTATGTGTCAATTAAGTTGTAATTTAATCTACCTCCAGTATGTTACTGCTGCTTCAGGGATTCATTAGTGGATACAAAATTTCATATTTTTTCTGATTGTCATTATGAATCCCCATATAGGTGTAAACATGTGTTATTATTTATAAATGGTGGATTTTCTTACTATGTTTAATTTCTATTTTGTTTTTTTGTTAGTTGTGTCTCACCTTATTCTGATTCATGAAAATTCACAGTAAGAATATTTTCAACCTTTCTATAATCCATGACCGTGAGGCGATGTTAGGATACTCTACATTTTCAGTGGTTTTTATCATTTTTGTTTTAATGCTTCTTCAGTGATATTAACATTATTGATGTTTTTTTAGTAATTAAACTTCAAATATGTATATTAATGACAAAAAATACAACGTGCATCTGAAAATTAAAAGTGTAGCAATTAAATCTATTAGTACTAATAGTTATGTTCAACCTCGGGTTTTTTCTTGCGATTTTTTTGAGATAACAAATGTAATTAGATATACACAATGCCGCTGTTGACTAAAATTTAACTATTCACTAATTTTTCTATTTTGTTTTACTTTTTGCAGTAAAAAATAAAAGCAAAATGAAATTTGGGTTCACTATTATAATATGTTATCGAAGACAATATGTCTACACATATAAAAAAATTGCAACAATGAGTGTAGATGTTAAAACTGAAGAATGAAGAACATGATTGTGCAAGTTTGTATTGATAATAAGAAAGAAAATTCTCATACACATAAGTTTTTATTTTTTAAATTTTCTGTTACCTATAGCTTACTCTATTTAAATATAGAACTAATTTGACCACTCCATTCAAAAGTAACGACATTATTGATTTTGATAAAAGTTAGATATATGAGTATTTTTAAAAATTTATATACAATGTGAAACATAAAAAATAATAGTAAATATTCTTGAAAATATAAATATTAAAATAATGAGTATTATTTTAAATTTTTATGCCGTGCATCGCACGGGTAAAATACTAGTTCTTTCAAAAATTATTCATTGATTAAGAAATATAATATTCACTTTGTTTCAGGCTAAGTGTCACATGTTACCATTGAGGTTGTCCCAGGCTAAGTTACTCTTTTTTTTTTCAATACTCAACTATCTTTTTACCTTTTTTTTACTTCATATCTCTCTCTAGTCTCTACCATTTCTCTTTCTATATCTTTCTACTTTTTTTTTCTTTACCCCACTATCAATTTAATATTATTATCCCTCAAAAAGTATATAAATAGTAAATGAGACACTTAGTTTGAGACGGAAGAAAGATTATATATGTAGTGGGTTGTTGATGTAGATAGAGATAGAAAAAAAGAAAAAGGTGGTGAGAGATATGAAAGATAAAAAGTAGAAAAATATGGTGTGTTTTGCAAAAAAAAAAAACTTTTGGTGAGAGTGTGAGACATTAAAATGATAAAATTTGTATTTTTGAAAGAATAGAGAAAGTAATACTTAATATATATTTTTTTCCTTTTAATTAATTAATATTGATGTTCATGCATGTATTAGAGGATGAGATTAGGGGTGGACACAAAATCCAAAAAATTGAAATACCGAATTGAACCGACGATTTTCGGTTTATGTGGTTCGATTGAAATATTTTTTAAAATTTCAATTTTCGGTTTGGAATCGAACCGAATTACTTTATATATATAAAAGAAATATTTATTTAATTAATAAATCATATTAAACAATAAGTCAACAAAAAAAATCCTACTTGAAATATGTTATTTTATTAATTTTCAATCTCAATTTTTCAATTTGACATTTGTCGTATTTTTCTATCCCCACTAAAAAATAATTATCTCTCGTAAAGATGAATTTTATTGTGAAAAATACATTCAATCCGTAGTTTTTTGTGTGACATTTATATGATTTGTAATTTGAAACTTTGATAAATTTGTTAGTTTTGATTATGAACTTTTGAACTTGTAATTTGAATTTGATTTTTAGTGTAAAAAGTCATTGAAAATGTTTAATTGTTAAAAAATAATATTTTATGCAAAAAAATTCAATTTAAATCAAGCTGTACCAACAAAATTTTTAATCGGTTCAATTCGATTCTAATAAAATTCGATTAATTTTTATTTTTAATATTTCCGTTATTTCAATTCAATTGAAAAAAACTCAAAATGAACCCACCTAAATACCCACCTCTAGATGAGATTGTGTAAAATTAAATGAGTGACCTCGCTAACAACTTAAGACAATGTTGGAATATATATGTCCAAAAAGACAATGCCACATTCTCAAGCAAAAGACAAATACCAACTTACCACTATCTAATGATTTAACAAAATTGTTACAAATATATTCGAAAATAAAACAAAATTGTTACAAATCACAATTTATTAACAAATACTAGTAGTATATAGTAAGCACGTCCAATGATTGATCTATGATTGAAATTTGTTAATTAAGTCACATTAGGTGGGAATATTACATGCCCCTCCCCATTTTCTATTCAAGTGACATACGGAGTAATTTATTATCTAAATTTGTATTATGTGTATTTGATTCTGATTGTTTGATATTTTAAATTAGAGGGTCCCTTAAAAAAAAAAAAAAAAAAACTCCCTAAATAATGTAATTACTTAATTTTGCAGTCAATTTTTTTTTTGGTAGTGAAGTTAACTTTTTTATTATACTCCATAATTCATTATTTATTTCAACACGAATTTTATAAATATTAATTAATGTATATATATTAAAGTTGAAAGATTAAGAGGTTATTGTGAAACTTATAAATAAATTGATTATTATAAATAAATGATAAATGATAATTGAAGAATTGAAATAAAAAAAAAAAAAATACTCCCTCCGTCCCATATTAATTTGCATAGGTAGATGGGCACAAATATTAAGAAATTGTAGTAATAATTAGTGGAGTTTTGAGGGGTAATTTTGTAAACTTTTATATATAAAGTAAAGAAATGAGTTGACTTTTGTGTATGTGTGGAGAAAAAGTAATGACATTTGTGTAAAATTGAGGATATTGTGAGGGTGGAGTTTATAAAGAATTTTCCATTTTAAGGGTGTGAAAATTATTGTGGGACGTCCAAAAAAGGAAAGTGTGAAAGTTATTGTGGAACGGAGGGAGTAGTACGGAGTATAATTTTAAAAAATTGAATAAAAATAATAAAATTAGACAACTAAAATAGAAGAGTGAGAATAATAAAAATAGAGGGTGGGAGTATTAAAATGGATCATCACCTTCACATATATATAGACTTTTCCCCAACCACCAACGTCGGTGCCAAGGCCGCTGCAGCACCACCACCTCCATATTTAAAATTCAACTCCCAAACAAATCGCATATCTTTCTACAAACAAACTAGGGCAATTCTTACACAGTCACATTTTACGAATTGACCATATAGTCACTTTATCGAATCGCGTCACGTGGCGTCGTAACGACCTGCTACTTGTTATATAAGTTTAAATTATTTATATCATTTTTTAAATTGTATTTTGTTATTTACTATATTACCCTTCTTTTATTTAAACTATTTTAATATATATATATATATTAAGTAAAATTACTGTTCTACCATTTCTTTTTAAATTTTATTTATATTTTACCTACACCCACTAATTTAATGAGTGCACCCCCTAATCATATTTTTACTACAATTATCTGCACCCGCTAATTTAATGAATTCACCTCCTAATCATGTTTTTACTACAGTTATCTGCACCCGCTCATTTAATGAGTTCACCCCCTAATCATATTTTTACAGTTATCTGCACCCGTTCATTTAATGAGTTCACCCCCAAATCATTTCTTTTTTACAACAGTTATCTACACCCGCTCATTCTATGAGTTCACCCCAAATTATTTTTTTACCACAATTATCTGCACTCACTCATTTTATGAGTTCACCCCCAAATTATTGTTTTACCACAGTTATCTGCACTCGCACATTTTATGAGTCCACCCCAAAATATTTTTTAAAAAATAATCACATTTAAAAGACTATTTATTAATTTACACAAAATATAATAAAATAAACTCTAAAAAATCGATTCACCACCAAATCACCCATATTAAAAAAAAATGTAAAAATATAATTAATAAAAAACTATCGAAATTAGCCACAAATCTCGATTTTTTTTCTTTTTAATTTTTCTTCCCCCTCCTCTTTTTCTTTTTTCTTCCCATTTTCAATTTTTTTTCCAAATTTTTTTTCCTTGTTTTTTTTTTTGTCTTTTTCTTTTCCTTTTTAAATTTTTCTGTCTTTCTTTTTCATTTTTTGCATGTGTATTCTCCATTTTTAAACAAAAAATTTGGAATAAAAATTGAAAATGGGAAGAAAAATTAAAAAGAAAAAAAATCGGAATTTGTGCCTAATCTCGACAGTTTTTTTTAATTATGTTTTTACGATTTTTTTTTTCTAAAAATATGAGTGATTTGGTGGTGAATCGACGGTAACTCGACAATGTAATTATTAGGGTTGATTTTATTATATTTTGTGTTAATTAATAAAAAAATAATATAGTCTTTTAAATGTAATTATTTTTTAAAAAATATTTTGGGGTGAACTAATAAAATGAGCGGGTGCAGATAACTGTGGTATAAAAATAATTTGGGGGTGAACTCGTAAAATGAGCGGGTGCAGAAAACTTTGGTAAAAAAATAATTGTGGGGTGAACTCATAAAATTAGCGGGTGTAGACAACCGTTGTAAAAAAGAAATGATTTGGAGGTGAACTCATAAAATGAATGGGTGCAGATAACTATGGTAAAAAATGATTTGGGGTGAACTCATAAAATTAGCGGGTGTAGATAATTGTTGTAAAAAATGATGTGGGGGTGAACTCATAAAATGAGTGTGTAGATAACTGATGTAAAAATATAATTTGGGGGTGAACTCATTAAATTAATGGGTGCAGATAAAATATAAATAAATAATTAAAATAAGGGGTACAGTACATGCGAGTGTACCCAAGTATCACCATTTTTTCTTCCCCAATTCCAATTAGCCGACACAATTCTTAAGATGTTTGAGAATGACTTATGACAAAGTGGGATAGCTCAAGTGGTTAGAGCACCACTACCTAGGCCTTAGGTCATTTCGAGTCATGGGGAGGGAAAAAAAGGGATGGGTATTTAACTTCCATTCAAAAAAAAAAAAAAGAATGACTTATTTCTCCCCAAATTGATTTAATTTGAAGCTCTCAATCGCTATTAGGAGGTTTGAAGCAAGAATGAGTTTTTTCACTGATTTGGTTTGTTTTATTGTTAATAAATTGATTTGATTTATTTTTTGTTATTAATTTTATTAATATCATAAGGGTAAATATGTAATTTTAACATTACATATTTTAATTACATTAACAAAAATATAATAAATTATTTTATTGTATAAGGATAAAAATGTAAATTTACAATAATATATTTTAATTAATTTAATTTAATAGAAAATACAAATTTATCACACATTACGACACATTACGACAATACATATCGTAAAATTTACAAAAGGTAACAGGTCATCAAACCTAAATCTTTAGATTAGATTTTTAATGGCTTAAATTAATTGACTACGGTAGTCATTACGACACCCTGACTACATATAGAAGGTCCCAACAAACTACTCAATCAAATTTTTATTTTGGTAACGCTGTCATGAATTGTGATTTTCATTCGAAAAATAAAAAATGAATAGTGTCTTATATATATGTACTAGATAAGCATAGCGTATTACGCGTAATTTTCTAGATACAATTTTTAGTAAATATGGAAGGGCTAGTCTTATGTGAAATATTGCATGCATTTCAGCCATTCATACTCACATTCTTTATAAATACATTCACTGACAGCTTAACCCACATTTTTTATAAATACACACGCTGACAGTTCAATTCACACCTATATTTTTTTATAAATACACCCACTAGTAGAAATTGTACTTAGTCGTCTTCTTTGAGCAGTTTTCGGCCACCCTAGGCCGCGACCGAACGCTGCAATATACGACGGCCTTAATCTTTAAATATTTTCTATTTCTTTAAATATCTTTAATAATTATTATGGATCAAGGTTATTTTATATTACTACATGCAATAATATATATTGCTATTTTGTTATAATGTGAGTTAGTTAATCAATAAAAATTTTAGAAAAAAATACTACTCCCTCCGTCCCACAGGAATTTGCACACTTTTCATATATGGATGTCTCATACCAATTTGCACACTCCATAAAAGGAAATATCTTCACAACCCTCACCCTTGAAATATACTCATATTTACCCATATGCCATTACTTTTCCACACTCAATCTACTTTTTACTTTACTTTATTCATAAAAGTTTACAAAACTACCCCTCAAAACATCAATCATTACACCTTTTCTTACACATTTCTTACACATTTCTTAAAATCTGTGCCAGTCAAAGGGTGCAAATTCCTCCGGGACGGAGGGAGTACATAAAAGAATCGGTGTTACTATATAAAAAATTATATGTTACTACATACTACAATTTGAATTACTACATTGAATATGCGTTTGTTACTATATGTAACTTTATCAAATGATTTGCATTACAACATGATTATTATGTTTACTACATGCGATAATATATGTTACTACGTATTATAATGTGAGTTACTACATTAACAAAAACACTAGAAAAAAACGTGTTACTAAATAAAGAATTTGTATTATTATATAAAATAGTTTGTGTTATTTCTACATAAAATAATGTGTGTTACTACATATTACAATTTGAATTACTACATTTAATATCCCGCGTTCGACAATAAAATAAAAGATAAAAAAATCACAGAAATTGATAAAATAAACGGGTTAAAATTTTTGGTCAAAATTAGAATACAAGCGGGCCAGTTAACAAATAAATTAAGAATTAATCCAAATGAATTAATGGTGGTCCAATAATATATATTTTCAACCCATTAACTTAATAAGTCAATATTTTCAGCCCAATTGACTTAATTGGTAAATATTGTATGTACGCAATATTGCATATAAGTTTTTGTGAATATGAAAACAATTTAAAGAAAAAATAATGATAAAATTTAGAAAATGAACATTAATAATTTATAATATATGCATACTTTATATCGACATATCATCATAATTATTTAAAATTAATTCAACATTAACTATGATGACACCTAGATAATATCATACATAATGACATTTAAATATACACTTTATAAAAATATGACACATTATACAAAATTAAAGAGAGCACATATATTTAAGTAAATATTGTTGTAGATATCACTTTGATTAATTTATTTCTTTTCTCTTTGTATGTAAACACAATATAAATAGTGAAATCTTCCTTCACCATTTTCTACCGTGAATATTATTTACTCTCATATGATATCAGCAGAAAATACCGTTCAAATTATAATCTTTTTCTCTACCGACCTCATGTCATCTATAATGGCTTCTTCCTCCTCCTTTAATGACTATGTTCCTCTGGCTACCCTCATTTATATAGTTACCATCAAGTTATCTATTATCCATGTCAAGAAGTCTACGATATCAGACATCTCCAACCAAGTAGAAATCAGAAGATAGAATGAAATAACACAAACTAAGATAGTAATCTGAAAAGTAATCAACTGAGACAAACATCACACAAAGGATTTAAGTGATTCGATCAATGTGATCTACATCCACTGGACCACACGAATTCAACTTTGATTGATCGAGAATGTTTACATACTCATTCACTCTAAAAAGGAAATTTATCCCCACTTCTCTCGTGAACTCACACAACTCAAAGATGAATGCTCGTACTAGCTCAAAACCTTACAAAGTACAGTTACAAGCGTATTTATACTATCATGGTGATTGCAACAGTTAAGTAGAAATTGAGAAGTTAGAACCGTTTGCAACTGTTTATAACCACTCGTGTGCTTAGTTATTGCCCAACCAAATGACAATTATCTCCCTTTGTTAGTTGTAACTCATTCTTCAAAAGACTTGTCCCAAAATTAGATTACTTCCCTCATCTGATCAACTCCTCTGATATTGTCAAAAGACTGACTCTGCTGATAGACATCACCTCTACTGATCTTACTCTTCTGATCTGACCAACTCAGCTGGTCTCTAAACAACTCTACCTCGGCTGACTAAACATATTAAACTAATCTGATTCGGCCTAAGTCATCTTGTCTGACCCCTATCAACTGACTACCTCAGCTGATGTGAGATTATGAGATAACACTCACAATTCTCCACCTTTAGCTCAAAATTTCCACCTTGAACTAAACGACTTCATACCAAAACACTATTCTCCTAAAAGAATAGCCTCCACCACTGCTCCTTGCCAAAAGAACAATAACCTTCTCCTTAGAGGACTTAATGCAATCCAATAAGTCTAAGACATAAGCCAAACTTCTCATTTGGCAATGCCTTCGTGAACATACAATCTTTGCCACTTGGACCACCCCCTTCTCCACAATATCTCTTACAAAGTAAAGCTTCACATCTATGTGCTTGGTTCTCTCATGATACCCCCGGTGCTTTGCAATATGTATTGCACTTTGATTATCACAGAAGACAGTCACACTTCTCTGTGATAAATCAAACTCCTTCAAGATTCCCCTAAGACATATGCTCTCCTTAACTACCTCGGTCAAGGCCACATACTCTGATCCAGTAGTAGATAATGCAACTACGGACTGATGTATAGACCTCCACGATATAGTTGTACCAAATAAGGTGAACACATACCCTGTTAAGGACTTTCTTGTGTTAACATTGGCTGCATAGTCGACATCCACGTATCCCACAAGTGCTTCTCCCTCATCTGATATCTTCTGAAACTTCAGACCCTTGTCAGTTGATCACATAAATATCTCATGACTCACTTAAATGTCTCCCAATGACTTAATCCTAGATCACTCATGTATCATGATTACACTCATCACATTAGTCAAATCTGGTCTACAACACACCATAACATACATTAAATTATTTATAACACTGGCATAATGTATCTTACTCATCTGAGTCCTTTCTTAGTTGTTCTTGAGACACATCTAATTAGACATCTTCTGATGCTGGCCAATTGGTGTAGAAACTGACTTAGCTTGATTCATCCTAAATCTCTCTAACACCTTCTTCGGATAGGTCGCCTGACTCAGCTGAATTGCTCCATCAACTTTGTTGATCTCCATCCCAATAATCACTTTAGCTTCACTAAGATCTTTCATCTCAAACTCACTTTTTAGAATCTTCTTAATTTGATTGATACCATTAATTGACTCGCTAGCAATTAACATGTCATCAACATACAACAGAAAATAGGTAATTGAACTTCTTACTCGTCTGAAGTAGACACACCTGTCATACAAACTTCTTGCAAAACCAGTTGAGCAAATGTACTCATCAAATCTCAAATACCACTGTCTGGGGCTTTGTTTAAGGCCATAGAGGGACTTCCTAAGTAGACACACCTTGTCTTCCCCATCTTCTATGTTCAACCCTTCTGGTAGCTTCAGGTATATCTTCTCCTCGAGAGTCCTATGAAGAAATGTTGTGGTCACATCCATCTGATGTAGCTCCAGTCCATACTGAGCAACCATAACCAAAAAGATTCGGATGCTACAATGCTTCACAATAGGCGAGAAGATTTCATTGAAATCAATATATTTTTCTGTGTAGATCCTTTAGCTACAAGCCTTACCTTGTACCTAATCCTGCCACCTCTCTGAGCCTCCACCCTTTTCTTGTTGATCCACTTACACCCAACAAGTTTCTTAATCTTAGGTCTCTCAATAATCTCCCAAGTCTGGTTCTTGTCAAGAGATAACAATTTTTCCTCCATTGCAACTAACCACTTCTCTTTGTCATGGAAGTTGATGGCTTCTGTGTAAGTTTTAGGCTCTAGAGACTCCACCTCAAGAGCTGCACATAATGCAAATGATACAATTTCAGTTTGACCATACCTCTGAAGTGGGTGGACTTCTCTTCTGGTTTTGTCCCGTGTCAGCTGATAGTCATGAAGCTCATTATCACTGTGAGGGACTGCCTCCTCATCTGGATCAATATGATCTTTATATGGTCTTCTAGTGTCAACATGTTCCACCTCAACCTTTGTCTCGTCTAGTCTGTTGTCGGATGCACTTGAACTTGCCTTTTCTCTAAGTGGCATTCTACTCTCATTGAAAGTAATATCTCTGCTAACAATACACTTCTGCATCCCACCTTCAAGGCACCATAACCAAAACCCTTTCACTCCTGAAGGATACCCAATGAAAACACATATCATGGCCCGAGGCTCAAGCTTATCTTGCTTGACATGGGCATATACTGCACAACCAAACACCTTCAAATTCTTGTACTCAGCTGCATAGAAAGACCATAACTTTTTTGAGGTTTTAAACTGCAGAGCTGAAGAAGGGCTTCTGTTTTTCAAATAGGATGTTTGTTGATACTACTTCACTAGAGCTGCTCAACATACACCTGACTCTCTCAAGTAGGGTCTAGTTCATTCTCTCAGCTACTCCATTCTGATGAGGTGTACCTGGCACAATCTTATGCCTCACTATTCTCTTCTTCTTACAGAACACATTGAACTCTTCTGATAGGTACTCCAAACCATTACTAGTTCTCAAATGCTTGGGCTTCTTTCCAAAGACATTCTCAACTTCAGTGAGCCATTCCTTGAAATTTTCAAATGCTTTTGAATTCGATTTCAGGATAGTTACCCACACCTTCCTTGAGTAGTCATCTATGATATACATGAAGTATATCCCACCACTTCTAGTCTGATTCCTAGTTGGCCCCCATACATCTGAATGGACATTGTCCAAAATCTCTTTGGTAGAGTGTAAACTCTTTCCAAACTTCAACCTCTTGGCTTTCCCAAGAATGCAGTGCTCACACAAATCCAGCTTTGTGATCTTGTCACCACTCAGCAATCCTTGCTTAGACAGCTCTAGTTTACTCTTCTCTCCTACATGAGCTAGTCTTCTGTGCCACAACATTGAGTTGTCTTGCACCTTTGACACATCTGATCTACCAATCACTATACCTCCCTTCAGAAAGTAGAGATCATTCTTTCTTACACCTTTCAGTACAGTCAGCTTCCCCTTTGACACCCTGAGCTCTCCATCCTCAAACTGAAATTTATAGCCCATTGAATCCAGCATACCAAGAGATATCAAATTTCTCTTGAGATCAGGAACATACTCGACCCTCTTGAGAATTCTCACTATCCCATCATACATTTTCAAGTGAATTGTACCTTCACCCTTAATCTTGCAAGTGTGATCAGTTCCTAGCAACACAGAACCTCCATTCTAATGCTTAAAATCTTGAAACCAATCTCTTATTGGAGTCATGTGGAAAGAGCACACTGAATCTAAAATCCAATCTTGTTGTTCTTCAGTGGAAGTGATGGACAGTGCCTGAGTTGCCTCATAGCCTTCTAGCACCTTATATTCTTGAGTTTAATTCGCTTGATTCTTATCAGCGATGTTCTTGGCACCGGATTTCCTCAAGAGTTACCTATACTTGAAACAAACACTCTTATAGTGTTCGGGTTTGTTGTAGTGGTGGCACATTACTTCCCCTTTATATGACACAACTGATTTTCCCTTATCAGCTCCTCTGGGTTGACTAGACCCCTTCTTGGAGACATATCTCTTCTAACCTCCCTTGATTGACAATCCTTCTCCATTGCAGCTCTTATCTCCTCGAGATATCTTATTATGCAACAACTTAGACTTGACAGCCAAGATCACATCTTCCAATGTGATTGCCTCCTTAGTCCTTTCTACCATACAAGATGGTGTACTTTAGGATTTCAAAGGACTTAGGAAGAGCACTCAACAAGATCAGAGCCTTATCATCTTCCTCTAACTTGATATCTAAATTCTCCAGATCATCAAGAATCTTGTTGAACTTATCCAGCTGCTCCAGAATGGGTTTGTCATCCACCATTCTAAAGGCATACAATTTCTGTTTCGAATAGAGTCGGTTAGCAAGAGTTTTAACCATGTACAACTTCTCAAGCTTGTCCCAAACCTCATTCGCGGATTTCTCTTTAGCAACCTTCCTTAAGACCTTATCACCAAGACAGAGTAGGTTTATACTTCGAGCTTTCCTGAGCATCTTGTACCTTTCCGCTATAGTTGTTGTAGTCTCTTATGCAGTTTCTTCTGGTTCTTCGAGAGCCTCGAATAACCCTTATTTTTCAGGGAGAGCCTGCATCTTGAATCTCCACAGCCCAAAATCACCCGTTCCCGTAAACTTCTCTATGTTGTAATTGGTAGATTCTCTATCTTAGATTCTGGCAATTACTTTAATCTCCCATAGACGACGCCAATTGTCAAGAAGTCTATGATATTAGACATCTCCAACAAAGTAGAAATCAGAAGATAGAATGAAATAACCAAAACTAAGATAGTAATCCAAAAAGTAATCAACAAGACAAACAACACACAAATGATTTAAGTGGTTCGATCAATGTGATCTACATCCACTGGACCAGACGACTTCAACTTTGATTGATCGAGAATGTTTACACACTCATTCACTTTGAAAAGGAAATTTATCATCACTTCTCTCGTGAACTCACACAACTCAAAGATGAATGCTCGTACTAGCTCAAAACCTTACAAAGTACAATTATAAGAGTATTTATACTATCGTGGTGATTTCAGCAGTTGAGAAGTTAGAACTGTTTGCAACCGTTTATAACCAACCATGTGCTTAGTTATTACCCAACCGAATGACAGTTAACTCTCCTCGTTAGTTGTAACTATTGTAACTATTTCTTCAGAAGACTTATCCCAAAATCAGACGACTCCCCTCATTTCATCAAGTCCTCTGATATTGTCAAAAGACTGACTCTGCTGATAGACATCACCTCTGTTGATCTTACTCTTCTGATCTGACCAACTCAGTTGATCTCTAAGCAACTCCTCCTCAGTTGACTGAACACATTCAACTCATCTGATTCGGCGTAAGTCATCTTGTCTGACCCTTATCAGCTGACTACTTCAGTTGATATGAGATTATAACATAACACTCATAATCCACCAATTACCCCCACTAGCGGAATCAAGTCATTCACATGCTCTAGTGTGATAGTTTTTTTCCTCTTTCGATGGTTCCTTTGTCAAACCATCTGCCACTGTCATGGAGGATAAGGATGTTATTGCTCTGAATATAATTTCCTTGTTTGGACGAATCGTCATGATCAGGTCCTAAGGGTATGTTTGCAAACCATAATAATTAATTTAAAGTGATTAAAATTGATTTTTGTAAATTGAAAGTGGTAGTGTTTTAAAATTAAGCACTTCAAATCATTTTTTTTTTTAAATTGGAAGTGTTTTAAAACATATAACTTTTTTTTTTAACTTTACAAAAAACACCCTTTACCCTACCCTTTTTGTTTTTTGTTTTAATTTAAAATTCCAAATAAATAAGAACTCTCTCCATCGCTAAGGAAAATGAATTTATGAAAGCTTCAACCCTAAGCTACTCTCTCTACTTGCTCAGAATCCCTCGAAAAAATTCTTGAAGAAATACTTTGAAGACTCCCATCACTCTGTAAGTAAGCGGCTCCTTGTGGCTACGTAAGAAATGGTGTTGAAGAAATACTTTGAAGAAAATTTCCTACAATAACCCTTCAAATTCATGGTGTTTGCAGTGATAGTGAACGGTTCGTCTAAAATGAAAGGAAATTCGTAAATCTTTCCAGGTGCGTTTCAAAATCACGTATTTTTTCACTTTTGTAGCCCTAAAAAACTTGCTGCTCTTTTCCCCAATTTTTTTTATAATTTTAAACTGAAAACTACATAGAACTATTGCAAAAACTCATTTTTATGGATGACCAAAACTCATTTTTGAATAGGTAAAATTTAATTGGAAACATATTAAAATTATTTATGAATTAACATATCTGTAAACCTATTCGGCGGAATTTATTAAAGGTTGGTGTAATTCATTTATCATTATCTTTCTTTATATGTAGCTACATTGTGTGACTTTTGCATATAAATTGTAGCAAAAGTGGTGGTGGGGATTATGGAGACAAGGTATGGTTTCCTTAAATTTTACTCTTAAGTTTAAGAGTAGTAGTATTGTTATGGATTTTCCCTGAAACTAAATGTTGCTATGGTGTGATGTACTAGTGTAGTTATGTATTGTCTCTGGAAATAAGTGTTGCTATGGTGTGATAGTGTAGCTTATCAATAATATATGTACTGAAAATATGTTGAACTTTTTTTTAGGAACAAAATGGATATGACATTATTTCATCGTGTGGATGAAATGTTCGATATGATTTCCTGGACGCCATATGAGGAAAAGGTGTTAATAGATCTATTGAGAAAGTTTAAGCGTAGTGGGATGCTTGTTAGGAATGAATTGCGGTGTGATAATCTGTTTGATATCACTTCTGAACTCTTAGTTGCATTAGGAAAAAATATCTCATTTAAGAAAGTTGAGAAGAAATTCAAAGCTCTAAGCAATAGATTTGAGCAGTGGGAAAAGGTTTTTGATGTGCAAGGTGTGAAGCTAAACGGGAATAAACATGAAGCAGACGAGGCTACGTGGGATGCTATCACAAGGGTATTGTACAAATATGTGATTTTTTAAAATTTACGTCTTATGTATGATTCATTTATATGATGAAGTGAAAAAACTAACTTTGAGTTGCAGGACAATCCGTTTGGACTAAAATACAAGCATCAACCCGAACCTTTGTATCTTGAGTTGTACATGGTATTTGGGATGCTAAAGAGGGAGGAAGAAGATAGGCAGCTTGATGAATTCCTTTGTCGTGTAGAGTTACGTGAGGCTAATATGTATAATGCAAATATATCTTTATATGATAATTATGAAGTGTCTGATGAACGGTCTATCATTGGAGGCTACAACAAACATGTTCTTCCATTGTCTACTCCATTTGTGTGTGATCCTTCATTTGGTATATACAACGGGTTTGTTGGTACGTCGTCTGTGGGCAAGAAGATGGAGCGATTTAATGATGATCATAATGCTAGCTCTCACATTTCATTGGTTGGGTCGTGCATGGGCCCATGACCGTCTTTTGATCTTTCTATGTTAATATAATTAACTATCTAGCTTGACTTCAACTTTTTGAATAAATTTGCCACGCAACTATGCCATGTCATGTGCCCTTATTTTGTTGTAGTAGGATATTAGACCTTTTGAAAAAATCTGTCACGCGGCTATGCAATAGTTAATTTCATAATTTCTTGACCAAGGCATTTGTGTTCCCATAACTACATAAATATAACTAAATTATGTAATAGTTTTGTAAAACAAAAGAATAGCAGGTAAACCCAAAATAACTATCAATGTAGAAACTCTTTCAAAAGAACTAACAAAAAAAATTAGTAATGTAACTCTCTTGAATAGCAGGTCACTAGGCAGAAACCCAAAAAAAATTAGTAATGTAAAACATAACTTCAGTTTACAATAATACAAAGAAGAAGAATCTAGAACAAATACCTTGTTAGTTCTTCCAACAACAGTAGAAACCCTCTCAAGTTCTTGATTAACCTAGTTATAAATCCACAACATGAACAAATTGAAACATAAATTGAGTTTTGATTTCTTGAAAAAAGAAGAAAAAAATAAAGAAGAATATTTGAGGGGATTCCATAAGGTTTAAAAATTTTACAGTGTTTTCTTGGAGAATAAAAAAAAAGCTTAGAAGGATTACTTGACACTACGATCTACATGTTTACCGGCTGCCTGAATCTTCTTCTTGGTTGGGTTTGTTCACTTCGCAGATGGGTTTGTAGATATGATTATTTCTTTCGTAAGGAAGAAATGAGAAAACACCGATACCCTATCTCTTTTGGATATGAAAGGGTAAATGTGGAATATTGAAAAAATTAAGAAGATAAAATTGTAAATTTGTAGTGAGAAGTTGATAGAAGCTCATAGAAGCAGGTGCATGGGTGCTTCTCCAAATCTGCTTTAAAGTGATTAATTTAATCACTTATTAGTATTTGCAAAAACCTGAAAAATGATTTTTATTTAAAATATAAGCGCTTTTAAGCTGATTGTTGTGTTTCCAAACACCTACTAAGTCTCTTTTTCTCTTCTCTCACTAAGGAATCCATGTTGAGATGTTTGGCTCGAACCGGAGGCTGCTTTCAGCCACACATCTCTGTCTCATGCACATCAGTTTTAAGACGAACTCCAATTTCTCAAGTGGGGTTCTCTCTCCATCGTTGATTTCAATCACAAATTCATGGCTCTTTGAAATTAGTTTGTTGCCATCGAGGATCTGTCTCAGAATCTGCTAAGTCCCATTGGTTTTTAGAGGGGTCTCGGTCCTCACTTTCGTGCCTTTGCTGATGTTCGCATGACCCTTTTTCCTCAGCTCTCTTATCGTGACCTCATGCATCAGGCTCGTAATTACGAGTTTCATGACAAATTTATGTATGATCACGTCTCTTCGACTGCACACATAACTTTCTTCGCCTCTGGTCATGGTGCACCATCTGGTCGTGGTCATCATAACCGTGGTAAGGGCTCATCGGTTGGTCGTGGTGGCTCCTCTGGTCGGACCTCGTTCGGTGCCTCCAAGGGCGAAGGGTGGTTATGTTTCGAAATGCCAGATCTACCACCAATACAATCACTATGCGAACAATTTCCTTGAATGTTATGCTCGTTCGACGGCTCGTCCACTTGTAGATCACCTCACACAAGCAATTAGGGCTAAATGTGTTGTTCAGCCGACTCCTCAGCTTGACAGGTACGTTGACACTGGGGCTTCGACTCACATGACCTCTTCTAAGTCTCACCTCGACACCTTCGAGCCTTATAATGGTACTGGTAGTGTTATTGTGGGTAATGATGATTTTGTTTCTATCCTTCATTTGGGTTCTTCATATATCTCTATAATAATCAGCCTCTTTTGGATGTTTTGGCCGTTCCACATGTCACTAAGAATTTACTCTCTATCAGTAAATTAACGAAGTATTTACCAGTTAATGTGAAATTATCTAATCAGTCGTTTGTCATTCAGAATCGGGCGACTTAGGAAACACTGGCAAAGGGCCGATGTAGAGATGGCATTTATGTCTTGAATAATGAACCATAACTCTTGTGGCTAGTCTTCAATCTAGATATTTAAATGCTTCTTTTGAACTTTGTCACATTCATTTTGGACATGTCCCTTTTTCTATTATTTAGTTGTTGCATAAGATGAGTTGTTTGGATGTTACTTATGTTTTACCTAAACTTATTGTTTTCTCTTCATGTCATTTGGCTTAAAGTAAACATTTGTCTTTTAAATTGAATGATAAGTGTGCATTATCTTCTCTTGATTTGGTGCATTGTGATTTATGGGGCTCTACTCCTGTCGATTCAATTGATGGGTATCGTTATTATGTCGTGTTTTTTTATGTATTACAATGCTTCACTGATCTGGTTTGTAATAAATTGAACATAACATAAAATGTTTTCAGAGTGATGGGGGTACTTAATTCTCAAATCAAAATGTTTTCTTTCCCCAACACTCTTCAACAAAATGGGCGAGCTAATGATTCGGATGAAATTTGCATGATTTTAGTGCACACTTTGAGCTCAATTTTCTCACAATTTCATGATTTTATTGCTAAATTTGGATAAATTCACTTGATTGGGAGAAATGGGGTGTTTTATGCATTTTGTAGGAAAAATGAATATTTTGAAGGCAAAAACATCTACCTAAATTTTGGTGAATCCAACGAGGGAAGAAATCGAGTTAGAGAATGAGACGGGCCAAAATTCTCAAATTGGGCCACTGCCTTTCCAATTTTCGAGGCCCAATTAAGAGCCCATTTGCAATTTTATTGGAAGCCCATTCATTAAATTGAGTGTAGAAGCAGGAGAGAGAGAGAAGCTATATAGAGAGGCAAGCTGCAAGCTGGCCAAGTGTTGAGGAGAGAGAATGCAAATTAATTATGGACCCCATTTCTTTATTATGTGGAGTAATTCATGCAACACAAATTAATTGGAGGAAAAGGCTCATAATTGACATGCTATTTTAGGAAGGGAGAGAGAAAAAGTTGTGGCCCTGCACCTCGAGCCGCACGCATGTCATTGATGTTAATCAGGCTTACTTTTTTACTTTTTTTTTTTTGAAACGTAAAGGTGAAATACATTAATCTGAGTACAAAAGGTACTCAAATCCCATTGTATCAAGAATATTACATCAGATCAGTTATATTTTACTGGGAAAACAGACCACAAGATTCAATTCCCAATCATGAAAAGAGTGACAAAAAATACCCGAGAAGTGAGATTTCAACCATTTCCAAGCATTAAATTTGATACCATCCGTGACCTCCTCTGTAGAAATCGTAGTATCGTTGAAAATTAACTCGTTCCGTACTTTCCATAGTTTCCATATCGTGCATTGCCAAATCAATCCAAGAATTTTTCTATCCGAGCAGTTCTTACCATAATAACATAATTCCATGTAGTGGCCACCTAGAGTTGTTGAGTATAGCAGAGGAGCTCCCAACCAAGCACGTATGTCATTCCACACCATTAAAGTCAGAGGGCAGGAGATGAGTAGATGAGAGATCTTTTCTGGAGCAGCATTGCATCGAGGGCAGCATCATATAATTCTATACGTTAATATACCTCTCTTGATCAAGTTGTCCGCTGTTGCCAATCTACCGTTAAGAGCCTTCCAACACAACGCTGAGACTTTAGATGGAATAGCTTTCCACCAGATTTTCTTCCATGGAAAATATATGTCATCAACCAAGGCTTCTCTATTTGCAAGCTTCTGGTACATTAAACTTGTCTTGAAGTTTCCATTTTCTTCATCTTTCCATTTCAAAGAATCTGCCATCTCCATATTAAGCTTGCACCTGGGTATAACATACCACATTTCTATAAAGTCAATCAATTCATAAACACTAAAAAACCTATCCCATTTAAACACCCATGTCAACCCATTTGGATCCAAGAACTCCCGAAGACAGCCCATTTTATTCACATAAATATTGTAAAGTGAATTGAATCTTTCTTTGAGGCACAATCTATTGTCTACCCAGGGGTCTAGCCAAAACCTAACAGACAACCCGTTGCCTAATTCGACTGAAACATTGTCAAAAAATAATCTACCCTCGACTCCCTGAACCATTTTACGAATATCTCTCCACCATAAGGAGCATTTATCTACTCTACCTTGGACGGACTCTGGCTCGACTAATGAACCATATCTCGACCTAAGGACTTTAACCCACAAATAATTCTCCTCCTTCAGCCACCTCCAAACCCATTTTAGTAAAAGTGCTTTATTAAATGATGTTATATTCCTCACTCCCAAGCCCCCCGACTCTTTACTCTGACACACTCTATCCCATTTGACTCATGCAATTTTCATACAACTTTCCTTACCCCCCCCCCCCAAATAGAAAATTCCTTTGTAGGCCTTTAACGATTTGGATGACACTCATAGGGGCTTTAAAGAATGAAAGATAGTATAGTGGTAGAGCTGATAATACTGAATTTAGGAGAGTGATCCTCCCACCCATTGACAAGTTCCGCCTTTCGTACCCTGATAATTTACGTCTGAGGCGATCTATTGGCGGTTTCCACACCTCATTTCTTCTGAAATTCGAACCGATAGGCAGACCAAGATAGGAGAATGGTAACGACCCCGTTCTGCAACCAATAATTTCAATAAGTCTGAGTAGTCTTGGCATCAATACCAACACCATGTAGTGAACTCTTCAAGTAATTCACTTTTAGTCCCGAAGATATTTCGAATAAACTCAGAACCCCTTTCATAGTCTTGGCATTATCAACAGAGGCTTTTCCCATTATGATAGTATCGTCCGCAAATTGAAGATGGCTTGGAATTCAAATTTTATAGATTTAATCGGACAACCGATTGCTTCCAATCGGGAAACCAAGTGGCTGCCTCTTCCAGTAAACCTTTTGTAAGTCCCTCTCACTCGGTTGACCGAGTCAAACCACTCGGTTGACCGAGTCAACACCACCCTTTGCGCGGAAAATTCAGAAATTTCACATTTTCGAATCCCTACACATTTTAAGTAGGATTCTTATCAGATTTTGAAGGACTCCCACACAATCCACCAAAACTCTCACACAAAAACACACACTTGGAGGTGTTCTTCACCTTTTGGAGCAAAAATTGGATCATTATCTTGGAAAATCATAGTCTTCATCATCTACTAGACTAAGCCCTTCTTTCCTTTATCTTTTTATTTAGTTTGTCTTCTTGTTTTGTAATAGTTTAGATAATGTTGGTATTTGACTAAACATTTTTGGTTCTAGGGCTTTGTATATATTTAGATTGAAGTTTATAAACTAATTTCTTATTTTAAATGGTGTTCGTCTCTTATTTGTGTGTTTAATTCTTACATGAAAGTATGTTATTATTGACCATGATAATGTGTTTTATACATTGTTAATTGGGGTGAGATTAAGAGATTTAGCCCATTAATTGAAAATAAGCATGCAACCCAATTTATTATGAGCTCGAGAGAGGATTAATTATTGGGAGGAAATTGAATAATCATTTGAGCTAATTTAGGTGATACAATATTTGTAAGGTAGAAATACAAACTTATATTGTGTTTTCCTTTGGATTAATTAGATCGAGAGATTAATTAATTTTTCTTTAGTGGTCAACCCTATAAAAACAAACTTAATTGTCATTTGAATGAGTCATTAGCCATAGATGAATATCTCAATATTGCAAATGTCTTGAAACTTACTTTCTCTTAATTGAGTTTCACTTATATTTTCTCATATTTTTGTGATTTTGCATGAATTTGCTTTTGATCGAATTTTATTATTGCTTTTTAATTGTTTACTTGTGACAAATTTGGTAGTCAATTTAGGGTAATTCAACATATTCAAAATTTCGATCATTGTCTATTTAGAATTCGATCAACAAACGCCATTTTTACACTCCTCCTCCTTGTGGGATCGACTCGTACTTACCTCACTATGATTTACACCGTATACTTGCGGTCGTTTATTTTAGTGTTGTAAAATACGCGAACAGTTAAGCGTAAGCAAAGACACATTACGAAAACGGGCCTTTCCTTGCTCTTTCATACATCTTCTACAACCTCGTTTTGGATTGATCCTTTTTCCACGACTATGTACATCATTAATCGGTTGCCATCATCTATTTCGGTAACAAGACTTCGTTTCAGCTTCTGTTCGGCACTTTACTTGACTATGCTACATTCAAGACTTTTGGTTGTAGGGGTTTTCCCTATCTTCGTAATCATGCCCCTCACAAACTGGCTCCTCAGAGCACTCCTTACATTTTTATTGGCTACAACAGTATTCACAAGGGTTTTCGGTGTTACGATCTTATCGCTTCCCGCACTCTTGGTCCCTTTTTATACGAGTTACAAAGTGAAAAGTTTAGAGGGGAGGGGTGAATAGACTTTCCTGCGATTTTTTGTGAATCACTTTCTTTCAGTCAGATGTAAAGTCTAACTGAGAGTGTGTGTGTGTCGAGCAACACAAAGAGAAAGTTACCCTACTAAAAGCATACGAGTAAACTAGTTTGACAACTATCTAGCACCACTGTTAGTGCGGAAATGTGTGCGACCCTAAGTCGTTTACACCCGTATATGTTTGAAAAATGTCGTTAAAAGATTACAGAGAATGGATAATGCTAACAGCTGACTTGATGTCGTGTTTCACAAGTTAAAAGTGTGTTTTTACACGTACGCTTAGAGCTTTTAAGTCGTTATTGGTTATGCGTAAAGTAAGCGATAAAAAGCAATAAAGCGGTAAAGAACAACACAAGGATTTATAGTGGTTCGGCCTCTAGACCTACATCCACTCTCACAACCCATCCGTGAAGTTAATTATTTTACCAAAAGGACTTGTAATTTTACGTCCCAAGAATAAGACGTTGAGCTCGATACACTACCAAGTGCAATTGGTTATACTTGTTATTGTAATGACAAGTACTTACAACCGTTGGTTACACTAAACAACGAGCTTCTCGGGTTTAGAGAGAATAGTTTATTTGTAGTGTATAAGTGTCAACTTAGTGAATCAAACAAATTTGATCACTATTTTCTAAGTTAAGATTTGGACATCTTGAAGTGGGCTTAGAATTGGAGACACTTTTAAAGCTCTCGGATTTGGATCGTCGATTCTGGCTCTTCAATAATTCTTCAATCTTCAAGAAGTTTGAGTGCTTAAGTATGAGCATCTGAACTGAATTATTTAGTGTATTTCTGATGATGGACTTATTCATCACTGATGATGAATTCTTGCATTTATAGAAGGATTTCAAATGGTCGTTGGAAAACTAGCCATTGAAATAAATCTTCTGTTTGTATGATACAAATCTTCATGACTTGGTCGGCCATGGTGACAGATTGTTAGTTCTAGCTTTGCATTAAATGCTCTAGTGTTTGCACCGTACATGCTATGTCTTTTCTACAGTGCCTGTCAAATCACTAGTTGTGCTGGCATCTTCTAATTGGTCCATGTCAGCGAAGTGTGCAAAATCTCTCAACAGATCTATAAATAAAACAAGAAGGAAGACCAACTTTAGACTGAACATTCATATTGTCTTCTTGAAGTGTCTTTTTCCTTAGCATGAATCGATGAAGCTTTTAGGGTTCAGAACAGTTGAGTTGCATAACTTGAGTCCATATCAGCTGGTAAAGATCATTTGACTGATTTGGAAGTGTAAATATCAGTTGATTAAGGCATGCAAGAACCTTGTCATCTGATTTTACTTATAAAACTGAATCTTCAAGGTATTCTTAGCTTTAGTCTTCCGATCTTCAATTTACTATGGTATCAACTAATATTCAATTCAACTATTTCCATATAACTAAGAAAAAAGAAAAAAGTTGTGCTATACACTTTCAGCTTATAAACCTATCCGATTACAAATTGAACTTGATACAAAAAATACATTGTTTTGGTCATCAAACCTAAAACATATTGATCTACTAGAGTTCAGGGGTACGTGGATGAATATCCCAACAATGCACATATGTCACACATAGGGTTGTCAAATGGGTCGGGCCGGGCCGATTGCTGCCCGGGCCTAGATATGTGAGGCCCAGCCTGGCCCTGGTCAGGCTGCCGGGCCGTCAGGCCAAAATAGCCCGTTTCTATTTTATAATTTATTTTTTAAAAACTTCAATATTTGAGTGTTAATTAAACTAAACTTATAACCATGAATATGATTGAAAATACAAATCTAATGTGTACTAATTCAAAAAAGATAACATAATATAATGCTAAAAATAAAAAAGGATTTCCAAAAGCAAAAAGTTTCCAACAAAAACTAATTAAAATTCACACAACTTGTTTTAAACAAGTTAAATATATTGTATTCAGTTCGCCCATATTCATTAAAACTCGTCAAAAATATCATTTAAAACCCTAAATCCCTTTATTCTAAAAATCACCAATCAACACAAAAAGGAAAACCATCTCCCAAAGACCAAAACACACATAATCATAAATTACCTGATAATTAGCAAAAAATAAATAAATTGACTGTAGGTTTAGATTATTGAGCGATGTTATCAATAAGTTACATAAGTGTTTTGAGTGTGCTTGGTAATATACATGGAGGTTGAGCCATAGAGATCAGAGGCGAGGACGGAGGGCAGAGATGGAGGTGTTGTGCGCCGCGCCGGTGTGCGACTGCAGGATTGCGTCAGCGTGCGTGAGGCCGTGCCGCGCGAGCTAGTGCGTGGGCCGTGGAAGTGTGTCGTCCAACTGGTGAGTGTGTGTAGGCACTGCTAATGTTTCTTTCATACATTGTAGGGTTTTTAATTTGGGTTGCCTGGGTTTCTGTCTCTATATATTAGGTTTAGAAAAGGGCGCGGTTATACACACCCACCAACCTATTGAGGACACTCACGGGATGAGTGCACACACCGTAGGATGAGGACACCCACATGTAAAGTTCTAAAATACCCTTCCTTCCTAAATTCTAATTAAACCATTCTCCCATATTTTCTCTCATTTTACACCCACTCCCTTCTCTCATTTTACACCGACGTCGTCGCCCACTTTCCACGCTCAAGCGGTGCCGCCCACGCCCACCTCCCCCTCCCCGTTCTGGCCTCTTGGTAGGGTGTGTCGCCGTCTTCGCTCCAGATCCGCCTTGCCACCGCCACTTCGCTCCAAATCTGCCTCCGCTGCGTGAAGAAGAAGGTGTTCAACGGCAGCACAACGCCGCCCCCACAGCTGTCGCCCTTCCCCTCGCCGTTCCGCGCGCGACCGTCGCCTCCTCTCGCCTTCCCCGATTTTGAGTCCGTGCACACCGCCGTCGCGTCTCGCCTACTCGATCCGATAAGTTTAGTGTTTTAGGTTTTTACAGATAAAAACAATTTTTTGCGATTTTTTTTGTGTTTTGTGTTAGGGTTTTTAGAAATTTTACAGATTCAAATGTATTATTTTATAGAATCAATTGTATTTTTATGGGTCAAAAACTGATAATATTAAGGAATTTGTGTTTGTTCATTGATTTTTTTGGCACAATTGAATGTTGTTCATGAATTATTTTTCGACAATGTGTGTTTGTTTAGGAATTTTTTTGAACAATTTAATTTTGTTTGGATAAAATTTTCGAACACTTTTTTTTTTTCGAACAATGTTGATTTGTTCGGAAAAAAATTCCAAACAACTCTTTTTTTTCAGACAATGTTAATTTGTCCGGAAAAAATTCCAGAACAACTCTTTTTTTCGGACAATGTTGATTTGTCCGAAAAAAAATCATGAACATCTTTTTTTTTTCTAATTTTGTGTTTGTTAAAGAATTTTTTTTGAAGATTATGGTGATGGTGGGGATGATCCTGGTAAAATGAAATGGGTGGGTGTACTCATCTTCGTATTTTTTTTAAAATTTACAGAAAGGGTATAATGGACATTTTAAATGCCATTTAAGAGAAAAAATTGTCTGGTGGGTGTACTCAATAAGTTGGTGTGTGTATAACTGCGCCCTTTAGAAAACCGGGCCAGCCTGAAAATCTGGGCCAAGCCTGGCCTGGGCCCGATCGGCCCGACACGCCATTTGGGCCGGGCCAAATTTCTTTTTGGGCCTCTATAAATCAGGCCCAGCCTGGCCTGTTTGTCGGGCGGGTCAGGCTGATTTTGACACCCCTAGTCACACACGCTCAATTTGATGAAACTTTTTTTTTCCTTTCTTTAAGGATATACATGTATGCTCTACTAATGTTCTGGAATTCTCATCCGTTTTGGATTCACATGCCTCGCCTCCTTGTCAATTATGTCCAACAGATGAGCACATTGCATCTCGGCTGCCTGCTGAGCCTCTCGCTCCTCGTCCCTTAACGAGCCTACTACTCCTCGTCTGCCAGACGAGCCACCTGTCTCTCGGCTGCCAGTTGAGCCTCTCGCTCCTCGTCGCCTAACGAGCCTCTACTACTCTTCGTCTGCCAGACGAGCTTCTTGTCTCTTGGCAGCCAGCTGAGCCTCTCGCTCCTCGTGTGCCTGATAAGGAAGATATTAGTATTTACTAAGATATTCTAGGTAACAACTTTAATTATAAAATTAAATATTGGCCAAATCTTCTAAATATGAATATCTTTCTTATTATTTTTTTATGGTGTCAGAGCCTCAGTCAATATGTTCTGGGTTCAATTCCTTTTTTTGTATTAAAAAAATAAATATAGACAATCAACATATATTCTCTCCGTCCAACTGGTGTTTGCACCACAAACTGAACACACTTTTTAAGAAAAAATGTCATAAGTCGAGTGTTGAAGGGTAATTTTGTGAACTTTTATGAATAATTATTTTTTGGTTGAATTAGATGTAAAAGTAATGACATTTTATGTAAATATTTAAATATTGCGGGGTGAAGTTTATCTATGAGTTTTCTTTTTAGGGGTATACAAACAATTGAGGAACATACGAATAATGCAATTGTGCAAATAATTGTAAAATTAAAGAAGTATCATTTAGGGGGTGTTTACAAATTCAACTAACAATTTTTAAAATCATTTTTTTATTCAAAAGTTGTAAAAGAAAATTTTAAAAATAAATAATTTTGGAATCAGTCTGTAGTGTTTGGAAAACATTACTTGAAACTTGACTTACTGACAATATTGCAGGCAATTTTCAGATTTCGAGCTTAATGTGAAAAGCAAAAAATGTGAATGCATCGAACATCGCATCAAAAAAATAAAAATACTGATCATGTTATGAATAATATTTATTTGTATGAATGTCCATTACTTCCTCCTTAATACCCACTATGTGTCCTTTGGTTGTTCATGTACCTACATTTATAGTGCACCTCTCATTTCATGTTCCCAAGCTTGTATTGGGACCTATAAATAGGGGTGCAAATGTTATAGTAATCACTTGAAGTTGAATCAAATATTTCTATACTCCTTTTACATATTGTTCTCTTTTACATACAAAGTTATAAGTTTTTAGTTGTTTCACAACACGTTATCAGCACGAGGCTCGTAAAACATTCCTGCCAACGAAATTCAGATAGTGACCAATTTCAGGTATTGTACAATGTTATGTATTGAAATATTTAGAATATATTATCTAACAATATTTATTTGTCACCTCTTATTTTATTACTATTTTGATGATCATTTGTTCTTAAAATTAATTAATCTCTTGTTTATTTGATAGTTTCCATCATGTCGAATTTAACAAAACTTGAATTTGTGGCTCTTGATATTACCGGAAAAAACTATTTGTCATGGATTCTTGATGCTGAAATTCATTTGGATGCCATGGGTCTTGGATATTCCATAAAAGTGGCAAATCAAGCATCTAATCAAGATAAGGCTAAAGCCATGATTTTCCTTCGCCACCATCTTGATGAAGGATTAAAAACTGAGTACCTCACTGTGAAAGATCCACTTGAATTGTGGACGAATCTTAAAGAAAGGTATGATCACCAAAAAACAGTGATTTTGCCAAAGGCTCGTTATAATTGGTTGCATTTAAGATTGCAAGATTATAAATCAGTGAGTGAGTATAACTCAGCTATGTTCAGAATCACTTCTCAATTAAAATTATGTGGAGAAAATATTACTGATGATGATATGCTTGAAAAGACATTCTCCACATTTCATGCTTCTAATGTGCTTTTGCAACAACAATATCGTGAGAAGGGTTTTACTAAATATTCTGAACTAATTTCATGTCTTTTGGTGGCTGAGCAAAATAATGAGCTTTTGATGAAAAATCATGAATCTCGTCCAACTGGTTCTGCTCTACTCCCCGAAATGAATGTTGTCTTATTCTATAATAATCACGATTCCTATAACGGTCGTGGAAGGGGACGTGGACGTGGACGGGGTCGGGGACTTGGACGTGGCCGAGGACGTGGACGTGGATTTGGCCGACGCAGATTTCAAAATGATCATAATTCCCGTCAGAACTTTAAAGGCCCCCACAAAGGAAAACAATTTTTTGAATATCAAAGGAAAGAGAATGACTCACTTGATACAAAGCCCAAATATGACACTTGTCATCGATGTGGGGCGAATGGACATTGGTCTAGGACATGTCGCACGCCTAAGCATCTCATTAATCTATATCAAGAATCGATCAAGGGAAAAGAGAAAAAGGTTGAAACAAATTTTGTGAATAGTGAGTTCGATAATGAGATGTTTGACATAACACAATTGGATGTTGCTGATTACCTTACCCACCCTGAAGGTGGAAATTAGATCGTTCTAATACTCAATCATAATTTCTTTTCAATAATCTATTACGTAATGTTTGTTTTTCTTATGTTATGCAATGTCTTAATATTTTTGTCTTTTATAATATGAGTGACTATTACATTTTCATTTACCTTTCTTATGTTATGCAATGTCTTAATATTTTTGTCCTTTATAATATGAGTGACTATTACTGAAAGTGTGGTTTGGGGTGTATAGAAAGTGTTTAAGTATAAGTAGATAAATGTTGCACAGAATGTTGAGACAAATAGTGCAACACTGACTCTAATAGAATATCAGAAATTAAGATTCACAGCGGAAGACTTGAAACACTAAAAACAAACGAGACACAATGGAAATACTTTTAACATAGATTTTATAAATAAAAATCTATGTCTGCCTTATGGCGTAAAATCAATACTTATCTTCAAGTACAAATGTTGTGTGAAATGTTACAACAATAACTTTCACAACGAAACTATAAATGAGGCAGGTGCCAAGTCTAGAAAACGAACTAAGTGTATAAATTATACACTATCGAAATGCCTAGTCTATCTAATGATTACACTCTCAATAGATAAGAAGACACACAGCCATACGGGTGGGATACTTCGTATGAACTAAAATGTAGAACTATTGGCCACAATTTCCTAACAGGGATGAACGCTCGGTCTAGGATATTGATCGAATAGAGCACACTGAATTATGAAGCCTTCAATGAGTATTTATAGATGTGGGATACGAATTCTAGAGTCTTCCACATTGAGGTCCTATTTTTTAGGAAACTCAACTTCCACAACTTCCATGATCTTTCTAGATCCTTCTAGCCTGCTCCAGGTCGTTCCAAATGCATCTAGGCTGTTCTAGCATGTTCTCCAATGTTCTGGAATCTTCCAGGTTCCAGATCCTTGTAGAAGCTTCTAGATCCTGCCAGAAATGCGACAACATTTAGATCAACATTTAATGTAGCATTTCAGAGAAGACTTAGAAAAAATCTCGGAAGGTCAAATTTAGATGTTGTTGATAATGTTAAGACATTTAAGAATTAACAACATCTACAATCTCCCCCAATTTGACCTTTCGACTACAACACACCTGATGCACATATATTTCTATACATACTCAGTTTTATGTACTTAGTTGAGGTTGACATCATTGCTAAGCACTAGTCAAGACAATACCTGTTGTAATCGTTGGATCAAATCAACTGAAGATCAAGGATAATTTCATAATGATCCGTGCCAAAGGATCAAAACTATTTTATCCAAAATATAATAAGTATAAACTATACACTTACTCACAACATAAGTAACTATACTAAGATAATAAGTTGAACTAGAAGAATTAACTTAGAATCAAAGTAGGACATTAAAAAAAACAAAATAACAAAATATCAGAACAAAGAGGAGTAAACAAAACAAATACTCAGCAACCTGCAGTAAACACATGATAACCTGTAAACATATTAAGCAAAGGCAGTAAACAGATATCATCAAATGTAACCATAATTTAAGCAAGTTGCAAAAAAAAAAAAAACTAACATCTAAGAAAATAAATAACAAGTGTATCAGAATTTTAGAATACTTAAACATTAATTACAGAGATTGAACTGAATAAATGGCATATATTGCTGTGGTAACAGCTGCAGCATCAACTTCCTGCACAGTAGCCATTATGATATATTCAGATATCCCCCTGTCTTGCTTGTCCCTGTTCATCAGTGTAGATCACCATACAGGGTCTCCATCTCAGCATCTTCATCATCAGCTTCATCCACAAAGTAAGTAGCAGCAAGATGTGCAACTACATCAGTCACAGTAGCATCAGGTTCACCACCACCAGCAGCAGCAGTAGGAACTCCATCATCATTCAATTCTTCAATCACCACATTTGAGTTTGATGGTGGTGGTACTCCCCCTATTGTAGGTGAAAGCATACTGGTCCACCTATCCTTCAGGAACTGAAGCTCATCAATGGTTTCCTGCAAGTGCTTGAGTTGTAATTTGATGAAATCCTGTGAAAGATACACATTACCAGAAATGTTGATATGGATGTTCTCAACATTTGGGGGTGCATTTCTCTGTCTTGATCTGGATGATTCTGGATGATCAGAAGTTGAGGGTCTTTGCTGATGTTCAGTAGTTGAAGGCCTATGCTGATGAGCAGTACCAGGAGCAGTCAAAGGCAGATCAATTACTCTATCCCCAGTGAGTAAGGCAGGAGCTATGGCCAGTAATGGTACTCTGCCCCTCAACACATCAGTGTTCTTGGCAACAAAGTCATGATGCCTCAAGTAATTTGAAATCAGAACAGGATAGGGTAGGTTGCCTTTTTCAGAAACTTTTCCAGTAAATCTCATCATATGTTGAAAAATTGTGAGGCCTAAATTGAACTTCTTAAGCACAGAGATCCTATACATAAGAACAGCTTGGTCTTTTGTGATCTTAGTGGTATTTGTAGTGGGAATCCAGTTGTAGATAATGAGTTTGTATAACACAGAATGTAGGGAAGTGAGGTCTTTGGCTAGCATCTGTCTAGTCCACTTAACTACCCTACCACCAGTTATAGCAGCAATAACCACATCCATGTCAGGTTCTTCATCCACCTCAACATTGGGAATATGCAGAAACTCATTTATCAACTCAGGAGTAAAAGGTACATCCCTCCCCCTAAAGTTTACAGTCCCATACCACTTAGATGATCTCCTACCAGTACTCTTTTTCATGCAAGCATAAAATTCATAAGCCCAATTTTTCAAGAAAGATTCACCAAAATTCACAGCATGCATCAAATTCCTTTCCTCTAAGAAACTAACCATGCCTTTACTTTCAAAATCAGGGATATTAATCCTCTTCTCTATCAGCAGTTTCCTCTTAGAATAAATAGCCAACCTATTCTCTAGAGTCTCAAGAGAATCAGAATTACCTTCCTCTTCAGAAGCAAGGTCATTGGAGCTTGATGTGGAGTCTTTAGCAGAGCTTTCCTTCGAGCTGCTTTCTGCACTGGAAGAGCTATCACCACTGCCATCATCTTCAGGTTCTGGTGCAGCTTCCTTTGCAGCAGCAAAATGCTCAGCATTTTTCTTAAGAGAGTTCAGAATATCTCTTAAACACACATCAGAATCAGAATTGGAATCTGATTTTGCAGGTTCATCTTCAGCAATCATCTTGGCCTTCCCTTTGCCTTTGGGATCAGCAACAGCTTTCTTCCTTCTTTCAACAACAGCTTTCTTGGGTTTCTCAGCAACAGTCTTTTTAACAACAACAGCAGCTTCCTCTTCAGAGTCTGTAAACACTTGGATGGGTTCAGCAGCTTCAGCTCCAACTTTTTTCTTCTTCCTCATGGATTCAGAATAATCCACACGAGTGAATACACGGTACGATCTCCTTCTTTGTACAGGGCTTCTCTGTCTTTTCCCTTTCTGTGCATTCTTCTTGAAAGGAATGGGAGCAGATTCATCAGAAACAGAGAGTGAAGAGTTTGTACCGTCTTTAGAGATGTTTGCATCCTCCATTTCAACATCTTCAGGGTCGGAAGTAGCAGTAGCTTCTTCTTCAGCAGTAACTTCCTCATTTTCAGCTTGCGAGGTGTGAACAGTAGGTGATTTAGGGCTTTTTGAAGCAGCAGCCATTTGGGCGGTTTGATCAGCCAAATAGCTTGAAATATCCATTGTGATATCTCCAAATGTCATCACGGGCAGATGACCAGTTGTTCGAAGAGAGTCAGACACTTCTTCGATGGCCTTGTTGAACTGTTCGACAGTTGCATCTTGAGGAATGTTGGTTGTTGGTGGAATGGTTTGAGGAGTGGGAGTGGTTGTTGATGGTGTTGCAGAGACATTTGAGTCAGCATTTGACGAGGTTGATTTCTGAGACGCCATGGAAACAAGGATTTCGAGAGGGTTTGTGTGAGAAGGGGATGAGTTCTTCGAATCAGAGTGAGATTGTGAGTGGGATTGAGGTCGGTTTCCAGCCATTTAAGGGACGGTTGGAATTTCAAGATGGTTTTGAGGAGTGTATTCACAAAATTTGAGAAATACACGGCCAGTAATCAATTTTGCAGAAGCTTAGTACTTAACAAACTCAAAAATCACGATTAGCAACATAAGTCACAATTAATTGAGTTTTATGGAGAGAATGTGTGTGTAGTTGGAGGTTAACATGATTAATTCCAGAAATAATGTGATAGTGCTCCACATTTTTAGCCACAACCTTGATCATGGTTTAATCAGTGGAAAAAATCCATTTTATTAAATAATTAAGAAATTTCTAGAATAAAGACTAAGTCCAAGCATAATCTGAAAAAAAAAAAACGTGGGTTAGTAATATAATTTAAATAAATAAAATAAATCTCATTAAATAATTAAATAATTACAACTTATAAAAATAAATTCGAATCAGGCAATGTTGTGCTCAAAACTGTTACAAACACCTCAACACGGTTTTTACATGAATTTGCTTCATTTGTGTTGCACCATATTTTTTCTTTTTGTGTTATAGCATCTAATTTGTATTGATCCATTGTTCCTGTAGAGTACATCGTAGTAGCGAACTCCGTGCCCCATACTTACTTAATGGATTACAAATATATTGATGTTTTTACCAAAGAATCACCTTTTGAAAAGAAGACATCGTAGTAGTGAACTCCGTGCTCCATAGTTACTCAGTGATTTGGTACATCTTTTAGTATGCTAATAACATTCTCATTTTTATGCATTTGAGAGGTGTAAGACATGTTTATTTTTGCACTACAAGGTTCTTAGATTCGTAGTGTTGGGAATAAAATGATTTTGATCTAAGATACCAAAACCCCTGATTGATGATGTACAAGTTAGTTGAGATATGCTCAAATCATTGTTCAGGCAAGTTGTCCCAGAACACTTAGTGTGTAGTATGCTTAAGTTAAAATCTCAGAAATGTTATGAGATATTAGTAATCAGGATAGTTGTCCAAAGCTGAAATGTTAGGCAGCTTGATCGGTCTATAGGACAAAGTTGCTGATCTTTTCCAAAACAAACTGATCAAATGGACAACCTGGCTGAAGAGTTCAAGAATACTGAAGCTGTGCTCATAAATGCAAATGATCAAGACAGTTGAAGTACAAATGATCAAGTGGATTAAGTGTCAAAAGCTTACAGAAGACATATTCAATGAAGCATTTATTGCCAATCATGCCTGAACCAAGCATTAAAGACTTAGAGCATTAAAGAGTGAGGCATTGAATGAGTGTTGGAACATTCTAAACTGCAGCAGGAATGTTCAGGGAACTTGTCCCATCTGACCGTTGATTGTGTGTAAAGTTTGCCACAAATCAACCTAGGACAATGTGCAAAATTGGAAACTGACACAAGTCTTCCCAGCCGCCTTTGTCAGAAGTCAACACATTCATTCAAGCAACCATTGAAGACCTCTTTTACACAGTGGATAAAAAGGAGGTCAAGCTTCATAGCCGTTTTAATGGTGCTGCAAATAGACATATTTGAATTGCTAATCCCTCCAACGGTTAGTTGTTCAAATTGCCTATAAATACAGAAGTGATCAAAGGAATTCAGTATCCAACTACAAGCTATCAAACTATCATCAAGCTTTCAAAAGGAAACCAAGCTGTTCACTAGAATTCCAAGTTTCCTGAATCACTTCAAGTCAGCTAAGCCAATCTTTGTAAACATCCTAGCTTAGCATTGAGATATCCTAAGCCTTTACACTGTTCTTACTGTAAAGGATATCTCTATTAGTTGGAACCAAACCTCAAACCCTATCTCATTTAGTGAAGAGAGTGTTTGTTGTAGAAGTGAGGAGTTAAGGATTGTTAGTGTGAAACACAGCCTTAACTCAGAGAGATTGAGCACTAGGACTCAAGTTATCCTAGGGATCAAGACACTAAGAGAGTGTTGTTGATCAGTGCACCTTGGCACTATAAAACAAGCTAATTCCATTGAGAAGGAATTATCCTGTTCAATCAGGGAAAGTGGATGTAGGAGCTTGAGTCTCAGAACCACTATAAACTTGTGTGCCATTTACTTACTGCACTCTTAATTTCACTTATATTCAATCCCCTTTTTAAAGAGCAAAACTCAGTAAGCTAAGAAAACAAGTTTTGGACAAAGTCCCTGATAACTCTGTATTTTCAGAAATCAACTTGGAGTATTTATTTGAGTAAAGGCCAACCACATTCCGCACTTAGCAACTCTTTTAGATATTTAGCCAACTAATCACTTAATAGTAATCAGTAGGACAAGTATCTATCAAAGTTCACACTCAGGCCAGTTGTGAGACAACTTGCCTGATAGGACCAGTTTATCAAAAAGAAAAGAATTTGCATACACAAGTGCATTCCCCCCCCCCATACACTTGTGTTATACTCCACCAAGGACCAACAAGTGGTATCAGAGCAGGGGTTCAAAGACCACTGCTTCTGAAAATCCAACTGATTTTCAAAATCACATTTTCTGTGGTCACTGAACTGATCCAAATTTCTGAAAAACTTATCTGTGCTCATCTTCTTTTACATTTGTTGAAATGGCTAACAATGCAGTTCCAGGAGATGCTGTCAACACCATCAACAATATGGGTCCAAACCAAGTCAATCATATTTCTCATCACAAACTGCCAATGTTCTCAATTGAGAACTATGATTTCTGGAAGATCAGGATGAGAGCACATCTTGCTTGCCAGCATGATGAGATGCTTAAAGTCATCACTAGAGGGCCATTCACATTTACTAAAGCAAATCCCAAGCTCACTGATGCTCAAAAAGCTGATCCAAGGGAATTGCTGCCAAAAGATGAAGATGACCTTACAGCTGAAGAAAGAAAAAGGCACAACCTGAACTACATTGCAATGAACACATTGTACCAGACAATTCCAGATGCAGTGATGGGGAGAGTGTACCACTGCACATCAGCTAAAGAGATTTGGGATACCTTAGCACTTATGTGTGAAGGTACCCAAAAGATCAAGGAGAACAAACTTCAAGTGGCTATCCAAAAATATGAACAATTCTCTATGGAGGCCAATGAAACTATTGATCATCTTGATGGCAGGTTCACTGACATCATGAATGAAATAAACTCTCTTGGCAAGTTCTATGCCAAAAGAGAGGTTGCTCTGAAGATCTTGAGAAGTCTCACATCCAAGTGGGACATATACTCTGTCATGATGCAAAATACCAGCAATCTTGACAACATGCCAATGCAGCAAGTATTCTATGAACTCAAAGCATATGAGTTTGATCTCAATAGAAAGAAAGTGCATGAAGAGCCATCCTCTTCAAACAAAGGTGTTGCCTTCAAAGCTGCTGAAACAGAAAAGAAGATTACTCAAAGATCCTCTCAGTCTGTTTCAAAATCTGAAATAAAGGAGGAGCTGGCACTCATGGCTAGAAGATTTGAGAAGCTCAACTCCAGATTTGGTAGATACAAGAAGTTCTACCAAGATAACAGAACCAGAAGGAGATTCAGTTCTTCTGAACATAAATCAGAGGACAAAGTCTCTGATGAAAAGAAAGAAGACAGATATGCTGATAGGAAGAAATTCAGCAAAGGTGAACCATCATCATCAAGGAGGAAGGAGTCCTCAAGCAAGAAGGATGATGATGAAGATGTGTGTTACAACTGCCAGAAGAAGGGTCATTTTCAGTATGACTGTCCTGACCTCAGTGCAAAAGAAAGGAAGGAAAGGCAAAACAAAAGAGATAAAAGGCTGAACAACAGGAAGGCTATGGTAGCTGGAGATTCAGCAAGTGAGGAGAGTGTCTACTCTTCTGATGATGGGCTGTTCTCCAACAGTGACAGTGATGAGGATTGTCAAATGGCACTTGAAGATGAAGAGGTATGTTCAACTTCCAATTTGTCAATTAACACACATGAATCTAGTGAAATCCATCTTGACTTTGAAAAGTTGTTGGAAGATTTCACCAGAATGCAAGAAGTATGCAATATGGCTCTGAGAGAAAATGAACAGTTGAGGTCTAAAGTCAAAATGTCCAATCCTCCTGAAACTGAAGTTGACATTAAATCAACTGAGTTGTATCAACAGATTGTGAGAGAACATGAAGAAATGTCTCTCAAAGTCTCTGAACAACAAAAGCTGATTGATGAACAAAATCAGGCTCTAAAGAAAAAGGATTTTGACTCTAGAACTCTACAAGCTAAATTTGACAATCTCTCAAGAGAATTTGATACTCTAAAATTAAGTGAGGGGAGCTTGAAAATGAAAATGTCTGCCTTGAACAAATCTGCTAAGGCAATAGAGGAAATTCAAGGGTTTCAAAGACCATTTGCTCAAAGGGATGGATTAGGCTATAATCCATTTGAACCCTCACCTGGTCTTAGTATTGCTTCTTCAAGCAATTCTAAGATGACTTTTGTAAGATCAGTGGCACAACAAAATGAAATTGAAGTAAATCAACCACTGATCAAGGATAAGGGAAAAGGAATGTGTATACCAACTCAGGTAAACAATGTACCTAAACCCACACCTTTGGAAAAGGTTAAAGGCATTGCTTACAGGAGGAATGAGGTTCAGAAAGGTAGAACCAATGGAAGGCCAACCTATCTGAATCATCATCAGAGGAGTTGTCCAAAATATGTTCAGAAGAGGCCAACTCAAATGAGGCAACCTCAACTGAATGGATTAAGGCCAATACCCTCTGATAGGTATAAAACATTCAGGAAGCCTGGACCTTACTTGCCAAATGGAAAAGGCCATCCAAAAGCATATCCTCAAAAGTCTTACCCAGCTGCACCTAAGCTTAGTAACTTCAGGAGAAATGTCCCAAAGAAATTTACCAACTCTCCTGAACTCTACAAAGCTAACACTTATACACAAAAATCACCCAAGGCATTTAAGGGTCAAACTGTGTATGTAGATGTAAATGGAAACCAAGTCAGTCACTTTGAATCAATCAAGGTTATCAGGCAGATTTGGGTTCCAAAAGGTACAGCTAACCCTCTAGGACCCAACACTCAAAGGGTACCTAAATTTTGACTTTGCAGGACTGCAAGGACCCCAAAAAGAAGAGAAGCATCAACAAGAAAACAGCATGGTACCTGGACAGTGGATGTTCAAGGCACATGACTGGAAACAAGGAGCTTCTCTCAGATTTCATAGAAAAAGATGGTCCTTCAGTAACTTTTGGAGACAGCTCTCAAGGCATCACAAGAGGCTATGGTACATTAAACATTGGTAGTGTTAAAATTACTGATGTCTCATATGTTCTAGGCCTAAAATATAACTTGTTGTCTATAAGTCAAATTTGTGACAAAGGATATTGTGTTGAATTTGCACCAAATGAATGTACTATCAAAAACAAATCAACACAACAGGTGCTACTAACAGGGGTGAGAAAGGGAAATGTTTATTTTGCAGATTGGAGCAAAACCCCTGAAGCAGTCTGTCTTGTTGCCAAAAGCACAAATGAGCAAAGCTGGCTATGGCACAAGAGACTGAATCACCTAAACTTCAAAACCATCAACAAGATTGCAAGAAACTCTCTAGTTAAAGGGCTGCCAAATCAAGTTTTCACCAAAGAACATATATGCCAGCCATGTCAGGAAGGAAAGCAGATCAAAGCCTCATTCAAAGGAAAACCTGTCATCTCAACTGAGAGAGTCCTTCAACTATTGCATATGGATTTATTTGGGCCAATAATCCCAGTAAGTTTAAATGGAAGAAAATATGCTTTAGTTGTTGTTGATGATTTTTCCAGGTACACTTGGGTAGTATTCTTGCTGAACAAAAAGGAGACCCAAGTCAAACTACCTGAATTGATGATGAGATTGAGTAATGAAAAGGGCCTAAGCATTGTCAAAATCAGATCTGACAAAGGCACTGAGTTCATTAACTCATACATCAATGAGTATTGCAGCAAGAATGGCATCACTCATGAAACTTCAGCAGCAAGAACACCTCAACAAAATGGGGTTGCTGAAAGAAGGAACAGGACCTTGAAGGAGGCAGCAAGAACCTTGATTGCTGAATCTAAATTGCCTAAAAGGTTCTGGGCTGAAGCCATTAGCACTGCATGTCACACTCAAAACAGGTCCTTAATCACTAAAGGACAAGGTAAAACCCCATATCAAATATGGAAAGGTAGATTGCCCACTGTTGCTTATTTTCACATATTTGGTTGTAAGTGTTTCATCCATAATAATGGGAAAGAACAATTGAAAGCCTTTGATAGCAAAGCTGATGAAGGAATATTTGTTGGATATTCACAAATCAGCAAGGCTTACAGAGTCTACAATTGCAAAACTCTTATTGTGGAAGAAACACCTCATGTTGTGTTTGATGAATCTATTAATGAGTTCAGGGATAGAAACCTGAATATTGATGAGATAACACAAAGAACAACCAGATTAAGGCTTCAAAGCAAGGAAACAGTGTTTGTGGAGGTTGCCCAGCCTGAACTTCATGAAAATCAAAAACTGGACAACCTACCTGATAGCAATCAACCAGTAGTCAACCAACCTGAAGGAGAAATTGAACTGACTGACCCCATCCCAGTTCAAAACCAGGTAACAACTACCAATGAAGAAGCAGGCAATGCTGAGGTAGTTAATGGATCCACTATTCAAGGGGGAACCAATGAAAATGTCAACTTATCTGACAATGAGGACAACACCCCTGAATATGATCCTGAACTTGATCCTTCAATTAACTTTCCTGAATTTAATGAATCTAGTGATCCAACTTCAGATGAGGACAATCCTCCTGAAAGGATCAGGTCTAGAAGGACTTGGTTGCATGACCACCCATCTAGCCTGATACTTGGTAATCCAAGTGAAGGGATCAAAACTAGAAGATTTCATGGAGAAAGTGCTCTGTTTTGTTGTTTTCTTTCAGAACAGGAACCTAAAGACATTGAGGAAGCACTACAAGACACCAACTGGATCATAGCCATGCAAGAAGAGCTGAATCAATTTACCAGAAATGAAGTTTGGGAGCTAGTAGACAGGCCAACCCATCAAGATGTCATTGGAACTAAATGGGTGTTCAAAAACAAGAAAAATGAAAATGACATCATTGTGAGAAACAAAGCAAGATTGGTGGCCAAAGGATATTGTCAATCTGAAGGGATTGATTATGATGAGACCTTTGCTCCAGTGGCCAGACTTGAGGCAATCAGACTTTTCCTAGCATATGCAGCTCACATGAGATTCAAGGTATATCAAATGGATGTGAAAAGTGCATTTCTCAATGGGGTGCTCAAAGAAGAAGTATATGTGGAACGGCCCCCAGGCTTTGAAGAAGGAGACAAGGTGTACAGATTAAAGAAAGCCCTCTATGGCTTAAAGCAAGCTCCAAGAGCTTGGTATGACACCTTATCACAGTTTCTTCTAGATCATGGTTTTGTCAAAGGCACTGTTGACAGAACCTTGTTCAGAATCTGTGAAGGAGATGATATTTTGTTAGTCCAAATCTATGTGGATGACATTATATTTGGATCTCCAAATGAAAAATTATGTGAGAAGTTCTCTAAACTCATGCAAAGCAAATTTGAGATGTCCATGATGGGATTGATGAATTTCTTCTTAGGACTTCAAGTCACTCAATCAAAGAAGGGAATATTCATCAATCAGGCCAAGTATACAAGGGACATGATCAAGAAATTTGGATGTGCTACAAGCAAACCAGTCAGAATTCCTATGAATACTAACTGGAAGATGGATCCTGATGAAGGTGGAGAGTCAACAAACTCCACTAACTACAGAGGAATCATAGGATCACTGCTATATCTCACTGCAAGCAGGCCTGATATCACATTTGCAGTTGGAGTGTGTGCAAGATTTCAAGCCAATCCAAAGAAGAGCCATCTTGATGCTGCCAAGAGGATTCTAAGATATCTCAAGGGATCTGAGAATCTTGGATTATGGTATCCAGCTGATGATAACATTGAGCTTACTGGATATTCAGATGCAGACTATGGAGGATGTAGAATTGACAGAAAATCCACCTCAGGAACTTGTCAATTCTTGGGCAGCAAGCTTATCTCATGGTTCTCCAAGAAGCAAAATACAGTTGCAACTTCAACAACTGAAGCTGAGTATGTAGCTGCTGGAAGTTGCTGTGCTCAGATTCTATGGCTCAGGCAACAATTAAGAGATTACAAAGTAATCACAAATGAAGTGCCCATATTCTGTGACAACAATAGTGCAATTGCCATCTCACAGAATCCAGTGCTCCACACCAGATGCAAGCATGTGGACATCAAGCATCATTTCATAAGGGATCATGTGGAGAAGAAAGATATCAAGCTTGTCAAAATTCACACTGATAAGCAAAAAGCTGATATTCTGACCAAGCCTCTAGCTGAAGCAAGGTTCTTGGAACTGTCAGCTGAATTAGGGTTACTTGATCCAGGCAAAATGGAAAAATGAGGAAAGTAAAGCTCATATGAAGGGGGAAGTTCATCATAGTGGAACTTCAGCAAAGTTGACCAACCTCACTGAAAGATGTCAGCCACAGAGGGACACTCAGCAAGGTTGTCCCTGAAGTGCTCAGCAATGTTGGTCAGGGGATTTGTCCAAGTGGGACCCAGTCAACAACTTTGGGACCCACTCAGGCAAAGCAATCAGGCAATTTGGTCCACACAGAAACCAAAGCCCATCTCAGGATGTTTGTCTTAGTTAATTGGATAATTATTGCTATTATTAGCATTGATTAGACATTTAAGAGGTTTCTTGGTCTAAGAGTAGGCCATTTTAGGATGGAGTGTGCTATAAAGATTTTTAACCCCCAAAAGGCAAATCAGCATTTAATGCAGAAATCTTAATAAGATTGCATGAATTCTTGAGCCTTCATCCAAACCATTAAATAACATTCAAAACTCCATCGAACCATTGAGAGTCCACTACCCCACCATATTCAAACGGTTTTTCCAATTACCCACTGTTACATTCCATTAACCAACGGTTAATAAATCTCTTCCATATATAAACTCCTAAATTTTCACTACCATCCTTACGCACTCATATTTCCAAAATTCTTTGAAGTCTCAAAACCTCTATACCTGCAACTTTTCTTCAAAACTCTCTTACTCTCAAAATCTAACCATGGCTCCAAAACTCAAGAGAGAAGAACTCGTAGATTTCAATGATTCCTCTCTGGACATTGATTTCTCTTATCTTAGCAACCCAAATTCGCTTTGGTTTGAAAAACTGGTAGCCTTTGATAGCCCAGATTCAGATGTTCAACAAGTCCTCCATTGGCTGAGGGAGGCAGGGCTAGAAAAATTCCTAGGCACTAAGCCTGATTCCTGCCTAAATCCATTTATGGCAGAATTCTTTGCCTATCTAAGGTGGAAGGGCAAGAAGGGGGATGTGTGCACAAAGCTCACATATGCAGAAGAAGATGAAGAAGAAGAAAGCCAACACACAGTCACCTTCACTGCAGAGGATTTAGAAGCCAGCTTTGGGCTACCTTCTGAAGGGATAAATCCAGAAGTATACAAGGAAGAGGATGATCAGGAATTCTATTTCTCTTGGATGATAGAACCTAAGAAACTTGTAAGTGCTCAAAACAAAAACACTTTAAAGCCAGTGTTTAGGCATTTGTTTGACTGTGTTGTAAAGAGCCTGTTGAGCCACTCAGGGAGTGTTGAACAAATCAGTATGCCTAAATTGAGGGTGATGGCTGCTGTGATTGACTCTGCTGAGAAGAGAGTCAAGTTCAACTGGAAGAAATTCATTCTTGACAAAATGATGAATGAAAAATTCAAGTTCAAGGAGGTGAAACACCACAAGGTGGTGGTTGAAGGAAAACTCCAGTTCTGCACAAGAGCAAGCCTACTCTTGGAAAGATTTGCACATTACACCCACCTCCAAGCTAAGCCAAAGCCTTTTCCAGCTCAAAAGGTAATGTTTAGGAAGCTGTCTTCTAAGACAGAGAAGAGGAAGCAGGATGCAGCTTCAAAGAAGGCCATCACAAGTGTACCAGCAACCAGAGCCTCTCCAAGAAAGAGGAAAGCCCAGCCACCAAAAGTTCAACCAAAGATGAAGAAGATGAAGAAGATTTTGCATGAATCTTCACCAGAAAGTCAGTCAAGAAGTGGAGGAGCCACTTCTGAGGAAATAGAGAAGGTTGCTGAGGAAGGAGTCAACCCTCCTGAAGAAAGTGTGGAAGTCAGAGAGGTTGTCCCACTGCAACCTGAAACAATCACAGAATTTAGAGACCTTGACCAGCCAACAAGGTATGAAAGAAAAAGAAGGATCATCAAGACCTCTGAGAAGCAAAGGTTGATGGAGGAAGAAAAGCAAAAGAAAGAGTTCTTCAAGGAGATTAGACAGGCCAGCAAGTCTAAATCCAAGTCCAAACCCAACAGCCCTGAAGCCAACTCTCCTGATATTCAATCTCAAAGAATATCTCCAAGGCAAGAAGAAGAGGAGTGCAAGACTCCTGAAGATGCACCAATCATTGCCAAAAAGGTGTACTCCCCTGAAGGTGCACCTGATAGATCAGGTATTGATGTACTGGCTGATTTGGTCAATCTTGAAGATAGACCATTTTCCCCACTTGATCCAAGACTTCTCTCATATACCAAACTTCTTGAAACTGCTCTTCAAGAAGGTGATCAAGTTGTTTTCCCACCCATTCCAGCCATTCCAATTACCTCTTCAGGCACAATGCTCTCAAAAGCACCTGAATCCCAACTTGCTTTGACCTCTCCTGACCCCAACCCTTCTGAATCCAACCCACCTGAATCCCAGCCAAGCTTACTTGAATCCCATTCCAACCCTCCTGAATCCAACTCTTCTGGAGATGATAGTGGTGAAGACTATACTTATGAGGGGATGTTGAGACAGATTGCAAGAGCCAATGTGGATGAATTATATCCAGGTTTGAAGGATTATCCCAGGCTGCAACAACAGTTCTATGATCTCAGAGCTCTTGTTGAGATCAAAGATAGAACTATTGTGGAAATAGCTCAGGCTATTCAGGATAAGGGTGCCAATTGGTGGCAGGTTGAGGAAAATAGGCTGTTGCATTTTGCAAATGTAAAGAAGACCAGTGTTTTAACCACTGAGGCCCTATTTTGCACCATTGTTCATGAAAAGGTGCTTGCTGAAAGAGAGAGGATAGCACAAGGAATCAAGCATCCTGACAGTCCATCTGATGATGATGATGATGATGATGATCACACCAATCCCAATCCCCCTGGTATCAACTCAGCTCAGGTACATTACTTGACTTTTCATTCTGTACAGGACTCTGATCATTCAGAGGAGTTGACCAAAGATGGTGACTCGGTCCAAGATACATTGGCCAAGGATGGTTCCTTTGAACCTGAGGCACAGCTTGACAATGCTGAGACTTCCATAGGAGAAGCTGGTTTGACTAAAGCCTCATCAATGTCAGGCCAGTTGGACATTGACCAGCCTTTAGTCATTCAGGATGACTCAGTGGACTTGGGATGCCCAAGCACTGTGATCTCCCAACAACTGCCCTCTATGGATCCTGTTGAGGATATAGAGGTGTCAGGTTTAGAAACTAAAGGAGTTGAAAAGCCTGAGAGTACTAAAAAATCAGAGGGAGATGATGGTGAGGAATGTGTGATCACTGGTTCCTTGAGTGCACCACAAATAGAGGGTGAGGAAGTAGAAATATTGGGTGCAGCCCAATATGAGAGTCAGGCTATTCTTCAAGTCAAATCTGAACTTGATGAATCCCTTGGTGAAAGGAGGCCTGATTCTCCAGTGAATGTGAGTCTATCTTTTGAAAATGAAGAAGAAAAGAATCAAGTTGAAAATAAGAGAGAAGGTGCTGATGTATCAGACCTTATGGGAGAAAAAGAAATAGAGGGTGCTGAGGGAGTTTTTACTAACACTGTTAGTTTTGCAGATTCAGTTGCTGTTACTCTTGAACAGATTTTTGCAGATGCCTCCCTGACAGATATACCAGTTGAAGCTGACACTGATCTTCAAGCAGTATCAGCAAATGTGTCCACACTTAACCAGATCTACTTTGAACAAGCCAACACCTCTGAGGCTCACTTTCAGATGGCTACTCAGACTGCATCCATCATTGAAGAGCAGTCAGGGAAGTTGGACACACTGGTCAGGGAAGTTGAGAAGGCTCATGCAACCACTGCTGATACCCTAGATGGCCAAGGGAAGACTCTAGCCTCTGTGGAGATGAGGCTCACAGGGTCTGAAGAAGTGATCTTACCTACTATTGATGCAAGACTTTGTGGAGTTGAAACTGGACTGCAAATAGTTTCAACTGAAGTGACAAAAGCCAAAGATGCTATGGGTATATTCACTAGATCTGTGAAGAAAGAGCAGCAGGGTCTCAAAACTTTGTACAAGCACAATGTAAAGGCATTAAGAAAGACAATCAAGGATGCTTTAAGGCAGAGGACAGCAGCCCAGAGAAAGAAGGCAGAAGAGTTGAAAGCTGCTATGGTGAAGGAAGCTGCTGAAAAGTTCACTGTTGAACTCATGGCCAAAGTATCTGATCAAGTTGTGGCCAATCTCACTGAACAACTACAGGCCAAACTTGATCAATCACTGAAAGCCACATTGGATGCCATAGTTTCCCAGAAGATGAAGCCTGTTCACACCTTTTTGAGCATGGCAGATGATAAAATGCAAAACATTCATGATGAGAATGTTTATCTACTGTAGGAATTGAAGTCCCTCACCCATTCCCACTCACATCTCTCTGTCACTATGAGTGAATTGAAGCCCCAGTGTTTTGATAATGCCAAAAAGGGGGAAAGACAGAGAGCAAGGGCAAAGGGAACCTTGGTGATTGGTGAATCCAAGGGCAAGGAGAAAGTCCCTGAAGTTGAGGAGGAAGCAGTAGAAGACATTGGGAAAGGCAAAGGCCCAATAAATGTTGAAGATTTAACTGAGGAAGAGCAGATTCAAATAGCTGTCAAGGAATCCATGGTATCAGCTATGGAAAGTCAGACAAGAAAGCTTCAAAGGCCAGGTGGTGAGTCTACAGGACTTGAACCTCAAGAGAAGGTTGCTGAAGTGAGGGGGAAGGTGACAAGGTCATCTGAAAGAAAGAGGAAGGAACTGCAAGCCTTCAATGAATTCCCAACCAGCCTGACTTTGCCATCAGAATTTCAATCTGAAGAATCTACTCCAGAAAGGAAATCAAAGAGAATGAAGAAAGCAGTCCTGATGCCTGCTATTGAAGAAGTTGAAGAGGAAGTACAGGACAGAGAGCCTGAAGAAGTAGTGCCCAAGCTTGCTGATGATCCTTCCAAATTGTTTGAAGAAGGATTTGGGAAAGATCCAGAAACTCAGGAAAAGCTAGCTCTCTTGAGAGCTAAAGAAAAAATGGATCAGTTGGTTGAGGCCAACAAAGCAAGAGATGGGAGAAGGGCAAACTTCAAAGCTCCAAGAAGGAGGGCTTCATACAGAAGGCTCAAACCTCAAATGCTGCAAAGATGGGACACTCAGTACCCTCACCATGATAAGTGGGTTCCAATCTCACTAAATGATGCATGGGAGGAGGCCAAGAGAAGTTTTGTTTATGACTTCTATGTCATTGGAAAGTGGCTTGGTGAGAGTGTGGAGGAAATCTTTGTTCAGTTCATGTTTGAGAACCACAGGGACCTCTACCAAAAGCTGTTTGCAGCAGCTGAGATGGCAAGAGTGGAGTTCAAGGCCCCTGGTCCAATCATGTACATGCCTCCTAAGTTCAATGGGAACTTGATTGATGAGGGAAAGATTCTGGAAGAGTTTATCAACATCATGAAGATGGAGAAGCTAAAGCCTGGCCCTAGAGGAACCAACAAGGAGATCTGGGATCTAAAGAAGAGAGTTTGGGCTCAGTATGGCATTGCTCCTCAAGATGATGGAACTCTATGAAGGATAAGTTCATTCCTTTCCCTAATTTGCTGTTATGAATTCTGTTGTTATCCTTTTTTTTTGCTATTCTAGATTAGTGAATCCTTTTGATTTTCAGCCCTGTAATGGTTTATCACATCTATAAAAGGATCACAGTATTTCTATCAAAGAGATAACAACTCATTATCTCAACTAACCTATCCTGACATATATTACTTGATTTATTGTGCTAACAGTTTCTTTCAGGCAAGTTGACCAGTTCACTCTCCCTGAAGGTAATATTTAGTTTAAGTCAAGGTCCCTTTCTAATAGGTTTTGGCATCATCAAAAAGGGGGAAATTGTTGGGAATAAAATGATTTTGATCTAAGATACCAAAACCCCTGATTGATGATGTACAAGTTAGTTGAGATATGCTCAAATCATTGTTCAGGCAAGTTGTCCCAGAACACTTAGTGTGTAGTATGCTTAAGTTAAAATCTCAGAAATGTTATGAGATATTAGTAATCAGGATAGTTGTCCAAAGCTGAAATGTTAGGCAGCTTGATCGGTCTATAGGACAAAGTTGCTGATCTTTTCCAAAACAAACTGATCAAATGGACAACCTGGCTGAAGAGTTCAAGAATACTGAAGCTGTGCTCATAAATGCAAATGATCAAGACAGTTGAAGTACAAATGATCAAGTGGATTAAGTGTCAAAAGCTTACAGAAGACATATTCAATGAAGCATTTATTGCCAATCATGCCTGAACCAAGCATTAAAGACTTAGAGCATTAAAGAGTGAGGCATTGAATGAGTGTTGGAACATTCTAAACTGCAGCAGGAATGTTCAGGGAACTTGTCCCATCTGACCGTTGATTGTGTGTAAAGTTTGCCACAAATCAACCTAGGACAATGTGCAAAATTGGAAACTGACACAAGTCTTCCCAGCCGCCTTTGTCAGAAGTCAACACATTCATTCAAGCAACCATTGAAGACCTCTTTTACACAGTGGATAAAAGGAGGTCAAGCTTCATAGCCGTTTTAATGGTGCTGCAAATAGACATATTTGAATTGCTAATCCCTCCAACGGTTAGTTGTTCAAATTACCTATAAATACAGAAGTGATCAAAGGAATTCAGTATCCAACTACAAGCTATCAAACTATCATCAAGCTTTCAAAAGGAAACCAAGCTGTTCACTAGAATTCCAAGTTTCCTGAATCACTTCAAGTCAGCTAAGCCAATCTTTGTAAACATCCTAGCTTAGCATTGAGATATCCTAAGCCTTTACACTGTTCTTACTGTAAAGGATATCTCTATTAGTTGGAACCAAACCTCAAACCCTATCTCATTTAGTGAAGAGAGTGTTTGTTGTAGAAGTGAGGAGTTAAGGACTGTTAGTGTGAAACACAGCCTTAACTCAGAGAGATTGAGCACTAGGACTCAAGTTATCCTAGGGATCAAGACACTAAGAGAGTGTTGTTGATCAGTGCACCTTGGCACTATAAAACAAGCTAATTCCATTGAGAAGGAATTATCCTGTTCAATCAGGGAAAGTGGATGTAGGAGCTTGAGTCTCTGAACCACTATAAACTTGTGTGCCATTTACTTACTGCACTCTTAATTTCACTTATATTCAATCCCCTTTTTAAAGAGCAAAACTCAGTAAGCTAAGAAAACAAGTTTTGGACAAAGTCCCTGATAACTCTGTATTTTCAGAAATCAACTTGGAGTATTTATTTGAGTAAAGGCCAACCACATTCCGCACTTAGCAACTCTTTTAGATATTTAGCCAACTGATCACTTAATAGTAATCAGTAGGACAAGTATCTATCAAAGTTCACACTCAGGCCAGTTGTGAGACAACTTGCCTGATAGGACCAGTTTATCAAAAAGAAAAGAATTTGCATACACAAGTGCATTCCCCCCCCCCCCCCCCATACACTTGTGTTATACTCCACCAAGGACCAACACGTAGATATTTTACAAAGGAATTATTTAACTAAGTAAGAAATAAATTCAACTTATAAAATTTTACAACCCATGATGTTGTCCCAAATGCTGACGCATTTGTGACAACATCCATCCGAATTTTTCAGATAGTGCTCATGCCAAGAGATTTCCTCAAGATTGAGAATCTCTCATGGTCTAATGCCTTAGTAAAAATGTCAGCATTTTGTTTCTCAGTAGGTATATACTCCAACTTCACAATGTTCTTCTCTACTAAATCTCTCATAAAGTGATGTCTTATGCTAATGTGCTTTGTGAGTGAGTGTTGTACAGGATTCTTAGAAATGTTAATAGCACTAGTATTATCACAAAAAATTGTAAGTATACCATTCTCAATACCATAGTCATGGAACATCTTGCTCAGCCACAAGAGTTGTGTACAGCAGCTTCCAGCAGCTATATACTCAGATTCTGCAGTAGATTGTGAAACACAATTCTGCTTCTTGCTGTGCCATGAAACAAGATTGTTTCCCATGTAGAAACATCCTCCACTCGTACTCTTTCTATCATCTATATCTCCAGCCCAATCAGCATCACTGTAACCTATCAGAATGTTGTTGGTGTCCTTAGTATACCAGATTCCAAGGTCACTTGTACCTGCAACATACTTGATAATCCTTTTCACAGCATTCAGGTGAGATTCCTTTGGATTAGCTTGGTACCTAGCACAAACACACACACTGTACATAATATCTGGTCTACTAGAGGTTAAATACAGTAAACTACCTATCATGGATCTGTAAAGTGTTGGATCAACATCTGTTCCAGCACTGTCTTTGCAAAGTTTCAAAGAGGATCCCATAGGAGTTTTCATTGGTTTTGAATTCTCAAGACCAAATCTTTTAACCAAGTTCTTAGCATACTTACTCTGGGAGAAGAAAATACCATCACTGCATTGTTTGATTTGAAGACCTAGAAAATAATTCAAGTCTTCAACCATACTCATTTCAAATGTTGCAGTCATTGCCTCAACAAATTTACTCAACATTTTATCACAAGTAGAACCAAACACAATGTCATCAACATATATTTGAGCAATTAGTATATCATTTTCAGTGTGCTTAATGAACAAAGTTATATCTGCCTCTCCTCTAATAAATCCATATTCCAAAAGAAAGTCAGTAAGTCTACCATACCATGCTCTAGGAGCTTGTTTAAGGCCATACAAAGCTTTCTTAAGTTTATATACATGATCAGGATACTGTGGATCTTCAAATCCTATAGGTTGTTCAACATATGCTTCTTCATTTAATATGCCATTTAGAAATGCAGCCTTTACATCCATTTGATGAAGTTTAATATCAATAAAACATGCAATATCTAGCAATAATCTAATAGATTCTATCCTAGCAACAGGTGCAAAAGTTTCATCAAAATCAACTTCTTCAACTTGGGTGTAACCTTGTGCTACTAACCTAGCCTTGTTCCTAACAATATTACCAGATTCATCAGTTTTATTCTTGAATGTCCACTTTGTTCCAATGACATTAGTATGACTAGGTCTAGGAACAAGTGTCCACACTTCATTTCTTTCAAACTGACCAAGTTCTTCATGCATAGCATTAATCCAGTTTTCATCAGTTAAGGCTTCTTTAGCACTCTTAGGTTCAATTTCAGATAAATAGCATTCAGCATTTACAACATTACACATAGAAGACATGCATATTGTTCTTACCACATCTACTTTGTTTGATCTTACTCTTCCTCTTGTTTGCACTCCAACTGTAGCATCGCCTATGATCTGGTCAGAAGGATGACTTTTGCCTATTCTTGAAGAAGGATTCGTTTTGGGAATGTACTGATCATTCTGTGAATTTACAGCTGACTGTTCTGTAGATGTTGACCCAGATGTGTTAACATTTGGTGCAACATTTTCAGACTTCAGTGTATTCTCAGAAGTGTCAGTAACCTGTGATACATCTTCTTCATCCTTGTCATCTGTAAGACCTTTATCATCATCAAACACAACATTAACAGATTCTTGAACAGTGTTAGTTCTAAGGTTATAAACTCTATAAGCTTTACTATTTCTAGAATAGCCTAAAAAGAAACCTTTATCACTTTTAGAATCAAACTTATGAAGTTGATCCCTATCATTCAGAATATAACACACACAACCAAATACATGAAAATATTTCACATTAGGTTTTCTGTTGTTCAAAATCTCATATGGTGTTTGATTAGTATTAGAACGAATAAAAACCCTATTAATAATATGGCATGCAGTATTCAATGCTTCTCCCCAAAATTTCTTAGCAAGACATTTGGATGTAAGCATAACTCTAGCCATTTCTTGTAAAGTTCTATTCTTTCTTTCAACAATTCCATTTTGTTGTGGAGTTTTAGGAGATGAATATTCTTGCAAGATACCCTTTTTATCACAAAAGTCATTAAACATGCTGTTTTCAAATTCCCTACCATGATCAGTTCTAATACGGCCAACTTTCAAGTTAAACACATTTTTGAACCTCTTATAAAGAATTTTAAATGCAGCAAATGCTTCAGATTTGTCTCTCAAAGACTCTACCCAGGTATATCTAGAAAAATCATCTACCACAACTAAGGAATACCTCTTTCCTCCAATGCTTTCAGTTTCCATAGGACCCATCAAATCCATGTGCAGTAATTCAAAGCATCGATGTGTAGTACAATGTGACAGCATTTTGTGTGACATTCTTACCTGCTTACCTTTTTGGCATGGTCCACATACAGTGGTGTTGTGAAACCTCAATTCTGGAATTCCTTTTACTGCATCTGCTTTGATTAGCTTTTTCATTGCTCTGTAATTTGCATGACCCAATCTTTGATGCCATAGAACATTTTCATCATGTTTTGACAAGTTACACATATATTTGTTCCAATAAGATAGCAATTATCAGCTGACCTAGTACCAGTCATGACACAAACTTTATCTTTATTAAGAACATAACATGAACCTTTATCAAATTTCACATGCAAATTATCATCACAAAGTTGACTAATGCTAATCAGATTTGCAAGTAAGCCATCAACATGTAATACATTTTTAAGCTTAGGAAAACCTTCAACATTCAAAGTTCCTTTACCAACAATTTTTCCTTTAGAACCTCCACCATATGTAACACTACCACTATTCAAGGTCACATAATCAGATAAGAAATGAATACGACCTGTCATATGTCTAGAACAACCACTATCAAAGTACCATAATTCAGGTAGACATGCTTTTAAGGAGGTATGAACAACATTACAGGTAGCTTTTGGTTTCCATGCAGATTTCAAAAACTGTTTACTAGGATGTGACAGTTTCTTATGCAGCATTTTCAAGTTTTTCTGTTCTTCAAACAACTTTATACAGTAAGGACGAATGTGACCAATTTTGAAACAGTAATGACAGATAGACTTCCTTTTAACCTTGTGAGACTCTGTTTCTGCAGATGTTGCACCAGATGTGTCAACATTTGCCTTAACAAATTTCACAGGTTTTCTAAATTTATCAGAAATAGAAGCAGTAGTACCATCATAACCTAAACCATGATTGTTAGACTTACCAGTAGCTATAGCATTATTTACCTCAGAAGCACTCTTGGAATATTTCTTGAAACATAAAGTAGAATTTATCAGTTTCTCCTTTAAGTTACAGATTTCCAGATCTCTTTTGGTAAGAATAACTTCTAGCTTGGTGATTGTGTCTGTCAGATCCTCATTCCTTTTATTCAGAGAATCAAGGGTGAGTTTCTGATTCTTCCAATCATCTAACAGCTTTTGGTATTCATTGTCATCATTCCTTTTTCCTGCATCATCAACTAAACCATTAAAACAGTTCAAATCTGGGTGACTCTGTTCTGATGTTGCTGTAGATGTTGAAGCATCAGGTACAGCATCAGAATCTGTTTCATCCAGATCATCATCTGAGGAATCATTATAATCAATTTTGGTAAAATTAGAATATTCATTCTGATTTAATTCATCAAGATCATCATCAGAATCATCACTCAAGGTAGCACTAAAATTCAGTTTTTGCTTAAGTCTAGTATTGCCACATTCATTTGCATAATGGCCATAACCAGAACAAGCATTGAATTGAACTGATTTTCGAAATTCAGGATCATACCTTGGTTTACCTTCACTCTTTGACAGTCTTGGTGTGAATTGACCTTTCCTCCTTTCTGGTTGAGGTGTTGATGTGTTGATTTGAATCTTAGGCTGAATGTTACTAGATTTGTTCACAGATTTCTTAAGAAACTTATTAAAGTGCTTAGTAAGTAAGGCAATGTTGTTAGGATCCTTGAGACATTTATCAAGCAATTCTTCATCAGAATCAACTTCAGTAATGATAGGTTGAATCTCAGAAATGTTTGATGTTTCTCCTTTAAAAACCACAACTTTCTTATCAGCATCATTTTCATCAACTTGATTAGTGTTTATTTCATATGTTCTAAGAATACTCACTAACTCATTTTGACTTAATGTATCTGTATTTTTTGCCTCTTCAATAGCACAAATTTTAGCATCAAATCTTTTAGGACATTAGAAATAGGGTCACCAAGAGAATGTGATTCATTGATTATCTCACTTAACCTTTCATTGTAGGATGAAATGGTTTCATCTTCCTTCATTCGGAGATTCTCAAACTTTGTCCCCAACATTCGAAGCTTAGTCCTTCGAACACTGTCTGAACCCTCACAATGCTCTTGCAACCTGTCCCATGCATCTTTAGAAGTAGAACAGTTAGATATAATTTTAAACATTGAAACATCAACAGAAGTAAAAATAGCATTTAAAGCTTTAGAATTGTAGTTTGTTGTTGTTATTTCATCAGCCGTCCAATCAACTTCTCTTTTGAGTTGAACTTCACCATCTGCGTCTGCTGGTCTCTTTGGAGCTTCCCAACCTGTAAGTATAGTCCTCCAAGCACGTTCATCAATTGACTTGATGTACATACGCATCTTAGGCTTCCAATAAGAATAATTCGAACCATCTAAAACGGGTGGCCTAAGTGCAGTGGATATGTGATGTGTTTCCATTGCTAAACTAAACTAAAAACACACTTGACCAAAGATCTAACCTAGTGTCGTCAGGTATCAGCTCTGATACCAACTGAAAGTGTGGTTTGGGGTGTATAGAAAGTGTTTAAGTATAAGTAGATAAATGTTGCACAGAATGTTGAGACAAATAGTGCAACACTGACTCTAACAGAATATCAGAAATTAAGATTCACAGCGGAAGACTTGAAACACTAAAAACAAACGAGACACAATGGAAATACTTTTAACATAGATTTTATAAATAAAAATCTATGTCTGCCTTATGGCGTAAAATCAATACTTATCTTCAAGTACAAATGTTGTGTGAAATGTTACAACAATAACTTTCACAACGAAACTATAAACGAGGCAGGTGCCAAGTCTAGAAAACGAACTAAGTGTATAAATTATACACTATCGAAATGCCTAGTCTATCTAATGATTACACTCTCAATAGATAAGAAGACACACAGCCATACGGGTGGGATACTTCGTATGAACTAAAATGTAGAACTATTGGCCACAATTTCCTAACAGGGATGAACGCTCGGTCTATGATATTGATCGAATAGAGCACACTGAATTATGAAGCCTTCAATGAGTATTTATAGATGTGGGATACGAATTCTAGAGGCTTCCACATTGAGGTCCTATTTTTAGGAAACTCAACTTCCACAACTTCCATGATCTTTCTAGATCCTTCTAGCCTGCTCCAGGTCGTTCCAAATGCATCTAGGCTGTTCTAGCATGTTCTCCAATGTTCTGGAATCTCCCAGGTTCCAGATCCTTGTAGAAGCTTCTAGATCCTGCCAGAAATGCGACAACATTTAGATCAACATTTAATGTAGCATTTCAGAGAAGACTTAGAAAAAATCTCGGAAGGTCAAATTTAGATGTTGTTGATAATGTTAAGACATTTAAGAATTAACAACATCTACAATTACATTTTCATTTACCTTAAAAATAAAATAAAACAGTTAAATTTTAAATGTCTTATTATGTATTTCTTTTGTTTTTTTATAAGAAATGGAAAATGGTATGGCAACATCAACTTTCAAGGAAGAAGATGGAGATCTATGTCTCGTGGATAGTGCTACTACGCACACTATATTCAACAATAAAAAATACTTCTCAAATATAAAATGGGGAGAAGCTAATGTAAATACAATATCCGGTTGTACAAAAATAATTGAAGGCTTTGGAAGAGCCACTATTCAATTACCCGGAGGGACAAAATTCATTATAAATGATGCCTTATTCTCTGGAAAGTCTCAAAGAAATTTATTGAGTTTTAAAGATATGCGTTTGAATGGATATCATCTTGAGACTACGAAAGAAGGCAATATCGAGTATCTTAATATTACTACAATTGTTGCGGGAAAGAAATGTATGGTGGAAAAGTTACCCGCTTTGTCCTCGGATTTATATTGCACGAGCATAAGAACAATTGAAATTTATGTCGTAGTAAACCAAAAGGTTACTACCGAATTTAATGTTTGGCATGACCGGTTGGGCCATCCCGGTTCCATAATGATGCGAAAAATTGTAGAAAATTCATGTGGGCATCCATTGAAAAATCGGAAAATACTACATCCCAATGAATTTTCATGTGCTGCTTGTTCACAAGGGAAATTAATTGTAAGACCGTCACCAGCTAAAGTTGAGCATGAAAATCTTATATTCTTGGAACGAATTCAAGGGGATATTTGCGGACCTATACATCCGTCAAGTGGACCATTTAGGTATTTTATGGTCTTGATTGATGCATCGACTAAGTGGTCACATGTATGCTTATTGTCATCTCGCAATTTGGCTTTTGCAAAATTATTGGGACAAATAATACGATTGCGAGCACAGTTTCCTGATAATGTAATTAAGACAATCCGTCTTGATAATGCTGGTGAATTTTCATCCCAGGCTTTCAATGATTATTGCTTATCAATTGGAATACATATTGAGCATCCAGTTGCTCATGTCCATACACAAAACGGTCTTGCTGAATCGCTTATAAAGCGTATTCAATTGATTGCCCGACCATTATTGATTAAATCTAAACTCCCCATTTCAGCTTGGGGTCATGCTATATTGCATGCGGCAGCACTTGTGCGCATCAGACCAACAAGTTATCATAGCATTTCCCCCGTACAAATGGTTCAAGGTTAGGAACCAAATATTTCCCATCTAAGAACTTTTGGATGTGCTGTATATGTACCGATTGCTCCACCACAACGTACAAAGATGGGTCCCCAAAGGAGAATGGGGATATATGTTGGGTACGAATCTCCGTCTATTATTAAATATTTAGAACCATTGACCGGAGATCTATTCACGGCAAGGTTTGCCGATTGTCATTTTGATGAGACAATTTTTCCAACATTAGGGGGGGAAAGTAAGCAGCTGGCAAAGAATATTTCTTGGAATGAATTATCGTTGAATTGCATGGATCCTCGTACAAAACAATGTGAACTTGAAGTTGAAAAGATAATTCATTTGCAAAAGATTGCGAATCAACTGCTAGACGCATTTACTGACCTTAAAAGAGTTACAAAATCTCATATTCCAGCTGCTAATGCTCCTAACAGAATTGATGTCCCTGAAGGACCATCTTCCATTGCAAATGAATCTACGGCGCGCCTGAAGCGTGGTAGACCTCTCGGTTCCAAAGACAAAAATCCTCGAAAAAGAAAAGGAGCAAATGAGGATGGCCATAATGTGAACACTCCTGTTGAAAAATCTGACACACTACTTAAAGTCCCAGAAAATGATATTGAAGTCATTGATAAATTTCAGGCGCCTAAAAATGATGAAATATCGATCAATTATGTCAGAACGGGAGAAAGATGGAGCCGAAATGAAATCGACGTCGACGATATCTTTGCATATAATGTAGCGCTCAATAAAATGGAAGATGATGAGGATCCTGAACCTACGTCTATTAATGAATGTAGGAAACGAGATGATTGGCCAATGTGGAAAGACGCAATAAGTGCAGAATTGCAATCTCTTATTAAACGAAAAGATTTTGGACTTGTTGTCCGTACACCTAATGGTATAAAATCCGTGGGGCATAAATGGGTATTCGTGCAAAAAAGAAATGAGAAAAATGAAATTGTGAGGTATAAAGCCCGGTTTGTCGCACAACGTTTTACCCAAAGGCCAAGTGTTGATTATGAGGAGACTTACTCTCTTGTGGTGGATGCAATAACTTTTCGTTATTTAATAAGTCTGGCAGTGCAAGAAAAACTTGAAATGCGTCTAACAGATGTCGTTACAGCTTATTTGTACGACTCATTAGAGAAAGATATTTACATGACAATCCCTGAGGGATTAAAGGTACCTTTAATGAAAAACGAGAATTCTCAAAACATATATTCAGTCAAGTTGAGCAAATCCTTATATGGATTAAAACAATCTGGTCGCATGTGGTACAATTGTTTGAGTGCATTCTTGATTAAGGAGGGGTATAACAATGATCCTATATGCCCTTGTGTTTTTATTAAAAGATCTGGATGTGAATATGTGATTATTGCTGTATATGTTGATGATTTGAATATCATTGGGACTCCTACAGAGTTATCAAAGGTCGTGGCTTCCCTCAAGAGGGAATTTGAAATCTTATCTTGGTAAAACAAAATTTTGTTTGGGTCTTCAAATTGAACACTTTGATAATGGGATTTTTGTGCATCAATCCACTTATGTTATGAAAGTGTTGAAACGGTTTTATATGGATAAAGCACATCCCTTAAGCACACCTATGGTTGTGCGGTCACTGAATGTAGCGAAAGATCCATTTCGACCCCGCGAAGAAAATGAAGAATTGCTTGGCCAAGAAGTACCATATTTGAGTGCAATAGGTGCACTAATGTATCTTGCTAGCAACACAAGGCCTGATATATCATTTGCTGTTAATTTATTAGCAAGATATAGTTCTTCTCCAACTCGTAGGCATTGGAATGGTGTTAAACACGTTTTTCGATACCTTAGAGGAACAATGGATATGGGCTTATATTTTTCAAACTCATCAGAACCTTGTTTAGTTGGTTATGCAGATGCAGGCTACTTATCAGACCCGCACAAAGCTCGATCTCAAACAGGTTATTTGTTCACATATGGAGGTACAGCTATTTCATGGCGTTCTGTTAAACAAACTCTAGTTGCTACTTCATCTAACCATGCAGAGATCCTAGCAATTCACGAGGCAAGTCGTGAATGTGTTTGGTTGCGTTCCGTCACACATCATATTTGCAGGCAGTGTGGATTAAACTCAGAGAAAGATAATCCAACGGTGATTTATGAAGACAATGCTGCATGTGTTGCCCAACTAGCAGAATGATTTATCAAAGGTGATAGGACAAAACATATTGATCCTAAATTCTTCTTTACTCACGATCTTCAGCAAAAGGGTGACATCAGTGTGCAACAAATTCGTTCAATTGATAATTTGGTAGATTTATTTACCAAGTCTTTACCTACTTCAACGTTTGAGAAATTGAGGTACAAAATTGGAGTGCGTCGTCTTAAGGATGTGAAGTGATGTAATCATCAGGGGGAGTTAATACACGTTTCTTCTCATTGGATTTTAACAAAACATAATTTTATCTACTGGACATTCAAAGGGGAGTGTTATGAATAATATTTATTTGTATGAATGTCCATTACTTCCTCCTTAATACCCACTATGTGTCCTTTGGTTGTTCATGTACCTACATTTATAGTGCACCTCTCATTTCATGTTCCCAAGCTTGTATTGGGACCTATAAATAGGGGTGCAAATGTTATAGTAATCACATGAAGTTGAATCAAATATTTTTATACTCCTTTTACATATTGTTCTCTTTTACATACAAAGTTATAAGTTTAAGTTGTTTCACAACAGATCATGGTATGTATGCGAATATTTTGAAAAAACAAAAATATAGAGTAAAATATTATAAGTAGATTACACACACAAGGAAAAAGAAACTTATATATTTAATCCAAGAGATGAGACTCGTTGAAAGGACTTTGAGCAAAATTAAAGCAACATGTAGTGACATGATTTCAAGCCTAAATTAGATGGTTCGATTATGTTTGTAACTTTATTAAAACCACATTACAACTGCTATTAGCATTAAAAAAAATTCGTTTCACATTATCATAATGAACACAAATACTTCTGTACCTGGTACTATTTGATCCAATTTTTTTAAAATTGGTGAATGTTATCCATAAGTTATGATAATTACACTATAATATTAGTTCAAATAGAGTATAATATTAGTTCAATATAATATATTATTAGCTCACATATTGTATAATAATAGTTCAAATATTAAATAGAAACAAATTATATTTACATGGTACACAAGAATGCAACTCAATGAAAACTGCATATGATGGAAGAGTTTTTTTTTTTTTTACGGGGAAAACACATTTCATTACGTGGAAATATTCGGCTCTCGCCTTACATCATTGACAATAATTTAAATACATTGTTGCTAGGGGTGTAAACGAGTCGAGTCGAGCCGAGTAGTGTTGAGCTTGAAACTCGACTCGATTATTATACTCGAGCTCGAAACTCGACTCGAACTCGATCGAGCCTAAAATTTTAAGCTCGAACTCGGCTCGACAAGAAACTCGATAAGCTCGAGCTCGACTCGATTATCTATATAATTTTATAAAATTATATGTAAAACAAAAAAAAAATTTAAATTTTTGTCCAAACTTTCCATGTCAAATAAAAAAAAATAATAACAACTCAAAGTCAGTGATAAACAATGTCTTCAACAGATTAAAAAAAAAAAACAATGTTTTTAACATTCATTACATCAAAACAACTAAATAAACTATGTTAAATGTTCTTGCTGAAGTCCAATCAAGAAAATAAGAGAAATTAATCATAAACTTGAGCACATTCCTCCAACGGATTTAATCCTATTCTAGATTTCAGAAGCCTGAGCATATTCCTCCAACAAATTGAGTGAACCTGTTCCATTGTTTAATAATAAAAATATGATTACTGTACAATAAATAATAAACTTCAATCACAAAAGAAGACAGGCAAAATATTCACCTAAAAGCAATAACGATCATCTTCAATAATTTAACCAATTAATCAAGCTGGAACAGACAAGGTTATCTCCAAAGACTTCTTCTCATTCTACAAAGATAGAATAAAATAAACAATATTTAGTATTGTTAAAATAATAAACAATAATAAAGAAAGGTAGCAATAAACATACTTACTTTGTTCTTTCTTTTCAAACCATCAAGACTACGACACCAATCACTTCCACAAATTAAAACTTGAACGGTATCGGAAGCCAATGATGCACGATAAGTATCAATAACTCTACTCCCCGCACTAAAAGTAGCTTCCGAAGCCACTGTCGATACAGGAATAGCTAGTATATCTCGAGCCATTTTGGACAAAATTTGATACTTCAAATTGTTCGCCTTCCACCATTCTAAAGCATCTAATGGGGCTGAATCTCCTTCACAAACTAAGCAACCTTATTCTAAATATGCATCTAATTCAGACTTCTATGGTTGAATGGTTTGATTTGATTTCACATACTGAGTAAGTTCTGACCAACCCGAATCTGAAGTTTGAATATTTCGAGGGTTAGAGCCTCTTCCATCACGTTCTTGATTTTGAACATCATTACCAAATTGCGTTTCAGCAACATACTCAACATATAACTCGTACAAAGTTTTCTTAACATTGGAGATATTTTGTTCACCTTCATCATTTGGATACATTTTTGGGAAGGAATAGTCAATTGCCACCATTTTACACCTAGGATCCAAAATGGCACCTAAAGTCATCACCAAGTTACACTCACCCCAATACGTATCAAATTTCGCTTTCATAGCCCCAACCATTTCATGAATAAATGCATCTTCGTCTTCATCTTGATAGATTTTATCCAACAAAACTTTGATTCGACATATTTCATTGAGAAATAAATTCGAAGTTGGATACTCACTCCCAGAAATGATATGAGTGACTGAATTGAACACTCTTAAAATGGGAATTAGTTTTTCTACCTTCATCCAATCTTCATTGCTTGGACAGTTTTGATAACGTGGCTCTCGCTCCTTATACCTCGGGAACACCTCTTTGAACAAGACTGCAGTAGACAACATCTCGTATGTAGAATTCCACCTTGTCTTGCATTCAAGAATAAGCTTCCTATGAGGTAACTGTAATTGTTGCACAATTTCTGAAAACAACATCAACCTTCCTTCATTGTAGTTAATGAAAGCCACACTGTCATGTATTTGCCCAACAATATTTTCAATTTTTGATAGTCCATCTTGAACCATAAGGTTCAAAATGTGGGCACAACACCGCACATGAAACAACTTCCCTCCACAAAGTAGCTTCTTGTTTCTTGAATAAATTTCTCTTAAATATCTGATTGTCGAATCATTATTTGAAGCATTATCCACCGAAAGTGTATACACCTTATTCTCAATCCCCCACTCCTTTGTGCACTTATAAATACTATCAGCTATTTCAACACCACGATGAGGGGGAGGTAGATGAACAAAACTAAGGACCCGCTTTTGCAATTTCCAATTAGAGTCAATAAAGTGTCCTGTTAGAACCATGTACTCTAACTTTTGGTTGGAAGACCTCCACATATCCGTTGTCAAACTGATTTTATCTATGCCTTTCAGAAGAGACTTCAATTTCTTCTTCTTGATTTCATACATCTGCTCACAATCCTTCTTAATTGTGTTTCGTGAAACTTTTTCCCACATGGGCATGCCACGCCTTTGCATCATATTAAAACCTTCTTCCTCCACAATTGTAAAGGGATGTTCATGCATTAGAATCCAATGTGCCATTGACTCTCTCATTTTTGCCATATCAAACTTGTCATTTGTCAGTGCAGGTGTTACTACTTGTCGATCATCCTCATTTGCTACTTCACTTGATTGAAAATTAATCATTCTTTGTTTCTTCTGATAAATCATTCGTTTAACACATTTGGACAAATGTCTTGAGAGATGGGTAGTACTCTTGCTTTTATACCATCCAGACAATCAACTTCTCTAAACTCCAACCAAACTTTAGAAGTCTTTTGTCTTTTTTTCACTTGAAATTGAGACTCGTCTTCTGCAGTATCAAGAGTGTCACCCTCAGCTCTAGTAGGAGTATCGCCATTTGAATTTGCAGTGTTACAAGGAGATTGATTATTAGGTGTAGGAGATTCACCATGCATTGATGAGGAAACATCGGCTGGAGAGATCGACATATCTAAATTAAACAAAAAACTTTAATTAGTTTTTAAGATAAAAAAAAAATTCTCCAACCAAATCAAATGGGAACAAAAGAGCAGAAGAAACTATTCAACCAAATAATCTCCAAATAATTCATGCATGTGGCATTATTTTTAACCAAATTAATAATCTCCAATCAAATAAATTATTCAACCAAATAATCTGTAACCTAAAATATTAACATGTATTGGCAATTTGGCATTCAAACAAGAAAAATATTATTTACAGCAACAAACAATGAATTAGCAATCAATTAATTAGCATAGTCCCTTTCAAACCCCTCAATTTCAACCAACTATATAAGTCAATTTTTAAAAAAAGCATCGAAACTGGAATGAAAAAATTTGGGTTGTTTGAAATTCTTGTTCTTGAAATAAATGAACCTGGAATGGCCGCATAAGCAAACAAATATGTCATGATGAAATTAAGAATAAGGCATGTCAAGAATATAGCTACAGCGTATTATAAGAAATTCATCAACAAATTTTGAATTAATTACCGGTGGAAAGAGGAACTTGAGGAAGATCGGAAGAGGAGTTGATAGATGGTGGGCCGACGACTAGATGACGAGATCAGTCGCCAAATAGTGTTTCGATTTGGTGGTTGCGGCGCCGCTGCGAAGAGATATTGTGAATCTCAATTTGAGATATTGTGAATCTGATGATATGCGGCGGCGAATTAGATTAGGGTTGGTTAAGTTTTTTTTTTATTTATTTAAATATAATATAAGTATATATTTAAAAAATAATAATGGCATATTAGTAAATAATAAGAAGCTCGATTAGGCTCGCGAGCCTCTCGAGCCGAGTATTTACAAGCTCGAACTCGAACTCGGTAGCTACTAGAGTAGCTCGAAACTCGACTCGACTCGATTAGCTTCGAGTCGATTTCGATCTTTTTTCGAGTCGAGCACGAGTAGCTCGCGAGTAGGCTCGACTCACTTACACCCCTAATTGTTGCGGTACTTCCTCAATCCAAATATTCTCCCAATCTACTCTAGTACCAAAATGGGCCATGAAGTGTGCCGCTTTGTTCGCCTCTCGTCTTGCAAAATGGAAAGAGAAACTCTCCAAGTCTCGTGCTAGGGCCCAAATGTCTTCAACCACCATCATCATTTGGGTTTCCAACTCCATTTCAGCATTGAGGGCTTTGATAAGTTGTTGTGAATCCGATTCCACTTCCATCTTTCTCAAAAGGGTTGTGGTGATTCATTGGTGACTCGATAGTCGGTGTATAATTATAATTTTAATGAGTTGTATTTTTATTTAATTGATAAAATGGTAATATAATTTTTTACATGTATTTTTCTTTTAAAAAAATTGGGGGTGAAATTAATAAAAAAAAAGGTAAATAATTAATAACCCATGTAAAAAAGGGTTTGACTATATGCACCTCCATTTAGGAGGGATGCACTCCCCCAATTAATTTATTAATACAATAATAGGGTGAAAAACCAAAAATACCCTTTAAGTAAATTGTTGGACACTAAATGCACCCCCTTTACTGGACCCACCCTCTTTTATCATTCCTTCACCTTTCCCCCTAAACCACCGTTTCCGGCTGCCGCCGACACCATTTTTGGTGACCACCAAGATAAAAAAATCCAGAAATTACAATACATACTTGAAAAAATCACAATTTTTTTTTATAAAATTCGACAAACCAATGTCGACCATATACACTCCCGTCGACAATGGTTCGTCGACGAAAGTATATACGGTCGATACTGATTGGTAGAAAAAAAATAAAAATTCGACAGTTTAATGTCGATCAAACACCCTCTCATCGACAACAATTTGTTGACGAGAGTGTGTTTGATCGATATTAAGCAATATAAAATATTTTTTTTAAAAAAAAAAAGAGGTTTTCTGCAGAAAATTTTGCAGAAAACCTTAACTAAAAAATTGTCAATCGAGATCGAGGGAGGGGGAGACCGAATGAACAAACCTGAATGGCCGACATCTTGGACAAACAAGGAGGCGGCGGCGAGCGGTCAGCCGCCGAACGGGGAAGATAAATACAGAAAAAAAAGGTAGAGGACGGGTCGTGACGGCCCAAGGCAGTGGCTGGACCGCCGCGGCGAGGGCGGGGCCAACGAGGGGGATGGGGCGGCCGGACGAGGTTGCGGGGAGGGGGGAATTTACAGAAAAGGGGGAGAGGGAGGGCGGCGGTTGCGGCCGGACGGGGGTGCGGCGAGGGCGGGGCGAACGAGGCGGTCGGCGGCTAGTGTTGCGGCTGGGAGAGGACGGCGGGGTCGCGTCGACTGCTTCGAAAAAGGCCCACGGGCTTGTTCGCGTGGGTGGTGGGTTGGTGGGGGAAAGAGGGAGGTGGTGGCCGTGTTGGGCGGGGGCGCGGGCGGTGGTCGTGGGGGCGGCGGCGGCATAGATGGGGAGAGGAAATGAGAGAAATGAGATGGAGGGAGTAATTAGGGTTTTGATGTGGAAATTAGGTTTAGGGGGAGGGGGTATGGGTAGTAATAAGAATTTATAGAAGAAAGGACATTTATGACAATTTAGGGAGGGTGTGTCCAATTTTAGGGCATCCCTCTGAAATGGAGGTGCATATAGTCAAACCCTTTAAAAAAATGGATTTAGTTGTATGTAACTTGTATAAATAAGTGTCTTAAAAGAAGGGAGTGTGGACTTATTAAAAAAAGGAGGGTAAATAGAAAATTGGATTCAGTTACATATATGTAACTGGTACACATAAGTATTTACCTCTGAAAAAAATAATAAAAAAAATCGGTCGTTGGGAGATATGAGTATTTAAAAGTGATGGATTTAAAACGATTAATCAATCTAGAGTCGTTTAAAAAATCACTTTTATATGATTACAAGCAAATTAAGATTGGAACAATTTTGTTGAGGCAAATTCTTGTATGCACTCAAGTACATCATGTACTTTTTTTTTTTTTTTTGACAGGAAGTACATCAAGGTCAACTTTTGATTATTTTTTTTCTTTCTGAAAAGTGTATGTTACTATATTGAAAAAGTGCAACTTTGTTTTTAATGAAAAATGTATGTTACTAGGGAATGACTTATGTGAAAATAACTTATGTGTAATTATGTGCAAATTAAGCAAATAAGGAAAACAAATATACAATTTACACATAAACTATTTGCACAAAAAGGGGATGATTTGTGTGAAAATAGGTTAGGTGTAATTAGGTGTAAAACATTCTAAAACATACTTCAATTCAATAAATTTACGGGTCAACCCTGTTAATGCGTCAACCCGGTTTGGGTGGGTCCCTGGGAACATGAATATATAGTGCAAATATCAATTATTCTTAAATTATGTGTAATTGGTCCAGTGGAAAAGATTATTTCTTTTACTCAAAATTTTCAATTCCCAACCATTACATTTCATATTTTTTTCAATTTCATCATTTTTTTAGTTTAAAATTCACATAATTTATTAATTATGTTTCTTATTATCTGCAACCACCCAAAAGAAAACCGTAATTTTTTTTTTTATCAGAAAAATGAGATTTTTATTCAGAACACTTGAGGTACAAGCAGTACCCACAAGTTAGAACCAGAACAATGTTTCAACACGAGCACAGATTTTTAGTGCAAAGCCCCACACTCATCTAAACAAAAAGAAAACTGTAATTAATATGCAGTTTTCTTTTGTGCACTAATTCAAAAGAGAGGAATCGTAATTAATGTGTTTACATCTTCAACTACCTACATCACCTACCTACAAGGCTACAACAACTCACAATCTCACAACAGAAAACAAAAAAGTAAAGAAAGGTAGAGCTATACTCCATGAGTTCAATATGCTACAGAGAAAGAATGGAATTAATGAGACTGAATGTAGAGAGATACTTACCTTTCTAAATTAGGTTTTCTTACCAACGACGGATGGCAGCGGACAAGACACTAGCGGGACACTACTGCAGGCGGTGGCAGCGCTGCTACAGGTGGACGGAGACGGCGCATTGCGCACACAAAGGCCAGTAGAGAACGACGACACTGCACAAAGTAGCAGCGGCTGTGCAGGATCCATTCTCAGGCGGTGGCAGGCGACGAACGCGGCTGCTTCCGAAGAGGCGCTGCAAACAGAGGGCAGCACGAATGACGGCCTTGCACAAGTAGCGACAACATCACACACGAAGATGGTGACCGATCTGTCTTGTACTAGTGGTAGCGGTCCATCCGATCGGAAAATTGCGCTGAATTGGATTGCATTCGGCGAGAGTGGTTGGGTTGGGAAAAACTGAAAGGAGAGAATTAAACTCGGATAATTGTAATTTGTAAATGAGATTTTGCGAAATATTATATATTATATATTAATTGAAGTGGGTACCCAATAAATAATATGGAGCGGATATATAACCCAAAAAACCTTAATTGGGCATTTTACACCTAATTCCTTAGGTGCAAATTGTGCCAATTTGCATGGGGAATGACTTATGTGAAAATAGTTTATGTGTAATTATGTGCAAATCAAGCAAATAAGGAAAACAAATATACAATTTACACATAAACTATTTGCACAAAAATTTTTGCGATGTTACTATATTGAAAAGTGCAACATCGTTTTTAATGAAAAATGTAAGTTATATTAATGAAAAGTGTAAGTTATTATAACTGAAAAATGTATATTTTTATAACTGAAAAGTGTATGTTATTATAACTGAAAAATGTAAGTTATATTAATGAAAAGTGTAAGTTATTATAACTGAAAAACGTATGTTATTATAACTGAAAAATGTAAGTTATATTAATGAAAAGTGTAAGTTATATTAATGAAAAATGTAAGTTATTATAACTGAAATGTGTATGTTATTATAACTGAAAAGTGTAAGTTATTATAACTGAAAAGTGTAAGTTATTATAACTGTAAAGTGCAACATAATATTATTGTAAAGTGCAAGTTATTATTACTAAAAAGTGTAAGTCACTATAAATGAAAATATTATTGTAAAATGTAGGATACTACAATTGAAAAGTGCAACACCGTATTACTAAAAGGTGCAATATAATATTACAAAAAAGTGTAAATCAATATAATTGAAAATATTATTAAAAAGTACAACACCAAAAAAAATATAAAAAAATCAATCAATAATTGAAAAGTGTAACACCATATAACTAAAATATGCAATGTAACATTACAAAAGATGTATGTTAATATAACAAAATATTATTGAAAAGTGTAAGTCTTTTCCTTAAATAAAAAAAGAAAATCAATGGTTGATCGAAACGATCAAAGATCAATTCAGGTGAATGGTGTGCCCTACCCTTTTGTTGTTGGATATATGAGTATATATATGTTAATACGGAGTATAAGATTAGTATATAGTTAGACAGATAGATTAAGCAAAGCAAAGAATGTGTGATTAGCGAATTATTATGTCCTACGCGCATATACGTACATTTACTCTTACCATATTTTGTGTATCAATTATACATACGTACGATTTTTTTTCTCTTATGATTTATTAACTATATAAAATACTAGTACATATTATATAATACACCTATAATTGTATTAGTTAGATGAAGTCCAAGCATGGCAGTCAGGGCCTGATTTTTGTGTTTTTAATATACATCAATTATCAATTTGATGCATTCTCTAACTTGGGAAGGTCACAACTCATGAGCTCTACCCAGTTTTTCACTTGTTTACTTTCACTTCTTTCCCAACTAAAAAATCTTTCTCCTCAACCTTAACCCTCAAATCCCCTCTTCCCTTATCCATCATCACCTCCCCCTCGTGCCTACGTAGTCTAGGCCGCCGTCTTCCCTCTTCCCCTATGCCTGTGTGGCTGAGCCACTAGGCCACCGTCTCCACCAGCACATCAGACACCCCTCTCGCCACCGTCCCTCACTGTTTCCGCAACATGGAAGTAATTTTGGTATACAGTAGTTTTCTTCGTAGTAGATGTTTGGACCATGTTTTGATCTTTCCAATTATGTCATACATATATACAGTGGTGGTTTGGTAGATTGATTAGTTAACCCATTTTTTTCATTTTTTAAATCTTAGTTTTTTAATTTTAAACAACCGTATCTTTTCCTCTAATTTTTTAATTGTGAGTTTTTCCACTCCCTTATGCGATTTTCCTTCCCTCCTTGGCTCTGTTTTGCTATTTTGAGTTCTAGGTCTCTTATTCTTTTGATGTTAGGTGAAACTTGCTTATTTTTTTCTCTATTTTCTTGAGGTGGCAATACTTTAGTGTGAATTATTTTTTCTTATTTCCATAATGGAGATTAAGTTTGCACATCAGATGAAAATTTTACACTTATCTCCCCACTTTCTCATGATTGATAGAGAGAACATCATTTTCTGTGTGGATCTTTAGAAATAGCTTGAAGTGTTTAAAGTTATTAACTCTTACCTGGACTTTCTAAGAAATAAAGTTTATATATATATATATATATATTATAAAAGTATATGAAATATTTTATAAATGAAATATAATTAATTAAAGTAAATTGAGGTAAAAATTCACAGGTAAAATGTGAACTCTGAATTTTTAGAAGCGGTCTAAATTAAGCATATTTTGTAAAATATTTCACATAAATGTTTCTCTATGTATCTATGTTGTTTATTATAATTTAGAATTTATTTAGTTACATCATAAATCTCAAACAACATATTTAATTTGAAGTTTTTATTTTGTTGGGTTAGATCATCTCACATTCTTTTTTTTTTTTAAGTACTTTACTTAAAATTGTGACAAAAATAAAAAAAATAAAAATTTCTTACAATATTTTTTAATTGGACGACTTGGATCAAAGTTCTTGCTTCTTTCACTAACGATCACTCCCTCCTTCATTGAGGCTCACGAGTCAGCCAACTCATCTTTTAAAATCGATTTTAGTTGTTTTACTAAAATGTATGAATATTAATTTGAGAGAGTCATGCACACCTCATATTACTAGCATGCTCGATAAAATGTAAGAATAAAAAAATAGATATACATAAAATGACAATAACTTCATTTTAAATTCGAGTTAAAGATTGTTCAGTCTATTACTATAAATTACATCCATACACTAAATATTCTATTGGATCGAAATGAATCGTACACTAAGCATTTTGTTCAAAATTTGAGGTGTGTATAAAAAGTTTTGGAGTGTAAATAAATACATAGACACTCTTAACTTACCATTATTACTGAACAATTCCATTAAACAAGTATTAATAAAACAACAGTTCAACTTTCACCGGCTATATAGTTACTACTCAACTTGTTGACTCCACTCCGTTGGATTGATTTTCTTTGACAATCAATTCCTCCTCCTACGAGTTTGTGGTTTTTGTGAATCTAAATCCATTTCTACATCAACATAGTCTATCAATTTTGCAGAAAAGAATCGGGTAAATGGCAAAATCATTGTTATCAAGATCTATTGCCATCAGGGCTTTTCATCAAATTGCATCAAAACCCTCGATTAGTGGTAATTCCACTGGTAGTGGCATTTCCCATTTTCTCACAAGCAATCCCAAAGTAATCGAAAACCCTACCTTCTCATCATGGCTATTGAATCCCCAAAGAGCCCATTTCTCATCATTGCGTGGGAAATTATGTCCACACGCACCATCCTTGCCGGGGAGGAATTTGTTGGGGTTTAGGTACTTTTCATTGTTGAATCGTGGGGCGGGTTCAAAGGAGTTTGCTAAGAAAGTGGTGCAAAACCCTGGTAAGGTTTTTAAGAGTGCGTTTGCGCGGTATAAGGAGGCGGTGGTATTGCAGTTGGAAGCCTTTTGGAGGAGGAATTATCTGGTGGTCTTGGGAGCAGGTGGGTTTGTGGTCTGCATTCTGCTATGGCGCCTCTTGTTTGGGATCGCCAGTACTTTCATTGGCTTCTCTGAGGGCATGGCTAAGTATGGGTTTCTGGCTCTTTCAACCGCCATTGTTGCTTTTACTGTGAGTTGTTCTTTGCTTGTTGAATTGTATTGGTTTTTGGTTTGTGTTTTAATCTGCTGATGATGTTTGGATTTATTAGTGACTGTAATATTGATTAGGTAGCCTCTTCAAAGTGATAAAATCTATTGGTCACCTAATTGGGAAAGCTACTATTGATTTAATTAAAATGTATGCGTGGAAATGGTAGATGAATTTGGGACTCTTACCATGGTTATGATTATAACTGAATGCTTTATTGGCTTGCCTTAAAGTCAGCAGTTGGAACTTAGATTTGTGGACCAATATCTTATTGTCTGATTTATTTGAGGTGTGATATCCTCATATTGAGGTGCTGATTGTTGTTTGAAAGGAAGTGCTAATAACTAACTCCCTTGTTACGGGACATCGTGCTCTTTGCTTCCTTAGTTTAAGGCTCATTTTTATGATCTCACTTGTGAGCTTGCAAAAGCTTTCCCTCAATGAGGAGGCACTTGGTTCAAATCTTAGAATGGGAATGGTAATGAGAACCATTGAATAGTGAATTACAAAAAAATGATTGTTGGTTGAGGAATAGTGGGAATGATTGAGGATAAATAATTATAAGTGGGGAGGTATGTAATCACAATGGGACAATGATTAATTAATGTTAAGTCTCATTAAGTATGATGAAGGTGAATTGATCATCTTTTATTCTCATTAACTACCACAATTACCTTATACTCATTTACATCACCTTTCCTGTTGAAGAATTTTGTTTTTGATAGTGTTCGATCATTATGAATGCATAGCCTTTAATATTTTACTGTTGCATACTGAAAGGTTTGCAAATCTAAAAGTAGGGAAAAAGGGCCATAAGATCAGAGAAAGTCTTATCTGCTAATCCTAGACATATGACACACCATTTTTTTTTTTAAATAAGAAAACAAAAATTTTATTGCTGAAAAAAAATAGGGACGAGAGATCCCTATCATGTAAGCATCAGATCTTTAAAATGCAAAAGAACCAGTCCCTAGCTAAGTTCAGCAATGCTAGCCCCTTAAAAACTGATGAAACCTCTCTCGAGGTATTCTAGAAATCTCGAATGAATGCACGAGACACACTAGTTATCAGCAATGGTGCTGTAAATCTTAATATTCAAATTCAACGTAATTACAATGGTTTAGTCTACTACTATTAATATTAGGGACAATCCAGGAAATAGTGATTGAGATCCTCCGAGAAGCTCCTGCACAAAACGCACCAACTAAGAGAGAGAGACATGTTAGGGAAGCGTATTTGCATAACCTCATAAGTGTTCAACTTTCCCAACAAAATCAACCGAAGAAAAACCTGAATTTTCTTCGAAAGAATCGGAACCGGAGCCTTCCATACAGTTTTGTGTCAAAAGACACAAGCTAGATTAGAATCGATGCATAAAGAAGTGAAAATATTTAACCAAGAAAATCTCGGAAGGATCAGCCTTCCATACCCTCCTATCATCCCCATATCCTCTTAAGACAGCCGATTCTAGATACTCTAAAAGCTCACCCAATTCTAGCATTTTCCGTTCCCTTAAACCCCTATTGAAATGAAAATTCCAGGACATACGATGAGATTGACCTGATAAAGATGAGAAAAAATTAATAGGCATGTTATGAGACAAAGATAAATGGTAAAGAGAAGGAAAACAAACAGCAAAAAAAGAATTACCCCTCCACGCGTCCTCCCAAAAGCGCACTACGTTGCCCTTTCTTACCTCAGCCTCTGACCATAGAGAATTAAATTGCTTCTGGATGGAAGCTATAGTTGTCTGGAACAAATTATCTGCTCTATGCACAATTAACACTCCAACTTTTCCATAAATGATCTTAATCCTATTCTCTAAGTTACTTTTTTTTGTTACATCATGTAAATTGCTAATCTTTACTTTAAATCCCACGATGACCAAGCTCAAATGAACGGAGTAGGACACTTGGTGCTAGTTTGAGCACACAGTTATTCTACTGATTGTACTTTGATTGTTTGTTTACTACCCTTTTCTGTCTCCATATAAGTGCCATGTTTGAGAGTTGAGAGCTGAGTAAACTGTAAAAGGGGCTACTGTTGTAATTCAGTTACCTGTGTACAATTTTGAATTTCAGCCAAATTTCTCCATTCTTTTCATGGAGAAATGAAGACAGGGAAAATCATTTTTAAAGAAAAGAGGAAATGAAGGGATAAAAATTTGCACAAATATTTGATATGAATTACTTGATTAAATGATTAAGTTGTTGAAATTCTACTGGGAATAATTTTTTTTTAGGGCTGCAACTATGGGGGCTACAATTGTAAGACAATATTTTTACGGTCTGGTACATTTAGGCCATTAAATTGTAATTTGGCACATTTAGGCCCGTAAATTTCAATTTTCACACATTTTGGTCAACTTGTGGTGTTTTGGGCTGGCAAATTTAGGCCACTATATCTTAATTTTCACACATTTAGGCCAAACATGTGACATTTTGACCAGAATTGGGGTGTTTCGGATAACTTTTTCCAAAATGTGTGAAAACTAACATTTAATAGCCTAAATGTGTCAGCCCGCAAACTGAATGTCCTACAATTGTTATCTTTTCACATCTTGTCATTTCCATCCTTTCCCAACTACTTATCAAATCTGAACTTGAATAATGTCCTCTATTACAACACTGAAGCCATGTGCTGACTTTCTAATTGATGCAGTATCTTTAAATTTCTTAAACTGAATAGCCATCTGTGTTGATCATTTCCTTTTTCTTATGTCAAGGGCTTATACTTCCGTTCGAGATTCACCATCAATCCAGATAAAGTTTACAGAATGGCGATGAGGAAGCTTAATACATCGGCTGGCATTCTTGAGGTTATGGGTGCACCACTCACGGGAACAGATTTGAGAGCATATGTGATGTCAGGAGGGGGCATCACTCTGAAGAAATTCCCTCCTAGGTTAAGAAGCAAACGATGTTTTCTAATTTTCCCCATACAAGGTTCAGAAAGGAAGGGATTAGTCAGTGTTGAAGTCAAAAAGAATAAAGGCCAGGTTTCGTTCAGTTCAACCATATTCTCTTTTTCTTCTTCAAGTTTCTGTTCATTATCAAATGAATAAGGTTCCGTCTTATTATTCTCTTTCCTAGTATCATTACACAATTTGGTAGATTCTATGGTTCCAAGAAAAATACATTCCTCTTATTCTGCTGGGATTTATTAGCCCGTCTGTTGTATTTGCAGAATATGGAGTGCTAATTTTGGGCCAATCATAGTAGGGGTGTAAATGAGCCGAGCCGAGTAGTTTAAAGCTTGAACTCGACTTTAACTTCAAAATTCACTATTTTAGTCTTTTGACCGGTCACAGCCAGTTTTGAGCTGACGCTGCATTTTTTTTCCCGTCATGTAAACTTTCAAAACTGATTACAAACCTGCTGTAGCCGGTTAAAGGACTAAAAAATTGAATTTTGAAAGTTAACAAGTTGAATGAATTTTGTGGGAGTGGACTAGTGGAGTGTCCTAATTTTTTCCCCCATAACATTAATTAGAGATTTTTATTTTATTTATAACTAGAGCATATTTGTTTATAATTAGCATATTATGGGTAAAAAAAGTAAAATTATGTGAGTTCGATTAAGCTCGATTAGGCTTGTGAGCTTGACGACCCTTGTATTACTGAGTTCGATTTCGAGCTCTTTCCGAGTCAAGCATGAGTAGCCCGTTAGCCGGCTCGACTCACACACACCAATAGTCAATCCCAAATTTTTTAACTCGTGTTATTCTTAGGAAGGGAATGATGTTATGCTCAATCTTACATATACATAATGTATGAATGTTATGCAGCACGATATGAAACTTTTGGCAGTGGACGTTCCGATGGCAACTGGGCCTGATCAACGGCTGTTCTTGATTGGGGATGAAAAAGAGTACACAATAGGTGGTGGTTTAATTTCAGAACTGCGTGATCCAGTTGTGAAAGCAATGGCAGCCGCGAAGGAGTTTGAAGCACAGGATCAAAAGGAGGAAGAGGAGGATGCCGCCAGGGAACTTGAAGAAGCAGAAAGAAAAAACCGGGAAGCAATTGAAAAGCTCGAAAAAGGTGAATCTCAATAGCTCTTCTCCCTTGTTTTTCGTTTTAATGGAGTTGTTTTATGATAAAACGTCGTGCTTTCGCCCTTTGAATCATTTGTAGCTACTGCGTTGGCAAAATTGAGTTAGTGTCACAGTTTTTTGCCATTTTTGTATAGACTACTCCCTGGGGGGGAGAGGCTAACATGGTCCTCGAAATCAAATCTGGCATTATATGAGAATGTGTAGGAATGACTCCTTTGTGCCTACTTGAATAAAGAGAATCAAACAAATGTGTCTTTGTACTTTTTAGAGATGCATTTATGTGCCACACTAAACTCGAATATTTGCAAATCCACCTACTTCTTTTAGGGGTGACTTGCATTAATCATTTTTAGGTATTTAAGGTGGTGGAGTATTCAACATTGTATTTAACAAAACAAGGGGTGGGTGTATTTAACAAAAGAAGTGGGTGTAAATAAATATCCATGATCGTGAAGGCATATCCATTCCAGAAGTGGCGTATTCAACGTTGGATAGAGGATAAAATTTGGGTTAAGGTTTATTAATATTAGGATATCCTTCGTGTACTTTGTGTGATATTAAATCGGATAAAAACAACCGTTTGATTACTTGAGCTGTAACTGAGCTATTATTCAAATCGTATTTGAAGAGCTCTAGCTTGTTTGGTTACTGAAGTTACAAGGAAATTTTCCTAGTAAGTTGTGTTCATTCACGAGCTTGAGCTTCACTCGTTTATCAACATAAACGAGTTGAGTTCGAGCCAGGGGCGGACCGACGTATAGCATGGGGGTGGCCATGGCCCCCCTCAACTTTTTTTTTTTTTTTAATATATATTATATGTACTAATTATTAAATTAATTGATTAGTTTTGTTATAACTGTTCTCCACTTTTTAAATAACAGACTCTTATCCAAATACTAATATTAAAATATACTTTAATTTCTTATATTTTAGTTTTACAAGTTAATAATTTTTGAAAAGGCCAATATCAAATATTAGTATATATTTTTATTGATAAATTCTTATATACAATTGAGTGTATTTTTAATATATTCTCAATTATTCAATTGAATTTCGACCGTTAGAATTAAGGTAAAATTGCACCATATAATACAAATGTGTCTCATTTCAATTCCTTATATTTTATGATATGTGATTTAGTGATTATAATTTATTTTTTACTAGTTAAGTTCTTTTCCTCGTGTTAATAAATTCACAACACAAGTAGAAAAAACATATTATAGAGTTTGAAATATTTATAGAGTTTTAGTTATTTACAAAAGATATAAATATATAATATTTAAATTTTATTAACAAGTATATAAAATTGAGGGAAATTAATTTTCGAACATATAAAATTGGCCCCCCTCAATACCAATCCTGGGTCCGCCCCTGGTTCGAGCCTTAACGAGCCGAGCTCTTCTTTTAACTACATGTCCTGAAAACTCTTTTTTCTTTTTCAAATCAAATCAGAAGGTAGGACAAACATTTTCACACAAGAATTGGGCACAAATGAACAGTAAATTACTTGACATTACTAATGGAGGATAATAAAATGAGCTTTTACAATAAATCGATAACTTATCCGCGCAAAATGGTGGGTTTATTTTTTCTTAGATTAAGGTGCTCAACAGGTTTTAATGTTTTATCAAGTGTTAAGCTCGACTCGGTCTTTTCTGGGTTTATTGTTTATTTTATTTTATTATCGATTGAATCGACTGAGGTTTTATAATATGAAATATAAAGAAGGGTTAATTGTAAATTAAATCACCACCTTTCATTCTATCACAATCTAATCTAAACTTTTATATAATTACAAATAAATCGTTAAAATATTGTTGCAAATTAAATTTTTTGACAGACTTATTTGAACCCGAATCTAATCCTCCCTCCGTCCCGGAATAAACTTCTCATTTCTTTTGGTTGTTTTGATTAAGGAATATGATATAATAATAGATGTAGTACAATTGATGTGATGGTGAGAGAAAAAATAATAGATTAGTATGAGATGAAGTATAATAAAATAATAGATAAAGTACAAGTGATGTGATTGGAAGAGAGAAAATATTTTACCAAAAATGGAATGAGAAACTTATTGTGGGACATCCAAAAAAGGAAAGTGGGAAACTTAAAGTGAGACGAGGGTATAATTTATACTTTTTGTTAGACATGACACCTCCTTAATGAAATAACATTATTTTTATAATCTGATCTAATTTTAAAATATTTGATTTGGACTAAAATAAGGCTGCCAAGAAGTTTAATTTATAAAAATATTTAAAGATTTTTGATTTATTTACAATTATTTAAAATTTTAATATAGACATTCATTTGACAGATAAAAAAAAATTAATTTGCAATTAAGCCTAATAAAAAATAACAATCTTGTTTCAAGTTTACACTATTAGGTGAGAGTTAAATGAATATTTAAATAAATGAGTTTATTGTCTAAAGTAAACGCTCCCTAACGCGTAAAATTCTTTTTATTTTTTTAAATCTCTAGCCATTTTTTTTTCAAAAAAACTTATATGCAATATTGCATACATGCATTTCAGTCATTCACACACATATTCTTTATAAATACACCCACAAGCTTAATTCACACACATTTTTTATAAATACACCCACAAGCTTAATTCACACACACATTTTTTATAAATACACCCACTGACAACTCAATTCACACCCAAATTTTTTATAAATGCATCCACTGACAGAAATTGAACATGGTCGTCTTCTCCGAGCAGTTTTCGATCACCTCAGGCCGCGGTCGGACGCTGCAATTTATGATGACCTTAATCCTTAAATATTTTATATTTTTTTAAATATTCTTTAATACTAATCATTATGGGTCAATGTTATTTTGTATTACGTGCAATAATATATTTTACTACATGCAATAATATATGTTACTATATATTATAATGTGGGTTACTTAATCAATAAAAAAAATATAAAAATATAAAAGAATCAATATTACTATATAAAATTGTGTTATTACTACATATAATAATTTATTTTACTACATAAAAAATTATATGTTACTACATACTACAGTTTGAATTACTACATTGAATAGACGTCTGTTACTATATGTAACTTTATCAAATGATCTAATATTTTTCGCATCATCCTACACTAAAACATTTTGTATTACAACATGATTATTGTGTTTACTACATTCGATAATATATGTTACTACATATTATAATGTGAGTTACTACATCAATAAAAACACTAGAAAAAACGTGTTACTAAATAAAAGAATTTGTATTATTATATAAATAGTTTGTGTTATTACTACATAAAATAATGTGTATTACTACATATTACAATTTGAATTACTACATTTAATATCCCGCGTTCGACAATAAAATAAAAGATAAAAAAATCACAGAAACGAGTAAAATAAACGGATTAAAAATTTCGAATTAAGCTGTCAGTGAGTATATTTATAAAAAATGTGTGTGTGAATTAAGTTTGTTGGTGTATTTATAAAAAGTGTGTGTTAATTAAGCTTGTTGGTGTATTTATAAAAAATGTATGTGTGAATTAAGCTTGTGGGTGTATTTATAAAGAACATGTGTGTGAATGACTGAAATGCATATATGCAATATTTCATACAAGATTAGCCTTTTTTTTTTTTTGGATAAATAACAAAAACAATCTTGAATTTTGTTTAATTATCCAAAAAATCTCGTAGTTTGAGGTATTACTAAAATATAAATATTTGCATGTAAGTGCAATATTTTATACAGGTCGTTTGACTCAAGTTCGAAATAACCTCTGCCCTTCTTCCATGGAGCGAAGTGAGCTCATGGATGGGATGTCGACTCTCATTTTCATCTAGTTTAAAGGATCACTTTCTAGAATTCTTGAGTCTTGGTAAAAATTCAGTGACTATAAAGATACTCTATATGGATTGATAATGACAATGTGTAAATTGAAAGACAAATAAATTAAAGAATGATGTGGTTTTCAACGAAATTGTCTCATCCACGGAAGAATTATGGACGACATAAAACTCTATTATTGAAAATGGTTAGTGTGTGTTTAATTCACCAATACGATTGGGAGCACGTTAATTCAGAGTGTTTTCCAACTAAATTGTAATTTGAACATATTTCATCCCCATAGTCATTAGATTGTATTGATTCGGGTTGATTATCCATTGTACTTCGTATTAATAAAAATACCACATTTACCTTAAAAAAAAAAGTATGGGTCCATAATTTTAGGATGGAGCCGGAAGACAAATAAGTAATAGTATTAAAATAAAGAGATATTCAACCTAATTTATGGTAATAGTATTAAAATAAAGAGATATTCAACCTAATTTTGACCCACAAGTTTTTTTTGACCCTAAAATATTAGGTTGACCCACAATTTTTTTTGACCCATAAAATATGCATTCATAATATATATATATATATATACTCCCTCCGTCTTGGAAGTGTTTGCACCATAAAGTGGACACACTTATTAAAAAAAAGTGTAATGAGTGAACTGTTGAAGGTAATTTTATAAATTTATATGAATAAAGTAAATAGAATGACTGAAATAAGTGTAAAAGTAATGTCATTTTGTGTAAATATGTGAATTTTGTGAGGGTGAGGTTTATAAAAAAATTTTTTTTTTTAGCAAGTGCAAACAATTATGGTACGTACGAATAAGGAAAGAGTACAAACAATTATGGAATAGAGAGAATATATAATATTATAGATACTCCGTATGTACGTGCAAGTGTTTCTATACTTTAAAGATTGTAAATTGGAAAAAAAAAATAAAAAATCCACCAAGCTAGATACTGTTGGGACCCACATGAATGGTCACAAAAGGTAATAAAATTCAACAATCATCATATATTACCATAATTGTGCTACTACTGGAGCCTTTGCCTCTTAATAATTATATATAGAAAATACATGCATCCAAATTTAAAATAAAATTATTGTCATAAATTTATTTATGAACGTTGGACTGGGCATATAAAGAAAACCAAAATATTCAACTCAGGTTTTCCTTTAATATAATTACCATTATTATTTAGTTACTACATATTGTATAATGTATATAAAGAGACATTAATGATATTTACTGGCCCCTAAATTATTTCCTTTAAAGCATAATGTGCCGTTGGATTCAGCCTTTTAAATATTCCCATATTTTATCTTCTTTCTTAAAATTTTCTGAATTTAAAGAGACGTTTGTTTGGGTTTTTTCTTGTGCAACAATATTTGATTTTCATCTATCAGCCAGCCAGCCTTCTGTAAGTCTTCATCATCTCTATCATATTTTTTTTAATTAAATATTTTTTTGTTCTTTCTATTTGTGTATGTTTGTTTCTCTGTTTCTGTTTGGAAATTCATCTGCAGTGCTTATAATCGAATCTAATCACATTTATATCAAAATACAAATCTTGTTCTGTTCTTCGATTAGTTAATTTATTCAAGATTCTGGTTTTTTTTCTTAAATTTAATGATATGTTTATATCTTTGGAATACAAAAAATATAGTTGTGTGCAATGCTTCTTAACTAGTTAACTTAACCATTGTAATTTGGAAATAGTATGGATTTGGATCCTCTTTTATTTTATTTATAAATTTCGAGGGAGAAATATTTCGCGCGAGTTCCACTGTTTTGTATATTTAATCATTATTTTGTCTCACGTGTCGATCTTTCTCTTTAAATTTACAAAAAATTTATACAGAAGTAGGAGACAATCCGTATAAATTATATTACACCGTCTCACCCAAGTGGTTGTCGTAATTTAATTAATTACTATAGACAAAGATGAATAGACCAGATTTGTAGCATAACGTACCACCGTCACTTTAATATGACACTTTAACTTTTGCTTTATTATGAATGAGTAGCATCTTTTAATCTTGTATGAATTTCTGAATTTTTTCAACAGCTTTCTAACATGGGCTTCCTTCTTACATTCCCAAATTATTATTATATTTGATACAAATATAGAAGAATTGTAGTAATAAAGTGGCTTCTGCTTTTCCACCATTAAAAAGAATATGCTGCTTTTTTCCCACCACCTAACTTTTTTTAAATAAAGGCCTTCACAATTAAGCTACGCCTTCAAATAATTGATCAACTTTAATTTATCTAATTTTTCATTTACCTAATTGAATCAATGTCTCATTTCTTTGCAATTAAGTAAGATTTTGGTTAAGTAAATTTATGTACAGTTGAATGACTTGAAATTAGTGTTGTAAATGAGTTGAGTCGAGACGAACGCGAAGTAGTTCAAGCTTCTTTGAAATGTTATCGAGCTTTGAAATTATTGTTTGATAATTAAATGATGATATTTTTACACTACTGTTTCGAACATAAATATATGTTCAATTAAACTTGTTTGATATTTATGTCAGAACCAAACGAGCTATTAGCGAATAGTTTGATATTGAGCCCTACTTGAAACTATACGTTCAAAGTGAAACATAGTGGCTTTGCTTTAGATGAAAAAGTTTGATTCTTTTGACAAAAGAGAGCAATGTTAAGTCTCATATTTTCAACCATTTTATTTTTCAAAATCAAATGGTATTGTGCTGATTTAGGCCTTGAATTTTTTTTATTTTTTTTTAACTTGTTGACAGGATCTATCTGCAATGAAACTCAAACTTCAGTTGGCAGCAGCAACAATTTGCTGCCTACTACTATCATATTCTCAACTGATCATCAGTACTTCAATTCTTGATTCTGACACAAATGCCCTTCTTGAGTTTGTCCAATCTGTTCCACATGCCAGAGAGCTCAACTGGAATGCTACTAATCCAATCTGCAAATCTTGGATCGGCGTCACTTGCTCGAACGATGGAACGAGGGTGATCGGGCTGCATCTTCCTGGAATCGGGCTTTACGGGCCTGTTCCGATTAATACTATTGGAAAGCTGAGTGGCCTTAAAGTCCTTAGCCTTAGGTCCAACTATCTGAATGGATCACTTCCTGCTGATGTCCTTTCCATGCCTTCTCTTAGAGCTCTGTACCTTCAGGATAACAACTTTTCGGGCAGCATTCCTCTGTCGCTTTCGCCTAGTCTCAGTGTCGTCGATCTTTCGTCCAACTCGTTAACTGGAGATATTCCATCGTCTATGGTGGATTTGAGGAGGTTGTTAGTGTTGAATTTGAGTTATAACTCGTTGAGTGGCTCGATCCCTCCTTCGCTTGATAAGTTCCCCCTTTCGTCGTTCGTTGGGAATGCTCGTTTGTGTGGCTCGCCTCTGAGTCTTTGCTCTGTTTCGTCTCCTTCGTCTTCGCCTTCCTCTTCCCCTGCCTCTGCAAGAAAACTTAATGCAGGATCCATTAGTGCTATCTCCATTGGTGGGGTGTTTCTGATTTTCGTAATTTTGACTTATGTGTTCTGTTGTGTGAAGAAGAAGAAGAAGGAAGGTGGTGGTGGTACGACTAGGGTGATCAAAGTTAAGAGCTCCGACGGTGGAAAGATTGATAATTTGAAGTCGGAGGATTTTGGAAGTGGAGTTCAAGGCGCGGAGAAGATCAAGCTAGTCGTGTTCGAAGGGTGCTCGTTGAACTTTGATCTCGAGGACTTGCTTAGGGCGTCGGCTGAAGTGCTCGGGAAGGGGACGTATGGCACGACTTACAAGGCGATTCTCGATGAAGCAACGACAGTAGCGGTGAAAAGACTCAAGGAAGTCGGGGTTGGAAAGAAGGATTTTGATGAGTATATGGAGCTTGTTAATAGACTCGGTCGCCATCCAAACGTCGTCCCACTCCTCGCCTATTATTGCTCCAAGGACGAGAAGCTCCTCGTTTACGAGTACATGTCCGGTAGCAGCTTGTCTGCTGCCTTGCACGGTATGCTTACTTGAACTTAATCATACTTGTATTGCTATAAATATTTGATGATTGATGCTAATATACTGACTGATAGGCAATCGGGACGTGGGAAGATGCGTGCTCGATTGGGACTCGAGGCTAAACATCACGCTCGGGGCAGCACGAGGGGTTGCTCACATCCATTCAGAAGGAGGGGCCAAGTTCATTCATGGCAACATCAAATCCTCAAACATACTCTTGAGAGGGGGTCTTGATGGTTGTGTTTCCGATTTCGGATTGAGCCCTCTGATGACCTACACGGATGTCAAATATCGAGCAGCTGGCTATCGAGCTCCAGAGGTGATAGAGACGCGAAAAGCTAGCCAAAAATCGGATGTGTATAGCTTTGGAGTCCTCCTATTAGAGATACTGACAGGGAAATCACCCATCCGGTATGATGAAGTGGTGGACCTACCGCGATGGGTGAGGTCCGTTGTTAGGGAGGAATGGACGGCAGAAGTGTTCGATGTAGAGCTGATGAAGTATCACAACATCGAAGAAGAGTTGGTACAAATGCTCCAGATTGCTTTCTGTTGTGTGACCAAGGTGCCTGACTCGAGGCCGAGTATGGACGAGGTCGTGGGGATGATCGAGAGAATTCGACATCCCGAGTTGGAGAATCGACCATCGTCTGAGGACAACCGGTCTAAGGACTCCAATGTGCAAACACCGTGAGCTACTATATATAGAATTAATTGATTTTTAGTAATTGTTTTGTGATTCTGGGATGAATTTAGAGTTGAGAAATGTTTTAGAATGCTTAATGAATGTTGTGATGTAATTTCATTTGCATCAAGTAGTGAGTATAATTTTATGAATCAATCAATGCAGTGTTTGTAAATAGTAGGGGAGATCGGAATTTGAAGTTTATGAATGTCGAGAAGTCTTTGAAACTAAGTAAAATGTAATTCTGAAAGTCGTACAGTTGTATTATTATGTTTGGAAAAAGCTTAATTTTTGGTACGATAAATCCATTATTTTCAGATTTTTTTAAAAAAATTGATAATGTTTAAGAAAAAAATTGTAATGTTTTTGTATTCAATTAATAGTACGAATTTTCGGGGTAATATTAGCAGCGCTATGCTTTTGATCAAACTCTCTATATGCAACTAAACGTATTTTTTTTTTTAATTTTTACGAATTATCAATCCAATGACATGTAATAGCCATATAACTATGTTCTTGAAAATAATCACTCCAATATTCAAACATATAGAAATCTTTAGAGTAAGAGTTAATCTTGCAAACATATTTGTCATTTCGACTCTTATCTCTTTAGCCATTAAATCAATTTCACGAGTAATTATATAGACCGTCAATTTTTTTTAGCCGAAGAATTATATAAGCTTTATTAACCCGTTTAGAACAAATAAATTTAGCTAATTCTCTAACCTTTGTCATCATAATAAAGAAAGATTATAATTACCTTCACTGTGAATCTCCATAGTTGCATTTGAGATGTGTTGTGTCAAAAATTAACACCGTGTGATTAGCAATCCAAAACGTCTGATTGCAATCCTCCAATTGTTGATATGTGTAAGTCGTCCTCTCCGAGCTCACGAACACCTGCAAAAACACGCCGGAGGAATCTCCGGCGCAGAGACTTCGACGCTCAAGTTAAAGGAAGGTCTCAAAATATTGAGAGATGGAGCAATCCAAATCAGTGGAAACCTCTTCAAAACAGTGTAAATTCAAGTGTTTTAGGGCTCAATCGTAGGGGTATTTAGATTGCTGGAGAATATGTTCAATTATATTTTCTGGCCAAATGATGTTTTATATTCGTGCTTTCTCTGTAATTTGTGAGAGTGTGTTCAGAATACTGTAAATTGAAAGATATAACTAAAAATCGTGTACCTTGAGGGAAAATGTTGTCTTCTCCTTTTTTTTCTCAACTACCCAGTCCTAAACTCCGTCCAACCCGCTTCCAGCCCCTTCATTCGGCATTCCACCCCTACAATGATCACCCTTCTTTCTCCTCTTTTTCCACTCAGTCCACTCTCTCCCTGAATTCTCGGGCCACTGAATGATAAACTTTCCAGTTGTTTTTGCCTCCGACCTGAGAAAAGACACGGTCAAGCCAAGCCCTTACCCGCCTAAATGGAATTCATATCTCCTTCGTCTGGTCGAGAAGGGAGAAATCCCAGAGAACTAGGCTTGCTTAGCTTACAAAGCTAGCTTACTAAGGCGAAGGAATTTGTCGTTGATTGCACGAGTTAGCCAGCAAACCCCCCTGACTCATCTCTCTCTATAAAAAAAAAAAAAGGCCCTTTCTCCTTTTCATAATAATAAGGTAAGCACCCAGCTCTCGATCCATAGCCCGCATCTTCGTGGGGCTAGCTGGGCTGGAGCCCATCTAACTCTAGGCTGCATACTTAGGCCCATGGTCCTTTAAAACTCATTCTCATCTCATCTAAACTTCTAGATCTTTCATCTTAAGCCATCCTCACGTCCACCAGGCCCACTTAACACATTTTCTTCATATTGGGCTCACATAGGGCCTAATCACTTAATAAATAAAGGGCGCGGTTATACACACCCACCAACCTATTGAGGACATCCACTAGATGAGTACACATATTGAGGATATTAAGGAAACGTCTTGACTAATTCCTATTGATTTGATAAATCCCTGATCTTAATGAATCTGCTTTAATATATTTCCCTGTATAGCTTTTGTACATCTTTACATATACTGTAATTCCAATCAATAGAAATCAATACATTCAATTCTAATATTCCTATATGGTATCAAGAGACTTTCTCTTACGAGGTTGATCCTCACATTCTTCCGCTGCATTGATCTTTTTCCTTCCCTTCTGCCGCCATGACTACACCTACCCAGGATGCCACATCCACTCAGGCCACCACCATTGAAACACCCTCTTCTCCGAAAGTCGTCACTATCACTGCGCATCATCACATCCCCGTCAAACTAACCGCTTCCACCTATACATCTTGGCGTGCAAATCTCCTGGCTGTGTTAAATGGTTTTGATCTCAGCGGCCATATTGATGGTGGATCTCCTTGCCCACCGAAAACCGATCCCGCATACCGATCTTGGTTTCGCCAAGATCAATTGATCCTTGCTGCTATGTTTGGTTCGGTCTCCACAGATCTTCTGCCCATGATTACCTCTGCAAAAACCTCTACCGAAGCGTGGAATATTTTAACACGTATGTTTGCCGGAAAATCACGCTCTCGCGTTTTTCAACTTAAAACCGATCTCACTGAACTCACCATCGGCGATCAATCCGTATCAGCATTTCTCCACTCTGTAAAGTCGAAAGCAGATGAACTTGGTTTAATCGACTCCCCCATGTCCAACGACGATATCACGTTGCATGTTATTAAAGGTCTCAGACACAATTATCGCGAGATCGTGGGTGCCATTCGATCTCGTGAGACTCCCCTGCGTTTTGAGGAACTCCATGACCTCCTAGTAGCTCATGAACAATATTTAAAAACCTTGGAGACATCAAACCAGGCTCTGCTTGCATCTGCCAATACAGTTCGTCACTCCGCTTCTGGCCGAAGCAGGTTTTCTGCTCAGTCCCGCAACTCATCTTTTAGTCGTGGTCGTGGAAATTTTCATGCTGGTCGTTCTAATGGTGCAGCTGGCCGTGGTCGGCCCCCTCCTCCTCGTGGTCGCAATTCTTCCACTCCCAGCGATCACACTCCCCTAATCTGCCAGTGGTGTGGCTTCAAAGGCCATGCTGCCTCAACGTGTAACCGCTTGACGGCTGTTGCAAATGTCGCGCGATCTCCACCGGCACCTACTTCTCCCAACCCGTGGCTAGTTGAATCGGGGGCCTCTCACAGTCTCACCAATGATCTATCTCAAATGTCGATTCACTCCGAATACGATGGTACCGATGAAATACAAATTGGCGATGGATCCGGGCTGCCCATCTCTCATACCGGTACATCTTTTTTGGGTTTTCCTTCTCGTAATTTCGTTATATCAAATCTCTTATGTGTGCCAGCAGCAAAGCATAATTTATTATCCGTGCATCAGTTCACAAAATCTAATGATGTTTCGATGGAATTTTTTCCATACTATTTTGTGATCAAGGATCGTCTCACGGGGGCGCCTCTGGCTCGGGGCGAGTGTAATGGTGGTGTTTATCATATCAAGCCACCCTCCTTTTATCTACAATCTCCAGAAAAATTTGCTGCTTTAGGTGTTCGGACGGATAGGCGGATATGGCATGCTCGGTTGGGTCATCCCTCGCCCTCTCGTTGCTTGGACATTATCAAGAGTTTTAATTTACCTGTTTCCCGTACTAGTCCTTCATTTAATTTACATTGTGTTTCTTGCGATGTGTGCAAGTCTCACCGTATACCGTTTACTGTTTCATCATTTTCTGCTACTTTTCCGTTGGATTATGTGTATGCTGATGTATGGGGACCTGCCTCGACTACTGCTCATGATGGTAGTCATTATTTCCTACTTTTGGTTGATTTGTTTAGTCGTTATTGCTGGTTGTTTCCTATTCAAGCTAAATCGCAGGTTAATTCTATTGTGCAACAATTTAAAACTATGGCAGAAAATCAATTCAAAACCAAAATGAGGCACTTCTACTTTGATAATGGTGGGGAATTTTTAGCACTCCGTTCTTTTTTTACCTCCCATGGAATTTCTTGGTTAACGACTGCCCCTCACACCCCTCAACAAAACGGTATTTCTGAGCGACGGAATCGCCATATTCTTGAGGTGACCCGAGCCCTTCTTCATCATGCTGGTCTTCCGTTTCATTTTTGGTCATTTGCAGCCCAGACGGCGGTTTATTTGATTAATCGGGTTCCTACCCCTCTATTACAGTCAAAGAGTCCATTCTCTATATTATTTGGGCGAGATCCTAATTACTTGAAGCTTCGCATATTTGGATGTGTTTGTGTTCCGTGGTTGCGCCCATACTTTCCTGGAAAACTATCGTATCCGTCTAAACCGTGCATATTTGTCGGCTACTCCACATCTCAGAGTGCCTACAAATGTCTTGACCCATCGTCCGGCAGGGTGTACTTATCCAGACACGTAAAATTTGATGAGACTCGTTTTTGGACTTCGCTTCCGCGCCCTCCACCTCCCCAACCATCCTCGGGCCGCTTATTTATCACATCGTCTGATCAGCAATCACCTACTTCTGCCATTCCTGCTCCGCCAATTACTGAGGCCTCAGATTTACCTGACTCTGACACATCATCTACAGTTGCTATTCCTCCTGCCCGGACTCATGCCCTGCGAACCCGTAGCCAAAATAATATTTTCAAACCAAAACGCATTCTTTCGGCGACCAAGCACCCTCTTCCATCGGATATTGAGCCCACTTCGGTCTCTGCGGCTCTCGCTGACCCTCATTGGCGCACGGTTATGGCTGAAGAGTTCACTGCCCTTCAGCGACATGGGACTTGGGATCTTGTCTCTCCTCCACCGTCTGCTAACGTTATTGGTTGCAAATGGGTGTTCCGAATTAAGCGAAAGTATGATGGTACTATTGATCGTTTCAAAGCCCGTCTTGTGGCTAAGGGTTTCTTACAGCGACCGGGTATTGACTATCATGAGACTTTCAGTCCAGTAGTTAAGCCAGTCACGATTCACACAGTTCTTTCTTTGGCTCTATCGAAGCATTGGCCCCTTCGCCAGCTTGATGTTAGCAATGCATTTCTTCATGGTACTCTCACCTCACCAGTATACATGAAACAACCCCCCGGCTTCACGGACCCACAACATCCCACTCGGGTGTGTCTTCTTCGGAAGTCTCTTTACGGTCTTCGCCAAGCACCTCTTGCTTGGTATCAGGCCCTAAGCTATGTTCTTGTTCGGTTCGGCTTCACACATTCCAAAGCCGATCACTCTCTATTCACTTACTCAAAGGATGGTATTCAGCTTATTGTGCTTGTATATGTTGATGACCTAGTCATTACTGGCTCCAGTCTCTCATTGATTAACTCTCTCACACGCCACCTTGAGTCGTCTTTTGCTCTCAAAGATCTCGGGGACCTGTCATACTTCTTGGGGATTGAAGTTGCTCGTTGCAAAGAGGGCCTATTCCTCTCACAGCACAAATACATTGTTGACTTGCTTAAGCGTCTTAAGATGGATGGCGCCAAGCCCATTTTGACGCCCTCTTCCGGTTCTCCTGGATCCTCATCCGATTCTGTTGATCCGACTACATACCGAAGTGCTATTGGAGGGCTTCAATACTTATCATTTACTCGTCCTGACATTGCTTTCACTGTTAACCGCCTTGCCCAAGCCATGTCCTCTCCCTCTCCTAATGACTGGACTGCTGTGAAGCGTCTGCTTCGATATCTCAAGGGCACCATCCATTTTGGTCTTCTTCTTCGACCGGTCCAGACCTTCTCTCTTCAAGCATACTCTGACTCTGATTACGGGGGCGACTCCCGTGATTGGAAATCCACTTCTGCTTACATCATATATTTGGGCCAGAATCCTATTTTTTGAGGCAGAATATCGTGCTCTTGCTTCCGCCGCTTCGGAGGTCTGTTGTGTAATGCAACTTTTCAAGGATCTCAACTTAAACGTCTCGGGAAAACCTCGCATTCTTTGTGACAACATGAGTGCAACTCGTCTAGCACTTCATCCCATTCAACATTCCCGGATGAAGCATATTGCCATTGACGTTCACTTTGTTCGGGACTTGTCCTCCAAAGGCCTGCTCACCGTCGCCTATGTCAACACTCTTGATCAATTGGCTGATCTGCTCACCAAATCGTTGCCCCGACAACGGTTCGAATCTCTTCGCTCCAAAATATCCGTCGCCGATGGGACGTCCATTTTGCGGGGGCGTATTGAGGATATTAAGGAAACGTTGATAAATCCCTGATCTTAAGGAATCTGCTTTAATATATTTCCCTGTATAGCTTTTGTACATCTTTACATATACTGTAATTCCAATCAATAGAAATCAATACATTCAATTCTAATATTCCTATAACACACACCCTTAAGATGAGGACACCCACCGTGAAAACTCCAAAATAACCTTAAGCTTCATAAAATTCTAATTCTTCATTTCATATCTTCAAATTCAGTACACCCACTCCCTCTCCCTCTCCCACACTCTCCGCCTCTCCACGCTGCAGCGCCGCCCAGCCCACGTCCCCGGCGCCGCCCACATCGGCCGCTCTAGCCCACGTCCCCAGCGCCGCCCGCGTCGGCCGCCCTTGCCCACGTCACCAGCGCTGCCCGCGTCGGCCGCCCAACCCACGTCCCCAGCCGCGTCGGTCGCCTCCCTTCTCCCTCTCAGGCGCGGCCGCCGCTGCAACCCGTCGCCCACCATTCCCCTTCCCCTCCCAGGCGAGGCCGCCGCCCTCCCTTCTCCCCACAAACGCGGCCGCCCCTCCCCTTTGCCGCGACCGTCGTGCCCCTCGCCGCCGCCGCTACACAGGTAAGTTTAGGTGAAAAATTAGAAAATTAGGGTTTTTGAAAAAAAAATTAGGGTTTTTTTTATGTTTGGGAATTATTTTCGAACATAGTGTGTTTGTTATGGAATAAATTTCGAGCAATTTGTGTTTGTTTTGGAAAATATTTCGAACAAATTGAGTTTGTTCATGAAAAAATCTCGAACACGATGTCCGATATTTTGTTTCGTACAAATGAAATTTGTTCAAGAATTTTTTTCGAACACCTTTAGTTTGTTCAGTAAAAAATTTCGAACATGTAATATGTGTTCCATATTTTTTTTCGAACATGTAATTTGTTTTTTTTTTTTTGAACAACTTTAATGTTTCAATGATGGTGGGGATGAATGGATTTAGGGTTTATGGCGAATGAATGTATGATTCTGGTGTGAAATGAGTTGGTGGGTGTACTCATCTTTCGTTTTTTTCACACGAGGGTATATGTGATATTTCACATGCCCTTTAGAATGAAAAAAATGTTCGGTGGGTCACTACAAGAAACAGGGGGAATAGCGATGAAAATTTAGCGACAAATCTAAATTTCATCGCTAAAATCAATTTTTAGCATCGAAATAAAAAATTTCGTCGCTAAATTCTTAGATTTAACATTTACAACAAAATTTATATATTTCATCGCTATATTAGCAACAAATTGCTTCATTTCATTGTTAATAATCAAAATAGCAATGAAAATTATATTTCGTCGCTAATATTTTGAAACGAAATAGAAATTTGCGTCGCTAAATTTTTAGATTTAATATTTGCAACAAAATTTATATATTTCATCGCTATATTAGCAACAAATTTCTTCATTTTGTTGTTAATAATCAAAACAACAATGAAAATTATATTTCGTCGCTAATATTTTGCAATGAAATAGAAATTTTCGTGGCTAATTTCTTGAAATTAATTTTTGCAACAAAATTTATATATTTCATCGCTACATTAGCAACAATTTACTTCATTTTGTTGTTAATAATCAAAACAGCAATGAAAATTATATTTCGTCGCTAATATTTTGCGATGAAATAGAAATTTTCGTGGCTAATTACTTGAAATTAATTTTTGCAACAAAATTTATATATTTTATCGCTATATTAGCAACAAATTGCTTCATTTTGTTGTTAATAATCAAAACATCAATGAAAATTATATTTTATCGCTAATATGTTGCGATGAAATAAAAAATTTCGTGGCTAATTTCTTGAAATTAATTTTTGCAACAAAATTTATATATTTCATCGCTATATTAGCAACAAATTGCTTCATTTTGTTGTTAATAATCAGAACAACAATGAAAATTATATTTCGTCACTAATATTTTGCGATGAAATAGAAATTTTCGTGGCTAATTTATTGAAATTAATTTTTGCGATGAAATTACAATATTTCATCGCTATACTAGCAACAAATTGCTTCATTTTGTTGGTAATAATCAGAACAACAATGAAAATTATATTTCGTCGCTAATATTTTAGCGATAAAGTTGAAATTTGTATGACTAATTTTGTGGATTTAATATTTGCGAGAAAATTAAAATATTTCATCACATTATTAGGAAAATAATATTTTATTGTTAATAATCAGAACAATAATAAAAATTCTATTTCGTCTCTAATATTTTAGTGATGAAATATAAATTTTCATGTTTAATTCTCATGAATTAAAAATGGTTGTCGTTTAAACATAATAAATGAAAAAAGTTTGAGTGCATGCATAGTGTGAAACTATAGAGACGATTCCATCACTATCATGTTTGAAATATAATAGAATCAATATAATTTCATTTACACTCATTAATTTGACATATTAAGTTTTTTGTTTGATTTATTTTGGGGTATAATTTCTTGATTTCATTATATATAATTTGTTTTATATTTTTCTATTTTCTTGATTTCATTAATTATTTGTTGTTGTTTCTACTGAGCATGAGGGAAGAGTACTACTTCAACTATGCACATTAAATCAAGAAAATCGGTTTAAATGTTTAATAATTCTCCAAAATTTTTGTGTCTTATATAAATCAGTTTGAATGTTTATAAAAATATTTATAAATATGAAGATGCAAATGAAAATGGACATAAAGATGAGATGATGATGAATGGATGTAATATTTATTATTTTTTTGGAATTGTTAAAGTAACATTGATTTTTTACAATTGAAATTGTTTTAAAAATTACAATATATATATATATAAATAATTGTTACAAGTTAAAAATTAATCAATTAATATATGTGAAATAAATTAATTAAATGAGTAAAATTAACTAAATTGGTAACAATTGAATACATATATAATTAATATTAAAAACTGAACTAAAGAGTTGTCTGCCCGAGTGGTGGACACCCATAGCTGGGTGCCCATCCACCCGGGATCGATTCCCACAAAGACCAAATAAATACTCATTTAAATAAAATGGGGAGGGGTATGCGGATTGGGTGCGGGTCGGTTGGGTGCAGGTGTAGGTGCGGGTTGGTTGGGTTGGGTGTGGGTGTGGGTGTGGGTGGAGGTCGGTTGGGTCGGTTGGGTGTGGGTTGGGTTGGGTGCGGGTGCGGGTCGGGTTGGTCGAGTGCGGAAGTGGGATTAGAGAACAATTCGAAAATCGGATATCCATAACCAAATATTAGCGACAAAAAATATGGGTTTCATCGCTAACATTTGCAACGAAATTAAAATATTTATCGCAAAAAATTAGTAACGAAGTAAATTTTTTTTATTTTAGACACGAAAAAATTTTGTCGCTAATTCTAATATTTTCGTCGCTAATGTGAGTTAGCGATGAAATAATTTTGTCGCAAGATTTGTTGCTATACACCCGTCGCTAACGTGTTTGCAACAAATGTTTGATTTTCCTCGCAAACATTTTGCGATGAAATTCATATTTTCGTCGCTAATATTTTGCGATGAAACTCAAATTTTCATCGCTAATATTAGCGACAAAATTAATTTTTTTTGTCACAAACACGTTAGCGACGGGTGTATAGCAACAAATCCTGCGACAAATTTATTTCATCGCTAATTCACGTTAGCGACGGAAATATTAGAATTAGCGACAAAATTTTTTTCGTGGCTAAATTGCAGTTTTCTTGTAGTGGGTGTACTCAATAGGTTGGTGTGTGTATAACCGCGCCCTAAATAAATTGCCATTCGGCCCATTAAACTAATTAACAAGATATTCTATGTTAATACCCAAATTCCTCACAAAAGAGATACCCCCTATATCCCATAGGAATTTGCACACTCCATAAAAGGAAATATTGTCATAACCCTCACCCTCAAAATATTAACATATTTATTCATAAAAGTTTATAAACTACCCTCAAAACATCACTCATTACATTTTTTCTTACACATTTATTAAAATGTGTGTCATCCCAAGGGTGCAAGTTCCTCTGGGACGGAGGCAGTACTAGACAAGTATAAAGGATAACTCATTCAATTACCACGCATCAACCACTCCCCCCACTCTCGTAAAGTATATTAAACTTATGAGAGTAGGAAAAAGCAGATGAGTTAGCCTCAACACCTCAAAGGTGGTGCGAAGTGCGAGAGCGGTGCAAATAATTTAGAATTTTCAGGTTTGGATTTGTGGATAAAGTTATCATTGATTCGATTGGTTTGTGGTTACGGAATAAGTGTTTGATGAAATTTCTCATCCAAAAATTGTTACTTGCAATCCAAACGATGATGAATTGATTTTTAAAAAAAAAACTTTTTGTGCCTTCTAATCTGATAATGTCCGAATCAATATGATGCCTCCTTTTATTGTCAATTTGATCAAATACTGATTCAGGCTTTAGTAATTTGTTAACTATTGAAAATTAAAGGAATGGAAGTGCAAGTCTCCATGAGCAGAGCACAAAATTTGGATATTTTTTTTTATAGAATTACATCATAATTTTTAAAGTGAGTGTCCTACAATGCTGTTATTTACAAATTTTTGAATGATTTTGAATGATTAAACCGGAATTAAAGATTCTTGGTGATAGATGCACTCTTCCCATCACAAGAACTATTATTTTCAACCAGTGAGGATGGCTGGGAAGTAGAACAACATTGAGGTGTTTGGTTTTATTTCGGTCGAGAAGCATGTTGGAGCCCTCAAACTGGTATGTTTTCTTTTTTTTGGACTTTTAGTTTATCCTCTTTTATATTGAAAATTCAGTGCAAATAACTAAATAACTAATAAATAGATGTTAACATAATTATAGTTATGATCATGTAGTAAAATAATATTTGGAAGCAATTAATTAAGATTGATTCACAAATTTTAACCTAAATTTACCGTAATTGATCAATATATGCAATGTTGCATACAAGTTTTTTTTAAAAATATTGTATATATATGTTATAGAAATGTGCCACGCGCGCGTATATATAATATACTCCAGTTAGTTTGTAAATAAGATCGGCGTGGTTGATAAATTAATTGCATGTGATTTTCTTGCGCAGAGGTTTAACTTTGGACAACACTGGCATAGAAAGCCCATGCCACAAGTCAATGCAGTACTTGACAAATTATTTATTACGTTTTCATTTATTAATAAAAAAGTATCTATTATATCGAGTGTATTTTATTATATAATATATTATTTAAGCTATTTATTTACTAAATGTATTAGAAAAATAATGCTTTAATATTAATAAATATTGGGTCATTGACATCAAGGTCATATTTTGGATTTGGATAGCAAACTAGACATTTAAAAAAAAAAAAAGGCAACTAGGTACACAAAAGTAGTGGAACTTCCAATTTTGCCCTTCCTCTTCACGCGCGTCTGAAATTTTACACACTGCACAAATGTCCAATCACGATTGTCACTGTAGACGGTCTTGTCCAACAATTGAGTTCATCTACCTCGCAGCAGAAGCCATTACTCCATCTTCCAAAATTTCAATTGACGGAGCAATAATTCCATATACTGAAGTTCGATTGACAGAATAATATCTCACAAATTTCTTAGAACAAAGGAGAGTTTTAAAATCGTGTGTTTTGAACAAACAATTCAAATCGCTGAGAAGATGGTGTCGAAAAAAAATGCTAAAAAGGTTAGCGTATCTAAGGATACTGAAGAAAAGGCGTCGAAGAAGAATTCAGGTAGGCCGATTATCACTTTCTGAGAAAAGGATAAAAGATTTCCGTTCGCTAGGGCTATCATGTAGTAATTTTCGATAATATTTTCTACTTTTTTGTAGGTAAGAGGAAGCTCGTTGATTCGGAGTCTACCTCAACGGATACAAACCCATGTTCAACACTCAAACTATGTAGTTATTTTATTTGAAATCGAGGTAGACAATTAATTTTTGAGATTTTGAAATATTTTGTACTCATTTTGGCGCTAATTGGTTAGTAATATCAGAAACAATAGAGCTAAACCAGAGTCGGAAAAAGAAAAGGAAAGTGGACGATTCTAGTTCTTCTGAAAGTTCGGAAGGTTAGTGTATGTGACAATGAATAGATTAGGTTAATCGTATTCTAATTTGTGCAAATGTTGAATGTACTTATTTATTAAATTTGCATTTAGAATCTGATGGGGAATTGAGTGATTCCGAAAATGTCATGAGAGATTCCACTTCGGATGAAAGTAGCGGGGATGAAATAGTCAAAAGGATAGTACCTAAAAGACCAAGAAACTGCTTTGGTTAGTAAACAAATTTGTAACGCGTTAAGTCATATGTTGTTATCCTGTTGAATCCAGTCACGAAATGTACGATTTGCAGGTATGATAGGTGCTGGGGTTGGGCAGACCGAAACTTGCCATCGCTCTAATCTTAGGACATTAAGTAAGGAGATTAATCGCCTTAAATTAGATAAGAGCATAGTCGACTGTATAAGGAGGACGCCGTTTTGGATATTCTTTGATAGCATTTATGGGAAATTGGATAAGGACTTACTTAAACGAAAAAAAAAAAAAGGAAAGAGATATAATGAAGGTTATAAAATGTTACGATTATGAGACAAAAACGTTTTTGATAGGTGGTGAAATGTTAGAAATGGCAAGTAGAGATGCCCAGCTGATTTTTGGTATAATAGGGGGAAAAGAGAAAATAACATTAAAGGATACGGTCGTCGAATTGGCAGAATGGGTTAAGCGGTGTTTTAAAGATGAACTTGTTGTAGAAGGAAAGAATGTTGCTGGACATAAGCTAGTTATGTACAAGAAGCTCATACTTCGCAAGATTGAAGCTGTTATGAAGGATGCAGACGCAGTACATAGAGCAACGGACGTTGCAAGGCTGTTAATTTGTTATATGATGGCTATAATGTTTTATACTAACAAGAACTGTTCGGTTTCTCTCCACATTACCTATTACCTGGAAAATTTCAACAAAATTTTTGAATATGACTGGTCTAATCTGATTGTTGAGATGTTGAAGAAGTAGTTAAAAACAAGCAAAATTTGAGGATTGGAGGTTGCGCTGTTATGCTTCCGGTACGGTTTATTTAGAAATAACAAAATAATCAAAAAAAGAATAAAAAAGAAAAAAGAATAATCTTTAAATGTACACAACTTACTGGTAGATTTTATGACTTATACATTATATAATTTTCCACTTTTTGTATGTTACATTGCATAAAAGTTCTGGCTGTACGAGCATGTAGCATTGTTGAAGGCGGACCGAAGTGTTCAAATACCCAAGTATCGAATGTGGGATTTGTCCAAATTATGTAAGCTGATTCAAGATTCGAAGCGGGCAAAGAAAGTTGAGGTCCTGTTTTTAATTATACATGTTGTCGTATTAGACATTATTCAATTGATTGTCCTTAAGATTATCATTGTCTGTCCATGTCTTATAATACAGATTAGAAAGAAAGCATTGAGAGCTACAACTAAGGAGAAGGAAACATTTAGAGAATTGCTCAGATTCAGGGAGGTTGACGTTAGTACGAATACTGGTGTCGAAGATGATGGGATCAAGGAGGCGAACGACAACGACAGAGAAGAGTGAATTGATGTGAAGACTGATAGGGGTGATGATATTGCACCGTCATACAAATGTGGAATGTCTGAAGAGAGAACACCGACCAAAGTAGTTTCAGACCAAATTGCACGTGTTATGATCGAATTGCAGTCCAGTATAAATGGAGATGGTCTACATAATGGAGAGGTTAAGAAGGATACATATATTGGGGAAAGGGTTGATAGTGCAGATCGTAATAACATTAAGGTTACTAGTAACATACATACTAATAATTGTCATGAAGAGAAGCATAATTTTGATCCAGCCATATTTTATGAAGAGCTGCATTTAAAAGAACAGGACATTCAGTTAAGGTTGAAAGCTATGGAGAGTGACTTGATGATGAAAGTAAAAAAGATAGATGAGTTGGAGGTGGCAGTAAGTAAATTGAAAGCTATGGAGGCTGTTTTGTTGATGAAAGATAAAAAGATAGTTGAGTTGGAGTTGGTAGTGAGTAATTTGAAACACGAAGGCAACATGGATTCTAATATACGAACACAACCACAAGAATCCCATGATGAAGATGCAGAGAAGATAGAAGATATCATTTCAAATGACATTGATCAAGTAGTGGGGGAGAATGGTCAGGTTGAAACAAATGACAATGGATCAACGGGAAAGATAACCGATGTGAGTTCATGTAGGGAGTTGGTGAAATATGTGGACACACAAGCCGAACAATTGAAAAGGGCAGTCAATCATCCTAGCCCAAGCACAATCACCAGAGCTGTTAAGCGTAGAATCCAAAAGGATGGGAGGAAGGCAAAGAAAAGCACCCCAGATCCCACACCAAAAGTGATTCTCATCGAGGATGATGATGTAAATGGCAAGCCTGCAGATGATAATGAGTTGGAAGTTCAACATGGAAAGAAACTAAGAATAAACAAGACTTCAGACGTATTCAAGAACTTGCTGGATTTGAAGGGACAAAGGTAATCGCTAAATGTAGAACTTAACAGACACGAGAAAGTGTACAATACAACAGTTCATCAGGCTCTTTTTTTTTTTGATACCATGCCTGCTCCATTTTGCAGATGTGTTGTTTGGATTGGGGAAGAGTTATATTCAGCAGTTACGGTGGGCGATTTGGTGGAAGTAATTAACAGAAAAGGGTTGACTGACAAGTTACGTAGATAACTTAGTGAAATAGATATACAGGTCTTGTTTTAAAAATACAAGATATTCAAGTCCATAATTATATGTTCAGAATTAATGGCGAAATGTTCATTTGACACAAATTATGTTCGGTGAAAAATAAAATAACAGGTTGTACACTCGTGGGCGGACATTCTCCAAAATTACATCTTTGGAGACATTGAAATGGCAAAGAAAACAATCGTCTTCACAATGACATGCTTGGTACGAATTTGCATATGATAATTCATAAATTATATATTTGTCTGTCTTCTGTTTGTTGTTTAAAGTTTGAATAATAAATACACAAGATAAACCTCTAATTCATGCATACTATCAGAGGTTGATTACAGGCCGAGGTCCAAATCCGCATAAAAAGAGTAACCTAAAAAAGTTGATTGATGACCAACTTGCGTTGTCGCTGACAGCTGACTATTTAATTTTCCCAATTAATGGAACTGCTGGGAAAGGAAAAAACGCAGTAGCATACCACTGGACAATGTTAAGACTGGACATGAATACAGGAGTATGGCGTTTCCTCAATTCAATATGCAGTAAGACAAGAAATAGCAAAGATGCGCATCTGCAGGACGCTATCACGGTGGTAAGTATGTATGTTCATGTTAATTCTAAATTTACTGAGATGTCAAATGATACATTAACCAACCACAACTGGTTGTTCGGATGTTTAGGCACAGTACGTAGGAGAAAAGCTTATTGAAATACTGAAAAGAGATAACCCGAGTCACCCAATAGCAAAAAAGGGAACTAAAATGCTTGTGTCGGAGCACAGTTTGCAGCAGGTACCAGGAAGTTTGTATTGTGGTGTAGTCGTCTGCTATCATATGGAGAACACAATTGTAACACCCGAGATTTTAATCAGCATTGATTATAATAAGATATGCATAAGATAATTCTTTAAAAAAAGATTACGGTGAGTATATGTATTATTTTGAATTTAGATATGTATATATTATTTGAATTATTATTTACATATTTTTAAGAGATTTAAATAATAATATATTTTATATAGTAAATATACGTATACATATATAAATTAGGTAAATATATTGTATATGGTATTGCCCACGTTACCGACGATTTTGTTGACTCCTAGAATTTTAAAATTTGAAAAATAAATTTTGAGGTAGAAATCTACATATTTATCCCATAATTTTAGCACCTAAATCTACTTTTCTCAAACTTATTATACTCTACCCTTTTAAACTAAAAACACAGAAAAATATAATCTCACCTAATATTTACGCTATTCTTGAGAAGACAAGAAACCACCGGTGTGTGCACTTGTGCGTGTGATCTTCTCTTCTTGACGAACTAGTAACATTTTCTTCCCCTCTCATATTGTTAGTCCATTTTTTTTTCTATTTTATAGTATTGTTGCGAACTGAATTTTCAATAACTTTATTTGATAAAATTATTAGGGCTTAGGATTTTTAAAGAAATTCTAATTGTCAAATTCTTATCTTCGATGTTACAATTGGGAAATCTAACTATCTATTAAACCTAAAATGTTTCTGCCATTTAAATTCATTTGATAATACAGGGACTATGAAGCTTGCGATTTGTTTTATGCTATTTTTTAGTACACGAAAGTCAACTGTGTTATCCTGTATAAATTAATTCAGTTTGGTTGAGTTAAACTCTTTTGGTCTAGTAGGCCTAATCCTTAAACGAAATCGCATGCCAAACTTTTATTAATAAGCCTAAGATTTACTCCAAGCCCTATTTGATCAAAATGACTTTTAGCCAAATCATCTTATCAAGTAATTTACTTTTGTTGTATTTACTGTGATATATATAGATAGGTATTGGTATGATAATTTGAATGTTATATTAATCCAGTACCTATAATAGATTTTGTGATAGTTTACATGTAGATTTTAAGACAGATTATTTATTATTATTTTAGGTGATCAAGATCCTCACATTAATTCATCCTACACGTTACGAGATTAATCCAGATATAAGAGGTGGGATTTTCTTGATTGACTACTTTGTCATTTTTAAGTATTTCGTATATATGAGTGACTTTATTTCTTGCTGCATCTTACATCTTATGGTTGGTTTATCCAACAGCCTATGTTATTATGGTTGGTTTATCCAACAAGCTTATGTTATTATGGTTGGTTTATCCAACAAGCCTATGGTTGGTTTATCCAACAAACCTATGTTATTATGGTTGGCTCTGCCAACAAGCTTATGAAACTGTATGCATGTTTGTGAGTTATGATTTTATTCATATGTTATATTTAACTGTGACAAAGTTAATCCCACTGAGCTAGTTGTTTTGCTCACCCCAATCTATTTAACACTTTACAGATTGACGGAGTTGCGGTGGAGGGACGGTGGATGTGTTTCATGTCATTAAGGAATGCCTTCATGCTATTTTGTTTAATTATTTGCATTCAAAATTTAAACTATTTTCATTTTAGGAATGTTCACATCCTTTTTTTTGAACAAGTTTTGGTACTCATTAGTTAAAGTTACATTTTAATATGAATTTCTTAAAAGTGTTTTGAGTATTTATTCACCAAAATAATTCCGCTGCCAATTTTTATAAAAAAAATATGCATCGTATAGTATTTTCATCTAGGCCCCTAAAATCGGGATGTGACAACAATGTTGGGAAAGCCAATTGCGAAGGGTACTTTCGATTCTAAAACTGCAGATCTGTGTCGAAAAAAAATGATCGAAAGTTTTGTACAAGCGTCTACGGAACAAAGAAGGAATGCGTGAGAATGTGTGGCATGTTTAAACAATTAATATCATAACCGTATTCAATTTTAACCATATTAGGGTGTGTTCTTATTACATAGAGGATTATATAACCATATTCAATTTTAACCTAAGAATGTTCATATTTACAGGATAAATGTTCAATTGATAGGTATGTAAAAGTGATATAGATCACGTTCAAATATATCATCAAATACACAATATGAAAATATGTATGTTCAATAACAATATATTTTTTATGTCCACCATGGAACATGTATTTTATACAGTCGCATACAGTACAAAGATTGGATGCGTAACAAAATATATAAGAATATATATCCCTATTAACGTAAATGTCTTTACATCAATATTTACATAAAAAAAGTTTCATGAATTAAAATTGTAGACAAAGGCATGTCTGCAAAGGGTAGACTATAAAAATTGAAAGCAGCACAAACCCAACACGAAATTATGGTTGAACCTATTTATGGTTCCACAAAATTAATTACTATATGAAGAGGTTGATATTATAACGTAATGTCTACGCATATTTGTTTCGGACAAGCCAACATAAATGCACAATACGATAATCGAATTTTCATATATAACAAATACTATATTTCATGTTCAAAAGAAAACATAAATGTTACCCAGTCATGTACAATAAAACAATGTATGTTTTACAACGTATGTACTCCAAACTACACATATTCAAGTAAATAAACTTCCTTGACTAATATGAAATTTAATGAGCCCTAAATAATCTAAACCCCAGCAACCTTGAGCTCTCATAGAAGTTATGTCACAAAATTAGACGTTCGTACATCTTGTAACAAATTCTTGAATATGAAATCATATGCAAATCTGTACAATTTTTATTTAAAAAAAAGACAAAGTTAGTGTCACACTAGTAAACAAATCAGTTATGAATATACAATACACCTTAACATGTCATCTATGTTGTTTTTTTACAACACAGAATATACAATACACTAACTTAGATAAATAACGAAAGAAACCTAAACACCCTAAACCATAAACCATAAACCCTAAACCATAAACCCTAAACACTAAACCCTAAACCCTAAACCCTAAAACATGAATCATGAACCCTAAACCCTGAAAGATGTACCCTAAACACTGAACCCTAAACAATAGACCCTAAGCCCTAAACCCTAAACCTATAAACAATAAACCCTGAACCCTAAACCCTATACCATAAACCGTAAACCCTCGAAACATGATTTTCATCCCAAACCGTACAACAAAAAAATTGTATTTGTTTTGGATGTATTCAAAAATAAAAAAACCATATTAATAAGGATCATCCATTGCTAAAAAAATAATCGGTAAATGACCTAATACAATAACTGAGTAAAGTTTGTATGGAGTAAGTATTTAAATGCGTAAACCATAAATTCAAACAATTGTTTTTAAAAATTATACATATATATGTATTTAAACATGCAATAAAAATAAAATAAAAAAAATAAAAACTAAAAATTATATGTATATATATTTCCCAAAAAATTATATAAACCAGATTAGGTCTGTTGTAAACCTACGTACGTTTCAAAACAAAAAATCTGAAATATTTTTCCTATTTTTCTAATATATTAAGGGACGCGACTTTTCATTTTGTAGGAGAAAAATTTTGAATAAAAAAGATCAATAAAAAGAATAAACTTACAACGGTAGCAGGGTTGTAGCGTTTCCACACGGAATATCAACAGTCACAACCGTGGAGTAGATATATGTATGACTTTTCATATTCGCTATGAACAAATTCAGAAAACAACTGAGTTGGAATAAAATATAGTTTTTCATTACCGTAATATCACAGAAAAAGCTAGTAAACCTATTTTAAGAAAGCAGCAATGGCGGATCGAGTATTTCGGCAGAATCGAACGGAGGAGATCCAAATACCGGATGAAATCATGGAGGACGTGCTAATGACACTACCAAGCAAGAATGTTGGACAACTTAGACTCGTACAACCATAGTGGAATGAATATATGTCATCAAAAGTATTTGCGTTCAATCACCTGGCTGAAATGAAGAAGCAGATTCGAAATAAGAAATTGTTAGATTTCGATGAAACGACGCCACATCTAGTATACAAATACAGCCCACAATCAATTAATGCCAACAAGAGGGATATATACGAGGTTGTCGAAAGAGGATGTCTAGTGTTGGCAACATGTGATGGACTGTTGTGTACATCAACCATGGACGACAAGTTGATGCTTGTTAATCCAACTACTGGAAAAAATTTCGAAGTTCCGCCTGAAAAAATTGTTTTCCCCGAGGGAACAGTTTGGGCATACTCGTTTTTTGGTGTGGGTTTCAACTATGCGTTAGACGAGTACAACCTGATGAGGATTTCAATATTTGACTACTCCGAAGACCTCAAAACTGAAGTGAAGGTGTTCCATGTAGGACAGAAGGTATGGAAGAAAGTGGATGAGTTCTCGGTGAACTATCCATTCAAGAATCCTGGAATATTCGTGAGAGGGAGGCTTTTTTGGGAGACGTCTACCCAGTGGGAGGAATCATCGCTGGTAAATTTTAATTTTGAGGATGAGACGTGAGGATGTACAAAAGTACCAAAGGACGTCGATAAGTTTTTTCAGGTAGATAGATTGGATGACAATACGCTGGGTCTTTTCCCACACATTTGTGTTAACGACTACACATTTTGGCTGCTACGTGGGGGTCGTTCGGATGAGTCATGGCAGAAGTTTACTATAAAAAACAATCCAATCATTAGCGAGATAAGAGTCTTTCGACTCCAACCGTTGTGGATGTTGACACCTTGTGGGAAGAAGGTGATGTTCAGAAAGGAACCGGTGGGTGATTTTTGCTCCTACGACCTAATCGAAGAAACTGTGGAAAACGTTGAGAGGGAAGAGATTGTGGAAGGATATTGCAGAATGATTAAAGTTGTGGAATCAGTTTGTCAACCAAGTGGGGTATATTAGGAAGTACAGTGATGTACATGGTCATTGGATGTTATTTAGAGTAATTCAAATAGTATTGTATTTTGGTGTGTTATGTAAGTAAATCAAATAGTATTTTATTTAATGCATATTGTAGTCGCAACCATTGAGTTACATATGTATGCGTTGCAGAACAACTTTTCTTGAGAAACGCAGTGCTGATGTGATACCAGAACCATAAACGTATAAATAACGTAAGTACAGACTCATAAAATATAGAGAATTGTAGTACATGTTCAGATGTTTCAGGAGAGTAACTGTATTAAAACATGTATGTTTAAAAACAACAGAACTTGTATGTCACCCATACTCGTACAACACATCATGGTATGTTCATATTACATTGGGGATTATATAACCATATTCAATTATAAAATATAAATGTTCATATTTTAAAGATAAATGGTCAATTAAGTGATGCTTAAAGCCTAATAGTTCATGTTCAAAAAATATCATCAAATACACAAAATGAAAAGTGTGGAATCAGTTTGTCAACCAACTGGGGCACATTAGGAAGTATTGTTATGTGGAAGGTCATTGGATGTTATATAAGTAAATCAAACAATTTTGTATTTTGGTGTGTTAGAACAAGTCTATTTGGATATTATGACATGTTGGAAGTGTAACCTATGTAGTGTATTTATGTAATAGAGTATGTACATATATATGCCAAAAAATGTACAATTATGCATGATTCGTCGTCTCCATCCAGTTACCACAAAGTGAACGGGTCTACGTCAACAGACAGCATATTACAGAGTCGTTTCCTAAGGACAGACAATACAGAGTAGATAGCATTGAGGTGAATTCTGCTAACCAAATATATATAAAAAAAAAAACCAATGAGAAGGTCGACTGATGTGTGATTTTTTCTGTTTGTTGGATAATAGTTTTACGCATAACAAATGACGTAGTATAAGGAACAGACACAATTAAAGTGCACCGTAATACATAACGAAACATACAGAAGTGAAACGACTAGGTGTCATAAGACATATATATACAACACATAAAATACTTGTTCATGAGGTCCATGCATATCGTTTCAAACTTACAAAAGCTTGTAGCATTACAACCAGGGTAAGATCACAAAAAATCCATCTACTACAACTAAACAAACAGCCAAACCAACAACCACGTTTCAAAAAACGACGAAACGATACGACACATAAAGAAACAGACTGTAAAAAACACGAACTAAGCAACCATCTGTCAAATCCACCTTCCTAACAGTAGTGCCTAGGATCAATGAAGGTCTGAACAACACTAACGAGCCTACAGTAACCAACCACAAATATGTCATCGGGAATAAGCGATTCCCACCACAACCCAGTGTCCAAATCAAAGCAACCAAAAGTGCCAACTGGATCATTTCGTACGAGTATCTGCCTTTCTCCCGGCTTTAAAAAGAACAGAGGCTGAGGAATGAAAGGATGGAGAATGGTTTCCAGGTCATTAAACCGCATGGTGTATTTAGACCATGACTCATTCTCACCGTAGCCGGTGAGAATATGGAAATTCCACTCCCTATTCTCACTAGTGACATGCTTGAATGGGCTTACAACAAACGAATCATCATTCAACACACGTATATCAAATAACCCCGTTGCAGTTGGGGTGCCCCAAGTGTCATAGGTTACAACAGGCGAATCAATGACCCTCCAAGTCTCAGTCATAATGTCAAAGATACCTATTTGTTTCTCAACGTTGCCCGCTTTATACACGGGAAAATGAATTTCGTTCCTAACCCAAGTAGAGAACTTACAAATAGGATTACCTAACGGGAACGGTGGTAAAACCTTCCAGGACTGAGTGAGTGAAGAGAACAATCGAACCTCCGATGACGGTTCGTCTCCTTGAAAGATCACGATCCGCATTACGTAGTACGCATCTCTGCTCGATTTATACACCGTGAGAAAGTATACGTTTTCCCACACCGACCTGATATCCCAATTGATTGTTGGGGCATGGATTTCAGCTCTAACCATTGTTAACGGGTTAATGAGATAGAAGTTGTTGTTGGTTGAAGCGATGAATACCAGACCCTTACAGTCAGCCAATATCTCGTAGTTAGCAGCATCCCGTCTGATTACACGCCGGTAAACCGATGATCCTGGGAACACCGACTTGTAAGATAATGGAGATGAAACAACATTACTCTCAAACATCGTTGAGTAGCGATTCTCCTCACACATTTTTTTGTACATGCACCTGGCAAGAAGAGGTTTAGAGAGTATGGAGTTTAGTCGGGGACTGGCCGTCCTGGCCCTCACGGCCTCCTTGAACGGTAGCCTTGACACGATATCAAGCCACAACTCCGGGGGAAGGTCACTAAAAACATCAACCCCAGCCTCCGGGTGTTGGACAACAACTTGTGAATCATCAACAACTTCATCGATTTGATGAATTTCATCCATTGTTAAAAGACGAAGGTTTTTTTTTTGTTTTTTTTAGTGTTGTGTGTCGAATTAATTTTGACAATGGAGTAGTGCATCAGAGGAGTGTAGAATGGTTCTTGAGAAAGAAAATAATGATGTGATAGTGGCATGTCTAGTCGATGGTGTGGGTAAGTTGTAAGATGATTACAGCTATATGAGTATGTTAGTGTTGAAAAATTATATTATTCGCAGTTCTTGCTTATTTGAAAAGAAACTGGGACATTGTGTCATGTACAATTGAAATCTCCAATATTCAAGTGTAATAAATGGGATGTCATGTAAATATCCACGTTAATGACAAATAATATGAACAGTTCAAGAATTCTTTATAGGCAAATAGAAGAGGATTAAATTGAGAGTAAAGAGTAATGATGTCAACACAAACATACAATTTATAATGGGGATGTTGTATAAAAATTATTTACTTAGAGATATTATTACAAGGAACGGAAAATTATAAGCAAGACTTATGTTGTTGTAGTAAATTTAGTATGTATGAAAAATGTATAATCCCAAGTAAAGGTAATTTTAGGATTATTTCGAATGCATATGGTGAAGATGTTATTCATAAAAAAAAGTACTGGTATAGTAAATAATAATAATCTATTTAAAACAATCAAAGCAACTTTTGATGGAAGTTAAATACCCATCCCTTTTTTGCCCTCCCCATGACTCGAAGCCAGGACCTAAGGCCTAGGTAGTGGTGCTCTAACCACTTGAGCTATCCCACTTTGTCAAACAATCAAAGCAACCAGTATGCACTTAAGTTATTTTGTACACAAATCAAGTATTATAGATTCGAAAACTGCAGATCGTTTAATAAATGTCTGGAACGAGTCCGTACGCAGCTGTAATGGACAATTGATACACTTGAGTAAAACCGATCACTTAAAGTACGTGGTTATTTAAATTCATGTGTATAATAATTATTAATTTAGAAGAACTAATAAATGAACAACAAATTTTTGCTAAGTGAATCGTATGCGAACGAAGATTATAACAATTACGTGGGATGTGAGAGGCATGAACATGATCATTTTTATTCGAGTGAGTAACTATTAACTAAACATTAACCATACACAACCATCCCAAAACATTAAAGCGGAATTATAATAGTCAGACAACCGCAATAAATATTTATTTATATTATATTAATGTTGGGTAGTAGGAAAAAAATTAAATAATCGTGCATAGTGATGATTGACTGTAGTCAGCCGAGTGAACTCAAAAATTATCCAACTAATGTAAATTTCCAAAACATGGTAACAAATATAAGCGTCGATCATTTAAGATAAACACAGGTATAATGTATTGGTATTGACTAATCACGGATGAAGGGTGTGTATTGAAGAAATTTGTACACATTATATTGGTTTTACAATTAAGTGAAAAATTGGTTATCAAATGAACGAAAAAATAATTATAAAAAAAAAGTGAACACAAAGAAACATTAGTTGGATATACGAGATATTTCCCTAAACCCTAAACAATGCTGCATCAGGAAAAAAACGGAAAAAAAAAAATGAACAAGACCTTTGATATTCTGATTTTAAAAAAAAGTTCAAAGAAGCAATGTAGCAAATCAATAAATCCGCACGTCATTTGAGATAATAATTAAACAGGGCAATTAATGTAAATTAAAGTAGAAGCTCAACAGCAAACGACGTAGGGTACTCATTATTCATCTTGTCTTGTTGCCTTGTAGGTTTTCAATCAAACTGTTCGAAGAGAAAAATAAACTTCGATATTGTTTCGATGGGGAAAAATATTTGGAGGATGTCGACATCGGAATCTTGTCTTACCACAGACATGGAGGAAGAAGTAATGTGTAGGCTACCACCTGCCTCGACCGCACGTTTCAAGGCCGTGTCAAAATCGTGGTACGAAATCATTTCGTCAAAGCGGTTTGGAGAATTGAACATAATCCGTATGAGAAATCTAAACAGATTTTTCACAAAGTTTGTGCCCGTGAATGTAGCAGTAAACCTAGTGTATGATAAAACAGAGGATGGGAACGAAGATTACAGAAGGGTTCTTTTCGAAGAAGGTGATGAAGGGGTGATATTTGTTGCGTGTAGGGGACTGATTTGTATAGCATCATCAAGTGATCGGCTATTCCTCGTAAACCCTTGTTCAGGGGAAAATGTAGAGGTAATTAATAACGAAATAACATGGGATAACGAGGCAGATTGGGCAACTGCACACTTCTCTATGGCATACGATTCAGTCGTCGAATCATATACTGTTGTAAGGGTTGTGCAGTATAGAGGTAACATATGTATATCAAAAGTAAGTGTATACTCAACAAGTACAAAGAGGTGGACGAAAATGACGAATGTACCTACTAATGGGTTAGATTATGGCTATTCGGTGTGGGCAAGAAATCTGCTTCATTTCAAGACCTACAAGTCTAGTCCAATAATGTCGGAGTTGTCGACCTTTGATTTGAATACTGGATGTTGGAGAAATATAGAATTGCCTATGAAGAAAACATTGAATAGCTGGGGATACTGGATGTGGCAAGGAAGATGGGAAATGGAGGCATTGGATGAAGATACGCTGGTTGTTGCACCTGTGGTAACGATGGATTCCAATAACTACGAGTTCGAATTCTACACACTACAAGGACGTGGAGGTAATGAGTTTCGGAAGGTTTATAAAATCGTGTTTAACCCTAGAGAATTTATGCCAGAAGAGTTTACACCACAACCACTATTCTTGATAAAGCCAGAGAATTCGAAGATTATGTTTAGAAGGGATCCGATTGGTACCTTGTTCAATTATGATTTAGTCACAGGAGGGTGTGAGGATGTTGTACATGAAAACGACATTGTGCACCATGGAGATGGGAAATTTCTAATCATTGGGAATTGTATAATAAAGCCTCAAAACTACATGCAGTGATTGCAGCAGGATCTACCGATGATATGTTCAAAAAAACAGAGCGTTTTGTAAGCTTAAAGTCCAGATGAATGTGGTTTCAAATTTTTGCGTGTGTACTAATTGATGGTTGTTTTGAATTATGCAAGCTGATGTAACGTAGTTTAATGATCGATGGCAACAATGCTATGGCAATTTATATTCACCTCATGGTTGCAGTCGTGGTTTGTTTGTTGCTAAAGTGCAGTAACTTGTATCTGAATGGGTAATGTTTAATAGATACGTTCAAAGGTAAATATGGAATACTATTTCAAGAGAATGATTGTTGTAGGAATGATCAACACACATAGATGAATAGAGTACAAAATATACATAAGGAGGAATGATCAACACACATAGATGAATAGAGTACAGAATATACATAAGGGAGCTGGTTATTAATGTAGAAAATCAAGGAAGAATCAATTAATCATCTAATATACATATAAAAAAGTATATTGCAGCCTAGAAAAGTAGTAATAAAGATATGTTGGAATATGGATTCAACGTAAAGTTTAGTGGGTTTACATTATTTTGAATGCAATAAACAAGCATATAACAAGGACAAATGACACAAGCAATAGGATGCAGACAAGCAGGTTATGAACGCCTTGGCCAGTACCGACAAGGCGAACATTGTCTGAAAACGCATCGAATGCTGGGATGGAAGTTTCATGTAGAGGTTGGGAAGGAGTAGTGGAGTCCTCATTATGGGAAACTCTACCAGCAGGAGCGTCAATTGGAGTATAGACCCCACCTTGAATTACAGTACCCCGAGAACACCAATGCGAAAAACAATGAGTGATGCATCCGTAATAGAACCTACCAGGGTTTGCTTTAGACTTGGATCTCCGTACATGCACAGGTGCACCACAGTTTCGATAGGAGGACACACCAAATGAGGCCACCAAGTCAGTTGGAGGAGAAGAAGTGCTATCAGACATTTGTTGAGGAAAAAATGAATGCGTAGAATGATATTGGGCAATGAGTATGGGACACTTATAGGCGTCTAGCAACGGTCATAAACGGATAAATCCATAATAATTGGAGGACCAACGACTATATAATAAATTCAGAACATATAGTATTTTATTCAATTTGCTAGTATATAATGTTCAAAAATGGGGTACAAATGTTCAAGTTAATATATTACATGCAAAAGGTTGTAGTGGTAACAAACGAACATGAACATATTAGTAACAAACAATTTCAGTAGGGTGATGCAGAGGGTACAACGTTTGTCATTTCATTGGATTAGTAAAATAGAGAAGATGTAAATGGAGTCACGTATGTTTTAGACGAGAGATAAGGAAGTTTGACGTATAATTGTGGTAAGGACATCATAGTAACATATTCAATTTGATCCATGAAAGGACAGCTAAGCAAGCGAATGCATAAGTGGGGGTTAAACAGGAACGCAGAAACAGTGTAATTGAAATTATACATACAAAACATGTGACATAAAACATGCATCCAGAAATACAAGAAACAAATAAACACATGAAGCATAGTGTACTACAATGATTGTTCATCTGGCTGAGACATTAGACATGACAGAGTATCGTGATTGTCGTACTTGCAACAAATATAACAAAATCGCTTGGTTTTCTTCCCGAGCTCAACATACGACAAAATTCGTTTCTTCTTAGGACGACCTGGTGGTCGTTTCAACAATGGAGGTAATACGATATCATCAATAAGTGGAGGTTGGCCTTCATATTGTTCTGTTTCTAGGATGGGATGAATATCATGACTGCAAGTCTGTATGTACATCGTGGTGACGAAAAATTTATCTATGAATTGATGCACACTTCTATTAGAAGTCCGAATGACAGCAACAACATGAGAGCAAGGAAAACCTCGAACCTTCCATTCACAACACGAACAATGTTTGGTACATAGATCAACCAATGTACTTGGGACATAACCAACTTCAAACTGTCCATTAGAACACTTGACAACCTTCCAAGACCGAGATTTGTTTGTGAGATGATTCCACCATGTTTCCTTAACTGGACAAAGTGCACCAGAACATTTTGTAGAGGTATCCCTTCTTTGGAGGTGCAGCTGAATGAGTGCTGTAAAATAATCAATTGAAGTTAAATATCATAAACAACAGAAAATCTAGTCCGTCTTTGATTATTGAAGAAATACATATTCGAATAGAGTCTATCATGAAGGTTATTGGCAAACTCATGAAGTCATTAATCCAGCTATTAAACGATTCAGCGGCATTTAACGTCATTTCCCCGTAACGAGTAAGTATGGGAGAGTGTGCGACGGCCCATTTGTCATATGGAAGATCTTCAAGCCATTTTTCTACAGTATCACCACCGGCAGCCTTGAAAATTGAAAGTTTCTCATTAAACAAACGAATATTCGGAGCATATGCACACTCCCTAAAATAATCAGACATGCTTTTCCTCTCAGGGTTTGTCCAACCCTTCTTGAATCTAGATTTTGAGATTATTAGTAAGATGGAACAAAGAGTAGAAATGCACGGGAACGTCAAATACAATAGGAAAAGCAGCCATTAAACCTAAATTTTGATCGGACATGTAAAATGTAGGTCCCTAAGTTGAGTTTAATAACGAGTAAGCTAGTGAAAATGTCTAGAGGGGGGTGAATAGACTTTTCAAAAATCTTTCGATATATCAAAGTACGACGCGGAAATCAGAATATAACAATGAGCCCAATTCTAGTTTATACTCAACTTATTTCGAGAACTCTGTTCTATGTATACTCAACTAGTCTTGTTCAGATAAGTAATTCAATCCATCAAACAGTTAACTAATTAAACAACTAACAAAACAGTAAAGTAAATCAAACACGAGATTTTATAGTGGTTCGACAACTTGTCTACATCCACTCTCACAAACCCAGTTGTGAAATTCTTATTAACTCGTCTAATGGAGTAATATGTTCTTGTAGCTTTAAGTCCCAAGAAATAAGACTTAGATCTTCTCGACAACACTACCAAGTGTCTCTTCGATCTTACTAGCGATTTACAAGTATCTAACAACTTGAAACAATAACCAAAAATAAAACTTCTCTTCGTTCAGTAGTAGCCTTCTTCGATCTTCACTTGTCTTGTGTAGCTTCACTTTCTGAACTTCAATCTCTGAGAATATTTTCTTCACTTGAATGTAGAATATTAATGCTTCAGTAGCTTTTCAGTAGTCTCTAAAGAATGAATACCTTGGGGTATATATAGACTTCAAATTCCAAGAACTTTCAGTTGTGTAACAACCTTTTCTTGAAAACTTACTTGTAACTGATTCTTTTTATCTATTCACGCGTTTCTTCAGTTAATTAGTTATTCCTTAACTAACTCTTCAATCCTTATCTTCAATACGCGTTTCTGTAACTAACTTCAGTCTTCTTGTCTTGTTTTGTCTTGTTGAGTCGCACCTGTCTTGTCTAGTAGTAGTAGACTTCTTCTTCTACTTGTCTTGTGCAGTAGACTTCTTCAGATTACAACATAGAACTAATCTAGTCCTATCATCTAATCCTAACAAGACTATTACATTACATTAAGCTCTTGTTACAAAGCTTAGTCATCTTAGAAAACTATACATCAATATATTTTTACATAAAACAATCATGAGCTTCTATACAGTAATTAAATCATAGCTCAATAACAAACTAATCAGTTAATATACACAAATATGAAGTACTTATAATTCGTACTTATCTTTTAATAATACTTGTCTTTTGAAACTAGTACTTGTCTTGTGAACTCTACTGATCTGTACAAGATGACTCTTCTTAACTAGACTAGATCAGTCAACACTTAGAAAATATTCAAGTCTTCTTTTGGCTTATCAAAACTTCATCTTTTATCTTTTTATCATCATTTAGGACTTGTTCTAGGATTCATATCCCAACAATTTCCCCCTTTTTGATGAAGCCAAAACTACTTGAATCTTTTCACAATAGTAGACTAGTTAAGTAGTTATCTTGTCTTAAACATCAAAATAGTACTTATCTTTTCATTCATTCAAAATATGATCAGTAGATATTACACATACTAAATCAAAAATAAGAACTACGTATCAGAGCAAACAAACAAAAAAACTAATCTGAAAGAGTACCTCCTTCTAGATTTGGAACACAGAATGCATCTAGGAGCCTCTTATGTATTACTGACATATGTTCCTCAGTCTCGATTTTCTCTTTGTCCAGCAGGTCTTCTTCAAATTTCTTGATATGGTTGAAGTCGATCCTCTTTCCAGAACCTAACATAGGAGTAGTCCATTTCGGAAAGATAGGAACAAGAATATTGCAATTTACAGCAGCAGCTATCTTCATGATCAAATTCCACAACTTCCGATCTTGAACTTCCATGAATTTATCAAATATAGCATAAAGTTCTTCAGAACTATCAGCTTCACCAAATTTACGAACAATCCAGTGATCTAATTCCCATTGCAACTTGACTTTGAACCAATCTTTACGATGTTCATCATCAATGATGTTGTCAATGAACGCGTCTTCCACTAGATCTGGATTAGTTTTCAGCTTCTGCAGTCTTCTAATATGCTTACCAATCTTCTTCCTGCAAGCATACTTAGATTCATCATCATCCATCTTCTGTTTCTTCATGATTTCAGTTTCTTCTTCTTGCTTATCTTCAATCACAAGTTTTCTCTTGACTTGTCTGGTCTGAGTCTCAACTTCCACAGACGCAATACTTTTGCCTTTCAGCAGTCTCTTCTGCTCTTCATCCTTAGCTTGTTCAAGATCTGCCTTCTTGACTAGCCTTCCTCTATTTGGATATCTTAACTCTTCTATCGCAGAAGCAGCAGCCTTAACTTCAGGTTCTGCACTTGACTTTTCAGCGGCAATAATAACTCTACTTGTCTCTTCCCCCTTTTTGGCTTCATCACTTGCCTTAAGAGTGAGTAGACTAGTAAATCGAGTCATTTCTTGTTTCATAGCTTCCTTCATCGCTTCAGCAGCCAGTTCGATTTGCCTTTGATGCGTCTGATCACGACTCATCTTGTCTAGTCGATCAACAGTGGATTCCAATTTCTTTGAGTTAATGGCCAACTCGTCTTTGAAATGAACAGCTGTCTGACGAAGGAGAGTGTTCTGCTTTGTTAGCTCAGTGAGAACAGCTTGAGAACGCACCAACTGATCTTGTGCTTCTCGCCTTTGCTCATCTGCTATCTCGATTTTAACTCTGTAGAGCCTTTCCATTTTGCTTGATTCTTCAGCTAAAGATCTAGCAAAGTTAACAGACCTTTTCTCCAAGTAGTCAACTTGTCTCTTCAAGAAATCTTCGATTTGAGTATACATTTCTTGTCGAAAAGTAGAATCCATTTTATTCACTTCTCCAACTAACAATTCTCTGGAGCTGTCAACGAGTGACTGATTTTGTTCCACCAAGACTCCTTTCAGCTTTGATTCCAGGAACACCTCAATAGACGACTTCACTACTTCCTTTAAGTCCGTCTTCAACTCATCTATAAGGCCTTCTGGAAAAACATAAGTAGTAGGTTGAGTCTCAGTAACAACAGCTTCACTATCCTTCTTAGTTAACTCATCTTCTTCACCAAGTTCGATCAAGTTGTTGTCTTCTTCTTCATCACTTACATCAGCTTCCTCAGGCTGATCAGTCTGAACAGCAACATCAACTAGCTCAGCTGTCAACTCTTCTTCCGCAAGATCAGTTTGAACACCAACATCAAACTTGACCTCTGAAGACAAAAATATCATCAGATATGTTCAACATTTTCTTCACCAATGCTGTCAAAGCATGAGGTGGGAACAACTCAGAGTGGTCCTTAACTCCACTGTTTTCCTTCTGTTCCATCTCCCAATCTTGAAAATTTGAGATTCCACCCATTCCTTGAATTACTTCAAACAGATCTTCTGTCGGAGCTGTCTTCAATGCATACCATGTGCATATCCTTAGGAGTTTCTCATAAGCTTCCGAAGATGTGTCGATCTCTACTGATGATAGCATCTTCCTTAGATTGTGTGACATCTTCAAACGCAATCTCTTCTCCCTTAAGCACATCGGATAATACACCAGGGATTCGAATCTAATTTCAGAAGGGGTCTGAACAAGTGGGGTCCTTGTCTCAGTCGTTGCAGTGGCAACTGGTAGAGTTTCCGAAATAGATGGGTTGATGGGTTCAACATGTTCTGTTGAGGTAAGAGGGATTTGGATGGTGGTTTCTTGGGGCTTTAATGTGGCTTGGTTTGGTTCGACAGTTGTAGAAGTATCAACTGTATCGAATATAGTAGTGTGTGGGGTTATGTTGGCTCTTAGTGGTTGCACTGCCAACACTGATGAGGTTTTGGGTACAGGTTTGGCACGAGATCGTAGTGATCTGGCCTTGTTTTTGACGGGGAGAGAGAGAGGAATTGACAAAGCTCGAGAAGAAGTACCAACCTTTTCTTCAGTCGACTTGTCTGGTGAAGGACTCGACTCGACTTGCACTAGTCGATAAACATGCAACTCTTCCTCTTTCTTCTCAGGCTCTTTGTCCGATTGAGTTTCTTCCGAATCTTCTGCAGCTTCAATCATAGCCTCCTCTTCCACATACTGAACTAGTCTACCACTAGTTCCAGCCTTAACTTCCTCAGAACTTTCACTGCCCGACTCGTCTTCTGCAGAACTAGACGAGGCAGCATCATACATAGCATCATCAGGGTTGATCTGGACTTGTCTGGGGGTAGCAGATCTAGCAGCAGCTTGCTTCGCCAGAGCCTCCTTCTTCAAATAATGCTTTAGAGGATGAAATGGCTTGCCTTTACTCCAACTAGTCTTGTTCGGCAACAAGATAGGTAGGATGATGCTCAACTTGTTTCCGAAACTTACATTTGCAGACACAACCCAGTTAACTGTACTGGTGTCAACTTGCACATACTTTTTGTAGTACATCAATCTATCCAAAAAGAATTTAGACCAGTTTCCTTCTGTGATTCCATCATGGATGACAGCCATAACTCTTGCTTTCTGGAGCGTCACAGAGTCAAAACTCCTAGTGACTCCTAGCAACATCTTTGATGTGATATCAAGAAGAGTCTTGAATTTGTCGAGTAGCTCCTTCTTCTTGACAGCAGGAATTTTCCCATCACGATTCAACTTCAACTGCTTTCCACAGAAAATACTTAGATACCTCAACTCTCGACCTTCAGCATATCTCTCAATATCTATTGATCCTGATGGTAGCTGTAAGGATTCAGTCAAAAACTCACGAGTAATTTCTACTCGCCTTCCTCCAACAAAAGCTTCAATCGAGTCGCCTTGTCGAGTGGCGGTGGCATAGAATTCTAACACCTCTTCTTCCAGCACTACTTCAGGAAATGCCTCCAAATAAGGTCTTAAACCGCATCTAAAACATTTCATCAGAATTTCTTTGTTATCATCGGTGTGATTTCCTTTGAAAAACACCGATCCCTCCACATGCACTCTTCCTTCGGTGGTATACTTTCCAAGATCGAATCTTGCCTGCATGTTAGTACGAGCATCGAACATCGAAACAATCGACATAGTAGAGTGGTTATGAAAATCAAGGGATTTCGATAATGTTGAATGCTTGAGAAATTATTAGAATCAAGAAATAATGAACTTGTGAGCAGTTATGAACGAGTAGTATGGGTTTTGTTAAACCTTGAGTTTGGAATCAATGGTTGAGATTGAAAAATTTGATCCAATGGACAGATATGAAAGTCTTTTGAAATTCAGTTTTACGGAATCGAGAATATTACGTGATTTGTTATTGTAAAGTTTTGAAATCCGCCTCTTCTATTGGTAGGATAGATGAGTGTACTCATCTGACCTAGCATAGTAGAGTTTTGGCGCGAACTGGTTATATACACCTCATTAAATGGAGTGTATAAATCCAATTCTAGGGTTTTCAAAATTTTCATTTACCAAGATACATTTATATCCTTAATTCATATTGTTTAAACACTTAGAGTATTTAAATCAAAATACCACTTATCTTGTCTGTTCGAGTCTATTCAGAACAGACGAGTAGACTCAAGCACACAAGACGAGTTCCCCCTTCGACTGTGCTTGTCTACTTTGAACATCGAGCGACTATTTAAACCTGTCTTATCTTGTGCGACAGATTAGGTGAGATACCACTAGTTGAGTAAAATACAATAAATAAGATGAATATCAATCTAGCTTAATGGTCAAGGATCAAACAAGATGACTATTAACAAACTTAAGAGTCAACATAAGGTTCTTTAAGAAATCAAAGATTCCCCCTTAAATGTTCATTCCCTTAGTATTACCCTCAGCTTTACCAGCTTCCTCATCGGGTTGTTTGGTCAACTTGTCTGACCTTGTATACCTGTCTGTTGAGTGAGTGGACGAGTGCTCTGCTCTTTTGTGATAACTTGTCTATTTCTCCTTTCTTCTTAGAAATGTACCTGTCTTGTTAGTACATTGCTACATACTAGTAGGGTCAAGATCAATTAGTCATAAACTAATGCATAATTCACGAAAACGAGCCTCAGCTAATGGTTTTGTGAAAATATCAGCTCTTTGAAAATCAGTGTGAATCTTTTCCATACGAATATCCTTCTTTTCTACATGATCACGTATAAAATGGTGTTTCACATCTACATGCTTACAACGTGTGTGCAGAACAGGATTTTGTGTAATGGCAATAGCACTGTTACTATCACAGAATATGGGAACATTTGATTCACAGATATTATAATCTCTAAGCTGTTGAATAAGCCATAATAGTTGACTACAACAACTACCAGCAGCCATGTACTCGGCTTCAGTAGTAGAGGTAGCAACACTTGTCTGCTTTTTCAAAAACCATGAGATGAGTTTTGTGCGAATTGACAAGAACCAGATGTAGATTTCCTATCTATTCTACAACCACCAAAATCAGAATCAGAGTAGCCACTTAGAGATAAATCATCATTTGAAGGATACCATATACCACGATTGATGGTCCCTTTCAAATATTTCAATATCCTTTTAGTGTTTTCCATATGACTCTCTTTTGGATTAGCTTGAAAACGAGCACATACACCAACAAAAAATGCAATATCAGGTCTACTAGCAGTCAAGTACAGTAATGAACCAATAAGACCACGGTAATGAGTTTGATCAGCACACTTACCATTCTCGTCTAGATCCATCCTGTAGGTAGGTTGCATAGGTACTCCAGAAGATTTACATGTCTTAATACCATACTTGTCTAGTAGATTACGAGTATACTTTGCTTGATTTATGAAAATCCCTTCTGGGGTCTGTTTTACTTGAAGTCCAAGAAAGTAATTCATTTCACCCATCATAGACATCTCAAATTTACTTTGCATGAGTGTTGAAAAGCTTTCACTCAGCTTTTTGTTAGGTGAACTAAAAATGATGTCATCTACGTAAATTTGGACGAGTAAAATGTCTTTCCCTTCTTGTCTTCTGAACAAGGTTCTATCTACCTTGCCGTTAGTAAAACCATTTTCCAATAGAAATTGAGAAAGAGTATCGTACCAGGCTCTTGGAGCTTGTTTTAGTCCACATAAGGCCTTCTTTAATCTGTATACCTGGTTACCTTTGACTTCGAAACCTGGGGGTTGTTCAACATACACTTCTTCCGCAAGAATACCGTTAAGAAATGCACTTTTAACATCCATTTGATATACGGTAAATTTCATGTAAGCAGCATATGCAAGGAACAATCGAATGGCTTCTAGTCTAGCAACAGGAGCATATGTTTCATCATAATCTATGCCTTCAGCTTGTGAATAGCCTTGGGCTACTAGTCTAGCCTTATTCCTAACGACTACATCATTCTCATCTTTCTTATTCTTGAAAATCCATCGAGTGCCAACTACATTATGATGTTTAGGTCTATCGACAAGTTCCCAGACGTCATTTCGAATAAACTGATTCAACTCGTCTTGCATAGCGATGATCCAATTACTATCAGCCAAAGCCTCTTTGATGGTTTTTGGCTCGATAGATGAAAGGAAACAACACCAGCAAAACAAAGATGGACTAGGTTGTTCTTGTGACTCAAAGAGTTGTCGTCTAGTCTTTACACCAACAGTAGAGTCACCAATGATGTTTTCAGTATCATGAGCAGATTTCCATGTTTTTCTAGTCTTAGTAAGCATATTATCATCATCTAGATCAGTTATTGCATCATGCATTTCAATATCATTTACATCAGAAGATTTAATAGGAGTAGACGAGTCGACTAGTTCAGGCATGTCAACTGGTCTAGTGGATTTACCTTGAGCACTTACCTTCTCCTGATCATCTGACTCGAGAGCTTTCATAAACGGGTTATATGCTTGAACAGATTCATAAACTTCTGATTCTTGGTCAGTTTGGATCGATAGATCAGTTACCTTCTTACTGATCTGGTCGGCAGACGAGTCCTGTAGAGATTCATCGAAAACTACATGTGGTGTTTCTTCCACACATAGGGTAGAGTAGTTGAATACTCTGAATGCTTTGCTAGTCGAGGAGTATCCTAAGAATATCCCCTCGTCTGCTTTAGCATCGAATGCATTCAACTTGCTTTTCCCATTGTTATGGATAAAACACTTACAGCCAAATATATGGAAATATGAAACTCTGGGTTTTCGACCTTTCCATACCTTATAGGGCGTCTTACCTAGTGCTTTATTGATAGCACTTCTGTTTTGGGAATGGCATGCAGTATTGATCGCTTCTGCCCAAAACTTCTGAGGCGTATTATACTCTGTCGGCATGGTCCTGCAGGCCTCCTTAAGAGTTTTGTTCCTTCGCTCTGCTACTCCATTTTGTTGTGGTGTCCTTGCTGCACTAGTAAGGTGCTGGATGCCACGCTTAGAACAAAATTCTTTAATATAGCAGTTAATAAATTCAGTACCCTTGTCACTACGGATCTTGACAATTGACTGATTCTTCTCAACTTGAATTTTCTTCAACAAATCAGGTAGGATTGTTTGTGTATCACTCTTCTTGTGTAAGAAGACTACCCAAGTGAACTTAGAATAGTCGTCTACCACAACAAGTGTGTGTCTTCTACCGTTCAAAGTTGGAGGAGTTATTGGGCCATGTAAATCCATATGTAGAAGTTCAAGAACTCTACTTGTTGAGAGGGTTGGAATGGATTTAAAGGAACATTTTACCTGTTTACCTTTTTGACAGGCATCGCATACATGTGATTTGAAATAGATTTCGTTGGGTATACCTTCAACAAGGTAATCTCTCGCAATCTTATTAATCACCTTAAAGTTCATGTGGCAAAGGCGTCTATGCCAAAGCCAACTGACCTCTTTGGGTGTCTTAGTAAGAAGACAAGTGTCCCGCGGACAGCTATTCCAATTCACAATGTACACACTACCTTGTCTTATGCCGACGAGTAGTACGGTATGAGTCCTCTTGTCTATGATTTCGCACTTTTGGCTTTTGAACTGCACTTTGTAGCCTCGATCACAAAACTGTGAAACAGATAATAGATTATATTTCAAACCTTCTACGTATGATACATCTTGTATCTCTACGTCGCCATTTCGGATATAGCCAAAGCCTTTTGTGATGGCTATAGAGCTATCACCGAATATAACCTTTGGTCCTTCTTGCTCATTGTAGCTTGATAGAAGTGCCTTGGTACCAGTCATGTGGTGTGAACAGCCACTGTCTATGTACCAAGTTTCTCCTATTGAGCCACCCTTCTTGTATAGATCAAGTCGACCCTGCATTAGATGATATTTCATAATTTAGGTACCCTCCTTGTTTATTGGGGTCCTGGGGGGTTAGTCGAGTTCAATGGAATCCAAATGTACATTGGAGTCCTGAACAAGTTTGATCTTCTAAGCTTTCGACCATATTTGTTGCAAAATAAGACTTTGTTGTCCTTATCTGGCCTATCAGTCGAGTTTGAGTCTACTCTTTGGAGATAGCCTTTCGACTTAATCTCTACTTGAGCAGGCACTTGTCTATGATAGTCAGAGTAGGGTTTATATGCATTAGGTCCATACGGTTTATAGACATGTTTAGGTCTTTCTTCTCCTTCGATATCATACGATTCAAGTGGAGGATATAAGACGGGTTGAGTACGATATTTTGGAGTCACTTTCCTAGGCCTAGACGAGTAGAGCTGAGACTGCCTTATGAAAGGAGGTCTAGGCTCTTTCCATCTAGTTTGTACTTGTCTAAAACTTGTCTCCTCAGGATACCAGTCCTCATATCTAACCTGATTAGGTCGTCCACGATTTCTAGTTCTTTGTTGACTTGTCTTAAACGGAACAGTCTTGTTGTTAACTTTCCTTTTACCTCCCTTGGTAATTGGAATGTTAACTCGAGTCTGTTTGGGTATATTGCCTTCGGATGGAGTTCCAATATCGTATATCATTGGTCCTTTTCCTTTATCATTAGTCAAAGAGCTTGAGATGAAAATAGTAGGGTTCTTAGGGACTTGAGTAGACGAGCTGGGTGTCTCAGCACCTAAGCCTGTCTTGTCAGCAGGAGCCCTATACCTATCTGACAGTTCAAGGTTAACCTTAGAGGAGTTAACCAGGTCAGTAAGTTTAAGGTCTAGAGTGACAACCTCAGTTTCTAAGAACTTATTACGTTCTTCAAGCTTTTTGCACTTGCTTTTTAAAACATTGAATTCATGTTTCTCAGTAGCATGTGTCTTGATACAACTTGTCTGTTAATGCACACTTGTCTTTGAGTTGTCTCAACTCTTCTTGCAAGCGTTCATTTAGGACTGTTATATTAGGATCTACTATAGACTGAGCTTCCTTAAGATCAATGATTTCTTGTTTTAAAATGATGTTTTCATCGCTGACTTCAATGAATGCCTGGTTAGCAAGTAGGAGGTTGTCTTCAACTGCACTAGAAGAGTGCTGAAGACTACTCCCTACTTTGCTACTGGCAGTATCACTTTCATCAGAATCTGATTCATCACAAGATTGAAAAGAAGTAGCAGATGATACCTCTTGGTCGATTTTAGCCATGCAGCATAGACCATCATCTACTATGAAGGCTTCATCGTGATCTGGTTCAGACGGGTAGCTAGATGAGGATGATGGCAACTCGTCTGAGTCAGAATCAGAGTCATCATTGGCCATCATTGCCTTCTTGCCACGGTTGTATCTTCTTTCCCTTCGTGCTTTGCGTTCTTCTCGATCATCAGTGCTCAGGTCTGGACATTCATATATGTAGTGACCTGGTTTCTCACAGTTATAGCACAAGAGATCATTAGTAGCCTTTTTAATAGGAGAGTTATTCCTTCGTTTATCACGTCTATCAGAACGTGTAATCTTCCTACCATCGGACTCTCTATCTTGTCTGTTACCTTTCGAGACTTCGTCTCTCCTTTCGGACGAGTTTCGGTCTCGTCTGGTCTCAGACGAGTTCTTAGAAGCAGACCCTCTATGATCTCTATAGAACTTCTTATATCTTCCGAAACGTTTATTCAGCCTATCAAACTTTCTAACCATGAGGCTTACCTGATCCTTCAGACTAAGATCAGTGTCTAACTCGTCTTTCACAAAAGCAGACCTAGTCTTAGACTTTGACCTGTCTACCTTAGACGAACTAGCCTTAAAAGCAACGTTCTTAGATACAACATGTTCTCTGTCACTACTTACCATGGGTTCATCTTCGTCTAAATCAAACTCATGGGCCTTTAGAGTTTGAAACATGGTCTCTGCTGTCCACACGTCTATATCTTGGGTATTCTTAACAAGCATTTTTACCATTTTCCATCGACTATCAATGCTTTTGAGAATCCTAAGATTGATTTCACGTGGAGTATAAGATTTACCAAGGACTTCCAAGTCATTCATAATTTTGGTAAAACGAGTATCCAACTGGTCTATTGTTTCACCAGCTTTCATATGAAATGATTCAAATCTTTGGACTGCTGTAGAAAGCTTGCTTTCTTTGATTAGGGATGTCCCTTCACATATGATAGCTAAGCGATCCCACATTTCTTTGGCAGTTTTACATTTTAACACTTTTCCCAGATACTCGTTAGGAAGAGTGTGTAAGATGTAATTCTTGGCCAAGCTATCCAAATTATTCTGTCTCATTTCTTCTGAGGTTAGTTCTGACCTTGGTTTCTTGACGAGAGTACCCACGGGTTGGTCTTTGTCGAGGGCAGCAGTATTGGGGATCATGGTCACTATTGGACCTTCAGTGATGACGGAGATCATTAAGTCGTGAGTGGAACTGAAGATGGCTTCCATCCTCAGTTTCCAATAGTCATAGTCCTGAACCTGGAACTTCGGTAATTTGTTAGCACTAATTTTAAGTGACATGATTCAAAAAGTAAGTATTAAGCAGGTTTATGATCAAGAAGCAGTTAGTTCAAGAACAGGGAACAAAAAAAACAGAAATATCAAGAATATTGATCAAGAACACGTAAGCAAGTATGATCAAGAACCACAACTTCACCCTAAGTCTTAAGTCGGTTATCAAGAAACAGCCGTTCGTAAACTACTGTTTTGATACCACTTGTAGGTCCCTAAGTTGAGTTTAATAACGAGTAAGCTAGTGAAAATGTCTAGAGGGGGGTGAATAGACTTTTCAAAAATCTTTCGATATATCAAAGTACGACGCAGAAATCAGAATATAACAATGAGCCCAATTCTAGTTTATACTCAACTTATTTCGAGAACTCTGTTCTATGTATACTCAACTATTCTTGTTCAGATAAGTAATTCAATCAATCAAACAGTTAACCAATTAAACAACTAACAAAACAGTAAAGTAAATCAAACACGAGATTTTATAGTGGTTCGACAACTTGTCTACATCCACTCTCACAAACCCAGTTGTGAAATTCTTATTAACTCGTCTAATGGAGTAATATGTTCTTGTAGCTTTAAGTCCCAAGAAATAAGACTTAGATCTTCTCCACAACACTACCAAGTGTCTCTTCGATCTTACTAGCGATTTACAAGTATCTAGCAACTTGAAACAATAACCAAAAATAAAACTTCTCTTCGTTCAGTAGTAGCCTTCTTCGATCTTCACTTGTCTTGTGTAGCTTCACTTTCTGAACTTCAATCTCTGAGAATATTTTCTTCACTTGAATGTAGAATATTAATGCTTCAGTAGCTTTTCAGTAGTCTCTAAAGAATGAATACCTTGGGGTATATATAGACTTCAAATTCCAAGAACTTTCAGTTGTGTAACAACCTTTTCTTGAAAACTTACTTGTAACTGATTCTTTTTATCTATTCACGCGTTTCTTCAGTTAATTAGTTATTCCTTAACTAACTCTTCAATCCTTATCTTCAATACGCGTTTCTGTAACTAACTTCAGTCTTCTTGTCTTGTTTTGTCTTGTTGAGTCGCACCTGTCTTGTCTAGTAGTAGTAGACTTCTTCTTCTACTTGTCTTGTGCAGTAGACTTCTTCAGATTACAACATAGAACTAATCTAGTCCTATCATCTAATCCTAACAAGACTATTACATTACATTAAGCTCTTGTTACAAAGCTTAGTCATCTTAGAAAACTATACATCAATATATTTTTACATAAAACAATCATGAGCTTCTATACAGTAATTAAATCATAGCTCAATAACAAACTAATCAGTTAATATACACAAATATGAAGTACTTATAATTCGTACTTATCTTTTAATAATACTTGTCTTTTGAAACTAGTACTTGTCTTGTGAACTCTACTGATCTGTACAAGATGACTCTTCTTAACTAGACTAGATCAGTCAACACTTAGAAAATATTCAAGTCTTCTTTTGGCTTATCAAAACTTCATCTTTTATCTTTTTATCATCATTTAGGACTTGTTCTAGGATTCATATCCCAACAATTTCCCCCTTTTTGATGAAGCCAAAACTACTTGAATCTTTTCACAATAGTAGACTAGTTAAGTAGTTATCTTGTCTTAAACATCAAAATAGTACTTATCTTTTCATTCATTCAAAATATGATCAGTAGATATTACACATACTAAATCAAAAATAAGAACTACGTATCAGAGCAAACAAACAAAAAAACTAATCTGAAAGAGTACCTCCTTCTAGATTTGGAACACAGAATGCATCTAGGAGCCTCTTATGTATTACTGACATATGTTCCTCAGTCTCGATTTTCTCTTTGTCCAGCAGGTCTTCTTCAAATTTCTTGATATGGTTGAAGTCGATCCTCTTTCCAGAACCTAACATAGGAGTAGTCCATTTCGGAAAGATAGGAACAAGAATATTGCAATTTACAGCAGCAGCTATCTTCATGATCAAATTCCACAACTTCCGATCTTGAACTTCCATGAATTTATCAAATATAGCATAAAGTTCTTCAGAACTATCAGCTTCACCAAATTTACGAACAATCCAGTGATCTAATTCCCATTGCAACTTGACTTTGAACCAATCTTTACGATGTTCATCATCAATGATGTTGTCAATGAACGCGTCTTCCATTAGATCTGGATTAGTTTTCAGCTTCTGCAGTCTTCTAATATGCTTACCAATCTTCTTCCTGCAAGCATACTTAGATTCATCATCATCCATCTTCTGTTTCTTCATGATTTCAGTTTCTTCTTCTTGCTTATCTTCAATCACAAGTTTTCTCTTGACTTGTCTGGTCTGAGTCTCAACTTCCACAGACGCAATACTTTTGCCTTTCAGCAGTCTCTTCTGCTCTTCATCCTTAGCTTGTTCAAGATCTGCCTTCTTGACTAGCCTTCCTCTATTTGGATATCTTAACTCTTCTATCGCAGAAGCAGCAGCCTTAACTTCAGGTTCTGCACTTGACTTTTCAGCGGCAATAATAACTCTACTTGTCTCTTCCCCCTTTTTGGCTTCATCACTTGCCTTAAGAGTGAGTAGACTAGTAAATCGAGTCATTTCTTGTTTCATAGCTTCCTTCATCGCTTCAGCAGCCAGTTCGATTTGCCTTTGATGCGTCTGATCACGACTCATCTTGTCTAGTCGATCAACAGTGGATTCCAATTTCTTTGAGTTAATGGCCAACTCGTCTTTGAAATGAACAGCTGTCTGACGAAGGAGAGTGTTCTGCTTTGTTAGCTCAGTGAGAACAGCTTGAGAACGCACCAACTGATCTTGTGCTTCTCGCCTTTGCTCATCTGCTATCTCGATTTTAACTCTGTAGAGCCTTTCCATTTTGCTTGATTCTTCAGCTAAAGATCTAGCAAAGTTAACAGACCTTTTCTCCAAGTAGTCAACTTGTCTCTTCAAGAAATCTTCGATTTGAGTATACATTTCTTGTCGAAAAGTAGAATCCATTTTATTCACTTCTCCAACTAACAATTCTCTGGAGCTGTCAACGAGTGACTGATTTTGTTCCACCAAGACTCCTTTCAGCTTTGATTCCAGGAACACCTCAATAGACGACTTCACTACTTCCTTTAAGTCCGTCTTCAACTCATCTATAAGGCCTTCTGGAAAAACATAAGTAGTAGGTTGAGTCTTAGTAACAACAGCTTCACTATCCTTCTTAGTTAACTCATCTTCTTCACCAAGTTCGATCAAGTTGTTGTCTTCTTCTTCATCACTTACATCAGCTTCCTCAGGCTGATCAGTCTGAACAGCAACATCAACTAGCTCAGCTGTCAACTCTTCTTCCGCAAGATCAGTTTGAACACCAACATCAAACTTGACCTCTGAAGACAAAAATATCATCAGATATGTTCAACATTTTCTTCACCAATGCTGTCAAAGCATGAGGTGGGAACAACTCAGAGTGGTCCTTAACTCCACTGTTTTCCTTCTGTTCCATCTCCCAATCTTGAAAATTTGAGATTCCACCCATTCCTTGAATTACTTCAAACAGATCTTCTGTCGGAGCTGTCTTCAATGCATACCATGTGCATATCCTTAGGAGTTTCTCATAAGCTTCCGAAGATGTGTCGATCTCTACTGATGATAGCATCTTCCTTAGATTGTGTGACATCTTCAAACGCAATCTCTTCTCCCTTAAGCACATCGGATAATACACCAGGGATTCGAATCTAATTTCAGAAGGGGTCTGAACAAGTGGGGTCCTTGTCTCAGTCGTTGCAGTGGCAACTGGTAGAGTTTCCGAAATAGATGGGTTGATGGGTTCAACATGTTCTGTTGAGGTAAGAGGGATTTGGATGGTGGTTTCTTGGGGCTTTAATGTGGCTTGGTTTGGTTCGACAGTTGTAGAAGTATCAACTGTATCGAATATAGTAGTGTGTGGGGTTATGTTGGCTCTTAGTGGTTGCACTGCCAACACTGATGAGGTTTTGGGTACAGGTTTGGCACGAGATCGTAGTGATCTGGCCTTGTTTTTGACGGGGAGAGAGAGAGGAATTGACAAAGCTCGAGAAGAAGTACCAACCTTTTCTTCAGTCGACTTGTCTGGTGAAGGACTCGACTCGACTTGCACTAGTCGATAAACATGCAACTCTTCCTCTTTCTTCTCAGGCTCTTTGTCCGATTGAGTTTCTTCCGAATCTTCTGCAGCTTCAATCATAGCCTCCTCTTCCACATACTGAACTAGTCTACCACTAGTTCCAGCCTTAACTTCCTCAGAACTTTCACTGCCCGACTCGTCTTCTGCAGAACTAGACGAGGCAGCATCATACATAGCATCATCAGGGTTGATCTGGACTTGTCTGGGGGTAGCAGATCTAGCAGCAGCTTGCTTCGCCAGAGCCTCCTTCTTCAAATAATGCTTTAGAGGATGAAATGGCTTGCCTTTACTCCAACTAGTCTTGTTCGGCAACAAGATAGGTAGGATGATGCTCAACTTGTTTCCGAAACTTACATTTGCAGACACAACCCAGTTAACTGTACTGGTGTCAACTTGCACATACTTTTTGTAGTACATCAATCTATCCAAAAAGAATTTAGACCAGTTTCCTTCTGTGATTCCATCATGGATGACAGCCATAACTCTTGCTTTCTGGAGCGTCACAGAGTCAAAACTCCTAGTGACTCCTAGCAACATCTTTGATGTGATATCAAGAAGAGTCTTGAATTTGTCGAGTAGCTCCTTCTTCTTGACAGCAGGAATTTTCCCATCACGATTCAACTTCAACTGCTTTCCACAGAAAATACTTAGATACCTCAACTCTCGACCTTCAGCATATCTCTCAATATCTATTGATCCTGATGGTAGCTGTAAGGATTCAGTCAAAAACTCACGAGTAATTTCTACTCGCCTTCCTCCAACAAAAGCTTCAATCGAGTCGCCTTGTCGAGTGGCGGTGGCATAGAATTCTAACACCTCTTCTTCCAGCACTACTTCAGGAAATGCCTCCAAATAAGGTCTTAAACCGCATCTAAAACATTTCATCAGAATTTCTTTGTTATCATCGGTGTGATTTCCTTTGAAAAACACCGATCCCTCCACATGCACTCTTCCTTCGGTGGTATACTTTCCAAGATCGAATCTTGCCTGCATGTTAGTACGAGCATCGAACATCGAAACAATCGACATAGTAGAGTGGTTATGAAAATCAAGGGATTTCGATAATGTTGAATGCTTGAGAAATTATTAGAATCAAGAAATAATGAACTTGTGAGCAGTTATGAACGAGTAGTATGGGTTTTGTTAAACCTTGAGTTTGGAATCAATGGTTGAGATTGAAAAATTTGATCCAATGGACAGATATGAAAGTCTTTTGAAATTCAGTTTTACGGAATCGAGAATATTACGTGATTTGTTATTGTAAAGTTTTGAAATCCGCCTCTTCTATTGGTAGGATAGATGAGTGTACTCATCTGACCTAGCATAGTAGAGTTTTGGCGCGAACTGGTTATATACACCTCATTAAATGGAGTGTATAAATCCAATTCTAGGGTTTTCAAAATTTTCATTTACCAAGATACATTTATATCCTTAATTCATATTGTTTAAACACTTAGAGTATTTAAATCAAAATACCACTTATCTTGTCTGTTCGAGTCTATTCAGAACAGACGAGTAGACTCAAGCACACAAGACGAGTTCCCCCTTCGACTGTGCTTGTCTACTTTGAACATCGAGCGACTATTTAAACCTGTCTTATCTTGTGCGACAGATTAGGTGAGATACCACTAGTTGAGTAAAATACAATAAATAAGATGAATATCAATCTAGCTTAATGGTCAAGGATCAAACAAGATGACTATTAACAAACTTAAGAGTCAACATAAGGTTCTTTAAGAAATCAAAGATTCCCCCTTAAATGTTCATTCCCTTAGTATTACCCTCAGCTTTACCAGCTTCCTCATCGGGTTGTTTGGTCAACTTGTCTGACCTTGTATACCTGTCTGTTGAGTGAGTGGACGAGTGCTCTGCTCTTTTGTGATAACTTGTCTATTTCTCCTTTCTTCTTAGAAATGTACCTGTCTTGTTAGTACATTGCTACATACTAGTAGGGTCAAGATCAATTAGTCATAAACTAATGCATAATTCACGAAAACGAGCCTCAGCTAATGGTTTTGTGAAAATATCAGCTCTTTGAAAATCAGTGTGAATCTTTTCCATACGAATATCCTTCTTTTCTACATGATCACGTATAAAATGGTGTTTCACATCTACATGCTTACAACGTGTGTGCAGAACAGGATTTTGTGTAATGGCAATAGCACTGTTACTATCACAGAATATGGGAACATTTGATTCACAGATATTATAATCTCTAAGCTGTTGAATAAGCCATAATAGTTGACTACAACAACTACCAGCAGCCATGTACTCGGCTTCAGTAGTAGAGGTAGCAACACTTGTCTGCTTTTTCAAAAACCATGAGATGAGTTTTGTGCGAATTGACAAGAACCAGATGTAGATTTCCTATCTATTCTACAACCACCAAAATCAGAATCAGAGTAGCCACTTAGAGATAAATCATCATTTGAAGGATACCATATACCACGATTGATGGTCCCTTTCAAATATTTCAATATCCTTTTAGTGTTTTCCATATGACTCTCTTTTGGATTAGCTTGAAAACGAGCACATACACCAACAAAAAATGCAATATCAGGTCTACTAGCAGTCAAGTACAGTAATGAACCAATAAGACCACGGTAATGAGTTTGATCAGCACACTTACCATTCTCGTCTAGATCCATCCTGTAGGTAGGTTGCATAGGTACTCCAGAAGATTTACATGTCTTAATACCATACTTGTCTAGTAGATTACGAGTATACTTTGCTTGATTTATGAAAATCCCTTCTGGGGTCTGTTTTACTTGAAGTCCAAGAAAGTAATTCATTTCACCCATCATAGACATCTCAAATTTACTTTGCATGAGTGTTGAAAAGCTTTCACTCAGCTTTTTGTTAGGTGAACTAAAAATGATGTCATCTACGTAAATTTGGACGAGTAAAATGTCTTTCCCTTCTTGTCTTCTGAACAAGGTTCTATCTACCTTGCCGTTAGTAAAACCATTTTCCAATAGAAATTGAGAAAGAGTATCGTACCAGGCTCTTGGAGCTTGTTTTAGTCCACATAAGGCCTTCTTTAATCTGTATACCTGGTTACCTTTGACTTCGAAACCTGGGGGTTGTTCAACATACACTTCTTCCGCAAGAATACCGTTAAGAAATGCACTTTTAACATCCATTTGATATACGGTAAATTTCATGTAAGCAGCATATGCAAGGAACAATCGAATGGCTTCTAGTCTAGCAACAGGAGCATATGTTTCATCATAATCTATGCCTTCAGCTTGTGAATAGCCTTGGGCTACTAGTCTAGCCTTATTCCTAACGACTACATCATTCTCATCTTTCTTATTCTTGAAAATCCATCGAGTGCCAACTACATTATGATGTTTAGGTCTATCGACAAGTTCCCAGACGTCATTTCGAATAAACTGATTCAACTCGTCTTGCATAGCGATGATCCAATTACTATCAGCCAAAGCCTCTTTGATGGTTTTTGGCTCGATAGATGAAAGGAAACAACACCAGCAAAACAAAGATGGACTAGGTTGTTCTTGTGACTCAAAGAGTTGTCGTCTAGTCTTTACACCAACAGTAGAGTCACCAATGATGTTTTCAGTATCATGAGCAGATTTCCATGTTTTTCTAGTCTTAGTAAGCATATTATCATCATCTAGATCAGTTATTGCATCATGCATTTCAATATCATTTACATCAGAAGATTTAATAGGAGTAGACGAGTCGACTAGTTCAGGCATGTCAACTGGTCTAGTGGATTTACCTTGAGCACTTACCTTCTCCTGATCATCTGACTCGAGAGCTTTCATAAACGGGTTATATGCTTGAACAGATTCATAAACTTCTGATTCTTGGTCAGTTTGGATCGATAGATCAGTTACCTTCTTACTGATCTGGTCGGCAGACGAGTCCTGTAGAGATTCATCGAAAACTACATGTGGTGTTTCTTCCACACATAGGGTAGAGTAGTTGAATACTCTGAATGCTTTGCTAGTCGAGGAGTATCCTAAGAATATCCCCTCGTCTGCTTTAGCATCGAATGCATTCAACTTGCTTTTCCCATTGTTATGGATAAAACACTTACAGCCAAATATATGGAAATATGAAACTCTGGGTTTTCGACCTTTCCATACCTTATAGGGCGTCTTACCTAGTGCTTTATTGATAGCACTTCTGTTTTGGGAATGGCATGCAGTATTGATCGCTTCTGCCCAAAACTTCTGAGGCGTATTATACTCTGTCGGCATGGTCCTGCAGGCCTCCTTAAGAGTTTTGTTCCTTCGCTCTGCTACTCCATTTTGTTGTGGTGTCCTTGCTGCACTAGTAAGGTGCTGGATGCCACGCTTAGAACAAAATTCTTTAATATAGCAGTTAATAAATTCAGTACCCTTGTCACTACGGATCTTGACAATTGACTGATTCTTCTCAACTTGAATTTTCTTCAACAAATCAGGTAGGATTGTTTGTGTATCACTCTTCTTGTGTAAGAAGACTACCCAAGTGAACTTAGAATAGTCGTCTACCACAACAAGTGTGTGTCTTCTACCGTTCAAAGTTGGAGGAGTTATTGGGCCATGTAAATCCATATGTAGAAGTTCAAGAACTCTACTTGTTGAGAGGGTTGGAATGGATTTAAAGGAACATTTTACCTGTTTACCTTTTTGACAGGCATCGCATACATGTGATTTGAAATAGATTTCGTTGGGTATACCTTCAACAAGGTAATCTCTCGCAATCTTATTAATCACCTTAAAGTTCATGTGGCAAAGGCGTCTATGCCAAAGCCAACTGACCTCTTTGGGTGTCTTAGTAAGAAGACAAGTGTCCCGCGGACAGCTATTCCAATTCACAATGTACACACTACCTTGTCTTATGCCGACGAGTAGTACGGTATGAGTCCTCTTGTCTATGATTTCGCACTTTTGGCTTTTGAACTGCACTTTGTAGCCTCGATCACAAAACTGTGAAACAGATAATAGATTATATTTCAAACCTTCTACGTATGATACATCTTGTATCTCTACGTCGCCATTTCGGATATAGCCAAAGCCTTTTGTGATGGCTATAGAGCTATCACCGAATATAACCTTTGGTCCTTCTTGCTCATTGTAGCTTGATAGAAGTGCCTTGGTACCAGTCATGTGGTGTGAACAGCCACTGTCTATGTACCAAGTTTCTCCTATTGAGCCACCCTTCTTGTATAGATCAAGTCGACCCTGCATTAGATGATATTTCATAATTTAGGTACCCTCCTTGTTTATTGGGGTCCTGGGGGGTTAGTCGAGTTCAATGGAATCCAAATGTACATTGGAGTCCTGAACAAGTTTGATCTTCTAAGCTTTCGACCATATTTGTTGCAAAATAAGACTTTGTTGTCCTTATCTGGCCTATCAGTCGAGTTTGAGTCTACTCTTTGGAGATAGCCTTTCGACTTAATCTCTACTTGAGCAGGCACTTGTCTATGATAGTCAGAGTAGGGTTTATATGCATTAGGTCCATACGGTTTATAGACATGTTTAGGTCTTTCTTCTCCTTCGATATCATACGATTCAAGTGGAGGATATAAGACGGGTTGAGTACGATATTTTGGAGTCACTTTCCTAGGCCTAGACGAGTAGAGCTGAGACTGCCTTATGAAAGGAGGTCTAGGCTCTTTCCATCTAGTTTGTACTTGTCTAAAACTTGTCTCCTCAGGATACCAGTCCTCATATCTAACCTGATTAGGTCGTCCACGATTTCTAGTTCTTTGTTGACTTGTCTTAAACGGAACAGTCTTGTTGTTAACTTTCCTTTTACCTCCCTTGGTAATTGGAATGTTAACTCGAGTCTGTTTGGGTATATTGCCTTCGGATGGAGTTCCAATATCGTATATCATTGGTCCTTTTCCTTTATCATTAGTCAAAGAGCTTGAGATGAAAATAGTAGGGTTCTTAGGGACTTGAGTAGACGAGCTGGGTGTCTCAGCACCTAAGCCTGTCTTGTCAGCAGGAGCCCTATACCTATCTGACAGTTCAAGGTTAACCTTAGAGGAGTTAACCAGGTCAGTAAGTTTAAGGTCTAGAGTGACAACCTCAGTTTCTAAGAACTTATTACGTTCTTCAAGCTTTTTGCACTTGCTTTTTAAAACATTGAATTCATGTTTCTCAGTAGCATGTGTCTTGATACAACTTGTCTGTTAATGCACACTTGTCTTTGAGTTGTCTCAACTCTTCTTGCAAGCGTTCATTTAGGACTGTTATATTAGGATCTACTATAGACTGAGCTTCCTTAAGATCAATGATTTCTTGTTTTAAAATGATGTTTTCATCGCTGACTTCAATGAATGCCTGGTTAGCAAGTAGGAGGTTGTCTTCAACTGCACTAGAAGAGTGCTGAAGACTACTCCCTACTTTGCTACTGGCAGTATCACTTTCATCAGAATCTGATTCATCACAAGATTGAAAAGAAGTAGCAGATGATACCTCTTGGTCGATTTTAGCCATGCAGCATAGACCATCATCTACTATGAAGGCTTCATCGTGATCTGGTTCAGACGGGTAGCTAGATGAGGATGATGGCAACTCGTCTGAGTCAGAATCAGAGTCATCATTGGCCATCATTGCCTTCTTGCCACGGTTGTATCTTCTTTCCCTTCGTGCTTTGCGTTCTTCTCGATCATCAGTGCTCAGGTCTGGACATTCATATATGTAGTGACCTGGTTTCTCACAGTTATAGCACAAGAGATCATTAGTAGCCTTTTTAATAGGAGAGTTATTCCTTCGTTTATCACGTCTATCAGAACGTGTAATCTTCCTACCATCGGACTCTCTATCTTGTCTGTTACCTTTCGAGACTTCGTCTCTCCTTTCGGACGAGTTTCGGTCTCGTCTGGTCTCAGACGAGTTCTTAGAAGCAGACCCTCTATGATCTCTATAGAACTTCTTATATCTTCCGAAACGTTTATTCAGCCTATCAAACTTTCTAACCATGAGGCTTACCTGATCCTTCAGACTAAGATCAGTGTCTAACTCGTCTTTCACAGAAGCAGACCTAGTCTTAGACTTTGACCTGTCTACCTTAGACGAACTAGCCTTAAAAGCAACGTTCTTAGATACAACATGTTCTCTGTCACTACTTACCATGGGTTCATCTTCGTCTAAATCAAACTCATGGGCCTTTAGAGTTTGAAACATGGTCTCTGCTGTCCACACGTCTATATCTTGGGTATTCTTAACAAGCATTTTTACCATTTTCCATCGACTATCAATGCTTTTGAGAATCCTAAGATTGATTTCACGTGGAGTATAAGATTTACCAAGGACTTCCAAGTCATTCATAATTTTGGTAAAACGAGTATCCAACTGGTCTATTGTTTCACCAGCTTTCATATGAAATGATTCAAATCTTTGGACTGCTGTAGAAAGCTTGCTTTCTTTGATTAGGGATGTCCCTTCACATATGATAGCTAAGCGATCCCACATTTCTTTGGCAGTTTTACATTTTAACACTTTTCCCAGATACTCGTTAGGAAGAGTGTGTAAGATGTAATTCTTGGCCAAGCTATCCAAATTATTCTGTCTCATTTCTTCTGAGGTTAGTTCTGACCTTGGTTTCTTGACGAGAGTACCCACGGGTTGGTCTTTGTCGAGGGCAGCAGTATTGGGGATCATGGTCACTATTGGACCTTCAGTGATGACGGAGATCATTAAGTCGTGAGTGGAACTGAAGATGGCTTCCATCCTCAGTTTCCAATAGTCATAGTCCTGAACCTGGAACTTCGGTAATTTGTTAGCACTAATTTTAAGTGACATGATTCAAAAAGTAAGTATTAAGCAGGTTTATGATCAAGAAGCAGTTAGTTCAAGAACAGGGAACAAAAAAAACAGAAATATCAAGAATATTGATCAAGAACACGTAAGCAAGTATGATCAAGAACCACAACTTCACCCTAAGTCTTAAGTCGGTTATCAAGAAACAGCCGTTCGTAAACTACTGTTTTGATACCACTTGTAGGTCCCTAAGTTGAGTTTAATAACGAGTAAGCTAGTGAAAATGTCTAGAGGGGGGTGAATAGACTTTTCAAAAATCTTTCGATATATCAAAGTACGACGCAGAAATCAGAATATAACAATGAGCCCAATTCTAGTTTATACTCAACTTATTTCGAGAACTCTGTTCTATGTATACTCAACTATTCTTGTTCAGATAAGTAATTCAATCAATCAAACAGTTAACCAATTAAACAACTAACAAAACAGTAAAGTAAATCAAACACGAGATTTTATAGTGGTTCGACAACTTGTCTACATCCACTCTCACAAACCCAGTTGTGAAATTCTTATTAACTCGTCTAATGGAGTAATATGTTCTTGTAGCTTTAAGTCCCAAGAAATAAGACTTAGATCTTCTCCACAACACTACCAAGTGTCTCTTCGATCTTACTAGCGATTTACAAGTATCTAGCAACTTGAAACAATAACCAAAAATAAAACTTCTCTTCGTTCAGTAGTAGCCTTCTTCGATCTTCACTTGTCTTGTGTAGCTTCACTTTCTGAACTTCAATCTCTGAGAATATTTTCTTCACTTGAATGTAGAATATTAATGCTTCAGTAGCTTTTCAGTAGTCTCTAAAGAATGAATACCTTGGGGTATATATAGACTTCAAATTCCAAGAACTTTCACTTGTGTAACAACCTTTTCTTGAAAACTTACTTGTAACTGATTCTTTTTATCTATTCACGCGTTTCTTCAGTTAATTAGTTATTCCTTAACTAACTCTTCAATCCTTATCTTCAATACGCGTTTCTGTAACTAACTTCAGTCTTCTTGTCTTGTTTTGTCTTGTTGAGTCGCACCTGTCTTGTCTAGTAGTAGTAGACTTCTTCTTCTACTTGTCTTATGCAGTAGACTTCTTCAGATTACAACATAGAACTAATCTAGTCCTATCATCTAATCCTAACAAGACTATTACATTACATTAAGCTCTTGTTACAAAGCTTAGTCATCTTAGAAAACTATACATCAATATATTTTTACATAAAACAATCATGAGCTTCTATACAGTAATTAAATCATAGCTCAATAACAAACTAATCAGTTAATATACACAAATATGAAGTACTTATAATTCGTACTTATCTTTTAATAATACTTGTCTTTTGAAACTAGTACTTGTCTTGTGAACTCTACTGATCTGTACAAGATGACTCTTCTTAACTAGACTAGATCAGTCAACACTTAGAAAATATTCAAGTCTTCTTTTGGCTTATCAAAACTTCATCTTTTATCTTTTAATCATCATTTAGGACTTGTTCTGGATTCATATCCCAACATAAAACACCTGGTCAGGGTGTTTTAGATTGTCTTGGCACATCTCAAGAAACCATGTCCAATTTTCAATAGTCTCCGAAGAAACTACTGCAACTGCAACGGGAAACAAACCTGGCACACGTAAACCACAGTTTAAAAATAAATAAATTAAACAAAAGGTAAACACCGACCTCAAATAAACATTACCAGGTCCAAACAATAAGGAATTAGTATATGCAAATTCATACCATTGTTTTCATCCTTGGCAGTGGCAGATAAGAGAATACCCTTAGAGCGTCCTTTCATGAACGTACCGTTTATAAAGAGCATCAGTCGACAAGATTTAAATCCATCAAGACATGCTTTGAAAGATACAAATAAATGCTCGAACCGGTTGGACGATTCATGTGTTTCTAAGAAAACAACACTTCCATGGTTTGTACGTTGAATGGCATCACAATACCATCGCAGCTGATTGTAGGAGTCTTCATAAGAGCCATAAACCTGATCCCTAGCATGCTCTACAGTACGCTACGCCTTATAATATAGAATGTCCAATCCGTACTCATCGCCCAATAAATGAATAACATCTTTACCATATGCATTCGGGGTAGTCCGAACCTTTTGAACCACGAATTCAGACATCAACTTTGGGCTCAGACGTTTCATGACATTGTTCGACGGATTAACATTACAACTATGGATAAAATAACCATCTGTAATACGTAAAACAACAGATAAAGTGGTAGTGATTCCCTTAATAAACCAATTACATTTGTCAACACATGGGTGATTACATTCAACCCTAATATACCTTCGATCATTCCTGGTATATTTATAAACAAATCCAGCTACAATTGCATACTTAATTAACTCTTTCCTGAACTCGACAACACCACCTTCAAAAACTGAACCAACGCATAAACCATTAAACTTTTCAGGCCATGAATCAGAAAGTAAAGGTTTCCTAATGGTTTTGGGTCATATGTCATACGAAGGAAGATTTGAATACAGATTTTGATTTTCTTGGGAAGCTAATTTGGAGCTAAAATTCTTAATAGATCGAAAGACAATTCTACCTTTCTTGGACACTGGTTTCGGACCAGGAACATATAAAGAGCGAGGAATATTAGATGAAATATTTGATTGTACATGAACTTGGCTATTACCTAAACCAACATTAGGAAAATCGATCACTTGAGATACAGGAAAAACACCTATTTTGGAAGAACAAACAGTAACACATTTGAACTTGTTCGTCAAAGTATATGAAATCATATTTTTCAAATCATCGTCGCATCCCAGTAAACAGTTCACTATATCTCCGGTTGACCAACTTAATTCCAAGTTTTCGAAAATACCTTGAATCCGGGACCAATCTTCTTGAATTTTTGTCATGAATTCAAAATTTGAAATTTGGCTGAAGCTTTTGTTAATGGCGTAATATGGAGATGACACACGCCATTGACTGATCTGATGGACTGTAATGGCGAATAGAGTATGTATGAATAATTCTTTGCAGAATGATTTGACAGCAACTGAGGGAGGAAGGTAGGCGCATGTATTTAGTCAGAAATGAAAGTGAGGGGTAAAATGGTCTCAAATTGACTCAGTTGTAAGTTTTGAAGAGGTATTACCTTACTTGCAAAAAAAATTCAAAAAATGTACCCAGTTGTAGTTAATCTCATAAATATTTTCTATAAATCTATACACATATATCATTAAATGTGAATAAAATACTAGTATATTGACAATATATGCATTATGTTATAGAAATATCCAATATATTTAACTAGATGAGCACCCGCGTATTCGCGTACGCGGTGTCAATAAAATAAATATTTATAATATATTATATATTTAAATAATTTTATAAAATAATATCTTAAAGTGTCAATAAAATAAATATTCATAATAAATTATATATTTAAATAATTTATAAAATAATATCCAAATAAAAAAGTTTGAGAAATAAACGAAATGGGACAATTTTTTTTATTGATATACAACCTTTAGTAAATATGAAAATAATTTAAAGAAAATATTATGTCACACATGTTCTTTAAACTAAATTTCGCATAATATTTATGTCACACATATTCTTTAACCAATATAATTATTACATGGCACTTTATTTTTCAACTCTTCAAAATACGACACTTTAGAGGGGGTTCACATTGATAGAATTACTTTTATAAATAATGTCAATTTTATATTATAATGTAATTAACAAATATTAATATCGTAAGATTTACTAGGTTCCATACCAACCACAATACCTTATATTATAATGTATTTAACCAATATTAATAGTAGATGATTATTTTTAAATATATATCTATACAAATAAATGTTCAACAAAATTGATATTCGAAATATTAAAAGATTTACAAATTGATTTAGTTAGTAAACAACATACTTATTAAGTAAGAGGTGCAAGGTTAAAATCTCAATCAATATTTTTTGTTCTTCACATTGATAGAATTACTTTTATAAATAATGTCAATTTTATATTATAATGTAATTAACAAATATTAATATCATAAGATTTACTAGTTTCCATACCAACCACAATACCTTATATTACAATGTATTTAACCAATATTAATAGTAGATAATTATTTTTAAATATATATATATCTATACAAATAAATGCTCAACAAAATTGATATTCGAAATATTAAAAGATTTACAAATTGATTTAGTTAGTAAACAACATACTTATTAAGTAAGAGGTGCAAGGTTCAAATCTCAATCAATGTTTTTTGTTCTTAAATTAAAATAACCCCATAGAAATTGTTTGCACCTTAGGTTTCGAACTTGAGACCTATAGAGAGCAACACACTCCTAAATCTCAAGCCTACCCAACTCCTTGAAATTTACAATTAATTATTACACACACACACACACACACACACACACATATATATATATATATATATAGGGGTGGCAATTTTCGACACGACACGATAGCACGATACGAATCCGACACAGAAATTGCAGGTTAGTGTTTGGCCTTATTGGGTTCGTGTCGTTATCGGGTCGACTTGATAATGACACGAAAATTTCGTATCGGGTTCGTGTCAACCCGTTAAGCACGATAAAATTAACAGGTAACCCATTAACCTGTTAACAACCCGTTAACCTGTTATTTACCTGATATGACACGACACGATAATGACACGTATCTGATAATAACACGATAATGACACGATAATTATATAAATATATTATTTTTTATATATTTAATACAATTTTAAATTGATTTATTTTCTTATCGTGTCGTTATCGGGTTGTTATCGTGTTATGTGTCGTTATGGTGTCGTGTCACGTCGACAGGAAAATTATCGTGTCGTGTCGACACGAAAATTATCGTGTTCGTGTCGTGTCGACACAGATTCTTATCGTGTCGTGTCGACACAGATTCTTATCGTGTCGTGTTTGTGATTGGGTTTATCGTGTCGTGTCACTATCGTGTCGACACGAAACACGACACGATAGCACGATTTGCCAGCCCTATATATATACTTCATGAGAATGCGACCAGGGGCGGAACCGGGATTGACCGGAGAGGGGGGCCAAATTCGTGAGTAATAAATATTTATCACACAATTATATGAAGAAGAAAAAATTGTGTTAATAATACCACCTCAATCCAAAAATAATAAACATGATTTTCATCATAGGCTTGTTTTACATATAGAAGCTTCTCATTTTATTTTTTGTCAATTCTAATAAAAAAATTTCTTTCCTTTTTATTAATAGACTATTCTATCTCACATCTCATTATATTATTTCACATATTTATTCTATCATATTTCTTAATCTATGTATCTAAAAGTAATAGAAAGTTTCTACTCGAACGAATCAAAGTATTAATTTTAAAGTTTCAATCATTGGATAAATTATAAACTACTTACAACCTTGTTATGACTCTAAACACGCCTAAGTAAGGTTTTTAAATTAAAAAATTTCACATCTAATATCTAACCAATACTATAATACATAAAAGTTGGAATTGAATTGAGGTGTGCCAAGGCTCTCCCAGCTTATACTTGCATCCGGCCCTGAATGCGACATATCATCCAAATTAATTTCAAGTCGACACATTATCATATTAGACTCCTTTTTAATTAGTATTTTAGGGGATACTCCCTTCGTCTCAAAATATCTTTCAGAGGTAAGTGGACACAATTTTTAAGAAAGTGTTGTTGGAAAAATTGGTTTGAAATTGATTAATTTTAATTAATTGATTGATTTTTAATATGAGAGTGGAGAACACTCGTCTTTGACCAATTTATTGAGGGCTATAAATGTAATTTCAAGGAAATTAAATGGCATAAAATCGTTCTACTCTCGTAGTAGATGTTCGTAGTGTATTTAAAATCTCAAAACCGAATTTCGATCGGTGAATGAGAAATTAATTCACGAAGTTAAAATGTCAAATAATACACTTTATGGGATAAAGTGTTATATTATGTTAATTGTCCCACATTGAAACTTTGAAAGTTTAATGGGGCTAATTACTCCTTATAAATAGGAGGGTGTTACAATGGTTCAAATAATAATTACTAAGGAGCAATCTAATAGTCTATACGGATGCACGTGTGTGCTCGTCCGGTTGAGCTTGGGCCTAGTCTTGGGCTCGTGACTCGTGGGTTTTATATTTGGGTTTGACTCATACAAATCAAGTTTCCAGAAAGTTGAAACTCAATTTGAAATTGGGTTAACCCAAATAAATTTAAGTTGATTTGAACTATGACGAATTTGAACGTTGGGAATGTCTAGGTACATTGACGTTACAAATTGGGATGAACTTGGACGTTTGAGTGTCCAGATTCATGGACGTTTCAGAAATAAATTTGTAACTGCAAGGTGTTACAGATCCATGAATGTCATATAATTAAATCTTGTAACCGCAAGGCGTTACAAATAGCATTAATGCCATAATAAATGTGGAGATCCCTGGAACACGCCTATAAATAGGGTGCGTGTTTCATGTTGCAAAACACACTTGCATACTCACACAAAGAGACGAACACTTGATTTTATAGAAAAAATCATAACATCATACATATTTGCATCGAGCATATAGAGTGCAGTCCAGTTTTCGTGTCGATTCAGTTCGTTGGAACTCTATACGTTGTGGTGCTGCTCGTATAGAGGCGAAAGTCGTTTTACCTTTTAAAACGTTACGTCAAACCGTGAGCACTAGCCGGGACGTATTCGTTTTGCGGGAAAAGGGTTTCCTTAACTCGACTTTAACTTTGTTCCATTGTTCGTGAGATGGGGTCGTTGCTGCTGGTTTCGAGAACCTGCCTGTTTTGGGAAGCCTCTAAAAGAGGAAAATCGAAGAGTTTGTGTAAATATTTATTTAATTGTATTTATAATTTTGTTATTTATTTCTGTCAATTTTGTAAAGCCATTGTTGGGTGCTCAGAAATTCCAACAAGTGTGTAATCTTATAAACCTTTATGTATAAAAAATAAATTAATGAGTTGACTTGTGTATATATGTGGGCCCAAAAGTAATAACATTTATGCAGAGATGTTTATTCGGATCGAACTAATTGGGTTGACCCGTTTAACCCTTTCGGATCGAACTAATTGGGTTGACCCGTTTAACCCTAACAAATACAGGGTTAGGGTTCATGAATTTTTTTTTTTTTTGATTACAAGTTAAATACCAATCCCTTTTTCCCCCTCCCCATGACTCGAACCCAGGACCTAAGGCATAGGTAGTGGTGCTCTAACCACTTGAGCTATCTCACTTTGTCAGGGTTCATGAATATTAGACACGTTTAAATTCGAACTCTTTTGACAACCTGTAATGATTTCATAAATCCGACACAACTTTTTGTTTAAGGAAGTTGGAAATAGATTACATCATGATCCCTTTAAAGCAAACATGTATTGTCGTCAAAGGAATTCACACCAACTTTTCAAATATATACACACAAGATTGAGGACGACACATCACTCGAGTATCAAAGAAATACAACGCGAATCATATATCTCATCGTGCACTAACGAATTCAAAAATTAGAATTTAAGGGTATAAAAGATATTAAATTTCAAAACATTTTATGTATATACATATAAGTAACTTATGGAGTATACTATTTCTGTAACTTTCTAAATTATACAATTTTTTTTAGGTTCGTCTCAATCTAAATTTACATTTTTTTAACTGGCTGATAAAATTAATTATTTCTCTATCTTTTTTCTCTACCTCAACTATCCACTATAAATTTAATGTTGTATTTTCTTGAATTATGTGTCATGAATTAATGTATATATATGTGTAATAATTGGCAATGAGTATACATACTAATCTAATTAGGTGGTACGCTAGCTATAATGTAGAAATTAAGTTGCTAATTTTATAAGGGTCAAGTGGAGATGAATAGGAAATTCCATAGCTTATAAATTATGATGTTTGGTTAATTAATATTTACACACGTACATTAATTGGAATTAAGAATTACTAGTAAGAAAGAATGGCCTCCGACAAGAGCAGCCTCACTCGCTACGACTTTCCCAAAGATTTTATCTTTGGTGCTGCTACTTCTTCCTACCAGGTAATTAAATTAATTAAATGTAGTAATTAATTTCTTAAGTATATTATAAATGTATTTATTTGCATCAATTAAAATGCATGTGAGTAATTGCAAAATAAAACCCTTTCGAATATAATTTGTCATCCTTCTCCTTAATTACAAATTAATTTAATTTATTTATTGCCCAAATTAATTAATTAATTAAATCATTTCAAATCTTAAATATATTCTATAATTCAGGTGGAAGGTGGCTATAAACAGGATGGTAGATCCCTCAGTAACTGGGATGCTTTCGTTCTACAGAGGCCTGGTATTATATATATATACTAATATTTAATTCCATCTTTATTTAATTAATTTGTTCTCAATACATGTTTATATATATTGCATTGCATGCTAATTCTTTTCTAATTAATTATATATTGCTAATTAAAATTTAATAGTATATGGAGTACTATTTTGAATGGGAATTAATTAATGGCAGGTAAAATTATTGATGGCAGCAATGGCTGCGTTGCTACTGATCACTATAATAAATTCAAGGTAAATTATTAAATTACACATAAAAATCCTAATTAAAATATATGAAAAAAATACTACTACAATTTAAAAAATATTGAATTTCACATGCGTGTTTCTTCTTCTTAAAATCAATAAACATCAATTTTATTATATAAAAGTTATTATTTCGTATATTAAATGGTACTCCCTCCGTCCAATTTCATTATTCTCACTTTCCTTTTTTAGTTGTCCAATTTTATTATGCTCATACCCTTTTTGGAAAAAATACTATTCATACTACTTTATCTTCACCCTCCTAACATCACTTATTTACTCACTTTGTCATTCACTTTATTCATAAACAATCATTTATTTATAAATGGACCCCACAATATCCTATCATACCCTCAACTTATTTACTTTATAAATAAACTAATTAATATTTATTAAAATTCGTGCCCGAAAAAGTGGGTATAATAAAATTTAACAAGTATAATATTATGAAGTTCACCATAAAACTTTGTTGAGACAAACAAGAATATATAGAAGAAATTCGTATAATATATATTATTGCAGGAGGACGTGGCATTGATGAAAAAAGTAGGCATCGATACCTACAGGCTATCCATTTCATGGACTAGAATATTACCAGGTAATATATATATTTATTTATATTAATATATGTTATTTAATTATATCAAATTTATGTATAGGAATGCCATTATTTATTACTACTAGGTAATTAAAATAAATTAGTAGTCGTAATGATTAAAGGATGGTTGTTATTAATTAGGTGGAAAGTTGTGCAACGGAGTAAACAGGGAAGGCGTCAAGTTTTATAATGATCTTATAAACTTGCTACTCTCCGTAGGTAATTTATTTTCATTAATTAATTATATAATTACATACAATTAATAGATTTAATTAATAGATTTAATTACCTGCGGCAGGAATTGAGCCCTTTGTAACTATCTTCCACTTTGATGTTCCTCAATGCTTGGAAGAGGAGTATGGTGGCTTCTTGAACCATAAAATTGTGTAAGTATAATTAATTCATATATATATGCAACCTTTTGATCATCATGTGATTTTCATTCAAAACATTAATAAATTAACATAAGTAAGTAATGTTTTAATTATATAAATCATGTGAAAAATGAAATTAATTAATATATTAATTACAGACAAGATTTTGGTGACTATGCGGGTGTTTGCTTCTTCGAATTTGGAGATCGGGTTAAATATTGGATTACGGAAAATGAACCATGGACGTTCACCGTTGGTGGTTACGTGCAAGGAGTTTTTCCACCGGCTCGTGGTTCATCTTCACCAACCGATGGTCCTAGTCCGACCCCTCCCCGACTCCTTCCTGGAAACGACAAGACTTTGACCGGTGGAAACGCTGGAACTGAACCTTACATTGTCGCACACAACTTGATTCTTGCCCATGCTACTGCTGTCGATATTTATAGAAAAAACTATCAGGTACTTCATACTCCCTCCATCCAATTTCGTTATTCTCTGCCCATACTTCATGCCTAGGGAGTTTGAATTTTTTTTTGGATTTAATTAATTACTTTAAGTTTATTATATATGCATGTGTGAGAGTCTTACAAAAAAATAATAAAATAAAAAATTGCAGGCAGTTCAAGGGGGTAAGATAGGTGTGACAAATATGACAACATGGTATGTTCCTTTCTTTATGACGCTACAAGATTCTGCCGCTGCTTCCCGAGCCGTTGATTTTATGTGGGGATGGTATGTAATTAATTGCAATCTTCGATCTTTTTATTTAACAAAATTAATACTAACAAATTAATAAATTCACAATCTCTTAAATTTATATAGTTTTTATGTTTGCAATTTGATATTAAAAAATATTTTCTATAAATTTTGATTAATTGTCACGCCACTTTGACGGTTAAGGAGAAATTTTTTCTTTACGTCTAATAACTTTTACCCTAGCCTTTTAACGTTTCAAAATTTCGTAAATTGGTTAATTTGGCGTTGTTTCACTTTCGTTTTTATCATGTGGCATACAAATAATGAGAAACTGATGAAAGTTGTAACCACTACAAGAAAAGAGGTTTTTAGTATCAGAAAATTGGTATCTGATACATTTTCTGATACTAAATCTTAACCTTTGGTATCAACTAAAAATTTTATGATACTACCTTTATTCTTGGTATCAATATTTTTTTTTTTGATACTATCAAATTTATAGCATCCGTTATTTAGTGATACTAATATTGTTTTTGCATCAGAAATTTATTTATTGATACTACTTAGTTTTATGATCAAATACTTTTTCGATACTATTTATCATTGGTATCGAAAATTAAATTTCTGATACCATTAATTTTATAGCATCCAACAATTTTTTGATACTATTACTATTTTTGCATTAGTAATTTATTTATTGATACTACTTAATTTTTTGTATTAAATAATATTTTTGATACTACTTGTCATTGGTATCGGAAACTTTATTTCTGATACCATTAATTTTATAGCATCCAACATTTTTTTGATACTATTACTATTTTTGAATTAGTAATTTATTTATTGATACTACTTATTTTTTTGTATCAAATAATATTTTTGATACTACTTATTATTGGTATCGGAAACTTTATTTCCGATACCATTAATTTACTACTTATTTTTTTGTATCAAATAATATTTTTGATACTACTTATCATTGATATCATTTCTGATACCATTAATTTTATAGCATCCAACATTTTTTGATACTATTGCTATTTTTGCATTAGTAATTTATTTATTGATACTACTTATTTTTTTGTATCAAATAATATTTTTGATACTACTTATCATTGGTATCGGAAACTTTATTTCCGATACCATTAATTTTATAGCATCCAACATTTTTTTGATACTATTACTATTTTTGCATTAGTAATTTATTTATTGATACTACTTATTTTTTTGTATCAAATAATATTTTTGATACTACTTATCATTGGTATCGAAAACTTTATTTCCGATACCATTAATTTAATAGAATCGATACAACTTATTTTTTGTATCAAATAATCTTTTGGATACTACTTATCATTGGTTTCGAAAATTTAATTTCGGATACCATTAATTTTATAGTATCCATCACTTTATCGATACTATTATTATTTTAGTATTAGTAATTTATTTATTGCATCAAATAATTTTTTTGATTCTTCTTATAATTAGTATCGAAAATTTAATTTTCGATACTATAAATTTTATTTTTAGTGTTAGTAATTTTCTTATTGATGGCACCTATATTTTTGCATCTAATAATTTTTTTGATACTATTTATCATTAGTATCGAAAATTAAATTTTTGATACTATAAATTTTATTTTTAGTATTAGTAATATTTTATCAATACTACTTATTTTTGCATCAAATAATTTTTTTTGATACTACATATCATTAGTATCAAAAATTAAAATTTTGATAATTTTTTATTGATAGCACTTATTTTTTTGCATCTAATAATTTTTTTTGATACTATTTATCATTAGTATCGGAAATTAAATTTTCGATACTATAAATTTTATTTCTAGTATTAGTAATTTTTTATTAATACCTCTTATTTTTTTGCATCAAATAATTTTTTTGATACTATTTATCATTTTTATCGAAAATTAAATTTTCGACACTATTAATTTTATTTTTAGTATCAATGATTTTTTTATTGATGCCACTTTATTTTTATAGTAATTATGATTGGTATCGATGATTAACTTTTGATACCATTAATAATTTATTTATTAATATAATATAATTTTTAATCAAATTTTTAATAGTAAAAATGATTAGATATCCGATACTAATGCTCATATATCCATTGCCCGATCATAAATTATTAATAGAGTTGGTAAACTAAACACTTGGAAATATTTTAGTGCTCGCGATTTATATACATGTACAGGTACTCCGTACTCGTCTTTGGATCGTCGCCGTTCACCGTCTTTCGTCGCCGTTCACCGCCGTTCGTCGCCGTTCACCGTCGTTCGTCGCCGTTCACCGTCGTTCGTCGCCGTTCACCGTCGTTCGTCGCCGTTCACCGTCGTTCGTCGCCGTTCACCGTCGTTCGTCGCCGTTCACCGTCGTTCGTCGCCGTTCACCGTCGTTCGTCGCCGTTTACCGTCGTTCGTCGCCGTTCACCGTCGTTCGTCGCCGTTCACAGTCGTTCGTCGCCTTTCATCACCGTCGTTCGTCGCCTTTCATCACCGTTCGCGTCGGCCTCCTTCCCCTACCAGGTAAGCCTTAATTTATTTTCTTAGCCCTATCTTCCACTAATTTAGGAAATTTGGATGAGTTTTATATAATTACGAGTACTATTTTTCAGATCGGCGCATTAGATTTTTTCGATTTTAATGTTCTGGTATTAATCGGTCTTGCATTTGTCTTGTGTTATAGTTGAATTGAAGAAGCAGATCTCATTAACAAGTCAGATAATTAGTTGCATTCAAAGTAGTTGTTCAGTTTTAATAATGTTCTGGTATTAATCGCAGTTATGCTGTTTATGGAGCTTGCGTAAAATCAGTAAATCCATCATCGAATGAGGATATTGTATATCTTTCAGAGAAAATGAGAACAGAGCAGCGGCACAGGTTTCATTTTTTTGTCAGTTTTTACATTGCTGATGAGTGCATGGATTTTTCATTTTTGTGCAAGATATTTGGAAAGAGTTGAGTACAGAGAAGATAGATCAAATAAGAGCTATGTACTTCGTTTTATTTTGTATATCATCTGGTTGTTCAAGTTGATGCACACCAAATGTATGTTAAAATGCACATTTAATAAAAAAGAATTGAGTTTATACATCTTGAATTGCTTTCCATCCAGTAAAGATTAAATTTCATCATAAAGTTGTCGAACAAGGGAAGGGAATGTTTTTGGCATGATAATGAATTAATGATGATGTATATGCAATGCAGCTACTAATTAGGCAATTATTTGTTTCATCACATCAATTATTTCAGTTTATTTCTAAGTATTTTTAGGCCTCAGTCGTGTGTTGATTCCTATGGCAAGATTTATGTTCCAATACAGAGAATTTATGTAAATCCTAGTTTTAGTATTGGTTCATTTCCAAAAGCACTTCATATTTGTACCTTACACATTTGTGGAATAACTGCCTCAATACAATATGGTTATGTTATTAATAAAAAAAAATTAGGTGAATGCATATGGCATATCCAATTAGGATTATTTTCATCCTTATGGTGCAGAATGTTCTGAAAAAGAACAATGCTGAAGATCATTTCCCTTTGTAAGTATGATTTAAACACTACGACAAGACGTTGGTTGTGAACCTCCTGGAATTTCTTTGTTCAAGTCCTCTGTTGTTAGTATATTAACTTGTTCTTCCCTTCCATATTTTGGATGACAAATTGTATATTGTCTACATTTTTTTCTCTCTGTTCTTGTTTTTATAATCTTAAGCACAAGTTATGACATCTTAAGCCTGGATCTATGACATTATGTTTTAACATATATGTGATACTAGCTAGATAATGATGTCACAAAATTAGAATTTTCTGGTTCACAGTTAAAGTGAAGCCGATCCTAAGCCTCTGGTGGCACCCCCAATTCCTCTGTGCGAGGAGAAGTATTACACCAAACTGTCTTGCATTGACTTTGTGTGGAGTGGCAACGACAGTGCGCGGGTTAGAGAAATTTGGAAGAGGATTAGAGTGAATAATCCTTGAAGGACTATTCTGATGAGAAGGTATGATGTTGTTTCTATGGTTTTCTCAATTTGTTCAGTTATATGTGTTTAATTATTGTGTGGAGTAAGTTAATGACTCATGTTGCATTATTTTCGATTTTTCTCATTGATAACTTGATTGGTCTCAGAGTGGATTGTTTAATTTCATGTAATTTTGGTTTTATGATTTAAAAACTTACACTAAAGCCTAATTATAACCGCTATCCCAGATTTAAAAAATGAAATGAGATAGATGCAGGACATTTCGTTATATAGTAAGCAGGAATGAAATTTTGTTTTGATTGACTTTAGATATGTTTTGATGGAGCATTCAGATGCTATAGGCTGTGATGTTGTGTGCTCATGGGATTTTATTCAGTATTTGAGACTATTGAGGATAAGAAACAAACTAATTATATTAATGTGTATAGCATGTCTGGTAGAGTGATCCAATAATTTTGGGATGTTTGGGATTAACAGGAACATACAGTATGTTTCTTATGTGTGAAATCAAAGTTAGAAGTCATTGTTTTTTTTTTTTTTTTTGTGTTCAAGTTGCTTGTATCTTGACAACTGCAATGGATTCATCCTTTTGGCGATCATTCAGTCTTTTGTTTTATATTTTAGTTCAGATTACATTATATTCTTAATTTTACATTTAATAATGTTATTGTACTTAACATCATGTCACTTTTTTGTTCCGTACTTCAAGTACTTCCTTGATGGCTGTGTTTGAAGACTTCCAAGGACAGAGATGGTGCAGTATCTCCTTATGTGTGGCATCTACAGGCTTTGATATTGTCATCTTTACATAAATGTTTCCGATCTCTACGATACTGGAGGTTCAAAGTTTCTTGATTCTTTTAATTTCCAGGTAAGGACAATCTCTTATTTTTTGCTTCACAGTCTAAATATATAATTCACTAATGGGTAATTAACAAAATAATAGGAAAGTTGCTATTGAACGACAGGGTAATAATAGGAAAGTTGTTCCTGTCCAATGCACCTCGTGTTAGGTTATTTTGAAATTGCTATTAAATGTCCAATGCACCTCGTGTTAGGTTATTTTGAAATTGCTATTAAACGGCCGGGTAATAATAGGAAAGTTGTTATTACTGAATTATTATCACGCGCCTTGAATTTCAATTCATGTTGTTTAACATTTGAAAGTGTTGTAGTTTAGATTATATGATTCATATTGCTATTGTGAGCTGAGATAGGTGCAAGATTTGAAAATGAAATGTATGTGTGGTAAATAAGTATTTGTCTTAAATATAAATATTGGTCGCGTGGGCTCGGGTTAAATGTGCAAAGTTGTATGTACTTTAGCCTTTTAGAGGGATTAATATCTAATTTAAGCAACTCTTCATTGAGTAGTCGCAATATTTAACTAAGCAAACTGCTATCATGTGGCACTGAATAGTAATCTAATCTTTTGTTTCCCTTTTTGATTTGTCAACAGACGTTGGAACATCAAAGCAGGAATATTACTTACATCTCAATTGTGTCTTGAAAAACACATCAAAGTTAGATATTTTGTAATGGAGCTTATATACTTAGTTTTTGTATATGAAACTAATATATTTGTGGTTCATTGTTGATAAATGTTATTTTTATATCTAAATTAGTAATATGGAGGGCAAATAAAGCTAAATTTGAATCATATTTAATATTAGTATTTTATACGTACAATCAATATAATATTGTATCAAAAAATTAATATAATTATCCGATGTTAAATGCCTATTTTGATACTAAAGAATTCAATCTTTTAGTATCATAAAATATTTATTGATACTATATATTTAGTATCGTTAAAATTAATTGATATTAAAAATACAATGTAGTATCAAAAAAATTGATACAATTATTCGATACTAAATATTTTTCTGACACTAAAGGTTATATCCTTTAGTATCAAAAACTATTTATTGATACTATATATTTAGTGTCGTAAAAAATAATTGATACTAAAAATACAATGTGGTATCAAAAAAATTGATACTATTATCCAATACTAAATATTTTTCTGATACTAAAGGTTAAATCCTTTTAGTATCAGAAAACATTTATAGATACTATATATTTAGTATCGTTAAAAAAAATTGATGCTAAAAATACAATGTAGTATCAAAAAAAATTGATACCATTATCCGATACTAAATATTATTTTGATACTAAAGGGTTCAATCATTTTGTATCAAAAAATATTTATTGATACTATATGTTTAGTATCAATAAAAGTTTACGACACTATAAATGCGTTGTTGTATCAAAACAAATTGATACAATAATTCGATACTAAATACAATTCTGATACTAAAGAGTTCAATCCTTTAGTATCAGAAAATATTTATTGATACTATACATTTCTGATACTAAAGGGTTACCCTTTAGTATCAGACTTTTTTTTCTGATACGCGGTCTTTAGGATCGGGAGTATAAGTATCGGAAGTGGTATCAAAATTTTTTTTGATACCAATACCCTTTGCTATCAAATATTTTATTTTTAGTATCAAAAAAAATCCGATGCTAAAAACCCTTTTTTTTGTAGTGAACGTGACCAAGCTCGACTTGTATAGCATGACATAACAATGAACATATGAATTTAAATAAATAAATTAATTGGAATGTTGTTTTAGGTTTGTAGCGCCTATTGTAAATGGGGATTATCCGCCAGTAATGCGAGAAAGAGTAGGAAAGCGACTACCAACATTCAGCGACGACGATACAAAATTGGTGAAAGGATCGTTTGATTTTATCGGAATGAACTATTACACCACTAATTGGGCTGCTAATAAACCAGGCCCATCTCCTAATCCACCAACTTATTATACAGATCAAGGAGTTGATTTCTACAGTAAGTTTCAACCAGTTTTAAATCAACAGTAACACTCGAGATAGAAAAAAAGATATTTTTCAAAATAGTATAAAAAATAATTAAAGTTTTGATGTATAATATGAATTTGATTACTCATCATCTATCAATTAATTTCATTATTTCTTTGATTTTTGTAGCTGAACGAGATGGGAAAAAAATCGGTCCACAGGTATAAGATTATTAATTAAGCACCAATATTTTAATACTTTGAGAGAAAGTGAATTTATTCAGATATAATACATACATTAATTTTAATATTATATTATAATAATGTGCAGGCTGGTTCAGATTGGTTATTTATTGTTCCATATGGAATACATGACCTACTACTCCACACACAGAAGGAATACAATGATCCAATCATTTACATTACTGAGAATGGTACTAATTAATTAATTATATTCATCATCAAATCTCTACTCTATTAACTCATTCATGTTTCAAATAGTGCAGTTAAGTAACGATTTTAATTTGGTTCTAATTTGATTGATCGAAAGTTTAATAATATATTTAAATCACCCGATTTTCATGCATGTAGGTGTGGATGAGAAAAACGATAAAAGCATAACGGTTACCGAATCTCTTAAAGATGACTACAGAATTAAGTACCATCAAGATCATCTCAACTACGTCAAGAAAGCCATTGACGAGTGAGCTTTTATACATATATAATTACAAATTTCCAATTCTTTTTTCTTTTCGGTAATGAAATAATCGTTTTTTTAAATAGATTAATTTTGAAAAAACGGCCTCACATTAACTTAAAACTACTTTATACTCTATTTTATTTTAAAAAACATTGATTTTTAGCAAAATACTTTAAAAAAATTGAACTTCACTTTTATAAAAAGTACCCCATTTCACTTTAAATGTCGTTTTTAAAAGCACAACACTGGTTTGAAATACACATATATATGTATGCAATTAAATTTGAAATAATTATGTATATATTTGTAGGAATGGTGTGAAGGTGAAGGGTTACATCATGTGGTCTTTGCTTGATAATTATGAATGGACGGCAGGATATTCAGTTCGATTTGGGATTTATTTTGTCGATTTTATCAACAATTTAATCAGATATCCTAAAAAATCAGCAATTTGGTATATGAATTTCCTCAACAAAAACAACGTTACTCCAAGTAATTGAAGAAAATAAAGAGGATCGAGCTGGCCGGCTCATGATCATCACAAGAAGAAATGAAGAATATTACCTCTTTAATTCATTTGAAGCAATTATATATATATTATTGTGTTTCTACATAAAGAATGCATCTTATAATAATGCGTTCGATTCAAATAATAAAATGCTTCATGTAGAGGCATCTTGTAATTTTTATTTGAATATTAATTTGTATGAGTTTGTATGCAATATTTACAAATATTTTCTTATTTTTAATGAATTATTTTCCAATTAATTGCATATTCGAGTAATATGAGTTTGGCATACTAATTTCACTGTGTAATTAATGCAGTTTTAATCTACAAAATTTCAATAGAGCAATTCTTTTCTTTTTCGCGGATGCAGTTCTTTCACAAACAATATTAATATTATATATTTTTTTCGATACCAAAGCCAGATTTTAAAATCGAAGGAAAATATATTAACATCTCGTTTAAGGGACCTGAAATATTTTTCATCATAACTTTTGAATTGCTCTTCTCGATCTCTTCTCGTTTAAGGGACCTGAAATACTTCAACTTTGGTCCATATTCTTGTAAATGCCATTTGTTGTACATTCATGAACACATCCCATGCCATTCAAATAAATCATCATATCACTTTTATAATGCCTCCCATTCAAATTCATTATATATACGGTGAAAGAATTTATCTTAAGTAAATGTCTAAAAGAGGGTGATTTTTACAAACAAGTATATTGTATTTATATAAGTAATGAAATGTTACATATGTGGTTTATATGTAATGAGAAGATAATTTTCCATATATAAAAATATATGGAGAATATTTAAATAACATCTACAATATTATTATGACTAGTCTTATGTGAAATATTACATATATGCATTTTATTCATTCACACTCACATTCTTTATAAATACACCCACTGACAACTCAACCCACATTTTTTATAAATACACTCATTGACAGTTCAATTCACACCCATATTTTTTTATAAATACACCCACTAGTAGAAATTGTACTTAGTCGTCTTCTTCGAGCAGTTTTCGGCCACCCTAGGCCGCGGCCGAACGCTGCAATTTACGACGGCCTTAATATTTAAATATTTTATATTTCTTTAAATATTCTTTAATAATTATTATGGATCAAGATTATTTTATATTACTACATGCAATAATATATGTTACTATATGTTATAATATGAGTTACTTAATCAATAAAAATTCTAGAAAAAAATACTACATAAAAGAATCAGTATTACTATATAAAAAATTATATGTTACTACATACTATAGTTTGAATTACTACATTGAATATGCGTTTGTTACTATATGCAACTTTATCAAATGATTTGTATTACAACATGGTTATTGTGTTTACTATATGCGATAATATATGTTACTATGTATTATAATGTGAGTTACTACATTAACAAAAACACTAGAAAAAAACGTGTTACTAAATAAAAAAATTTGTATTATTATATAAAATAGTTTGTGTTATTACTACATAAAATAATGTGTGTTACTACATATTACAATTTGAATTACTACATTTACTATCTCGCGTTTGGCAATAAAATAAAAGATAAAAAAATCACAGAAACTGGTAAAATAAATGGGTTAAATTTTTTGGTCAAAATTAGAACACAAGCGGGCCACAGTTGACAAATAAATTAAGAATTAACCCAAATGAATTAATGGTGGCCCAATAATATATATTTTCAACCCATTGACTTAATAAGTCAATATTTTCAGCCCAATTGACTTAATTGGTCAATATTGCATATAAGTTTTTGTGCAATATTATATTTGTATCCTAATATGCCTGCTCAAGATGGAACACCATTGGTGATTCAATCTTGTTCATAAAAAGTTGAAGACGAGGACGGAATAGCGATTTAGTGAGAGCATCAGCTAGTTGATCAGCAGACGATACATGAGCTACTGTGATGATCAAGACAGAGGACCCCAGCGAACATAGAAGTTATGATGAGTGGTTTGTGTGTATGCCGAAAGAGGATATGCGCTTTATAGGCGAGATGGATGGTTTCCTTAGATGTTCGTGGTGAGCGAAGTGGTAGAGAGGAATAATGTGGTCTCGTTCTTTATGGGTATACAGTGAACGAAGAACAAAGTGGTTGTTTTCGGCGAGTGTCGTAGAAGAACAAAAAACATGTTATTATGGGACAACTAAATCAATTCTCATCATCTTCCTTATTTCTCAAGATACAAATGAACAAGTTATTTAGTTATAATATTCACTTAACTTAGTTTGAATATCTAGGTAGTAAGTGTTCCATAATTAATTGGAAACAATCGATCTCTTAAAAGATCCATCTTTGTATATATAAAAGCATACTTGGCAAACTATTAGTATATCTCACAATAACAACAGTACCAAATTTATCATTTCTGAATTGGGTATTCTATATAAGAAGACTAATAGTGATTTCAAGTTACATGCCTTCTCAAGATATATTCTTATTTTAGGCCAATCTCTCGTCTCATGAAAATGACATTCACCACAATGGATCTCAAAGTCATACATCCTCAACCTACAGTGTAAATACACATGCTTACTTATTGCATACCTCCAGGGGTGGACCCAAGATTTTGAGTTAGAGGGTCTGATAATTATAGTTCAATAGTAACTAATACTGAACAAGTTTTTGATAAATTTACCCCTCAAAATCTTACTCATTATTACACTTTTGTAATATGTGTGTCAATTTACATATAAAAGCTATCGTGGAATAGATGAAATATAATAATAAAATTAAGTATTTTATATTTGAACATAAATATATCAATATGCAGATATTGTTAAGCATCTTAAAATACATAAATGTGTTTTTAATATGTTAAAACACACAACTATCTCCTAAAAATCACAAAAATCATCCACAATTAGAAGGTAAACAAGATACCAGACTAATTAAAAAAACATTGTTTCTCCTAAGTTTTCATTTTGTGTCCCTTTACTTTTTTTTAATTATTAATAATTAAAAAAAAAATTGAGAGATTGTATTTGAGTCAAAGAAGCTAACTAATTTAAAATACGCTACTAATAAACAAATCAAATGCACATTAAGTTTGTTTGCTTTTAACTTGAATGACAGTCCAATTCATTTTAATTTGTGTTTTTTTCTCACTTTTGGGCCAATTGTTTTATTTGGGTTGAATTTTATGAATTTTCTTCTTTTATAATAACATTAAAATCATTGTATTTGGCCCGAATATACATGCATATATATTGCATACCAAATATATAATAAAAAATGTAAAAAGTTGAGGGGGCAGAGGCCACCCCCACTATACATGTGGTTTCGCCCATGCATACCTCATAAGTTCTAGCATCCGTCGCGATGGATTGGGGTGTTCATTGACGAAAATTGACATTCAGTCTCTCAAAATATGTGTATATATACCCTTGTACGCATTCATTACAAGGCAACATGGAGTCGGAGATACGACATAGTGTATAATTTTGGACTGCTCGTGAGATTTGGCTTAATTTGGAGGAAATAAAGATTCGGTAAGGAGAGTGCACCCTGTGCTTATGAATTGCGCTGTAAACTCGACCTTATTCGACAAAACACAAACTCCATCTCGACATATTATAGCAAATCGCGCAGTATGGGAATAAGCGTGTTCAGTCTCGCCAACTCCCACGTGCTCTTACAGTGGTTGCACATTGAGTTTGGCATATCATCTAGTATCGGAAGACGAGCAACATCGCTCAATTTCTAGGAAACCAGTCACACAAACGAGTGCCTTACAAATGCAATCCAAGAAGTCTGTTGATTCGACTTGTTGCCCGGATCCAAAACAAGGAAGACATTGCAATAATTGCGGAAAAATTAACCATACCGACAATACTATGTTTTGAGAGAATTGATTACCGTGTCGACAATGATGACAATGATGACAATGAAGAATTGAAGAGTTGGAAGTTGTTTGTGATAATAGTCATTTCCATGCATGTCGTATAAGAGATATTAAAGATATATATTGAGGCATATATTTATAATATTATTTGATTAATTAAATCCATCAATCCATGCGGTTAGAGAGTTCGTTAACAAGGCATAGCCTGATCTCACTCAATCCTGGGCACCACCGTCTCCGCTGCTTGTTTACAAGGGGCTGAATTTAGTACTCAAGGGAAGATTGTGGTATAACACAGAATGAACAGGGTGCGAAGAGAAGGTAGGGTGAATCAATGGATCAGAGCAAGAGGTATGGCAGAACCAACGAACCAAAAGCTTTCGCTTTAGATGGTAAAAATGAAAGTGTTCACAACACATATTCCCTCTTCTGCGTGTCGTGTTCTCTCTGCTCACGGTAAATTGGTATACGAGCTAGTGTGGGTCTCTCCATCAATTAATTCAGCTATTATACAAATGGGTTGCCATCATTTCTCCTTTCTCTTCACTGCCATTGCACTTGGGCTCCAATAATGTAATTAAAAGTCCCAATTGATTTCCTTTCGGGGCTGACTACTTATACCTCCAGTTCAGTTTAGAAGACCCCCCCTCTAAAATTTGTCAGGATTGATGCACCCCCTCAAATTGTCCTAAACACCATTTTGTCTCAAAAAACTATTTACTAAACACACACCCCTAGAACCCAAATTTCTCTCCTTCCTCTTATTTTCTTCTTCTCCTTCCCCAATTTTTTCTTCCCCGTCGCCACCTCCCTCTCCTTCGGCCGTGACGGCTTCCCCCTCCCTCTCTCACGGCCGCGACAGCGTCCCCCTCCCTCTCCCACGGCCACAACAGCCTCCCCTCCCTCTTCAATTTCTGCATTTTTTTTGTTCAATCTGTCGCCGCCGCCGTCTCCTGGTCCAAGATCCCGGTCACCCCCACCCTAGGTATGTGCGTCGGCCGCCGCCGCTTGTAACGGGGCCATAATATTTTTTAGCAAAAAAGCGACTATCACTTTTTACTTAAACATTATCACTTTTTAATTAAACACTATCACTTTTTTTACATGAACTTATTCCCTAATAGAGTCATTTCTATAGCCTCTTAAGCAAGTAAAACCTACAACTTTTAAAATTCTCTAATAGGGTCAAATTAATGTCAAAAAAACCGTATTTGCCCTTAATATTCATATAACCTCTTAATTATTATATTTTACACATTAATTCGAATTTTAAATTCAAATCTTAATTGCATGACATCAATTCCCCCAATTATAGCGCATATTCAAAAAAAGTCTTGACTTTCCCAAAATCGGAAACTAACATTTCATTCCAGAAAACCTGTCAATGCAGAAACCAAAATAGGAAGTAATGAGAATTTTTGTTCAACTGTTCATATTCAGCAATCTGTTTATCCGTAAATTCCTTCCATTTTATAGTTCATCATCTCAGTTTAACTGTTCATTCCAGGTCAAATCATTCCCTAAATTAGGGCGTTCAATCCATGCGTTCAATCCATACGATAAAATTACGGAATTTACAAATTATTTTTTTTGAAATGTTCATATCTTCTACATCAATCCAGCAAATCGACGATCTGTATGTAAATTTGCATTTATATTTATCCTTCTCCTTTGAATCATTCTGCACATATTATCTTAAAACGATCCGTGGTTGTATTTTCTTATCCATATATACTGATTAATTGTTTGTTAAATGCACAGGCTTTCATATCGTGAGCTATTGAAATGGATTATAGTGTATTCGGCAAGCTTAATTTTAATGGAAAAAACAAGCTTATTCGAGTGAATGAGTCGACCTCCTTTGCCGATTTATTGGGGGAAATTGCAGGTATGACAAATCTTATTTCTCCCGGTAGCATATCGATAACATACTCCGTTTCTAGTCTCAACAACTTCTCAATAGAGTCTGACTCTGACATCAGTGGTATGGTAGTGTTTTGTAAAACTACATCTGAAAAGCTAGTTAACTTATCTGTTGCGATGAGTAATCAGGATATGGTAGTCACTGAATTGATTCACTCTTCAGAGTCAAATGATAGTTTATTATGTGAACAAATTCATCTAAAAAAAACATCTCTGAACAACACAGTGTCTAATCATTCTTCAAATTCTGTTGAAGACAGTCAACTCCGATCAGATTTTGATGGAATATGTAGTATACCTACCTTGGATATATGTCCAGTTGAGAAGAAGAAGACATATTTATCGGATCATTGGGTTAATATAATGGAAGGTGGGGTTGGTACTGTTTTCGTTGGAGGTGCACCTGAATTTAGAAAAGAGCTCATAAAATACTCCACAAAACTTTATTTTAAGTACAAGTATAGGAAGAATTCCCCTAGGTACGTGTTTGCTGTTTGCAATGAACCATCAACACCCACTTGCGAATGGTTCATCAAAGCCAAGAGATTACCCACCAATAATGCATTTATGATTGCTAAAGCTAATTTAGTGCATAATTGTGTTGGAAACCTTCTCCTTGAAAAAAGAAACAGGTTAGGTCCCAAAATTGTTAAGGAATTTGTTATGGATAGTGTCAAAACTAACCCCATTATTGCTGTCAAAGACGTAATCAACAACGTCAATGAGGGTTATGGATTCAAACTCCCTTATTGGAAGGTATGGCGTGGAATTGAAGCTGCAAGAGACGATATATTTGGAAGCTACGAAGAATCTTATGACCAATTGCGTTAGTACTGTGATGCAGTCAAACGGACAAACCCCGCAAGTATAGTAGACCTAGAGAAGGATAACACAACCAACCGTTTCGAACGAATATTTATTTCATTCAATGCATGCAAGGAGGGTTTTAAAAAATGCAGGCCAATGCTCTTTGTAGATGGTACCTTTATGAAGGGAAGATCAAAGGGCGTATTGCTTGCTGCAACTGCAAAGGATGGGGACAATGGTATTATATACTTTCCATATTTCATTTCTACAGTACAATATCAAATATATTGTTGTTTTTTTTCATTACATATTAACATATATTTATAATAATATCCATATTGTTCATATTCTAGGTCTTTTTCCAGTTGCGTTGGCTGTAGTATCTGCAGAGAATAGGAACAACTGGGCATGGTTTCTAACCAAGCTGCGTGATCTTATAATTCACGAAAAGAAAGTCATTTATATATCAGATAGAAATACAGGTTTGATGTCTGCTTTCTACGATGTATGGGATGATCCAGCACACTTTTACTGCCTATATCATTTACTTTTAAATCTTAAAGGAAAATATGGTGGAGGCTGGAACACTCAACATCGCGAAAACATGGCTGATCTATTCAAGCAATGCGCTTATGCACCAACAATAACTGTTTTCAAACAGAAATTTGACATTTTTAAAGCTGTTGGTGGTCATATTGCAGTAGAATGGTTAGAAGACATGCCATATAAACACTGGACAGTTGCATATTCACAACACATACAACGATATGGTGAAATGACTTCTAACGCAGCAGAGTCATTTAATTCTTAGATTCGTGAGGCTAGGTCGCTCCCAATTACTTATATGTTGGATTCCATCAGGAAAAAGATATCACAATGGTTTGTTGAGAGACGTGAAAAAAGCAACAAATGGACTGGATTACTTGTGCCTACCAAAGAAGATCTTTGGAATGAACTAGGAAACATCAGTGCATCGTGGGGAGTTTCAGTCTATCCTAACGGTCAGTTTGAGGTCCGCTCTAGGACGTCTGTAACTGTTGATTTGGAGCATAAAATATGTACTTGTTTTAAATGGCAGATTACAAGTTTTCCGTGTGCGCACGCTGTTGCTGTTATCAAGAGGCATTGTGATTCAGTTTTCAATTATGTTGAAGATTGCTTTTTTACAGCCCGATACAAAAAATGTTATGAAGAGGACCTAGTTCCAGTTCCTGATACAGAACGATACGAAATCATTTATGATTCCAGCCCGGATAAAATACTTCCACCCATCCTAAACAAACCGCCTGGTAGACCTAAACAAAAGAGAATTACTTCGTATGGAGAATTTCGAAGGGTAAAGCCTACAGCTTGCAAACGTTGTGGGAAAATCGGTCGCCACGATTCTTTGACCTGTGCCTCAGTTTTTTGGTACCGACAAGACAAACTTTCAGGCGTAGACACACAATTTCTCATTGTGTATAAATTTATATCTTATCACCTTTTCTTTGACTGTGTCCCGATATACTTATCGACTTATCAATTTGTCTCATATCTTTTTGTTACCTTTCTAAGACTTTTTTTATCAGTTTATGGACAAAAAAGTTGTTTATTCCCATGATGTTTGGTTTACAATCAGTTTTTCCAGCTTGAATTTCGATAAACTGATTATTGAATTGCTATTCGCAGTGCATTTGAAAGGTGCATATACCACTCATACAACTTCATATCAAAATGAAATTTCAGTATTAAACATGCATATCTGTTGTAGTTGTCTTCGTCTCATTATTCTGAACAATTCTTGTCAGTGATATTAACGGAATTAAGTATGAATTCCATACATCACAACAAACCCTTGTATGAATATGCCATTTACAAATGTGCACAACTATTTTTCATATTGATATGCATGTTACTATGTGCACATTTGTCCCATGGTATTGTATGCATACCAAAAAAATTCATGCCCGTATGCCGTTTTAACCTTCATATTCCAACAGCATATACGTATGCATCCAATAAAATGCTAGAACTGCATCCATTATCAGACGCTTTTTCATTATTTTTGTGTTTGAATAGTGTATTGAGTATTTTGGGTGGTGTTGTAATTTAATTATGTTTATTAATTAATTTATTTATTTTATTTGTTTTGTTTTCGAGATTAACAATCAATGCTAGATATGAAACCGTCGTGGACACGTCTTCAATTAAATCTCAATATTAAATAAATAAATATATATTTCTAAATTATGTGCACGTTTTAATTAATATTATTTTATGTGCACGTTCTAATTAATATTATTTTACGTACACGCCCACTACATATAATTAACGGTTACATTTAGTTATTCCCATTATGTACACGCCCATAATGTCCACTAACTATCACATGAATAACTATCATTCAGTATCTTTAATATTATATCTATATATATATCTCGTTAATGGTGTTAAACAATCACTTCATTCTTACAATTTTTGTGGTTTCTAAATGCACAATTCAAGGATGATCGAAAATCTTCCTGACGAAATCACTATTTTTATTCTACTCTTTCTTCTACCTGTATTTCTAAGCAAATACAAGTGTATCTCTAGACAATGGAAATCTGTAATAGGTTCCAGTTGGTTTGTAAATTCACATTTGGTGAATATGAAAGTAGGAAATCATTTCTCACTTATTCATAAATATCACGTTGCATGCCCCCCCTATCTTACCAATCTAACCTCGGTGGTGAATCTCCATCTATTTCTAGGGAAATATCCCAACCCTACGAAGAGTACGAGGTTCTTGGTAGTTATAATGGTCTAGTATTAGTCTGTAATATCGAAGATCAATATTCTATAAAAAAAACCTACCACTTAACAATATTCTATTCTTCCAAACAAACCCATTTTCTTTCCAAAGGGACACGACGTAGCATGGGTTTATTTTGGATTTGGTTATCTCGGAAGTTCTAATGATTACATCGTTATGCGAATTGCTTATCTATGGGATCAAAGTGGTGGTGTGACCGAGGTATGCACGTTCTCACGAAATTCAAATATGTGGTCAAACCTTCCTCCCTTTCCTTTTGATAATTACCCTTGTTCAAACGCATTCTTTGTTGGTGATATTTTTCATTGGATGTTCAAATCTAGTAAAGCCGGTTATCAGTTGACTACATTTGATATTCTAAAATCTACATACTCATTGATTAAAATTCCTGATTTTAAGATTGCTCCCTTGAACTTAGAAGTAGAAGGGTTGGATGATGATACAATTGCAGTATATTGTAGTAGTTTGACCACACCAGAAGATAGTTTTTATAGTAAGTATTTCTTTCAAATGCACTTACTTACTTACTCGTTAGGTATCCCTAGTTGGTCTAGTATAGCAATTTCCAGAAGAACACTATTACCTAACCATTACCATATATCACCAATAACCCTCCTCAACCAAGAGAGAACAAAAATAATGTTCCTTGTACACCCATGGGGAGACTACTATTGCTACGATTCAACTTCAAAGACGTTTCAAGTTATATAGGAATACGAAATGATATACGGAGTTCAACGTGTGTACAAATATATTCCGTCTCTTGTATCTCCTATCAATAAATAGTTATTGATAAATACTTTATTGTATCAACCATGTCTAATATATTGCGTTATTTTTAAATAAAAATATGAATTGTTATGTTCAGTTTATTCATGTATCCTAATTACAAATTGTATATAATGTCCAGGTAGTGATTATGATATTATTTACGCTTATAATTTAATTGTTAAATTAAATACATTACTTATGTATTAAAAACTAATATTTAATCTAATAAGATACACCAATGTATATGTTCAGGTCAACTATAAGTATTATAAGAATATAATTAATATGCAGAAAACGAATCATACATAATATTTTAGCACAAAAACTTATATGCAATATTGCATACATGCATTTCAGTCATTCATACACATATTCTTTATAAATACACCCACAAGCTTAATTCACACACATTTTTTATAAATTCACCCACAAGCTTAATTCACACACACATTTTTTATAAATACACCCACAAGCTTAATTCACACACACATTTTTTATAAATGCACTCACTGACAGAAATTGAACATGGTCGTCTTCTCCGAGCAGTTTTCGATGCTATTTTGTATTACGTGCAATAATATATCTTACTACATGCAATAATATATGTTACTATATATTATAATGTGGGTTACTTAATCAATAAAAAAATATAAAAATATAAAAGAATCAGTATTACTATATAAAATTGTGTTATTACTACATGTAATAATTTGTTTTACTACATAAAAAATTATATGTTACTACATAATACAGTTTGAATTACTACATTGAATAGACGTTTGTTACTATATGTAACTTTATCAAATGATCTAATATTTTTTGCATCATCCTACAATAAAACATTTTGTATTACAACATGATTATTGTGTTTAATACATTCGATAATATATGTTACTACGTATTATAATGTGAGTTACTACATCAATAAAAATACGTACTAGAAAAAATTTGTTACTAAATAAAAGAATTTGTATTATTATATAAATAGTTTGTGTTAGTACTACATAAAATAATGTGTATTACTACATATTACAATTTGAATTACTACATTTAATATTCCGCGTTCGACAATAAAATAAAAGATAAAAAAATTACAGAAACGAGTAAAATAAACGGATTAAAATTTCGAATTAACTGCCAGTGGGTGTATTTATAAAAAATGTGTGTGTGAATTAAGTTTGTTGGTGTATTTATAAAAAATGTGTGTGTGAATTAAGTTTGTGGGTGTATTTATAAAGAACATATGTATGAATAACTGAAATGCATATATACAATATTTCATACAAGACTAGCCCATATTTTAGATTGTATTATATTCCTTAATTAGATAAAATCAATCAACTTTATGCAACATTTCAATTATCTATCAATCTATAAACCCATATGCATAGTTAACAAATTTACCTAATATATAATATACTGATTTATTAAGTATAAAATTTACTCTAATCGTCTAATATAAAATTAAAACTATTATACACTAAATATTGGCGGGATTACTCTGACATTAATTGATTAGACACATTCCTGAACCGCCTCAATTAAATATCAGAATGGACACATCCCTTTTGATTGTGGAATTTGAAAGGTTTCGTTTTAAAGAAGGTGACTCTTCAAATTCAATTTATTAAGCCATTCAAACTCATTTCTTTCATAGCCTCAATCCTACTTTCTTAAACAGTTTCACAAAGAAAGATCTATCACACACTTCTACTTTTAACGATAGTATGATGAACAACCCCATCCCTCAAATGCACATTCCATCCGAAATCAGGGATCATCTTTTGGAATTTCTAGATCCAAAACATTTATGCAGATTGAAGTGTGCTACTAAGCATTGGAAGGATTTAATATCATCAAAACAGTTTGTGGATGCTTAACTAGCCCGGATCAAAAATCAGTACAGGTTTTCTTTCATCCACAAAAATGAAGTTGCTAGCCCTCTAGTGACTTATTTACCTGAGGGATATGGCGAACCTGGTACTAGGCGTTTTGTAAGAGACAATGCAGACGATTTTGAAGTACTTGGTACTTCTAACGGGTTAGTTTTATTTTGCAACACTCTTGATGAGTTTTGTTTGTCAAACCCCTCCACAAATCAATCCCTAGTTTTACCACCAGTGCTAGACCACATGCGTCCTTTTTTAGGGGAAGAGTACTCTTATTTTGGTCTGGGATATGATGCAGTGAATGATGATTTTTTGATTATTCGTGTTTGTTGGTTTCTTTAATTAGAAGGGTACAATTCATCTGTTTGTCTGTATTCTAGGAATAATAATTGTTGGTCATCCTTACCTCATTTTCCTAGCCAATATCCACCTCTTGATAATGCATGTTTTGTTGGAGGACTTTTCCACTGGAATGTATACAGATCTGATGGACATGCATTATCGTATTTTTCAATACTCACCTCTCAAGTGTAAGAGGATCCTCGTAGTGATAAAAGTAAGTGCCCGGTTAAATTATCGAACCACGGGACTAGTTTGCTTGCGTAGCCTTAGTGTGTGTGTGTCGACACGTAAATATAGTGATAGAACATGGGGGTGAGCTACCAAAACTAAATGCAAAAATCAACAAGATAAATACTAACTAAGAAAAGCAAGTAAAGTGATGATCAAATATCAAATGGAGAGAAGTAGTGTTCGGGTGTTCTTCATTATGTGGAAATCGATTAAAGCTTAACTTGGACGTTTAATTCATTGGTTGGTGTATGATAAGAGCAATCACTAAAAATGTATCTAATAAAGCACCTAAGATCGGGAGGAATGATAGAGTCGTTCTTAGTCGGGTAATCACACAATTAGGGGGTTCTACTCTATCTAAATTAATCTAATCTAAACCTTAATCATGCTTTTCCACCTGAATACTAGAAACCAAGCTCCTATGGTCTCCTCACCAATTACCCAAACTCACATTCAAATAATTAGTGTAAATTAATGGGGTTCTAATGAAAATTACCCAACTCTCGTTGCGATAATCCAATATAAACTCAATTCACTCGACTCCCAACCCTCGATTATACTATCGTCAAGACTAACTAACTCTCGTTGCACTTATCATGCGTCAAAATATAATCTACTAGTTGAATTCAAGCAAATGATCTATCAAAACCCATTAATTTAATCAATACACCACCAATATAATTAAACAACCCAAATCAAGCTAAAAATCTAATTCCATCATAAATTCAAACACCCAAACACCAACAAACCTAGCTAATAATTAAATTAACAATTGAAAGCAAGCTTATGAAACATAAATAACAAAACATTAAATTAAAGGAAAGATATCACCTTAAATGGTCTTGTAATCCTCCAATACTTGCAAGAAAATGAAACACTACATTTAAACTAGCTAATAAACTAAATTAAACTAAGAGTGTATTGAGTGAAGTGAGGGAGGAAAGGGTTTTCCCCAATGAATGATGCGTGCGTTGGCCCCCCTGTTTCTCGCGGCTCTGTATTGACGTCTACATCCCCCAGCTGCTGCCCCCAAATTTGAGATGGGCTGGCTTAATTAATTAAAAATTGTTAATGGACATAGGCCCAAAATCCATCATGAATTCCAGCTATTTCTTTCCGTGCGTCTCCCTCATTTTCCAATTGGGCTGAAAATGGTCATAAGGCCCATGTAATCAGCTGCTTGTTCCCAATTTCATTTCAGTTGATTAATCTTAAGACAGTGGGCCTTCTGAGTTGCATCTGGGCCTATTTATTTCTTAATTCATCAATTCTCTGCCACTTCTCTTCTAGGCCCAAATCATTTTCTCCTCTTCTCGATTTATTCCTTCGATTGGCTCTAAAATATAATTGAGGCGTGTTTTGCTCCAAAAATGCTCATTTCACTATAAAAATAGAAAACAACACCACTTCTCCAAATCAAGTGCAATTAGTCAATTTAGTGTAAATAATGCACAAAATCCTATATAATTATGCAAATTAAGCACAAGAATTTCGAGCAATTTTCACACTAATCAACCCCCTAAACTTAAAGTGTTGCTCGTCCCCAAGCAACGAAAAAAAAAATAGAACAAGTGGGAGAATTGCGAAAGAATTCATTCAAGCCAAGATAGGTGATTGTCAACTTTCTCAATCTAGTCAAGCTATGAGGTAAACAACATCAACAAGCCAATTCACATGCTATGCTCAAATATATGCAAGATTAAGTGCTCAATTCACAATTTCCTCACAAGTAAGTGTATCACTCTTCACACAAAGTGTATATCAAGGAATGTATACTCTCAAAATCAAATCACACAAATGCACTACCATATGCTTGCCAAAATTCTCAATCCTCCACCACATGTTATGTGCTCAATTCGTGAATCAACAAGGACTTATCATTTGGTTGTAATGTAGGCTCTTTGGTTAGGGTGAGAAAGATTTGGATAAAGTGACTTGTAAACTAGTGGAGCGAGAAGTAAAGACATCCCGTCGAATATCTCTAAAACTCAAGAGAAAAGTCGCAATTGATCAAGTTGCAACTCAAAAATCCAACCCCGTAATTCACTTGCTCACTCTTTTAAGCACACTCTTCTTCACCAAGACCATTGAAAACTTTTGAACTTGAATTTTCACCAAATGCTTGTGCACAAGAGAGTTTTTTGTTTTCTTCTTTTCTTTTCTTATCAACTCGATCTTTTTTATGCACAATTCATCTTTTTTTCCTCATTTTTTTTCAATCTTTTCACTTTCAAACCAAACTCATCCACCAAATTCACATTTAATCTCAATTCAACCTCATTTGTCAACATTCAAGCTCCACTAGTTCATAGGGAAATTAGGCTCACAAAAGATGGACAAATAGGCTAAATTTTGTAGGTTGCCAAAGAATACAAGTCAATAGGCTCAAAGTGGCTAACTACGAAAAAAATATCATTTGGTACGGAAAATTTGGCTAAGTGACTATTCAAAACAAAGATGACCTCATATCATTTTCAAGAATCTCACACAAAAAGTAGCATCAAACAAGATAATTGGCAAGTTCTAGAGCACACAAGCATTAATGATACTCACATGAAAGAAAAATAGACCAAAATATATGGACGTCTAAAGGCTCTAAAGCTCACGGGCTTGTCTATCATGAATTAAGAGCACCAAACCAAACAAAGATCTTCACATAAGCAAATGAACAAGCAAGCATCAATCAACACAAACAAGCTCAACCAAACATAAAAAACCAACAATCACCAACAAGTATGCCTCAAACACTTTCTTCCACAAGAAATCTCATCCAACAAAGCTAAACAAAATATGGACAAACGGTGCAATAAGAATGAAGGCAAACACACGAAATCTCCCCCCAAACTTTAATGAAACTATCTAGTTGAATGCAAAGTTTGGAGATGAGTGTGTTACCTTAGAATTTGTCCACCAACGTAGCTTACCAAAGAAGCAAACTACCACAATCGATTTGTCCATTGATCCTTTAGCACCCAAAGCATCACCACCTTGAACTTCACCATGCACGTCTCTTATCCTTGGACCTCCGCACAACACTCATCCTACAAAGTAAAAACTCAACAAAAAGATCAAACATACTACAAAGCTAAAATAAAAAGAAAAGAAAGCAATAAAGAATGGGTTGCCTCCCATTTAGCGCTAAGTTTAACGTCTTCAAGCCGGACAGAAAGAAATAAGCTCATCGGAATGGCCAAGGATATCGGTCCTCCTTGCCATTATATTTCAATCTTTGAGCTTCAAAATCATGGAGGCTCTCATGGATAGTAGGCCAAATCCTTGCATCTTTCATGCACATTTTCATCAATTGAAGTTCCTCTTGCTCTCTCCCTATCATCTCTTTCAATTCTTTCTCTTTTTGTCCAAGAATGCCCAAAGTCCTCTCAACTTCTTTCTTTTGATCAGAATTAACAAGAAGTAAGATAAAATCAATAGAAGCATCAATATTATTTAGAGTGAAAATTGAAGAGTGTAAAGGTTTAGAAATGTTCATTTCACTCTTCAATGTGTCATCGAATGCTTCTTGGTCTTTTTGTTTTTTGTTGCCCGTGTCCATCAAGGGACATTCTTCTTCCTCTTTGTCGTCTTCATCAATCTCCAATAAGCTCCTATCATCATCATCATAAATAAGAGAAGAAGAATAGTCAATCTCAATATCAAATAAAGGGTTATCATGAATACGAGGAAAGTAAGGCTCAAGAGACATTTGGAGTGTCTCTTGAACACAAGGCTCTAAACAATCAATTGTTTTGCACTTATGATCTTCCAAATATTGCTTCTTAGCATCGTGAGTGTCAAAATCAATCTCATCATTGATAATGGGTGGGAACTTGTTGCATTTGATAATCGTAATCATAGTTCACCCAACTATCATAACAAACTTCTTCTTGATAAGGAGGATAAATCATATCATATTGATCAAATGATTGATTCCATGAATATTGGTTATATCCTTCCATCTTGCAATATAGCTCACCTACACAAATGATCAAAGTATCAAAAGCACAAGATAATATAGAACAAATAAAAAATTTTAAAAAAAAATCACTAGTGATTACGCTAAACTAACACTAAGTTACACAAAAGGCAAAACTAATCCCCGGCAGCGGCGCCAAAAACTTGAAACATATTTTTCAATACTCACCTCTCAAGTGTAAGAGGATCCTCGTAGTGATAAAAGTAAGTGCCCGGTTAAATTATCGAACCACGGGACTAGTTTGCTTGCGTAGCCTTAGTGTGTGTGTCAACACGTAAATATAGTGATAGAACATGGGGGTGAGCCAACAAAACTAAATGCAAAAATCAACAAGATAAATACTAACTAAGAAAAGCAAGTAAAGTGATGATCAAATATCAAATGGAGAGAAGTAGTGTTCGGGTGTTCTTCATTATGTGGAAATCGATTAAAGCTTAACTTGGACGTTTAATTCATTGGTTGGTGTATGATAAGAACAATCACTAAAAATGTATCTAATAAAGCACCTAAGATCGGAAGGAAGGATAGAGTCGTTCTTACTCGGGTAATCACACAATTAGGGGGTTCTACTCTATCTAAATTAATCTAATCTAAGCCTTAATCATGTTTTTCCACCTGAATACTAGAAACCAAGCTCCTATGGTCTCCTCACCAATTACCCAAACTCACATTCAAATAATTAGTGTAAATTAATGGGGTTCTAATGAAAATTACCCAACTCTCGTTGCGATAATCCAATATAAACTCAATTCACTCGACTCCCAACCCTCGATTATACTATCGTCAAGACTAACTAACTCTCGTTGCACTTATCATGCGTCAAAATATAATCTACTAGTTGAATTCAAGCAAATGATCTATCAAAACCCATTAATTTAATCAATACACCACCAATATAATTAAACAACCCAAATCAAGCTAAAAATCTAATTCCATCATAAATCCAAACACCCAAACACCAACAAACCTAGCTAATAATTAAATTAACAATTGAAAGCAAGCTTATGAAACATAAATAACAAAACATTAAATTAAAGGAAAGATATCACCTTAAATGGTCTTGTAATCCTCCAATACTTGCAAGAAAATGAAACACTACATTTAAACTAGCTAATAAACTAAATTAAACTAAGAGTGTATTGAGTGAAGTGAGGGAGGAAAGGGTTTTCCCCAATGAATGATGCGTGGGTTGGCCCCCCTATTTCTCGCGGCTCTGTATTGACGTCTACATCCCCCAGCTGCTGCCCCCAAATTTGAGATGGGCTGGCTTAATTAATTAAAAATTGTTAATGGACATAGGCCCAAAATCCATCATGAATTCCAGCTATTTCTTTCCGCGCGTCTCCCTCATTTTCCAATTGGGCTGAAAATGGTCATAAGGCCCATGTAATCAGCTGCTTGTTCCCAATTTCATTTCAGTTGATTAATCTTAAGACAGTGGGCCTTCTGAGTTGCATTTGGGCCTATTTATTTCTTAATTCATCAATTCTCTGCCACTTCTCTTCTAGGCCCAAATCATTTTCTACTCTTCTCGATTTATTCCTTCGATTGGCTCTAAAATATAATTGAGGCGTGTTTTGCTCCAAAAATTCTCATTTCACTATAAAAATAGAAAACAACACCACTTCTCAAAATCAAGTGCAATTAGTCAATTTAGTGTAAATAATGCACAAAATCCTATATAATTATGCAAATTAAGCACAAGAATTTCGAGCAATTTTCACACTAATCAATGCATTAGTAACTTTTGATTGTCAAAATCATCTATATGGGGAGGTTGTTGTTCCTTACTTTATCCTGGGCCAAAGGTTTATAAACATCAAGATTTGGATGAAAACAATCTGGCCGTTTTTACTGATCGTCTCACCGTTGATGAGTATGGTGTGAGTCGATATTTTCTTCAAGTGCATATTTTAAGTTACTCATCAGATGGCAGGAGTTGGTCATCTTTCAACGTATTCAAGGAAGGCAACTTACCCGACGGTTTTGCCCTCGAGCCAATCTCGTACCTAAATTCAATGAGAACAATAATGATGTTTAGTGTTAAGCCATATGGTACATTCTTCTCGTACAATATTGCTACAAGGCATTTCTCAAGGCTGGAGGGTATTGGTTCGTGGCCAAATTGTCCCAAATCTTACAAGTACATCGAAACTCTTGTATCACCGCACCGGTAATTATAAATATAGCTTCGTTGTAGCAATTGTTATTTTTGTCAAATATGTTTAGTATATTAATGAAAAACTTGAGTTTTTGTAGTTGTATTAAATATTCGTCCTTATTAATTTAGTCTATGTTTAGTATGTGTATGAAATGGTGTTTGGTATATTTTAATTCATATCCGTATGAAGATTGTTATATTCATGTTGGTATGAACAATACCATATGCATATACTGTTGTGCATTCTACAGGTGCATGTGCATATGTTATTTGTGTACTTTCACTTTTCCATCAATACGGTCCAGTTGACATAAAGGTAAATTTGGTTGCGCGTGCTTAAAATGTTCTATTTCTGTTGCATATCATACGGTCACAATGTGCATACTCAAGGTTCACATTTAACTGACTCCACACTCTTTCTTACTTATTTTGTCATATCTTTGCTCAAACTTAATAATACAATTCGTGAGAACGTGGAACTTCAAAAGATTACCCCAGACATAAATCACATTAATCCATAACAACATTAACTTCACATACATGACCTAAACAATATCCAAGAACAAAAGATACTTCATAAACAATATCCAAACATAATATCATAACTTCATAAATAGTAATATAATACTGGAACTTATAAATCCATATCATAAGCAATGATAATATCCGATAATGGATATTGTTTATCCAAGTTAAAGATCAAAAAAATACCAAAACAGACAAGTATTCATCAACACTTCACCAAACGATTAATAAAATTCTAAAAACCACTGACTAGTAGAAACCCAACTTATAAAATGTCTTTCATGCAATAACCCCAGGTCTGATATGGAATCAACCTACTCAATAATCATGTGCATAGGGTCAACGAACGATTCCACAATCCTAGACCTCATTGTGCCAGCAGCAAGTTTTCCAAATCCTCCGGTCTGAGGTACCTCACCTTTGCAAATGAACTCGATTTCCTTGCACAGAATGACTCCACAGTCTAATGAATCAGACCCCTGCCTCCAAGTTTCAGCAGCAATTGGATACTTGAATGGCATTCTCAGGTAAGAATGATTAGGCTTCCTTGCCTTGAACAGTTCGACCAATTTTTCATCAACATACTTTACCTACCGTAATTGCACAAAAAAATAGGTGTGTATAAGTTAGACAGTAATCTTATAATCAGATTAAAATGAAAACCTATCTATTAAGAAATTACTTACCACATTTAAGGACTCTGCCAAATATGAATCTACATGTGTCTTTGTCCTTGGAGGAATTGAATTATAGAAGGTCCATTCCCTATTAGTCAGATTAAGCTGAAGCAGTGTCCAATGATCAATGGTTTTTAGTCCAGTGGAAGATCCCAATTGAGAAACAATTATTGGGAACAGAAATATCGTTTTGTCAATGTTATCCTCAATAACTTTATCTATAAGTGAGTGAAAAGCTTTTTGTTTGGTTATGTGACGGTTGGTAATTATTGCCTGCACAAAAACATGTAACCGAAAATTATATGTAATCTTAAACGGAAATATTCTTTACTTAATGTGAGGAACACAAATATGAAATGATGAAATACCCAGCATGTTGGGAATAAAATGATTTTGATTCAGATACCAAAACCCCTGATTGATGATGTTCAGATTAGTTGAGATATGCTTAAGTCTAGTTCAGACAAGTTGTCTCAGAACACTTGAGTTAGTAGAATGCTTAAGTCAAAAATCTCATAAATGTTGTGAGATTTTAGAGTTCAGGATAGTTGTCCAAAGCTGAATGTTAGGCAGCTTGATATGTATTAAGTTTCTAGGCCAAAGTTGCTGAACTTACAAGACAAGCTGACAAAGTGGACAACTGAGCTGAAGAGATCAAGAATGTTAAGGCAATGCTCATAAATGCAAATGATCAGAACAATTAAAGTGCAAATGATCAAGAGCATTGAATGCCAAAGCTCATAGAAGACACAATCAATGAAGCATTTATTGCCAATCATGCCTGAACCAAGCATTGAAGTCTTGAAGCATTAAAGTATGAAGCATTGAATGAGTGTTGGAACATTCTAAATTGCAGCAAGAATGTTCAGGGAGCTTGTCCCATCTGACCGTTGGTTGAGTGTAGCTTCTGCCACAAATCAACCTTGGGAAATGTGCATATTTGGAATCTGACACAAGTCTTCTCAGCCGCATTTTTCAGAAGTCAACACATTCATTCAAGCAACCATTGAAGAGGCCTTTTACACAGTGGATAAAAGGATGCCAAGCTTCATAGCCGTTTCAATGGTGCTGCAAATAGACAAGCTTGAATTGCTATCCCTCCAACGGTTAGTTGCTCAAATTTGCCTATAAATACAGAAGTGATCAAGGGATTCAATAATCCAACTACAAGCTATCAAACTATTATCAAGCTTTCAAAGGAAACCAAGCTGTTCTTAAGAATCCCAAGTTTCCTGAATCACTTCATATAGCTAAGCCAATCTTTGTAAACATCCAAAGCTTAGCATTGAGATATCCTAAACCTTTACACTGTTCTTATTGTAAAGGATATCTCTACTAGTTGGAACCAAACCTCAAACCCTATCTCATTAAGTGAAGAGAGAGTTTGTTGTAGAAGTAAGGAGTTAAGGACTGTCATTGTGAAAACAGTCTTAACTCAGAGAGATTGAGCACTAGGACTCAGATTATCCTAGGGATCAAAACACTAAGAGAGTGTTGTTGACCAGTGCACCTTGGCACTATAAAATAAGCTAATTCCATTGTGAAGGAATTATCCTGTTCAATCAGGGAAAGTGGATGTAGGAGCTTGAGTCTCTGAACCACTATAAACTTGTGTGCCATTTACTTACTATACTCTTTATTGCACTTATATTCAAACATATTTCAAAGAGCAAAACTCAGTAAGCTAAGAAAACAGTTTTGGACAAAGTCCCTGATAACTGTGTTTTTCAGAAATCAACTTGGAGTATTTCCTTGAGTCAAAGGCCAACCACATTCCGCACTAAGCAACTCTCTTAGATATTTAGCCAACTGATCACTTAATAGTAATCAGTAAGACAAGTATCTATCAAAGTTCACACTAAGGCTTGTTGTGAGACAACCTGCCTAATAAGACCAGTTTGTTAAAAAGAAAAGAATTTGCATACACAAGTGCATTCCCCCCCCCCATACACTTGTGTTATACTCCACCAAGGACCAACAAGTGGTATCAGAGCAGGGGTTCATAGACCACTGCCTCTGAAAAGCACTGATTTTCAAAAATCATATCATTTATGTGGTCACTGAACTGATCCAAATTTCTGAAAAACTTAATTGTGATAATCTGATTCTATTATTATAAAAATGGCTAACAATGCAGTTCCAGGAGATGTTGTCAACACCATCAACAACATGGGTCCAAACCAAGTCAATCATATTTCTCATCACAAACTGCCAATGTTCTCAATTGAGAACTATGATTTCTGGAAAATCAGGATGAGAGCACATCTTGCTTGCCAGCATGATGAAATGCTTAAAGTCATCACCAGAGGGCCCTTCACCTTCACCAAGCTAAATCCCAAAGTCACTGATGCTCAAAAAGCAGACCCAAGGGAGCAATTGCCAAAAGATGAAGATGAGCTGACAGCAGAAGAAAGAAAAAGGCACAATCTGAACTACATTGCCATGAACACTTTGTACCAGACTATTCCAGATGCAGTGATGGGAAGAGTGTATCACTGCACCACAGCAAAAGAGATCTGGGATACCCTAGCACTTATGTGTGAAGGTACCCAGAAGATCAAAGAAAATAAACTTCAAGTGGCCATCCAAAAGTATGAGCAATTCACTATGGAGCCCAATGAAACTATTGATCATCTTGATGGAAGATTCACTGACATCATGAATGAGATGAATTCTCTAGGCAAGTTCTATGCCAAAAGAGAAGTTGCTTTGAAGATTTTGAGAAGTCTCACATCAAAGTGGAACATATATTCTGTCATGATGCAAAATACCAGCAATCTTGACAACATGCCAATGCAACAAGTATTCTCTGAACTCAAAGCATATGAGTTTGATTTCAACAGAAAGAAGGTGCATGATGAGCCATCCTCCTCAAGCAAAGGCGTTTCCTTCAAAGCTGCTGAAACAGAAAAGAAGAACACTCAAAAATCTTCTCAAAATGTTTCAAAATCTGAAATGAAGGAGGAAATGGCACTCATGGCTAGGAGATTTGAGAAGCTCAACTCCAGATTTGGTAGGTACAAGAAGTTCTACCAAGACAACAGAACCAAAAGGAGATTCAGCTCTCCTGACAACAAATCAGAGGACAAAGTCTCTGATGAGAAGAAATAAGACAGATATGCTGACAGAAAGAAGTACAGCAAAACTGAACCATCATCATCAAGGAGGAAGGAGTCCTCAAGCAAGAAAAATGATGATGAAGATGAAGATGTGTGTTACAACTGCCAGAAAAAGGGTCACTTTCAGTATGACTGTCCTGACCTAACTGCCAAAGAAAGAAAAGAAAGGCAGAACAAGAGAGACAAGAGGCTAAGCAACAGGAAGGCCATGGTAGCTGGGGAATCAGCAAGTGAAGAGAGTATCTACTCATCTGATGATGGACTATTCTCCAACAGTGACAGTGATGATGACTGTCAAATGGCATTTGAGAATGAAGAGGTATGTTCATCTTCCAACTCTTCCATTAACACACATGAGTCTAGTGAAATCCACTTGAAACTCAACTTTGGGAAGTTACTTGAGGATTTCACCAGGCTACAAGAAGTATGCAATATGGTACTGAGAGAAAATGAGCTCTTGAATTCTAAAGTTCAAACTCCCAACCTTCCTGAACCAAAGTTTGACATTAAATCAACTGAGTTGTATCAGCAGACTGTGAGAGAACATGATGAAATGTCTCTCAAAGTCACTGAACAACAAAAGTTGATTGATGAACAAGAACTGGCCTTGAGGAAAAAGGATTTTGATCTTAGAATCCTTCAAGCTAAATTTGACAATCTCTCCAGTGAATTTGATACTCTTAAATTAAATGAGGGGAGCTTAAAAATAAAGATGTCTGCCTTGAATAAATCTGCTAAAGCAATAGAAGAAATTCAAGGATTTCAAAGACCATCTGCTCAAAAAGATGGATTAGGCTATAATCCATTTGAACCCTCACCTGGTTTTAGTATTGCTTCATCAAGCAATTCTAAGATGACTTTTGTAAGATCAGTGGCACAACAAAATGAAATGGAAGTAAATCAACCACTAGTCAAGAATAAGGGTAAAGGAATTTTTATACCAACTCAAGTAAACAATGTACCTAAACCCATACCTATGGAAAAGGTTAAAGGCATTGTCTATAAGAGGAATGAGGTTCAGAAAGATAGAACCAATGGAAGGTCAACTTATCTGAATCCTCATCAGAAGAGTTGTCCAAAATCTGTTCAGAAAAGGCCAACTCAAATGAGGCAACCTCAACTGAATGGATTAAGGCCAATTCCCTCTAACAGGTATAAAACCTTCAGGAAGCCTGGACTTTACATGCCAAAAGGAAAAGACTTTACATGCCAAAAGGAAAAGGCCATCCAAAACCTTATCCTCAAAGGTCTTACCAAGCTGCACCTAAGTCTAGTAACTTCAGGAGAAATGTCCCAAAGAAATTCACCAACTCTCCTGAACCTTACAAGGCCAACACTTATACACAGAAGCCACCCAAGGCATTTAAGGGTCAAACTGTGTATGTAGATGTAAATGGAAACCAAGTCAGTCACTTTGAATCAATCAGAGTAATCAGGCAGATTTGGGTTCCAAAAGGTACAGCTAACCCTCTAGGACCCAACACTCAAAGGGTACCTAAATTTTGACTTTGCAGGACTGCAAGGACCACATAAACAAGAGAAGCATCAACAAGAAAACAGCATGGTACTTGGACAGTGGATGCTCAAGACACATGACTGGGAATAAAAAGCTTCTCTCAGACTTCATTGAAAAAGATGGTCCCTCAGTAACCTTTGGAGACAGCTCTCAAGGAATCACAAGAGGTTATGGTACATTAAACATTGGTAGTGTCAAAATTACTGATGTCTCATATGTCCTAGGCCTAAAATATAACTTGCTGTCCATAAGTCAAATCTGTGATAAAGGATATAGTGTTGAATTTGCACCAAATGAATGTATTATCAAAAACAATTCAACACAACAGGTGCTACTAACAGGGGTGAGAAAGGGAAATGTCTATTTTGCAGATTGGAGCAAAACCCCTGAAGCAGTGTGTCTTGTTGCCAAAGGCACAAGTGAGCAAAGCTGGCTGTGGCACAAGAGATTGAATCATCTAAACTTCAAAACCATCAACAAGATTGCAAGAAACTCTCTAGTTAAAGGGCTTCCTAATCAAGTGTTCACCAAAGAACATATATGCCAGCCATGTCAGGAAGGAAAGCAGATTAAAGCTTCATTCAAAGGAAAACCTGTCATCTCAACTGAGAGAGTTCTTCAACTACTGCATACAGATTTATTTGGTCCAATTATCCCAGTAAGTTTGAATGGAAGAAAATATGCATTAGTTGTTGTTGATGATTTTTCCAGGTACACTTGGGTAGTATTCTTGCTGAACAAAAAGGAGACCCAAGTCAAGCTACCTGAATTGATGATGAGATTGAGCAATGAAAGGGGCCTAAGTATTGTCAAGATCAGATCTGACAAAGGCACAGAATTCATAAACTCATACATCAATGAGTACTGCAGCAAGAATGGCATCACTCATGAGACTTCAGCAGCAAGAACACCTCAACAAAATGGTGTTGCTGAAAGAAGAAACAGAACCTTGAAAGAGGCAGCAAGAACATTGATTGCTGAATCCAAACTGCCTAAAAGGTTCTGGGCTGAAGCCATTAGCTCTGCATGTCACACTCAAAACAGGTCCTTAATCACCAAAGGACAAGGTAAAACCCCATATCAAATATGGAAAGGTAGATTGCCCACTGTTGCTTATTTCCATATATTTGGTTGTAAGTGTTTCATTCATAATAATGGGAAAGAAAAATTGAAAGCTTTTGACAGCAAAGCTGATGAAGGAATATTTGTTGGATATTCACAAATCATCAAGGCTTACAGAGTCTACAATTGCAAAACCCTTATTGTGGAAGAAACACCTCATGTTGTGTTTGATGAATCTGTTAATGAGTTCAGGGATAGAAACCTGAATATTGATGAAATAACACAAAGAACAACCATATTAAGGCTTCAAAGCAAGGAAACAGTGTTTGTAGATGTTGCCCAGCCTGAACTTCATGAAAATAAAAAACTGGACAACCTACCTGATGGCAATTAACCAGAAGACAACCAACCTGAAGGAGAAATTGAACTGACTGACCCCATCCCAGTTCAAAACCAGGTAACAACTACCAATGAAGAAGCAGGCAATGCTGAGGTAGTTAATGGATCCAACATTCAAGGGGGAACCAATGAAAATGTCAACTTATCTGACAATGAGGACAATACCCCTGAATATGATCCTGAACTTGATCCTTCAATTAATTTTCCTGAATTTAATGAATCTAGTGATCCAACTTCAGATGAGGACAATCCTCCTGAAAGGATCAGGTCTAGAAGGACTTGGTTGCATGACCATCCAACTAGCCTGATACTTGGAAATCCAAGTGAAGGGATCAAAACTAGAAGATTTCATGGAGAAAGTGCTTTGTTTTGTTGTTTCCTTTCAGAACAGGAACCAAAAGATATTGAGGAAGCACTACAGGACACCAACTGGATCATAGCCATGCAAGAAGAGCTGAACCAGTTTACCAGAAATGAAGTATGGGAGCTGGTGGATAGGCCAACTCATCAAGATGTCATTGGAACCAAATGGGTGTTCAAAAATAAGAAAAATGAAAATGACATCATTGTGAGGAACAAAGCAAGACTGGTGGCCAAAGGATATTGTCAATCTGAAGGGATTGATTATGATGAGACCTTTGCTCCAGTGGCCAAACTTGAGGCAATCAGACTCTTCTTAGCATATGCAGCTCACATGAAATTCAATGTGTATCAAATGGATGTGAAGAGTGCATTTCTCAATGGGGTGCTTAAAGAAGAAGTATATGTTGAACAGCCCCCAGGCTTTGAAGAAGGAGACAAGGTGTACAGATTGAAGAAAGCCCTCTATGGCTTAAAGCAAGCTCCAAGAGCTTGGTATGACACCTTATCACAGTTTCTTCTAGATCATGGTTTTGTCAAAGGCACTGTTGACAGAACTTTGTTCAGAATCTGTGAAGGAGATGATATTTTATTAGTCCAAATCTATGTGGATGACATTATATTTGGATCTCCAAATGAGAAGCTATGTGAGAAGTTCTCCAAACTCATGCAGAGCAAATTTGAGATGTCCATGATGGGATTGATGAATTTCTTCTTAGGACTTCAGGTCACTCAATCTAAGAAAGGAATATTCATCAATCAGGCCAAGTATACAAGGGACGTGATCAAGAAATTTGGATGTGCTACAAGCAAGCCAGTCAGAATTCCTATGAATACTAACTGGAAAATGGATCCTGATGAAAGTGGAGAATCAACAAACTCCACTAACTACAGAGGAATCATAGGATCTTTACTATATCTCACTGCAAGCAGGCCTGATATTACATTTGTAGTTGGAGTTTATGCAAGATTTCAATCAAATCCAAAGAAGAACCATCTTGATGCTGCCAAGAGAATCCTAAGATATCTCAAAGGTTCTGAGAATCTTGGATTATGGTACCCAGCTGATTACAACATTGAGCTCACTGGATACTCGATCAGATGCAGACTATGGAGGATGTAGAATTGACAGAAAATCCACCTCTGGAACATGTCAGTTCTTGGGCAGCAAGCTTATCTCATGGTTCTCCAAGAAGCAAAATACAGTTGCAACTTCAACAACTGAAGCAGAATATGTAGCAGCTGGAAGTTGCTGTGCTCAGATACTTTGGCTCAGGCAGCAACTTAGAGATTACAAAGTCATCACAAATGAAGTTCCAATATTCTGTGACAACAATAGTGCAATTGCCATCTCACAGAATCCAGTGTTACACACTAGATGCAAACATGTTGATATCAAGCATCACTTCATAAGGGATCATGTGGAGAAGAAAGATATCAAGCTTGTCAAAATTCACACTGATAAGCAAAAAGCAGATATCTTGACTAAGCCTCTAGCTGAAGCAAGGTTCTTGGAACTTTCAGCTGAATTAGGCTTACTTGATCCAGGGAAGATGGAGGAATGAAGGAAGGAAGCTCATAAGAAGGGGGAAGTTCATTAAATTGAACTTCAGCAAGGTTGACCAACCTCACTGAAGCAATCTGTCAAAAAGGGAAAATCAGCAAAGTTGTCCCTAGTGCATTCAGCAATGTTGGTCAGGATGTTTGACTTAGTGGGACCCACTAAGCAACTTTGGGACCCACTCAGGAATGTTGGTCAGACATATTGACCTAAAAAGAAGTCAAAACACATCTCAGGATGGTTGTCCGAGTAAATAAGTTAATTATTGCTATTTGTAGCATTGATTAGACATTTAAAAGATTTCTTGGTCTAAGAGTAGGCCATTTTAGGATGGCGTGTGCTATCAAGATCTTTGCCCCCAAAATGGCAAATCAGCATTTAATGCAAAATCTCCATTAAGATTTCATGAATTCTTGAGCCATCATCAAGGCCATTGATTTGCATTAAACATTCTTTTAACCGCCTACCCCACTTTATCCAATTGGTTTTTTAATTTTACCCACCATTATTTACTATTAACCAACGGTTAATAAATTCCTCACATATATAAACTCTTCGATTTTTACCCTCTTCCTTACGCACTCATATTTTCCAAATTCACAAACTTTTGAAAACCTCTCAAAACCTGCAACTTTTCTCAAAAAACCCTTTCTATCTCTCAAAATTATTCATGGCTCCCAAAATTAAGAGAGAAGAACTTGTAGATTTCAATGACTCCTCTTTGGACATTGATTTCTCCTATCTTAGCAACCCAAATTCTCTTTGGTTTGAAAAGTTGGTTGCTTTTGACAGCCCAGACACAGAAGTTCATCAAGTCCTCCAATGGCTAAGGGAGGCAGGGCTTGAGAAATTCCTTGGCACCAAGCCGGATTCCTGCCTGAATCCATTCATGGCAGAATTCTTTACCTATCTCAGATGGAAGGGCAAAAAGGGTGATGTATGCACCAAGTTGACTTATGTTGAGGAGGATGAAGAAGAAGAAAGCCAACACACCATCATCTTCACTACTGAGGATCTAGATGCCAGTTTTGGGCTACCTTCTGAAGGCCAAAATCCAGAAGTATACAGAGAAGGAGAGGAGCAGGAGTTCTCCAACCCATGGATGCTAGTTCCCAAAAAGCTAGTAAGTGCTCAGAACAAGAACACCTTAAAGCCTGTTTATAGGCAATTTTTTGACTGTGTTGTGAAGAGCTTGTTGAGCCACTCTGGTAGTGTTGAACAAATCAGTATGCCAAAATTGAGAGTAATGGCTGCTGTGATTGACTCTGCTGAAAAGAAAGTCAAGTTTGATTGGAAAAGTTTCATTCTGGACAAGATGATGAATGAAAAATTCAAGTTTAAGGAGGTGAAGCACCACAAGGTGGTGGTAGATGGGAGACTCCAGTTTTGCACAAGGGCAAGCCTGGTCTTGGAAAGATTTGCTCACTATACTCATCTCCAAGCTAAGCCAAAGCCTTTTCCTGCCCAAAAGGTGATGTTTAGGAAGTTGTCCTCAAAGACAGAAAAGAGGAAGCAAGAGGCAGCCTCCAAGCAAGCAGTAACTGTTGTACCAACCACCAGATCCTCTCCAAGAAAGAGGAAAGCTCCACCAGTGAAAGCTCAGCCAAAGATGAAGAAGGTGAAAAAGATTCTGAGTGAATCTTCCCCAGAAAGCCAATCTAGAAGTAGAGATGCCACTTCTGAAGAGATTGAGAAGGTTGCTGAAGAAGGAGTCAACCCTCCTGAAGAAAGTGAAGAAGTCAGAGAGGTTGTCCCCTTGCAACCTGAGTCTGTAACAGAGTTTAGGGACCTTGATAAGCCAACAAGGTCAGAAAGAAGAAGAAGAATCATCAAAACTTCTGAGAAGCAGAAGTTGATGGAAGAAGAGAAGAAAAAGAAGGAATTTTTCAAGGAGATTAGACAAGCAAGTAGGTCTAACTCTAAGTCCAAATCAAAGCCCAACAGCCCTAAAGCCAATTCTCCTGATATTCAATCTCAAAGAATATCTCCATCAAGGAATGAAGAAGAGGAGTGCAAAACCCCTGAAGATGCCCCAATTGTTGCAAAGAAGGCCTACTCTCCTGAAGGTGCTCCTGATAGGACAGGAATTGATGTGTTGGCTGATTTAACTGACATTGAAGATAGGCCATTCTCCCCTCTTGATCCCCGACTTTTGTCCTACACCAAACTTCTTGAAACTGCTCTTCAAGAAGGTGATCAATTTACTCGCCCACCCATTCCAGCCATTCCAATTACCTCTTCAAGAACATTGCTCTCAAAAGCACCTGAATCCCAACTTGTCTTAAGCTCTTCTTAACCCAATCCTTCTAGATCCAACCTACCTGAATCCCAGCTCAACCTACCTGAATCCAAATCCAACCCTCCTGAATCCCAAGTCAACTCTTCTGATGAAGAAGATAGTGGTGAAGAGTACACCTATGAAGGGATGTTGAGGCAGATTGCAAGAGCCAATGTGGATGAGTTATATCCAGGATTGAAGGCATATCCTAGGCTGCAACAACAGTTCTATGATCTCAGGGCACTTGTTGAGATCAAGGATAGAACAATTGTGGAGATAGCACAAGCTATCAAGGATAAAGGAGCTAGCTGGTGGCAGGTTGAAGAAAATAGGCTATTACATTTTGCAAATGTAAAGAAGACTAGCGTGTTAACCACTGAGGCCTTATTCTGCACCATTGTTCATGAAAAGGTTCTTGCTGAAAGAGAAAGAATTGCACAAGGGATCAAGCATCCAGACAGCCCATCTGATGATGAAAATGATGATGATGATGACAACACCAATCCCAATCCTCCTGGCCTCAACTCTGCTCAGGTACATTACTTGACCTATCATTCTGTTAAGGACTCTGATCATTCAGAGGAGTTGACCAAAGATGGTGACTCAGTCCAAGATGCATTGGCCAAGGATGGTTCTTCTGAACCTGAGGCACAGCTTGACAATGTTGAGACTTCCATGGGAGAAGCTAGTTTGGCTAAAGCCTCATCAATGTCAGGACAGTTGGACATTGACCAGCCTTTAGTCATTCAGGATGACTCAGTGGCTTTGGGATGCCCAAGCACTGTGATCTCCCAACAACTGCCCTCTGTGGATCCTGTTGAGGATATGGAGGTGTCAGGTTTAGGAAAGGAAGGAGTTGAAAAGGCTGATAGTGATGAAAAATCAGAGGGAGATGGTGAGGATGAGTGTATGATTACTGGTTCCCTGAGTGCACCAATCATAGAGGGAGAGGAAGTAGAAATATTGGGTGCAGCCCAATATGAGAGTCAGGCTATTCTTCAAGTCAAATCTGAACTTGATGAATCCCTTGGTGAAAGGAGGCCTGATTCTCCAGTGAATGTGAGTTTATCTATTGATATTGAAGAAAAGAAAGTAGTTGAAAATGAGAGTATAGGTGCTGATGAATCAGGCCTATTGGGAGATAAAAAGAATGAGGGTGTTGAGGGAGTTTTTACTAACACTCTTAGTTTTGCAGATTCAGTAGCTGTCACCATTGAGCAAATTTTTGCAGATGCTTCTCTTACAGATATCCCAGTTGATGCTGACATTGACCTAGAAGCAGTCTCAGCAAATGTGTCCACCTTGAACAAGATCTACTTTGAGCAAGCAAATGCAACTGAGGCTAGCTTGCAAATTGCATCAAAAACTGCAACATCCATTGAGCAACAGTCAGAGAAGTTGGATACTTTGGTCAGGGAAGTTGGGAAAGCTCATGCTGCAACAGTAGACACCCTTGATGACCAAGGCAAAACTCTTGCCTCTGTGGAGATGAGGCTTACTGGCTCAGAGGAAGTAATCTTGCCAACACTGGATGCAAGGATTTGTGGTGTTGAAACTGGACTGCAAACAGTTTCAACAGAAGTGACAAAGGCAAAGGAGGAGATGGTGAAGTTCACAAAATCTGTGAAGAAAGAGCAGAAGGACCTCAAGAATCTCTACAAGGATAATGTGAGAGCTCTAAGAAGGACAATAAAGGATGCCTTGAGGCAAAGAACAGCTGCTCAAAGGAAAAAGGCTGAAGAATTGAAAGCTGCAATGGTGAAAGAGGCTGCAGAGAAGTTCACTGTTGAACTTATGACCAAAGTGTCTGATCAAGTTGTGGCCAACCTCACTGGTCAACTTCAGGCCAAACTTGATCAATCACTGAAAGCCACCTTGGATGCCATTGTTGCTCAAAAGATGAAACCTGTTCACACATTCTTGAGCATGGCAGATGACAAAATGCAAAACATTCATGATGAGAATGTTTATTTACTGCAGGAGTTGAAGTCCCTCACTCATGCCCACTCACATCTCTCAGTCTCAATGAGTGACTTGAAGCCCCAATGTTTTGATAATGCCAAAAAGGGGGAAAGAGAGAGAGCTAGGGCAAAGGGAACCTTGGTGATTGGTGAATCCAAAGGAAAGGAGAAGGTCCCTGATGTAGAGGAGGAGTCAGTAGAAGACATTGGCAAAGGCAAAGGCCCAATGAACATTGAAAACTTGACTGAAGAAGAGCAAATTCAAATTGCTGTCAAGGAATCTATGATGTCAGCCATGGAAAGTCAGGCAAGGAGGCTTCAGAGGCCTGGTGGTGAGTCTACAGGACTTGACCCAAAGGAGAAGGCTGTTGAAGTAAGGGGGAAAGTGACAAGAGCATCTGAAAGAAAGAGGAAGGAATTGCAAGCCTTCAATGAATTCCCAACCAGCCTGACTCTGCCATCAGAATTTCAGACTGAAGAAACAACTCCAGTAAGACAATCCAAGAGGATGAAGAAAGCAGCCAAGTTGCCTGTTATTGAAGAAGAAGGAGCAGAAGAAGAAGAACAGGACAAAGAGCCTGAAGTTAAAGTGCCCAAACTTGCTGATGATCCTTCTAAGCTATTTGAAGAAGGATTTGGAAAGGATCCAGAGACACGGGAGAAGCTAGCTCTTCAAAGAGCTAAAGAGAGAATGAATCAGTTGGTTGAGGCCAACAAGGCAAGAGATGGAAGAAGGGCAAACTTCAAAGCTCCAAGAAGGAGGGCTTCTTACAGAAGACTCAAACCACAAATGCTGCAAAGATGGGACACTCAGTACCCTCACCATGATAAGTGGGTTCCAATCTCACTGAATGATGCATGGGAGGAGGCCAAGAGAAGTTGTGTATATGACTTTTATGTCCTTGGGAAGTGGCTTGAAGAGAGTGTAGATGAAGTCTTTGTGCAGTTTATGTTTGAGAACCATAGGGACCTCTACCAAAAGTTGTTTGCAGCAGCTGAGATGGCAAGAGTTGAATTCAAGGCCCCAGGTCCTATTCTGTACATGCCTCCTAAGTTCAATGGGAACTTAATTGATGAGGGAAAGATAATGGAAGAGTTCATCAACATCATGAGGATGGAGAAGTTGAAGCCTGGCCCTAAAGGAACCAACAAAGATATCTGGGAACTGAAGAAAAGGGTATGGGCTCAGTATGGGATTGCCCCTCAAGATGATGGAATTCTCTGATGGATAAGTTCACTTCTTCCCTATCTGTTGTTATGATTTTTTTTATTGTTGTTATTCTGCAGTATTAGACTAGTGAGTCCTTTTTAATTTTCTGATCTGTAATGCTCCTTGATTTATATAAAAGGATCACTATGTTTCTATCAAGAGATAACAACTCATTATCTCAACTAACCTAATATGACATATCATACTTGATTTATTGTGCTAACAGTTTCTTTCAGGAAAATTGACCAGTTCACTTACCCTGAAGGTAAAGTATAGTATAAGTCAAGTTCCCTTTGTAATAGGTTTTAGCATCATCAAAAAGGGGGAAATTGTTGGGAATAAAATGATTTTAATTCAGATACCAAAACTCCTGATTGATGATGTTCAGATTAGTTGAGATATGCTTAAGTCTAGTTCAGATAAGTTGTCTCAGAACACTTGAGTTAGTAGAATGCTTAAGTCAAAAATCTCAGAAATGTTGTGAGATTTTAGAGTTCAGGATAGTTGTCCAAAGCTGAATGTTAGGCAGCTTGATATGTATTAAGTTTCTAGGCCAAAGTTGCTGAACTTACAAGACAAGCTGACAAAGTGGACAACTGAGCTGAAGAGATCAAGAATGTTAAGGCAATGCTCATAAATGCAAATGATCAGAACAATTAAAGTGCAAATGATCAAGAGCATTGAATGCCAAAGCTCACAGAAGACACAATCAATGAAGCATTTATTGTCAATCATGCCTGAACCAAGCATTGAAGACTTGAAGCATTAAAGTATGAAGCATTGAATGAGTGTTGGAACATTCTAAATTGCAGCAGGAATGTTCAGGGAGCTTGTCCCATCTGACCGTTGGTTGAGTGTAGCTTCTGCCACAAATCAACCTTGGAAAATGTGCATATTTGGAATCTGACACAAGTCTTCTCAGCCGCATTTTTTAGAAGTCAACACATTCATTCAAGCAACCATTGAAGAGGCCTTTTACACAGTGGATAAAAGGATGCCAAGCTTCATAGCCGTTTCAATGGTGCTGCAAATAGACAAGCTTGAATTGCTATCCCTCCAACGGTTAGCTGCTCAAATTTGCCTATAAATACAGAAGTGATCAAGGGATTCAATAATCCAACTACAAGCTATCAAACTATCATCAAGCTTTCAAAGGAAACCAAGCTGTTCTTAAGAATCCCAAGTTTCCTGAATCACTTCATATAGCTAAGCCAATTTTTGTAAACATCCAAAGCTTAGCATTGAGATATCCTAAGCCTTTACACTGTTCTTATTGTAAAGGATATCTCTACTAGATGGAACCAAACCTCAAACCATATCTCATTAAGTGAAGAGAGAGTTTGTTGTAGAAGTAAGGAGTTAAGGACTGTCATTGTGAAAACAGTCTTAACTCAGAGAGATTGAGCACTAGGACTCAGATTATCCTAGGGATCAAAACACTAAGAGAGTGTTGTTGATCAGTGCACCTTGGCACTATAAAACAAGCTAATTCCATTGTGAAGGAATTATCCTGTTCAATCATGGAAAGTGGATGTAGGAGCTTGAGTCTCTGAACCACTATAAACTTGTGTGCCATTTACTTACTGTACTCTTTATTGCACTTATATTCAAACATATTTCAAAGAGCAAAACTCAGTAAGCTAAGAAAACAGTTTTGGACAAAGTCCCTGATAACTGTGTTTTTCAGAAATCAACTTGGAGTATTTCCTTTAGTCAAAGGCCAACCACATTCCGCACTAAGCAACTCTCTTAGATATTTAGCCAACTGATCACTTAATAGTAATCAGTAGGACATGTATCTATCAAAGTTCACACTCAGGCTTGTTGTGAGACAACCTGCCTGATAAGACCAGTTTGTTAAAAAGAAAAGAATTTGCATACACAAGTGCATTCCCCCCCCCCCCCATACACTTGTGTTATACTCCACCAAGGACCAACACAGCATGTCGCTGTAAACACTTTCACACGTCTTGATTCTGGCCTCGGACCAAATAGAACTGATCTTAACATATCCCCCCATGCATTAACTACCTATAATTCATTAAAACATAAAAAATTTATATAGAGTCTATACTGTACATTATATTCAATATTAATAGATTACACAATTTACCTGACTGGTAATTTGCCCATCATTTGCAACGTCAATTAACATTTGAACTGACACATCTGCAAGTGGTATATCCGCATGCCAAACAATGCAACTGTAATATGCATAAATTATTACGAACAAGATAGGGAAAAGAACACATAAGAATACTAACAACTTATAGACAAGCCAATTATATTTATATGCAATACTGGTAATTGAACAATGTATGTTATACTTACTGTGGACCATTGTTCTTTAACTCAGTGAACAGTTGCTCTCTAACATACGCATAAATTTTTCTCACTGTTGCTAGCTTATTATTAAAAGGGTACCTGACGGCTGCTTTTTTCTTTTTTTCCACCTCTTCATTCACAGTTTCATCGTCATCATCGTCATTTATTTCATGAACTGCTATCAATTCATTTGTAAGAGGTTGAGGGGATACTATCACATGTTTCCTGTCATCTGTTTCTGTCCTCCCCTTAATTCGATCAACCAATGACCCCGGAGATGCCCACTTTTTCTTCTTCTGCACTTTCATTTCAGGGGTCTTTTCACCACAATCTAATACTGGATCAAGCAATCCCACTTCCGTGTTTTTCGGCTCCCTCATTATCTCATCTGCTACAGCCTCATTCAAAACTACATCCTCCGTGTTTTCTGGCTGCTTCATTTTGTCATCTACAACAGCATCATTCTGAACTCCATCATCCGTGTTTTCAACACCCGTTTCTAAATCAGTTTCCTCGATCATTGTAGATGAGTAAAGTTCAACCGTGACATCTAAATTCTTCACCAACCTTTAGTTCTCGGCTTTCAGTGCTACAATCTCATTCTCTTTAACACTCAACTGTTTGTCAAACTTTTCCTTCACATCTTCTAGCTCTTTCTTACCAGCAACTAGTTGAGATACCAACATCTGAACCCTGTTTGCAAACCTCTCGTTATCACTTTTCAGCTTATTAATTTCTAGGTCCTTCTTCGATAACTCTTCATCACAGCTTAACCTGACATTGAGAATTTGTGACTGTAGAACACCTATGTGACTTACCAAATCATCAACCTTCCTCACACTGCTCTTTTCACCTACAGAATTAGTCATATTCTCATGAACACCCACACTGCCTCCAGCAATACCCTTACTACTACCATCTCCACCAGTTTTGTTTATATACTCATTCCCACCCACAACAGCTTGTCCCTCATCAACTACATCTCCACCAGTTCTGTTTATCTCCTTACACACCATAAGAACAGGATCATTATCATCTTTGAAATTTAATCCCTCAGACACATCTTTTTCCAAACCAATATCAAAAGATGGGCATTTAATCGAAATGCTCTTCTTCCCATTAGAACTGGATCCAACCTCCAAACCTTTTGAAGTTGAACTTTGAAACATCAAATTCTGGACTGTGTGTAATGGTTTAGATCTTGTTGAAACATCGGACGAGCCCTTGTCAACCGCTGAAGGTGTACCACTTTCTGTCTCAACTGTCGCCTTATCCACACATCTGAATTGACGAAGAATCAAGAGTTGTTCCTTCTCATCTGTTGTAGCTTTTGGTCCGTCAGTAAAGACCTGTTTTCATATAATATCGTAACTAATTATGCATTGCTATAAAAAAAATTATCAAATCAATGTAATTCTAGATAATATTACCTGGGTTGAACAACTCAATTTCCCATATACTATTGCAGAATGCAGTGCTCCAGTATCCCATTTCAGGAATCGAGGGAAAGTCGATGGATTAATTGGCTTGACAAGCCTCGTATGCTCGCATAACCAAAACTGCATTTAACATACGCAAAACGAACTGTTTAGAACATAATGCAGAATTGTTGTAAAAACTTTAATAAACAGTACAAAGTATTCAAATGTCAAGTTGTTGTTAGAAATTTTACCGGTAACATCATTGCACAACCACACGCGTTTAACTGCTTACTCCTTCTTAGCTGTTGTTTCAATTGATCAACTATAAAAGTATTCCAGTCATACTTGCAAATATTTGAAAAGTTCTCCAAGTACATTGTCAGATGCCAGGGGACAGCTGAACTTCGAACTGGGCAAAGAACAGCCACCAATAAATAACAACATAACAACCTTGCCACATCTTTGCTTGATTCAGCATAATTTCTCCTAACAACAGCCTTAAGTGTCGTCAGTATCTGAGATTTGTACAAAGAATTATAGTACTGTGGCTTTGCTTCCATATCTTCACCAAAACATCTATTAACCCAAGCAGGGTGATGATACTCATCCACCCTCTGTCTGATTTCATCACTCCCACAGCTTATTCCAAGTATAAGCTCTGCATCAGACTTAGACAAGAATAGTCTAGTTCCACCGATCACAAAACTTTCTGTTTCAAAGTCGAATCGCCTAACAATCTCCACTATATCACTCTCGTATTTCTTACACCTTTTCTTCAGCGTAGCACTAACGTTGATGTAAAGTGAATTCATTAGTAGCCAGAACAGAGTCTTCTTCAATTCTGCTATATGTTGTTTTGTAAACACAACTCCTTTCAAACCCTTAATAGGTGTCCTCATATTTGACCTATAGTATGTTTGAGTCAAATCCACCTCTACTCCAGCTGCAACAGAAATAATATATTTATATGTATTTGTGCATATTAATTTGAAAACAATTAATTTATTATTGAAACAGTCTTACCAAAACAGTTCTCAAGTTTGATAGATTGAACTTCCTTGTCCTTCCTAGCTTGCTTTCTAATCCTCTTATATCTTTCAACGTCATTATCTGCATTATACATTTCATATTGAAACTACATTATTTATATTGAAACTAAAAAAGGATAAAGTCATTAACTACACAAAATACTATATGATTCATTACCTTCCGTGTCAGAAGCTGCATACTTGTTTCTCCTCTTCACATTTTCCTCTTCACTTTGAAAATCTATTCATTTACAAAAACATTCATTGGTTGTAAAAAATAAAAATGCATTTGTTATGGATTGTAACAATCAAACAAATAATTTAATTATTTATATAGAACTTATCCTGCACTACCTGAATTTGATTCTACATGTGAAGTTTTTGACTGATGCTTGCCTAGTATGTTACACAAGTATTAGCAAAACTCTCTTAATATGCTGCAAATTAAAAAAGCGAACATTTAATATGTTATCTTATAAAGGAAAGAAATTCATAAACCTTTATTCTTTTCTTCCCTCCTTCTCTTTTCAAAAGAACCTGCACATTAATATCATCTATTCAGTAACTACATTGTCGGGAATGTTTCTTCTTTGTAGCAAATTTACAAATATGACTAATTATACAAATTACCTCGTGTCTCAAAATGATGAACATTTTCATCAACACTCTTCTGTTTTTTACCCCTTCCCTTGCTTGAACCTTCATCATTGTGCCCAATAGAACTCCTTGCTCTTGCCATATGTCTTTAGTAATAAGTTAATAAATGCTCCTGTTAGTATAGCTCCTAATTACCATATAAACAGATATGCATAATGTTTATATGAAGAAAAACATTCATAACACAATTGAACCTTCTTAATATCATATTTCGTCATAATCAAATGCATTTTAGGTGATTTTTTCACTGGACCACTTAACTAACAATACCTTGATTCGTAAAAAAAACTCATTTACAGAGTCACTAAACAGTGCCCTGCTCTTTTCCATCATGAACAAAGTAATTTTTTCATTTCCTAACTAAATCTCAATAATCAATTGATTATATTTTCTTCAAACTGGCCGTTCGTAACATAATATTAAATTATCTAGGGTTTCAAAAGTAAACTCGAATACTGGTATGAAATTTACACGAACGACTGAACTAACAATAATATAGTTCGTAAACAACAAGTTATTTAAAAAACGTTAAACCTTTGATCTTTGCTATAACCTTTTGATTTGCTTCAAACTACACCGTATTTACAAGGTATGTATATGACTTATATTAAGTATAAAACTATGCTGGAAATAATTAGATAAAAGCACGCATGCAAGTGATCGGAATACCTTTTCTCATAGTGTTGATTTTCTTGAATGAACTTTTTGCCGGAAACAATGGGTTTTCTTTCCTTGAAATCTCTCCGACGATGTTCTGTAGAATATTTGGTAAAGAAATCCTTCCAGCTAATTAATTAGAGGTTGCTTCAATTTAGGAACAAATTGGAAGGTGATAGAATAGCGCGTATAACGAGGAACTTCATTAATTCAAAAGATTTGATGTAAATCTAATTAATATTTATTAATTTAAAATTATTTAAATTGGTAAAGGGCAACTATGTCTTATTAGGTGTCATTTTGACTCTAATAGATTTAAATTAATAACCTATTCCCAATTAGATAAAACTCTTAGTGAAATGACCTTAACAATAATTTACCCTTTTTACATGAGGGTTAAGGGAGACCCGTCTCATGTAAAAAGGGTAAATGACCTTAACAATAATTTACCCTTTTTACATGACCTTAACAATAATTTACCCTTCTTAGTGTAAATAATCTATAAAATTATGAAAATTAAATACATGAATTTCGAGTAATTTTCACATTAATCACACGCCGAACACTCGACCCTCGGGTAGCCGACCAGCACCCCCTCTACCGTTACGTTCCTCCCTGACTCCACATCAAGGGACCTGTTTATCTTGCGGCGAACAGGGGCATCGCATGGACAATTTCCCCAAGACCACTTCTACTCGGGAACTATATTTGGAAGATACACTCGATGTACGACTACCAGGGACCCCCTATTTTTTATGAGGAATTTTTACTGGGCGACTCGGGTCCAGCCTTAATCCTCCGTCATGCGAGCCTCGCTCCCCGCATTCCAGAGCTTCCCAATCAACGAAATAATTTGTTCGAGTCATCTTGCACAATCTGTCACGCCCCAAATCTAAAAATAATGACTTTTCAAAAAATAGTTAAAATAACTAATTTTAAACGCGCCAAAAATTGAATCTTAAATTTACAACGTTAAACTAAAGGGACGCAACGACTATTATATTTAAAATCACATTAAGTATTGCAGCGGAAACGATCATAAGTTCACAACTAACTTATTAACCAAACATGCATAAGAAAATCATAATTCAATTTAATAAACATGCGTGAAAATAGTCTTTTAATCTTAAATAAATCGTCGTCTCCCATCACCACTCCTCGCCATCCAACTCTTCAACCTGAAATTATTAAATTATTGGGGGTGAGCATGCAAGCACAGTCAGTGGGATTAAATCATCCAATTGTTAATGCTAAAAATAAATAATCAAGTAATTGCAACTTAGTAAATAACATTCACATTGCCACATATATTTGTCATTGATACTTTGCCAACATTGTCATTGTAACTTCATCGCATGTTTGTGGACCTTCCCAAAGCCAAATTAATGACTAAGGTATTCCCACACATAGACATCGCATGTTTGTGGACATTCCCAAAGCCAAATTAATGACTAAGGTATTCCCACACGTAGTGAGCACGGCGGGTCGCACCCGAAGACCTGTCGGTCCCGAACCCCATTTGGAGCCCCTGGCTATTGAACTTTACCAATATATAATGTACTTTAATTTGCCACAAACTTTGCCAATAGAATAATATATTTTGCCAGTAGAATAACAATAGAAATGATTTTACATAGTAAACAATTAACTCAAACATTTATCTAAAACATTAAATAAAGAATAACATTGCAATAGAGCTCTACAAACCACAGTAGAGAATAAAGCAATTAAAAACCCACCTCGATCAACATATAAATGGTACGTAAAGCCTCGTACGAATTAATCCTTGTTATTGTCATCGCTTAGCCGTTGAATACATATAATAACAAAAGGATCTAATTTCTTATAGAATAACTTGAAGAATTAAATGGACAAAAGGCAAATAGTCTGCATAATTTTCTACTCCCAAAAGCTGTCTAATGTGTGCATATATATAGCCTACTTGCATGAGAGAATTACTACTCATAAACGGTTACAATCCATTAATTCATTTAATAAATAAAAACGTATGGAAATGAGTGGCCAATTATGAAACGGTGAGAAGTTATTCAAATCATTTAATACATGACTTTAAATATTATACGCATGCATATATCTATATATACATAAAATATTTATATTATATATACTTTTCTTCCTTTATATTAACTTCTAAATTTATTGATTTAATTATCTTTATTATATATAATTATTAAATTCTTGAGGTATTACACAATCAAAGGAAATGTCAACAAATTCATAATAGATTATGGCGCTTGTGAAAATGTTATTGCCTCCGATGCCGTAGCTAAACTCTCTTTACTTAGAGAAACACATGTCGCCTTATATCCTTTATTAGCTCCAACGCGGCAACAAGATTGCAATCGAACATCGCATTCTCGTGGAATTTTCTATTGGGGACAAATATATGGACTCTGTGTGGTGCGATGTCGTTCCAATGGATGCATTCCACTTATTACTAGACCGATCATGGAAGTTCGATCGGTGTGTTACCCACGACGGCCGCCTTAATACATATTTCTTCCATTACTCTATTATGAAAATTATGGTCTTACCTTTCAATCTCCTCCTTCCGATGCATCATTGCGACCAAGTCCCCCACTCGCCAGAAATCGCTACTCTTATCTGGGAATTTCAGGACGTCTTTCCAACTGATTTGCCACCGAGATTACCCCAACTTCGTGATATCCAGCACCAAATCGATTTTAATTCTAGGAGCCTCGTTGCATAATTGTCCTCATTATCACATGAGTCCAAGCGAACATGAAGAATTACGACGCCAAGTCGAGGAACTTCTTATGAAAGGTCACGTGCGCGAAAGCCTTAGCCCATGTGTCGTTCCCGCTCTCCTCACACCCAAGTAAATCGGTGATTGGCGTATATGCGTTGATAGTCGAGCAATTAATAAAATCACAGTTCGATATCAATTTCCAATCCCGCGCTTGGACGACCTTTTTTATCAATTAAGTGGAGCTATGATATTTAGCAAGTTGGACTTGAAGAGCGGATATCATCAAATACTTATCCATCCCTGCGACGATTGGAAAACAGCGTTTAAAACGCGAGAGGGTCTTTTGGAATGGTTGGTGATGCCATTCGGTCTTTCTAATGCTCCGAGTACATTTATGCGTATTATGAACCAAGTTTTACGCACTCTCATCGGTTCTTGTGCCGTTGTATACTTCGATGACATACTTATCTAAAGTCGCTCTACCGCTGAACACACTAAACACCTACTTATCCTTCGCAAGGACCAGTTTTATGCCTTTGCCTTTAAGTGTGCATTCGGTACATCATCAATCTTGTTTTTTGGTTACATTATATTGGTTGATGGAATTAGAGTACGTGTATGAAAATAAAGTAGCATCTATAAAGGAATGGCCTACCCCAACTACACTCACGGCCACACGAAGCTTCCATGGGTTAACATCGTTTTAACGTCGGTTTTTATCCCACATTTTAGTTCGATCATGGCCCCTATTATCGACGCAATGTAAGGTAAATTTCATTTTCTTGGATACCAGCTACCGTAGCCGCCTTCCTACAACTAAACAAAAACTCTAGTATTAATGCTCCCCAACTTATTGTCTCCATTCGAAATCCATTGTGATGCTTCCAAGGTAGGCATCGGTGCCGTCCTCAGTCAAGCTACTCACCCCATTGCCTACTTCAGTGAGAAACTAACGGGGCCCCTACACACGATATAATACCTACGACATTGAGTTTTATGTGGTGGTCCGCGCTGTTCCACATTGGCGACACTATTTGTTTCATCGGGAATTTGTTCTTTATACCGACCATGAAGCCCTAAAGCACCTCGCCACCCAAGATTCTCTTTCCACCCGACATGCCAAGTGGTCGGCATTGTTGCAGTAATTTATATTTATCGTACACCATCAATCGGGAGCCTCAAATAAAATCGTGGATGCTCTTAGTTGATGACATTGTTTACTTGCTCAAATTCGAATAATTGTTACAAGGTTCGACGCTCTACACAAGTTATACAATTCAGATCCTTACGTTGGCCCAATTTTCTGAACTGTCCTGACGGCCTCTCATCTGAATAATACGCTTGTAAATGGGTTTCTCCTCAAAGAAAATCGTCTAAGCATTCCCAGTTCCAGTTTACGCCTTAAAATTATTACAGAAACGCATTCAACAAGCCATGTTGTTCGTAATAGATTGATCGAACTTGTTCTTCGAAAGTATTTTTGGCCAACAGCCCGTCGTGAGATCACCCGCTATGTTGCTCGTTGTCGGGTTTGTCACTTGGTCAATGGATCGGCTTCTAACGCATGCCTCTATCGTCCTTTCCCTATTCTAACACAACCATGGACAACCTTAAGCATGAATTTTTTCCTTGGCCTTCCCCGCACCCAACGTGGACATGATTCTATTTTTGTCATAGTTGATCGGTTTTCTAAAATGGTACATTTTATACCTTGCAAACGTACGACTGATGTTGTTCATGTTGTGTCTTTATTTTTCAGGGACATCTTTTGCCTACATGGTCATCCTACTTCAATCGTCTCAAATCATGACACACGCTTCATTAGCCACTTTTGCCGAACGTTGTGGCGCATGGCTAACACTTAATTAAATTTTAACACAACCTATCATCCTCAAATGGATGGACAAATAGAGGTGGTAAACTGTACGTTGGGAAATCTTCTTCGTTGTTTGGTGGGCGACAACATTAAGCTCTGTCAAGCGGAATTCGCTCGTAATGTAGCGCACAATCGGAGTACTGGTTTCTGCCCTTTCTATGTCATGTATGGACGGATTTCCAGATCCCCTATTCACCTAGTCACGCTGCCTTCAAACGCAACTGCGGACAAACGGGCCATTGATGTTATCTCGGACCTCCAACGTGTTCATTAAGATACACAGCATCGCCTTCACTCTTCTACAACAAAGTATTTATTGATGTTCATCGTCGTGATGTGCAGTTTAACCCTGGAGATTTCTTTTGGGCCGTCTTAACTAAAGATTGTTTCCCTCCTCGCGAGTATCACAAATTGGCTTCCCGTAAGATTGGGCCTTTACGCGTTCTTGAACAAATAAACCCTAATGCGTATCGCTTGGAGTTGCCACCTCATAATCGCACAAGTGATGTGTCAACATTAAAAATTAGGTTCCCTTCCTTGAGGACAATCCCGATGCATATGAAGCTTAAACCGATTCAAAGGCGAATCGTTTCGAAAACGGAGAGAATGATGTAGATAAAGCTACTCCGTAGTTCTTCATTAAACTCGCATTTTCTAAAGTAGCTTGCACTTTTATTGTGTAGTTGCAATTTAGCGGTTATCTTGGTAGTTTTGGGCAGTTATGTTAATGTCTTTTGTACGTTAGTATATATACCCCTTGAACAACACTAGTTTAGGGGTTGCTTAATAAGAATTCATAAAGGATTTCATTTACCTATCTTCTAATATTCTTGATCAATAGAAGGTTTCGTTATCTTGTTGAATGTCTACTGCATCACCTAAGCTACTTTCTTGGTCTAGAGGTCACACTCGTCTAATGGTCTTTTCCTCAGTCAGGCAAAATACACCCACGACATTCTCGTCTTTGTCTAGCTCCTAGACTCGTAGCTTGTTTCCACTCCCCTCGCCGTGGGGGAATCCTTTATTAGTTCATGTGTTGCCTTCAACAACCCAATCTATTATCGCTCTCTCGTCGGCGCACTGCAATACTTGACCATTACTCGATCGGATCTCTCCTATATTGTCAATCATGTCAGCCAGTTCTTTCAGTCATCCACCTCGATCACTTTCTCGATGTTAAGAGGATCCTCGAATATGTTAGAGTACTATTTTAATTGGTAGTGATTACTCTCTTGTTGATTACTCGGATGCAGACTGGGTTCGTTGTTCGACCTATGGCTACTCAATTTTTGTAGGAGGTAACTTGGTTTTTTAGAGTGCGAAAAAGCAACCGTGGCGAGTTGTGAGTCCGAGTATCAAGCACTTGCGAACACTGCCCAAGAGATCGAAAATGGCCTACGCATCTCGAACTTGTGTGCGAGCACGCCTGCGTACATGAATGTCACACTTATTTGGTGGCAAACGAACAAACAACTTTTTACCTTAATTTTTTCGTAACTTCTGCAATAATTGGAGCAGTTACAACATTGAATATTAAAACCTGAATTGAATTTATTATTATTCAGGTTGAAGGTTACAAAGATGGCATTAGTGTTGTGACTATTTTGGTCCAAAATTGGATTATCATTTAATCTACATTTATATGTGACAGTTTTGATCCAAAACATATTGCAACCAACAATTACGATTTTTTGGGTTGGCTATATAAGCCGTAAGACACAAAAGATTTGAAAAGATACATACATATCCGAAAAATTGTTACATTGTCTTGCATTCGTTTTTGCTCTCGTTTCTTTGGCATTCTAGTGATATTTTTTTCAGACAATATCTCGGTTCGCCTCAAACAAGATACAGTGCTAGTATCGTGATTTTTATTGTTGCATCCTGAGAAACAAACATTCTATTTATTCACTAGCATCGAGAGTGAAATGACACATTTTGTTTTAAGGAAATCGTATTTAGCACGAGTCTCGATTCCTCGTTTTCTATAATTTCAGCCAACTACGGTGCTCATACATAACATAATTTAATTCTAAATGAGTTATTATATTTTATTTTTACCGGTCAATTATTTTTCATCCTATTTTAAATTTATCTTTCCAACTAGAGTACTACTATAATGATTTCATTAACCCGACACAACTTTTTGTTCAAGGAAGTTGGAAATAGATTATATGATCCCTTTAAAGCAAACATGTATTGTTTTCAAAGGAATTCACACCAACTTTTCAAATATACACACAAGATTACATGGGAACTTTTTTTTTTTTTTTTTGAAAGCCTATATATTGGAACTTTAAAAAACACTTTTATTAATTTCTATCATTAATTTTTTTTTTTTGAATGTCTCTTCATTTCTCAATTTCCGGCTTATACGTATAATAGATGACCTTATGTTTTCAGTCGTACTCATTCAGATTTCATATATTACAAAATCATATCTCATTCACATTTTCAATATTATATCAAATTTTCTCATATTTTTAATATGGTTTGGATTTATATACACTCGGTGTACAGCGTACACCCTAGTCCAATTTTTTTTTTCTTTTTTTCCCCTTACTTTGGGCTTTATTTTCCGCCTTTTTTTTCCCTTTTTTTGCTGTAATTTTTCTCGCATGTAATTCTTTTTTTAGTTCCCTATTTTTTTTTTTTTTTTTGCATGTTTTATAGTTTTATCATCTTCTTTTCGTTTTTTTTTTGTTGTTCCTTTTTTTTCTGGCTTTTTTCTAGTTTTTTTGTTTTAATTAAAAAAATGAATATTAAAAAATGTAAGTAAATATATCTAAAAAGTGCAGCACAATATTACTAAAAAGTGTAAGTAAATTTAACTGAAAATTGCAATACAATATTACTAAAAAGTGTAAGTCAATATTATTTAAAAGTGCAACACAATATTATAAAAAAGTGCAAGTCAGTATAACTGAAAAGTACAACACAATATTACTAAAAGTGTAAGTTCATATAACTGAAAAGTGCAACCCAATATTTACTAAAAAGTGTAAGTGACTATAAATAAAAATATTATTGTAAAGTGTAGGACACTACAATAGAAAAGTGCAACGTAAAAAGTGTTAAGTCACACAACTGAAAAGTGTAACACAATATTACTAAAAAGTGAAAGTCACTATAAATAAAAATATTATTTGTAAAATGTAGGACACTACAATAGAAAAGTGCAATACCGTTTATTAAAAAGTGTAAGTAACATAACTGAAAAGTACACCAAAATTAAAATAAGTTCGAAAAATGTTGAGCGTTGGATTCGAACGACACTAGGGTAAAAAAGGTTTGGTGGTACCACAAACTCGCTGTTATAGTAAAATAAGAAATATCCTACCATCAAACTATAACAGATTAATTATGATAAATATTCGCGCATTCGTGTATATATGTAGTTAAAAGCTAGACTCGAGTGTAGTTAAAAGTTGGACTCGAGTGTAGTTAAAAGCTGGACTCGAGTGTACATGGTACACTCGAGTCCACAGTATCCTAATCCTTTTAATATAAGTCGTTTTGATCTTTCGTTTTCTTGACAAATTATATGACGTTTTACACTTTTCAATATAAATTAATTGCATTTTTTTCAAATTTAACTTTAAGATCACTAAATATTTACATAAATGCTTTTTTTTTTATGAAATGTACATTCATTAATTAAGTATGTAACATGAGAAATAATTTATTTTCTTAATACGTGTGTGTGAACTATATTTCTTAATAAAAAAAATTTTTAGGTGGGAAATATATTATTTAATTTTATTGAGTATAATGAAAAAATTGGTTGAGTTACTGTGACATTATTAAAAAATAATGATTTTTTTTTAAGGAAATGCAGCATATGGGAGACAGATTTTTTTTTTTTTTTTCAAATATTGGCATATTGCATTAATTAAGTAAAGAACTGGAGGGCAGATCGAGTATCATTTTTTCAACAAAAATGTAAATACTTTTAAGGTAAAAACTATCGCTTGTACTTAATTTCCACATAAAAAATACCGTAATTTTTACTGGAGTATAATTAATGTTTTAAAAAAGATAAATATTATTTTTTGTCACCGAAATTTACTATCATTGGTCACTTGCTTATTATATTCTATCATTGGTCACTTGCTTATTTTAGATTTGATCACCCGCATTTAGTTACTATCATTGGTCACTTGCTTATTATATTCTATCAAAATTGATTCTACTATTAGTCAATCTGTCATTGACTAACGGATCAGGCAAATCTGTCATTGACTAACAGAGGAGAAAAGTTTTGAGCGTAAAATCTCTCGAAATCACCTGGATTAAAAAATTCCCCAAAAAAATAAATAAATAAAAAATTAACACATTTTCTTAAATCCTAATATTTTCAATTTCTACTGAATTTATCTTCTATTAATATTACTACTGTAAATATTCAGAGTGGATTAATTCACCTACTTCACTACTGTAACGAATGTCCAGCAACGTTCATTATCACATTTGTAAGCTAGACTTCTATATTACTCATGTTGCTATGTAAAACAAACATGTTCATCAGGGTAATTCTCATACCCCAAGTTGAATGATTCTTTTTCTGATAAAAAAAAAAATCATACAAATTCAATATAAAAATAGGAATTGGAATATTATTCAAAAAAATCTTGTCAGAAACACAGAATACAAAAGGACACAAACTTTGAATAATTTTCAATAACAATGAATACAATAACTATAAACCATTAAATTATACACCATAATTATAAAAACAAAGTACATTAGACTAGTACATGACCACCATAATTTGACTAATTTTACTCTGAATTTTTTATTTGTTTCCCAAAGAATAAAAGGTGAAAATTCGACTCAAGAGTAAAAGAGGGTAATAACAAATTAATATACAAGTTCAAACATTTTGATGAGATGTAATTCTTTCATATTATATATCTCAATTATTCCAGCAAATTTAATATTATAGTAGCAGGGGCGGACCCAGGATCCATGGTTATGGGGGCCGCATTTTTTTTAGTGATCAGGTTTCTCAAATGCATATTATTATGTTTTAATTTATTAGACTAACTAATTTTATATACATCTAGTATTAATTGAAAAAAATGAACACTCAAATTATGGAATAATGAATATATTAATTATTTATTTTATTAAATGTTATTTAAAATTAAAAAATTATCAAATTCAATTATTAATCCATTTTTTAAGGGTTAAGTATTTTTTATTTATATAATACTACTAAATGAGTTAATTGTAAATATATTTTAAAAACACTAAATAATAACAAAAGTAATATTTTTTTATCAATAATAGTTTCAAACATAAAAAATATAATTATTTTAAAATTAGTTATATAATTAAAATACAAACAAAATAATCATTTTTATATTTTAGTACTAAAAGTAAATAAGAATTTTTTTTAGCCGACTTTAATAATAAACTCACTGCGAAAATAATATATTGACTTAATTTATTATTAATTTTATCACAAATTCTACTTAATTAAAAAAAAAAATTAAAAAAATTAAAATTTAATAAATATATATAGGGGGTGGGTGGTGGGGGTTGGGGGGGGGGGGCAGGGCCCCCCTTGGGCTTAACGTGGGTTCGCCCTGTATAGTAGTATTTTTTAATTACATTTTATACCCATCCTGTAGACTTAGGTAGGAGTGCTCCAACCACTTGAGCAATCTCACTTTGTTTGTATTGTTTTTAATCTTTGTGTCATAAGTTAATGTATTCTCTATGTTCACTTGTGTAAAAAAATTTAAACATACTTTTAATGGTAGGGAGAGATTATATATGGAATAATTGACAATGAGTATATACATTAATCAAATTAGGTGGTACGCTAGCTAATGTAGAAATTACGTTGATAACTTGATATTATGATGAATAGGAAATTCCATAGCTTATAAATTATGATGTTTTGTTAATTAATATTTACACACATTAATTGCAATTAACAATTACTAATTAGTAAGAAATGGCCTCCAGCCTCACACGCCACGACTTTCCCAAAGATTTTCTCTTTGGTGCTGCTACTTCTTCCTACCAGGTAATTATTAAAATACTCTTCTTCTTTTTTAGTATCAATAAAAAATTTAAAGATAAAAATTACTTAAGTATATTAATGTGAGTGTTATCTCATAATCTCAAAATCAGCACAGTAAACTACTGAGCTGATAGGATCAGATAAGATGACTTAGGCCTTATCAGATGAGTTGAAGGGTTTCAATCAGATGAGAAGGTGATGCTTAGAGTTCAGCACAGTTGGGATCAGCACAGTAAGATCAGCACAGTACTGGATTAAGATCAGTACTTCAGCAGACTGGACTAAGATCAGTACTTCAGCAGATTGGACTAAGATCAGTACTTCAGCAGATTGGATTAAGATCAGTACTTCAGCAGATTGGACTAAGATCAGTACTTCAGCAGAGTAGATCAGCTCAGTACCAGATCAGCACAGTACCAGATCAGCACAGTACCAGATCAGCACAGTACTTGGGTCAGCACAGTACCAGGTCAGCACAGTACTTGGGTCAGCACAGTACTTGGTCAGTGCAGTTAAGATCAGCACAGTATGAAGTCTATCAGCAGAGTTAGCTTTTGATCATCAGAGCAGAAGAGTTGGGTATCAGAACACTAAGTAGTGATCTGATCTTTATGGGCAAGTCTTCTGGTTCGAAGTTAGTTAGTTTAACTAACAGTTTTACAGTTACAACAACTTGAGGGCATAACTACCATTTCAGTTGGGCAATAACAGAGCACATGGGTTGTTACAAGCAGTTGCAAACGGTTGATAACTACTCAAAACAGTTCCTAACAGCAGCAACTACCTTTGGTCTTTATATACTCTTGATTGTGTACATTGTAAAGGTTGACACCTTTTTGGGATGAGAGATTTAGTACGTTATTGTATTCTTTGAGTTGTGTGAGTTCACGAGTGAAGTGAGGAAATATCCAATTCCGAGTGAATGAGTGTGTAAACATTCTTTATCAATCAAAGAAGTACTAATCTGGTCCAGTGGATGTAGATCACATTGATCGAACCACTTAAATCCTTGTGTGGTGTTTGTCTCGTTGATTACTTTTCTGAATTACTATCCTAGAGCAGTTATTTCTTCTATATTCAAGTGTTCTAATTAGTTGGAGACGTCTAGCTGATCGGAATCCATCTTGACAATTGGCGCCGTCTGTGGGAAACCGAAGTAGCTGCAGATCTAAAGATGGGGAATTCTACCAAGTACAACATAGAGAAGTTTACAGGCACTGGAGATTTTGGGCTGTGGAAGGTCAAGATGCAGGCCCTCCTTGAACAGCAAGGATTATTCGAGGCTCTCGAAGAATCCGAAGAGATTGCAGAAGAATCTGCAACAGCTGCGGCTGAAAGGAGCAAGTTGCTCAGGAAAGCTCGAAGCACGATCCTACTCTGCCTTGGAGATAAGGTCTTGAGGGAGGTTGCTAAAGAGAAGTCAGCGAAGGAGGTTTGGGATAAGCTTGAGAAGCTATATATGGTGAAAACTCTTGCTAACCGACTCTATTCGAAGCAGAAGCTGTATGCCTTTAGAATGGGAGATGACAAACCCATTACGGAGCAGCTAGATGAGTTCAATAAGATTCTTGATGATCTGGAGAATTTGGATGTCAAGTTGGAGGAAGAGGATAAGGCTCTGATCTTATTGAGTGCTCTGCCTAAGTCCTTTGAAATCCTAAAGGACACCATCTTATATGGTAGAAAGGAAGCAATCACATTGGAGGATGTGATCTTGGCTGTCAAGTCCAAGCTGTTACATAACAAAACATCTCAAGGAGATAAAAGTAGCAGTGGGGAAGGATTGGCAATCAAGGGAGGTCAGAAGAAGTCTGTCTCCAAGAAAGGGTCTAGTCAACCCAAAGGAGCTGATAAGGGTAAATCAGCAGTGTCAAATCAAGGGGAAGTAGTGTGCCACCACTGCAACAAACCTGGGCACTTTAAGAGTACTTGTTACAAGTACAAACAGCTTATGAGAAAATCTGGTCCTAAGAACCCTGTTGATAAGAATCAAGCAAATCAAACCCAAGATGATAAGGAGCAGAAAGGCTATGAGTCAGCTCAGTCCCTATCCATCACTTCCACTAAAGAGCAGCAAGATTGGATTTTAGATTCAGGGTGTTCTTTCCACATGACTCCAAGAAGAGAGTGGTTTCATGATTTTAAGCATCAGAATGGAGGTTCTGTGTTGTTAGGGAATGATCACACTTGCAAAGTCAGAGGTGAAGGTACAGTACACTTGAAGATGTATGATGGAGTAGTGAGGATTCTCAAGAGGGTCAGGTATGTTCCTGAACTCAAGAGAAATTTGATATCTCTTGGTATGCTGGATTCATTGGGCTATAAATTCCAGTCTGAAGGTGGAGAGCTCAGAGTTTCAAAGGGGAAGCTTACTGTTCTTAAAGGAGAGAGAATAAATGATCTCTACTTTCTTAAGGGGGGAACAGTTATTGGCAGATCAGATGTGGCAAGGGTGCAAGACAACTCAATGTTGTGGCACAGAAGATTAGGTCATGTAGGAGAGAAGGGCCTACTTGAGCTAAGTAAGCAAGGATTGCTATGTGGTGACAAGATCACAAAGCTGGATTTGTGTGAGCACTGCATTCTTGGGAAATCCAAGAGATTGAAGTTTGGGAAGAGTTCACACTCTACCAAAGGAATTTTGGACTATGTCCATTCAGATTTATGGGGGCCAGCTAGGAATCAGACCAGAAGTGGTGGGAGATACTTCATGTCTATCATAGATGACTACTCAAGAAAGGTATGGATCACTATCCTGAAATCCAAGTCAGAAGCATTTGAAAAATTTAAGGAATGGCTCACTGAGGTGGAGAACATTTCTGGAAAGAATCTAAAGCATTTGAGAACTGATAATGGGCTGGAGTTCATATCAGAAGAGTTCAATGTTTTCTGCAAGAAGAAGGGTATAGTGAGGCACAGAACAGTACCAGGTACACCTCAGCAGAATGGAGTAGCTGAGAGAATGAACCAGACTTTGCTTGAGAGAGTTAGGTGCATGTTGAGCAGCTCTGGATTGCCTAAAGTATTTTGGGGAGAAGCAGTGTCAACAGCAGCCTATTTGATAAGCAGAAGCCCTTCCTCAGCTGTGCAATTTAAGACCCCAGAAGAGTTATGGTCTGGCCATGCAGCTGAGTACAGTAATTTGAAGGTGTATGGTTGTTCAGCATATGCCCATGTCAAGCAAGATAAGCTTGAGCCTCGAGCCTTGAAATGTGTGTTCATAGGGTATCCTTCAGGTGTGAAAGGGTATAGATTGTGGTGCCTAGAAGCTGGAATGCAGAAGTGTATTATCAGCAGAGATGTAACTTTTGATGAAAGTAGAATGCCATTGAAAGAGGAGGCAAGCTCCAGTACAGCACACAACAAACCAGATGAGACACAGGTGGAGGTGGAGCATGGTGACATCAGAACACTAACTGAAGATCAGATTGATCCAGATGAGGAGGAGATTACTCATAGTGATACCGAGCTTCATGACTATCAGCTGACTAGGGACAGAACCAGAAGAGAAGTCCACTCACCTCAGAGGTATGGTCAAGCTGACATAGTATCATTTGCATTATGTGCAGCTCTTGAGGTGGAGTCTTTGGAGCCTAAAACTTACACAGAAGCCATAAACTGCCATGACAAAGAGAAGTGGTTAGTTGCTATGGAGGAAGAACTGTTATCTCTTAACAAGAACCAGACTTGGGAGATTGTTGAGAGGCCTAAGAACAAGAAACTTGTTGGGTGTAAGTGGATCTACAAGAAAAAGGTGGAGGCTCAAAGAGGTGGCAAGATTAGGTACAAGGCAAGACTTGTAGCTAAAGGATTTACACAGAAAGAAGGTATTGACTTTAATGAAATCTTCTCACCTGTTGTAAAGCATTGTAGCATCAGAATCTTGTTGGCTATGGTTGCTCAATATGAATTGGAGCTACATCAGATGGATGTGACCACAGCATTTCTTCATGGGACTTTAGATGAGAAGATCTACATGAAAATACCAGAAGGGTTGGACATAGAAGATGGAGAAGACAAAGTGTGCTTACTCAGAAAATCACTCTATGGCCTCAAACAAAGCCCTAGACAATGGTACTTAAGGTTTGATGAATACATTTGCTCAGTTGGTTTTGCAAGAAGCTTGTATGACAGCTGTGTTTACTTCAGGAGGGTTGGGAGTTCAGTTACCTATCTTCTGCTGTATGTAGATGATATGTTAATAGCTGGGGAGTCTATTAACAGTATCAATCAAGTTAAGGAGATTCTCAAAAGGGAGTTTGAGATGAAAGATCTTGGTGAAGCTAAAGTGATTCTTGGGATGGAGATCAGTAGAGTTGAGGGAGCAATTCAGCTTAGTCAGCCTACCTATCTAAGGAAGGTGTTAGAGAGATTCAGGATGAATCAAGCTAAGTCAGTTTCTACACCAATTGGCCAGCATCAGAAGCTATCCAATCAGATGTGTCCCAAGAACAGCCAAGAAAGAGCTCAGATGAGTAAGGTTCCTTATGCCAGTGCAGTAGGGAGTTTAATGTATGCTATGGTGTGTTGTAGACCAGATTTAACTCATGCAATGAGTGTAATCAGCAGATACATGAGTGATCCAGGTTCAAGTCATTGGGAGACAGTTAAGTGGGTCATGAGATATGTTCTAGGATCAGCTGAGAAAGGTCTGAAATTTCAGAAGATATCAGATGAGGGAGAAGCACTTGTGGGATATGTTGATGCCGACTATGCAGCCAATGTAGACACAAGAAAGTCCTTGACAGGGTATGTATTCACCTTATTTGGTACATCTATATCATGGAGGTCAATACATCAGTCCGTAGTTGCATTATCTACTACAGAATCAGAATATGTAGCCTTGACTGAAGCAGTAAAGGAGAGCATGTGGCTTAGCGGGATCTTGAAGGAGTTTGGTATATCACAAAGAAGTGTGACTGTCTTCTGTGATAACCAAAGTGCAATACATCTTGCAAAGCATCAGGGGTATCATGAGAGAACTAAACATATAGATGTAAAGCTGTACTTTGTAAGAGATATTGTAGAGAAGGGGTCAGTCCAGGTAGTGAAGATTGCTACAGAGGAGAACCCTGCTGATGCGTTCACTAAGGCATTGCCAAAAGAGAAGTTTGGCTTGTGTCTTAGACTTATTGGACTGCATTAATTCCTCTGAGGAGAAGGCTACTGTTCTTGTGGCAGAAGATCAGTAGTGGAGGCTATTCTTTGAGGAGAATAGTGTTAGTGTTTTTTGTTTTGGTGGAGATTAGTTCGATTATGAGCTAAAGGTGGAGAATTGTGAGTGTTATCTCATAATCTCAAAATCAGCACAGTAAACTACTGAGCTGATAGGATCAGATAAGATGACTTAGGCCTTATCAGATGAGTTGAAGGGTTTCAATCAGATGAGAAGGTGATGCTTAGAGTTCAGCACAGTTGGGATCAGCACAGTAAGATCAGCACAGTACTGGATTAAGATCAGTACTTCAGCAGACTGGACTAAGATCAGTACTTCAGCAGATTGGACTAAGATCAGTACTTCAGCAGATTGGATTAAGATCAGTACTTCAGCAGATTGGACTAAGATCAGTACTTCAGCAGAGTAGATCAGCTCAGTACCAGATCAGCACAGTACCAGATCAGCACAGTACCAGATCAGCACAGTACTTGGGTCAGCACAGTACCAGGTCAGCACAGTACTTGGGTCAGCACAGTACTTGGTCAGTGCAGTTAAGATCAGCACAGTATGAAGTCTATCAGCAGAGTTAGCTTTTGATCATCAGAGCAGAAGAGTTGGGTATCAGAACACTAAGTAGTGATCTGATCTTTATGGGCAAGTCTTCTGGTTCGAAGTTAGTTAGTTTAACTAACAGTTTTACAGTTACAACAACTTGAGGGCATAACTACCATTTCAGTTGGGCAATAACAGAGCACATGGGTTGTTACAAGCAGTTGCAAACGGTTGATAACTACTCAAAACAGTTCCTAACAGCAGCAACTACCTTTGGTCTTTATATACTCTTGATTGTGTACATTGTAAAGGTTGACACCTTTTTGGGATGAGAGATTTAGTACGTTATTGTATTCTTTGAGTTGTGTGAGTTCACGAGTGAAGTGAGGAAATATCCAATTCCGAGTGAATGAGTGTGTAAACATTCTTTATCAATCAAAGAAGTACTAATCTGGTCCAGTGGATGTAGATCACATTGATCGAACCACTTAAATCCTTGTGTGCTGTTTGTCTCGTTGATTACTTTTCTGAATTACTATCCTAGAGCAGTTATTTCTTCTATATTCAAGTGTTCTAATTAGTTGGAGACGTCTAGCTGATCGGAATCCATCTTGACAATTAATGTATTTCAAAATACATTAGAATAATTTGAATATAATATATATATAGGAGTAATGATATAAAACTCGATGTGTTTCTTATGATCGAAACCAAATATCTGCACTAATTACTTGTTTAATTTAGAATTGAACATCAAATTTGACATAATTCACGTGTTCAAATGTGAAGAGGAATTTACATTAACATATCACTAGATTCACTACTCACACCTCAAAAAATATATATTAAGCACACCCCAATTGCCAATTACATTCCAATAAAAAATTTAAAATCAACTAAATTCACCTCATTTTTTTTTTCCTATTTACCCTGCTCGATCAAAATTAATTCATTACTAAGCACACCGGAGGGCGGACCTATTCAATGGCTGGGACGGGCTACAGTCCGCCCAGCCATTTATATTTTCCTTTTTTTTCTTTTATTCGTATTAAAAATATATATATATATATATATATATATATATAATATATTTATTTATTTGACCAAGGAAGTTGCATATATATGCACTAATACAGCACTAGTTCATTCAGTGAGTACCATAAATTATACAGCAGAAATATTAAATCCTTTAAACTAATTAAAATATCTATTAAATTAAGAGGAACAACCTTATATATCTATTTTGAAAATTTTGAAGATTTTGACATAAAATTAAATTAAATCATAACCTCCTTAAATTCCAAAATAAATTCATACTATTACAAATATTAGAATTTAAATTTCACTAGATTTTATAATATCTATATATGTGATTGATAGGCATTTATAAGATTAACTTTTATAGGATATATATATGATATATTTTTAAAATTTGGATTCTAGAAATTTCAAAATAGAACTGGGATTAGATTTTAAAATTTCAAATTCGAAACAAATATAACCTTAAGGTTTTAATTAAAATATAAGCAATTTTTTTTTTATTTTAACTTAGCCCACCCTATTTTATATTCCTGGTTCGCTCTTTCACGTACCGGATTTTTATTTTAACTTAGCCCACCCTATTTTATATTCCTGGTTCCGCTCTTTCACGTACCGGACCCATGCATGCATATATCTCCCTAAAAATCAATTCATTAATTTCTAGGTTTTTATGTATGCATGCTTAATTTAGATTTTATTTAAATTTCTATATAATTTTTATTATTAATATTGACCAAATTAAACATATATATATAAATATATATAATTCGTTGGATCATCATGCAGGTGGAAGGTGGCTATAAACAGGATGGTAGATCCCTCAGTAACTGGGATGCTTTCGTTCTACAGAGGCCTGGTATATATTATATATACTAATATTTAATTCCATCTTTATTTAATTAATTTGTTCTCAATACATGTATATATATTATTGCATGCTAATTATTTATAACATTTAATAGTATTATTTTCAATGGGAATTAATTAATGGCAGGTAAAATTATTGATGGCAGCAATGGTTGCGTTGCTACTGATCACTATAACCAATTCAAGGTATATTATACATATATGTCTATGAATCATGAATATATAATTTTTTAATTTAGTGAGTTGTCGTGTCAAGTCATCATCCACGTAATTAATTACTACTACCTTACCTTAGTTTCATAAAATTTGTAGCATTTCTCATTTTGTATAGAATTAATGAATATATTTTTTTTGACACGTTTATCCCTCATTAATTTTTTTTTTCTTTTTTTTTTCTTTTCTTCTTCCCATCTTCCTTTTCCACCATTTCTTTGACCTTTCCAAAAAAAGGTCATTAATATATTTCCAAAGGTAAAGTCTAGTATGCACTCGAGTGCATGCTGTGCACCCTATTCCATGTTGCATTTTTCAGTTTACTAACTTACCATTTTTGGTAGATGGTGTTGCACTTTTCGATTATTACTAAAAATATTATTATACAGTTTAATAATTGAAAAGTGCAACACCATCTACCAAAAAGTGTAAGTCAGTAAACTGAAAAGTGCAACATGGACTAGGATGCACAACATGCACTCGAGTGTATACTAGACCAACCCATTTCCAAAAAGAAAAAGGGTAATTTAGGGAAATCGTTGATAAAATTAGGAAAAACGACAAACTTTTTTAAACAAAATTTAAGATCAAATATGCAACAAACTTTATGAAACGGAGGGAGTATAATTTAAAATAAATAATAGAATCTCTTTAATAGATTTTAAAGATTTTTTTCTATTTAAATATATTTTTCTAATTTCTTATATTCCTCATGCCCTCCGCTACTTAATTAATTATATATGTTAATTTTCCCTGGAAACCCTCGGCTACAAACACAAACAAAAAATTCCGAGATAAGGAAACTCTTGGATCAGCAAAAGACTGAAACGAAAACAACAACTTATTTTGATGAATAAAAGAGTTATGTCTTTGAATTTAATCCTATCTTTTACAAATCTTCTATATTTTATTTTCTTCTTAAATACTTTTTTAGGAATAAAATGTCTAATTATTTTTTAAATACTGTATGATCGATGCAAATATATGAAAAAAAAATACTCCCTCCGTCCCGACCCTTTGACCGGCACACATTTTAAGAAATGTGTACGAAAATGTGTAATGATTGATGTTTTGAGGGGTAGTTTTGTAAACTTTTATGAATAAAGTAAAGTAAAAAGTAGATTGAGTGTGGAAAAGTAATGACATATGGGTAAATATGAGTATATTTCAAGGGTGAGGGTTGTGAAGATATTTTCTTTTATGGGGTGTGCAAATTGGTATGAGACATCCATATATGAAAAGTGTGCAAATTCATGTGGGACGGAGGGAGTACTTGAAAATGGAGACTTACCTATGATTGATCGAACAATTGATATATGAATAGGACTCTTATGAATTGGGTTCACGAAATTTGTCGTCATACTCTGTTTTAACATACGAAATATTACTATTTAAAAAATATTTAATTTCACGTATTTATTCTTTTTAAAATCACTAAACATCAACTTCATTATACAAAAGTAATTATTTCGTATATTAAATGGTACTATCATATATATGGAGTAGTAACATGGAGTTCACCATAAAAAATTTGTGAGCAAGCAAAAATATATTGCAGGAGGACGTGGCATTGATGAAAAAAGTAGGCATCGATACATACAGGCTGTCCATTTCATGGACTAGAATATTACCAGGTAATATATATTTATTTATTTATTTAATTAATACTCCGTATATCAAATTTACTACTAGGTAATTAAAATAAATTAGTAGTCGTAATGATTAAAGGATGGATGTTATTAATTAGGTGGAAAGTTGTGCAACGGAGTAAACAGGGAAGGCGTCAAGTTTTATAATCAACTTATAAACTTGCTAATCTCGGAAGGTAATTTAATTATTTTCATTAATTAATTATATAATTACATACAATAAATAAATTTAATTACCTGCAGGAATTGAACCCTTTGTAACTATCTTCCACTTTGATGTTCCTCAATGCTTGGAAGAGGAGTATGGTGGCTTCTTGAACCATAAAATTGTGTAAGTATAATTAATTCATATATATATATATATATATGCAACCTTTTGATCATGTGATTCTCATTCAAAACATTAATAAACATAAGTAAGTAACGTTTTTATTATATAACTCCAACGGACATGATGTAGTAAATCATGTGAAAAATGAAATTAATTACTTTGATCATCATAATTAATTACAGACAAGATTTTGGTGACTATGCGAATGTTTGCTTCTTTGAATTTGGTGATCGAGTTAAATATTGGATTACGGAAAATGAGCCATGGACGTTCACCGTTGGTGGTTACGTGCGAGGAGTTTTTCCACCAGGTCGTGGTTCGCCTACACCAACCGATGGTCCTAGTTTACCCCCTCCCCGACTTCTTTCTGGAAACGACAAAACTTTGACCGGTGGAGATGCCGGAACTGAACCTTATATTGTTGCACACAACTTGATTCTTGCCCATGCTAGTGTTGTTGATATTTACAGAAAAAACTATCAGGTACACCCAAAATTCTATTATGCACATATATGTGCACATACTTCGTATTTCCACTTTAATTTTTTATTTCTCTATTCCAGATTTTAATTAAAGTATGTACCTATTTATCTAGTTTGATTTTTTTTTTTTTGATTTGATGAATTATTTTAAATTCATTATATTCACAATGTAAGTTTTTTTTAAAAAATAATTGTGTATCCAACAGACAGTTCAAGGAGGTAAGATAGGTGTGACGAATATATCAATATGGTACGTTCCTTACTCCAAGACGCCACAAGATTCTGCCGCTGCTTCTAGAGCCGTTGATTTTATGTGGGGATGGTACGCAGTTGCAATCTTCTTCTATTTATTTAAGATAATTAAAAAAAACTAACAAATTAATAAATTCGTAATCTTTTAAATTTATATAATGTACGTGATAAATTATGTAAAAAAAAAATTCTTACATGGACTTATTAATCTATTTGAATCATGTTTTAAGGTAAAGTGTAGTTATGTCTCATACATGACTGTGTCATATATACTCCCTCAATTTCAGGCTCAATTGAACATTTGTTTTTTACACAAATTTTAATATGGGTTATTTATTGATATTAATTAAAGGAGATAAAGTTGCAGAGGTTATGATGATAACTTAAAGTGAATAAGATGAAAAAAAAAATGTTTATTCTGAATGTTGTTTTAGGTTTGTAGGGCCTATTGTGAAGGGGGAGTATCCTTCAATAATGCGAGAAAAAGTAGGAAATCGACTACCAAAATTTAGCGACAACGAGAAAAAAAAGGTGAAAGGGTCCTATAATTTTATTGGAATGAATTATTACACTACTTATTGGGTTGCTAATAAATCAGGCCCATCGCCTACGCCACCAACTTATTATACAGATCAACGAGTTGATTTCTTCAGTAAGTTTCAATCTCATATAATAATTCATTTTTAGTTAATTGATGAGCAATATTATTTTCTTGTGTGAACTCACGTGCAATTTTATTTTAAGTATCACTGTTTTTTAAACAATATCACTTCATATGTTCAATTGTGACACTCGAAAAAAGAAGTTTATTTAAACTCGAATTCACATGTGATAGGAAAAAATGATATTTTTCAAAGTAGTAGTATAAAAAATAAATTTTATTAGAAAACTATAAGTATTATAATACTCCGTATGAATTTGATTACTCATCATCTATCAATTAATTTCATTATTTCTTTAATTTTTGTAGCTGAACGAGATGGAAAAAAAATCGGCCCACAGGTAAGATTATTAATTAAGCACCAATATTATTTAATATTATGAGAGAAGTGAATTTGTTCAGATGGTATAATTAATTTGTTGGTCATATATATATGTACATACATAACATAATACATCTACCTTGCGGTAATCTACACAATTCAACAAGAAAATGTAAGAAAATTAAATATATATATCAAGTCTCAATTCAATTTTTACACTTTCATATTTAATCTAATTATTGTAACATTAATTAATATTATATTATAATAACGTGCAGGCTGGTTCAGATTGGTTATTTATTGTACCACATGGAATATTGGACCTTCTACTCCACACAAAGGAAGAATACAATGATCCCATCATTTACATTACTGAAAATGGTACTCCATATTCATCAAATCTCTACTTTATTAATTCATTCATTCATGATTCATTAAACTTTGACCTAGTTATAGAATACTATTAAGACATCAAATATGGCTTTAATATTTTTGAATCCAAATTGCCAGTTTTCAGGTCCTGAATTGATAGTTTGTAACTTCTAAATCAATAAAATAAAAAAATAAAAGTTTAAACCCTAAATTAATGATATATAGTTTTGTTATATTTTAAGCTTTGAATTGGCATTAATATTCATAAAAAAAAGTAGTGCAATATGAAACATGGTACTTTTGCATATTTATGTAATATGTATAATCAAAACATGCAAAATATTATGTCTCATTCAAGATTTCTTTGTTATAAAATTGAGTTACTCACGTATGTGCATTCAATTGCAAACGATGATTTTAATTTTATTTTAATTTAATGGGTCGTAAATTCAATTAAAAATACATTAAAATTTTGCACTCCGATTTCCATACATGTAGGTGTGGATGAGAAAAACGATAAAAGTTTAACAGTTACCGAAGCTCTTAAAGATGACTACAGAATTCAGTACCATCAAGATCATCTAGCATACATCAAGCAAGCCATTGACGAGTGAGCTACATAAATTTTCACCTTCATTTTAAGCACAACAATGGTTTGATCGAAATACACATACATATCTATATAATTAAATTTTAAATAATATATTTTAATTATATATATATACTTTTGTAGGCATGGTGTGAAGGTGAAGGGTTACATCATGTGGTCTTTGCTTGATAATTTTGAATGGACGGCAGGATATTCAGTTCGATTTGGAATATATTATGTCGATTTTATCAACAATTTAATCAGATATCCTAAAAATTCTGCAATTTGGTATATGAATTTCCTCAACAAAAACAGCCAGCTTATTCCACCTATCAAGAAATCACAAGACATTGAAGAAAATGATGAGCGGGCTCTAGAGTTGTCAAAATGGGCTAGATCTATTGGGCTGACTCGCTCCCGTCTGCTCCCGTCTATAAAAAGGCTGAGTTGAATAATATAACCCGTTTAAAAGGCGGGCCTCTATGAACAGTGACGAACCCAGAATTGTGAATTTGGGGTATGATAAATGTGTAAATAAATAAAATATTTATAAATAAGTAAGACATACACAAATAACTATGTGTAAATATTTTAAGATATGTGCAAATAAATACTCCCTCCGTCCAATTTCATTATTTCCACTTTCCTTTTTTAGTTGTCCAATTTTATTATGCCCATACCCTTTTTGGAAACAATACAATTCATACTATTTTATCTTCACCCTCATACCATCACTTATTTACCCACTTTGACATTCACTTTATTCATAAACAATCATTTATTTACAAATGGACCCCACAATACCTTATCATACCCTCAATTTATCTACTTTATGAATAAACTAATCAATATTCATTAAAACTCGTGCCCGGAGAAGTGGGCATAATAAAATTGGACGGAGGGAATATAATATATACAATACACATAAAATATATGTATGAACGTTTTAAGATATATGCAAATAAATGTGTGGGCAAAAATTTGTATGCACTCAAGTACACCATGTACTTGAGTTGACCTTGACCGGTCAGCTGTTGAACTTCTTTTTTTCCAGAAAAGTGTATGTTACTATATTGAAAAGTGCAACTTCGTTTTTAATGAAAGGTGTAAGTTATTATAACTGAAAAATGTAATGTATATTAATGAAAAGTATAAGTTATTATAACTAGAGCCGTCAAAATGGGTTGAGCCCGTTGGGCCAGCCCGCCCCGCCATAAAATAATACAGGTTGGGTTTTGATTTTCTTAGCCCGCTAAGAGGCGGGCCTACAGAGACCGCCCCGTTTGGGCCGCGGGTTTTGGCGGGTTGGGGGTAGGCTAGCCCGCTAGCCCGGCTTTTTATTTTTTAAATAAAAAATTATTAATATTATTATTATTATAATTAATTTAATATTATAGAAAAATAACAAAATTCTAGTTACATCTTTAAGACTTATTCAACAACTCAAAGTCGAGCCGCTACATGCAATTAACAACCAAAATTTAGAAGTAAAAAACAGTCAAGCACAACAAGTCTTTGTCTCGCATTACAAATTCGCGCTGCTCGCGCCGTTTATTTTAGTGCCAATGTCAAGCGTCGACCTTCTAATTATAGTTTCATTGTTAAATTTTAGATTAAGATAATAGAATAAATATTAAGAGCCTTTAAATTTTGGAAATGAAGATGATAAATTTAATAAATAAATAAATAAAAGGGTTGGCCCGCCGAACCCCGCGACCCGCCCCTTTGTGGGTTGGGTTGAGGTTTTGACAGCCCGCTTAGCAAATGGGCCGGCCCGCCCCCGCCCCGCCAATAGGCGGTCTTTTGCAGTTTTGGCCCGCCCCGCCGGCCCATTTGGACAGCTCTAATTATAACTGAAAAATGTATGTTATTATAACTGAAAAGTGTAAGTTATATTAATAAAAAATATAAGTTATATTAATGAAAAATGTAAGTTATTATAATTGAAAAAATGTATGTTATTATAACTGAAAAATGTAAGTTATATTAATGAAAAAGTGTAAGTTATTATAACTTAAAAGTGCAAGTTATTATCACTAAAAAGTGTAAGTCACTATAAATTAAAATATTATTGTAAAGTGTAGGATACTACAATTGAAAAGTGCGTGCAACACCGTATAACTAAAAGGTACTATGTGTAAGTCAATATAAATGAAAATATTATTGAAAAGTACAACACCAAAAAAAAGAAAAAAAAGTCAATCGACAATTGAAAAGTGGAACACCATATAACTAAAAGGTGCAATATAACATTACCAAAAAGTGTATGTTAATGTAGTTGAAAATATTATTGAAAAGTGTAAGTTTTCTTTAAAAAAAAAAATCAAGCCTTGACCGGTCAAGGTCAACTCAGGTGCATGGTGTACTTGACTACACACCAACCCTACCCAAATGTGTGAGTTGTAAGTATTCCAACAAAATTTGAAAAATAAGGGTTTAAATGGCTTAATGACATACTTGAAATTTTCATTATGATTTTTTTAATATGAAAAATAAAGATTTAGATGGTTTAGTGACAAAATATGAAAAATAAGATATATATAAACATCCATTTATTTGCAAAAGATGAATTTAAAATGAGACGGAAGGAGTATACAATAAGCTCAAGACACTCAAATGGATTTAAAAGATTTTGGAAACGACAAAATTTTATTCATGGGTATCAGGAATACCCCGAATCAAATGATAGAAACATCAAACATGTTCAAATGGATTTAAAAGATAAATGTATTGGACTTTTCAACAAAATTTGTAGGCTTCTTTACTTTCTTCCCCTTCAAACTTTTCATCATCTCTCACTCATTTATTATTTCAATTCATTTTTGTATATTATTATTAAAAAAAAAAAAAGTGAAATTGGGGGATTGGGGGTACAACTGTCCCAAGCTAGGCCTGCCGCTATATATGGATAATACCATATGAGTTGTAGATTTTGGCGAGTTCGACCATGGACATGGCATTGCGCATTGCCAAGTCCTGGTCAGACATGATGGTCGCTGGTGTCTATCCCACCATTGCGGCAAGGAACTTTTGAAACAACCAAACATAAGATTCTATAGTCTCGTTGTACATTAGTGCTGCACCAAACACGCATGTCTTAAAATTGTTGTCCACTCCAGATATAATTACTTGAGGAAATCGGTACGTGTTCGTCTTGTACGTGCTATCAAGTACAAGAGCATTGCCAAATAATTTGTATTGAGCACGTGAAAAACCATTAGTCCAAAACAACTTTCTTAGAGAGTTATTCTCATCAAATGTCGTCTCATATATGAACTCCATGTCCTTCAATTTGATACCATCCAATAAATTTAATAATGTACTTACATCTCCGTGCCGCACAAGGTCTTTGCGTTTCTTGTTTAGAACATTATACACATCTTTGTTCTTGAAAGACAAATTTGAAGGACCACCGTGGGCAAGTTTCAGATAATCCAAAATATGACATGTCCGGTGCCCAGCATCATTCATGACAGTCATTACAGCTTTGTCACCATCTGATATGAACCTGAGAAAAAAAATTATTCGAAAAATATACGTGGGTTGGTCCATGGGCTTTTTAAATATATATATATTAAGGTTTAATAGAAAAGCAACCCACTATTTTTTAAGTTGAACTGTGAGTAAAGATGTAATAACTATAAATTTATAGATTCAATTCAACTTTAAATCAAGATACAAATTAATAAAATATTATATTAAATAAAATTTATCAAAGAATATTAAATAAAATCAAGACAAAGGATTCCAATAAACATAGCGGTTATGATGAGTGGTTCGTGTGTATGACACAAGAGGGTATGCGCCTTATAGGCGAGATCAACGTTTTTCTTGATGTGCGTGGTGAGCGAAGCGACAAAGAGAAAGAATGTGGTCTCGTTCTTGATGGGTATACATAGTGAAAGAAGAACATATTGGTTTTTTTTGGGCGATCGTGTCGTAGAAGAACAAAACATTGTTCTTGAGGGACAACTAAATCAATTCTCATCATCTTCCTTATTTTTTAATATACAAATGAAAAAGTTATTTAGTTATAATATTCACTTTAACTTAGTTTGGATATTTAGGTAGCAAGCCTTCCATAAAATGGGAACAATCAATATTTTTTTTTTTTTTTTAATTTGAAAGGTTAGTTTTCATTATTGCAAATGCATGGAGTCGTAGGAAGTCCGACCACAAAGTCCGGTGGATCAACCCAATAAAATGAGCTCTCGAAACCTCTTTCCAGACACACACACCTTCTCCCACCTCATCCAATTAATTCCTCTTGAAGCCTCCTGTGAGTTGCCCTACCAAAACTTATTGAGCATCACTTGCAGCTTATCTAATAATGTTGACGACAAAAGGAAAGTCATCATGCAATATGTGGGAATCTCTTGTGCAGCCGCTTTGATCAAAACTTCCTTCCCCGCCTTCGATAATCTCCTCCCCCCCTCCAACCTTGTAAACGTTTTCAAAGCCTTTCCTTAATATAATTAATTAAATATATCCCTTTTGCTCCTCTCTACTAGCGACATCAAACCCAAATATCTCACTGTGTTCAAAGGGCTATGGATATTAAGAACATTACAAAGTTCAGTCCGAGATGCAGCGTTAACGTTCCTACTAAAAAATATGATGGATTCGCGTAATTCACGGCTTGACCAGAAGTAGCTTCATAGCAGTCCAATAAATTACGAAGATAGGCACATTCAGACGCGGTGGCTTTACAAAAGAGAAACAATCAATCTCTAAAAAGATCCATCTTTGTATATATATATATATATATATAGAAGCAATAACAACATCAAATTTATCATTTCTGGATTGGGTATTCTATATAAGATGCTTTTTCAGATTCTTATTTTAGGTCAATCTCTTATCTCATGGAAATGACATTCACCACAATGGATGTCAAAGTCATACATCCTCAACCTGCAGTGTAAATACACGTGCCTATTGCATACCTCATAAGTTCTAGTCGTCCGTCGCGATGGATTGAGCGCGCACTAACGAAAAATCGACGCTCAACCTCTCAAAATATGTGTATATATACCCTTGTATATACGCATTCATTACAGAGAATCATGGAGCTAGAGATACGACAAAGTGTATGATTTTGGAGTGCTTGTGAGATTTGGCTTAATTTGGATAAAATAAAGATTCGGTAAGGAGAGTGCACCCCGGGCTTATGAATTGTGTTGTGAACTCGGCCTTATTCGAAAAAACACAAACTCCACCTCGACATATTATAGCAAATTGTGCCGAGTATGGGATGAAGTGTATTCAGTCTCGCCAACTCCCAAATGCTTTGCGGTGGTTGCACGTTCAACATGATTAAACATTTGAATGAAAGTAATATATAATAATATAATATAGGAATAATATATTTTAGTTAATAGGGAATAATATAATATAGGAATAATATATTTTATTTTAGTATTTTTTGTATATATCTTATTGATATGATTTATTGTATTTACCTTAATTCTCTCATTGTAAATACTTATATAACGGTGATCACATACCTATTCTCACGTGGTATTAGTCTGACTCACCAAAACCATAGTTTCTCTCTAAAGCCTTACACTAAATCTTCCCTTTCCTCCTCATGGCGACGGCGGCCACCACTCCCCTACCATCCTTCTCAATATTTTGGTTCATCTTTTGACCATCAAGTTGTCATCCTCCAACTACCTGCTTTGGCGAAATCAGGTAGTTCTGGTCCTATCCAGCCATGATCTCATCTCTCATGTTCATGGTATGATACCCGCTCCGGCCAAGTCGATCACAACATCCGGTGAAACGACTCCAACCCTGCGTACACCGCTTACTTTGAAAAGGATCAGAAGATCCTCAGTCTCCTCCTTTCCTCTCCCCCTCTCTGAGGAGGCCATGCCGAAGTCATTGGCTGTTCCGACTCTCGTTCTATCTAGGTCACACTCGAGTCGACCTACAGCCAAACCTCGGTCCCTCGCATAAATCAAATGCGTAACCAATTACTCTCTCTTCGTCGTGGATCTTCCTCTGTCGACGATTATTTCATGAAGTTTCATGCTATCTGTGATCACATAACAGAATGTTCTTGATAATTGGAAGTCTATAAATACCTTGGTGGATTCTGCATTTGAAGACTACTGTTACCAAGAGATTTGAAGCATTCAAAAGAGATATTCGAAGCATATTAAACTCACAAAGTATTGAAGTTCAGAAAGTTCAAGCCGAAGAGACAAGTGAAGAAATCAGAAAGCTACTACTGGACTAAGAGAAGTTTTTCTTTTGTTATTGTTGTTCAAGTTGCTAGTTACTTGTAAAATAGCTAGTTAGATCGAAGATATATCTGGAGATATAATCGAGAAGATCAAAGTCTTATTTCTTGGGACTCAAAGCCACAAGAACACACTACTCGAAGAGAAGAGTAATAAGAATTTCGCACTACTATAAATCTTGTGTTGTTTACTTTACTGTTTTATTTGTTGTTTGATTGATTACTTGTTTAATTGATTAAAACTGCATATAGAATAGACAAGTTCAGTGTTCATATTTCGATATTAGTTGAGTATAAATTTTAAGGCTCATTATAATCTGATAATTCCTGTCACATCCCGATTTTAGGGGCCTAGATGAAAATACTATACGATGCATATTTTTTTTTATAAAAATTGGCAGCGGAATTTTATTGGTAAATAAGTACTCAAACACTTTTAAGAAATTCATATTAAAATGTAACTTCAACCAATGAATACCAAAACTTGTTTAAAAGAAACAGGGATGTGAACATTCCTAAAATGAAAATAGTTTAAATTTTGAATTCAAATAATTAATTAAAATAACATGAAGGCATTCCTTAATGACATGAAACACATCCACCGTCCCTCCACCACAACTTCGTCAATCTGTAAAGTGTTAAATAGATTGGGGTGAGCCAAACAACTAGCTCAGTGGGATTAACTTTGTCACCGTTAAATATAACATATGAATAAAATCATAACTCACAAACATGCATACAATCTCATAAGTTTGTTGGCAAAGCCAACCATAATAACATAGGCTTGTTGGATAAACCAACCATAAGTTTGTTGGATAAACCAACCATAATAACATAGGCTTGTTGGATAAACCAACCATAAGTTTGTTGGATAAACCAACCATAATAACATAGGCTTGTTGGATAAACCAACCATAAGTTTGTTGGATGAACCAACCATAATATGTAAGATGTAGCAAGAAATAAAATCACTCATACGAAATACTTAAAAATGACAAAGTATAGTCAATCAAGAAAATCCCACCTTAACCTTGAGTAGTCTCGTAAGTACGTAACTTGAATTAATGCAAGAGTTCTTCGTCACCTATAATTAAATAAGTAGTATTTCTTAGAATTATCACTATGACTAAATTAATAGATAACTAATATATTCTCATTAAATTAATAGTTAATAATATATATCTTACTATACCTACGACGAAATTAACAATCATACTGGAATGACTAGTAATAATTAAATAAGTTCATTTTATAACTAACCAAATAGAAAATACTAAGTTGAGTCATTATACACTGACCCTAGTTACGAATAATTTTGATTTACATAATGTTATTTAGCTTGATTGGGTTTTAAGGGAAATAGGAAAAAAAACCATTGTAGAAGGATACTCATTCTGACTCCAAAATATAGAAGGCCGTTTATAAAACTTAGTGAAATAATCTTGTCCACGACACTACTCCAAACATATGAAAACCAACAAGTTAAACATACAAGAATATGGAAAAACATCATGTATTGGGCTTCTAAAACCAAAACAGGAAATGATCTGCTATATAGAAATAACTCAGTGGACAATATCATAATAAAAGTAGGTCTCAAATATGACTAGAATAAAGTTTGGCAAGATTTTAAAACAATTACTTAACTCTAAAGACTATAGCCGCGCACTAAGAAACTAGAAGACGGAAAATTCAACAATGAAGAAGTTAAAATAAGATTAGAGAAAAATAAAACTTTACAGTGTTCACAGCAAAGAGTAGACGCGGAAACCTTTCGATCCAATGCAGCTGCTAATGACTCGATCAATATTTGTAGTAGGCTTAAAGTGTTCAGACTAGAGAGTTTTAGTAGAGAAAGTTCTTTATGTGGATTTCTAAAGAAGACTGCGTTTGATATAATAAGAGGGGAGGTATAAAATTAGTTGAGGTTTTTATGGGAGTTTGAGAATAATTTGGGATTATCTTAATTGAGGTAGATAATTTGTCTCTCAATAAATTCTAATTGACAACCAAAATGAGACACTTAAGGAATGGATTTTAAATTAGTGGACTATCTTTAAACTAATGACCAAATCCACCCATTATTATCAATATAATAAACTTATATTCTAAAATCAAGTAATTCCATCTTATAAATGTTGAAATTGAGAGTTTATTTGAAATATATACTGATCATAATTTATCTAAAATAGATATCCATAGAATCTATAAAATATATATATACTACTCCTTAATATATATATTAAACGTCTTATATATTATCACTATATATATATATATATATATATATATTTATTCTATTTTAAATTAGTATTTTATACATTTTATAACTAATGGTAATTAAATTGGTAATTAAATTACCGGGTGTTACAATTCCGCATTGTGTACTTTGATATTTTGAAAGATTTTTAAAAGTCTATTCACCCCTCCCCTCTAGACTTTTACTAGCTTACTCAATCTTACTACTCAACTAGGGACCTACAACTAAAATACACAACCAGAAGTATACGGTGTCTATCGTAGCATGATAAGTACAAGGTCGATCCCACAAGGAGGTGTAGTGTAAAATCGTATTTTGTTGATTGAATTCTAAATAGACGATGATCGAAAGTTTGTAATGTTGATTACCCTAGGATTGTCTACTAAATGTCACAAAAAAATAATAAAGAGTAACAAGGAAATTCGATCAAAGTTCATGCAAATCACGAAAACAAAGTAAATACGAGTGAAGTTCAAATAAGAGAAAATAGGTTCCAAGGCATTTGCAATATTAAGATATTCATCTATGGTTAATGATTCATTCAAATGACAATTAAGTTTGTCCTCTTATAAGTTTGTCTCTCGATATAACTAATCCAAAGGAAAATACAATACAAGTTCGTATCTCTACCTCACAAATATTGCATTACCTAAATTATCCCAAAGGATCATTCAATTCTCTTCCAATAATTAATCCTCTCTCGATCTCATAATAATATTGGGTTGCATGCTTATGTACGATTAATGAAATAAATCTCTCGATCTTATCCCAATTAACAATAGATAAAACACATTATCATGGGCACTAATAAAATGCTTTCAAAATAATAATTAAGCACACAAATAAGAGACAAACACCATTTAAAGCAAAACACTAATCTATAAACTTCAATCCAAATATTTACAAAGCCTTAGAACCAACAGTGTTCTAGCCAACTACCAACATAATCAAATTAACACAAACTAATGAAATAACTAAATAAAAAGAAAGAGAAAGTTTAGTCTAATGGATGATGGGTAATTGAATTCCAAAGCTCTTGGTGCCTTCCTTGCTTGATTTGATGGAGAATTGAAGAATTGGATGATGATTACCTCCAAGTGTGTGTTTGTATGTGTAAGAGTTCTTGTGAAAGGGGTAAAGTGTGTTTGAATTCAAGAAAAGAGGTATTTATAATGTTGGGGAAGGGTTTGGGGGTAAGATTTGCAACTAAGTCCCTCAAAAAAGACGAAAATACACAAAATACCCCGGAACAGAGGCCACTCGGCCGAGTTGAGGGTTAAAAACGAAAGTTGCAGTCTGGCCACGGACTCGGCCGTGTCTGAACACTCGGCCGAATTGATTCTCACTCGGCCGAGTGAAATGACTTGACCGAGTCACCTCTGAAATCCCAAAGTTGCAGTCCAACGGTTCACTCGGCCGTGTCTGAAAACTCGGCCGAGTGGAATGACTCGGCCGAGTCATCTTGCACCTCAAACTTGTTTTGTGTGTAACTTTCGACTCCGACCTCCGATTGACTCGATTCTTCCTTCCATTTCACTCCATTTTTTCGAGCCGGATCCAAAAGTGCACTCCTCTCTCTGGTCCAATGAAGTGTGGTGGGTGTTTTGCTCCCAAATTCCTTCGTTTTTCCTACAAAATCAACAAAACACCACCTTTCTCTTACTTTGACCAAAAAAATTATAATCAACCCATAAATAAATGAAATCACACTAAAAATGAGCTTCAAATGTGCATCTAAAATGTGTAAATTCCACCTGAATCAGTGCTTCGTGTGTTTTTATGGGTTACGGTTCTTCTCATAAAGGGTTTCGGTGTTACGATCTGATCGCTTCCCGCTTCTACACTACTGGTCATACTCAGTTTGATGAATAGGTGTTCCTGTTCTCGGCCCAGCATGCTCCTTCCTCGCTTGTTGATTCCCTTGAGATCACCTCGTTCATGGAACCATCAACTGCTCCTCGCTGGTTTCCCTGCGGTCTCTGCCCTGCCTCCTGCTCGGCCAGTCCCTCAGGTTCCTATTGCTCGCCCGCCTGAACGCTTGCCTTTTGCTCGACCATCCCCGAATCAGTTGCCTCCTACTCGCCCAACTGACCAGCTACCCCGTGCTCGGCCAATTGACCCGCCATCAGCTGCTCACCCTCCACATGTTCCGACTCACCTGATGGTCACTCAAACTAAGTTTGATATATTCAAGCCTCGGCACATTGCGACCACCGGCCTCCTATCCGCTCTTTCGGTCTCGGATGCGCCCAAGGGGTTCAAGTGGGCCCTTGTTGGGCTATGAATCCTTGAAACAATGTTCAAGTTGATGAAATTGAGTTTTGATGGCCAAAAGCAACTTAAAGTTAGTGATATATGTGGTTATAAGTCATCCTAACTAAGTCATCATGATAAGACATATAATCTGAGTTTACTGATCTTATTGTGTTACTGATCTGATATATGAACTGTTAGGAACTAAGCTGATGTTTGTATTGTATAGACAGCTTATAGTATAGGACTTAGATGTACTCTTCTGTATGTAGTTCAGATGTAGTATAGATAGGTTTTATATATGTAAGTTTGTATTCTGTTGTATTCAGCATTGTAAAAGTTCAGAACAATAGACTAGGTCAAGATCAGAAGACTAATGAAGACTCAGAAGACTACTTAAGAATAAGAAAAATTTGAAGAGCTGAAGAGAAGCTTAGAAGAATAAGAAAAGTATTCTGGAGAAGTGCAGAACAATTTTTGAGAACTGTGCTGACTGACTCAGAGCAGTAAAAACCAGAAGAGTAATTTACTGTGCTAAGTTGGTGATTGAAGGATAAGTTTGGAAAACTTATTTAAAGTGTAACTGAAGATATTTGAAGGTATGCTGACTTGAAGATAAGTTAAGTTGGTTACAAAAGGAAGTTACAACAAGAAACGGTTAAGAGTTAGTTGAGAGTTAGTTTCACAAACTACTAACTGTCATACTAAGTTCTATAAATACCGTGTGATCTTCTACTTGAAAAGACGACTGCTACTCAAGATATTCTACTGATCTAAGAGTATTCAAGAGCTATCAAAGTATTCGAAGCATTCAAGTATTCAAGAACTCACAGAGTTAAGGAGATCAAATTAAGAAGAAGCCACCGTACTGAATTTAAGATTCAAAGGCTACTAAAGAGAAGTTTTACTTTACTTTTAGTTTGTGATTTGTTGTAAACAAGTGTGCTAGTTACTTGTAGAATTACTAGTAGATCGAAGATACACTTGGAAGTGTAATCGATAAGATCAAAGTCTTAGTCTTGGGACTTTAAGCCACAAGAAACTCAAAGAAGAGTTAATAAAACATCACAACTGGGATTGTGAGAGTGGATGTAGACATTTGTCGAACCACTATAAATCATGTGTGTTGATTACTTTTTGTTTAATATTTGATTGAATTTGTATAATCAAGAACAGTAAATTTTACTAAGTAAAGATCTAAATCTAAGTTGAGTATAAAACTGGAACTGGAAGTACTGATCCGACTTAGTAAGAACAATACTCTTCTGAACACTATTCCGCATTAAACTCTGATATTTTGAAAGATTTTGAAAATTCTATTCACCTGTCCCCTCTAGACTTTTTCTTAGCTTACTCAATCTTAACTCAACTTGGGACCAACAAGTGGTATCAGAGCAGTAGTTCTTTGGACTGCTGTTTCTTGATCACCTCTAAAAGACTTTGTGGGAAGTCTTGGTTCGCATACTAATCTAATCATATCTTCTTGATTTTCTTGTCTCTTGAATCTATCTGTAACTTATCTGCTTTTATCATGTCTAAAGATATAAACGCTAACAAATTGCCCAAGTTCTCAGTACAGGACTATGACTACTGGAAACTGAGGATGGAAGCCATTTTCAGCTCGACTCACGATCTAATGGTGTCCGTTGTAAAAGAAGGACCAATTGTGACCATGGTGGAAAACACTGCTACGCTGGAACCATCCAAGGCTGTTGGAGTACTCGTCCCCAAGCCAAGGTCAAAACTGACTTTGGAAGAAATGAAATAAAACAACTTGGACAGCCTTGCCAAGAATTGCATTTTACATACCTTACCAAACGAGTATCTTGGTAAAGTATTAAAATGCAAAACTGCCAAGCAAATGTGGGATAAACTAGTTGTTCTTTGTGAAGGCACTAGTCTGATCAAAGAAAGTAAGTTATCCACAGCTGTTCAAAGGTTTGAGTCATTTAAGATGAAGCTAGGTGAAACTATTGATGAACTTGATACTCGATTTACTCGCATCATGAATGATCTCGAAGTATTAGGAAAAACTTATACTGATAGGGAGATTAACTTGAGGATTCTTAAAGCTCTGGATGAGAGGTGGAAAATGGTCAAGATGATCATTAAAACCACTCAAGATATTGATTCATGGCTTGCAGAAACCATGTTCCAAACCCTTAAGGCACATGAATTTGAGTTGGATGAAGAAGATCATATTATTAATAGTAAGAAGGATAAAGATGTCTCTAAGGATGTAGCTTTCAAAGCTTCTACCTCTAAGGGGTCTAGATCATTTAAGTCTAAGGCCTCAAGCATAAAAGATGAACTAGATAGTTCTGATCTTAGTCTGAAGGGACAAATGAGCCTTATGATTAAAAGATTTGATAGGCTGAATAAGAGGTATGGTAGATATAAGAAGTTCTACAAGGAAACCAAGGGTTCTAGTAACAGGGACTCTTCTGGGATCAAAAGGGATCAAAACTCTTGTGAAAGAAGGGATGAGATCTCTAATGAGAACAGAAGAGATAGGAACTCAGCTGATAGGAGAGATAGAATCTCATCTGATAAGAGAGATAGGAACTCTATTGATATAAATGACAGGAATCGTAACCATTCTGCTACTAAAAGATCTTCTAACAATCATGTGTCCTATAACTGTGAAAAGCCAGGTCATTATGCATATGAATGTCCTGATTTGAGTTCTGAAGATAGAGAAGAAAGGAAAGCTAGAAGAGATCGAAGATTTACCAAGGGTAAGAAGGCAATGATGGCATACAATGAATCTGATTCGGATTCAGAAGAGTTGCTCTCGTCTTCATCTGAATACCCCTCTAGCAATGAGAATGAAGCATTCATTGTAGATGATGGACTGGTCATGACGACCAAGATAGATCAAGAGGTATCTTCAATTACTTCTTTTCGTTCTTGCAATGATTATGATTCTGATGAAAGTGACACTGCTGATAGTGGTGTAGGAAGTAGTCTTCATCATTCCCCGGGAGTGACTGAAGAAGATATTCTACAGGCTAATAAAGCATTCATGGAAATCAGTGATGAGAATATTTCTTTAAAACAAGAAATCATAAGTCTAAAAGAAGCTCAGTTGAAAGTAGATCCCAATGTAGTTTCTCTAAATGAGCGCCTATCAGAAGAGTTGTCTCAACTCAAAGAGAAGCACTCATCTCTGAATAAACTACATCAGGACATACTTAAAGCTCATGCCTCAAAGACCAATGAATTCAATGATTTAAAGATCAAATGCAATAAACTTGAAGAGTGCAATAGATTCTTAGAAACTGAAGTACTAAGCTTGGATCTAAAACTTGGTGACTTGGTTAATTCCTCTAAAATTAATCAAACTTTTTCAGAAAGGTATAGAGACCCAGCTGACAAAAGTGGACTTGGTGCTGAAGTAGTTAGTCCATACACTCCAGTAACTAAGAACACTAATGGAGCTAGTTCAAGTTATTCACAGTTGGATAAAGGAAAAGAACCAATGAAATATGATGATGATCCAAAACCTAAGAACACTAAAAATGTTCAGTCAAAGTACATTCCTCCTGCTACCAAGAATGGTAAAAAGAGAGATGTAACTAGGCAAGCTAAGTACAGACCTCCTCAGCAGAGATATACTCAGATGACCAGACCAGAACATTCAAGGCATTAAAAGAAGTATACTCAGGAGAGTTGGCCTAGACAAGCACAACCTGGTTGGAATCAGCCTAGACTTCCCTTCATAAGGCAGTCTCAGCTGTACTCAACCAAGCCTAGGAAATTTGTACCATCTCATCATGTTCAACATGTTCTTTATCCTCCACCTTTATCTTATGATATTATGAGAAAGGATAGACCAAAACGCATTTATAAGCCGTATGGTCCACAAGCTTTCAAACCATATTCGAACTATTACAGACATACTAATCTTACTGAAAAAGGGATAGAACCAAGGAAAGGCTATCTCAGAAAAATAGATCACAAGTCTGCTGATAATTCTAATAAGGTCAAGAAAGTACTGTTCTGTGATAAGTATGGTAGAAAATTGAAAAGGTCCTAACTATTCAGAACATCAATGTATATTTGGGTGCCTTTCAATGAAACTAACCCCCAAGGACCCCAATAAACAAAGGGTACCTAAATTATTAAGATCACTACTTTGCAGGGTCGACTGGACTTATACAAGAAAGGTGGTTCAGTTGGTGAGACTTGGTACATAGACAGTGGTTGTTCTCACCACATGACTGGTACCAAGGCCTTGCTTTCTAACTATCATGAGCAAGAAGGGCCCAAAGTGATCTTTGGAGACAGTTCAATGGCAATCACAAAAGGATTCAAATACATCAAGAATGGAGATGTAGAGATTCAAGATGTCTCATATGTTGAAGGTTTGAAATGTAACTTGTTATCTGTATCTCAATTTTGTGACAGGGGATATAAAGTGCAGTTCAAAAGCAGAAGATGTGAGATTATAGACAAGAGAACACATAATGTTCTACTTGTTGGAATAAGACAAGGCAGTGTATACATTGTGAACTGGAATAGCTGTCCTAAGGATGCTTGTCTTATTATTAAGAGTCCTAAAGAAATCAGCTGGATATGGCATAAACGCCTTTGCCATCTGAACTTTAAGATAATTAATAAGATTGCAAGAGAACATCTTGTTGAAGGCATCCCTAATGAAATCTATTCCAAGTCACAAGTGTGTGACTCTTGCCAAAAAGGTAAACAGGTAAAAGTTTCCTTTAAGTCAATTCCTACTCTTTCAACTGGCAGAGTTTTAGAACTCTTGCACATGGATCTACATGGTCCTATCAAACCTCCTACATTGAATGGCAGAAGGTATACTCTGGTTGTAGTAGATGACTATTCTAAGTTCACTTGGGTAGTCTTCCTACACAAAAAGAGTGATACACAAACACTTCTTCCAGATCTGTTAAAAAGGTTGCAGGTTGAAAAGGGTCAGCCCATTATCAAAATCAAAAGTGACAAGGGGACTGAATTTATTAATTGCTACATTTCTGACTATTGTTCTAAGAGTGGCATACAACATCTAACCAGTGCAGCCAGAACTCCTCAACAAAATGGAGTTGCAGAAAGGAGAAACAGAACACTAAAAGAAGCATGCAGAGCTATGCTTGCAGAGTTCAATACTCCACAAAAGTTTTGGGCAGAGGCCATCAACACAGCTTGCCCCTCTCAAAACAGAAGTGCTCTTAATAAGGTGCATGGTAAAACACCTTATGAGGTATGGAAAGGCAGAAAATCTAGAGTCTCCTATTTTCATATCTTTGGTTTAAGTGTTTTATCCATAACAATGGAAAGAGCAAATTAAATGCTTTTGATGCAAAAACTGATGAAGGGATATTCTTGGGATACTCTTCTGTAAGCAAAGCATTTAGAGTGTTTAATTACTCTACTCTATGTGTGGAAGAAACACCTCATGTAGTCTTTGATGAGATTAAACAGGACTCTGCTGACCATCAACTCAGTAAGAAAATTGACAATCTAAAGCTTCAAACCAACAATGATGATGATGAGACTGAAGTATATGAATATGTACAAGCTTATAATCCCTTATTGAATGCTCTAAATGAAGATTCTGATGAAGAAAAGGTAAAAGGCACAGGTAAGCTCTCTAGACCTTCTGATATGCCTGAATTAGTTGAATGTTCTCCTGTAAATAAATCTGCTGATCTGGAACATGCTGATATAAATGATACTGATCTGCATGATGATATATATGTTATGAATGATGATAGTGCTCCTGTTAAGAATAGAAAAACATGGAAATCTGCTCATTCTACTGATCTGATTTTAGGTGATTCTAGTAAGGGTGTTAAGACCAGAAGACAACTGTTTGACTCTAAGGAAGAACCTAGTAAATCCTTATTTTGTTGGTGCTGTTTTCTATCTTCTATTGAACCTAAGTCTATGAAAGAGGCTTTGGCTGATAGTAATTGGATTATAGCCATGCAAGAGAAGCTGAACCAGTTCACCAGAAATGAAGTTTGGGAACTTGTAGATAGACCTAGTGATCATAATGTTGTAGGCACTAAGTGGATCTTCAAGAATAAGAAGGATGAAAATGATCTTGTAGTAAGAAACAAAGCTAGATTAGTTGCTCAGGGCTACTCTCAAGCTGAGGATATTGATTATGATGAAACTTTTGCACCTGTAGCTAGACTAGAAGCTATAAGATTGTTCCTTGCTTATGTTGCACATATGAAATTCACTGTTTATCAAATGGATGTCAAAAGTGCCTTTTTAAATGGTATACTTGCTGAAGAAGTCTATGTAGAACAACCTCCGGGCTTTGAGGTGAATGGACATCAAGTATACAGGTTAAAGAATGCACTCTATGGTCTGAAGCAAGCTCCAAGAGCCTGGTATGATACACTATCTCTGTTCTTACTTGAAAACGGTTTTACTAAAGGCAAGGTTGATCGAACTTTGTTCCGTAGACAAGAAGGTAAAGACATTTTGCTAGTTCAAATTTATGTGGATGATATCATTTTTGGTTCACCCAATAAAAGCTTGAGTGAAAGTTTTTCTACACTCATGCAAAGTAAGTTTGAAATGTCAATGATGGGCGAAATGACTTACTTTCTTGGTTTACAAGTAAAACAATCATCTGAAGGTATCTTTATAAATCAAGCAAAATATACAAGAAATCTGTTAGACAAATTTGGTATCAAGACTTGTAAAACAGTTCGAGTACCAATGCTACCTACCTACAGAATGGATCCAGATGAAAAAGGTAAGTGTGATGATCAACCCTATTATCGTGCATTAATTGGTTATCTACTCTATTTAACTGCTAGTAGGCCAGATATTGCATTTGCAGTAGGTGTATGTGCTAGATTTCAGGCCAATCCCAAAGAAAGTCATGTGGAAACTGCTAAAAGGATATTGAAATATCTAAAGGGTACCATTAATCGAGGTTTGTGGTATTCTGCAGATGATGATTTATCCCTAAGTGGTTATTCAGATTCTGACTTTGGTGGTTGTAAGATAGATAGAAAATCTACTTCTGGTGCATGCCAATTCTTAGGTTCTAAGCTCATATCATGGTTTTCAAAGAAACAAACAAGTGTGGCAACTTCTACTACTGAAGCAGAATATATGGCTGCTGGAAGTTGTTGTAGTCAGCTTCTTTGGCTAATGCAACAACTTAGAGACTACAATATTGTGGAATCTAATGTACCTATATTCTGTGACAACAATAGTGCAATTGCCATCACTCAAAATCCCGTTTTACATACAAGATGCAAGCATGTAGATGTTAGACATCATTTTATTAGGGATCATGTTGAAAAAAAAAACATTAGGATGGAAAAATCCATACTGATATTCAAAGAGCTGATATTTTCACAAAATCTTTAGCTGAAACTAGATTCAGAGAGCTTTGCATAAGTTTAGGATTGATAGATATGGATTCTGCATGTATATAGAAATGTACTAACATTTCAGGTACTAAGCTGATATAGAGAACAGTATAACAAAATGGATTCAATCAGAAGAGACAAACCTATGTCAAACCACTACATTCTTCACAATCAGGTAACAAGGTTACTAATGTGACCTAACTCCCGATGAGGAAGCTGGTAAAGCTGAAGGATACTGAGAATATACATTAAGGGGGAATCTGTGATTTCTTAGAGATCTTTTTTGTTGACTCAGAACACTAAGTCACTTTAGTATACACCTTGATGTGATCATTGATTTAAATTAATACTTTCTATTTTGTACTATTGTTCACCAATTCTATTATTGAAGGGGGAACTGATCTGATTACAGAATTAATCTGTCTACAGAACTGATCTGATTACAGAATTAATCTGTCTACAGAACTGATCTGACTACAGAGCTAATTTGTCTACAGACACCTGTTCCGAGTAACAGTACTAATCTGAGAAGTACTGTGTTCATACTAATATGTGCTAAAAAGGGTTGAGAAAACAACAATCAGAAGAGTGGAAAACTGATCTGAGGTTACTGTTCTGACCCATCTACTGATCTGATCCTCGTAGAGATTACTCAGCTAATCACAATACTCAGTTGACCCAGATAAGTAAATCTCAAATCAATAAAACTAGAAAATGAAGTATAATGTGTTTGGATACTACTGTGCTGATAGACACCAGACCAGTATTTTTGCCTTAGAAAATTCTAAGTCAAGATCTATTCAACTTTAGATTATTAATAGAGAAGATTAGTACACTCCTCTATTTTTTGACCTAATTTCTATGGTGTATTTATCAATCACAAGTTGGCTCCAAAATTGGAAAAGGGTTCTTGAATCTGGAACGTTTTCTTAAAATTATGGATCTCAAGAATCAATCCAAACCACACGTCGTGCGAAATTAATTCAATCCAAGCCCTAGATTTGTTTTGAATTCATTACCCACGATCACCCACACTTCATCTTCTCCACTTTACATTTCTGGAAGTTACAAGCTTAGAAATCTTTCTCTAAAAACCTTTACTTCTTTCCACATTTCGATATTTTCACAAATGGCGATTATCAATGTTGTGAATCAGTCTAACGAAGTTGTAGGTACGTTCAATTCAACGAAATGGCTGAGAGAAAAAGGAATTTTTGTGGAAAACGGCGTGTTCTTCGTTGGAAGGCAAAACACAAAAAATCAAGTCGTCCTTACAATGTGCGAAGAGAGCGGGCTGCGGAAGTTCTTAGAATCATTCCCCAAGATGATTTTTGAACCTGAGGCAATGGAATTCTATTTGCAACTTCAGGGCGACAGCATAAATGGTGTTAGTTCGATGCTCTCAGGACACAGAGTCTCGTTGACAAGAGAGAGTCTTGGTATTGATTTCGATTTACCAGAAGGACCTGTTCATATTCTAAGCTATATGGAAGGACAAGAGAAGTAATGTGCTGGAAGATGGACTGGTGTTGAACCCAAGTCACTGCAAAATCTCAAAAAGGTTATTCTTCCATTTGGTTTAAGATTATTGATGGAAAATGTTTGTTAGGGCAACATCATAGCCAGGATGCTCTTACAAATCTGAAAATTCGTGTGATGGCTGCAATCATCGATCGAGTTGATGGTGATTGGCAAGGATTTTTCTTTGAGAGGTTGTGAAATGAAAAAGAAAAGGTGGTGTTTGATGAAGAGTCAGAGGAGTTCTCCATCAAAGCTATGCTTAGTTTTGGTAATAAGGTGAGTATTCTATTACCAACTTTAGCAGAAAGAAAAGATGATTGGAGTCCACCCAAGAAATTTCACCAGGGTAAATTTCTATTCAAGAAGAATCTATGGAATTTGAACAACTTCAACACAGACAAAATCCACAACAAGAATCTGGAGGTTCAATTTACAGATCTGATGATGAGGTTCCTGAGGTTCGATCTAAGGCAAGGTACGATCCTAACAGATCACAAGCGAGGAAGGTTAGGAAGCTGACTTCTGATGAATCAGAACAGTCAGATGCAGATGTTGAAAAGGATGCTCACTCAGAAGAAGAGGTAAGTGATTCCAGCCTTATTGTTAGACACAAAAGAACAAAAGGTAGAGGACTCACTAGACCTAGAAGAAAGCATAAAACCATATCATCTACTCCTTCGAATTCTGATCCTATCCCAGCCTAACCTATAGATCAACAGCCTACCCGTTCTGATGAGTCAGTACACTACTCACCCATACATCAGAACAATCCTCATTTATCTCCTCAGAACACTCCTATTCACATCACTCCCCATTCTAGTCCTCAAAATCAAACTACTTCACCTCATTCTCCTAACCCAATTCATGATCACTCTACTGAGCATGAATTTAAACCTTCTTCTGAACCCATTGATATTACATCATCTCCTGAACCTGAATATATTGATCCAAAAGCTGCTTGTTTGATGGATTACCCTATCTGTAATAAAGAAGAACAGATTAGGATGCGTTTGAGATTAACTCTCTTAAATGAATTTCATGGTTTGGATGATAGATCTGTTGTTTTTGAAAAACTTCTTAGAGTTGGTACATGGGTATACCTGAGAAGAGTAGATCTCAAGGAATTATTGGTGGTTATGGAGGGTATGGGTGGTTCTGCAGTCTTTAATGATTCGGAACAAGAGCAGAAGGATGCAGGTGGTGTTAACTCGTTTACTGAGTTGTTAACTCCAGAATCTGTAGTGCAACTTGTTGAGAGAATCACAAGATTTTCCTATCATGTGGAAAATGTTGATCAAGCTGAAGGAAATGGTAATGCAAATATCAACATGGATATATCTGTTGAAGAAGTTGTAGCAGAGGCAGTTGCACAAGTTAATGTTGATACTGATGTCAATATGGAGGTTGAAGATGAGTTTGTTGAAGAAGCTGATAAGGAAATTGATATTGCTGATGTCAATGCTACTGAAGTGTTTGAGAACACTGTAGTTATTGAAAATACAGAAGTCTTAGAGGAAAAGATTTGGGTGCTAATGAGGTTGAGAGCACACCAATTAAGGTTGCAAATGCTACTGTTCTTGATGATATTCAAGAAGAGGTAAGAACAGTTCATGCTGAGACAGTTTCTGATAACTCTAGCTTTGAATTGTTGAAAAAGCACAATGAAGAGTTGCAAGTCAAGTTGGAAGCCACTCTGAAACAGTTCCAAGAGGCAACTGAAAAGCTTACAAAGTTGACAGCTGAAAGTACTTATGAGAGAGTGCTGGAGCATACAATGTCAAAAATCTATGATCTGCATAGATTGCAAGAGAGGAAGCTCTCAGCTGATCTTCATAAGAAATTGGAAGAACATCTTATTCCCTTACAAATGTGGCAGGATGAAGCCAAAAGGGGAAGACAGAATGAAGAAAGTCATAGAGCAGACTCAACAACAAGAAGCTCAGTTGGTAGTGAGTCAGGATGAATTGAAAGAAGAACTAATAAGTTTGAGTCAGAAGATCAAGCTTAGGAAGCAACAAGCTGCTGGTAGTAATATTCAAGCTACTAATATTCAAAGTGTTGAGAAGAATATTGCTGAATCATCTTCAGGAAAAAGGAAAAGAAAAGTAATCTTGAGTGAAGATGAAGCTGAATTGGAAACAAAAGAGACTGGTAGAGTTACCAGATCAAAGAGCAAATTGAAACATGTTGTTTCAAGTGATCAGCCCAGTGAGAAGGAAATGGCTGAAGCTCAAAGGAAGTTGGATTTAATGAAAAAGAGAAAAGTTGAAGCAGAATTGAAGAAGAAAAAGCTTAAAGATGTTAAACCATTAAACAAGAGATTTGAAAACAGAGTTGCTGCTTTGAAAAGAAAGATGAAATCAAAGAAATTTGTTGGAAAAATCATGGAAGAGAATTATGTGGATTTTATTGTAGATTCTGATAATCTGAAGTATTGGAATGATCTAAAGACCAAATGGCAGATTGCTAAGTTTATTATTAGAAAGTTTGGTATTCATGCTAACAGAGAAGCCGAGTTTGAAGACTTTCAAGATTTCATGAACAACATAGCAAGAGACTTCTGGGAAGACGTGTTGTTAATGGTTGATGCTGCTGAAATAAAGATTTTATGTCCTAAAGAACCAATCTGGGATCCTCCAAGGCTTGAGAATGGAGAACCTGATTACAAGGAGATTGGTAACATCATTGAAAAAATCATCAAGGATGAAGACATCACTGATCATCAACACATGATGGACATCAAGACAAGACTTTATTTGGCATTCAGAATCTGAGAATGAAGAATGAAGATGAAGGAGAAGCTCACAAAATAACATTTCTTACCTTAATCTTTATTTTCTTTATTTATATATTTTCATATTCTGTGATTATGTGTAATATGTGAATTATCTTATCTGATATGAATATGAATCTGAAATTTTGACTTTGATGAACTGTTATGATAGACTATTACTTAACTACTGATTTATTAACATTTAAGTAGTTTTGGCTTCATCAAAAAGGGGGAAATTTTTGGGATATGAATCCTTGAAAAATGTTCTAGTTGATGAAATTGAGTTTTGATGGCCAAAAGAAACTTAAAGTTAGTGATATATGTGGTTGTAAGTCATCCTAACTAAGTCATCATGATAAGACGTATAATATGAGTTTACTGATCTTATTGTGTTACTAATCTGATATATGAACTGTTAGGAACTAAGCTGATGTTTGTATTGTATAGACGGCTTATAGTATATGACTTAGATGTACTCTTCTGTATGTAGTTCAGATGTAGTATAGATAGGTTTTATATATGTAAGTTTATATTCTGTTGTATTCAGCATTGTAAAAGTTCAGAACAATAGACTAGGTCAAGATCAGAAGACTAATGAAGACTCAGAAGACTACTTTAGAATAAGAAGACTTTGAAGAGCTGAAGAGAAGCTTAGAAGAATAAGAGAAGTATTCTGGAGAAGTGCAGAACAATTTTTGAGAACTGTGCTGACTGACTCAGAGCAGTAAAAATCAGAAGAGTAATTTACTGTGCTAAGTTGGTGATTGAAGGATAAGTTTGGAAAACATATTTAAAGTGTAACTGAAGATATTTGAAGATATGCTGACTTGAAGATAAGTTAAGTTGGTTACAAAAGGAAGTTACAACAAGAAACGGTTAAGAGTTAGTTTCACAAACTACTAACTGTCATACTAAGTTCTATAAATACCGTGTGATCTTCTACTTGAAAAGACGACTGCTACTCAAGATATTCTACTAATCTAAGAGTATTCAAGAGCTATCAAAGTATTCGAAGCATTCAGGTATTCAAGAACTCACAGAGTTAAGGAGATCAAATTAAGAAGAAGCCACTGTACTGAATTGAAGATTCAAAGGCTACTAAAGAGAAGTTTTACTTTACTTTTTAGTTTGTGATTTGTTGTAAACAAGTGTGCTAGTTACTTGTAGAAATACTAGTAGATCGAAGATACACCTGGAAGTGTAATCGATAAGATCAAAGTCTTAGTCTTGGGACTTTAAGCCACAAGAAACTCAAAGAAGAGTTAATAAAACATCACAACTGGGATTGTGAGAGTGGATGTAGACATTTGTCGAACCACTATAAATCTTGTGTGTTGATTTACTTTCTGTTTAATATTTGATTGATTTTGTATAATCAAGAATAGTAAAATTTACTAAGTAAAGATCTAAATCTAAGTTGAGTATAAAACTGGAACTGGAAGTACTGATCTGACTTAGTAAGAACAGTACTCTTCAGAACACTATTCCGCATTAAACTCTGATATTTTGAAAGATTTTGAAAAGTTTATTCACCCCTCCCCTCTAGAATTTTTCTTAGCTTACTCAATCTTAACTCAACTTGGGACCAACAACCCTTAAGCATCCACATTGGTTAGATGTAATTCAATCTGAGCTCGATGCCCTACATGCTAATCAAACTTGGGAGTTGGTTCCTCGCCCTCCCTCTACAAACATTGTTGGTTCGAAATGGGTTTTTCGCACAAAATATCTTATGGATGCTACTGTTGATCGTTACAAGGCTCGTCTGGTCGCCCAAGGTTTCTCTCAGGTACCGGGCCTTGACTTCTCGCACACCTTCAGTCCGGTTGTCAAAGGCGGGGTAAATTAACATTATATATTTTACTTTATGTCGATGATATTATTATGACAGGGAGCGACCAAAATGTCATCTGTCGTGTCAACAAAGAATTTGCGATCAAGGATCTTGGTCGCCTCAGCTACTTCTTCGGCCTCGAGGTCACTCATTCGCCAGATGGTCTATTCCTTAGCATAGCGAAGTATGCTCGCGATGTCCTATCTCGGGCTGAGCTGCTCGACTCCAATACTGTCTCCACTCCTCTCGCAGTCGGGGAGTCTCTAGTTAGTTTAGGTGCCCCTTTTGCCGACCACACTCTTCACCGCTCGCTCGTCGGTGCCTTGCAATACCTGACGATTACTCGTCCTAACCTCTCGTATGCTGTAAATCAATATTGTCAATTTCTACACTCGCCGACCAACAACCACTTTCTCGCGGTCAAGAGAATCCTCAGATATGTTAAGGGTACTATCAACTATGAGCTCTCTTTTGGAAGAAATAGTGATTACTCGCTAGTTGGTTACTCCGATGCGGATTGGGCACATTGCACTGAGACACGCCGCTCCACTTATGGTTATTCAATATTTTTAGGTGGTAATTTGATCTCTTGGAGTGCGAAGAAAAAACCCACGGTTGCTCGCTCGAGCTGTGAGTCCGAGTATCGGGCACTCGCGAACACAACCCAAGAAAGGGTTTGAGTCACCCCAACACTCCTTTGTGATAAAAAAAGTGCCCTATTTTGGAGTCAAAATACAGTTGCTCATAAATGAGCAAAACACATCGACATTGATTGCCACTATGTTCGCGAATTGTTCTCGTCAGGTCGCCTCATCACCAAGTTTGTTCCATCCAACCTTCAGCTTGTCGATGTGTTCACCAAAAGTCTTCCTTTCCCTAGTTTCGAATTGTTACGTTCCAAGTTTTGCATTCGACTGCATACACATCATTGCTTGACGGGGGGTAATATAGAATAATATAATATAGGAATAATATCTTTTATTTTAGTTCATATCTTTTATATATATCTTCTTGATATGGTTTGTTGTATTTACTTTAATTCTCTCATTGTAAATACTTATATATAGTGGATTATTCCTATCAACTCATTAACGGTGATCACATACCCATTCTCACAGAAAGTATGGATCGTGATAGACTATTGTGATTTTCTCATGGGCCTCAATGACGTTTACAGCCCCATCGGAACGTAGTTATTGAGTACGAGGCCTGTTCCAACATTGAGTTCGACATATCTTCTAGTATCGGAAGACGAGCAGCATCGCTCAATTTCGATTGCTCGGAAACTAGTCACACAAATGAGCGCCTTTCAAATGCAATCCAAGAAGTCGGTTGATTCAACTTGTCGCCCGAACCCAAAAGAAGGACGACATTGCAATCATTGCGGAAAAATAACCATACTAACGACACCTGTTTTGAGATAATTGGTTACCATGTCGACAATGGCGACAATAAAGAATTAAAGAGTTGGAAGCTGGTAGTTGTCTGTCATAATAGTCATTTCCTCCACCCTGTAATAGACATGTTTGAAGTTTCTAAACTCCACCCTTATCAAGTTGTAGTAATTAATTTACAAAGATCGTGAAATAATTTCATCTTATCTAAAATTTTAAATTTGAATGTGTTGATCTACATGGCTCTCGTTAATCTTTTAACCGCAGATTTTATGGGGACGAAGTTGCAAGGAAAAAGCTGCTGAAGATAAGGGAAAAGAGCCAGCAGTGCTGAACTTGGAAGACTTGGATGAAGAAGAGCAGTTAGCCATAGCCTTGAAGGCCTCTATGGCATCAGCACAGGAAGAAAGGGCAAGATTTCAGCAGAGACCAGGAGTAGAAGTTTCTGGATTGGACAAAGGTGCTGAAGGTGTCCAAACCAGAGGCCAAATCAAGAAGGCCAAGGGAAACAAAAGAAAAGCTGAAACATTCACTGACTTTCCCAACAGCCTAGAACTCCCTCTTGAGTTCAGAGTTGTAGAGGAATCAATTCCCAAGAAGAAGCCCAAGACTGCTGAAAAGGATAAAACTGCTGAAGTGTCCAAAATTGCTGAAAAGGACAAGTCTTCTGAAACTGAAAAGTCTGGTGAGACTAAGTCCCCTGATGGTACCAAAGCTGCTGAAGATATAGAAGAATTGTATGAAGAAGGCTTTGGACCAGGACCAAAGAAGAAGAAAGTTGTGTTGCTGAATGATCCATCAAAGTTGTTGCATGAAGGGTATGGCAAAGACCCTGAAACTCAACAGAAATTGGCCATGATGAGGGCCCAAGAGAAAATAGACTTGATGGATGAAGCACAAAGAGCAAGAGACCAAAGAAGAGCAAATTTTCAAAAGCCAAGAAGAAGGAGAGCAACTTACAGCAAGATGCAGCCACAGCTACTGATTCCCATGGACACCAAATATCCACACTTGGATAAATGGGTGCCAATCCAACTGAATGACTCATGGGAAGAAGCCAAAAGAGAGTTTGTCTATGATTATTATGTCATTGACAGATGGAATGGAAGAGATGCCAACTCCACTTTTGCAGAGTTCATGATAGAGTATCACAGAGAACTTTATCAACAATTACTTGCAGCTGCTGATATTGTAAGATTTGAACTCACTGCTCCCAAGCCAATCATATACATGCCTCCCAAGCTGGAAGGATGGATTGACCAATCTAGGATTCTCCAAGAATTCCTAGAAATTGTGAAGCTAAACAAGATGGTTCTTGGACTCAAGGGAACCAACCAAGAGGCCATGGAGCTGAAAAGAAGAGTGTGGGCACAATATGGGATGGTGCCACCTCCTGAGGATGACCTCTAAAATGGCTAAGTCTTCTCACCTTTTTGGTGGTTAAAAACTTATCTTATCTGAAGATATGTTTAATTGGTCATCTATGGTGAAGTTTGGCCAAGAATGTTGATGTACTCTGATAATCTGTTTTGCTCTGATATGCTATGATTGCTCTAATATAATGTTGGTCCTGAAAGGAGTATATGACAAGTGTATGGGGGGGGGGGGGGAATACACTTGTCTTCAATTCTTTTGCTAATTTGATCAAACCAGAGTTTCAGCAAGGTTGTCTTGGACAACTCTGCTGAAGAAGATTAACTCTTCTAAGATAATCAAACTACTAAGTACTATTGAGTACTTAGTTGAACAACTATCTAGGGGAGTTATATGTGCGGAATAGTGGTTGGCCCTTTTAGTTTAGACTCCTTTAATTTCTGAAATCACTTAGTCAATGTAACACAGTCCAGTTAAGCTTCAGGGAAGTTGTCCAAAACAGTTTTGCACAGTCTTTGAATGTTTATCTTTGAAAGATCAGTTTTGTGTGCAGTGTTGAGTGAATGTAAGTACTTGTAAAGTAAATCAACACAAGAGTTTATAGTGGTTCAGAGACTCAAGCTCCTACATCCACTTTCCCTGATTTAACAGGATAATTCCTTCACTCTTGGAATTAACTTGTTTTATAGTGCCAAGGTGCACTTGATCAAAAACACCACTCCTTGGTGAATTGATCCCTAGGATGTCTAGAGTCCTAGTACCCTCTTCTCAACTCAGAACTGAATTGTTCTTCTCTCAACAGTCAGCTCCTACCACTTCTACTACTACAACCTTCTCACTTTCACTCTTGAAAGGTGTAAGGGTTGAAGTAAGGTTCCAACTAATGAGATATCCTTTACAGTGAAGATCAGTGTATAAGGATAGGATATCTCTCTAAGCTTGTGTATGGATATACAATTGGGTTCAGCTTAGAAGAAGTGTATAAAGACTAAGATAGTCTCTTTGAAAGCTTGAGAGCACTTGTCAATTTGTAGGATAGTTGGATATTCTTGTCAAGGTTGAGGTGCTTTCAAATGGTCTTCACACTTCTGTATTTATAGACAAAATGGAGGATTTGCCCGTTGGAGAGGCAGCCCCAAATTGCTATAAATGTCTTCCTTGAGTTCTTCAAACTGGAAGACAGATTCTTGATAGTGACATGTCCTCATTTGGGTAATAAACGGCTTGTAAGACTTTGTCTTCATTCTGCAGCACTTTTCCCAATGTTTGTCTTCTTGTTAGGACTTGGACATGGCTTCTGAAGGTTGATCCAATGATAGGACAACATTCCTTATCATTTGGACAACTCTCCTTATCACTATCAGCAGTTTTACCTTTCAGCAAGGTTGGCTTGCTCTTCTTCAGATGACTTGGCTCTTTCCCTCTATTTCACTTCAAGGTGATCTTAGCTTGTTTCTTTGAAGACCTTTAGGGAGTGATTGTCTCAAACTTCTTCAGCATAGTTGACCTCAGGCTTTCAGAACACTTGATCTTGATTAATTAAGCTGAGACAACTCCTCTGGACAACTCTCCTGAACAGCATGATTTGTCTTCAAGAGACTTAGTGTTGTATCCAGAGTTTGAGCCTTGAGGGGACTTGTTCTTTGTGTACTTTAAAGCATGTGTTCCCCCTCAACCTGTGCATCTAATCATCTAAGAGCTTCCTAACATATTAGCTCCTCATCTAGCCTTAATACTATATGTTCCACCATCTCTAGAACATATTCATTTATAAATTAGGCATGTCTCAGGGGGGTTTTTGGTATTCAATCAAAACATAGCTCATTTTATTCCCAACAATTTCCCCCTTTTTGATGATGCCAAAACCTACATTAGCAAAAGTGACTTGTCTACACCTATTACATATATCTTCAGAAGACATGACTAAGATCAATGTTCCTGAAAAGACAATGTGTTAGTGTATTCACTGTTTTTGTTGCAAGTAGGTTTCAAGGATAGGCATAGAGAGATTTTTGTATAAGTGTATCTTGATTCAAAAGTAGTTCAACTATCATTCATATAATAGATCATTACAGGCATGTTGATAGTTGAATTTAACATATCAGAGCATGAATCATCAACACTAAATACAACAGAGCATTATATTCTAACAATACTAAGCATATCAGAGCATAAACTTGTATCAGAGCACCAATCTTGTATCAGAACAAATATTATCACTTCAAGGCATATACAAGATCAGATCAATCCATTTCAAGTCAGAGTACCAGATCACATCAGCATACTTGACCAATTTTCAGCATAGTTGATTAAACAGTGAGATCAGAAGACTTAGCCATTTCAAAGATCATCTTCAGGAGGTGGCAGCATTCCATACTGTGCCCACACTCTTCTTTTTAATGCCATGGCTTCTTGGTTGGTTCCCTTAGGTCCAAGAACCATCTTGTTCAGCTTAAGGATCTCAGTGAATTCCCTCAGAATTCTTGCTTGGTCAATCCATCCTTCAAGCTTTGGAGGCATGTATATGATTGGCTTGGGAGCTGTGAGTTCAATTCTTGCAATATCAGCAGCTGCAAGTAATTGTTGATAGAGTTCTCTGTAGTACTCAATCATGAACTCAGCAAAATTGGAGTTGACATCTCTTCCATTCCATCTGTCAATGACATACTGATCATAGACAAACTCCCTTTTTGCTTCCTCCCATAAGTCATTCAGCTGAATTGGCACCCATTTATCCAAGTGTGGATATTTGGTGTCCATTTGGATCAGTAGCCGTGGCTTCATCTTGTTGTAGGTTGCTCTCCTTCTTCTTGGTTTCTGGAAATCTGCTCTTCTCTTGTCTCTTGCTCTGTTAGCTTCTTCCATCAAATCTATTCTCTCTTGGGCCCTCATCATGGCCAATTTCTGTTGTGTTTCAGGGTCTTTGCCATACCCTTCATGAAACAACTTTGATGGGTCATTAGCTAAAACATTTGTCTTCTTCTTGGGCTCAGGTCCAAATCCTTCAGCAAACAATTCTTCAATGTCTTCAGTTGATTTGGCACCTTCATCACTTTTGTCAGATTCAGAAGTTTTGTCCTTTTCAGCAGCTTTGGGTTCTTCAGCAATTTTGGTTTTCTTTGATGCAGGCTCATCCTCATCAATTCTGAATTCTGGTGGAAGGTCAAGGCTGCTAGGAAAGTCAGTGAATTTCTCAACTTGTCTCTTCTTTCCTTGGGCCTTCTTGATCTTTCCTCTAATTTGGACACCTTCAGCACTTTTGTCCAAACCAGACACTTCACCACCTGGTCTTTGCTGTAGCCTCACTCTTTCCTCTTGAGCTGAGGCCATGGAGTTCTTCAATGCAAGTGCTAATTGCTCTTCTTCATCTAATTCTTCCAAATTTAGCACTTCAGGCTCTTTGCCTTTTCCTTCAATATTGTCTTTCCCTTTGACTGGGCTCCCTATCACCAAGGCACCTTTTGCTCTAGCTCTTTCCCTTTCCCCCTTTTTGGCAGCATCAAAACACTGGGGCTTGAGGTCACTCATAGTTGAGGCCATCAGGGATTGGGCCTGGTTCAGGGACTTCATTTCCTCCAACAAATATACATTCTCATCATGTATATTCTGCATCCTATCACTGCTCAAGCTAAGGAAAGCTAGAACAGGCTTCATTTTTTGTTGTACAACCTTCTCCATGGTTGCTTTCAGAGATGCATCCAGTTGGGTTTTTAAGAGCTCAGTGAGGTTGGCCACTGCACTTTCAGCAATGTTGGCCAGTACCTCTTGGGAAAACTTTTCAGAGGCTGCTTTGACCATAGCTAGCCTTTGCTCTTCAGCTCTTTTCTTCTGCAAGGCTGTCTTCTTGCCAAGAGCTTGCTTGATTGTTAATCTGATAGCTTGAACATTTGCATTATGGTTATCTCTCAGCAACCTTTGATCCTTCTTGACTTCCTTTGAGATGTTTTCCATACTGACTTTGGCTTGGTGAACTTCAGTAGAAATGGTTTGAAGACCAGATTCTACTCCTTCAATTCTTGCTTCCAATGTGGGTAAAACCATATCTTCAGAGCCAGTTAATCTCATTTCAACAGAAGCTAGAGTTCTTCCATGCTCATTTAATGCTCCAGAAGTCTCTGCATGAGCTGTTTGAACTTGTTGAGCCAAGGAATCCAACTTCTGTGATTGCATCCCAAGCATGGCTTGTGCTGATCCAGTGTCAACTTGAATGGGAGCATCTGTCAAGAGATCATCTGCAAAGATTTGTTCAAAGCTTATCCCTGCAATATCAGAAAAATCAAAAGCATCAGCAAAAACACTCTTATCTCCCTCATTTTCTTTTTCATAAGATTCTGATACATCAGCAGTCTTCTCCTCATTTTCAACTATTTCTTTTCTTCCTTCATTAAAAATTTCCTCACTTAAAGGAACAGGCCTCCTCTCATCAAGGGATTCTTGAAGTTCAGATTTGACTTCAAGAATAACCTGTCCTTCCTCACTTATATCACCCTCATTTGGTGGTACACTCACCATTCTAGTGATCACAACCTCTCTCCCATCTACTTCTCCCTCTGGTTTTTCCACTATTATCACCTTTTCAACTCCTTCACCTAGACCTGCAGCATCTTCACCTTCAACAAGGTTCAAAGATGGCAGTTGTGGGGAGATCACAGTGCTTATATCAGCAGCCACTGAGTCATCCTGAATGATTAAGGGCTGATCAGTGTCCAACTCTTCTGACACTGAATAGGCCTTAATCAAACTAGCCTCTATTACAGGAACCTCAACATCTTTAGGCAGTGCCTTGGGTTCAAGAGAACCTTCATTGGCAGATGTGTCTTTGGTTGTGTTACCACCCTTGGTCAACACCTCTGAAGATACAGAGCCTTTCCTATGATAGGTTTTAGGAGGATTGGAAAGTCTATCTGTTACAGAAGACTTGGGTTGAAGGGGTTCAGGGAGGTTGGCTTGAGGGGTTTCAGGAGGATTGGGATTTGAAGAGTTTGAGGGATCATCAGGGGAATCATCATCATTGGAGCTACTGTCAGGGTGATTGATTCCCTTGGCTTTCCTTTCTATCTCCTCCTTAATCTTATCAGCTACCAACTTTGCAAAAATCTCCTCATCAATGAGGAATCTTGTCTTTGAAACTCCAGCAAAGTGTAGCAATCTGTTCTCCTCTATCTGCCACCAGTTTGCACCCTTATCTTGGATGACTTGTGATATCTCCATCAAGGATTTGTCTTTCACATCAACAAGCATCCTTAAATCGTGAAAGGCCTTCTAAATTCTTGGAAATTCAGCAAGTTGTGGATACAAACTGTCCACAGTAGCCTTGGCTCCTCCTCTGAGCATACTTTCATAAGTATACTCCTCCTCATCTCCACTTAAATGGGGACTTTGGGTTATAGGGGAGTCGGCTCTGGGTTCCCCTAACATGGCTTCAGGCAGATTGATTTCAGGGATAATGGTCTCAGAAGGGTTGGGTGCAGTAGAAGGATCTTTAGTTGTTTTTTAGAGCAATGGGTCTGAAGGGGCTTTACTCAGGGGGGTTGGCTCATTGAGTGCATGCTCTAAGAGCTTTGAGTAGTTCAGCATGGATGAGTCAAGGGGAGACAGGAGTCTTGTCTCATCTACTGCTAAGTCAGCAAGCACATCAATGCCACTTCTTTGCTCATTCCCTTCTGGAGAATACCTCTTAGTGAGATTTACAGGGGTAATGGGTTGGTTGGAAGGGGTGACATGGGTTTCAGGGGAGTTGGGCTCAAGGTACTGAGTTTCAGGGAGGTTGGCCTCTATGAGTTGACCTTCAGGGACTTTGGATTCTGGAGTTCCAGAACCAGATGAATTAGTCCTTGACATGGATTTGGTCCTGCTTTCAGCTCTGCTCTCCCTTAGAGCCAATTGAAGAGACCTTTCTTCTTGAAGCTCCAACACCTTCTCAGTAGGTTTGGCCCTTCTCTTGCTGGCCCTACTGCTTCCACTTCTTTCCTTCTCAGGGACAATTTCCCTGATTCTCTTGTCACCCTTAGACTTTTGTCTAGTCTCATTGTACTTTTGCCTTAGTTCTTCTGAATGATCAGATGGCACTTGTACACCTTCTCTAGCAACTTCTTCAATCTCAGTTGAAGCATCTGAGTTCTCTTCTGAGATTATCTGAGACATTTTCCTTGTCTTTACAGCCCTGGCCTTTGTTCTCTTTTTCAACTTGGGCTTCTCTTCTTCCTCTGTTTCAGCAGGCTTGGCCATTAACATCCTTCTTTTCTCAGTTTTCTTGCTGAGCTTTCTGAAGAGGATCTTTTGGGCTGGGAGGGGCTTTGCAAAGGTCTGCATCTGGGAATAGTGGGAAAACCTCTCAATCAACAAGCTTGCCCTGGTGCAATACTTGATTTTCCCTTCTAGCACCACCTTATTGTGGGTTTTCACCTTAAATTTAGCCTTCTCCTTCATCATCTCAGATATGATGAAGGTCCTCCAATCAAACTTGATGCCCTTATCACTGGCATCAATAATGGCAGCCATGATTCTGATCCTTGGATGGCTGACCTGCTCTAAGCTTCCAGTGTTGCTTAGGAGGCTCTTAGCAACTACCTCAAAAAGATTAAGAAACTCTGGCTTGAGAGTTTTCTTGTTTTGAGTTGAGGAGAGAGGGACTGGAACTAATAACCATTCTTGGGCTATTTCATCTTCATGCCCAGTACCATAAACCTCTGGATTCCTTCCCTCATAAGGCAATCCAAAAGCTCCTTCCAGATCCTCTGAGGAGAATTTTACTCTGTGGAATCTCTCCTCTTCCTCTCCTTCAGTAGTGTATGACAATCTGGTTGATACTTCACCATCCTCAGGTTTGCCTCTCCACTTTAGGAAGGCAAAGAATTCTGCCATGTAGCTCTCCAAGCAAGAGCTTGGTCTTTCTTCCAAGAACTTTTGGAGACCGGCCCTTCTTAACCATCTCAGGGTTGGAGTAATCTCAGGATCTTCACTTTCAAAAGAGACTATTGGCTCAAAGTGAAGGTTGTTCTTGTTGCTTAGATAGCCAAAATCTAGGTCTAGATCCTTGTTAGAGAAATCAACAAGCATCTCAGGTCTAACTTTGGGGGCCATTGAAATTTGCAGAGAGAGTTTTGAGTTTTGAGAGAGTTTGAAGAAAATTTTGAGTTAGGGTTTCGAATACTTGGGGAAGAAGTGTTTGTGGGGATCTTAAGACTTGTGAATATTCTAAAAAGAATGTTTGTCAATGAGTTGGTAAGGTCTTGAAGTAATTCAAAGGTGAACAAAAATGGAAATCCAAAATGGACGGCTAGGATTGATTTCAGGGGAGTTGTCCATTTTTGATCCAATGGTCAAAAACCAATGCAACAGTGAAATAACTGTTTTATTCAAAACGTGGTTGGTTTTTAATGTTTGTTTAAGGCTGGGGGTTTTTCGAGATAGATCATGTCCCAAAAAGTTTAATGCAAACAAGAGTTAAATCTTGGCATTTAATGCATGGAAAGTGACCTTTTGGGTGGGAGACAAATTAAATCCCAGAAAGGTGAAAACTGTATTTCAATGGGACAGATTTCGAAATAGGTATTGATCACCAAAAATAGGTGCTTATCAAACCAAGGAATTTGTTTGATAGCCAGGACAACTTATCTGACCCTACATGGACAAGTGTCCTGAAGAAAGGTGGACAAAGGTCCTGAATGTTAATGGACAAGTGTCCTGAAGAAGTAAGATCATGTTTCTGAGTTTCAGTAGACTTGACCAAGTCTGCTGAAGTTTGAGTTTGTTTCCCCCTTAATCAATGAGCTTCTTTGGACTTATTTGTCCAACTTCCCTGGATCAAGTAATCCCAACTCTGCTGATAGCTCCAGAAATCTTGCCTCTGCAAGTGGCTTGGTTAGTATATCAGCTTTTTGATGGTCTGTGTGAATTTTCACTAGCTTGATATCCTTCTTCTCCACATGATCTCTAATGAAGTGGTGTTTGATGTCCACATGCTTGCATCTTGTGTGCAAGACAGGATTTTGTGATATAGCAATGGCACTATTGTTATCACAAAATATTGGCACTTCAGTAGAGTTGACTTTGTAGTCTCTGAGTTGTTGTCTTAGCCAAAGAATTTGAGCACAACAACTTCCAGCAGCAACATATTCAGCTTCAGTGGTGGAGGTGGCCACTGTATTTTGTTTCTTGGAGAACCAAGATATGAGTTTGTTGCCCAAAAATTGACAAGTCCCTGAGGTGGACTTTCTGTCAATCCTACATCCTCCATAGTCAGCATCTGAGTAGCCTGTTAGCTCAATGTTGTCATCAGCAGGGTACCAAAGGCCTAGATTCTCAGTGCCTTTGAGATACCTCAAAATCCTCTTTGCAGCCTCAAGATGGCTTTTCTTAGGATTTGCTTGAAACCTTGCACAAACACCTACTGCAAAGGTGATATCAGGTCTGCTGGCAGTGAGATAGAGGAGTGATCCAATGATTCCTCTATACTCAGTGGAGTTGGTTGGAACACCACTCTCATCAGGATCCATCTTCCAATTTGTGTTCATTGGGATCCTTACTGGCTTGCTAGTTGTACACCCAAACTTCTTGATCATTTCTCTGGTGTACTTAGCTTGGTTGATGAAGATTCCTTCTTTAGATTGTTTGACTTGTAGACCCAAAAAGAAATTCATCAACCCCATCATGGACATTTCAAACTTTCTTTGCATGAGCTTGGAGAATTTCTCACAAAGCTTCTCATTAGGGGATCCAAAAATTATGTCATCTACATAAATTTGGACAAGCAAGATGTCCTCTCCTTCAGAGATTCTGAAGAGAGTTCTGTCCACAGTTCCCTTGGTGAATCCATGATCCAAGAGGAATTGTGACAGTGTATCATACCAAGCCCTAGGGGCTTGTTTGAGTCCATATAGAGCTTTCTTGAGTCTGTAAACTTGGTTTCCAACTTCAAAACCTGGTGGTTGCTCCACATAGACTTCTTCTTTCAAGACTCCATTCAGGAAGGCACTCTTGACATCCATTTGGTACACTTTGAACTTCTTGTGGGCTGCATAGGCTAGAAAGAGCCTTATTGCTTCTAGCCTTGCCACAGGTGCAAATGTCTCATCATAGTCAATGCCTTCATGTTGGCAGTATCCTTTTGCCACTAGTCTTGCTTTGTTTCTGACAATCACATCATTTTCATTTTTCTTGTTCTTGAACACCCACTTTGTTCCAATAACATCTTGATGTGAAGGTCTATCCACCAACTCCCATACTTCATTTCTGGTGAATTGGTTCAGTTCTTCCTGCATGGCTGTGATCCAATTGGCATCTTGAAGTGCTTCCTCAATATTACTTGGTTCTTGCTCTGACAAGAAACAGCAAAACATAGCACTTTCACCATGAAACTTTCTGGTTCTGACTCCTATACTTGGATCACCAAGTATCAGATCAGTAGGATGGTCAGACAACCAAGTCGTTCTTTTCCTGATCTCTTCAGTAGAGTTGTCCTCTACTGAAGGTGAGTCATTTTGATCATAGAATTCAGGATAATTTAATGCAGGATCTAATTCAGGATCATAATCAGGGGTGTTGTCCTCAATGTCAGGGACATTGGCATTTTCAACATTTTGAGTTCCCCCTTGATTATTTGACCCATTAACTACCTCAGCAGGAACTGCTTCTTCATTGGTAGTTGTTACCTGGATGTGAACTGGGATTGGATCATTCAGTTCACCATTTCCATCAGTGGGATTTGTCTCAGGAAGGTTGCCTTCTGGATTGTTGTCCAATGTGGGTTTTTCAGACAGATTGGCTTGAACAACATCTATGAATTCAGTGACTTTGTCTTTTAGGCTTAATCTGGTTGTCCTCTGTGTGATTTCTTCAGGTTCCAAATGATCATTCCTGATCTCAAAGATAGATTCATCAAACACAACATGAGGTGTTTCTTCCACTATAAGGGTTTTCTTGTTGTAGACTCTGAAAGCTCTACTGATTTGAGAGTATCCAAGAAATACTCCCTCATCAGCTTTGCTGTCAAAAGCTTTCAATTGTTCTTTCCCATTATTGTGAATGAAACATTTACAACCAAATATATGAAAGTATGACACTTTAGGCATTCTTCCTTTCCAGAGTTCATAGGGGGTTTTGCCTTGCCCCTTAGTGATCAGACATCTATTTTGAGTATGGCATGCAGTGTTTATAGCTTCAGCCCAAAACCTCTTAGGTAAATTTGAGTCAGCAATTAGAGTTCTAGCAACTTATTTTAAAGTTCTATTCCTTCTTTCTGCAACTCCATTTTGTTGGGGAGTTCTAGCTGCTGAAGTTTCATGAGCTATTCCATTTGATGTGCAGTACTCATTGATGTATGAATTAATGAACTCAGTGCCTTTATCAGATCTTATCTTGATAATGCTAAGGCTTTTCTCATTTGACAATCTCTTGAGAAGTTCAGGTAGTTTGACTTGTGTTTCCTTCTTATTAAGGAGAAATACTACCCATGTGAACCTAGAGAAGTCATCTACTACCACTAATGTGTATTTTCTACCATTAATGCTTGAAGGGGTAATTGGTCTAAACAGACCCATATGTAGAAGTTCAAGTACCCTTTCAGTGGAGATGACTGGTTTTCCTTTGAATGAGGCTTTAATCTGTTTTCCTTCTTGACATGGCTTACACACATGTTCTTTAATGAAAACCTCATTAGGTAGTCCTTTAACTAATGCATTTATAGCAAGTTTATTCATAGATTTGAAGTTCAGGTGGTTTAGCCTCTTGTGCCATAGCCAACTTTGTTCACTAGAACTTTTAGCAATAAAACATGCAGCATCAGTAGACTTGTCCCAGTCTGCAAAATACACATTTCCCTTCCTAGTTCCAGTCAATAGGGTTTGTTGAGTTTTATCCTTAATTAGACACTTTCCACTTGAGAACTCAACATTAAAATCTTTATCACAGAATTGACTGATACTCAGGAGGTTATATTTGAGACCAGCTACATAAGATACATTGGTTACTTTGATGTTACCAATCATCAAAGTACCATAACCTTTTGTTGTTGCTTGTGAGCTGTCTCCAAAGGTGACATTTGGGCCTTCTTTTTCAATAAAATCAGAGAGGAGTTCCTTGTTTCCAGTCATGTGCCTTGAGCATCCACTGTCAAGGTACCATGCTGTCTTTTTGTTCATGCTCCTCTTCTTGTGGCCCATTGGTACCTGCAATTAGATAGGTTTAGGTACCCTTTGAGTTTTGGGTCCTGAGAGGTTAGCTGTACCTTTGGGAACCCAAACTTGCCTAATAACCCTGATTGATTCAAGGTGGCTCAGTTGATTTCCTAGTGCATCAACATACACTGTCTTTCCCTTAAATGCCTTTGGGAAAGTATGTGTGAATGTGTTAACTCTGTAAGTTTCAGAGAAGTTGTCCACTCTCCTGAAATTATGAGTTCTTTGTGCAGCTTGTTGAAATCTTTGAGGAAAGGTTTTCTTATGACCATTACCCTTTGGCACGAAGGGTTTTGGTTGTCTCATTTTATTCTGCCTTAGAGGATAGTTTTCCTTAGGTCTATTCAGCTGAGGCTTTCTCAGATGAGTTGGCCTAGGCTGATTATACCTTGGATAATTCCTCTGATCATTGTTCAGGAGAGTTGCCCTTCCATTGGGTCTACTCTGCTGACCAATATTCCTCTTGTGCTCAGGAGCTTTGGCCATTTCCTTAGGTTTTGGCCTATTCTTCTGAATCACTTGAGTGGGCATTTCATTCAATTTGCCCTTTCCTTTGTTCAGTGGCTGAATTATTTCATTTTCAGTTTGTGCCACTGACTTAACAAAGATTTTCTTAGTGTTACTTGTGGATGCAACACTAAGACAAGGTGAAGATTCAAATGGATCAAAACCCAATCCACTTCTTTGAGCCATAGGTCTTTGATAACTTTGAATTTCCTCTATTGCTCTAGAAGATTTGTTCAAAGCAGACATCTTTAATTTCAGGCTCTCTTCACTTGATTTAAGAATATCATACTCATGTGAGAGATTTTCAAATTTGGCATTTAGAATTTTAAGTTCAAATTCTTTTCTCTTCTGAGAGAGCAGTTGATCATCAATCTCCTTTTGTTGGTCAACTATCCTGAGATTTGCTTCCTCAAGCTTTCTCAAGATTTGTTGATACAACTCAGTAGACTTGACATCAACAGCTGCCTCAGAGTTCTTGGTTAGTTCAGTAGCTAATCTTTCATTTTCTCTCACACAATTGTCATGAAATTCTTGTAATCTAGTGAAATCTTCCATCAACTTTCCTAGGGAAAGTTTCAGGTTAACCTCACTAGTGTTTTGTGAGATGAATGATGGTGAACTAGAAGTAGAGGATACCTCATCATCCTCAAGAGCCATGTTGCAGACATCATCATCATCATCACTGTTGGAGAATAGTCCATCAGAAGAGTTGAAGCTTTCAGCACTATCAGATTCTTCACCAGCCATCATGGCCTTTCTATTGGTGAACTTTCTGTCTCTTTTAGCTTGTCTCTCTCTTCTTTCTTTAGAGCTCAATTCAGGGCAGTCATACTGGAAGTGCCCTTTCTTTTTACAGTTATAGCACAGGTCTTCATCATCATCCTTCTTGGATTCTTCTCTTCTCTTAGATGAAGAAGGATCAGCTCTACTGGATCTTCTCCTATCAGAGGACTTGTCCTCTGATCTTTTCTCTTCAGGCTTTTTGTCCTCAGCCTGATCTTCAGGGGAATTGTATCTTCTCCTGAATTTGTTGTCTTGGTAGAATTTCTTGTATCTACCAAACCTTGTGTTGAGCTTGTCAAACCTTCTAGCCATCAAGGCTAGTTCTTCCTTCATTTCAGTCTTGGAGACTGTCTTTGATGATCTGGGAGTGGGTTGCATTTCTGGTTCAGCAACTTTGGATTTGAATGCCACTCCCTTAGTAGGATTTGAAGGTTCCTCAACAGGCTTTCTTCTATTGAGGTCAAACTCATAGGCTTTAAGTTCTGAGAATATTTGTTGCATGGGCATGGTGGAGAGATCTTTGGTATTCTGCATCATCACAGCATAGACATCCCACTTTTGAGTGAGACTCCTTAGGATTTTCAGTCCAACCTCTCTCTTGGTGTAGACCTTGCCCAATGAGTTAATCTCATTCATCACATCAGTGAATCTACCAGCAAATTTGTCAATGGACTCATCAGACTCCATTGAGAATTGTTCAAACTTCTGCACAGCAACTTGGAGCTTGTTCTCCTTGATTTTTTCAGTGCCCTCACACATTTCAGCAAGGGTATCCCAAATTTCTTTAGCTGTGGTGCAGTGGTAGACTCTACCCATAACTGCATCTGGAATTGTTTGATAGAGGGTGTTCATGGCAAGATAATTCAAATTATCTTTCCTCTTTTCATCAGCAGTGAAGTCATCCTCATCTTTGGGAATCAGTTCCCTTATATCTGCTCTTTGCTCATCTGTCAATCTGGGGTTAGTTTGAGTAAACACAAAAGGTCCTCTTGTGATTACTCTAAGCATATCAGTATGAAGAGATGCAAGATGAGCCCTCATTCTAATTTTCCAGAAATCATAGTTGTCTATTGAAAACATGGGCAGTTTGTGATGAGAAATATGGTTGACTGGATTTGTGGTCATATTGTCCAAACCTTGGACAGCAGGTGGAGGAACAGCATTGTTGTTAGCCATATCTCAATAAGAATCAGTCAATCAATAAGTAATGGATTTCAGATAGAGATCAGTTCAGTGACCACACTAAATATGTGAGTTTTGAAAATCAAGATGGATCTTCAGAAGCAGTGGTCTTTGAACCCCTGCTCTGATACCACTTGTTGGTCCTGAAAGGAGTATATGACAAGTGTATGGGGGGGGAATACACTTGTCTTCAATTCTTTTGCTAATTTGATCAAACCAGAGTTTCAGCAAGGTTGTCTTGGACAACTCTGCTGAAGAAGATTAACTCTTCTAAGATAATCAAACTACTAAGTACTATTGAGTACTTAGTTGAACAACTATCTAGGGGAGTTATATGTGCGGAATAGTGGTTGGCCCTTTTAGTTTAGACTCCTTTAATTTCTGAAATCACTTAGTCAATGTAACACAGTCCAGTTAAGCTTCAGGGAAGTTGTCCAAAACAGTTTTGCACAGTCTTTGAATGTTTATCTTTGAAAGATCAGTTTTGTGTGCAGTGTTGAGTGAATGTAAGTACTTGTAAAGTAAATCAACACAAGAGTTTATAGTGGTTCAGAGACTCAAGCTCCTACATCCACTTTCCCTGATTTAACAGGATAATTCCTTCACTCTTGGAATTAACTTGTTTTATAGTGCCAAGGTGCACTTGATCAAAAACACCACTCCTTGGTGAATTGATCCCTAGGATGTCTAGAGTCCTAGTACCCTCTTCTCAACTCAGAACTGAACTGTTCTTCTCTCAACAGTCAGCTCCTACCACTTCTACTACTACAACCTTCTCACTTTCACTCTTGAAAGGTGTAAGGGTTGAAGTAAGGTTCCAACTAATGAGATATCCTTTACAGTGAAGATCAGTGTATAAGGATAGGATATCTCTCTAAGCTTGTGTATGGATATACAATTGGGTTCAGCTTATAAGAAGTGTATAAAGACTAAGATAGTCTCTTTGAAAGCTTGAGAGCACTTGTCAATTTGTAGGATAGTTGGATATTCTTGTCAAGGTTGAGGTGCTTTCAAATGGTCTTCACACTTCTGTATTTATAGACAAAATGGAGGATTTGCCCGTTGGAGAGGCAGCCCCAAATTGCTATAAATGTCTTCCTTGAGTTCTTCAAACTGGAAGACAGATTCTTGATAGTGACATGTCCTCATTTGGGTAATAAACGGCTTGTAAGACTTTGTCTTCATTCTGCAGCACTTTTCCCAATGTTTGTCTTCTTGTTAGGACTTGGACATGGCTTCTGAAGGTTGATCCAATGATAGGACAACATTCCTTATCATTTGGACAACTCTCCTTATCACTATCAGCAGTTTTGCCTTTCAGCAAGGTTGGCTTGCTCTTCTTCAGATGACTTGGCTCTTTCCCTCTATTTCACTTCAAGGTGATCTTAGCTTGTTTCTTTGAAGACCTTTAGGGAGTGATTGTCTCAAACTTCTTCAGCATAGTTGACCTCAGGCTTTCAGAACACTTGATCTTGATTAATTAAGCTGAGACAACTCCTCTGGACAACTCTCCTGAACAGCATGATTTGTCTTCAAGAGACTTAGTGTTGTATCCAGAGTTTGAGCCTTGAGGGGACTTGTTCTTTGTGTACTTTAAAGCATGTGTTCCCCCTCAACCTGTGCACCTAATCATCTAAGAGCTTCCTAACATATTAGCTCCTCATCTAGCCTTAATACTATATGTTCCACCATCTCTAGAACATATTCATTTATAAATTAGGCATGTCTCAGGGGGGTTTTTGGTATTCAATCAAAACATAGCTCATTTTATTCCCAACATATAAGTTTTTGATCTGATACTTGAAGATCTAGATGTTATTAAGTATTTAGTATATGCTCTGATGTAATAGTGTTTTGGATTCATGCTCTGATATGTTAACTTCAACTATCAACATGCTTGTAATGTACTTTTGAATGAATGATAGTTGAACATCCTTTGAATCAAGAAACACTGTTACAGAAATCTCTCTATGCCTATCTTTGAAACCTATTTGCAACATGAATGGTGAGTACACTAACACATTCTTTTTCAGGAAAATTGACTCTAGTCATGTCTTCTGAAGATAAATGTAATAGGTGTAGTCAAGTCACTTTTGCATAAAATGTATAGGTTTTGGCATCATCAAAAAGGGGGAAATTGTTGGGAATAAAATGAGATATGTTTTGATTCAATACCAAAACCCCCTAAGACATGCCTAAGCTTAAGATGATTATGTTCTAAGCATGTTAGAACATATAGAATAAGGCTAGATGAGGAGCTGATATGTTAGACAGCTCTTAGATGATTAAATGCACAATTTGAGGGGGAATATATGCTTTGAAGACTATCAAGAACAAGTCCCCTTAAGGCTCAAATTCTGGAACAATCACCAAAGCTATTGAAGGTCAAGTATGCTGATCAGGAGAGTTGTCCAGAGGAGTTGTCTCTGCACAATTAAAACAAGAACAAGTGTTCTGAAGCTTAAATTAAGGTCAACTATGCTGAAGAAATGGAGACAACTACACCCTAAAAGACTTCAAAGAATAATGCTAAGATCAATTCCAAGTGAAGCAAAGGGTAAAGAGCCAAGTCATCTGAAGAGAGCAAGCCAACTATGCTGATAAGCAAGTATGCTGATAGTAATAAGCAGAGTTGTCCATTTGATAAGGAATGTTGTCCTATCATTGGATCAACCTTCAGAAGCCATGTCCAAGTCCTAACAAATGAATCTTAAAGTCAGACATTGGGAAGAGTGCTGCAGAATGAAGACAAAGTCTTAACAGCCGTTTATTACCCAAATGAGGACATGTCACTATCAAGAATCTGTCTTCCAGTTTGAAGAACTCAAGGAAGACATTTATAGCAATTTGAGACTGCCTCTCCAACGGGCAAATTCTCAAATTGTCTATAAATACAGAAGTGTGAAGACCATTTGAAGGTATCCAACCAACTACCAAGCCAACTATTCTACAAGCTAACAAGTGCTTTCAAAGCTTTCAAAGAGACTATCTTAGTCTTCAAACACTTCATCTAAGCTGAACTCATTGTATATCCATACAAAGCTTAGAGAGATATCCTAATCCTTATACACTGACCTCCACTGTAAAGGATATCTCATTAGTTGGAACCTTACTTCAACCCTTACCCCTTTCAAGTGAGAAAGTGAGAAGGTTGGAGTAGTAGAAGTGGTAGGAGCTGACTGTTGAGAGAAGAACAGTTCAGTTCTGAGTTGAGAAGAGGGTACTATGACTCTAGACATCCTAGGGATCAATTCACCAATGAGTGGTGTTCTTGATCAAGTGCACCTTGGCACTATAAAACAAGTTAATTCCAAGAGTGAAGGAATTATCCTGTTAAATCAGGGAAAGTGGATGTAGGAGCTTGAGTCTCTTAACCACTATAAACTCTTGTGTTGATTTACTTTCAAAGTACTTTCATACATTCAACACTGCACACAAAACTGAGATTTCAAAGGATATATTTAAAAACTGTGCAAAAGCTGAATTGGACAAGTTCCCTGAAAACTGGACTATATTGCTTAAGTGATTTCAGAACTTAAAGGAGTTTGAACTAAAGGGCCAACCACTAATTCCGCACTTATAATAAACTTAGATAGTCAGTCAACTAAGCACTTAATAGTACTTAGTAGCTTGGTTATCTTTGAAAAGGTTATACATCTTCAGCAGAGTTGTCCAAGACAACATTGCTGATCTCTGGTTTGATCAAAGTTTGAAAGAATTTGCATACAAGTGTATCCCCCCCATACATTTGTTATATACTCCTTTTGAGGACCAACATCAACCACAAAGCAAAATTTCAGTATAAACCAAGAACAACATACTCAGTTTTTTTTTTTTTTTTTTAAAAAAAAACAAGCACGAATCATTTGTTCTAAATCCATGATAAAACAACCCAAACATACCGAGTTTTACAAAAGAAAAAAACAAGCAGGAATCATCTGTTCTAAATTCATGATATATGAATTTTCTCAGTCATCCTCACAACAAAAGCATTAAAATCCAAGCATTAATAATTAAAAACTAGATAAGTAAAATAACCATTTATATGTTTCCAACCCCATACCCCCAAAACTACTTGTAAATAAACGGATTCATAGAATCGAAAAACAACAACATGCGGGAGACGATTTTTCCACTAAATACCTTGAAGGATTCTTCGCACAAGGGTTATTCTTGATTTCTGTTTTCTTCTATCAGCTTCAATGGTGAGAGAATTTCCAATGTTTTTAGGAATTAATGTTTGTTGAGGGATTAGGAAAGTGTTTTGAATTAAGAAGACAGTGCGATTTTTGAGCAAAAAAATCTTCCAGATTTTTATTGATTTTTTTCAATTAGTTGACTTTTCATTAATTATATTATTTAAATATAATTATTTCAAAATTTAAAATCGTATCAACACATTAGGGGTATAATTGTACTTCAATTTGTTATTTTGACTTGATTTGTAACTGCAGACAATTTTTTCTTGATTTACACAGACTTGGGGTGAAATGGTCTATAGTGTAATTCTCCCTTAATTTAAAAATCCTTTCAAATTTGATCTGATTGACTGAAATTCGACACAGTACTTGAAAATAATTTATAATAGAAGATAAAAATTTATAACAAATTACATTACAATAAAAAAAAAAATCTTAGAATACAAAAACTCATTCAAATTGTAAACACTAAGGGCATGATTGGTATGATGTAATGAATTTTGGGTTGGATGTAATGAACTTAAGATTGGAATAAAGGTATGAATGAAATGAATGTTCGAATGACCATTCAAATGATTGGTATGATTAGGAATGAAAAAATCAATCCTTAATTGATTCCATTCTCATAATTGATATAATAAAATGAAATGTAAAATAATGTAAAAAGTTTATCTTAAATGACTAAAATACCCTTTAATATATATTTTAAAATATCATATTAAATTAATCAATATAAAATTATTTTAATAATAAAACTTTAAAAAATTAATTATTCATTAAAAAAAAAGTGCACATTTACGTATTAGTAAAAAAAAAATCAAATAACACAAAATTATTTTATAACACATACTGTATCAAATTAGTCAATATACAATTATTTTAATAATAAAACTTTACAATATTAATTGTTCATTTAAAATAAAAACACATTTACGCATTAGTAAAAAAAATCAAATAACACAAATATGTAAGACAAATTATAATGCTAATTTCATAAATTAAAATTATTTTATGAACGGGAGTTTGAAGGAGTAGGTTTATGAGAATTCTATTTAATTGTTATTTAATTGTAGAGAATGATAATTTTGTAAAAGTAAAATATGAGAGATTATTTATTTTTAGAAAATAAAATAAAAATTATTCCATAAAGAATGGAATGGGGAAAGATATGGGTGGGAGGAATCACTATTCTTCATTTTTTGGAATCACCATTCATTAGGGAATGACGATTCCAAATTAAAAAAACATACAATCGTGAAATTATGAATTAACTTATGAATGATCATTTCATTTCAAGGTTATTACTATGTACCAATCATACCCTAAATCTATATGTATACATTTGGAATCAATCAAAATTCCTCTAGAGATTAACATTGCTTGAATCCGTAACAATCATTAGCCTTCTAGCATTCTTGATAATATCACTTCAAGATCAAAGTCGTGTAAACATGATTATCAGCATCCTAACTTTACAATCAATAAAAACGGTGACTGAGATTAGAATTCCACTTAAAGGAGGGGATGGAAGTTATAGGAGATGAGATTAAGAATACAAATAATTTTGTTTCATTTAAATTTTAATATTCAAATTAATATTTAAAAGTGTGCATTTAGAAGATGAGATTAAAAAAATGTACGGGTAACATTAATGATTAAAATTAATAAAAAAAATTAATAAAAGTGAAATTAATAAGAAAAAAAAAGATTTTGAAATATAATGAATTGAGAAGAGAGAGAGTGAAATAGACCAATCAAGTTGTAAAAAACTGACACTTAAAATGTTTGCAAATATATGATATTAAGATAGGACTATAATATATATAATATATATTTTTTATATAATATTATATATATATATATATATATAATAAGTTTGGTTTGGTTCGATTTTTTGCGGTGGAAATGTATAAAAAAATGAATTTATATTATATACTGTCAAGTAATTTATTTCATTGGGGTGGAAATGTAATAGCATTTGAGTAAAGTTGGTGCAAATTTAATACTCCCTCGGCCCATGAAATGTAGTTTCACTTGCCTCATATTTTTTGTCCATCAAATGTAGTCTCATACATTTTATGAAAATTATCACTTAATTACTCAATTTATCACCAACTTTATTCATAATGGACTCCATAATACCCTATAATATATTTACTTTATCTATTTTATCTACTTTTTCTTAAACCTTGTGCCCCACCCCAATGAGACTACATTTGGTGGATGGAGGGAGTATCACGAAATTTATCGTGTATATCATTACAATGATTTGTGACTGATTCGGGTGGAATTTGCATATTTTTATGACACATTTTGAGCTAATTTTTCCTAGGATTTCATGTTTTTAATGCTTAATTTTGGCTAATTTCACTTGATAGAGAGAAAGGTGGTGTTTTGTGTATTTTGTAGGAAAAATGGTTATTTTGAAAGCAAAAACACTCACCTAATTTTTAGTGAAGCCAATCGAAGGAAGATATCAAAATCGAGGACAAACGAGTAGAAATTGAGGTTGGAAATTATTTGGGCCAAATAATTAAATTGTTTGACCCATTTAATTATTTGCAATAGCCCGTGAGCCCAACACATAAATTGTAGCCCAAGAGAAAGAGAAAGCAGCTTATGCTGCTACAATTTTCCAACAATTGAGGCATGGGCCTTAGGCCCATTGAATTTTCCAACTAAATTCTAAAGATGGGCCATTTTCATTTAATATTTTGGGTCCATTTGTTTTGATTAAAACTTGCAGCCCATGACAATTCATATTTTTTTGGAGCGTGAGGGATAGCAGGCAGCAGTAGGCAGAGGATTGGGGAGCAGGCGATTTTTACACACACTAACATCTACCGGAAGGTGTTCTCCATTGAAGCTTTAAATGGTGGATTAGCTTGGAAATTTCGCACTCCATCATCTACACTATCTAAGCTTTCTCTATCCTTTTATTTATTTTAGTTATTTTACCTTTTATTGTATTGAAGATTATGTAGAAAACTTTTAGATTTCAAGACTTTGTAAATATTTGGATTGAAGTTTATGAACTAATTTCTTATTTTAAATGGTGTTTGTCTCTTATTTGTGTGCTTAATCCTTATATGAAAGCATGTTATTATAGGCCATTGAAAGTGTGCTGTATAATGTTTAAGTAAAAACAGAATAATGTTGCATTGAATGTTGAGACAAATAGTGCAACAATGACTCTGACAGAATATCAGAAATAATGACACACATCGGAAGACTTGAAACACTAAAAACAATGCGACACAATGTAAATATTTTTCACATAGATTTTATAAATAAAAATCTATGCTTAGCCTTATGGCGAAAATCAATACTTATCTTCAAGTACAAATGTTGTGTGAAATGTTACAACAATAACTTTCACAACTGAAACTACAATCAAGGCAAGTTCCCTGATTTGAAAACGGACTAAGTGTATAAATTACACACTACCGAAATGCTAGTCTTATCTATGATTACACTCTCAATAGATAAAGAAAAGCGCACAGTCATATGGGTGGGATACTTCATATGAACTAAAATGTATAACTACTGGCCACAATTCCTAATAGGGATGAACGCTCAGTCTAGGAGATTGATCGAATAGTACACACTGAATTATGGAGCCATCCTTCGGTATTTATAGAGTGAAAAACGAATTCTAGAGGTTTCCATATAAGAACTTCCATGATCTCTCTAGATCCTTCTTGCATGTTCCAGGTCGATCTATAATGTTCCAGACTGCTCTAGCACGTTCTGCAATGTTCTGGAATTTTCCAGGTTCTAGATTCTTGTAGAAGCTTTTAGATCCTACCAGAATGCGATAACATTTACCTCAATATTTAATGCAACATTTCATAAATGACTTAGAAAAAATCTCGGAAGGTCAAATTAAGATGTTGTTGAGGTTGATACATTTAAGAATTCACAACATCTACAATCTCCCCTAATTTGACCTTTCGACTACAACACACCTGATGCACATATATTTCTATACATACTCAGTTTTATGTATTTAGTTGAGGTTAACAACATTGTTAAATACTAGTCAAGATAATACATGTTGTAATCATTGGATCAAATCGAATGAAGATCAAGGATAATCTTACAATGATCTGTGCCATAAGATCAAGATAATTTTACCCAAAACAGAACAAGTATAAACAATATACTTATTCACAACATAAGTAATTTACTAAAAACATAAGTTAAGTTTGGAATAAATAACTTAAGATTTAAACATGACACAAACGAACATAAATCAGAGCAATAATAAAAAAGAATACAAAAGAACTACTAAAAACAAGACTTATATTATCAATAGGCAGTAAGCATATGAGAATTTTGAAGGATGTATACTTCAAATCAATTAAGGCAAACCATTTAAGCAGTAAGCCAAAAAGAAGTGTACTCCTTGCTTATTCTCAACAAGCAAACACTTTTAAGCTCTTGAATAATATAACCTAATTGAACAAGATAAACAACTTGCAGTAAACACATAATAACCTGTAAACATATTAAGCAAAAGGGCAGTAAACAGATATCATCAAGTGCAAACCAAATTAAGCAAGCTGTATATCAAGTGTAAGCAGAAATAAACCCATCATCTAGAAATGAGTAACAATTGTATCAGAATTTTCTTAAACACAAAGTACAGAGATTGAAACTGAAAAATGGCATAAATTAATGAGGTAATAGCTGCAGCATCAGATTCATGCACAGTTGCCATTTTGAATTCAGCTCTCCCCCTGTCATGTAGCATCTTCATGTTCATCAATGGAGATCACCATATAAAGTCTCCAAGTCATCAACATCCTCCTCATCAACTTCTTCAACATAGAATCTTGCAAAGTGGACAACTATATTGTTTCCTCCACTTCCAGCATCAGCATCAGGTCCACCAGCAGGAACACCTTCACCATTTGGCTCTTCAATCACAACTTCAAAATTAGGTTGTGAATGTGATGGTGGTGGCACTTCTCCTCCTGTTGGAGTTGAAATCATCTTTGTCCATTTGTCCTTTAGGATATGAAGCTTATCTATGGATTCCTGTAGATATTGAAGCTGTGACAGTATAAAGGTTTGAGAAACAGACTTTGTACCATAAAAGTTGACACCAATGTTGTCAGCATTTGGTGTTGCATTCCTCTGTTTTGGTCTGGAAGGGCCTGGTTGTGCAGAGGTAGATGGTATGTGCTGACTGTGAGTACCAGGAGCATCTAGTGGCAAGTCAATCACTCTGTCCCCAATCAATAAGGTATGAGCAATAGCCAGCAGTGGCACTCTCCCCCTCAAAACATCAGTCTTTTTTGCAATGAAACCATGGTGCTTCAGATAATTAGAAATCAAGACTGGATAGGGCAGATTACCTTTCCCAAAATTTTTCCCAGTAAACTTCCTCATATGGTGAAAGATGGTGAGGCCTAGATTAAACTTCTTAAGTATGTGAATTCTATACATAAGAATGACTTGATCTCTAGAGATTTTAGTGGTGTTGGTAGTTGGGATCCAGGTATAAATGATAAGTTTATAAAGGACAGAATGTAGGGAGGTTAAGTGTTTGACAAACATCTTCCTAGTCCACTTAGTTTTCTACCCCTGTGATTGCAGTAATCACCACATCCATGTCTGGATCATCATCTTCATCAACATTAGGGGTGTGCAAGAACTCATTAATTAGTTCTGGAGTGAATGGCACATCCCTTCCCCTAAAATTCACAGTTCCATAACATCTAGAACTTCTCATACCAGTGCTTTTCTTCATACATGCATAGAACTCATATGACCAATTTGTAAGAAAAGCATCACCAAATGTAACAGCATTTAACGAGTTTCTATCTTCTAAAAACTTGACCATCCCCTTACTATCAAAGTCAGGCACATTAATTCTCTTCTCAATCAATAATTTCCTCTAAGAGAAAATTTCTAGCCTTTTCTCTAAATAATCAGAGGGATCAGATATACCTTCATCTTCCTCAGAAGGTAGTTCTTCATTAGGGTCAGAACCTCATTCATGTTTCAGAGCTTTTGGAAGAGCTCTTTGCCTCAGAAGATGAGCTGTCTCCACTCCCATCATCATCAGGTTCGGGTGTGGACTCTTTTGCAGCAGCAAAAGTCTCAGCATTCTTCTTAAGAGACTGTTGAATGTCTCTTAGGCATACATCAAAATCAGAATCTGATTTGACAGGTTCTTCCGCAAGGATCATCTTAGCGTTCCCTTTTTCTTTAGGTTCAGCAACAACCTTCTTATTTTTCTTTGCTTTCTCAGCAACAGCAGCAACAGGTTCTTCCTCGGATTCAGTGAACACCTGGATGGGTTCATTAGCATCGTGTCCAGCCTTTTTCTTCTTCCTCATGGATTTAGAATAATTCACTCGAGTAAACACACGGTTCGATCTCCTCCTTTGGACAGGGCTTCTCCTTCTTTTGCCTTGCTGCACCGTTCTCTTAAGAGGAACAGGGGCAGACTCATCAGAAACAGAGAGAGAGAGGAGTTTGTACCACTTTCATAAGCCTGAGCGTCCTCCATTTCAACATCCTCAGAATCGGATGCAGCAGCAACTTCTCCTTCAACAACAACCTCAACATTACCTTCCGTTGAAACAGGATCAATAGGGTTCGGTGATTTGGGGATTTTTGATGTAGTGGCTGTTTGAGCAGTTTGTTCAGCAAGATAGCTTGAGATATCCACCGTGATATCTCCAAATGTCATCACGGACAGATGACCAGTGGCTCGTAGAGTGTCGGACACTTCTTCAACAGCCCTAGTTAGCTGTTCGACGGTTGAGTCTTGAGGAATGTAGGTAGTTTAATTTGTGGAGTAGGAGTGGTTTGGGTTGTTGATGGGGTTGCAGAGACAATAGAGTCAGCATTTGGAGAGTTTGATTGTTGCGAAGCCATGGAAGCAAGAAGTTGGAGAAATTTTTGGGTTGTTTGTGCGGTAGATTTAGAAACAGAGTGAGAGTGAGAGTGAGAGTGAGGGTGGTTTCTAGCCATTTAAGTAACTGTTTGGATTTCGAGGCAATGTGGGAGAGTGTATACAACAATTTGAGAGATACACGGCCAAATAAACAGTTTTTGCAAATGAAGTACTTAGCAAAACTCGACAAAAACACTTAGCAAAATAAATCACAATTAATTGATTTTATAGAGAAAATGTATGTAGTTAGAGGTTGAAAAGATTATTCCAGAATTAATTTCGATAATGCACCACATATTTAGCCACAACCTTGATCATGGGTAATTTGTGAGCAAAATCAATTTAATTAATTAATTAAATTATTAAGAAGGTTCCAGAATTTTAATTAGTCCAAGCATAATCTGAAAAATAAAAAACGTGGGTCAGTATTTAATTTTAATAAATAAAATAAATCTCAATAAATAATTACAACTTATAAAAATAAATTCGAATCAGGTAATGTTGTGCTCAAAACTGTTACAAACACCTCAACACGGTTTTTACATGAATTTTCTTCATTTGTGTTGCACCATATTTTTTCTTTTTGTGTTATAGCATCTAATTTGTATTGATCCATTTTTCACGTAGAGTACATCGTAGTAGCGAACTCCATGCCCCATACTTACTTAATGGATTACAAATCTCTTGATGTTTTTACCAAAAATCACCTTTTGAAAAGAAGGCATCATAGTAGCAAACTCCGTGCTCCATAGTTACTTAGTGATTTGGTACATCTTTTAGTATGCTAATAACATTCTATTTTTTATGCATTTGAGAGGTGTAAGACATGTTTATTTTTGCACTCCAAGATTCTTAGATTCGAAGATATTTTACAAACGAATTATTTAACTAAGTAAGAAATGAATTCAACTTATAAAATTTATACAACCCATGATGTTGTCTCAAATGCTGACGCATTTGTGACAATATCCATTTAGGATTTTTCAGATAGTGTTAAAGCCAAGAGATTTCCTCAAGGTTGAGAATCCCTCATGGTCTAAAACCTTAGTGAAAATGTCAGCATTCTGTTTTTCAGTAGGTACATACTTCAACTTTACAATATTCTTCTCTACTAAATCTCTCATAAAGTGATGTCTTATGCTAATGTGCTTAGTGAGTGAGTGTTGTACAGGATTCTTAGAAATGTTTATGGCACTAGTATTGTCACAAAAGATTGTAAGTATACCATTCTCAATGCCATAGTCATGGAACATCTTACTCAACCACAAGAGTTGTGTGCAACAACTTCCTGTAGCTATGTACTCTAACTTAGTAGTAGATTGTGAAACACAGTTCTGTTTCTTGCTGTGCCATGATACAAGATTGTTCCCCATGTAGAAACATCCTCCACTCATACTCTTTCTATCATCTATATCTCCAGCCCAATCAGCATCACTGTAGACTATCAAAATGTTGTTGGTGTCCTTAGTGTACCAAATTCCAAGTTCACTTGTACCTGTAACATACTTAATAATCCTTTCACATCATTCAGGTGAAATTCCTTTGAATTTGCTTGGTATCTAGCACAAACACACACACTGTACATAATATTTGGTCTACCTAGAAAATAATTCAAGTCTCCAACCATACTCATTTCAAATGTTGCAGTCATTGCCTCAACGATTTTTCTTAACATTTTATCACAAGTAGAACCAAACACAATGTCATCAACATATATTTGAGAAATAAGTATATCTTCTGCAGTGTGCTTAATGAACAAAGTTCTATCGGCCTCTCCTCTAATAAAACCATATTCCTAAAGAAAGTCAGTAAGCCTACCATACCATGTTCTAGGAGCTTGTTTAAGACCATACAAAGCTTTCTTAAGTTTATATACATGATCAGGATATTGTGGATCTTCAAATCCCTTAGGTTGTTCAACATATGCTTCTTCATTCAAAATGCCATTTAGAAATGCAGCTTTTACATCCATTTGATGAAGTTTAATATCAATAAAACATGCAATTGATAGCAGTAATCTAATAGATTCTATCCTAGCAACAGCTGCAAAAGTTTCATCAAAATCAACACCTTCAACTTGGGTGTAACCTTGTGCTACTAACCTAATTTTGTTCCTAACAATGTTACCAGATTCATCAGTTTTATTCTTGAAGATCCACTTTGTTCCAATGACATTAGTATGACTAGGTCTTGGAACAAGTGTCCATTCTTCATTTCTTTCAAACTGACCAAGTTCTTCATGCATAGCATTAATCCAATTTTCATCAGATAAAACTTCATTATCATTCTTAGGTTCAATTTCAGATAGATAGCACTCAACATTTACAACATTCCACATAGAAGACATGCATATTGTTCTTACCACATCTACCTTATTTGATCTTACTCTTCCTCTTGTTTGCACTCCAACTGTAGCATCACCTATGATTTTGTCAGAAGGATGACTTTTCTCAATTCTTGAAGAAGGGTTCGTTTTGGGAACATGCTGATCATTCTGGAAAGGTACAACTGACTGTTCTATAGATGTTGACCCAGATGTGTTAGCATTTTCAGACTTTAGTGTATTCTCAGAATTGTCTGTGACTTGTGATACATCTTCTTCATCTTTGTCATCTGTAAGACCTTTATCATCATCAAACACAATATTAACAGATTCTTGAACAGTGTTAGTCTAAGGTTATAAACTCTATAAGCTTTACTATTTCTAGAATAGCCTAAAAAGAAACCTTTATCACTCTTAGAATCAAACTTATGAAGTTGATCCCTATCATTCAGAATATAACACACACAACCAAATACATGAAAATATTTCACATTTGGTTTTATGTTGTTCAAAATCTCATAAGGTGTTTGATTTGTGCCAGAACGAATATAAACTCTATTAATAATATGACATGCAGCTTCACCCCAAAATTTCTTAGCAAGACTTTTGGATGTAAGCATGACTCTTGCCATTTCTTGTAAAATTCTATTCTTTCTTTCAGCAATTCATTTTGTTGTGGAGTTTTAGGAGATGAATATTCTTGCAAAATACCCTTTTTATCACAGAAATCATTAAACATGTTGTTTTCAAATTCCCTACCATTATTAGTTCTAATAGGCTAACTTTCAAGTTATACATATTTTTGAACCTTTTATAAAGAATTTTAAATGCAGGAAAAGTTTCAGATTTGTCTCTTAAAAACTCAACCCAGGTAAATCTAGAGAAATCATCTACCACAACTAAGGAATATCTCTTTCCTCCAATGCTTTCAGTTTCCATAGGACCCATCAAATCTATGTGCAGTAATTCAAAACATCGATGTGTAGAACAATGTGACAGCATTTTATGCGACATTCTTACCTACTTACCTTTTTGGCATGGTCCACATACAGTGGTATTGTGAAACTTCAGTTTTGGAATTCCTTTTACTGCATCTGCTTTGATTAGCCTTTTCATTACTCTATAATTTGCATGTCCCAATCTTTGATGCCATAGAATATTTTCATCATGTTTTCACAAATTACACATATTTGTTCTAATAAGATAGCAATTATCTGCTGACCTAGTACCAGTCATGACACAAACTTCATCTTTATTAAGAACATAACATGAATCTTTGTCAAATTATCATCACAAAGTTGACCAATGCTAATCAGTTTTGCAAGTAAGCCATCAACATGCAAGACATTTTTAAGATTAGGAAAACCTTCAACATTCAAAGTTCCTTTACCAATAATCTGTCCTTTAGAACCACCACCATATGTAACACTACTACCATTCAAGGTCACATAATCAGATAAGAAGTTTATTTGTCCTGTCATATGTCTAGAACAACCTCTATCAAAATACCATAGATCAGGTAGACATGCTTTTAAGGAGGTATGAACAACATTACAGGTAGCTTTAGGTTTCCATGCAGATTTCATAAACTGTTTTCCAGGATGTGATAGTTTTTTATGCAGCATATTCAAAATTTTCAGTTCTTCAAACCATTTTATACAGTAAGGACGAATATGACCAATCTTGCAACAATAATGACAGATATACTTCTTCTTAAAGTCTATTTGTGCAGATGTTACATCAGAAGTGTCAACATTAGCCTTCACAAACTTTACAAGTTTTCCAAATATCTTTGAAACAGAAGCATTTTTGTCATCATAACCTAAACCATGATTATTAGACTTACCAGTAGTTATACCAATATTTACCTCAGAAGCACTCTTGGAATATTTCTTGAAATATAAAGTGGAATTTATCAGTTTCTCCTTTAAGTTACAGATTTCAAGATCTCTTTTGGTAAGTATAACTTCTAGCTTGGTGATTGTGTCTTTCAAATCCTCATTCTCTTTATTCAAGGAATTAAGAGTGAGTTTCTAAGAGTTCCATTCATCTAACAACTTTTGGTATGCATTGTCATCAATCTTTTTTCCTGCATCATCAACCAAACCATTAAAACAGATCAAATCTGGTGATTCTGTTCTGATGTTACTGTAGATGTTAAGGCATCAGGTGCAGCATCAGAATCTGTATCATCCAGATCATCATATGAGGAATCATTATAATCAATTTTGGTAAAACGAGCATATTCATTTTCATTTAACTCATCAAGATCATCATCATCAGATTCATCACTCAAGGAAGCACTAAAATTCAGTTTTTGCTTAAGTCTAGTATTGACACATTCATTTGCATAATGGCCATATCCAAAACGTGCATTACATTGAACTGATTTTATAAATTAAGGATCATACCTTGGTTTACCTTCACTCTTTGATGGTCTTGGTGTGAATTGACTTCTCCTCCTTTCTGGTTGTGGTGTTGATGTGTTGATTTGAATCTTAGTCTGAATGTTTCCCTTAGATTTGTTCACAGATTTCTTAAGAAATTTATTAAAGTGCTTAGTGAGCAAGGCAATGCTGTTAGGATTGTTAAGGCATTCATCAAGCAATTCTTCATCCGAATCAACCTCATTAATGATAGGTTGACACTCAAATTTGTTTGATGTTTCTCCTTTAAAAACAACAAATTTCTTATCATCTTTAGTTTCATCAACTTGATTAGTGTTTATTTCATAAGTTCTAAATATACTCACTAATTCATTTTGACTTAACTTGTTAGTGTCTTTTGCCTCTTCAATAGCACAAATTTTAGCATCAAATCTTTTAGGAACAGGCCTTAATATCTTATGAACTACCCTAACATTAGAAATATATAGGGTCACCAAGAGAATGTGATTCATTGATTGTCTCACTTAACCTTTCATTATAGGATGAAATAGTTTCATCTTCCTTCATTCGGAGATTCTCAAACTTTGTCCCCAACATTCGAAACTTAGTCCTTCGAACACTGTCTGAACCTTCACAGTGCTCTTGCAACCTGTCCCATGCATCTTTAGAAGTAGAACAGTTCGATATAATTTTAAACATTGAAACATTAATAGAGGTAAAAATAGCATTTAAAGCTTTAGAATTGTATCTTGCTGTTGTTATTTCATCAGCCGTCGAGTCAACTTCTCTCTTGAGTTGAACTTCACCATCTGCATCTGCTGGTCTTTTTGGAGCTTCCCAGCCTGTAAGTACAGTCCTCCAAGCACGTTCATCAATTGACTTGATGTACATACGCATTTTAGGCTTCCAATAAGCATAATTTGAACCATCTAAAACGGGTGGCCTAAGTGTCGTGGATATGTGATGTGTTTCCATTGCTAACATAAACTAAAAACACACTTTAAACAAGGATCTAACCTAGTGTCATCAGGTGTTGACTTTGATACCAACTGAAAGTGTGTTGTATAGTGTTTAAGTAAAAACAAAATAATGTTGCACTGAATGTTGAGACAAATAGTATAACAATGACTCTAACAGAATATCAGAAATAATTACACACAGCGGAAGACTTGAAACACTAAAAACAATGCGACACAATGGAAATATTTTTCACATAGATTTTATAAATAAAAATCTATGCTTAGCCTTGTGGCGAAAATCAATACTTATCTTCAAGTACAAATGTTGTGTGAAATGTTACAACAATAACTTTCACAACTGAAACTACGAGGCATGTGCCCTGATTTAAAAACGGACTAAGTGTATAAATTACACACTGCCGAAATGCTAGTCCTATCTATGATTACACTCTCAATAGATAAAGAAAAGCGCACAATCATACGGGTGGAATACTTCGTATGAACTAAAATGTATAACTAGTGGCCACAATTCCTAACAGGGATGAACGCTCAGTTTAGGAGATTGATCGAATAGTACACACAGAATTATGGAGCCATCCTTCGGTATTTATAGAGTGAAAAACGAATTCTAGAGGCTTCCATATAAGATCCTATTTTTTAGGATCTCAACTTTCATGATCTCTCTAGATCCTTTTTGCATGTTCCAAGTCGATCTATAATGTTCCAGGCTACTCTAGCACGTTCTGCAATGTTCTGGAATCTTCCAGGTTCCAGATCCTTCTTCTAGATCCTGCCAGAATGCAATAACATTTAGCTCAACATTTAATGCAACATTTCAGAAATGACTTAGAAAAAATCTCGGAAGGTCAAATTAAGATGTTGTTGAGAATGTTGATACATTTAAGAATTCACAACATCTACAGCCATGATAATGTGTTTGATCTATTGTTAATTGGGGTAGTATCGAGAGATTTATTCCATTAATCGTACATAAGCATGTAACCCAATATTATTATGATCTCGAGAGAGGATTAATTAGTGGGAGGGAATTGAATGATCATTTGGGCTAATTTAGGTGATACAATATTTGTGAGGTAGCGATGCGAACTTATATTGTGTTCTCCTTTGGATTAATTAGATCGAGAGATTAATTAATTCTTCTTTAGTGATCAACCCTATAAAGACAAACTTAATTGCCATTTGAATGAGTCATTATTCATAAATGGATTTCTAAATATTGCATATGTCTTGGAACCACATTTTTCCTTGATTATTTTTGTTATTTTCATTTCATTAGCTTGTTATTGATTTGAATTTGGGCTAATTTTACTTTGCTTTTTTAGTGACATTTATAGATAGAATTAGAATTAGTCTTAGTTTTTAAACCTTCCTTGCAAATCAATCGTGTCTAGATAGAATCGTGCCAACAAGTATCACTTTTACAATAACTCTTCCCTTGGGATCGACCTCGTACTTACTTCACTACAATATACACCGTATACTTGCGGTCGTGTATTTTAGAGTTGTGAAATACGTGAATCAAGTTTATGACTAACATTTTTTATGTTAAAAAAATATATATACGAATAATCAAGGGCTAGTCTTGGGTGAGACCATCTCACAGAATGAGATCCGTGAGACGGGTCTCCGTTAACTCTCATATATAAAAAGTGATAATTTTTGAGCAAAAAGTAATAGTATTTAAGTAAAAAGTGACAGTCACTTTTGTTAAAAATATTACAAACCAAAATCTGGAAAAAAAAATGGATTATCCTACCCAAAATTTTGAAATATGGGTTAAAAGGGATCCGTCTCACAGAAAAAGATTTGTGAGACGGTCTCACACAAATTTTTGCCAATAATCAATGCAGCTCAAGATTTTCAAAATTAAGACGGATCATTCTAATATCGATTTTTTTGTCAATCGTGAGGAAGGGAAAAATGAGTGTATCATTTGCCTACCATGACGTTCAAGTCTCCATTATGTCAACAAAAAGAGACAAAATAAAGGGACAAAGATCCCCCAAAATCCAAGATCCTAAGGGCTTGTTTGGTTTGCTGGATATGATAGATATATTAGGATATGATAGATATATTAGGATAAGATTTAGTGGGACAATTTGAAAAATTGATTTAAAATTCATGTTTGGATTGATGGATTAAATTTTAAATTTTAGCGTCAAATGTCAAAAATACCCTTTGACATTAAAAGATATATATGTGGCAAATTGTAATTACTTTAGTTGGTAAGGGCAGTATAGTCAAATCACATCATTTTTATTCTCAAGGACTAATTAACTCACCTTCCCTCCTAGACTAATAATCATGCATGTAGGTGATTAAGTGGGAAAATAATACCGGGCCATAATTAATCTCGGGTCAATTTCTAACAAACCAAACATGGGAATTTCATGGATAAAATAATATTTCCTACCCAATCCAATAAACCAAACAAGGCCTAAGGGGATATTTTTTTTGGGATTTTTGAGAATTTTGGAGTCTGAACTTTAAAATCTGGTGAATTTTAAAATTTTTATGACTTGTATGTTTTGAAATTTAAATAGGGTATGATTTAACTTTATAATATAAGATTATAGGTGTTTAAATAATGTCAAGTAATCTGCAAGATTAGACATGTCCAATCCAATATAAAACATATTATAGAAGCAATCCAACAAAGTCAACAATTCAAAAATATAAATGAACGAGAACAGAAAATAGAGCACACAAGAATTTAAGTGGTTCGATCAATGTGATCTACATCCACTGGACACACGACTTTAACTTTGATTGATCAAGAATGTTTACACACGCATTCACTCAGAATATGATTTATCCTCACTTCACTCGTGAACTTACAACTAAAAGACGAATGCTCGTAAGCATCGATCTTTACAAAACACAAGGGATGGGGTATTTATACTGATCAAGGTTGATTGCGGCAAGTGTTGAAAGTGTGCAAGGTTGTTGTAATCGCCTAAAAAACTCACGTGTTCTGCATTGCCCAATCTAAATGACAGTTTTGCCCTTTCTCTTGTAACTCGTAACAGATGACAACCATCAGAAGACTCATCAACTGACCTCCCTCATCTGCTCCCCTCTTCCGATCTCCACACTTTTAGTCAAAAGACTAACTCTGCTAACAGACATCATCTCAGCTGATACAACCTCTTCTGATCACACCAGCTTAGCTGACTCTAAGCATCAACTTCTCATCAGACTGGAAACCTTTAACTCATCTGATCAGACCTAAGTTAGCTTGCCTGACTCCATCAGCTGATATTGAGATTATGAGATAACACTCACAATTCTCCACCTTTAGCTCAAAATCTTCACCTTGAACTAAACAGCTCCACTATCCTTCTCAAAGGACAACCTCCACCACTGCTCCTTGCCAAAAGAAGAGTAGTCTTCTCCTCATAATGCAATCCAATCAGCCTAAGACACAAACCAAGCTTCTCCTTTGGTAATGCCTTAGTGAACACATCAGCTGGGTTCTCCTTAGTAGCTGAAAGTGTGTGCGGGGTGTAAGTGAAGTGTTTAAGTATAAGTAGATAAATGTTGCACAGAATGTTGAGACAAATAGTGCAACACTGACTCTAACAGAATATCAGAAATTAAGATTCACAGCGGAAGACTTGAAACACTAAAAACAAACGAGACATAATGGAAATACTTTTAACATAGATTTTATAAATAAAAATCTATGTCTGCCTTATGGCGTAAAATCAATACTTATCTTCAAGTAAAAATGTTGTGTGAAATGTTACAACAATAACTTTCACAACGAAACTATAAACGAGGCAGGTGCCAAGTCTAGAAAACGAACTAAGTGTATAAATTATACAATTTCGAAATGCCTAGTCTATCTAATGATTACACTCTCAATAGATAAGAAGACACACAGTCATACGGGTGGTATACAACGTATGAACTAAAATGTAGAACTATTGGCCACAATTTCCTAACAGGGATGAACGCTCGGTCTAGGATATTGATCGAATAGAGCACACTGAATTATGAAGCCTTCAGTCGGTATTTATAGATGTGGGATACGAATTCTAGAGGCTTCCACATTGAGGTCCTATTTTTTAGGAACTCAACTTCCACAACTTCCATGATCTTTCTAGATTCTTCTAGCCTGCTCCAGGTCGTTCCAAATGCATCTAGGCTGTTCTAGCATGTTCTCCAATGTTCTGGAATCTTCCAGGTTCCAGATCCTTGTAGAAGCTTCTAGATCCTGCCAGAAATGCAACAACATTTAGGTCAACATTTAATGTAGCATTTCAGAAAAGACTTAGAAAAAATCTCGTAAGGTCAAATTAAGATGTTGTTGATAATGTTAAGGCATTTAAGAATTAACAACATCTAGAATCTCCCCCAATTTGACCTTTCGACTACAACACACCTGATGCACATATATTTCTATACATACTCAGTTTTATATACTTAGTTGAGGTTGACATCATTGCTAAGTACTAGTCAAGACAATACCTGTTGTAATCGTTGGATCAAATCAAATGAAGATCAAGGGTAACCTTATAATGATCCGTGCCAAAGGATCAAAATAATTTTATCCAAAATAGAATAAGTATAAACAATACACTTATTCACAACATAAGTAACTATACTGAGATCATAAGTTGAACTGGAAGAATTAACTTAGAATCAAAGTAAGACACTAACAAAAAACAAAATACAAAAAAAATTCAGAGCAAAAAGAATAAACACAACAAAGACTCCAGCAACCTGTAGTAAACACATGATAATCTGTAAACATATTAAGCAAAGGCAGTAAACAAATATCATCAAATGTAACCATAATTTAAGCAAGTTGCAACAAATAAACAAACTAACATCTAAGAAATAAAAGCAAGTGTATCAGAATTTCAGAATACTTAAACATTAATTATAGAGATTGAACTGAATAAATGGCATATATTGCTGTGGTAACAGCTGCAGCATCAACTTCCTGCACAGTAGCCATTATGATATATTCAGATCTCCCCCTGTCTTGCTTGTCCCTGTTCATCACTGGAGATCACCATACAAGGTCTCCATCTCAGCATCATCATCATCAGCTTCATCCACAAAATAAGTAGCAGCAAGATGTGCAACTACATCAGTCACTGCAGCATCAGGTTCACCACCACCAGCAGCAGCAGTAGGAACTCCATCATCATTCAATTCTTCAATCACCACATGGGAATTTGATGGTGGTGGTACTCCCCCTATTGTAGGTGAAAGCATACTGGTCCACCTGTCCTTCAGGAACTGAAGCTCATCAATAGTTTCCTGCAAGTGCTTGAGCTGTAGTTTGATGAATTCCTGCGAAAGATACACATTACCAGAAATGTTGATATGGATGTTCTCAACATTTGGGGGTGCATTTCTCTGTCTTGATCTGGATGATTCTGGATGATCAGAAGTTGAGGGTCTTTGCTGATGTTCAGTAGTTGAAGGCCTGTGCCGATGATCAGTACCAGGAGCAATCAAAGACAGATCAATTACTCTATCCCCAGTGAGTAAGGCAGGAGCTATGGCCAATAATGGTACTCTCCCCCTCAACACATCAGTGTTCTTGGCAACAAGGTCATGATGCCTCAAGTAATTTGAAATCAGAACAGGATAGGGTAGGTTGCCTTTTTCAGATACTTTTCCAGTAAATCTCATCATATGGTGGAAGATAGTGAGGCCTAAATTGAACTTCTTAAGCACAGAGATCTTATACATAAGAACAGCTTGGTCTTTTGTGATCTTAGTGGTATTTGTAGTGGGAATCCAGTTGTAGATAATGAGTTTGTATAACACAGAATGTAGGGAAGTGAGGTCTTTGGCTAGCATCTGTCTAGTCCACTTAACTACCCTACCACCAGTTATAGCAGCAATAACCACATCAATGTCAGGTTCTTCATCCACCTCAACATTGGGAATATGCAGAAACTCATTTATCAACTCAGGAGTAAAAGGTACATCCCTCCCCCTAAAGTTTACAGTCCCATACCACTTAGATGATCTCCTACCAGTACTCTTTTTCATGCAAGCATAAAATTCATAAGCCCAATTTGTCAAGAAAGATTCACCAAAATTCACAGCATGCATCAAATTCCTTTCCTCTAAGAAACTAACCATGCCTTTACTTTCAAAATCAGGGATATTAATCCTCTTCTCTATCAGCAGTTTCCTCTTAGAATAAATAGCCAACCTATTCTGTAGAGTCTCAAGAGAGTCAGAATTACCTTCCTCTTCAGAAGCAAGGTCATTGGAGCTTGATGTAGAATCTTTAGCAGAGCTTTCCTTAGAGCTGCTTTCTGCACTGGAAGAGCTATCACCACTGTCATCATCTTCAGGTTCTGGTGCAGCTTCCTTTGCAGCAGCAAAATGCTCAGCATTTTTCTTAAGAGAATTTAGAATATCTCTTAAACACACATCAGAATCAGAATTGGAATCTGATTTTGCAGGTTCATCTTCAACAATCATCTTGGCCTTCCCTTTGCCCTTGGGATCAGCAGCAGCTTTCTTCCTCCTTTCAACAACAACTTTCTTGGGTTTCTCAGCAACAGTCTTTTTAACTTTCTCAACAACAACATGAGCTTCTTCTTCAGAGTCTGTGAACACTTGGATGGGTTCAGCAGCTTCAGCTCCAGCTTTCTTCTTCTTCCTCATGGATTCAGAATAATCCACACGAGTGAACACACAGTATGATCTTCTTCTTTGTACAAGACTCCTTTGTCTTTTCCCTTTATGCGCATTCTTTTTGAAAGGAATGGGAGCAGATTCATCAGAAACAGAGAGTGAAGAGTTTGTATCGTCTTCAGAGATGTTTGCATCCTCCATTTCAACATCTTCAGGGTCGGAAGTAACAGTAGCTTCTTCTTCAGCAGCAACCTCCTCGTTTTCATGTTGCGGGTTGTGAACAGTAGGTGATTTAGGGCTTTTTGAAGCAGCAGCCATTTGGGCGGTTTGATCAGCCAAATAGCTTGAGATATCCACTGTGATATCTCCAAATGTCATCACGGGCAGATGACCGGTTGTTCGAAGAGAGTCAGACACTTCTTCGATAGCCTTGTTGAACTGTTCGACAGTTGCATCTTGAGGAATGTTGGTTGTTGGTGGAATGGTTTGAGGAGCAGTTTGAGGAGTGGGAGTGGTTGTTGTTGATGGTGTTGCAGAGACATTTGAGTCAGCATTTGACGAGGTTGATTTCTGAGACGCCATGGAAGCAAGGATTTCGAGAGGGTTTGTGTGAGAAAGGGATGAGTTCTTCGAAGCAGAGTGAGATTGTGAGTGGGATTGAGGTCGGTTTCCAGCCATTTAAGGGACGGTTGGAATTTCAAGATAGGTTTGAGGAGTGTATTCACAAAATTTGAGAGATACACGACCAATAAACAATTCTGCAGAAACTTAGTACTTAACAAACTCAAAAATCACGATTAGCATTAACATTTAATCTTATGAGTGATATTTATAGAGAGAATTATGTAGTTGGAGAGAAAAGAAAAAAATAATCCAGAAGTCTTTCGATCATGCTCCACATAATTAGCCACAATGTAGATCATGGGTAATTAGTGGGGTAATTCAATTAAATTAGATAATTAAGAAGCTTCCAGAATAATTAAAATTGCATAATCTGAAAAATAAAAAATGTGGGTCAGTAATTAAATAAAATGAAATAAATCCCAATTAATAATTAAATAATTACAACTAATAAAAATAAATTCGAATCAGGCAATGTTGTGCTCAAAACTGTTACAAACACCTCAACACGGTTTTTACATGAATTTGCTTCATTTGTGTTGCACCATATTTTTTCTTTTTGTGTTATAGCATCTAATTTGTATTGATCCATTGTTCCTGTAAAGTACATCGTAGTAGCGAACTCCGTGCCCCATACTTACTTAATGGATTACAAATATATTGATGTTTTTACCAAAGAATCACCTTTTGAAAAGAAGGCATCGTAGTAGTGAACTCTGTGCTCCATAGTTACTCAGTGATTTGGTACATCTTTTAGTATGCTAATAACATTCTCATTTTTATGCATTTGAGAGGTGTGAGACATGTTTATTTTTGCACTACAAGGTTCTTAGATTCGTAGATATTTTACATAGGAATCATTTAACAAAGTAAGAGATAGATTCAGCTTATAAAAAATTTTACAACCCTTGATGTTGTCCCAAATGCTGATGCATTTGTGACAACATCCATCCGAATTTTTCAGATAGAGCTCATGCCAAGATATTTCCTCAAGATAGAGAATCTCTCATGGTCTAATGCCTTAGTAAAAATGTCAGCATTTTGTTTTTCAGTAGGTATATACTCCAACTTAACAATATTCTTCTCTACTAAATCTCTCATAAAATGATGTCTTATGCTAATGTGCTTTGTGAGTGAGTGTTATACAGGATTCTTAGAAATGTTAATAGCACTAGTATTATCACAAAAGATTGTAAGTATACCATTCTCAATACCATAGTCATGGAACATCTTGCTCAGCCACAAGAGTTGTGTACAGCAGCTTCCAGCAGCTATATACTCAGATTCTGCAGTAGATTGTGAAACACAATTCTGCTTCTTGCTGTGCCATGATACAAGATTGTTTCCCATGTAGAAACATCCTCCACTCGTACTCTTTCTATCATCTATATCTCCAGCCCAATCAGCATCACTGTAACCTATCAGAATGTTGTTGGTGTCCTTAGTATACCAGATTCCAAGGTCACTTGTACCTGAAACATACTTGATAATCCTCTTCACAGCATTCAGGTGAGATTCCTTTGGATTAGCTTGGTACCTAGCACAAACACACACACTGTACATAATATCTGGTCTACTAGAGGTTAAATACAGTAAACTACCTATCATAGATCTGTAAAGTGTTGGATCAACATCTGTTCCAGCACTGTCTTTGCAAAGTTTCAAAGAAGATCCCAAAGGAGTTTTCATTGGTTTTGAATTCTCAAGACCAAATCTTTTAACCAAGTTCTTAGCATACTTACTATGGGAGAAGAAAATACCATCACTGCATTGTTTGATATGAAGACCTAGAAAATAGTTCAAGTCTCCAACCATACTCATTTCAAATGTTGCAGTCATTGCCTCAACAAATTTACTCAACATTTTATCACAAGTAGAACCAAACACAATGTTATCAACATATATTTGAGCAATAAGTATATCATTTTCAGTGTGCTTAATGAACAAAGTTCTATCTGCCTCTCCTCTAATAAATCCATATTTCAAAAGAAAGTCAGTAAGCCTACCATACCATGCTCTAGGAGCTTGTTTAAGGCCATATAAAGCTTTCTTAAGTTTATATACATGATCAGGATACTGTGGATCTTCAAATCCTATAGGTTATTCAACATATGCTTCTTCATTTAATATGCCATTTAGAAATGCAGCCTTTACATCCATTTGATGAAGTTTAATATCAATAAAACATGCAATAGCTAGCAGTAATCTAATAGATTCTATTCTAGCAACAGGTGCAAAAGTTTCATCAAAATCAACCCCTTCAACTTGGGTGTAACCTTGTGCTACTAACCTAGCCTTGTTCCTAACAATATTACCAGATTCATCAGTTTTATTCTTGAATATCCACTTTGTTCCAATGACATTAGTATGACTAGGTCTAGGAACAAGTGTCCACACTTCATTTCTTTCAAACTGACCAAGTTCTTCATGCATAGCATTAATCCAGTTTTCATCAGTTAAGGCTTGTTTAGCACTCTTAGGTTCAATTTCAGATAAATAGCATTCAGCATTTACAACATTACACATAGAAGACATGCATATTGTTCTTACCACAACTACCTTGTTTGATCTTACTCTTCCTCTTGTTTGCACTCCAACTGTAGCATCGCCTATGATCTGGTCAGAAGGATGACTTTTGCCTATTCTTGAAGAAGGATTTGTTTGGGGGATGTACTGATCATTCTGTGAATTTACAGCTGACTGTTCTGTAGATGTTGACCCAGATGTGTTAACATTTGGTACAACATTTTCAGACTTCAGTGTATTCTCAGAAGTGTCAGTAACCTGTGATACATCTTCTTCATCTTTGTCATCTGTAAGACCTTTATCATCATCAAACACAACGTTAACAGATTCTTGAACAATGTTAGTTCTAAGGTTATAAACTCTATAAGCTTTACTATTTCTAGAATAGCCTAAAAAGAAACCTTTATCACTTTTAGAATCAAACTTATGAAGTTGATCCCTATCATTCAGGATATAACACACACAACCAAATACATGAAAATATTTCACATTAGGTTTTCTGTTGTTCAAAATCTCATATGGTGTTTGATTAGTGCCAGAACGAATAAAAACCCTATTAATAATATGGCATGCAGTATTCAATGCTTCTCCCCAAAATTTCTTAGCAAGACATTTGGATGTAAGCATAACTCTAGCCATTTCTTGTAAAGTTCTATTCTTTCTTTCAACAATTCCATTTTGTTGTGGAGTTTTAGGAGATGAATATTCTTGCAAGATACCCTTTTTATCACAAAAATCATTAAACATGCTGTTTTCAAATTCCCTACCATGATCAGTTCTAATACGGCCAACTTTCAAGTTAAACACATTTTTGAACCTCTTATAAAGAATTTTAAATGCAGCAAATGCTTCAGATTTGTCTCTCAAAGACTCTACCTAGGTATATCTAGAAAAATCATCTACCACAACTAAGGAATACCTCTTTCCTCCAATGCTTTCAGTTTCCATAGGACCCATCAAATCCATGTGCAGTAATTCAAAGCATCGATGTGTAGTACAATGTGACAGCATTTTGTGTGACATTCTTACCTGCTTACCTTTTTGGCATGGTCCACATACAGTGGTGTTGTGAAACCTATGTTCTGGAATTCCTTTTACTGCATCTGCTTTGATTAGCTTTTTCATTGCTCTGTAATTTGCATGACCCAATCTTTGATGCCATAGAACATTTTCATCATGTTTTGACAAGTTACACATATTTGTTCCAATAAGTTAGCAATTATCAGCTGACCTAGTACCAGTCATGACACAAACTTCATCTTTATTAAGAACATAACATGAATCTTTATCAAATTTCACATGCAAATTATCATCACAAAGTTGACTAATGCTAATCAGATTTGCAAGTAAACCATCAACATGTAATACATTTTTAAGCTTAGGAAAACCTTCAACATTCAAAGTTCCTTTACCAACAATCTTTCCTTTAGAACCTCCACCATATGTAACACTACCACTATTCAAGGTCACATAATCAGATAAGAAATCAAAACGACCTGTCATATGTCTAGAACAACCACTATCAAAGTACCATAAGTCAGGTAGACATGCTTTTAAGGAGGTATGAACAACATTACAGGTAGCTTTTGGTTTCCATGCAGATTTCAAAAACTGTTTACCAGGATGTGACAGTTTCTTATGCAGCATTTTCAAATTTTTCTGTTCTTCAAACAATTTTATACAGTAAGGACGAATGTGACCAATTTTGAAACAGTAATGACAGATATACTTCCTTTTAACCCTGTGAGACTTTGTTTCTGCAGATGTTGCACCAGATGTGTCAACATTTGCCTTAACAAATTTCACCGGTTTTCTAAATTTATCAGAAATAGAAGCAGTAGTACCATCATAACCTAAACCATTATTATTAGACTTACCAGTAGCTATAGCATTATTTACCTCAGAAGCACTCTTGGAATATTTCTTGAAACATAAAGTAGAATTTATCAGTTTCTGCTTTAAGTTACAGATTTCCAGATCTCTTTTGGTAAGAATAACTTCTAGCTTGGTGATTGTGTTTGTCAAATCCTCATTCCTTTTATTCAGAGAATCAAGGGTGGGTTTCTGATTCTTCCAATCATCTAACAGCTTTTGGTATTCATTGTCATCAGTCCTTTTTCCTGCATCATCAACTAAACCATTAAAACAGTTCAAATCTGGGTGACACTGTTCTGATGTTGCTGTAGATGTTGAAGCATCAGTTACAGCATCAGAATCTGTTTCATCCAGATCATCATTATAATCAATTCTGGTAAAATTAGAATATTCATTCTGATTTAATTCATCAAGATCATCATCAGAATCATCACTCAAGGTAGCACTAAAATTCAGTTTTTGCTTAAGTCTAGTATTGGCACATTCATTTGCATAATGGCCATAACCAGAACAAGCATTGCATTGAACTGATTTTCGAAATTCAGGATCATACCTTGGTTTACCTTCACTCTTTGATAGTCTTGGTGTGAATTGACCTTTCCTTCTTTCTGGTTGAGGTGTTGATGTGTTGATTTGAATCTTAGGCTGAATGTTGCTAGACTTGTTCACAGATTTCTTAAGAAACTTATTAAAGTGCTTAGTAAGTAAGGCAATGTTGTTAGGATCCTTGAGACATTTATCAAGCAATTCTTCATCAGAATCAACTTCAGTAATGATAGGTTGAATCTCAGAAATGTTTGATGTTTCTCCTTTAAAAATCACAACTTTCTTATCAGCATCATTTTCATCAACTTGATTAGTGTTTATTTCATATGTTCTAAGAATACTCACTAACTCATTTTGACATGTATCTGTATTTTTTGCCTCTTCAATAGCACAAATTTTAGCATCAAATCTTTTAGGAACAGATCTTAATATCTTATGAACTACTCTAACATTAGAAATAGGGTCACCAAGAGAATGTGATTCATTGATTATCTCACTTAACCTTTCATTGTAGGATGAAATGGTTTCATCTTCCTTCATTCGGAGATTCTCAAATTTTGTCCCCAACATTCGAAGCTTAGTCCTTCGAACACTTTCTGAACCCTCACAATGCTCTTGCAACCTGTCCCATGCATCTTTAGAAGTAGAACAGTTAGATATAATTTTAAACATTGAAACATCAACAGAAGTAAAGATAGCATTTAAAGCTTTAGAATTGTAGCTTGCTGTTGTTATTTCATCAGCCGTCCAATCAACTTCTCTTTTGAGTTGAACTTCACCATCTGCGTCTGCTGGTCTCTTTGGAGCTTCCCAACCTGTAAGTACAGTCCTCCAAGCACGTTCATCAATTGACTTGATGTACATACGCATCTTAGGCTTCCAATAAGAATAATTCGAACCTTCTAAAACGGGTGGCCTAAGTGCAGTGGATATGTGATGTGTTTCCATTGCTAACCTAAACTAAAAACACACTTGACCAAAGATCTAGCCTAGTGTCGTCAGGTATCAGCTCTGATACCAACTGAAAGTGTGTGCGGGGTGTAAGTGAAGTGTTTAAGTATAAGTAGATAAATGTTGCACAGAATGTTGAGACAAATAGTGCAACACTGACTCTAACAGAATATCAGAAATTAAGATTCACAGTGGAAGACTTGAAACACTAAAAACAAACGAGACACAATGGAAATATTTTTAACATAGATTTTATAAATAAAAATCTATGTCTGCCTTATGGCGTAAAATCAATACTTATCTTCAAGTACAAATGTTGTGTGAAATGTTACAACAATAACTTTCACAACGAAACTATAAACGAGGCAGGTGCCAAGTCTAGAAAATGAACTAAGTGTATAAATTATACACTGTCGAAATGCCTAGTCTATCTAATGATTACACTCTCAATAGATAAGAAGACACACAGTCATACGGGTGGTATACAACGTATGAACTAAAATGTAGAACTATTGGCCACAATTTCCTAACAGGGATGAACGCTCGGTCTAGGATATTGATCGAATAGAGCACACTGAATTATGAAGCCTTCAGTCGGTATTTATAGATGTGGGATACGAATTCTAGAGGCTTCCACATTGAGGTCCTATTTTTTAGGAACTCAACTTCCACAACTTCCATGATCTTTCTAGATCCTTCTAGCCTGCTCCAGGTCGTTCCAAATGCATCTAGGCTGTTCTAGCATGTTCTCCAATGTTCTGGAATCTTCCAGGTTCCAGATCCTTGTAGAAGCTTCTAGATCCTGCCAGAAATGCGATAACATTTAGGTCAACATTTAATGTAGCATTTCAGAAAAGACTTAGAAAAAATCTCGGAAGGTCAAATTAAGATGTTGTTGATAATGTTAAGGCATTTAAGAATTAACAACATCTACAGTAGCTATCTTAGCCACATGGACTACTCCCTTCTCCACAATATCCCTTACAAAGTACAATTTCACATCAATGTGCTTGGTTCTCTCATGATACCCCTGATGCTTTGCAAGATGTATTGCGCTTTGATTATCACAGAAGATAGTCACACTTCTTTGTGATAAACCAAATTCTTTCAAGATTCTCTTAAGACACATGCTTTCCTTAACTGCCTCAGTCAAGGCCACATACTCTGATTCAATAATAGATAATGCAACCACGGACTGGTGAATAGACCTCCATGACACATCTGTACCAAATAAGGTGAACACATATCCTGTTAAGGACTTTCTAGTGTCAACATTGGCTGCATAGTCTGAATCCACGTATCCCAAGGGTGCTTCCCCCTCATTTGATACCTTCTGAAATTTCAGACCTTTCTCTGCTGATCCCAAAACATATCTCATGACTCATTTAACAGTCTCCCAATGACTTAAGCCTGGATCACTCATATATCTGCTGATCACACTCATAACATGAGTCAAATCTGGCCTACAACATACTATAACATACATTAAACTCCCTACAACACTGGCATAAGGTATCTTACTCATCTGAGCTCTCTCTTGGCTGTTCTTGGGATTCATCCGATTGGACATCTTCTGATGTTGGCCAATGGGAGTAGAGACGGTTTTAGCTAGATGCATTCTGAACCTCTCTAACACCTTCTTTAGATAGGTAGGTTGACTCAGCTTAATTGATCCATCAACTATGTTGATCTCCATTCCAATAATCACTTTAGCTTCACCAAGATCTTTCATCTCAAACTCCCGTTTGAGGATCTCCTTCACTTGATTGATACTGTCAATAGACTTCCCTTCTATTATCATATCATCAACATACAACAGAAGATAGGTAATTAAACTCCCAACCCGTCTGAAATAGACACGACTGTCATACAAGCTCCTTGTAAAACCAGCTGAGCAAATGTACTCATCAAATCTCAAGTACCATTGTTGAAGGTTTTGTTTAAGGCCATTGAGGGTCTTCTTTAGTAGATACACCTTGTCCTCCCCGTCTTCTATGTACAACCCCTCTGGTAGCTTCATATAAATCCTCTCATCTAGAGATCCATGAAGGAAGGTTGTGGTCACATCCATCTGATACAGCTCCAGTTCATACTGAGCAACCATAGCCAACAAGATTTTGATGCTACAATATTTCACAACAGGTGAGAAGATTTCATTGAAATCAATACCTTCTTTCTGTGTAAATCCCTTAGCTACAAGCATTGCTTTGTACCTAAGCTTGCCACCTCTCTGAGCCTATACCTTCTTCTTGTAGATCCACTTACACCCAACAAGCTTCTTGTTATGAAGTCTCTCAACAATCTCCCAGGTATGGTTCTTGTTAAGAGATTTTAATTGCTCCTCCATTGCAACTAACCACTTCTCTTTGTCATGGCAGTTGATGGATCAGTGTAAGTTTTCGGCTCCAGAGACTCAAGAGCTGCACATAATGCAAATGATACAATGTCAGCTTGACCATACCTTTGAGGGGGGTGGACTTCTCTTCTGGTTCTGTCCCGTGTCAGTTGGTAGTGTTGAAGTTCATTCTCACTATGAGGATCGCCCTCTCATCTGGATCAATATGATCAACAACAGGTCCTCTAGTGTCAACATGCTCCACCTCAACTTGTGTCTCATCTGGTTGGTTACCAGCTGCACTTGAACTAGTATTTGCCTCTTCTGATAGAGGTATCATGCTATCATCAAAAGTGACATCTCTGTTAACTATGCACTTCTGCATCCCAGCTTCAAGGCACCATAACCTATACCCTTTTACTCCTGAAGGATACCCTACGAACACGAATATCAATGCTCGAGGCTCAAGTTTATCCTTCTTGACATGGGCATATGCTGCACAATCAAATACTTGTAATCAGCTGCAATGCCAGACCATAACTCCTCTGAGGTTTTATACTACACAGCTGAGGAAGGGCTTCTGTTTACCAAGTAGGCTGATGTTGACACAGCTTCTCCCCAAAACACCTTTGGCAGACCAAAGTTGTTTAACATGCACCTGACTCTCTCAAGTAGTGTCTAATTCATCCTCTCAGCTACTCCATTCTACTAAGGGTGTCCCTGGCACAATCTTATGCCTTACTATTCCCTTCTTCCTACAAAACGGATTGAACTCTTCTGATAGGTACTCTAGACCATTATCAGTTCTCAAATGCTTTAGAGTCTTTCCAGTGACATTCTCACAATCAGTGAGCCATTTCTTAAATTTTTTAAATGCTCCTGCCTTAGATTTCAGGATAGTTACCCACACTTTCCTTGAGTAGTCACCAATGATAGACAAGAAATATTTTCCACCAGACCTCGTCTGATTCCTAGCTGGCCCCCATAGAACAGAATGGACATAATCCATAATCCCTTTGGTAGAGTGTTGACTCTTCCCAAACTTCAACCTCTTGTCTTTCCCAAGAATGCAAGACTCACACAAATCAAACTTTGTGATCTTGTCATTACCAAGAAAACCTTGTTTAGACAACTCTACTAGGCCTTTCTCACCTACATGAGCTAGCCTTTTTTGCCACAACATTGAGTTGTCTTGCACCTCTGCTACATCTGATCTGCCAACCACTGTACTTCCCTTTAGAAAGTAGAGATCATTCATTCTCCCATCTTTCAGGACAGTCGGCTCCCCCTTAGACACCCTGAGCTCTCCATCCTAAGACTGGAACTTATAGCCCATAAAATCTAGCATCCTAAGTGATATCAAATTTCTCTTGAGTTCAGGTACATACCTAACACTCTTGAGAGTCCTCACTACACCATCAAACATCTTTAAGTGAATTGTACCTTCACCCATAACCTTGCAAGTGTGATTGTTTCCTAGAAACACATATCCGCCCTTTTAATGCTTAAAATCATGAAACCAATCTCTTCTTGGAGTCATATGGAAAGAACACCCTGAATCTAGGATCCATGCTTGTTGTTCTATAGATGATGTGATGGTTAGTGCCTGAGCAGACTCATAGCCTTCTTGCTCCTTATCTTCTTGGGTCTGATTAAATTGATTCTTATCAGATTTCCTCAAAGACTGCTTATTCTTGTGACAAGCCTTCTTATAGTGTTCGGGCTTATTACAGTGGTAGCACACTGAATCCCCTTGATTGGACACAACTGATTTTCCCTTATCAGCTCTTTTGGGTTGACTAGACCCCTTCTTGAAGACAGGCCTCTTCTGACCTCCCTTGATTGCCAATCCTTCTCCACTGCTGCTCTTATCTCTCTGAGATGTCTTGTTGTGCAACATCTTAGACTTGACAGCCAACATTACATCCTCCAATGTAATGCTTTCATTTCTACCATACAATATGGTGTCCTTTAGGATTTCAAAGGACTTAGGAAGAGCACTCAACAAGATCAGAGCCTTATACTCTTCCTCTAACTTGACATCTAAATTCTCTACATCATTAAGGATCCTGTTGAACTCATCCAATTGATCCGGAATAGGTTTTTCATCACCCATTCTAAAGGCATACAACTTCTGCTTCGAATAAAGACGGTTAGTAAGGGTTTTCACCATGTAAAGTTTTCCCAACTTTTCCTAGACCTCCTTCGCGAATTTCTCTTTAGCAACCTCCCTCAAAACATTATCACCAAGGCAGAGCAGATTGTGCTTCGAGCTTTCCTAAGCATCTTGCTCCTTTCAGCTGTAACTGAGGCCGATTCCCCAGGTACGGCTGTAGGTTCTTCGAGTGCATCGAACTAACCTTATTGTTCTAGAAGAGCCTGCATTTTGACTCTCCATAGCCTAAAATCACCGGCGCTTGAGAACTTCTCAATGTTATACATGGTCTAATTCTCCATCTTAGATCTGGCAATTACTTCAAGGAATCTCTCGATTCCCACGGACGGCGCCAATTGTCAAGTAATCTGCAAGATTAGATGTTGGGATATGAATCCTGAAACAATATAATTGATGTTGAAGTAGTTTTGATAAGCCAAAGAACTTGAATATATTTCTAAGTGTTGACTGATCTAGTTATGGAAGTCATCTTATGACAAGATCAGACAAGTATAAATAAGTATACTGAAAATAAACTAAGTGTTGAAAGAACAGTTTACTATAGGATTTTAGGATAAGCTTATAATTTTGTATAGAAGCTTATAGTATAATGTAATAGTTTTAAGTTGACTAAGTTATTCTATAAAGCTTAAAGTAATGTAATAGTCTTGATAGATTAGTTGATAGGACTAGATTAGTTCTACAAGAGAAGAGAAGACCTCTACACGATAAGACAAGTGCTGGGGAAGCTGAAATATTCTAAGTGTCAAGAGAAGAGAAGTCAAGTTCGCACAATGAAAGAAGTAAAGATAAGATTGTATCAAAGAATGAAGATATGAAGAGTTAGTTATGGAATAACTAATTAACTGGAAACGCGTGAAGAGATAAGAAGAAACGATTATGAAGTTTGTTGAAGGAAGTTATCAAGAAGAGGTTGTTAAATAACAAAGTAACTTGGAGATTAGAAGTCTATAAATACATGAAGACATTCAACAAAGGAGACTACTGTTACTGAAACTATTGAAAGCTAAAGAGCGTATTCTGAAGAAATTCAAAAGCAAGAAACTCAAAGAGTTCAACAAGCAAGTTCGTGAAAGAAGCAAAGTTCATATATGAAGAAGAAGGCTACTGGAAATAGAGAAGTTTTTATTGTTTTGATTTTGATATCAAGTTTCTAGTTACTTGTTAAATAGCTAGTTGTTAGATCGAAGATATATCTGGTGATATATACGAAAAGATCGAAGTCTTAGTTCTTGGGACTTAAAGCCACAAGACAAATTTAATAAAATTTTACGACTGGAGTTGTGACAGTGGATGTAGACAAGTTGTCGAACCACTATAAAATTCGTGTGTTGTTTACTTACTGCATTTATCTGGATTAATTGTGATTAAGTGTTTACTAGAATTGTTAACTAATAAATTTGCAGAATAGACAAGTATAGTGTTCATTGAATAGTTGAGTATAATTCCTAAGGGCTTATATAAATCTGATATTCCGCATTGTTTACACTGATATTTTGAAAGATTTTTAAAAGTCTATTCACCCCTCCCCTCTAGACTTTTACTAGCTTGCTCAATCTTACACTCAACTAGGGACCTACAAGTGGTATCAGAGCAGTAGTTCTTTGGACTGCTGTTTCTTGATTACCAGAAAATACTTTGAGGGAAGTCTTGGTGTCCATCTGTATTTGATCATATCATCTTACTTGATTTTTCAGTGTCTGTGATATCTTTGATCTATTTGTCATATATCTACTAATCTTCTTGAACAATGGTTATGGAAATCAATGCTAACAAGCTACCTAAGTTTTCTGTGCAAGATTATGACTATTGGAAGCTCAGGATGGAGGCTATATTCAGTTCTACGCATGACCTGATGGTATCCGTCGTCAAGGAGGGACCAATCGTCACCATGACCGCAAATACTGCTACTTTCGAACCAGACAAAGGTGTAGGCGTACTCGTGCCAAAACCAAGGTCAGAACTCACTTCAGAAAAAATGAGGCAAAATAATCTGGACAGCTTAGCAAAGAATTACATTTTACATACTCTACTAAATGAGTATCTGGGAAAAGTATTAAAATGTAAAACTGCTAAAGATATGTGGGATAGACTTGTAGTCCTTTGTGAAGGGACTACCCTGATCAAGGAAAGTAAGTTGTCTACTGCTGTACAGAGATTTGAATCATTCAAAATGAAAGCTAGCGAATCTATCGACTAGTTAGATACTCATTTTACACGTATTATGAATGATCTTGAAGTGTTAGGCAAGACTTATACTAATAGAGAGATTAACTTGAGGATTCTTAAGTCGTTAGACGATAGATGAAAGATGGTCAAGTTGATCATCAAGAATACTCAAGACATTGATGCATGGTCTGCTGAAACAATGTTTCAAACACTTAAGTCACATGAGTTCGACCTGGATGAAGATGATCCTGTAGTAAGTAGCGATAAGGAGAAAACTGTATCTAAGAATGTGGCATTTAAAGTCTCTTCGTCTAGAAGCTCTAGAATAGACAAGTCTAAGTCTTCTAGTATTACAGACGAACTAGATAGGTTTGATCTAAGTCTAAAAGATCAGATGAGTTTAATGATCAAGAGGTTTGACAAGATGAACAAAAGATACGATAGATATAAGCGCTTTTACAAGGACTATAGAGGTGCTATGAACAAGGACTCGTCTGAGAACACAAGAGATAGAAACTCTTCCGAAAGGAGAGATGAAATCTCTAAAGAGACCAGACGAGATAGAAACTCTGAGGATAGGAAGGTTAGACGTTCGTCTGATAGGCGAGATAAGAAAAGAGATAATTCTCCTATGAAAAAGTCTACTAATGACCCTTTATGCTATAACTGTGAAAAGCCAGGTCATTACATATTCGAATGTCCAGACCTGAGCGCAGATGATCGTGAGGAAATGAAATCTCGACGTGATCGGAGATACGACAAAAATAAGAAGGCAATGATGGCGTACAATGACTCTGAAACGGATTCAGACGAGTTGCCCTCGTCTTCTTCCGAATATCCTTCTAGCAACGAGAAAGAAGCCTTCATAGCAGACGATGGCCTAATCCTAATGGTAAAAATCGAACAAGAGGTATCATCTGCAACTTCTTTTCGTTCATGTGAAGACTCGGAAACTGATGAAAGTGATACTGCCGATAGCGGACTAGGGAGTAGTCTTCATCATTCCACTGGAGTGACTAAAGAAGACCTCCTACTCGCTAATAAAGCGTTCATAGAAGTTAGTGATGAGAACATCGTTTAAAACAAGAAATCATTGATCTTAGAGAAGCTCAGTCTAAGATAGATCCTAATATAACTGTCCTAAACAAACACCAAGTGTGCGTTAACAAAAAAGTTGTATCAAGACCTGTTAAAGACACATGCTACCGAGACTAATGAATTCAATGTTTTAAAGAACAAGTTCAAAAAGCTAGAAGAGCGCAATAAGTTCTTAGAGACTGAAGTTGTAAATCTAGACCTTAAACTAACTGACTTAGTTAATTCTTCAATGATTAATCAACAACTGTCAGATAGGTACAGGGCTCCAGATGACAAGACAGGGTTGGGTGCAAATACACCTAGCTCGTCTACTCAAGTCATTAAGAACCCTACTATTGCTAGTTCAAGTTCTTTGACAAACAATAAAGGGAAACACCAATGGAATACGATATTAAAGCATCATCCAAAGGTGCTGTACACAAACAGACTAGAGTTAACACTCCGACTACCAAAGGAGGTAGAAAGAATGTTAACAACAGACCTGTTCCGTTTAGAACAAGTCAAAAGAGGTCTACTAACCGTGGACGACCAAACCAGGTCAGATACGATGAGTGGTATCCTTAGGAGACAAGTTCTAAACAAGTACAGACTCGTTGGAATGAGCCTAGACCTCCTTTCATAAGACAGTCTCAGCTCTATTCAACAAGGCCTAGGAAGGATGCTCCAAAATATCGTACTCAACCTGTCTTGTATCCTCCACCTTTATCATATGATATCATAAGCGAGGAAAAATCTAAACGAGTCTATAAACCGTATGGCCCAAATGCTTATAAACCATATTCGAATTATCAAAGGCCTATGCATGCTCAAGTAGAGGTTAAATCCAAAGGATACCTCAGACGAGTAGACTCAAGGTCTGACGATAGATCAGATAAGGTTGATAAGGTACTCTTCTATAACAAATATGACAGAAAATTAAAGAGGACTAATTTGTTCAAAACTCCTATGTACATTTGGATTCCTCTAAATGCCACTAACCCCCCAGGACCCCAATAGATAAGAAGGGTACCTAAATTATTAAATATCAAACATTGCAGGGTCGACTCGACTTGTACAAGAAAGGTGGTTCTGTAGGAGAAACTTGGTACATCGATAGTGGTTGTTCGCACCACATGACGGGTACTAAGGCTCTTCTATCGAGCTACTGTGAACAAGAAGGACCCAAGGTGATCTTTGATGATAGCTCAATGGCTCTTACAAAAGGTTTCGGATACATCATAAATGGAGATGTAGAAATTCAAGACGTATCCTACGTTGAAGGATTGATGTACAATTTATTTTCTGTTTCTCAATTTTGTGATTGTGGTTATAAGGTACAATTTTCAAGAGTCGCAAATGTGAGATCATCGACAAGAGTACCCACACTGTTCTACTCGTTGGCGTCAGACAAGGCAGCGTATACATTGTGAACTGGAATAGATGTCCTAGGGATACTTGTCTTCTTAGTAAGAACCCTAAAGAGACCAGTTGGCTATGGCACAGACGCCTATGCCATATGAACTTTAAGGTTATTAATAAGATTGCAAGAGATTACCTCGTTGAAGGTATACCCAACGAAATCTATTTCAAGTCACATGTGTGTGACGCATGCCAGAAAGGTAAGCAGGTAAAAGGTTATTTTAAATCTATTCCTACTCTCTCAACAAGTAGAGTCCTAGAACTCCTACATATGGATCTTCATGGTCCAATCACTCCTCCAACCTTGAATGGTAGAAGGTACACGCTTGTTGTTGTTGGGATATGGATCCTGAAACAAGTCCTAATTGATGTTAAAGTAGTTTTGACAGACCAAAAAGAGATCTTGAATATATTTCTAAGTGTTGATTGATCTAGTTATGGAAGTCGTCTTATGACAAGATCAGACAAGTATAAGTATACTGAAAAATAAATTAAGTATTGAAAAGAACAGTTTATTATAGGATTGTATGATAAGCTTATAATTGTTGTATAGAAGCTTATAATATAGTTTAGTATAATTCATTTTTTTATTGATGTATAGTTTTTAAGTTGACTAAGCTGATTTATAAAACTTAAAGTAATGTAATAGTCTTGATAGATTAGTTCTATAGTTCTACATGAAGAGAAGATTGCAAGAGACAAGAAGACTTCTGCAAGACAAGACAAGTGCTGAGAAGAGAAGAAATATTCTAAGTGTCGAAGCAAGACAAGTCAAGTTCGCGCAAAGTGAAGTAAAGTTAAAGATAAGATCGTATCAGAAGAAGATATGAAGAGTTAGTTATAGAATAACTAATTAACTGAAAGAACGCGTGAAGAGATAAGAAGAAACAGTTATAAAGTTTGTTGAAGAAAGTTATCAAGAAAAGTTTGTTGGATAACTAACTGATCTTGATTTGAGAAGTCTATAAATACTTGAAGACTTACAACATTGAAGACTACTGTTACTAAGAGATTTAAGCGTACATTGAAAAGTTCAAAGCAAGGAAACTCACAGAGTTCAAAGCAAGATTCAAAGTTTGAAGAAGCCAGAGAAGACAAGTTCTTACAAAGAAGAAGGTTACTGCATATAGAGAAGTTTTTCTTTATAGTTTTTTATTGTTAATCAAGTTGCTAGTTACTTGTAAAATAGCTAGTTGTTAGATCGAAGATATACTTGGTAGTATAGTCGAAAAGATCGAAGTCTTAATCTTGGGACTCTAAGCCACAAGAAACTCGAGAAGAAGAGTTTAATAAAATTTCACGACTGGAGTTGTGAGAGTAGATGTAGACAAGTTGTCGAACCACTATAAATCTCGTGTTGATTTACTTATTATTTTATTTGTGTTTGATTGGTGATAATTGATTAATTGATAATCTTCATATTTGATAGACAAGTAAAATGTTCTAAGAATAGTTGAGTATAAATGTAAGGGCTCATTTTAAATTCTGATATTCCGCATATATTGTTTACTCTAATATTTTGAAAGATTTTTAAAAGTCTATTCACCCCTCCCCTCTAGACCTTTACTAGCTTACTCAGTCTTACACTCAACTAAGGACCTACAAGTGGTATTAGAGCAGTGGTTCTTTGGACTGTTGTTTCTTGATAACCAGAAAGACTTTGAGGGAAGTCTTGGTGTCCGTTTGTATTTGATCATATCACCTTACTTGATTTTCTGTATCTTTGATGTTTTAGTTATATTCCTACTGATCTTCTTGAATCATGGCTATGGAAATAAACGCTAACAAATTGCCCAAGTTTTCAGTACAGGTCTATGATTACTGGAAACTCCGGATGGAAGCCATTTTCAGTTCGACACACGACCTGATGGTGTCTGTCGTCAAAGAAGGTCCGATCGTTACTATGACTACAAACACTGCTACACTCGAACCATCCAAAGTCGTTGGTGTGCTCGTCCCTAAGCCAAGGTCATAACTCACTTCAGAAGAAATTAGGCAAAATAATCTGGACAGCTTAGCTAAGAACTATATTTTACATACTCTACCCAATGAGTATCTGGGTAAAGTATTAAAATATAAGTCTGCTAAAGATATGTGGGATCGACTTGCAGTCCTTTGTGAAGGGACCTCCCTGATCAAGGAAAGTAAGTTATCCACTGCTGTACAGAGATTTGAATCATTCAAGATGAAAGCTGGTGAAACAATAGACCAGTTAGATACTTGTTTTACATGAATTATGAATGACTTAGAAGTGTTAGGCAAGACTTATACTAATAGAGAGATTCACTTGAGGATTCTTAAGTCTCTAGACGATAGATTGAAGATGGTCAAGATGATCATCAAGAATACTCAAGATATTGATGGATGGTCTGCCGAAATAATGTTTCAAACACTCAAGGCACATGAGTTCGATCTGGATGAGGATGATCCTGTAGCTAGTAGCAATAGGGAGAAAACTGTGTCTAAAAATATTGCTTTTAAGGCCTCTTCGTCAAGGAGCTCTGGAATAGACAAGTCTAAGTCTGCTAGTATTAAGGACGAACTAGATAGGTCTGATCTAAGTCTGAAAGATCAGATGAGTCTAATGATCAAGAGGTTTGACAAGCTGAACAAAAGATACGGTAGATATAAGCGCTTTTTCAAGGACTGTAGAGGTGCTTCGAACAAGGACTCGTCTGAGAACAGACGCGATAGAAACTCATCCGAAAGGAGAGATGACATCTCGAAAGTGAACAGACGAGATAGAAATTCTGATGATAGGAAGGTTAGACGTTCTTCTGATAAGCGAGACAAGAAAATGGATAATTCACCTGTGAAAAATTCTACTAACGAACCTCTATGCTATAATTGTGAGAAACCAGGTCATTACATTTACGAATGTCCAGACCTAAGGTCATATGATCGAGAAGAGAGGAAAGCCAGACGCGAACGAAGATACAACAAGGGTAAGAAGGCCATGTTGGCAAACGACGAATCTGAAACGGATTCAGACGAGTTGCCTTCGTCTTCATCCAGTTACCCTTCTAGGAACGAACGAGAAGCCTTCATAGCAGACGATGGCCTAATTCTTATGGCAAAAATCGAATGAGAGGTATCATCCGCAACTTCTTTTCGTTCATGTGATGACTCAGATTCTGATGAAAGTGATACTGCCGACAGTGGAGTAGGGAGTAGTCTTCATCATTCCAATGGAGTGACTGAAGAAGACCTTCTACTTGCTAACAAGGCATTCATGGAAGTCAGTGATGAGAACATCGCTTTAAAACAAGAAATCATTGATCTTAGAGAAGCTGAGTCTAAAATAGATCCTAATATAACTGTCCTAAACAAACGCTTGACAGAAGAGTTGAGTCAACTCAAAGACAAGTGTGCGTTAACAGACAAGTTGTATCAAGACTTGTTAAAGACACATGCTACCGAGACTAATGAATACAATGTTTTAAAGAACAAGTGCAAAAAGCTTGAAGAGCGCAATAAGTTCTTAGAGACTGAAGTCGTAAATCTAGACCTTAAACTTACTGACTTGGTTAATTCTTCAATGATTAATCCACAATTGTCAGATAGGTATAGGGCTCCAGATGACAAGACAGGGTTGGGTGCAGATACACCTAGCTCGTCTACTCATGTCATTAAGAACCCTACTGTTGCTAGTTCAAGTTCTTTGACAAAAGATAAAGGGAAAAGACCAATGGAATACGATATTAAAGCATCATCCAAAGACACTGTACACAAGCAGACTAGAGTTAACACTCTGACTACCAAAGGAGGTAGAAAGAATGTTAACAACAGACCTGTTCCGTTTAGAACAAGTCAAAAGAGGACTACTAGTCGTGGACGATCAAACCAGGTCAGATACGAAGATTGGTATCCTCAGGAGATAAGTTCTATACAAGTACAGACTCGTTGGAATGAGCCTAGACCTTCTTTCATTAGGCAGTCTCAGCTCTACTCAACAAGGCCTTGGAAGGTTGCTCCAAAATATCGTACTCAACCTGTCTTATATCCTCCACCTTTATCATATGATATAATAAGTGAGGAAAGACCTAAACGAGTCTATAAACCGTATGGCCCAAACACTTATAAACCATATTCGAACTATCAAAGGCCTATGCCTGCTCAAGTAGAGGTTAAATCCAAATGATACCTCATACGAGTAGACTCAAGGTTTGACGATAGATCAGATAAGGTTGATAAGGTACTATTCTGCAACGAGTATGGCAGAAAATTAAAGAGGTCCAATTTGTTCAAAACTCCTATGTACATTTGGATTCCTCTGAACTCTACTAACCCCCAGGACCCCAATAGACAAGGAGGGTACCTAAGTTATTAAATATCATCATTGCAGGGTCGACTCGACTTGTACAAGAAAGGTGGTTCTGTAGGAGAAACTTGGTACATCGATAGTGGTTGTTCGCACCACATGAAAGGTACTAAGGCTCTTCTATCGAGCTACTGCGAACAAGAAGGACCCAAGGTGATCTTTGGTGATAGCTCAATGGCTGTTACAAAAGGATTCGGTTACATCAGAAATAGAGATGTAGAAATACAAGACGTATCCTACGTTGAAGGATTGAGGTACAATTTACTTTCTGTTTCTCAATTTTGTGATCGTGGTTATAAGGTACAATTCAAGAGTCGCAAATGTGAGATCATCGACAAGAGGACACATACTATTCTACTCGTTGGCATCAGACAAGGCAGCGTATACATTTTGAACTGGAATAGCTGTCCTAGGGATACTTATCTTATTAGTAAGAACCCTAAAGAGATCATGAGTTGGCTATGGCACAGACGCCTATGCCATATGAACTTTAAGGTGATTAATAAGATTGCAAGAGATTACCTCGTTGAAGGTATACCCAACGAAATCTATTTTAAGTTACATGTATGTGACGCATGCCAGAAAGGTAAGCACATAAAAGGTTCTTTTAAATCTATTCCAACTCTCTCAACAAGTAGAGTTCTAGAACTACTACATATGGATCTTCATGGTCCTATCACTCCTCTAAGTTTGAATGGTAGAAGGTACACGCTTGTTGTGGTAGACGACTATTCTAAGTTTACTTGGGTAGTCTTCTTACACAAGAAAAGTGATACACAAACTCTCCTACCTGACTTGTTGAAGAGGATTCAAGTTGAGAAGAGTCAGCCCATTATCAAGATTCGTAGTGATAAGGGGACTAGATTTATTAATAGCTATATCAAAGATTTTTGCTCTAAAAGTGGTATTCAGCACCTTACTAGTGCAGCTAAGACACCACAACAAAACGGTGTAGCTGAGCGACGGAATAAAATACTCAAGGAAGCCTGCAGGACCATGATAGCCGAGTATAACACTCCTCATAAGTTTTGGGCGGAAGCAATTAATACAGCTTGCCACACCCAGAAGAGAAGTGCAATCAACAAAGCACTAGGTAAGACGCCCTACGAGGTATGGAAAGGCAGAAAGCCTAGAATTTCATATTTCCATAAATTCGGATGCAAGTGTTTCATCCATAACAATGGGAAAAGTAAGTTGAATACCTTTGATGCTAAGGCAGACGAGGGGATATTTTTAGGATATTCCTCTATGAGCAAAGCATTCAGACTATTTAACTACTCTACTATTTGTGTGGAAGAAACACCACATGTTGTTTTCGATGAATCTAGACAGGACTCGTCTACCGACCAGATCAGTAAGAAAGTAAGTGACCTAAAGATTCAATCTGACAAAGAACCAGAAGTGTACGAATCGGTTCAAGCCTACTATCCATACCTGAAAGCCCTCGAGTCAGATGACGAGATGAAGGTAAGTGACAAAGGTAAGTCTACTAGACCAGTTGACATGCCTGCTATAGTTGACTCATCTACTCCTGATAAATCTGCTAATATAGATGTTGCAGATATGCATGATGTTGTAGTTGACTTAGATGATGAAAGCGCGCCTATTAAATCTAGAAAAACAAGGAAATCTTCACATACTGTTGATAATATCATAGATGACTCTACTAAAGGTGTAAAGACTAGACGACAACTTTTTGAGTCGCAAGAACAGTTGAGTCCATCTCAGTTTTACAGGTGTTGTTTCCTTTCACCCATAGAGCCTAAAACCGTTAAAGTGGCATTGGCTGATAGTAATTGGATCATCGCCATGCAAGACGAGTTGAACCAGTTTGTTCGAAACGACGTCTGGGAACTTGTCGATAGGCCAGAACACCATAATGTAGTTGGCACTAGGTGGATTTTCAAAAATAAGAAAGATGAGAATGATTTAGTCGTGAGAAATAAGGCTAGACTAGTAGCCCAAGGCTATTCACAAGTCGAAGGCATAGACTATGATGAAACCTTCGCACCTGTTGCTAGACTAGAAACCATTCGATTGTTTCTTGCATATGCTGCTTATATGAAGTTTACTGTATTTCAAATGGATGTTAAAAGTGCATTTTTTAACGGTATTCTTGCAGAAGAAGTGTATGTAGAACAACCTCCAGACTTCGAAGTGAAAGACAATCAAGTGTACAGGTTAAAGAAAGCTTTATATGGATTGAAACAAGCTCCAAGAGCCTGGTATGACACACTCTCTCTCTCTCTCTCTTTCTACTTGAAAACGGTTTACTAAGGGCAAGGTTGATAGAACCTTGTTCAGAAGACAAGAAGGGAAGGATATCCTGCTTGTTCAAATTTACGTGGATGATATCATTTTTGGTTCACCCAACAAAAGCATGAGTGAGAGTTTTTCGAAACTCGTGCAAAGTAAATTTGAAATGTCCATGATGGGAGAAATGAATTACTTTCTTGGTCTTCAAGTAAAACAATCTGATGAAGGCATATTCATAAATCAAACCTAGTACACTCGTAATCTACTTGATAAGTATGGCATCAAAACCTATAAAACTGTTGGTGTACCAATGCTACCCGTCTACCGCATGGACCCTAATGAACGAGGTAAGTGCGTTGATCAATCATACTATCGTTGTTTAATTGGTTCATTACTATACTTGACTGCCAGTAGACCGGATATAACGTTTGGTGTTGGTGTGTGTGCACGATTCCAAGCTAACCCCAAGGAAAGTCACCTGGAATCTACTAAAAGAATATTGAAATATCTGAAAGGAACCATTAATCGAGGTTTATGGTACCCTACAGATGATGATCTATTCTTAAGTGGATATTCAGAATCGGACTTTGGCGGTTGCAGAATAGATAGGAAATCAACATCTGGTTCATGTCAATTCCTTGGTTCTAAACTCATTTCATGGTTTTCAAAGAAACAGACAAGTGTAGCAACCTCTACTACTGAAGCAGAGTACATAGCTGCAGGTAGTTGTTGTAGTCAGCTATTATGGCTAATGCAACAACTCAGAGACTACAACATTGTAGAATCAAATGTACCAATATTCTGTGACAGTAATAGTGCTATTGCTATCACTCAGAATCCTGTTTTGCATACTAGATGTAAGCATGTAGATGTAAGACATCATTTCATACGTGATAATGTTGAGAAAAAGAACATACGCATGGAAAAGATTGATACTGACATCCAGAGAGCTGACATTCTTACAAAACCACTGCATGAAGCTCGATTTCAAGAGTTATGTATTAGCTTAGGATTGATTGACCTAGACCCTACTACTGCATAGTATTGTACTAACAAGACAGGTACACAATAGCAAACCATTTGCAGAAAAGATGAGTTCAACATAGACAAATCATACTACTTTCAGACTCGACTAGATCCAGGTAAACAAGGTCGGACAAGATGACCAAACAACCCGATTAGGAAGCTGCTAAAGCTGAGGGTAATACTAGGAGAATACACATTTAAGGGAGAACCTATGATTTCTTAAATATCCTTATGTTGACTCCTAAGTTTGTTAAAAGTCATCTTGATCAAAACCTTGATTACTGCATTTTATTGATATTCATTCTATTTATTCTACTCTACTACTCGTATCTACTCTCATATATCGCTCGAGATGAGACAGGTACATGAAGATGTTCGACAGTCAGACAAACAAACACAGTCGAAGGGGGAACTCGTCTAGTGCAACTTGTGTCTACTAATCTGTTCTGATGAACGCGAACAGACCAGACAAGTTCTTACTTGTTTTTAATTCACTAAGTAATTGGAACTGAATTAAGGGTATTATTGTAATTTGAATTGCGAAAATTTTGGAAACCCTAAAACTGGATTTATACACTCCATTTAATGAGGTGTATACACCCAATTCCCGCCTAAACCTACTGAATTAGGTTAGATGAGTACACTTTTCTTTCCTAACCAATAGCAAAGTTGGATTCCAAATTTTACAATACTAAATAACATAATATTCCAGATTCCATAACTGAATTCCAAAGGTCCTCTTATTACCGTAGGATCGATCTAAATCGATCTGGACCATTCATTCAAAAAAACCCAAATTCTGTTAAAACCCCATTCCGAAAAATACTCATCACGATTTCACCATTACTGCATATTCAAAGCTTTCAAGATTTCTTACTTTATTACTCGTTCGTAATTCTGGAGACTTATTTCTTATATCAAAATGGTTATCATTTCTGTTTTCGATGTTGAATCAAACATGCAAGTGCCATTTAATGTTACCAAGTTTGCTACAGATAGCAAAGTGCATGTGGAAAGCTCCTTGTTCTTCAAAGGAAGGCACACAGAGGATAACAAGGAAATTTTGATTAAATGTTATCACTGCGGCCTGAAGCCATATCTGGAAATCATTCCAGAAACTGTGTTCGAGGAAGAAGTGCTCGAGTTCTATGCGTCTGCTACTCACAGAGGCGAGTACATAGAATCGTTCATAGGCGGAAAGAGAGTCAAGTTAACTAGAAAGATGCTCGATGAGAAGCTTGGATTGTCGCCTAGCTCTATTGACATAGAACAATACGCAGCTGGCCAAGAGCTGAGGTATCTAAGTATTTTCTGTGGAAGAAAGTTAAAACTCACAAGTGATGGAAGGCCTCCTGCCATCAAGAAGAAGCAACTTTTGCCAAAATATAAAACTCTACTGGACATCGCTAGCAAGATGATGATGGGTGTTACAGGAAGTTATGATTCGGTTACTCTGCAGAAGACGAGAGTAATGGCAGCGATTTATGATGGAATCACGGAAGGCAACTGGCAGAAGCTATTCATGGATAGAGTGATGTATTTCTCAAAATATGTCAAAGTGGATAGTGATGCAGGAGAATGGACAGTTAGTGTCATTGTCAGTTTTGGAAACAAGTTAAGTATTCTCCTACCCCACTTGTTACCTACAAAGAAAAATTGGAGTAAGGGAAAGCCATTTCACCCTCTCAAATACTATCTCAAGAAAGATGTTATCGATAGACAGACTCAAGGAAGGATAGCTGAGAAGAAGCAGATTCAGATAAATCCGAGAGATGCTATGATTGAGCCTGAGTCATTTAGCGAAGAAGAAGAAGAGATGGAAGTAGAAGAAGGTGGAACTAGTGGTGCACTAGTTGAATATGTTCCAGACGAGGCTATGGTCGAGCCAGTTGAGGATTCTGAAGAAACAGAATCAGACGAGTCTTCGGAAGATGAGATGGAGACGGAAGAGGAATACAATGCAAGAGTTTGCAAGATTTTGAAAAGTCTGCCTTCACCACAATCTCCTCCTCCTACTCGTCTAGTGGCTGAAACAAGTTCATCACCAGCCAAGAAGGCTAGAATGGTTAGTACTCCTACTATTTCTTCTCCCATTCTATCTTCTTCTATTCCGGTTAAAACCAAGGCAAGAACACTCTGTTCTCGTGCCAGACCTGCTCCCCAAACCACTCCCAAGTTTGTACAACATCTTAGCTCTTTGTTAACCCAAGACACTACCATATATTCTCCTGCTGATACTTCGACAGCAGACATACTTGTCCAAGCCACATTACAGCCCCAAGAAACCACCACCCAAAATTTACCATTACCCACAATAGAAAATGTTGACCCACTTAACCAATCTATTTTGAGAATCCCACTAGCTGACACTTCAGCAACTAAGCAGAGGACCCCACTCACTCAGACCCCTCCCAAAAATAGATTTCCCAACCTGGTCGATTATCCAATGTGCCCAAGGGAGAAGAGACTTCGTGCACAAATGACCAAGACCTTGAAGAAGATTATGCCATCTGTTGAGATCGACACAAGTTTAGAAGCGTATGAGAAGCTGATTCGCATTTGCACATGGGTTGCCTTGAGAGAAGGACCATGTGAAGATATGTTTGAGGTAATCACTGGCATGGGCGGAATCTCTAACTTTCAAGATTGGGAACTTGAACAGAAAGAGATCAGTGGAGTGAAGAAGCACTCAGAGTTAAGATCTGGTTAACGAATCTGGTGAAGAAGATGTTGAATATTCCAGATGAGGTACTATCAACCAGTAAGCCAAGTATTGGTGTTCAATATTCAGAAGATGACTTTGTGGAAGCTGAGTTGGAGTCGTCTGATCCGGTTTCTTCGAATTACAAGTTGAGCATGCACATGGTCCGAGGTGCAATGTTGGTCAGATAACCAGACAGATAGAGAAATATTTTCCTTCGGAAACTTGTGCGTACACTGCCAAACTAGTTGAGATGGTGAAGAAGGAATGTGATGCAGCTGAGCGCAGAGCAAAATAAGAAAGGTTAGCTATCATTCCTTACTCAACTCCTTTGAATTTGAAAGCTATTGCTGGAAGTGTGCTGCCAGTAGAAGAAGTCGAGGAGTTCGCTTCTACTGATCTGCAGTTAGTTGATGTTCCTGTTGCTGAAGAAGATGAATTAATGGAAGAAGTTGTTCACACAACTCAAACCATTCCAACTGCATCTATTGATAATCTGAAAGATGATTTGAGACAAGTCGTGAAAGCAGCAACAGATGAGTTTCTGAAATCTGATGTCAAGAAGGTGTTGCAAGAGTAGAACAGTTCTCTAGTAACTTATTCTAAGGAAATGATCATAAATGAAGTTAATCAGCTCGATGCAACCTTCAGACAAGAAATGTTTAATCAGTTGGAGACTTTTCTTCAAAATCAAGTTGAATACTCGGAGAAGAGTTCAGTCGACTTTGCTAGAGTTCTTGCTCGTGAATCTAAGAAGATGGAAAGAGTCTATCGAGTGAAGATTGAAATAGCTGATGAGCAAAGAAGAGAGGCTCCTGAACAGTTGGTTCAAGCCAGAGCCTTGCTAACTGCTATGACTGAAGAGAACAGACTTTTGAAGTTGATTGCTACTCACTTCAAAAATGAGTTCAATCTCACATCGAAGAAGCTTGAATACACTGCTGATTGTCTTGAGAAGCTGAGTCAAGATGGTAGTCATCAGAAGCAGATTGAGAAGGAAACTAATCTGATGAAGCAAGCTATTCAAGAGGAGATGACTAGATTTACTTCACTTTTCCCCTTGAAGGCAAGTGATAAAGCCAAAAGGGGGAAGAGGTTGAAGAAGTAAAGAAACAAGATACTGAGATTCAGACTGATGTTCCTATTCAAGAGATAAGTCGACCTAGAAGAGGAAGACTAGTGAAAGTTGCGTAGAAAGAACAAATCAGTGTTGAAGAAATCCAAATCCAGCCAAGGCGAGTTAAAAGGAAGCTTGAAACGAAGAAGGAAACTTTAGGTGAAATACTTGCTGGATTAGGAGATGATGAAGAAATTCAGAAGAAACAAAAGATTGAAGATGATAAGTATGCTAACAAAAAGGTGTTAGGCAAACATATCAAGAGATTGCAAGATTGCAAGGAAAATCCAGATGTTATTGAGGATTCTCTCATTGACAAGTTTATCGATGCTGAACATAGAGATGTCTGGAAGATTGTCAAGAAGAAATGGGAGATTGCTCACTGGATTATTCACAGATATGGAGATCCAACAAGCAAAGACGAGTTGTTCGTGAACTTGGAAAAGTTTATGGAAGCACAAGACGAAAACTTGTGGAATTTGATTATGAGGATTGCTACAGCTGTTGGATATAACATTCTGAGTCCAGAATTTCCGAAATGGGAAACACCCATGTTAGGAGAGAAGAAATATTCTAAGTGTCGAAGCAAGACAAGTCAAGTTCGCATAAAGTGAAGTAAAGTTAAAGATAAGATTGTACCAAAAGAAGATATGAAGAGTTAGTTATAGAATAACTAATTAACTGAAAGAACGCGTGAAGAGATAAGAAGAAACAGTTAGAAAGTTTGTTGAAGGAAGTTATCAAGAAAAGTTTGTTGGATAACTAACTGATCTTGATTTGAGAAGTCTATAAATACTTGAAGACTTACAACATTGAAGACTATTGTTACTAAGAGATTTAAGCGTACATTGAAAAGTTCAAAGCAAGGAAACTCACAGAGTTCAAAGCAAGATTCAAAGTTTGAAGAAGCCAGAGAAGACAAGTTCTTACGAAGAAGAAGGCTACTACATATAAATAAGTTTTTCTTTATAGTTTTTTATTGTTAATCAAGTTGCTAGTTACTTGTAAAATATCTAGTTGTTAGATCGAAGATATACTTGGTAGTATAGTCGAAAAGATCGAAGTCTTAATCTTGGGAATCTAAGCCACAAGAAACTTGAGAAGAAGAGTTTATAAAATTTCACGACTGGAGTTGTGAGAGTGGATATAGACAAGTTGTCGAACCACTCTAAATCTCGTGTTGATTTACTTACTGTTTTATTTGTGTTTGATTGTTGATAATTGATTAATTGATAATCTGCATATTTGATAGACAAGTAAAGTGTTCTAAGAATAATTGAGTATAAATGTAAGGGCTCATTTTAAATTCTGATATTCCGCATATATTGTTTACTCTGATATTTTGAAAGATTTTTAAAAGTCTATTCACCCCTCCCCTCTAGACTTTTACTAGCTTACTCAATCTTACACTCAACTAGGGACATATTGTTGTGGTAGACGACTATTCTAAGTTCACTTGGGTAGTCTTCTTACACAAGAAGAGTGATACACAAACTCTCCTACCTGATCTGTTGAAGAGGATTCAAGTTGAGAAGAGTCAGCCCATTATTAAGATTCGTAGTGATAAGGGGACTGAATTCATCAATAGCTATATCAAAGAATTTTGCTCTAAAAGTGGTATCCAGCACCTTACTAGTGCAACATTACTAGTGCAACAAGGACACCACAACAAAACGGAGTAACTGAGCGACAGAATAGAACACTCAAGGAAGCCTGCAGGACCATGATAGCCGAGTATAACACTCCTCAGAAGTTTTGGGCAGAGGCGATCAACACTGCCTGCCACACCCAAAACAGAAGTGCTATTAACAAAGCACTAGGTAAGACACCCTACGAGGTATGGAAAGGCAGAAAGCCTAGAATATCTTATTTCCATTTATTCGGATGCAAATGTTTCATCCATAACAATGGGAAAAGTAAGTTAAATGTTTTCGATGCTAAAGCAGACGAGCGAATATTCTTAGGATACTCCTCTACTAGCAAAGCATTTAGAGTATTTAACTACTCGACTCTTTGTGTGGAAGAAACACCACATGTTGTGTTCGATGAATCTAGACATGGCTCATTCCTGTCAAAGTAAGTGAATTAAAGCTTCAATCTGACAAAGAACCAGAGGTGTACGAATCTTTTCAAGCTTACAACCCATTCCTGAAAATCCTCGAGTCCGATGACGAGGTGAAGGTAAGTGACAAAGGTAAGTCTACTAGACCAGTTGACATGCCTGCTCTAGATGACTCATCTACTCTTGATAAATCTTCTAGTATAAATGATGTAGATATGCATGATATTGTAGATAACTTGGATGATGATAGCATGCCTGCTAAGACTAGAAAAACATGGAAATCTGCTCACACTAGTGATAACATCATAGGTGACTCTACTATTGGTGTAAAGACTAGACGACAACTCTTTGAGTCGCAAGAACAGACTAGTCCATCTCTATTTTGCTGGTGCTGTTTCCTCTCATCTATTGAGCCTAAAACGGTTAAAGAAGCTTTGGCTGATAGTAATTGGATCATCGCCATGCAAGATGAGTTGAACCAATTTGTTCGAAACGACGTCTGGGAACTTGTCGATAGACCAGTACACCATAACGTAGTTGGAACTAGATGGATTTTCAAAAATAAGAAAGATGAGAACGATCAAGTTGTAAGGAATAAGGCTAGACTAGTAGCGCAAGGATATTCACAAGCTGAAGGCATAGATTATGATGAAACCTTCGCACCTGTTGCTAGAGTAGAAGCCAAATGGATGTTACTGTGTTTCTTGCATATGCTGCTTATATGAAGTTTACTGTGTTTCAAATGGATGTTAAAAGTGCATTTCTTAATGGTATACTTGCTGAAGAAGTGTATGTAGAACAACCTCCTGGTTTTGAGGTCAATGGAAATCAAGTATACAGGTTGAAGAAAGCATTATACGGATTGAAACAAGCTCCAAGAGCCTGGTACGATACTCTCTCTCTCACTTTCTACTTGAAAATGGTTTTACTAAGGGCAAGTTCGATAGAACCTTGTTCAGAAGACAAGAAAGGAAGGATATCCTACTTGTTCAAATTTACGTGGATGATATCATTTTTGGTTCACCCAACAAAAGCATGAGTGAGAGTTTTTCGAAACTCATGCAAAGTAAATTTGAAATGTCCATGATGGGAGAAATAAATTACTTTCTTGGTCTTCAAGTAAAACAATCTGATGAAGGCATATTCATAAATCAAGCTAAGTATACTCGTAACCTACTTGATAAGTATGGCATCAAAACCTGTAAAACTGTTGGAGTACCAATGCTACCAACCTACCGCATGGATCCTGATGAATGAGGTAAGTGCGTCGATCAATCATACTATCGTGGTTTAATTGGTTCATTACTCTACTTGACTGCGAGTACACCGGATATAACTTTTGTTGTTAGTGTGTGTGCACGATTTCAAGCTAACCCCAAAGAAAGTCACCTGGAATATGCTAAAAGAATATTGAAATATCTGAAAGGAACCATTAATCGAGGTTTATGGTACCCTACAGATGATGATCTATTCTTAAGTGGATATTCAGACTCGGACTTTGGCGGTTGAAAAATAGACAAGAAATCAACATTCGGTTCATGTCAATTCCTAGGTTCTAAACTCATTTCATGGTTTTCAAAGAAACAGACAAGTGTAGCAACCTCTACTACTGAAGCAGAGTACATGGCTGCAGGTAGTTGTTGTAGTCAGCTATTATGGCTAATGCAACAACTTAGAGACTACAACATTGTAGAATCTAATGTACCTATATTTTGTGACAGTAATAGTGCTATTGCTATCACTCAAAATCCTGTTTTGCATACGAGATGTAAGCATGTAGATGTTAGACATCATTTCATACGTGATCATATTGAGAAGAAGAACATTCGCATGGAAAAGATTCATACTGACATTCAGAGAGCTGATATTCTTACAAAATCATTGCCTGAAGCTCGATTTAGAGAGTTATGCATTAACTTATGATTGATTGATCGAGACCCTACTTGCGCATAGTACTGTACTAACAAGACAGGTACACCATAGCAAGAAAATTGCAGAATAGATGAGTTCAACATAGATAAGTCATACTACTTTCGGACTCGACTCGGTCCAGGTAAACAAGGTCAGACAAGATGACCAAACAACCCGATGAGAAAGCTGGTAAAGTTGAGGGTATACTAGGAGAATATACATTTAAGGGGGAATCTTTGATTTCTTAAATATCCTTATGTTGACTCCTGGGTCGTTAAAAGTCATCTAGTTCTTGTAACCTTGTCTACTCCTTATGATTAATATTTGTCATAATTATTCTACTTTTCTACTCGTACACGTCGATTAAGATGAGATAGGTACATGTTGATGTTCGCACATCAGACAGACGAGCACAGTCGAATGGGGAACTCGTCTTATGCAAACTGTAGTCTACTAATCTGTTTTGATGAACTCGAACAGACAAGATAAGCTCTTACTTGTTTGTAATTCACTAAGTGTTTAGAAAGTAATTAAGGGTATTAGTGTAATTTGAAATTGTGAAATTTTTGGAAACCCTAAAACTGGATCTATACACTCCATTTAATGAGGTGTATACACCCAGTTCCCGCCTAAACCTACTGCAGTAGGTTAGATGAGTACACTCTTCTTTCCTAATCAATAGCAAAGTCGGATTCCAAAATTTACAATATTGAATCGCATAATATTCTCGATTCCACAACTGAATTCCAAAGGTCTTCTTATTACCGTTGGATCTATTTAAATCGATCTGGACCATTCATTCAAAAACCCCAATTTGTTAAAACCTCCATTCCGAAAATTACTCCTCACGGTTTTCACCATTATTGCACATTCAAAGCATTCAAAGATTTCTTACTTTACTACTCTTTTGTAATTCTTGAAACATATTTCTTCTATCAAAATGGTTATTATCTCGGTTTTCAATGTTGAATCGAACATGCAAGTACCATTTAATGTTTCTAAGTTTGCTTCAGATAGCAAGGTGCATATGGAGAGCTCTTTGTTTTTTAAGGGAAGGCATACGGAGGATAACAAAGACATTTTGATAAAATGGTTCCAAAAATGGTGTTCGAAGAGGAAGTTCTTGAGTTTTATGCGTCTGCTACTCACAGAGGCGAGTACATAGAATCATTCATTGGTGACAAAAGAGTCAAGTTGACTAGAGAGCTGATGGATGAGAAGCTTGGTGTTGGGATATAAATTCACCCTAAGCCCCACTTGATGTTAGAATAGTTTTGATGGCCAAAACACTTAGAGTTTATAAATGTAATAGGATCAGCTGACTATGTATAGATCAGCTTAGACTAGTCTTGTGTAATCAGTTGTATTGATCTCAGCTGATTAGCACAGTATTGGCTTACATGCGCATCCTCAAGATGAGAAGAGTAGAAGGAATGAAGACTAGAAGATCCCTGAAGACCAGATAAGTAGGGTGCTTGTATACCTACTAAGTTGATGGAGTCCAAGTTGAAGATGGCCTAACAGAGCACAAAGAATTGCCAGGTCAGAAGAGTGTTACTCTTCTGATATCAGAAGACAGAAGACTAAAGGCCAGACGAGTAGCCAGAAGACTAGTAGTGAAGATCAGAAGACTAGGAGCTCGTCCAGGACTCGGCTGATTCCAAAGTCATCTTGCATTTCAAATGAAGACTTACCATTCTTAGAAGATTTACATGATCCCAGAATTGAAGCAATCAAGCGGCTGGAATCAAGCAAACATGGAAAGATTGCCCCAACGGCTAGTCAACTCCAACGGCTAGTTGCAGCAATCATCTCTATAAATACAAGAGGATGAGAAATCACAAACAAGAAGTCACTACGAGAGAATTCACAAAAGCTAATCAAGCAAACAAGCAACAAGCCTTATTCTGTTGAGAGTTCTCCAAGAGCCCAGAAATCATTAGAACACCTTCTAGCTCTTAAGTGATTTCCCATCCAACCAAAGAACCTGAATCCTATTCTTATTGTATACTCATTGATTTAGGCACAGTGGTTAAACAATCTATAAGATTGAACCATTAGTTGGATACATTCAAAAACCCAAAAAAACCCCCACCATAAGGTTAAGTTTTTGAACCCCTGTAAAAGTGCAAGTGCTTCCAATCACTTGTGGAGACCGTAGTAGTTAGGACTGCTCAGATCTCAAAGTCCTACCCTTGTAATTTTTGGTAAATTAAAGGGATTAAACATCACGTTAGGACGTGAGAGTGGACGTAGGAACGTATATCTGAACCACTATAAATCTGGTGTCATTTACATTCTGCACTTTACTTTATTGTTTATTTATATCTTTATATAGTGCATATTGTGTATTTCAAATATCTTCAAACAAGGCCATAACTTTCAAACCAGCATCAGTTGAGGTTTTCATTAAGTAAACAAGTTAGTGTTTTTCAAAAGAACTCAAGAACGAGTCTAAACAAACAGGCCTACTCACTTCCGCATTTAATCTCTTCAACAGATTACTATAGTCATCTGGACCAGCAAACTTGTAGTCCAGCTGACATAGAAATCAGAAGAGGTTCCAAACTCCTTTGAAAAAGTTTTAAAGTCTATTCACCCTTCCCCTCTAGACTTTAATGCCATTCACTACTCGTTCAGGGACCAACAAGTGGTATCAGAGCAGTGGTTCTAACGGACTACTGTCTCTAGATTATCAGAAGACTTGAGGGAGTCTCTCTGTAGTCCTCTTGAACAGATCTATCTTTTGAAAAAGAAAATTTGTTTTTGAAAACTCATACAGCATGAGTGCTAACATGCATAAGTTGCCTAAGTTTTCAGTGGAAGATTATGATTACTGGAAGATCAGGATGAGGAAGAATCTCACATCAGTCCACTACAAGATGTGGTCAGTAATCACAGAAGGCCCAATCACAATCATGGCAGTCAACACTGCAAATGGTGATCCAGAAATTCCAGTTGGAGAACTTGCCCCCAAGCCAATGAAAGACCTCACACCAGAAGAGATGAAGCAATCAAATCTTGACAGCATTGCTCAAGATTATATCATGCAAACTCTTCCAAATTAGTACATTGCAAAGGTACTTCACTGTGAGACAGCTAAAGACATGTGGGATGCATTGGCACTCCTTTGTGAAGGAACTGGGCTGATTAAAGAGAGCAAACTGTCAACAGCCGTCAAGAAGTTTGAACACTTCAAGATGCAACCAGAAGAGCCTATTGATCAGCTAGACAATAGATTTACCAAGATCATAAATGAGATAGAATCTGTAGGCAAGAAATATACAAATAGAGAGAAAAATTTGAAGATCTTGGACTCTCTAACCAAGAAATGGAGATTCAAAAAGAACATCATCAAAGATACTCAAGATATCAAGATATGGTCTACTCAAACTCTGTTTCAGAACCTCAAAGCTCATGAGTATGATCTTGAAAGAGAAGAAAACTCAGAAAATGATGAGCCAACTGCAACCCCATCTACCTCCAAGACTGTGGCTTTCAAAGCAGCAAATACAAAGGCTGCAAGTACCTCATCTGGCAAGACCTCTCTGAAAACAGAAGACTTTGAAGGATCAGATATGAGCCTAAAAGAGCAAATGGCCCTCATGATCAAGAGATTTGAAAGGATGAACACTCTAAACAACAAATATAGAAAATTCTACAGGAATTATAAAGATAAGAGAGCTGGTTCATCTTCTAGAGAATCAAGAGAAAGGTATCCTAAGAAAGATGTGGAGTCATCTGACAACAGAAGTTCCAGAAGAAGAGATGCTACTCCTCCAAGGAGAAACAATCCTAATCAGAAACCTGGATCATGCTTCAATTGTCATAAACCAGGACATTACGACTATGAATGTCCAGACCTAAATTTAGAAGACAAAGAAGAAAGAAAGCCAAGAAGAGACAAAAGAAATTCAGACAAACAAGCAATGGTGACTGAAGAATCTGAATATCAAAGTGATGATCTTCCTTCATCACCAGACTGTCAAATCTTCTCAAATGATTCAAATGATCTAGCTATGATGGCCATGGGTGAAAATGAGGTAAATTCCTATCCAACAACTTTCCATTCACCTATTTTCTCACACACAGAAGAGATAAACTCATCTGTAGGCGAATCAGAAGACACCTACTACCAATCTTTGAAAGAAGTAAAAGGTGATCTCGATATTGCCACAAGAGCTTTCATAGAAGTGGAAGAGGAGAACAAGGGTTTAAGGAAAGAAATTGCTAAGTTGAAAAAGGTTAAGTTTGACAACACCCCTGAGTTGGTAACAATGAATGAAAGATTGACTAAAGAAGTGGAACTTCTTAAAGAAGAAAATACCACAATAACTCAGTTGTATGAAGGGATGTTAAAAACTCAAGCCTCGGAAACTAAGGAATTTCATTCACTTCAATCTAAGTTCGATGATCTCTTCCAAGCACACAAGCTCTAAGAAAAGGAGAAGGAATGCCTTAATCAAAAGATATCAGAGTTCAATAAAGCATCTGCTACTATTGAAAGTATCTCTGAATATTATAGATCTAATGGCAATAAGATGGGTTTTGGTTTTGAATTTAATCCATCCAAATCCTCTCCAGCTGAGGGTAGTACACCTAATCAGTGCACTACTCGATCACGTGAAAAGGGTGAATGTTCTAAACACAATGAACCTAATATGAACCAAAAGGGCAAGAGACAAGTTAACCCCAAGCCTGTATAGAGGAACAACAAACAGCCTAGACCATCTCGTCTGAGACAGTCACAGCTGTATGCTGCTCCAGCCAAGAAGAAGAAATATTCTTCGCACAAATCTGTTCTCTTTGCACCCCCTATCTCTTATGATATTGTGAGAACAGAGGAGTATGGTCCATATAATCGTGTGCATCGATCAGCTAATGCACCCAGGCCTAATGTAACTAGTCAGAAGATAATTTACACACATTCCTATAAGAGGAAACCATCTGACAGTTATCTAGCCGACACAACTAACAAATCAGACCAGACCAAGGTGTTAACTGGTAAGATTTGGTTTTGTGATGCCCATGGGAGACAACTCAAATGCTCAAGGTTATTCAAACGACCGATGTATATGTGGGTCCCCAAGGGTAATACTAACACCCAAGGACCCAAGACAATAACAATCCCCACAAGCGTATGGGTTCGTTATAGTTGAGTAAGTATACGACCTAGTAGTTATCGTCCAAGGACCTAGTTGAATGAATGTGGAGCCCCGAAACTATAAGTTAAAATGGTGTTATAGAAGATAAATAGGAGGATAAAACAAATACCAACTAAGAAAATAAACAACTAATGCAAACAACTATAACTAACTCTCAAAAAGATGAAAGTGCAAGGGAAGTGTATTGCCTCGGGTGTTTCCGTTTTGTGAGCAATTAAGTGAACTAGTGAACCAATTACATGATTTTACTACAAATTTTGGTTAAGCTAAAGGCTATCACATAAGTGTGCAAACCCCCTTGAAAGGCATAGGTAAACATCGTGCATTGATTAGCAATTATAGGATCTAACCAAATACCATAAGCTCCTAAGATAGTGTTGCATAAGCACTTTCAACACGGTTACTAATGCTTATGAAACGCCCTCTCACTAAACTCCTAGACGACCTCTACTCGTTTAGTGTCTAAGGTTGTCGGTCTAGCCATTAACACCCCTCTCGTGTGAGCTAATTACTAATTAACTTCTATTCAATTGACCAAAGCTCACACTCACACCCCAATCATGCAAACCCAACTCTCGTTGCAATTAACATAATCGAAAATGCTTGCTAATAGGGTTGATCAATCAAATGAATCAATCAAAGTACAACTCTAGAAACATAAAAACCCAAATTCTAAGCTAATCATGCAATTAATCCACAATTTACACTAAATTCTCATCAAAACATCAACGCCCAAAGCAATTTGAGATTAGCCCATAACTAAATTAACAACTAGAATAAAACTCATATGATTTAAACTACAAAACATGAATGAAATTGAAATTACTAAATTAAATTTGCTATAATGGAAAAATATCACCTTAGGTCTTCAAATGCTTCAATCTCTCAAACAATAAAATGAAATACTAAATTGAAATCTATCTATGAAATGGAAGAACAAATTAAACTAATCTATTGAGTGGATTGGTGGGGAGGAGAAGAGATTTCTCCCCCAATGGAGAGCTGCCCTCTTTCTCGCCAATGCTGTTCGCGTCTCTGTATTCTGCCTCCCCCAAAATGTCCAGCAACTCTTTGCTATTAAAAATGTTGATGGTAAGAAATGGGCCCCAATTGATTAAATAAATGTGTGGGCTTCATTAATTCCAGCTGGCCTGCTGCCTCCCAATTTGAAATTAGGCATGGCCCTTTCCAATTTAATTAAATGGGCCTTCAACCCACCTCTTTCTTATGTAGTCCACTTCCATTAATAAAATGGGCCATTGCTCACGTAAGGAATTGAGTAAGAATAGTGGGCCAGCTGCCAAATGAGATGGGCCCAAACAATTCAGCTACCAACTTCCCTTTTAGTTGGGCAAAAACAAATGTACGCCAATTTTCCTTCTCCTCAATTATTCCTTCTATTGACTCCACAAAATAATCGAGGCGTGTTTTACTCAAAAATATGCTCATTTTCCTATAAAATAAACAAAACACCACATTTCTCCAAATCAAGAGCAATGAGTCAAATTAGTGTAAATAATGCACAAAATCTTATAAGATTATGCAAATTAAATCCATGAATTTCAAGCAATTTTCACACTAATCAATACTAACACCCAAGGACCCAAGACAAAATGGGTACCTAAGACTTAACCTTTCTTGCAGGAAAGGAGGGACCTATACAGAAGAGGAGGTCAAGCAGGAGAAACTTGGTACATAGATAGTGGATGCTCAACTCATATGACTGGAACCAAAGCCCTACTGACCAACTATATAGAAAAGAAAGGTCCAAAAGTCTTCTTTGGTGATAACGCGCACGGTAACACAAAAGGATATGGCACCCTTAAAAATGGTGACATTGAGGTACATGATGTATCATATGTAGAAGGTTTGAAATTCAACTTATTATCTGTTTCTCATTTCTGTGACACTGGTTATTCAGTAAAATTCTCTAAAGATGAGTGTCTCATAAGTGATAAAAGAACAAAATAAAGCCTTCTAACAGGATCTAGAAAAGGTAGTATGTATCTTGCAAATTGGAACAGCTGTCCTAAGGATACATGTCTGCTTGTAAAAAGTCCTAAAGATGTCAGTTGGCTATGGCACAAACGTCTTAGCCATCTGAACTTTAAGACTATGAACAAGCTAGCAAGGGAATCCTTAGTTGATGGACTGCCTAATGAACTCTACTGTAAAGATCAGGTATGTGATGCATGTCAACAAGGAAAGCAAACAAAGGTCTCCTTCAAGACCAAGAAGACAGCATCAACCAGCAGAGTTCTTGAACTACTTCACATGGATCTCTTTGGACCAATCACTCCAATCACACTTACAGGAAGGAAGTACACTCTTATTGTTGTAGATGACTACTCCAAGTTTACTTGGGTTATTTTCTTATACAAGAAGAGTGAAACTCAATAGAAACTTCCTGAACTATTGAAGAGAATCCAAGTAGAGAAAGGAGAACCTATTGTGAAAATTAGAAGTGACAAAGGCACTGAATTCATTAACTCTTATATTATTGCTTATTGTACTTCTAATGGTATTCAGCATGAGACAAGTGCAGCAAGAACACCACAACAGAATGGTGTAGCTGAAAGAAGAGTCAGAACACTCAAAGAAGCTGCCAGAACACTCCTAGCTGAGTTCTCTACTCCTAAGAAACTATGGGCAGAAGTCATCAACACAGCTTGCCACACTCAAAATAGGTCAGGTATTCACAAAATTCATGAGAAAACCCCATATGAATTATGGAAAGGAAGGAAACCTAGAGTATCTTACTTTCATATATTTGGTTGTAAGTGTTTCATTCACAATAATGGGAAGAGTAAGTTGAATGCTTTCGATGCCAAAGCAGACGAGGGGATATTCTTGGGATACTCCTCTACTAGCAAAGCATTTAGAGTATTCAACAAACGAACCCTTCTTGTGGAAGAAACACCTCTTGTTGTTTTTGATGAATCTTGTGAAAAGAGTGCAGTAGAGACAGACTCAGCTGCAGAGAAGATGAGGAAACTAGTGATCAAATCCAGACCAGATGAGTTTATTGAAGTCAATGAACCATTTCCTGAAGAACCAGAGGAAGATAAACCTCACAGACCTGTCACTAGATCTCAAACCCAAGCTGAGCAAGCTGACCTAAATAGAGATGCAACTATTCCAAATGCAAGGGGGAATGATCTCTTTGACACATAAGATACAGATGATGATAGACCAAATCAAGTCAATCCTCGTGATGGCACTAGAACAGATGAGAATCCAAGCTCATCTAATGCAGTCACACCTGTGAGGAATACATGGAGAAATAATCATCCATCAAACCTCATCTTAGGAGTAGCAGACTCAGGTGTCAAAACCAGAAGACAATTGAATCAAAACCCCCAGTCCTCTATGTTCTGCTGGTGTGCTTTCTTGTCCAACATTGAACCAGCTGACATAGAAGAAGCTTTGACTGATAGCAATTGGATCACTGCTATGCAAGAACTAAACCAATTCGAAAGAAATGAAGTATGGGAATTGGTAGATCGTCCTGAAAACCACAATGTAGTAGGAACAAAGTGGGTATTCAAAAATAAGAAGGACGAAAATGATGTGATAACTAGAAATAAAGCAAGGCTAGTTGCAAAAGGATACTCACAATCTGAAGGAATTGATTATGATGAAACCTTTGCTCCAGTAGCCAGACTAGAAGCTATTCGACTATTTCTAGCTTATGCATCATATATGGGCTTCAAGGTATATCAAATGGATGTCAAAAGTGCCTTCCTAAATGGTATTCTGGTAGAAGAAGTGTATGTAGAGCAGCCCCCAGGCTTTGAAAAAGGAGATCAAGTATATCGTCTGAAGAAGGCCCTCTATGGTCTGAAGCAAGCCCCTAGAGCTTGGTATGACACATTGTCACAATTCCTTCTTGAAAATGGATACACAAAAGGCAAAGTTGATAGAACACTTTTCAGAATACAGGAAGGAGAAGATATTCTAATGGTGCAAATATACGTAGATGACATTATATTTGGATCACCCAATCAAGATATGTGCAAGAAGTTCTCTGAACTAATGCAAGGAAAATTCGAGATGAGCATGATGGGTGAGATGAACTACTTCCTAGGACTTCAAGTCAAGCAAAGTCCAGAAGGGATTTTCATCAACCAATCCAAGTATATCAAGAGCCTATTAGAAAGATTCAAAGCTCAACAAAGCAAGACTGCAAGGATTCCAATGATGACCTCATTCAAAATGGAACCAGATGAATCTGGAAAGGCAGTTGATCAAGCTGAATGTAGAGCACTGATTGGATCTCTCTTATATCTTACAGCCAGCAGACCAGACATAACCTTTGTTGTAGGAGTATGTGCTAGGTTTCAAGCAAACCCAAAGCAAAGTCATCTAGAAGCAGCAAGGAAGATTCTCAAGTACCTAAAAGGAACAGTCAACCTAGGACTATGGTACCCTGCTGATGACAATCTAGAATTGAGTGGATACTCTGACTCAGACTATGGTGGATGCAGAATTGATAGGAAGTCCACATCTGGAACATGTCAATTCCTAGGCAACAAGTTAATTTCATGGTTTTCAAAGAAGCAGGCCTCTGTTGCAACCTCCACCACTGAAGCAGAATATATGTCAGCTGGAAGTTGTTGTAGTCAGCTGCTCTGGCTGGTCCAACAACTAAAAGATTACAATGTAGAGGCAAGAGAAGTCCCTATCTACTGTGATAGCAGCAGTACCATTGCCATCACTCAAAATCCAGTTCTTCACACAAGGTGCAAGCATGTTGACATTCGACACCATTTCATAAGAGACCACCTTGAAAAGAAGGACATCAAGATGGAGAAAATTCACACAGATATCCAAAGAGCAAACATCTTGACTAAGCCCCTGGCTGAAGAAAGGTTCAAGACCCTATGCTACAGCCTAGGACTCCTTGATCCAAGCACAGGAAGAGCAAGATCAGCTGAGAAGACCTCAGTTGATACAACTGCAGCAGACTAGGAGAATCAGATGAGGTGAATAGACACCTTCATCTTCAGGTAAGTTTTTCCCAATGAAGACAAATAAAGCTGAGGGAATACATAGAGCTATTAAATCAAGGGGGAATCCATGATACCTTAAGAATCCTTGATAAAATACTCTATCTTCTGCATTGCATAACATATATATATTTATTCAGAAGAGTTGAACAAAGTTACTTGAAGTCTGTACTCAAAGCAATGTATACATGTGTATAATAATAAACTATTCTTCATAAAATACTTTATCACTATACATACATACAGTATACTATTGGGTTATACTTGGATGAATTAATACACCATCCTCACCGACTCAACAGTATACAAGCTGTATACGGATTTCAAATAACTCATGTTCACAATCTATAATTTCTGCATTCCACGAGATAAAGTCTGAATATCTTTAAATGTGAACCATTAGATCAAGAATCTCATTGTTGATATTAAGAAGTAACCTTTTCAGAAATTCAGACCTATCAACTCAATATTTTTATCATCTTTCTCCTCACAATCTCATCTCTACCTCTATAAAAGGAGGCAGTTATGGGAGTAACTAAGAACACAAATCACTAACGATTACTTCTGTTTCAGGTATGGAGAAAATCGAAAGAAGAGATGGCATGCACATCATCCCTCAACCAAGGTCTTGGGTGAAGGAGATGAAGATCTGTCCAGAAAGATGAAGATGATGCAGATCAGCATACTTGGCTCACTCAACATACATATCTTTTTTAAAAGAAAAGAAAGAAGAGAAGTTCTTGTTGAAAAGAAAAAAAAGAAGAGATGCAGAGGACAGAGTAGCAAACAAGCAGAGCTTCTTCTCCAGGGGGAAGTTCTACATGGAGAGCTTGTTACCAAAGGCTACTTTGTCAAAACCAATCAAGAATACCAAGCGCCTGCCTTTCTCTTCACTCTCAATTGAAGCACCTTCCAAGCTTCTCCCTCGTCAAGAGAAGCGAAGAAATTCAACAAGGACACATTAGATGCTACACTCCATCTGTTGGTGATGGAACATCCGATGGTGAGGGCAACCTGAACCAGTGGAATATCATCCAGGCTAACCAGCTACATATTGTTAAGATGATAACACATGGTTAAGGGGGAATTGCTGAAAGATCCATCAAACCAGGTTGGATAAACTTTCATAGAAGATTTACTCAGCAATTCAAAATTTCCACTCAGCTGATCATAAGACCAACTCAGCTGACCAGAAGACTTTCAAGGAAAATCAGCAGACTTTTCAAGAAAATCAGAAGACTCTACTCTGCTAATCAGATCACTTCTAAATCATCAAAAAGTCTAATGATTATCTATTTGATCATGTAATTCATTCTAGAGTTGTTCCTGAATGTAATTAAGGAATTGGGCCTATATAAGGAATGATTTTTACTTATAGGGAACGACCTTGAATGATCAATTTTTACTAAAATTTAGTCACAACGGCTATTTTTGGTAATGATGTCATTAGTACTCGATTACTATTCTGCCAGCAAATCAACAATTGCCACATGGCATGCTGAGCCGGCAAAATTAAAGGAATGGACAGACGATGAAGGATATTCTTGGGTGTTACTCCACAATTAAATCACTTTTGACCGTTGGATTAATGCACAAACCTAGATTTACTGGAGTATATAAACAACCCTTAAGCCATTCCTCAAATCCTTTCGCTCACAAAACTCAATCGCATTCAATCACTCTCGTTCTGAAAAATTCTTTCAAGCTTTCTAAACCTACAAACCAACACTCAGAATGGGGATCATTGAAATTTATGATGAGAAGACCAAGATCACAGGCACTCTAGATGCAGCAAAGTGGTCTAAGGAAGGGAAGATATTCACTGAGAATGCTCTGTTTTTCAAGGGCAAGCACACTGATGAGAATAAGGAGATTCTTCTTCGATGTCTCAATCTCAAACTCCTTGAATTCCTGGAAGCAGCACCAACCAATGTGTACGAACAAGATGTGCTCGCTTTCTACTCGAATGTAGTGTCCAAAGGTTCATATGTTGAAAGTGTTATGGGTGGACACAAGGTCAAAGTCACTAGGGAGATTCTCAAGGACTTTTTGACCTACCAAGGGGGAAGGTAAACATCTCTACTTACATTATGGGGAGAGAAAAGGAATATATGGAGATGTTTACCAGTGGAAGAGTCAAGGCTATTGATGCCTCTAGAGTTAAGAAGTCTCAACTTGATCTCAAGTTTCAGACTTTGATGGACATAGCAGGTAAGATGTTGCTTGGCAACACGTTTAGTCATGATGCAGTTACCACTCTGAAGGTTAGAGTTATGGCTGCACTTTGGGATCAGATTGATGGAGATTGGCAAGGGCTCTTCTTGGACATAATTGCTCTTGAAGCCAAGAAGGTTACTCTGGACCTGCAATCTAAGGAGTGGAAGGTGACATCCACAGTCAGCTTTGTCAACAAGCTGAGTATAATCCTTCCAGAGATACTCCCAAAGAAGTATAAGATGGGTCCTGCTAAGAAGTTTCACATCTCCAAATATTACTTGAGAAAGGAGGCCCTTGCTGAGGCAGCAAGGTTGAAGGAGGAAAAGAAGAAGAAGTCGGTTGAAGAATCCTCCAAAGATGCAGCTGAAGAGGCAGAAGAGTCTGCTCATGACTCTGCTGAGGAGGAAGAGGAGTCTTCCAAAGAAGAGGCTCATCAGAAGACTGCTGAGGATGATGATGATGATGACAATCAGACTCTAGCACAAAGAAGATATCTGATCAGATCTGGGCTCATCTCCCCATCTGATTCAGATGCTACTCCTTCAGCCTCTCCTCTAAAGAAGGCAGGTATCCCTACTCCCTCCCTTACAATTACTCCTTCAAAACTTTCTAAGGGTCAGAAGAGAAAGAAGAACTTTTCTTCTTTCACAAAGAAGTCTAAGAAATCCAGGCTCCCTACTCCCATGAGCATAGCCCCAATTTCATCCTTTAACCCTACTGAAAGTGACAACCCGTCTGAACCCTCAATCACTGAAACCCAAACCCCTGCTGATACTCACACAACAGAGGATCAAGCCATGCCCCAAATCACTGCTGATACCCAAACAGCAGCTGACCAAATCCAGAATCCATCTCCATCCCCTGCTGATGCTCAACCAGCAGATGAACAAACTTAGACATCTCAAACCCCTGCTGATGCAGAAACCTCAGAAAACACTTCCCAAATCCCTGTTGATACTCACACAGCAGAGGAAACAATCCCAACCACTCAACTCCATATTTCTTCTGCACCAGAAGACCTGGCTCCAGCAGACCTACCTCAACCCCAGTATAGCATGGTGCACTATCCAATGTGCACTAGGGAAAAGATCATGCGAATGAAGATTGCCAACCTGCTGAAGACCACTGTACCTGGAGTTGATGAAGAATCAATCCAATTTGAACAAGTGCTGAGAGTGTGCACTTGGATTGAGCTTAGAAGAGATGATGTGGATGACCTCATTGAAGTCATGGAAGGAATGGGAGGAAAAGCTAACTTCCTCGACTGGGAAATGGAGCAAAAAGAGGTTGCTCAAGTCCGATCATTCACTGAGTTGTTACCCACAGAGGCTCTGACTAGGGTATGTCAAAGGATTCTAGGAATCCCCTCTAAGGACCCCTCTGTCCCAGAAACGACTACAGATCACCTAGTCGTCGTCAAGGCTTCTGTAGATGATACAGCAGAACCAGTTGAGAAAGAAGAAAAGGAAAGAGAAGTGCTGACTGTTCCATCTCACTTCTTTCCTAAACATGAGCTCGATCACTTCATCTATCAACCTCAACAGAGGAAAGGTCATTTGTTTGCTCGTCTGGTTGATATCACAACAAACTTCCTAGAAGAAGGTTATCTAACTGCGGAAGAAAAGGGAATGGCCCTAGTTGTCTACAATCCCCCTACCATTCCAATACTTCCACAGGAAGCTCAAGGTACTGCCTCACCCTCTACTTCATCTATTGATATTAGAGCAGATGTGTGTGCTCAAATCAAGGAAGCAATAGACACACACTTCGACAAAGGGCTAGGCATGCAGCTGGCCAGATACGTTGAAAAGGTTATTCATGAGCAGAAGACTCGTCTCACCGATCAGATTCTTGACATAGATGACAAGTTCGGTGAGGCACTCCATAATCAGCTAGAGGAGTATCTCTACTTAGAGACAAAGAAATCAGCAGACAGAACCAAGATGTTTGCTGATCTCTATGCAAATGAGATAAACCGCTTAGAGACCTCCTACAAAAGCAGGCTCGATGATGCTGAAGCAAGAGCCACTGAAGGACAAGCTCTACTTAAATCAGTTGTTGAGGCAAATGAGAAATTGCAGACTCAGCTGAAGGAGACAGCAGCCAAATTAGAAGCACTCACAGCTAAACTTGCGGCTGCCTCTTCTTCAAACTCTCATGCTCAGATCCTGGAGCACATTATCACTCATCTGACCCAAGTCGGCAAGGTCAATGCCATGGCTCTCAAGCAGACTCTGCATGTGGAGATTCTGAATGCCATGAAGCCTTTTGCGGCTGCACTTGCTGAAGCCAAAAAGGGGGAAGATGTATTGATAAAAACTATGAAAAAGTCTACTGCTCAGCAAGCTGAACTGGTAGTAGCACAAGATGATCTGAATGAAACCTTGGGTGATTTGAAAAGCAAAATCAAGAACAGACAAGGCAAAGAAGTTGTTCAAGAAGAAACTCAAGCTCCAGCCAAGAGTCGAAAGCTCATTGTCCCTATAGAACAAGTTTCTGAAAAGAGGATGACAAGGAAAAGAAAGGCAGATGAGCAAGCAAAGGCAGGTGAGAAATCAGTTCCAGCAGAGCCTACTGCAGAAGAGATAGAGGCTCAAGAACTGAAGAGAAAGAAGATGTTTGAAGCTCAAGAGCTTAAGCAAAAGAAGTTAAATGATGCGAAGGCAGTCAAGGCCAAGTTTGATAGGAAAGTGGCCAAACTCAGGAAAGCTCTTAAAGACAAAGCAAAGGAAGAAACTGTCCTGGTATTTGACAGCACATATGTGGATATGTTGGCACTACAAGATGAGTTACCAAGATGGTATCCTCTTAAGAAGAAATGGCAAATCCAACACCACATAGTGAAAAAGTTTGGTCCTCTTCCTACATATGAAGAAGAATTTCTTCAATTTTCCCAGTTCATGAACTTTGAAGATCAAGAGTTCTGGAAAGAAATAGTCAAGACAGCCAAAGAACTTAACAACTGCAGAATTCTAACTCCAGAAGAACCTAAATGGGATCCTCCCACTCTTGGGTCCGAAAGGACAGACATGATAGAGGTCAAGCGCATCCTCGAGAAGATCTATCTTGAAGAGAATGTTACAGACCCTCAACACATGGAAGATGTTCGAGCTCGTTTGTTCCTTGCCTTCCGCATCTAAATCAACAAAAGACCTGATGAAGACCACTTTAGAAGCTTAAAGAAACTAACACTTGTAATCTATAAAAGCTTCATATATATTCAAGTATTAGTTCTTTTTGCTTACAAGACAAACTCTCATTGTCTTCATTAGAAACTTCATGTTTTAAAGATTTTATAAACTTTTATCTTAGTCATTAAGAGCATTTATCAAGTATAGTTTTGGCTTCATCAAAAAGGGGGAAATTGTTGGAATATAAATTCACCCTAAGCCCCACTTGATGTTAGAATAGTTTTGATGGCCAAAACACTTAGAGTTTATAAATGTAATAGGATCAACTGACTATGTATAGATCAGCTTAGACTAGTCTTGTGTAGTCAGTTGTATTGATCTCAGCTGATTAGCACAGTATTGGCTTACATGCGCATCCTCAAGATGAGAAGAGTAGAAGGCATGAAGACTAGAAGATCCCTGAAGACCAGATAAGTAAGGTGCTTGTATACCTACTTAGCTGATGGAGTCCAAGTTGAAGATGGCCTAACAGAGCACAAAGAATTGCCAGATCAGAAGAGTGTTACTCTTCTGATATCAGAAGACAGAAGACTAAAGGTCAGACGAGTAGCCAGAAGACTAGTAGTGAAGATCAGAAGACTATGAGCTCGTCCAGGACTCGGCTGATTCCAAAGTCATCTTGCATTTCAAATGAAGAGTTACCATTCTTAGAAGATTTACATGATCCCAGAATTGAAGCAATCAAGCGGCTGGAATCAAGGAATCAAGCAAACATGGAAAGATTGCCCCAACGGCTAGTCAACTCCAACGGCTAGTTGCAGCAATCATCCCTATAAATACAAGAGGATGAGAAATCACAAACAAGAAGTCACTACGAGAGAATTCACAAAAGCTAATCAAGCAAACAAGCAACAAGCCTTATTCTGTTGAGAGTTCTCCAAGAGCCCAGAAATCATTAGAACACCTTCTAGCTCTTAAGTGATTTCCCATCCAACCAAAGAACCTGAATCCTATTCTTATTGTATACTCATTGATTTAGGCACAGTGGTTAAGCAATCTATAAGCTTGAACCATTAGTTGGATACATTCAAAAACCCTCACCATAAGGTTAAGTTTTTGAACCCCTGTAAAAGTGCAAGTGCTTCCAATCACTTGTGGAGATCGTAGTAGTTAGGACTGCTCAGATCTCAAAGTCCTACCCTTGGGACTATAAAGGACAAGCCCTTGTAATTTTTGGTAAATTAAAGGGATTAAACATCACGTTAGGACGTGAGAGTGGACGTAGGAACGTATATGCGAACCACTATAAATCTGGTGTCATTTACATTCTGCACTTTACTTTATTGTTTATTTATATCTTTATATAGTGCATATTGTGTATTTCAAATATCTTCAAATAAGGCCATAACTTTCAAACCAGCATCAGCTGAGGTTTTCATTAAGTAAACAAGTTAGTGTTTTTCAAAAGAACTCAAGAACGAGTCTAAACAAACAGGCCTACTCACTTCCGCATTTAATCTCTTCAACAGATTACTATAGTCATCTGGACCAGCAGACTTGTAGTCCAGCTGACATAGAAATCAAAAGAGGTTCCAAACTCCTTTGAAAAAGTTTTAAAGTCTATTCACCCCTCCCCTCTAGACTTTAATCTCATTCACTACTCGTTCAGGGGCCAACACTTGGTTTGAAGCCTGGTTCTATTGACATCGAACAATATGCTGCTGGTCAAGAATTGAGGTATTTAAGCATATTCTGTGGAAGGCAATTAAGGCTGACCAGTGAAGGAAGGCCTCCGGCTATCAAGAAGAAGCAATTGTTGCCAAAGTATAAAACTCTACTGGACATCGCGAGCAAGATGATGCTAGGTGTTACAGGAAGTTTCGATTCGGTTACTCTTCAAAAGACAAGAGTAATGGCCACAATTTATGATGGAATCACATAAGGCAACTGGCAAAGGCTGTTCATGGACAGAGTGATGTATTTCTCAAAATATGTCAAGGTGGATAAAACGGCAGAAGAGTGGACACTTAGTGCAATTGTTAGTTTTGGAAACAAGTTGAGTATTATATTACCCTCCTTGTTACCATCAAAGAAGAATTGGAGTAAAGGAAAGCCATTTCACCCTCTCAAATATTATCTCAAGAAAGATGCAATTGATAGACAGACTCAAGGCAGGATTGCTGAGAAAAAGCAGATTCAGATTAATCCTAGAGACGTTATGATTGAGGTAGAGTCGTCTAGTGAGGAAGAGGTGGAAGCTGAACAAGCTGGAACTAGTGGTGCACTAGTTGAATACGTTTCTGATGAAGCAATGGTAGAACCAGTTGATGATTCTGAAGAGACAGAATCAGACGAGTCTTCAGAAGAAGAGATGGAGACGGATGAGGAATACAATGCAAGAGTTGGCAAGATTTTGAGAAGTCTGCCTCCACCACAATCACCTCCTCCTACTCGTCTGGTGGCTGAGACAAGTTCACCACAAGTCAAGGAGACAAGAACGGTTAGTACTTCTACTAACATTTTTTATTCTATTATTCCTACTTCTGTTCCCACGAAATCAAGGACTCATCGTCCTAAACCTGATTTCCAAACCACGCCCAAGTTTGTTCAACATTTGAGCTCACTTTTAACCCAAGACACTCCCATAAATACATCAGTTGATACTTCTACGACTGATCTACTTGACCAAACCACATCAAAGCCCCAAGAAACCACCAACCAAATTTTATCCCTACCCACAACAGAAAATGTTGACCCCAACCGATCTATTTTGGGAACCCCACAAGCTGACACTTCGGCAACTGAGCAGAGGACCCCACTCACTCAGACCCCTCCCAAAATTAGATTTCCTAATATGGTTGATTATCCAATGTGCCCAAGGGAGAAGAGGCTCCGTGCACAGATGACCAAAAATCTCAAGAAGATCTTGTCTTCAGTCGAAATTGACACAAGTTCAGAGGCGTATGAGAAGTTGATTCGCATATGCACATGGGTTTCCTTGAGAGAAGGACCATGTGAGGATATGTTTGAAGTTATCACTGGCATGGGCGGAATCTCTAACTTTCAAGACTGGGAACTTGAACAGAAGGAGATCAGTGGTGTGAAGAAGCATTCAGAATTAAGGTCCGCTGAAGCCTTAACTAATCTTGTTAAAAGAATGTTGGATATTCCAGATGAGGTGATATCATCTGCTGTTAAAACAAGTATTGGTGTTCAATGCTCAAAAGATGACTTCGTGGAAGCTGAGTTGGAGTCATCTGATCCTGTTATTGATTTGGACAACTTGTTTGATCAGCTCAGAGGAATTGTGTTCAAATTCCAAGTTGATCATGATCTTAGCCCAAGGACGGATATCGGACAGATGACGAGACAAGTACAACCATACTTTTCGGTAGAAAAATGTGCTTATGTTGCAAAGCTAGTTGTAATGGTTAAGAAGGAGTCGGACGAAGCTGAACGCAGAGCTAAAGAAGCAAGGTTAGTTATCGTGCCCTACTCACCTCCTTTGAATTTGAAATCTATTGCTGGAAGTGTGCTGCCAGTAGAAGAAGACGAGGAGTTCGTTTCTACTGATCTGCAGTTAGTCAATGTTCATGTTGCTGATGAAGATGAGTTGATGGAAGAAGTCGTTCCTAAAGAAGTTGTTCACACAATTCAAGTCATTCCAACTGCATCTGTTGATAAATTGAAAGATGATTTGAGACAAGTCGTGAAAACAACAATAGATGAGTTTTTTAAGTCTGATGTCAAAAAGGTGCTGCAAGAACAGAACAATTCTCTTGAACTGATTCTAAATAGATGATTATGAATGAAGTGAATCAGTTGGATGCTGCCTTTAGACAAGAAATTTTCAACCAGTTAGAAATTTTTCTTCAGAACCAAGTCGAATACTCGGAGAAGAGTTCAGTCGACTTCGCAAGAGTTCTAGCTCGTGAATCGAAGAAGATGGAAAGAGTATACAGAGTAAAAATTGAGATTGCGAATGAGCAGAGACGAGAAGCGTATGCTCAGTTGCAAAAGGCAAGATCTCAACTTACTGAAATGGTAGAACAGAACAGATTGTTGAAGTTAACTGTTACTCACTTCAAGAATGGATTTACTCTTACTTCGAAAAAGCTTGAGTACACTACTGATCGTCTTGAGAAGCTAAGTCAAGATGCGAGTCATCAGAAACAATTTGAAAAAGTTACCAATCTGATGAAGCAAGTTGTACAAGAAGAAATGACTAGATTTACTTCACTTTTCACCTTGAAGGCAAGTGATGAAGCCAAAAAGGGGGAAGAAGTTGAAGAAGTAAAGGAGAAAGACACTGATGTGTAAGTTCAAGAGACAAGTCAACCTAAAAGAGGAAGACTAGTAAAGGCTACTGAGAAAGAACAGATCAGTGTTGAAGAACAGTTGAGGTTGGCAAAAGGAAAGAACAAAGTATCTGAAGAAATCCAAATCCAGCCAAAGCGAGTGAAAAGAAAGCTTGAAACAAAGAAAGAAGCTTTAGGTGAGATACTTGCTGGATTAGGAGATGATGAAGAAATCTTGAAGAAGCAAAAGACTGAAGATGATAAGTATGCTAACAAGAAGGTGTTAGGCAAACATATCAAGAGACTTCAAGATTGCAAGGAGAATCCAGAAGAGATTGAAAATGCTCTAGTTGACAAGTTCATCGATGCTGAACATAGAGATATCTGGAAAATTGTAAAGCATAAATGGGAGATTGCTCACTGGATTGTTAGATGATATGGAGATCCAACAAGTCAAGACGAGTTGTTTGTGAATTTTGAGAAATTCATGGAAGCAGAAGACAACAATATGTGGAACTTAATCATGAGAATTGCTACTGCTGTTGGATACAACATCTTGTCTCCTGGATTTCCAAAATGGGAAACTCCTATGCTAGGTTCTGGAAAAAGAGTTGACTTCAATGCGATCAAGAAATTTGAAGAGGAATTGCTAGAAGATGAGAAGATCGACAATGAAGATCACATTTCTGAAATTCATCGAAGGATTTTGGATGCGTTCCAAGTACCAAATCCTGAAGCTGATACCCCGAGCGGAGGAAGCATGGATTAAAGACTGTAAGTAATAGTTTACTTTACTCATTTAAATTTATTTTTCTAAGTAATTGTAATCATTCTGATCTAATATACAATGAATGAAAAAGATGAACTATTTTGATAAGATAACTACTTAACTGATCTATTTACTTAAAATAATTCAAGTAGTTTTGGCTTCATCAAAAAGGGGGAAATTGTTGGGATATGAATCCTGAAACAAGTTCTAATTGATGTTGAAGTAGTTTTGATAAGCCAAAAAGAGAACTTGAATATATTTCTAAGTGTTAACTGATCTAGTTATGGAAGTCGTCTTATGACAAGATCAGACAAGTATAAATAAGTATACTGAAAATAAACTAAGTGTTGAAAGAACAGTTTACTATAGGATTTTATGATATGCTTATAATTGTTGTATAGAAGCTTATAATATAATGTAATAGTTTTAAGTTGACTAAGTTGTTTTATAAAGCTTAAAGTAATGTAATAGTCTTGATAGATTAGTTGATAGGACTAGATTAGTTCTACAAGAGAAGAGAAGACTTGTCCACGACAAGACAAGTGCTGAGGAAGCTGAAATATACTAAGCGTCAAGAGAAGACAAGTCAAGTTCGCACAATGAAAGAAGTAAAGATAAGATTGTATCAAAGAATGAAGATATGAAGAGTTAGTTATGGAATAACTAATTAACTGGAAACGCGTGAAGAGATAAGAAGAAACGGTTATGAAGTTTGTTGAAGGAAGTTATCAAGAAGAGGTTGTTAAATAACAAACTATCTTGGAGATTAGAAGTATATAAATACATGAAGACATTCAACAAAGGAGACTAATGTTACTGAAACTACTGAAAGCTAAAGAGCGTATTCTGATGAAATTCAAAAGCAAGAAACTCACAGAGTTCAACAAGCAAGTTCGTGAAAGAAGCAAAGTTCATATACGAAGAAGAAGGCTACTGGAAATAGAGAAGTCTTTATTGTTTTGATTTTGATATCAAGTTGTTAGTTACTTGTTAAATAGCTAGTTGTTAGATCGAAAATATATCTGGTGATATATTCAAAAAGATCGAAGTCTTAGTTCTTGGGACTTAAAGCCACAAGACAAGTTTAATAAAATTTCACGACTAGAGTTGTGAGAGTGGATGTAGACAAGTTGTCGAACCACTATAAAATTCGTGTGTTGTTTACTTACTGCATTTATCTTGATTAATTGTGATTAAGTGTTTACTAGAATTGTTAACTAATAAATTTGCAGAATAGACAAGTATAGTGTTCATTGAATAGTTGAGTATAATTCCTAAGGGCTCATATAAATCTGATATTGCGCATTGTTTACTCTGATATTTTGAAAGATTTTTAAAAGTCTATTCACCCCTCCCCTCTAGAATTTTACTAGCTTACTCAATCTTACACTCAACTAGGGACCTATATTAGACGTCTCCAATCCAACAGAAAATAGATTATAGAAGCAATCCAACAAAGACAGTAATTCACAAATATAAATGAACGAGAATAGAAATAGAGCACACAAGAATTTAAGTGGATCGATCAATGTGATCTACATCCACTGGACACACGACTTCAACTTTGATTGATCAAGAATGTTTACACACTCATTCACTCGAAATAGGATTTATCCTCACTTCACTCGTGAACTCACAACTCAAAGACGAATGCTCATAAGCGTCAATCTTTACAAAACACAGGGGACGGGGTATTTATACTGATCAAGGTTGATTGATGCAAGTGTTGAAAGAGTGCTCCTGCTAGGTTATTGTAACCGCCTAACAAACTCATGTGTTCCGCATTGCCCAATCGAAATGACAACTTTGCCATTTCTCGTGTAACTCGTAACAGATGACAACCATCAGAAGACTCATTAGCTGATCTGCACACTCTTAGTCAAAAGACTAACTCTGCTAACAGACATCATCTCAGCTGATACAACCTCTTCTAATCACATCAGTTTAGCTGACTCTAAGCATCACCTTCTCATTAGACTGGAAACCTCCAACTCATCTGATCAGTCCTAAGTTAGCTTGCCAGACTCCACCGGTTGATACCCATCAGCTAATACACTCAGCTGATATAGAAATTATGAGATAACACTCATAGATAAGTTTTATAGGTATCTATATAAGGTTTGTAGATATTTATAGGGTTGACTTTTATAAGGTTTTGTTATAGTATAAATAATTTATATACTAATTCTTAGTAGGGATGGCAATTTCAACCCGCCCCGACCCGTGCTATTTGGGTCGCCCCGGACCCGGACCCGTATTAAAATGGGGCGGGTCCGGGTATCACCCTCGACCCGTGACCCGGACCCGTGACCCATTTTTATATTTATTTTTTATATATATTACACATATAAATATAATATATGTTCAATATTTTGATGTTTATTAATATATATAACAATAATTCACCTTCATAAATGTGAAAATAAATTTATAAACATGATTCTAATACTATTTTATTTATTTTTCAATACAAATCTAAACTTTATGTTATATGTTTTTTTAAAAAATTATTATTTTTCAATTTTTTTAAATTTTTTTTTATAATGGGTCGCCCCGATTTGCCCCGGCCCGCCCCGTGATCCGAACGGGTCGACCCAAATCGGACCCGAATTGAAATGGGTCGGGTCCGGGTATCTAGGTACCCGGCCAATTGCCATCCCTAATTCTTAGCAAGTACTAATGGCTAGTGAGAAAGAGAGCGCGTTAGGAATGCTTGCAAACCGGTGGACCGCAGTCCACTCGGGAACCGCCTGAACCATACCCTTGACAACAGCCCTGCAGCCAAAACCCATACCATATTCCAGCCCCAAAATAACGCCAACAACCTTTCCAAACCTTACCAATCCAAACCATATCCAAACCACCAAATCCACCCCAACCGTCCCCATACCTTCAAAAATCAGCTATAACCCATGTCCTATCAAATTATTAAAAAAATCTAATTTTGTTGGGCCACAGGCCCAAGGGCTTTTAAGCTTTCACACTAGTAGTTTATATTAAGTTTTGGGCCACAAACCCATATCTCTTAAAAAAAAAAAATTAATAACGGTCTAGATGTTAGGTGGCTGAAAATTCGTTCGATTATTAATTTTATACTTTTACAGTTTTGCACTCTTGCTATTATCTCGACGGCATGTTACGTTTCGAATGTCAAAAGAATTTGTATCTCAATATTAGTTAGTTACTCAAAGTATTCTTGTATATAAATTGGCCAAGTGCCCTCACTTCCACTTAATGAAAAGATAATTCTCACTTTCCCACAGAGTTTTTAAAAAAAAATTACCTCCACAATATTCGAAGCTCGATCAAAAAAATAAGGGCTATCAAGTTTTTTAAAAAAATTACTACGATTAGTTATCTGCAACTCTTTGAACTGAGTGGTTGAGAGGATTTTGAGACTAAAACCTCGAAATAATCATCGGGGCTCGTTTGTTTAGTAAATTTAGAGGAAGTTATGTGTGCAAATTAGACATGGGCAAAATCGAAATTGGAACCGATCGGTTCTGAACTGTCGATTTGTGAAATCGTAGGTTTTAGTTCGAAAACCGAACCAAAACCATTAAAATAAGGTGTAGTTTCGACATCGGTTCGATGGTTAAACGATGTTTTTTCGATTTTCAAACTTATAATTATCATAGTTGGTTGACCTCAATTATTGCATACTGACATTAATTAACATACTGTACACAGCTGCATGCTTCTATAGGTAAATGCATAGTTGTAGAAATAGCTGCAAAAGTAGCTTCTTTATTTTTATCACAATCTTTAGGGGGAGTTGAAATATTTTACGTTGTAAGTGGTATTAGTGGCCTCCAAAAGTAGCTTCTTTATTTTTATCACAATCTTTATGGGGGAGTTGAAATATTTTAATGGTATCAGAGGGGCCATGGTTAGGGGTGGGCACAGAACCGAAAAAATCGAAAAACCGAACCGAATCGACGAATTTCAGTTTAATGGTTCGGTTTTTTCGGTTGTTCGGTTCGGTTGAAATATTTTTTTTTAATTTCGGTTTTCGGTTCGGTTCAGTTTATATTTTACAAAATCGAATAAACCGAACCAAATTTTTTTATATAAATTAAAAAAAATACTTATTTAATCAATAAATTATATGGAACAATACTTTAACAAAAAGAAACTCTATTTGAAGTATGTTACTTTATTAATTTTCAATCTCAATTTTTCAATTCGACATTTGTCGTCTTCTTGCTCCACTAAAAGATAATTATCTACCCTTGAAGGTGAATTTCATTGTGGAAAATGCAACAAAATCATTAATTTTTTGTGTGATATTTTTGTGGTTTGTAATCTTAAACTTTGAGAAACTTGTTAGTTTGGATTGTGACTTGAACTTATAATTTGAATTTGATTTTTAGTATAAAAAATTCTTGAAAAATGTTTAATTGTTAAAAAATAATGTTTTATATAAGAATTTCGGTTTAAACCGAACCGAACCAACCGAACTTTTAATTGGTTCGGTTCTAACAAATTTCGGTTCGGTTTCAGTTTCAATTTTTAAAATTTCAATTTATTCGGTTCGGTTGAAAAAAGTCCAAAACCGAACCGAACCGACCGAATGCCCACCCCTAGCCATGGTCTTGAGGAATGTGATGTGGGGATATAAAATGTAACTCCAAATTGTTCTGATACTAAAATTGTCCACTTCAAATTTCTAGTAACAAATCCAGAATAATGAATATATATAATAAATCTCGAATATACATCAAGATCAAGATTTTAACAAAACTACATATTATTATTTGTTTTCCCCATAAAGTTGTACCATTTTTTATTTTGTGCCCTAAATTTTCAATTTTGAAATTAGTCATTTATGTTTACAAAACTCGTTTCAATAAACAGAGAGTTGTCTAATTTGGAGATGATGGTAGACATGGGCAAACAGTTAAAACCGTTGATTTCAATTTCGATTTGTCGAAAAACATAACTGGAAAAGTAAAGTCGTAAGTGTTTGACAAGCCCAAAGCGAACAATATCATACCAAGAGGAAAATACGAAAATGTCCAGCCAGAGAACCCCAACAAGTGATATCAGAGCCCGTGGCCATGTTCCTGAGGAATGTGATGCATGTGGAGATATAAATTGTAACTCTAAATTGTTGTGATACTAAAACAGTGCACTTCAAATTTCAGCAACAAATTCAGAATAATTAATATATATAATAAATCTCGAATATACATCAAGATCAAAATTTTAACAAAACTACACATTATTAATTGTTTTCCCCTTAAAGTTGTACCTTTTTTTTTTAGTCCCCTAAATTTTCAACTTTAAAATTAGTTATTTATGTTTATAAAACTCATTCCAATAAATAGAGAGCTATCTGATTTGGAGATGATGGTAGACATAGACAAATGGTTAAAACCGCTTATTTCAATTTCGATTTGTCGAAAAACATAACCGGAAACGAGTTGGTTACAGTTCGAACGGTTTTTTTTTTCGTTTTTCCATATAAAAAAAAGTAAAAACTCGCGATTTGACGGATAAAAGTAACTCGATTAAAAAGTCTATCATCAAATTTCAAAGAGTACAAAACGGGAAGTAGTATCAAACTTGAAAGGAAACCCTAGAAAACCTTCGATTCGCGCAGAGAACTGAAGTAGCAAGAGCATTGTGTTCCCTTTCCCCAGTAGATGAAAGCGCGACGACCTCTTGCGAGCAGGCGGTGGCGAATTCCTAGGGGGTGGCGAGGACCTCCTCGGCGGTGATTTTCTCGGAGGAGAGGGTCTTCGATCAGAAACGCCGGAGCGATGACCTCCCTAGTTACATTCGTCGTGCTTTTCTTGGGGGGAGGTGTCGTCGTGTCCACTCGATCTTTTCTTTTGCGAGCATTCCCTTCAACAGCCTCTCGCTCGCGATTAAGGGCTGCCATTCGAAGAGATCGGTTGGCCATCAGGTCCTCTAATTCAATTGTGGGGGGGAGATATGTGGTAGTGACCGACGGAACAACTACTAATAATAAAAAATCAGCAAACTGCTCAATTACGAACACCCACCACTCATGAATAAATTCATTAACTAGGGGGAAGGATCTGGTGATATGATGAGGAGGCACTCGAAGACCAGCTTGCTCCCTCAAGTTCTCGCGATTGAGAAAACGACAAGTCCTCTCCCGGTAGCGACGACCAGTGTTGGGATATGAATCCTTGAAACAATGTTCTAGTTGATGATTGTATGTTTTGATGGCCAAAATCAACTTAAAGTTAATGATATATGTGGTTCTAAGTCATCTTAACTAAGTCGTCTGAAATAAGTTTACTGATCTTAATGAGATATTGAAATCTGAGTTTACTAATCTTATATATGTTTACTGATCTTAGTGTGTTTACTGATCTGATATAAGAACTGTTTAGGAACTAAGGTGATGTTTGTATTGTATAGACAGCTTATAGTATAGGACTTAGATGTACTCTTCTGTATATAGTTCAGTTGATGTATAAATAGGTTTTATATTTGTAAAGTTGTATTCTATTGTATTCAGCATTGTAATGGTTTAGAACAGTAGATTAGAAGAAGATCAGAAGACTATTGAAGACTCAGAAGACTACTTCAGAATAAAGAAGGCTTTGAAGAGTTGAAGAGAAGCTTAGAAGTATTCTGGAGAAGTATAGAACAGTTTTGTAGAACTGTGCTGACTGGCTCAGAGCAGTAAGAGTCAGAGCAGTAAATTGTTGTGCTGAGTTGGTAAGTTTGAAGAATAAGTTTGGAAAACTTATTTAAGGTGTAACTGAAGATATATTTGAAGATAAGCTGACTTGGATTAAGTTGAAGGAAGTTACAAAGTCGGTTACAAAGAGGAAGTTACAAAAACAGTTTTAGAGTTAGTTTTACAAACTGCTAACTGTCATACTAAAGTCTATAAATACTGTATGATCTTCTACTGCTAAGACTACTGAAAGACTACTGATCTAAGAGCAATCAAAGTATTCGAAGCATTCAAGAACTCACAGAGTTAAGAAGATCAATCTGAGAAGGAGCCATTGAATTGAAGAGGAGAATCAAAGGCTACTCAAGAGAAGTTTACTTTTCATTTTAAAGTTTGTATTGTTGTAAACAAGTGTGCTAGTTACTTATAGAATTACTAGTCGATCGAAGATACACTTGGAAGTGTAATCGATAATATCACAGTCTTAATCTTGGGACTTTAAGCCGCAAGAAACTCAAGGAAGAGTAATAAAACTTCACAACTGGAGTTGTGAGAGTGGATGTAGACATTTGTCGAACCACTATAAATTTTGTGTTCTTTACTTTCTGTTTGATATTTGTTTGAATTGTTTAACTAAGAACATTAAGGTTTACAAAGTAAAAGATCTAAATAAGTTGAGTATAAACTGAAGCTGGAAAGTACTGATCTAACTCAGTAAGAACAGTATTGTTCAGAACACATTTCCGCATTATAAACTCTGATATTTTGAAAGATTTTTAAAAGTCTATTCACCCCTCCCCTCTAGACTTTTACTAGCTTAATCAATCTTAACTCAACTTGGGACCAACAAGTGGTATCAGAGCAGTAGTTCTTTGGACTGATGTTTCTTGATAACCTTGTAGACTTTGAGGGAAGTCTTACTGATCTTGTTACTATTTCTTGATATTTGTCATTACTTGAATACTTGAAAATACTTGCTATACTACTGATCTTATCTGTCTGATCAATCATGGATGAAACTAATGTGAACAAACTTCCTAAGTTCAAGATTGCAGATTATGACTCTTGGAAGCTGAGGATGGAAGCCATCTTTAGCTCAACCCATGATCTGATGGTTTCTGTGGTCAAAGAAGGACCAATCACTTCCATGGTGCCAAACACTGCAACACTGGAACCTTCCAAGGCCGTTGGTGTACTTGTTCCCAAACCAAGGTCAGAATTAACTTCAAAAGAAATGAAATAGAACAATCTGGACAGTTTGGCCAAAAACTACATTTTACATACCCTTCCCAATGAGTATCTTAGGAAAGTATTAAGATGTAAGACAGCCAAAGAAATGTGGGACCGTTTAGCAATCCTTTGCGAAGGTACATCCCTAATAAAGGAAAGCAAGCTAACCACTGCTGTTCAGAGGTTCGAATCATTTAAAATGAAGGCTGGTGAAACAATAAACCAGTTGGATACTCGATTTACAAAAATTATGAATGATCTTGATGTATTAGGGAAGTCATATACCAATAGGGATATTAACCTGCGTATTCTTAAGTCACTAGATGATACGTGGAAAATGGTCAAGATGATCATTAAAACTACACAGGATATAGATACCTGGACTGCTGAAACCACCTTCCAAACCCTTAAGTCGCATGAGCTGCTGAAACCACCTTCCAAACCCTGAAACCACCTTCCAAACCCTTAAGTCGCATGAGTTTTAATTGGATGAAGAAGATCCAATAGTGAGCAGTGATAAGGAGAAGGAAATCTCACTACAAAAATCCGACATTTTATCGTCTCTAAATCCGTATTTAAGCGATAAAAACAACCCGTTTTACATCCGGGTCACAAATCTGTTTCAAATGTCGTTTCTATTTACATACCCTTCCCAATGAGTATCTTAGGAAAGTATTAAGATGTAAGACAGCCAAAGAAATGTGGGACCGTTTAGCAATCCTTTGCGAAGGTACATCCCTAATAAAGGAAAGCAAGCTAACCACTGCTGTTCAGAGGTTCGAATCATTTAAAATGAAGGCTGGTGAAACAATAGACCAGTTGGATACTCGATTTACAAAAATTATGAATGATCTTGATGTATTAGGGAAGTCATATATCAATAGGGATATTAACCTGCGTATTCTTAAGTCACTAGATGATACGTGGAAAATGGTCAAGATGATCATTAAAACTACACAGGATATAGATACCTGGACTGCTGAAACCACCTTCCAAACCCTTAAGTCGCATGAGCTGCTGAAACCACCTTCCAAACCCTGAAACCACCTTCCAAACCCTTAAGTCGCATGAGTTTTAATTGGATGAAGAAGATCCAATAGTGAGCAGTGATAAGGAGAAGGAAATCTCACTACAAAAATCCGACATTTTATCGTCTCTAAATCCGTATTTAAGCGATAAACAACCCGTTTTACATCCGGGTCACAAATCTGTTTCAAATGTCGTTTCTATTTAACAACGACATTTTATCGTCTCTAAATCCGTATCTAAACGAGGAACAACAACCTAATACATCCCAGCACAATCCCGACCCCATCCCAATCCCCTCTCCAACTATTAAATAATCCCAATCCCAATCCAGCCCGACCCCATCCCATCCCCCAAACCCGACCCCAAAACCCCTCTCCAACTATTAAATTGACCATTATTTTGGTCTATGTGGGAATTGAACCCAGGTGGGCAAGTCTCCATTATTGAGCACCCGCCACTAGGACAGATAACTCTTTTATTTTATCTTTTAATATTAATTGTATATGTATATTAATTTATTTCTTTCACATGTATTTAAATTATAACTTTTAAATTTGTAAATGTAATTTTTTTTTTATTAATTTCTAAAAATTGTAATTACTCACAGCCGTCAAAAGCATAAGTTGTAAAATACTAAGAACTGTGCATAATATTTTAACATATATAATTAATTGATTAAGTTGTAACTTTAAAAAATATATAAAAAAAAAATTGTTATTGAATAATTTCAATTGTAAAAGTTTATAAATTCAAATAAATTGATTAAATTACATTTAATCTTCATCTTCATATTTCCTTTCATCATTGTCTGTCATCATCTTCTTCTTCATCATATTCATTTCATTCTTGTTATCCTTCTCATCATCATCGTTTTCAATTCCCAATCAAATCACGATTGTAATTGTTAAATCTAAAAAAATATTGAAATCTCCCTCAAACGCCTTTACTTTTGCAAACAACAATCCATTGTTACGGTCCTCTTGAATAGGTGATAAACATCCACAAACTTGTAATTCGAATGGATTTTTGTTTCTAATGAGGTGTGATCAAACCAATCACATTTGAATAATAGTGGCCCTTTGTTAATATCCCTTAAATATCGATTCTCAACGTCGTGTGAACTCACCTCGCATTAATGATGTATATATATACACTAAGACTCGCATCTATGTTTGCATTTGAGATATTTTGTTCTTCTTGGAGTAATTGTTGAATATACATTCTAATTCACAAAAATATATTATTATCAATAATAATTAAAGATCGAATAAACATGGATAAAACTCCTCTGTTGACCAACTCCACACTGTATTTGCCCTTTCAAGTAGGCTTAAAACACTTGGAATCCTTAATTTTCCCTAGGCCTAAAACACCTGAAATCCTTAATTTCCACACACATTTGAGTAGGCTCGTTGATCCAACTCCACAACCCTGTAATCGTCTCACCCATATAACACTCTATTTTAATTTAATGAAGTTTTAATATATGAATCATTCACTTAATTTGTATCTCTACCTCCCTTCATTTTGACACTTTTTAATTTAAGTTTATTTTGACACATGATATATTTTTTAAAATTTTGTAAAATTAAATGAATTCAATTTCTATAAATTAGATAATTTATTGTATCTCTTCCAAACAACTTTTAGACTAATTTGTATTACTCTCAAACAACTTTTAGACTAATTTAGTAAAATTAAATGGAACAACTTTTAGACTAACTTGTATCACTTCCAAACAATGACTTTTACAATTTGCAATGCTTCACGTATTTATACTTTTTCTAAATGGATGATATAATTTTTTTTTTTAATCTAAAACTTTTTAAAAAATACTATACAAATTTCTTTATAAGTCTTAATAGTCAAGATATTTAAAAACTTTTAAAAATTATTAAATGACACCGTACACCTCATTTTTTTAATCTAACGTCTCTGGACAACATTCAAAATTGATATATGATTAGAGAATCAATTAATATATATATATTGTCATATGGAATTGAAGATATAATATAATATTATTATTATAATATGTATGTCTATCCTAAAATATATCTACATAGTATTATTCTAACATTTATGTTTATCCATACATAGAAAATATATTAATTGATTTTTTTATTTTTACTAATTATTAATTATAAAAGAGTAATAAATTAATTAATATAACTCAATTCACCCGTCCATATTCTCAATTCTCTCTCTCTCTATATATATATAAGGATTTACATCTCCCAAATCACCTCTAAAAAAAAAATCACTCTCTGAAGAAAAGAATCCTCTCTCTCTCTCTCTATCTCTATCTCTCTCTCTCTCACTCAGTGTCCTACGGTTTCGGTTTCAAATACTCCTCGTGTGGCATTACTAGTAACTTACGAGGAAGGGCGCGTCGTTGTTCACTCAAACCTCCGATTCAGGATCCCCGTGACCTCCGATTGAGGATCCTCGTGTACATAGGATACCTCCTCATGTCGTGTCGTCGTCCTATTGTGTCGTCGCCTTTTCCTTTGTCTTTAAGTTTATTTTTTGAACAATTTAATGGTTTGTTTCTTTATTTTAGAGATGGTTAGATTTCGTATCACAAATTTCGTGTACACATTGTCTCGTTTTATATTGGGGAGAAAAAATTGACTGTTTAGAGACGGTGGTATACGTATCTAATCCGTATCTAAAACTCTCGAAATTGAAAGTCGCGTATCTAATTCGTATCTAAAACTCTTGAAACTAAAAGCCGTATCTAATTTGTTTATAATGAGAGACGGTTTTATTTTCGGTTTCAAATATCGATTTTTTAACAAATCCGTATCTAATTCGTATCTATTAGACACGAATTAGGTGTCCGTCTCAAAATTTCGGTATCAAAATCAAGCTTTTTTTGTAGTGTCTTCCTCTAAGAAGTCTAGATCATCTATGTCTAAGCCCTCAAGCATAAAAGATGAACTAGATAGTACTGATCTTAATCTTAAGGATCAGTTGAACTTAATGATAAAGAGGTTTGATAAACTCAACAAGCGTTATGGTAGATATAAGATATTTTATAAGGAAACTCAGGGTTCTAGTAACAGGGACTCTTCTAAGACCAGAAGGGATCACAAATCTTCTGAAAGGAGAGATGAGGTCTCTAATGAGAATAGAAGAGATGGGAACTCTGCTGATAAGAAGGATAAGAAATCTACTGATAGAAAGGATAGGAACCGACATCGTTCTCCTATTAAACGTTCTACTAATGACCCTGTGTGCTATAACTGTGATAAGCCAGGTCATTACATCTATGAATGTCCTGATCTAAGTTCAGAGGATAGAGAAGAAAGACAAGCAAGAAGAGATCGTAGATTTGCCAAGGGTAAGAAGGCAATGGTGGCGTACAATGACTCTGAAACGGATTCAGATGAGTTGCCATCGTCTTCATATGAGTACCCCTCTAGCAATGACAAAGAAGCTTTCATTACAGATGACGGACTAGTCATGATGGCAAAAATTGAGCAAGAGGTATCTTCTGTCAATTCTTTCCAATCTTGTGATAATTCTGATTCTGTTTCTCATGACACTGCTGATAGTAGTGTAGGGAGTAGTCTTCACCATTCCAAATGAGTGACTGAAGAATACCTCCTACAAGCTAACAAAGCATTCATGGAAATCAGTGATGAAAATATATCTTTAAAACAAGAAATCATTCGTCTAAAAGAAGCTCAGTTAAAAGTGGACCCTAACCTAGTTATCATAAATGCAAGACTATCAGAAGAGTTGTCTCAACTCCAAGAAAAGTATGCATCCATTGATAAACTATATCAGGATATGCTTAAAATCCAAGCCAAAGAGACAAATGAATTCAATGATTTAAAGATTAAATGTGAGCAACTTGAAGAGCGCAATAGATTCTTAGAATCTGAAGTAGTGAGCCTAGATCGAAAGCTATCTGAAATGATTAATTCTGCTAAGATTAATCAAACATTATCATACAGATATAGAGCTCCAAATGATAAAAGTGGGATAGGTACTGATCTGCCTAGTTCCTCTACTTCAGGCATTAAGAACACTAATGGAGCTAGTTCAAGTTCTTTGCAACTAGATAAAGGAAAAGAACCTATGACTTATGGTAATGACCCAAAACCCAAAGTACAGTCTAAATACATTCCTCCTACTACCAAGAATGGTAAAAAGAAGAATGTATCTAGACCAGTACAGTCAAGACCATACCAGAAGAGTTTTACTCCTCTGACCAGAGCAGAACAGTCCTGGTATCATAAGAGGCAAACTCAGAACAGTAGGTCAAGACAAGCACAGGCAAGTTGGGAACAGCCTAGACCTCCTTTTATTAGGCAGTCTCAGCTGTATTCAACTAAACCTAGGAAATTTGTGCCTCATTATCATAACAAACCTGTTCTTTATCCTCCACCTTTATCTTATGATATCATTGGAGAGGAAAGACCAAAACGCATCTATAAGCCGTATGGTCCACATGCTTTTAGGCCCTATTCAAACTATTACAGACATACTGATCTTACTGAAAAAGGGATAGAACCAAGGAAAGGCTATCTCAGAAAAATAGATCCTAAGTCTGTTGATAGTTCTGAAAAGGTCAATAAAGTAATATTAAGATCACTACTTGCAGGGTCGATTGGATCTATACAAGAAAGGTGGTTCAGTTGGAGAAACTTGGTACATAAACAGTGGGTGTTCTCACCACATGACTGGTACTAAGGCTCTTCTTTCTGACTACCATGAAAAGGAAGGACCCAAGGTGATTTTTGGTGATAGCTCCATGGCAATCACAAAAGGTTTTGGATACATCAAGAATGGAGATGTAGAGATTCAGGATGTCTCCTATGTAGAAGGTTTGAAATACAATCTGTTATCTGTCTCTCAATTCTGTGACAGGGGCTATAAAGTCTACTTCAAGAGCACAAAGTGTGAAATCTGGGATAAAAGAACTCATATTATTCTACTGGTTGGTGTAAGACAAGGCAGTGTCTACATTGTGAACTGGAATAGTTGTCCTAGGGATGTTTACCTTCTTTCTAAGAGTCCTAAAGAAATCAGCTGGCTATGGCACAGACGCCTATGCCATATGAACTTTAAGATAATTAATAAGATAGCAAGAGACTACCTTGTTGAAGGTATCCCTAATGAAATCTATTTCGAGTCACAAGTGTGTGATGCATGCCAGAAAGGTAAACAGGTAAAGGTTTCCTTTAAATCAATTTCTGTTCTTTCTACTTGCAGAGTCTTAGAACTCTTGCACATGGATCTTCATGGTCCTATAAAACCCCCTACACTAAATGGTAGAAGGTACACTTTAGTTGTGGTAGATGATTATTCAAAGTTCACTTGGGTAATCTTCTTACACAAAAAAAGTGATACACAAATCCAACTACCAGAATTATTGAAGAGGTTGCAAGTAGAAAAGGTCAGCCCATTGTCAAGATAAGAAGTGACAAGGGGATTGAATTTATAAACTGTTACATCAAAGAATATTGCTCTAAGACTGGAATTCAGCATTTGACAAGTGCAGCAAGAACACCCCAACAAAATGGAGTTGCAGAGAGGAGAAACAGAACACTAAAGGAAGCATGCAGAACAATGCCGGCAGAGTACAACACACCTCAGAAGTTTTGGGCAGAGGCAATTAACATTGCCTGCCACACTCAGAACAGGAGTGCTCTAAACAAGGTACATGGTAAAACACCATATGAGGTATGGAAAGGTAGAAAGCCTAGAATTTCTTATTTCCATATTTTTTGTTGTAAGTGTTTTATTCATAACAATGGAAAGAGCAAATTAAATGCCTTTGATGCTAAAGCAGATGAGGGGATATTTTTAGGATACTCCTCTACTAGCAAGGCATTTAGGGTATTTAATTACTCTACCCTATGTGTGGAAGAAACAACCCATGTTGTCTTTGATGAAGTTGTACAGGACTCTGCTGACCATCAGCTCAGTAAAAAGGTTGATGATCTGAAAATTCAAACTGACAAAGATGATAGTGAGACTGAAGTTTATGAATCTGTACAAGCTTACAATCCATTTCTGAACATCCTAAACAAAGATGATGATGTAGAAAAGGTAAAAGACAAAGGTAACACTTCTAGACCAATTAATATGCCTGAATTGGTTGACTGTTCTCCTGTGAATAAATCTGTTGATACTGATGTTGATGATACTGATATGCATGATTTAGATGATGAAAGTATTCCTGTTAAGACTAGAAAAACATGGAAATCAGCTCATACTACTGATCTGATTATTGGTGAGTCTGGTAAAGGTGTTAAAACCAGAAGACAATTGTTTGATTCTAAGGCAGAACCTAGTAACTCTTTGTTTTGCTGGTGTTGCTTTTTATCTTCTATTGAGCCCAAGACTGTGAAAGAGGCTTTGGCTGATAGTAATTGGATTATTGCCATGCAAGATGAATTAAATCAGTTTACTAGAAACAATGTATGGGAACTTGTAGATAGACCTGCTGGTCACAATGTGGTAGGTACTAAGTGGATTTTCAAAAATAAGAAAGATGAGAATGATCTTATTGTTAGAAATAAGGTTAGACTAGTTGCACAAGGCTACTCTCAAGGAGAGGGTATTGATTATGATGAAACTTTTGCACCTGTTACTAGACTAGAAGCTATAAGATTGTTTCTTGCTTATGCTGCTTATATGAAATTCACTGTGTATCAAATGGATGTGAAAAGTGCATTTTTGAATGGTATACTTGCTGAAGAAGTTTATGTAGAACAACCTCCTGGTTTTGAGGTAAATGGTAATCAAGTATACAGGTTGAAGAAGGCACTATATGGTATAAAGCAAGCCTCAAGAGCCTGGTATGACACACTTTCTCTATTCTTAATTGAAAATAGCTTTACTAAGGGCAAAGTAGATCGTACTTTGTTCAGAAGACAAGAAGGCAAAGACATTTTACTGGTTCAAATATATGTTGATGACATAATATTTGGATCTCCCAACAAAAGCATGAGTGAAAGCTTTTCAAAGCTCATGCAAAGTAAGTTTGAAATGTCAATGATGGGTGAAATGACTTACTTTCTTGGTCTTCAAGTAAAACAATCATCTGAAGGCATCTTTATCAATCAAGCAAAATATACAAGAAATCTGTTAGATAAGTTTGGTATCAAAACTTGTAAAACAGTTGGTGTGCCTATGCTACCTACATACAAAATGGATCCAGATGAACGAGGTAAGTGTGCTGACCAATCCTATTATCGAGCTTTAATTGGTTCTCTACTCTATTTGACTGCTAGTAGGCCAGACATTGCATTTGCAGTAGGTGTATGTGCTAGATTTCAGGCCAACCCTAAAGAAAGTCATGTGGAAACTGCTAAAAGGATATTAAAATATCTAAAGGGTACCATTAATCGAGGTTTGTGGTATTCTGCAGATGATGATTTATCCCTAAGTGGTTATTCAGATTCTGACTTTGGAGGTTGTAGGATAGATAGGAAATCTACTTCTGGTTCATGTCAATTCTTAGGTTCTAAGCTCATATCATGGTTTTCCAAGAAACAAACAAGTGTGGCAACATCTACCACTGAAGCAGAATATATGGCAGCAGGAAGTTGTTGTAGTCAACTACTTTGGTTAATGCAACAACTTAGAGACTACAACATTGTGGAATCTAATGTACATATATTCTGTGACAGCAATAGTGTTATTGCCATCACTCAAAATCCCGTTTTACATACTAGATGCAAGCATGTAGATGTTAGGCATCATTTTATTAGGGATCATGTTGAAAAGAAAAACATTATGATGGAAAAGATTCATACTGATATTCAGAGAGCTGACATTTTCACAAAACCTTTGGCTGAAACTAGATTCAGAGAGCTTTGCATAAGTTTAGGATTGATAGATATGGATCCTACATGTGTATAGAGATATGTACTAACATTTCAGGTACTGAGCTGCTACCAAGAACAGTACTCAAAGAAGGATAATTCAGAAGGATAGACCATGTCAAAGACCACTACATTCATCCCAATCAGGTAAAAGGGTACTAAGGTGCCTAATCCCGATGAGGAAGCTGGTAAAGCTGAGGGAATTGAGAATATACATTTAAGGGGGAATCTGTGATTTCTTAAAGATCATTTCTGTTGACTTAGAGCACTAGTCACCTTAGAACAAACCCTATAAAGACCTATTTTAATTATTCCTTACTGATTTGTACTATTTTTTTCACCATTTATGAATGAACTAATACTTTTACCAAGGTGAAACAGGCACAGAAGAGGAGTTCTCCACTGAAGGGGGAACTGATCTGATTACAGATTTGAAGTGTCTACAAATCTGATCTGATTACAGTCTTTATCTGTCTACAGACATGTTCTGATTATTGAACTGATTTGTCTACAGAACTGTTCTGATTACAAAGTTTCTTTGTCTACAGAACTGATCTGACTACAATATCAATCTTTCTACAGAACTGATCTGACTACTGATTAAACTGTCTACATAACTGATTTGATTACAGAAAATTTGTCTACAGAATAGAACTGATCTGAGTCACAGTACTGATCTGATAGTACTGTGCTGATGTCAAAAAGTGCTCAAAATATCGAGAAAGTAATATTCAGAAAGTTGGAGAACTGATCTGATGTTACTGTGCTGACCTCAAGAACTGATCTGATCTCAAAAGGTTACTCAGTTGATCACAGTACTCAGCTGATCCAGATAAGTATATTTCTTTCATATAGAAGTAAGAAAATGAAGTATAGTGTGTGAGGAAACTACTGTGCTGATAGGCATCAGACCAGTATTTTGCCTTAGATTTTTCTAAGTCAAAAACTGCTCAATTATTAGATTACTAATAGAGAAGATTAGTACACTCCTCTATTTGTGACCTAATTTTTAATGGTGTATCTATCTAACACAAATTAGCTCCAAGAATTGGAACGGGTTCTGGAATCTGGAACGTTTATTTTAACTTACGGATTTCAAGACTCAATCCAAACCACACATCGTGCAAAATTAATTCAATCCAAGCCCTAGATTTGTTTTGAATTCATTAAACACGATCTCCCACACTTCATCGTCTTCACTTTACATTTCTGGAATTTGTGAGCTAAGAGAATACTAAACATCTTTCTACGAATCCTTCGTTTCTGCTATATTCTATCAAATGGCGATTAGTAATATTGTGAATTAAGTTAACAGAGTCGTAGGTACGTTCGATTCAGCAAAATGGCTCAGGAAGAAGGGCATTTTCGTTGAAAATTCTGTGTTCTTCGCCGGATAACAAAATGCAGAGAATCAAGCTATTCTCACCATGTGCGAGGAATGCAGGCTGAAGAAGTTCTTAGAATCATTCCCCAAGATGGTTTTTGAACCTGAGGCAATGAAATTCTATCTACAACTTCAGGGCAACAATGATGGTGTTCGCTTGATGTTGTCTGGGCACAGAGTCTCAATATCAAGAGAGATTCTAGGACTGGATTTTGATTTACCTAAAGGTCATGTTCGTATCTTGAGTTATATGGAAGGGCGAGAAAAAGAATGTGTTGGAAGATAGATTGGTGTCGAACCCAAGTCTCTGCATAATCTGAAAAAGGTAATTCTTCCTACATCTGGTTTGAAATTATTAATGGATATTGCCATGAAGTGTATGTTAGGGCAACATCATAGTCAAGATGCTCTTTCGAATTTAAAAATTCGAGTGATGGCGGCAATAATTGATCGTGTCAAAAGTGACTGGCAAGGATTTTTTCTTGAGAGGTTACTAAGTGAAAAGGACAAAGTGTTATTTGATGAAGAGTCAAAAGAGTTTTCCATCAAGTCAATGCTTGGTTTTGGAAACAAGCTTAGTATTCTGCTACCAACTTTGGCAGAAAGGAAGTCAGATTGGAGCCCTCCAAAGAAATTTCATCAAAATAAGTTTTTGTTCAAAAAGGAATCTGTGGAATTTGAACAATTACAAGCTCAAGATCAACCTCAACAGCAAGAATCTGGAAATTCAATGTACAAGTCAGATGATGAGGTTCCTAAAGTTCGATCAAAGGCGAGGCATGATTTGAAAAGATCTCAAGCAAGAGGTGCTAGGGAGCTGACTCCTGATGATTCAGAGCAGTCATATAATAATGAAGGAAATATTCAAGAGGAGGAGGTAAGTGATTCTAGCCTTATTGTTAGCTATAAAAGAACAAAAGGTAGAGGAATTACTGGACCTAGTAAGAAACATAAAGCCAGCATCTCATCTACTCCTTCTAATTCTGATCCTATACCTGCCCAACCCATTGATCAACAACCAACCCATTTTGATGAATCGGTTCACTACTCTCCTTTACATCAGAACAGTCCTCTTTTCACCCCTCAGAACTCTCCCATTCATTTTACTCCTTAGCATCCAACCCCAAATAATTCACCTAACCCAATTCATGATCACTCTACTGAACATGAATTTGAACCTTCTTCTGTACCCATTAATATATCTTCATCTCCTGAACCATAATATGTAGTCCCCAAACCTGCTGTATTTATGGAATATCCTATTTGTGATAGAGAGGATCGTATTAGGATAAATCTAAGATTGGCACTCTTGAAAGAATTTCATGGTTTCGATGAAAGTTTTATTGAATTTGAAAGGCTTCTTAGAATAGGTACATGGGTTTACCTGAAAAGAAGTGATCTGAAGGAATCCTTGGCTATCATGGAAGGTATGGGTGGTTCTACAATCTTTGATGATTGGGAACAAGAGCAGAAAGTTGCAGCTGGTGTGGATTCATTTACTGAATTATTAACTCCAGAGTCTGTAGTGCAGCTAGTTGAGAGGATTACAGGATTTTCCTATCATGTGGAAAATATTAATCAAGCTAAAAGTTAAACTGCAGCTGAAGTTCATATGGGAATTTCAGATGATGAAATTGAGGTGCAAGTGCAACCTACTGAAGCAAATGGAAATTTGGATAAGGTTTTGATTGAAGCTATTGCTCAAGATCAAGAAGTGGAAGCAACTGTTGATGCTACTGAAGTGATTGAAGTCACTGAAATTATTGGATCTATTGAGGTAGTTGAGCAAGAGCAGTCTGATTATGTTGCTAAAGTTCAGAGTTCACCAAAAGTTGCTGAAGAAATTGGTGTCACAGAAGCTGTGCAGGAAGCTGTCAGAACAGTTCCTCAGGAATCTTTTCTAGATGATTCTAGATTTGAAGTGCTGAAAAAGCAGAATGAAGAACTTCAAGCTAAGTTAGAAACTGCTGTGAAGAATTTTCAAGAAGCAACTACAAGATTGAATAAGATTACTTCTGATATTTCTTATGACAGAGTTATGGAGCATACCATGTCAAAGATTTATGATCTCCATAGACTTCAAGAGAAGAAGTTATCTCAAGTGTTGCATGACTGGTTGGAGCAACACATGACTCCCTTGAAAGAATGGCATGATGAAGCCAAAAAGGGGGAAGATAAGATAAAAAGAGTAATGGAGCAAACTCAACAACAACAAGCTCAGTTAGTTGTGAGTCAAGATGAATTGAAAGAAGAAATTGCTAGTCTGAATAAAAAGATCAAGCTTAGGAAACAACAAGTTAGTAAAGTTGTTGAGAAGTCCTCTACTGGAACTGAGAGTGCTGAATGTTCTGGAAAGAAGAAGAGGAAACTGATCTTAAGTAATGAAGAAGAGCAAGAAGAAGAGACTGGTAGAGTTACCAGATCCCAAAGTAAATTGAAACATGTTGTTTCAAGTAATCAGCCTAGTGAAGAAGGAATGGCTAAAGCTAAAGAAAAGCTTGAATTGATGAAAAGAAAGAAAGCTGAAGAAGCAGAGCTGAAAAAGAAGAAAAACAAAGATGTTGAATTTTTTAGTAAAAGATTTGATAATCGAGTTGCTGCTTTAAAAAGAAAAATGAAAGCACAAAGAAAAGCTGAAGGAAAAGAGTTTGATAAGAATTTCAAGGATGAAAACTTTGTTGATTTCATCGTTCTACCAGAAAGTATGGAATTTTGGAATAATCTGAAGAAAAAGTGGCAGATTGCAAACTTCATTGTGAAGAAGTTTGGTGATCATCTGAACAAGGAAGCTGAATTTGCTGATATTGTGTCCAGAAGAACCATAGTTGGAGATTTCTGGGAAGATATCTCAAAAGCTGCTGCTAGTGCTGAGATAAAGATCTTGTGTCCAGAAGAACCAATCTGGGATCCTCCAAGACTTGAGAATGGAGAACCTGATTACAAAGAATTTAGTAACATCATTTCTGAGATCATTAAAGATGAAGGTATCACTGATCATCAACACATGATGGATATCAAGGCAAGGCTTTATTTGGCATTCAGAATCTGAAGATAAAGATTGAAGATGAAGGACAAGCTCACAAGATAACATTTCTTAACCTTAATCTTTATTTCTATATTTGCTGTTTATTTCATATTTCATGATTATGTGTAAAATATGGTATCTGATCTGATTATGAATATGAATCTGGAATTTTAACTTTGATGAACTGTTATGATAGACTAACATACTTAACTACTGATTTATTAACATTTAAGTAGTTTTGGCTTCATCAAAAAGGGGGAAATTGTTGGGATATGAATCTTTGAAACAATGTTCTAGTTGATGATTGTATGTTTTGATGGTCAAAAGCAACTTAAAGTTAATGATATATGTGGTTCTAAGTCATCTTAACTAAGTCATCTGAAATAAGTTTACTGATCTTAATGAGATATTGAAATCTGAGTTTACTGATCTTATATATGTTTACTGATCTTAGTGTGTTTACTGGTCTGATATAAGAACTGTTTAGGAACTAAGCTGATGTTTGTATTGTATAGACAGCTTATAGTATAGGACTTAGATGTACTCTTCTGTATATAGTTCAGTTAATGTATAGATAGGTTTTATATTTGTAAAGTTGTATTCTATTGTATTCAGCATTGTAATGGTTTAGAACAGTAGATTAGAAGAAGATCAGAAGACTATTGAAGACTCAGAAGACTACTTTAGAATAAAGAAGACTTTGAAGACTTGAAGAGAAGCTTAGAAGTATTCTGGAGAAGTGCAGAACAGTTTTGTAGAACTGTGTTGACTGGCTCAGAGCAGTAAGAGTAAGAGCAGTAAATTGCTGTGCTGAGTTGGTAAGTTTGAAGAATAAGCTTGGAAAACTTATTTAAGGTGTAACTAAAGATATATTTGAAGATAAGCTGACTTGGATTAAGTTGAAGGAAGTTACAAAGTCAGTTACAAAGAGGAAGTTACAAAAACAGTTTTAGAGTTAGTTGAGAGTTAGTTTTACAAACTGCTAACTGTCGTACTAAAGTCTATAAATACTGTATGATCTTCTACTGCTAAGACTACTGAAATACTACTGATCTAAGAGCAATCAAAGTATTCGAAGCATTCAAGAACTCACAGAGTTAAGAAGATCAATCTGAGAAGGAGCCACTGAATTGAAGAGAAGAATCATAGGCTACTCAAGAGAAGTTTACTTTTCATTTTAAAGTTTGTATTGTTGTAAACAAGTGTGCTAGTTACTTATAGAATTACTAGTCGATCGAAGATACACTTGGAAGTGTAATCGATAAGATCACAGTCTTAATCTTAGGACTTTAAGCCACAAGAAACTCAAGGAAGAGTAATAAAACTTCGCAACTGGAGTTGTGAGAGTGGATGTAGACATTTGTCGAACCACTATAAATCTTGTGTTCTTTACTTTCTGTTTGATATTTTTTTGAATTGTTTAACTAAGAACATTAAGGTTTACAAAGTAAAAGATTTAAATAAGTTGAGTATAAACTGAAGCTGGAAAGTACTGATCTAACTCAGTAAGAACAGTACTGTTCAGAACACATTTCCGCATTATAAACTCTGATATTTTGAAAGATTTTTAAAAGTCTATTCACCCCTCCTCTCTAGACTTTTACTAACTTAATCAATCTTAACTCAACTTGGGACCAACAACCAGCAACACAACAAATGAGGTACTGAAACAAATTGGATAGAAGGTGATCGGCAACCTTCGCGCGAGCAATTTTACCTACAAAAATCAAGGAGTTATTCTGTATAGACGAGAACGAGCATAAATTCAAAGGACTTACCACGAATTCTCCTGTAATCGGTGCTGATTTGGATGCGATCGGCAAGCCCATCGGGTTTAACGACGCTTTTCCAATCACCGGCGACCCACCACCAATTGGTTTTCCAGTCGCGGATTTTATTCGGAACTCCTTCGAAAAGTTTAAATCGATCACGACCTTTGATATAGTACCACCCTCCTCCCACTTTCTTTCCAGCCTCGGATACTTGGAGGAGATAGTTTATCTCGCGAGGAGTGAGATACACTCCTTGGCAACCATTCTCAATGGTCTCGAGGCTAAATACGGTGAGCAACCCTATGATGCTCGACCATCCATTCGGCGTCACCTGAGACGTGGCCAAGCCGAGAAAGTTCAGATAATAACTAACCCCCGGATGCAATGGAAATCTTAAACCGGCCTTCATTATGCCGTTATTTACGTCGACCATACCCTCGGGAGGCTGGTCGGCCCGTTCATCTTCTCGCGGAACAAAAAAACACACATCTTGTGGAAGATAATATTTATTCCGAAAGTTAGCCAGTTGGTTCGATGAAACCGTGCTCGCGAAGTTGCAGGCAGCAAACTCTGATTAATATGCTTCCCTGTAAGGTCGAGGATGTATCTTGAGCGGGTACTCGGCCACATATTGGCAGTATGTCTCCCGAGCGACTTTGTCCCTGCCTAATTCTTCTCGACCATCCACAAAGTCATTTATGCTCGCAGCATAGCGAGCAAGATCCTTGTAGTCCCCGCGGAGATTAGTTCCCAAGACCCCTTCGACCCTCACAGGGTCGAGCTGTTCGCCAACCACCATATTCAAATCCAGATCGCCAAGATCCGAGTCTACTTCTTCAACATCGTCATCGGCATCATTGCCCTCATCCTCGCGATCAATGTCATCGCCGACACTCTCATTATCAATCACAACGCCCATCACGCCCAAAATCTCCTCCAAACTATCGGTCGGAATATTCGGAATCCCTACTCTTAGGGGACTGGTTGAAATGGTTTCCTCTGTGTCGGATAACACCACCCTTTTTCCCAACTCACAACGAGGACCCGTGCCGGAGCTATCAACATCCTCATCAAACGGTGGTGACTCACCGCCTTTACCACCACCGGAAGGTCCACCGGTCTCCATTTTTTCTCTTTCTTTTGACAGAAAAAATGGGAGAAATAAGGAAGATTCAAGATGAATGAAGTCGTTTACCTTTTCATACCGGTCGGAAGTGCACGAAATCGCTGGAATGCTTGAAGACTTGCTTAAGGAGAAGGCTTGAAGATCTTCTCTGGAATCTCAAGTTTTCGAAAAAGGTTTTCGAGAGAGAAGAGCCCTATTTATAGACGCGAGTATCCGAGGACTGGAATGCAAGAAAATGGGGTAAATTTTGTAATTTACCCAAACTTTGGGGTTGTCCCCAAAATCGAGGCGCCGAGTGGCCTCCACGCGCGTCGATTGAGTGCCCGCACGCGCTGCACGCTCCATATTCAAAATTTGTGCGCCGTTTCACGCGCCTGACACAAGGGTCACATCCGACGTCATTAAAACGCTTCGGGAAGTGGGTTCTTTAGTTCGAGAAACGAGGCGACCTCTGGTAAAACTCTTCTTTAAATATTTCGGACAAAATAAAGATCAAAGACGGGTCCATATTAATCAAACACGATCACACTACCCGCCTTCCTAAACGAACGCGAAGAAAGGTGACCAGGGGGCAAATGTTATACCAGGTCAAAGAGTCAATCTTTGACAAGTCAATCCTAGTCATCAATCTATGTGGCGACGACCAGTCAACCGTAAGTCATGCGACGACTAGTCAACGTTATCTTAGTAAATAGAAATATGTGCTTGCTCATGTTAAGATATGATCAAAATATCGGCGAGCACGTGGATATCTCCATCCGGAAAAGATGTCATCTATGGTTGCTTTGGATAGGGCGATCACGATCACTATTCGACGGGAAGACGTGGCGATCAGTTCTTCTCGGAGACCACGACTCCAACCCTCCTCACCGAAGACGGGGACGAGCACAAATGAGGCGGTTTATCATCGAAACAACCTCCAAGACGCATTAAATGTAGCTTTCCCATCACCTTTGTTGATGGGACCTCCGGGCGAATGACAGTTCGCCATGTGTAAAGGCAATGCAGCCAAAAATCCTACAATATAAGCCCAAATGGGCTGAATGTAAACACAACTTCACTTGCTTGCACAAAAACTGATGCAATAATACAAAAGAGATTATAATACCATTCAAGCTTCTCCAAGAAGCCATCAAGCTTTCTTCACCTTGTTCTTCATATATTCATCTCAAGATCATCCACTTTGATCCATTTAATCCACCTAAAACCCCCCACAATATTATATGTTTGTGTAGTGCTTTGACAAAGTCCACATCCAGCTCATCACTAAAAGCACGTACAACACAAACAATATTAATATTAGAAAATCAATTCTTGTTATAATGGCAATTGCATGGGATTAAGTTTGAAATTAAGCATGCATGTTTATGTGCTTTCGGTCTCTTGCAATTGTATCTTACGAAAGAATTTCATCTCATCTAAAAGTTTGAACTTATAGAAATGGATATTAATTCTTGTATATTAATTCTTAATATCTTCCCCTTCTCCTATGCCATTGTGGTTTTCTTCTCCTATGCACTTATGGTTTTCAAATCTCTTTTTATCGCCTGATCCATTTTCTAGCTTCTCTACACATAACACTAAGGCTATGTTTACTTTTGGTTTTAAAAACCAGGTTTTGGATTTTAAGATCCTAAACCCGTTTTACTTCGAAATTTAAAAATCGATTTTCAAAATCCACTCAAAACCACCCATATCAAACATATTGATTTGGCATAGGATTATATCTATATAATATCACTCCAATCATTATAATCTTTCTCAACAATAATATAGTAATACTATAATAATATAATAATACAATAATATAATACATTCAATCATTACACAATCAACTAATCATTATAATCTCACCCAACAATAATATAATAATACAATTTCATTCAAATCTTACACATTGATTTGACAAAAAGTTAAAATCTTCAACTATTCCAAAACTCAAAAGAAACACACATATTACTATTCATCAGAATTTAAAAAACTCAGGATTTCAAAAACCGGTTTTCAAAACACTCAAAGCCCAAAGTAAACATCACCTAATACTCCAAAATTAAGAAACCAACTTCATCAATATTTCACTAAAATCAAAGTCGGCAGGCATGAACAAAAAAAGTAGGACCCTTTAAAAATCCGGTAACGATTCTGTAATTGTTGGTAATGGCAATGCTTTAAAAATCTCGCATATTTGTTCTCATAAATTGACTGCATATGTTCAGTTGTTGGATGTTTTGGTGGTGCCTCATATCACCAAAAATCTCTTATCCATCAGTAAATTAACCTCTGATTTTCCTGTTGATGTTATATTTTCTGATAAGTTCTTTGCTATTCAGAACCGGGTGACAAAAAAATTATGACTTAGGGAAGGTGTGATAAAGGTCTTTACTTGCTTGACAATGGGGGTTAGGGCCTTGGTGGCGGCAGTCCGGAACAAAGTTTTGAAGTCTAGTTTTGATTTGTGGCATTTAGGCTTGGGACATGTTCTCTTTTCCATTATTTTGTTATTGAATAAACTGGGTTATTTGGCTGTTACTTCAGTTTTGCCAAGTCCTAGTTTTTGTTCCTCTTGCCAGTTGGTGAAGAGCAAGAAACTTTCATTTAAGTTGAATATTAAACGTGCTGACAATGTTCTAGCTAGATTTAATCCATTGTGATTTATGGGGACCTACACCTGTTACCAACTCTGATGGCTTTCGTTATTATGTTGCTTTTGTGGATGATTTTCTCATTTTTTGTGGATTTATCCGTTACGAGCTAAGGCTGAATTCTATGATATACTGGTTCATTTTTTATGCTTTTGTATGCACTCATTTTTCATGTAAGATCAAGATCTTTCAGAGCGATGGTGGAACTGAATTTGTGAATTCAAGGGTACGTGATTTTATTCACTTAAATGGAATTCATTATAGACTCTCTTGTCCTTACACGCCCCAACAAAATGGTAGGGTTGAGCGTAAGCATCGTCACATATCTAAGACTAGATTCTCTATATTATTTCATGCTCATACTCCTGCTCTCTCTGGTTCAATGCTTTTGCTACTGCTGTTTTTGTAATCAACAGACCGCCTTCACCACTTCTGCATGATACCTCTCCATTTCAGCTTCTATTTGGTTATGTTCCAAATTATGAACTGTTTGGGTGTCGTGTATTTCCTTATCTTCGAGATTATGTTGCTCATAAGTTGGAACCCCGCAGTCGTCCTTGCATTTTCTTGGGATACTATAGCATCTACAAGGGATTTCGTTGTTATGATCCCGAATCATCCAGGGTTTTCACTACTTGTCATGCGCAGTTTGATGAGCAGTGTTTTTCTTTCTCTCAGTCTTCACCCACGTTTCCAATTCCAGAGTTGGATATTTCTACCTTTTTGGATGCTACAGACTTCCCCTTTCCAGTCTCTATTCGTCCTACTCTTGATCCCAGCCGATCTATTTCAGCGCACATGCAGGCCCCATCTTTAGTCCCAGTGCCCGTGCGCATCTTTTCAGATGATGCAGCCGAGCCCCAGCCTCTCTTGCCGCATGCTCCAGCCCAAGACCAACCTCTCATTGAGCCTGGCCCAGGCCTTACCGAGGCTCCTCTTCCAATCAAGGCCCCTCTTCCAACCCCGGCCCCAACCGCGGTCACTGCTCCTACTACACCTCTCGGTCTTCATCCTATGGTCACTAGATCATAGGTTGATATTTTTAAGCCTCGTTACCCTGTTTACTTGGCATCCACTGTCCTACTATCTGCTCATGTTGCCACCTCTGAGACTCGTGGTTTTAAGTCTGCTGCGAAGCATCTCGAGTGGCATACCACCATGCAAGAAGAAGTTGACACCCTTCGTAAGAACAATACTTGGGTTTTGGTGCCATACCCCTCTAACACAAATATATAGTTGGTTCGAAATGGGTGTTTCGTATGAAGTTCAATGTTGATGGCTCCATTGAGCGCCATAAAGGTTATCTCGTTGCTCAAAGCTTTACACATATTCCAGGCACTGACTTCCACTATACCTTTAGTCCAGTTGTTAAAGCAGCTACCGTCCGGATTATCTTGGCTCTCTCAGTTCAGCACGGTTGGCCTCTTCACCAGCTTGATGTCAAAACGCATTTGTAAATATCATCCTTGATAAACCTGTATTTATGGCTCAGCCTCCTATTTTTATTTATCTGCGGTTCCCTGATCATGTTTGTATGCTAAAGAAGGTCTTGTATGGTCTTCGTCAGGCTCCTCTTGCCTTGTTTCAATGATTCAACACATTTCTATCTAGCATTGCCTTCATTTAGAGTCGCAGTGACTCCTCTCTCTTTCATTTCCACAAAGGTACATCTATCATTTATTTGTTACTGTATGTGGATGACAGTATCATTACAGGTAATGACTCCTCTGTTGGGATATTCATCCAACCCCTAATTATGTATTTAGTTTTGATAGCCAAAACCAGATCAGTACTTAAGTGTTAGAGTAATAAATTGTAATCTAGTGATAGGTTAATAAAGTTATTTTATAAAGCTTAGATGATATAGAATAGAAGTCTTAGTCTTGGTCAGTGGGATCAGTTGTATGTATATCAGCTAATACCACATTGGATCAACACGCGTTCACTCAAGACTTAAAGAGAAGAAGACTAAAGACTAGTAGACATTGAAGTTCATTAATGAAGATCAGACTGAAAGGTTCGTGTATACCTTATCAGTTGATAGTAGCTACATAAGATCTGCACAACAGAAGACACCAGCAATATGAACTTCACCAGATTTTGTCAAAGCACACCTTAAAGAGCATTAAAGATTGTTCGTCTGATTGATCAGATAACATAATGCATTTAAGATGTCCCTCATTGGAAGAAGAGGCATTTATTGAAGATGCATTGAAGGCAAATGATAAAAGAAGACAAAGAGAATGTTAGATAACATCTGATTGACTCAAACAGAAGACAAGACTGCAAGTCTAACAACTCGGTTGATGTGGACCAATTAGAAGATGACAACACAGCTATAAAGTTGACTTGGACTAGAGTTTTAGAGATCTTTTCAGAGCCGTACAAAGCATTTAATGGACATTAAATGCACATTCCCTTTTAAGGTAACGTCGTACCAGAAATCAAGGAAGACATCAACTCATGAAGATCTCGTCCCAAAAATAGAAGATATGTTGCAATGGCTAGTTCTCACCAGCGGCTAGTTTTGGAGCACAAATCCTCTATAAATACAAGATATCATTCACTTGAATGGCTACGGAAATTATACGCAAAGAACTCACCAGCAGACCTCGAGAACATTCAAGCATTCTAAAATCCTTAAGAGTTCTCTAGAGCCTTTTTAATCTTTCTAACCTCAAGCTCTAAGTTTCCAGATACTAAGCTCGTCCTAAGATTCATATCTTTAATGCTTAGATAGTGGGTTTCTTTCAAACTTAGTTGGTTATACACATACTATTTACTTTACCAGTTAGAAACCAACCCCTTAATTTGTAAAGAGTAAATGTTCTCTCACCAACAAGTAGATATGTATACACCAAGTAGTGTGTATCTTGATCAAAGTCTTCTCTTGGGACTATAAAGTTAGCAAGGACCTTTTTTTAAAGGAAAAACATCACAGTGAAGCTGTGAGAGTAGACGTAGAACAAGTTGTTCGAACCACTATTAATACTTGTGTTATTTATTGTTTTATTGTTGTTTATTATTTATTCATTAATTCATACTTTACAAATCATAAGTTTTCAAAAGAGTCAAAATCACTAAGTGTTGTTTTATCATCAACAGATATCATATCAGCTGATAGCATTCATTGTTTGATAAAGTCATTCTTTATTAAAGAGGTTTTCATTCAACTCACAAGTCTAAACATTTAGGGCCTACACAATTCCGCACTAGTAGCTCTTGAGATAGTTTTCCAACTGATCAGCTGATATAGCAATCAGTAGGTTTGTTATCATTATCTGCTACTCTACACTTGCACTTTAAAGATCAGAACATCGTATTTGCATCAGACGATAGAGCATATAGCTCTTCTGATCATCTCATCTGATCGAAGCACAAAAAGTTTTAAAATCTATAAAATTTTATTCACCCCCCACCCCCCTCTAGTCTTTTACCATCATTAATAATTGTTTAGGGACCAACAATTTGGGCTTAATATATGTGAAAACGGACTTAACAATGATGATTCATGGACTTGTACACGATGAAAATATGATGTATGGACCTGTGGGCTTGTTTAGGATCAGCCCGGGGCTAAATTGGCTCCTACCCAGGGCTAAATGGGTTCCGGCCCAATTAGCTTCGTGAGGGGTGGACCTCAAGATTTTAGGTAGAGATTGAATTGAGGAGGAAATCACGAAGAAATTGGGGTGATCCCCGAAATATAGGGGTTTGTTTAGCCCTGAATTTATATAATCGGCCCAGGGTTAATTGGGCTCCGACCCAGTCAGAGTCATGAGAGATGGATTCCGGGATTTCAGGGAGAAGAGGGATTTATCCCTCGAAAATAGGGGTTGGCACCTCACAAAGGGGGTTGGAAGTTACGGAGACCAGGTCGTGGGCTCAGGACGTGGAGAGAAGGGGGGAAGGGGTAACCTTCTTCCCAAGGTACGCATTCTGAGGCTGGATAATTTAATTGAGGGTTTTACTTCATTATACACACACGAACACACATACTAAAAAATAAAAATAATTCTAAGAACAGTATTTGACTTGAGCGTCGGAGATTCCACGCCGGAATCCCCTCCGGCGTGTTTTTGCAGGTGATCGAGAGCTTTGGAGGGAATGATTCATACACCTATTGTCGAAGGATTACAATCGGGTACATCGGATTCCTTATCATCTTGTGTCATTTTATGACGCAATACCCATCACCACATTCACAGTGATTTTCTAAATCTCATCACAAAGCCCCATATATATTAGGAGATGACTACATAGAAAAATTGCAACACAAATTGATTCTCTCGACAATTTACCAAAATAAAGAAAATATGTTATAAGAAAAAATGGAGCAGAAAAGAAAAACGCAATTACGTCTTCAATCTTTGATTCTTCAGCCACAATCTTTCTTCTTAATTTGGTCAAACTTGTTAAAGAACGTCAAGGCAGACGTATCTCCATCAGATTTGTGATCGGCATTTTTTTGGTTTACAAGGTATATATCAATAAGCAATACAGCTGCATGCTCAAGATCTTCAAAATCAAGACAGATCACTCTAAAATTGATGTCTCTTTCAATCGTAAGGAAGAAAAAAAAATGAGTGTATCATTAGCTTACCATGACATTCAGGTCTCCATTCTCAACACGAGACAACTTATATCAACAAAAGGAGACAAATAAAGGGGCAAGATCCTAAGAGCCATCAAGCCTAATCCGATCAAAACTGAAACCAACACGGGGAAAGGAGTTCCAAAACCAGAAATAGGCCGCTCATGGCGTAGGGAAAGTCAATCATAAATTGGAAATTATCAACAAACAAAACTAAAATTAAACGACCTAAATATTAAGTAAATCGGATTAACGAATAACTCACTCAAACATTGACAAAGCATATTATCCTTGTTGAGGGAAGGTATAAAGTGTGTCTGCAAATACCTTTAGGTTGTGTTTGGATGAGGGGATTTCAAATGAAATGATTTAAAATTAGATGGATTTCAAATGACATGATTTTAGTGAGGATTTGAAATCCTCTCAATTTTAACTAAAAAAGATACTAAATATTTGAAATTCATTCATTTAATCCAAACAGGTGGAGTGGATTTAGATCATGGATTTAAAATCCATACCTAAATCCCTCCATCCAAACACAACCTTATAAAATAGTGCACAATTCAATTTTGTACGCTACACGTTAAACACGCTTTTCTTTTTTCTTCTATTCTTTATATTTTCTCTCTACTAAACGTTTTCTTAAAGCACATTATTCATTTACGAGTTGAGTCAATTAATTCTATTTTAAACTTGTGTATATAAATGAACCAGCTCAACTCGACAAATGCTCAAATTAAATTTAAATTTTAAGTACTCAACTTGACTCTAACAATCAACTTGACTCTAACAATAACACTCCATTCGCCATACTCCACTCCTCATAGAGAATATTCTCATAGAGAATATTCATAATCTCACATTACTAACACTATATCTCACCCATTCAATCACTAAAACAACCTTTAAATCTCATTTTCATATCTCAACGGAGGCAAATTTAACATTGTGGGTGTAAATTTTATTTCACAACATTATCATAATTAATAACACACAACACTCGGTCAAAAAAAAAAATTAACACACAACACCAAAAACAAGATACTCCAATAAATAAAATGTGGCTGGTTTGCATTAGGGACTAACTGTTAAAATCAGTATAGAATTTATTGGGAGTATTGTTCACAAAATATAAACTTTAACTTAAGTTGCAGAGTTTTAAAAAAAAAATTACCTACACAATATTCAAAGCTCGATCAAAAAAATAATGGCTATTATTTAAAAAAAAAAAAAAAATTACTACGATTAGTTATCCGTAAATGTTTGAACTGAGGTGAGTGGTTGAGAGGATTTTGAAACTAAAACTTCGAAATAACCATCGAACTCGTTTGTTTAGTAAATTTAAAGGAAGTTATGTGTGTAAATTATACATGAACAAAATCGAAATTGAAACTGATCGAATCAGTCGAATCGACCGATTTTGAACTGCCAATTTGTCAAACCGTCAGTTTCGATTCAAAAACCGAACCGAAACTATTAAAATAAGGTTCAGTTTCAACGCGGATTCGACAGTTGAACCGTTCATTTTCTAGTTTTCAAAATTATAATTATCATAGTTGGTTGACCTCAATTATTGCATACTGTCATTAATTATAACATACTGTACACAGCTGCATGCTTATGGTCTCTTAATACTCTATACTCTAAAATTGGAGTAGAATATGGCCTATGTAGGTAAATGCATAGTTGTAGAAATAGCTGCAAAAGTAACTTCTTTATTTTTATCACAATTTTTATGGGGGAGATGAAATATTTTACGTTGTTAACTACATAAATTAAAGGGAAAAAACATATTTTTGCCCTTTATTTTTATTGCATTTTGATTTTGGTCATATTATTTTTTAAATTTTGATTTCCGTCCTGTAAAGAGGCAATCAAATGAGAGATGGGAGGAGCTAGTATAATTTCTAATGAATTGTGATTAATTTAAATTGAAGCTTCATCTTAAAACAATCTCAAATTGAAGTGTTGCATTTGTAATGCGCTTTGTTGGGTTTTTTTTTTTTTTTTCAGGAAAATATGATACTCTCTACATCCGTCTATAAACTTTAATTTCATTTTGTCATTTTAATTTGTCCGTCTATAAATTTTTTTTGGTAAATACCTTTTAATTTTTATTCTTATACTTCGATCACTTTATATGTTACTTTTTCTCTATATCTTCAAGGGTGGACCATCAACTTGATTGTAGCCCCCTACCTACTTTTTTTATTTTTTTTAGACATGATTCTAGATTTATTGGTTGGGCCAAACTCTAGCTTCAAGTATTAATGCATTTATTGTTTTTATCTTTAAAATATTAATCTAATCTAATGGATAAATTTTATTTTTATTTTTAAAATATATTAATGAGTACACTTGAATTTTAATATTCAATTTACTCCCAATTTAATCTTTTGATCCAATAAAATTGGTTCTATATCATTACTATATATATATATATATATAATCAAATATTAATGAATATTGAATTAGAATTAGAGTTGTTAAAATGGGTTAAACCCGTTGGGTCGGTCCGTCCCCACCTATTAAAAAGGGTTGGGTTAAATAATACAAGCCCGTTTAAAATGCAAATTCGTATGGGCTAAACCGTATGGATTGTGAATTTTGGTGGGTTGGACCGCGGACGGAGCGGGTTGACCCGCGGGCTTTTAATTTTTAAAAATTTTATTTTTATTTTCTAAAGTTAAATGAAGCAGTAACACGTTTTTATTAGGTTGATCTATGACTGTGAGTAAAGATATAACTTTAAATCAATATACAAAATTACAAAATATTATACTAAACAAAATTGATATTTGAGAATGGGAATACACTGATGTCGTTCGTGTATTCACATGACTAAAAGAGAGACTTGATAATTAATATAGATTTGAATCTCTTTTTTAACTTTCTCTCTTTATAAATGCATAATTATCATGAGTAGATTGAGAGAGTATGTAGTGATAAATTGATAATGTGATATGTGTATTCACAAATTAATATTTGTTACTTATAGTTGAGTTGATTTACACATTAAACGTTCGTTGAATATTATATATTTTTGTTCCTAATAGTTGGGTTGATTTTCCCATTAAACTTTCACTGAATACAAAATATTACTCCATATTGATTATGTCCTTTTGAAAATAAGGATTTAAACAATATTAAGGTTTAAAATTTTAGTTCGATTGATTTGTCAATTAAATAAAAAAAATTATTTGAAATTTACTTTTTTATTATAAGAGATTAAAATTATTCACGTAGTGAATTTTTAATTAAATATTATCCAAAATTATTTGTAATTGTTTTTAGTAATTATTTATTTATTGTTTAAAATTTTTTAAAATAATAAATGCGAAAAAGTAAAAAAAAAAATTATGAAAAAGCCCGTAGGCTAGCCCGCAACCCGTCATGGGTTGGGTTGGGTTGAATATTTTTCAATCCGTCCCCACCGTGGACCGACCCGCCTAAACCCGCAAAATGATGGGTTGAGGTGGATTATGGACCGCTCCGTCCTGTTAGCCCGTTTTGACAGCTCTATTTAGAATACATACAGTAGAAACTCTATAAATTAATAATGTTGGGACCACCCAAATTTATTAATTAAAAGAGTTATTAATTTATCTATAAATTAATAATTATTAATTTATACATTAATTAATATTTTATTAATTTATGGAGTAATAAAATACTCAATTTATAAACGCTCTTTCAAACTTCTACCTGTAATAAATTATTGTATATCAAAAGAAGGCCTAATTTGAAAGAATCCTTCAATCTTTCACATTATTATGTTTTTTGTGTTCATTGTATCACTTTATAAATATTAAAAAATATTTTTATGTAAATATACAAGATCAAAATATGCTAATTCAAACAAAATCATACACTTGTGAGGCTATTAAATCAGTAATCACATTGAATAATTTTTTGTTGAGCTATGAGAAAACGACACCATAAGTTCTTACAATGATAAAGAAGATTAGAGACAAGATTCAAGGTGAAATTAATTTCAACAAAAAAATAAAAGACAATTGAGTCATATTTCAAGAAACCTTCATAAATCATTCATGTAATACGTAGTATATAAAGAATTATTAATTTATATTTTATATGGGGTCTATAGGAATTATAAAAAATGTATTATCTTATAATTTTAGCGAGTTTATTAATTTAGCACGCTATCCCCGAGTCGGGACCGGCCAAAAATATTATCTTAGAGAGTTTATTATTTTATCGAGTATTAATTTATAGAGTTTCTACTGTAATTTTGTATTTATATTTAAATATTTATGAATCAAAAAATTATTTACATTTGACTTTCAAAGAATATCAATCAAATAAAAATCATTTAATTTGTTTACAAATTTACACCGAACCAAGGACCTCTTTCACATAAAATCAATACTTTTAACACCATGCATTTATTTTTATTTAATAATTTGAAAAACAAAAATATTCAACTTTTGGAATAATTAAAATTTCAATTACATTAAGACTTTATAAAAAAAAACTAGAACACCCTCTCGCTTGCTCCCTCACACTTAATCCGAATAAGGGATAGTAGAGTACAATTTATGTAAATATATATATATATATATATATACATTTTTTACTATTATTTCACCTTTTAGTCCGTTCAAGTTTTTTTTTCTGGCTTTACTCTTGTCTATCTTTCTCTTTTTCAATCACTACTATATATTAATTAATAATTTTTTTTAATCTTTACGTGCACGATATTATGTGGATCCATGGGTAGCAATAATGCAGCAGGATTATTCACCAAATAGTATAAAGAAGGTAGCCGAATATTAGTGTCAATTTAATTTTTAGGGAAGTATACACTTTTTTTTATTCTCAAATCAAAAACTTGATTTGTAATTTTGACAATATAATAATGTATTTTTATGTAGATATAACATGTGAAATGGTTCAAAATGTAACTCCAAATTGTTCTGATACTAAAACATTCCACCTCAAATTTCAGCAACAAATTCAGAATAATTAATAGAAACTCCATAATAAATCTCGAATATACATCAAGATCAAAATTTAAAAAAAAAAAAAACTACACATTATTCTTTTTTCCCTTAAAGTTGTACTGATTTTTGTTTCCTAAATTTTTCAACTTTAAAATTATTCGTTTATGTTTACAAAACTTGTTCGGATAGACTATTCAATTTGAAGATGAAAGATATGTTAGACTATATGATGATTTTGGTAAGACTCAAATTGTTTGGTCTTTAATTTATGGGACTTATGAGCAGCATACCTCTTATTATAAATATACATGAAGTTGAGAGAGAAGTGAAACATATATATTTTAAGATATGGCTCAAGTGCCTAATGGTATCCAATCCACTCAAGAGCTTCTGGAAGCTCAATCTCACATTTGGAACCATATTTTCAGTTACATAAACTCCATGTGTCTGAAATGCTCTGTTCAATTGGGAATTCCGGATGCAATCCACAAGCACAACAAGCCTATCAAACTTTATGAACTAGCCATTGCTCTTTCCATCAACCAAGCAAAGACGCCCTGTCTTGGTCGTCTCATGCGTATTCTCGTCCACTCCAATTTCTTCACCGTGGTCAAGATTGGTGATGAGGAGGAGGAAGGCTATTGGTTCACACCTGCCTCTCGCCTTCTCCTCAAAGACGAGCCATTGAGCCTCGTGAAGTTCGTGCTTTTGCAGCTGGATCCAATAATGATAGATCCGGGGCATCATATGGGCCAATGGTTTAGAGATGTTGAACCTACGCCCTTCTCAGTAGCTAATGGTGGGAGGACGTTTTGGGAGCTAATGGGGGAGAATCCGAGGATGAATAAGGCATTCAACGAGGGCTTGTCTTTCGATACGGGGTTGCTGATGAGTGTGATTGCTAAAGATGCTCGAAATGTCTTCGAGGGGTTGGAATCAATCGTGGATGTTGGTGGGGGTACAGGAACCATGGCCAAGGCCATTGTTGATGCCTTCCCGGGCCTCAAATGTACGGTTCTTGATCTTCCTCACGTTATTCGGGGAATACAAGGGAGTGAAATTTTGAAATTTGTGGAGGGAGACATGTTTAAGGCCATCCCTCCTGCTCAGACAGTTTCTCTCAAGGTAACCCATGTACTATAAAGTAATACTCTCTCCTCCCTCAGTTTCATAAAGTTAGTCGTCTTTGCTATTTTGTATTTCCTTCATTTTTTAATAAGTGGTGTTTTTGTGAAATTTATTGGAATTAAGAAAGGGTATATATTGACAAGTATACCCTTAAATAATAAAGGAGATTTCTAATCACATTAATTCCCTAATGCACATTTTTCATAGTTAATAAAAGTAAGTTAAAAGATTTTCTAAAGTTAAAAGGAATGACATAATTGGAACAAACACTGTAAAAATTTCTAAAATATCATTTAATTGTGTAAGAAGAAAAAAGTTAAAATATCACTTATTAAAAAATGGAGGAAGCATAGAATTAAGGAACATATCTTTTTAACATATTTACCCCTCATTAATATTTATCTTTTTCATTAAAATAAAAATTAATATTGTATAGAAATAGTAGAATGTCAACTTACCTTGTAAAGAGAGAGAAAATATGATACATTAATTTTTTTATTTTTTTTTATCGGTAAAGGAATTTTATTAATATTGGGTACAAGAAATACCCGAAAAGTATACAGATCTCATCAATTAAGAGAAAGCAGTAAAGGTTATGTTACATTACATGATGTCTCAAACCAAGCACTTTATTGGATCTGTCACCCAGGTCCTGAAGGATGAGGTGCCTCTAATAGGATATTTGATTGTGATCCAGCTCCAAAGTCTTGCCCTTATCTCCTCCTTAATCTTTGTAACCGAAAAGATCTCGTTTCTGAAGAGGATTGCGTTTCTCCATTTCCATATGAGCCATACCACACAGAGCCATATGCAGGTAGCGATCTTCTTCCCGTTTCTTCCTTTGATCAGGCCTCCAAAACTTAGGAAATTGTCTAGTGTGTTTGGCGGCAGTGCTGACTGTATCTTGAGCCAATTCATACATTCCATCCACACTTGGTATGCTTTGGGGCATTCCAGGAAGACGTGATTCTCAGTCTCTTCACTTTCACCACATAGTACGCACCTTAGGTCATCATTCTGGTTTAGGATGTTTCTTCTTCTGAGGTTGGAGCGTGTTGGCAGTCTTCCCCATAGTAACCTCCATGCATGAGCCTTAACTTTTGAGGGGGCAAAATTCTTCCAAATGTTTTTGAATCCTTGAATCAGCCTATCGTCCGGTCGGGTGTCTTGGCATAGGTTGAACAAGGTCGAGTACGTTGCTTTGGTGGAGAACTTCCCTGTGTTGGATGCATTCCATTTCCACGAGTCTTCGATTCCATTTGTAGGATTAAACTTGTCCAGCACACATATCAACTCATTAAAAGAAGTTAGTTCCCTATCAAATAATGTCCTTCTCCATCTCCATGTCCACCTCCATGTGTCCCCCTCCCAAAGGCCCATTTCCCCCACTTTTCTCCCTTTATCAACGCTAACCTGGTACAGTCTTCTAAACCTATCCTTTAGAATTCCCTCCCCCGTCCAATTTTCCTTCCAAAAGAAAGAAAGTTTTCCGTCCCCTAAGACCTTAGCAAGATTTCCTTGGAACCAGCCCTCATTGCCCTCACCTATCACTTTTAGGACATCCTTCCACCATAATGATACCCTCCCGACTCTACCTGTTGGAAAAAGACCAAAACCATCCCCCCAAGTGGCCCCATACCTAGACCTAAGGACCCTAACCCACAAGATGTTTTTTTCAGTTAGGAATTTCCAACCCCATTTCCCGAGTAAGGTTTTGTTGAAGATTTCAATGTCTCTAACCCCTAGCCCACCTAATTGTTTCGTGTTGCAAACTCTTTTCCAGTCAATCCATGCCACTCTCTTCCCATTGCTCCCACCCCCCCAAAGAAAATTGCGTTGTAATCTCACAATCTCACTCATGGTTGGTATTTTATAGAAAGACAGATAGTACGTCGGAAGAGAAGAGATAACCGAGTTCAACAACGTGATCCTGCCACCCATCGAGATCTTCTTGTCGTCCCATCTTGCTAGCCTGTTCTTGACTCTCCCCACAATCGAGGCCCATTCCACCGCTTTTCTGTGGTTAGATCCAACTCTCATCCCCAGATATGTGAAGGGGATGCTCTCAACACCACACCCTAGGATCTCTGCCATGTCACTTAGAGTATTGTCTTGCACATTTACGCCTATTACTGAGCATTTCCCAAAATTGATCTTTAGGCCTGACATCAATTCCATGTTTCTTAGCACTCGCCGCATGACCCAGGCATTCTCCAAACTTGCGTCCCCCATGAATATTGTGTCATCCGCGAACTGTAAGTGTGAGACTCTGATCTTATCCCGTCCTATTTCTGCCGCTTTGTATAACCCTTCTTCTGTTGCTCTCTCCATAAGGATGCTCAATCCTTCTGCGGCGATTAGGAAGAGGAAGGGGGATAGGGGGTCCCCTTGCCTTAGTCCCCTCTCCATCTTGAATTCTCCAGATGGGCTGCCATTGACTAGGACAGATGCTGATGCTATTGACACACATTCCATTACCCACTTTCTCCATTTGGGATGGAAATTGAACCTCTCCATCATGAGATCTAGGTAACCCCAGTCGATCGAGTCATAAGCTTTTGCGAAGTCAATCTTGAAGAAAGCTCGTACTAACTTTTCCCGTTTTGCTTCATCGATTGCTTCGTTTAGTACGACCACACTATCCAAGATGTTTCTTTCTCCAATAAAAGCAGATTGTGCAGCGGAGATTATCGATGGTAGAACAGATCCGAGCCTTTTTGCCAAGATTTTTGCTATGATCTTGTATATTCCCCCAACCAGGGAAATAGGCCTGAAGTCGCTTAAGTCTGTACTAACCTCCTTCTTGGGAATAAGCACTATGAAGGTTGGGCTGAAGCCTTTCACCAGACGTCCATGGGTATGGAACTCCTCCATTAGTTGGGTGAAGTCAGGTTCCAACAGGTGCCAGAATTCCTTTATGAAGCCAAAGTTGAAACCATCTGGTCCAGGACTTTTCGAGTTGTCGCATTCACTTATGGTTTCTCGGATTTCTTCCTTCGAGAATGGGGCTATCAACTTGTTGTTTTCTGTGGTTGAGATCTTTCTTCGAGCAAAATCTGCTACAGGGGTCGGTCTAGTTGTCCTTTGGTTTTTGAAGTGGCTCTGGAAGTATTCAAATACCCTTTTTTTCACGGCTGCTACTTCTTCCTTCCACTCTCCATCCATCGTGAGGCCCAGGATTTCGTTTCTTTTCCTTCTTCTATTGATGAAATTGTGGAAGAAGCGCGTGTTACAATCTCCCTCTTTCACCCATTTGCACCTTGACTTTTGGTAGTTTAACATGCTTTTCTTTTTTAACTCTCGGATCAGGAGTGCTGCGGCCTTGTTTCTGTTTATGATCTCTGTCTCCTCAAGCCCAAAAACTTCATCGACTATGTATTGTTTATGATACATTAATATATTTCCCATAAAAAAGAGATATGTTAAAAATTAAATAAGGGTAGTTTAGAATCATGTTTTCTTAAAGTTACTAATTTTTAAACAATACTAAAAGATTAAAAGCAATAAAAGTATCATGTTTTGTTAATGTTACTAATTTTTATGAGATTTAATTAAACAGCATATATTACATGATTGGTCTGACCAAGAGTGTATTCAAATATTGAATAAATGCAAAGAGGCAATTCCAAGCAAAAAAAAAGGGAGGAAAAGTGATTATAATTGATATAGTTGTGGGGGACAAGATTGAAGCAATGGAAACTCAACTCTTGATGGATATTGTGATGATGACTTTGGTCACGGGAAAAGAACGAAATGAAGAAGAATGGGCAAACATATTTCATACCGCTGGCTTCACAACCTACAAAATTAGTCCTATATTAGGATTAAGGTCCATAATTGAAGTGTTTCCTTGATTAATCATGCATTTCTATTACTTCGTTTGTAATATATTTGTCATTTTTGTTGCTTTTTATGGAATTAAAAAATATATACTCTTTCCATCCAAATTTATTATGCCAATTTTTTCGAAAATGAAATTTAATGAATACATTATTGATTATTTTATGTATAAATTCAATATGGTGAACGTATGAGTGGTTCAGTGGTTGTTTATTACTTTCTCCTTTTTATAATATATGATGTTTTGACTTTTCGTTTTTTTGCAAATTATATGGCATTTTATATTTTTTCCTAAATTACATTCAAATTAATTAATAATAACTTAGATATTAATTATTTATAATAATATATATATAGTGTAGAATTATAGAGCAACTAATTAGGGGTGTAGTAATAAGTCATTAATTTTCTTAATATGTGTGCATAAGTTTAGAGTCTCATACATTTTGTAAAAATCGGGCTAGGCGCCCACCATCAACAACGATTTCGTGCAAATTGAAAGAGAAAATCGATTTTAGCTTGGGCAGTTCTAGGGCGGTTGACATCAATCCAGTTTAAATAAAAAGAAAAAATCAAAGTCGTCTCCATGATAAAAACTCAGGTGAAGGATTGTCGGTAAACTGTTGTCGATAATAGTGTATATATTTTACACTAATTTATCGAAAATATATCAATTTTTTTTTCTGAGATTTTAACATTTTTTAAAAAAAATTAATTTTTTATATGACTTTGACATTGTTTGAGTGGAGGTGGTGGTGGCAGTGGTGGCTGCAGTTAGATTAGGTTTAGAGTTTAAATGTTGAAGGGGAGTGTATTTACTAAGCACAATGTGGGATTAAATTTTTTTAGTCCATTAAATTACCACGTTTTTTAATTTAATTCACATGATTATCACTTTTTGAATTTAGACCATTATATATATATATATATATATATATATATTGTCCAGTTATCTAGGTTTAATAGATCATTTTTTAAAACACACCACACACCACACACCCCATAAAATGTTATATATGCCACAAATGTTAAACACACTACACTAAAATTCAAAAAAAAGAAATTGTCAAAAATAATTAAATTAAAAAGATAAGAATCCAAATTTATATAAAAAAAATATGATTAAAATCTATAAAAAAAATCACCTAAATCATAAAAAATTAATAAATTTAATTAGTTTTAAAGATTTAGTAGAATTTTTAATAATATTTTTTTTAAAAAATAGCTTTACTTTATTTTTATTTAATTTTTTTAATATAATAATTTTTTCAGATTGATTTGATTTTTCTTTCATATTTTTATTTTATTTAGTTTTTCAAAACTTTGAATTCTTAACTGATGTTTTTAATTTAATTATTTTTAAATTTTATTTAATCTATTTAATACTTTTTTTCAGATTTAATTTAGATTTAGCTGATTTTTTCAATTTAATTATTATTTAATTAATTTTTTTAATGTTTTATATTTTAATTGATTTTTTTATTTAAATATTTTTTAATATTTATTTGATTTTTTAAAATATGCTTAAACTCTTATTTCTTTTAAATCGCATTATTGAATTTGTTTTGTTAATTGTTTTTAAAATTTATATATTTTTTTAGATTTAGTTTATTTTTATAATGTTTTTTAAATTTTTATTCAATTGTATTTTGTTTCGAGGGATGAAGGATAAATAGAAAAGAATTGAGGTGTGTATAGTAATAAAAATAATTTTTAAATTTTAGTGTGGTATGTTTAACATTTTGAGTGTATAACATTTTATGGGGGTGTACTAAATTTAAAAACTTGATAATTTAATGGAGCAAAAAAAATAAATTAATCCCTTAAATATTTTACATGTTTATAATAAAAATTGAGGCAAAGTGCATCTATTATACTTGGAGGGGTATATAACCCACGCACTAACAAAAATTATTAAAAAAAAAACTAATTTTGTTGGGCCACAGACCCACGGGCCTTTAAGCCTTCACACTAGTGGTTTATATTATGTTTTGGGCACATGCCCACATCTCTGTAAAAAAAAAATTAGGCGTGTTCATGTGTTAGATGATTAAAAATTCACTCGATTATTAATTTTCGACTTCTACAGTCTTGTCATTATCTCGACGGTGTGTTACGTTTTGAACGTTCAAAAGAATTTGTAACTCAATTTTAATTGGAGCTCTATGGCCTAACTCATATGAGAGAACTTAATTTCCATTTTGAATTGTACTCAAAAAAGGTCCAACATTCTTGATCAGCCAGCTTCTTAATTACTCGATAAGAGGGTTTTAAAAACTAATTTTGAAACTTGTTGGCCCATTGGCTCCATGCAGTTTCAACTAGGGACAAGTTGCACTAAAAAAATTAAAGAGCCTGGACTGGTATACGATTTTTAGGTCTAAGTCCGATTCACGATTTTTCAAATGTTTTTAAAAAAAAAAATTTAATTTTTTTAATAAATAGACCTGATTCGAAAAAACTTTTTAAATGTATTTTTATTCCTATATATTAGAGCATTTAAAAAAAAATCTACAATACTTATTATTATCAAATCACAAAAGAAGAAATAAAAGTAATAAAAATATGCAAATAATTTTGTTAACTATTACAAAGAAAAATATAATTACGGGGAATAATTAATTTACGAAAAAATTTAAATTTAGCATATTTAATTAAATGGACATTTTAAAAAGCTTGAATTCGATTTATTCTTTTAAACCATAGGGTTGACAAATCGTGCTATCGTGTCGGATTTCGTGTCGACACGATAGTGACACGATAAGGTCAAACACGAACACGATAATTCTCATGTCGACGATAACGACACGAAACACGATAAGAAAATAAATAAATTTAAAATTGCATTTAAATATATAAAAATTAATATATTTATATAAATATAAAAAAATTACCATATCATTATCGTGTCATATCATATCATGTAAATAACATGTTAACGGGTTAATGGATTACTTGTTAATTTTATCCTGTTTAACGGGTCGACACGAACCCGACACGAAATTTTCATATAGTTATCGGGTCGACCTGATAACGACACGAACCCGATAAAACCAAATACTAACCCGCAATTTTCATATCCAATTTATGTCGTGCTATCGTGTCGTGTTAAAAATTGTCACTTCTATTAAACCATAGCTAAAAGATTTCAGATAACTTTGAGAACAAACTTTCCATTTACTGGTAATAAATAACGTCAGCATGACGTGTTATTGATACCCACGTGTCAGTCAAATAGTGGTTGTATCATTAGGCAAGCACAACGGCTAGCGGCGTGGTCGGCCGAGGCAATAAATTTGTGTGGGCCGAGGCCTCAGGAGTGTTAATGACGTGTTGGGCCCACAGTTTTCTATTGGGCCCACTTTGAAATTGTAGAGGAAATTGCTGTCAGCTGGGCCCAATCATCCAGGTATCGCCACGTGGATTTTAGAGCTGTGACGCAGAAACTTGGGTCAACTCCGGTCATAACACGCTCACGCTTTGACTTTTGACATTATCTCTCAACACCATATTTTCTGGAATTTTTATTATTTTACACTTAAATATTACAACATGTCAACATGCATTAACCTAAAATGTAGGGTGGAAATACTTGTAAAAAATTTCACTACTGAAATATTTACTAATGCTGATAATATTATGTATTTATCTTAATAGTGATGTGTAGTACTCCCACTCTCCCTGACATGATTTGAACATAGAAACTGGAAAAAATAATATAGTAAGAAATGTTAAAAAAAAAAAAAAAATTAATTAGAGTGATAAAGTATTAAAGTGAGTGCATTGAGTAAGATAACGTGAGGACATGCACTAAATGAGTGATTTTTTTTTTTTTTTTTTTTTGAGGTCAATAAGTGAAAAGTTTAAAGTTAAGAGTTAATGATCAGAAAGAAAGGTATAAAAACAAATTTGAGGGGGAGAAAATATTTCTTAAATTTTTTTTTGAAAACGGTCAAAATTTTATTACTCAAGTATTAGGAATACCTAGCCTCCAATAAAAAACTTACAAACAAACAATACAAATCTTTCTTACAGCTATCAATTTTTTTCTTACAAATATTACATGTCTTATATATATTTTTTTCAACTATCAATTTTAGAAGTCTTTCTTACAACTAACTCAACATCATCAATTCTTGAGTGCATACTTAGTTAGACTAGTCTAATAGGTTAAAGACATTATTTTGAGAAACTTGATAATTAATATTAATGTATTTATATATATATATATATATATATATATATATATATATATATATATATATTATAATTATACTATTTTATACTTCACTTTTTTCGCCCTTAACCTCGAATTTTGGGTCGTCCCTGAATATAAGAGCAACCACATTGGTTGCATTTTAGGCGGTTATAACTCTAAAATAGGAGTTATTACCAATGCAATAAAATGTTATAACACTCTCTCTCCTTATTTGGTTATTGCAGAGTAACGGATGTATATTAATAAAATATAGTAAGATAATGGATGTATATTAATAAAATTAATATAAAAGGATGGTGGGTCCCCTATAAGATGGGTTATAACTAGGGCTGGCAAATCGTGTTATCGTGTCGTGTTTCGGGTCGACACGATAGTGACACGACACGATAAGGCCAAACACGAACACGACACGATAAGGATCTGTGTCGACACGACACGAACACGATAATTTTCGTGTCGACACGACACGACACGATAACGACACGATAATTTTTGTGTCGACGTGACACGACACGATAACGACACGTAACACGATAACAACACGATAACGACACGATAAGAAAATAAATCAATTTAAAATTGTATTAAATATATAAAAATATTATATTTATATAAATATTTATCAGGTAAATAACAGGTTAATAGGTTGTTAACAGGTTAATGGGTTACCTGTTAATTTTATCGTGCTTAACGGGTTGACACGAACCCGACACGAACCCGACACGAAATTTTCGTGTCGTTATCAGGTCGACCCGATAACGACACGAACCCGATAAGGCCAAACACTAACCCGCAATTTTCGTGTCGGATTCGTATCGTGCTATCGTGTCGTGTCGAAAATTGCCACCCCTAGTTATAACTATTAAAGGAATGTGGGTAGTTAATAAGACACGGTTATTTATGGAGGAATTGAGAGGTGTAAGAGAATATTTTGTTATAACCTTACCACCAATGTGGTTGCTGTAATGATACATGAGCAAGCAAGTACTATCATTTTTATAGTTCGATTCAATCTGATTTGAACCAAATTGTTTTATTATCACGAATATTTTAGAGAATATTGTATGCTGCAATCTAGCATATAATTATTTGTGTTGTAACTTGTAAGTAATATTATACTAGTCATTATCTAATTAAGTAGTATTAATGAAGACATCCATAAATCACTATTAAACTTTTTCAAATTTGATCTTACTCTGTCTTTGGCTTAATAAGTCCAGGGTTATTATTAAATCACTACAAAAAAATTGATAAATGGCATCGGGGAAGGCATCGGATCTGCCGTCCCCAAAGATGAAGGCAACGGCAAAGGCATCGGCAGTGTGCTGATGCCAATATGCTCGATGCCATTTAAATGGCATCGGATTTGGGGAAAACCGATGCGAAATGGCATCGGCAGGTCGCCGTTACCAAATGGCATCGGGGCCCACTGCCGATGCCATTTTGCATCGGGGACAGCCGATGCCATTTCGCATCGGGGAAAGCGCCGTTACTAAATGGCATCGGGGCACTGCCGTTACCAAATGGCATCGGACACACTGCCGATGCCATTTTGCCGATGCCTTTTTATTAGAATTTAAAAAAGACGAATCTGGGTTTCGAACCCAGATCGATAGGCCACCAACACCCACCCCCACCGCTGGGCCACCCCATTTTCGCATATTCAGCCCATTTTCGCGATTTCAAGGGTTCGAACTCGTGACCTCGCAGTCTCGAAGGCTTTTAAGTGCCCCCTGTGTGCCGTTTAGGCTAGGAGCTTTTAGTCGACATGTTTTGAATGCAATTAATATATATTCAATTTAATTTGCGTTTTTAATTCTTTAATTAATTCAATTCATTCTAACTTTAATTGTTGTTTATTAAATTATTTATCAAAACATATCATATTATTTCTAAATTATGTTTTTCAAATTAACTAAATTATGTTTTTCAAATTAAATAATTTATTTACGGTATCAATTATTCACACTATTTAAATTTATTCTAATCTTCAATTTACAACATTTAAATTCATTCTAATTTTTTATTTCACAACATTATAATTACATACAACATTGAATATAATTATTTTCACTTATACATTTAAATTTATTCTAATCACATCATTTAAATTCATTTTAGTTTTCAATTCACAACATTAAATATATATAATTATTTTCACTTATCCATTTAAAAATATGAATTCACTTATCCTTCAATGGACCCTAAACCCTAAACCCTAAACCCTTAACTAAATTATGTTTTTCAAATTAAATAATTTATTTACGGTATCAATTATTCACACTATTTAAATTTATTCTAATCTTCAATTTACAACATTTAAATTCATTCTAATTTTTTATTTCACAACATTATAATTACATACAACATTGAATATAATTATTTTCACTTATACATTTAAATTTATTCTAATCACATCATTTCAATTCATTCTAGTTTTCAATTCACAACATTAAATATATATAATTATTTTCACTTATCCATTTAAAAATATGAATTCACTTATACATATAATTAAAAAAAAATCATCTATTATAAAATTATTCTCTAGTTCATTTTCAATTAAAATAACATCATATCACAAACAACATTAATTATAATCATAATTAGCATGTTCACGTCAATTAAAATAAAAATTAATCCTCAACGTCAATGTAATATAATAACATCACACGTAACAAAGTAATATAAAAATGTATCACTCCTCATCACCACCACCATCATCCTCAGTATCATCCCGATCCTGAACCTGGCTACTATAATGAACGTTGTGCGACGGCCTCGGCGGCCTCGGCTCCCCACCTATCCGACCCATCTGTCCCATCATCAATGCAAGCTGGTCCTGAAACTCCTTGCGTAAGCGCTCCTCCTGCTGCCGCATTTGTTCCACTAAGCGCTGCTCTCTATCTTCATTGACTCTCCGTTCTTCAGCAATAGCATTGTTCATGTCTTCCTGGGTGAATCGTCCATAAGCCGTACCACTTGACGTCTCGCCAGGACCGGAGGAGACCCGTCTGTTCTTGCCTACTTGTCCAAGGCCCCTAACACGTCCATGAGACCTGCCGACCTTCTTCACGTACAGTGCAGACATATCGGGTAAAGGTGGGGCCTGGGAACCATCCTCTGAACTAGGTTCATCTGACGGATCTCTTGTAGTATTATTGGTGAGCTCGTCATGTATCTGGTCCTATACGTGCACATTTAAAAGTGGGTTAATACATTTTCAAGTACAATTAAATATATATTTGTTATATAATGTAATGTATATATATATAACTTACAAGTATATCACCCATATAGCCACAAGTGTATGTCCCGTTTTCGTAACGGTGGTAATATTCAACTATCTCCCAGTCGTATGCAGGGCGTCCCGTCCTCTCCTCCTGTATTTTGAATCGAAGACATATACGAATAAATAAACTAAATAATTAACTAAAATTAATTATATATAATTGACCACAAATACTTACAATGCGTCGTGCGACCTCTGCTGCTCCACGAGCTCCGCCTTTATGAGTACCATGGCCAGTACCCGGACCTCCAGGCTCGGATAAGCGGTTCTTACGAGCCTGCTCGCTCTTCTTAATTGTGTCGGGATTGTTCCAGTGACGAACTAAGGAGTTCCAAACATTCACATCCCACAACGGCCTCTTGTTATCCTTCACCCACGCTTTCTTGATTTTTGATAACATGTTAGTGTACCGAGTTGCAGCTCTTTGAAGAAAGAGTCTGTACACCTCTGTAGAAGATGTGGCTTCAGGGTCCCACCTGACCTCGGTCTGCAAAAAAAAATTAATTAACGAAGTAATATAACAAAATAACTAAATGTAAAGTTATTTTATACCTGGAATGTATCCCACCACCGCTGTACCGTGCCGGGTGATACCATAGCCCAGGTGTGTGCTCCAAGCTCCATATTCCGGTACATTATCGATCTGATCGTCCTCGAAATTAAATTTGAAGGTATCAACCTGTTACACGTATTTTATTAATAAACATGTTATACATACGTCTAATGAAATTTAAATATAATATACTTACGTATCCATGTAGATAAACAGTCGGATGCGACTGTCGGGTGCATCAGTCGACATGCTGGCCTGTGTCCCGACAGACGGATGTCTAACTGGCGAATGTATCGGTGGAGGAGATTGTTCCTGTGGATGTGGAACCATATGAGGCAACTGAGGCACCTGAGTGTAATAGGAATTAGGGTTCATTCCGGGCATTTGGGGCAACATTATCCCAGTCATATCGGGCATATACAAACCATGTGGTGTCTGCACAGTCGGTGTCTCATCCACCGGCTCTCCTCTGCCTCTACCTCTACCTCGCCCATGTCCAGAAGAACCCTGTCCAGAAGAACCCTGACCAGAGCCATGTCCAGAACCATGTCGACGACCACTCATCTGTCAAAATGAACATTAAAACATTATTAACATTGAACATTGTAACAATTAAAAAACATTATATATGAACATCACTGTAACGATTAACACTAAAATATAAATAAGGAATATAATTAAGGAATTAATATTTAGATAACATTGTCTAACAATTAATATTTAGATAACATAGTCTAACAATTAACAACATCATTCATCTTCATCATCTTCATCTTCAGCTTCATCTTCGTCGTCTTCTTCTCCGTCTTCTTCTCCGTCTTCTTCTTCATCTTCTTCATACTCTGCCATTTCCATCATTGTACCGGTGTCTTCATTAAGTGCCTCCTCTTCCACGTCGATTCCAAAATCAATGTTTGGGCCACCCATTAACTCTTCTACCATAGTGTGGTACGAACTAGGTCCAGCTGGGTCAACGTCGTTTGAAGTTGACGCATATTCATTAGTGTTTTGATACGGACGTGGACCCCAAATCTCTTCCCCGTGATAAATCCAATTATAATAATTCAGTGTAAAACCATTTCGATATAAATGAGATTTAACTTCATTAGGATCTCTATAAGTTTGATTTCGACATCTAGCTTTCGAACAAGGACACCTAATTTTTCCTTCCCACATCGAATTCGGATTACTAGTAGCAAATTCAATAAATCCATTTATTCCACTAACAAATCCAGGGTTCATAATCCCATTCACTAATCTTGGACTATACATCCAACTACGAATTGAATAATCCATGTCAATCGACGTCTACAAACACACAAACAACCAACGTCTCATTTCCAACTCTATTAAAATCAATTAATATAATTCTAATTATATTCTAATAATTATTCTAACACCCTAATTAACAAATAAATTCATATATATAGACATATAACACAAATATAATTCTAACACTCTAATTAACAAATAAATTCATATAACTTAATTATTAAAACATACGTACATATAAATACATGCTTATAAACACAACATAATTAATTAACAATTTATAAATTCTTACAATTAACACATGCATGCATAAAAATTAACAATTCTAACAATTTTATATATACATACAACATATATGCATATATATACATATATATACTAAAACTATATATACACATATAACTTCAAATTTAACCAATGAAAACGAAAAAAATTACCGTAGAAATGCTCCCGTCGAAATGTAGAACACAAATGGCCAAAAATCGAGTTCGATCCGCAAACGAAGGTGATTTTTGAGTGGGGATGGCCAAAAAACGCGAACCTTCAATTTGGGGGAGGAGGGCACGGCTGTAACGTTCTGGAAGAGGGAAGAGGGGGGTTTTATATTTAATTAGGGCATCGGGGAAGGCATCGGGCCCACTGCCGATGCCATTTTGCATCGGGGGGCCGTTACCAAATGGCATCGGGGCCCACTGCCGATGCCATTTTGCATCGGGCATTAAATGCCGTCCCCTTTTCGCATCGGCCGGCCTGCCGATGCCATTTGCCGATGCCTTTTGGGCAATATTTTGTGGTGAATGATTGGGCAATGGACATTAATGTCATTTAACTTTGACAGTGATAGAGTATTTGTAAAAGAAAATAGTGTTTAATATATCATTCGTGGATCTATAGAATCTAGTTTTCTCACCATTCACCCTGATACTTTGATATGAGCAATATAAGATTATAACTAATTAGAACAAAGGAGTATATTTTATCATGAGTTATTATAATTGATTAAATGTTACGTCTTAATTTAAGGGGGTGTATTGGTTGTGGATTCTATAGGATTTTTTTGGACTTTTAAAGTCTGGGGGTATTCAATTCAGATTTTAAAAAGTCTTTCAAAATTTTGAGGTATTCAATTCGAATTTTAAAAAGTCTTTAAAAATCTTTAGGTATTCAACAGTCTATGGATTTTAATACTCTATGGATTTTGTTGGATTCTCCTCCAAAAATATAAATAAATTGCACTATCCCAAATCTCTTCTAAAAACAAGAGATTTCAACGGATTCTCTCAGATAACTCTGAAGACGAAAGATCAGAAGTAGAAATGACAATATATTACCCAACCCGTGGATACCCACCCCACCCGCGAGCTTTGGATCAGGTCAGATTCGCCCCGTATTGAGTATGAGTCGGGCGGGTATCCGCCCCACCCCTAATTAATATATAAATTTTATATATATTTTTTTTTTATTGGTAAAATATTTTATATAATATATATAATATTAATTTAATTTTTTTTAAAATTAAGTCTTTGCATTAATATCGGAGTTTATGAAAATCTATGTAAATCAATAAAAAAATATATTTCACAATCCTGTCAAGTCTATAAAAATCCATGTAAATCAATAAAAAAAGTCAGTCAAACTCTGCATGGACTCAATGGATTTTATAAATCCACGTACTTTTTAAAATCCAAAAAAATTCAATAGAATCTCAATTGAATACACCCTCCTAAAATAAGTTGATAAACATTTTGCTAAAATAAAATTCTCAAGCTTATAAGATAGATACTAATTGTAATTATATTGAAATTAATGAAATTTATTTTAAAGTTAAAAGTGATGACCCCTCAAAAAGAAAGAATTTCATATAAGGTTTCAATAATATTTAATTTTGAAGTGTCTTAAATTTGAATCTAGTTTTATTTTTCTTCAAATTTTGTGTGCCTTCTATCAAAGCAATGAAGAAGACAAGAGTCATATGTTCGAGCAACGCAATTTTACTCATGAAATCTGGTCTAACTTGTAGAGGTGGATTGACATCAACATGGTTAGTCACACTTCTCTTCGAACTAATTTTCTTCTCCACAATGGTTCGAAGTCTATCAAGATTACAACAAAGATCGGGAACACTCTATGGTTGGGGATTTTGTAGGACATATGGAAGTAAATAAATGTAGTAGTTTTCAATTCTATTGTACCAAATATGGAAGACTATTTTGAGTTGTGTTTGTAGGTAATTTTGTATTAGGTTTGATGATTAGGCTAAAACACTTTATAATAGGAATTAAATTTGAACCTGTATAGATCAGTTATCTAGTTCAGTTTTAGTCGATGGATCAACAGTTGAGGGGGAACTCATATGTCATTGAAATTCAAATCAACTTGGATTAACACGCGCTCTAGTAAGGTTGAAGATCAATGAAGATCTACTCAATTATTATGATTGAATACTTGAAGAGAAGACTAGAAAATAAAAGACTTGAAGTGAATATCATATTTTAGAGTCAAGCAGCATCTATCAGCTGATTAGGTCTTATCTGACCGATGTGAAGTGACTCATTTGTTTCGTTAACAACAACTAAATTTACTAAGTTAAGTTAAAATGATAAAGTTCGAAAAGACTTATGCTCAAACCTAAGAAGTCAAAATGAATGTTCAGATCAAATGTCAACTCAACAAAAGTTAAAGAAGTCAGAGTTCAAAACTATTAAAAGAAACAACTAAACTCTAAAAATCATCTTTATATCAGTTGAAACACATTTGATGTGGACTAATAAGATGATAACAACAGACACTCTGGAGTGACATAAAATTGATATGAACATAGCAATGACTATAAAGTACTGAAAATGTTAGAACGTCTTACTTTAATAGATAAAACAAATCGGAGGTACATCTCCCAAGATGGATACATAGCAAAATATAGAAAGATTTTGGTATAGCTCCCCAATTGTTATGTTTTGAATCTCTCTATGAATACAAGACAATCTTCATTGTAAATAACACAAAAAATTCTACCAGTCGAGACATACAAGCAAGTTAACACGCACAATCACAAGATTTTCAAGGAGCCAAATTCATATTCAAATCCATAGTGCTCTAAGTTTTCAACCTTGTAATCTAAGCATCTAGATTCATGTCATAAGTTTAGATAGAATTCGACCAAACTTATGTGCGAAGAATTCTTAGTTGGAACCCTACTTTAACCTTTATTTTTACCCAAATTGTTTGTTGTTGTGAAAACGTTTGTAAATGTACTAGTTCACCTATAACTAGTAGGATCAAACTCTTGATGAGTGACGAATTCAAGTGTTATTTTTTACACTTAAAATACAAAAACTTTGTATAAAGAATTAACTCCCGATCGAGTATGTGGAGTGAACATAGTAGTCGAGTAGCAAAACCATTATAAACCTATGTGCATTTACAACATTGAATATTCTCTTATTCATTTTAGATAAAAACTTGTGTGAGATCGTCTAACGTTGAGACCATTATCACTTTCTAATATAAAGTGATACATTTGTCTAAAATAATTTATTACTATCTTTTATTTATGTGTATCTTTAGATAGATTATTAAAATTCTAAATTTGGTTTTAATTTTATAATCAAGAGAATTTATTATTGAAGTTGAATTTGATTATTAAAAAAACAAGAATTTGATCACATATCTAATGGGGGAAAATACATGTAAGATTTACAATTAAATTAAGATTTGTGATGGATGATTAATAATCATCGAAGAGACCTGACACGTTTTACCGCTGACTATTTATTTTCAAGAAAAAATAAAAAATCAAACTCGTGTGTTTTCCTTAAAGAGAAACAAACAAGGAAATGTAAAAAATTAAAAGTTGACTTGGTAAAATAAGGATAAAAAGTCTTGCAATTGTGTCCTGTAGCTTGACTCTCAACCAACTACTCTTCATTTATGTTCACAAACCAACATTATTATTGTGTGTGGTTTCAAGACAGAGTGTTTTAGTCGCCATTATAATGGCCCAAGAAATCGACTTTTAGGTCTTCAAATCTTCACAAACACGGCACAATACTTCTCCATCACTGTAAAATACAACGAAATTGGAGAAGCTGCTTAAATGGTGGAAAATACTTGCTTTTTCCTCTTTCTCACCTCATTTCTTACTAGGTTCGTTTTTTTACTCTTTTTCTTGCTTTTTTACACCTTTTATTGCTCTTCTTTTTATGGGTTTCTGCTGAAATTGTGGTTGTTGCTCATATGTACTGGTGAAATCATTGAATTAAGGTTTGGTTGTTGAATTTCGATGATTTATGGGTTGTGGTTTGATGGGATCTGTTAATTTCGATATAATTTTGGTTGACTTTTCTTACAGTGTGGGAATTTCTCTTTTTCTTTCTTGGGCTTTGTGGTTCTTATGCATTATGGTTGTTGCAGTGTAAAGTTCTTTTCTGTTTTAGGTTGAGGATTTGAGGGGGTTGTGTAAATTGTGGTGCAAATGTGAGGATTGCTGTGTTCTTCAAGTGTTTTTTCTTGAATAGAATTTGATGCAGTTTTGATGCTAGTCTGTGTTTTTTTAATTATAATCTTGTTCTTTGATCTTCCTTGTTTTGTACAAATGAAGGATGAGAAATAGATTTTTGTTCTTTAACCCAAAATTGGTAAGATCTGTGATTGAGTGAAGATATGGTGATTCTGTTTTTTGATCATTGTAATCGAATCGTTATCATCGTGCTCTTCTCTCGTAACTTCGATTATCTCTTTCAGAATCTGAATCTATCTAACAACACTTGGCAATTTCTCCATTTTTAGGCCAACTTCTACACTTATTTGTGCATTCTATGCTTTTCTTTTCCATAAGTGCTTCAAGAAGTGTCTCTTCGGAATTAATATTAATTGTTGAGGCCAAATGCTAGCATGTTTTCTTTCATCACATGTGTCCTTTTATTTTCCATCTAGATGCTACGGAGTATTAAAAATGGTAAAATTGGTCATTCTACGAGAGGTGAATTTCAAGATATCGAGCTTATGACTTTTCTCATCGTAGAATCCACCCATGAAGTTGATACGATTACGTTCTTTATTGCTGTTATTGTTTACATAGAACCCCCAAACCCATCAAAGATTATGGATATTTTTTTGGGTATTTATGTAATCACCAAATCTTCCTCTGATTTACATTTCGTAGTACTTACCTTTTGATTTGTATAGGTATTTTCTATCAGAGTTTGGTTATTTGGGCACAATCACGATTCGATCAGAGTAAAGTACAAGTGAAACATGACTACTCAAGTGAACACAAAAGTTCGACTAGTTAAATGTCCCAAGTGCCGGAAGCTTCTAGCAGAGTTGCCAGACATTGCAGTGTACAAGTGTGGAGGGTGTGGCACTGTTCTCCAAGGTAATTAATTGCCTTTAGAATTCAACTATCCATCATTAGATTATTCTCTTTAATCTTGTTTATTAACATTCTTTCTGCAATTCGTCTGTATACAGCTAAAATCCGGAAGCTAGAGACAACCAACTCTGAGTTATCCTCACAAGAAACCGTTTCTGCTTCAACAAGTCAACACGATGACGTCTCAAATCACGATTTAAAGGTAGAATCATCGCCAGATAGTTGTGTATCTGATGGGATTTCTAGCTCACGAGACATAATCTCTCCTCGGAGTGAAGATTCGTCCCTAAAAGTTAAAGAATCTCCAGAATACAACCCTTTGGGTCGAGATCCTGAAGAGCATCAAAGCAAACTTCACGACGAACGGACTGCAGAGCCTAGCTTTTCCAACGAACTCTCTAGCTCGTGTGAGATTACTCGAGGGGATGAAGCATATGCTCCCGAAGCCAGTGAACATGTGGAAAAACATCTGGACAACAGAGCTGATACGAATGAAGATGAAGAATCTCAAAGAGTGTTAGACGATGGTAACAACTTAGTCGACGAGGTCCAGAATTTGTCTGAGCATGATCAGCAAGATAACTGTGCTCCATCAGAAAATGGTGAAAAGAGCCACACTTGTTCTGCTGATCAAAACGGCGAATTGGCTGATGAAAATGGTGGGACTCCACGTGGTGGGGAATCTCATCGTGCTTCTCAGAGTTTTGTGTCATTTTATCTCACGACTGATGACGAACATCTGGATCATTCTCCGAGTCGAGGTGCCCGTAATTTCAATAGAGTTAGCTCTATCGATACATTGGCAAGTTCACATCTTGCTGATCCTAACTCTGAGCTTAATTTTGGACATGGATCCATTACCAATTTTCCAACGAATGGGAGCTATTATGCTTATGATGGTAGTGAATCTTCTTACGATGGGACCGATTATCAAACTCGTGAACGCATTTCACATCCCTTGAGAAAGAACCGGGGTCTAGACTACACGAGACCCTCAGAAGTTCTCAGAAAGAATGGGTTTAATGTGGTGAATAGTAAACCCGAGAGGGCGTATTGGGGAACGAGCTCCCCACATCATGCACCGAAAAACAGCCATTGGAACCAAGGTACATCTACCGAAACCAATAGATACAACAATGGGCATAGGATGAGATTTGATAATCGAGACGACGTCTCTGGGTTACCGTTCACTTCAAGAACTTCAGGATATCCGCCACGTCAGCCTTCATACACAGATCCCGAAAAGATTGACCTGTTGAGGACAGTGTTTGAGCTCAAAGATCAGCTCAAAAGGATGCAATTTCCCAAAGTTTCTTCGAATCAAAGGTTTCCAAATCGGGAAAAATATGCAGAGCTGAGCCATCTCGGTGGATATAACCGTGTAAATGCTTGTGATGAAAGATGCAACGCCTCAAGATTGGCTTTTTCAGGCGAGGCTGCACATTATAGACGCCCGGTTAGCTGCTCGTGTTTGCACTACTCTGCACAGTTGCAGTCATGTTCCATGCACGGTCACCACGTAGTCCACACGGACCATAATTCCTACAATGTCTCTAATTCCCCGAGTCCCCACGGCCACCATTACACGAGCACTGAACTCTCATCATACGACACAAAGTCTGAGAACCAAAGACTCGATGAGATAAAACGGTTACATTTGACGAGAGAGAAATATCACACAGCGAAGAGACATCTGCGACCTGTAGCAGGCGGGGCCCCATTCGTTGCTTGTTATCATTGCTCGGATGTTCTACAGCTACCCGTCGACTTTCTCCTTTTCAAAAAACGGTACCATAAGTTAATGTGCAATGGGTGTAAGAAGGTTCTGAAGTTTTCACTCCTGAAAGGAACACACATTGTTCCGTATGATAATGACGCTTCTGCCCCTCCACCGAGCGAGGCTGATGACTTCCATCATGCAACAAATCAGGACCCTCCATCTCGGTCCACCTCTTGTCATCACGTTGATCCCGTTTCGTATTCTGATGATTATGGGCGGTCGTTCTGTAGAAGCTGCTCGACTGAAGAAGAAGCTTTAGGTGTTGCACCTTCGTTTGATCAAGTTCAGCAGAAGTCGTACAATAGAAAGATGTCATCAGGGAGCTCCCCTCATCAGCCAATGGAAGATAGAAAGATGAAAGGTGTGTTGTTGATGGATTCTTCCAACTCTGTTGAATCAGCCGGGCATTCATCAAGAACGCGGAAATTTACGTCAGAAATCGAGGAAGTTGTACCATCATCGACTTCCCCACTCCATCGATTAATGGGGTATCCATCCCCAAGCCATGTGTTGAGCAGATGATCACTACAGCTTGAATATGAACTTCCCCTCTTATTTTCTTGTGTTTTGTATATTGTTTATTACAGCTAAAATACAAGTGTGCTTGTTACATGGTATATTTTTGAAGTTTAGAGGGCTTTCGTATATGGTGGTATACCTGTAATAGACTTGAATTATTGATTTATTTGTTGTCTCGTAATGTATTTATACAAGACAAAATAAAGCTTTTTATATACTTAATTTTTTGTCTTCAGTTGGGTATACTACACTTTCTTAGAAGATTTTTTTTTGGAAGTGTTATATGAATCTCTCGTTTTTCTTTTTCCTTTTTTTTATTTTTTTCGCCTCATGATAGGTTGATAACTAATTTAAAAGATATCCAAGAGCCAAAAGCAAAAACCAATTAAGTTTTAAAACAAAAATACACCAGAAAGTAATGGGAAAAAAACAACCCAAACAAACCAAATCAGCAAAGAATGAAATTTTCATTCCCAAAATGCCCCCAACAGTTTGGTTACATCACAAGTCTTGTGTAAAAAAAAAAAAAAAGGACAAACAATGATTATTAATTGTGGAACGGGAGAATGATTGAGGAGATATGATTGTAAGAGTGAGAATTTGGAAGATTATGAATGATATGGTGTTCAACGACATAGTTTCTACAACTGAAAAGATTACTGAGGGCATCCTATGTCCACAACTGAAAAGATTAATGAGGGCATCAAATTTAGCTCTTGGAAAATGATTGAGAGCTCACTTTTCAATGATTTTTTTGTTAGTTGTTTCATGATTGGGAGTACTCCTATACCGAAAACGCAACTAATAAATAAATAAATAGAGAATAAAATGCACGGGAATTAGAGTAGTAATTTCCATATTGATACTGGACAATTAGCAATTCCACTTAATTACATATTACATTAGACAGACTGAACTATGTAACACCACAGAATTTCAATTAATATATAATATATATATATATATATATATATTTAAGGGTTAATTCTAAATAAATACACCACCTTTCATCTCAATATCAATTTAATCACGATCTTTACGATTTTTTTTAAAAATCCCAACCTTTCATCGTGTTGCAATTAGATACACATTTTTTTTCTCCGGTCAACAATTGATGATGTGGCTTGCCGGCGCCACGTCATATTACACATTTTTTTTCCTTATAAAGATTACAATTTATAAAAATATAAAATTTTATAAAAATAAAAATAAAATTGCAGCGTCTCCTTCCGCTTCTCAAACTAAATCAAGTTTTCTTTTACCATTCTCAAACTAAATCAAGCTATTCTCTTCTAACCATAAAAATTAAATAAAAATAAAACTCTCGGCATCTTCGACGTCTTCTTCGCTTCTCAAACTCAACAGAGTTCTTGTTATGTGCGCCTCTCTCACTTCTCAAACTCAATCAATCAAGTTCTTCTTTTCAAATTCTAAAAATCAAAATCATAAGGGATATAACATTTTTGTTGCAATAATCATTAGTGTTAAACACATTAATTCCTATAATATTTTCCTCTCATAAAGCATATAAATTGTAGTTCTCGAACTAGTTGAACAAAATAATAAAAAACCACCAACAAGGTTATCTTCAGCATACACTCAAATACAATAATTAATTGAGGTCCACCGAAAAAAATTATAGTTCTCGAACTAGTTGAACAAAACAATAAAATTATTAAATAAGTTAAGAATTCCTAAAGAAATAAACCGCCAAATCACCAATGATCATGAATTAGATGCGTGAGTTTTTTTTTTTTTTTTTTTTACTTTTGTATGATTTTTTTTTTTGTATGCTTTTTATGGTTAGAAAAGAATAACTTGATTTAGTTTGAGAATGGTAGAGAAAACTTGATTTAGTTTGAGAAGCAGAGGAGACGCATGAAATTTTATTTTTATAAAATTATTTAGTTTGAGAAGAAGAAAACTAGTTTGAGAAGCGGAGGAGGAGACGCATGCAATTTTATTTTTATTTTTATAAAATTTTATATTTTTATAAGGTGTAATTTTTATAGGAAAAATAAAAAAATATGTGTAATATGACGTGGTGAGCTCGGCAAGCCACATCATCAATTGTTGATCGGAGAAAAAAAAATGTGTATGTAATTGCAACACCATGAAAGGTTGGGGTTTTAAAAAAAATTCGTAAAGATCGTGATTAAATTGATATTGAGACTAAAGGTAGTGTATTTATTTAGAATTAACCCTATATTTAATTAAGATGCATATGTATATATTATTTTTAATGGATTTTCTTATATAAATATTTAGATTAAATAAGAATGTGGATAAATAAATTGATTTCTGATAAACATTTCTCCACAAGTTTCTCATTTTAATTCATATCCCACAATTTTAGCAACTAAGTCTACTCCTCTCAACCAAATTCTCAAGAAAACACCAGAAAAAATATTGGTCTCTCACAACTTTGATCGATCAGCCGCATTTCCCCGGGTTTTTCTATTGAAACACTAGGTAAATTTCTCCTTCCCTTTAATAATATTTTACTTTCGGGCCGCACTTATGTGCAATATTTCACGTGAAATATTAGTATATTTAAGGAAGGGTCAAAATTCGCGGATCTGTAGCGGGTTTGACCGGTCAAACGAATATTTCCTTAAAAATCGCGGAAAAGTCGCGCGCAGGAGGCTAACAGGATAACGGGTTTCAGGTCTGTGTTACTATAAAGGTAATTATATGTTACTGCAAGATCAAATATGTGTTACTGTAAGTACAAATAACACATAAATTGACTTTTCACATAAAATATTAATACAAATTAATTTAAGGAAGGATAAAATAGAAAATTTTGCTCTTAATCCGTGTTACTATAAATACAATTATATGTTACTGTACAAACAAATATGTGTTACTGTAAAGACAAGTAACACACAATTGGTTTTTGAGTAACACATATTTGACATTAAAGTAACACAGAAAAATGTGTTACTATATAAACACAAGTGTATTACTGTATTAATAAAGATGTGTTACTGTATAAATAAAACGTCATTATTGAGAGTGAATGAGATACCCACATTAAAAAAGACGAAGAACAATAATTGAAAACACGAAAAACACAACCATGTTGAATAATTTATCGATCCTTACAAATAAAAAGATATAATTATCAACAATTAATTGGAATAAATCTGTGTGTGGTATTATTGTTGATTTTTTCTCATTTAGGAATTTATTCAAAAAATAAATAATGATTTTTCTGTTTGTGATTAGCAGATCAGATCTGAAATTTTTTTTTTTAATGAAAGTTACGCTGCATATTTTGCGCAGAAGAGAAGAAAGGCAGCGGGAGGAAGGAAATCACAGAAGAGGAGGAGGAAGAAAGCGCAGAAGATAAGGGAGGAAGAAGGAGACTGGTTACCGGATAAAATTATAAGAATTAGTCAAATTGCACCATAAGACTATGGTGAAATATTGTATATAAGTTTTTGTCTTTACTTTCATGGTTGCTGTGTTACAATATTTTGTTCACCGTTTCAAATAATCTTTGACAACATTCCTTATTCCCTATTTTTCCTCGTTCCTTTAGGGGATGTTTGTTTTGGAATTATGTAGGATGGGAGAAATCTTGGATGGGAAAATTTTGGATGGAGAAATCCTGATAAATAATAATTGTGTGTGTTTGTTTTGGAATTTTGAGTAGAATGAGATGTAAATTTATGTCAAATCAAATTGTGTAAGAGTGGGTGAAGTTGTATTATAATATTATATAACGTAACTTTATGTCAAATCAATTGTGTAAGAATATATGATGTTGTAATATTAGGCCCCGTTTGATACCAGATACAATTTTAATGCGGAAAGTGACATATAAGAGGCCCGCTTACTAAATTAGTGCGAAAAGTGACATATAAAGGTGTATAAAGATAAAATCTTGTGTGATAGAAAGTACAAAAAAGTGGGCTAAAAACACTTAATTCTCGTGTGATAGCATGTATTAAACTCTATAAAGCTTCATATAAAGTTTTTTTTTTTTGTTTGATAGAATATTCAATTCACCATGTAAAATAGATCAAAATGATGAAAAGACATTTCTACCCTCACTATTCATCACTAATTCATTGTTTGATGCACCATATTACTTCTGATACATCAACAAAATCAAACATTCTTTATACATTTTCATTTGCCACTCTTCGACTTCACGCTCACACTTCCCGAGTTCCCCATTTCTTCGTCTTTCAAAGCTCCCGACTACACGGTAAGGTTCTCTTCATCATACTCTATTTCCCTCATCGTCTGAGTTTCTTTGTCACCGCTAACAATCTGTTTTTCTTCTTCCCGTTGCAGGTGTGTTCTCCATTTTTTTCGGCGTCAATGTCTCAGTCTCAGGTAATTTTATCTTTGTTTTTTTGAAAATTTCAGAACTGGTTGTCGTATGAAGTACATTTCTTAGCTATTAAACGATTATGTTGGGTTGGTGTTTTAGTCGATGAAAATTTCGCACTGCATGTTGAATATGTCATTTTCTTCACTGTTTGCGAGGGTTTCTAGTGGATTTACCGTTTTCCCCTTCCATTTTGTCTAAATATGTTTTAGTCTGAAAAAAATTAGGGCTTGTTGAGTTTGTTTTATCATTATTGCTTTGAATCGGTCGTAGATGGAAGGCGGGGCCTCGAGTTTCGATAATTCCCCACCAACGGGGAATAAGAGGTACAAGGCCAGAGCGAACAGATTGACAAATGAGAACAACAAGCGGAAGAGACGAAACTGGACTGACGTAGAGGAGTCCATTTTGCTGAGCAAGCTTAAGGAGATTGTGCTCGATGGTTGGAAGACTGAAAATGGCTTCTGGCCAGGTTATCAGAACAAATTGGAAGAGATGATGTTGGTTGAGCTGCCCGGTACTGACATTCGAGCAAATCCACACATTAATTCAAAGATTATTGTTTGGAAGAGGCTATATGGCTCCCTCAACACCATGTTGAAAGATAACTTCGGAATCGGATTCAACAGCACAACGCACCTCATTGATTGTGACAATGAGATGTGGGAAAAGATTGTTAAGGTGTTTACATAAAGTTTGTTCAATATATGTGTGTGGTTTAGATTGTTTACGTTTTCAGCTGTGCAAGATTTAAGGTATTTACATAAAGTTTGTTCAATAGATGTGGTTGATTCTATTATGTATTTGTATTTAAGTTGTAGATTGTTTATGTTTTCAGAAAGATCCATATGCCTCAACCATGCGCTTCAAGCCCTGGCCAATGTACGGTGATTGGCTTGAGGTGTTCGGTAATGATCGAGCAACCGGATCTGGCGCTGAGGATGTGTACGAGGCTTTCAATTCCCTTGTTGATGATGATTTGCCGCCTGTGGATGATGTTGAGTATGTGAACATGGAATCAGAGCAACCGCAAGCTGAGACTCATGTTCGTGGGGAGAACGCAGACACTGACCAACCTGATGTTAATGCTAATGTTAATTGTTCAATGGACAAGGATTCAGAAACTCAGGCACCCACACCCATGAATGGTCGTCGTCCCAATGTTTCTCGTAAGCGAAGCACTTCGGCAGCAGCTGTGAATTCTGAAGATCCACTGATGAACGTGCTAGGTCAGATGGCCACATCCTCCGACAATCGCTTAGGCGTGATTTGTGATGCGTTACAATATGAGTCAAAACTAGGTCTTAAGAGGCACAACATCTATAACCTTCTTGGCGACATTCCAGGGTTGACTCTTGATCAGAGGATTGACATATGTAACGTGCTCGTTTAGAACACTGCCGTCATGGAGATGTTCTTGGGTTTTCCGCCTGAAGCGCGTGCCCGGTTTGTGCACCGGATCATATCGGGTGATCTTCGTTTATGAAGGATGTTTGGTTGTTTTTTTGGATGGGCCTGGTGTTGTTGAATGAAACTTAAATTCTCTCCCTTTTTGACATCTTAAATACTTTGTTGCCTATATTTTAGGCTGTTGAATACTCTATATTTTGTCAACTTTTTGTACAATCTTTTGATACATTTGCGTAGTTTATGGATGTTTAAGTATTTTGGTTGAATGTTGTTATGCTTCCTGCCTTGGTACATTTTGTATATTTGAATGAATGCATTGTTGTTGAATTTGTTGGCCTGATTGTGGTGTTTGTTTATGAAGTAGTGTTTATTGTTTGATTTTGAATCAGTTGTGGGGTTGGTAGTCACTAGTCAGGCACTCAAGAGTCAAGCCCATATGTGTGGGGAAGAAAGTGACTTTAAAGACAACCAAAACAATGAAAAACAACGAATATAAACACTATTTTTCATGACAACGAGATATGTACCCCAACGTGTGTTCATTGTGCACGAACAGATACGAACTTCTACTAACGAAATATATGTGTTCATTGTGCAACGTCTACATCATAGTCAGTTGTACAAAATATGTTTCTATTATGTCATAATTTTACAATTACAATTGTGGGCTAATTGTTTGGCGTTTCCTTAGGAAGTATTGTTTACAATTTTGTGATCTTGAACAGCCAACAAGCCCACATCAGTCATTGTGTATGAAAGAAAATGATGCTAAAGTAAACCAACAAAGCCATATGCATAAAAACGATATGTTACACTGATTTCAAAACACCAAAATGGATACCCCATTGGTTCATATAATAAACTATACAACAAAATAATCTTCGTACTAGCCAAAATAAGCATAAACACAAAACACAATAAGGAGTTCATTGTGCAAGATCATGGAACCTCAATCGACTCAATGTATGTGTTCATTGTGCAATGTCCACGAACAACTACATCGTAATCAGTTTCGTAAAACCTATTTTCGACCATGTCCCAATACACAAATGTTTCAATTGGATCAACTCTCATAAGGATCTTCGAATCATCCGGCTTCTCGAATCTCATCGGCTGGATACTCACTAGTCCTACGGCGTTCCTCAGTATTGGACCATCCATCGTTATATTTGTCCACGAATTGTCGTCTCCATACTCCTTAAGAATCCAAAAACTTATATGGTTCTCAAAGAAATAAAAGCTGGAGTAATAAATTAGAGTATCACTGTCCAGTGCACCAATATTATGAGGGAACCCCGGATCTAACGCTTCAACGGGGGTTCGTATTATTCTAAACTCCTCTGACCCCATATCCAATGCAGCAACTTGACGACTATGTGGACCAAAAGAAATAATCCAATGAAGGGCACCCTTCACATACACACCTGGATCCGGCGCACAATCCATATCCCGACAATGCCCCACATCTCTCCAAATGTTTTGTCTTGAAGAATATATTGACAAATATGGACTCAAATTCGAACCCGTGAACCGTACAAGGCGAATCACTTTAGTATCATCCGTCCCTCCATCGTACCCCACCCCGAAGGACAACACCGCCCTATTGCACTCATTTAAATGAAACGGAATGTTATGCGGAGGAAGTACCCGATAACGATTTGTAGTTGGATTCCACAAGAAAATGTTGTCTTCGACCCCGATGGCACAAAGTATGCCGTTACAACTCCCAACGACTTCGAACGGCTTTTCCAAGTCTCCCCATCCCGTTGGCTGACTCCGATGGACCGCTATAATTTGACGCCTACTTTCATAGTCCAGCATGTACCCACCTTTGTTCTGCCTGATCATTTCACGCAAGTGTTGCTTCACAAAGGTAGGACTTTCGATCATTGTTTTCCAGGCCCGACACACACTCTTGCATCCAAGAACACACAGGGCTGGCAGAAGGGTTAGTGTCTCCCAAATCAACTCGAACGGCAGCGTTGTGGGCATAGATAACTTTCTACGACTCATATTGTGGATGATTTAGTGAAATTCTTGTTTTAGATGGAAAGAAAATGGTCTGCGAATATGACTGTGATGTGGATTGAAACGAAGATCAAAACTCTTTTTACAAGCAAGGACAGGTGCGATTCTCGGAGTGAAGCGTCGTTTGGTTTTCCAGTTGGATTAAAATTTTTAAACTTAACTTTGGAAGGCTTAATTAAAAGTTGAGATTATCTTGTTTAATTTTTTGAAATTAAAAAATGTATCTTCGTATTGGATGTTTCAGTTGAATTCACATGTCCGCCCATTTTAAATACAACTATAACGCCCATTTTTTTAAAATCGAGTCGAGTACGAGTTTATTATTTCGTAAAAAATATGTTTTACAATTTTAATAGTGGTAAAACTCAATAGGCAATCGAGTCGAGACGAGCCCTCTATTTAATACAACTTTAAATGTTGATTAGTTATAAAATTCACGATTGCCCATTTTTAAATACGTAATACAACCCATTTAAAATACGGATACAAATCCCACTAACTCAGACAAATTATAAAATACAACTATGAGACTCATTCTAAAAAATAAGTAGTTGAGTTCGTAAACGTAAACCCAAGTTTAGCTTAAAAACTTAAACTTAAATAGGCAAACGATACTATTCCATTCATTTTATCGAGTTACTTGGAGAGCCCTTAGTGCAATTTAGCTTGGACTGCTCCCACTTGGAGAGCTTTTAGAAAAGCTCTCCAAGGCCAAATATGTAGTAGTGACATTTACTGATTTCAATGGCAAAATTGACACATTAGCTAAATTTTACTACATTTACTGATTTTTCTTAATTTGTGTGTAAAGTAAAATGTAGCTATCTTTGTGGGACGGAGAGAGTAATAGGTAATCGAGTGAAACTCATTGTTTAACATATCTTCAAATGTAGATTTATTTTTTAATCAACAATTCCCCAAATTGATTTATTCACCACAACAACACACACAGCCCATTTAAAACCCGGATAAGAGGCCCACTGTCCCAAACCATAAAAACCCTAATCCCAAGGTCGGTGCGCGCCAAAAAATAATAGGAATAAAATATTATTGTGAAAATTTTAATACATTTTCAGCTGGAGTGTTTTAATTTCTTGGAGGACTCGTATCTTCGTACTGGAAACATCTCGCGTTCTTCGATTCACTCTCCGTCTTGAAATCATCATTAATCAATCGAAAAAGGTATGTTGCCACTTGTCTATATCAACTTCAACTTATATCTTGTTTGCATGTTGGTATTCAAAACTCTATTGTCGATTTTTGGGTGATAGTGTTAATTTGATGTATTTTGTTTGCATTATTATGTATTTGTTGGTGACTGGTGAGTCTTGTATCTGATTAATTTGATGTATTTTGTTTGCATTATTATGTGTTTGTTGGTGACTGGTGAGTCTTGTATCTGATTAATTTGATGTATTTTGTTTGCATTATTATGTGTTTGTTGGTGACTGGTGAGTCTTGTATCTGATTTATAACAGGCTTAAATGGCAACGAAGAGTATTGAACCTGGGTTTGCAGTGGGTCTTAGTAATAGGTCAGAATTACGCATCATAGATACTATTAGCAACAGTCTAGGTGCAAGAAACATAGTTAAATTTCGTGAGACATGCTTTGGGCAATTCTTAGATATTGAAGATCTCGCATTTCAAGGACAACTCTATCTTCATCTCTTGTATAAGCAAGACCTGACAAATGTAGGAGATAAGTTAATTTTCAATATCAACAACAAAAAAGCTGAATTCGGGCCTAGGGAATTTGCATTAGTCACCGGATTGCAATTTGGTTCGAAGTTTTCAATACCCACCAACTCGTTGGTGCACAAGAAGGTCTTTAAGTCTGCAACAGAGGTAACCGTATCCCAAATTGAGGAGGCCTTTTTATCCAAATGTGGACAAGATCCTGAATCTGATTTGTCCTTGAAATTATCGCTATTGCTATTGCTCTATGGTGTTCTGCTCATTAAACATAAAAGTTCGAAGTTTATTGATCTTGAATATATGTTCCTCATTGATGACTTGGTTGAATTTAATGGGTATCCATGGGGTCGTGTTGCTTTCGAGTTCCTTGTTGATGATGTTAGGAAGAAACTTAATGCCCTTAAACTTCAAGAGAGTGAGAAGCCCAAACAACGGTCTAAACGAAAATCAAGAATGTACATTGATGTTTATGGTTTCAGTTATGCCCTTCAAATATGGGCATATGAGGCAATGAACAGTGTTGCATCTATTTGTGCTGTGCCTATAGCCCGCCGTCAGACATCCATCCCACGTATGATTAGATGGAGTTGTGTAGACGGGGTTATACGTTATCAACAACTCAGTAAGAAATGTTTCCCAAGGTTGAAGGGACGAGATCGCTCTGCAGATAATGTAAGTGTAAAATGTTCCCAATTTGGCTAATTAAGTTGTCAATTTTATAATATTCATCCCCTTTATGCAGATGCGTGTGGTGGGTAATCTAGTGCCCTCAAAGGTTTAGGAAAATTCACCGTCTTATCGTAGTGCCGTTCTATGGGAAGAGGAACTCGATCAAGACCGCACTCATGATGATCCATCCCGAGCCCGAGTATCTCGTAAAAGAAAGACTCCTCCAAACATTGATGTTACTGATTGCGATACAAATGCGACCAGAAGAGGGGCGCGCACAACTCAAACAGTCCACAAAGATGAAACAAACGAACCAAAGATAAAAGGCTTTCGTGAAACGGTCATTGGACGGCTAGATAATATAGACAAAAGTCAGGCAAGACTAGAGATGTTGCTGAATGCTATTTGCCTGAAGCTAGGTATGAGCGCCAAGTCAGTGGAGCCCGATCAAATGCCCAAAGATGAGAATGTAGTGGAAACTGATGGAGAAGAGACTACGAAAGTGAACGGTGGCAACGATCACGTTCATGAAGACCTGAAGGTCAATTCAGTAAGAAATGAATCTGTCAATTACTAATTGTTATTTACTAAACAGTATTATGTTTAATTGTAGGAACACGGTTGTGTGAATGAGTCTAACAATGAGAGTTTTAAGGAAGTTGAGGGTGAGTGTGTGATGGAGTTGGATAATGATACAATGAAGAAGGCTGAGGGCAAGTGTGTGAAGGAGTTGGTTAATGATGAAATGAAGAAGGTTGAGGTTGAGGGCGAGTGTGTGATTGAGTTGGTTAATGATGAACTGAGGAAGGTCGAGGTTGAGGGTGAGTGTGTGAATGAGTTGGATAATGATGAATCGAAGAAGGTTGAGGGCGAGTGCGTCACTGAGTCGGATAATGAGCAAATGGAGACTGAGAGTGACTATGTTAAAGATGTGGACCATGACTGCTTAAAGGATGATGATGAAACAACCGTACGGAAAAATGTAACGTACTAACCGATTACAAATGTTACTCAGGTTATTTGCACATTGAATGATGTAAATGACATTCTGTTTTTTTTTTTATGTAGATGCTTCAAATAGTCCCTTATGTGGAGCCAAGCGATGCACATAGAATCATTTTCAATCCACTCACTTTCGAAGTTTCACCCCAATTGGTATGCCACTTCTCGGATTGGTGGGCCACTAATCAATCTCTACATACAAAGGTGAAATTATCTGTGAAGTGTGTCCCATATGTGGAGCCAAGTTGGTTTAGGTGTATATGGACCAATACAGGGTGGCTGACAGATGAGGTCAGATATATTTTTTCAATTTTAATGTGAAAAGCAAATTTTTTATGGGTATCGTTATACGTTGTTGCTATTTAATTATTTTTAGCACATGGATGCGCTCATGTACCTCCTTCTACGCAAAGTAGAGATGTGGCCAACGTGTTTCTTGTGCAATTGGACAGCTGTTGATGTTAGCATTGCTGTAAGTACCATTTTTTTTTGTTTCCTTTTGGCGTATTAGTGTGTGTGCGCTGAATAATATTGGGAATAATTCATGCAGACATTTCTCTCGACGAGATGTTACAACTCCTGGAAACGAGCACGCGATGGCGAATGGACTTGGTCTGAGAAGGAAGGGCGTATACTTGAGTATGTGACCGGCCAACGGCCAAAAAATGTCTATTGTCGCCCATGGTCAGATGTTGAGTATGTGTTTGGTGTTGCAAATATCGCGAATAACCATTGGGTGTTGTATCAGATTATTATTCAGGACGAGACAATAAAGATATACGATTTCCTAACGGGGCGTCGTCCGAAGTCAAAAATGATGCAACTATTTAAAAACATTGCCCAACTCTTGCCTAGCTTATGTGTAGAAGGAGATGTGTGGAAGGGCCAACGGGAATTACAGTCTTTAAAGCCGGTGTGGAATGTTTGTACGTATCCGTGTCCTCCACAACAAACGAACGGTAGTGATTTTGGAATTTTGTGCATGAAGATGTTGGAATGTCTTGCTACGGGACAAGATGTGCAAGACATCGTTCCACAAATGTGTGAATCTTATTGAAAGTCCTATTGCGTTGAGCTATTCAACGAAGACAATATTAAATAGTTATGTTATGTTATGCCGACTACAATGCCAACTCCTAAACCCACGCATGTTATGTTATGTTGAATTCCGTATGAACTCTAATTTAGGTTAATTTTGCTGAAGTTTGTTGTGATCATGTATGGGGATGCTGCTACGTTGTGTTATTATGTATTGCATATTCATTATCACATCTTAGTCATTGGTTTGGATTGAGTATAATTGCTTTTTTGGGCTTCAACATATTTTGTCATACATACCCTAGTGGGAGGGAAAGTTTGGCGCCAAAATCAAAACAAAACCCTAATCCATTTATTCATCTTTGGAGGGAACATTGTTACAATTTTTGGAGGGAACATTATTCATCTATTGGGGGGAAAATATTTTGCACCTATATATATATATATATATATATACAACATGATCCAACCATAACCACACAACCAAAACAAAATCATGTATGCTTCTTCTCCACAAAACCACATGACATATGTGACATGTGATTGTGGTAAAGAGGCCCGTGTATGCATTTCAAGTAACGAACAAAACAGAGGAAGACGCTTTTACTCGTGCTAATATCCGAACGATAATGCTGGATGTGACTATTTCCTTTGGGCAGACGAACACTCAAGGAACGTGCAAGCAACTGCGCCAAACGGAATGCTGCCGGGCATAGTGACGAAGTTCGACGCACTGTTGGTTGAAAACCAAGAGCTCATGAACAGGTTGAGTCGAGCAAAAGATTATGCTGAAATTTGGAAGGAGTCATGTACCCACCTAGAGGCAGATAATGACTACAAAACTGGACGGATTGAAGAGTTGACGAAACTTCAAAATCTTCTTGTCATTGCACTCATATTCTGTCTCCTACCTATTATGTTCAAATACATAGGTTGAAAGTGTGGTACCAAATTATGTAGCATTCCACTTTAGATTTACGTTTATTTATGAAATATCGATGTAAGCCTATGTCGTCCAAGGCTATATTAATTGCAACTAATGAATTTTCCGTATGGACCAAACCAATAGCCCACAAAAAGGCCCATTATCAATAAACTATACACACAAAGCACACAATGAAGCCCACAAAAAGGCCCATTATCAATAAACTATACACACAAAGCACACAATGAAATCGAAATACGATTAGGGTTGTCAATTTTGAAAATACATTAAAACACTGATTTCAACACGACAAACGCAAGTGTTCAAAGACACAACAAGTACGAAAACAAACTACAATTAAAATGAAACATAACAGAAACTAAAATACATTAGATAGCATCGGAACCACATGGCTAACTCGGTCAGACTTGAACGGAAGCATGATGGGACTAACGTACCAACTTGATCATGTTAAGTCATCTTCTTTTTCCCCTTCTTCGGAGACCTTGAAGAAGCACAAGACGAAGAACAAGCCCCTCTATTGTTTGTACTCCACAAAGTGGTTGGAGTGTCTGGTAGGGCTGAAGGCTGGATTAATTGCTGACGAGGAGGAGACCATGACGGGGTCGACTCTTGAAGCGGGTCAACGTCCACATATTCAGTTGATCTTGCCGGCGCCCATGGGCCATAGTTAAATGTGGGGTCTATTATCGGAGGATGGCCATGTTGACCCTCATAGTCGTCGGACACCATAATTGGTTCAGAGTTGCTATCGTCACTTACTTGAATGATCTCAACATTCGCTGGAGGCTCGATGGGAGCAGCGGGACTTCCAAATAGTTGGTCAAGCTTCTCATGGTGTGGATCTCCATGGTGGAAGAAGGCTTTGACGGTCTCATCCAACTGTGACAATATGTAAATGTTAATGTAATTAGTCAAATACTATAAAATAAAAGGATGAGGATTCAATGAAACCTGAATCAAGCGAATCCAATTCTGTTTCGAAGTATGAACGACATTCCATTCTGGATCCCACCAAACTTTTGGGTGTTCTTTAAGCTTCTTGAAGGTGTGGTACCGACGTTCAAGATCCGAATGACGTTCGATACCATCGATCCATGTCAACGCATGGTTGTACCTCTCATTCACGGCTTGAATGCTAGTGCATATTGCACCAAAGTTTATTACCTCGTTCGGATGCCATCGTCCTAGACTCTTCTGGGCAAGTAGGCTATCAATGAACACATCATCACATTCAAAGTCCCAAATGCCCGAGTACAACAATGTTTCTTGCAGAGGGATACTTGGAAGATTAGATTTTGACATTTTTTGAGTATGTGAAGATGAGGATAGGTGGAGTGTTATGGGAATGCAGCTTATGTAGTTGAGTAGTAGATTAGAAAGCTGTGAATTGTCTTTTCATGAAGATTAGAAAGAGATTGGTTATTGCTTTGTTCTAAAAGATTTGAAAGTTGTGAATGGTCTTTTCATGAAGATTCAAGTCAGAGAATATATTCCATTGTATGGCAAATAAGTTTGACAAGTCCATCAACCACTTGATTAGAATCTTAAGACATTCACAAGTTGAATAGTAAAAAACCACACGCTTCAAGCCAAAGATCGATCCATTAAACCCTAAAAAATAAATTATACAAACATGACACAAACTCAAAAGTTCAATGAGCAATTAGGAAACCCAATAAGACAATGATAGTGACAAACATAAGTACGATCACAACCAACAGACTGATGATTAGATGATTTGGGACTCCAATTAGATTAACAGCAATAGAAGATGAATTTAGTGGTTCGTTGCCACTTGTCGATGTGCTATCAGTTTCGTCGGCATTGGACCGGCGATACAGTTGAGAGCCTGAATCTCGGACCAAAGGAGCCTTACACGAACTTGAACACATCTTACTTGAATTATAAGTTTGAGTAGTAAGGAATGTCGGAACATTACCGAATTTATCATTCCGATGATATTCATCACACCAATAAAAGTGCTTACTATGCTGAAGGTATCTCGGGCACTTGTAGTAGTATCTACCCGGATGCTTCGAACTTTCACCTGCGCACTTTGTGATCATATGTCCATTTCCACATGAACACATCGGAGGGTCCATTTCCTGAAAGCTTGGCGAAACACAAGTACAACATATATAAGAGACGGGATTAAAAATGATGCATGTAACAACAATAAAAAAACTCAAGCAGTCAACAATTACAAAGCCAATCCAAACAGACACAAATTATGATCCCCAATAACAGCAATGGCACAGTTTCGAATGTCCAAACAAGCAATTCACACAAACTCAAATGTCTTCTCCGGATCTCCAATGATCCCACATTTCCTGAGCCAAATTCTCTCGCCAGTCGTTAAACTGGACCGATGACTCAACGGTATCCACAACGTCGTCATTCATTTCATCATCGGCAGAGACATCATCATGTAAATCAAACATTTCCTCGATTGGATCAACAGGCATTTGAGAGCGGCAATAATTATGGAGGAGGAAACAAGCCATGATAAGTCTAACTTGAACTTTTCTAGGATAGAACGATGTACTTCTAAGTATTCCAAAACGCCTTTTCAATACACCAAAAGCCCGTTCTATGATATTACGTGCCCTAGTGTGTCTCATGTTGTAATGTTCATGTGGATTAGTTGGCCTGCCGGTATTGGGACCCCACTCACTTAGATGATACCGACAATTACGGTAAGGAACAAGAAAGCCTTCGCTGTTGGGATAACCGTTGTCACACAAATAGTACTTCCCTACAAAACACAATTTAGGTGAGATGCATGTGAAAATTTCAGGTAAGCAACATATTAGACGTACACATACTTACCTTTAGGAACTTTGAGACCATGAGGCCTGGATACAGCGTCGCGAAGTATTCTGCAATCGGCAGCAGACCCTTCCCATCCCGGAAGGACGTAAACGAATCGCATTTGTGTGTCGCATACTCCGAGCACATTGGTAGAAACACGGCCCTTCCGTGTTCTATAACGTGCTCTATCTTCCAAAGGTACATGAAGATCAATAAATGTTCCATCAAGGGCACCGAGACAACCCTATCAAAAGAAGTTGAGGATACAGTTAAGACGACAAATATAACATAAGCAGCATATAATGCAATTCAAGACGGAGGAAATGTATACCAAGAATTACCTTGAACCATTTCCATCTTGAGTCGGTGGAGTCATCAGATACAGGTACAGGCTTAACTAAGAACAGATGATGCAATTTCAAGACAACTTTCAATACTAGGCGGACAATGGTGGATATTGTTTGACCAGACCTTTGAAAATCAAATGCCACAACCCTATTCTTTTTATGGTGAGCAAAAACAGATAAGAACACTGAAACTTGCTCTTCAACACCAACATACTTTCGTCTTTTCAAGCCCCCTAATTCGTTCAGTAAATAACACAAATGTGCAAACGCATTTCGATCCATCCTTAGATTCGCAACACAATCAGAATCGCGAGTATGGACCAATCTATTCAAGTGTAAAATTTGCCTAGGGATTCTAGAAATCATACCCCAAGTAACGGTGCGCCTCCTGACATTTCTGTTTCGTCTAGTTATTAGGATTATGAGTATACATGTAAGAATGAACTGTTGGTGCAAGATCTCTTCAATTAATAAGAACATCAGAAGTTTTTTTTTCATCGAAGGGGTCAACATTGTATAGATAGGAATTACCTATACGAACAACGAATAATTAGATACTCAAACAGATCACACAACAATGTTCCCAGAGCACACAAGCAATACAAACGAAATCAAAACCCATATTTAAAGATTCCAAAATCCATAAACCCAAACTAAAAAATTCACACTAACCTGTTTATAATGAAAAAAAGGCGGCGGAACACTAAGCCCACAAAGATAACCTACACGCAATCGATTTGGGTTATTAAAAATCTCCACAAAAAAAATACTAATCTACAATAACTAAAGCAGATCGAACATTCAAGTGAAGAAGCAAATCAAACCTTCAAGCTTTACGTCAAGTAACCAAGCGAGCAGCGAACACACACCTAAAAACCACAAGAGAATGGTGAATACGAAAAAACGAAAGAGTAATTAAAAGAATTATTCTTCGATGTTGCGAGTTTCACCAGCGATTAAAAACCCAGATCGATTGCGTGTTTCACCAGCGATTAAAGATTATTCTGCGCATGGAGGGTTCACTGCGCGACGGCGACGGCACCACGGAATGAACGTGACGGCGGTGGTCGGTTTAGGTGGGAAGATGAAATCGCCAGAAGAAATGAAAATGGAAGACTCGATCTAATTTTTTGAAAAATGAATTAGGGTTTGGGTGTTAGCAAAAAAATCGAGGGACAATATAGTAATCGTGCTTATACGGGGAAAAGGCCATATAGCTAATACTAGGGGGGGTTAAATAATTTTTTGGAGCTGGAACAGTGATTTGAGCATATAAGGCCTATATAAGGGCAAAACCACCACTTTTTAATATAGTGGTTTTGGGCCTATTCAGGGCTGAGATATAAGCCTGTTTAGGCTATCAAACAGCCCAGATGTTGTTATACAGGTATTAAAAAGGCCTTATTTGCCATATCAAACTGGGCTTTATAATAGTATAATATATATAGGAGTGGATGGAGTTGGATGGTGAAATTCGAATGTAAAATCCCGAACTAGAACAGGACGGGGGACGTTACGTTCCCCATCCGGGTGAGTCCCAAAACAAAGATCCCCTTGGGAATACTGTACTAGACATATACCTAATTTTCTAGGATGATTTCTATTTATCCAAGGATTCTAATTGTTATGTTGTTAATATTTTTCTCCCTTCCTCGCTAGATATAAATGATCCAAGTACCACAATGTTAAATTGCTATTACAAAGGCACAACTCAGTAACTCACTGTTTATTAAAATGCTTATTGATATTAGAGATCAAAATCCTTTTTATTATTATTATTTTCATTAAGAAGTTGAGAACTGTTCTGGAGTTTGAAGTGTAAAGGTTCTTATATATTATATTAGTATGACAGTCCTTTTTATATATATATATATATATATATATATATATATATATATATATAATAGTATCATAATGTTAATCTAGTAATTATATCATATTTTGTGTTAATTACCTATAGTTTTAATGCTATTGTCAAAAAAAAAAATTAGTTTTAATACTCGACACTTAATTATTTTAGACACTTAATTATTTTTAGGATTTTTTTAGATTGCAAGGGATCCGCTCGATCCATAGAGCTTTAATTTATTTTACTACATGTTGAATCAAGATTCAAGGTGTGGTTTACTTATCTTTATTAAATATTGTACTCCCTCCGTCCCGGAGGAACTTGCACCCTTTGACCGACACACATTTTAAGAAATGTGTAAGAAAAAGGGTAATGATTGATGTTTTGAGGGATAATTTTGTAAACTTTTATGAATAAAGTAAAGTAAAAAGTAGATTGAGTGTGGAAAAGTAATGGCATATGGGTAAATATGAGTATATTTCAAGGGTGAGGGTTGTGAAAATATTTCTTTTTATGGAGTGTGCAAATTGGTATGGGACATTCATATATAGAAAGTGTGCAAATTCCTGTGGGACGGAGGGAGTATATGAATGAATTGAGTATCTGTTGCATGCATGACATGAAGGAAAAATCGTGACATTTTATGAAGTACATGTTTATATGCAATTATTCATTTTATTTGTACGTTGGTGTTTAATTTTGTCAAGTGACTTCACTAAGCTAGTGGTTGCTCGTACCATTCAAATTAACACTTTTAAATTGGTGAGCTAATGGTTGGAAGAGGTGATGGATATTAATTAAATTGTCATGTTATTAAATTTCAAATATTTCAATAATGAGACATTTTATGAGATAATCAAGTTTGGTACAATTTATATTTGAAGTTAAAATTTATTTTGAGACGTTTATTTTCTAAGCTTCCGCAAATTTTTATTTAAAATCTATTGCCAAATAAATTTGCGAGTTCACTTTCTTGCATTAAATTTTTAGATCCCGCCCTTTATTTTTATATTGATTGTTATTTTCGTGAAATCTGCGTTTATGAAAATTGGGGTGACAGAGTGGTATTAGAGCAAAAAAAACTTTAAGAGCTAAATTTATTTAAACTGTTTTAACGAGGATTTTTGTGTTTTTTTTTTTAAAGTTCCATCCATCGTCGCCTTCCGCCCCAACTCTACAAGGTATGTGCATTTTACATTTCAATGTATGTTATAAGATTATGTAGTGACTACACAATTACGTGAATATGTATAGTTTTACTATATAAGCATGATGTTCTATGAACATATAATTGACATTCATAAGATATTGAATTTTATAAATAGATCCTTAGACTATGTTTTGATATGTAGATGACTTTAGTTATTATGCTATTACATAAAATATTTAGAAATAATAAATTTAACATACTAAGTCGTATAGCTCATCACGCTAACGTTCGTCAGAATGCCAATGATAATCAAGTTGCTGGAGGAAATCAACCATTTGCCCCCAATCAAGCCGACGCAGGATGCGATAACACTGCTTAAGTGGTTGAGCAATTTCGCTGCTACAAGTCAGCGACATTTAATGGACGAGATGGACCAGAGGCGGTTGAACAGTGGTTCCGCGCTATGGAACGTATTTTTGAACTCATTAGATACATAGAGTCTCAAAGAATCTCTTGTGTGTGGCCTTTCAGCTAGTGGAGGATGCGGACCATTAGAGAATCAAGCCTACTGTGGAATGAGAGGCTTTGACGTGGGAAAGATTTCAATAGATATTGATGCGAAAGTACTACCCACAGACCACAGTCCTATCTGATTTTCTAGATCTTAAGCAAGGGAAAATGACGGTAGCTGAGTACGAGAGAAGTTAAGATCTAGAAAATCAGACTCCATGCGATCACGATAGGACTGTGTGTAGTACCTTTGCATCAATATTTCTTGAAATCTCTCCCACGTCAAAGCCTCTCGTTCCGCATCATGCCTGATTCTCCAATAACCTTCCCACCAGTGGTCCGCATCCTCCACTAGCTAAAAGGCAATACATGAAATTCTCTGAGACTCTGTGCATCTAATGAGTTCAAAAATACGTTCCATGGCGCAGAACCACTGTTCAACCGCCTCGGGCCCATCTCGTCCATTAAATGTCGTTGGCTTGTAGCAGCGAAATTGCTCAACCACTTGAGTAGTGTTATAACGTCCTGCGTCGGCTTGATTGGGGGCAAGTGGTTGATTTCCTCCAGCAACTTGATTATCATTGGTATTTTGACAAACGTTAACGTGACGAGCCATCTGACACATCGTTATACGTAAGCTGACTTAGTATGTTAAATTTATCATTCCTAAATATTTTATGTAATAGCATAATAACTAAAGTCATCTACAATCGTATCAAATAACATAGTCTAAAGATCTATAAAGTTCAATATCTTATGTATGTCAAGTATGAACAAAAGATCTATAAAGTTCAATATCTTATGCATGTCAATTATATGTTCATAGAACATCAAGCTTATAAAGTAAAAGTGTACATATTCACATGATTGTGTACTTGGAACATAATCTTATAACATACATTGAAATGTAAAATGCACATACCTTGTATAGCTGGCGCGTAAGGCGACGATGGATGAAACTTTTTTTTAACAAGTCTACAAGAACGTAAACACGATACCACTCTGTCACGCCCCAATTTTCATAAAAGCAGATTTCACGAAAATAACAATCAATATAAAAATAAAGGGCGTGAACTACAAATTTAATGCAAAAAAGTTAGCTCACGAATTTATTTGACAATAGATTTTAAATAAAAATTAGCGAAAGCTTAGAAAATAAACAACGTCCCGAAATAAATTTTAACTTCAAATATAAATTGTACCAAACTTGATTATCTCATAAAATGTCTCACTATTGAAATATTTAAAATTTAAATAACTTGGTTCATAAAATTCCTAATAACAAAACATGACAATTTAATTAAAATCCATAGCATCTTCCAGCCATCAACTCATCAATTTGGAGGTGTTAATTTGAATGGTATGAGCAAACCACTGGCTCAGTGAAGTCACTTGACAAAATTAAACACCAACGTACAAATAAAATGAATAACTGCATATAAACATGTATTAATACTAAGGCTATGTTTACTTTTGATTTTAAATACCAGGTTTTAAATTTCAAGATCCTAAACTCGTTTCAAGATCCTAAACTCGTTTACTTCGGGATTTAAAAACCGGTTTTCAAAATCCACTCAAAACCACCTCTATCAAACATATTGATTTGACATAAAGTTATATATATATATATATATATATATAATATCACTCCAATCATTATAATTTTTCTAAAAAATAATATAATAATACAATAATATAATACATTCAATCATTACACAATTAACTAATCATTATAATTTACCAAACAATAATATAATAATACAAACTCATTCAATCTTACAACCAGAATTTCAAAAACCCACCCATAGCCTAAATTAACAATATAATACTTAAGGCCAAATTATCAATTTTAACCATATAATACTTAAGGCCAAATTATCAATTTTAACCCATACTTTTCACTTTTTATTAAATATAGCACATATTTTTCTTTTTAAACAAATTATACATATATTTTTCATTTTTTCTCAAATCTAGCAAATACTTTTTTCTTAATCAAATTATACTCATACTTTTCATTTTTTTAATCAAATTTAGCACATACTTTTTTACCCTTATCCAATTTTTAACCATACTTTTTATAAATATAATTAAATTAATTAATTAATAAATATACCTTATTCTATAAAAAAAATTAAAATTATATAGAAATATTTTTTAATCTAGAAAATATAAAAATTAAAAATTATTTAAAGAATCTCAAAAATTATTTTAAAAAAAAATTGTATAGTCCTTCCATACTTTTGGTGGATGGAGGGAGTATATATATATATATATATATATAGAGTACTGATATAGAACCAACCTTCGGGTTTTTTATGGAACCAGATTTATGATGATTTCCTTTAGTCGGGTGTCAATAAATATAGACTAATTTATAAAAAATGATTTCCTTTATTAGGGTATATTCGAATTTAAGTAGATATTCCATATAATAATTGATTAGAGAAAAAAATTTAATGAAAACAATATATTGATTGGAGAAAACAAAATCTGCAAAACAAAAAAATATATATATTGATTAGAGAAAATTCTGCAAAACTTTGAGAACAAAATTCTAGAGAAAATTCTACAAAACTTTAGAGAGAAAAAAAAAATTGATTAAAGAAAATCTCACCAAACAATAATATAATCATACAAACTCATTCAATCTTAGGGGAAATTTTTATTTTAGTCCTATAAGTTTGACACATTCTAAAATAAATATTTTAACTTTCAACTTTACAAAATACGTCATTTACCTTTAAATTTTAATCCTTTTTTACTTCAATTTTAGTCCTTTATCTTTTTAAAGAATTAAAATTACCAAAATGCAAATTAAAAGCTACAATCTCATAACCTTTTACCTTTGATCCTAATCATCATCTTACCCCAATTAAGAAGAAATTTTATTTTTAGTCCTATAAGTTTGAGATATTCCAAAATAAATCCTTTAAGTTTCAACTTTACAAAATATGTCCTTTACCTTTCAATTTTAATCCTTTTTTACATCAATTTTAATCCTTTATGTTTTAATTCATTATAAAACTAGTGTAAGACCTGCGTTTTACGCGGGATTGAAATAAATTTATAAAGAGACTTTAGAGAGAACAAAATTCTGCAAAACAAAAGAATTGATTAGAGAAAATTATGCAAAACTTTAGAGAGAACAAAATTCTAAAAAAAAAAAAATATATTGATTAGAGAAAATTCCGCAAAACAAAATGATTAGAAATATCTATAAAAAATACAGTAAAAAAGTTATAAAATATTATATACAATATAGTATATACAAAAAAGTACTATATAAATTGAATTGACACATGTGTTATACTATAAATACAAAAATACAAAAGTTAACCATTTCACCTCTTAAATATTTACATCGGTGTTGTTTTCAAATTGAAGTCTGTAAAGATTATTGGTGGACAGAATTCATGCCTACGGAAAAATTCTGTATAATATAACTAACGTCTTTTCGAACGGTATTCTCAAATTTCCATATTAGAAATTTTCGAACAGTAACTGAATTAAAAAATGGGTAAAAACGTAAATCCTCATTTAAATAAGATATTAAAAAAAATAATCTGTAATTTTATTAAAAACTGATTGATAAAAAAAATCAGTATAATAAACTCACCGATTATCGTAAGAGAAAGAGATTGAAAATAGTGGAATTAGGTGAAGCAAACAAATGATTTAGGTCTCAGTTTTATAGTAGGAATTGTAATTTGAATATACAATAATTAAAGTGGAAGGTGGAGGAAAATCTTAAATTTGAAAGATTAATAAAAAAAATAATAAAAAGTGAAATTAATGAGAAAAAATAGATTTTGAAATGGAGAAATTTGAGAAAAAATAGATTGCAATAGACCAATTACTTTACAGCTCTTAAAATGTTTGCAAATATATGATAATTAAGATTTTACATTTTTTGGGTATTTTAAATTAATTGATAAAAACATGTGCTATAAAATTTGTAAAAATAAAAAATATGGATATAAAAGAAAAAGTTTGTGCTAAATTTGATAACAAAATGAAAAGTATAGATATAATTTACTTGAAAAGAAAAGTATGTGCTCGATTTAGTAAAAAAGTGAAAAGTGTGGACTAAAATTGATTATTTGGTCAATACAATGATGTATGATATTACTCCGTCCAATTTTATTATGCCAATTTCTCCGGACACGGATTTTAATGAATATTGATTAGTTTATGTATAAAGTAGATAAGTTGAGAGTATGATGAGATATTGTGGGGTCTATTTATAGATAACGTGATTGTTTATGAATAAAGTTAGTGACAATTTGAGTAAATAAATAATGGTTGGAAGGTGGAGATAAAGTAGTGCGAATAGTATTATTTTAAAAAAGAGAATGAGCATAATTTTAAATAAAAGGAGGAATAATTGAACAATCATAAATTAGGTAATTTAATACTCCACTAAATACACGAACATGTAATACTAAATACACGAACATGTAATACTCCCATCTATAAAGATAAATAAATATTATTTTTATTAAATAAATAAATATTATCTGATCAAATTTTAACCCGAGCGAGATTTTTATTTCTTCTACTTGAAAGTATTGTAGATTTTGTGAAAATTAAACGCCCATGATCTGAGGTAAAGGGTTTTTTAATTCTCCCAAAATTCCGATTTATGATACCAAAACCCTGCTGCTAATTTCCAGGTTTACTTCTGGACCAATCATTGTTATCAATTCAATTTTTCTGCATGTATTCATGGCTATAAATGTGTATGACTTGCCCACACTTGCACCAACTAAAAGACTGCTTAAATTGATGTACTTCTTATCCTTTTGATTCATTTCTGAAACTGAATTCTGCTTGTTGCGCAATATCAGATTGAGTTCGCTCTTTTTTTTGCGTGTTTAACATTTCAGGGTTGTTTTTGAATTTGTAAAGGTAATAGCCTTTTCTCTGTGTAGTGATGGGTAGAAGAAAGCAAAAACGGCCACATAGGTCAGGGGGAATACAAGGGAGGCCGCCATCTGGATCAGAATTGGGCAAGGATAAAGACGAACAACCTCGAAAAGATGACGTTGACGTCCAAGAACCATTCATTGTTGAGATTGATAAGTCTAACTGGGTTTCAGAAGAGCATTATGTTGTTTCTGAAATTCTTTTGATGAATTTGAGTGTGAATGAGGAGTTTTATGGCTATAAGCTGAGTGAGGAGTTTTATAGGGATTCTAGGTTCTCGTTTAGGTTTAAGTTGAGTAATGTGTATCAGCATCTCGGTCGTATGAAACTAGGGCATTGGCCGGTTTTATCTGAGAGTGATGTATGCTTGCAGTTTGTGATGAAATGCACAGCAGAGGGATCAGAGAGGGATGTTGTGATGATGTCTGGAACTGTTGATGGGACTGATGAAGGAGTTACGGGCCTTGTTCACTTAGTTAGTTTGAAGTACTTCACTCTTAGGCCTGTTTTAGGAATTGAGTTTTTGGAGGGCATGCCATCAATGTGTATTCAGGTTGAGATTCTCAAGAGCGTGTTTGATGAGTGTGAATCGTTACTTGATAATACAAGGCCGCTCTGGAAGAGAAGTATGATGAGTGCTATGGCATGGCTGAGGCCCGAAGTTACGACCTCTGAAGCTAGATATGGATATAACGGTGTGAATAATATGAAGGTTGATCATGATACCTCTGCATCAACACAAGAAGCAAGGTTTGAAGTTTCCAGCTTTTATGAAGCTATTAAGCGACCAAAGTGAGTATTCTTGGGAAGTTGAACTTTCTTTTTATGATGGTATTGACTTTGGGGTATGTCTTCTTTGCTGAAGACCCACCTGGTTGATTTTTATTGCAACAGGGAGGCACCGATGCTGGAGGATCACCTTCCAGACTTGCTTCCTGAACTACGACCGTACCAGCGTCGTGCAGCTTACTGGATGATAAAACGGGAGAAAGGTGATTTAGAGCATTTAGGTGGAAATGATAGTCAGGCTGTTTCTCCTCTATGTATGCCTCTAAAATTGATCAGCTCATCTAGAAGAATTTACTACAATCCTTTTAGGTATGTTTCTCAATTCCTCTGAGAAAAAAATTATCTTGATGTCTAATTTCATGCAATAATGTCAAGACTTCTTGATTATAAATTTTGGGATGTTAATTTTAGCGTTGCCTTGAAGGTGTTTAACTTTGCCATCTGTTATGAAGTTTCATCTAATGTAGTACTCTACTCCCATCGTCCCGGTGAAAGCTACCCATGAGCTTTGGGGGCACAAAGATTAAGAAATATGATAGAATAAGTAGATGTATTAGAGGTGATGTGATTGAGGGAGAGAGAAAAATATAATGAAATGTGAGAAATAGTGGTTTACCAAAAAGAGAATGAGTAGCTTTCATTGGGACGGACGAAAAGGAAAGTTGGGTAGCTTTCACTGGGACGGAGAGAGTATATGTTACTAAGAATTTTCAAATTTCTGGTTCTGCTATAATGTTTATTGAAGCTGCACTTATGATGTTGCTTCAAGAGTATGGTAATTTGTCCTTGCAAGTTCACTATTGAATCCTTTTTTTTTCCTTTGAATATCAGTGACTTAACTTGTGATTTCTGTAACATGCATTCCTTTTCTGCAACCGGATTTGGGATTTGATCAATGTAGGTGTATATAATAAAAGCTAACATGATGTACACTACAGCACGTGCATGTTGCTTTACGCTGTTATGATCTTTTCATTCAATATCTTTCTAAGATATGTCTAACTTTAAATTCAGTGATTCAGTTACCCATTTTGTGCTCAAGTGTTTCATTGATGCTTTGTGCTTGCTTTATTTTGTAAATACCAAATTTTATTGTTCTTCTTCCATTTCTATTAAAGATATTTAAATGTATGATCCAAAAGATTTCTATGCTTATATCATGCCTGCATTTTCTGTGAGCATTAAATTAGTGACAATACACCTGCTAATTAAGTGCTATATTTTGCGACAGTGGGAATGTTTCATTGCATGCTAGCTGCTGCTCATCATATGTTTCTGGGGGAATTCTTGCTGGTATGTTAACATTCTCAAATTATACACCTTATGCTGTTCTTCAGCCATTGGGAACTTTTGCTTGATATGTTTTAATTTAGTTTTTATTAAGAAATGTTGTCAATGCACATAAAAAATTGTACCTTTAACTCTGAATTTTTCTTCCAGATATTTGTAATCTCTGAGCATCTTTGCTTTGCTATGTTGAGTTTTGAACATATAGAGTGAACTGCCCAACTAATTCTATACAAATAATCTTGTATAGCTTCTACTTAAGTGTAAATCTGGTATTTTAATTTTGGTGAAAATTAAGATTAACTGATGGGCACTTGATTGTTGGTCTTGGTATTGCTAATGACAAAATGTAGATGAGATGGGCCTCGGGAAAACTGTTGAACTGCTCTCTTGTATTTTTGCTCATCGGATGTCATCATCTGAAGTCGCTGGTGGTTGCTGTAACTCAATGCAAGTTGAACGATCTCGAAATAATAACTTGAAAAGACTGAAAAGGGAGCGGGTGGAGTGCGTATGTGGTGCTGTCTCTGAAAGCTACAAGTATAAGGGTTTGTGGGTGCAGTGTGACATTTGTGATGCTTGGCAACATGCAGATTGTGTTGGTTATTCTGTAAAAACAAAAACATCAAAAGCTGGGCAAGTTTCTGGGGGAGAAAAATGCAAACACAGGTCAATTGGGAACTCAGGGAAGTCCAGAAAAAGAAAGAATGACGTGGGAGTAGTTCAGATAGATGGGGAGTACATCTGTCATATTTGCTCAGCACTCTTGCAGGCCACAGAATCTCCGATTGCTGCAGGTGCAACTCTTATTGTTTGTCCTACTCCAATATTGCTCCAGTGGCATGCTGAAATTCTTCGGTAACTGTTTTGGTCTCTTACTACCCTGTGCTGTTATTTGGGGTGCGTATAGTATAACTACAATCTGTAGGATATTGTATAGAGATGCGTGTTTACCTGTATATATTTCCTCAAATTCTTGCTTTCGTATCTTTCCTTATTAAATCACTCGCAAACACTTGAATACAATCTAATATGATTTGGAAAGGAATAGCTATTTAAAAAATTATCCTTTTATGTGAAAGGATTGCTTTGGGAAAGTTACTTAATGCCTTTTCTTTTCCTCGGATATTTATGAAATGCCTTGAATTTGGGTGTTATTTCTGCTTTCTGAATTGCCCATTGATTCAGAAAAGTTCTATTTATTTTTCCTTTAGTAAAACTAACATTGAATATTGCATTGCCTCAATGACTATGTTTCATTGTGATTTTGATCGGGACAATATTTTAATACATACTAATGATTTATATGTGTGCTAAGAAAGTTTAGTCAAGCTATACTCAAAGTATTTCTATGATATCGTTCCTAAAAGATTAAATTTGCATTGATACTGAAGACCCGTAATTTAGTCTACCTCGATTGGGATACATATTCCTGTCCTGAAAAAACTTATGGTTTGAGTTATGGGCACACAAGCGTATCACAGATATGTAAACTGCCTCAGATGCCTTTTTCATTGATTTAGTGTTCTGTAATTTCTTCTGTGTTTTACAGATTCCTTCGTGCACCTTTCTGTTTCTTATGCTTATATAACTGCAAATCTAGAAATCTTGATGTATCATCTGTCTAGATTTCTAAAATTTAAGTCTCCTTGATGTACTTTCGGTTGCACAAATTCTTCATGCACCTTTTTTGTTTCAAATGCTTTTATAACTGCAAATCTAGACATCTTTATTGTTTAATCTGTCCACAAAATCCAAAACTTAGTTGGAGCCTGGTCTTCTGCTAAGGGCAATGCTTTTATTCAAAGATGGCCATTTTAGTTTAGTAAGTCCCTAGAGGAATTGAACCAGGTGGAGAGTGGAGCTGATTCTGTCGTTATGTGACCTATCCATTTCTCAGTATTGATTGTCCATACCAAATACTCCTTCCATCCCTTACTCAATGCTACACTTGCTAAAAAGGTTAGCCCCTTACTTAATACTCTCTCCGTCCCACTATAAGTTTCCCACTTTCCTTTTATAGATGTCCCACAATAAGTTTCCCATATCATTTTTTTCCATTTTTGGCATATGATTTTCTCTCTCTCTCTCTCTCTCTCAATCACATCACTTATACTTTATCTATTATTTTATTCTACTTCATCTCATACTCATCTATTATTTTCTCTCTCACCATCACATCACTTGTACTACCTATTATTTAATTATATTTCTTAATCAAAACAATCAAAAGAAAGGGGAAACTTACAGCGGGACGGAGGGAGTACTACATTTCCTAAAAAGGAAATAAAACAATCATCACCCATTTAAATCTCCCTCGAACATCTCTAAATTACACAAAATGCCATTACTTTTCCCACATTAACCTAGCACACTTTCTCCTTAACACTCTTTAATAAAGTAAAAAAGACCTTACTACCCTCCCCAAAAAGTAACTTTATCACATTAATACTAATAATCAAATCCTACATTAAAACTCGTGCAAACAGTAAATGTTGCATTAAGTGAGGGACGGAGGTAGTATATAATAGGTATACCATAAAATCACTTTAGTTATTGATGGAATGTGTTATCTTCCTCTCTGATAAGCATGGCCTCTTTGCATTTTATGTGTGCGTCGATCGGTTCAACGACTGAACTGGAAAAATTGAAAACTGAGATAGCATTAAAATAACCATCCGAACCGAATAATACATGAAGCTGAATTTCAATAGAACCTACAGTCTTGGTTTAGCAATTTGGGAGAAAAGATTTTCATGAAGATGGAAATGAAAGGTCTGCAGTTCTCCGTCAGGGTAGAGTTGTTTAAAGGTATATATTGTGTGTGTGTGTGAGAGAGAGAGAGAGAGAGAGGGGGGGGGAGAGAGATAGATAGATAGAGAGAGAGAGAGAGAGAGAGAGAGAGAGAGAGAGAGAGAGAGAGAGGAGAGCAGATCTGTGGGGAAGGCAATTGTCAATGTGCCTAAAGGCGTGAATGTGAGTGAGATGGATTATATATATGTGTGTATATATATTTAATAAAGGGTGTGATAACTCAGCCGGTTTGGTTAATAAGATGTTTAACTTTCGCAACTGAACTGACATAACCGATTTTGTTAGAAATAAAAAACTGAAAACAAACCATAATTTATAAAATCGAATCGACTTGTGTTTTCGGTTTTGATTGGTTTTTCGGTTCCAATCTTATATTCCACACTGCTACTTTGAGAAACTTGTTACATGGTTGATGGATTATTTGATTTTATTATGTTTCGTTTCTTCTGATCCTTTTGGTTCTGCTTTTCACTTGTCTTACATTCTCTTCTTCCTTGTTTCATTGCCTCAACAGTCATACAAATCCAGGCTCTTTAAGAATATGCATTTATGGAGGGGTTAAACATACTTCCTTCTCTGATGAACCTGTTATTGGTATTGATGAACTTCTCAGTGCTGACATTGTCTTGACAACTTACGACGTTCTTAAAGAGGATTTGCCACATGATTCTGAAAGACATGAAGGGGATCAACGTTTTATGAGATACAAAAAGAGGTAATTTCTGCATAGTTTTAAGCAGTCTTCTCTTGGATAAGTTGGTGGTTTGAAGGCCTAGATTCTTTTGTGCAAGAAAAATATTCTCTGTTCAGTTCATTTACTTGAGCTGCATCTTAAGTTGAAGAAACCAGATCAGTTGAGCCTTTAGTGACCAGATGCAAGCTATCTATTAGAAATCAGTTTGTTGCTTACTAATTATGTCGGCTGTTTTGTCAATATATGCCATCTCAGCTGGGAAAAATAGCCTCTTCGACTACACAGATATTTGCAAGGGCTATCTTGTTAATTATCTGCTTCAGTAGATAATCATTTGATAGACAGTAGTACGTGAGAAAGAGAGATAGGGCTAAATCGGAATAGCAAGAACTGTATTGAATGATAAAACTCCCTCGAAAGGGCCACAGCGGAATTATCCAACTGCCACAAGCCAAAGGCTGCAAAGATTACAATGATATTTGATAACCACTATCTAACTCCTCACCCCATATATATAGAGGCCTATGAGTCTAAGACATACTACTAACCGACTTAAAATGAACTAACTGCTATACTACTAACCAACTTAAAAGGAACTAACTGCTGTGATGTTTGTTTCTCCCTTCTCTTGTACACATTAGTAATCGGTGGTCTATCAATTGCCGTCCCGTTCGAAACAACCTTGTCCTCAAGGTTGTATTCTGGAAACTGTCCTCGAACGTCACTCTCGTCCATCCAAGTACTTAACGCGTCACCTTGATTTTTCCACTTGACCAATAGCTGTTCGATCGGCCCGTCGTTTGTGGTCATCTTGCACCTGCCCAGAATATCCGATGGAAGGTATACGTCGGTGTCAATACTGAAATCATCTGGTAAAATGGTTGTTGTCGCTGCGTCTCCAATAACTGGTTTGAGAAGCGATACATGAAACTCTGGGTGAATGCGACAGCCCTCTGGTAGGTGGAGCTGGTACGCCATATCTCCCTCCTGAAATCCCACATGCCGACGACGATGCCATTTCAGGTTCTTCAGGGCCTCGTCTCTCAGCTGCAGTAAGTCCGCGAGTGATTTGGTTCTGATTTCGCCTATCATACACGAGTGCAGCGGCGGTGGTGGTCGCCAAACAATTTCAAAAGGTGTCGTCCCTGTTCCCGTGAAAAATCCAGCATTATAGCAAAATAGCCCACTACTCCTATACACTTTATTTGCAGGTCTATTACTCTATTCATTGCCTCTCCCTCTGAAACAGCCTTGATTTCAGCCTTGCCCTCAAGGCTGAGGTCTGGAAATTGGCCCTGCATAACTTCCACATTTATCCCTGAGTTACCATCCACACCACGTCCTTGCCAACGAACAAGAGCTTGCTCAATCATCCTTATGCTTCCAGCAATCCAGCGATGCTCCCACACTTCTTCCAGCCCAAACGAGTCGGCCAAAACCTGCACTTCCTCCGGCAATTCTGCCACTGCCCCGAACTCACAGAAAGCCTTCTTGAGAAGAGACACGTAAATTACTGGATGAATTTGTGACCCTTCCGGCAGCCGTAAACAATAGGGCACCGTCCTCTGATTATTCATTGAAAGGTTACTAACATCGGATAACAACTCATTCTGCTTCCCCCAATCCAAACTCATGGTGTCTATATCCTTTTTCCTCACCTTAGGAGAACAGAAAAAACACCCAAGTTTCTTAGGATGGAAAACTGACACCTTACTAGAATAAAACGAATGTGATTTGGCGACCTTCGTCGTCTCGAATTTCCCCTGTTTAATCTTGTTGAAAGGGTAAAGACTCCCTCTGTTAAACAAGCAACCCTTCTCCATTGGGCATTTTATCAAATACGTGGCGGGCACTATAGAGGGTGGATCTTTTACCTCCTTTACAGTCTTGTTTGTCCAAAATTCGGGTGGTCGTAAGCAATGAAAGCCCATCGACATTGAAGATAAGGCAGGGGGCTTACTTGGAGACGACGGAACGGACTTGCGTTTTTTAAAGCGAATTTCGATGTGAGCAGATCGGTGTGAATTAGTGAACCCCACGTGATTAATGGCAGGCCTCTGCTCAAGAACGGTGAAGTCCCTAGCCTGAGGTAAGAGCGTTTCAGCCGTCTTGTCATCGTTACTATCCGAAAGGAGTTCTGTCCTTTTCGAGAAGAAGTCGTCTCGGGGTAGTTCCCTTTTTGGCCAATCTGGAATGGTTGTCGGCGGAGGCAGCAGGATTGGTGCGGTGGTAGACGATGGGGGTTTGCTGGTTGCAGCCGGTTGGGCCGCAGGGCTAGGGTTTTGGTTGGTCGGCCATGAACTGGTTGTGCGCAAGAGAACGGATGGGCGCCAGGGAAGGGACTTGGCCGGTGTGGACGGGGGTTTGGCTGGATGGCCAAGACGTTGGGCCGCAGCAATAGCGTTGAACATGTCGGTCATCTCGGAGTCTTGCATGAGTTCGCGGATGGAATCTTGGAGGCCACTCAACTGGGTGGTCGTCGCCAAGGGAGCCGGTTGAGGGGCAAGAATTGAGTCAATCTTTTTCAAGAAACCCTCTAAGCGTTTCTCCAGGTTCGCAATGGACGAACTCAGATCTGCAATCGTGGTCTGAAATCCTTCCAAACGGAATTCCAAGCCATGGATAGAGGCCGAGACGTCGGACATGGCACTCTGAAGTCTGCCGACGGCGAGTTCCATGGAGTCGAGTCGCTCTTTCTGCGTCATGATGGCAGAAAGCGGCAGGTCTGGACCACTTGATAGACAGTAGTACGTGAGAAAGAGAGATAGGGCTAAATCGGAATAGCAAGAACTGTATTGAATGATAAAACTCCCTCGAAAGGGCCACAGCGGAATTATCCAACTGCCACAAGCCAAAGGCTGCAAAGATTACAATGATATTCGATAACCACTATCTAACTCCTCACCCCATATATATAGAGGCCTATGAGTCTAAGACATACTACTAACCGACTTAAAATGAACTAACTGCTATACTACTAACCGACTTAAAAGGAACTAACTGCTGTGATGTTTGTTTCTCCCTTCTCTTGTACACATTAGTAATCGGTGGTCTATCATCATTGTTTGAGCTTTCTATCTTGGCCTTTTGATAACTTCTTGCGTCCTATATTTCTCAATTTGAGGATCGTAAAATTAAGTAATCCCTTTTTTACCTAAGATTCCATAAGCTTTGGCTTTAAGCATGTTGTTGGTTACAAAATCTATTGGGTTTATTTCACAGATATCCAGTTGTTCCAACTCTTCTAACCAGAGTCTTATGGTGGAGAATATGTCTGGATGAAGCACAAATGGTGGAGGGTAATGCTGCTGCAGCAACAGATCTAGCATTGCGTCTACATGCAAAACATCGTTGGTGTATAACAGGGACTCCCATACAACGAAAACTTGATGACCTACACGGGCTCTTGAGATTCCTCCGATCCACTCCGTTTGATGTCCATCGATGGTGGACTGATGTCATTTCTAATCCATATCAGGTGTGAAAAATATAATGATGCTGATTCTTCTTAATTGAAACTCTGAATATAGGTCAGATTGATGTACTATATCTGTTGGCGGTTGTTTTTATAGACTATACACTGTTCGATATCTAGATACTGATGCAGGAAACTATAAAATGAACTTAGACTAATTGTTAAGCAAATTTATTTCAAGAAAAAAATTAAATCATGGCCTGCTCAAGGGTAGATATATATATCTATATGTGTGTGGTCTTGCTAGAGTTGCCACCATAAACTTGATTTGGATGGAGATGATAGTTGTTGTAAGTAGTGAGAACTTAAGAGGAAAATAGTATAGATTAAAGATGGTTGGGATGAGATGGAATGGGTGTGAAGATGTGTGAAAGTAGTCAGTGTGGATCTGGTTTTATTTGATTTAGAAAGATCATTAATTTACAGGTAGTCATGGGTAGGGTGTGAAACCAAGGTGATAAGTTAAAACACAAAGGGAAGGACACTATTGACATTAGAGTTTACAAGTATCAGAAAGTTATAGTACTTGGAAAACAGCTGAACAATTCTTTTCTTCTGTCTTCCTTGGTTAGATAGTAAGATTATTCAACACTTAAAATCGTTCAAGGGATCTGGAAGGGTTGATATTAGTCTTGAAATATTATTTGTATTTGTTGTCTGACCCTTGACTTGTGCTTGGTTGTGGTTCTGGTCTTATGGATATGTCATTGCTACCAGCTACTGATTTGGTGCTGTCGAAATTCTGGTATATAGTTTTTGCTAACTTCTATTTTGCAGAGAGGAGATGCAGGAGCTATAGCGTTCACACATAATTTCTTTGAACAAATTATGTGGCGGTCCTCAAAAGTGCATGTTTGGGATGAGTTACAACTTCCTCCTCAGGAGGAATGTGTCTCTTGGCTCTCCCTCTCACCAATTGAAGAACATTTCTATCAAAGGCAACATGAAACTTGTGTGGATGATGCCCGTGAAGTTGTTGAAAGCTTTAAGGATGATGTTAGAAAGAAAGAAACAGCAGGTTTTCAATAATTTTCTGCTGTATCATCTGATATAAAAGCATGTGAAACAGATAGGACATACAAAAACCGTTTAACTATACACAGAAATTTTCCATCCTTCCCATAATCAGATTCTCTTATAACCTGTCTCAGATTCCACGTCATCTGGTACATCCGATGAACCTTTTATCACCCATGTGGAGGCTGCAAAGTTGTTTAACTCGCTCCTAAAGCTTCGTCAAGCATGCTGTCATCCTCAAGTGGGTAGTTCTGGTTTACGTTCTTTGCAGAAGTCTCCCATGTCCATGGAGGAGATACTATCTGTGAGTTCAGTTAGATTACAAATCATCATTTTGGTCGAGGCCCTCCCCTGTTTATGATGCTGTTGTGGGTAATTTGGGATCTTTCTGCAGGTTCTTATTGGCAAGACAAAGGTAGAAGGGGAGGAAGCCCTCAGAAAATTAGTTGTGGCATTGAATGGACTTGCAGGTATATCTATAATCAAGCAAGACTTTCCTCATGCTGTATCATTGTATAAAGAGGCGATGGATTTAGCTAAAGAGCACTCTGGTGATTTCCGCTTGGATCCTCTGTTGAATATTCACATTCATCATAATCTCGCTGAGGCACTGCTGCTCACTGAGAATAGCGTACAAAAGAAGTCTGCTTGTGATGTAGACAAGAGAGATAATCACAGTATAGAGAGGGAAGAAACGATTAGATGTAATCCCAGTCTGAAAGTAATTTCTGATGATTCACTTAATGTTCCATCGATCTTGTTGAGAAAGGATGAAACAAGTTCTGATTTTCAGCCATGTATATCACTATATGTGCAACGCTTGAGAATAGCATGTGAAGATCATAAACAGAAATTCTTGTCAATCTTCACTTCAAAGTTATCCCTTGCTCAGCAAGAGTTCCGGAGATCACATGAACAGGTCTGGTAGCTCCAATCTATATCAAATCATGCAAATTTATATCAAATAAAATTAATTCCAGGAACTTCTTTGATTTGTTTTTGGTATTTGACATTGCACTCAGCAATTGGCTTTCAATATCTGTTTCTTTTATTTCATCGTTAGTGATTTCTCCTGCTGTATTATGCAATACTTGTCTTCACAGTACTTGTCTCTTCTCTCTCCTCACTCACTCTCTCTCTCTCTCTCTGCTGAAGGTCTGTGAAGCTCTTATAAAGAGGAAAACTCACCATACGGCTTGGTGGTTAGATGCCCTGCATCAAATTGAACAAGATAGTGATTCATCTACTGCACTGACCCAAAAAATAGGAGAAGCTCTCTCTGGGAATCTGAATAGGAAAACAAGAATTCCAGCCAGGTTAGTGATAGTTTTTCTTCTGGTCCTGATGTACTTCCACCATGATCAACTTAGTATGCAAGTTTCTTCACCATAATCTAGTCAATGTGATCATTATTTCTTTGTTTGCAAAAAGGTTGCTTTCTTGGTTTGTGTTTTGTGGCTTGAGTTCTTAGGATTGAGTGAAAATCTATTTTCCACAAGTCTAGGCAAAGGACTGCAGTATTGTGGTGTATAAAAGAATTTGGGGGCGTAAGAGTAACTATAGTGGCAAATTTTACAGTGTTGTGTACTGTGATTAGAACCTGGCTACTGATTTCTGGAAGTGCAAGAATTTCTTAATTGATCAAAGCTCAATGCTTAAAGGAATCACTGGACATGCTTTATATGCTACGAATCTACGATGTAATTGGATAGAAATTACTTGCACGGTTTACATTATTCTCTTTATACTAGGTACATAACCAAGAACATTTAGTCAGTTGGCATTTATACCTCTTCCCTTTACTTGATAATACTCTTATAGTCTTTCCCATGGAATGGTGAATTTAATATTGGAAGAATAGTGAAGCTATCAGCTGAGATTCTGATGATATGGTGTTCAAAGCTCAATAGACATGAATTGCCAACTGAAAATTAATCCCAACAAATTGAGAAACTTCATGTAACTTAAAATGATTTAGATTATTCTTTGAAAAGTTATACAGAAAAAAAATGCTAAATGCAGGTGGGGATTTGAGGCTTTGATTGGGCTCTTATCATTGAAACAGCTAGGATGATTTTGGGGTCAACTGTTTTCAAAGGATGATATTTTAAGAAGGCTGTTTTCCAGTGATAATTTTGGTAGTAAATATTTTTTGATCGTCTTCTTTTTTTTTTTTTTTCCTGTAGACTTATATTCCCCCTTTTCTTTATTTAATGCAATCTGAAAGATTCACATACCTACAAAGGTTCAGTTATTTTCACGGTCAATGGTTTTGGGTGAGCTACCCATTGTTAATTTTTACAAATAAAGTTATCTAATCGTCTTTTATCCCAAAATTGGTGTGTCATGTTAAAGGTGATCTTGAGGATTTGAATCACCCTAAACCCGTATAAGGGATCCCTCAATCCCTTATACCTTTCTTTTCATTAATAAAATTCTTGTTTCCTATCACACAAAAAAAAGATGATTTCGAGGATTTGAATCACTTGTTTCTACAATCTTAATGGAGCTGATTATATCACGTCTTACGTCTTGATCTGTTTCCGTCTAGCTTAAGAGGTGTCATAAGAAAATGGGCCAAGTTTTTTAGGGTGTCATAGTTGCCACCGTTATGTTGATCTCTTTGGTTAGAAGGATTTTGTGTATCTAGTGAAGCGGTGTGAGATAGGGTGAAGATTGGGTTTTAAGCCATAAAGAGTTAAAAGTATTCTTTGTATATTATGTTGCGATGTTGCTAAGGATTGGAGTTGTCTTCTAGCTTGTTTTTGCTTGTCCAGTTTGGGATCCTCGTCCCTCAATTAATAAAATTTTATTGCTACTGATAATTTTAAAAAAAAATTTGTATCTTCAGAGTAGAATTAATTGTTGCATCCGAAGCTTGTGATGCTTATTTGACTGCAACTGTGCCTGCTGTGAATACCTGCTGAGAGATTATCATGTCCTGTAATGCATGCAGCTACAATCATGTTTAAGTTACATATTCTTTCTGTCTTCTGTTTTTAGTTGGAGTTGTGATTCCTCTTAATCTCATTGTGTTCACATGGATGTTATTTATGTAAAAAACAAATTATCCAGTGGCCATGAGCACTTTGAACTATAAAATGATTTCTTTTGCTCTCCTGTATAATATGGAATACTGGATCGCATCTTTATAAATTTTAATTTTTGAGCAACAAAGCTAAATTGCTTGAAATTTCTTCTGTAAATAGATAAAAAAAAAATCAGTTTCAACCTTAATTACCACTGGTGCAGGTTAAATTCCTTAGCAACGCTAATATGTGTACTGTGTATTAAACAGCTTCCGCAGCATAACAACTTTAAAATACTATATTCAAACTGGTTTGGATGCTCTGGAAGAGTCGAGAAAAACATTACTTGATAGACTCTTGGAAATTGACCAAACAACGGAAAATCCTAAAGAGGAAGATATTGAACGTGTGAGATACTGTAAAAAGTGCAATTCTAACCTTGATGGTCCTGCTTGCACCCATTGTGAGTTGGATGAAATATTTCAGGTTTGTAGTTTGTATAACTTGTCTCCTTTTGCCAAGTTTTTATGGCATATTCCTTTCCTTCTATGTGCTAAATCTATATTTTGACCAGGTTTATGAAGCTAGGCTCTTTCGCCTCAATAAAGGCAATAATGGGGAGATGATTACATCTGTAGAGGAGGCAATAAATCTGCAAAAGAAGCAGTCTGCTCTGAATCAGTTTTATTGGAATTTGTCACGAGATGATAAAAGTGCAACTTTGCCTGCTTCTGACGACACAGATACTGGAACGAAGAGGGAAATGATGGAGAAAGTCACGGTTTGTTTTGTTAAATCTTATTTGACTGTGAGGTTTGACATTAAATATATTAGATAATTTTTTTAAAAAGACACATTTTTTAAGACTCATGTAACCACAAATGTATCATATCTTTGGTTTTTGCAATTTTATTTTTTCTGGGAAGGGTGTAATTAATAGTTGATAAAAACTCATTCAAAGCACGAATATTTAATCTCTCTTTGGTTATTGCATTTTTCTTGTTCATATATTGTGCGGTGGTTATCACGAAGGTGCTTAAAGCTATATATCCAAGACTCTGCAGATACAACTTTTCTTTTTAATTTTTTTAGCCCGACTCTCAGTGCGTTAAAACAAGCAATAATATCAATCTCCCTGAAAAGTATTTCTGCTTTTGAAAAGAACATTGTGCATGTCAACCCTTTTTCTCTCTTTTCAGTGACGGGATTTTTGAAAATTTTAAAACAATTTATGAAGGGGTAGTATGCTTATGATCCCACTTTCTAGAACTCCTCAAAGAATTTGTTACAACTGTAATGGTATATTCATACACCGACATATACCATGAGTCTAGATTGCTGATTAATTAGTTGTATTGCTAGATTGCTGATTAATTAGTTGTATTGCTCTACTGATGGTAGTATTGTGTATTTGGTTACATATTTTGAGCTAAGTAGTATATTATTAGCATCATGAAAGCAGAAAAACCTTCCATTATGTCTAACTCGTATAGTTTTTCTTGCAGGTCTCAAAGTCACCTTCTGATTTGGAGATCGTGCTGACGATAATCAGAAACAACTCCAGGGGATTCTTAGAAAAAGAGAGAATTTTGGCAGCCAGAAAGCACCTTGATCTTCTTGAAGTATGGCACACGTATTTCTGTTTTCTGTTGTCTACAAAGTTGCTCTATGATTTGTGAGTCTGAATGTTTTCAAGGGTCTGTCCTTATTTGATTTAACCAGGAATTGGTGCTATGCTTTGTCATTGTCCTTTGTAATACTGTTAGGGATCTCCCATCTCTAATTTTTGCAATAAATTTCTGTTTCTTAAAAAAAAAAAAGTGTAACCCACAATGTGGTTTTAAGTTCTTTTCTAGGTTTTGATGTCTCTCGAAATATCTAAATTAAAAACTTTGTATATTTTTGTAAGAGTAACACTCTCGTACACCAGTTGTACGGTGCAACTGTACCTAACTAGTATTTTTCAGTGAAAACAACTACAGTAATACTTTTCAGAACAACTAATACTTTTTAATAAAATGACTAATACCAGTTAAAAATACATTTGAGTTACACGGTACACCTGGTGTATTACAAGCTTTTGTCTTTTTTTAATAGCATCCCTTTATGAGGCTGGCATTCTTTGATTCACATAATATGTACTTACTTTTACAAGAAGTCATATGTTATGTATTTTTTCAATAATCAGGATAAATCTCACCCTCTCTCACACATACTCTTTCCATCTGCCTATCATTTTCTCTTCAGTTATTGCGCAAGGAGTATGCCCTAGCAAGGTCATTAGCAATCTCTCAAGCACATCTTTTGCGAGCTCATGATGAAATAAAGATGGCTACCACAAGGTTGCGCCTTAGAGAAAATGAGGACGATAAGTCTATTGATGCTTTAAGTCCAGAGGAGTTGGATATAGCTAGTGTTGAAAATTCTGGTGAAAAATTTATAGCAGTGGGTTCATTGTCACATATAAAAGGACAGCTCCGGTATTTGAAGGTAATTATAGCCTGTCAGTAGGGTAGTTCTTTTTCGTAGATCCTACTTTCATGACCAACTTCCTAAAATTGCATTACCTGTGATTTCTTGTGATCATGTGAAATTGAGATTTTACTGCAAAGCATCAGATAATGAACAGTTCAGTTTCAAACTAAAACTATGTTTTACATTGAAAATGGTTGTTGAATGATTTTACGTCAAAGTTTCTCTTCCATGTCAAGTTACTTGAAATAATTTCCAAAGGTGGGAGTACTAGCTAGAATATCCTATGCGTGATAAATGAGGACAAACGGTCACTCAAACGGGGTGATTTAAACGGAAAAAATATAACTCGGGTTTTGGAGGTGCGTGTTCTAGAGGCTGCTCACTAGGTTGAGTAGCAGAAAAATGAGAGAACAAAATATTACACTAAACCTTTGTCTCTGGATAGGAAAAGGATTTACATATTTATACAACTACTAGGTCACTATTCTAGGATTCCTAAAATTAGGCTTTAACTAATGAATATACATTTATTTAACAACACTTGTGTTATAGAAATTACTTGCTTCGTTGGTTTAGGTGAGTAACAAAATAGAGGTTAATCAGAATTCGTTTCTTAATTACAGTGATAATTATTGAATTTGATTTATTAAGATTAAGATTCCTAGATAATATGCTGTGATTTATCAAAAGGAGAAGGAGGGAGCAAGGGTGCCCATTAATATCACATTTTTTATATTTAAAATTGTAATAGCTAGATGGTGAGTGCTCTTATATATGAGCTTGTGAAATGATGATTGTTCTGTTTTATTCTTTTATCTTTTCTGAAATGATTGTTTCGTTGTATTCTCTTTTTAGTAACATATGGATAGGGGACGAAAAGAAAATCAAAATTTAATATTTTTTTCCGGGTTGTTTGCACACTTGAAATTAAGAGCACTACTCAACCAGGAAGCCTGTTATTTTTTCTATGTCGCCTTGAAGGTCTCTTACAAGAGTTGCATCTAATAATGGATACATAAATCCAAGAGACTATATATGTTGATCACTATCAAACTCATTGGTTCTTAACTTCTTATTTTGACAACAAACTGACGCATACATCATTGCTATTTTTCTTATCCTTTGCCAGGGCTTGGTACAATCAACGGAGAACATGAAATCAGAAAGCCTCAATGTTTCAACTGTAGCTGAAGTGGCAGAGCTCTCAGGAAATGTAGGCACAAAAGTAGATTCAGAAATGTGCCCAGTTTGTCAAGAGCAGCTTGGTAGTCAGAAAATGGTTTTCCAATGTGGCCATATTACATGCTGTAAATGTAAGTATGCATTCCTCTTTAGTTGCATGAACATTGGTCATGAAAAGATGATGCTTGTCGGGTGTTTCTTTTCTTTCATTTTCATTAAACATGTTTAGAAGATGCATTATTGCAATTACTGCTTCATGACTAAAAGATGGATACAGAGAATGTGATCCCAACTCCCAATCAGATATGTTGCTCTTGCACAAATATTCTGTAAGAAGAGATGATGCTTGCTTAGTTTTTTTTTTTAATTCTCATCCTCTTAATCATCTTTTGGAAGAGGCAGCATCTAACTACTTTAAATCCAATATAAATGAGCTCAATGCACCAACACTTCAATGCAGTACAGAGGCATCTTGGGGTCATTTATTGATGAAGCATTTTGCATATAGTAATCTCCAATAATTTTACATCTTCTGAAGTTAAAAAATAGAAACACACACCAACAATTTTACATCTTCTAGTCCTTCTTGCATGTAAAGACATCATAAATGAAACAAGGTGGAATCATGGAAACATTATTAAGGGTGAAATTCTGCACTGGACAATTTTGGAGAATTGTATATCTTCACGAAAGTGTAAAAAAAAAAAGGTTGGTTCTGAAGCTCAGCTAAAACAACAGGTCGAAACGTCTGGCCTGATTTAAAATGTTGAGCAGCAGCCAGATATATTTACCAGTTTGGAAAAGTCACATAATTATGCAAGTATGTCACATTTATTAAATTTCAGTCTATCTGCAATGGTGATTAAGTTTTGCCATCATTGGCAATCAGAGTAACCTTATTGACTTATTTCTTTGCATATTTTGCAAAACAAATGGTTTAAATTGACATTTGAATTGTGCTTTGTCTGTTTTGGTAAATGTGGAATTTCACTCTTTGCCTGGGATTGGTTAAATTTACTCAGAGGACTGAAGAAGATAGAATTTTATAGCATACTGTACCTTTGTAATCCTGCACCACGGCACCACCCAATATAATTTTTGATGCTGCACCACACTGTAGGAATTTTATAGCATACTGTACCTTTGTAATCCTGCACCACGGCACCACCCAATATAATTTTTGATGCTGCACCACTGTAGGAATTGCAATCCTATTCAAATAACCTCCTGACATAGATCTTTATTAAGGAGACATGGTAAGAAAGTTAACACGGATGGATAATAATTGCCATTATACTGTTAATACATACACCACGAGACTAGTAATGATTATATATAAAATATTCCCTTTGCCACAGGTTTATTTGCAATGACGGAGAGAAGGCTGATTTCACCTGGAAAGTTTCATAATGCTGATAGGGTAATGTGCCCAACATGTCGGCGTCCCACTGATTTTGGGAATATTGCGTTTGCTGATGATAGACAAAACCTATCATGCCACACTTACGACAAATCTGAAGCTTCTATAATTGTCCAAGGTTCATATAGTACAAAGGTAGGAATCATTTCAATTTAATTAATGAGGTACACACCCCTTGTGATTCTTCTTTGCAGATGTTTGGTCTCTCGTCTCTTCGGTTCTAATGTTTGGAGTTTTGAAATTAAGTTCCTTTTTTTGGTGGATTGAAATCAACCTCTGTTGCCTACACTAATTCTTCAAAGTTCTATTTTGCTTCCCTTCTGTTATTTTATTGGCAGCCTCTTACATCGTGGAAATTGCTGATCGTTTTTCTTGCCTTGCATTGCTGTCATTTGTAGATTGAAGCAGTGACGAGGAGAATTTTATGGATTAGTTGTACGGAGCCTCAATCAAAAATTCTTGTTTTTTCCAGTTGGAACGATGTGCTTGATGTGTTACAACATGCCTTCACTGCCAACAGCATAAGCCACGTCAGGATGAAAGGAGGAAGGTTGGTGCTTCTCTCTTTGCATTTGTGGGACATTATGCTTTTGATTTATCATTTGATGAAGCTGCAACTTGATTAATGCAAGCTTTGTTCATTCGTTTATTACATATCTGGAATCATATTAAGAGTACACCATTGGTGATATGCATAGTGTCAACTGTCAATGAACTGTTGATTACCAAAGCTAGTCTTATTATAAGAAAGGTTCATAAACACTAGAACGCATGTTGAGATGGATCAAGGGACTAGTTCGATACTTGAGTATCTGGTAACAAAAATCCCGAAGCAGCAAGTTTGAGATGCTTGATTCTGAATTCATTTCTTCTTTTCTAGAAAGGAAAAAATGTCATTGGATCAATAAATTTCATTCGCAGAACACACTCGAGTCACCTCCCAATCCCATGCCCCAGATGATTTCACATAAATCATGGATCATTTGATTACTTTCTTATTTAATTCATCTTGGTGTGATTATGTAGGAAATCACAAATTGCCATCAGCCAATTCAGGGGACAGAAGGGCAATTCAAAAGAAGGCAATGAGGAAGAGGAAGATAAAATAGATACCAAATCTCCACAAGTACTATTGCTCTTAATCCAACATGGAGCCAATGGGCTTAATCTCTTGGAAGCTCAACATGTAATTCTAGTAGAGCCACTCCTGAATCCAGCAGCTGAAGCACAAGCAGTTGGCAGGGTACACCGAATTGGGCAGGAGCATAAAACACTTGTGCATCGTTTCATCGTACGCAATTTTCTTTAAATATCGTTTTTATAGCCTCTTATATTAAATAATAACAGAATTGATGCCAATGACTTGTGTTCTGTTCCTCGTGGAGTCATTTTGTGCTGCGTATGTGATTATCCTGAATATGAGATGAAACATTATTTAAGAACAGAGGATCTCGTATGATGAAAAACCAGCTCGACAAGCAATAAAATGTACCATTGATCTCATGCAAATTTCATGTGATGGCATAAAAAGAGCTTGCCTTACCCACACTAGTCAAATAATAATTACTCCGTAATATTTTATATAACATGTAGTCTTTTCAGGTTTCCCCCTTTCACTTGTGATTGTGGGTTGAAGACTTGTAAATGTTGATGATGTTCAAGTTGATATGATTACCTGATAAAATATCTGAAAAAGTCTATTACCTTAAACGTATCTTGTGTTTTGTCAGGTGAAAAACAGCGTAGAGGAAAGCATATATAAACTGAATAAGAGTAGGAACACGAGCTCATTTATCAGTGGGAACAGAAAGAACCAAGATCACCCTTGTTTAACGGTGAGAGATGTGGAGTCACTATTCAGAGTTGCACCTGCTCCCACAACAGAGGATCACATCCCAGCCAGAAGCTTGAGAGATCTGCCACCTTCAGTTGCTGCTGCTCTTGCTGCTGAAACAAGATTAATGGGTACGGAAAGAGTGTAGGCTTGAATTGAAGCAAGATTGAATCGCATATAGTGTATTTTTTTGGTCATTTGGTATGCACACAATTGAATGTGTTTTTGCATGTCTATTTTAGGTCTGATTAGACATCTATTTTGAGCTATTCTACCCTACCAAACTGAGTCTAAGATGATTGGTTCGTATCTTCCATCATCATTCTTACTATTAGCTTGGACTTTTTGACCCGTATTCGCATACAATCGCGCTGGGTTTGCTTGAAGACCCTAGTTGTATGTGTAGAGCATAGATGAAATGCAGTGCTTTCTCTGTGATGGAGAAACAGAGGGTACGAGTTCTTGAATGTTATTTATTACTAGCAAGGGAAATTCAGTTTGTATATAAATATTGTAGGGCATAAATTTTTACACAATATTCAAGGAAGTTAAATTTTTTTGTATGTTGGAATACAATTATTATTGTGAGTCCCTCACGTACCAAATACATTGATGGAATCACTTGAACAAGACCATTAATACTTTTGCTAGTTTTGTGTTACATTTTAAAAATTAAGTTTAAATGATACTCGTATAAATTCTACAAAATTAATTCTATAAATATCTACAAATTTTATATATATACCAATAAATTATATATAAACATTTATACATCTTATGTAATAAAGTTAAATCATACCCTACGTAAATTCTAAAATAAATACTTCTTCCGTTCCATTAAAAGTTACTCAATTTTTCTTTTTTGTCTGTTCTAAAGAAAGTTACTCATCTTCTTTTTTGCAAACATTTCTTTTCACATTTCATTATTGAAAAAAGGTCCAAAATTATAATTTTATCTTTCAATCACATCACCTCTAATACATTTACTTATTCTATCATATTTCTTAACTTGTGTACTCATAATTCATAGGTAACTTTTATCGGAATGGAGGGAGTACAAAACATACAAGTCATTAAATTTTAAAATCTTAAAAATTCCAAAACAGGCATACTCTTGAGAATTTCCCACCGCGTTCAATGTGGATTCGTGGGGTGGAATTTCCCATCCAATTGTCAAGCTACTGTTTGCTCCGAATCTAAAATGTAGTAGACCTATTTTTCAAGCATGCAAATGAGCTATCCTTGTAAAAAAAAATGTACTCCTCCATACGAATAGGTAGATGCACATATTAAGAAAGTTTAATAATAAGTAGAATTTTGAGGGATAATTTTATAATTTTTTATATAAAAAGTAAAAAAAATAAATTGACTTGTGTGTAATGACATTTTGTATAAAATTGTGAATATTGTGAGGATGTAGTTCATAAAGGGTTTTCCATTTTAAGGGTGTGAAAGTTAATGTGAAACATTCTAAAAAAAAATATGTGAAAATTATTATGAGATGGACGGAATAGTATTTTATACTTTCTCCGTTCACATTATCTAGTCTCATTTTTTTGGCACAAGTTTGAAGTAAAAAGTAGACGAATTAATGATATTGTAGGGTATTGTGAATAAAGTTGGATGTCAATTTGAGTAATTAAAGAATGATTTGATGGTGAAGATAAACTGATGGTTTCCATAAAATGTATGAGACTAGATTTTGTGGACATGAAAAATAAAGCAATTGAGACTAGATTTTGTGGACGGGGGAGTAGAAAAATATTAATAATACTTCATTCGTCCCTCCAAAAGTTGTTCATTTATTTTATGCACATTGATTAATGAGTATAATATTATATGTGTAGTAGACTGTTAAGGTAGATAGAGATGAGAAAAAGAAAAAGGTAGAAAGATGAGAAGAAGAAAAGGTAGACAAAGATAATGAGTGTTGTCAAAAAACAAAATAAATAATTTTCGATAGAACACACAAAATGAGTAACTTTTGAAGTACAGATGGAGTATATTACTATAGGTTTACTTTAATTTGAGCTAATTCAAGTTAAATACTCCCCCGTCCCTAAAAAGCTTGTTGTATTTTTTTAGCACAAAATTTAAGAAAAAAGTGTAATGATTAGAGTATTGAGGGAGAATTTTGTAAAAATATATATATATATATATATATAAAATAAATAAAATAAATTGATTGAGTGTAGTGAGCTCCAAAAGTAATGACATGAAAGGTAAATATGTGTATACTGTAAGGGTGGGGATATTGATGATTGTTTTTATATGCAAACTTTTGAGGAACAAATTAAAATATAAAGTATGAAAACTTTTGAGGAATGAAGGGAGTATATTGAATTTTAAATTCGACCGATCAGAATATGCAACTTATACAACCTTTTAGTATAATTGAATTTAAGGAGACTTTGGGTCAGATGCATCTAGACAAATCTCCTGGTCCACACAAGTTTAATCCCGTAGTTTTTAAAAAAATTTGGAGGGTTGTTGGTCAAGACGTCTTCTCCTCGGCTGTTAATTGGCTCCATAGTAACCAGTTCCCGAAAACTTTGAATGATACCCATGTGGTCTTCATTCTAAAATGTGTCTCCCCTCAAACGATGAAAGACCTTCAACCAATCTATTTATGTAGCGTGGTGTATAAGATACTCTCCAAAGTCCTTTGCAACGGGCTCTGGGGGGTGCTTCCAGATCTTATTGATAAGGCACAAGTGGCTTCCATCAGTGGGCGACACATACAAGATAATGTGTTGATAACATTTGAAACAATCCATGCAATTAAGAATAAGTGACATGGTTATCGTGGTGATGTGGCGCTGAAAATAGGCATCTCTAAAGCTTATAATAGGGTGGATTGGTCTTATTTGGAGTGGATTTTATTGAGACAGAGATTCTCTCGAGTATGGGTTAATTAGATAATGATGTGTATTCGTACGATCATGTATTCCTTCCAGGTTAACGATGATATGGTAGGCCCTGTGGTGCCAGGACGGGGATTACGACAACGTGACCCTTTTCCATGCATACTCTCAATGGAGACTTCATGATCATACGGTGTGTAGGGATGTCCTAGTGATTTCTCACCTATTGTTTTGCTAATGACAGTCTACACTTTTGTCGGGACACGTGTGACGAGGTGTCTAATCTAAAGCAGGTGTTGGATGAATATGAGGGTGCTTTAGGGCAAGCAATTAATTATGGTAAATCTGGCATATTTTTTAATTGTAATGTGGGTGATGGTCAACAGCTGGCTATTAGCCAGGTTCTCGGTGTTCACCAGACCCTTAATAAGGGTAGGTATCTTGGCTTTCCGTCGCTGTTAGGTCGTCGAAAAAAAGAGATATTTAATTATCTAAAGGATCGTATGTGGAATAGGCTTAATGGTTAGCCGAAAAGGAAACTATCAAACGCGGGTAAGGAAGACCTTATTCAATATGCGGCGCAATCCATTCTGGCATATTGCATGGGTATTTTCTTGCTCCCTAATACATTATTAGATGAGTTGCGGTGCCTTCTTAACTCATTCTAGTGGGGATCGGGAGGTAGCTCGACTGGGCTCCGATGGTCGACATGGCCTGCATGGGATAAGTTGTATTCTCATAAAGGTGACGGGGGTTAGGATTTTGTAACCTTTACTTGTTCAATGTGGCTATGTTGGGTAAAATGGGGTGGTGATTGATCATGATTTAGAGTCCCTTGTTTGCCAAGTTCTACGGGCCAAATATTTTTTGGGCAATAATTTTTTGGAGGCCTACTTGGGTCACAACCCAAGCTTCAATGGAGGAGTATTAGAGAATCTCAAGAATAGGGGTGGAAATGGGTCAGGCTACCCGACAGGGGCCTACGACTCGACCTACTAAAGCTCGGCTCGGCTCGACTCGTTTAATAAACAAGCCGGGCATAAGCTTTTTTAGAAGCCCATTTAATTAAAGAGGCCAGAACTGAGCTTTTTTATAGGCCTTTTAGGCCCAGCAGGTCGGCTTGTTTAAATTAATTTTTATATATAATATATAATTTATAAAAATATAATATAATATATGGGATACATTAATTAATTACTAAACTGTGCGCCACTTTCTTTGAATAGAGAAACCCTAAAGGGTAGAGGCTAAAATTCGCATATGTGACCATGTAGTCTTCAATTTTTGGCCAAACCGCTCAGTAAAGCGGTATGCATTTGGGGGTAGGACCAAATTATAAGTCATTATAAAGGATCACCCCATTGCAACAAATGAATAAACTAAATTACCATGAACATTATTTGCTTAAAAGTAAATAAAAATAGGGTCAACAAAAATACAATAGATCACACACACAAACAAACGCGAACCATGATTGCCTCTATACATTTACAAATCACAAAGAAGTATATTTGTTGAACCATAAAATGTGAATTATCATGGAATATAAGCACATAATCAATATATAGATTGAATCATATATTCACCAAATATATATAAAAAAGATAATAGACATGAGCTTGAATTATCTCGCTTTACTTTGACGGTCGCGGACCCGGTAGACCAATCAACTTCTGATATGTTGGGACACCACAAGTCTCTAACTTCTTGGTCGTCATTGTCCGAGCTGTTATCCACTAAAATTAAACAGGCGCACAATTGAATAGAGAAACCCTAAGGCTAAAACTAAACCGTGTTTTGTGTCGTGCGCCGCTTTTGGAGAAAAACTGAAACCTCCATTCACAAACATCCACGCTCGCTGCACCCTCGATCGGAGAACACCCGCTGCACACTCGATCGGAGCACGCCCGCTACACGCCGTCGTCAATCTTTATTCCAGTAGCTCTAGGTTAAATTCTGTGATTTCTGTCATGAATTGCTTACATTGTCATTCTATCAGTTTAAAGTTAGCCAGTTTTCTGAATGTTTGTCCGACTTGCTGTCCATTTTTGTTGTTGATAGTTGAATGAAAGGTTGACACAATTTGATGTTTGAAGAATCGTCCACAGAATCAAGAAACTTGTTTATTTTGTTATTTAACTTCAAACTAGAGTTTTTTGTGCCATTTTTAAAAATTGTATCTTCATTAATGAGATTAGTGAATTGATTTTTGTATGGTTATTCATATACGTACAATTTGTAATGTTATTTTCTTTGAAATTTATGGATTTTACTTTGTATACTTTGCAGATATGTGATATGTCTTCTCAAGGGAAAAAAATTTCAGCATGTTTTATGAACATTTTTTTCTTATTTGTGTTAGGTGGATCAACATGAAAATGAGACTATCTTAAAGAATTGATGTGTTTTTTAAGATGTATTTTTCTTTGTAATTGTTGAAAAGAACTTTTGAATATTGTTGTTGTTTTTTTTTAACATTTGTTATTGTTTTTATGATTCAGTGGTATTTCAATTTTTGTATTTTATTTTATTTTGAAATACACTTAAAAAGGTCTTTAAAAGGCTTTCGGGTCAGGCCAAACCTTAAAAAAAAGCCTATGAGAGGCCATGGGCCAGGCTTGGGCCCAGATATTATATACCAGACCCAGATTTTTTTTCTTAAGGCCTGGCCTACCCATTCCCACCCCTACTCAAGACCTTCTTCATCGAGACATTCAGTGGAAAATTGGGAGTGGAGAACACATTCGTGTATGGGGTCAACTGTGGGTTGGGGATGGTTCCGACTTCTCAATTAGCTCTCTAGTGGTGGACGATTTGCGAGACACTAGGGTCTCGGGCCTTCAGATTCCTGGCCAACGTTTGTGGGATACCGATTTCCTAAATGTGATTCTTGTGAGAGATGATGTGAACAAGGTGTTGCGAAGTGTTGTTCTTCCATCGAGGTATGTTGTTGGGCCTTTGTCTAGCCCCACTATTTTAGTGGTTTACAATATAATTCTTGTATGAGTGAGAAAAGAGAAAGAGCTACCAAGAGTGAGAATTCGGTGAGAGAGGAATGCCTCGAGGTTGTTCCCTTGCATCATGTGACGTTCTACTTGAATCTAGGCGCTGAGCCCGATTATTTTGATTCTCTTTATTAAATTCTTATTCTCCATAGTTTTCCACCTTTTGTTTTCTTTTGTTTTACACTTGGTTGTGGTGAAAGGAAAACTTAAAGTGGCATCAAGAGTTGTCCGATCTGGGAGTCACTGGAAAAGTCGCCCCCTCCACGAACCGTCGCCGCAGTGAACCGTTGCCGCCGCTGCGAACCTGAAGAGCCTGTTTTCGGCGACTTTCTGCAGCTTTGTAAGGAAGGTACGAGCCATCTCCACCGTACTTGGTTGTTGCCGCCGATCTGTAGAACCTGTCGGTATTTGGTAAATTGTAGAGCAAATTGAGGGATAAAGGTAATCCCCTTTCTGCTTGTTCCGCTGCATCTTTAATATTTAATATACATATACATATATATTTTATAATATTACTTTTATATTATATTATATATATATTGTTATTATTCTAAGTCTACTGGTTTTTGTCCATTAATTAATTGTTAGCAGAAAAGTTTCTATTCCCAATCCTGTTGACCTTAACTAAGATTTGTGGGAGAATTTTAATTTATTATAATTCCACCCAAGGTAAATTGGCTTATTCCTTCTTTTAATTTTTTTCGTAAAATTAGAACGCTGGTCGCGGATAGGTTTGGGATTACGTGTTGTTAGAATATAGGATTTTTGACTGTTGAATTCTTTATTTGAGGTTTTTTGTTTGCTTGTGTTTTCTTAATGGCTACTACTACGACAAATATCACGTTGGTTCCTTTCAATGGTAAGTCTGATTTCGGTATTTGGCAACATAAAATGAAATGTGTTTTAATTCAAAATAGAGTTGTAAAAGCCATTGATCATTCATACGCTATCACTGACACTTATGATAAGAAGGCTGGAATGAATGAACTTACTATGAGTGCAATTATATTGAACTTGTCTGATTGTGTGATTCGTAAAGTTGGATATCTCAAAAGTGCTCGTGAATTGTGGGATAAACTGTCTGAATTATACTATGAAACATCTTTACCTAGTAAATTATTTTTGTTGGAAAAAAAATTTTGTTACAAACTTGACATGAACAAGGATATTGATGAGAATCTTGACAATTTCACTAAGCTTATCAAAGATATAAAGCAAGCAGGTGACAAGCACATTGATGATTACACTACTATTGTTCTTTTGAATGTTATACCCGATTCTTACAATGATGTGAAATATACTACTCCCTCCGTCCAATTTCATTATCCCACTTTCCTTTTTTGGTTGTCCAATTTTATTATACCCATTCATTTTTTAGAAATAATACTATTCACACTACTTTATCTCCACCCTCCAACCATCACTTATTTACTCAAATTGCCACCAACTTTATTCATAAACAATCACTTTACCTATAAATGGACCCCACAACATCCCATCATACCTCAAAATTATCTACTTTATACATAAACTAATCAATATTCATTAAAACCCGTGCCCGAAAAAGTGGACATAATAAAATTGGACGGAGGAAGTATTAAATATGGTAGAGATAATGTTACTTTGGATATCGTTGTGAATGGCTTAAAGAGCAAAGAACTAAATTTGAAACAATATGGTAGTGTGAAGGATGAGGTCATGTGTTGGCCCTGAAAGGAGTATGGCACAAGTGTATGGGGGGGGGGGGGGGAATGCACTTGTGTATGCAAATCTTCTTCAATTTAATCAAATCAGGCTATCAGCAAAGTTGTCCTGGACAACTTCTCTGAGTATGTATAACCTTGTTAAGATAATCAAACTACTGAATACTATAAAGTATTCAGTTGAATAACTATCTTAGTAGGTTATATGTGCGGAATTATGGTTGGCCCTTTATATTTAAACTCATTTTTAATTCTGAAATCCTTTCTTAACACTTAAATTGTTTTCAGGGAACTTGTCCAAAACATTTTTGCACAACTTGTGATGTTTATATTTTGAAAGTATGTTTGTGTGCAGTGTATGTATGTGTTACTTGAATGTAAATAACACAAGAGGTTTATAGTGGTTCAGAGACTCAAGCTCCTACATCCACTTTCCCTGATTTAACAGGATAATTCCTTCACTCTGGAATTAACTTGTTTTATAGTGTCAAGGTGCATTGATCAACCACACTACTCCTTAGTGCCTTGATCCCTAGGAATTCAGAGTCCTAGTACTCTCTCAACTCTAGAACTAAACTATTCTTCTCTTGACAGTTCTAGTTCTCACACTTCTACTACAACAACTCTCCTAACTTTCCTTGAAAGGTTTAAGGGTTGATGTTGGTTCCAACTAAGGTGAGATATCCTTTACAATTAACTTTGTACAAGGATAGAATATCTCTCTAAGCTTTGTATGATTTACAATGAAGTTTGGCTTAGATAAGACTGAAGTGTTTGGAAACTCTAAGAATGATGTATTCTTAAGGTTTGATGTCTTTGTAAGATTGTAGTTTCCTAGTTTCCTTGACTAGTTGGATGCCTTGAATGGTTTCCAAACTCCAGTATTTATAGAGCAAGATGAGGTTATGTCCGTTGGAGAGACAACCTCAAGATGCATATATTCAAGTCTTCTTGAAATCTGCAACTTGAAGACAGTTTCTTGAAAGTGACATGTCCTTGTTTTGGGAAGTAAACGGCTTGTAGCTCTTTGTCTTGACTTTGATGCACTCTTCCCAATGTTTGAATTGAATCTTCAGTAGTCAAACCATGTACATTACTTCTGATCATTGGTTCCATGATAAGGACAACTTTCCTTATCATCAGGACAGATCTGCTTATCACTTTCAGCTGACTTGTCCTATCAGCAGTGTTGGCTAGCTCTTCTCAGATGAGATGGCTCCTTATCTTCACTGATCATAGTTGATAGCATTTAAGCATCCATTCTTTCTTATCAGTGGACTTGACCCCTTCAGCACAGTTGACTCTTGCCTTAGTTTGTATTTCAACATTTCAGTTCTAAGTGTGTTGATCAAACTCTGTTGTACAACTCTTCTGATCTTCATTGCATACTTATCAGTAGACTTGGTCTAACAGATGAGTTCTTCTGAATTGATCATCAGGAAGGTTGTCTCTTTACTGAGTTGTCTTGATCATTAGCACAGTTGGGCTTTTAGTACATCAACAGTGTTGGGATCACTTGGTTCTGAGCCTTGAGGAACTTGATTCTTGCCTAACATACCAGCTTCTCAACTAGCCTGATCTATATGTTCCAACATTCCTGAAACATATTCATTCAATTTGACTTATCTACTTGGCATGTCTTAAGGGGTTTTGGTATCTTAATCAAAATCTCATTTTATTCCCAACATCATGCGTGTGAGGGGTAGAACTAAGACGAGAAATCAGCCTAAGAAACATAATAAATATGATTAGGGTGATAAAAATGATGGTGAGAGAGGTAGATCTAAGTCTCGGACTAAGGCTGGAAAGTGTTTTCATTGTCATGAATCTGGTCATTTTATTAAAGATTGTCTTAAGAAGTTTCAAGAAAAAAAGAATAAGAATGAGCATGTTAATATGGTTGTTAGTCAAGAGAACTATGGTTATGTTTATATGGTTATTGAACCTAGTGTGAACTTTGTGCATTCTTTTGATATGAACAAACATGGATAGCTTACTGATTCTGGTTGTACTTATCACATGTCTCTGTTTAAGGAATTGTTTACCACTTTTAATAAAGTTCAAAATGGTTTTGTTTCCATGGCGAATGATAAGAAATGTGATGTGATGGGTGTTGGTAATGTGACTTTGAGTTTTTCCTCTAGTGTTACTTATACTTTGAAAAATGTTAGATATGTACCTGCTCTTTGCAATAATCTTATGTTTTGTGATGCATTGGAAGATGATGTATTGGAAGGTAAATGGGGTAAGGGTTTTATGAAAATTCTAAAGGGAACTTTGGTGATTTTCAAAGATGAGAAAAGAAATAATTTATATGTTTGTTCTGCTCAATCTGAGTTCTTAAATGTTGTGAATATGCCCAAGGGTGACAAAACTGATTTATGGCATAACAGGTTGGGACACATGAGCAACAAAGGTATGAAAATTTTGCAAAAATATGGTTCTTTTGGTGCTAATAAAATTTCTAGTATTCCTTTTTTATGATGCATGTGTACCTGGCAAACAACATAAAGTGAAATTTCATGTTTCTTCCGCCCCCAACAATTCCACTTGGAAAGATGTGCTTGAATATTTACATACTGATGTATGGGGGCCTGCTAGTGAGCCCACTCAAAGTGGTAACATGTATTTCTTATCCATTATCGACGATTTCTCTAGAAAAGTTTGGGTGTTTTTTATGAAAAACAAATCTGATGTGTTTTCTAAATTCAGTGAATGGAAACCCCTTATTGAAAATCAAACCGGTAAGAAAATCAAAGTGCTTAGATTTGATAATGGCTTGGAATTTTGTAATGCTCAAATGAATGATTTTTGTAAAAAAATCGGTATTAAAAGGCATAAGATCGTTCCTTATAATCCCCAACAAAATGGTGTGGTGGAAAGGATGAATCGTACTTTAATGGAGAGAGTTAGAAGCATGCTTGCTACTTCGGGTCTTTCTAAAATTTTTTTGGGGTGAAACTGTTTGTACTGCTGCATATTTAATTAATAGATCTCCATTTGTGCCTTTGAATGGTAAATCTCCCGAGCAAGTTTTGTATGGTAAGAAAATTGATTATTCTAACTTAAAAGTGTTTGGTTGTGCTGCTTTTGTTCATAAAAAACTTGATAAACTTGAACATCGTGCTAAAAAGTGTGTTTTTCTTGGTTATCCTGATGGTGTGAAAGGTTATAGACTGTGGTCTATGGATGAACATGGTTACAAGATTATTATAAGTCGAGATGTTACTTTTATTGAGCATGATTTTCCTTGTGTGCCTGCTTCATTGCTTTTACATGAGTTTAATGATACTTCTAGCGAGGTGGAGCATGATATGCCTAAACTTGAAAGTGATGATGTTCATGATGATAATGAAAATGAGTTTAATGATATATTTAATAATCTTGAGAATGTGAATGATGATAATTTGCAAAGTGGAGCTAATGATAGGCCTAGAAGGACTGTTAAAAGACCCCTTAGATTTGGTGATTATTATTTGGATACTCATGCATTTCATGTTTTTTAGTTAAATGATAATGAGGCCTTTTGGGGAAACTCAAAAGTAAAGCCGTGAGGGTTTGGCAAACCTAAAGCGGACAATATCATACCAAGAGAGAAATACGAAAGTGTCCAGCCCGAGAACCCTAACAAGTGGATTAATGCTATGAAAGAAGAAATTGAGTCTTTGCATGTTAATCACATTTGGATTCTTGTGCCTAAATCTGTTAATTGCTTTGTTGTTGATTGCAAGTAGTTGTTTAAGGTTAAGAATGAACTTAATGATGTTAGATACAAAGCTAGGCTTGTGGCTAAAAGATTTACTCAAAAAAAGGGGGTAGATTATACTGAAATATTTGCTCCTATGGTGAAATTTACAACTGTCCGAATTATGTTTGCTTTGGTTGCCCATTTCAATTGGGAATTGAAACAAATGGATGTTAAGACTACTTTCTTGCATGGTGATTTGGATAAACCGATTTATATGAAGAAACCTGAGGTTTTGTTGATACTACCTTTGGATAAACCAATTTGCATGGTCATAACTTTGACATGAAAGATCTTAGAGATGCAAGGAAAATTTTAGACATGCACATTGATAGAGATAGAAAACGACATACTTTGTTGTTAAATCAAGCTTCATATGTGGAAAAGATTTTAGAAAAATTCTCCATGTCTACTGCTAAATCAGTTAATGTGCCCCAAGCTGCTCATTTTGTGCTAAGTAAGGATCAGTCCCCCAAGACTGATTCTGAAATTTATGTTATGGAAAATGTACCTTACTCTAATGTTGTTGGCTCTGTTATGTACTTAATGGTCTCTATAAGACCTGATATTGCTTATGTTATTAGTTGTTTGAGTAGATACATGTCCAATCCAAGTAAGATTCATTGGGAGGCCATGAAGTGGCTTCTCAGGTATTTGAAAGGTACAGGTAATGTTGGTTTTAAATTTTCCAAAGTTGTTAATGATGTGAATTTAGTTGGCTATGTGGATTCGAATTATGCTAATGATAAAGATAATAGAAAATCAACTACTACTTATGTTTTTACCTTATGTGGTTCGTGTATAAGTTGGAAGTCTCAATTACAGTATGTCGTTGCTCAGTCCACAATTGAGTTTGAGTATGTTGTTATCACTGAAGCCGTAAAAGAGGTTGTTTGGCTTAAAGAGTTTGTCACTGAAATTGGTGTACTTAAGGGAAAAGTAGTTGTTTATTCTGATAGTTAATCTGTCATCCAATTATGCAAAAATTCTGTGTTTCATGATAGGACTAAACATATTGATGTTAGATTCCATTTTATTCGAGATATCATTGAAAGTGGCATAATTGATTTCGTAAAGATTCCTACTGAGAAGAATCCTGGTGATATGGGAACTAAATGTTTAAATTTGGATAAATTTAATACTTGCATGAAACTGTTGAATTTTGATTCAATTGATTGATAACATGAGTTTTATGTTCTTACTTGGGAATCGAGATTGTAATTTCTTAGCGCTTCTTATAGTCTCAATTATGTGTTTGAAAGTGCTTAATTTTAAATCTGTGCTAACTTGTGTGTTGTGTGTGCAGGTCTGACTGGACTCATACTACTAACATGTTTGTTGCTTGTGCAGGTTTAACGGGCGATGATGAATAAGTTATAAATTCGATATAAGTGGATGATGATGATTTAGAGGGGAATGGACTAAAGAGGTGGAGAAATGTTGGGCCTTTGTCTAGCCCCACTATTTTAGTGGATATGGCTTCTTGGCCCAACCATCTCAATTGGCCCAAATTATATGGCTTTGGCCCATATGAGAAAAACCCTACTTTCCTTCTTGGCCCAACCATCTCAGTTATTTTAATTCTCTTTATTAAATTCTTATTCTCCGTAGTTTTCCACCTTTTGTTTTCTTTTGTTTTACACTTGATTGTGGTGAAAGGAAAACTTACATATGTGGATAGGATGACTTGGCACTACACTCAAGAAGGTAATTACAGTGTTAAATCGGAATATAAGTTGGCTTCGAAGCTAGTTCAAGGAAATGAAGCCCAAGTGTTTGATAATTGGGAGGGAATATGGCGCATCAAAACACCCCCAAAAGTTTTGCATTTTATTTGGAGATTGTGTAAAGGTTATTTACCAACAAGATTACGGCTTTTTTTGTAGGCGAATCATCAATGTTAAAGGTTGCCCTCACTACCTAGATGAGGAGGAATTGGATTGGCATGCGCTTATTGCCTGCCCATTTGCGATTGCAGCATGGTGGTCGGTGGAATTTAGAGGGCAACTCAGTCAGGCTGTCTAGGCTATAGACTCCACGTGCAAGCTTGTTTTTTGCCTACTTCATGAGTTCCGTCCCGGAGACACGGCAATGGCTTTCATGATTTTGTGGATAATTTGGAAGGAATGTAATGATAAAGTATGGAAATGATCTTGTAACGTTGTTGCGATGGTCCCCAAATTGACATTGGATTATCAAGTATACTTTGGTGTTTTCCACCTAATTTGAACAAACCGGCAGTCCACCTTGATTTGTAAGGCATGGCATATGCCACCACTGTCGTTTCTTAAAGTGAATGTCAACACTGCTTTCTTTGCCAATACTTTGAGTATGGGTTTTGGGGCTATTGTACGATAATGATGAAAGGGTGTTTCATAGTTGTTGGTCCAAGGTGGTGGCTGGGCAGTATCGGGGGAGAAGCTTTTGGACTATTGACGATACTTTGATGGACTGAAGAGCAGAATTTGGGGCAAGTGATCGTAGAAGTGGATGTTATCAGTGCATGATTCGGTGTTTGACAATTTTATTTATAATTGCAAAAGAGTTATTATTTCTATTTCTAATTGTTTTGTATTTTACGTCTGTCTCGAAGCTAATGAAAAGGCCATAGACTTTCTAGGATTTTTTTCTAGTCCTGAGAATCGGTGCAACATTCTGTCACATGTGGTTGGCGTATGAACGGATAATTGTAGCGGCTAATAAAATTTAAAGTTTTACCTTTAAAAAATCAAGCTTAAAAGATAATTACCAAAAAATAAACTGATTCAATTGAAGTACTCTTATTTTATCATTATACCAATTAAGTTAAAAAATCTGAGAATTAGGTGAAAAATAATTTGAAAAGGAATAGCATTGTTGATATAAAATCATTAATGAGTTTTTCAGTTTATACTCCCTCCATTTCAAGATAACTTGTACGATTTGATAGACATACATTTTTTTTTCAAAAAAAGGAAGGATTAACTTTCGAGACAGACACACCTTTAAAAAAAAAAATTAGTAATAGGTGATGGTGATTAAGATAAATGAGAGATATTTTAGATGGTGAATAATTTGAAAATTAAAATAATGTTGAGAGAGCATTAATTTTGTAGAGTAATGTAATACTAGGTCCAAATAAAAAATGTTTTTTTTTTTTACAGACGTCCAAATAAAAAATATGTGGAAGTAGTGAATAGAAATGAAGTGAATTCGTATCCGAATTGGCTTCTTCTTCTTTTTCGTGATAATTAATTGGGGGGTGGGGTTTTGCAGAAGAAGAATATAGAAAGAATGAAAACGTCACGCATGAGATATATACTACTATTATACTGAAAGCAACGTGGTATCTTCACTCTGGGGGCGCGTGCCAAGAGAGAGACACGTGGCACCCCCACCCCTTCATTATAAATACCAGTAATGCCCTCCTCACACAACAAAACAGAATGGATTGTGCAATTTCTCAAGTGAATAAAATCTGCATTTCAACATCCAAATTAGGGTTTTCTTCTTCTTCTTCGTCCTCTTTCCCCATAGTACCCATAGTAGTGTCGTTACCAGTCCAGAAAAATTATGAGATGAAGAAAAGAGCGATCAAGTGTGGTGCAAAGGAATCTTCTTGTGCAGCAGATAATAAAACGTGGATTGATAAAGAGGTGGATGAATTGAAGAAGAAGAAAGGAGGGAATATTGAGGAGGTAATGGAGTGTTTGGAGAGAGAAGCTTTAATCATGGAAGGAAGAGAGGCCATTGATTACAACAGAAGGGCACTCATTTTCGACAAGAGTGCCACAGTTTTCCAGGCACTTAAACAACAAACTACCTCTTAATTAATTAATGTGTTTAGCCCAATTAATCATAGTGATGTTCAATAAATCTCCAGATTTCTCCATTTTTATATCCTACTCTACTAATTTGCAATCGAACCTTGATCCTTCATTACTTGAAAATATCAGGAAATTCGTTTGATATATCCTCAATATATTCATAACAATATTTTAAATATATAACAATATCGATATATTTCTAGACATGCTTGAAAAATATAACATCCAACGATAACTGAAATGTGATATATATCCTCCTATTAAAATAATGGTGAGCAATATCGATATATCCTCCTATTTTTTTTTTCTCTAAGCGCACTATAAAAATACTGAGACTAAGAATGCAAAAAATAATGGTGAGCAATAGCCCTAGTAATCGGTTTTGGAGCTGCCTGCGTTAAATTCAATTTGATTTCAATGTTTTATATTCTATAATGTTGATTCTAATAGTGTATAAGTTACTCTAGTTTTTGCGCAATAGGAACATACTTGAAATCAAACTAACATAAACACATGTTTTCTTTTATCAAGAAAATTGAATCGAAATTGGAGCTTTAATAAATTCTTCAAATAAAAATTTCATAAGCATTTGTTTTCCTTTATATCGAAAAATTAAATCATAGCTAGAGCTCCAAAATCAACTAAAAAAGAGAATCCATTACTACTCTAATGTCAATTACATATCGCCTTAAACCAAGCAACCTTAAGTCTATATAATAAGATGAGCAGATGTCATCAAGCTACACAAAACACAGAAAATAAACTCACATTCCTGGCTAAAATTAGTACCAATATAAAATTGCAAATACCAGAATTCAAGTCCTACAAGAAATTACTCTGCTTATCAAATGTAGTCCTACACAAATACATCAAAGTTAATAAAAAAATAAAACAATAACCACATCAACAGAACTTCCAATGATTATTACAGTTCACACATGTAACATACGTCGTCATTGGCTCATCCGCACTCCTCGTCTGCATCTGGTAATACGTTGTTTCCTTCTTCTTGCACCTCCCACAAGTGAACTGATTCGTACTAGCCTTGGGAGCCGCTGCTCGTTCACTGTTAAACAACGCTTTCTGTTTGATCTTCTCATTCTCGTTCTGTCTTGCATCACTAGCCATCTGTTCTGGAGTCAAATCAACAACTGACCGTGGCTCAAACTCCCCGATCAGAATTTTTCTCCTAAAGTCTGGGTTATTTTGGTCTTTTATGTTGAACATTATGGACCTGTATTTGAACTTCTGAGCCCCAGTTGACTTGCCCCACTTCTCAAACATCACAGTCTCTACTAACACAGCAACTCTATAAGGATCACTTTCGTGCACTTTGCGTTTCAGATAATCATCGTCCCCATCAACTTCACTCGAGACCTTGCACAAAGCTTCAGCCAGGAGTTCTCGAACTTTGTCCCTCAACGGGTCTTTACAGTAAACTAGGGAGGATAGTTTTGGTGGTCCCACGGGATTTGTTGCTGGTTTCCTAGCTACAGGACTTGCTTTCACAGTTTTCTCGATTTTAGATTCAACTTTCTCGATTTTAACACTAGAGGAAGTTTCCAGCTTTGGTTTCTTATTTGAAGAAGTCTGCTCGGTTTTGATGGAGTTAGACCTCTGAATACTCTTCGTCCCATTAGTTTCTGCACAAGAAGGTTCGGGGTCGTTCTCAACGGCTCCATTTTTCTTGGTTTTCATTGTTTCTTTAACAATTATGCTCTTCCATATCTCAACCACATCAGAAGCCAATGCTTTGATTTTATCACTTCTATGTTTAGTCAGTTGTCGGAGACGTTTTCCAACCTGGAATGAGTTATTCAGTGAAAGGAGAATTGGAATGGAATTTTAATTATGCTAAAAAGATGACAAGATAAAGAATCTGTAAGACAAACTCATGTGGTCTTTATAAGAACTAACTTAAGATGAACACACGCTAGGTAAACATTCTGCACCATTGTCTAAAAGAGTAAATTCTTGTAAAAAGGGTGGAATGTTTAGGTCAATCCAAATTTAGCCTAAGCATCGAAAAGGCACAGTAGGAATAAAGATAGCTAGATATAAGCATTTTAAGCTCACACACACTCTAGACTATTTCAGAAGTGCAGGCAACATTTTGGGAGCAATTATTATGTAAGAAACAAAAAAATCATTAAATTAAATCCCTTCAAAAAAATGTACTTGTCAACACTTTGTAGCCTATTGCAAGCAAATGTTTCTAGAGAAATATTCTTTGCTAAAAATGAGATAATTGGCAACAAAGACCTTTTTAAATGTTTTATCAGCAATAATTCAGAATAAAGGTAAGAGGGATATTAGTTTTCAAAGAAAAGAAAGGATGTCTTTTATATGAATACAATACGAAGTATAACAGTTCAATCACTATAGCTACATCAATCAGAACCGATAAGCATCTATGCAAATGCCATTGGATATATTTACATAGGGCTATTACAATTGAAGGGACAAACTAACTTTCAGTGATCGATCAGTTTAAAGATTGAAGGAGGTCCCATTTGCCACCTTAAGTCAAGTCGAACTATTTTTCAAATTTTATTTGATCAGTCATTGCTGTTTCGTAATGCATTCATGCAAGACAAATCTTCTACCTAACCATGGGCGGATTATGATCCAAAGATACAAGTGATAATATATGTGAGTTGGCATTTGGGTTGATACTTGATATTGGGGGGTACAGTAGATAGACCAAGTGGAGTTACTGAGGGCCGACATACCATCAATTATGGGAAAGAATGTTATGTCCTCATCTACACCAAGCGTGACGCGTAAGCAGGTAAAATATCAAAAGCATTAGAGTGAAGAAAGTGATTTTGAAAAATATGATGACAAGTAAATTGATGGATAAGAAGATGAGGATGACTACACCAAGCTTGATGACAATGAGTTCAGAAATTATAACTTCTTTAATTGGGTAGAAAATAAGAGCATGTACCCCTCGAAAATAGAAAACTTGGGCACAAACGACAATGACAATTAACTGGCACAACTGGTTGAAAGTTAAATTTTGTTGGATTCTGTCATAAACTGGAAACATTGATGCCTAAAAAGCAATATTTTAAGCTACACTTAAACAGCTAATACTACATCTGTTTTTACAAACACAATTACATTATATGTGTAGAATAGTCCATCTGAACCACCAACAGTTTCAAATTAACGACATTGAGAGTCCATTAGGATAATCATGAATTATATGAAAGAGGTAATAAACTGAAACCTCAAGGAAATCACTTTCACTAAAGTCGTAGATGCATTCACATGACAACAGAATCATCTTAAACATTGAAATATCATAAATCAAGAAGTAAAAGCCACTTGAATTACCTGTGTGGATACAAGAACTTGATAATTGACAGGGAATTTCTTGAGTTGTTTTAACACATCAAGGCACCGTTCCTCTTCCCCTGGTGATTTCTCAGCCGCATCTGCAGCCTTCTTCACCGTCTCAAAAAGCTCAGAGAGCTCCTTCTCCATTATTCTATCTGCAGAAAACAGTAGTAATATTATCAAACTATTTTCCTTAATAGATAAATATAACAAGCCCCACACCGCCAACAAAGGGGAAAATAATGTTATAACAACAAAATAATTGAGATTAACTATATTTTACCAAGGTAAATACCGAGCAATCAAATGAAAATTTAAACTAAACCCAAAAACAAAAATCAGCAGACGGAAAATTTTCCAGTTTTGGTGTTCGTCAATTATGAATAAACCCGGAAATCGGCATTGGTTGATACGGCATCTTTACACTTATAAGCTATAAGAGATTAAAAAGGGAAATTTAAATGTTTGACCGCCGAAAAGACCCATTCTTGCAATAACATACAAACTTGATAGAAATCATGGGAAGAACCAATAAATCTGGAAATTGGTACATGAATTAAAACATTCGATACACAAAAACAGCAATTATTTAACAAATTTGTATACATATATAAGGAAAAACGGTGGGTTCTTCGCAAGAAATGAGAAAAAACAAAAATTAAAATCGGAACAGAAGAAAAAGGGAATAGAAATCAAACCTTGAAAACAAATCTAATGCAGCATCAACAGTCGATTCGAATGGAAACCGAAACCCTAGTTTGGGTGGGACGAGTGATAGTATAATTTTGTTGTGTGCGGCTCTCTTTGAAATTGTGGGAGGAGATAAACCAGGTTGTTGAGCTGTGGCACGTGTGAATTGAATCGACGGTTACGATGGGCCCAGGATATCCCGAACAGACGGCGGAGATTCTATGTAGGTGTGAGGGGCAAATCGTTATTAACTGGAATTGGGTTTGGACAAGGCCTTCCTTCGGCTTCTAGACTATACTGCCGTTCTGCACGTGACCTTCTCGCCCAATGTCGAGGAAATATTTTTTTTAGTCCTATAAGTTCAGGTGATTCCAAAATAAATCCTTTAAGTTTTTAATTTTACAAAATACGTCCTATATTTTACAATTACAAGTTAATAATTTTAGTCCTTTTTTAAAATTTTAGTCCTTTAAGTTTAAACTCACTAAAAAAATTTAAAATCGTTTAGTGGCTCGGTCAAATATCCAATTTTGATTCTTAAGTAATTAAAATATATATATAAAAAAGTAAACACTAAATAATTTTTTTTTTTTTTAAGTCAACTAAATAATTTATTTAAAATCTGAAATTATAAAACTTATTTATTTAAAACCTGAATATACGCCTCTACCCAAATATCAATTTTAAATTATTTAAATATCTCACTAATTCAAAATTTTCAGTTTAACAAAATTTTATTTAGAATATAAAATTATAACTTATTTAATAAAAAATATTCAGTAAAATAAAATAATTAAATACCAACAAAATAAAATATAAAAATTATTATATAAATCGTAAATAAATCTACATTTTTAGCAAAATAATAGTACAAAATATGTTTATTTAAAATAAGATTTTTTTTGCCAAAAAAATTATGAAGATATTAAATTAAAATATATATATATATATAAAATTTAAAAAAATGAAATAATTCTAATTTTTTTATTATATTGATAAATTAAAAAATATAATATAAATCATAAGTAAATTTTAAAATAAATTCAAATTTGAATATTTGATCATTATATTAATATAATTTACATTTAGGGGATATGACGAGGTTGGATTTTTTTTTTTTTGTCTTTTTTATATATATTTATAATATTCTTGATTTATTAATATATATAATTTAGGCTTTATTAATATATTTTCTAAATTCAAATATAGAAAATCTATCAATTTATTTTTTATTTTGAAAACACGATCGGATCGGGGGTGGGGAGTATATTTTTTATTGAATTAGTAATCTAATTTTAAGATTTTAGTAGATTGGAGTAGTATTTTATTGTAGTATTTTGTTTGTTTAAACTTAAAGGATTTAAATAGATTTGAAAAAGGATTAATATTAATAACTTGAAAGATGTAGGATGTATTTTGTAAAGTTAAAACTTAAAGGATTTATTTTGGAATCACTAAAACTTATAGGACTAAAATAAATATTTCCCCCCCCCCCCCAAACAAAAATATACTCCGTATCACTTTATTCAAAGTATAATTAATTTGCACATAATGATGAAGAATTCGGATAATTGTTTTGGCCACAGGTCCTCGAATTGAAAAAGTTTAGTATTTATTTGGAAATATTTATATTTTTACCAAATCGATGTAAAAAATTAAGGAAAAAATTACGCATTTTATTAAAAAATAAATTGTTACTTAATATATATATTAAAATATTAAAAGGGTTGGGTGGGGTGGGGTGGGGTTGGGTTAGAGATGTTTATCCGGGTCGGGCTAACCGGATCGACCCGTTTAACCCTAAAAAATACAGGGTTAGGTCTCAATTATTAATGAATCAATTAAAAACGAACCGGATAAGGCCCTAAATCATTTAGCTCGTGACCCTGTAGACAGTGGCGGAGCTAGGAATTTTCAGTAGGGGCGCCCAATTAATATTACTATAAAGATAAAATAATAAAAAATCTCTAATTAAATGGGGATTTCACATATTTGGTCTTTCCACCTAGTAATTTTTTAAATAAGGACATGGTTTTAAATAGTTTCAAATTAAGGTCAAAATCCAACTTAAATATACCGTTTTACCCTCAATATTTAAAATTACGTTTTAATATAATATTAAGTCAACTAATTTTAAATTTTGAATGCAAATCGCCTTTAATTACTAAGTCTTCCCCAATTTTAGGACTTTTCCAAATCTCTGATATTCAAATATTCCCCAAATCACCGCCCCAATTTTAGGAATTTTCCCAAAGCTCTGATATTCAAGTCTTCCTCAAATCTTTGATATTCAAATCTTCCTCAAATCTTTGATATTCAAGTCTTCTCCAAATTTTCAATATTCAATTGCATTTTCCCCAAAGCTCTGATATTCAATTTCATTTTCAGACTTGAAGATCTGCAGAAAAATCGTCAAATCAAATTAGATATGTTCTTCAAAAAAATCTCTGACTTGATTATGCAGAAAGATCTGCAGAAAAATCGCTGACTACAATGCAGAAAAAAAAAAACTAAAGTTGCATCATCATATGAATAATGCAGAAGTGTGAAGTAAATTATGTTCATATACAAATATCATTATGCAGAAAATGACTTTATGCAAATTAGATTTGCATTAATAAAATTCGTCTATTAATGTAGGCCACATACCAGTGACTTGATTCAAAACTTCTAGAAACGTTGAAAACTGATTAACACGAACCAACTTGGAATTACTAACAATCAATCTGCATCTTTGTGTTTGACCAAATATATGAACATAAAATACTTTTGAAACTGGAATCAATGGGTGGAATTAAAGAAAGTAAAAAAACTCAATATAATTGCCACGATCTTGATGCGTGATTTGAAAAAAAAATATTGAAAAAAATATTGAATCAATGGAAGATGGTTGAAGAAAATATTGAGTCGGTACCTGACTACAAGCCTCCAACTCAACAAACCCGAGGGATTCTCTATAGAAGTTGTTATCCACTAATTTCCCAGATGAGTACACCAAGAGATTAATTAATAAATAATGTTACGGTGGTCAAAGAGGCTTTAAAGGTGTGTACGGAGGCGTTAAACGACGGCCTTGAGTCCTTGGACGACGCCGTATCGATACTGCAGAGCGAGAAGAAGAATATGTTGAACGACGTGAGAACACGGTTGAGCACCGTGGTGACGGATCAAAAACGTGTTTAGACGCATTGGAAGAGGTGAAATCAAATGAGAAAAACATGTAGAAACGATTAAAAGGGAAAATCAAGCGAATTAAATCAATTCCCATACGAATAAGGAAGGTCAGATTAATATGGCAAATAAATAAGGAAGATGAAGACTTGTTCTTTAATTAATAAATTAATTTTCATATTTAAATATAAGGGCATAAAAGTTATTAACATGTGTTTTTGTCCTTTTTAAAAAAGATTTTATTCTTGGTCTTTTATTAAGAAGGTAAGGCTATGAATGACTTTTTTTATAAAAGATCTCTAATTAAATTACTATAAAGATAAATTTTCAGTACATTCCATTCCATTCCATTAAATTAAATCGATCGAGTTGTCTTTCATTATATTTTGTAAGAAGCTTTGATAGTTCGGACTCAAAATGAAGCGAAATTTAATGTTTTGTAAGAAGTACCATTATTCTATAATCCATACAATATAATACTTTTAAATATAAATGCACAAAATTTTATACAAACTAAACTAATTTTTGTATTTAAAAATCAATACTAAAATATTGTTTAATTTTAAAGACATTTTTGTGATTTTTAGCAAAAATTTAGACAATAATCCAAACATACTATCATCAATCTATATTGTTTGACTCTATTAAAAAATATTGGAGTATTAAGAAATAAAATGTATGCAAGCATTTATTTTTTGTCTGTCTAAACTTAATATGTATGTTTCAAAATGAAAATAATATTTTTACCGTCACCCATCAAATCATCATTTATTTACTCAAATTGTCATTCATTTTACTTATACACAAATAAATACAATTATTTAAAAAAAACTTATTTTATATATATATAAATGGTGAGGGGCCACTGGACCCCTCTGGGCCCAGTGTAGCTCTGTCATTGCCTGTAAAGCTGACCATATAGGATTAGGGCTAGTCCGATAAACATCTTTATTGATGATGTTGTGTTTGAAGATGATGCTTCCAAGGATGGATCGAATGATGTAGAAACTCAAGAAAGTAGATTTTTTTATTAAATTATGATATTTGTTTAGCTTTTTTGGCAATATTAAGGACCAATGAATTCTAGAATTGTGTTTAAATCATACTTTTATTTTCTCATTTACGGATCATTAACTAATTATTTATTTTTCTATTTTATTTGTTTGTTGGATGTGTCAATTAATTCTGGCTTTTAATTTTAAAAGAAAAAAAATTAGTAGTCCGTTAGTGGCCCGTTTAACCCGTGGCCCGCTAGGGTTAGGGTTAGGTCTCAACTACTGATGGACCGGTTAAGAACGAATCGAATAAGACCCTAAACCGTTTAGTCCGTGGCCCTGTAGGGCTGGCTAGCCAGATAAACATTTATAACTTAGGTTATGGTTCAATTATTAGTCAACCAATACTAGGGGTGTGAACAATTCGGATTTTAACTGAAAATCGAATCGAAATATATCGGTTACCGAAAATTTCAGTTCGATTTTTGGTTTGCATTTTTGAAAATATTGGTTTTCAGTTTCGGTTAGTTGGGAAAGAATTTCGGTTAATCGAAACCGAACCGAATTATCACCACATCTTAAAACCTTAATCTTAATTCCAAATCCATTCCCTGCCACTCATACCCCATCCCGTCCCGAAACGACCAAACCCCCAACTCCCAAGTCCCAACCTCCGCGACTCTAATACGCCTCACCACATGGTCGTCATCTCCCTTCACCCATACACTGTCGTCCTCTTCGTCTAGGCCTCCACCCACTCTACTCTGGCCACAAGTGAAACACAACTTACGAGGCTGCGATTCACGGCGAATCGACGATAGTGCCTCGGTTACGAGTCTGTGACCCACTCTATCCACAACAAGAGCGAGGCTCTACAAGTGCGATTCACGACGATTGACAAGGGCGGACCTTAAGCTTGGTTGGGGTGGGCTACAATTTTTTTATATATATTATTATTACCTTATTAGGAGTTTTTTCGGTCCAAAGCCTGAAAGATGAGTCAACTATCAATTTAAGGTCTAAAAGAAAATTTCTATCAATATAAGGCTCGATTAATAAAAAAAACTATCAATTGAAGGCTTAAGATTTTAACACCGTTAACAATCCATTTAATGGAAGTTGATGAAGCAATTAGGTGTCAAATAATTTCCATGTGTCATCTAATTTAATTAAAAAAAAAAAAAGATTGTGTTTCCTTCTTTCATTTCCATGACGGCCTTGCCATCTGTTTATATTTCATACTTTATTTTCATAGACGGGCTTTTCATCTCAATTTATATTTCTTATGTTACCGTAGTTGTCATCTACAATATTTACTCCATCTTCTTCTTTTTTCGACACAGATTATCAATCTGGTAATGATTCTACTCCGTATGTTTTATTTATTTTATAGTTTCTCTCAACGGGCTTTGGAATTAAGAATCAGAATACATGGTTTTGGAAAATGGGCGCCAGCTGAGGAGCAATGAATCAATGGCATGCAATGAATCTAGGGCTCCGTGTGACATCGCATTATACTATATGAATTGCGGAAATCGTCAATCGCCTATGTTTCTTTCCCGTGCATTGATTGGATGAAGAAATTGGATTTTGGGGATTTTAATGAAGAAAAAGGGTGGGCTGTGACTCAGTAAGTTTTGGGGGGAGGGGCTGATGGATGAAATTATTCCTGAAACTTTCTAGTTAAAATAGAAAAAGGGGGAAAGTGAATATAGTAGATGATAACTATGGTAGCAAAAGTAAATAAACAAAGATAGATACGATTCCATAGAAGAAGAGAACTAACATCCATGGAAGAAGAGTAAGAAAGAAAATATAAAATTATTATTTTTTAATTGAATTAGATGCCACATGAATATATTATTTTACACTGAATTACCTCGTCAGTTTCCGTTAAATAAATTTTTAACGGTATTAAAATTTTAAGCCTTCAATTGATAATTTTATATGAATCGGGACTTATATCAATAAGAATTTTCTTTTAGGCCTTAAATCGATAGTTGATCTATTATTCAGGTCTTGGATCGGAAAAATTCCTTTAGAATTTTTACACTGTTTATTCCAATTATGTCCTCCCTATAAATTTAAAAAATCTCCTAATTTTTAAATTACTTTCATTATTTAAGGAAATTAATGTGCATTATGGAAAGTATGAATTAGAAAATTAATGTAATTATAAACATCATTTATTATTTAAGAATATACTTGTCAATACATACCCTTTCTTAATTTCAACAAACGGGTTGGTCTGCTATGGACTCGAGTGCATGTTGTGCACCCTAGTCCATGTTGCACTTTTCAGTTTACTGACTTACACTTTTTGGTAAATTGTGTTGCACTTTTCAATTATTAAACTGTATAATACTCCGTAATATTTTTAGTAATAATTGAAAAGTGCAACACCATTTACCAAAAAGTGTAAGTCAATAAAATTGAAAAGTGCACATGAACTAGGGTGCACAGCATGCACTCGAGTGCATACTAGACTTTACCTCAACAAATTTGTCTAAAATATAATTTATAAAGAAACGGAGGGAGTATATATATAAACATTGGAGTATATTATTATGTACTGTATTTGATTCCTATCCATCTAGTAAATCCACAATTTGTTAAAATCTAAATCCAGTTTAGAGGGTCTTGAGGTACAATATAAACCAATGAAACTTTCTAAAAATAAAGAAAATAATTAATCACATGAGATCAAATTAATATCACACGATTTTTTACTGGAATGAATGAATTACTTCCCCATTTTTTAATATAAAAATGTTATTTTAGCTTTTGAAATATACTCGTGTCATTAGTTTTGTTTTTTAAATTTAATTATTTTACTCTTATTTATTTATCACAAATATTTTTTATAAATTATTTACCACAAATATTTTTCATAAATGAATATGGCAGTATAAATAGTTTACAAAAATTATGAAAAATAATAAATATTATTTATTCCAAAATTAATTTAGTTTATAAATATTAGTCACATTCTCGATCAAATTATTTATTAAATAAAATATTTTATACTAAAATTAGTTACTCAATAATTATAATTAATGAAGGATATTATAAATTTGATTGCCACGTAAAAATTAATTCAAAATAAAATAAAGAAAATTGCAGGTGATGTGGTACATGTCTATTAGTATCATTATCATTATACGTAAATAAAATTGTATGGGAAGTTGGGAACAAACAACCATTTATTTTGATACTTGAATAGAAATTACATGAATAAAAAAAAAAAATGAATAAAATCGCACACGCAATTAGAATTCCAATCAAATTTAAAGGGCGTGCAAATGCAAGTGCAAGTGTGCAACTAAGATGTTAATTTTTTGGAAACGGCCAAAATCTTATAAATAGGGTATCAGGAATACCCAAAATGTAAAACAAGATTACAAACAGGAAAACAATGAAGAAAAACAATAGCCCCTAAACATAAAGCAACAGCTAAATGCAAAGCTTTGGCTCCCTTATCCATTCCGAAAACGAACAGCCTCTAATGATCGAAGAATTAGCTTTTAACCAACTGTAAGATAAAATTTGAATCTTGTCCATCACCTTGTCACTATTAAGGTCCTGGCCTTTGAAAATCTTATCATTTCTGCCCATCCACAAAGCCCAAATAGTGCAGTGCCATAAGATTTGCCAATAAGGCCTCCAGTGGGGTTCAGTGCACAAACTGTGCATTTCGAAGTGAGACAGTAATGTGTTTCTCGAACTGTACGACAAGTCGAACCATGCATATACCCTGTTCCAAATCTGCCTGGAAAACGAACAAAGAAAGAAAAGGTGTTTCACATCTTCTTCATCCGCTCCACATAAAACGCAGTATGTAGAAAAATTTGTGTTGAAAGCTCCGCGTCTTCTGAGGTTCAGAATAGTCGGGATTTTGTTCTGAAGCATCCTCCACGAAAAACCAGCTACCTTACGAGGGACTCCCTTCGTCCAGACCTGACTCAAACTGTCGAGCTCTTGGTTATCCTCTGTTGATTCCTCCAGTAAATAGTTGTAAGCCGACTTGACTGAGTACCTTCCGTCCTTCTCCAAAGACCATGTCCAAAAATCTTCGTCCACTGATTCTTTGATGTACCTATTTATCAGACTACAAATACCATTAGTAGCACCTGAATCTCTCTCGAATAAGGCTCTTTTCCAATCCCACTTCAAATTAATATTGCCCCCCACCCAAGTGAGTCTATCAGAAATTAAGCAGTTTTTGTTCCTATCTAACAAATAAAGCCTAGGGAACAGATCCATCAATTTATTACCCCCGACCCACTCATCCTCCCAAAATTTAGTTGTCCTTCCATTACGAACTATTCTATGACAATTATCATTAAACCACTCACTACACCCAACCGATGAAATTAAAGCTGCCCACCAAGAAGACCACATTTTAGGATACTTACCCGACTTTCTAAACTTATCAACACAATCTTTCACACTCCCGTATTTTGATACCAGGATCTCTACCCACAAACTGCCCTTATTTTCCAGTAATCTCCACCCCCATTTACCAATTAAAGCCAGATTAAACAATTTGAGATTTTTAAAGCCCAAACCCCCCCTACACTTAGCCCTACACATAATGTCCCAACTCACCCAAGAGATTTTACTAACCTTTGGATCGCCTCCGCTCCACAGGAATCGCCTCTGTATGGCATGTAATGCTTTGATGGTTTTTGGTGGGGCTAGGTTCAGGGATAGGGCATACGTAGGAAGGCTCGAAAGGACGGAATTTATGAGCACCACTCTTCCCCCGAAAGATAGTGATTTGTGATCCCACGAGCACATTCTGGACTCCACCTTATTAATGATCTCCTTCCAGCTTGTGTGCTTCCTCATATTAGCACCAATAGAGAGTCCCAGGTATTTAAGAGGAAATGCCACCTGCTTGCAGTTGAGGGTGCACGCCCACTCTTCAAGAATATCTTGTGGTACGTTAATGCCGGAGAGCGTGCTCTTATGGAAATTAATTTTAAGGCCCGACCAGACTTCAAACATTCTGAGCACGCTTTTAAGAACGACAATATTCTTTCTCGATGCTTCGCCGAAGAAAAGAGTGTCATCTGCAAATTGCAGATGCGAGACCTTGACGTTCTTGCGCCCTACTGAAATTGGTTTAAACAGTCCCTCCTCCACCGCTTTATGCATCATCAAGCTGAGACATTCGCCAACGACCGTGAATAAGAAGGGGGATAAGGGATCCCCTTGTCTGATGCCTTTTTCCATGTCGAACTCCTTTGTCGGGCTCCCGTTTACAAGAATCGATAGAGAAGCCGACTGAATGTACTCTTTAATCCACTTAATCCATGAGATTCTGAATCCTATAAGTTTAAACATATCAAGAAGGAAGGTGTGATCCACCGAATCGTACGCCTTTTCGAAGTCTAATTTAAAAAGAAACATGCTGCTCTTCTTGGAAGCAACATCCTCAATGACTTCATTTGCTATGACCACACTATCTAGAATGTTTCTATCCCTGATGAAAGCAGATTGGTTTGAAGATATAACTCGATCAAGAACTCTTGAAAGCCTGTTCGCCAAGAGTTTGGAGAGGACTTTGTAGAGGCTTCCAACTAGCGAGATGGGTCGAAATTCTTTGATATCAATTGGGTTTCTCACTTTCGGGATGAGAGTGATGAACGCTGCATTGATGCCTTTCGGGAGTTTTGCATTCAGGTGGAATTCAAATATCGCCCGACAGAAATCTTCCTCCAAATCCTTCCAAAATGATTTAACAAACTTGAAGTTGAACCCATCCGGACCGGGGCTCTTGTCAACGCCACAATCCCGCATAGCACGGCCAATTTCCTCTTTGTTAAAGTAGCTGCAGAGGAACTGATTGTCGTCTTCATCAATTTTCGAACACCTGATCCCCGACACTCTAGGTCTGTTCCACTTCTTTGATTTCATTGTACCTCTGCCTGCTCTTGAGCATAGAGTGAAAGAAGCTTGTGTTTGAGTCGCCTTCCTTCAACCACTTAAATCTGGATTTTTGGGAAGCGATTCTCGAGCTCCTCAATCTGTCCTCCTCGAGCGCTAATAAGGAAGAAGACCTAAGTGCCTTGTCCTCCATATTCCACTCTCCAACTTCCAGCTTCATGTCCAGCTTAAAGAGAGCCAAATTGGCCTCCCTAATACTCCGCTCAAGCTTATTCCCATTATTCTCTCTCCAAAGTCTTATTTCCTGTTTCAAATATCTCAGTTTCTCCTTAACTACGAACGCACCCCAACCCTCGATCTCAGCAGACTTCCACTTGTTCGAGACTAATGCTCTGAACTCCTCGTCGTCCAGCCACCAATTGAGCGTCCTAAAAGGTTTCGGGCCCCAGTCTACTGTCTTCTCCAGGCTGAGCACGATCGGGGCGTGATCAGAGATATTTCTCTCCAGACCTTCTTGTTTAATATTCGGCCACGTGTCCAACCACTCTTTCGAAACCAGGAAACGATCAAGCCTGCTGCAACAACCTCCATTATCTTTGTACCATGTGAATTTTCTTTTAAGAAGGGGCAGGTCGATTAGGTTATTGTTCTCGACAAAATCTTTGAATGGCTTGTCAACGCCTCTAAAACTGGATGAAATGTTACTTTTTCTTTCCGACTTGTGCAAAGTAGCATTAAAATCGCCACACACGCACCATCTTCCATTCGGGTTCTTTTCCACTCTGTTGCTGATATTCTCCCAAAGTGGTAATCTTCTCCTAGGGTCGCACACGGCGTAAACGTTGATGATGTTAACCTCTCGCTTTTCAGGCCCCCAAAAACCCGAAATTCCTAATGCATCACCATCCTCCCACCAATCTGATTTACTGAAAACCGTCTTCCTCCAAGAGCACAGGATCCCTCCCGAATTTCCTTCGGCGCCTTTAAAATACCAATCAAAATCTTTGTCGCCCCAGAGTGCAAGACAAATTTCGCTATTAATCAATTCCAACTTCGTTTCCTGAATGCAAATAAAATCAGCTTTACAACTCCGGATTAAATCCCTGATGGCCTCCCTTTTTCGCTTGTTACCTATCCCTCTTGCGTTCAAACACAAAATCTTCATAAGCAAAAGACTCAAGCATCCCCATCCACAAGAAAACGGCGACATTAAGAAAATTGGGCGAAAGCCTCTCGATCTCGGGCCTCGAATTCTTTAAGTTTCTGTGATAATATCTCTGCGTCCTTGATCTTACAGAAACCCATCGAGTTACAGACCTCAACAATAGCTGAAATTTCAGCATCGATGCTTATCCTTTGATTCTCCGCCGCCTCTGCCACTCTGGAGGCGTTAAAATCCGATTTATCGAGAACTTTCGAGGGCAGAGGAAGCTTTCCCTTTTTACGTCTCTTAGGATTTGGGCCCTTCTGAACTGAATCCATATCCTTGATGAAATTTTTCCATATCACGAAGTGATCCTTCCTTGGGCCAGGTTTGGCTTTCCTGCCCTTACGTGGTTTGTCGACACTCAAAATGGGAGAATGCATTCTATCAATTATTGGGCCTAGGTTGAACGGATCTGAGCCTGCTGAATCTTGAGTTGGGCTTTCCTTCGTTCTTCCAGATGAATTGTTGCTCTCAGAGCCCAACCCATTATTCTGGGCCGAGAACTCAGGAGGCCCATCTTGATAAAAAGTGGGGTCCAAATTAATTAAATTTGTTGGGTCCACCGCAACGATCCCTTCTTTCAAATTACTGGTGGGCCCCTCACCATGGGGGCTTGCGCAGAGCGATTCTTGGGGTTGGGAAATAACGGCACACGCCTGGAAAGTAGGGCAATCATTATGCTCAACTGGGATTGGAATCGAGGGCGATATACCTTGTCCTTTTGGGAACGATTGCCCCACTTTTTGGTCTGGAAAAATCAGGTCTTCCTCTTGCCTTTTCAACTTCTCGATTAGGGTTTGTGAGTCTGGGCCCACTTCCAAAGACGCCGAGAAAGACGACCCCCCGTCGGAGCTATTCATCTCCGATGCTGAATCTATAAACGAAGAATCAATATCTGATTCTGAATCTGAACTCCTGTCGAAGCTAATGTGAGGCTCCGGATTGATTGGTGCCTCCGAGATCCACACCCAGAACGACTTTTCGCCCAGCATCAGAGTGATATCCCAATTTTGCCCTTGCCCTTGTCCTTCATCTTTAAACCTAGGGTTAATATATTTATATATGTCCTCCCTTTTCGCGATATGTTTGTGGGTGTGTGTTGTATGGGTGATCTGGAAACGAAGAAATTCAAAAATATTCAGAAATCTGGACTGGGTGACAACAGAAGTAGTGGACGAAGTGAGGAGCAGGATGTGGTGTTGAATAACAGTCAAAATACCGATACAACAGGAGTGTAATTTTGAAAGTTGGTGTACTAATCCCCTGAATTGTTTAAACAGGTGAATTAGGTGTGGGGGCTGCTGTGCACCCTCAATAATGTATAAATGTGAGGCTATTCCCACAATCTGGGTTACATTTGTATACTGTTTCTATTAAAGAAATAAAGCCTATTTTTACTGACCAAAAAATATATATATATATATGTCCTCCCTTTTCCCCCATTTCAAACATCATTTTCAAATCTCCATCTATTCTCTCTCTCTCCTTTTTACAAAACTCTCTCATTCATTATATCTCCGAACTGGTGGTGGTGATTTTTTTAGCCGCCAGAGAGATCAGCGAAGACGAAGACAAGGCAGGGGTCGATCGTTGCCGATCTGCAACACTGTGGGAGTCGAAGAGGTCTTCGACTCAAGACGAAGTGGTTTGTCGATTTTTTTCGATTTTCTGGTATTACTTTTTACGTTTTCGTTTTTTCCGACTGGTGGTGTTGCTGCAACGGATGGGCGGCGGAGCTCTGCGCGTCGAGAGGAAGGGACGGCGGCCGCAGTGTTGGGGCGAGGGTTTGGGCGGGGGAAGGCAGGGCAGCGGCGGCGCTGGGCAAGGGAGAAGAGGCGCCGCTGTTGTGATGTAACAAATCTGAAGAAAAAAAGCGAGGGAGGGAAGGAGGCGGCGCTGGGGCGTAACTTTTGTGGCGGCTGCGACGAAGCCCTCGATGATTCGTGGACGCCGGTGAAGAAAGTCTCTGCCCTCGATGGTTCGTCGGTGCCGCCGCCTGGATCTAGCTTTGGTCGACGTCGGCGCCGATCTGCAACTCCACCGTGAGAGTGGCGGCGACTGAAGACGATGGGGTTTGTGATTTTTTTGTATTACTTTTTATGTTTTCAAATCTGATGTACTTTTCTGGCTTTGGGTTTCGTGTTTCGATTTCTGGTTTGTATTTCATTTTTTCCGGCTTTGCGTCGGAGCTCTGCGCGTTTTCCTGATTTGGGGTTTTCCACAGGTGGTGTTGCCGTAACGGATGGGCGGCGGAGCTCTGTGCATCGCTGACGGTGGTGTCGGCGATTTCTAAGGCGGCGGCGGCCAAACATGTTCTAGGGCAGAGACTAGGGTTCTATCCTTCCAATGGGTTTACTAATGGGCTAGGGTTTACTAGCCCCGATGTGCACCCCTAGTTTCACTTAATACACCCCCAGATTCACACCACCACTAGTTTCATTCAACCAAATACTATAAAATAAATGACGTGTACTCAAAATAAAAATAATCTATTTTTTTCGGTATTAATCGACCGTGTCTATCTAGTATTTGGGGATGTTTTTGCAAAACAATTCATTCCACACTTTTAATTCATTTTAAGTAATTATTATCGTCTAAAGCATTAAATATAATTATTATCTGTTAAATATGGATCGTTTTTTCGATATATGAAATATTTATTGCTCGTATGCAATATATAGTGCATGTATGCAATATATAATGCTCGTATACAATATGCAATTCATGTATGCAATATATAATGCTCGTATGCAATGCATGTATGCAAACATATACTCAATATAATGTAATATTATATAAAAAAATTAAATAAAATAGAAGCAAAAAATTATTCTATAATTTAAAATTTGAATGTAAATAATTTTTGAAAAAAATAAATATAATATAAAAAAGGAAAATTAATTTCCAAATGCCTTATAATATAAAAAAGAAATAATGTAAGAAAAGTAAAAAAAAAAAAAAAAAATTCTCAATTCTATTAAAAAAAACAGAATAAAAAAATAAGAACAAATAAATAATTTTTAAATAAAATTTGAATACAAATATAAAATAATAATATTAATTAATGATGTTGAAAAATAATTTTTAAAATTTGAATATAAAATAATAAATTTGAGATGGTAAAGTGAGATAAGTTAAATGAAGGATATAATAGTAATGGGTGGTCTGCTATAGACTCGAGTGCATGTTGTGCACCCTAGTCCATGTTGCACTTTTCAGTTTACTGACTTACACTTTTTGGTAAATGGTGTTGCACTTTTTAATTATTAAACTTTATAATAATATTTTTAGTAATAATTGAAAAGTGAAACACCATTTACCAAAAAGTGTAAGTCAGTAAACTGAAAATTGCACATGAACTAGGGTGCACAACATGCACTCGAGTGCATACTAGACTTTACCAATAGTAATTTCATACCCCATTTTGTTGCTCTAACTAATAAAAAATTGAGGTGGTAGTTTTTCCTAAATTTTTTTCAGAAATGTAGGTATAAACAATTTTCCCATCTTTTTTTCTTTTTTTTTTTTTGAGGGCATAATACGCTAAATCTAATATATCGATTAATGTCAATAAATAGCAAATACTTAAAATATACCAAAGAATAAATTCCATATTGAAGGAAATCAATATCAACCAAAATATTCATAAAATCCCACAACAAAATTAAATCGACCGTGCAAATCTATTTTATAATTATGTCAATTCTTTACATATTCAAAATTAACCCATATACGCAAATCTATTTCATAATTATATCACTTCCCATATAAGCTTCTCTTCACCACCTATATAAACGTACTTACACCGGAGATAATTATTACTTCAAGAAAACAAATTAAGAAAAAAACCAAGAAAAAGAAAATGGCATCCATCCTTTTCCTTTTGGCCTCTCTCTCAATGGCTTTCTTATGCATCTGCCAAGCTGATTTGGTATCCGATCTTTGCTCTCAAGCACTCAATCGCCCTTTATGCACCCAAACCCTAGGATCAGATCCACGTTCTCGTGGGGCTGATCTTCCAGGTCTAGGTCAAATCATAATCGAAAAATCTGAAGTCGCAATCCAAGACTTTATAAAGGTAGTCAAGTCATTTAGCAATGCCAAAACCAAAAATATAGTGGATACATGTGTTGAAACAAGCAACGATGCCATTGATGGCCTAAAAGAATGCTCAGGATATTTCAAAGGAGCAGGAAACAAAGGTGATATTCAAACAGTAGGGTCAGCGGCGTTGACTAATGTCGGAACATGTGATGATGAGTTTGGAAATAGTGAGCCGCCTAAGGTTAAGGAGGCCAGCAAAAGAGCACAAGATCTCATTGATGTTCTTCTTGTTATTGCTAATAAGTTGTGAGATGCATGTGTACGGTTTTTAATTAATAATCAATATACTAGATTAATTTTGAGCTTTTGTGATATGATGATGCTAGATTAATTTTGGAGGATTTTATTTGATATATATTGCGTCCTTTCCTTTTATATTATATATGTGTTGGATTCGAAATACATTTTCTAATTTATAGAGGCATCTTCAATATTCATTAATCAGTACGTATATATTCAATTTGATAGTATTATAATACAATACGGAGTATTTGTTGAGATAGATTTATAATTACGTCTAACATAGATAACTAATCAAGTTTTAAATAAAATTTCTATACGAAATCAAATTTCTTTAATTTAATTCGAGTTCATTGAAATATGTAGACCTAATTATAAATATTTCAACATACCCGTAAATTAAATGGGTTTTAAAAGATGGATAAAATTTTATGAATAAAATTTAGATATCTTTCAAAAATCGCAATTTGTCTAATACTATTTCGATATTAAAAAAACTCCAGCAAAAGTAAACACAAAATTAACTAAAATGAATAAACTGAAACATAATTTCCATTTATATCAATAAAATTGAGTTATAAAGAGTTAAATTAATGAGTGAAATTAAGAAATACTCACACACTCTCTCTCACTATGACCTCTCTCGCTCTTCTACAAATAAGAGTGATTATGTTCAATGACCCCACTCTCTTTCCACATAAACCATTGTCATTTTTTTTATTTAAAATCTAAATTATGGTTAATTTTATTATTTTTTCACATAAACCATGATCATTTAATTACTTTTCCATTTTAAAATCTAACCATGGTTACTTGAATCAACATTTATTCAGCACCAGCTGTTTCACACTTACAGTCAGTTGTTTCATATTTTCAAAAACTCTATTTAAAAAAATTAATTTATCTAAAAAGTGTAATTTTAAAAGAAAAATGACAAATAATTAAGAGTTGTTGTGCACATTAAGCTGGAACAAATAAAGGAAGTAAGAATTTGGTATGATACTTGCTTGAATAATACCAAGAATGAACAAAATTATGTCTTTTCTGGGTGAAATTTAAGTGACTAATGTAAATGTTGAAACCCATAAATTAGTATGAAAAAGAATTTAAAGTGATTTTAAGCAATAAATTATTCTTAGTTCCTTTTATAAATTTAAATTGGTATACCACTAGAGCTATGTATTTAATTTTATTGTGTTAATTTTGTTATGAAATTAACCTTATATACCATTGATGTATTTGATTTTACTATGTGTTGAAAGTTTGAGGAATGAGACATTAATGTATTTGATTTTACTATGTTAAATTTCCAAGAAATGATTTTATGATTGCTTTAATGTTGGAATTTTTATCGTAGTTTAAGTGGTTAAAGTTACTTTATTATATGACTTGAAATTTTGTTACTAAAAAAATGGGGAAATGGTGGTGCGGGTTTACCCATCAGGTTCACGAGACGGATTTGAGGTAGGTTTTTTGGCTGGTCTAAAAAATAATTGGCAACATAGGTCCTAGAATAGGCCAAACCATCTCAAATTTGTTCTATTGTCATCCCTATTGTCCTGGAACAGGGTTTTTACAGATCACTGTAAACCTCATTGGGAGATGAGTAAATGTCAACCCTTTGTCTCAACAAAATTCAATAAACAAAATTCAACTATAAATTCTCCACAAAAATTCAGGCTCAAGCTTCTTAACAAAGATGGTTTGTCAAGTGAACACTACTCTAGCGCCCCTTTATCCCAATAACACAACTAGTATGAGAAGTAAATAGTAATCAAAATTCAAATTCTGGTAAGAACATAAAAAACCCAACTTGTTTCCAAAATCCAAAAAGGACAATGCAAAATAGTTCAGTATTCTAAAAGCTTGAATACCAAAACTCATTATTATTCCATAAAAGCCTGCTCAGAGTTTGCACCAGCAAGTTATATCAAAAAGGTTGCGAGCAAGGATCCACATCTCTATTCACTTCTCTTCAGGTACGGATTTCTCAAAAAATGTCTGCCTTATCCAGTCGAATGGCTGCTCAAATCGCAAAAAATAAAAAGAAACACACAAAGGATAATTAGATTAAATTGAACCAGGATCAGCAAATACTTTATTACTTTCACAAGATACTTTTATGTGTCAAAATAAGCAGGGATAAACTTATGATAAATTGCTAATCAATTATCAAACCTATGAATTTCAACAATAACTATACCCAACACTAAAAAATTAACATAATTCTTTATTGATTGGCAATTCTGACCATTTATTCCTGAATACTTGGCCAAAAAATTTATGCAACAGTCAACATGCAAACCCCAACATTACATTACCAAATAGCTAAATAAATCATCATCTTACACAGTTACACTAAGCTTTACAAGCTAGGTACTTGAGGTTTCATTTTAAAAAATTGAGTAAAGCCAGGTAGACTGCTAGAGTTAACATCCCCTTCAAAAAGTAGGGGGAACAATAACATAATAGAAAATTTCTTTCCACGGGCAGAAAAGGATAAACAAAACAAGAACCAAGCACAGAGTCACCCCGAATTTGGCCTAATCAGCCTTGTTAGGCTCCAGGCATGCTATAGAGAAACTAGGCAGAACTATACAGGCCAAGATGCTACCTAGGCTCTCAATTAAGAAAATGGCCAAAACTACATCATTTTCTGTGTATTTAATTCATACAATAAGAACAAAAATGTAAAAGTTAAAATGCAATACATACAATAAGTCTCAAACTTATGATAGTAACAGTACAAAACAGCTCCGAGTGAGATTGACTGTCTTTTTTCTATTTTCAAAATGTAATACTATGTGTTAAAAGTATTAAAGCTAACATGTTAAAATTACATAAATAATTTACTAGGCGCCCTGGTGATCAGCACCAGTCGGCTGCACAACTAGCACTTTAGCAGGCAAATGAAGTAGATGTATGAAGTTAATTACTTGGAACTAAATTCTCCTGAACCATTTGTGCAACATCTCTCACACCTTTCATCGATAGTCCCGTACATGATAACAAATATACACAGCCAAAACTCAGAACCCAAACTTTGAAAAAGTACAGTCTAATCTTGAGTAGGAAGTATGAACCATAATTTCAAATGTCAAACTAATGATAGGCTGCATAGATCATCACAGGCCATCAGTAAGTGCCACAAAAGAAAATCAAAGATTGCAAGAAGTTGGATATACATTTGATCATCTTGTATACTAAGTTTACAAAACCTTAACTCAACGTAACAAATATATGGGTGGCTGGGTAGAATTAGGGGGTGTTTGCAAACTCTATAGTCTATAAACAACTTAAAAGCGCTTCTCAAAAGTAAAAGCTGTGAGAGGGCAATTTAAAAAAAAGTGATTCTGAAAGCAGTTTGTAGAGTTTGCAAACACCCTCTTAGAAACTCTTAGAAACTAAGGAAGCATATGTGGTGAAAAAAGGCGCATGGGAGCAGGGATCCCCTGTTCTTTCCTATCCTTCTCACACATCCATATCTTGCAACTGCAATTAACATTGGGTAAGAACTCCTAAAAGTCTGTGAACACATTTATTCAAACTAAAATTTAAACAACCCAATCCCACGCCAATACTTCTATACTAACATATTCAAGCACTTTTTTATTAAAGCAGGGGTACTACATCACGTGCACAATTTCACACACACACACAAAAAAAAAAAAGCACAATATAAATTGGGTCAAAAAAAAAAAAAACAAAAAGGGACACGAGATCTAGTCAAGTCCAAACAGAAAATAATACACAAAACACGAGGAATCTAAAAATGGGTTATTTGTTAAACGAGCGATTACAGGCAACAAGTAGAGATCGTGAATCGAAAAACGTAAGGAAAAAATCGGCGGACCTGGACAAGATAGATGGCACCGGTACCGGCGGTGACGCCCCAGAGGGCGAGGGCCTGTAGGTTGGTGGAAGGGCGGATAATCTTGGAGAGAGATGGAAGCGCCATTATTGTTGGAGGAGATAGAAAAAACCCTAGATTAATTGGTTTTGTGTTTGAGGCAATTGCGCTGTAAGGGGACTTTCCAACAAATGAAACCAGGTCGCCGTTCAACCCCTTTTTGCCAGAATATACAAACAAAATAAATACTACACGGTTACCATTTTACCCTTTGCGATGCCACAAATGTTGTGAGGGGTAGAACTGTCTTTTTTTGTTTATTAATATTGATACAGTATAAAATAAATCTAGGTGAGGGTATAAATGTCTTATGGTAATAAGACATTAACATAATGTGAGTGTAATTTTAAGAAATTTGAAGGGAAGGGTTTATATTGAAAAAGTTGTTTTATTATTAAATTAAAAAGGGTATAACACCCCATAAAATGTTATACACACCCCAAATGTTAAACACACCCCACTAAAATTTAAAATTCAATTTTTATTACTATACACACTCCAAGTATTTCCTATTTACCCTTCAACCCTCATAACTAATAAAAATTAACTAAATCTTTAAAAACATATAAAATTTAAAATTTAATTAACAGAAAAAAAATCAATAATACAATAAAATTACGTGTAAATGTTAAAAATATTTTAAAAAATCAGTAAAATTTTCAAAATTATTTAAAAATGAAACAATCAATTAAAAAAATTAAGAAAATAAAAATAATAATTAAATCTAAATAAAATCTGAAAAATAAATCAAATAAAAAAAATTAAGATTAACGATTTTTAGAAAAATCAACTCAATATTAAATTAAAAAATAAAATTTAAAAATTTCAACTAAAATTTAAAAAATAATTATATCAATTATATTTTTAATATTTATAATTAATTTAATTAATTCTTAATATTTAGGTGATTTTTAATTTTTTAGATTTTATTTATCATTATTCGAATTCTTAATTTTAATTAATTTTTACGATTTATTAAAAAAATTACGAATTTACTGTATTTATTTTTAATTGATTTTTTAATTTTTTATTTGAATAATTTATTTTTTCTTTTTAAAAAATATTTAGTTTTTTCAGATTATTTTATACAGATTTTATTTACATTTTTTAAGATTTTTATAATTTTTTATAAAAAAATTATCTTTAATTTGTATAAGGGTTACTTAGTCATTTTACAATTATCTATTTTTATTTTTAAAATGATGGGGTGTGTATAACATGTTTTGGGGTGTTAGTAGCGGTACCCATTAAAAAATAATGAATCTAATTTGAAACTTACTTTTTTTTTTTTTTTTGGCATTTTCCTCTTTAATTTTTATTCTAACCGAGGCTTCTACTATATATATATAAATGTAAGAACAAGCATGTTACTATAAGAAGTAAAACACATTTTCTCTTTTAATAACACGGATGTAAGTGTTTGTCTTAAGAGAATTTCATGATAAAGATCAATTTGACCAAATTCGACCTGCAATTTTTTTTGTCCATTCCTTAAATAAAAGGATATTGCATATGAAATATTGCACATAAGTATAACTTGTCGAATTGAATCAAGAACTGTTACATTTGTTTAGATTTGATGGTCATTTTAGGACCACAACATAGCCTTTAGACTTTGACATGTTATATTAAAAGTTGCATATCTGGAGTTACAAAAAAATGAAGAATTGCCCAAAATTTCAATCACTCATTTTGTTTGAAATGAGAAACAAGATGATACCTCTTCAAACTAAATCCTTCCTAAGCTTGTGCAGAACTTGACATCTGCTTAGTATTCGTCTCCTCATCTTCCCGTCTTTTCATTGGTTTACGTCCTTTATCTGGACCACCAATAACACCCCAGTTCTCAAACTGCCTTTGTCTAGCTCTTGCCCTCTCTTTCTCTTCTTCCGTTTTAGAAGAGAAGCAATACGGGCAAGAAACCCCATACTCCCATTCTGGAGCTTCCATGTCTGCATCACTCACTGGTTGCTTGCATCCATAGCAAAGTTTGTGCGTCCCCTGAACTAACCCATGATCGACTGACACTCGTTTATCAAAAACAAAGCACTCTCCCTCCCACATGCTCTCTTCCTTAGGAATTTCCTCCAGGTATTTCAAAATCCCACCTTCTAGATGATAAACCTACAAATTCAGCTCAATCAGTAAATTAAACCTAGCTAGCTTTTGTAAACTTCTGTCATTTATTAAAAATTCGGAAAAATAATTTGTCTAGTCCAGAAAGTTATCCCTATTTTGATTTCAATTCTATCTGACTTTCACGAATTGAACATAGTTCTGTAACTTCCAATTTTGACATTTTGGTCAGGTATCCGGCTGTAGGAAGTGAAACATCTGGTAGGCACAGTGATGGCAAAGTATGATCGGTCAATCGAACGTTTCATCTCTTACAGCCAGTCGTCAGACCAAAAATGTCAAAAAAATGAAACTTACGGGACTTTTCAATTTGTGAAATTCGACAGGAGTAAATCAAAATAGGGTTAACATACAAGACTAAAAAACTATTTTCCCTACAAATTTGACTTTAATGAAATCTCACCTCTTTGAAACCCTTTCCGAGGAGAAAGCTTGAAGCTTTCTCACATCGTATTCCACCAGTACAGTACATTGCCACTCGTGGGGTCTTCTTTTCCGTTTCCTCAATTTCCACTCGTGGGGTCTTCTTTTCCGTTTCCTCAATTTTCTCACCCGTGATTTGAGTTGAATTAGCAGGCCCAGGCCCATCGTCTGGTTCATCCAGTTTGAATTTCTCGTCCACCCATGACGGGAATTCCCGGAATGCAGTTGTGCAAGGATCAACAGCCTGCTTAAACTTCCCTATTCTAGTTTCATAATCGTTGCGTACATCTATCACCACCTAAATAGAGCAAATTTATGAAAAATGTCAAATTCATCAAAGCCACACCTTGTGGGCCAAAAATATTCTAGTGTATTGGTTGTGAATTAATTATATCAAGATCTAAACTTGTTGTTACAGAACTTCAGGAACAACTAACTTCAGCAACTCAAAGAACAACACGCAAAAAAAAAAAAAAAGGAATACGAAAAGTACTTATACAGCAACCCAAAATTGGCAATTCTTTCAATACTTAATACTCTTCAGACCAGACATTCCTGTGCTGCTGTACACTATAAGACATCATGTAAATTTGATGTGTATCTTCATACTTGGATAATATGATGTATTTCACTTCATTTGACGATCTGTATTGGCGTTGGATTTCGCTCCATGAAACCCAATTTTCGAATTTTAACCCAGTGAGTCAGTGACTAGTGTTTGAATTGAGGGGTTGAAAATGCAATTATTTGAAAGTAAAGGATTTCAAATTGAACTGAACCATCAGATCCACCAAAATCCCTCAAATATTAGTCGAAATAAAAGTTATGGGTTTAAATTTATACCAACCAATTTCAACTATGGTTTTCAAATCCATACTCAAATCCTTGAATGCAAACACAAACAGAAATTTTGACATGTCTGGAAAGAAAGTGGCATCTCAATTCTCAAGCAGTCTTCAATAAAGAAAACTTTAACAAAAAATAAGTTGAATTTATTTAGTATGCAGTCACAACTCACGATACTGTATACCTTGAACAAACTAACACAGAAAAAAAAAAAAAAACCAATTCAACTAAAATGTTCTAAGTAATGCAATTGAGATACAGGTAATTACCGTATCTGGATCGCTGATCAGTTGGTTCCACTCCTTGGGGCTAATATACGTACCAACTCTTTCAATTGGTGACACAGAGGGCATTCCTAGTGTAACTATCTGAAAACAACATGCAAAAGTTGTAGTGTCCACTCAAAATATAAAAAAAATAAAGCAATATTTTTTTCATTGCTCCAGATAGTAAATCTACCTCCTTTTTCAGCTTGACCCTCACATGATCCCATCGGAAGGGAGCATCTTCCCCAGCTGCAAGTGGAGAGCTGCTCATATGTCCATGGTGAATTGCTTCTTCCTCGGGACCCACAGGTGACTCAACACGCTTGAGCCCCTTTAACCGATCATCAGCTTGAATGAAGGCAAGCACTTCTTCCACAGAATTACGGGTCCCACATAAGCTACCATTGATTCCTTCTGGTGCAAGGATAATCCCCCCTGACACACGCTGATGTATCAGCTTAGTGAGGTATGGATAATATAAAAAAAGTGTGGCCATCATACAGAAATAACTAAAGATGTTCATTACCTTAAAATGTAGAGTAAATTGTGAAATTGGTCAAATATCTATTGGGTGTTTTTGTGTTGGCGATTTTAGTCTCATAAGAATCACCTTTCTCAATTAAGTCTCATAACTTTTAAAATACTGCAATTTTAGTCCTATATTTTGTTTTAGGGTGATAATAAATTAGTGATTTTTTTAATTGAAATTAATATGTTTGGGGTTTCATTATGGCATGTAAGCAACGTAGGCCTGGTTGCTACATGGAATTCCAGCAGCTCTTGTGAGCAACACATGCAAAAATCATGCAACCTTGTCAATATAGGACTAAATTTTCATCATTTTAAAAGTCATGGGACAGGACTTAATTGAGGAAAGATATTCTTATGGGACTAAAATCGCCAACACCCAACAGATACAGAACAGTTTTGCATTTTCCTCTTAAAATGTATGTTTGTGGTTGGAGGATCGGGGCGGGGAACTAAAGTTAATTAGAAAGGACGATAATATTAGGTGGTACCAACAAAAACAGTGTACTTAGATGGAACATTCAACTAGATATTGCAATCAGCTCATTCTACCTTCATTCTAAGTAAATTGCAAGAGAATAAATTACTAACAACAAACTTTGAAAAAAATGGATTGTGTTGTCAAACAAACAAATGATTGCAAGATATTGCAGAAACTGAAGAATCCTCTTAAATTCTGTTATAGAGTCAGTCAGTATCTCTTCTTGCTTTCCTCTCTCAACAATCAAAGAAATTGTATTCAATATATTGAAGAACGCAATATTTTCATCATCTTTACAGGCACTCAATTAAAGGTCAATACAAACACATGAAAGAAACATATCCCATTTTAAAATTCCAAATACTATAAATATCTATAGAGAGAGAGAGAGAGAGAGAGAGAGAGAGGGCGAAGGAATTCACCAGCCGCTCACAGAGCTCCTTCAAGGGTTTGCGCAAATCAGCGTGGTCCGGGAAAACAGCGAACTTGTAGAAAGAAATCACCACCAATGGGCACTCCTCCTCACTTTGACTTACACCAATTGAGTTGGTGGCGAAGGTTTTAGAGAGAGGAAGAGTGAGAGAATGAGTTGATTTAGAGGGAAAATTAGAAGTGGAATTGGCCCTCATGGGGCTAGGGTTTGGTGAGGAAGATAAAGGCATTTGGAGTGTGTAAAAGGGGAAAGGGCGAGGGTGCACACAAACATGGGAGAACAACAATGAAAGCATTTCCCTTCCCTTCCCTATTTCTAATTGCAAATGCTGGATTTCCATTTTCAACCTATAAAATACTTATACTACCTCTCTCACCCTCAAATTCAAAGCTTTGCTTACGCTTTTCTCACGCAAATTAAGAAATACTCTCTCTGTTTATAACTTTTAAATTAGATTAATAAATATAAAAATTTGTGTATAAAGTTAAAAAAAAAAAAAGAGTTAAGACTTATGTGTATGTGTCATTTATGTAAAATTGAGGATATTGTGAGAGTAAAGTTTATAAAAGATTTTCTATTTTAAAGGTGAAAAAGTTATTGTGTGACGGTAGGAGTGCATGATTACATGTGTAGAGAATAGTTAAGATTAAGAGACCTAAGAAATGAAAAATGTAAAAGAAGATAGGAGATAGGAAATGGAAAATGTAGTGAGGTGCGTGGATTTTGAGAAAATGTAAAAAAAAAAAGGAGAAAATCGAGTCAAACTTAAGTCCTAACTTTACAATTTCTCAATTGTAATCCTGAATGTATCAATTTTAATCCTGTAACTTGAATTTTCTCAATTTTAATCTTACAAGTATCAATTTTAGGAGAAAAGATAATTATTTACAACCAGTAACTTTCAATTTTGTTTAAAAATGTCCAAAAAATAAAAAATAAAATTAATTTAAGTCCAATAATTTTGTAACTTAGATTAATTCAAGTCCAATTTTTGTTGGAGAAACTTAAACGATATTATTTCACTCAATTTTGTCATGTACGCATAAAAATTATGAATAATTGACATAAATTTGAATGTGGTCAATCTTGACTTGTAGAGCGTGAAATACAATGATTATGTAGGCTAAAAAAAATTACAAGTTTTTTTTTTGTTTTGATCGGTAAAAGAAATTGTATTAATATTGGGTACAAGAAATACCCGAATAGTTCAGTGTACTTAGTGTCTCAGTGTACAAGTTTAATCATCAGAAAGAAAGCAGTAGATGTTTAAAGTACTTAGTGTCTCAGACCATGCACTTGAGTGGGTCTATCACCCAGATCTTGAAGGGCGAAGTGTTTCGAGTGGGATATTTGATTGTGAACCAGCTCCAAAGTCTTGCCCTTAGCACCTCCTTAACCTTGGTGGTCGAGAAAATCTCGTTTCTGAAGAGAACTGCGTTTCTCCATTTCCATATGAGCCTCGAAAAAAATTTACAAGTTACTATTTACAATTTGTATAATAAAGAAAAGTGATGTAAATTAACCAAGTTATGAAATTATGGCACATAAACAAAAATTTAAAAATCATTTTAGGATAATATAAAAAAAATGTTAAAGTGACGGGACATAAATTTTTTTTTTTGTCGATATTGAACGTAAATTAACAAATTTAAGAAATTATAGGTCATAAATAAAAAATTTAATCTTTTTGGAACTTTTTATTTTTTTAAAAATGAAAGTTACGAAACCTAAATAATTTTTTTCTCCGTTTATTGTGCAAACTTACAATACTAAAATTGAAAAAAAATGTAAAGTTACAATATTAAAATTGAATTTTTTTTATTTTTTATTTTACAAAGTAATGGGACTAAAATTAACACCTTCATAATTAAAATTGAAAAAATGTAAAGTTACACAATTAAAATTGAACTTGACCTAAATTACCGGACGAAAATTGATATTTTCTAAAAAAAAATAAAAAAATGTGTAAACTTTAGAAAGAGAAAAGGTATGTAGATTAAAGGCTTTGTTTGGTTGGTATCGGACATGAACATATTATATAAACATAATGGAGTACTTTATTAATTTTTTTTGAGATGTTAAAAAAATGGATGAGGTAAGTCAATAAAGATTGCACGAAAATTAAAGAATGGAGTAGTATAAATTGTATAGTTGGTAATTAATATTGAGATTGATTAGGAAGAAAAAAAATAAAGATATATGTAGGAAAAATAAAAGTAAAGAGTAGTGAATTTTTCATTTAAACAAATTAAAAGTGTACGACAATTAGTCTAAAATAAAGCTAGAAGTTTATGTTGGGAAGAAAAAAGTAGTACTTCCCTCTATCCTAAAAGTGTTTGTACCGTTAGTGTAATAAGTGGAGTAACGTTGAAAAATAATTTTGTAAACTTTTATAAATAAAGTAAAGTGAATGATTAGATTGAGTATACTTGAGTCTTTCTATCGTCAGGAAGTACCTGACAACAGGAAATTCATTTAATACCGTTGGATCATTGATCCAACATATATAATTGTTTATATACGATTGAAGGGGAACAGGGAGGGCCCTGGAGTCTGGGAGAGTTAGATACTTAGATATGATACACAATTGCTACTGCACTACCAATTCTTTTTCCTTTTTCTCATATAATTACTTTTGTACACTGTGAGGCTCTGGTATTTCTCATACCAGGACCTCCAAGAAACCATCTTCTTTAATTATTATACTATGTTTATTGCCCGATCAAAAAAAAAAAAAAATTGCTCATCCGTGAGAGATGGCCAAAAGGCCGAGAAGAAGACAATTCTCTCTAAGAGGACCTCTAATTAAATAGTAGAAAACAATTACTTCGTTAAATTTAGGGAGGGGAGGGGAGGGGGGGAATCACCTGCGATTTGTCTCGTTTGAAGAAATTGAATGAGAATCTGGGTTTTCTCCTATGACGAAGTAAGAGGACCTCTAATTAAATAGTAGAAAACAATTACTTCGTTAAATTTAGGGAGGGGAGGGGAGGGGAGGGCGGGGGGGGGGGGGGGGGGTGGTGGAAATCACCTGCGATTTGTCTCGTTTGAAGAAATTGAATGAGAATCTGAGTTTTCTCCTATGACGAAGTACGTGTCCTGGGTTTCCCCCATTTTCAACATCTTTTCTTCCTCCTGCTCTCGACCTTTGCACTGAAATAAAATGAACGAGAATACATTCCTCTTGGCCGCTCGCACCCCCTCTTGTTCAGCATTGAGTAGTTGAAAGATTCCGCTCATCCCCTCTTCAGATTTTCGGCACCGAGCAATTGAAGATTGATGAACATAGTTTTTGTTAGGGCACTGAATTTTCACGATAGAATGAGGATAAGTAATTTAAACATTAATCTTAATAAGAAAATATATTATACTGATAAAATAAATATTATATATTATTATTAAGTAATTAAATAAAAATATGTTTAATTAAAAATATTATAAGGACATTTTAGTACTTTTATATATATATTTAAAATATTAAATATTTAATCTTTTTGCGAAGCTTGAAACTCTATAACATTTTTGTGGAAATATATGAATATTATGAGGGTAATATTTATAAAAAAATATATTTTTAAAATGTGTAAACAGTTGTGGAAGTTATGTATTTTGCACCAGATGGAACAATAGTGTAGATAATGTTTTATGTTAGTAAATTATTGCTTATTCATTTAAGTTTTTTGCACTCCTAATACTTTATTAATTCACTTACCGCTAAATTCATGTACTCCTAAATTTAAATATGGAGAGTATTGTATGATACATTTTCATGTATAAAACGGAGCACACTTTAAAATGAAACCCGTTTAATGTGTGATCTTATATAAATTTTTATTTAAAATAGATAAATACTTGAATGCAATTGAGTGCACATTTTAAAAATAAATTTTAAATGATTTAAATAAATTTTCAATTGTTCAATTAAATCTTTAACTCTCTATATTTTAATTGAACATTTAAAAATATATCAGAATATCTTAAAATCTAATTGTATAGGATGTACTCAAATACATACAAAAATTTGTCTAACTTAAAATCAATTTTCACATTTTTTTTTTTAATTTGTCTAAAATATTTTTCACAACTCGTCAACTCCTACCCTTTTCCACTAATTTAACCTATATATCATTATTTTTTATCCTTATTTTATGACTATAATAAAATTGAAAGTTCTACAATACCCAATAGAGAGTACCATTTACGCCTAAAATAACAAAAAATTGATATTCGAACGACTTTTTATATTTTCTCAATTTTGCATCAATTTATGGCATAACGACAGAAAAACGACGTTCACATTACTCATTATATTTTATCATATTTACATATCCATTCATGTTTGCATTTTTAATTGCTTCGTTATGACATGAGGTTATCAATGAAGTCGAATTGAAATCCTAAATGGTATGTATCGCACTAATACATATTTGGCCTTGGACAGCTCCCACTTAGAGAGCTCTTTAAAAACTCTTTTAAGGTCAAATCTGTATTAGTGTCGGTAGTATATATACGTACAATTAAATGTGATTTCTTGTTTGTAGAAATTTTATTTAAAACTTGATTAATTATCTATCTTAGACCTAATTACAAATCTATCTCAAACAAATAATAATGGGACGGAGGGGGAGGGAGTACTACCTACCAAATTGAATATATACTGATTAATGAATTTTGAAGATGCCTCTATAAATTAGCTGTATTTCGAAACCAACACATATTTAATAAAAGGAAAGGACGTAATATATATCAAATAAAATCCTCCAAAATTAATCTAGCATCATCATATCACAAAACTCAAAATTAATCTAGTATATTGATTATTAATTAAAAACCATACTCATGCATCTCACAACTTATTAGCAATAACAAGAAGAACATTAATGAGATCTTGTGCTCTTTTGCTGGCCACCTTAACCTTAGGAGGCTCACTACTTCTAAACTCATCATCACATTTTCGACATTAGTCAACGCCGCTGATGGTACTGTCTGAATATCACCTTTGTTCCATGCTCCTTTGAAATATCTTGAGCATTCTTTTAGGCCATCAATGACATTGTTACTTGTTTCAACACATGTATCCACTATATTTTTTGTTTTGGCATTGCTAAATGACTTAACTACCTTTATAAAATTTTGAGTTGCAGCTTCAAATTTTTTGATTATGATTTAATCCAAACCTGAAAGATTAGTCCCACGAGAACGTGGGTCTGATGACTCTGATCCTAGGGTCAGTGGCGGACCGAGAGAGTGACATGGGGGTACAACTGTACCCCCAATCTGATGCAGGCGGAAGGCGGAAGCACGATACACACGTAAATCCGTTGATTCTACGAATGCCCGGAAGATACGTAAACGAGATTAAAAGTGATAATCCATTGATTCAAAATGAATACTGGAAGAACACAAATAAAACACGTCAAAAGGGATAAAACCCAATATTTTTCTATTCAAATCAACTCCCCTTACAATGTTCTTGAGACTCGTATTTATAATAGGCAAACTAGGGTTTTAGGCGTGTAAACCCTAAAAGCCCAGCCCACTAATAATTAATCAAAACCTAAACAAAGCTCTAACACTGTATAAAATATAAATAATACTAAATAATTAAAATACAATCTTATCTCCATCATTCTCTCCCTCTTCGAAAAGATTCGTCCTCGAATCTGCATGAATCTTATCTCTAGCAGTATGAAAAACAACGACGGGATCATCTTCAGAGAAAGCAAAATTAATTAACGCCTCAGGAAATTTGACGTCAAAAACATCTGCAGTTCGTACGTTGCCCAAGGTTTTGAGACTATAAGCAAATGTTGGCTTAAGAGAAGTGTCAAAATAACTATCATTAGTAATAAAAAAACAATTATTACTAACTCTAGGTCCACTATTTCCCTCATAAAATACAGAACCAAATTCTCCCAAAATATTAGTTGGCCCAACTTGGTTAACATCTTCCACGGGCTGAACATGTACGATGAAAGTCGTCGACTGAATCCGTTGGTTGTGTAGAGATGTGAAACTGGTGGAATGAGTTTCTGGAAAGGGGGGCGGCACTGTGGCGGCGGCGACAAGGGCTGCCAAAACTGGAGATGGTGGTGGCGCTGGCGTTTCCAGTGCGGCAAGTTCGTCTCGTTGGCTGTAGCTGTCGAAAATTCCATCGACGGTGGCGGCCAATTGAGACCAGCGAAAATCAAATTTCTCATCCGTATCGTAATTTTGCTTCATCGTTGATAAACGATAAACCCCACAGAATCGTTCACTACAAAATTTGGCTCAGATCGCAAGGGAAATTATCGAGGAAAATAAATCCCTTACAAATGGCGAGAGATTTGCCTAGGGATTGAATGGGCAAGGGAAAATACCTAGGGAAGAAAAAAATCTTGCTAAATGTCAAGGGAAACTAAATTCCTTGCCATTCCCGAGAATATTGGCAAGGGAATTTAAATTTGAAAATTTCTGAGGGAGTGGGCCCTTGCAAAGTTTGATACGTCAATTAAAATTCCGAAGGGTTAGTGGGCCCTCGGTAAAACCCTCGGCAAATGGAATATATAATTGAGTGAATGAAATATATAATTAATATTTAATATTTTAAAGTATACGAAATAAGATAACATATTTATAATATTTGTATTGAAAAAATATAAAATGTATGTTTGTTACCAATTATCAAATATGTAATCAAGTGTAAATTAAATAAATTAAGGAAGAAAAAATTGGAAATATAACACATATATACATTAATTGCATTCAAAACATAATTATTGATAACAAGATATTTTATAATATTTGTATTGAAAAAATATAAAATGTATGTGTGTTATCAATTACTCCCTCCGTCCGTCTATAAGCTTCTCATTTTACCATTTTGGTCCGTCCGTCTATAAGCTTCTCATACCTTTTTTGGTAAATACTTTTTCTTACACTTCACTTTATATCTTACTTTTTCTCTCTATCTCTCTCATTCTCTCAATCACATCACTTGTACTATATCTATTATTTAATCATTTTTCTTAGCAAGGGAAATAAGATAACATATTTATAATATTTGTATTGAAAAAATATAAAATGTATGTTTGTTACCAATTATCAAATAAGTAATCAAGTGTAAATTAAATAAATTAAGGAAGAAAAAATTGGAAATATAACACATATATACATTAATTACATTCAAAACATAATTATTGATAACAAGATATTTTATAATATTTGTATTGAAAAAATATAAAATGTATGTGTGTTATCAATTACTCCCTCCGTCCGCCTATAAGCTTCTCATTTTACCATTTTGGTCCGTCCGTCTATAAGCTTCTCATACCTTTTTTGGTAAATACTTTTTCTTACACTTCATTTTATATCTTACTTTTTCTTTCTATCTCTCCCATTCTCTCAATCACATCACTTGTACTATATCTATTATTTAATCACTTTTCTTAATCTTTGTGCCAAAAAGTAACGTGAAACTTATAGGCGGACGGATGGAGTATCAAATAAAAAATCAAGTTTAAATTAAATAAATTAAAGGAGAAAAAACTGGAAATATAGCACATATATTAATTGCATTTAAAATATAATTAAAATAGTTCCTAGTCCAACGGAAAAAGGAGCGCCAACACATTATTTCCAACCGGTCGCAAGTTCAATTCCTATGCATGCAAATGCGTCTGGTGCTTTTTTTCTAATGCTAAATTAAAATACACAAATTTCTTTCTATCTCCTTCTCCATGATTATGAGGTTTCTATCTCCTTTTCATCCGTCGTCAACTATTTTTCTAATTTTATTTATGCTTATTTTATTACATTGCATGCATTAACTACTTCTATTTCTTTTTATCTACTTCCAAATCATAAATCATGCCAATTCATTCATTGTAACAATTTTTAATTAAAATATATCTCTAATTGAAATTTAGATAAAATAATATTTGATTAATAATAATCAACCTCATTAACATTGAGTGTTTGTTTAAATAAATATACAATAATGTAACTAAATATTTTTATAATTAATAGACGAAATAAGTTTACTCCGTCCCTTGGAAAGTTTCTTATTTTAAAATTGTAGGCGTTTCACCAAAAGTTATTTATTTTCTTATTTGTCAACAAATATTTTTCGTCTCTATATTTTTTCTTTTCTATTTCTCTCAAACTTTTCACTTTCTTACATCTTTCTACCTCAACAACTCACTACATACATATGTAAATAAAGTAAATGAACAACTTTCGAAGAAATATAAAAAATATATATTTAATCTGTACAATTAATATATGTCAATGAGATATCTTCATCCCAATCATTTACATAACAATAGTATTGAATTCACTATACTTTTTTTTGTAAATCTGCTTTATAGAAGTTTTTATAAAAAATAAAGACTCATTAGATTTCGTTGTAATTGTAATTTTTATGTATTTTCATATTTAATATTTGCCTGCTTAATTTGATTATATGCACCTTAAAATATTAGACAATTATTATGTAAGAATATATTTTACATATCTTTCTGTACCTCTAATTTCAAAATTTTGGGTCCGCCATGCCTAGAGTTTTGGTGCATAAAGGGCGATTGAGTGCTTGAGAGCAAAGATCGGATACCAAATCAGCTTGGCAGATGCATAAGAAAGCCATTGAGAGAGAGGCCAAAAGGAAAAGGATGGATGCCATTTTCTTTTTCTTGATTTTTTTGTTTTCTTGAATTAATTATCTCCAGTGTACGTACGTTTATATAGGTGGTGAAGAGAAACATATATGGGAAGTGATATAATTAATTATGAAATAGATCGATAATTTTGTATATGTAAAGAATGAGTTGGTCTGCTATGGACTCGAGTGCATGTTGTGCAATCCATGTTGCACTTTTCAGTTTACTAACTTACACTAAATTGGTGTTGCACTTTTCAATTATTAAACTGTATAATAATATTTTTAGTAATAATTAACCATTTACCAAAAAATGTAAGTCAGTAAAACTGAAAAGTGCACATGGACTAGGGTGCACAACATGCACTGCATACTAGACTTTACCGTAAAGAATTGATATAATTATAAAATAGATTTGCGTATATGAGTTAATTTTGTATATGCAAAGAATTGATATAATTATAAAATAGATTTGTGTATATGGGTTAAATTTGTATATGTAAAGAATCGATATAATTATAAAATAGATTTGTGTGTATGCGTTAATTTTGTATACGCAAAGAATTGATATAATTATAAAATAGATTTGCACATATGGGTTAATTTTGTATATGCAAAGAATGAAAGAATTGACATAATTATAAAATAGATTTGCACGGTCGATTTTGTTGTGGGATTTGATGAATATTTTGGTTGATTTGATTTCTTCGATGGGAGTATATTTATTTGTGGACGAAATATTTTTTTTAGTCGTTAAGTTTAGTGATTCTAAAATAAATCCTTTAAATTTTTAATTTTATAAAATACATCCTATATCTTACAAACTATTAATTTTAGTCTTTTTTAAAATTTATTTTAGTCCTTTAAGTTTAAACTTCAATTTTAATCATTTAAATATAATAAAATTTGAAAAAAAAAATACTGATTTTAATTTATTTTTTTAAAACATCATTAAAACATTTTTTAAAAATTAATAAAAACATCATTAAAATCTGAATTATGCTCAAATTCTACTTAGTCATTTTTCCCTAATTAATTAAAAATATAAAAATCCAAAAATAAAAATAAAAATATATACTAAAATTTAGAAATTTGAAAGAAAATTATATAAATCATACTATAATTTACATTTGGAGAATATGAAAGGGGTAGTCGGAGTTGTCCCTTTTTTTTCTGAACATATTTATAATTTTCTTTCAATTTTCTAGATTTTAGTATATATTTTTATTTTCGAATTTTTATATTTTTAATTAATTAGGGAAAAATGGATAGATAGAATTTGAGCATAATTCAGATTTTCAAAGACCGTGTGAAGGGTTTGACGGTTAAGCCATTATCACAAACACGTTGGGAAAGTCATCTTGAGAGTGTTAAAGCTATAAAAGAGCAAATTTGTGCAAGTAAGAGATGCTTTATTTGACTTAACCAATGATATTGAAGATTCCAAGACAAAGAGTGAAGCTGAATCTTTGGCATTGTATGCATTTGAGAATTTTGAGTTCTTACTCAGTGTGGTTATTTGGTACAAGTTATTATATGCAATCAATCGTGTTAGCAAATTTCTTCAATCTGAGAACATGGATATTGATGTTGTTATTATCACTCTTTTGCAAGGGCTTATTTCATTTCTTGAGGAATATAGGGAAACTGGTTTTGCTAAGGCCATGGGTGAAGCTAAGGAAATGGCAAGTGAGATGGGTATTGAAGCTGTATTTAGAGAAAAACGTATGATTCGAAGAAAGAAGCAATTTGATGAAACCAGCAGTGAAGAAATATCATAGTCAGCCGAGGATTCTTTTAGATTTAATTACTTTATCTTTATAATTGATCAAGCTCGAGGTTCTATAGAATCCCGATTTACACAGTTCAAAAAATATGAAGAGGTTTTTGGATTTTTGTTCAATATGGAGAAGTTACGAAGTGTTGATGATGAAAGATTGTTGAGGTCTTGTATGAATCTTCAAAATTCTCTAACACATAATGGTGTTTCCGACGTTGAAGGCAATGATTTATTTTTGGAGTTATCATTTTTGAAGTTCTCTTTACTGACAGGAACAAAATCTGCAATTGATGTGGTGAATTATTTGAAGAAAATGGATATGTGTTTTTCAAATGCATACATTGCTTATAAGGTTTTGTTGACAATACTCGTTACAGTAGCAAGTGCAGAAAGAAGTTTCTCAAAGTTGAAGCTCATTAAAACTTACCTCCGATCAACCATGTCACAAGAAAGATTGAATGGACTAGCAATGCTATCAATTAAGCAAGGAATTATTGAGCAACTTGATTATTCTGACTTGATTAATACTTTTGCTACTAAAACAGTTAGACGAGTCATATTTATGTAATTGCTTGGAACGCTATTGTCATATTATTTTAAGTATTGATAAAAATTGTATAGTATTAGTCCTTTGAAAATTGTTTTACATTATGTTTCACGAATTCGTATAGAATAAAAAATGTGAAGAGATGGGGCCTTTTTTTAAAGTTCGATTCAGGCCCCGATATTCCTAGGACTGGCCATGTCCAAGCAATAACTAGAACAGAAAATTTAAATGGATTATATACATATAGTTCCAAAATTTTGGTCGGTATTTCAATTTTATTTATTTTAAAATAGTGGGTAACTTATATGAAATATTAATATATTTAGAGAAGGGAATTTTCAGATCTTTTACAGGTTTGATCGTGTCAAACGAATCTTTTTTCAAAAAAATCACGAAAAAATCGCGCGAAAAGCTAACAAAAAAACGGGTTCCAGATTTGTGTTACTATTAAGCAGTGTTGTAAAAGGCGGAAATCACTAAGCGGACGTTTTCGTCCGCCTAGCGCCGAGGCCGCCTAATCGGCGCCTAGGCGCCGCCTAGTTTTTGCTTAGTTTTTTTTATTTTTTATTATTATTTATATATGTCAAAACTTTGTGTTAACTAATTAATATTAATTGGGCCCAAATAAGTTAGTGCCTATTGATCCAATAGTATAGAAAGCCCAACAAAATAACTAATGCCCTAATTCCAGTAATATGTGAACAAAACAAAAAAAACTTATTTCACATTTCTCTACCATTACTTATTGCCGCAGTAGAAAAGTAGCGGCTACAAAGCACCTTCTCCGGCCACCACTTCAGCGCTGCTCCAAAGCACCCTCTTCGGCCGTCCCATCACCTTAAACTTTTGTACCTATCGTTGCTCGCGTTGTTGCCCACTCGACTGTATTTTCGTCGCCCCCCTTTGTCTGAATTTTTTAAATTTTTATTCGACTACGACCAATAGAGACTACGACGAAAAGCAAGCGGATGAGGATTTGGGTGAACCCTAATTCTAATTCCATAATCTTATACTCAAAGTCTCAAAGCCAGCACTATTCATTATATATTCAAAGTGCAGAATATTTTTTTCCCGTTTAAAATACATGTAATCGGACCGCCCTAGGCGCCCGCCTGGGCATCGCCGAATGTTCCATCCGATTATTGCTACCGATTTGAGAAAATCCAGGCGTTTTTGGCCGCCTAACGCCTAGGCGCAGATTTCTGCATCCTTGCTATTAAGGTAATTATATGTTATTGGGCAATGTGTGTTACTTTAAGGACAACTAACACATAATTTACTTTTGAGTAACACATGTAAGAAATTGAAAATTGTGTTACTATAAAACACAAGTGTATCACTTTATAGAGAAAAATGTCAAGTGTGAATGAAATACTCAATTCATCCGAAAATAAAAATAAAAATTGATTCAAGCATCTTGAATAGTTCATCACTAAAATTACAAAATACATAACAATCAACCGTTAATTAAAACAGATTGATTTTATCTTATTTCATTCTTAGTTCTATGTTTTTGTATTTTTTAGTAAAATAAAAAAAAGTTAAACATATGTCAAATGCTAGTTTAAACATTAGAAAGATGATTTTGACTCTAAAGATAATTATTTTAACTCATAAAAAAGGAGAGAGGGGCGGGGCAAATAATCGTGGACATTCCATATAAAGAGTCGACTCAGGTGTATTTTTTTAAAAAACAAATATAGGGGTGTGAATTCATAAAATAGGGGTGTGCAAATTGATATGTATAATAAGTTAGATTCAAATAGTTACCTGAGCATATTTCACAATAAAATTATTGTGAAATACTATGTAAAAGTTTTGTTATTCAATTTTGGGGGTGTATAATGTAAAAATTATTTATAATTAATGAATTTTATTTTTTTAACGTGTGGGAGATTTTTTTTTTCAATTCATTTAAATTAGGGCATATTTAGAAGTTTATTGGTAAATTTAAGAATTTTATGCAAAAAAACGATGTTATATTATTAATCTTAATTTTGAAACTAACATTAACTTACTTAATCTTTTTTATTAAGTGCTAATTAACATCTTAGTTGCACGCCCTTTAAATTTAATTGGAATTCTAATTGCGTGTGATTTTATTCATATAATTTGTATTCAAGCCCATACAAATTTATTTACGTATAAATGATACATGTACCACGTGACATTCTCTTTATTTTACCTTGGATTCATTTTTATGTGGCAATAAAATTTGGATGACATATATATATATATATATAATTTTGAATTTCGACAATAACTAAGATTATTAATTTATATCAATAATATTCTTCATTGATTATAACTTTAGTAAAAAATTTGGCAAAAAAATGTAACTAATATTTATACACTAAATTAATTTTAGTATAAACAATATTTATAATTTTTGCGAATAAAGGGTTAATTGTCAATTAAATCACCACCTTTCACTAGAGTATATATATATTATTAATCTAAATTAGGTTAGAATCTATTATTGTAAATACAAATAGGCAAGTGTAGCCCCCACAAACCTCGGTGAAACTACCCAAGTAGAAATAGGATAGAAACGCAAACGTGCAACACAACCGTAACATTTATATTTTCCAATATTGAAACCTATTCATATTCGCATCTTTAATTAATTAATAACTTGGTATTCCTGAGCAATCATGCATATATATCACTACTACATATTTGGACTTGGAGAGCTTTTAGAAGAGCTCTCCAAGTGGGAGCTGTCCAAGCTAAATTGCACTTGGAGAGCCCTTAAAAGGCTCTCCAAGTGCAAAAAGGGCTCTCCAAGTGCGATTTAACTTGGACAGCTCCCACTTGGAAAGCTCTTCTAAAAGCTCTCCAAGGCCAAATATGTAGTAGGGAAATAAGCTAAAAATTATTTTTGAACGTAAACGACAAGTATTTAACTTATAAACTCAAATTTTTACTATTCTCTGTTGGAAAAAATAAAATCTCACGAATTGACACAATAATTATATATGTAAACTAGAATGAACTCATGGTCAAGTTTGAACCATTTTCAGCTGTCATCTTCAAATGTAGTAAAACGAACTACTGCAATCCAAAATCCTATATGATTACATCGACAAGCTCAAGTCCAATACAAGCACATACGAAATTGGTAAATAAACTTAGAAAAAGAGGTGTCAAAAAGATAAACGATTTAGATGACATGAAGCAAAAAGACTTATTCCCAGCCAGTTGGAGCAACGGCAGGTACTACTACATCGCCAGCGGGGGCATCAATTGGTGGAGCAGCTGCTGCATCCCATCCATCACCACCGGTAACTGCACCTGAATTAAGTTTGACACATATAAATGAAGAATGAGACTACAATCATAAAGGCATAGAACAAAGATTGGAAAACACAGAGAATTTTTAACAAACTTCTGTGGAATTTACAACCAGTTTCTAATACAACTACAGAATTTGAAATACAAATCCAGATTTTATTGATTCGTTTCAATAAAAATCTAAGCAAGCAACAACAATTCAAGAACTAAAAAATGCACAATAAACAAATACACAAAACACTAACCTGCATCAGCAGCATTCCAACCAGTAGTAGCAGGAGGACCAGCAACATCAGGGGCCCATTGACCTTCAGGGATTTGGGCAGTAGACCAATCAGCACCTCCACCTGCGGTATAATCAACTGCGTAATCAAGAGCAGGAACATCCTCCTGTTCTTCTTCCTTAGACTCCTCAGGCTCCCTGTAGAAAAATAGATCAACCTGCCAAACCAAATTAAAATTAAAAAAAAATCAAAAAATATAGTGGAGGTAGAAAAATAAGTTATTAATTGTACCATGATATCCCATTTGTGTCCAGGAGGAGCAATGCCACGCATCTGCAAGACCATCCTGGCCAAGATCCAGAACAGGCAACCAATGCTGTGCTTTCCCTTGTTATTGGCAGGAATACCAATATCGACATAGCGCATAGGGGAATCAGTGTCACAGAAGGCAATTGTGGGGATGTTAGACAGAGCAGCTTCTTTAATTGGCTGCATACAGGATTCCACTATCAGAAACCTAATGGAAAACAATGTCAACTAGAAAAGAATAATACAAAAGGCAACAATGACCTGGTGATCAGTTCTTGGATCAGTGAGAATGAGAAGCCTTGGCTCACTGAAAGATGTCTGAAGCTGGTTAGTGAAAGTTCCAGGGGTGTGACGTCCAGCAATGGCATGAGCACCGGTATACTGTGCAAACTTCAATACAGCTCTCTGACCATAAGGCCTCGCAGACTGGACGATGATATCTTGTGGGTTCTCAATCCCAACAATTACCCGGGCAGCCATGTACAGCTTTTCCCAAGTTTTACCAACGTTAATGATGTAAATTCCTGAAATAAGACTGTCAATTTAGAGACAACCAGTACACTAACATATATAATGCCAACTTCAAAAAAGCCTTGATTTCATGCTAAACATGAAATATGGACTCTGATAAAATTTCACTCAACTTATTGAGGAGCAATTATGACAGAAAAGTCTGAAAGAACATTAAAAGACGAAATACCAACAAAGCAGTTGATGAAAACATTTGCCCTAAACAAAAGAGCTAATAAGTAATTACGCCCAGCACACAATTGAAAAGGAAAAATGCTCATTTCATAAACAAACAATTCAAAGGAAAATAATTGAGAACTACTGATTAAAGATGACAAATAGAAATTTCAACAACGATTGAAAGATACATATTTTTAACATCCAACGCCAAATGAGTGCGTATCTAGTCAATCAAGTGATACAGCAGGCTAAATGAATAAAAAAATGTACAACATACATTAGCATCAATCAAACAACAAAACAATAGATTAATTCTACAAACAAAAATAACACAGCGCCAATGGTTTTTAGAACTTTATATTCAATAATATGGATCAAGGGAGATGCAGTTGAAGTAATACTTTAAGTTTAGTAAACACAACAAACAAAAACTACGAAAAAAATTAGATACAGAATAACAATCTTTCATATGCTTAAACAAATAAACTAAATCCAAGAGAACAAAACAGCGACAGATCTAACGACTATGCGCAAAGTAATAATAGTGCACCGTAAAACAATACAAGAATGAGAGATTGAAGGTTGTTAAATTACCATCATTTCGGCGCTTGAATACGTAACGCTCCATTTGAAAATTACAATTCTTTGTGCCGAGGTGAACATCGGTGGCCAACATCATCTGGATGTCGGCCTCCTTCGTCGACAATGTCCTTGCCGGAGTTGCCATTGTCAAAGCTGCTCTGCTCACTCTCTCGGTCTAGGGTTTCCTAAGCTTCACTCCTCAGGAGGCGCAAGTCAAATATATGAATTTATAGGTCTAGGTAGAAGAAGTAAAAAGGGTTGGGCCGAATTCGTCAAGCCCAAGCACACATAGGCCCACCAATTAGCCCGCGTCCATAGCAAAAGGGGCTGGGCTCGGTCGGGTCTTTTGGAATAGGCCACAGTTATTTCCACCCCGGAATTTTTAAATTCACCGCTCAGTTGATTTCACTACTGAATTCACCCTCCTCATTTACCTAAAGTCCCAAACTGTCGGAATAGGCCACGGTTATTTACACCCCGGAATTTATAAATTCACCGCTCAGTTGATTTCACTATTGAGTTCACCCTCCGCATTTACCCAAACTGTCCTCTCCCTCTAATTGTTTTTTTTCTCCATTATCCACACGCTCTCCATTCAAAAATTCATTCAATAATACTCCTTCCATCCACCTTACTTTTGGGCACATAGATTAAAAAAAATGACTAAATTATACTTCGTACTCCCTTCGTATTACTATAAGTTTCCCACTTTTCTTCTTTGGATATCCCACAATAAGTTTCTCATTTCATTTTTGATAAATTATTTTCTCTCTTTCAATCACATCACTTATATTTTATCTATTATTTTATCATATTTCATCTCATACTAATCTATTATTTTCTCTCTAATCATCACATCACTTGTACGACATCTATTATTTTATCATATCATATTCTTTAATCAAAATATTTAAAAGAAAGGGAAAACTTATTCCGGGGCGGAGAGAGTATATTATGTTGGAGTGCGACTTTAATCAAAATCGTATTTTACACTTTATGCTTTTATCTTCTTCAGTCTTTTATTCTTAGTTGCTGCGACGTCATTTAGACAGTTTCTAGTTTTCCTTAGTATAAATAAGCAAACACCTGGAACTGTAATTGGTTGAGAAAATATATTGAATATATAGCGTATATGCTTTGTGTGGCTCCATGGATTTACAGTTTATGATTTCTTCTGCAATATGTTAGTTTCTACATGGTATCTAGAGCAGGTTCGATTTGATTTAGGATTCGAAGAGATTTATTATGCCGAAGCACCGGAATACTCAATGGTCGGCTCTAATGGCGAATTCTGGTCCTGGATCTGTGAGTGATTCAGGATCAACTGGAAATGAGCGAGATCAATACTACTTACATGGCGCGGATCATCCGAGATTGATTTTGGTGCCGAATCCTCTCATCGGTGGAGGTAACTTCTTACCTTGGAAATCTTCAATAGTTTTAGCTCCAATCGCTAAAAATAAAGTTCAATTTATCGATGGTACGATCGAGAAACCGGATCTAAATTCACTGTGTAAGGAATTGAACGAGACTTTCATTCATTACGATTCGGCAAAGAGGTTATGGGATGCGATCTGTTGTAGGTATGGGGAAAACAACGGTCCGCTAAAACACAAGATTAAGCGAGAAATTTGCAATTTGAAACAGGGACATAGTTCTGTTGTGGAGTATTTCAATAAGCTCACTAAACTCTGGGATGAGTTAGCTTGTGTTGCTCCTATGTTATCATGTGATTGTGAGATCGGTAAGATCGTGGCCAAGGAACGGATGGACGATAAGGTTACACAATTCCTTATGGGACTTAATGAGAGTTGCGACAATATTGCCAATAAAATAATGCTCATGGATCCTTGTCCTTCAGTGGATAAGGTATTCTCAATGTTGTTAACAGTAGAGAGGCAGAGATCAGTTAGTGTATCTTACAGTGATCGATCAGATGTGGCAGCTATGGCTGTGAAGTCACACGACAGAGGGAATGGAAGGTATAGTGGGGGTTCAGGCTGGAACAATACCAAAGGTGGAGCGGTTCGACTAACAAGGGAAGAAAAGGTGAAATTACACTGTTCCCATTGTGATGGTACAGGACACGAAATGGCTACATGCTTCAAGTTACATGGCACGCCTGAGTGGTATAAAGATCTAAAGGGGAAACCTCGTGGCTATGCTAACACAGTAGATTTTGGTGGTGATATGCAAAAGAAAGGGGATGCGAGTGTTGATTTAACAACAATGTGGAAACAACTGCAGGAAGTAACGAGATACACGCGAGAAAGAGAGAAAGCAGACACTTCAATGGATTTCGTTCAGTTTGCAAGCTTTGCAGGTAACAAATTTATTTTTCCTGTACAATATGCATTAAGTACCTTTGGCAATGAGCTTAAATGTTCTTGGATTATTGACACTGGTGCTAGCAAACACATGTGTAATAGTTCACGATTGCTTAGAAATTTGAGGATGATGAATGATAAAGTGGTTGTGTGTTTACCCGAAGGACAAACAGTAGAGGTGGGATATTGTGGTGATGTATATTTGACAGATATTATATTGAAGGATGTGTTGTGTATACCATCTTTTAAGTATAATCTACTTTCAGTTGCTCAGTTGTGCATAGATTCTAGTATGAGATGTATTTTTCAGACTTCGTCTTGTGAATTTTAGGACCTTCGGACTGAGAAGGTGGTTTGTGTGGGAGAGCTAAAAGGGAATCTCTATATTTTGCACAGTAAATCGCATGTCGAAACTATATGCTCTGTTTCTTTAAATAATTGGCACAGGTGTTTAGGTCATGCCTCTTTTAGTACTATGAAACATATATCTCTTGTTCAAAATTTGTTTCCGGATGATGATTGTAAAAGTATATCAGATTGTGAAATATGTTTCAAGGCTAAACAACACATGTCATCTTTCCCTCATAGTTCTATTCGTACTCATGGTTGTTTCCAATTGATCCATGTTGATGTTTGGGGTCCTTTTAATGAAGATACTATCACTCATACACCGTTCTTTCTTACTATTGTGGATGATTTTAGTCGATGTACATGGGTGTTCATTATGAAACATAAATCCGAGGCTGCTCATATTTTGAGACATTTTATTGTTATGGTAGAAAGACAATATGATAAAAAGGTGAAGGTCATACGGAGTGATAATGGATTGGAGTTTTTATCAAAGGAATGCCAAGATTTCTTACTTAATCAAGGCATCAAACATGAGACAACTTGTGTGTATACACCACAACAAAACGGTGTAGTAGAACGTAAGCATAGACATCTTTTGGAAATTGCACGGGCCGTCATGTTTGAAGCCAACATGCCACTGAAATTCTGGCCATTCTCGGTTCTATTAGCGGCATATTTGATCAACCGTTTGCCATCTGCTTTGCTGGAATGGAAAACTCCTTATTAGATTTTGTATGGAAAAATTCCAAATTATAGTTATTTGAGGCCCTTTGGATGTTTGGCTTTTGCTGCCAATATTCATGGTTTGAGGAGGAAGTTTGATACGCGGGCTCATAAATGTGTCTTTTTTGGATACGTTGCAGGAAAGAAAGGCTTTCATTTATATGATCTTGAAACAAATGAGTTTTTGGTTTCAAGGGATGTTCATTTTATCCCAGATACTTTTCCATTCCACACTTTATCTAATTCGCCAGATTCAGTACTTACGAATCCGAGTGATTCTGATATTCTACGAGCAACTGATTCACCACATACAGCCATAGAGACTACTCCGATTTCTGCACCTGAACATCGTCGTAGTACAAGAGCATCTGTTCCGTCGACATGGCAGAAAGACTACATTTGTAATTTTGTTGGTGATGCAAAAACTCAGGTTCTATATCCTTTGCAAGTTATTCCTCATGTTCCTGCACCATTCATTTCAGATTCCCATGCTGCCTTTTTAACTCAAATTAGTGGCGAGAAAGAACCGTTGCATTATTCACAGGCATGTCAATCGAATGAGTGGATAGAAGCAATGAATACTGAATTGAAAGCTCTTGAAGATAATCATACTTGGGATTTGGTTTCTTTACCTCCCGGAAAGCGGGCGATTGGTTGCAAATGGGTTTACAAAATAAAACGTCACTCAGATGGTAGTGTGGAGCGATATAAGGCCAGGTTAGTGGCTAAGGGCTTCAACCAAGTGGAGGGGGTATATTATTTTGATTCTTTTTCCCCCGTGGCTAAGTTGGTCACCGTGCGTATGTTGATCTCAGTTGCTACGGTTCAAAGGTGGGAGTTACATCAACTCGATGTGAACAACACATTTTTACACGGGTATTTGAATGAGGAGGTGTATATGAAGATACCTCAAGGTTATCACAAGGCTACAACTGGTCAGGTCTGTCTACTTAAGCGGAGTTTGTATGGCCTTAAGCATGCCTCTGGTGAGTGGAACAATGAACTACGTTCTACGCTGCATGAGTTTGGTCTTGTGCAATCACAATTTGATCATTGTTTGTATACACTAAATGTGGATAATGGGTTTGTGGTAATAGTGGTGTACGTAGATGATGTGTTGATCACTGGTTCTTCTCCAATTCTGATCCAGAAATTCCTTGATGATAAATTTACCATCAAGGACTTGAAGTCTGCCAAATTCTTCCTTGGCGTGGAGATTACTCGTAGCTCGACGGGTACTTCACTCTGCCAAAGGAAATATATCCTTAATATATTAGCTGATGCGGGAATGCAAGGTTGTAAACCTGCTCCCACTCCTCTTCCACATGGTGTTTCTTTATCTATGAGTGATGGTGTTCCTCTTGATGCTCCTGATCAGTTTCGTCGGCTAGTTGGTCGCCTTCTGTATTTAAATATGACTCTTCCGGATGTCACATATGTTGTTCAGCAACTGAGCCAATTTGTCCAATAACCTCGCTCTTCCCATTGAGAGGCTGCTTTACATGTTCTTCGTTACTTGAAAGGGACGCCTAGCTTAGGCCTTTTCTACTCCGCTTTAGATTCCTTGGCGCTAAATGCATATTCTGACGCTGATTGGGCAACTTTCAAGGATACTCGTCGGTCCATCATTGGCTACTGTATTTTTCTTGGTCACTCACTTATCGCTTGGAAGAGTAAAAAGTAGACCACGGTCTCCCGTTCATCTGCTGAAGCTGAGTATCGTGCACTCGCTTCCACTGCTTGTGAATTACGATGGGTAAGGAATGTTTTGACAGAGTTTTACATTTCTGTTCCTTTGCCTATCCCGCTGCATTGTGACAATCGTGCTGCCATTCACATCACTTCAAACCCTGTGTTTCATGAACGCACTAAGCATCTGGAGATCGACTGTCATATTGTTCGTGATCTCTACAAGGCTGGGTTTCTTCTTCCCATGTTCGTGCCTTCGAAGGGTAATATTGTAGATTTTTTCACGAAAGTCCTCACTGGCGCTTTCTTCACCTCGTTCCTTTCCAAGTTGGGCATGGCAGATGCTTACCATGCTTCACCTTGAGGGGGGGGGGCTGTTGGAGTGCGACTTTAATCAAAATCGTATTTTACACTTTATGCTTTTATCTTCTTCAGTCTTTTATTCTTAGTTGTTGCGACGTCGTTTAGACGGTTTCTAGTTTTCCTTAGTATAAATAAGCAAACACCTGGAACGGTAATGGGTTGAGAAGATATATTGAATATAGAGCTTACATGCTTTGTGTGGCTCCATGGATTTACAGTTTATGATTTCTTCTGCAATCTGTTAGTTCCTACATGGTATCTAGAGCAAGTTTGATTTGATTTTGGATTCGAATAGTGTAGTTGTTGTTAACTCTTAAATGCTTTAACATTATCAACAACATCTTAATTTGACCTTCCTTGATTTATTCTAAGTCCTTTTTGAAATGTTACATTAAATGTTGTACTAAATGCTCTCACATTCAGGTACGATTCTAGAAGGTTCTACAAGAGTCTGGAACATGGAAGATTCCAGAATGTTAGAGAACGTGATAGAAGAGTCTGGAGCAGTTTAGAACGACCTGGAAGATGGAAGAAGGATCTAGAGAGATCATGGAAGTTGAGCTCCTAAAAAATAGGATCTCATAATGGAAGGATCTAGAATTCGGCTATTGCTCTATAAATACCGCTGAAGCCTTTCATTTCAAAGTATGCACTATTCGAGTAACACCTTCTTGAGCGTTCAACCCTAGTTAGGAGTTATGGTCAGTAGTTGTGTCTTTTAAAGTACGCCGAGGGATACCACACCTTCCAGTGTACTTAGTTCTAGTCTTGTATCGAGTGAGAGTGAATCATATATCAGATTAGTTCTTTAGACAGTGTTCTTACACTTCAGTCTATTTGCGGATTCAGGCACCTGCCTCGATTGTAGTTTCGGTTTGTGGAATGTTGAAGTAATTGCTGAGACATTTCACACGACATTTTCATAACTTAAGAACTAAGTTATTGTTTTCGCCGTAAGGCTTAGCATAAGTTTTGTTATTAATAAAATCTATGTTAAAAATTATTCCATTGTGTCTTTATTATGTTTTAGTATTTTAGACTTCCGTTGTGTACTGTGTTTAATTTCTGTATTCTGTTAGAGTTAATGCTACACTAATTGTCACAACTTTTAGTGTAACATTGTTCTGTTTTTTACTTAAACACTAGATACTACCCCACACACACTTTCAGTTGGTATCAGAGACAACACCTTACGACACTAGGTTTAGATCCTTGCTTAAAAGTGTGTTTTAGTTAGCAATGGAAACACATCACATATCCACTGCACTTAGGCCACCCGTTTTAGATGGTTCAAATTATGCTTATTGGAAGCCTAAGATGCGAATGTACATCAAGTCAATTGATGAACGTGCTTGGAGGACTGTTCTTACAGGTTGGGACATACCAAAGAATCCAGAAGATGCCGATGGTGAAATTCAACTCAAGAAAGAGGTTGATTGGACAGCCGATGAGATAACAACAACAGGATACAATTCTAAAGCTTTAAATGCTATTTTTACTTCTGTTGATACCTCTATGTTTAAAATTATATCCAACTGTTCTACTTCTAAGGATGCATGGGACAGGTTACAAGAGCATTGTGAAGGTTCCGATAGTGTTCGAAGGACAAAGCTTCGAATGTTGGGGACAAAGTTTGAGAATCTCCGAATGAGGGAAGATGAAACAATTTCATCCTACAACGAAAGGTTAAGTGAGATTATTAATGAATCACATTCTCTTGGTGACCCTATTTCTAATGTTAGAGTAGTACATAAGATATTAAGGTATGTTCCTAAAAGATTTGATGCTAAGATTTGTGCTATTGAAGAGGCAAAAGACACTAATAAGATGAGTCAAAATGAATTAGTGAGTATTCTTAGAACCTATGAAATAAACACTAATCAAATTGATGAAACTAAAGATGATAAGAAAGTTGTTGGTTTTAAAGGAGAGACATCAAACAAGTCTGAGATTCAGCCTATCATTACTGAGGTTGATTCGGATGAAGAATTGATTGATGAATGCCTTAACAATCCTGACAACATTGCCCTTCTTACAAAGCATTTTAATAAATTTCTTAAGAAGTCTATGCATAAATCTAAAGGAAACATTCAGCCGAAGATCCAAATCAACTAGAAAGGAGGAAGAGTCAATTCACACCAAGACCATCAAAGAGTGAAGGTAAACCAAGGTATGATCCTGAATTTAGAAAATCAGTTCAATGCAATGCATGTTCTGGATATGGCCACTATGCAAATGAGTGTGCCAATACCAGACTGAAGCAAAAAACTGAATTTTAGTGCTACCTTGAGTGATGAATCAGATAATGATGATCTTGATGAGTTAAATGAAAATGAATATGCTCATTTTAACAAAATAGAGTCACCCAGATTTGAACTGTTTTAATGGTTTTGTTGATAATGCAGGAAAAAGGATTGGTGATGAGACATATCAGAAATTGTTAGATGATTGGAACTCTCAGAAACTCACTCTGAATTCTTTGAATAAAGAGAATGAGGATCTGAAAGACACAATCACCAAGCTAGAAGTCTTACTTACCAGAAGAGATCTTGAAGTTTGAAACTGAAGGAGAAACTGACCACCTCTACTTTAAGTTTCAGAAAATTTTCTAAGAGTGCTTCTGATGTAAATCATGCTATAGCTGTTGGTAAATCTAATAATTATGGTTTATGTTATGATGGTGAAACTGCTTCTATTTCTGAAAATTTTGGAAAACCTGTGAAATTTGCGAAGGCAAATGCTAACACATCTTATGTAACATCTGCACAAACAGATTGTCACAAGGTCAAAAAGAAGTATATTTGTCATTATTGCTTTAAATATGGTCATATTCATCCCTTTTTCTTGAAAATGGTTAAAGATATGAGAAATGAGTTTATGCTATCCAGAATGTCTTCACATTCTAGGAAACATTCTATGAAATCTGCATGGAAACCAAAAGTTACCTGTAATATTGTTCACACATCCTTGAAAGCATGTTTACCTGGTCTATGGTATTTTGATAGTGGTTGTTCTAGACATATAACAGGACAAACAGACTACTTATCTGATTATGTGACCTTAAATGGTGGTAATGTTACATATGGTGGTGGATCAAAAGGAAAGATAATAGGAAAAGGAACTTGAAATGTTGAAGGTTTTCCTAAGCTTAAAAACGTTTTGCATGTTGATGGCTTACTTGCTAATCTGATTAGTATTAGTCAACTTTGTGATGATAATTTGCGTGTAAAATTTGACAAAGAATCATGCTATGTTCTTAATGAAGATGATGATTGTTTAATGACCTGTACTATGTCTACTGATAATTGTTATCTTATTAGAACAAATGTTTGTAATTTGTCAAAACATGATGAGAATGTCTTATGGCACCAAAGATTAGGACATGTGAATTACAGGGCAATGAAGAAACTAATCATATCAGATGAAATCAAAGGATTACCAAAACCGAGTTTCCAGAATACCACTATATGTGAATTATGCCAAAAAGGTAAGCAGGTAAGAGTGCCGCATAAAATGCTGTCACATTGTTCTACACATCGATGCTTTGAATTGTTGCACATGGATTTGATGGGTCCTACGGAAATTGAAAGCATTGGAGGTAAAAGATATTCCTTAATTATGGTAGATGACTTTTCTAGATATACTTGGATTGAGTTTTTAAGAGATAAATCTGAAACATTTGCTGCTTTTAAAGTTCTCTATAAAAGGTTAAAAAATGTGTATAACTTGAAAGTTGGCCGTATTAGAACTGATCACGGTAGGAAATTTGAGAATAACATGTTTAATGATTTTTGTGATAAGAAAGGTATCTTACAAGAATATTCATCTCCAAAAACTCCACAACAAAATGGAATTGTTGAAAGAAAGAATAGAACTTTACAAGAAATGGCAAGAGTCATGCTTTTATCTAAAAGTCTTTCTAAAAGATTTTGGGCTGAAGCATTGAATACAACATGTCATATTATTAATAGAGTTTATATTCGATCTGGCACAAATCAAACACCTTATGAGATTCTGAATGTTAGAAAATCGAATGTGAAATATTTTCATGTATTTGGTTGTGTGTGTTATATTTTGAATGATAGGGATCAACTTCACAAGTTTGATTCTAAAAGTGATAAATGTTTCTTTTTAGGCTATTCTAGAAATAGTAAAGCTTATAGAGTTTATAACCTTAGGACTAACACTGTTCATATGTTAATGTTGTGTTTGATGATGATAAAGGTCTTACAAATGACAAAGATGAAGAAGATGTAGCACGAGTGACTGACAATTCTGAGAATACACTGAAACCTAAAAATGCTGCACCAAATGCTAACACATCTGGAGCAACATCTACAGATCAGTCAGTTGTAATTTCACAGAATGATCAGTATGTTCCCAAAACAAATCCTTCTTCAAGAATAGGTAAAAGTCATCCTTCTGACCAGATCATAGGCGATGCTACAGTTGGAGTGCAAACAAGAGGAAGAATAAGACCGAATAAGGTAGATGTGGTAAGAACAATATGCATATCTTCTATTTGCAATGTTGTGAATGCAGAGTGTTACTATTCTGAAATTGAACCTAAAAATGTGAATGAAGCATTAACTGATGAACATTGGATAAATGTTATGCATGAAGAACTTAATCAGTTTGAAAGAAATGAAGTATGGAAAATTGTTCCAAGACCTAGTCACACTAATGTCATTGGAACAAAGTGGATTTATAAGAATAAAACTGATGAGTCTGGAAACATTGTTAGGAACAAAGCTAGGTTAGTTGCACAAGGTTACACCCAAGTTGAAGGTGTTGATTTTGATGAAACTTTTGCACCCGTTGCTAGGATAGAATCTATTAGATTATTGCTAGCAATTGCATGTTTTATTGACATTAAACTTCATCAAATGGATGTAAAAGCTGCATTTCTAAATGGCATATTGAATGAAGAAGCATATATAGAACAACCTAAAGGTTTTGAAGATCCACAATACTCGGATCATGTGTACAAATTAAAGAAAGCATTGTATGGTCTAAAACAAGCTCCTAGATCATGGTATGGTAGACTTACAGACTTTATTTTAGAATATGGTTTTATTAGAGGAGAAGCTGATAGGATTTTGTTTATTAAGCACACTGGAGAAGATTTACTTATTTCTCAAATATATGTTGATGATATTGTGTTTGGTTCAACCTGTGATAAAATGCTGAACAAATTTGTTGAAGCAATGACAACAACATTTGAGATGAGTATGGTTGGAGACTTGAATTACTTTTTAGGTCTTCAAATCAAACAATGTAAATATGGTATTTTCTTCTCTCAAGGTAAGTATGCTAAAAACTTAGTCAAACGGTTTGGTCTTGAAAACTCAAAAGTAATAAAAACACCTATGAGTTTTACTTTAAAACTTTGCAAAGATAATGTTGGAAAGGATGTTGACCCAACACTGTATAGATCCATGATAGGTAGTTTACTTTATCTAACCTCTAGTAGACCTGACATTATGTATAGTGTGTGTTTTTGTGCTAGGTACCAAGCTAATCCAAAGGAATCTCATCTGAATGCAGTGAAATGAATTATCAAGTATGTTTCAGGTACAAGTGAACTAGGGATATGGTACACTAAGGACACCAACAACACATTGATTGGGTACAGTGATGCGGATTGGGCTGGAGATATAGATGACAGAAAGAGTACGAGTGGAGGATGTTTCTACATGGGAAACAATCTTGTATCTTGGCATAACAAGAAACGAAATTGTGTTTCTCAATCCACTGCTGAGTCAGAATATATAGCTGCAGGAAGTTGTTGCACACAGCTATTGTGGTTAAGTAAGATGTTTCATGACTATGGAATTGGAAATGATATCCTCACAATTTTCTGTGATAACACAAGTGCCATAAACATATCTAAAAATCCGGTATAACACTCACTCACTAAGCACATTAGCATTAGACATCACTTTATGAGAGATTTAATGGAGAATAATATAGTTATGTTGGAATATGTGCCTACTGAAAATCAAAATGTTGATATTTTTACTTAAGGCTCTTGACCTTGAGAGATTCTCATTTTTGAGGAAATCTCTTGGTATGTGTAATATCTGAATAATCCTTGAGAGGATGATGTCACAAATGCGGTAGTATTTGGGACAACATCCTTAGATGGTATAGTTGTTATAGATTTGATTTATTTCCTATTTTCGTTGAATAATTCCTTTGTAAAATATTCTTGAATCTGAAATTTGTTTGTGCAAAAATAGGCATGTTCTATACCTCTCAAAAGCTTGAAAATTAGAATGTTACAACATACTAAAAGATGTACCAATTCACTGAGTAACTATGGAGCACAGAGTTCACTACTACGACGCCTTCTTTTCATAAGGTGATTTTTTGGTAAAAATATCAAGATGTTTGTAATCCATTAAGTAAGTATGGGGCACGGAGTTCGCTACTACGATGTACTCTACATGAACAATGGATCAATACAAACTAGATGCTGTAGCACAAAAAGAAGAAATGAAATGAAAAGAAAAAATGCTGAAAAAAATTGGCTACATTGAATAGGTAAAACCTGTGAAAAATCAATGTTGAGGTGTATGTCAAATTCTTGAGCACAACATTACATGATTTGATTATATTTTTATAAGCTGTAATTATTTAATTAATTGTGGGAATTTATTTTATTTATTTTTAATTATACTAACCACGTTCAGTTTATTCAGATTATGCACATTTTATTTTAATTAATTCTAGAATATTCTTAATTTAATTATTTAATTAATTAAATATTTTACCCCACTGACTCACCCATGTTTTTACTTGTGGCTGAATTTGTGGAGCGTTATCTTTTTATCTAGAATTTTCTTTAGTAAAACCCATGTAAAAAATTCCAACTGCTAAGTCTTCTCTATATAAACTCTCATTTTGTGATTTCCAAGCTTCGTAATTAATTAAGTAAGTTGAGTATTTATTTTTGCAGATTTGTTATAAGCTAATTGTGTATCTCGATTCTTGTGTTGATTCTTTTCGAATTCTTGAGTTTAAATGGCAGGCAAAACAAAAACTACCTCACAAAAACCAAACTCACAACTGTCATCTCCATCTCTCTCAAACCTCAATACACTTGCTTCCATGGCCGCTTCACACAAGAACTCACCCCAACTGCCGAAACCGTCACTCCCATTCCAGCTACTCCCACAACAACAATCCACATCCCACTCGGAGCTTCACTCACAGAATTGAACCAGGCGGTTGAGAATTTTTCTCAATCGATGAGGTCTACAAACTCATCCATCCTCACCATTGAAGACATGTCTATTGACATCTCACACTACTTGCGCACCCAAGAAGTCACCACTACTGCACCTTCTTCATCCACAACTGAAACTCCCCAAATCGTGAGCCCTAATGTTGAAATAGAGGCCTCGATTGTTGCCTCTATGGGGGAGAATGAAAAGGAGATCGAAGAATCCCCTGTTGCTGAGTCAAAGGAGCCGTCGAATGCGGAGATATCCGAAACTGAGGACACTCATATAGAGGATGCTGAAGTGCTCAAAAAATCGGATGCAACTGACTCAGATATCTCGAAGCCTGACTCTGAACCGATTCCCTTCAAGAAGAATGCTGAAAAAGGGAAAAGAAAGATTAGTCCAGTCCCAAGGAGACGATCAAGTCGAGTTTTCACTTGAGTAGATTACTCAGAATCTTTGAGAAAGAAGAAGAAGACAGGAGGTGATGCTGCTGAACCAATTCAGGTATTTTCTGAATCTGATGAAGAACAGGTGGTGATTGAGAAGCCAACCAAGAAGAAGGCTTATCCAAAGGGGAAAGGGAAAGCTAAGGTCGATGCAATTCGAATTATGCCTGCAGAACTAGAAGCTGATTCTGAAATGGAGGTCTGCCTCAGAGAACTTCAGTAAGCTCTGAAGAGGAATACTGCCTCACATGCTGAATCAAGTGCTTCAGCACCAGAACCTGATGATGGAGGTGATTCCAGCAGTGAAGGATCAGAGGAAAGCTCTAAAAAAGAAGTTGAATCCAGCTCTGAGAAGGATAAAGAATCCAGTTGTAAGGAAGGAAATTATGTGGAAGGTAATTCTGAACCTGATTCTGATATTGATGGTTTAGTTGATAAAATTACCAAGTTGTCTAGGAGAAAACTGTTAATGGAAAGGAGAATTCTTGTTTCTGATTTTGAGAGTAAGAATTTAATTCAATTCTTAGAGGAAAGAAAATTGATGAAAGCTCTGACATTGTGTGACACGTTCGTTTCTGATTGGGTGTATGAATTCTATGCTTGTCTGAGGAAGAGTAATGGCAGGAGAAGTTCCCGATGGTATGGGAATGTACAGTTTAGGGGGAGGTCTATTCCATTCACCCCAGAATTGATTAATAATTTCTTAGGAATAGAACCAGTGCTTGATGATGATGAACCTGATTTAGATGTGGTTACTGTTTCTATGACTGGTGGTTTATTGACTAAGTGGAAGAATGGAATGCTTGCTAAATACCTCACATCTCTTTATTTTGTATTGCATAAGTTGATTGTTTATAACTGGATACCCTCTACCAATTCAACTAAAGTCACAAAGGATTAAGCAATCTTGCTTTATAGGATAGTAGTTCTAAAGAAGTTTAACTTGGGATTGACTATTTTCCACCACATGATGAAGTTTAGTGGTGACATTTCTTATAAAGGCAACCCCTTCCATACCCTGTGCTTATATGTTCATACTTGAAGATGTATGGTTTTACCCCTAAGAAGACTGAAGTTCTTAGAGGAAAGGTTCCTTTATACACAACTTGAACAATCCTGGAAGTTCTTCTCATAGACCTGCTCCTGCTCAACCTCAACCCACACCAGCTAGACCTGCACAGAGACCAGCTGCACCTAATGCTGCACCAGATGCTGAGAACATTGGTGGTAATTCTGTCCCCCAATTCTCTGTTCCCAGATCTTTTATATTACTGCAGTTACAACACTTACAAGACCAGATTGATGAGCTCCAGTTCATCAAAGATAAGTGGACCAGGCTACTTTCCACTACAACAGGGGGAGTACCACCTTCCACTTCAGCTAGAGCTTCTGGAGTTGTTATTGAAGAGCTGAATCCTGAAGCTGGAGGTGTACCTGATGCTGCTGCTGTACAGGAGAATGGTGGAAATGCTGCTGCTGACAATGTTGTTGCACTCTTTGCTGCAACTTGTTTTGTTGAAGAACTAGAAGTTGATGAAGATAAGTTTGTTGATCCTGCTGAAGATGATGAGGATATGGAAATCCTCTATGTTGATATCTAGAACAGATGCTGCAAGATAGGGGGAGTACTGAAGTTTAAATGACACATGTGCAGGACCTTGATGCTGCTGCTATTACCATACCAATTCATGCCATTTTTAGTCCTACTTTGTTTTTGTTATTCTGTTATGTTTAAGTTAAAATTGTTATAATTCTGATACAATATTTATTTATTTCTAGTTGATAGGATGTTTATATTTATTTTGCTTCATTAGTTTGCATTAATGATTTTTGATTACTACTTTTTGCTTAATTTGTTTTCTTATCATTAAATGTTTACTGCATGATGAATATGTCTTGTTTTGTATTTATTATTTTTGTGTTTTTGTTTAACTCTGATTTATATCCTATATGCTTAAACTTGTTTGTCTTAAAAATTGTATTCTTATTTGGCTTACTGCTATAGAAGGCTTAAAATTGTTTGTCAAAGAACAAAATTTTATTTGCTAACTGCATAGGGATTTAATCTTAGTTAATTATTTCTTTATTTTTATTTCTTTTTGCTCTGATTTTTTATTTTTTAGTACTTGCTATGTTTGTTTTTCTTTTCTTCATTATTGCTCTGATTTGTTTTGAGTCTTACATAAGTCTTAGGTTAATCGAGTATATACTCTCACATAATGCCCTGATTTAATCTCTGATTTTTGTAAAGTTATATGTTTCGTAAACAAGTGTACTATTTATACTTGTTTTGGTTTTGAATAAGATTACTTTGATCTTATGGCATGGATCCTAGTAAAATTATTCTTGGTCTTCTTTTGATTTGATCCAACGGTTACAACATGTATTGTATTGACTAGTATTTAGAGTAGATGTTAACCTCACCTAAATACATATTACTGACGTGTGTATAGAAATATATGTGCATCAGGTGTGTTGTAGTCAAAAGGTCAAATTGGGGGAGATTGTAGATGTTGTTAACTCTTAAATGCTTTAACATTATCAACAACATCTTAATTTGACCTTCCTCGATTTATTCTAAGTCCTTTCTAGAATGTTACATTAAATGTTGGACTAAATCCTCTCACATTCAGGTACGATTCTAGAAGCTTCTACAAGAGTCTAGAACCTGGAAGATTCCAAAATGTTGGAGAACGTGCTAGAAGAGTCTGGAGCAGTTTAGAACGACCTGGAAGATGGAAGAAGGATCTAGAGAGATAATGGAAGTTGAGTTCCTAAAAAATAGGATCTCATGTGGAAGGATCTAGAACTCGGCTATTTCTCTATAAATACCACTGGAGACTTTCATTCCAAAGTATGCACTATTCGAGTAACACCTTCTTGAGCATTCAACCATATTAGGAGTTATGATCAGTAGTTGTATCATTTAATATACACCAAGGGATACCGCACCTTCCCATGTATTTAGTTCTAGTCTTGTATCGATTGAGAGTGAATCATAGATCAGATTAATTCTTTAGACAATGATCAAACACTTAAGTCTCTTTACAAATTTAGGCACCTACCTCGATTGTAGTTTCGGTTTGTGGAATGTTGAAGTAATTGCTAAGACATTTCACACGACATTTTTAGTAAACTTACAGAGTAAGTTGTTTTCGCCGTAAGGCATATCATAGGTTTTGTTATTAATAAAATCTATGTTAAAATTATTCCATTGTGTTCTTATTGTTTTAGTGTTTTAGTCTTCTGCTGTGTCTACTTCTTTATATTCTGTTAGAGTTAATGCTACACTATTTGTCTCAACATTCAGTGTAACATTGTTCTGTTTTTCACTTAAATACTAGATACCCCACACACTCTTTCAATTAGTTTTGATGGTCAAAACAAGATCATGTAATCTAGTGTTAGATATAATTTGTAATCTAGTTAGATAGATTACCTAAGTTGTTTGTATAAAGTTTAGTAGATAATATAGAAGTCTAAGTCTTAGTCATGTGGGATCAGTTGTATGTATATCAGCTGATACCACATTTGGTTAAACACACGCACTTGCTCAAGATTTAAAGAGTAGAAGACTAAAGACTAGAAGACCCCATCGAGCTCATTAGTGAAATCTGACTGAAAGGTTCTTGTATACCTTATTAGCTGAGATTAGCTATATGAGATTAGTCGATCAGAAGATACCAGCTGATATGAACTCCACCAGATATTGTTAAGCCTTAAAGAGCCTTAAAGATTTTTGATCTAATTGATCAGATAACAGAATGCATTGAAGACAATGTTCACTGGAAGACAAAGAGAATATTGGATAACATCTGACAGACTCAACTAAAGACAAGACTGCAAGTCTAATAACTCAGCTAACGTGGACCAATGAGAATATGCCAACACAACTATTGAGTTGACTTGGGCTAGGGTTTCAGAGATCATTCAGAATCGTACAACTGCATTTAATACACATTACCTATTTAGGTATTGTCGTACTATAATCAAAGGAAATATCAAATCCATGAAGATCTCGACCCATACATAGAAGATTTGCTTGCAACGGCTAGTTCAACCAACGACTAGTTTATGCATCAATCCTCTATAAATACAAGGTGTTGTTCATAGTAACAACTTACGAAAATTTTACAAGCAAGAACTCTCATCAGCAACTATCAAGAATATCAAGCATCCTGAATCCATTCGAGTTCTTAAGAGCCAGTTTTTATCCTTAAGTATTCATAGCCTTAAGTTTTCTACATCTAAACCAGAATTTCATTCATATCATAAGCTTAGAAAGTGTGGCTTTGAACCTCTTTGGTAACGCACACACTCAAACCCTACCATCTTTAGATTGTTAAGTTTGTTTTAAGTTTACCACTTTATTTGTAAGGGTACTTGTTCTCCAAATAACAGTATATCCTATTGCACTCTAGGTTGAGTGTATCGAGATCACAAGTCTTCTCTTGGGACTTTAAAGTAGCAAGAAACATTTTTAAGGAATTAACTTCACAATTGGAACTGTGAGAGTGGATGTAGGAGATGTTGCTCCGAACCACTATAAATATTGTGTTATTCTGAACATATCTTTTATACATAAGTTTTATAAAAGTGTCAAAATCGCACTAAGTGTTTTTATCATCATCAGCAGATACCAAGTCTGCTGATAGTAGAGATGTTTATCCGGGTCGGGCTAACCGGACTGACCCGTTTAACCTTGAAAAATGTAGGTACCGGTTAGGGTTCATGAATCATATGTTCGCTTAAATTCGGGCTTTTTTGACCCGGATCGATTAGCCCGCGGGCTAAACCAGGCCAACCCGCATGTCTACAGGGTCAGCCCGCTAGCCTGAGTTGTTACCCCTTTTTAAAAAAAAATAAATAACCTTAGAACAAATTTTGGGTCATTTGACCCATAACCATAACTATAACATTAAGTAGCTCATTACCATCCATTAGTCATTATTACTATTTTTTTTATTAGATTATGTTATCTGTTTTAGCTTTATTTGGTCATATTAAGGACCAATGAGTTCTAGAATTGTGTTTAAATCATACTTTTGTTTTCTCATTTACCGATCATTAACTAATTAAATATATTTTAATTTTATTTTCTTGTTGGACGTGTCAATTGTGACCTTTAATTTTAAAAGAATTTTTTTATTGTAGCACGTTAGTGGCTCGTTTAGCCCGTGGCCCGCTAGGGTTAGGGTTAGATCCCAACAATTGTAGGACCGTTAAATATGAACCAGTTAAGGCCCTAGCCCTATAGGGCTATGGCCAACCTGATAGACATCTCTAGCTTATAGCATCTCAGATCTTATAAAGTCATTATTATCAAAAGGTTTTCATTCAACCCACGAGTCTAAATATTTAGGGCCTACACAATTCCCCACTAACAACTAAGTAGATAGTTTTCCAACTGACCAGCTTGTAAGCAATCAGTAAATTGATTATCTATACCAGCTGCTATACACTCACACTCTATTGATCATATCATATTATCTGCATCAGGTTTCAAAGAGTATATAACTCAGTTGATACCCCATCTGATCAAGCACAATTTTTTTTTTAAAATAACAAAGTCTATTCACCCTCCCTCTAGACTTTGTCCAACATTGATACTCGTTTTAGGGACTAACAAAAACCAAATCTTATCTCTTAAAAAATAAAAATGAATTAAATTAAAATCAATCAAGTCAATCAAATCGGCATCAGTCAATAAGAAAGCGTCATGTGGCATGGTAAAGAGTGAAAGTCTTCGCTCCCTCACTCTATAAATGGGGTCCTTCCCTCATTCATTTGAGACACACAAATTATTCAACCCTCTAGAATTCTCTAGAGAGATTTAGAGTGTTCTTGAACATTCGAAGGAGCTTCAAAGACGTTCTTCATACAAATCGATCAAAAGTAACGTTTGATCTGAAATTAAGGTGTTAAACTCCTCATTTTGACTTTCTTCAAGTTAAATTCAAAGGCTTTCTTCACAAGTGCGCATGTATTGTTCGCGAAGTCTCCACGAAAGTAGCATTTAATCTAAAATAAGGCTCATAGCCCTTGGATCAAGCGTTAATAAGTTTCAAGTCCAAGCTCAATCAAGGTCGAAGCAAGGATTTGGTTTGAAAGTCATTCAAGTCAATGTCAAGATCGAATATAAGAATCAGAGGAATTAAATAGAGATTGTGTTGGGAATAAAATGAGATTTTGATTAAGATACCAAAACCCCTTAAGATATGCCAAGTAAGATAAGTTAAATTTCAATAAGTATGTTTCAGGAATGTTGGAACATATAGATCATGCTAGTTGAACAACTAACATGTTAGGCAGCTTATAGATGTTAGATGCACAAGTTGAGGGGGAACACAAGCTAAGAAGATCACAAGAATCAAGTTCCTCAAGACTCAGAATCAGAAGATCTCAACCCTGCTGATAGTCAAGTGCTCAACTGTGCTGATAGTAAAATCAGCTTAGTAAAAGAGACAACCTCTCTGATGGTGATACTAGAAGAATAAATCAGTTGGACCAAGTCTACTGACATGTATACAATCAAGATCAGAAGAGATGACCAGCAGAATTGATCAGCACACTAAACCTGAAGTGTTCAAATCCAGTCTAAGTCAAGAAGACAACTATGCTGATGGGATCAACTCCACTGATATGGAAGAATGCATACTTAGAAGCTATCAATTATGATCAGTGAAGATGAAGAGCCAACTCAACTGAAGAAGCTAGCCAACAATTGCTGATAGGACAAGTCAGCTGAAGGAGATAAGCTTAAACACAAATCAGTCCCGATGATAAGGAAAGTGGTCCCTTATCATGAATCAATGATCAAAAGGAATGTCTATTGTTTGACTGCTGAATCTTCAAGTCAGACATTGAGAAGAGTGCGTTAAAGTCAAGACAAGAAGCACCAAGCCGTTTACTTCCCAAATCAAAGACATATCACTTTCAAGAATCTGTCTTCAAGATGCTAAGTTCAAGGAAGACAAATATAGACAATTTGAGGCTGTCTCTGCAACGGACAAATCCTCAAAATTGCTCTATAAATACTGGAAGTTTGGAAACCATTCAGTGTCCAACTAGTGAAGTGGAAACTACAAGCATTCAAAGCCTACAAGCCTTAAGCTCTTCAAAAGAATATTTCATTCTTAGAGTTTCCATATACTTCCAGTTACCAACTAAGCTGAACATATTGTAAATCATTCAAAGCTTAGAGAGATATCCTATCCTTATACAATACTTCATTGTAAAGGATATCTCACCATAGTTGGAACTAACCTCAACCCTTTAACCTTTCTAGGAAAGTAAGAAGAGTTGTTGTAGAAGTGTGAGAACTAGAACTATCAAGAGAAGAACAGTTTAGTTCAGAGTTGAGAGTGAGTACTAGGACTCAGAATTCCTAGGGATCAAGGCACTAAGGAGTAGTGTGGTTGATCAGTGCACCTTGGCACTATAAAACAAGTTAATTCCAAGTGAAGGAATTATCATGTTAAATCAGGGAAAGTGGATGTAGGAGTTTGAGTCTCTGAACCACTATAAACTCTTGTGTTATTTACCTTAAAGTCATTTAATTTAAAGTAACACATTCATACACATCACACAAACTGATCTTCAAAAGATATACTACACTAACTGTGCAAAACAGATTTGGGACAAGTCCCCTGAAAAACTGTTAAGTGTTAAGGAAGTTTTCAGAATTAAAAGGAGTTTAAATATAAAGGGCCAACCATATTTCCGCACATATAACTTACTTAGATAGTTATTCAACTGATTACTTCATAGTTCTCAGTGGTTTAATTATTTGAACAAAGATATACATACTCGGAGTAGTTGTCCAGACAACTCTCCTAATAGCCTGATTTCTTTAAAGTGAAAAAGATTTGCATACACAAGTGCATTCTCCCCATACACTTGTATCATACTCCTTTAAGGACCAACAAATTGTATTTCAATTTTATCGGTTTAATCCTAAATAAATAAAATTGCATTTCGATTTCATGTTTTTATATTAATTTCACGAAATTTGTTGTTACAATATCTATACCACGATAATGTAAAATATTTGCTGGGTCTCTTCGTCGTCTTCATTGATATTTGGCAGGCATTGACTCAAGCACCTAGGATCGAATCGATTGGGATGGGTATAGGGGAAGACCAAAGTTACGTCTGGTAGCACTCATCTCAAGACTCTCACACTAACTCTCAGTTATACTTCACAGAGAGAAAGAAGAAAGAACCGACTTCCATAGTTTTGAGTGAGAGGATGCCTAAGACATAAGCAATTAGGGCAACATGTTGGCTATGGGCCACTTTGTGTTAAGGTTTTGGGTCAAAACACTTGGGCCTAAGCCTAACAAATTCTCCACCTTTTTGGTCATCCTCATCTACAATCCAAATATCCGCAGGTCATCATCATCGCCTTAACACACACACCCACACATAGCACACACAACACACGCATAACACACATAACACCTATTGCACATACATTGCACACCTGCAAAAGCAAAGAATATAAAGTTTATACAAGGCATTGATAACAAATGCAAGATAAGCTATCAAGGGAAACACAAACAAACATATTGGACACAAAGTACACAAACAATAACAGTTTAGACACACAAGTTACAAACAAAAAACATGAAATAGAATAAACATAGAAACTGCAAAAAACAGTCTTACTCAACATAATCAAAATTCAAAGTTCTCATGCAAGACCTATGTTTTTCAACAAAAAGGCACTTGGTGCCCATATCAGCAACATTAAACTCAGAAACAATTTTCTCAAGATAAATAATGCATTTTACAATTATATCACACACAAAATGGTACCTATCAATGTTTAGTTCTTTCATGGTATACAAGATTCTTACACAATTGAATATCAGACTGAATATCAAAATACACAACCACTTCACCTTCAAGTATGCCAATTTCAGAAATAAGACCTTTCAACCAAATGGCCTCTTTAGCAGCCTCAGTTATAGGATAAAGCAACAACATGTCATAACTGAGTTTCCAGCTAATACAAGAACCACATAAAGTGAACACATAAGACGTGGTAGATTTGTTATTGCCTCTATTATTAGCATAGTTAGAATCCAAATACCCAACAAGTCTAACACCATTTACAAATTTAGAAAGTTTAAGTCATACCTCCATCATACCCTTAAGATACTTAAGAAGCCACTTCAAAGCCTCCCAATGAGGAATACCTGGATTAGACATATATCTACTCAAGCAACTAACAAAATATGCAATATCAGGTCTATTGCTGATCATGAGATACATCACATATCCAACGGTGTTGGAGTAAGGAACACTTTTCATCTCATCAATTTCAGACTTCGTCATGGGAGACTGAGTCTTACTTAACACAAAATGGGCAGCAAGAGGCACATTCATAAATTTAACAGATGACATAGAGAATTTACTCAAAACCTTATCAACATATGAAATCTGACCAAGCAAAAAAATATGTTTTTTCCTATCTCTTTCAATATGCATGCCTAAGATCTTCTTAACATCACCAGGTTTTTCATGTCAATTTTATCACAAAGGCACTTTTGAACATGCTCAATAATTTTAACACAAGGACTAACAATAAGCATGTCATCCACATAAATGAGCAAGAAAAAAGGCACAAAAGCATTTTGCTTGTAGTACATACAATGATCAAAAGAGCTTTTTTTAAGTTTCAAAGACATCATGCACTCATCAAATTTCTTATTCCACTACCTAGGTGATTGTTTCAATCCATACAAAGACTAACGAAGAAGATACACATGATCAGGGTTTTTAGGATCAACAAATCCTTTAGGTTGTCTCATTTAAATCTTTTTATCCAAATCACCATGCAAGAATATTGGTTTCACATCCATTTGTTTAAGTTCCCAATTAAAATGAGCAACGAGAGTAAGCATTATGTGCACAATGGTAAATTTGACAACGGGAGTAAAGATTTTAGTGTAATTTATCCCTTATTTTTTAGTAAAACCCTTAGCCACTAATCTAGTTTTAAATCCAACGCGTTCAGTTTCATCTTTAACATTAAATAACCACTTACAATCCACAATAGAACAATGCATATGTTTAGGCACAAGATTCCAAGTTTGGTTAACATGCAAGAATTTCATTTCTTCTTTCATAGCATTTAATCATTCAACTAGTTTTTTTAGACGTTAAGGCTTGGTCATACGATTTAGGCTCATCATGGCAAGACTCAAAAACATTGAAAGCATGCATATCAATGTGAAAATTATCAAATCTAGCAGGTTGCCTAATATTTCTCCTAGGTCTATCCCTAACAAGTTGATAATCAGTCAAATCAGCATTTTCAGGCACATTTTCCACATATTCAACACTATTTTCATGCATTTCAGCAGGTAAAACATCATTTTCAACATTAATATCAGTGTGTTCAGCATCAATTTGCATGTAATTAGGTCCAGATAAACATGGCAGCAACTCCACCTCACTTGGAGCAGTCTCATTTTCAGGTAAAGACATAGAAGCATGCAAACACGAAAAATCAGATTCATTAAAGACAACATCTCTACTGACTACAACTTTAAATCCATGTTCATCTTTACACCACTGTCTATAACCTTTAACACCATAAGGATAACCTAAGAAAACATATTTCCTAGACCTAGATTCAAGTTTAGCAGTCTTCTATGCACAAACGCAACACAACCAAATACACGCAAGTTAGAATAATCAATGATTTTACCAAAGAAAACATTTTCAGAACATTTACTTTTCATGGGGCACAGAAGGAGACATATTGATTAGGTATGCAACAGTGTGAACTACTTCGCCCCAAAATTTCTCAGCAAGCCTGGAGGCAGCCAACATGCATCTAATCTTATTCATTAAGGTCTTATTCATCCTTTCGACAACCCCATTTTGTTGAGGCGTGTAAGGAACAAATTTATGCCTTTTAATACCAAAATTAGCACACAAATTATCCATCAAGTTGTTGCAAAATTCTAAACCATTATCAGTTCGAAGGCTTTTAATCTTTTTACCAGTTTGATTTTCAATAAGAATTTTTCAATCCTTAAAGTTTGCAAACACATCGGATTTGTTTTTCATTAAGAAAACCCAAACTTTTCTATAATAATCATCAATCACAGATAGAAAATACACATTTCCACCATGTGTGGGCACACTAGCAGGACCCAAAACATCAACATGCACATACTCAAGATTATATATTAGTGCAAGAAGATGTATTAGGGTAGGGGTTTACAAGGAATTTCACTTTATGCTGCTTTCCTAACACACATGAATCACAGAATGACATGCAATACAAATTTTCATCACCAAATGCACTAGATTTATGCAAAATTTCAAGTCCTTTGTTACTCATGTGTCCTAATCTCTTATGCCACAATTTAGTTTTATCAACTTTCACAACATTCACAGAATTCACATAAGAATCAGATTTGGTAAAGCAAACATACAAATTGTTTCTTTTAACAACTTTGAAAAGAACCAAAGAACCCCTCATAATTTTCATGCAACATTTCCCACACTTTCCCTCATATCCATCATCTTCTAATGCAACACATGAAATTAAATTATTGCACAAGTCTGGAACATACCTCACATTTTTCAAAGTAGATGAAACACCAGAGTCATGAATTAAGTATACATCGCCAATTTTAGCAATATGGCACTTTTTATCATTAGACATCGACACACAACCATGCTTAACTTCTTCAAACGATGGAAACAGATTTTTAAATGGGGACATATGAAACGTGCAACCAGAATCAACAAGCCATTCATTTTCACACATGGAAGTAGAATGCACAGAATTCACACATTGTTCATCATATATTTTAGTCACCATATAAACATCACCATCATGATTAGAATTAGAAACCACGTTATCATGCTCTTTTTGATGTTTCTTCTTAGGCTTAGTACATGTTTTATAATAATGACTAGTTTCACCACAATTATAACACTTTCTATTCCTAGACTTAGACCGGTTGTTGTAATAAGACTTCTTTTTAGCATCAAATTCATGATTATCATGCTTTTTCTTGTTATGAAATCTAATAGAAGATCTACTCCTAACATGCATAACTTCACCATAATTTTTACTACCCTTCCCATTGTATTTTAATTCATGCTCTTTACTTTTCAAGCCATTAACCACAATATCAAGGGTGATATTATCTCTACCATACTTAATCGCAAATTTAACATCACTATAAGTATGAGGAATAACATTCAACAACACTGATTAGTGTGAAAATTGCTTAAAATTCATGTGTTTATTTTACATAATTTTGAGGGTTTTGTTGCATTATTCACACTAAATTGACTAATTGCACTTGAAATGAGAAAGGTATGTGTTTTGCTATTTTTTAGGTAAATTGAACTTATTTGAAAGCAAAATACGTATCTGAGAATTTATGGAAACAAGAAGATAATTGCACCATTGGATGCGTCTCGAAAAATTGAGTGGAATGAAAAAAAGAATCAAGTCAATCGGAGGTTGGGAGCTCAAGATATGATTGAAACAAGAAAGTGTGAAACTGTAACAGATTCCACTCGGGCAGCCGAGTCAACCCACTCGGTTGACCGAGTGAAATCTGCTTCCAGGTCAGTTTCTGGACTTCCATCTCACTCGGTCGACCGTTTGAGGTCACTCGGTCGACTGTTTGAGCCCGTTTCTGCGCGGGAAATTCGAGAATTTTAAAGGATTTCAAGGGCCTAAGTGTAAATTTCGTCTCCAACACTCTTCCTAACTATAAATACCTCCCCAAATCAGATTATTGGGAGGTTTTGCCTCACTTTTACCCACTCAAACCCTAACTCATATATTCACACACACCATGGGATAGCTTAGGTTTGAGGAGCTTCTCTCCTCAAACACCATTAGATAGTTTTTATGCTTTTTAGTTTAGAATCATTTGAGTATTTCATTTTCATGTAAGAATGGAAGAATTTCAAGACTCTCAAGGTGCTATTTTTCTTTTATTTAATTTTTGTTTGGTAAATTTCATTTTCATGTTTTATTTTGTTGTTTTAGCCATGGATGTTTTCTCAAACACCATGGGCTAAGCTTTTTATGCTTTGGGTGTTTGAAACCATGTGAATATTGAGTGTTCAAATTGTTTATGCTTCGATTATTGTTAATATTTGGATTATTACTTCTCTTATTGGGTTTTATTGGTGCTTTGTGAATTAGCTTCTATTAATCCATATTTTTAGGCATGTTTAGCGTAGACGAGAGTTACATGAACATGTTTAAATTTATGGTGTGAGTTGTTGGTATACAAATGCGTTTATTATACTTTTAATTCGTCGAGAGAGAGTTAATTGTATTAGAACCCCATTAGGAGACATTAATTACTTGAATGGTTATTTGGGTAGTTGGTGAAGATTAGGAAGATGTCTTATTACCGGGTTTGGGAACACCTTAGACGTAAGGCTATAGTACCGGAAGGTAAATGATTTTCATCCTAGCATCTTGATGCTCTTAGCAAGTCTAAATTGAAGCATAAAAACGGTATAAACAATCCCACTCGATTTCGCTAGGTAGAGAACACCCGAAGCATTCCCACACTTGCACTTTTTCGGATCTAGTTCGTAATTGTTATTTGTTCTTACTTGTCATTTTCTTGTTTTGTTGATTTAGTTGTTGAATTACTTGTTAGCCTTTAGATTGTGTTTAGTTTAATTTATTATCTTTAGATTATTGTTTAACTTTAGTTTTGCATCCAACTCCCGAAACCGTTGCTACATTAGTTATGAAGACGTACAACTCTAGGGATCCATTGCACTAGCCCACCTCCCGTGGTTCGATACTACTTGGTCGAAATACTTACGTGTATACTACTACGATCCCTTATGCTTGAGGGGAAGTAGTTAGTCAAAAACTTATTGACCTAAAAAATTCGTTCAAGTCAATGGCGCCGCTGCCGGGGAGGTGACGTAGTGCTATAAGTGGGACTTAGAGTTAGTTGAGTACTAGTGTTAGCTACATTACTTGCTTTATTTTGTTTTCCTTTTATTTTGAGAATTTTGATACTTTGAACTTTTGTCGGTGTGAACTTCATCGACTAGATGGATGGATATAATCAATACCCGTGGAATCAATGTTATGATCAACATGGTATGATTTATCCTCCACAACATGGAGATATGGGACACGATAATTGGAGGAACTTTGATTGTAATTATCATATGCAACAAGTTCCTTCATATTATCAAGATTGGAGTAATGATGTTGCGTCCACATTTCAAGAGAGGACCCCGGTCTACATGGAAGTGAATTATAATCAAGAATATGATCCACACAACGGATTTGAATTCCATGGAGCTTTGGGAGAAAATTGTTATGATAATGAGAAGAGCTTTGAGTATGATTATCAAATGCAACAAGCTCCTTCTCATTATCAATATCAAGAATGGGAAAGGAATGCACATTGGCCACCAAACAATGAAGAAAGTGATACTACGAAAGAGCTCCTAGCACTCATCTTGAAGAAGATGGATGCAAGTGAAAGAAGGATGGAAGCAAATGATAAGAGGATGAAAGCGATAGAATTCCAACTTAGACAATTGATCATCTCCATGAAAGAACTAGAAGAAGAAGGTGACCAAAATGGGGAGGAGAGTGAAGACAACACATGTTTGGTCAAAAGATGTGAAGAGGAATGTCCTTTGATGGACATGAGTTACAAGGAACAAGAAAATCAAGAAGCATCACAAGATGAGTTGGAGAGCGAAATGAGCATTTCTAAACCTTTAAACTCTTCAATTTACTCTTTAATTGATATTGATGCTTGTATTGATTTTATTTTGCCTCTTGATCACTTTGATCTTAAGAAAGAAGTTGAGAATAGTTTGGACATTCTTGGGAAAAAGAAAAAGGAATGGCAAGAGATGTGGAATGAACAAGATGAACATTCATCGATGAAAGTATGGAAGAAACATGTGGATGATTGGTCTTCAATTCATAAGAGCCTCATTGGGTTTGAAGCTCAAATGTTGGAATACAATGGGAAGGAGGATCGATATCCATGGCCTTTCCGATGAGTTCTTTTATTTCCGTCCGGCTTGAAGACGTTAAACTTAGCGCTAAATGGGAGGCAACCCATTATTTATTTCTTTCTTTTATTTATTTTTAGATTTTTAGATTGTTTGATCCTTTATTTAGTTGTTGTTTTGTAGGTTGAGTGTTGTGTTGGTGTGCAATGATGAGAGATATGCATGGTGGAGCTCAAGGGAAGTGGTGCTTTGGTGCTAAAGGTCCAAGGGACAATTGGTGACGATAGCTTGCTTCTTTGGTGAGCTTTGTTGATGGTAAAATTCTAAGGTTTCACACTCATTCCCAAACTTTGCATTCAACTAGATAGTTTCATTTAAGTTTGGGGGGGTATTTCGTGTGTTTACCTTCATTTTTATTGCACCGTTCGTCCTAATATTTTGTTAGTTTTGTTGATTGATATATCTTGTGGATTGTTGGTATTTGAGGCATAATTGATGGTGATTGTTGGCTTTTGAAGTTTGGTTGAGTTTTGTGGTATTGATTGATGCTTGCTTGTTCACTTGATTATGTGAAGACTGTGCTTGATTTGATGCTCTCAATTCATGATTAGACAAGCTTGTGAGCTTTAGAGCCTTTAGACTTTCATATTTTATGGTCTAATTTCTTTCTTGTGAGTATCATTCATGCTTGTGTGCTATAGAACTTGTCAATTGTCTTGTTTGAGGCTACTTTTGTGTGAGATTTTTGAAAGTGATATAAGGCCATCTTTGTTTTGAATAGTCACTTGGCCAAATTTTCCATACCAAATGAAATTTCTCCGTAGTTAGCCACTTTGAGCCTATTGATCCATTTTTTTTTGGCAACCTACAAATTTAGCCTATTTGTCCATCTTGTATGAGCCTAAATTTTCCTATGAACTAGTGAAGCTTGAAAGTTGACAAATGTGGTTGAATTGAGGTGTAATGTGAATTTGGTGGATTTGTTTGGTTGAAAAGTGAAAAGATTGAAAAACAAGAGAAAAGATGAATTGTGAGTTGTACATGAAAAAGATTGAGTTGATGAAAAAAGAAAAAATATTGAAAAAGAAAACTCTCTTATGTACAAACATTTGGTAGAGCTTGAAGATCAAAAGTGCTAAAAAAGTTTTGGTGATGAAGAATGTGCTTAAAGGAGTGAACAAATGAATTATGGGAGTTTGGGATTTAGTTGCAATCGGCCAATTGCAATTTTCCTCTTGAGATTTAGAGACGTTCCTAGGCGTCTTTAATCCTCGCTCCACTAGTTTACGAGTCACTTTATCCAAATCTTCTCTACATTAACCAAAGAGCCTATATTACAACCAAATGTGAAGTCCTTATTGATTCATTGATTGAACACTTTCATGTGGTGGAGAACTTAGACATTTGGCAAGCATATGGTAGTGCACTTGTGTGATTTGATGTTGAGAGAATATGTTGGGATATGAATTCTATAAACAATGTTCTAGTTGATGATTGTATGTTTTGATGGCCAAAAACAACTTGAAGTTAATGATATATGTGATTATATGTTGATATAATTGTGTTATATGAAATCTTAGTTTACTGATCTTAAGAGATATTTGAATCTGAGTTACTGATCTTATATATGTTTACTGATCTTAGTGTATTTACTGATCTGATATAAGAACTGTTAGGAACTAAGCTGATGTTTTGTATTGTATAGACAGCTTATAGTATAGGACTTAGATGTACTCATCTGTATGTAGTTCAGTTGATGTATAGATATGTTTTATATATGTAAAGTTGTATTCTATTGTATTCAGCATTGTAAAAGTTCAGAACAGTAGATTAGGACTAGATTAGAAGAAGATCAGAAGATTATTGAAGACTCGAAAGACTACTTCAGAATAAGAAGACCTTCAAGAAGAGTTGAAGAGAAACTTAGAAGTATAAGAGAAGAATTCTGGAGAAGTTAGAACAGTTTTGGAGAACTGTGCTTACTGACTAAGAACAGTAAAACTAAGAAGAGTAGTTTACTGTGCTGAGTTAGTTTGTTTGAAGAATAAGTTTGGAAAACTTATTTAAGGCGTAACTGAATATATTTGAAGATATGCTGACTTGGAATTAGTTGAAGAAAGTTACAAAGTCGGTTGCAAAAATGAGAAGTTACAAAAACAGTTTTAGAGTTAGTTGAGAGTTAGTTCACAAACTGCTAACTGTCATACTAAGTTCTATAAATACTGTGTGATCTCATACTGCTGAAGACTACTGAACAATTACTGATCTTAGAGCATTCAAGAGCAAGTCTACATAGGATTTTGAAGAACTCACAGAGTCAAAGAGATCAAGAATCTGAGAAGAGCCACTGAATTGAAGAGAAGAATCAAAGGCTAATCAAGAGAAGTTTTACTTTTCATTTTAAAGTTTGTATTGTGTAAACAAGTGTGCTAGTTACTTGTAGAATTACTAGTCGATCGAAGATACACTTGGAAGTGTAATCGAAAAGATCAAAGTCTTAATCTTGGGACTTTAAGCCTAAAGAAACTCAAGGAAGAGTAATAAAACATCACAATTGGGATTGTGAGAGTGGATGTAGGCATTTGTCGAACCACTATAAATCTTGTGTTCTTTACTTTCTGTTTGGTATTTTCTGATATTTGTTTAACCAAGAACAGTAAAGTTGTCTAAGTAAAGATCTAAATAAAAGTTGAGTATAAAACTGAAACTGAAAAGTACTAATCTAACTCAGTAAGAACAGTACTGTTCAGAACACTATTCCGCATTATAAACTCTGATATTTTGAAAGATTTTTGAAAGTCTATTCACCCCTCCCCTCTAGACTTTCTTAGCTTAATCAATCTTAACTCAACTTGGGACCAACAAGTGGTATCAAAGCAGTAGTTCCTTGGACTGCTGTTTCTTGATAACCCTGTAGATCTTGAGGGAAATCTCACTGATCTTGCTACTATTCCTTGATATTTGTCATTATCTGACTACTTGAAAATTATCTGCCATACTACTGATCTTATCTATCTGATCAAACATGGATGACACTAATGTGAACAAACTACCTAAGTCCAAGATTGCAGATTATGACTACTGGAAGCTTAGGATGGAGGCCATCTTTAGCTCAACCCATGACCTGATGGTTTTTGTGGTCAAAGAAGGGCCAATCACAACCATGGTGGAAAACACTGCAACTTTGGATCCTTCTGAACCTGTTGGAGCACTAGTCCCTAAACCAAGGTCAGAACTGACTTCTGAAGAAATGCGACAAAACAATTTGGATAGTCTTGCTAAGAATTATATTTTACACACCTTGCCAAATGAGTATCTTGGCAAAGTGTTAAAATGTAAGACTGCTAAGCAAATGTGGGACAAATTAGTTATTCTTTGTGAAGGTACTACACTGATCAAAGAAAGCAAACTGTCCACAGCTGTCCAAAGGTTTGAAACATTTAAGATGAAGCTAGGTGAAACAATTGATGAATTGGATACTCGATTTACAAAGATTATGAATGATCTTGATGTGTTAGGAAAGACTTATACTGAAAGAGAGATTAACTTGAGAATCTTGAAAGCTTTGGATGAAAGGTGGAAAATGGTCAAGATGATCATTAAAACCACACAAGACATTGACTCTTGGCCTGCAGAAACTATGTTCCAAACACTTAAGGCACATGAGTTTGAGTTAGATGAAGAAGATCCTATTACTGTTAGTCATAAGGATAAGGATGCCTCTAAGGACATAGCTTTTAAAGCCTCAACCTCTAAGGGGTCTAGATCATCTAAGTCTAAGGCCTCAAGCATAAAAGATGAACTAGATAGTTCTGATCTTAGTCTGAAAGATCAGATGAGCCTTATGATCAAAAGATTTGATAGATTAAATAAGAGGTATGGTAGATATAAGAGATTTTATAAGGAAACCAAGGGTTCTAGTAACAGGGACTCTTCTGTGAACAGAAGGGATCAAAACTCTTCTGAAAGAAGGGATGAGATCTCTAATGAGAACAGGAGAGATAGGAACTCATCTGATAAGAGGGATAGGAAGTCTTCTGATAAGAAAGATAGGAACTCTATTGATAAGCATGACAGGAACCAAAATCGTTCACCACCTAAGAGATCTTCTAACAGTCCTGTTTGCTATAACTGTGATAAGCCAAGTCATTATGCATATGAATGTCCTAATCTGAGTTCTGAAGATCGAGAAGAAAGGAAAGCCAGAAGAGATCGAAAATATGCCAAGGGTAAGAAGGCAATGATGGCATACAATGAATCTGATTCAGATTCAGAAGAGTTGCCCTCGTCTTCATCTGAATACCCCTTTAGCAATGAGAATGAAGCTTTCATCGCGAATGATGGACTGGCAATGATGGCCAAAATAAATGATGAGGTATCATCTGCTAACTCTTTTCAATCTTGCAAAAATTCTGACACTGATGAAAGTGATGTTGCTGATAGTAGTGTAGGAAGTAGTCTTCATCATTCCCAAGGAGTGACTGAAGAAGACCTTCTACAAGCTAACAAAGCATTCATTGAAATCAGTGATGAGAATATATCTTTAAAGCAAGAAATCATTAATCTGAAAGAAGCTCAGTTGAAAGTGGATCCTAATATAGTTGTCATAAATGCACGACTATCAGAAGAGTTGTCCCAACTCCAAGAAAAGTATGCATCCATTGATAAACTATATCAGGGTATGCTTAAAACTCAAGCCAAAGAGACTAATGAGTTCAATGATTTAAAGATTAAATGTTAAAAACTTGAAGAGCGCAATAGATTCTTAGAATCTGAAGTAGTGAGCCTAGATCGAAAGCTATCTGGGATGATTAACTCTACCAAGATTAATCAAACAATCTCAGACAGATATAGAGCTCCAAATGATAAAAGTGGAATAGGTACTGATCTGCCTAGTTCCTCTACCTCAGGCCCTAAGAACACTAATGAAGCTAGCTCAAGTTCTTTGCAACTACATAAAGGAAAAGAACCTATGACTTATGATAATGATCCAAAACCTAAAGTACAGTCTAAGTACATTCCTCCTACTACCAAGAATGGTAAAATGAAGAATGTATTAAGACCCGTACAGTCAAGACCATACCAGAAGAGTTATACTCCTCTGACCAGAATAGATCAGTCCTGGTATCAGAAGAGACAAACTCAGAACAGTAGGTCAAGACAAGCACATGCAAGTTAGGAACAACCTAGACCTCCTTTTATAAGGCAGTCTCAGCTGTATTCAACTAAACCTAGGAAATTTGTGCCTCATTATCTTAACAAACCTGTTCTTTATCCTCCACCTTTATCTTATGATGTTATTGGAGAGGAAAGACCAAAACGCATCTATAAGCCGTATGGTCCACATGCTTTTAGGCTATATTCAAACTATCATAGACATACTGATCTTACTGAAAAAGGGGTAGAACCAAGGAAAGGCTATCTCAGAAAAATAGATCCTAAGTCTGCTGATAATTCTGAACTGGTTAATAAAGTACTGTTTTGTGATAAATATGGAAGAAAACTGAAGAGGTCCCATCTATTCAAATCCTCAATGTTTATCTGGGTACCTCTCACTGCTAACCCCCAAGGACCCCAATAAACTAGGGTACCTAAATTATTAAGATCACTACCTTGCAGGATCGACTGGACCTATACAAGAAAGGTGGTTCAGTGGGTGAGACCTGGTACATAGACAGTGGGTGTTCACACCACATGACTGGTACCAAGGCCTTGCTTAACAACTATCATGAGCAGGAAGGACCTAAAGTAATCTTTGGTGATAGCTCTATGGCAATCACAAAAGGATTCAGATTCATCAAGAATGGAGATGTTGAAATCCAAGATGTCTCTTATGTTGAAGGTTTGAAATATAATTTGCTATCTGTATCTCAATTCTGTGACAGGGGATACAAAGTTCAGTTCAAGACCAGAAGATGTGAAATAATAGACAAAAGGACTCACAATGTGTTACTTGTTGGCACAAGACAAGGAAGTGTATACATTGTGAATTGGAATAGTTGTCCTAAGAATGCCTGTCTTATCACTAAAAGTCCTAAAGAAAACAGTTGGCTCTGGCATAAACGCCTCTGCCACCTGAACTTTAAGATAATCAACAAGATTGCTAGAGAACACCTTGTTGAGGGCATTCCAAACAAAATCTATTCCAAATCACAAATGTGTGACTCCTGTCAAAAAGGTAAACATGTAAAGGTTTCATTTAAGTCCATTCCAACTCTTTCAACCAGTAGAGTCTTAGAACTCCTGCATATGGATCTTCATGGTCCTATCAAACCTCCTACATTTAATGGAAGAAGGTATACTCTGGTTGTAGTAGATGATTATTCTAAGTATACTTGGGTAGTCTTTCTACACAAAAAGAGTGATACACAAACACTTCTTCCAGATCTATTAAAGAGGTTACAGGTTGAAAAGGGTCAACCCATTGTCAAAATAAGGAGTGACAAGGGGACTGAGTTTATTAACTGTTACATTTCTGACTACTGTTCTAAGTCTGGCATACATCATCTAACAAGTGCAGCCAGAACCCCTCAACAAAATGGTGTTGCAGAAAGGAGAAACAGAACTTTAAAAGAAGCTTGTAGAGCAATGATTGCAGAATTCAACATACCTCAGAAGTTTTGGGCTGAAGCCATTAACACAGCCTGCCACTCCCAAAACCGAAGTGCTCTTAATAAGGTACATGGTAAAACACCTTATGAGGTATGGAAAGGCAGAAGACCTAGAGTTTCTTATTTTCATATCTTTGGATGTAAGTGTTTCATCCATAACAATGGAAAAAGTAAATTAAATGCTTTTGATGCAAAAGCTGATGAAGGGATATTCTTGGGATACTCTTCAGTAAGCAAAGCATTTAGGGTATTTAATTACTCAACCCTATGTGTGGAAGAAACACCCCATGTAGTCTTTGATGAGAATGTACAGGACTCTGCTGATCATCAGCTCAGTAAGAAAATTGACAACCTAAAGCTCCAAACCAACAATGATGATGATGATGCAGAAATATATGAATCTGTACAAGCATATAATCCTTTCCTGAATGTCCTAGATCAAGATTCTGACAAAGAAAAGGTAAAAGACAAAGGTAAGTCATCTAAAACTTCTGATATGGCAGAATTAAATGACTGCTCTCCTATGAACAAATCTGCTGATTTAACTCAAAGCTATGATACTGATCTGCATGATGATTTGCATGATATAAATGATGATAGTATTTCTGTTAAGAATAGAAGGACATGGAAGTCTGCTCATTCTATTGATCTGATTCTAGGTGATTCTAGTAAAGGTGTTAAAACTAGAAAACAATTGTTTGACTCCCATGAAGAACCTAGTAAGTCCTTATTTTGCTGGTGTTGTTTTATATCCTCCATTGAGCCTAAAACTGTGAATGAAGCTTTAAGTGATAGTAACTGGATTATAGCCATGCAAGAAGAACTTAATCAGTTCACTAGAAATGAAGTTTGGGAACTTGTGGATAGACCTAGTGATCATAATGTTGTAGGGACTAAGTGGATTTTTAAGAATAAAAAGGATGAAAATGATCTTGTAGTTAGAAACAAAGCTAGATTAGTTGCTCAGGGCTACTCTCAAGCTGAGGGTATTGATTATGATGAAACTTTTGCTCTTGTAGCTAGACTAGAAGCTATAAGATTGTTCCTTGCTTATGCTGCACATATGAAATTTACTGTGTATCAAATGGATGTGAAAAGTGCATTTTTGAATGGTATACTTGTTGAAGAAGTGTATGTGGAACAACCACCTGGTTTTGAAGTGAATAGTCACCAAGTATACATGTTAAAGAATGCACTCTATGGATTGAAACAAGCCCCAAGAGCCTGGTATGATACCCTTTCTTTATTCTTAATTGAAAATGGTTTTACTAAGGGCAAGGTTGATAGAACTTTGTTTCGAAGACAAGAAGGTAATGACATATTACTAGTTCAAATTTATGTGGATGACATTATTTTTGGATCACCCAACAAAACCCTGAGTGAAAGCTTTTCAACACTCATGCAAAGTAAATTTGAAATGTCTATGATGGGTGAAATGACATATTTTCTTTGTCTTCAAGTAAAACAAACTCCAGAAGGTATCTTTATAAATCAAGCAAAATATACAAGAAATTTGTTAGATAAATTTGGTATTAAAACCTGTAAGACAGTTGGTGTGCCTATGCAACCTACATACATAATGGATCCTGATGAAAGAGGTAAGTCTTCTGACCAACCTCATTATCGTGCTTTAATTGGCTCTCTACTCTATCTGACTGCCAGCAGACCTGATATTGCTTTTTCTGTTGGTGTATGTGCAAGATTTCAAGCAAACCCCAAAGAAAGTCATCTGGAAGCTGCCAAAAGGATATTGAAATATCTAAAGGGGACCATTAATCGAGGATTATGGTATCCTGCAGATGATGATATATCCCTAAGTGGTTATTCAGACTCTGACTTTGGAGGATGTAAAATAGATAGAAAATCTACTTCTGGTTCATGTCAATTCTTAGGAACTAAGCTCATTTCCTGGTTTTCAAAGAAACAAACTAGTGTGGCAACTTCTACTACTGAAGCAGAATATATGGCTGCAGGTAGTTGTTGTAGTCAGCTTCTTTGGCTAATACAACAACTCAGAGACTACAATATTGTAGAATCTAATGTACCTATATATTGTGACAGTAATAGTGCCATTGCCATCACACAAAATCCCGTTTTACATACTAGATGCAAGCATGTTGATATTAGACATCATTTTATTAGGGATCATGTGGAAAAGAAAAATATTAGGATGGAAAAGATTCATACTGATTTTCAAAGAGCTAACATTTTTACAAAACCATTGGCTGAAGTAAGGTTTAGAGAGTTATGCATTAGCCTAGGATTGATAGACATGGATTCTATATGTATATAGAACTGTACTAACATTTCAGGTACTGATCTTACACCAAGAAAGTCAAAGCAGAAACTAAGAGCAGTACATCAAAAGCCTAAACTCAGAAGAGACAATCCTATGTCAGACCACTACATGTATCAAAACAGGTAACAAGATTACTCAAGTGACCTAAATACCGACGAGGAAGCTGGTAAAGCTGAGGGACACTGAGAACACACATTAAGGGGGAATCTGTGATTTCTTAAAGATCCTTTTGTTGACTCAGAACACTAAGTCACTTTAGTATATACCTTGATGTGATCATTGATTTAATTATACTTTTACTACTCTGTACTGTTTAACACTTATATCTCATAAACTAACACTTCTACTAAGGTGAAACAGGCACAGAAGAGGAGTTCTCCACTGAAGGGGGAACTGATCTGATCTGATTACAGTCTTTATCAGTCTACAAAATTGTTCTGATTAATGAATTGACTTGTCTACAGAACTGTTCTGATTACAAAGTTTCTTTGTCTACAGAACTGATCTGACTACAAATTCAATCCTTCTACAGAACTAATCTGACTACTGAGTAAAACTGTCTACAAAATTGAGCTGACACACAGTACTGATCTGAGGATTACTATGCTGATATCAAAAAGGTGAAATCAGAAAAGTTGGGAACTGATCTGAGTACTACTGTGCTGACCCCAACTACTGATCTGATGTTCAAAAAGGTTACTCAGCTGATCAAAATACTCAGCTGATCCAGATAAGTAAATTTCTTTAATATACAAGTAAGAAAATGAAGTGAAATGTTTTTGGAAACTACTGTGCTGATATGCATCAGAACAGTACTTTGCCTTAGAATTCTCTAAGTAAAAAACTGGTTCGACTTTTAGATTACTAATAGAGAAGATTAGTACACTCCTCTATTTTTAACCTAATTGCTATGGTGTATTTATCAAACACAAATTGGCTCAAAGAAATAGAATGGTTCTAGAAGATGGAAAGTTTTTTTTATCACGGATTTCGAGACTTAATCTCAGCCATTCATCGTGGGAAATAAACTCAATCCAAGCCCTAGATTGGTTTTGAATTTATCAAACACGATCACTATCAACTTCATCTTCCTTACGAGTACAATTCTGGAAACTCACAACACGAAATTGTTTCAAGTCTGAATTCTATATCTTCTACATTTCTACAAATGGCAATTATTAATGTTCTGAGCGAATCTAATGAAGTTGTAGGTACGTTTGATTCAGAATTTTGGATGCGAGAAAAGGGCATTTTTGTAGAAAATGCAGTCTACTTCAATGGTCGACACTACCCAAAAAATCAAGCCGTATTGACGATGTGTGAAGAGAGCGGGCTCAGGAAATATTTGGAATCATACCCACTCAATGTGTATGAACCTGAAGCAATGGAATTCTTTTTACAGCTCGAAGGTGACAACAATGGCGTTCGTTCAATGCTGTCAGGACATAAGGTTGCAATAACTCGAGAGATTCTTGAGATTATGCTGGATTTACCCCAAGGTCCTGTTGATATTCTAAATTACAAAGCAGGAGAAGAAAAAGAGTGTGTGGGTAGATGGACGAATGAGGAACCAGAAACTCTACACAATTTGAAGAAAGCCGTGCTACCTCCTGGTCTTCAATTTTTGATGGATATTGCTGGAAAATGTTTGTTAGGGCAACATCACAGTCAAGATGCTCTATCAAATTTGAATATTAGAGTTATGGCAGCAATCATTGACCGCGTTCGAGGAGATTGGCAAGGTTTCTTTCTTGACAGACTGCTAAGTGAGAAGGAAAAGGTTCTGTTCGATGAGGATTCCGCAGAGTTTTCAATCAAATCAAAATTAGGGTTCGGGAACAAGCTGAGCATCTTGTTGCCTCAGATAGTCATCAAGAAAGCTTACTGGAGTAATCCTAAGAAGTTCCATCAAGGAAATTTTTTGATGAAGAAGGAATCTGTTCGATATGAGCAAGAGAATCCGTTAGCTCTGCCTCTACCAGAACAAGAAGCTCAAGAGTCTGGTGCTTCTATGTATCGATCGGATGATGATCAACCTGAAAGAAGAACCAAAGCAAGGCATGATCCGAACAATACTGGATTAAGAAGAGGAAGGTCTGCTAAATCCTCAGCAGAGCACACAGTTAGGTTTATTGAAACTGTGGTAAGAGACAGCTCGAAGGAACAAGAGGTTAATATTTCTAGACCCAGGAGAATTCTTATTGAGTCTACTCCTACTCCTTCAAACTCTGTTCCAATTCAAATCCAACCCAGTGATAGAGAACCAACCTGTTCTGAGGAGTCAGTACACTACTCTCCTATTAGACAGAACACTCCTCCCTCACCAACTCAGAATACTTCTTTTCATACCACTCCCCATTCGAGTCCTCAACATATTTCCACTTCTCATTTTTCCCCTGTACCAGTTCATGATCACTCTACTGAGCATGAACATATACCTGCTTCTGAACCTATTGAAATCTCCTCATCACCAGAAACTGAGATTATTCAACCGAATTCAGTGTTTTTGATGGATTATCCTGTGTGTGATAAGGAAGAAAGGATAAGATTTAAACTGAGAAATGCACTTCTGAAAAGTTTTTATGGTTTAGATGACAGCTCTATGGTTTTTGAGCAACTTCTAAGGATAGGTACTTGGGTATATCTTAGAAGGATTGGCCTGAATGAGTTGTTAGGTGTAGCAGAAGGCATGGGTGGTTTATCTGTTTTTCATGATTGGGAACAAGAGCAGAAAGAAGCTGCAGGTGTTCAATCTTTTACAGAATTAGCCACATTAGATTCAGTTATTCAGTTGATTGAAAGGCTAACTGGATGTAAGTATTCCATGGTTAAGTCTGCTGATGGAAATGTTGATACTGATGTCAACATGGAAGCTGAGAATGCTGGTGCTGAAGATTTTGATAATCAAGCTGATCTGGAAGCTGATTTGGAAGCTGACTATGAAGCTGATACCAATGCAACTGAGGTGTTTGAGAACACAGTTGTTATTGAAGAGACTGAAGTCATAGAGGAACCAACTTTGGGTGCTCATGAGTTGGAAAGCACACCAATTGAAGTTGCTGAGAATACTGTGCTTGATGATGTTCAAGAGACAGTAAGACCTGTTCCTACTGACACAGCTCCAGAGAGTTCTAGTTTTGAAATGTTGAAAAAGTATAATGAAGAGTTACAAAGCAAGCTGGAAGCTACTTTGAAACAATTTCAACAAGCTACTGTGAAATTGGAGAGATTGACTGCTACCAGTTCATATGAGCAAGTGATGGAACACACAATGTCTAAAATCTATGATCTGCATAGATTGCAAGAAAAGAGACTTTCTGCTGAATTGCAAAAGAAAGTTGAACTGCTTAATTATGACACCCTTGAAGGAATGGCAGGATGAAGCCAAAAAGGGGGAAGATAAGGTCATGAAAGTGATGGAGCAGACTCAAACTCAACAAACTCAGTTAGTTGTAAGTCAAGATGAGCTGAGAGCAAGTCAGGATGATCTGAGAGAAGAGATCATTAGTTTGAAGATGAGAATCAATCTCAGAAAACAGCAAAAGGTTTCTGAAGATGTAACTCAAACTGAAACTCAAGATGTAGCAACAATTGAGAAGAACACTGCTGAACCTTCATCTGGAAAGAGAAAAAGGAAATTGGTTTTAAGTGATGAAGAAGAAGCTGAAGAGACTGGAAGAGTTACCAGGTCTAAGAGTAAGCTGAAGCATGTAGTTGCTAGCAGTCAGCCAAGTGATGAGAAGATGGCTGAAGCTGTTGAGAAACATAATGAGTTGGTAGCTAAGAAGAAAGCTGAATTGTTTGAGAAGATGAAAGCTGATGAACAAATTAGAAAGCAGAAATTGAAAGATGCAAAAACTGCAAGAAAAAAGTTTGATAATCGAGTTGCTGCATTGAAAAGGAAAATGAAATCTAAGTCTGTTGCTGGAGTTCTTAATGAGAACTACATAGAATTTATTATTGATGATGTTAATTTGGAATATTGGAATGATCTGAAGAAGAGATGGCAGATTGCAAATCTCATTGTGAAGAAATTTGGTGATCACTCAAGCAAAGAGAGTGAGTATGCTGATTTTGAAGATTTTATGATGAATTTTGCAAGGGTCTTCTGGGAAGATATTTTGTTGTTAGCTGCTGGTGCAAATATCCAGATCTTTTGTCCGGAAGAACCTGTGTAGGAACCTCCAAGATTAGAAAATGGAGAACCTGATCTGAAAGAGGTTGGAAACATTATTGCTAAGATCATTAAGGGTGAAGGTATTACAGATCACAAACACATGATGGAAATCAAGAACAGGATGTACTTGGCATTCAGGATTCCTAATGAAGATTGAAGATGAAGGACTAAGCTCACAAGATAACATTTCTTATCCTTATCTTTATTTTCTTTATTTTGATATTTTTGTGATTATGTGAAGTATGTGTAACATCTGATCTTATGTAAATACTAATTTGATGTTTGAATTGATGAATTGTTATGATCAACTATATATCTTAACTACTGATATGATTATACTTAAGTAGTTTTGGCTTCATCAAAAAGGGGGAAATTGTTGGGATATGAATTCTATAAACAATGTTCTAGTTGATGATTGTATGTTTTGATGGCCAAAAACAACTTGAAGTTAATGATATATGTGATTATATGTTGATATAATTGTGTTATATGAAATCTGAGTTTACTGATCTTAAGAGATATTTGAATCTGAGTTACTGATCTTATATATGTTTACTGATCTTAGTGTATTTACTGATCTGATATAAGAACTGTTAGGAACTAAGCTGATGTTTTGTATTGTATAGACAGCTTATAGTATAGGACTTAGATGTACTCATCTGTATGTAGTTCAGTTGATGTATAAATAGGTTTTATATATGTAAAGTTGTATTCTATTGTATTCAGCATTGTAAAAGTTCAGAACAGTAGATTATGACTAGATTAGAAGAAGATCAGAAGATTATTGAAGACTCAGAAGACTACTTCAGAATAAGAAGACCTTCAAGAAGAGTTGAAGAGAAGCTTAGAAGTACAAGAGAAGAATTCTGGAGAAGTTAGAACAGTTTTGGAGAACTGTGCTTACTGACTAAGAACAGTAAAACTAAGAAGAGTAGTTTACTGTGCTGAGTTAGTTTGTTTGAAGAATAAGTTTGGAAAACTTATTTAAGGCGTAACTGAATATATTTGAAGATATGCTGACTTGGAATTAGTTGAAGAAAGTTACAAAGTCGGTTGCAAAAATGAGAAGTTACAAAAACAGTTTTAGAGTTAGTTCACAAACTGCTAACTGTCATACTAAGTTCTATAAATACTGTGTGATCTCATACTGATGAAGACTACTGAACAATTACTGATCTTAGAGCATTCAAGAGCAAGTCTACAGAGCATTTTGAAGAACTCACAGAGTCAAAGAGATCAAGAATCTGAGAAGAGCCACTGAATTGAAGAGAAGAATCAAAGGCTAATCAAGAGAAGTTTTACTTTTCATTTTAAAGTTTGTATTGTGTAAACAAGTGTGCTAGTTACTTGTAGAATTACTAGTCGATCGAAGATACAGTTGGAAGTGTAATCGAAAAGATTAAAGTCTTAATCTTGGGACTTTAAGCCACAAGAAACTCAAGGAAGAGTAATAAAACATCACAACTGGGATTGTGAGAGTGGATGTAGGCATTTGTCGAACCACTATAAATCTTGTGTTCTTTACTTTATGTTTGGTATTTTCTGTTTGATATTTGTTTAACCAAGAACAGTAAAGTTGTCTAAGTAAAGATCTAAATAAAAGTTGAGTATAAAACTGAAACTGAAAAGTACTGATCTAACTCAGTAAGAACAGTACTATTCAGAACACTATTCCGCATTATAAACTCTGATATTTTGAAAGATTTTTGAAAGTCTATTCATCCCTCCCCTCTAGACTTTCTTAGCTTAATCAATCTTAACTTAACTTGGGACCAACAAAATACACTTCCTTGATTTGCACTTTGAGTGTTGAGAGATACACTTACTTGTGAGGAAATTGTGAATTGAGCACTTAATCTTGCATGAATTTGAGCATAACTTGTGAATTTGTTTGTTGATATTTTTACCTCTTGGCTTGACTATATTGAGAAAAGTTGACAATCACTCATTCAATTTTGATTGAATTTCTTCGCAATCCTCCCACTTGTTCTACATTTCTTTCGTTGCTCGGGGACGAGCAACACTTTAAGTTTGGGGGGGTTGATTAGTGTGAAAATTGTTTGAAATTCATGTGTTTATTTTACATAAGGGTTTTGTTGCATTATTCACACTAAATTGACTAATTGCACTTGAAATGAGAAAGGTATGTGTTTTGCTATTTTTTAGGTAAATTGAACTTATTTAAAAGCAAAATATGTATCTGAGAATTTATGGAAACAAGAATATAATTGAACCATTGGATGCGTCTCGAAAAAATGAGTGGAATGAAAAAAAGAATCAAGTCAATCGGAGGTTGGGAGCTCAAGATATGATTGAAACAAGAAAGTGTGAAACTGTAACAGATTCCACTCGGGCAGCCGAGTCAACCCACTCGGTTGACCGAGTGAAATCTGCTTCCAGGTCAGTTTCTGGACTTCCATCTCACTCGGTCGACTGTTTGAGGTCACTCGGTCGACCGTTTGAGTCCGTTTCTGCGCGGAAATTCGAGAATTTTAAAGGATTTCAAGGGCCTAAGTGTAAATTTCGTCTCCAACACTCTTCCTAGCTATAAATACCTCCCCAAATCAGATTATTGGGAGGTTTTGCCTCACTTTAACCCACTCAAACCCTAACTCATATATTCACACACACCATGGGATAGCTTAGGTTTGAGGAGCTTCTCTCCTCAAACACCATTAGATAGTTTTTATGCTTTTTAGTTTAGAATCATTTGAGTATTTCATTTTCATGTAAGAATGGAAGAATTTCAAGACTCTCAAGGTGCTATTTTTCTTTTATTTAATTTTTGTTTGGTAAATTTCATTTTCATGTTTTATTTTGTTGTTTTAGCCATAGATGTTTTCTCAAACATCATGGACTAAGCTTTTTATGCTTTGGGTGTTTGAAACCATGTGAATATTGAGTGTTCAAATTGTTTATGCTTCGATTATTGTTGATATTTGGATTATTACTTCTCTTATTGGGTTTTATTGGTGCTTTGTGAATTAGCTTCTATTAATCCATATTTTGAGGCATGTTTAGCGTAGACGAGAGTTACATGAACATGTTTAAATTTATGGTGTGAGTTGTTGGTATACAAATGCGTTTATTATACTTTTAATTCGTCGAGAGAGAGTTAATTGTATTAGAACCCCATTAGGAGACATTAATTACTTGAATGGTTATTTGGGTAGTTGGTGAAGATTAGAAAGATGTCTTATTACCGGGTTTGGGAACACCTTAGACGTAAGGCTATAGTACCCGAAGAGAAATGATTTTCATCCTAGCATCTTGATGCTCTTAGCAAGTCTAAATTGAAGCATAAAAACGGTATAAACAATCCCACTCGATTTCGCTAGGTAGAGAACACCCGAAGCATTCCCACACTTGCACTTTTTCGGATCTAGTTCGTAATTGTTATTTGTTCTTACTTGTCATTTTCTTGTTTTGTTGATTTAGTTGTTGAATTACTTGTTAGCCTTTAGATTGTGTTTAGTTTAATTTATTATCTTTAGATTATTGTTTAACTTTAGTTTTGCATCCAACTCCCGAAACCGTAGCTACATTAGTTATGACGACGTACAACTCTAGGGATCCATTGCACTAGCCCACCTCCCGTGGTTCGATACTACTTGGTCGAAATACTTACGTGTATACTACTACGATCCCTTATGCTTGAGGGGAAGTAGTTAGTCAAAAACTTATTGACCTAAAAAATTCGTTCAAGTCAAACACAATGGGGGTATATTCATCAATGCACTTATCACCAGTATGCTTGATATCTTGAATAAGCTTAGTAAACACATCTAAATTTTCATCCATATCTTTATTCAAGTCAAGTTTAAAACGAAAGAACTTTTCAAGCAAAAACGATCTACTAGGCAAAGATGTTTCAGTGTATATCTCTTCTAACCTATCCCATAACTCTTTAGCAGAGGCCATCACACCAACTTTCCTAAGTACACAATCAGATAGATTCAAGACTATAGAAGACAAAACAAGTTCATTCATTACCCTTTTTCTGTCTCTCAGTTTCATCATCATTATAAGAATGATCAATGGTTGTGTAAACACGCTTCTGGATCAGAATGCATTTCATTTTCTATTGCCAGATACTGAAATTACCTTTACCAGTAAAGGTGGCCAACACATACATAGAAGAGGGTTGGCCATTTGGTTTACACAGCTTTGAGCACAATGAAAAACACACAAATATGCAAGGAAATGTTGTAAATGGCAAGCGGAAGCAGGCACCCACAAGTCACCAAAATCAAGACCACAAAACAAGGATAACAATCATATAAATCAGTCAAATAGACGTAAATCTACAACACAGAAATCCCAAACACATAATCCCTAATCCCCGACCAGGGGCTACGCTACGAAAGCAGTAAATGAAAGGTTTTAGTCAATTTACCAGAGCGAGACCCTAGGTAAGAGTCTCAAATCACCAAGTAAAACTTCAAGCAATCCCGGGATAGATCCCACAAGTGCCGCATAAATCAATATTTCACCGAGACAAAAATAATAATAATCCACAAACTATTCTGCAAAATCCTTAAGCACAATAATCTGTCTAAAAACTTGAAGTCACAAGTTAAATAAATATAAAAATATTTAAACCCTATTAATCTAAATTAATTTTTAATTTGCAGGAACTAAATCTAAGAAACAAAATATCAAAGCTACTGAAAAAACCTATGTTTTTTAACTTGCTGAGTCTAAAAGACACTAACTAAGTAAAATTAATATTACTTAATAAGAAAAAAAACCCACTACAGAAAACAAAAAAAAACCAACAAGCCTCTTACCTTTCTTACCTTCTAAGTAGCAGCAGAAACGGAAAGATGGAGAAAGAAGACTTACCTTCCTCACACAACCTTACCCACAACGACAACGACGCGACCGAAGAGGCGGCACAAACGCAGCAGGCGACGACAACTTCTGGACACGAGCAGGGGCAGCGCGACGCGACAGCTCTGTTGCAAGGGATGAGCGGCGACGGCTGCACGCAGAGAAGCTTCGACGGCGGCGGCTCTGCACCTGAAAGGACGATCAATGGCTATGATACCACTGTTAGGTCTCTTCGTCATCTCCGTTGAGATTCGACAGGCACCGGCTCAGGCACCTGAGATCAGATCGATTTGGATGGGTAGAGAGGAAGACCAAAGTTACGTCTGGTAGCACTCACCTCAAGACTCGCACACTAACTCTCAGTTATACTTCATAACTTCACAGAGAGAAAGAAGAAAGAATCGACTCCCATAGTTTTAAGTGAGAGGCTACCTAGGACATAAGCAATTAGAACAACATGTTAGATATATGGCACTTTGTGTTAAGGACTTGGGACAAAACACTTGGACCTAAACATTTATAATACCAAAAATACTATTTTTATGAATTATTTTAAAGATGTAATGTTATATTTAACTATTTTTATTTTTATCTTATTTTATTTTTATTTTAATCTTAATCTTGATTTTTAATATCAAAATATGTGGTGGCACATGTCACAACCGCATTAGTCTATTCAACCTCTCTCTTTACTATATTTCTCTATTTCAAAATCTCTTAATTTTCATTTGACTTTATCTTTTAATCCCAACTCTCGTTTTATTTTATTTTTTGATAATTTTGGTATCCGGTCCAAGGACCGATTAATCTGGGGGACCAATATTATCGTTCACTTGGGGGGCAACGTTTAAAGACATAGCAGAGCTCTGTATGGACTGCTCCCTTAGAAATTGTTTACACCTTAGAGATTTCGAACATGAGACCTTGAGAAGAACACTCTTCTTTTAAGTTTTAATTTCAACTCCACATTCTTATTTTTTCTATTATATAAATCTCAACACCTTTCTTCTCATTTCAATCACTCAAGTTTTAATCTCTCGAGTTTGTCCTCTCCGGAATTCGATGGTAAAAAAATTTAACCATTAAAAAAAAAAAAAAAAAATTCAACCATCAATTATATATGCAAACATATGTGGTGCCACAACCTTATTAGTCTATTCAACATCTCTCTTCATCAAATCTCAATACCTTTCTTCTCATTTCAATCACTAAAGTTTTAATCTCTCGAGTTTGTCCTCTCCAGAATTCACCAGAAAAAATTTCCGGACCATCAATTATAAATCTCAACCCTACATCCTTATTTTTAATCCTATATAAATCTCAAATTTTGTTCTCCAATGTAATAAGAATTTCTTCACACGTTTCTCTCTCTTTTTTGTACGATTCGATTGCAGTTAGGATTTTTTTTTCTTATGTATTGTTCTAGAATAAAATTATCTAAATTTTAATCGTAATTTATTCTGTATTTTTTTTGGTAGATATGTAATTTAGTTATCCTTTTTTATTTTTGTTCGTCAAGGCTTGAAGATTTCATTAGATGCACACATTTTTTTTTTAAGATTGTGAATATTATAATCTATTAGAAAATGAGGAGTTTTTTTTTAAAAAAAAAAGATATTTTGAAGGTTTGAAGATTTCTATTAGATTATTGGTACATGGCAAATACTTATGTGTAACAGTTAAATACATGTAATTGAATCCAATTTAATGAGTTCACCCCATATTTTAAAAGAAAACTGCATGTAAAATAATTATATTACGTACCCTTTTATCAATTAATTTAAAATACATCTCATTAAAATTCTAATTGTACACCCACCACGAGTCACCGACAAATCACCGCTGAATTACCACTGAGTCACATATTATATTGTTTTTTTAAATTTACGAAAAAAATATGAATCTCAAAAATAAAATTTTGAGAATATTTTTTTTCAAAAAATGACCAAATTTCAGAAATAATAATCCGAAAAATACAAAAAAAATCCGAAAAAAAAAACAACCAAACTAGTTTTTTTTTTCCTCCTATTTTTTTCTAGAGGACGTTAATAAAAGTATGACAAATTGCTATAATGTATTGATCTTCTCATGACGAGCTCCACATTACAATGATTGCAATTATACCACCAGGGATAAATCAGTGATCTGACACTTGAATTGAGTGACTTAAGGTACTCTGATAGTTCCTTATTTGTTTTCTTAGTCATTTGCATTTTTTAGAGGGAGTTACTCTAAAGTTATGTTGGTTCTGAGAGGAGTATGTCACAAGTTGGGGGAGGGGGACCAAACATGCTTTAAGGCGCGCAATTACATTTTTGTTGTAATTCTTTAGAAGTAGTTTATGTTCATGCTTAACAGATGCATATATCTTGAGCATGGAATCCTTGGCCTTTTGTACTCCAGTTGAGATGGTTTGTAACTTAGTCTCAACTCCACTGATCCTAGCTTAACTTCAATCTCTGGCAAGACAATTTCATCTAAGCTAGTGAGCCTCATCTCCACTAAAGCAAGTGTCCTAGCTTGATTATTCAAGACTTCAGTGGTTTGAGCATGAGCCTTTCCAATCTCTTTGGCCATAGAATTCAACTTCTTTGATTGACTCTCCATGCTGGAAATAGCTTTAGAGGCTATCTTCAAACCCACTTCAGTGGCATTAGCTTGATTCAAATAGACCTTAGAAAATGTGGACATAGATTTAGAAATTGCTTCCACATCAAGATCTGTTTGAATATGAGTGTCAGTGAGAGGCTCAAACTCAAAGATTTGATCAAGACCGAGGGCCTCAAAATCTGCAAAATAGAATTTGTTAGGTAAATCACCTTTAACACCCTCATACTTTTTTCTCAAAAGCTCTGACTCATCAGAAGCTTTGCTCCCATTTTCAATTCTTTCTTTTCTCCTTTCCTCATCATATGAACTCACATTTTGGCCTTCTTTCACCAAAAGATTCTTCAAGTTCATATTTGACTTGAAGAATAACCTCACTTTCAAAATTAGCATCACCCATTATTTCAACTTCATCACCCTCTATAGTTGGTGCACTCACTACACCTAGAGTTTGAACACTTTCCTCACCATCACCTCATCCCTCTTGTTTTTCAGTACTAACTTCCTTTTCAACCCCTTTTCCTAAACCTGACACTTCTACATCCTCAATATGATTCATCGAAAAGTGCATCACAGTATAAATGAAAAGTGCAACACAATATTATTAAAAAGTGCTAAAAAGTGCAATACAATATTACTAAAAAGTGTAAGTCAGTATAATAGAAAAATGCAACACAATATTACTAAACAGTGCAAGTCAGTATAACTGAAAAGTGCAACACAATATTACTGAAAAATGAGTTTTTTCGGTCCAAGGCCTGAAAAATGGGTCAACTATCGATTTAAGTTGTCATATACAATATTCACTCACTCTTCTTCTTCTTTCTTCAACACAAATTATCATGAATCCATCAATGATTTTATGTTTATATGATTATATTTTGTCAATCTACGTATAATGAATAATCGATTTGCAGCATTACCCTCTCATAAACCTCATATGATTAACACTCCAGCAAAATAAGAATAACAAAACCCCATAGCCTCATTACTAGATTGTTTTGTGTCCAAGAAAGAAGAAGAGAATGGATATCATATATGATAACTACGATAAAATTTTCTTTTAGGCCTTAAATGGACATTTAACCTATCATTCAGACCTTGGATCAGGATCAGAAAAATTGCCAATAAGATTTGAACTCTTAACCTCAAAGTGATGTAACTAATGCACTACCCTTTCGACAACAACCTTAACTATGTTTAAGTTGCACATTTTATTGCTATATTTTCGCTCCTGGACCAGTTGCCACTCTTAATTAATTTGATTCGACCAAATCAATGTCAAAAAATTTAGAAATAATTCATTATCGTTGTTATTTTAGGTTATACAAATGTACATTATAGATGAAGTCACAATCTCTATGATTGTTACAAGTTATTAATAATTGTTATTTCTATTAATATTCCTAACATTATGAAGAATAACATCATGCTGAAAGAGTGATACTTTAGTGCAATAGGTTGCACCTATACAATTGAAATTGAGTTATATTGACTTGGGTAAAATGTTGAGTCAAATATTAAAAATTGAGTAAATTGAACATTAAAATTCAACTGTATTTATACACTCAATTTCATGGGAGAATTTGTCATCAAGACAATAGGCAAAAGAGTATTAGTTATAGTGGTTATAACTTTTATTTTAATAGTTAGTAGTCGTAACTTATCTCTAATAAACCACTATTCGAGGGATGAGAATTATTTTGATCATCTAATTCCCTATTCAATTTTAATTACTATTCAAATTTAAATTCAATTTCAATTTCAATTCTACATTTCTCAATTATCTCATATGCATTATATTCAATTTTTTCTTGTCATTAAATTTCACATGGTACCAGAGTTGTGCATCGATCAATTTACGATTTATTAAACAAGTTTGTTGATCTAGATACATATCCATAATTCAATTTGAATGAATTTTTGAATTTCTTGAGTTTCTTGAGTTCTATACTCATTTATGTCAAATCTTTAATAGGTTTGGATTTATTCTTTGCGGTATCTATGCTCGTGAATGCTCGTGTATTTATGTCAAATCTATACTCATTTTGGATTCGATTTCATCTGAATTTGAATTGTTGCTTGGCTTAAATTCGAGTTCTATACTCAACTTTTCTATCTCTAAAAGTTAGGAATTATCCGTTTTCTATATTCTAAAGTTCTATACTCAATCTAATATATATACATTGGATTGAAGACTTGGTTCAATGTGATTTGAGTGATTTTTAAATTGTAAAATCGAGTCATCTCTTAAAAAAATATAATATGATGTAAGATCATTAAAACACATGAATTAAATGGGGAGGTGGGAGGGAGGAGTACAAAGTTTTGGTTAAATCCATGGATAATGGAAGGAGATCTAAAACTAAAATTTACTAGACTACATAATTTCGGTTTACAAAAAACATGTTTAGTTTGTGAAATAGGGAGGTGGGAGGGAGGAGTTTGGGTATGGGAGTGGAAGTGAAGAAGTGAATTTTCGTGTAGAGAGCATAGCTTATTTGCAGAACTAATAAATCTAATTGACACAACAAAATTATAGGAAAATGTGTTTTGGAAGGTGCCAAAATTAGAGTCGATTGCTCGGCGTAGCGGAATGCACAAAAGCAACAATCACTTCCACAAAAGCTCAATAGACAACAGACCAAATATGCAAATTAACTACGAAAATAAATATGCAATAACACCAAGATTTTTACGTGGAAAACCCCTTCACAAGAGGGTAAAAACCACGAGACCCCTGTCCAGCAAAATACTCCACTATATCAAATGGGAATACAAATTTCCTTCTCTATTACAAATAGAGGAATCAACACCAATAGCACCAAACTATCCTCAAGAATAATATTCTTGGAACACACAATAAATATAGGAAGAGAGCAAACCAAAATAGTACAATGAGAATGAAACTATCAATTTCTCTTTGTACCTCTTGGAGACGATTCGTGAAAATCTACTCCAACCAAAATGAAGAGCACGTCACCACAAACTCTCCCTCGAAATTTGAGATAAAACGGTGAAGAAACGAGTCCCCAAAAGACAAACCCTTCTTCTCTCTTTCTCCCTTGTTTTCTATTTCTTGGTTACTGTAATTTCTAAGCAAGCAGGTTACGGCTGCTGCCCTCTTTTACCAAAACAATTCAAGTTGGGCTTTCTTTTATTTATTAAACTTCTGGCCCAACTTATATTGGGCAAGCCCAACAATCTCCCCCTCCCAATATAGTTGGCCACATACGTTACTTTTACCTCGAGCTCATGCTGGCCAATCCGGCACACAAATCATGCTTCTCACGAGTAACCACCTTAGTCATCATATCCGCAGGATTTTTATCGGTGTGAATTTTCTCAAGCTTCATAAGTTGTTTCTCCAATACCATTCTAATCCATTGGTACCTCACATCAATATGCTTCGTTCGAGCATGATACATGGAATTTTTGCTCAAGTCAATAACACTTTGACTATCACAAAAAACCATGTACTCCTCTTGCTTCAAACTCAATTCCTGGAGAAACCTCTTCATCCACATCATCTCTTTTCCAACTTCGTTCGCTGCAATGTACTCTGCCTCAGTGGTGGATAAGGCAACACACTTTTGTAACTTTGATTGCCATGAGACAGCCCCCCCTCCGAATGTAAACAAGTAGCCTGAAGTGGATTTCCTCCCATCGAGATCACCTGTCATGTCTGAATCTGTGTATCCCATGAGAATCGGCTTCGAACTTCCAAAACTCAAACATGATTTGAAGTTCCTCTCAAGTATTTGAATATCCACTTTACGGCCTCCCAATGATCTTTTCCTGGATTGGAAAGAAATCTGCTCACGAAGCTAACATCTTGAGCAATATCCGTTCGTGTACACACCATGGCGTACATCAAAGAACCAACTGCAGAGGAATAAGGAATTGTTGCCATCTCTTCTCTCTGCTCTCGAGTCGTGGGACAAGACTTCTTACTCAACTTGAAGTGGTTAGCAAGTAGCGTGGACACGGGCTTAACATGTTTCATGTTGAACCTCTCAAGTACTTTCTCAATGTACTTTTCTTATGACAACCACAATTTTCCTGCCTTTCTGTCACGAATAATCTCCAAACCCAAAATCTGTTTTGCTGAGCCTAAATCCTTCATGTCAAAGGATTTAGACAGCTCCCCCTTCAACCTGCTAATCGACACAATATCCTTTCCCACAATCAACATATCATCAACATAAAACAACAAAATAATGAAGTTACCATCAGGGAAGTGTTTGATATAAACACAATGATCCGCCTCCGTTCTTTTATAAATTTGGCTAGACATAAAAGAATCAAACTTCATGTACCACTGTCGTGAAGCTTGCTTCAAGCCATACAAGCTCTTCCTCAATTTGCAGACCAAGTGCTCCTTTCCCTTGACCTCAAAACTTTGTGGTTGATTCATGTATATGTTCTCCACTAACTCTCTGCTCAATCTCCAGGTTCAAGCTAGCTGCTAATCCCAACACAAGTCAACTCATCTTCTTCTGAGTAAACCCCTTGACGACCAACCGTGCCTTGTGTCTGACTACCTTATCACCATCTTTCTTTAGCTTGAATACCCACTTGTTCTTCAGAACTCTCTTACCCTTAGGCAGCTCAACTAAATCAAAAGTATGATTCTTGTGTAAAGAATCCATCTCTTCTTGCATCACCTCAAGCCACTGATCTTTGTCTTTGAGGGAATATACCTCCTCAAAGTTCTCTGGCTCCCCCTCATCCGTAATCAACGCCCAATCTGAACTCGCATACAATGTATTCGGCCTTCGATTTCTCACTGGTCTTCCACCAAGTTCTGCATTTTCTGGTGGTGCATGTTGAATCTCCTGCTCAACATCTCCCGGTTCTTGGACAACTGGATCTAGGTCAAGTGCAGTTGGGTCATCATTTTCAGCATCTTCTCCTCCATTTTTCAGCATCAATGGTAAGAATCTCATATGGTTTTAGATCAGCAAAACCAGTAGGCATCGGAGTGGAGGTCTCCCCCTTCTTCAAATCTTCCATCGTCTCATTTTCATGGAGGATGACATCTCTACTCCTCATAATCGTCTTCTTCTCTGGATCCCATAATCTGTATCCGTACTCTTCATCTCCATATCCAACAAATATGCAAGGTGTAGATCTGCTATCTAACTTGCTTCTTTGCTCCTTCGGTACGTGCACAAAAGCTTTGCACCCGAACACCTTCAAGTGGGAATAAGAGGCATTTTTTCCACTCCATACTCTCTCTGGAATATCAGAATCCAAAGGAACTGATGGAGATCGATTGATCAAATAACAAGCAGTCAACACAGCTTCACCCCAGAATGACTTGGGTAGCTTGGCCATCCTTAGCATACATCTCATTTTCTCCATAATGGTTTTGTTCATCCTCTCTGCCACACCATTTAGTTGAGGAGTGCCCGGAACAATTCTTTCATGTCTAATCCCACGCTGAGCACAATATGTCTTGAACTCTCTAGAAGTGTACTCGCCACCATTATCAGTTCGTAGACATTTCAGCAACTTTCCTGTCTGTCTCTCAACCATAGTGTGGAACCACTGAAATTTCTGAAATGCTTCACTCTTGTTCTTCAAGAAGTACACCCAAGTCTTCCTTGAAGCATCATCAATGAAAGTGAGGAAATATTTATTTCCACCCAACGACTCCACCTCGAAGGGACCACAAACATCAGAATGTATTAGCTCCAATACAACATCTTTTCGATTAGAATGTGAACGAAAATAAATTCTATTTTGTTTGCCTAATAAACAATAATCACAAGGGTGGAGTGACTTACTTTGAGCAGTAGGAATCAGAGATTCTTTGGCTAGGATGCGCAATGCTTTCTCACTCATGTGTCCTAGCCTGTTGTGCCACAAATTTGGTGAAGATTCATCCTCGGCTGCAAATAATTGGTCTCGAGCCATCTTGAGCTTCGTCCGGTACAACGTACAACAAAGCTTTCCTTTGCCAACCAACAAAGAACCTTTCACAAGCTTCCAATTACCATTTGTGAATTTTTGCTCGTATCCTCCTCTGTCAAGGACATTAACGGCAATCAAATTGTGGTGCAACTGTGGAATATGTCTCACATCTTTCAGCGTCAATGTGAATCCCAAATCAGTCTCAACAACCATATCTCCGATACCGATAACCGGTGCAACACTCTTATTTCCCATGAACAAGTGACCATAATCTCCAGCTTTGTAGTTTGCAAACAACTCTCTCTTCGGAGCACAATGATGAGAAACACCCGAATCAACTATCCACTCAACGTCGGGATTCTCCACATGGAGACACTCATCGCTAACACAAATTACGGTTTGATCATCATCGGAGTGAGTGACAATGGCTGCTGTATTTTTATCTTCTGACTTCTTCTGATTCTCTTCCCTTTGCTCCTGCTTCCAAATTCTGCAATTTCTCTTCATGTGGTTGGATCCACCATAATGGTAACACTTGAATCTCTCCTTCGACTTAGACCTGTTGTCTCTTGATTTACCACGACCTTTAGGTCCTCTACTCTTGCTTCTACCTCTATTCTCAGTGACAAGTGCTTGCGAAGAACTAGCCACAGATTCCTTTCTTCGAGTCTCTTCATTGAACATACTCTTTTTAACCATGTTCAAACTCAACTTTCCATTCGGAGCTGTATTACTGAGCGTCACCACCACAGTCTCCCAGCTATCAGGTAGAGAGCTCAACAAGAATAAACTCTGCACCTCATCATCGAATGCAATATTCATGGTAGAAAGTTGATTTACCAAGTCTTGAAAAACATTCAAGTGCTCTGCTACAGAACTCCCATCTTTATACTTCAAGTTCACTAACTTTCTAATAATAAATGCCTTGTTCTGCGCATTCTTCCTCTCATACAATTCTTGCAACTTTATCCACAAATCACACGGATCTGTCTCCTTAGCCACATGGTGAAAAACACTGATATCTACCCACTGTCTGATTGTAACAATTGTTTTTCTACTAAGCTTCTCCCATTCCTTAGTTTCCATACTTTCGGGCTTAGTATCTTTTCCTTCAACGGGATCATACAAATCTTTACAATAAAGTAAATCCTCCATCATGGGCTTCCATATTGAATAATTTTCTACAGTCAACTTAATCATCGAGCTATTACCAATGCCCTCCATGGTCCGAGTCTAGTTTGACCTAGGCTCTGATACCACTGTTGTGGAAGGTGCTAAAATCAGAGTCGATTGCTCGGCGCAGCGGAATGCACAAAAGCAACAATCACTTCCACAAAAAAGCTCAATAGACAACGAACCAAATATGCAAATTAACTACGAAAACAAGTACGCAATAACACCAAGATTTTTACGTGGAAAACCCCTTCACAAGAGGGTAAAAACCACGGGACCCCGTCCAACAAAATACTCCACTATATCAAATGGGAATACAAAGTTTCCTTATCTATTACAAATAGAGGAATCAACACCAATAGCACCAAACTATCCTCAAGAATACTATTCTTGGAACACACAATAAATATAGGAAGAGAGCAAACTAAAATATTACAATGAGAATGAAACTATCAATTTCTCTTTGTACCTCTTGGAGACGATTCGTGAAAATCTACTCCAACCAAAATGAAGAGCACGTCACCACGAACTCCCCCTCGAAATTTGAGACAAAACAGTGAAGAAACGAGTCCCCAAGAGACAAACCCTTCTTCTCTCTTTCTCTCCCTTTCTCCCCTGTTTTCTATTTCTTGGTTACTGTAATTTCTAAGCAAGCAGGTTACGGCTGCTGCCCTCTTTTACCAAAACAATTCAAGTTGGGCTTTCTTTTATTTATTAAACTTCTGGCCCAACTTATATTGGGCAAGCCCAACAAAATGAACAGGATGTGTGGAGATGGAACGGAGCAGCAAATGAAATCTACTCAGTGAAAAAAGCTTACCACAAACAGAAGGTTGTGGAAAAATTATGCACCAAAAAAGGCGACAATCACAGCGTGGAGAGCAAATAAGGAAACGGCTTACGGCAGAGGAGAATGTAAAATTACGAGGGATAAATATCAATTTGGAACAAACAAAGTTTGTTATCTACGGCATGGTGGAGGAAGACAGTGCTCACATCCTTCTCGAATGTGAGGCGTCAAAATTCTTGTGGGATAACTCTGAACTCATGTTTACTTCTTTAATTAATGCAATAACTTAATTTTAACAACCAAAAAAAAAATTATGGTGGGATGGCTTGCATTCATGGCTCAAAATAACGATAATGACTCATATTGATCCAGTAGGAATTTTTTACCGCAACCGGGCTTACTTGGAGAAGGAAAAAAGAGTAAGTATGCATGCAACGACATTTTGGATTGACATAATTTGAACTATTTGGAATTTGAGGAATGAGGTGATATTCAAGGGTGCTACCCGAAACACACAAAACAATGAATGCATATAAGTGCAACATGAAGGTATGGCTAGAGGTGAAAGTAAATGAGGTAATGTAAACGTCAATAGTAGATTGGGTGACTGATCCGGACGAGCATTAGGAATTTAAGGTTGTGTTGGATGGAGGGATTTGATTTGAGGAGGTATTTCAAATGAAAGGTTTTAAAAATAGATGGATTTCAAATGACATGGTTTTAGAGAGGATTTAAAATCCTCTCAATTTTAACTAAAAAAAATATGCTTAGGATTTTAAATCCATTCATTTCATTTTTAATCCAAACAAGGGGAGTGGATTTGAATGATGGATTTGAAATCCATAGATCAAATCCCTCCATCCAAATGGAGCCTAAACATACTTTTGTTTTCTGTAATTTAAAGGAAAGCAAATATTATCTTATCATTTATATTTACATTATTACTCCCTCCGTCCGCCTATAAGTTTCACATTACTTTTTGACACAAAAATTAAGAAAAGTGATTAAATAATAAATATAGTAATAGTGATGTGATTGAAAGAGGAGAGAGATAGAGAGAAAAAGTAAGATATAAAGTGAAATGTAAGAAAAAGTACTTACCAAAAAAGGTATGAGAAGTTTATAGACGAACGGACAAAAATGGTAAAATGGGAAACTTATAGGCAAACGAAGAGAGTATTTTTGTAAGGATTGAGTACCTTTTTACTGAATGATTTATGAAAATTAATTAAAATAAGGGAAATGATCTTCATCCAGAATCTGGATATCCAGAATTTTTTTTAATTAATTAATGTTTTATTAATTACATAATTACCGTTGTACCCTTTATTATTTATAATGACAATTAATTAATCTTAATTAATTAATTGGATGCGCATGCTCACACTCTCCCACCTTTCTCGTCTATCAACAAGCTGACTTAATCTCCCCATAAATATAATCATTGCTTGAAACGGTAATACTTGCACCACCTTTTATACCACTATTAAATATAACATTCCCCTCCATTAACACCTTTCTCGTCTATCAACAAGCTGACTTATTGTAGATTGTAGTTCGTAAAAGAATAAGTGGATATATATATCTTAATATATGTTTATCTATAGATACAATATATTAAAACATTTTCATAGAAAGAATTTGAAACTTATTTTGTTTCTATTATTTTCATAGTTTACTTGTTTTGAATAGAATATTCATTCATAACTCAATAATTTTAATTAAGTAAAAGTACATGAAAACTCAATTCATTTACGCTACAAATACCTTTTAATCATATAAATGTTTTTTTCTTTGTCCTTGTATGCAATTTTTGCTGCCTTCCACTCATTATTAATTTCTTAAATATTAAACATGGGTTAGCCCCTCTCATCCGAACTGAAATAAAGTTTTTTTAATAATTCACATTTTTAAATAAAGTGAGTTTTAAAACTATATCATCTAAAATATAAAAATTGTATAGAAAGAATTGTTCTAATAATCAAATGAAAATCTAAAAGTGAAAAATAAAATGTCACCACTATTATTTCCAACCTTTCCTTCTTTCAGGCAAGTCATCCCCGTATTTTCATTCACTTCTTTAGTAATTCACAATAACATTCATAAAGAAGAAGGCAGTCCAGATGAAAAGTTCAAGTAATTGTTTACCTGTACTTGAAGATGGAGTTAGGTCTCCAGTACACCCTACATAGCTTCCAATACTCTCACCTTTGAATAACCTGAAAATATTGTAGATAAAATCCCAAAAGAAACTCCATTTCAAATCTTTAAAAGAAACTCCATTTCAAATCTTCACATATACTCCAAAACAAAACAATTTGATTGAAGCAATAAAAAAAAAATTCATCATTAACTGCTAAAGATTTTTACATATGAAAAATTGTTAGTAACAAATTCAATTGACCCAACTGATGAACTCTTGACTCTATACCCATCCAAATCGACCTCCCCTTTGCCTTGGATACACTAAGGTGGCAGCTGTGACTCCATTGCAGTAAATATGTTAATAGAGCCCTTTCAATCATCATTTTCAGACTTGAGCTCTCGATTTGTTTCTCTTTTAAATTTCAGATTCTCCATTTGTAGAAGCCTTGAGGACATGAATTATAATTAGTGTGGGCCTCTCCTCCGTACAACTTCCAATATTTTACATTGGCTTCTAGAGAATGGACATTTGGCATTACCAATTAAAGACATAAATATTGTTAATATGAAAAAATTGTTGAAAGGAAGTTAAAGAGGCAGAGACATAAACATTTAAACTGAAATTGGATGGTCTCTCTTTTCTTTTAAAGAGCTGAGGTATATTAATCAAAAGATTGGGGCAGCCTAACAAACCTCCAAGCAACACATACAAACTACAATAGATAAATCCACAATCTATCTATATTCTATTAAGTAGTTAAGCTTGAACCAACCCAGTTATGCTACGTATGCATTAAACAAGATAGCTTGATTAATACTAAGGGACCTGAACTGGAAATGTGTTAATATAGAATAACAAAAGACCTTTTTTTAAGGCAAGTTCTTGCCTGAAACATTGCACAAAAATCATACAGTTCCCAACTACAAAACCTGATAGGCATAAAACATAATACATAAAATAATACAACTAAGAAAACCTATTTTACAGCATTAATTTTACTGATTAAATTAAGCACCCATGAGATTTATTTTTCGTGTCAGATGCATTCCTTCTTTCCAGATTAAATAAAAACTTCACAAAAAGAAAGGTAAAAGTAACTAAAATAATATTTGAACCTCCATTAAAGCTTAGGCATAAGAGATAATCAAGCAAATAAATTAAAATGAACCGTCACACTGACCTACACCTCATCCTGTTTTGTCACCACTTGTTTCCTGATAATTTCCAATGAACTGAATATAAAACATTAAAGTCAGTATTACGAATTTACAACATGAAACAAAGTAGCATTAAGAATATGAGGATATGACACTTGAAAAATGGGAAGAAAAATATAATACATGTCCATGCAAAAAGCATTCTCAGTATTTTATCATACACATCAATCAACTTTCATATGACTGAGGTCAAAATTTACAGAATGAGGCATTCCCATTTCTTTAAAATACCCGTAGTGAGAGTAAATATGAAAAGATAAATACCTAATTAATATGCAATGTTACCAAAACTATACTAAGACGGGCAAAATATTGTAATGTCTTAAGATGTAACATTTTGAGAGAGTTGCAAGAACACAAATCAAACACCATAAACTATTCTGGATAGAGTTAGCCAGCAGTTATTTAGCAATGATATCATGCAGTATTTGATGAAAATGTCTCTCATGGACAAGAAAATTAAGAAATGCATTGAAAAAGATGCAAGAGAATGAATCATACATGTCCCTTGAATTTAAGATGTTCATGTTTTGCATTCAATGACTCCTTTTCCGAATCTGATAATAAAAAAGTCTCCATAGTTGTTGACAACATTTTCCCTCCTTGATCGTCAAAAGAAACTTGAACCCATTCCATTCTCATAATACTCTTGCTCTGATTGGTGAATCGATATCATTGTTCAAATCAAGAAATTCCATTCAACCTGTAATCAAGCATCAAACGACTGGAGATCAATCTCTAAAAAAATATTGAACCCCCTAAATCTCTACACCATAGCTTTTGCCTTTTGCGCAAGACTACTAAATGGAAGCCTCTTCTTTGAATTCTTTTCTCTAGAAAGATTCTTCCCTCAATAGCTTTGCAATATTGATTTCACAATTTCACTCACTATCGAGGAGCTTCTAATATTAGATATTGGAAATATATACATCAATTTTCGAGAAACTGAAACTTGACTGCATATACAATAATTTTCCAGCATTGCACACAATAATCAACAACATTTCAATTAGACATGTCTAATCATTAATTTCAATAACACAAAACCCTTATTTTTTTTTATGAATAATCGGAGGGAGGTAGAAGGAAACTTAACTTTAGAAAGAAGAAGCATGGCTAGCAGGGATATACCCCAACTCCTTTATAACATAATTGCCGAGTATAATGCAGCTTATTTAAAGAACCCGACAGAAGAAACTTGAAATGTGTTAATATAGGATAACAAAAGACCTTTTTTTAAAGGCAAATTCTTGCATGAAACAGTTCACAAACTACAAATTAATACGAATAGAGTTGAGAAAATCAACTGAAGGATTACCAAAATAGCCCATTGAGAATTTTCAATTGGTTCAACAAAGAATTAATTTGAAAGAATTGAAGGCAATGAGCAATAAAACTATTTAAAATCCAAATCCCACAAATTTGCTCATATTTTGTTGATTTCATCTGCTTTTCATTAAAACTCACATTTTAAAAATTCATTCTTACAATCAAATTCGCACAATGTATTGTAATGAGAAACTAAAACCCAAAATCACCAACATAAATTTACCATCAATTTCGTCTACTCTGCTTGATGAAATCTGTTTTCCCTCATACCAAACACTCACTTCCATTTTCATCTCCCTTTCATCACCCAAACCACCCTTCCAAGCAACCCCTAAATCTGATTGGGGGAAAATTGTACCTATAAAGTGGCAATTACAGTATATTTTGGAAGCCTCATGTAATTCATAGGACAAAATAAGACATCTTACATAATCTTGTAAAGTTAAAAATCACAAGATCAATATATGATTCACCCACCAGATATATTGCATGAACAACTCTATGGTTCTTCCTCTTAGACCAGTGACAGAAACATTATATCTGGCCAGGAAAAATGATTTTATAAGCTAAAATCAAGCATCTCATAATAAGATACAGAGAATAAGTAATAAGATAAAAAGAAAAGGTACTTGTCTAAACCATCTACTATTAGGATTGGTCCATGATTCACCTTATAGAAGAATTCCACTGGTAACGTAAAAAGAAACTAAATTCGATCGATGCATCTCAGGGTTGAATGGTCCTGAACAAAAGTAGAACACATCAAGTTATGAGAACTGAGAAAAGCAGGCCATTGAAATGGACAATTCAATCATTTCAAATATGAAGCTTGTTCTCCCATTCTCTAAAAATACATAAAAAATTAAAAAAAATCAAATAAATTGTATTCTCTTCTCAATTGAATTCAGAAAAAAAATGAATAAATAACATAGTTCTTTTGACTCATTATTTTTCCATAATCATACCACAGAGAAAAATCAGTGATTTTTCGTCTCTGATTCCCATTCCATCAATACTTGCCACGTATACACAAAATCTTCATAGATATAATAAAAAAAATGTACACTCCAGTACATACATCAGTTAAAATCAACTCACAGAAAAGAACATATGAAATTCAAGAAAATACAACTCCGTAGATCATTAGAGTGAACTAAGATTTTTCACTAAATAAACGCATTCTTATGAAACTATAAAATTTTAGAAAATTCCATAAACACATAGAAGAAAGTGTAAAAAAAAAAGTAACAACAATAAGGTAGTTCACCATCTAAGCTGTGAAAATTATAGATTTGGCTAGAAGAAAATTCAATTGAAACTCAATTTTAGAAGAAAAGTTGTGAGAATTGATTAATAAAAACAATAAAGAGGAAAGAAAGCGTACCAGTAGAAAGGGCAGAGGGTATAACCGAGGTTAAAGACGATCAGGCGAGGTATCAAATCAAACAGACTTATTATCTCCATTGCCTCCTTTTTCGGCATTAAAAATACCATAAACAGATACCAAACATCATTCGGGTCTACCGCAATTGGCAACTAAAAGTCCAAAATTCTTCAATCGAAATACAAATAAAAAAACCCGATTGAGGCTGGAGGCAATGAACAACTAAAAGTCTAGAATGCTTCAATTGAAACACAAACAGAGCATTCCCCCACCGTTCGATTCGGCCCCTTGCAACTTTCCCGCCAATTCTCGAACACAGTTTCACCCCTACAACATCGTTGAAGCTGCCGACGAAGACGACCTCGTAGAGTCCGTGCTGAGAAATCACACGATTCTCCGCCGAAAGTTAGAATATGTATATTAAATCCTTTTATTAAAAAAAAAGTCACGTAGTCTTTAAAGCATTTCAAATAAAAACTTACCAATTCTTTGGCTTACACTAATAATGAAGAGATGCAGTGTTGTTGTTGTTGCAATCATTCTGACAATCTACTGGCCTGGGAGATCTTTAATTGATAATTTCAGGCCAACAAGAAGACTTAATTCCAACTAATTAATATATATACTGCTCGGGAATGGAGATAGTTTGTGAAGAGGTTGATTAAAGTACCTGACCCATGAGGCAAGCAACAGAACATGTATCTACCTTGGAAAAATCTGCATCCAGATCAAGCAAGTCCTGAAGAATCAGTTGTAATGCATATATAGCAAAAAAAAAAAAAAAAAAAATTAAAAAAAAAAAAATAAAGAAAAAAGGAAGAGAACCTTGACATCTCAGCTTATGAGTAGAGAAGGTAGAGGATCAACCAGCCACTCCGAATTAAGACTCCCTTCACCTTCACAGACGACATCTTTGTGCCCAACCAAGACTTGAGTTTCAATTTTAGAATCACCACAATTTTTTTTATTCGTGCAGTTCCATTGTTAAAGCAAACATCATTCCTTAAATTCCATTGTGTCTCTTCTGATTCTACATTCAATTCCATCGTGTCTCTTCTGATTCTACACTCAGTGGTAGGCACTTAAAATTCTACATTCAATTGTAAGACTCTTAAAATTTTCAATTCAATTGTGTACTATAAGGACGTGGCATGAGGTGGCAATCCACGTGTCAGGACCTGGTGAGCCACGTGTCAAGCTCAGGAGAGAACTTTCCTCCTTTTATTATATAAGATTATCGTTTCTGTAAAAAAAAAAACCATTATCATGAGCTTCAATATTTTTTACGTTCTCAGTTTTGTCCTTCTCCATCGTGAATTATCAACATAAAATCACCATTATCGTGAATTCACGATCAATATTTTTTACGTTCTCAGTTTTGTCCTTCTCCATCAAACACAAAATCTTCACATTATATTATCAACAATGGCTGATCGTGAATTACTTCGATCACTTTTTGGAGATGATTCCGACGCCGAAGAAAATATTCAAGGTCACTCGATTCACTCACCATGTCCGACAGTTAATAGTGAGCAAAAATATAATAACGACGAAGTTGTTGTAGAATCTGGAATGATTTATGGAACCATTGATGAGTTGTTTAGAGCTTATCAGGAACATGCAAGAAGGAAGGGTTTTAGCATTGTTAAACGGACATGCAAGAAGGATGAATCACAATACAAATATACGTTGATGGTTTGTGATAAGGCTGGAATTTCTAAGGCAGATAAGTTGTCGAAAAAGACTAACTGCAAAGCTCGTTTGAATGCGAAGAAACTCGATGATGGAACTAGGGTTATTAGTAAAATGGTGCATGACCACAACCATGAAATTGATCCAGTCTTTTCTCCGTTAATGCCAGCTCACAGGCATTTGAGTGTTCACATGAAGAGGCAATTAGAAGCTAATGATATTGCAGGAATAAGGGTATGTAAAAATGTAAGATTGTGTGAAGTTCAATCGAGTGGACCGGAAAATATTGGGTGTCTCCCTAAGGATTGTAGGAATTTCATTGACGAAAGAAGAAGGCTGAGATTGGGTGATGGAGACGCAGAAGCAATCCGTAAGATGTTTGCTAAACTTCAATTGAGAGATAGTAGTTTTTTTTACTTGATGGATATTGATGATGATAATAGGATATGCAACGTTTTATGGTTTCATCCTAGAAGTAAAGCTGCGTACGAAGAGTTTCACGATGTCGTGAGTTTAGACACAACATACCTTGTCAATAGGTATGTATTTATTTTGGTTTTTTAATTTGTTGTTCATCATTTCTGTTATAAAATGTGTAATGTTTCTTACATTAATATTTTTGTTGTTAGTCATTTATGTTTTTAAGTGTGGAATGCTTACATTATTTAGCTAGGTTTTTTTTTGGGTTGTATGTTGTAATCAATATTTAGGGTTTAGGGGTTTAATATCTAGTTGTGCATTGTATAATGCATTGTTTTATTTTGGAAAATAGGTACAAAATGCCATTTGCATCAATTGTTGGCGTTAATCATCATGACCATTCGATATTGCTAGGATGCGCTTTGGTGAGCAATGAAAAGGCATCTACATATAAATGGATTTTTTCCAATTGGTTAGAAGCAATGGGTGGCATTCACCCTACTGTCATAATTACGGACCAAGCTATCCATCGGTATTGCATATGGCATATTCTATCAAAAGTTGGAGAAAAGTTTAAAAGGGTTCATGATATTAAATCATGCACCGTTGAATTTAAAGGCCTCGTGTACGACAGCTTAACCATCCAGATATTTGAGAGGAAATGGGCCGAGTTCTTGGTTAAATACGGGTTGGAAAATAATGAATGGTTAATCAGTTTGTACAATGAAAGGGAGAAATGGGTTCCGGTTTACTTGCACCACACGTTTTGGGCCGGAATGATTTCGACACAACGAAGTGAGGGAATGCATGCTTATTTTGATGATTTTGTTCACTCAAGAAGCACGCTCAAACAGTTCATGGAACAATACGATATTGCTATTGGTAATAAATTTCAGAAGGAGTTCCAAGCTGACTTTCAATCGAAGAATAAGGTCATTAAGTGCACTACTCATTATGAATCGGAGAAGCAATTTCAACGGGCATACACGAATTCGATTTTCAATCGTGTTCAAGATGAACTAAAAAGAACGATTCATTGTCATGTTATTCAACCAACTACCGAGGAGGCAGGTGAAGATTTGAATGTTGTTGGAGTTGAAAGATTTAGGGTTATTGAAAGATGCATCGTGAACAATTTCTTTGTCAAGGAATTTACGTATATGGTTGAGTGGAGGCCAACGGGAGAATACATCAATTGCAATTGCAGGAAGTTTGAGTTCAAGGGGATATTTTGCTCTCATATAATGAAGGTGTTGGCACAAGAGGACATCCAAAGTGTGAACGAAAGGTATGTGTTACATCGATGGAGAAAAGATGTGTACCGACCACATTGCCATATTTTTGTCGGAGGTGGTTATCCTCACATGACCGATGAGTACAAGAAATATCAAGAAGTTGAAAAATTGTTTCAGCAGGCAGTAGATTTGGCAATGGGGAACAATGCGAAGTTGGATTTTATTAAAAAAAGTTGTCACGAGATGAAAAATGCACTGCTAATTAATTGGAATCCCCCTACAACCACAACTGAAGATGAAAATGATGGTCCCTCAAGGAGATCACCAAGTCCTGAAATATCAGGGAATCCACTACTAGACCCCCATGTTGCAAGAACAATAGGAAGGCCTAAAACTAATCGTTATATGTCAGCTTCAGAAACACGTGGAAGTGGACGTGCACGTGGACGTCCACCTGGAAGAGGAAGGGGAAGAGGAAGAGGAAGAGGTGAACCCACTACAATGGGTGGACGTGGAAGGGGTGCAACAATGCAACAAGACAACGATGAGTTCCTTTTCGACTTAAATGTGTAGATTCGTAGTTGTAATATTAACTATCGATTTTATGCTAATCTATACATGTTAATTTATGTAATACAGTAATGTTATGAATCGGGTCATACTTGCCAATTTATATAATAAAATACATCAACTAATCAATTTTTCATACACCATAATTCATAATATTAAATCCAAAAACTAAAATACATAATATTAAGCTCAACACCAAATTACAACAAGTCCAAACATTGAAATATTAAACTTAAACATTGAACCTTGAACCTTAAATCCAACTCTCATCCTCAACCTTGATTGCTTTGTCATGTTTGACGACAGACACATAGAATTTGGAGAGAATCTGGACATCACGCTCAAAGTGTAGAGTATCTCCTTGGCTAATTCTCAAAGTGTCCGCAACTGAGGTCCAACCACTCGTCAATCGAATAATCTCCCTAATCCCTATTTCGTTAACCCGATGAAACTCGTACCTGCACTCAAACTGAAGTCCCGAGTACCCTGTACAAAATGTGACCATTTTCTCACTATACCCAAAAAGTTCATGAGCATTCGTCGGTATGTTCTGCAAAAAAAAAAAAAAAAAAAAAGACAACAAATCTATGTTAAAAGAGACGGCAAATGTATGTCAAAATTAAATATTACTCTGTAGTAGAATTATATGGGAAACAAAATACCAAACGATTGTGACATTCGGTTGTCTTGCATTTTATTGTAAAAAATCTTTGTGGATTCCGCCGAATTTCATTGTTCATCTCTTCAGGGTTGTTTCCAAGTGTGAATCATATTTTTCTTGCAGCTGATCTTGTGGTAGGCATGTTTAGGTTTTTAAGATAGAAAGGTTTTTCGGATCGAAAGACAAGGGTTTGATAAAATTGATAATGAATGAAAGTTTGAATTAAACCCTAGTCATTCGAATTTGAATTTAGATTTGTATTTGAATTTGGATTTGAATTTGAATTTGAATTTGAATTAAACCCTATGTCTTACTTTTTAATTGGAATATATGATGGCTATAATTAGGGCTTTCAATTACCTTTAAAATGGCTGATTGGTTGAGAGAAGCGTGTCAAGTGCTTCAAAGATGCATGTATACGCTTCATCTTCCTTGATAATCCCCAATTAATCACAACCGTTGATTTAAAATCAAAGGAATTTATCTTGGCCGTTGATCACAAAAACAACTTGCGGTGAATGGTTTTAGGGGGTTTTCACTGTAATGATTACTCCATTGGAAAGCGTATGTAATTATTCTGCATGGCATTGGGTAATGAGAGAGTCGTGTTAATTAATGACATTTACACGTATAGGAGAAGATAATGTCGTGGAGGGCAGATGGGGATTGAACGTGGAGGAGGGAAGATTGAGATTGATCTCATTCATTAATGACGTGTTTAATGCCAGATTAAAATTACATTGATTTGAAGGGGTGTAGTTTATCGACTAATTGACAAAGTGGGATAGCTCAAGTGGTTAGAGCACCACTACCTAGGCTTTAGGTCCTAGGTTCAAGTCATGGGGAGGGGAAAAAAAGGGATGGGTATTTAACTTCCATAAAAAAAAAAAAAAAGTTTATCGACTAATTTTCGTGTAAGAATGTGTAACAATATTGGGAAGATTGGGATTGATCTCCTTAAATTAAATTAAATTAATTTGTCCTTAAATTAACAATATTAGTGTAACATTATGAATTTTTAAACCTTAAGTGTGAAATAATTCATTTTAACAATATTAGTGTAACATTATGAATTTTTAAACCTTAAGTGTGAAATAATTCATTTTAACAATATTAGTGTAACATTATGAATTTTTAAACCTTAAGTGTGAAATAATTCATTTTAACAATATTAGTGTAACATTATGAATTTTTAAACCTTAAGTGTGAAATAATTCATTTTAACAATATTAGTGTAACTTTATGAATTTTTAAACCTTAAGTGTGAAATAATTCATTTTAACAATATTAGTGTAACATTATGAATTTTTAAATCTTAAGTGTGAAATAATTTATTTTAACAATATTAGTGCAACATTATGAATTTTTTAACCTTAAGTGTGAAATAATTCATTTTAACAATATTAGTGTAACATTATGAATTTTTAAACCTTAAGTGTGAAATAATTCATTTTAACAATATTAGTGTAACATTATGAATTTTTAAACCTTAAGTGTGAAATAATTCATTTTTAGTGTGCCATATTTATTAATGAAGCATAAGTGTAGTGTAGACATTGAAACGAGTAGTCGAACCCTAAACCCTAAACATGATATACCGAGAAATTAGTATTCAGAGATAAGTGTGCCATATTGAATATAAATATATTAGTGTAACATTTGAATTTTATTTATTAATGAAGCATAAGTGTAGTGTAGACATTGAAACGAGTAGTCGGACCCTAAACCCTAAACATGATATACCGAGAAACTAGTATTCAGAGATAAGTGTGCCATATTGAATATAAATACATTAGTGTAACATTTGAATTTTATTTATTAATGAAGCATAAGTGTAGTGTAGACATTGAAACGAGTAGTCGGACCCTAAACCCTAAACCCTAAACATGATATACCGAGAAACTAGTATTCGGAGATAAGTGTGCCATATTTAATATAAACACATTAGTATAAAATTTGAATTTTATTTATTAATGAAGCGTAAGTGTAGTGTAGACATTGAAATGAGTAGTCTGACCTTAAACCCTAAACACTAAATCCTAAACCCTAAACCCTAAACATGATATACCGAGAAACTAGTATTCGGAGATAAGTGTGCCATACTGAATATAAATACATTAGTGTAACATTTGAATTTTATTTATTAATGAAGCATAAGTGTAGTGTAGACATTGAAACGAGTAGTCGGACCATATTTTTATTTATTAACAAAGCATAAGAATGTATATTAACATAATTTTTTGTATTAATTACTAAATATGGTGAATTGGTAAATAATAAATTATTACATTATATTTACTAAAATTAAAATTATTCTTCAGTAAATTAATTGAAAGCAACTAAATAATTTACGACCCTTAATTATGTATACTAACTTAATTACGTTACGTCTATTCACTTAAATTACGACCCTTCGCATCAACACACTTCCTTTTGAATATAAATATCCCTTATCAGACCATTCAAAACACACTTTCATTATCATCCATCATTCCTCATCTCTCTCGCATATCATCAACCATGTCTGCTAAGGGAAAGGTAGTGTGTGTCTTCGATTTTATTCTGTTTTCCATTTACTATTTAACATATTGTTTAATATGATTTTTTATTTTTTTGCACTGTAGGACTTGATCGATGAACTTATGGAGATTGTTCAAAGAAACCGACGGGAGTTGGACCTACTACGACAAAGGCAGCAGGCCGAACGGCGTTTTCTCAATATGCGCTGGGACAAACTTCTTTCCTTACTCGACAAACGCCAGGCTCTAGAGCGCAGGGTCATGTTTCTAGAGGACGAGTTGTATGACTTGGTTCGTATTTTGCACACTTTTTAGTACAACAATAACAATCCCCACAAGCGTATGGGTTCGTTATAGTTGAGTAAGTATACGACCTAGTAGTTATCGTCCAAGGACCTAGAGAGAGTGTGGAGCCCCGAAACTATAAGTTAAAATGGTGTTATAGAAGCTAAATAGGAGGATAAAACAAATACCAACTAAGAAAATAAACAACTAATGCAAACAACTAAAACTAACTCTCAAAAAGATGAAAGTGCAAGGAACGGGTATTGCCTCGGGTGTTTCTGTTTTGTGAGCAATTAAGGAACTAGTGAACCAATTACATGATTTTACTACGAATTTGGGTCAAGCTAAAGGCTATCACATATGTGTGCAAACCCCCTCGAAAGGCATAGGTAAACATCGTGCATTGATTAGCAATTATAGGATCTAACCAAATACCATAAGCCCCTAAGATAGTGTTTCATAAGCACTTTCAACACGGTTACTAATGCTTATGAAACGCCCTCTCACCAAACTCCTAGACGACCTCTACTCGTTTAGTGTCTAAGGTTGTCGGTCTAGCCATTAACCCCCTCTCGGGTTAGCTAATTACTAATTAACTTCTATTCAATTGACCAAAGCTCACACTCACACTCTCAATCATGCTACCCAACTCTCGTTGCAATAAACATAATCGAACATGCTCGCTAATAGGGTTGATCAACCAAATGAATCAATCAAAATACAACTCTAGAAACCTATACACCCAAATCCTAAGCTAATCATGCAATTACTCACAATTACACTAAATTCTCATCAAAACATCAACACCCAAGTCAATTGAGGTTTAGCCCATGTCTAAATTAACAACTAGAATAAAACTCATGAAAATTAAACTACAAAACATGAATTAAAATCAAATAACCAACTAATATTGAAATAAGGAAAGAAAGCACCTCTATTGTCTTCAAATACTTCAATCTCACCAACAATAAAATGAAATACTAAATTGAAATCTATCTATGAAATGAAATAACAAATTAAACTATCTAATGAGTGGAGTGGTGGGGAGGAGAGAGATTTCTCCCCCAATGGAGAGCTGCCCTCTGTTTCGTGCGCTCCCTTCTGCCTTGTATGTGTATCCCCAGCTCTGTGTCGTTGATGCAAATGTATGTGGTGAATGGGCTTGGGCCTGCCCTTTTTTTTTCCAATTGTCCACTCAATTTTTGATTTGAGTTTAATTAATAAGTGGGCCCCTTCATGAGAATGCACCATGGCCCAGCTTCTTTTTTCTTTTTCTTTTAATTGCAGAACATTTACAAGGCCCTCCTAATTGTAATGACCCCTTTAATTTCTTGCCGTAGTAATGCTCCACACTCTGGGCTTTAATATATTTTTCTTTTTAAACCCAATCATTTTCTTCTCTTCTCGATTTATTTCTTAGATCGACTTCACAAAATTATCGAAGTGTGATTTTGCTCTAAAAATGCTCATTTTTCCTATAAAAGAAGCAAACAACACAATTTCTCCAAATCAAGTGCAATTAGTCAATTTAGTGTAAATAATGCAAGAAATCCTATCAAATTATGCAAAATATAAATATGAATTTCAAGCAATTTTCACACTAATCATTGTATCAAGGAGATGATGTGGATAGGAAACACGCTGAAGAACTACTTGCCGAGGCGAAAGCGGAACTAGAAGTTGCTGCTGATGAGTACGATGATCACAGCAAGTTATGCTTTGGTTATTGATGGGGATTATCTGTTGGTGGTTGCTGGATTTTAGGGTTTTAAGTGTTTGTCGGTGGAAGAACTCTTTTAAGTTTTTAGGTTTTTTATTTTCTGTTTTTATGTAGATCATGGGCGTGCTGGTTAGCCCTTCTATGGGTTGTAATATCTTCTTTTGGCCTCCTTTTGCTATTATGATCAATGAACCTCTTTTTGCTATTAATTATCGGTGTAATTTGATTTACTTAATTGAAAGATAAAATGAAAGAATAATTGGAAAAAAAGTTACAAAAATAATTAGCAAACACTAATCACAAAATCTGAAAAGAGAAAAATATTCAATCAAATTATATCTTATCAAATTATATCACATATCACGCAATCTTAATATTCTAGATTGTCACTATGAGTTATGTCTAACTTTTTATAAAATTACAAAAAGAACAAAAGAATTATGTTAATTTAGACCAATCTTATGGTACCAAAAATATTATTAACGAATATTCATTCTTTCATATTAGTTATTTTTAGACAAATTTTAGGGTACAAAAATATTACTATAAATCAGTAGTAGTTAATAATTTTAGACCAATTTTAGAAAAATATTAATTAGATTTAAAAAATGATTTAAAATATTACTATTGTTATTTTTTATTAAATAAACCCTAATTTAATGTGGGCAATAATAACTTTTTTGGGAGATGCAACGCGTGGGCAAATTGGCGGTTGTTGGTTGCGTAAACAAGATGAACATAATGATGAAAACTTGGGGATGCCAAAGGTTGCAAATTTAAACCCTTAAGGGTGCTGCTAAGATGTCAATATAAATACAGACCTAACCATGTGAATTTATTCATCCTCAACCCTTAAATCCAGTAAAAATCTCAAATGGCAAGAACACCTTCGAAATCGGGCAAATTTCAAGATTTTGTGCCCTCCTCCCCAAAAGGAATACTATCAATGTATGAATATACGAAGAAGCAAAACGAAGAATTGAAGGACGAAGTGAGGATCTTCATGAAAAGGCTGTTGGTTCACTGCACACCACACTCTTTGAGCGATGTGATCTTGGATGAGGACCCTTTACATAAGATCTATGAGTTCTTTGTTGAAGCACATAAGGTAAGGGAAATTCCAGTCATTGTGCTTTCTGATTCAACCGTTCGAGAACATTTGGCAAGCGTTGGTGGTGGCAGTGGAGGTGGTGGCGAAAATGGTGATATGGAAGAAAGTGTTGAAGGAGGTGGTGATGACAACGATGCTTAGGTTTCGATGCTTAGGGTTTACTATTTAAGTTTATCTTATATATCTTTTTTTTCTTCAATGTTTTTAATTTAGGGATGTAATCTTCCCCCATTTTCCAATTGAAGTATATTGAAATTTTAGTTATTATCTTATATTTTGTACAATAAACAACTGTTTAATTCACCACTAACAGTAAGTAAACAACACAAATATACATTAATTAATTAAACTAAATCACGGAAATTATCCCTTTGATTAATCATAATTTGTGGACTTGTAAAAATTAAATTCAAATTCAAAAGAATTCACCCAATTAATCCTAATTTGTGAACTGTTTAATTCGATTAATGATTTTAGACCATTATTCCAGTTTCCAAATCAATTTTAATTGAACTCTACTTGTAAAAATACAAATTCAATTTTGATTGAACTCTACTTGTCAAATTTTGGAGGATGAATTTTAGTTCCAGTTTCCAAATCAATTTTAATTGAACTATACTTGTAAAAATACAAATTCAATTTTGATTGAACTCTACTTGTCAAAATTTGGAGGATAAATTTTAATTCCAGTTTCCAAATCAATTTTAATTGAACTATACTTGTAAAAATACAAATTCGAAATATTCACCTAATTAATTTTACAAAGTGAGAAATCCAAATCCTAATAATCTAAATTAAAAGGAAAACACAATTAATGGAGGAGTTGTCAAAATTAATACAAATTGAATGTGAAATCAAATTAAACCCCTAAACCAAATCGGATGGAAACCCAAATCCTAACAAGAAGCCGAAATTGACGTATTCTTCACAAATCTTCCCCATTTTCTCAATCTAAATCATCCCTACCCTTAAAAAATCTCACACAAAAGAATCATTCATACCCTATTTGAAACTCAAATAAATTCTTAACAAATCTGTAGAAAAATCGAATTGAACATAACGTCGAATACATCGATAAGGTAAAATGTTATTAGTTGTTACATTTGTGGAATGAACACCAAAAAAACAAACTTGCAAAACCACCGACAATTCCAGAAACAAAACAAAAAAACAAAAGTAGAGGAAGAAGAAACAAAAAAGACCGATAATATTGCAAAACTTCATTTCCAATTCGTTTCGGATGATAGCAACTTAAGGCCTCCTTCGTATCATCTTCTTTCAGATTTAGTCCAAGATTGGAATTTGAATCACCTCCGTACGACTTCTGCTGGAAATACGTCAAGTATGCATCGATAGCCTCTTCTTCAGTCCGGAAAGATCTGTACATGGATCCTTTGAATCCGAGAACATGTGGAGCGCATTCACTCCAACTATCATAAATCCCTACCCCGTACGCCTTTGAAGACTACGTAATATTTTTCAGCCTTTTTTCCAATTGTGCTAAACATTCTCGAAAATAAGATGAATTTTTTTTTCAAGGCAGAAGATGAAGTTCTCTAAGTGTCGAAAGAAAGAAGAAGTATAAGAAAGAGTTGAGTTAAACGGTAACAGAGAAGAGAGAAGACTTCGATTTTAATTAACATTGAAATTTGTTTCTTTTGTAATTATTGTTCATCTTGAAAAAAGAAATAGAAAGAGAAAGGTGTGTCAGATTTTAATTTTTTATTTAAAAATAATATTTCAGCACTTTATTTACATTAAAGATATTTTAGTCATTTCATCACAACTTAAAATAGAAATTGACTAAAATACCCTTTACTGGATATCCAAATTCTGGATGTTTAGCAACACCCTTCAAATAAAACACATGAATTAAATTAAATTGTAAAGGCATTTTTCATGATTGTTAATCTAGAAAGCTGGCCCACCAATCCCGGTGTAGGATCCGTACCGTTGATTTGACCACAGCTGCTTCCAACGGTCAAGATTTAGGGAGGCAACCGATTCTTGAAGTTACCAATCCAGACCCGGAAAAACAGATCCGAAAATGAGTGCGTCAATGGATGACGCATGATACATGACGTCACTCTTGTACTGCATTTTCCTTTTTTTTTTTTGTTTTCTTTTTCAACAAATAAAACCCTTAGGATGGATTTTTCTATCCAGTTTCCTCCAATCTTCCTTCAACTTACCTCTCTCTTTCCTAAAATAACTCTTTCTTTACTCTTTTATACCAAAAATAAAACCCCCCCATCAAAACTGCAAACCCTTTATACATATCTCATTTTATCACAAGAACACGCACTGTGCCGTGTCATGTTATAATAAAAAAGTGGTAAAAAGGGAAAAATGGGTATTGAGGAATTTCATGCAGCAAACAAGGAAAAGGCTATGATGGAGCTGATAAAGGGGAAAGAAATCGCTACTCAGCTACAAACGCTTTTACTCAAACCCGTTGAAGATCACGACATCTCACCTGAGGACTTAGCTTTTCAGATCTTCAGATCTTTCACCCTCTCTCTCTCTCATCTCACTTCCGCCGCCGAGTTAACTCAGATCCCCGCCGTTGACCACGGCGGCTCCTCCTCCTCCTCCGGCCACAGCAAGAGGAAGCGGGGGACCAAAGATCGAAGGGGCTGCTACAAGAGAAGGTAAGGAAGGATAATATTGTTAATTAATAATTAATACTATAATTTTAATATTCTTCAATTATTCTAGGGCTACTAATTTTTTTTTTTTTTGGCTTCTTGATCTAGTTTTGGGTTTCTCAAAAATGGGTTTTCTTTTTTCTTGAATAATATTTAGAAATTAATTAATTTGATAAAATTAAAGGATATAGACACGTTTTAGGTACTGTAATTTGTTTGTGCTTGTTGTCGTACATTAATCATCAACTAGCAAGTTGAGTCACTTGGCAGATAAAACAAATTAAACAACAAGAGGTCGAATTAAATTGCTTGCTTTAATTTATGTATTGCGCTTTTCAGTGGGGCTATATTTTCATCATTTAATTTATTTGATCTGAAAATTAATTGTTTGTTCATTAATTCGATGGATCAGAGAGGGGTCAGATTCACAAGTTATAATATCTCCAACGATTGAAGATGGTTGGTCATGGAGGAAATATGGACAGAAGAACATCTTAAACTCGGATTACCCAAGGTATATTATATTTTATTTATTTATTTATTTCGTATTTATACCATTAATATGTATGCCGACTTTTTCCATTGTAAAATAACAAATGGGATATTTAATTAAAATTCTTCCACTCTTAATTAGCTTGCTAAATTAATACTGCAGGCAATCCCTTTCACCTTTCCTACCAAGTCATGTCATGTATATTCATATCACATGCACTTTTTTTTTTTTGAAAGCATCACATACACTTTTTAAACGTTTAATTTATATAGTTTTTTTAGATAGTGCCATTAACCTAATTAATGGAATAGCTCCCAAGTTAAACATAAAGTGATCATGTTCATTAAAGAGAAACCTAGCTAGCTCCTTGTGTCAATTAATTAATTATTCAAAAGAAAATTAAGATAAGTTTATATGTAAGTGGAAGATAGTACCCGCTATCTCAAATCAAATCGAATCATTTCTTGTCTGTACCACATTAGTTTTCACATTTAAAAAAGAGAGTTTCATTTCACACAACTTTTTACCCTCAAATTTTTCATTTACATTTTTTTATCCAACACACTTGTTTTATCAGTTTAATAAAGTTTTACTTTATCACATTTTTTTAGTTTGTATATTTAGATTAGTGTGAAAATTGATTTGGAACGCAGAAAGTACAATCTCATATGTCTAATACTAGAGACTTGCTCTTAATTAATTGTATTGTTTATATATATATGCTATTATTACAGATGCTACTATAGGTGCAGTCACAAGCATGAAGGGTGCAAAGCCATTAGACAAGTGCAAAGAATGAAAGGTCCAAATATCTCATACGAAACCACATACTTCCATCGCCACACATGCGCAGAAAGAGCGAGGGACCCACATTTCATAGTGGAATCTGATCCTGTGCAACGCAATCTAATCAGTTTCCAAACTCAACAACCAATCATCACACTCAAACTCGAAGATACTCAAAGTGAAGATGATCATGAAGCCAAATCAACCCTAGAGGACACGTGGCAGGATTTCATCGGCCTTGATATGTTAGGGTATAATAAGCCCGAATGGGCCCCTTATCAAGAAGACCGTTTTGATCACTATTCTTCTGAAATTACTAGTTTGCATGGCCTTCATCAGCTTTCTGATATCAATAGCTCTTTCCACTACTTTGATGCAGAGATTAATTATTAATTATTCTAGTACAGCCCACTACATAAAATTTGTGTGAGATCGTCTCAGAGACGTCATACGTACGTATTGATCGATATTGTAAATAATTAATTAATGCTTTTAATTAATTTTGAATTTTGTTATGCTTCAAATCGCTTTCTTGTACTAGCTACCTGATTTTAAAGGCAAGAGTACTTAAGGAGATAAAATCTTTTGTTACAAATTTTGGAGCTAGGAAATAATTCTTTTGATATTCGTGATGGGTGGATGCATGAGGTGGGGATATTGTTATGGATTCGTTCTCAAATCTTTAAACAAGAGCAAACTCTCAAAGAATTCAAGCTTTTTTGCAGATAATCCAAGTTCAAAGAATCAAAACAAGAACACAATGAACAACAAAATTTTATGTGCGTTGATCAATTGATCTACGTCTACCGGAGTCAGGAGGATCAAACAACACTTTCCACCACATACCAAACAAGATTACAAATTCTCTTGTTCCAAAAATTAGAACAATCTCTCTAACTCTTTAAGATAGTTCTCTCGCTTTCTGTTTTCTCTCTCAATTGCATAGTCACCCAATCTCTTTAGGGCATGTTTGATAGCAAAGATTGATTATCTAAAGATTAGGATGATATCTAAATTTTATAAATTTTAAAGCATAATCTACCCTTAATCTAAGTTATCAAACTATCAATAAAAATGATATATATATGTTTGAGACTGATAGTAATTACAACCACAAAAAAATAACTAACATAATTGTCTAAAAAAATAACTGTCTTTTGAATTTTTGTCAACTCGCCTGAACCTTCAGTAATGAAACCCCAGACAAAACCATATGTGACTTCAATTGTCAAACTAATTTCAGCTGATTCCAAGTCACTTAAATCCAAGTGGGCTGAACTTGAACAACTCTACTGACATTTCATTTGTCCAACTCAGCTGATCATTAATCCTTCAACTGAATTAACCATTTTCATTTACCATCATCATTTGATGATGCATTTGTAATAAAGTTGAATGCTGGATTGTCTCACATTGTTTACCTATGAGTTTTTCCTTATGTTGGGTACAAAGATTAACACAAGTGCTTAAATAATACTCCCTCCGTCCAATTTTATTACACTCACTTCTCTGAGCACGGATTTTAATGAATATTGATTAGTTTATTCAGGGAAAATATTTTTTTTAGTCCTATAAGTTTGATTGATTCCAAAATAAATCCTTTAAGTTTTAACTTTATAAAAATACATCCTATATCTTTTAAGTTATTAATTTTAGTCCTTTATACAATCAAATTTAGTCCTTTAAATTTGAAGAAAAAGTAAACACTAAATAAATTAATTTGAAAAGAATAAAAAATTGAAATTTTGGTAGGAGTCCCAACTTATATTCAAATAAAGTATTTAAAAAAAATTATATGCTCAAATTGAAAAGTACAAAATTTTCAGTTTAACAAAAATTTATTTTAAAATCTGAAAATGTAAAATTTATTTAATAATTTTTTTAGTAAAATAAAATAATTAAAAACCTACAAAATAAAATATAAAAATGATTATATAAATCATAAATAAATCTGCATTTTAGCAAAATGGAGTAATACTCCAGTACCAAATATTATATAAATCATAAGTAAAATTTTCATTTTTTTTTTGTCATTTTAATATATTTTTATAATTTTCTTGATTTATTAATATAATTTAGGCTTTGTTAATACATTTTCAAAGTAAAATCTAGAAAAATCTATCAATTTAATTTTCATTTTGGAAACATGAAGAGGGTGGTGGGGGTATATTTTTTATTGAATTATTAATTAAATTTTAGTATATATTTTTATTTTTATTTTCAGATTTTTATATTTTTAATTAATTAGAAGGAAATGACTTGGTAGAATTCGAGCCTAATTCAAATTTTTTATTGATGTTTTTATTTTATTTTAAAAAGTATTTTAATGATGTTTAAAAAAAATTGTACATTTCAATGATGTTAAAAAAAAATGTTCATTTCAATGGCTGGGTACTACGGAGTATTACTCCATTTTGCTAAAATGCAGATTTGTATAATAATTATTATATTTTATTTTTCTAAAAAAATTTATTAAATAAGTTTTATATTTTCAGATTTTTAAATAATTTTTTGTTAAACTGAAAATTTTGTACTTCTTTTCAAATTAATTTATTTAGTGTTTACTTTTTCTTCAAACTTAAAGGACTAAATTTGATTGTAAAAAGGACTAAAATTAATAACTTATAAGATATAGGATGTATTTTTATAAAGTTAAAACTTAAAGAATTTATTTTGAAATCAATCAAACTTATAGGACTAAAAAAAATATTTTCCCGTTTATTCATAAAGTAGATAAGTTGAGGGTATGATGAGTATTGTGGGGTCCATTTGTAAATAAATGATTGTTTATAAATAAAGTGAATGGCAAAGTGGGTAAATAAGTGATAGTAGGAGGGTGAAAATAAAATAGTATTAATAGTATTGTTTCCAAAAAGGGTATGGGCATAATAAAATTAGACAACAAAAAAAAAAAAATAGGAATAATGAAATTTGACGGAGGGAGTACATATAATACAAGTGATGTGATTGAGAGATAAAATAATTAAAATATAAACATAAATTAAATTTATATATTTGAGTGAATAAAAGTGAAATGTAAAGATATAAATTTAGAAGGTATTTACCACAAAAAAAATAAAAATAAAAATGTATGAGAACTTGTAGACAGACGGATCAAAATTGTGAAACGAAAAACTTATAATCGAATAATTCTTTTGGGATCAAAAGTATGAGCGAATAAGACTTTATGTCCAATCAAAGGTGATGCTATATTATTATTATTATTTTTTTAGTGGAGTAATAATTGAAATATATATATGTGTGTGTGTTTTATTTAAGTAACTAACATTACTAACTTATATTACTCCATCAAGTTCAATATACGTGTAGTTTATTATCAAATGCATATATGTTTAAGAAAATAATTAATTAGCTTCCTATTGTTCTCCATTAAAATATATAACACATTATTGTTTTGATAACTTTAAAGGTAATTTAAGAAGAAAGGTAATGAACTTACATAAAAAATTGCAAAACTTTCATTTGATTTGTAAATAAGATGAATGGTCAAAACAGTCATTTATAATGAATGGGAGGGAGTATAAATATTTAACTATTTGTTGATTTCTAGCTTTTCCTAGCTATATATAGTGAACACCAATAAACCAAAATTCATTTCTAATTAACTTTTGTAACAAAAAATAACACATTTTTTTTATTATCACTCTACACGTGACATTAATTGCCATAATTTAAATATGAATTACTAATGAAGAGATAAAAAAAAAAAAAAAAAGTAAATACGTACATGCATTTCCTCCCCCCAACCTAAATTGTATCATTTTCTTCTTACAAAACTCAGTGTTAATTTATTTACTAGTAAACATGGGTAATTTATCCAGTATGAGGACGACAATATGTGATGATGATAGATCTTGACAGTGATTAAAAACTTAAATAACGACAATGAATGTCATAAATGTTCAGTTTTAATTCAGGAAAAAAGTAATTTATGTTTACGATAAAAAGACTAAATTAAAGCATTGAGTTTTGTATATATATAGAAGATTGATTTTAAAGTCGAAAAGTTTAGAGAACAAAAATTAAAATTAATACAATCTATAGGGAAAAAAAAAGTATTTACCCTTAATTAATTAATAATGTCAACTTTCATATTATTAAAAATACTTTGTTATATGTATGGTGAGAATTTAAGGATCCATTAGTACATAATTAATACTAGTATAATGTGACTGCTTGTACGCGCGTATATACGGAGTATATAATTCGTACCTGCCCTTAATATTAGGACTGTGATAAAAAATGATATCCACCCAATAAAATGTATGTCCCTCTGCATATACATCGAGCCCAGTACTAGCTTGAAGCCATTTGTTGAACTTATCTAAAAAGAATAAAAAATGAAACTTGAATAATTAAATTAAATTAAATTAACTGGTTCATTGATGAATTAATCTTTATTATAATATAAACCCAATAGTAGTAACCACGTACCAATCGATATATTTCCATAAATATATTACGGAAATATTCTCTCCCCACTTGTGCAAGTTGGACCTCATGAGTGACTAGCATTCATCATCCAAGTTGGCAACCAAACTATATGTACCAACGTACTATATGCTAATTAATCGATCTTAAGGGTAAATAGTAATCCCTCCATAGCAGGGTAAATGGACACACTTTTTAAGAAAATGTAATACTAATGAGTAGTGTTTTGAGAGGTAATTTTGTAAATTTTATGTATAAAATAAATAAATGAGTTGATTTATATGTATGTATAGGTCCAAAAGTAATAATATTTTATGTAAAATTGTGGATATATATTGTACATAAGGGTGGAAGGCATAATTTTTTTTTTTTTTTCATTTTAAGAATGTGAAAGTAATTATGAAACATATAAAAAAAAAAAGTGTGAAAAGTATTGTGGAATGAAAGGAGTAACAGAATAGTGATATTTATATGATACTTTCTGTTCTTTGACTTGCAAGATATATGAAACTAAGATGATGAAAGGAGATTTGACCTCTTCTATATCATGCTTAGCTATCCTTTAATTTACACTACAAAAAAAAAACTCGACATTTAATGACAAAATTTTTAATTATCAGTATACCTTTTCTAACTAAAAAGGTTCTAATAACAATAAATTGAGAGTTGTTGACAGAATTGAACTAAAAGTTCATTTTTAATTATTAAAAACTTTTAACTGGATAAATAATCACATGTTAAAAATGAGGATGAATGATAGTGGATAAATAATCACATGTTAAAAATGAGGATTAATATAGTACAGTAGAAACTCTATAAATTAATAATATTGAACCATCAAAATTTATTAATTAAGAGAGTTATTAATTTATTTATAAATTATTAATTTATAGAGACACTCTTTCAAAACTTCCACTTGTAATCACGAAACGAAGTCATTAATTAAAGCAAAAATTACGTTGAATAATTTCTTGTTAAGCTATGAGAAAACAACACCAGAAGTTCTTACAATGATAAGAAAAATTAAAGACGAGATTCAAGGTGAAATTGATTTCAACAAAAAAACAAAATACAATTGAGTCATTTTTCAAGAAACATTCTTAAATCACTCATTTAATAGGTAGTATATAAGGAATTATTAATTTATATTTTATTTGGGGTCTATAGAAATTACAAAAAATGTATTATCTTATAATTTTAACGAGTTTATTAATTTAACACGCTATCCCTAAATCGGGACCGGCCAAAAATATTATTTTAGAGAGTTTATTAATTTATTGAGTATTAATTTATAGAGTTTCTACTGTAGTTGTGGATTCATCAAAATGACGATTAATATAGTTAATTTTGTTCTTGATTCATATAAAATTCATCAATTGAAGAAGGATAAATTAATTAACCCTATGGATTTGTAAGATTCATGGAAGATGCCTTGTTTGAAAGGGCAATGTCCCCATTGCTTCGACGTCCTTTCATCATGTACGGGCTTAATTAGTTTGTCCTAATGTGCTACTTACCTTACCTTCATTTTTACTAGATTTTTAATTAGCATGTTGTCGCAACTTGCAACTAGTACTTGTATACATGTAATAATTAAGGAAAAAATGTTTCAGTTTTATATGTTAGTCTAGCTAAAGCTAAACCTAAGCAAATACAAAAATTGTGCTGACAACTTGCATACTTAAAAACTATCTTAATCACCAAGTCTCGTATGTCCTCACATCTACTTGCAATTATTTTATTCACTTATATTATTTTACAAATTTAAACCTAGGAAATTACCAAAGAAGATTATGTAACTTGTCAAAATCGGTATCATGCATGTTTCACTCCATGTCCAGTTACAAAATTTAAACCTAGCAAACCAAAGAAGATTATATACTTGCCCTGTTGTCCCAAATTGGTAATCAAATAATTAATTAAATTTGGATAACTCTAAAATAATTAACTGTTTGGTCGCACGCTTTAAAATAAAGGTGTCGATAGGAATAGCAATGGGACGGGTGTAAAAACTTCGATCTGGAACTTAGCAGCAGAATTAGAATATGAAGAATGAATTAATTATAATTATATTTTATCTTCCGTACGTACTATAATTATATTTGATAGCTAAATAAAATTATTTTCTAAATAGATGGAATATGAAGAAGGAAATAGGTCAATGGTTTTTCTTCGATTAGGGGGTTTTCACGTAAATTCTTGCGTTGTTACATTGTTTTGTTTCTTCATTTTACTTCTCGCTATATTCGTTTTCCCTTAATTTTTCCCTTAGGAAGAATGAAGACTTAATTTTTCAATAAGTGGTATCATGCTCGGGTCGAGTCTCTTGTTATTTTGAGTATGCTTTATGGTTGCAATGTTGTATGACCTTGCACATCAAAAATGATTTTTTGAGAAAGGTTCGAGAGTCTCTCGTGTGGCGGCTATCCAGATAGGGGGTGGAGAAACGGTATGTTAAGGACTTCAAGATTTATGGACTTTGACATGGAGAAATTTTTCAAAAGAATCAATGTTCATACAATCTGGGTTACATAAGGTATTGTTGATCAAGGTGGAACGATTATGGAAAGTAACTCGGGAACTATCATTATAATAGATGATGATTTCCTATGAGGAGGAAATGAACATCATTTTAGTATACTGAACTGCCATGAGCGTTGATGATTATGTCAGTTGTACCACATGTGAATTGGTATAACATGGATGTAAGTTGTGTAGTAAAGTTATGTCGACGGTTGAAGGATTGTATCTTCATTTAAGTGAAGAAAATTGACATATAGCGAAAGCTAATTAGAACACATAAGAGAGCTTGAAGAAGATAGAAGTCACGATAAAGAAAAACTAATACTTTCATAAAACTTCAACCAACCTTAAAAATGCACAACAAAGGATATATATAATGCCCCAAAGTTTGCACAACTAATGAGCCCACAAGGCCTACCAAAATATCAAAAGACAACTAAAAATAAGAAACAAAACAACAACCCATATCCGTATCACAAAACCCACACCATTATTCTTCAGAAGATAACACATCTTAACCTCCATCATTCTCTCCGGGTGGAAGATGATTCACCCTCAAATCAGAATCATCGGGACCCCCAAAGGACGTCACAAGACGCAATAAAGCACACCTGACAAGAAGCACCAAATAGAGTCTTTGTAGGAAGAACCGAACGTGAACGACACCCAGACGCAGACACTAACTATGATGGAAGTACCTTATTGCAACCAAGCCAATGTGTAGGGGAATTTTTGGATTGCAAAATCAACCGCCAAAGACTGAAAGAGGGAGGGGCACTGTGTTGTAGTCTCGGCAGCCTTAGGTGGCAAGAAAGTACGACGAACAATGAGGGTGAGCCTTGAATCTCCCGACTTAGAGGCCTTATAAAAAATCGAGGGGCCTCCATAAACAACGTCCTCTGCAAACAGCGTATGCTTGGGACAAATATCAGGTTGGCACAAGGTGAGACAAATAAGGTTCTAACCCTCATCTCATCGCACAAATTCCTCGCGGAAGGGAGGGGTATCAATATTGTAGTCGTAAATAGGTGGACAATCGTATTCTTCATCATCAACAAGAAGTGCACGTATCGGGAAATAACTGGCACGGTGGCCCATATCGCCGCACGAAAAACATGTGCACCAGATGACTATTGAGGAGGTAGGGGCAATCCATGCCGTGGACAAGGCACGAAAGGGGAACGAGGTGAGGTGGTAAGCGGGGTGTCATCAAGTCGAGAGAAGGCGATGACGTCGACGGGGCTTGGTGTGCTTGTTGTCTCTCGACGAGAAACACCCGTTGATGTGCTTCCGAGACCAAGGTCGGTGAGAATAAATGGAGAACGTCTTAGAGATTTAGACGGAATCCCCCAATGTAACACGCAACTAGTTGATCGCCCAACTCGTTCAGATCGTTTCGCATCATCAATTGAAAAAACTTATCAGAATACTCAGTCACCGAGCGATCACCTTGGCGCAAGTTCTGTAACCGTTGAAACAAGATGCAGGTATGGTTGAATGGTAAGAAAACATCTTGCAGTTTCTTGAGGAAATTAAACCAAGTAGTTATAGGACCCTTGCCTGCCTTGGTGTGGTCGTGAAGATTTCAAATTCTTCCACCAGTGCGATGCGCGTCCACGAAGATGGGTGGTAATTTTTCATGAGATTGCTCGAATTTGTGGATGAATTATGCTTACCAGAATCGTATGAAAGTGTCTTCATTGTCGATTTTTTGATACACGATCATTTTTACTTGATTTATAGGAAAAATGAAGTGTTTGAACAAAATCATGAAAAATTTGTTGGTGTATACAATAAAGAAAACTTTTAGTGGGCTTTTATGGATGTATATTTGATTTCCTTTTATCTGAAATAAATGTTTTTTCACATTATTGCATTCTTTGTGATTACTTGTATGTCTGCTTATCTTACATTGTAGACGATGTGGTGAGTTTGTAGTCACACAGAAGATCACATTGTTAGTTCCTTGTAAGATATAAACAATATTCACAACTGAGATAGTTCTGGACACAACTATTGGTTTAAGTTGTAGTATAAACTTGTTAGTGGCTTGTCTTGGTCATTAGTTTGTACTAATGCGTTGTGGCGTACTGAATGGATCATAAATAAGACATGTTCTTCTGTTCTGATTGTTATGAAGAACTAGAGGTCTTGGTGACTTTTATGATTCTTAACCCTAAGTGTGATATTTAGATGTGTGGGGTGCTTGTTCACTACTTTGATGTACCATAGGTGAGAATCTTGGTAGATTCTTCACGCTCCGTATTTTGGGTAGTTGCATCGCTCGCATGATGTCTACTTATTGGCATTAGGGCACCGTGTCCTGGACATCCAGGCTGATGACGTCCCCTTGAGGAAACTCATAAAGGATTGTTGTACTAAACCCTGCAGGTGGATTTAATCCGTATGACAACGAGGTTGAGTGGTACTACTCAAGGAATTATAGAGATTAATTATTTAAAGAAGTCAGAAGCTTTAATAATTAATGGACGTGCGATATCTTTAACACGGGGAATTATAAAGTCTAATAGAAGCCCTGATTCGGTTCGGGAAAGGACGGGAGTGCAACATTAATTCTCTAGTGGAATGAATTAATGTTCTCGGGCCAAATTATATGTTTTGGGCTGAACATAAGAGTATTTGGGCCTGTAAGAAGCCCAAACCCTATACCTTTTAATGGATACCTAGTCTGGCCCATGAAACTTATGGAGATTATAAATAAGAGCCTCAAGTCAGTTTTGAAACCCTAGCACACACGAAATTGAGAAAACGGCTTGGGTTTCAAGGAGACGAAACAAAGGCAACCTTCTCCACGTTTGATAGCGTGTCGTCCACCTAGTGTTCGAACAAGGTTGGGAGACAGACTAGAAGATCCGTAGATTGGAATCAACGCCTCGATCTTCAAGGGTACTAGATCTAAACTATGTTTTAGACGCATACTTAGGTTTTATTTATTTCTTTATACATTTGGCATCCGACAACGATCCCAATGACGGACCGCCTTCGCCGGCGTGTTCCAGCAATTGGTATCAGAGCCTAGATTCGTAGATTGGTGGCTCTGCCTGAAACATACTATTGTATGATTCAATTTTTTTGTTTCATATATGTATTCGTTTCTGTCAATTATTGTTTATGGTTTTTCTTCTATCGCAATCCTTGTGTGATGTTGTAATCGTTTTTCCCACCAGATAATAAATGTGGGTAGTATATGATTTTTTCATAGATCACTGTAGTAGGGTTTTGCTCGTTTTTATTGTAATTTTTGATCGTGAGAACTGGCGGTGTCGTATGAATAACTTAACATGTTACTTTTTCAAAAAAAAAAAAACTTAACATGTTACTTATCTTGCCGAATTGCTTAAAATGTATATTGAAGGTGTGTAAAGATTGCTACTCCATAAAGTTAGTAAAAACGAGTAGTTGAAAAAATTAAAGAAGAAGACAATGCATATGTTTGTTTAGGTGCAAGAAATTAAACGAGTAGTAGTACTGTTTGCAAGAAACAAGTGACTTATTGCTTGTAGAGCTATTACGTTTTTTTAACCGACTTAAAGAAGAATATAATGCCAACATAAATTCAATATTTCTTTCTTATTTTCTTTTACTAATATTTTTTGCCATCATTAAAATATAACACATAGAAATTGGCTCATCGATCTGTTAAATATTGAAAATTAATACGGAATTCAATATTGCAGTTTACATTGAATGTTAGAAAAGAAATAAACACATGGGATGTTAACCTAAAGAAAAAGAAATATTGCAATAATATATCTCCCTCTCTCTTTCAAGTCAAATGAAAGCCCTTTCTGCCACATTGTGTGTTCTTTTTTTTTTTTTTTTTTTTTTTTAACCGACTTAGAGAAGAATATAATGCCAACACAAAGTAATTTTTTTTTTAATTTGGGAATAAGGGTTTAGGACCACCGAGTTTGAAAGGGCTTGACGATGCACAAGAGCTTGATTCCCTTTTGATAGTGATCGTAGTTACCTTTGATTTATCAGACAACGGTGGTAGTGGAGTCTCAGTTGCGAACAACGACTTCTCTCCCTTAACCCTCACGGTCTCAGTTGGAACAAACACGTTGTTGCTTTCTACATTAATGACAACACAAGGACGGCTGCAATGGGTTTCATTGAATAACACCCGACGCGGCGGTTTGTGAACGGCAAGGCTAGGACATTCAACCTCGTCTTCGTCATCCGAATCTGGTATGACGTAAGGTGCCGTGACATTGTTGGGTAGACCGATGACCACACCGCCAGAGCTAATATAAATAATATTATTGTGAACATTGTCAATGCCGAACAACTCTTCCAAGCACTCGAACATAACGTCACCCTTATGATAAAATACATTTGCAAACTCATTTTCCTACGATAATGAAGTTCATCATAAGAATGTTTACCATGTACGCGAAAAACCAATGAACTTCATTATACTTTATTGTTCATAACATTGATAATATGGAAGATGTAACATAGAAGATGTAATGCCATATTATTTGTACCTCGAAGATTGGAACCCATGACGGCACGTAGATGTGATTGACAGTGCGATCCCAACGGACACCTTCAACATCGAGCAACACTTTGAAGTCTTTGTAGCGCTTCTTCAACAAAGTCACGAGAGCAAGGACTTTGTCCCAAGATAAGTCCTTGTCCATCATTACGTTAACGAATTCATGAGCGTCTATGAGGGATTGGAGGTTATCAGCGTGGACGTCCCAATCCCCACTTTGTTTGAAGCTCACAAGCACACGTATGAAGACGTTGACGGTTTCCTCAGTCCACCGACCCACGTAAAAATACGTAGCTTGTGGAGAAATGTTCTCAAAGCTCATCTTGCCTTTGTTACTCATTCTTTTTTTATGTAGGAGGTGTAGTGTAGTTTCAAGTGGTGGTGTGTTGTAGTGTAGTTCCAAGTGGTGGTGTGTATGCGTGTTATTTATAAAAATCAATGTGAATATTACAACTCTCCAATTTAATCCACCTAACTACAAAATGGGTTTATACAATTAATGAGCTCCACCTAATGACCTCACATCTAATGAATGTATAATACAACTCAACCATCCCACGCAGCAAAAGTACAATCATAAATTTAAAGTGTTGATGTGAATTTTTAAATTGTAGCAGTTTTGATGTGAATTTTGACATAAACCAAACAATATTAATAATGCATATCTTTAGCCCATCAAGATCAAATCTCAAAAGCTAATAAGCATTGAATAGGTTGTAGCATTTAATGTTTACATAATCAAAAATATATCCTAATAATATGCAACACAGTGTTCCTAAGAATTTTAAATTACAAACATACAGAATATAGGAACGTTATAATAGGAAATTACATATTGAGTCCAACAACGAACCCTAACATAAAGAAGGTTGATGCCGCAAAGAACATTAGCAACGCATACGTACACCACATTATCACAGGTTGTTGTGGATGAACCGAGACGTCGTTTAGTTCCATTATAGTCTGACCATCAACAATACAATTTTCAACATCGGGAATACTTAAGGTTCGACGCCACACACCGTTTGTTGAGGCATGAACCAGCTTACAAGGAGAAAACGTGTCACTCGTCATCCTAATGGGGGTACTTGATGACTGGCTAACATTTGAAGAAGATGTTGTTGCATGTGCATTACGAACTTATTCATCATACCATCGAAAACTACCTGCGAGATTGCCATCGATCGAAAACTTTAGATAATCACGTCTAGGATTCTTTGCAAAATCGCTAGAACAGCGCAGATGCATCATTCCGGCTCCACATGAGTCTGGAAGTGTTATGTCGTGAGATGAAGATGACATATTGTATAATTTGTACATAGATTTTGCTATGTTAAGTATGATTGTAATATATGCAATTAAGTACAAACACAAGTCCACAGTCCTAACTACAACATTCAAAACTCATTACAAACACAATTAAGTTCAAACTCAGTTAATCACGAATTAAAACACACTTAAACTCGTATTCAAATCCACAATCCTAACTACAACATTCAAACTAAAACACACCCAAACACAATTACGAACCGAAAGCAAATAAATGAAGCACTAAGTCTAAAATATACCACTACTATGATGATATAAAAAATGAATCTAACATACAAAAAACCCCAAAGCAGGAAGCAAGGAAATTTAATCAACGAAAAGGGATCCAAAACTCCAAAACAACATACATACTTATGAAAATGTGTAACATTTGCTTCTTTTTTATTAAAGTCGTACCTAGTAGTAAGTGCTCGTAAACGGGAACCAATCGCGGAGTTTGAACGACGAAGTACGAGTCATCGATTGATAGCTCTTCGATTGATAACCCTTTGAATTGAAATTCGGGAACAAATCACAGTTGACTACCTTTCAATTTCAACAGGAACTAGTGGTCGTTGATAACCCAAACGCCGACGAACGAGTAACCCAATGTCGTCGATTAAACCCAAATGCCGACGAACGAGTAATCCATTGCCGTCGATTAAACCCAAACGCCGACGAACGAGTAACCCAGTGCCGTCGATTATCCGTCACAACAATGGACACCAGACACAAATAGTTTCGAGTTGAGAAGAGGATGTAAAGAGAACAAATCGGGAAAAGGTAGGATTTTCAAGAAGGAATTTAGGTAATTTTGTGTAAAATATACGATTTGTATGGCTTTTGTGATTGGGGGTAAAAATGTAAATAATTTTATTAATTTAGGACAATATAGTCATTTGGTCATAACATTTAACTCAATTATACCCATAATTTTGTGGAGTTAACAAGAAATCAAACACAAATTAACTTTTTATCTAATATCATATCTTACTAACTTTTCCATTCATACATTTATCCTAAATAAACAAACCTACCGACCAAACGTGCCCTAAATTTTATTCCGAGTACCTTTCATTGTTGTAATTCAATAGGAATTATACATTAGAAAGGGGTTAGTTATGTAAATATGGGTTAGGTTGACAATTTACTAGGTTAATAAAATATAGAGCCGACAACTTCGGGCCACCCAACCCGAGGCCCAGTATGGACTGAACTCTAAAATTACAGGCCTATTTGGGTCGACCTGACGGGCTCAACGGGACATGGGCAGTCTGTTTGGCTCAACGGGCCATGGATAGCACGCTTGGCCCGATCATTTTTTTCTTTAAGCAAATAAACAATTAAAATTAGTAATGTACCGTATACTTAAATATTACTCCCTCCGTCCTATGATTATTTGCACGCTTTCCTTATTGGAACCTCCCAAAATTATTTGCACACTCTTAATATGGAAATACCACACAAAATTATTACCCTCCCAACATCATTTTATTTTCAAAATTGTCACTCATTTTTTACATACATTTTACTTTACACTTTACCAAATTCACTTCACACCTCACCAAATCATCTAAAATACCCATCATTTATCTTACATCATCAACTACTAAATCTCATTTTCTTAAAAAATGTGTGTCAAACCATGCAAAATAATTACGAGACGGAGGGAGTATTATATTTTAAATTTTATTTTGACTTTGATATTTATAATTCTATTTGAACTTACTATATAGTATAATTTTATACTGATTATAGTTGTTTATGAATTATATATAATTTATATTAGTAATGCATATTTTTAATTATAATTATATGTAAACATGTGATCAATAATAATATAAGGTTTATATATTATATATATATATATATATATATTTTTTAAATATTAAAAAAAAATTATCTTATGAACTAACCTGGCCCGCTAATCCGCTAGAATGGACTAAACTCCAATTTTATAGGGCGCGGTTAAAGACACACACCAACCTATTGAGTACACCCACCAAAACTTTTTTTAATGATAGATGGAATGTAAAATGTCCCTTTTACCCCTCTTGCAAAATTAAACAAAAAACCAAGATTGAGTACACCCCTCGTGAATTTTCAACTTTCATTTCAACAGAATCATCCCACCATCAGACCATCCACAATAAAACAAACAACAAAACAAACACCAAAATTTTTGGGAATTTTTGTGGTTCGAAAAATTTTAATGAACAAACTCAATATGTTCGAAAAAAATTCCAAAACATCAAACATTTGTTCGAAATATTTTCCAAAACAAACTCAAGTTGTTCGATTTTTTTTCCAAAACAAACCTAAATTGTTTGAAATTTTTTGCAAAACAAACTCAATATGTTCGAAAATAATTATCAAACTTCTAAAAAACCTAATTTTCTAAAAATTTTCAAAAACCCTAATCTTACCTGAAACAACGAGCGGCGGCGAACGGGCAGCGTTTCTTGGAGGGGACTTGAATGCAGCGGCGACGCAAGGGAAGGAAGGAACGGCGATGGCGGCCGCGGCGGATGAGGAAGGAGGATTGCGAGCGAGCGAGGGAGGAGGGATGCGACGGTTGCGTCTTTGAGAGAAGGGCGACGGCGGCCGCGACAGACGAGGTTTGCGAGAGAGTGTGGAGGGGTTGCGCCATTGCGGGCGCGAAGGGGAAGGGAGGGGGTGCGACGGGAGGCCGCCGACGACGAGAGAAACGACGGGAGTTGCAGATTTTTTTTTTTTATAAGAGAGGAGGTCGCCGGCGCCGAGGGGAGGGTGAGACGGCGACGAGAGGAGGGGGGATGACAGTGCCGCTTCCGGCGACGAGAGGAGGGGAGGGGGATGACGGCGCTGCTTCCGGCGACGAGAGGAGGTGAGGGAAAGGGGTGTACCAAATGAGTGAAATCTAGGTTTTAAGATTTTAATGGGAAATGGTATTTTTGAAATTTTACCGTGGATGTCCTCATCTTTATAGTTTGTGTCCTCATCGCGTGGGTGTCCTCAATACAATGGTGTGTGTCTTTAACTGCGCCCATTTTATAGAACCGATCAGTTTATAGGCCCGTCCCACCCAGCCCATCAACATCGCCGGACTGGAATTTGCCAGGTCTAATAATTAAAATGGTTATGGTGGGCCGAGTGTAGGTCCGTTTGCTATATTCATATTGGCACTTTTCATTAAAGTCAGTTTCATTCACTGATCACGAAATAAAAGTTTATTTGCACCTTAGCTAACCTACATAGACATAGTAGGCCATAATGCCAATATTTATTGTCTCATCAACCTGTAGGCCCAGTACTAGTATAATTCTTAAGTGACATTTCTATGTCATACAAATTTTAATTCACTGCGTTCAATCTTTATTTATAAAATAAATATGTTAGAAAGGAAAAATTGGCTAATATAAAATTTATTTATAAATAAATTGATTGTTTATAAATTAAATGAATGATAGTTTAAATAAATAAGTGAAAATAAGAATAAAGTACCGCGAATAATGGATAGAAAAAGAAATTAAGAATAATAAAGTATTATTACGTTCATTCACTTAATTAATTAATTTTTATTCAATCTAATAGGACAAATCACATACTCAACTGTACTACTTATTTATATCAGAACATTTCAGATAAGATGTTTTGCTATTTTCCCTGAAAATAGTTTCCTCCCAACAATTAATTATTAAAGGGAAAATTTTAGTTTTAGTCCTATAAGTTTGATACATTCCAAAATAAATCCTTTAAATTTCAACTTTACAAAATACGTCATTTACCTTTCAATTTAATCATATTTTACATCAATTTTAATCCTTTATCTTTCTAATTAATTAAATGCTGCCGGATTCCTAATACTTTATCTTTTTAATGAATTAAATGCTGTCGGATTCCGGTGGGATGGGCTGACTTGGTACCACATTTATTTAAAAAAATGTTATGTTATCTGCCACATAATTATCTCTCATTTATATATACTTAAAAATCTACGTAATTAATTGAATATCTATCCAATTTTCCTGTAAACTCTCAAGCTCAATTAAAAACAAAATTGAAATATTCTCCTAAGTTCAATTAAAAACAAAATTGAAATATGATAAAACAATTCTATAATTAAAAATAATTTTATTTTTTTTGACAGGATAATTAAAAATAAAATTTACAACTAAATTAAAACATAACAATTTAAAATATATGAAGTTCTGCATATCAATTGATGCTTAATTTCAATCTTTCCCAAAACTAACATTCCACCTAAAAAGATTGAGAATACAACTTCAAGTAAAAAAATAAAAAAAAAAACACCAAGTTCATCTAGCCAAAGTTATCCACTAAAATTAGAGATGTCTATCGGGCTGGCCCTAGCCCTATAGGGCCAGCCCTACAGGGCTACGGGCTAAACGGGTTAGGGCCTTATCCGGTTCATGTTTAACGGGCCTACAATTGTTGGGACCTAACCCTAACCCTAGCGGGCCACGGGCTAAACGGGCTACTAACGGGCTACAATAATTTTTTTTCTTTTAAAATTAAAGGTCTTAATTGGCATGTCCAACAAGCAAATAAAATAGAAAAAAACATAATTAGTTAAAGATCACTAAATGAGAAAACAAAAGTATAATTTAAACACAATTCTAGAACTCATTGATCCTCAATATGACAAAATAAACCTAAACAAATATCATAATCTAATAAAAAATAGTAATAATAACTAATGGATGATAATGAGTTTCTTAATACTTATAGTTATAGTTATTGGTCAAATTACCCAAAATTTGTTTTAGGTTATTTATTTAAAAAAAAGAAAAAAAATGTAACAACTCGGGCTAGCGGGTTGGCCCTGTAGCCCTGCGGGTTGGCCCGGTTTAGCCCACGGACTAACCGGTCCGGGTCAAAAAAGCCCGGTTTTAAACGGGCCTATAATTCATGAACCCTAACCCTGTATTTTTCAGGGTTAAACGGGCCAGCCCGGTTAGCCCGACCCGGATAAACATCTCTAACTAAAATAACCAAAGTACCTTGAACAAGTAAAATAAACGACAAAAGACAAAAACCATGCATGTTTAAAAGGCAAAAAAACAAAGTTCACAATTTTTTGTTTCTCTTCTTCGTGATATTACTCTCTCTGTTGAGATAAGTCCATGAAAAAATGGTAATTAAACTCGAATATTGCTCGTATTATTTATACACATTCTTAAAATAAAATTATATGTAAATTTTATTGAGAACTTTTTAAAATATTGAAAACTAGAACTTTTTAAAATATTGAAAACTTTTTAGAACTTCTTAAAATATACCTCTAGTCAATTGATTTAAATAGACATGTAAAAATATATATCACAACAAAACTAGACAGTGGCCATATTATTAACAAAAGAAAAATTTTAATAGATATGAGAAAAAATTAAAGATAGGATGATGGATTTTTTAAATAAATGTCGTACCAAATCAGCACATTCCACCGGAATCCCAAATAATTTAACGCATAAATCAAAAGGAGAATATTCAGGCAGATTTAATTCATTAGAAAGATATAGGATTAAAATTGATGTAAAAAAGGATTAAATTGAAAGTAAATGACGTATTTTATAAAGTTGAAACTTAAATGATTTATTTTGGAATGTATCAAACTTATAGGACTAAAACTAAAATTTTCCCATTATTAAACATAAAAAACTGGCCATCAAATTAAATTGAATTGATATTATTAAACATAAAAAACTGGCCATCAAATTAACATTGAATTGATGAAAAGAATAGAAGCTAGTGATACAGTTTGCCCAATATATATTGTACGTCTATATATTACACGAAACAAGAAAACTTAATGAATCAAATCAATTTTCACAAAACTTGAAATACAAATACAAGAAATAATACATACTCCTGGTCAGCTAGAAAGCTTAATTAATTTCTTGATTATTAATTTAGAAGGTAGGGTTAATTATTTATCAAATTAAATTTATACTAGTAAATAATTACTAATAATATTCTTTGTTAAATCTGATAAAGATTAATTAATTAATTTAGCCCTTTTTGACCTCAGAATCCCACTTGTCATCCATAGAGGAGAATATGAGATCCATGCTATTGCTACTACTGCTGCCCGAATTAAACATGACGTCAGCCATATCCACCACCGGCAGCTGGTAGTCCGAATACCTGGCGGTGGCGGCGCTGCTACTCCCAGCTGCCACCGTGCTTGTGGTGGAGGAAATGCCGCTAAAATTGGGAAAGATTTGCATGGAGAGCCAATGAGGAGGGTTAGAGGGTAGGGCGGTGGTGGGAGGCGGCGGAGGCATGGCGGCGGAAGGGGCGGTGGAGGACATGTGGCAAGTGTGAGTGCTGCGATAGGTGACCTCGAATGTGGAGGGATCATCGTCCAATCGTTGAACTTGCTTCTTTGCAGGGCAATCGTAGAATTTTTGGTGGGTGCACCTGTAATAAGCCCTGTAAAAATATCAACAACATATTCATCAATTAATTAATTAAAAAAAACAAATTATAAGAACGAATGAATTCAGTGGAGCTTAATTGAGGTTAAATAAAATAGCTAGGGATATTTTAGGTGAATTAGTAAAGTGTAAAGGTGAATGAGATACTCTCTCCGTCCCAGTGAAAAGTGAAAATCACGTATTCAATATTTATTTTTTGTACGTTCCATTAAAAATAATCGATTAACTTTTTAGCAAACTACTTATTCTATCGTATTTCTTAATATCCGTGTCCAACGCTTAAGGGTAGCTTTTACTGGAGGGAGAGTATGAGGTAAAATGTGGTCAAAAGAGGAGTGATTATTTTCATGTGTTATTTTCATATTAATTTTGAAACAAATTAATAAAAGTATACTAATAATAGTGGAATGTAAAGAGTAAAATTTAATGGATCGATAAAACTACATTTTATTTAGAATTGTCTTATTATGTGAGACACACATGAACTTGCCTTTGAAATGTTTCATTTGTTAGATATGTTGATTTATTTATGGTCAATCCGAATTTATATTGAATTATAGATGATATGATATTTACACAATAGAGTTTTTTTATTTATTATTGGGTATAAAATTTATCTAAGATCTAATTATATATATATATATATATATATATATATTGAACCAAATTAACCACATATTTTAGACTATATACTATATATGATAAAATATAAGAATTAAAATATGATAATAAATAGGAGTTGCACAAACCTTTCTTAAATTAGTTTTAAAGGGTATTTTACTTTTTTCAATAACTAACATGAATTTTACTATGACATTTATGGGAAGAAAATATAAAAAAGAATCTCAAATATTATTTAAAAAATATATATATATAATTATTTAATTATATTTATAAAAAGTATGGATATAAATTGAATAATAAAAAAATGTATGTGTTGAGTATAATTTAGTTTTTAAAAAATGAGCTAAGTATGATTTAAAATTGATCGATGAGTTAGGCGTTATAAAATTCATATAACAAAGTTTATAGTGTTAACAAATGAGAACATAAAATTCAATTTGAACTTTCTCGAGCTACCTCTAGGTTGGCCTCTTTTTAAATATTTATTGTATAATATTTTGTTTTCAAAGTCGTGGTTGAAAAGTCTACTTGCGATTTCCTACATCTATGTGGGAAAGAAAAAGTTGGTTCAAGGCGCCATAGACTTTTTCAATACCTTATTTTTTATTTTATTTTTGCATATTAAAGGCATGTTATTCGATTTATTTATAAGTCATTTTCAGTGGAAAGTATCTTCACTGACTGAAAGATCAATCACCCTATTTTTCTCTACCATTAGAATCGTGTTTAATGCACCACGACTTACGTTTTTTTTTTTTCAATTGCAAGAAGAGGTCTCACTAAGCATGAAAACGAAAGCGCACGTCCCTCTTGACACTTTCAATAGTCAATGACCTTTGTTTGACCCATTATGGAATAGTACGTGGTAATTAACAATTAAGTAACAAAACAAATATGAGATTTTATTAAAAAAATAATCAACACTTCATAATAATATAAACGACAAAACACAAAACACAAAACGTGAAACAAAAGAATTGAAGAATATATTGCATAAAAAAGGTACCTAGGATATGTGGATCCGAGGATCTCCTTTTGGCCATATTTTCGCCAAGTATAGCCATCTTCTGGAGGAGCGTCCAGATTTCCCATTTTAGGTGCCGAAACCATTGTCACTACTTTCTCACCCTCATCCTTTCTAATAATAAAAAAATAATAGCATATTAATTACGCTTTTGATACGAAACTAGCTCTATCATAGATTCCATAACATAATTAAACTACATGTGTACACAAATATAGACTTAATTTGTGCTAATTTTAATTTTATAAGAAATTCATGAGCTCCATATGTATATGTTTATGTTGTGTGCATGCATATACACACGATAATTTCCCACCATTTTATGCTAGAAATTGAAATTGAAAAGAACAATAAGCTGGGTATGACAACATTTTAATTTTAGTTATGGAGTACTTTTTTAAACCTATGAAACAATATCCATGCATGTTTTGCATTATATAATTAAATTAGCCTAATACCTATTTGATTTTTTTTCTTTACCTCCTTTTTTGTCTTTGTGGGGGCGAAGCTCTGTTGGGATCCGGTGCATCAACCACAGTTCCTGGAACATTCCCAAAAGTGGTCCCCCTCGAACTTCCACCAACATCCTTTCCGCCGCCTAATCCACGATGCGTGAAGTCGAGCACTTCTTTCATTTTGCCACTTTCAAAGTACCTACTCGCCCCGAGCAAATCCATCGACTCGTGACTCGTGGTAGCCGTGGTCGTGGAACTGGTTGCGCCGCCACTTCTTAGCAAATCTTGAATTCCACCACCACCGATATTACTCATCTGCCCTTGAGAAAGCAATCTCTCTATAATGCTATTAAATACTCTTGTAATTTCTTCACAAGATGCTAGGAGAATATGTTGTTGGTTAGCCAAAATTGGTAGATTCTGTTCTAAGTCCCTTGCTAACTTGCACCCATATAAAATAAATGCTAGAAAATTTTCATCCATTATGGAAATTAATTAGTTTTTTTTCTTCTTTTTTTCTAAACTCTTTTTTGTTGTGGGTACGTTTTTTATGATAGGGTCTTAAATGTACGATATATATATATATATATAAATATGGGAAGTGAGGAGGAAATTAAGAAGAATATGGAAAAAAATGAATTAATCAAGATTCAAAGTATTTTTAACATAGTTGAACACGGTGAGTAGAAGAAACTTCAGAAAAAAATGACTAAGTCAGTGGTCATAATTCTTAGTAGAAGATTTTTTTTGGACCCTGAAAAAAAATAAAATCCAAGAAGTCCACGAGAAGACCTGGCCTCATTGAAAACTAAGGTTGTTTGGACCATGACGAATTTTCCTATGTTTGAAGATATGACTGCAGCTTATAATTGAAACTAATTAACTAATTAATTCATTTACTCTATTTGAGAGAAAAATATATATACTTTTATTCGTCCAAACTTTGTACTATATATATATATTAAAAAGTATTGTGGGATTGTATATAAATAAAAGTGGTGATTTGGAAGCTAGGGGAGTGATAAAAATATAATTTTCATTTTGAGACACATATAAAATTTAGCGTATGAGATCACCTGTTTCACTTTTTGTGTGCCACATCTCATGGATGATTATGTTAAAAAATAATCAACGTTCTATAATATTGGAGGCGACACGTGATAAAAATTAAGTAGGATAAAACATCAATGAAACAGGAAAATCGAGCCAAAATTTTGGACGGACCAAGAAAGAGATTGGGCTGAACAGTACTTGAACCCCTACTAAATTAGACCTTCTGGATTCGTACTAATTACATTAACTTGAATTGGTCCACAGAACTGATATTCCCAGTTAAAGACTCTTTTTGTGTGACGATTCGTATTAGACAAACCAAATTCATTTATTTTTCAGAAAAAAACATTTAAATTGTGTCGGTGAATTAATAATATACATTAATTTGATTTTGTTCCACAATATTACACAATCACACACAAGAATTTGTTTTTATTTGAATTATGTCGAGAAAATTTTATTTTTGGTCCTATAAAAGTTTAGGACATTTCAAAATAAATCCTTTATATTTCAACTTTACAAAATTACAAAATATGTTCTTTATGTTTCAATTTAATCATTTTTCATCCAGTTTTAATCCTTTATCATTTAAAACAATTAAAGTTAATTAAAATAATTAAAAATACTTCATGGATAAAACTTAATTAAATTTATTCAAATTAAAATTAGGCATGCAATCAATTTTTAATTGACAACATATTTATGGAATAAAATTTCATTTCAATATTTTTTTGACAACATCAAATTCTATTGTTAAAATTAATTAATTATAAAATTATGTATAGAATTTAAATATAATTAAAAAAATATAAATATTAAATTTTCAACCAAATAATAGTATAGTGTAAAATTTGAAATTTTAAAAAAATATAATTAATCTGTATATAATTTTAAAAAAAGAAAAAAAAAACACATAAAAATAAATAAATTTACACAATAAATATAATCGGAAAAATAACAAAAAATATATATTTATCTATAACTACATTACTGCGTGCCCATATAATATATTTTAATTTATTGATTAAAAGGTAATCTTTAAAATATATATAGATTTTTAAATTTTAATTCTATTAAAAAAATAAAAAAAATAAAATGTTGCAGCAATATAAAAAATAATAATAACATTATGTATATAAAAAATATATATATAACATTATGTATATAAAAAATAATAATAGAATAAAATAATTATAATTTTATTAATAAAACAAATCAATATACAAAATTACAAAGTAGAAACAACAATTTATTTAGTCAAATTTCTTAACATAATCCAAGAAATTTTCTATTATTTAGGAACAGAAAATATGTATTTATTAAACTACTCCATTTTCCTAATTTTTCAAACAATACTTTAATAATTTTAAATATAGCATAATTTTTGGAGCATAACAAATGCATATCTACTTGCACATAATATGATGAAAAAAATAACCCTGCGTCTTCTCCCTTCTAACACGCTTCATAAATGAAATATAATACAAATATTATATTTACATAAATGACATAATCTATACAATAGAATTTGATGCTGTAAAAGAAAATATTGAAATGATGTTTTATAAAAATGGATTGCATGCCTAATTTTATTTAAACAAATTTAATTAAGTTTGATCCATGAATTTTTTTAATTAATTTTAATTGTTTTTAAAAATAAAGGATTAAAATTGAATAAAAAATGATTAAATTGAAACATAAATGACATATTCTGTAAAATTGAAACTTAAAGAATTTATTTTGGAACCAAAAATAAAATTTCCTCAATTATGTCGTTTTCTTTCAAATTACTCATCATTCATGCTGCATGCATCTTTGAATCCTTCGTAATATATATGTATCAACCCTCCGTCTCATGATAAATATCATTTTAGCGATTTAAATAAAAATAAGAAACTTAAAATAAATACACGTTTAATATGGTTAAATCTAAATTCTCATCCAATTTTCGTCCAATTTTAAATTACGATTGAAAGATGTTGATATTTAGCGACATTTTGTAATATTTCCACAATACTTAAAAAAATAATACATTAGACCCCAATATGCATATTGTAATATAATATAATATGTTAACTTAATTCATTTGTTTTAATTGTATATCATTAAAACCAAGGGTCGTGTATTAATTTTGAACCCCCAGATGATTATATTTACTTTTAATCTAAACTATTCAACCAAATTATTTCCATTTATTTAAAGGTTTCACCATTCACCTTGCAAACCTTTACGAATCCTTTACTCTCATAACCCTACTAACTCTAAGGAGTTGGCCTAGTGGTGTAGGCTTGTGACTTATGAATGTGCTCCTCTCTAGGTCTCAGGTTCGAAAATCCCTCTTTTAAAAAAAAAAAAAAAAACATCATAATAATGAGAGATTGGACTCAGTTATTTCTTTAGAACATGTTTGGTTTATTAGATTAGAGGATATATTGTTTTTATCTCTATAAAAAAAAAAAAAAAACATCATAATAATGAGAGATTGAACTCGGTTATTTCTTTAGGGCATGTTAATTTGGTTTATTAGATTAGAGGATATATTGTTTTTATCTCTATAATTCTCATGTTTGGTTTACTTAAATTTAGCTTGTGATTATAATTGGCCCGAGATTGTTTGTTTTCCTTAATAATTATGCACTTGGGTGTTTATTAGTCCCAAAGAGAAGCTATGATAATTAGTCTGCAGAACAAGAAAACATGTAGATAGACTTATGTCTAAGAAACTTTAAAATTTAATCCATCAATATTCCAAACACAAATCTCAATTCAAAAAATAATGCAATCTCATTTAATCCTATCATACCTTATCTATCTCATGAAACTTTAAAATTTAATCCATGGGGCAATTAGTATATAGGACATTTCACCTATAGAAACTAGAAATAAAGACAATAAATTTTAAAGTTAGGGAGAAGGACAATATGATTTATAAAAGTACAGTTTTATCCTCCGTTTAAAATAAAGTCAAAATTTGAATATTCAATTAAGATAAAATAGAAAATTCAAAACATGATTTGAATATTAAATTGCCGGAAATTCAGGGCATAAATGCGTTCGAAAATCAAAGTTTCCTAAATCAAGCTGGATTGTCATATTAAATTACTTTTAATTATATACAAAGATTATTTAAGACTTTTTCAACTCTGTACATCTTTAAAAATTATTATTCAAAAATAAATATATTCAATGCTCTATAAAAAAAATATACAATAATTCGTTCAATAATTACATATAATAATTTATAATTATATAGAATAAATATTAAAGATTGTCATATTAATTATAATTGTAACTTCTCCATTAAATTAAAATGCATTAATGTTATTAATGTTATCTTTAGGGGAACTAAAAAAAAAACGGATTATGAACCAGAATAGACAATATTATACAATTTGGATGGTAAACCGTTACATACACAAAAACAAAACAAACAAAAAAGAAATACATATGATGTAATTAAGTAAGTAACGTGGGGAGTATCGAAAGTGAATATATGCGAAAGTATATGCCAAAAAAATATGCACATTGTGATATGTGCATTATGGAAGAAAAATTAGACCATTTTTTTTATATATTTATGACTACTACGATAATCATATTATTATTACGTGGATATCAATAAACTATTCATTTTAGAAATTGTAATTATAATATTATTTATAGAAAAAAATTACATTTGAATATAAGTATGTTTGAAAATGTCAAAAATATATTGTTTGTTTGGATTACGTGAGATAATTGTGGGGAGTAGTGGGTATATTCCTATTTTAAATTAATAATATTGTATTAATGATGATTGACTTTAAAATTGTGGATTGTAACTTTCCAAAAGATATTCATTATTATGATATTTCCGTGATATCATTGGATAACATAAAAAACATTACATTATGGCTTAAGTTAAGTATATCTGGCCCTATCATAAGAAAACTACGAGTACATATCTAGATACTACATATTGAAAAATATATGCTAAAGATTGATGCACATGTGTGAATATTAGTTGAATATATGCTAAAATAGCTTTAATATCTAGAAACTTGGTTTTCTCCTCGAATTCGAACTTTAATATCACAGCGTATTCCATCTCTGATACTGTAAAATAGCTTCTCCAATTAACACGTTCAATAGAGCCCTAAATCGCACAAAATAAAACAGGGTAGAATTAGAAAAACTCGAAGATCGAATCGGACAGGGTATAAATTGAAATAACAATGAACCAATCGAATTATTGATTATTGAATTAAAACAACCAGGAATAAAATTGCCTACCTAGATAATGTAATGGTTTCGGATGAGATTTAGAAACTCAAAATTCACTCTATTTTGGGTATTTCAGTGATGATCGAATGTCGAAGATGGGATTTGAAGATCGAATTATTGATTATCACAGTTGGAAATTGAATATGGAATCATTGCATCAAAACGGAATTCATACCTCCAAAATGGAATGATTCTGGTATCGAAGATAGCGCAATTGAGATTTGCAGATCGATTTATTGATTATTGAAGATTTGATTTGCAGATGGGATTTGCAGCAAAAATGGAGGTTTGATTTGCAGATGGGATTTGCAGCAAAAATGGAGGTGGTTCGGTGATGATCGAATATCAAAGATGGGATTTGAAGATCGAACAGAATTCATACCTCCCAAATTGGAATGATTCTGTTATCGAAGATAGCGAAATTTAGGATTTGGAGATCGATTTATTGATTATGCGCAATTGGGATTTGGAGATCGATTTACTGATTATTGAAGCTGTGATCTGCAGATTGGATTTGCAGCAAAAAGGAGTGTTTCAATGTTGACCATGAAATGCTTTAAATTTAAGATATAATTTTATTTTACATTGATTTGAAATTAAAAAATACAGATAGCTTTAATTTTAATTATTATTTTAATTTAATATATTGGTGTGATGAAAGAGTAAGGGCATAATTGGTCATTTAGTTATGAATTTGACCTTATTCCTAATGCTATATCTTTTTGTCTCTTTTTCTAGTTGTATCTATAGGATTGTCTCTAATCTTAATTAAACTCTTAATCCATCAATCCAAACACAAATCTCAATTCAAAAAATAATGCAATCTCATTTAATCCTATCATACTTTAAACGAGCCCTTAATGGGCTATTAGTTGTCATTTGCTTATGTTTAGGCGTGGGTTATTTCCCCCCTCCAATTATGTTAGATGCACTCCACTTTTCAATTTATTTATTAATTTAATATGCATGTCAAATACCCAAATTGTCATTATGGTAAAATTAATGACCCTAGTAGATACACTCTCATTAACATTTAAATTCTAATTTTTAATTGCAACAACCGCGGCCACCACCTCCGACAATATCCGTTGCCGTCCACCACCAACTCAACTCAAACAAACACTGTTATAATGTCACAAAAATTACAGATATTCCAAATAAACTTTAGAAATCACAAAAAAAAAAAAAAACATATATTTTTTTACAACTGTTTGTTGACAATAGTGTATTTTTTTACACTGATTTGTCCATTTTTTTTCCAAAAATAGTGAAAATTTTCGACAATAGTTTATCGAAAATTACAAGATTTGTCGATAAGGATTGATCGAAATTGACATCATTTTCAACCGTGGTTTATAAAAAAAAAGGAAAAGAATGCTATGTGGCCTTATGTGAAAACTTTCACAGAAAGGAATGGACTTCTGTGGAGAATTGACTGGCCGATTGAGTGGGAGGGCGGCGCGGGGGGTGGGGTTGGTTCCAGATTTAAAAAAAAAAAACCTGTTACGGAGGTGGCCGGGCGGATGGCGCAGCGGGTGGGGTGGGGGTGGGCTAGCAACGGCGTCAGGGCAACGGATGGGGCGACTGCAAAATAATCTGGAAGAGCGCGGCCCCACTGAAAGTTCGCATACACGCTTGGAGGACGATCTGGGGCAGAATTCCGACGATGACAAACCTTCAAGGTCGGGGAATATTACCGGATGGGGTGCCCCTCGACTGTTGCTTCTGTAAGCAAGCACCCGAAACGGTAAGCCATATCTTGTTCAAATGCCCGAATATATATCGAGTATGGATGAAGATAATTAACTGGATGGGCACTGCATTTCAATTGCACTCGAATCCGTCGCACATCCTGATGCACTTCGCTGGACTGATGTCTGGAAAGAATGGGAGAAAAATAGCAACATGTATTTGGGAATGTTCTATATGGCTTATATGGAAGGCTAGGAACATGGTGGTGTTTCAGAAACAAGAAAGACAGGAGGATTTGTTTGATGAAGTCAAGAGGCATGTATGGAACTGGGGAAAGAGAGGAATCTACTCAACATCAATGCAACTTTTGCGGATTGGATAAGCAACCCTTATTATGCAATAGACACAAACTGATAGTGGGGAGATGCTGTGTAATCTTATTTCATTTAGGAATTCAAAATGTAGGGTATTACTCATACCCATTGAACTTGATGCTCAATATATTCTATTTTACTGACAAAAAAAAAAAAATATGAATATCCAAATTCATCATACTTGACTCTTGTCCATCAGCATACTTGTCTTCATGAGTCCTTGTCACTTTTTCATAACAGTACTTCAACTTTTTGTTTTCAATGCTACTTGTCTTCATGCCCTTTGTGCTTCCAAGTCATTTGTCATAGATTCAACGAATAATATATCTAATAAAAATTAAAGCTCCCTAGCATATATGAACTTTCTAACCTGAAAATCTAGACTTGTGGCAAATCATCGTACTTGGGGTTTTACTTAGGGTTTTGGTATCTAATCAAAATCAACTTTTCTTTTATTAATATAAACCATATCCCAACACTTACCATTTTTTTGGGGCGTGTAAGGACAAGAGAGTCTATGATGAATTCCATGTAAGCGCATAAAATCACATACTCTCGAATTCACAAATTCAGGTCCACCATCGCTCTGAAAGATCTTGATCTTACAGGAAAAATGAGTGCAGACAAAAGCATAAAAATGAACCAGTATATCATAGAATTCTGACTTAGCTAGCTCGTAACGAATAAATCCACGAAAAATGAGAAAAATCATCCACAAAAGCAACATAATAACGAAAGCCATCAAAGGTGGTAACAGGTGCATGTCCCCATATATCACAATGGATTAAATCTAGAACATTGTCAACACGTTTAACATTCAACTAAAATGAAAGTTTCTTACTCTTTGCCAACTGGTAAGAGGAACAAAAACTAGGACTTGGCAGAACTGAAGTAACAACCAAATGACCAAGTTTATTCAATAACAAAATAATGGATAAAGGGACATGTCCCAAGCCTAAATACCACAAATCAAAACTAGCCTTCAAAACTTTGTTCCAGACTGCCGCCACCAAAGCTCGAACCCCCTTGACAAGCAAGTAAAAGACCTTTATCACACCTTCCCTGAGTCAGAATTTTCTTTGTCACCCGGTTTTGAATAGCAAAGAACTTAACAACAAATACAGTATAACATAAACGGGAAAATCAGAGGTTAATTTACTGATGGATAAGAGATTTTTGGTGATATGAGGCACCACCAAAACATCCAACAACTGAACATCTGCAGTCAATTTATGAGAACAAATATGTGAGATTTTTAAAGCATTGTCATTACCAACAATTACAGAATCATTACCAAATTTTTAAAGGGTCCTACTTTTCTTGTTCATGCCGTACTTGCCGGCTTTGATTTTAGTGAAATATTGATGAACTTGGTTTCTTAATTTTGGAGTATTAGTGTTGTAAACACAAATTCGTGAATTAAATATAAAAACGCGAAAATGGTAAACGATTTTATTTAATTTCGGATTAAAACCGAGTATTTGCGGGTTACAATCTCTAATTTCTCCTCTGATTCTCTCTTCTTGAACTTCACTTGGATTTCTTGAGCTTTTGGAGTTGGATCCGCAGCCGAATCCTTTCCGATCTTGTATTTGGGGCTTTTATAACGTTAATCCAAAGGTTTAGCACCGTATTTTGGATTAACCGCCGACTTTAGGGACTTTTTGGATGAACGTCGTTGAAGATCGTTCTTGAATTTGGGACTTTGTAACGTTAATCCAAAGGCTTGACGCCGTATTTTAATATTGTTTGTGAAAGAACTGCATCCGCGAAAAAGAAAAGAATTGCTCTATTGAAATTTTGTAGATTAAAACTGCATTAATTACACAGTGAAATTAGTATGCCAAACTCATATTACTCGAATATGCAATTAATTGGAAAATAGTTCATTAAAAATAAGAAAATATTTGTAAATATTGCATACAAACTCATACAAATTAATATTCAAATAAAAATTACAAGATGCCTCTACATGAAGCATTTTATTATTTGAATCGAACGCATTATTATAAGATGCATTCTTTATGTAGAAACACAATAATATATATATAATTGCTTCAAATGAATTAAAGAGGTAATATTCTTCATTTCTTCTTGTGATGATCATGAGCCGGCCAGCTCGATCCTCTTTATTTTCTTCAATTACTTGGAGTAACGTTGTTTTTGTTGAGGAAATTCATATACCAAATTGCTGATTTTTTAGGATATCTGATTAAATTGTTGATAAAATCGACAAAATAAATCCCAAATCGAACTGAATATCCTGCCGTCCATTCATAATTATCAAGCAAAGACCACATGATGTAACCCTTCACCTTCACACCATTCCTACAAATATATACATAATTATTTCAAATTTAATTGCATACATATATATGTGTATTTCAAACCAGTGTTGTGCTTTTAAAAACGACATTTAAAGTGAAATGGGGTACTTTTTATAAAAGTGAAGTTCAATTTTTTTAAAGTATTTTGCTAAAAATCAATGTTTTTTAAAATAAAATAGAGTATAAAGTAGTTTTAAGTTAATGTGAGGCCGTTTTTTCAAAATTAATCTATTTAAAAAAACGATTATTTCATTACCGAAAAGAAAAAAGAATTGGAAATTTGTAATTATATATGTATAAAAGCTCACTCGTCAATGGCTTTCTTGACGTAGTTGAGATGATCTTGATGGTACTTAATTCTGTAGTCATCTTTAAGAGATTCGGTAACCGTTATGCTTTTATCGTTTTTCTCATCCACACCTACATGCATGAAAATCGGGTGATTTAAATATATTATTAAACTTTCGATCAATCAAATTAGAACCAAATTAAAATCGTTACTTAACTGCACTATTTGAAACATGAATGAGTTAATAGAGTAGAGATTTGATGATGAATATAATTAATTAATTAGTACCATTCTCAGTAATGTAAATGATTGGATCATTGTATTCCTTCTGTGTGTGGAGTAGTAGGTCATGTATTCCATATGGAACAATAAATAACCAATCTGAACCAGCCTGCACATTATTATAATATAATATTAAAATTAATGTATGTATTATATCTGAATAAATTCACTTTCTCTCAAAGTATTAAAATATTGGTGCTTAATTAATAATCTTATACCTGTGGACCGATTTTTTTCCCATCTCGTTCAGCTACAAAAATCAAAGAAATAATGAAATTAATTGATAGATGATGAGTAATCAAATTCATATTATACATCAAAACTTTAATTATTTTTTATACTATTTTGAAAAATATCTTTTTTTCTATCTCGAGTGTTACTGTTGATTTAAAACTGGTTGAAACTTACTGTAGAAATCAACTCCTTGATCTGTATAATAAGTTGGTGGATTAGGAGATGGGCCTGGTTTATTAGCAGCCCAATTAGTGGTGTAATAGTTCATTCCGATAAAATCAAACGATCCTTTCACCAATTTTGTATCGTCGTCGCTGAATGTTGGTAGTCGCTTTCCTACTCTTTCTCGCATTACTGGCGGATAATCCCCATTTACAATAGGCGCTACAAACCTAAAACAACATTCCAATTAATTTATTTATTTAAATTCATATGTTCATTGTTATGTCATGCTATACAAGTCGAGCTTGGTCACGTTACAACTTTCATCAGTTTCTCATTATTTGTATGCCACATGATAAAAACGAAAGTGAAACAACGCCAAATTAACCAATTTACGAAATTTTGAAACGTTAAAAGGCTAGGGTAAAAGTTATTAGACGTAAAGAAAAAATTTCTCCTTAACCGTCAAAGTGGCGTGACAATTAATCAAAATTTATAGAAAATATTTTTTAATATCAAATTGCAAACATAAAAACTATATAAATTTAAGAGATTGTGAATTTATTAATTTGTTAGTATTAATTTTGTTAAATAAAAAGATCGAAGATTGCAATTAATTACATACCATCCCCACATAAAATCAACGGTTCGGGAAGCAGCGGCAGAATCTTGTAGCGTCATAAAGAAAGGAACATACCATGTTGTCATATTTGTCACACCTATCTTACCCCCTTGAACTGCCTGCAATTTTTTATTTTATTATTTTTTTGTAAGACTCTCACACATGCATATATAATAAACTTAAAGTAATTAATTAAATCCAAAAAAAAATTCAAACTCCCTAGGCATGAAGTATGGGCAGAGAATAACGAAATTGGATGGAGGGAGTATGAAGTACCTGATAGTTTTTTCTATAAATATCGACAGCAGTAGCATGGGCAAGAATCAAGTTGTGTGCGACAATGTAAGGTTCAGTTCCAGCGTTTCCACCGGTCAAAGTCTTGTCGTTTCCAGGAAGGAGTCGGGGAGGGGTCGGACTAGGACCATCGGTTGGTGAAGATGAACCACGAGCCGGTGGAAAAACTCCTTGCACGTAACCACCAACGGTGAACGTCCATGGTTCATTTTCCGTAATCCAATATTTAACCCGATCTCCAAATTCGAAGAAGCAAACACCCGCATAGTCACCAAAATCTTGTCTGTAATTAATATATTAATTAATTTCATTTTTCACATGATTTATATAATTAAAACATTACTTACTTATGTTAATTTATTAATGTTTTGAATGAAAATCACATGATGATCAAAAGGTTGCATATATATATGAATTAATTATACTTACACAATTTTATGGTTCAAGAAGCCACCATACTCCTCTTCCAAGCATTGAGGAACATCAAAGTGGAAGATAGTTACAAAGGGCTCAATTCCTGCCGCAGGTAATTAAATCTATTAATTAAATCTATTAATTGTATGTAATTATATAATTAATTAATGAAAATAAATTACCTACGGAGAGTAGCAAGTTTATAAGATCATTATAAAACTTGACGCCTTCCCTGTTTACTCCGTTGCACAACTTTCCACCTAATTAATAACAACCATCCTTTAATCATTACGACTACTAATTTATTTTAATTACCTAGTAGTAATAAATAATGGCATTCCTATACATAAATTTGATATAATTAAATAACATATATTAATATAAATAAATATATATATTACCTGGTAATATTCTAGTCCATGAAATGGATAGCCTGTAGGTATCGATGCCTACTTTTTTCATCAATGCCACGTCCTCCTGCAATAATATATATTATACGAATTTCTTCTATATATTCTTGTTTGTCTCAACAAAGTTTTATGGTGAACTTCATAATATTATACTCACAATGTCCAATTTTATTATGTACACTTTTTCGGACACGAATTTTAATGAATATTGATTAGTTTATTTATAAAGTAAATAAGTTGAGGGTATGATAGGGTATTGTGGGGTCCATTTATAAATAAATGATTGTTTATGAATAAAGTGAATGACAAAGTGAGTAAATAAGTGATGTTAGGAGGGTGAAGATAAAGTAGTATGAATAGTATTTTTTCCAAAAAGGGTATAAGCATAAAAAAAATTGAACAACTAAAAAAGGAAAGTGAGAATAATGAAATTGGACGGAGGGAGTACCATTTAATATACGAAATAATAACTTTTATATAATAAAATTGATGTTTATTGATTTTAAGAAGAAGAAACACGCATGTGAAATTCAATATTTTTTAAATTGTAGTAGTATTTTTTTCATATATTTTAATTAGCATTTTTATGTGTAATTTAATAATTTACCTTGAATTTATTATAGTGATCAGTAGCAACGCAGCCATTGCTGCCATCAATAATTTTACCTGCCATTAATTAATTCCCATTCAAAATAGTACTCCATATACTATTAAATTTTAATTAGCAATATATAATTAATTAGAAAAGAATTAGCATGCAATGCAATATATATAGACATGTATTGAGAACAAATTAATTAAATAAAGATGGAATTAAATATTAGTATATATATATAATACCAGGCCTCTGTAGAACGAAAGCATCCCAGTTACTGAGGGATCTACCATCCTGTTTATAGCCACCTTCCACCTGAATTATAGAATATATTTAAGATTTGAAATGATTTAATTAATTAATTAATTTGGGCAATAAATAAATTAAATTAATTTGTAATTAAGGAGAAGGATGACAAATTATATTCGAAAGGGTTTTATTTTGCAATTACTCACATGCATTTTAATTGATGCAAATAAATACATTTATAATATACTTAAGAAATTAATTACTACATTTAATTAATTTAATTACCTGGTAGGAAGAAGTAGCAGCACCAAAGATAAAATCTTTGGGAAAGTCGTAGCGAGTGAGGCTGCTCTTGTCGGAGGCCATTCTTTCTTACTAGTAATTCTTAATTCCAATTAATGTACGTGTGTAAATATTAATTAACCAAACATCATAATTTATAAGCTATGGAATTTCCTATTCATCTCCACTTGACACTTATAAAATTAGCAACTTAATTTCTACATTAGAGCTAGCGTACCACCTAATTAGATTAGTATGTATACTCATTGCCAATTATTACACATATATATACATTAATTCATGACACATAATTCAAGAAAATACAACATTAAATTTATAGTGGATAGTTGAGGTAGAGAAAAAAGATAGAGAAATAATTAATTTTATCAGACAGTTAAAAAAATGTAAACTTTAGATTGAGACGAACCTAAAAAAAATGTATAACTTAGAAAGTTACAGAAATAGTATACTCCATAAGTTACTTATATGTATATACATAAAATGTTTTGAAATTTAATACTTTTTATACCCTTAAATTCTAAATTTTGAATTCCACGATGAGATATATGATTCGCGTTGTATTTCTTTGATACTCGAGTGATGTGTCGTCCTCAATCTTGTGTGTATATATTTGAAAAGTTGGTGTGAATTCCTTTGAAGACAATACATGTTTGCTTTAAAGGGATCATGATGTTATCTATTTCCAACTTCCTTAAACAAAAAGTTGTGTCGGATTTATGAAATCATTATAGTAGTTGTTGGAAAGCTGTATAATTCGTCCGTACATTCTTATAAAAATGCATTTTTCCCAATTCTTATTTTAGTTGAGCATAAGTTTTTTTAAAATAATTACAGAGTATTTATGTAAAAACTGAAAGTATGAGAGTAAATCTATATTAGAGTAAGAATTATAAAATTAAACAGGCAAAAATAAAATTAAAGTAAAAATTATAAAAATGAACAAAAAAAAAAAAAGTATAAAAGAGGATGAACTATAATTAACTTGAAAAAATAAAATATAAATAATTATTAACTACAACCTACAATTAATTGTATGGGATGAAGAGTCATGATTTTCACGTGTTTATGCAGAGACTACTACCGATTGCTTTTTACAAAATTCTGCCGCTCAATGTGTGGAAAGCAATCACTGAGCTTAGTCTATTTTTTAAGGAGTTGACTTCTAAAACCATCACAGTTGACAACATGCATGACTCGACTGGAAACAGATATCTCAGTCATCTTGTGCAAGTTGGAACGTATCTTTCCACCCAACTTCTTCAACTCTATGGAACATCTACCTGTGCACCTTGCATATGAAGCAAAAGTGTGTGGTCCAGTTCAATACAGTTGGATGTATTCATACGAGAGGTAATTTAATTAATTTGTCATACGATTCTTCAAATTATATGAACTTACGATTCTTAAAATTTAATCAGGTGTCTTCGCACCTTGAAATTAAGCGTGGGTAACAAAGCATGTGTTGAAGCTTCGATTGCAAATGCATATTTAACTAAAGAGGCGTCAATGTTTTGTTCTCACTATTTCGAGGACCATGTTACGACAAGGATACATAATGTACCTCGTAATTACGATGGTCGGGACGAAGTACACGAGTATGTCGAGGGCACTTTTTTCATATTTAAGGCGCCTGGCAAACGATTAGGAAATCCTAAGAAAAGATGAATTTTAGACGAGGAGAAAAAAGTTGCTCATACGTACGTGTTGTTGAATTATGATGAGGTGCAGCCATATGTTCAGTAAGTCAATCTGACCAAAATGTTTTTTAATCCAATACTTAGTGTTGACATGTCTTATTAAGCTTAATTATATCGTACATAGGCTATTCATGCAACAACTTCAAGTTCTTCAACAAAATCTCTCGGCCGCTGAATCAGATTTAAGCCTACAAGATGGATTTGCGTCGTGGTTTGAAGAAATTGTAAGTTATCTTAAAATAACGATCTGTGTAGAGTGTTAAGTTATAGAAATTCTCACATTAATTCGGCTTATATATATAGGTGAAGATAAATCGTGTCGAGAACAGGTTTTTATACGATCTTTATGCCGGTCCGTCTGGTCAAGTTCTTACGTACCCAGGGTATTACGTGAACGGGTACAAATTCCACACTATGGCTTATGGTGCATCTAGAGAAACATCAAACAGTGGAGTTTGTATCAAGGGAAAAAACTATGATGCAGATGAGGAAGATTTCTATGGGAAACTCGAGGAAGTAGTCGAATTGGACTATCAGGGGTACCACGAGAAAAAAGTGGTTTTGTTCAAGTGTCAGTAGTTTGATCCCTCAAACAATGAGACAAAAGTACTCATCCTAACTACAAGCTCGTGGAGCTTAATCAGAGGCGATCTTACGGCCGGTACGATCCATTCGTACTAGCAAGTCAAGCCACACAAGTCTACTATTGTCCATACCCTGGACCCCGTACTGATTGGATATTTGTCTGCAAAGTTAAACCGAGATACTTGATGGATGCAAAAGATACCACTGAAGATGAAGTTTCCGCGTGGCAAGAGGATAACATAGAGACTCAAATGATTGTGCAAGTAGATGATGATCCTGTCATGTTAACTGATGACACCGATACAATGATGGAAGTGGTAGAATATGAAGAAGATGGAGAAGAAGACGGAGATGAAGAAGAAGAAGAAGAAGACGGAGAAGAAGACGAAGATGAAGCTGAAGATGATGAAGATGAATGATGTTGTTAATTATTAGACAATGTTATCTAACATTAATTTTATAAAATATTAATTCCTTAATTATATTCCTTATTTATATTCTAGTGTTAATCGTTACAGTGATGTTTATATATAATGTTTTTTAATTGTTACAATGTTCAACGTTAATAATGTTTTAATGTTCATTTTGACAGATGAGTGGACAGGGTTCTGGTCATGGTCATGGGCATGGTCGTAGACATGGTTCTTCTGGACACGGTTCTGGTCAGGGTTCTTCTGGACAAGAGCAAGGTAGTGGTAGAGGTAGAGGTAGAGGAGAGCCGGTAGATGAGACACCGACTGTGCCCATACCACAGGGTTTATATATGCCCGATATGACCCAGATACTACAGTTGCCCCAGATGCCCGGTTTAATGAACCCCAATTCCTAATACACTCAAGTGCCTCATAGGGTTCCACATGCACATGAACCATCCCCTCCACCGACACATTCGCCAGTTCGACCTCCGTCTGTCGGGACACAGGCCAGCATGTCGACTGATGCACCCGAGAGTCGTATTTTACTGTGGATCTACCTTGATACGTAAGTATATTATATTTAATATTCATTAGACGTATGTATAACATGTTTATTAATAATACGTGTAACAGGTTGATGCCTTCAAATTTAATTTCGAGGACGATCAGATCGATTATGTACCGGAATATGGAGGTTGGTGCACACGCCTTTGTCAAGGTATCACCCGGCACGATACAACGGTGGTGGGAGACATTCTAGGTATAAAATCACTTTACATTAACATTTTGTTATTTTTGTTATATTAATTCATTAATTATTATTTTTTTGCAGACCGAGGTCAGGTGGGACCCTGAAGTCACATCTACTGAAGAGGTGTACAGACTCTTTCTTCAAAGAGCAGCAAGTCGGTACACTGGTATGTTATCAAGAGTCAAGAAAGCGTGGGTGAAGGAGAAGAAGAGGTCGAGGTGGGATGTCAATGTTTGGAACGACTTAGTTCATCACTGGAACGATCCTGACACAATTAAGAAGAGCGAGCAGTGTCGTAAGAACCGTTTATCCGAGCCTGGAGGTCCGAGTACCGGCTATGGTACTCATAAAGGCGGAGCTCGTGGAGCAGCAGAGGCCGCACGGTGCATTGTAAGTATTTGTGGTCAATTATAATTAATTTGAGTTAATTATTTATTTTATTTATACGTATATGTCTTCAATTCAAAATACAGGAGGAGATGATGAGACGTCCTGCCCACGACTGGGAGATAGTTGAATATTACCACCGTTACGAAAACGACCCATATAGTTATGGTTATATGGGTGATATACTTGTAAGTGTGTACATATATATATACATTACATTATATAACAAATATATATTTAATTGTACTTGAAAATGTATTAACCCACTTTTAAATGTGCACGTATATATAGGACCAGATACAGGAGGAGTTGACCAATCAATCAGGAGACCCGTCAGATGAACCTACTTCAGAGGATGGTTCCTAGGCCCCACCTATACCCGACATGTCTGAATTGTTCTTGAAGAAGGTCGACAGGTCTCATGGACGTGTTAGGGGCCTTGGACAAGTAGGCAAGAATAAACGAGTCTCCTCAGGTCCTGGCGAGACGTCACGTGGTACGACTTATGGACGATTCACCCAGGCCGAAATTAACCATGCTATTGCTGAAAAACGGAGAATCAACGAGGAGAGAGAGCAGCGCTTACTCCTACAAATGCAGCAGACGGAGGAGCGCTTACTTAAGCATTTTCAGGATCAAATGCAAATGATGATGGGTCAGATGGATGGGATGGGTCAGATGGGTGGGATGGGTCAGGTGGGTGGGATGGGTCAGGTGGGTCAGATGGGTGGGATAGGTCAGGTGGGTCAGATGGGTGGGATGGATGGGGCGCCGAGGCCGCCAAGGCCGTCGGGGGCGTCGAACAACGTTCATGATCGTAACCAGGTTGAGGATCATGATGATGCTGAGGATGATGGTGGTGATGAGGAGTGATACATTTTATATTACTTTGTTATGTGTGATATTATTATATTACATTGACGTTGAGGATTAATGTTTATTTTAATGTTGTGTGTGATGTTATTTTAATTGACGTGAACATGCTAATGATTATAATTAATGTTGTTTGTGATGTTATTTTAATTGAAAATGAACTTGCTAATGATTATAATTAATGTTGTTTGTGATGTTATTTTAATTGAAAATGAACTTGAGAATGATTTTATAATATATGAAAATATTTTTAATTAAATGGATAAGTGAATTGATATTTTTAAATGGATAAGTGAAAATAATTATATTTAATGTTGTGAATTGAAAATTAGAATGAATTTATATGATGTGATTAGAATAAATTTTTATGTATAAGTGAAAATAATTATACCCAATGTTGTATGTAATTATATTGTTGTGAATTGAAAATTAGAATGAATTTAAATGTTGTAAATTGAAGATTAGAATAAATTTAAATAGTGTGAATTGATACCGTAATTAAATTATTTAATTTGAAACACATAATTTAGTTAATTCTCATTTAGAAATAAATATGATATGCTTTGACAATTTAATAAGCAACAATTAAAGTTAGAATGGATTGAATTAAAGAATTAAAAACTAAAATTAAATTGTATATATATTAATTGCATTCACAACATGTCGACTAAAGCTCCTAGCCTAAACGACACACAGGGGGCGCCCAAAAGCCTTCGAGACCGAGAGGTCTCGAGTTCAAACCCCGTAGACAGCAAAATTCGCGAAAATTGGGGTGGCCCAGCGGTGGAGGGGGGTGTTGGTTGCCTTCGATACCTGGGTTCGAATCCCAGGTTCGCATTTTTTAATTGTTGATAAAAAGGCGACGGCCAAAATGGCAACAGATGTGGGCCCGTTGCGAAAAGGCGACGGTCGTGGGCCCCGTTGCGAAAAGGCAACGGCTGTCGCGCTTGCCAAAAGGCAACGGCCACCTGCCGTTGCAAAAAGACAACGGTTTCCCCAAATCTGTTGCCTATAAAATAGCAACGAGCATATTGACAACGGGGGAAATATGTTGCCTTTGTCGTTGCATTCATGATTAGTGAGGGGGAATCCGTTGCCTTCCCCCTCGCCTTTTGGCCAATATTTTATGGTGTCTTATTTACAAATTAACTAGTATATTATATATGCGCGACACATTTCTATAACATAATACATTGTGTATAAACAATATTTTTTTCACAAAAAATTGTAATGTTATATTGATCAAGTTAAGATAAATTTAGGTCAAAATTTGTGGTCAAATGCGGGTCAACCTTAATTTATAAAGCCAGAAGTGTATAACTACAAGTTCAAAAATATTCTGGACAATTATTTTTTTGGGCGAAATTACCATAATATTTTTGAAGTAAAAAATATTTTGCTACTACATGATTAAAACAATGTTACTACAAGATCAAAATTTTATCACTACAAGATCAAAAGTGTATTACTACATATCCAAAAATATTCTGGACACTTAGTTTTTTTGGGTGAATTTGCCAGAATATATTTAGACATATAGTAGTAAACTTTTGGCCTTTTAATAGTAATACTTTAACCTTGTAGTAACAATATTTTGGTCATGATAAACCACTTGTTTGCGACCAGCAAATTTTCTGGGCAACACGGATCCGGGCTTATGACCCGCGAATTTTTGTGAAGTTTATTAATATAACTGATTGAGACCCAAATTGAGACACGTAAAATTTAGCTTTGATTTTGACTTTTGAACTAAATGAGCTTATGGTTTTAACTTTGGTCTAATTGAACTGAAATGCATACATGCAATATTGCACAAAAGATCATCGCATTTTTTTTTTTCATATTTAATGATATCATGTGTATAAACTTATACAAAATATGTTTTTATTTAATATTAAAGCATCATTCTTCTAATACGTTGAGTAAATAAATAGCTAAAATAAGTATATTATATAATAAAATACACTCAATATAAGAGATTATGTTTATTAATAAATAAAAATATTTGTCAAACTTACCTTAATTTTTAACTAATTCTCACTATTCTAATGATAAGTGATTTTTAAGAGAATAACTAATGGGTGATTTTATGTTAAATATTGTATGTATGCATCTCAATCCAATTAGGTTAAAGTTAAAACTCTAAAGTCATTTAATTTAAAAGTCAAAATAAATAGTGCAACCTTATCACTTTAATTTAATTTTTATATATACTTTAATTTTTTGACAGAATAATTTTTTTAAAAAAAAGTCTTTTTTATTCCTTTCAATACTGGATGCTGAAAAATAAATCAAATAATTAAAATATTTAATACGACTTGAATTACTACATGCATATTTAATACTCCCTTCGTCCCTGAAAAGTTTTCATACTTTCCTTTTTTGTTTGTCCCCGAAAAGTCTGCATACCCCAAAATAGAAATAATCATCACAATCCTCACTCTTACAATATACACATATTTACCCTTTATGTCATTACTTTTGGGACCCAACAAACACTCAACCCAACTACTTTATTTATTTTATATATAAAAGTTTACAAAATTACCCCTCATCACTCTCATCATTACACTTTTTTCTTAAACCATGTACCCAAGATTCCCCGCAAACTTTTCGGGGACGGAGGGAGTACTATATATTATAATGTAAGTTACTACATCTACAAAAACATTAGAAAAAAAATGGTTTACTACATAAAAGAATGTATATTACTATATAAAATAGTTTGTGTTATTACAATATGTAATAATGTGTTTAACTACATAAAAAACTATATGTTACTACATACTACAGTTTGAATTACTACATTGAACATTGTTTGTTACTATATGTACCTTTATCAAATGATCTAATATCTTTGCATCATCCAACAATAAAACAATCTATATTACAAGATGATTATTGTGTATTACTACATCCAATAAAATAAGTTACTACATCAGTAGTCTTTGCAGTAGAAGATCCTTAGGTATTTATAGAACTTAGTATGACAGTTAGCAGTTTGTGAAACTAACTCTAAAACCGTTTTTGTAACTTATCCTTTGTAACCGACTTAACTTCTCTTTCCAAGTCAGCATATCTTCAAATATATTCAGTTACTCTTTAACTAATAAGTTTTCCAAACTTATTATTCCTTAGCACAGTAAACTTACTCTTCTTAGTTTTACTATTTTTAGTTCGATCAGCACAGTTCTTAACTTCTGTTCTGAGCTTCTTCAGAATACTTCTGTGCTTCTTTTTTACTCTTCTAAGATTAGTCTTCTTCTTTTGAGTAGTCTTCTGAGTCTTCAGTCTTCTGATCGTGTTCTACTGTTCTGAACTAACTATGCTGATTACCCGAATCTTCAGATTTGTAAGGGCATGACTGTGATGTTGCCCTAACATTATTTTTTCGGCAATATCCATCAAGTATCGAAGTGGTTCCGGTAGAATTGATTTCTTCAAATTTGATAAGTTTGCGGGCTCTTCACCAGTCCATTTTCCAACGCAAACCTTCTCTTGGCCTTCCATGTAGGTCGAAATGCAAACAGGACAGTCAGGTAGGTCAAACGCATTGGCCAAATGATCTCTTGCCAACATTACCCTGTTTCCCGAAAGAAACGTCTTCAATGTATCGTTGTTGCCATCGAGCTATAAGTAGAATTCCATTACCTCATGTTGGTCCTTGGTGGAGTATAACACAAGTGTATGGGGGGGGGGGGAATGCATTTGTGTATGCAAATTCTTTTATTTTTGACAAATTTGTCTTATCAGGCAAGTTGTCTCACAACTGGCCTGAGTGTGAACTTTGATAGATACTTGTCCTACTGATTACTATTGAGTGATCAGTTGGCTAAATATCTAAAAGAGTTACTTAGTGCGGAATGTGGTTGGCCTTTGACTAAAGAAATACTCCAAGTTAATTTCTGAAAATACAGGTTATCAGGGACTTTGTCCGAAACAGATTTTCTTACTTACTGAGTTATGAATCTTTAAAATATGTTTGAATGAAGTGAAGTTTAAGAATGCAGTAAGTAAATGAGACACTAGTTTATAGTGGTTCAGAGACTCAAGCTCCTACATCCACTTTCCCTGATTGAACAGGATAATTCCTTCTCAATGGAATTAGCTTGTTTTATAGTGCCAAGGTGCACTGATCAACAACACTCTCTTAGTGTTTTGATCCCTAGGATAACTTGAGTCCTAGTGCTCAATCTCTCTGAGTTAAGACTGTGTTTCACACTAACAGTCCTTAACTCCTCACTTCTACAACAAACTCTCTCTTCACTTAATGAGATAAGGGTTTGAGGTTTGGTTCCAACTAGTAGAGATATCCTTTACAATGAGAATAGATGTAAAGGCTTAGGATATCTCAATGCTAAGCTAGGATGTTTACAAAGATTGGCTTAGCTGACTTGAAGTGATTCAGGAAACTTGGAATTCTAGAGAACAGCTTGGTTTCCTTTTGAAAGCTTGATGATAGTTTGATAGCTTGTAGTTGGATATAAATTCCTTTGATCACTTCTGTATTTATAGGCAAATTGAACAACTAACCGTTGGAGGGATTAGCAATTCAAATATGTCTATTTGCAGCACCATTGAAACGGCTATGAAGCTTGGCATCCTTTTATCCACTGTGTAAAAGGGGTCTTCAATGGTTGCTTGAATGAATGTGTTGACTTCTGAAAAATGCGGCTGAAAAGACTTGTGTCAGTTTCCAATTTTGTACATTGTCCTAGGTTGATTTGTGGCAAACTTTACACTCAACCAACGGTCAGATGGGACAAGCTCCCTGAACATTCTTGCTGCAGTTTAGAATGTTCCAACATTCATTCAATGCTTCACTCTTTAATGCTCTAAGTCTTTAATGCTTGGTTCAGGCATGATTGGCAATAAATGCTTCATTGAATGTGTCTTCTGTAAGCTTTTGACATTCAATTCTCTTGATCATTTGTACTTCAACTGTCTTGATCTTTTGCATTTATGTACACAACTTTATTGTTCTTGATCTCTTCAGCTCAGTTGTCCATTTGATCAGCTTGTCTTGAATGGATCAGCAACTTTGTCCTATAGACCTATCAAGCTGCCTAACATTCCAGTTTTGGACAACTATCCTGAACTCTAAAATCTCACAACATTTCTGAGATTTTAACTTAAGCATTTTACACACTCAAGTGTTCTGAGACAAACTTGCCTGAACAATAACTTGAGCATATCTCAACTAATTTGTACATCATCAATCAGGGGTTTTGGTATCTAGATCAAAATCATTTTATTCCCAACAATTTCCCCCTTTTTGATGATGCCAAAACCTATTACAAAGGGACCTTGATTAAAACTAAATATAACCTTCAGGATGAATGAACTGGTCAACTTTCCTGAAAGAAACTGTTAGCACAATAAATCAAGTATATGTGTCATGTCAGGTTAGTTGAGATAATGAGTTGTTATCTCTTGATAGAAAATCATTGGTCCTTTTATATATCATGGAGCATTACAGATCAGAAAATTAAAAGGACACACTAACTGATACAAGAATAACAACATCATCAGCAATCATAAAAACAAGAGTAGGGAAGGGATAAACTTATCCATCAGAGAGTTCCATCATCTTGGGGAGCAATGCCATATTGAGCCCAGACCCTTTTCTTCAGCTCCCAAACATCCTTGTTGGAACCTCTAGGGCCTATCTTCATCTTCTCCATCTTCATGATGTTGATGAACTCCTCCAGAATCTTTCCCTCATCAATCAAGTTCCCATTGAACTTAGGAGGCATGTACAGAATTGGACCAGGGGCCTTGAACTCCACTCTAGCCATATCAGCTGCTGCAAACAGCTTTTGGTAGAGGTCCCTATGATTCTCAAACATGAACTGGACAAAGACTTCATCTTCATTCTCTCCAAGCCACTTCCCAATGACATAGAAGTCATATACAAAACTTCTCTTGGCCTCCTCCCATGCATCATTCAGTGAGATTGGAACCCACTGATCATGGTGAGGGTATTGAGTGTCCCATCTTTGCAGCATTTTAGGTTTGAGTCTTCTGTATGAGGCTCTCCTTCTTGGGGCTTTGAAATTTGCCCTTCTTTCATCCCTTGCCTTGTTGGCCTCAACCAATTGCTCCATCCTCTCTTTGGCTCTCTGAAGAGCTAGCTTCTCTTGGGTTTCTGGATCTTTTCCAAAACCTTCTTCAAACAATTTAGAGGGATCATCAGCAAGTTTGGGCACACCAACTTCAGGCATTCTGTCCTGTACTTCCTCTTCAACTTCTTCTTCTTCAATGGCAGGCATCAGGGCTGCTTTCTTCATTCTCTTTGATTTCCTTGCTGGAGTTGATTCTTCAGATTGAAATTCTGAAGGCAAAGTCAGGCTGGTTGGGAATTCATTGAAGGCTTCCAATTCCTTCCTCTTTCTTTCAGATGACCTTGTCACCTTCCCCCTTACTTCAACAATCTTCTCTTTAGGTTCAAGTCCTGTAGACTCACCACCTGGCCTTTGAAGCTTTCTTGCCTGACTTTCCATAGCTGACATCATGGACTCCTTGACAGCTATTTGAATCTGCTCTTCCTCAGTCAAATTTTCAACATTCATTGGGCCTTTGCCTTTCCCAATGTCTTCTACTGCTTCCTCCTCAATCTCAGGGACCTTCTCCTTTCCCTTGGATTCACCAATTACCAAGGTTCCCTTTGCCCTTGCTCTCTCTCTTTCCCCCTTTTTGGCATTATCAAAACACTGGGGCTTCAAGTCACTTATAGTGACAGAGAGATGTGAGTGGGAATGAGTGAGGGACTTCAACTCCTGCAGTAGGTAAACATTCTCATCATGAATGTTTTGCATTTTATCATCTGCCATGCTCAAAAAGGTGTGAACTGGTTTCATCTTTTGGGAAACTATGGCATCCAATGTGGCTTTCAGTGATTGATCAAGTTTGGCCTGAAGTTGTTCAGTGAGATTGGCCACAACTTGATCAGACACTTTGGCCATGAGTTCAACAGTGAACTTCTCAGCAGCTTCCTTCACCATTGCAGCTTTCAACTCTTCTGCCTTCTTTCTCTGGGCTGCTGTCCTCTGCCTTAAAGCATCCTTGATTGTCTTTCTTAATGCTTTCACATTGTGCTTGTACAAAGTTTTGAGACCCTGCTGCTCTTTCTTCACAGATCTTGTGAATTTACCCATAGCATCTTTGGCTTTTGTCACTTCAGTTGAGACTGTTTGAAGTCCAGTTTCAACTCCACATATTCTTGCATCAAGAGTAGGCAAGATCACTTCTTCTGACCCTGTGAGCCTCATCTCCACAGAGGCAAGAGTCTTGCTTTGGCCATCTTGGGTATCAGCAGTGGTAGCATGAACCTTCTCAACTTCCCTGACCAGTGTGTCCAACTTCTCTGACTGCTCTTCAATGATGGATGCAGTCTGAGTAGCAATCTGAAGGTGAGCCTCAGAGGTGTTGGCTTGTTCAAAGTAGATCTGGTTAAGTGTGGACACATTTGCTGATACTGCTTCAAGATCAGTGTCAGCATCAACTGGTATATCTGTCAGGGATGCATCTGCAAAAATTTGCTCAAGAGTGACAGCAACTGAATCTGCAAAACTGACAGTGTTAGTAAAAACTCCCTCATCACCCTCTATTTCTTTTTCTCCCATAAGGTCTGATACATCAGCACCTTCTCTCTCATTTTCAACTATATTCTTTTCTTCTTCATTTTCAAAAGATAGACTCACATTCACTGGAGGATCAGGCCTCCTTTCACCAAGGGATTCATCAAGTTCAGATTTGACTTGAAGAATAGCCTGACTCTCATATTGGGCTGCACCCAATATTTCCACTTCCTCACCCTCTATTTGTGGTGCACTCAAGGAACCAGTGATCACACACTCCTCACCATCATCTCCCTCTGATTTTTCAGCACTCACAGCCTTTTCAACTCCTTCAATTTCTAAACCTGACACCTCTATATCCTCAACAGGATCCACAGAGGGCAGTTGTTGGGAGATCACAGTGCTTGGGCATCCCAAGTCCACTGAGTCATCCTGAATGACTAAAGGCTGGTCAATGTCCAACTTTCCTGACATTGATGAGGCTCTAGCCAAACCAGCTTCTCCCATGGAAGTCTCAACATTGTCAAGCTGTGCCTCAGGTTCAAAAGAACCATCCTTGGCCAATGCATCTTGGACTGAGTCACCATCTTTGGTCAACTCCTCTGAATGATCAGAGTCCTTCACAGAATGAAAAGTCAAGTAATGTACCTGAGCTGAGTTGATACCAGGGGGATTGGGATTGGTGTGATCATCATCATCATCATCGTCATCAGATGGGCTGTCAGGATGCTTGATTCCTTGTGCTATCCTCTCTCTTTCAGCAAGCACCTTTTCATGAACAATGGTGCAAAATAGGGCCTCAGTGGTTAATACACTGGTCTTCTTTACATTTGCAAAATGTAGCAGCCTATTTTCCTCAACCTGCCACCAGTTGGCACCCTTATCCTGAATAGCCTGAGCTATTTCCACAATAGTTCTATCTTTGATCTCAATAAGTGCTCTGAGATCATAGAATTGTTGTTGCAGCCTGGGATAAGTCTTCAATCCTGGATATAATTCATCCACATTGGCTCTTGCAATCTGCCTCAACATCCCCTCATAGGTATACTCTTCACCACTATCATCTCCAGAAGAGTTGGTTTGGGATTCAGGAGGGTTGGAATGAGATTCAAGTAAGCTTGGCTGGGATTCAGGTAGGTTGGGTTCAGAAGGATTGGGTTCAGGAGAGGTCAAAACAAGTTGGGATTCAGGTGCTTTTGAGAGCATTGTTCCTGAAGAGGTAATTGGAATGGCTGGAATGGGTGGGAAAACAACTTGATCACCTTCTTGAAGAGCAGTTTCAAGAAGTTTGGTATAAGAGAGAAGTCTTGGATCAAGTGGGAAAAATGGTCTATCTTCAAGATTGACCAAATCTGCCAGCACATCAATACCTGATCTATCAGGTGCACCTTCAGGGGAGTACACTTTCTTGGCAATGATTGGTGCATCTTCAGGAGTCTTGCACTCCTCTTCTTCTTGCCTTGGAGATATTCTTCTAGATTGAATATCAGGAGAGTTGGCTTCAGGGCTGTTGGGTTTTGACTTGGATTTGGAGTTGGACTTGCTTGCCTGTCTAATTTCCTTGAAGAATTCTTTCTTCTTCTTTTCTTCTTCCATCAACCTCTGCTTCTCAGAAGTCTTGATGATTCTTCTTTTCCTTTCATACCTTGTTGGCTGGTCAAGGTCTCTGAATTCAGTAATACTTTCAGGCTGTAAGGGGACAACCTCTCTGAATACTTCACCCTCTTCAGGAGGGTTGACTCCTTCCTCAGCTACCTTCTCTATTTCCTCAGAAGTGGCTCCTCCACTTCTTGACTGACTTTCTGGTGAAGATTCATTCAGAATCTTCTTCATCTTTTTCATCTTTGGCTGAGCTTTTGGTGGCTGGGCTTTCCTCTTTCTAGGAGAGGCTCTTGGGACTGGAACAATTGCAACAGCTTTCTTAGAAGCTGCATCCTGCTTCCTTTTCTCTGTCTTAGAAGACAGCTTCCTAAACATCACCTTTTGAGCTGGAAAAGGCTTTGGCTTAGCTTGGAGGTGAGTGTAGTGAGCAAATCTTTCCAAGAGCAGGCTGGCTCTTGTGCAAAATTGGAGTCTTCCTTCAACCACCACCTTGTGGTGCTTCATCTCTTTAAACTTAAATTTTTCATTCATCATTTTGTCAAGAATGAAATTTTTCCAGTTGAACTTGACTCTCTTCTCAGCAGAGTCAATCACAGCAGCCATCACTCTTAATTTAGGCATACTGATTTGTTCAACACTCCCTGAGTGACTCAACAGGCTCTTTACAACACAATCAAACAAATGCCTAAACACTGGCTTTAAAGTGTTTTTGTTTTGAGCACTTACAACCTTTTTAGGTTCTATCATCCAAGAATAATAGAACTCCTGATCATCTTCTTCCTTGTACATTTCTGGATTCATGCCTTCAGAAGGTAGCCCAAAGCTAGCTTCTAAATCCTCTGCAGTGAAGATGATTGTGTGTTGAGTTTCTTCTTCTTCATCTTCCTCAGCATATGTGAGCTTAGTGCACACATCTCCCTTTTTCCCTTTCCATCTGAGATGGGCAAAGAATTCTGCCATGAATGGATTCTGGCAGGAATCAGGCTTGGTGCCAAGAAATTTCTCTAGCCCTGCCTCCCTCAGCCATTGGAGGACTTGTTGAACTTCTGAATCTGGGCTATCAAAAGCTACCAGCTTTTCAAACCAAAGGGAATTTGGGTTGCTAAGATAAGAGAAATCAATGTCCAAAGAGGAATCATTGAAGTCTACAAGCTCTTCTTTCTTAATCTTAGGTGCCATGGATAATATGAGAGATTGGTGGTTTTTTGGAGAGGAGTTGCAGGTTTTAGAATATGCAGAAAGACTTAAGGGTTTTTGAAATTTTGAGTGCGTAAGGATGGTAGTGAAAATTGAGGAGTTTATATATGTGGGGAGTTTATTAACCGTTGGTTAAGAGAAACTAACCGTGGGTAATAGGTATGACCAATTGGATAATATGTGGTAGTGGGATTGAGGCGGTTTGATGGAAGTTTAATGCAAATTAATGGTCTTGATGAAGGCTCAAGAATTCATGAAATCCCAATTAAGATTTCTGCATTAAATGCTGATTTGCCTTTTTGGTGGAAAAAATCTTTATAGCACACTCCATCCTAAAATGGCCTACTCTTAGACCAAGAAACCTCTTAAATGTCTAATCAATGCTAAAAATAGCAATGATTATCCAATTAACTCGGACAAACATCCTGAGATGTGCTTTGGTTTCTGTGAAGGTCAAACTGCCTGATTACCTTGCCTGAGTGAGTCCCAAAGTTGCTGACTGGGTCCCACTTGAACAAATCCCCTGACCAACATTGCTGAACATTATAGGGACAACCTTGCTGAGTTTCCCTCTTTGGCTGACAGCTTCAGTGAGGTTGGTCAACTTTGCTGAAGTTCAACTTTGATGAACTTCCCCCTTCATATGAGCTTTCTTTCCTCATTTTTCCATCTTGCCTGGATCAAGTAACCCCAATTCAGCTGACAACTCCAAGAACCTTGCTTCAGCTAGAGGCTTGGTCAAAATATCAGCTTTTTGCTTATCAGTGTGGATTTTGACAAGCTTGATATCTTTCTTCTCCACATGATCCCTTATGAAATGATGCTTGATGTCCACATGCTTGCATCTGGTGTGGAGCACTGGATTCTGTGAGATGGCAATTGCACTATTGTTGTCACAGAATATTGGCACTTCATTTGTGATTACTTTGTAATCTCTCAATTGTTGCCTGAGCCAAAGTATCTGAGCACAGCAACTTCCAGCTGCAACATATTCTGCTTCAGTTGTTGAAGTTGCAACTGTATTCTGCTTTTTAGAAAACCATGATATTAGTTTGTTCCCCAAGAATTGACATGTTCCAGAGGTGGATTTTCTGTCAATTCTACATCCTCCATAATCAGCATCTGAGTATCCAGTGAGCTCAATATTGTCATCAGCTGGATACCATAATCCAAGATTCTCAGATCCCTTGAGATATCTTAGAATTCTCTTGGCAGCATCAAGATGGCTCTTCTTTGGATTAGCTTGAAATCTTGCACATACTCCAACTGCAAATGTGATGTCAGGCCTGCTTGCAGTGAGATATAGTAATGATCCTATGATTCCTCTGTAGTTAGTGGAGTTTGTTGACTCTCCACCTTCATCAGGATCCATCTTCCAGTTAGTATTCATAGGAATTCTGACTGGCTTGCTTGTTGCACATCCAAATTTCTTGATCATGTCCCTTGTGTACTTGGCCTGATTGATGAATATTCCCTTCTTTGATTGAGTGACTTGAAGTCCTAAGAAGAAATTCATCAATCCCATCATGGACATCTCAAACTTGCTTTGCATGAGTTTGGAGAACTTCTCACATAACTTCTCATTTGGAGATCCAAATATAATGTCATCCACATAGATTTGGACTAACAAAATATCATCTCCTTCACAGATTCTGAACAAGGTTCTGTCAACAGTGCCTTTGACAAAACCATGATCTAGAAGAAACTGTGATAAGGTATCATACCAAGCTCTTGGAGCTTGTTTTAAGCCATAGAGGGCTTTCTTCAATCTGTACACCTTGTCTCCTTCTTCAAAACCTGGGGGCTGTTCCACATAAACTTCTTCTTTGAGCACCCCATTGAGAAATGCACTTTTCACATCCATTTGATACACCTTGAATCTCATGTGAGCTGCATATGCTAGGAAGAGTCCGATTGCCTCAAGTCTAGCCACTGGAGCAAAAGTCTCATCATAATCAATCCCTTCAGATTGACAATATCCTTTGGCCACCAGTCTTGCTTTGTTTCTCACAATGATGTCATTTTCATTTTTCTTGTTTTTGAACACCCATTTAGTTCCAATGACATCTTGATGAGTTGGCCTGTCTACCAGCTCCCATACTTCATTTCTGGTAAACTGATTCAGCTCTTCTTGCATGGCTATGATCCATTTGGTGTCTTGAAGTGCTTCCTCAATGTCTTTAGGTTCCTGTTTTGAAAGAAAACAACAAAACAGAGCACTTTTTCCATGAAATCTTCTAGTTTTGATCCCTTCACTTGGATTACCAAGTATCAGGCTAGATGGGTGGTCTTGCAACCAAGTCCTTCTAGACCTGATCCTTTCAGGAGGATTGTCCTCATCTGAAGTTGGATCACTAGATTCATTAAATTCAGGAAAGTTAATTGAAGGATCAAGCTCAGGATCATATTCAGGGGTGTTGTCCTCATTGTCAGATAAGTTGACATTTTCATTGGTTCCCCCTTGAATAGTGGATCCATTAACTACCTCAGCATTGCCTGCTTCTTCATTGGTAGTTGTTACCTGGTTTTGAACTGGGATGGGGTCAGTCAGTTCAATTTCTCCTTCAGGTTGGTTTTCTACTGGTTGATTGCTATGAAGTTCAGGCTGGGCAACATCCACAAACACTGTTTCCTTGTTTTGAAGCCTTAATCTGGTTGTTCTTTGTGTTATCTCATCAATATTCAGGTTTCTATCCCTGAACTCATTAATAGATTCATCAAACACAACATGAGGTGTTTCTTCCACAATAAGAGTTTTGCAATTGTAAACTCTGTAAGCCTTGCTGATTTGTGAATATCCAACAAATATTCCTTCATCAGCTTTGCTATCAAAAGCTTTCAATTGCTCTTTCCCATTATTATGGATGAAACACTTACAACCAAATATGTGAAAATAAGCAACAGTGGGCAATCTACCTTTCCATATTTGATATGGGGTTTTACCTTGTCCTTTGGTGATTAAGGACCTGTTTTGAGTGTGACATGCAGTGCTAATGGCTTCAGCCCAGAACCTTTTAGGTAATTTAGATTCAGCAATCAAGGTTCTTGCTGCCTCCTTCAAGGTCCTGTTCCTTCTTTCAGCAACCCCATTTTGTTGAGGTGTTCTTGCTGCTGAAGTTTCATGAGTGATGCCATTCTTGCTGCAATACTCATTGATGTATGAGTTTATGAATTCAGTTCCTTTGTCAGATCTGATCTTGACAATGCTTAGGCCCTTTTCATTGCTCAATCTCATCATCAATTCAAGTAGCTTGACTTGGGTCTCCTTTTTGTTCAGCAAAAATACTACCCAAGTGTACCTGGAAAAATCATCAACAACAACTAAAGCATATTTTCTTCCATTTATACTTACTGGGATTATTGGCCCAAATAAATCCATATGCAGTAGTTGAAGAACTCTCTCAGTTGAGATGACAGGTTTTCCTTTAAATGAGGCTTTGATCTGCTTTCCTTCCTGACATGGCTGGCATATGTGTTCTTTGGTGAACACTTGATTTGACAGCCCTTTAACTAGAGAGTTTCTTGCAATCTTGTTGATGGTTTTGAAGTTTAGGTGATTCAGTCTCTTGTGCCATAGCCAGCTTTGCTCATTTGTGCTTTTGGCAACAAGACAAACTGCTTCAGGGGTTTTGCTCCAATCTGCAAAATAGACATTTCCCTTTCTCACCCCTGTTAGTAGCACCTATTGTGTTGATTTGTTTTTGATAGTACATTCATTTGGTGCAAATTCAACACAATATCCTTTGTCACAAATTTGACTTATAGACAGCAAGTTATATTTTAGGCCTAGAACATATGAGACATCAGTAATTTTAACACTACCAATGTTTAATGTACCATAGCCTCTTGTGATGCCTTGAGAGCTGTCTCCAAAGGTTACTGAAGGACCATCTTTTTCTATGAAGTCTGAGAGAAGCTCTTTGTTTCCAGTCATGTGCCTTGAACATCCACTGTCCAGGTACCATGTTGTTTTCTTGTTGATGCTTCTCTTCTTTTTGGGGTCCTTGCAGCCCTGCAAAGTCAAAATTTAGGTACCCTTTGAGTGTTGGGTCCTAGAGGGTTAGCTGTACCTTTTGGAACCCAAATCTGCCTGATTACTCTGATTGATTCAAAGTGACTGACTTGGTTTCCATTTACATCTACATACACAGTTTGACCCTTAAATGCCTTGGGTGATCTCTGTGTATAAGTGTTAGCTTTGTAGGGTTCAGGAGAGTTGGTAAATTTCTTTGGGACATTTCTCCTGAAGTTACTAAGCTTAGGTGCAGCTGGGTAAGACTTTTGAGGATAGGTTTTTGGATGGCCTTTTCCATTTGGCAAGTAAGGTCCAGGCTTCCTGAATGTTTTATACCTATCAAAGGGGATTGGCCTTAATCTATTCAGTTGAGGTTGCCTCATTTGAGTTGGCCTCTTCTGAACAGGTTTTGGACAACTCCTCTGATGATGATTCAGATAGGTTGGCCTTCCATTGGTTCTACCTTTCTGAACCTCATTCCTCCTGTAAGCAATGCCTTTAACCTTTTCCAAAGGTGTGGGTTTAGGTACATTGTTTACCTGAGTTGGTATAAAAATTCCTTTACCCTTATCCTTGATCAGTGGTTGATTTACTTCAATTTCATTTTGTTGTGCCACTGATCTCACAAAAGTCATCTTAGAATTGCTTGATGAAGCAACACTAAGACCAGGTGAGGGTTCAAATGGATTATAGCCTAATCCACCCTTTTGAGCAAATGGTCTTTGAAACCCTTGAATCTCTTCTATTGCCTTAGCAGATTTGTTCAAGGCAGACATTTTCATTTTTAAGCTCCCCTCACTCAATTTTAGAGTATCAAATTCACTTGAGAGATTGTCAAATTTTGCTTGAAGAATTCTAAGATCAAAATCCTTTTTCCTCAAGGCCAGTTCTTGATCATCAATCAACTTTTGTTGTTCAGAGACTTTGAGAGACACTTCCTCAAGTTCTCTCACAATCTGCTGATACAACTCAGTTGATTTAATGTCAAGCTCAGGTTCAGGAAGGTTGGGAGTTTGAGATTTCGAATTCAGTAGCTCATTTTCTCTGAGTGCTATATTGCATACTTCTCTTAGCCTGGTGAAATCCTCAAATAGTTTTACAAAGTTGAGTTTTAAGGGGATTTCACTGGACTCATGTGTGTTATTTGAAGAACTGGAAGAACTAGAAGATGAACATACCTCATCATTTTCCAATGCCATTTGACAGTCATCATCACTGTCACTGTTGGAGAATAGTCCATCATCAGAAGAGTAGACACTCTCCTCACTTGCTGAATCTCCAGCTACCATAGCCTTCCTGTTGTTCAGCCTTTTATCTCTTTTGTTCTGCCTTTCCTTCCTTTCTTTTGCACTGAGGTCAGGACAGTCATACTGAAAGTGACCCTTCTTCTGGCAGTTGTAACACACATCTTCATCATCATTCTTCTTGCTTGAGGACTCCTTCCTCCTTGATGATGATGGTTCACCTTTGCTGAATTTCTTCCTATCAGCATATCTGTCTTCTTTCTTTTCATCAGAGACTTTGTCCTCTGATTTATGTTCAGGAGAACTGAATCTCCTTCCGGTTCTGTTATCTTGGTAGAACTTCTTGTATCTACCAAATCTGGAGTTGAGCTTCTCAAATCTTCTAGCCATGAGTGCCAGCTCCTCCTTTATTTCAATTTTTGAAACAGGTTGAGAGGATCTTTGAGTAATCTTCTTTTCTGTTTCAGCAGCTTTGAAGGCAACACCTTTGTTTGAAGAGGATGGCTCTTCATGCACCTTCTTTCTGTTGAGATCAAACTCATATGCTTTGAGTTCAGAGAATACTTGCTGCATTGGCATGTTGTCAAGATTGCTGGTATTTTGCATCATGACAGAATATATGTCCCACTTGGATGTGAGACTTCTCAAGATCTTCAAAGCAACCTCTCTTTTGGCATAGAACTTGTCAAGAGAGTTTATTTCATTCATGATGTCAGTGAATCTGCCATCAAGATGATCAATAGTTTCATTGGCTTCCATAGAGAATTGTTCATATTTTTGGATAGCCACTTGAAGCTTGTTCTCCTTGATCTTTTGGGTACCTTCACACATAAGTGCTAAGGTATCCCAAATCTCTTTAGCTGATGTGCAGTGGTACACTCTTCCCATCACTGCATCTGGAATTGTCTGGTACAATGTGTTCATTGCAATGTAGTTCAGGTTGTGCCTTTTTCTTTCTTCAGCTGTAAGGTCATCTTCATCTTTTGGCAGCAATTCCCTTGGATCAGCTTTTTGAGCATCAGTGAGCTTGGGATTTGCTTTAGTGAATGTAAATGGCCCTCTAGTGATGACTTTAAGCATCTCATCATGCTGGCAAGCAAGATGTGCTCTCATCCTAATCTTCCAGAAATCATAGTTCTCAATTGAGAACATTGGCAGTTTGTGATGAGAAATATGGTTGACTTGGTTTGGACCCATATTGTTGATGGTGTTAACAACATCTCCTGGAACTGCATTGTTAGCCATTTCAACAGATGTAATATAAGATGAACACAAATAAGTTTTTCAGAAATTTGGATCAGTTCAGTGGCCACAGAAAATGTGATTTTGAAATCAGTTGGATTTTCAGAAGCAGTAGTCTTTGAAACCCCGCTCTGATACAACTTGTTGGTCCTTGGTGGAGTATAACACAAGTGTATGGGGGGGGGGGGAATGCACTTGTGTATGCAAATTCTTTTCTTTTTGACAAATTGGTCTTATCAGGCAAGTTGTCTCACAACTGGCCTGAGTGTGAACTTTGATAGATACTTGTCCTACTGATTACTATTGAGTGATCAGTTGGCTAAATATCTAAAAGAGTTACTTAGTGCGGAATGTGGTTGGCCTTTGACTAAAGAAATACTCCAAGTTAATTTCTGAAAATACAGGTTATCAGGGACTTTGTCCAAAACAGATTTTCTTACTTACTGAGTTATGAATCTTTAAAATATGTTTGAATGAAGTGAAGTTTAAGAATGCAGTAAGTAAATGAGACACTAGTTTATAGTGGTTCAGAGACTCAAGCTCCTACATCCACTTTCCCTGATTGAACAGGATAATTCCTTCTCAATGGAATTAGCTTGTTTTATAGTGCCAAGGTGCACTGATCAACAACACTCTCTTAGTGTTTTGATCCCTAGGATAACTTGAGTCCTAGTGCTCAATCTCTCTGAGTTAAGACTGTGTTTCACACTAACAGTCCTTAACTCCTCACTTCTACAACAAACTCTCTCTTCACTTAATGAGATAAGGGTTTGAGGTTTGGTTCCAACTAGTAGAGATATCCTTTACAATGAGAACAGATGTAAAGGCTTAGGATATCTCAATGCTAAGCTAGGATGTTTACAAAGATTGGCTTAGCTGACTTGAAGTGATTCAGGAAACTTGGAATTCTAGAGAACAGCTTGGTTTCCTTTTGAAAGCTTGATGATAGTTTGATAGCTTGTAGTTGGATATAAATTCCTTTGATCACTTCTGTATTTATAGGCAAATTGAACAACTAACCGTTGGAGGGATTAGCAATTCAAATATGTCTATTTGCAGCACCATTGAAACGGCTATGAAGCTTGGCATCCTTTTATCCACTGTGTAAGGGGTCTTCAATGGTTGCTTGAATGAATGTGTTGACTTCTGAAAAATGCGGCTGAAAAGACTTGTGTCAGTTTCCAATTTTGTACATTGTCCTAGGTTGATTTGTGGCAAACTTTACACTCAACCAACGGTCAGATGGGACAAGCTCCCTGAACATTCTTGCTGCAGTTTAGAATGTTCCAACATTCATTCAATGCTTCACTCTTTAATGCTCTAAGTCTTTAATGCTTGGTTCAGGCATGATTGGCAATAAATGCTTCATTGAATGTGTCTTCTGTAAGCTTTTGACATTCAATTCTCTTGATCATTTGTACTTCAACTGTCTTGATCATTTGCATTTATGTACACAGCTTTATTGTTCTTGATCTCTTCAGCTCAGTTGTCCATTTGATCAGCTTGTCTTGAATGGATCAGCAACTTTGTCCTATAGACCTATCAAGCTGCCTAACATTCCAGTTTTGGACAACTATCCTGAACTCTAAAATCTCACAACATTTCTGAGATTTTAACTTAAGCATTTTACACACTCAAGTGTTCTGAGACAAACTTGCCTGAACAATAACTTGAGCATATCTCAACTAATTTGTACATCATCAATCAGGGGTTTTGGTATCTAGATCAAAATCATTTTATTCCCAACACCTCAAGTTCAAAAACCTTCTTGGGAAAGGATTCCAAATACTTTCGCAGACCGCATTCTTCGCACATAGTGAGTATGGCTTGGTTCTCCGCCTTTTGTTTTCCAATGAAGTAAACAACATTTTCAACGAAAATACCTTTTTCGCGAACCCATCGTGTAGGATTGAAGGTACCTACAACTTCGTCATTCTCATTTAGTAGCTCGATAATTGCCATTTTGGAAGTAAAGAAATGAAGAAGATAGAAATGGAGGGTTTTGGAAGTTTCAGAGTTCGTAAGCTTCAACAATTGTAAAAGTGAAGAAGATGAAGTCGTGTGATCGTGTTTATAAAATGCAAAGTAAATTTAGGGCTTAGATTGAATTGATTGTGCACGACGTGTGATTTGGATTATATTTTGAGTTGTGGGTTTCAATAAAACGTTTCACATTCAAAACCCTTTCCAATTTTGGAGCCAAAGTGCTTTTGATAGATACACTACCGAATTAGGTCAAAAATGGAGGAGTGTATTAATCTTCTCCATTAGTAATCCAATTTGGACAAATTCGGACTTAGAGAATTTTTCGAAGGCAAAATACTGTTCTGATGTATATCAGCATAGTTGTTTCCAACACACTTTGCTATATTTTCTCACTTTTACCATAATGGAAATTACTTATTTTGGTTCAGCTGAGTACTTTGATCAGCTGAGTATCACTTTCTTGAAGATCAGATCACTTCTTGATGTCAACACAGTAACCTCAGAACAGTTCTTCTAACTTTGCTGAGTATTACTTTCTCGATGTTTAGAGCACTTTTTGACATCAGCACAGTAACATCAGATCAGTACTGTGTCCAGATCAGTTCCCCCTTCAGTAGAGAACACTTCTTCTGTGCTTGTTTCACCTTGGTAGAAGTGTTAGTTCATGTAGAATAGGTGATATACAATACATTATAGTAAAGAATAATTAAAATTTTATGCTCACAACAAGGTTTGATCTAAGGTGACTAGTGTTCTGAGTCAACAAAAATGATCTTTAAGAAATCATAGATTCCCCCTTAATGGTATATTCTCAATTCCCTCAGCTTCACCAGCTTCCTCATCGGGATTAGGCACCTTAGTAACCTTTTTACCTGATTTTGATGAATGTAATGGTCTTGGCATTGTCTTATCCTTTCTGGATTACTCTTCTGATGTACTGTTCTTGGTTTACTGATCTGCTTCTTAATATCAGTGCAGTACCTGAAATGTCAGTACAGTTCTATATACATGTAGGATCCATATCTATCAATCCTAAACTTATGCATAGCTCTCTAAATCTAGTTTCAGCCAAAGGTTTAGTAAAAATGTCAGTTCTTTGTATATCAGTATGGATCTTTTCCATTCTAATGTTCTTCTTTTCAACATGATCCCTAATAAAATGATGTCTAAAATCTACATGCTTGCATCTAGTATGTAAAACGGGATTTTGAGTAATAGCAATGGCACTATTGCTGTCACAAAATATAGGTACATTAGATTCCACAATATTGTAGTCTCTAAGTTGTTGCATTAGCCAAAGAAGCTGACTACAACAACTTCCTGCGGCCATATATTCTGCTTCAGTTGTAGATGTTGCTACACTCGTTTGTTTCTTTGAAAACCATGATATGAGCTTAGTACCTAAGAATTGGCATTAACCAGAAGTTGATTTTCTATCTATCCTGCAACCACCAAAGTCCGAATCTGAATAACCACTTAGGGATAAATCATCATTTGAAGGATCCATAATCCACGATTAATAGTCCCCTTTAGATATTTCAGTATCCTTTTAGCAGTTTCCACATGACTTTCTTTGGGGTTGGCCTGAAATCTAGCACACACACCAACTGAGAATGCAATATCTGGCCTACTAGCAGTTAAGTATAATAGAGAACCAATTAGAGCACGATAATAAGTTTGGTCAGCACACTTACCTTTCTCATCTGGATCCATCCTGTATGTTGGTTGCATATGAATCTAACTGTCTTACAGGTCTTAATACCAAATTTATCTAGAAGATTTCTTGTATATTTTGCTTGATTGATAAAAATACCATCAGGTAATTGTTTTACTTGTAGACCAAGAAATTAAGTCATTTCAACCATCATTGACATTTCAAATTTACTTTGCATGAGTTTAGAAAAACTTTCACTCAAGCTTTTGTTGGGTGAACCAAAAATGATATCATCCACATAAATTTGAACAAGCAAAATGTCTTTCCCTTCTTGTCTTCTGAACAAAGTACGATCTATTTTGCCCTTAGTAAAACCATTTTCAATTAAGAATAGTGAAAGAGTATCATACCAGGCTCTTGGGGCTTGCTTCAGTCCATAGAGTGCTTTCTTTAACTTGTACACTTGATGTCCATTTAACCTCAAATCCAGGTGGTTGTTCTACATAAACTTCTTCAGCAAGTATACCATTAAGAAATGCACTTTTAACATCCATTTGATAGACAGTAAATTTCATGTGGGCAGCATAAGCTATAAACAATCTTATAGCTTATAGTCTAGCTACAGGAGCAAAAGTTTCATCATAATCAATACCCTCAGCTTGAGAGTAGCCCTGAGCAACTAATTTAGCTTTATTTCTTACTACAAGATCATTTTCATCTTTCTTATTCTTGAAGATCCACTTAGTGCCTACCACATTATGTCCAATAGGTCTATCCACAAGTTCCCAAACATCATTTCTAGTGAACTGATTCAACTCTTCTTGCATGGCTATAATACAGTTACTATCAGCCAAAGCCTCTTTTACAATCATGGGCTCAATAGAAGATAGAAAACAACACCAGCAGAATAGAGATGAACTAGTTCCCTTATTAGTATCAAACAATTGTCTTCTGGTCTTAACACCTTTACTAGAATCGCCTATGATAAGATCAGTAGAGTGGGCAGATTTCCATGTTTTTCTATTCTTAACAGGAACAATCTCATCATTTAAATCATTCATATCAGTATCATCAATATCAGCACGGTTCATATCAGCAGATTTATTCATAGGAGAACAGTCAACCAATTCAGGCATATCAGAAGGTCTAGAAGACTTACCTTTGTCTTTTACCTTTTCATCATCATTATCTTTATTTAGGATGTTTACGAATGGGTTGTAGGCTTGTACAGATTCATAAACTTCAGTCTCATCATCTCCATCATCAGTTTGAAGTTTCAGATTTTCAACTTTCTTACTGAGCTGATGGTCAGCAGAGTCATGTATACCTTCTTCAAAGACAACATGGGGTGTTTCTTCTACACATAGAGTAGATTAATTAAATACTCTAAATGTCTTGCTTATAGAAGAGTGTCCTAAGAATATCCCTTCATCTGCTTTGGCATCAAAAACATTTAATTTGCTCTTCTCATTGTTATGAATAAAACACTTACATCCAAAGATATGAAAATATGAAACTCTAGGTTTTCTACCTTTACATACCTCATAAAGTGTTTTACCATGCACCTTATTTAGGGCACTTCTGTTCTGGGTATGACATGCAGTGTTGATTGCCTCAGCCCAAAACTTCTGTGGTGTGTTGTACTCTGCTAGCATAGTTCTGCAAGCTTCTTTTAGTGTTCTGTTCCTTCTCTCTGCAACACCATTTTGCTGTGGGGTTCTGGCTGCACTGGTTAGATGTTGAATGCCAGACTTAGAACAGTAATCAGTAATGTAAGGATTTATAAATTCAGTCCCCTTGTCACGCCTTATCTTGACAATGGGCTGACCTTTTTCAACTTGCAACCTCTTTAAAAGATCTGGTAGAAGTGTTTGTGTATCACTCTTTTTGTGTAAGAAGACTACCCAAGTGAACTTTGAATAGTCATCTACCACAACTAGAGTGTGCCTTCTGCCATTCAGTGTAGAAGGTTTGATAGGACCATGAAGATCAATGTGCAAGAGTTCTAGTACTCTGCCAGTTGAAAGAGTGGGAATTGACTTAAAGGAAACTTTTACCTGTTTACCTTTTTGGCATGAATCACACACTTGTGACTTGTAATAGATTTCATTATGAATACCCTCTACAAGGTAGTCTCTTGCTATCTTATTAATAATCTTAAAGTTCAGGTGGCATAGGCGTTTATGCCATAACCAACTGATTTCTTTAGGACTTTTAGTAAGAAGACAAGCATCCTTAGGACAACTATTCCAATTCACAATGTAGACACTGTCTTGTCTTGCACCAACAAGCAGAACAGTATGAGTTCTTTTGTTAATGATCTCACATTTACTACTCTTAAATTGCACTTTGTATCCCCTGTCACATAATTGAGAGACAGATAACAAATTATAATTCAAACCTTCAACATAGGAGACATCTTCAATCTCTACATCTTCATTCTTTATATTTCCAAATCCTTTTGTGATTGCCATTGAACTGTCACCAAAAATCACTTTAGGTCCTTCTTGCTCATGATAGTTAGAAAGTAAGGCCTTGGTACCAGTCATGTGGTGTGAACATCCACTGCCAATGTACCAAGTCTCATCAACTGAACCACCTTTCTTGTATAAGTCCAGTCGACCCTCCAATTGGTGATCTTAATAATATAGGTACCCTTTATTTATTGGGGTCCTGGAGTGTTAGTAGCAGTATGAGGCACCCAAATATACATTGAAGTTCTAAATAGTTGGGATCTCTTCAATTTTCTACCATACTTATCACAGAACAGTACTTTGTTGACCCTATCAGAATTATCAGCAGACTTATGATCTATTTTTCTGAGGTAACCTTTCCTGGGTTCAACCCCTTTTTCAGTAAGATCAGTATGTCTGTAATAGTTCGAATATGGCCTAAAAGCCTATGGACCATACGACTTATAGATGCGTTTAGGTCTATCCTCTCTAGAGCCGACAAAACGGGTTGGGCCCGTTGGGCCAGCCCGCCCCGCCACTCAAATGAGTGGGTTGGGCCAACTTTTTTCAGCCCGCTAGGAAGCGGGCCTAGACGGGCTGGCCCATTTGGGCCGCAGTCTTTGGCGGGGCAGGGCGGGCTGGCCCGCCATTTTTTGTTTTTTTTTTATATTATAATTAATTAAAAAAATATAAAAATAAATATGTAAACCTAAAACCCTAGCTCAACACAGGCAGAACGCAGCAGCCATTTTCCCAATCTTCTGTCTGCGCCACCCGCACTCTTGATTAGTTTGTCAAAAGGTAATTTGTACCAGTGCAATGTGTACGAGTGTACTTGTATATTACACTATTATCTTTCTATTTGCTGTTTGTTGTTTGCTTACTTTCATTTTCTTTGCTTGCTTTTCTTCTTTGTACGTAATCTGCCCTTCTAGTATCTACTCCATGTCTCCATTAAGAAATGGTTATTTTCCTAGTAAAAAAAAAAAAATTACCATCATCTTATTAAATATTTTTGATAAAAAAAAAAATTTGTCCCGCCAAAATCTGCGGCCCGCCCATTTTTGGGTTGGGTTGAGGTTTTGGCAGCCCGTCTGGCAAACGGGCTGGCCCGCCCCGCCCCGCCAAATGGCGGGCTTTTGCGGTTTTGGCCCGCCCCGCCCCACCGGCCCGTCTTGACAGGTCTAATCCTCTCCAATTATATCATAAGATAAAGGTGGAGGATAAAGAACAGGTTGATTATGATGAGGTGGTACAAATTTTCTAGGCTTGGTTGAGTACAGTTGAGACTGACTTATGAAAGGAGGTCTAGGCTGATTCCAACCTAATTGTCCTTGTCAAGGCCAACTTTGCTGAGTATACCTCTTTTGATGCCATGACTGTTCTGGTCTGGTCATCTGAGTATATCTCTGCTGAAAAGGTCTAGACTGAGCTGGTCTAGCTACATTTTTCTTTTTACCATGCTTGTTGGTAGAAGAAATGTAGTTTGACTGAAATTTGGTAGTGTTCTTAAGTTTTGCACCATCATCATATTCCATTAGTTCTTTTCCTTTATCTAGAGGTAAAGAACTTGAACTAGCACCATTAGTGTTCTTAGTTACTGGAGTAAATGAGCTAAGTACCTCAGCACCCAACCTACTTTTGTCAGCCGGATCTCTATATCTGTCTGACAATGTTTGATTAATCTTTGAAGAATTAACCATGTCAGTCAGTTTTAGATCTAAGCTTAGTACTTCAGTTTCTAGGAATCTATTGCGCTCTTCCAGTTTTTTACACTTAGTCTTTAAATCATTGGATTCATTGGTCTCTGTGGCTTGAGTTTTAAGCACATCCTGATATAGTTTGTCAATGGATGAGTACTTCTCTTTGAGTTGTAACAACTCTTCTGATAAGCGGTCATTTTGAATAACTGTATTAGGATCTACTTTCAACTGTGCTTCACGTAGACTGATGATTTCTTGTTTTAAAGAAATGTTCTCATCACTGATTTCCATGAATGCTTTATTAGCTTGTAGGAGGTCTTCTTCAGTCACTCCCTTGGAATGATGAAGATTACTTCCTACTCCACTATCAGCAGTGTCACTTTCATCAGAATCAGAACTATCACATGAACGAAAAGAAGTAACAGAAGATACCTTTTGTTCAATCTTGGCCATCATTGCCAGTCCATCATCTGCAATGAATGATTCTTTCTCATTGCTTGAAGGGTATTCAAATGAAGACGAAGGCAACTCATATGAATCCGACTTAGAGTCATTGTATGCCATCATTGCCTTCTTACCCTTAGCATATCTTCGATCACGCCTAGATTTCCTTTCTTCTCTGTCTTCAGAACTCAGATCAGGACACTCGTAGATGTAGTGACCTGACTTTTCACAATTATAGCATAGAAGATCATTAGTAGAATTTTTAATAGGAGAACGATTACGGTTTTTGTCCTTCCTATCAGAAGAGTTCTTGTCTTTCCTATCAGAAGAGTTCCTATCTCTTTTGTTCTCATTAGAAATCTCATCCCTTCTTTCAGAAGAGGTGCGATCTCTTTTGGTCCCAGAAGAGTCCCTGTTACTAGAACCCTTAGACTCCTTAGGGGATGTTTGTTTTGGAATTATGTAGGATGGGGGAAATCCTGGATGGGGAAATCCTGATGAATAGTAATTGTGTGTGTTTGTTTTAGGATTTTGAGTAGGATAGGATCTAACTTTATGTCAAATAAAATTGTGTAAGAGTGGTTATATGTGATGTAATAGTAGGATGTAATGGTAGGATGTATAGATATTTTTAGGTGTGGATGTAGTTGGATGGAGAAATTCGGATGTGAAATCCCGAAGTAGAACAGGACATGGGACGTTACGTCCCACGGCCGAACGGGTGAGTCCCAAAACAAACATGCCCTTATAGAACCTTTTATATCTACCATATCTTTTGTTCAGCTTGTCAAACCTCTTAATCATTAAGCTCATCTGATCCTTAAGACTAAGATCAGACCTATCTAGCTCATCTTTTATGCTTGAAGACTTAGACTTAGATGATCTAGACTTCTTAGAGGAAGAGGCTTTGAAAGCAACTTTCTTAGAGATTTCCTTCTCCTTATCACTACCAACTACTGGATCTTCTTCATCCAACTCGAATTCATGTGTCTTAAGGGTTTGGAAAGTAGTTTCAACAGACCAGGTGTCTATATCTTGAGTAGTCTTGATGATTGTCTTAACCATCTTCCACCTTTCATCTAAAGCTTTAAGAATTCTCAAGTTAATCTCCATATTGGTATAAGTCTTGCCTAAAACTTCAAGATCATTCATAATACGAGTAAATCAAGTATCAAGTTGGTCAATAGTTTCACCACGCCTCATTTTAAATAATTCAAACTTTTGAACAACAGTGGACAGTTTGCTTTCTTTGATCAGACTAGTGCCTTCACAAAGAACTGTAAGTCTGTCCCACATTTCCTTTGCAGTTTTACATTTTAATACCTTGCCAAGATACTCATTTGGCAGTGTATGTAAAATATAATTCTTAGTCATGTTGTCCAAATTGTTTTGATTCATTTCTTCAGTAGTTAATTATGACCTTGGTTTTGGAACAAGAGCACCCACAGCTTTAGATGGGTCCAGTGTGGCAGTGTTGGTTGCCATAGTGACAATTAGGCCATCCTTCACCACTGACACCATGAGATCATGTGTTGAACTGAAGATTGCTTCCATGCGAAGCTTTCAATAGTCATAATCTGCAATTTTAAACTTAGGTAGCTTGTGTATGTTAATATCATCCATAGTTTTTAGACAGATAAGATCAGTAAGGTAGCAAGTAGATCAAGATATATCAAGTAATTGATTAGAAAGAAAAAGTTCAAGGATCAGATCGATTATAGGACAAAAGACTTCCCTCAAAGTCTTCTGGGTAATCAAGAAACAGCAGTCCAGAAGAACTACTGCTCTGATACCACTCGTTGGTCCCAAGTTGAGTTAAGATTGATTAAGCTAGAAAAAGTCTAGAGGGGAGGGGTGAATAGACTTTTAAAAATCTTTCAAAACATCAGAGTGTATAATGCGGAATTTAGTGTGCTTTGAACAGTACTGTGCTTATTCAGCTCAGATCAGTACTTTCAGTATTAGTGTGAGCCTTTACAGTTTATACTCAACTTTTGATTTTGAACTTTTACTTAGTAAACTTTACTGTTCTTTGTAAACAATTAAACAAATATCAAACAGTGAGTAAATGAAACACAAGATTTATAGTGATTCGACAAATGTCTACATCCACTCTCACAACTCCAGTTGTGAAGTTTTATTAACTCCTTCTTGAGTTTCTTGTGGCTTAAAGTCTCAAGACTAAGACTTTGATCTTTTCGATTATACCACCAGGTATATCTTCGATCGACTAGTAATTCAACAAGATACTAGCAAACTTGTTTTACAAAAATCACAAACTAAAACGTAAAGTAAAACTTCTCTGAATAGTAGCCTTTGATTTTTCTCTTCAATACAATGGCTTCTTCTCTTGATTAGATCTCCTTCAAACTCTGTGAGTTTCTTGATTGCTTCTTAGACTTTTAATTGCTCTTGAATGCTCTTAGATCAGTAGTCTTTGCAGTAGAAGATCCTTAGGTATTTATAGAACTTAGTATGACAGTTAGCAGTTTGTGAAACCAACTCTCAACTAACTCTAAAACCGTTTTTGTAACCGACTTAACTTATCTTTCCAAGTCAGCATATCTTCAAATATATTAAGTTACTCTTCAACTAATAAGTTTTCCAAACTTATTATTCCTTAGCACAGTAAACTTATTCTGATCAGCACAGTTCTCAACTTCTGTTCTGAGCTTCTTCAGAATACTTATGTGCTTTCTTTTTACTCTTCTAAGATTAGTCTTTTGATCTTGTTCTACTGCTCTGAACTAACTATGTTGATTACAACTCAATACAACTTTACAAATATAAAACCTATCTATACTTCAACTGAACTACATACAGAAGAGTATATCTAAGTCATATTCTATAAGTTGTCTATACAATATGAACATCGGCTTAGTTCCTAACAGTTCATAATATTCACATATTTCACACATAAGATCAGTAACTCAGATTTTATGACATATCAAGATGACTTAGTTAAGATGACTTCCAACCACATATATTATTAACTTTAAGTTCCTTTTTTACCATCAAAACTCAATCTCATCAACTAGAATATTGTTTCAAGGATTCATATCTCAACAAAATTATATTTTGTCGCTATCATTTTACGAAGAAATAGAAACTTTTGTAGCTAATTTCTTGAAATTAATTTTTGCGATGAAATATTTGATTTCATCGCTAAACTAACAACAAATTATTTTATTTTTTTGTTAATAATCAGAAGAATAATGAAAATCATATTTCGTCGCTAATATTTTCTATGAAAAAAGAAAATTTGTGTGGCTAATTTTGTGAATTTAATTTTGGCGACGAAATTAAAATATTTCATCGCTACACTAACATTTTTTTTTTTGTTAATAATCAGAACTATAAAAATTATACTTCATCGCTAAAATATTAACAACAAAATACAAATTTTTGTGACTAATTTTGTGGATTTAATTTTTGCGACGAAATTAAAATATTTCATCGCTAAACTAGTAACAAATTATTTTATTTTGTTGTTAATAATCAGAAAAATCATGAAAATTATATTTAGTCGATAATATTTGACTATGAAAAAAAAAGGGAGTTACTCAAAAGGACATTTCACCTCTAGGATTTACATAGAAAGACAACTTTTTTTAATTCAGATAAGGAACAAATCATTGATAAATGTACTAAACTACCCTTCTAATTAATTAATTAATTAGCGAATTCTATTTTAGTTAATTAGTCAAATATTAATAAAACTAATCATCTTTCCAAATTTGAAATTTAAATTCTCAACTCTCAGCTGGCAGATGAATCCCAGGAATCAAGCTGTAGAGAAATTGCATTTTGAATTCAAAAATCATTTTCAGAACTACATTTTGCTCGACATTTACAAGGAAGTCAACATCATAAGAAGTTCAGTGAAGACTATTTCAGGTACGAATATGCAATTTTCACGAACAAATTTATTCAGACATTTTTTGATTCACTTGAACTGTTACTGCATTTTGGTGTGAGATAGGTAAAAACAATCTGATCTTGTCATAATTATACAGTACTCCACTTTCATTTAAATCAATAATTCTACAATAAAAGAATTACTTTATTTGATAAACCCTAATGGAATAGATTTTTTTTGTTTACCTAGATTATGTAAAAGTATTACTCATAAAAGCAGATAATATGTAAGAAAAAAATTCATAGGAAATTTGTTTATACTATTAGATCACTATATAGTTTTTTTTTTCAATAGTTAATGCATATTCATTTTTTTATTGTGCATCAATTTGTTGCATATATATATATATATATAAATATATACATTTACCTTGTTTTGAATTTTCATATAGATCAAATGTGTAAAAAGAAATGAATATGATATGCAGAAGAAACTTAGTAGACAAACTGTCTTGGGTAAAAACAGTTGTAACATTTTTAAATAGAGAGAGTTCTATACAAGGAAACAATCAAGACACACATTGATTAAGTATATTTCATTTTATGGATGTCGCAAAAGTTTAGTAAGGCAAAGTATACAAATTGAAGAATAATTTCAAATAGCACAGTAATGTGTAAGAAAACAAACAAATTTCAATGTCAAAATATCATCCAGGTTTTGAAAATTTGAAAGGAATGTCAGATCGTTCAAATCCAAACACAAATTAATTAAACTCACTGTCCAATTATAAGAAAAATAATAAAGCATATGTAAAAGAAAATAATTAAAGTGATACATATTAAACATTGTGTTTATTCAATAAAGGCACAGAACACTTAGAAATAATACAAAAAATTAACCTAATTGGACACAGAAACATTACTAAATATGGTAGAACAATATGGTGCAGAAATTAAAACCACATATTTACGAGTAAAAATAATATGAAATGACATAATAAAATACGATTTTCTATTATATAAGTTAATTCAATTCAAATTCAAATACATATACTATTTAAATTCTGACTATAACTGTTGGGAATGAAATGAGAATTTTGATTAAGATACCAAAACCCCTTTAGACATGCCAAATACATAAGTCAAAATGATATGAACATGTTTCAGGAATATTGGAACATGTAGTATAGGCTAGTTGAGAAGCTGGTGTGTTAGGCAACTCTTAGTATATTAGATGCACAAGTTGAGGGGGAACACATGCCTAGAAGATTACAAGAATCAAGTCCCCTCAAGGCTCAGAATCAATTTGACCTAAATTCTGCTGATGTACCTAATGGACAACTGTGCTGATCAAGTCAACTCAGTAGAAAGACAACCTCTCTGAAGATCATTTGAATGGAATACATCATCAAGACCAAGTCTACTGATGTATATGTCAAGCTCAGAAGAGTTAACCAGCAGAGATGTCTCAGCACACTTTAACCTGAACAGTTCCAAGTAAAGGTCAACTATGCTGATAAGGTCAAAGCTACTGATATGAAGGCATGAATGTTCAAGAACCATCAAGAGACATGCTACTAAAGAGAATGAGCCAAGTCATCTGAAAGAGCCTAGCCAACACTGCTGATAAGCAAAGTCTGCTGATGTTGATAAGCAGAACAGTCCATGTGATAAGGGAAGTTGTCCTTATCATAGGACCAATGATCAGAAGTAATGTCCATGTTTGATCAAGTGAATCTTCAAGTCAGACATTGGGAAGAGTGCTTCAAAGTCAAGACAGAGTGCTTACAACCGTTTACTTCCCAAATTAAGGACATGCCATTTTCAAGAAATTGTCTTCCTGTTGCAGAGTTCAATGAAGACAAATATAGGCATTTTGAGGCTGTCTCTCCAACGGACATATCCTCAAATTGTTCTATAAATATATGAAGTGTGGAGACCATTGAAGGAACCAACTAGTATTCAGCTGAACCAACAATTCTGAGATACAAAGCCTTCAAGCTTTCTAAGAAACTTTCTTAGTTTCCAGAAACACTTCAACCTAAGCTGAACTTCTTTGTATATCCATACAAAGCTTAGAGAGATATCCTATCCTTTTACACTGAACTCACTGTAAAGGATATCTCAACTTAGTTGGAACCAACATCACCCTTATACCCTTTCTAAAAGAGAGATAGAAGGTTGTTGTAGTAGAAGTGTAAAGAACCTACTGTTGAGAGAAGAACAGTAAGTTCTGAATTGAGAAGAGAGTACTAAGACTCTGATATCCTAGGGATCAAGGCACCAAGGAGTGGTGTGGTTGATCAAGTGCACCTTGGCACTATAAAACAAGTAATTTCAAGAGATAAGGAATTATCCTGTTCAATTAGGGAAAGTGGATGTAGGAGTTTGATTCTCTGAACCACTATAACTCTTGTGTTGATTTAACTTCAAGTACTTTCATTCAAACAACACATTCAAAACACTACACACAAACTGACCTTTCAAAGACATATACTCAAGACTACGCTAAACTGCTTTGGACAAGTTCCCTGAAAACAGACTAACTATTAAGAACATTTCAGTAATTAAAAGGAGTTGTAAACTAAAGGGCCAACCACTATTCCGCACATATAACTCATTTAGATAGTTATTCAACTAAGTACTCAATGGTACTTAGTAGATTGATTATCTTCTAAGAGTTAATCATACCAGAAGAGTTGTCCAGGACAACCTTGCTGAAGCCAGTTTGCTTAAGTTTTAAACTATAGGGCCAACCAATGTTCCTCATGATGTTGTTCAAGGCATCAACAATATGGCTCTTGATCCAGTCAATCACATATCTCATAACAAGCTGCCCATGTTCTCAATTGAGAACTATGACTTCTGGAAAATAAGAATGAGAGCTCATCTTGCATGCCTCCACACTGAAATGTTAAGAGTGATTACAAGGGGACCATTTGTTTTCACTCAAGTTAATCCCAGAATAACTGAAGCTCAAAGGGATGATGTAAGGGAGGAGATCCCCAAAGATGAAGATGACCTCACCACTGAAGAAAGAAGGAGAGATAATCTAAACTATCTTGCAATGAACACACTCTACCAAACAATTCCAGATGCAGTAATGGGGAGAGTCTACCACTGCACAACAACCAAAGAAATTTGGGACACCCTTGCTGAAATGTGTGAGGGTACTGATAAAATCAAAGAGAACAAGCTCCAAGTTGCTGTGCAGAAATTTGAACACTTCACAATGGAACCTGATGAGTCCATTGACAAGTTTGCTGGTAGATTCACTGACATTATGAATGAGATCAACTCATTTGGCAAGGTGTACTCCAAGAGGGAGATTGCACTAAAGATCTTAAGGAGTCTCACTCAAAAGTGGGGTGTATATTCTGTAATGATGCAGAATATTAAAGATCTCTCCACCATGCCCATGCAACAAGTCTTCTCAGAACTCAAATCTTATGAGTTTGACCTCAACAGATGAAAGCCTGCTGAGGAATCTTCCTTACCTACTAAAGGAGTGGCATTCAAAGCCAAATCTCCAGAACCAGAAGTGCAGCCCACTCCAAGATAATCAAAGTCAGTCTCCAAGGCTGAGATGAAGGAAGAGATGGCCCTCATGGCAAGGAGGTTTGACAAACTCAACTCAAGGTTTGGTAGATACAAGAAATTCTACCAGGACAACAAGATCAGGAGAAGGTACAACTCTCCTGAAGCCAGGGCTGAGGACAAAAAGCCTGAAGAAAGAAGATCAGAGGACAAGTACTGTGATAAGAGAAAGTCCAGCAGAGCTGAACCTTCATCATCTAGAAGAAGAGATGAATCAAAGAAAGATGATGATGAAGACCTATGCTACAATTGCAAAAAGAAAGGGCATTTTCAGTATGATTGCCCTGAACTCAGCTCCAAAGGAAGAAAGGAGAGGCAAGATAAAAGAGACAAAAATTTCACCAATAGAAAAGCCATGATGGCTGGTGATGAGTCTCAGAGTACTGAAAGCTTCAACTCCTCTGATGATGGACTGTTCTCTAACAGTGATGATGATGATGTGTGCAACATGGCCATAGAAGATGATGAGGTGTCTTCTACTTCTAGCTCACCATCAATTCAATCACAAAACACTAGTGATGTCAACTTGAAACTTTCTTTTGGGAAGTTGATGGAAGATTTCAATAGGTTGCAAGAATTTCATGATAAATGTGTGAGAGAAAATGAAAGGCTATCCATTGAACTTGCAAAACCTTCTGAATTTGTGGTTGATGTCAAGTCTACTGAGTTGTATCAACAAGTCTTGAGAGAACTTGATGAAGCTTCTCTCAGGATAGTTGACCAACAAAAGCAGATTGATGAACAACTGCTTATTCAGAAGAGAAAGGACTTTGAGCTTAAAATTCTTCAAGAAAAATTTGAAAACCTCTCACATGAGTATGATATTCTTAAATCAAGTGAAGAGAGCCTGAAAATTAAGATGTCTGCAATGAATAAATCCTCTAGGGCAATAGAGGAAATTCAAAGCTTCCAAAGACATATGGCTCAAAAGAGTGGATTGGGATATGATCCATTCGAATCTTCACCTTGTCTTAGTGTTGCTTCAACAAGTAACACTAAGAGAGTCTTTGTTAAGTCAGTGGCACAACAAGCTGAAAATGAATTAATTCAGCCAATGAACAAAGGAAAGGACAAAATACATGAAGTACCCACTCAAGTACTTCAGGGAACTAGGCCCATACCTAAGGAAAAGGCCAAAGTCCCTGAATACAAGAGAAATGGTGTTCAGCAGAGTAGGCCCAATGGAAGGGTAACTCAACTGAACAACATTCAGAGAAGTTTTCCAAGGTATGTTCAGCCTAGGCCAACTCCCCTGAGGAAACCTCAGCTGAACAGACCTAAGGTCAACTCTCCTCAAGGGTACAATAAAATGAGACAACCAAAACCCTTCATGCCAAAGGGTAATGGTCATATATATGCCCATCCTCAAAGATTCCCTCAAGTAGCACAAAGAACTCATAAGTTCAGGAGAAATGACAACTCTCCTGAAACTTACAGAGTCAACACTTTCACACACTTTTTCCCAAAGGCATTTAAGGGAAAAACAATGTATGTTGATGCTAGAGGAAAACAACTTAGCCACCTTGAATCAATCAGGGTAATTAGGCAAGTTTGGGTTCCTAAAGGTACAACTAACCTCTCAGGACCCAAAATTCAAAGGGTACCTAAATCTTGGTCATTGCAGGTACAAAAGGGCCACAAGAAGCTGAGGAGCATGAACAAAAAGACAGCATGGTACTTGGACAGTGGATGTTCAAGGCACATAACTAGAAACAAAGACCTCCTCACTGATTTTACTGAAAAAGAAGGCCCTAATGTCACATTCGGGGACAGCTCACAAGCAACTACAAAAGGTTATGGTACCTTGATAATTGGTAATATCAAGGTATCCAATGTATCTTATGTGGCTGGTCTCAAATATAATCTTCTAAGCATAAGTCAGTTCTGTGATAAAGGATATAATGACAAATGCTTAATCAAAGATAAAACTCAACAAACCTTACTGACTGGAACTAGAAAAGGAAATGTGTATTTTGCTGACTGGGACAGGTCTACTAATGTTACATGCTTTATTGCCAAAAGCTCAAATGAACAAAGTTGGTTATGGCATAAAAGGCTAAACCATCTGAACTTTAAATCCATGAACAAGCTGACTAGAAATGCATTAGTTAAAGTACTGCCTAATGAAGTTTTCATTAAGGAACATGTTTGCAAACCATGTCAATAAGGAAAACAGATTAAAGCTTCATTTAAAGGCAAACCAGTCATCTCTACTGGAAGGGTACTTGAACTGTTACATATGGACTTATTTGGACCAATTACCCCTGCAAGCATAAATGGAAGAAAATACACATTGGTTGTAGTAGATGACTTCTCTAGGTTCACATGGGTAGTATTTCTCCTTAATAAGAAGGAAACACAAGTCAAACTCCCTGAACTATTAAAGAGACTGTCAAATGAGAAAAGCCTCAATATAATCAAGATAAGATCTGATAAAGGCACTGAGTTCATTAATTCATATATCAATGAGTATTGCACTGAATCATATGGAATAGGGCATGAGCAAGAAGTTGCCCAAGATTGGCTAATCACTCCAGGTCCTATCTCCTCAACCCAACACAAGAACTCCCTCAAGCCTGAGTTCCTCACACTATTTGAGGTAGTTGCAAAGAGTATTCTGAGCAATACTGGAAGCTTGGAGCAAGTAAGCTCTCCAAGAATAAGGATCATGGCTGCAGTGATTGATGCCAGTGATAAGGGCATCAAGTTTAATTGGAGAGATTTCATCATGGGTGAGATGATGAAAGAAAAGGCCAAGTTCAAAGTGAAATCTCACATGAAAGTGGTGCTGGAAGGAAAATTGAAGTATTGCACCAGGGCAAGTCTGCTGATAGAGAGGTTCTCCCATTACACAGAGATGCAGACCTTTGCAAAGCCACTTCCAGCCCAAAAGATCATGTTCAGAAAGCTTAGCAAAAAATCTGAACAAACAAAGAAGCAGGTGGCCAAACTTGCTGAAGAAAGAATTGAAAAGAAACCCAAGATGAAGCTTAGGACAAAGGCTAGGTTTGTAAAAACAAAGAAATTGTCCCAGATCTCTTCAGAAGAGAATTCTGGTGCTTCAGCAGAGGTGGATGAAGTTGTTGTTGAAGGTGTACAAGTGCCCTCAGATTCTAAGGAGATAAGGGAGAAATTTCCAATGGTGGTAAGAAAGAAAAAGACTATAAAGAGGGTCAGGGAAGTTGTCCCAGAAGAAGAAGGAAGTGGAAGCTCAAGAGCTAGCAAGAGAAGGGTCAAGCCTTCTGAAAAGATGCAAGAGCTTCAGGAGGAGCAAACTTTGAAAATAGCTCTAAGCGAAAGTAGAGCTGAGAGCAGAACTAAATCAAAATCAAAGTCAAAGTCCAACTCTCCTGATTCTGGAACTCCGGAATCTAAGCTTCCTGAAACCCAAAATCCTGAGCCCAACTCTCCTTATACCCATAGAACCCCCCAAGATCAACCCATCACCCCCTTAAACCTAACCAAGAGATATTCCCTTGAGGGAGCTGCTCAAAGAGGACCCATTGATGTGTTTGCTGATATTGCAGTTGATGAGTCAAGACTGTTGTCACCACTTGACTCATCTATGCTTAACTACTCTAAATTTTTAGAAGCTGCCCTATTTGAGCCAACTCCCCTGAGCAAAATCCCTTCAGGACCATTGCTCTCAAAAGCACCTGAACAAACCATTGCTGAACCCAACCGTTCTGAACCCAATATCCCTGAAACCAATCTTGAAGCCAACCCTACTGAACCCAGAGCCAACTCCCCTATAACCCAAAGTCCCCAATCCAGTGGAGATGAGGAGGAGTATACCTATGAAGGTATGCTCAGAGGTGGAGCCAAGGCTACTGTGGATAGTTTGTATCCCATTCTTGTTGAATTCCCAAGATTGCAAAGGAATTTCCATGATTTGAGGGCTCTTGTTGAAGTTAAAGACAAAACCATCATGGAGATTGCCCAAGTTATACAAGATAAGGGAGCAAATTGGTGGCAGATTGAAGAAAGTAGGCTGCTACACTTTGCTGGAGTGCAAAAGGCAAGATTCCTTACTGATGAGGAAGTCTTTGCAAAGTTGGTAGCAGACAAGGTTGTTGAAGAAAAGGATAGGATTTCTAAAGGGATCAAGCACCCTAATAGCAGTTCTAATGATGATGACAGCAAAGATGATCCCACAGATCCCAACCCCCCTGGTCCCAAACAGCCCACAATCCATTACTTGACCTATCATAGGAAGGGCTCTGTATCTTCAGAGGTGTTGACCAAAGATGGTAACACAGCCAATGAAGGTTCTTCTGAACCCAATGCAAAGCTTAATGATGTTGAGGCCTCCCCACTAGAAGCTGGTTTAGTTAAGACCTCATCAGTGTCAACAGAGTTAGACACTGACCAGCTCTTAACCATTCAAGATAACTCAGTGGCTTTAGAACCAAGCATTGTGATCTCTCAACAACTGCCTTCTTTGAACCCTATTGAGGGTGAAGAAGCTGCAGGTTTAGGTGGTGGAGTTGAAAAGGATGAGTTAGTCAAATAATCAGAGGGAGTTGAGGAGGAGAGAGATGTGATCATCACTAGGATAGTGTCATGAGCATGAAGGCCTTGAAGAGAAACTTATTGAGAAAGAAGAATGAATATAAGTTGAGATTACTTTATGAAATATGTATTCACGTGATGTGGGTAGGAATGAAGAATACTAACTTAGTTAGTGGGCCAAACAATGGTAATGGGTTATTTTAATAATTGTTGGGCTTAGGTATTTTATTAATTTTGGCACATTAGTTATTTGTAGCCCATTAGTTCTTCACTTTTGGAACAAATAGGGTTTGAGCTTCAGTAAGAATGCATATCAGAAAATTATAGTCAATTTCTTCTTCTCGATTTCTCTCCCTCTCTAACCTTCTATCTTTCTCAATATCTCTTCTATCTATTTCGATTATTACTTTAAAAAGCATACAAAAATATATGGATTTCAAGTGTAGTGATGGGATCACTACAAATGGTATCCAGAGCCATCCATCATTGGGCACGACGGAGGTGAGCGATTTATCAAGGGAGATTCTCAAATTTGGTTCTAATTTGCAAGACAAATTGGAGAAGGTAGATGGCAAACTCGACCAAATTACAGAAATCCTAGCGTCAATGCAATTGCAGTTGTCAAAGATGAACAAAGGAAAAGGCATATTGGAGGAAGTATTGGAAGAAGAATCAGTAGCAGAAGAACCACATTCTAATGGTTTTGAGGAAATGAATTACAAATCTAAAAAATCCTCAGAAGAATTGATCGCAGAAGAACAAACTTCTAATGGGTTTGAGGAAAAAGAAACAAGCGATTTTTTATTTCCTAATTCCTCTGATTTTTCCGATACCCTCATTTATCGTCACCCGCAGAAAAAAGAAACTGGCGATTTCTTGTTTCCTAATTCCTTGCCCGATTCCACCGATACCCTCATTTATCGTCACCCGCGGCAGAAACCTACTGAATTCACTCCGGCGGATACACCTACAACCTACCCATCACCATATTTTGGGGCCAGAGACCACTGCTTTGTTGATCACGACTATCGAAAAGAGGTATATGTACTACCTTTTGTTTTTGCTTCGATTACCAGCAATTATGTTAGGGTTTGCTTATCGATTTCATACAGAACTCCATTATTAGATGTGAGTTATGATGAGTATTGGCCACCTCCTATGATTTCATCGTCAATTCTCAATGATTTTCCCTGCCTGAATGTGAGCTTTAATATGCTTTGTAAATGTGGGTATATGGATGAGGCAATAGGGTTGATAATTGGTATGTTGAGAAGTGTGGCATATTATGTTTATTGGAATGATAATGGTGACAATCTGGAATCAAAGAAAACAGTAGACCTAAATGCAGTTTTGGTTCTAGGAATGATTGCAAAAATGGTGCACAATGGTATAAATGCATTAGTGATGGAGGCTACTTCTAATGGGTTGGGTTTAAGGAGTTATGATGAGACTGGGTTTGATATTGTTGTTTTCACTCATTTGGCTAAAGATCATATTGATTTTAATGGAACAGAGAAGGGATATAAGTTAGAATGTGGGGGTCTTATATTTCTAGCAGCTGTAGTTAGAACTTCTCTTGTTAAGCTTGCAAGTTGCCCTTTTATTGATAAAAATGTTGTTAGGGAGCTGATTTCTATAGAGATTCAAGAGTATTATTCTCAGTTGCTTCGAAAATATCTCTCGAGAAGGAAAGTATCTCAACAAAATGGTGAAAGATGGACTTTTAGTGCTCAAACTTTTGAGGGTGATAATTTTGCCATGATTTATGCATTTGATTCTGGGGCTCAAAAGCTAAGAAGATTAAATATCAACAACAAAGGGTTGCTGGAATTGGTGGAACTTGTGAATAAACTAGGCAGAAACTCACTAATCTTTCAAGCTACATTGCCATCTCTTGGTGTTGGCCATTTAAGGCTGTGGGGAGATGATATTCGTGTTTATGGGATAGAAAATGATCATCCATTACGAGTACCTGAAGGTCCTTTCTATAAACAGGTACTACTGTTTCTCATCTGGGGACTCACTCATTGCAAAGTTATGGGCATGAATGCAGATCTACTGGATTTATTTTTATATGAGGCTTTCTTGTGCTATAATTAGAGATGTCTATCGAGCTGGCCCTAACCCTATAGGGCCAGCCCTACAGGGTTACGGGCTAAACGGGTTAGGGCCTTAACCGGTTCATACTTAACGGTCCTACAATTGTTGGGACCTAACCCTAACCCTAGCGGGCCACGGGCTAAACGGGCCACTAACGAGCTATAATAATTTTTTTTCTTTTCGAATTAAAGGTTCCAATTGACACGTCCAACAAGAAAATAACATAGAAAAATATATAATTAGTTAATGATCGGTAAATGAGAAAACAAAAGTATGATTTAAACACAATTCTAGAACTCAATATGTCAAATAAAGCTAAAACAAAATTCATAATCTAATAAAAAATAGTAATAATAACTAATAAATGACTCAAAATTTATTCGTATGTTATTTATTAAAAAGAAAAAAGTAATAACTCGGGCTAGCGGGCTAGCCCTGTAGCCCTGCGGGCTGGCCCGGTTTAGCCCACGGGCTAACCGGTCCGGGTCAAAAAAGCCCAGAATTAAACGGGCCTATGATTCATGAACCCTAACCCTACATTTTTCAGGGTTAAACGGGCCAGCCCGGTTAGCCCGGCCCGGATAAACATCTCTAGCTATAATCCCTTCCTTCTTGTGACTATGATGGTTTGGCTTTGGGGAATAAATTTATGGGTTTCTGCTCAGTATAGTAATGGTTATGCTAAACTTTTTGACCTGGACCAAAGCCATTTAATTCATAGAGAGATATGGAAGTGTGCTACGTGGATGACAATCATCACCCCAACTAGCATGATATCATATCTTTATCTATATTCTCATTGAGAAGTTTTATTGGCTGCAGCTCAACCAGTACTCTTGTATGCTGTTGTTTTAATGACCCTCATATTTTCTTTTGATATCTTAGATCCTTGGGGACAATGATCTCTAAAACGGGGGAGTATTGTCATGAGCATGAAGGCCTTGAAGAGGAACTTATTGAGAAAGAAGAATGAATATAAGTTGAGATTACTTTATGAAATATGTATTCACGTGATGTGGGTAGGAATGAAGAATACTAACTTAGTTAGTGGGCCAAACAATGGTAATGGGTTATTTTAATAATTGTTGGGCTTAGGTATTTTATTAATTTTGGCCCATTAGTTATTTGTAGCCCATTAGTTCTTCACTTTTGGAACAAATAGGGTTTGAGCTTCAGTAAGAATGCATATCAGAAAATTACAGTCAATTCCTTCTCGATTTTTCTCCCTCTCTAACCTTCTATCTCTCTCAATATCTCTTCTATCTATTTCGATTATTACTTTAAAAAGCATACAAAAATATATGGATTTCAAGTGTAGTGATGGGATCACTACAGATAGTGAGTGTACCACAAAATGAGGGTGATATAAGTGAGGAGGGGCAGGTTATTCTTGAAGTCAAATGTGAACTTCATGAATCCCTTTATGAGAGGAGGCCTGACCTTGATTGTGAGATTATTAATGAAGAAGGGAGAAAAGAAATAGTTAAAAATGAGAAGAAGACTGATGATGTATCAGAGTCTTATGCAAAAGAAATTGAGGGTGATGAGAATATTTTTGCTAACAAGTTTGATTTTTTTGACATTGCAGGTGTCACTTTTGATCAGATATTTGCTGATGACATTTTCACAGATGCTCCTGTTCACATTGACACAGGTTTAGCACAAATTATCTTTAAGAAGCAATCAGCAAAGTTGGACACTTTGGTCCATCAAGTGGAATCTGCCCATGATGAAACTTCAGAAGCCTTGGATGAGCAAGGTAGAACTCTTGCTTCAGTAGAGATGAGGCTAACTGGTTCTGAAGAGGTGGTGCTACCCACCATTGAGGCAAGAATCAGTGGAGTGGAATCTGGATTACAAACAATCTCCACTGAAGTTCAGAAAGCTAAAGCCAGCATGGAATCCTTCACTAAGGAGGTCAGGAAAGATCAGAAGCTGCTCATGGACAACCACAATAAGAATGTGAAGGCTCTCAAACTGGTTTTCAAGCAAGCTATAGGCAAGAAAAGTGCCCTTCAGAAGAAAAGGACAGAGGTGATGAGGCTGGCTATGGTCAAAGAAGCTTCAGCAAAGTTCACTCGAGAAGTGATGACCAACATTGCTGAATCGGCAGTGGCCAACCTCACTAATATACTCAAGTCTAGTTTGGATGCATCCCTCAAGACAACCATGGAGCAGGTTGTGGAACAGAAGATGAAGCATGTTCTTGCTTTTCTAAGCATGAGCAGTGACAGGATGCAAAATATACATGATGAGGATGTATATTTACTTGAGGAAATGAAGTCCCTAAATTTAGCACAGTCCCTGATGGCATCTACAATGAGTGATCTCAACCCCAGTGCTTTGATGCTGCTAAAAAAGGGGAAAGAGAAAGAGCAAGAGCCAAAGGTGCATTGACAATTGGAGAAGGAAGCAAAGAAAAGGAAAAGATGCCTGAAGCCAAAGGGAAAGGAAAAGTTATCCAGAACTTAGAAGATTTGGATGAGGAAGAGCAGTTAGCAATAGCTCTGAAGAACTCAATGGTCTCAGCTCAAGAAGAAAGATCTAGACAGCAACAAAGGCCTGGAGGAGAATCAGCAGGTTTGGACAAGACTACTGAAGGTGTTCAAACAAGGGGGAAAATCAAGAAGGCCAAAGACAACAAGAGGAAAGCTGAAACTTTCAATGATTTCCCTAATAGTTTAGATCTACCTGCTGAATTCAGAGTAGAAGATGTGCCTACCTCTAAGAAGACCAAAATTGCTGAAGAAGCCAAAACTGCTGAAAAGGACAAATCTGTTGAGACTGTCAAGTCTACTGAAACTGAATCTGTTGAAAGCCCTAAAGCTGCTGAAACTCAAGAAGATGTTGAGAAGTTGTTTGAAGAAGGCTTTGGAGCTGAACCAAAGAAGAGAGTTCCAGTGTTAGTTGATGATCCATCCAAACTCTTTGTGGAGGGTTTTGGAAAAGATGATGAAACTCAGCAGAAGTTGTCAATGATGAAGGCAAAGGAGAAAATGGATCAGTTGATGGAAGCAAATAGAGCTAGAGACAAGAGGAGAGAGAACTTTCAGAAGCCAAGGAGGAAGAGGCCTACCTACAACAAATTGAAGCCTCAGCTGCTGATCCAAATGGATACCAAATATCCACACATGGATAGATGGGTCCCCATTAAGCTGAATGATGACTGGGAGGAAGCCAAGAGGGAGTTTGTCTATGACTTCTATGTCATAGGCAGATGGATTGGAGAAGATTTAGAATCCATCTTTACTCAATTTATGTTTGACAATCATAGAGAGCTTTATCAGAAACTACTTGCTGCTGCAGATATAGCAAGGATTGAGTTCAAATCTCCTGGCCCAATCATCTACATGCCTCCTAAGGTGCAGGGTTACATTGACCAATCAGCCATCTTCAATGAATTCTGTCAGATCTTGAAAATGGAGAAGATGAAGCTTGGACCCAAGGGAACCAACCAAGAGGTTATGGAGTTAAAGAAGAGGGTTTGGGCACAATATGGAATGGTGTCTCCTCCTGAAGATAACCTCTAAATCTGTTAAGTGTTCATGTCCCTTATATGTCCATGTCTGCTGAAATTGGATGCTTACCTGCCTATAACTATTGAAATGGTCAACTATGCTGAAATTTGCTCTTGTCTGCTAATCTGATTTATGCTCTGCTCTGATCACATGTTTCCTTATGTATTTACTCTGAACAAATGATTTTTCTTTGTAATTTCTTTGATTCATGCTCTGATAAGTTTACTTGACTATCATCATGCTTGTAATGATCAATGATTATATGAATGATATCTGAATATTTTGTGAATTAAGAGATAACATCTCATTGTCTCAACTTGCCTGATTTAAACCTATATGCACTTAAAATATGATTACACTAACATGTTCTTTCAGGAAATTTGACCTTAGTCACATCTACTGAAGTTATATGTAATTAGTGTAGTCAAGTCACCTTTGCATAGACTGTATAGGTTTTGGCATCATCAAAAAGGGGGAAATTGTTGGGAATAAAATGAGAATTTTGATTAAGATACTGAAACCCCTTTAGACATGTCAAATACATAAGTCACAATGATATGAACATGTTTCAGGAATGTTGGAACATGTAGTATAGGCTAGTTGAGAAGCTGGTGTGTTAGGCAACTCTTAGTATATTAGATGCACAAGTTGGGGGGGAACACATGCCTAGAAGATTACAAGAATCAAGTCCCCTCAAGGCTCAGAATCAATTTGACCTAAATTCTGCTGATGTACCTAATGGACAACTGTGCTGATCAAGTCAACTCAGTAGAAAGACAACCTCTCTGAAGATCATTTGAATGGAATACATCATCAAGACCAAGTCTACTGATGTATATGTGAAGCTCAGAAGAGTTAACCAGCAGAGATGTCTCAGCACACTTGAACCTGAACAGTTCCAAGTAAAGGTCAACTATGCTGATAAGGTCAAAGCTACTGATATGAAGGCATGAATGTTCAAGAACCATCAAGAGACATGCTACTAAAGAGAATGAGCCAAGTCATCTGAAAGAGCCTAGCCAACACTGCTGATAAGCAAAGTCTGCTGATGTTGATAAGCAGAACAGTCCATGTGATAAGGGAAGTTGTCCTTATCATAGGACCAATGATCAGAAGTAATGTCCATGTTTGATCAAGTGAATTTTCAAGTCAGAAATTGGGAAGAGTGCTTCAAATTCAAGACAGAGTGCTTACAACCGTTTACTTCCCAAATTAAGGACATGTCATTTTCAAGAAATTGTCTTCCAGTTGCAGAGTTCAAGGAAGACAAATATAGGCATTTTGAGGTTGTCTCTCCAACGGACATATCCTCAAATTGTTCTATAAATACATGAAGTGTGAGACCATTGAAGTAACCAACTAGTATTCAGCTGAACCAACAATTCTGAGATACAAAACCTTCACGCTTTCTAAGAAACTTTCTTAGTTTCCAGAAACACTTCAACCTAAGCTAAACTTCATTGTATATCCATACAAAGCTTAGAGAGATATCATATCCTTTTACACTAAAATCACTGTAAAGGATATCTCAACCTAGTTGGAACCAACATCAACCCTTATACCCTTTGTAAAAGAGAGATAGAAGGTTGTTGTAGTAGAAGTGTAAAGAACCTACTGTTGAGAGAAGAACAGTAAGTTCTAAGTTGAGAAGAGAGTACTAGGACTCTGATATCTTAGGGATCAAGGCACCAAGGAGTGGTGTGGTTGATCAAGTGCACATTGGCACTATAAAACAAGTAATTTCAAGAGATAAGGAATTATCCTGTTCAATTAGGGAAAGTGGATATAGGAGTTTGATTCTCTGAACCACTATAACTCTTGTGTTGATTTACCTTCAAGTACTTTCATTCAAACAACACATTCAAAACACTACACACAAACTGACCTTTTAAAGACATATACTCAAGACTGTGCTAAACTGCTTTGGATAAGTTCCCTGAAAACAGACTAACTGTTAAGAAGATTTCAGTAATTAAAAGGAGTTTTAAACTAAAGGGCCAACCACTATTCCGCACATATAACTCATTTAGATAGTTATTCAACTAAGTACTCAATGGTACTTAGTAGGTTGATTATCTTCTAAGAGTTAATCATATCAGAAGAGTTGTCCAGGACAACCTTGTTGAAGCCAGTTTGCTTAAGTTTGAAAAAGATTTGCATACAAGTGTATTCCCCCCCCCCCCCATACACTTGTTATATACTCCTTTCAGGACCAACAAGAACAAAACATCATATTGACTTTTTCGTATTGTTGCTACTTTTTAAGCACAAATTTAACTTACCTAAAAGCGTATAGGTTCGTTATAGTATTGCAAGTATACGACCAAGTAGTTATCGTCCAAGGACCTAGGAGAGCGTGGAGCCCCAAAACTATACGTCAAAATGGTGTTATAGAAACTAGCTCTTAGGATAGTGACTCGTAAACACTTTCAAGTTACTAATGTTTACGACTCGCCCTCTCACTTCTCTTAGACGACCTCTATTCGATTAATGTCCAATGTTGTCGGTAATCAACCCTCTCTCGGTTAAGCTAATTACTATATTAAACTTAAACTAATTAATCAAGTTTTTCACACACATCACAATCATACAAACCCAATTCTCGTTACAATTCACAAAGTCGTAAATGATAGCTAATAGAAATGACCAATTAATTTAATCACACAATTCACAACAATAAAAGCAAGTAAATCAAGACATAGACTAATCAAACAATTAATCCATAAATTCACTAATTATCCACACAATTTCAACACCCAAAGCAATCAAAACTTAGCTCATAACTAAATTAACAAAATAAAATAAACACATAAAATATAAATAACAAAACATTAAATTAAAGAAAGTATCACCTTAATTGTCTTGTGTTGAATGATCCCTTACAATAAAATGAAATACTACATTATAATATTAAAGAAAACTAAACTAATGAGTGGTGTGGAGTGTGGGAAGTGTGGGAGAGGAGAGGGTTTCCTCCCCAAATGAAGTTATGCCCTGTTCTGCGCCCCCAATCGGCTTATGTGTGTGTGTTCTCTGAATGGCCGAAGCTCCCCATTTTTATGAAAATGGGCCTCCAATTGATTAAAAAGAAACATAGGCTTGATTAAGGCGTTTGGCGTAGGGTATATACCTAGGGGTGTAAACGAGTTGAGTAGTGTTGAGTTCGAAACTCGACTCGATTGTAATACTCGAAGCTCGAAATTTGAATCGATTCGATCGAGCTTAAAATTTTTAAGATCGAGCTTGACTCGATTAGAAGCTCGATAAACTCAAGTTCGACTCGACTCAACTCGATTACCTATATAATTTTAAAAATTAATTGTAAAACATATTTTTTCTAAAATAAACTCAAGCTCGACTCGGCTCGATTACTTGTATATAAATATAAATTATATATTAATGGCAAAATAATAAATATTGTTCAAGCTCGATTAGGCTCGCGAGCCTTTCAAGCCGAGTCTTTATGAACTCGAACTCGGTAGCTACTCGAGCAACTCGAAACTCGACTCGATTAACTTCGAGTTGATTTCGATCTTTTTTTGAGTCGAGCACGAGTAGCTCGCGAGTTGGCTCGACTCACTTACAACCCTATATATACCCCTCCAAGTATGTTATATACACTCCCCCGATACACGTACTCCCCTCAAAGTACACGTTACATAGATGCACTCCCCAAATTTTCTATTATACCATTTTATCTTAAAATTTGTTAGGATAAATGCACACCCCCAATAAACCTAATTTTCCTCATCTTCCCCAATCTTCTTTCTTCCTCATTTAAATTAAACTTCTCACACTGTTCCACCAGCCACCCCAGTCGCTCGCTCGCCTGCACTCGTGCCGCCTGCGCCCAAGCCTCCGTCCCCTTCTCCCTCTCCCTCGTCGTCCGGCGCTGCGCCCAAGCCCAAGCCATTGCCCGCTATTTTTTTCTCGTTTTTGTGCATACAGGCGGCGATGTCGGCCCTCCTCCCACGCCGAGTGTCGCCGCCGCCCTGTCCCTTTTTTTTTTTTTTTTATGTAACAAACAACGGTGCCACAGACCCTCTCGCCCAGCGATGTCGCCGTCCTCCTTCGCCCTCTCTCATTTTTTCCCCTTTCTATACATTCACTACAAGAAATGGGGGGAATAGCGACGAAAATTTTGCAACAAATCTAAATTTCATCGCTAAAATCAATTTTTAGCAACGAAATATAAATTTTCGTTGCTAAATTGTTAGATTTAATATTTGCAACAAAATATATATATTTCATCGCTATATTAGCAACAAATTGTTTCATTTTGTTGTTAATAATCAAAACAACAATGAAAATTATATTTCGTCGCTAATATTTTGCGATGAAATAGAAATTTTTGTGGCTAATTTCTTGAAATTATATTTTACGACAAAATTTATATATTTCATCACTATATTAGCAACAATTTGCTTCATTTTGTTGTTAATAATCAGAAAAACTATGAAAATTATATTTCGTTGCTAATATTTTGCGATGAAATAGAAATTTTCGTGGCTAATTTTTTGAAATTAATTTTTGCAACAAAATTTATATATTTCATCGCTATATTAGCAGCAAATTGCTTCATTTTGTTGTTAATAATCAGAACAAAAATGAAAATTATATTTCGTTGCTAATATTTTGCGATGAAATAGAAATTTTTGTGGCTAATTTCTTGAAATTAATTTTTGCAACAAAATTTATATATTTCATCACTTTATTAGCAACAAACTGCATCATTTTGTTGTTAATAATCAGAGCAAACAATGACAATTATATTTTCTTGCTAATATTTTGCGATGAAATTGAAAATTTTGTGGCTAATTTCTTGAAATTAATTTTTGCAACAAAATTTATATATTTCATTGCTATATTAGCAACAAATTGCTTCATTTTGTTGTTAATAATCAGAACAACAATGAAAATTATATTTCGTCACTAATATTTTACGATGAAATAGAAATTTTTGTGGCTAATTTATTGAAATTAATTTTTGCGATGAAATTAAAATATTTCATCGCTATACTAGCAACGTATTGCTGCATTTTGTTGTTAATAATCAGAACAACAATGAAAATTATATTTTGTCGCTAATATTTTACGATGAAATATAATTTTTTGTGGCTAATTTATTGAAATTACTTTTTGCGATGAAATAAAAATATTTCATCGCTAAACTAGCAACAAATTATTTTATTTTGTTGTTAATAATTAGGACAACAATGAAAATTATATTTAGTCGCTATTATTTTGCGATGAAATATATTTTTTTGTGGCTAATTTCTTGGAATTAATATTTGCAACAAAATTAAAATATTTTATCGCTACACTTTTATCAAATTATTTTATTTTGTTGTTAATAATAAGAACAACAATGATAATTATATTTCGTGGCTAATATTAAATCAACTATGCTTGTTAAATCAAGAAAATCGATTTATATAATTAAATGTTTAATAATTCTCCAAATTTTATGTCTTATAAATCAGTATGAATGTTTATAAAAATATTTATAAATATGATGATGCAAATGAAGATGGACATAATTAAAGATGGGAGAATGAAGATTGGTTGTAATATTTATTATTTTTTTTAAATTGTTAAAGTAACATTGATTTTTTACAATTGGAATTGTTTTAAAAATTACAATATATATCCACATGTATATATACATATATAGTTGTTACAAGTTAAAAATTAATCAATTAATAAATGTGAAATAAATTATTAAATGAGTAAAAATAACTAAATTAGTAACAATTGAATACATATATAATTAATATTAAAAACTGAACCAAAGAGCTGTCTACCCGAATGGTAGGCGCCCAGCTATGGGCGCCCATCCACCCGGGATCGATTCCCACTAAGACCAAATAAAATATTTATTTAAATAAAATGGGGGAGGGGGTATGTGGGTGCGGGTCGGGTTGGGTTGGGGTCGGTTGGGGTGTGGGTGGGTGTGGGTTGGGTACGGGTTGGGGCGGGGGCGGGTCGAATGTTGGTGCGGGTTGGGGCGAGTCGAGTGCAGAAGTTGGTTTAGAGAACGATTGAATTGGTTCGGTTCGGGTGGGTCGGGTGTGGGTTGGGGCGGGTCGAGTGCGGGTTGGGTTGGTCGAGTACGGAAGTGGGTTTAGAGAATGATTCGTAAATCGGATATCATAGCTAAATATTAGCAACAAAAATTCTAATATTTTTGTCGCTAATGTGAGTTAGCGATGAAATAATTTTGTCGCGGGATTTGTTGCTATACACCCGTCGCTAACGCGTTTACGACAAATGTTTGATTTTCCTCGCAAACATTTTGTGATGAAACTCATATTTTCGTCGCTAACATTTTACGATGAAACTCATATTTTCGTCGCTAACATTTTGCGATGAAACTTATATTTTCGTCGCTAATATTTTGCGATGAAACTCAAATTTTTGTCGCTAATATTTTGCGATGAAACTCAAATTTTCATCGCAAACATTTGCGACAAAATTAATTTTTTTTGTCGCAAACACGTTAGCGACGGGCGTATAGCAACAAATCATGCGACAAAATTATTTCATCGCTAACTCACGTTAGCGACGAAAATATTAGAATTAGCGACAAATTTTTTCGCGGCTAAATTGCAGTTTTCTTGTAGTGATTACAAGGTACAATTTTATTTTTTTTGACAAGAAATGTCGACCAAAAAATTATGGTCGACCATAATGTTTTTGGTCGACATTTTTTCTTGTCAAAAATTAATTTTTTATTTTCTTTCAGTACAATGTTGTCGACCAGGGTCTTTTTCGTCGATAAATTATAGTCGACGATATATTCTACGGTCGACAAACCAGTGTCGGTCGACAATGGTTGGTCGAAAAAATTTAAGTTTTTTTTTTTTGAATATATTGGCGTCGGAGGTGGAGGTGGCCGGAGGGGTGGCGACGACTGATGGCGGCCGGAGGGGGCGGCGGCGGCAACTACAAAATTAGGATTAGAGTTTTGTGCAAATTAGGGTTAGGATTTCGAGGGGAGTGTATGTATCTATAACATTCTACTAAAGGGACAAATATGGTATTTTACATACCTTTTAATTAATAAATGGGAGGGGGAGTGTATCTAACATTCTTGGAGGGGTATATACCCACGCCCTTGATTAATTGATGCAATCAATTCCAGCTGCTGTATTGCGCCTCCCCTTCTAAATATGATGGGCCTCCTTTCTTTTATTTACGGCTGAATTGGGCCCAATGCCCTTTTTCTTAATGGGCGCGATTATACACACACCAGCCTATTGAGTACACCCATCAGACAATTTTTTCATCTTAAAACCTTTATACCCTTTTTGTCAAATTTTTAAAAAAATAAGATGAGTACACCCACCCATTTCATTTTTGTCATAATTATCCCCACCATCACCATAATCTTCAAAAAAGTTCTTAACAAACACAAAATTAGAAAAAAAGTGAAAGTGTGTGGGGTATGGTATCTAGTGTTTAAGTTAAAAACAGATTAATGTTGTACTAAATATTGGGACAAATTGTACAACACTGACTCTAACAGAATATCAGAAATAAAGATACACAGCGGAAGACTTGAAACACTAAAAACAAACAAGACACAATGGAAATATTTTTCACATAGATTTTATAAATAAAAATCTATGCGAGCCTTACGGCGAAATCAATACTTATCTTCAAGTATAAATGTTGTGTGAAATGTTACAATAATAACCTTCACAATTGAAACTATAAACGAGGCAGGTGCCAAGTTTAGAAAACGATCTAAGTGTATAAGATTACACACTGTCGAAATGCCTAGTCTATCTATGATTACACTCTCAATAGATAACAAGACACACAGCCATACGGGTGGGATACTTCGTATGAACTAAATGGTAAAACTATTGGCCACAAATCCTAACATGGATGAACGCTCGGTCTAGTATATTGCTCGAATAGAATACACTAAATTATGAAGCCTTCAATCGGTATTTATAGAAGTGGGATACGATCCACATTGAGGTCCTATTTTTTAGGGGGTAGTTTCTCATAAAGTCATTTCACACATAGAAAAAACATAGAAAGGCAAGTTTATTTTTTAATTCAAATAAGGTCAAAATGGTTGATAAATATACTAAACTATCCTTCTATTTAATTAATTCTCGAAAATTTGTTTAGTTAATTAGTCAAATATTATTAAAACTAATTATGTACAAAAAAAATCACTAATCAGGTAATACATCTTTCCATATTTGCAAATTTAATTGGCACCTCTAAGTTGGCATATAAATCGCATGAATCAAGGTGGAGAGGAATTGAATTTTGAATTCAAAACTCATTTCCATGAATCACGGTGGAGATATTAGAAAAATCTATGTGAATGTGATATATTTGTATTTATTTTTTAAATATATTAATAAATTTTAATTATTTATTTTAAATTATTGTAATTATTATGTGGATAATGATTTGATTGAAAAAAAACATATTCAAAAATATTTGCATATAACTTAAAATACATGATAATATGCAATAGAACAATACATATGTAATAAAATGTTCTAAAATATTAATTTTATTTTAAAAAAATTAATATAGAATATATAATTCGATAATTACCTATCACTAATTAATGATAGAGATGATTCTTTGGGTTTGAACAAATCAATTTTTTATTTCTTTCTCTTCTTCGAATCCATGCAAAAGAAACATAAATTTCAAACTTAAAATGCATCTACATTATTAAACTTTACAACATATCATAGAATTGTCAATTAATTCATTTGATTTGTGTAACTTCACAATTCATAATTTTATTAATAAATATATTTTAAAATTTTTATTTTCTCAAATAAAAGATTTTGAAAAGATAAAATCATTTTTTGCATATATACAAGCCGATTTCTCTCTCTCCCCTCCTCCCTTCCCCCATATTTCATTATATTTCTCAAATTGTATTAGAATCAATAGAGATAAGATATTTAAAAAATATATTTGAATTTGAAAAATTTGCATTTATTTTTAAAATAGATTAATAAATTTCAATTATGCTTGTTAGTATGCTTGTACGGATTTTATTTATAATCTCAAAATCAACTCTAACTTATTTAGTGTGAATTTTATTTATAATCAAGATATGATCCGCCTGACACTTTGAATTGCAGCATTCCAAATTTGATATGTCTCCTCAATAAAGTATTTATTTGATATGTCTTTTTAAAAAAGTTTTTAAAATTTGTCAACTATTTATGTACTATTTCAAAAGTTAATCGAGAAAAATAGAGTGAAAGTGTATGCTTTTGATTACGAGATTGATTCACCTTATTTTGACACTTCATGTTACCACTACCTCAACCGAACGAGCATTTTTTGTTATGAAACATGTTAAGAGTGTTCTTCGAAATAAAATGGAGAATAATTATTTATTAGATTCTATATTAGGTTGTCTATAGTAAAAAACAGTCAAGCACAACAAGTCTTTGTTTCGCATTACAAATTCGCGAGCAGCCCGTTTGTTTAATTCCAACGTTAAACACCGACCTTCTAAATATAGTTTTATTGTTAAATTTTAGATTAAGATAATAGATTTAATAATGAGCATGCACTAAGAGATAAATATTAAGAGCCTTTGAATTTTGGAAATGAAGATGATAAATTTAATAAATAAAAAATAAATTAAAAAAAAATGGGTTGGCCCGTCGAAACCCGCGGCCCGCCTCTTTGTGGGTTGGGTTAAGGTTTTGGTAGCCCGCCTAAAAAATGGGCCGGCCCGCCCCCGCCCCGCCTAGCAAAATAGTATATTATTGTTTATAGACATAATATTTATAATAATTACATATTGAAAACAGATTGTGGCAAGCAATACACCTTTCAACCTTCCCTTCATAAATGTTCCGTCTATAAAAAATAAAGGTTTACAGCTTTTAAAACCTTCCTTGCAAGCATGAAATGAGATGAATTTTTTTTCAAAGTTATTGGTTATATTATTCTTTTCCAAGTCAACTATACTTCCAGGATTAGTACGTTTGACTGCATCACTGTACCATCGTAATTGATTGTACAATTCTTCATAACTCCCAAATATCGTTTGACTTCAATACCATGCCACGCCTTCCAATAAGGAACTTCAAACTCATATCCCTGATTAATATGCTTCAGTACTTTATTTCCAGAAATTGTTGGATATGCCTTCACATTATCTAAGAAGAGTTCTTTGATAATTTTAGCACCAAGCCTATTTTTGTCTTCATTTAACAGATTTCCAACAAACTTATGAACTAGGTTGGCTTTTGCAAGTATAAACCCTGAATTCATAAGTAAACGTCTGCCTTTTATGCACCATTCATAAGAAGGCATACGACATGTATATATCTAGGACAATTCTTAACGTATGTATACTTGAAGTTTAATTTGGTCGAGTACTTAATCAACTCGACTCTAAACTCTGGAGCACCGCCATAAAAAACTGCGCCTACTTTCATTATATTAACCCAGTGGTTCGACAAATAAGTTTTGGTTTTCTCTGTAGGACTTATATCAAATTTTAGTAAACTACTCAAACCAGTAAACTCTGATGACACAACTTGCACAGAGTTATGAATAACATCATTATTAGGATATTTATCGCTTGTATATACAATCTTCCCTGTGATGTAGAGCTATTACCAAGAACATCGAGATTTGAACTACTATCGATTAAACTTTCTGAAGACTGCAAGTTGCCTATACAATTCTTAGACTGTGGGACATCTTCAGAAACCTGAACAAATCATTTGACATATTGCAATACTCAACTAATACCAACAAACCAGAATCTGAAGATAGACAACAATTCTTTATGCAATCCACACAATAAGACATCATTGACAATCTCGTCAAACTTGGAAGACTGATTAACATGAATCAACTTACATCTTCCATCAAATTCAATCTTTAAGTATAACAAACAAATCCATCGATGACATTTATTCTCAATACAAAACTAAATTTAATCAATAGCAAATTCAATATGCAGGATAAGATACCTACAAAATGTAGAAAATTATTGCATATGATTGACTGTATTAACGAGAGTAAGGGTTTTGAAGATCGACAACAAGATTATAACGAATTCCAATCGAGTACAATATCGAAAAAACAGATCTGCATAAATTTGAGCTTTATGATATATGAAAAATCGATTCGATATACAAAAACGGTATTGCTGAAAAATTGGTTTTAATTTTGAAAATAATGAATTTTAAAATTAAATCAATAGACGATATGGAAATAGTTTTCGATAAGGAAAGTCAATTTGAATGATTCAGTTATGTACATTAGATGGAAGTTTTCGAAAATTCCATGAAAAGTGGAATTTAAATTACAATCATAAAATTAATTTAAATTAATTATTGTTTGTGGAAGAAAAGGGTATAAATGTGATTTTATGTTAGTTTTTGACCTTATTTGTAATGATTTAAATTTGTGTCCTTCTATGTATTAGTGTCTATAGGATTGAATCTTAGAGTAAATAAACTCATTATTTTATTGTGTGTTCATTGTTTTTGCAATCATATCTGGTTTGTTACCAGTTTAAGTTGTATTTTTTTTTAACTAATTAACAATATAATCTACTTGATGTTTAAAATTTATATTTAGAAATTTAAATAAATAGACAATAAAAGGTAGATCATATAAAAGAAGAAAAGAAATCTAGGACCATAAGCTCACATGTCGAGCCAAAGGCTGGAGTGCCATTAAAACCTTGTATGAGAAAACCCTCCTTAGGGATAAAACCCAGGTCAAGGAAAAAGGTACACTCCTCTAAAAATCAATGTCTATAGAAAGCAGTATATAAATCATTATGCAGAAATGAGAGTAAAAAGTCTGGTGGGTAGCCTCTCCAGACACAATCAAGGCCAGTCTTGGCCACAGCATCCGTCGCCTGGTTGGCCTCTCTAAAGACGTGTGAGTATCTGATGTGCATGTCCTGTGTAAGAGGGTGGATCTGGCTCCAAAGGCCTTGCAGACGCCAAGGAATAGAGGGATTGGTGCTCATAAAAGTGTCAATCGTGAGTGTCGAATCCGACTCAATCCAAAGGAAGTGACATCCCTGATCATGTGCATACTTGATGGTCATAAGTACCGCTGCCAACTCAGCCTCAAAAGGGAGACCCCAACCCACCTTAGTAGCGACCGCAGCCACGAAAAATCCCCTGAAGGTCCTGAATACTGCCCCCGCATGCAGATTACCCGGGGAAGAAGAGGCACTATCGTCCGTGTTAACCTTGTACCAACCCGAATCAGGCGGGAACCAAATCACAGATGAACCTTGTCTCGTTGGCCTGTGTCTGCTCGAAATACCAAGAGCCCTAGCAATCAGTAGATCACGAACTATGTCGTCCGAAAAACTCCTAGCTATGTTGTTGGCCTCCTTAATGCCTGAAATGATCTTAGCCATACATCTCCTAACAGAGGGCGAAACCTAGACATGTTCAAACCGTAACGGGGAAACCGGCCAACCGGTAAAACCGCCAGTTTTTAACCGCCGGTTACGGTTTAAAAACCGAACCGTAACCGTAAAATGGCGGTTCGGTTACGGTTTGACATTTTGACAAACCGCAAACCGCCGGTTTGGCCGGTTTTGACGGTTAACCGCCGGTTTTTTTTTAAAAAAAAAAAAAAAATTAATACGCAATTATTCTATTTTTAATGTATAAATTTAATTTATATAATTTTTATTCAATTCTAGTAATGTATTTTCTAAAAAATGAGTTAAAATGAATAAAAAATGAACAAAAACGGAGTGAAAACGAGCGAAAACGGAGATAATATTTAAAAAGTTAAAAAAAAAAAAAAAAAGTAAACCGGCAAACCGGCGGTTAAAAACCGTAACCGGCAAACCGGCGGTTCGGTTACGGTTACCGATTTTCGAAAACCGTAATCGGCGGTTTCTAACCGTTGCGCATGTCTAGCGAAACCCCATCGAATATTACCCTGTTCCTTAGAGTTCAAACGACCCAAATAGCAGTGACGAAGCCCGTCCTCCACAACTCCAAAGACTATGGACCCAACTGAACTCTAGTGGCCTGAAGGAAGATGTCTAGGAAGCTAACCCCTGTGTGAATCGTGATCCCAAACATGTGAGTCAAGTTGCATAAAATCTCCAAGATGAACGGACAATGGGCAAGCAGATGGTCTAGCGACTCAGAATTCCCGCGGCACAACACACAAATCGACGGACCCTGAATCCCAAAAGACGAGAGCCAATCCGCCGTGGGCAGCTTGCCCCAAACTGCTCTCCAAATCGCAGTGGATCAACACATTGGCATGAAGGTGCCCCAAATCCATGATGCCCAACCAAGCCTGGGTAAGGGTGATCTGAGCAAATCATATATATGCAATGCTGGAGGAGAGTTCTCCTGAAAGGGAGCCCTCCCAAATACGTTTGACAGGTCCCCTAAGCACTGTGATCTGCAGGATATCTCTGACAATCTCCGTAAATCTCATGATAAAGCACCTCGGAAAGTTCCAGCAATCATCATAGAAGATATCCCCAACCGTGGAAGTGGGGGTAGGAGCGAACCAGTCAGGCAGACCCATCCTCTCAAAGATAGTATAACCGAGTCAATTGTCGTGCCAAAAGCTGATACGGGATTCTCTACCAATCAGCCACCTCGACCCATCCCTAAGTCTTGTACCATGCGGACGAAGGCCACGTCCAATAGAAGAGACTCTACCATAAGGTCTCAGCATGTGCTCTGAATTAAAGTGTCTTCGATGCAAGAGCTCCGTATCTGGCGATTTGTTCTGAAGAATATCCCAACTCAACTTACAGAGAAATGAGGCATTCGCCACTCGTATTGATGCATTCATATGCTTATTGAGTGTGGTCATATTTATTAATTTTGTGCTCAGTTTGTTCCTTCTCACTTTTGTTCCTCTTAGTAGTTAGTTAATAATATTAATCTTTCAATATTGATGTATTAATTTGCATGAAATGCCTGAAATCATGAATGTCTAGTATATTTTTTATTAAGTATAATATTAGTTTTCAAATACGATATAGTATTAGTTCACACATTGTATAGTATTAGTTAATATATTGTATAATACTAAAGTTTAATGTGGGTATAAGCGACTATTTTATTAGTAATTTTACTTTTTTATTAAGTGGTATTGTTAGTCAGTGTTAATGTTAATTTTTTTGATATGCTTTTTTTTTATACATATGGTCTTTATAATGCTAATTTTTTTAATATGGTCTTTATGTAGTATTGTTGAGTAGGTTTGACATTTCTTTAAGTATAATATTAGTTCAAATATTGTATAATATTAGTTTGTATACTAATACTATTTAATATTTTAACTAATACTATACAATATGTGAATTATTACTATATTGTATTTGAAGTAGTATCATAGAGTATGTGAACTAATATTATATTGTATATAAACTAATACTATATTGTTCTCATATTGAAGATTATTTTATATGTCTCATCTATTGCAAGTTGCAACCATTGGGAATGATCACATGCTCAACCCCAAGACAAATAATATGTAAGTCTCTTTTGAGAGTTTGATGTTGAGATAATGTTATGTTTTCATGATTTTAATGCTAAAAATATTTTAAACATTAACTAGTTGAAGATGTGATTGGAAAGGAATATATGACCTAATATATTGTATGTGAACTAATAATATGTTATATATAAACTAATACTGGATTTTATGTGATATATATATATATATATATATATATATATATATATTAAAATTTAAATATAATACATAAATTAGTAGTATTAAGTTCAAATCTTTGTCATTAGGCTAAAGGCATTACTTATGACAATTCTCCCTTAATATCTATTTAATTTTTAACATTCATATTTTATGGAACAAGTTACATCCATATACATGGTACACAACAGTCATACCCTTGTCATTATTGAGACATTTCACTATTATTTTTATACCAAAAAATTGAAATCTCTCCAAAAGTTGTTAAAACGGACTAACGGGGCGGTGCAATCCATAACCCACCTCAACCCATCATTTTGCGGGTTTTGACGAGTTGGTCCACAACAGGGACGGGTTGAAATATACTCAACCCAATCCAACCCATGCCGGGTTGCGGGCTAGTCCACAGACTTTTCACATTTATTATTATAATAAATTTTAAACAATATATAAATAATTACTAAAAATATTTTAAAAAAAAAGGTACAAATAATTTTGGATAATATTTAATTAAATTCACCACGTGAATAATTTTAATCTCTTATAATCAAAAAGTAAACTTTAAATTAGATTTTTTGTTTAATTGTCAATCTATTAAAATTTAAAACTTAATATTGTTTAAATCCTTATTTCCAAAAGGGCAGAATCAATATATAATATTCAGCAAAGTGTAATGGGCAAATCAACCCAGTAACAAAAATATATAACATTCAACTCAATTATCCGTAACAAATGTCAATTTGTGAATACACATATCACATTATCACTAGCCAAAGTCTTGTATACACTCAAGTACATGGTGTACTTGAGTGGACTTTGACCACTCAACAGTTGACCGTTGACCGGTCAATGGTCAAACTTTGACTTTTTTTTCGAATTTTTTTTTTTGATATTTTATTTTTCGATTTTTATTTTGAAAAAGTGTATATTAGTATATTGAAAAGTGCATCTTTGTTTTTTAAATGAAAAGTGTATGTTACTATATTGAAAAGTGCAACATTGTTTTTAATGAAAAGTGTATGTTATTATAACTGAAAAGTGTATGATCTATTAATGAAAAGTGTAAGTTATATATTAATGAAAATTGTAAGTTATATATTAATGAAAAATGTATGTTATTATAACTTAAAAGTGTATGATCTATTAATGAAAAGTGTAAGTTATTATAACTGAAAAGTGTATGTTATTATAACTGAAAAGTGTATGATCTATTAATGATTATAACTAAAAAGTGTATGTTCTATTAATGAAAAGTGTATGTTATTATAACTAAAAAGTGTATGATATTATAACTGAAAAGTGTATGTTAATATAGCTGAAAATAACATTGAAAATATAAATTTTCTGTAACAAAAAAAAAATCGAAAAAAAAGTCAAAAATTTTTTTTAAAAAAATAATCAAAGTTTGACCGGTCATCGGTCAACCGTTGACCAGTCAAAGTCCACTCAAGTACACCATGTACTTGAGTGCACAAGAGACACACCCTTATCACTACACACTCTCTCAATCTACTCATGATAATTATGCATTTATAAAGAGATAAAGTTAAAAAAGAGATTCAAATCTACATTAATTATCAAGTCTCTCTCTCTGAGTCATATGAATACATGGACGACAGCGTGTATTCTCATTCTCAAATCTCAATTTTTTTTTAGTATAATATTTTGTAATTTTGTATCTTGATTTATAGAAAGCGATGCGAAGACGGTGGTAGACGCTATTAACTCTAAAGAGATTTATAACTCCACTCTTGGAGACTATATAGTTGGCTTGTAGAGCCTTGAAGGCCTCTTTCTCGAATATTACTATTTCCTTTATTTGGAGGGGTGTAAATGTATTAGCGCACACCCTTGCTAGTTAGGGAATCCCGTCAATTCGATAGTTTCCATAGTTGGGTAGACCCCCCAGAATTTGTGAATGGGCTACTCACTTCCTCTTGTTCGGGCAATAAAGAAAGCGAAGTCCTTGTTTTAAAAATAATAATAATAAAAAATTCACGGGCCAACCCGCCCCGTTCGCGGTCCAACCCGCCAAAATTCATACGGTCTAGTCCATACGGGTCCGTATTTTAAACGGGCTTGCATTATTCAACCCAACCCACCTTTTTAATAGGCGGGGACGGGCCGACCCAACGGGCCTAGCCCATTTTGACAGCTCTAACTACACACTTACAAAATTAATATGAAGTATATTTTTATAAAATGTCATTACTTTTGAATTAACACATACACTCAATTTAATTAATTAATTTAGTTTATACATAAAAATTTACAAAATTAATCTTTTAAAGTTCTATTCATTATACTTTTTTTCTTATTTTGTGCGTTAAATTGTACTATGCAAATTGAAATGGGGGCGAGGTGAGTAATTTTTTTTTTTTCTTATAAATCCTATTACTGATTAAAATGAATGAATCAAAATATCATTAAAATTAGAGAGTGCAAAATACGGTTCGGACCGAAAAAATCGATCGAACCTAACAAAAATATAAATTATGGCTGAATTTTTTGTTTTGAAAATTAATTTTTTTAATCATGGTTCAATTTTTTGATTTTCACTAATGAAAAATCGAATATACCAAACTAAATTGAACTAATATTATATAAATAAAAATGATATATTCTATAATTAATTCTATTTCACCGTTACTCCATATTTTAATAATTTAAATATATATATAGTGGTGGATCTAGAAATTAGAATTCGGGGTACGAAAAAAATATTAAGTACTTCCTCCGTTCACTAAAAATATGCTTGCTTTTCTTATTTTTCTGTCCACTAAAAGTATGCACATTTTTTTATGAAAACAATCACTTTATTTTTAATTCACAACAACTCCACAACACCCTTACTTTATCTATTTTTTCTTAAAACTTGTATTCAAATGTTTGAGCATACTTTTCGTGGACGGAAGAAGTAAAATACTATTTAATGAGTTTGTGAGTAAAAGAAACAAACAGATGTGTGTAGTTGCCTACAAAAGGAGAAAGGGGAAGATTAATGAAAATTTTGTTTGTAGATCTTTTTCAAGATTGGTCAATTGGGCCTTTTATATTATGGATTGTATTGCAACTTTACAAAATATCAATTTATATTCATTGGACCATTATGCATAATTTAATTTGGGGATAGGCAATTGCTTATGTGTACCAGTTACATGTATGTAACTGGCTATTTACCCTCCTTTTTTAATAAATCTACACTCCCTTTTTTTTAGTTTAGGCACTCCCTTCTTTTAGGCACTTATGTGTACAAGTTACATACATGTAACTAAATCCAATTTTTTACATGGATTATTAGTTTTTTACCTTCTTTTTTATTAATTTCACCCCCAAATTTTTTAAAAGAAAAATACATGTAAAATACTATATTACCATTTTATCAATTAAATTAAAATACAACTCATTAAAATTATAATTATACACCGTCTATCGATTCACCAATGAATAACCACGAAATCAAATATTATTCTATTTTTTAAAATTTTAAAAAATAAATATAAAAACATAATGAATATTAAAAAAATATGAAACTCAAAAATAAAATTATAAAAACAAAATTTCCAGTTTTTTTTTTCAAAAAATGACCAAAATTTAGGAAAAAAATACAAAAAAAATTGAAAAAAAAACTAAACTAAAAAAATTCAATTTTTTTTCTAATTTGGGTATAAATGTATGAATATGACATGCTCACTTTTTAGCTTTAATCTGATTTATAATAACTAAGATTATTTTGTTATGTCTTCATTATTTCTAAAATGATATCTGGTTTGTTACATGTTTTTTAAGGTTGTAGATTATTTTTTAAAACTAATTAATAATATAATCTAATTGAAAATTAAAATGTATATTTAAAAACTTAAATGAGTTGAGAATTGGGGAAGAAACCAGCATAATATTGCATCAGCTTTATTATTTTCTTTGGGGTCATCGTCATGTTGATGCATTCATATGTTTATTGAGTGTGATCGTATCTATTAATTGAATTGTGTGTTTAGTGTGATTCATTCTCACTTTTGTTCTTCTTACTAGTTAGTTAATATCATTTTTTTAAATATTGATGTATTAATTTGTATGGTATGTCTGGAATTATAAATGTGTTAAGTTATGTATTTTTTGTTAAATATAAATATTAATTTAAATACGATATAGTATTAGTACGCCTATGGTATAGTACTAGTTAATATATTGTATAGTACTAGAGATTAATGTGGGTATAAAAATATTACGGAGTATTTAATATATGAACTAATACTATACAATATTTGAATTTATACTATACTATATTTGAACTAGTACCATAGAGTATGTGAACTAATACTATACAATATGTGAACTAATACTATACTATATTTGAACTATTACCATAAAGTATGTGAACTCGAAACTCGAAAAAATTAAAACATATACCAATATAAACTAATATTATATTGTATATGAATTAATATGTACAGCATATTAACTAATAATATATCATAATACTTATCAACGGTTATCATAACACTTATAAACTAAAAATTATATTCATAAAAAATTAAAATAAAGTGATTAAAAAATGAAAGTTCAAATGAAAAAAATAATTAAACAATGTAAAACGAAGTTAAATTTGTAAGGAATGAAGTAAAATTTTGAAAGGATAAGGTGAAAATTATACACCAATTAATTAAAGTAAAATAGTACCAATAAAATTGAACACTTGCCTAAGAGAGGTGAGAGTTTTATTTTTTAAAACAAATTATTATTATACTATTTAATACTTAAAAAAACAATTAATATTATTTTTAAAATTTTCTTATTAGATTTTAAAATTTTAGAATAATTATTTATGACATAAAAAGAAATTACATTAAAAAAATTATTATTTGAAACACAAATGATAAACAGGAAGAAAAATAAATTTAAAAAATAATATTAAAAAGATAAATATAAATATCAATTGAATAAAATAAAAAAATAAAATTTTAAAAAATTAATGGAGTATTAGTTTTTAATGATATAATTAAAAAAAATTAATTGAAGTAAAATAAAGGCCCATGAAAAAATGTATGTGTTAAATTCATATAGTAAATGAATCATGTGTTATTGGATTGAATATAGTAAATGGATCATGTCTTATTTGTAATGGGTTATTGGATTGGATATAGTAGTTACATGAGAATATTACCTAATAAGGTCACTTTTATAGACTCTTAAACAACTAAAGCATACAACTTTAAATAATTTCCTAATAAGGTCATTTCTGTGTCAAAAAACCGTATTTGCCCTTTATATTAATATAACCTTTAAATTAATAGATTTTAAATCTTAATTCGAAATTTAAATTCAAACATCAATTCCCCAATTATAGCGCATATTAAAAAAAAATCTTGACCTTCTTAAAATCTTCCAAAATACGCGATTACCATTTAATTTCTTCAATTCAGAATGTAGTTACATGTTTATACAAAATCAATCTCTCCTCCCACAAGCACTTTCTAATTTCTCTCTCATGGACCAAAACCAATCTCTCCAATGGCCTCAACATAATCATCGGCCAAGATCCATCCACCTCCTTCAAATTAAACACCAACCCTCGGATTTTCCGCAAGCTGAAAGGGACAAAAACCATCGAATTCCACACCAGCACCATTGAAATATACTGGGATCTCTCAACGGCCCGTTACGAAACAGGTCCCGAACCCCTCGACGGCTTCTACGTCATCATCACCGTCGATTCAGAGCTCGGGCTTGTCGTGGGGTATATGGGCCAAGAGAGGAGGCTGAAATTTGGGGCAAAAACGCCTAAATCGTGGCTGATTTCGCGGCAAGAGCACTTTTCGGGAAATACAGTGTATTCAACGAGGGCCCGATTCTGCGATGCGGGCCTCCCGCATGATATCCTGATCCATTGCAGCGGGGAAAACGAGGGATTAAAGCATCCGGTGTTGTCCGTTTGCATCGACAAGAAGACTGTGATTCGTGTGAAGAGGCTGCAGTGGAATTTCAGGGGGAATCAGACGATTTTTCTCGACGGATTGCTGGTTGATCTAATGTGGGATGTTCATGGCTGATTTCATAATCCGCCGGGCCCGGGATATGCGGTCTTTATGTTCAGGACAAGAAGCGGGATGGATAGCAGGCTGTGGCTGGAGGAGAAACTGGTGCAGAAAGATGAGTTTTCGCTCATGATTTACGCCTGTAAGACCATATGATATGAAATCAAATAATTTTTAGGATCATAATTAATTTCTCTGATTTTTGTTGTTGATTACTTATGAAATTGCAGTTTCTGTTTCTTTTTTACGAATGTAAACTGTAGATTAGAGTCACTACTGTGTTTTGAAGATTGAAATTCAGTCTTCATTCATTTCCATCCCTAATAATTGATTTTTTTTTTTTTAAATTTAATTCTAATTTTCTGGTTGCGTTTTGGAGTAGTTTAATTGTGCATATTTCCATGTAACTATAGATATGCACATTACCGTATGCATGTATATATGCATATCGTATAGTGCATTTCACATATGCACATATATAAAATGCATGTACCCCGTTTTCATTCAGTGCATATTAAACTTCATAATCTATCTTCATATATGTATGCATATTCAAACAATGGGTTTTCTTTCCTTTTCTCACAGTGTTGATTTTCTTGAATGAACTTTTTGTCGGAAACAATGGGTTTTCTTTCCTTGAAATCTCTCCGACGATGTCTACAGATTTTTTAACTTTATTTGTTTGAATAATTAATTGCTTAATTTAAGGATTTTTTTAATAATTGCTAGGTGCATATAATTAGGAACTGCATTAATTCAAAATTATTAATTTCAAATTATTAATATTTATTAATTTCGAATTATTTAAATGGGTAAAGGGCAACAACGTCTTATTAGGTGTCATTTTCACCTTAATAGATTTAAAAAAAAAACCTATGCCCTATTAGATAAATCTCTTAGTGAAATGACCTTAACAATAATTTCCCCTAGTTACATACATATAACTCTGGTACACAAGAGTGCAACTCTTGGGGATATATTTTTTATTTGACGATTAATTTTTATTAACATTTTAATTTTTTTACATAAGATAAAAAAAAATTAATCATTTTGGGGGTACATGTACTTAATTGTATCCGCCATTGGATTATTGAGTCACTATTTCTTATATTCATATCTACTTCAATTTAGGAATGAAAATTTATACCGAACTCGTGGTGATCCGCTCCACCCCCGTTTCGATCGGGGCGGTTTTTTTGTCTTTTTATCGTGTTCGGTTTTCGGGGAAAATCGAAAAATATTATATTGGAGACGGGACAGGGACAGTATTTATATGCATCGCCCCGCGCTCCGCCCCGATATACATTATATACATATTTTTTTATATTTATGTATGCACATATATCTATATATATTTAAATATTATTTATGTTTTTTCTTTTAAATTATTTTTTAATAAATAGTTTTATAACATAATTAATTTTTAATAATATAATAATTTTTTAGGGAGGTATAATAATTATTAAAATAGAAAAATAATAATTGAATAAACAATTCGATTTTCGGGTCGGGTTCGGGGAAACCTGATACCGATCGGGGCGGGGATGGGGATTTTAAAATTTTCCCCGTCGGGGTTCGGGTCGGATTCGGGGACAAAAATTCCCCGTCAGGGCCGGGGCCAGAGGAGGCATAAACCGGCCCCGCCCCGTTGCCACTCCTACTTCAATTTTCAACATTTCATCATTTCTTATATTTTCAATGACTAGTTTTTATAATTTGGGATTGTATTTTATCTGTTTAGATTATATTTCGTATATTGAAATTGTATTTTGTTTATTGAATTTTTTTTCGGTCTATTGAGATTGTATTTTGCCTATTTATTAATTGTTGTACAGTAAAAAATGAGGGATACTTTAGTTTGGTCGGTTTCGAAATACTTTGATTTCAGACTGAACGATTTTATAAAAAAATCGATTTATATTTCGATGTATGGTTTACAGACGGTTTAATTTTTTTTTTTAGGGTAGAATTACAAGATAGGAATATTGAAATTTCATCTCTCACTCACCTATCTATTACAAATAAACTCTACCATAGACTCATATTCCAAACTCAATGTGGAGACAGTGGAGAGTCACACAAGTCATCCATCTGGTTCCTCGATCAAGAAAGATAGCAAATCTGCTTCAAAAAAGAAACAAATTGTCGCCCACTACGACTCGCGCTACAAACTTCCCAAATCATAGAAGATAACCCAAGAACAGTCAGTATCAACCAAACAAAACTTCCAAGCAACAAGAACCCACAAAGGGGCAGGATACCCACAACAAGGGAAGAGGACCCATAAAAGGGAGGATAAAAAACAACAGTAAATAAACAAGAAAAAAAAATAATAAAGAAAACAAACACAGTAAAAAAACAAGAAACTAAAACGGGATCAACGGAAAAAACTCAACCATACGGTCACCGTGGCTCCGTCGGAGAGGATCTACACATTGATCCCAACAGGTAGACGGCTCTTCTGCGGCCCGACGGCGGTCTGACGGTGCAACGACGGTGATGAGCGGCGGTCTGATAACGTATCTACTCAAACGATAGCCTCTAGAGTCAGTGGCGGATCCAGGATTTAGAATATGGGAGTACAAAAGTTATTAAATTTAGAATTGGGGGTACAATTTTGATTATCAAATTTTTTTTTGAGGCATTATTAAATTTTTTTTTACATAAGAAAAAATTAAAAAATAATCAATTTGGGGGTACAGGTGTACCCCAAATTGTATGCTGGATCCGCCACTGTCTAGAGTCGAGGAGAGGAAAAGGAACAGGTGGGCGGTGTGGGCAGAAGATGAGCAGTGTGGGCAGAAGATGAGCGGCGTGGGCGGTGGAGTTTTGAGGCGGTTTTGGGGATGCTTATTAACCAAACCGACAATTCCACACCCTTAATTAAAATTGCCCCAAAAGTTCTTGTCATAGTAGTAATTAGAATGACTAGTCCGAAAATTCTTTTTGACAAAAAAAATCTAATTATTATTAGGGTTAATGACACAAAATTCTATAGCAGGTTTTATTAAAGGCTTGGGGGTATATACCCTCCAGATTTGTTAGATACACTCCTCTCAATTTTAATTAATTAAATATTCATATAAAATTTGTTTTGCCCTTTTAGTAATATATCTTAAGTTACATACATTCCCCTAACATTTAAAGTTTAAACACATTCTAACCCTCAGCAGCCGCCGTCGCCACACCTCCGACAGCCATTACCGTCTCACCTCTGGCAACCACCACCATACCAAATAAATTAAAAAATTAAACTTAGAAATAATAAAAAAAACCTTATTTTCGACGAACCAGAGTCGACCAAAAACCCTCTAGTCGACTCTGATTTGTCAACCAAAAATACTCCCGTCGATATAATTTAGAAATTAAAAAAAAATCGACAATAATGAATCGACCAAAAACACCCTCGTCGACAACCATCTGTCGACGAAGGTGTTTTTGGTCGATCAATTATCGTCGAAAAAAAAAACCTGAGAATGAGAAAGGGGCGGAAGGCAGTACGAAGGAGGAGGCGGCGGCGGTGACACGCGATGGAAGAAGATGAGGCGGCGGCGCGCGATGGAAGAAGATGAGGTGGCGGCGCGCGATGGAAGAAGATGAGGTGCTGTTGCAGAAACTTGGGTTGTGCGAGCAGGCGGTGGGAGGCGGCGGCGCTGAGGCGGTAGTGATGGGTTGAATTTCTGCTTCATAGATATACGGGGTAGAGAAGAAGATGAATAGTGGGAGAGAATGGAGTGGGAAAGAAGAAGTTAGGGTTTAAGTGTGAAAATTAGAGTTTTTGTGGGGATAAAAGGATATAAATGGTAATTTGGAGGAGTGCATCAATCTTAAGTGTATTTTGTAGGGAGTGCGAATCGGGGGAGTGCATCTAACAAACCTGGAGGTATATACCCCACGCCTTTGTTAAATCAGGTGAATTCTTCATTTTTTTTTAAAGAAACAAAGTTAGCAGTTTCACCTATTTTTCCTTTCTTTTTCATATTTATTTTTTCAAACATTGAATTTTTTAAATTTTATTACGAACAACATAATGTAAAATAAAAAATAGATAAAATTGTTAATTATTTTTTAAATAAAAAAAATTCCCTTAATTTAATAAACAACAAAATATTTCATACAATTTTTAAACAACTATGATAATTTTTTATATAAGTAACCCAATTATTTTTACCAAAGAAATACCCATTTTTGGCTTTTGCTAATTTCCGTTTAGAAACCGATGGGGAGTGGAAGAATTTCCTAAAAAAAAAAAAAAAGGCAAAGCAGCCCTTTCCTTTTATCGTTGAGTTGCTCTTCTCCATGTTCTTCTAGTAGCAGCTAAAAGTACAAGAAGCTAATGCATAGATCTTCATCTTACTCTTCAAATTCCTCCACCCTAGTTTTTCATTCTACATATATTTGCATTTAATGATACTTAATTTCACTGCATAGTGGGTTGGAAAAGAATTGAAAGAAATGGAAATGATGTTCAGGAGGGGCATTCAGTGCGATCTATGTTTCACCAACAGAAACAAAATGCAAATGCTTGTAGGGTTTTGGCTACTTTTGGTTTTAGTGAGAGAAAATGGAGTGAGAGCGTCGATCCATGAGTATAAGAACGAAGCTTTCATCCCTCGCTTCAATTCTTACTTCTTTCATGGCGGCAGCGAAGGTCTCTACGCTTCCAAGATTCTCGATCCTCCGAAAACAGCGCCCAATGATGATAATACTAAACCCCTAAACGGAAAATCCTTCATCAGGTAACCAGGTTTTTTTTGGGTTTATTGCTGCGAAAATTTAATTAGGTTTATGCTCCTTTTCTGATATTTAAGTCTGCATTATTTGGGGATCAACTTATTTTCTTTGTTTCTTTGAATTTGTTGTGGTATTCGAGGGCTCTCAGCATTGTTTCTTTAGAAGGTTACGTTTTTTGGCCATCTAAGTTGTTGGTTTAAGAGGGTGCTAAGTAGCTTTTGGCAGATATAACAAATGTTTATGTTGTGTTGTCCATTTTAAGGGAGTGCAATTGAAAATTAAAGGATATTAGGTCTACAAGTCTATAATAGAAACATTGAGTTTTGCATTGTAATGGGATAAAATTTGATTAACTATATGTCATTAGCTCCTACGTAGACTGGGCAGAGGAAACTAACATGGGAATATTGTCGAACACGTGTTTACTCGTTTCGTTTCCATCCAAGTTTTGACTAGAATATGCTTGATTCTACTCGTGCAATTTGGCGGCAGCTGTGGCATTTATACCATTCAGTTACCTACACGATTTTGCAACTTGTTGTCTTTTGCCTTAACTCTCTAGCTAAAGCAGTAAAATGCTTTTCAAACAGAAGCAAGATGTGTACTAAAATTTCTTCATTAATTCTTAAACCTTGCCTCTTATTCTTTTCATGTTTAATTGCTTTACTCTTTTCTGCCTGCATTTATTGAATTATTCGATATTATATGCATTAGTCACTTAGGTTGGATTTGATTCTACGAATTCGGGAATTCAGGGCTTTTAACATTTGATAGAAGTTCATTTCTTGTCTGATCCGTACTTTAAGTGTTGATCAGAATATCAATTCTGATTTTACTAGATTTTAGGGAATCAAAAGATTGACATGATATGGAGTTTCCTTCACCGGTCAGACTCTGAAATAAAAAAGGTGGGTTCTATCTGCAGCAAATTTGCTCCTGTTTTGCTACTTAATTATTAAAGTGGTGCCTTATGTGTACTGGCCTAGGTTGTATAGAATAGAGACATAAGATAGTCTGTTACTGATCTAATTTGTACTCTTGATCATTAAGAAGTAATTGTTGTTGTTAAATTAACATTTGTCTTAGTTTAAACTTCAAGCCATTATTTATTGCTGCTATTCGTCAAATGTCGTGACTCTGCCCGCGGGTTCTAAATGCTGTCCAAAAGAAAAAAATTCCACTCACATGTCTCAGTAATCCTGCAAATATCCAAGAGGTTTAACTTTTGCTCACTTTAATTTTAAATTTTTACGTTTTTTAGGTTCGATTCCATCACAGTTAGGAGACCAAAGGAAATCGCCCAGGATCAAAATGAGTGGCAGCAGAGTACGGGAGTGGTGGAGGCCATTATAGTTGAGGTCAAAGACAGCAATAAGATTGGGAGAGAATATATGAACTCCAATGCAATATGTTGCAACCCTACTCTTGCTAAAGAAGGGGTCTGCAAGGTTGGAGAAGTTATTATCCGTGACGATTCTAGCAACCCTGGGTGGCCAAAAAGATTACAGATCCCATTTATGGGAAAAGATGAAGAGGCTAATATGGTGTTACAAACAGTTGAGATTAACAAAACTGGTATGTATTATCTATATTTTATGGTTTGCGACCCAAAGCTGAAAGGCACGAGGATTAGTGGAAGGACTGTTTGGAGAAATCCAGAAGGTTATTTACCCGGGAAAATGGCCCCGCTGATGACGTTTTATGGCTTTATGTCTCTAGCCTATCTTGTTCTTGGTCTCTTATGGTTTTTGTGGTTCGTACAACATTGGAAAGATATAATACAACTGCATTATCAAATCACAGTTGTGATTGGTCTTGGAATGTGTGAAATGGCTCTTTGGTACTTTGAGTATGCAAATTTTAATGCTACTGGGAGCAGACCGATTGGGATTACGCTATGGGCAGTTACGTCAACTGCTATAAAGAAAACGGTCTCCCGTCTTCTTCTCCTCGTGGTTTCTATGGGTTATGGTGTTATGAGACCAACTCTAGGCGGCATATCGGGAAAAGTGATTCTTCTTGGCATAGTGTATTTCATGGCATCAGAAGCTCTGGAGCTCGTTGAGCATTTGGGAAATATCAATGACTTTGCTGGAAAAACCAGGCTCTTTTTGGTACTACCGGTAGCACTTCTGGATGCTTGTTTTATTGTTTGGATATTTTCGTCATTATCCAAAACGTTGGAGAAGCTTCAGGTTATTTTCCCATCTTTTTGCATCCTGTGTCCGGATTTTTTTTTAAAATTCTTGAATTGATGAGTTTGTTCAATTTGGAGGGGCGTCTCGGTTAGGGATTGGGGAGTTGGTGGGGAAGGATTTAGGGGTGTTTGCAAAAAAATATGTGAAGTGATTTAATTTAGTGATTTGTGAGAAAAAAATTGCTTAATAGCGAAACATGTGAGTGTGCAAAATTTATAAGAATTAGATGTCGAGTGTTTGGTAAAAGATTTTTGAATAAATTGAAATATTAGTGAGAAGCTAGAATAGGATAAAAGCATACCCCTCTCAGCTTTTAGATTATGTATTCTAGATGACTAATTTAAGTAGAAGCATTTAAATTGAAAGCCCTCAAATTTACACGCAATTCTAGAAAAAAAATTATAATCACTTACTATAATTTTATGAAAATACCCCCTTTGCATTAAAAAAAGATCACTTTCAATACGCTAATGAGTAAGATAGCAACATCGCTGATACTATTGCCTTAGTAAAGTTCATCTATTTGAGGGGAAAGCACACACATTATACTTGTCGAAGGTGATTGTGAAACGACAATACAGGTTACATGTATGATATACATCATGCGAACTATGCAAATCCTTCTGAAGTTGAATCTCTATCAATATTTGAACTTTTCAAGATGTACAAAATTTATCAGTGAAACAAACATGGCAATTAATATCCCTTTATATACAACACTGTGCCCTTCTTTGTCTTCCTGGTTTTTTTTTTGTTCCTCAGTGTGTATATGCATATGTATATGCAAAGGGGGTTTGTTGGTACACTCCATCTGATTTGCTAAATTAAAACACTCCCATTGAATCTGCAAAAAAATGATGTACCTTGATGGTTGTCATATATTTCGTATGTGGGGTGTACCTGTAATTCATCGAGGGCTATTATAATCATCGAGCAGTGCGTAGTGAGTTCTATTAATTGGATGTCAGTAAAGTACCTTTCTTTAGTTTATCAACACATTCCTCTTTAGTAAATCATTACGATAAAGCATCTGCCTATGTGTTTGGTTGTAGATTCGGAGAAGTATGGCCAAACTTGAGCTCTATCGAAAGTTTACCAATACTCTGGCAATATCAGTTCTTCTTTCAGTTGCTTGGATAGGCTATGAGGTTGTTTCTTCTTTTCTTTTTCACATCTTTCAATTGGTTAGATTCAGACATTGTATTGATTTTGCGTTATAATTGCTAAAACTCGTGTCAACTTGTTCAGTTGTATTTCAATGCGAGTGATCCCCTTAGTGAATCGTGGAGAAGAGCGTGGATAATCCCAGCTTTCTGGACTTCGCTTGCGTTCATGCTGTTGGTTGTAATATGCATCCTTTTTGCTCCTTCAAATAACCCGACCAGGTAACCTGCTGCCCGCTATATTTTTCTTTGTTGTGATTGTATCAATCAACACATTTTTCTTGATATATTGTTGATTGGTGCTGTTAATGAGTCAAAAGGCAAGTACCTCTTCACTGCAATGGTGAACGATTATTTCGTTTAAAAATAGTTGTTATGAATAGTGATGAAAATTGGGGTGGGGTACTGTAGGTATGCGTACGAGACGGGTGATGATGATGAAGAGGGGATATCCCTGACGGGGGCAGGAGTAATAGTGGGGGCCGAGAAAGATAGGAAGGTTTTGATTGCTCCGGATCATGTGTTCGGGCTAGGGGAAGATCTGGAGGAGGACAAAAGAGAGTAGTAAGTCACAGCTGCAATGCAACTTTATGTATGTGCATATACATGAGTAATGTAAATGTACCATCCTACCCACCCTCCTGCCTGTAAACACTAAACTAACTCAAGTTATAGAATCCAAATAATCTTGTAGAGTGGAGTGAGTGAGTGGGTCTCTTAGATGCTGTTTCACCAATACATGACATGATGATGATTGCCTTTGGTGAGTTTTAAAAACCGGGTTTTGAGTTTTGAAATTTAAAATCGGTTTTAGTTCGGAATTTTAAAAACCGATTTTAAAAAGTCACCACAAAAAACCCAAAACAAACATCACATTTTGGCACTGTTATGATCTAAGGGGGTGGGGGTGGGGGTGAAAGTAGTTCAATGCTTGCCTCTCAATTCTTTTTCACCCCAATGATTCGTTTTTTACAATTTAACTTTTCTTTTTAACTAATTCTATTTACCATATCATATGGTCATATATAAAGTCGAGAATGAGATTGAGAATACAAATTCAAATCAGATTTTTTTAAGATTCGAATAATTAAAAAATATGAGATTGAGAATACAAAAATTTGTACATTTGAGAATGTTCGAATAAGTTTAATATATTAATTTAACAAATTATTAATGGGTTGAAATTATGTAAAACAGCTTTCTGTGCAATTGGTGTCAATTAATACTGGTAAATTAATGTTTTATTGAAGAGGTTTCTTGTGAATTCAATTTTACATGATTTTTTTAGTGTAACTGTTTAACATATAATATGTTATTGTTATGCAAAAATGCTTGATTTTTAAACGAAGATTACTTCATATGCAATATAGTTATATTTTATATGTAACTGTTATATTTGAAAAAAAAAATCACGGAGTTCTCATAAATTTTTGAACATGTAATATTATTTTAAAATTCACCCAAGATACAAGTGATAAGACTTATCTATGTAAAACTCTGCTTATTACTGTAATATATATCTATAAAATTAGGGTTTGTTTTTCTTTTTCCTCTCTTTAGACCTCCCCTGTGAAGCAATGAATTGACCTTAATTTTTCTTATGTACTTTCTCTATTCACTGAGTATTTACACTTTTGAACACATGTTTTAAGAAAAAATAAATAAAGTAAAAATATTGTAGGTTCATTTGTGAAACTACATTTGCCAAGTATAATTGATTAATGTTTTACTAGGTTCATAATACATACATATATGTATTTGACAATTTTGTGTTATTTAATTAAACAAACTTTGTAAAAAAAAAAATTGTGGAAAAAGTAATTAAATATATATACTTAAAATTAAAGTGAAATTCAATTATAAATTTATGAGCTCTAATACTATAAACTTGTAAGGAGGTATGAGTGAGAATGAGTTATTAAGAGGGGCCCTTTTCTTTTCTTTACTTTGTTTTTCTATTTTCTTTCCCAAAACTGAAGAAATGAAGTGGCTCATTTGTCATTCTCACATTTGGTTTGAATACAAGAAATATTACTTTTCTCTTGAGCTTTGTTCTTCTCTTCAAAAAAGAAAATACCATTGCTAGCCCTGCCTAATTTCTTCTCTTACCTTAGAGAAGAGAAATGTATAGCATAGGAACTGCAGAAAGAATAGTGTTACTGAGACAACTATGATATGTACGCCGTTGCATGCTAGATCCTCGCGCTATACTTCTTCAACCTACATCACGTGTTAGCAACAATCATGATCGACAATGTGATACTGATAAACCTAAACAAGAATCCACCTCATATCGTTTGTTAATGGGTGAAACCAACCTGTGGGAGATTCATTAGTTCAAGAACGGCTTTTGTGGGCGTGAGTTCATTGTCCAAAATACGAGCAACTGCTGTCAACACGGGCATTTTGACCTTATATTTCTGGGCTAATGCAATCACAGCCCCTGCAGTGGAAACACCCTCGGCTACCTAAGAAACAAACCCCCGTTAAGCTGTGAGGAAATAAAGAGAGTCATTACATATGAAGATTTTTTAGACACCTGATTCATGGAAGTGAGAATGTCATCGAGTTTTTCCCCAGACCCGAGACGAACCCCAACTGTTCTGTTCCTTGAAAGATTCACAAAGCAAGTGAGCATGATGTCTCCAGTTCCAGATAAACCAGTCAATGTTGTCGACTTGGCTCCCATCTGATTCAAGATAAAAATCTATTGCAATTAATCGCAAAACTTCTGTTTCTAAGTCAACATCAAATAGGAAATTTGATACAAAAAACGAACCTTGGTTGCGAGCCATCTTATCTCGGAGCAACCTTGTGAAACAAGAGCTGCCATTGAATTATTTCCAAGATTTAGGCCTTCTACAATCCCAGCAGCTATAGCAAGTACATTCTTAAGAGCACCTGCAATTTCAACCCCTGTAACATCACTGTAGCATCAGGTGTTACTGCTGAGCGTACAACTGTTTATCAATATATACGTTGTTAAAACTTTCTCAGAAATATCAATATTTTGATTTTGCATCAGACAAATAAAGCAGATACAATGATACCAATGACGAGGCTATTTTTTTTTTTTTTTCGGTTACAACCTTGAAGTGTTAATTCTCAAGTTCCTCGAAGCAAGAAGTTGCTGAACAGCATTTGCCATATTTTTATCTTTGGATGCTACCACCATCGCTACAACACGAAACAGATTTAGAGTAAGTTTAAAGTACATTTATGCAGCATAATATCAGCAAACACATCATATATTGGAGCATGGCCAACTGACCTGTTGGCAGTTTTTTCATCAACTCGAGTGCAAATGAAGGTCCAGATAGAACAACATAGGGTTGGCGTGGATTTCTCACTGCTTGGGGAATTATTTGAGACATCATTCTGAATGTATTAAGTTCTAGACCTTTGCTCAGAGATATAAATGGTAGCCCCGGATCAACAAAATCAGCAACCCCCTCAAGGAATGAGGCACTGAACTGCAACAAGATAGAATACACATGTACACACATTCTAAAGTTTGAAGAAAAGTTGATACACCAATTAATTAAAGTTATAAAGAATGAAACCAGCCCCTGTTTAAGGTATTCACTGAAAAGTATTAGTTGCGTATAACTGCACCATATAATTGGTGTACAAGAGTGTTACTCACAAATCTTTAGGGAATCAGGAAATATTATGGGGAATCTGGACTATTCATTTAAGATCTTATATCAAAAAAAAAAAAAAAGAAACCAAAGAATAATGTAGCTATTCATAATTATCAAAATTAGGAAGCGAGCTAACTGAATTATACCTGTACGGGCACAGCATGGAAGCAAAAGTCTGCACCCTGTAGAGCAGCTTTAGCATCCATTGTGGCAATAATATTTTCCGGCAGTTTGTGCTCTGGAAAATACTTACTAGAACCAAGGAAATACTATAAAACATTTTTTTTGGCATGATCTGCACTTATAAATGACAAACCGAATGGATAGGATATATTACTTACCAATTATAATGATTCTCATTGATTGATTGACAAATTTTGGGGTCCCGAACGAGCATATTGACTTCTAACTGAGACTTTCGATTAGCAACATGAGCCGCCATAGCAGTTCCAAAAGATCCACCTCCAAGCACCACAACCTAAAGCCACCAAAACATATTATAAATATCTTTAACTATAACATTCATGTATGCATCCATTCTTAAAACAAACCACCAGTTAGTTTCAAAACTACAGCGTTGCAGATTAGTATCAATGTTGAAAAATATTGCACAATCAGAAGATTATTTAATTAGCATTGAACTTGAAAGTAGTCTGTTGATTCTGGAAACATAACAAAAATATTTTCCAGTTAGAAAGAAGTAGCAACTCTATGATTATTCTTCTCCAACCTATTTATAACCAAATGATTGAAATAAAACAAAGGTTAAATTGCTATATTAAACATGCACAAACCTTGGCATGCAATAATAATGGAAAAGACTCATAATAATACAAAGAAGAAGCATCATTTACACAATAATGAAGGGTTAGAACCAAGATTTACAACACAATTTAGATGTGAACCTTTGTCCTCTAAAAAGGGAAGTATTAAATACTTTACTGTAAATTCTGAAATATTACTATCATGTTCATTTCCCTTCTAGACAAAAGGCTAAGCAAAGGAGATTTTGAGTGGTTTCTTGTTCAACATTGTTCAATGGGAATGATAATGAGAATGTGTAATTGTCATGCTTATTGAGAATGGAAGATGATCAATTCATCATCATCATCATACTTCATACGGCATAATAAAACTCAAAATAAGTTAAACATTACCCCATTTTGTAAACTATCTACTCTCCTAAAATTATTTTCCCTCAATCATTTGGCTATTCCTCAACCAACAATCATTTTTTGTCCCCACTTGTTACAAAATTAGAGCGAAACATAACTATAATTTTCATTGTAATTCACTATTCAACGATTCTCATTACCATTCCATTGAAGAATTTGAACTAAATTCCCCTGAGATTCAAATAACTATCATGTTTGTTTCCCTTGTGGAAAAAAGGCCAAGTAAAAGATCAATATCGAAAGAGAACTTCATCTTAGATACAAATCTAAATAAACGCAAAATTATGTACCAAAGAAAAACGGAATTAACAAAAGAGTAGCAGGAAAAGGAATAAGGTGAAGATGAAATTAAAATTTGGGGAGAATTGATGGACCTTGTTTGTGCGTTCAAGAACATCGGTCTTAGCCTTGGAGCGCAATGAACGTGACCACCGCACCAGCTGTTCCCAGGCCACTCGCACCACCCTGCTTCTCTCCACTGAAGGGGAAGCGTCCTCCGCGTCCGGTGGTGGGAAGACGGCTTCTTCGGCGGCGCAAAGGCAGACAGCGGTGGGGGAGCGGAGAAGAGGGGCAAAATAGTTAGGGGATTTGGAAGTTGAAGGTTTGAAAGCGAGGTGAGAGGGAATGGAGAGTGAGTGGTTTGGTGAAAATGGCGGCGAAGTAGCCATTTGCGATTTTGTTGCAGGTATTTTTCTCAGGAGTATTATCCAAGTAGAACTCAAGTGAGTGAGTGAGTGGACTAATCAAACAATTTTGCAGAAAACCGTCGTTAATTACTTCAACTTAATTATCAAATCATTTTCCATTAAACTAATTTTGAATCTTTTCGAGTCTCAACATAAATTCATTATTCATATTTTTTAATTTTCTCACAATTTTACTTTTTTTTACCAATTTAAATTCTAAAAACCATTTTTATATTTTAATGCTTTTTTTTTTTTTATGAACACACCATTACTATTTAAATTTCAAGTAGATTAATGAGTCAACAATTTTTTTCCCACATTTCACTATTTCAGTTTCAAGATTAATTCCTCCTTTCTCCTATAAAAACATCTCCATTAATTCTTCATTTTAAAATTTCAACAATGTAATTAGCACAAAATCTCCCACCACGATTGTTTATGATTTTAGGGTTGCACGAAAAATGGGTCGTCGTCACCACCATCATTACTACCGTGAACGTGATAGTCCGTACAAGAATACGATGCTTGCCTGTTTATACTACCCTTGTTTATTGATTACATCTGTCTTCAAAATAAGTGGGAGGTGCATTTTTTTTTTTTTTTTTGCTCTTATCCTTTGTTGCAATGCTTCGGATTTGTAGATGTTGTGAATTCTTACATGTATATAACATTCTCAACAATATCTTAATTTGACCTTACAAGATTTTTTCTAAGTCTTTTCTGAAATGCTACATTAAATGTTGGGCTAAATGTTATTGCATTTTTTGGCAGGATCTAAAAGCTTCTACAAGGATCTGAAACCTGGAAGATTCCAGAACATTGCAGAACGTGCTAAACCAACCTAGAACATTATAGATAAACCTGGAACATACAAGAAGGATCTAGAAATGATCATGGAAGTTGAGTTCCTAAAAAATAGGATCTCAAGATGGAAGCCTCTAGAATTCATTTCCCACTCTATAAATACCGAAGGATGGCTCCATAAATCAGTGTGTACTATTCGATCAATCTCCTAGACTGAGTGTTCATCCTGTTATGAATTGTGGCCAGTAGTTATACATTTTAGTTCATACAAAGTATCCCACCCGTATGAATGTGCGATTTTCTTTATCTATTGAGAGTGTAATCAAAATCTATTGAGAGTGTAATCATAGATAAGAATTAGCATTTCGGCAGTGTGTAATTTATACACTTAGTCCGTTTTCAAAACAAGGCACCTGCCTCGTTTGTAGTTTCAGTTGTGAAAGTTATTATTGTAACATTTTACACAACATTTGTACTTGAAGATAAGTATTGATATTTCGCCATAAGGCTCGCATAGATTTTTATTTATAAAATCTATGTGAAAAATATTTCCATTGTGTCTCATTATTTTTAGTGTTTCAAGTCTTCCGCTATGTGTCTATATATTTCTGATATTCTGTTAGAGTCAGTGTTGCACTATTTGTCTCAACATTTTGTGCAACATTATTCTATTTTTACTTAAACACTTTACATCACGCTTTCAGGATTAATAGATCACAGTGGCAAGCATTTCTAATGATCATTAATTTCTTCATTTTCAGTGGTTAAGTTTATTTTATTTTAAGTCATGTTATAATTTTTTAAAATTTATAAGTTGAATTTATTTCTTACTTAATTAAATAATTTCTTTGTAAAATATCTTCGAATCTAAGAACATTGGAGTGCAAAAATAAACATGTTCTACACCTCTCAAATGCATAAAAAATAGAATGTTATTAGCATACTAAAAGATGTACCAAATCACTGAGTAACTATGGAGCACGGAGTTCACTACAACGATGCCTTCTTTTCAAAAGGTGATTTTTTGTAAAAACATCAAGAGGTTTGTAATCCATTAAGTAAGTATGGGGCACGGAGTTCGCTACTACGATGTACTCTTCATGAAAAATGGATCAATACAAATTAGATGTTATAACACAAAAAGAAAAAATTATGGTGCAACACAAATAAAGAAAATTCATATAAAAACCGTGTTGAGGTTTTTGTAACAGTTTTGAGCACAACATTGCCTAATTCGAATTTATTTTTATAAGTTGTAATTATTTAATTATTTATTGAGATTTATTTTATTTATTTACTTAATTACGTACTGACCCACATTTTTCTATTTTTCAGATTATTCTTGAACTTATTAAAATTCTGGAACCTTCGTAATAATTTAATTAATTAATTAAATTGATTTTACCCACTAATTACCCATAATCAAGGTTGTGGCTAAATATGTTGTGCATTATCGAAATTAATTCTAAAATTATCTTTTCAACCTCCAACTACATAAGTTCTCTCTATAAAATCAATTAATTGTGATTTATTTAGATAAGTGTTTTTGTCGAGTTTTGCTAAGTATTATGTTTGCAGAAATTGTTTGGTCGTGTATCTCTCAAAGTTTTGTATACACTTTTCAACCTTGCCTTGAAATTCCAACCATCCCTTAAATGGCTGGAAACCACCCTCACTCTCACTCTCACTCTGAATCTATCGAACAAACTACCCAAAACTCTCTCCAGATTCTTACTTTCATGGCTTCTCAACAATCAAACTCCCCAAATGCTGACTCTATTGTCTCTGCAACCCCATCAACAACCCAAACCACTCCTACTCCACTAGCCACTCCACAAACTACCCACATTCCACAAGACTCAACTGTCGAACGTACAACTAACTAGGGCTGTTGAAGACTACAAAAAAAATTGCTTTTAAGGACACATAAAAATGTTATAATAAAATATCTATAATCACATTTTCTCTATTATAACATTTATTTTATGTGTGGTCTAAACTCGTGTGGGGATAGACTAATGAGATATAATCACAAAATTAAACCCCAGAGTACTCGACCCCTGTTCCTACACATTTAGTATTTAATAAATGAACGAATATAAATATATATATATACAATGTTTTTAAATATTGTATAATGTGGTTATTAAATTAATTTAACATATTATTTTATTAAAAAAAAGCTTGTGTATACCAGATTTTAGAAAGAAAAAAAATCGTAATTTTTTGTTGGTTAAAAATTAAAATTAACTTTATTTATTCTTCAAAATTTATAATTTATGAATATAAACTTTTTATCTAAGTAAAAAATAAATTTCTTTTAATTAATTAAATTAAACTTGTTATTTATATTTTTGAAAATATTATTTATCAGCTAATATAAAATGAAATAAAAAATAATATAATTTGATTTTTTTTATAATTCTAACATAATAATGTGGCATTACAGTTAATATTAACATAACTTATTTTTCTTATTGTGTAAATAACATACTTATTAACACGTTTAAAATATAATGTATTTAAAAGGTACTTATAAACACATCTATTTTTAGTGTGTTAATAGGTGTGTGACAATAGACAATGTTTTTTATTGTATGTGATAATTGAGTATATATACACACACTTATTATTCAATGTCTTTAAAAATATACATATTAACACACTAAATTTTTTAATGTGGCTACATGATACATTTTACAATATCTATTTTATAATGTGATAAAAGCAGTGTGGAAAAAAGCCTTTTTTTTCTTGTAGTGAGAAGTGTTCGGTACTCTACGAGCCACTGGTCATCTACCTGTGATGACATTTGGAGATATCACGGTGGATATCTCAAGTTATCTACCTGAACAAACTGCTCAAACGGTCGCTACATCGAAAAGCCTTAAATCACCTGAACCTACTGATCCTATTTCAACATAAGGAAATGTTGAGGCTGTTGTTGAAGGAGAAGCTGCTGCTGAATCCGACCCTGATGATGTTGAAATGGAGGACGCACAAGCTTCTGAAAGTGGTATACAAACTCCTCTTTCTCTGTTTCTGATGAGTTTGCCCCTGTTTCTTTTAAGAAAACGGTGCAGCAAGGCAAAAGAAGGAGAAGCCCTGTCCAAATGAGGAGATCGAATCATGTATTTACTCGAGTGGATTATTCTGAATCCATGAGGAAGAAGAAAAATGATGGAAACGATGCTGATGAACCCATCTAGGTGTTCACTGAATCCGAGAAAGAACCTGAAATTGTTGTTGCTGAGAAAGCAAAGAAGAAGAAGGTTGTTGCTGAGCCTAAAGGGAAAGGGAAGGCTAAAATGGTCCCTGAGGAAGAACCTGTCAAATCAGATTATCATTCTGATTTTGATGTATGTTTGAGAGACATTCAACAGTCTCTAAAGAAGAATGCTGAGACTTTTGCTGCTGCAAAAGAGTCCACACCCGAACTTGATGATGATGGAAGTGGAGACAGCTCATCTTCTGAGGAAAATAGCTCTTCCTAAAGCTCTGAACATGAAGGAGGTTCTGACCTTGATGAAGAACAAGCTTCTGAGGAAGATGAAGGTATATATGATCCCTCTGATTACTTAGAGAAAAGGCTAGAAATTTATTCTAAGAGGAAATTACTGATTGAGAAGAGAATAAATGTGCCTGACTTTGATAGTAAGGGGATGGTCAAGTTTTTAGAGGATATAAACTTGTTAAATGTTGTTACATTTGGTGAAGCTTTTCTTACAAACTGGTCATATGAGTTCTATGCATGTATGAAGAAAAGCACTGGTAGGAGAAGTTCTAGATGTTATGGAACTGTGAATTTTAGGGGGAGGGATGTGTCATTAACTCCAGAGTTAATCAATGAGTTCTTGCACACTCTTAATATTGAAGAAGATGATGATCCAGACATGAATGTGGTGATTATTGCAATCACTGGGGGTAGAAAAACTAAGTGGACTAGGAAGATGTTTGCCAAACACTTAACCTCCTTACATTCTGTCATTTATAAACTTATCATTTATAACTGGATTCCCACTACCAACACCACTAAAATCACTAGAGATCAAGCCATTCTTATGTATAGAATCTTCATACTTAAGAAGTTTAATCTAGGCCTCACCATCTTTCACCATATGAGAAAGTTTACTGGGAAAACTTTTGGGAAAGGTAATCTGCCCTATCTTGTCTTGATTTCGAACTATCTGAAGCACCATGGCTTCACTGCAAAGAAGACAGATGTTTTGAGGGGGAGGCTGCCACTGCTGGCTATTTCTCCTGCCTTACTGATTGGGGACAGAGTGATTGACTTGCCCCTGAATGCTCCTGGTATTCACAGTCGGCACAGATCATCCAAACCATCTACCTCTGCACAACCAGGCCCTTCCAGACCAAAACAGAGGAGTGCAGCACCTAATGTTGACAACATTGGTGTCAATTTTTCTAGTACAAAATCTGTTTCTCAAACCTTCATACTGGCACAGCTTCAATATCTACAGGAATCCATATATGAGCTTCAGTTCCTGAAAGACAAATGGACAAAGATGCTTTCAACTCCAACAGGGGGAGAAGTGCCACTACCATCACATTCACAACCTAATTCTGAAGTTGTGATTGAAGAGTTGAATGGTGAAGATGTTCCTGCTGGTGGACCTGATGCTGATACTGGAAGTGGAAGAAACAATGTAGTTGCCCACTTTGCAAGATTCTATGTTGAAGAATCTGATGAGGAGGATGCTGATGACATGGAGACTTTATATGGTGATCTCCATTGATGAACAGGAAGGATGCTACTAGACAGGGGGAGAGTTGATTTCAAAATGGCAACTGTGCAGGAATCTGATGCTGCAGCTGTCACCTCAGCAATTTATGCCATTTTTCAGTTTCAATCTCTGTACTTTGTGTTTAAGTAAATTCTGATACAATTGTTACTTATTTCTAGATGTTAGGATGTTTTTGCTTACACTTGATATACAACTTGCTTAATTTGGTTTGCATTTGATGATATATGTTTACTGCTTTTTGCTTAATATGTTTACAGGTTATTATTTGTTTAATGCAGGTTGTTTATCTTGTTTAGACAGGTCATATTATTCAAAGAGCTTAAAAGTGTTTGCTTTTGAGAATAAACAAGGAGTACACTTCTTTTTGGCTTACTTCCTAAATTGGGTTGCTTAATAAATTTGAAGTATACATCTTTTAAAATTCTCATATGCTTACTGCCATTTGATATATTAGTCTAGGTTTGTTTTATTGCTTTTTGTTTGCTCTGACTTTTTGACTGATTTTTGTTCGTTTGTGTCTTACTAAAATCTTAAGTTTTCTTCCAATTCAACTTATGATTTTAGTAAATTACTTATGTTGTGAATATGTGTACTGTTTATACTTGTTCTATTTTGGATAAAATTATCTTGATCTTATGGCACGGATCATTGTAAGATTATCCTTGTTCTTCATTCGATTTGATCCAACGATTACAACAGGTGTTGACTTGACTAGTATTTAGCAATGATGTTCACCTCAACTAAATACATAAAACTGAGTATGTATAGAAATATCTATCTCATGAAAAAACTTAATAAATATATAAACTAATCAAAATTAATTTTACAAAATCATAATTGTTTTGTCATCCACCGCGTCTCCTCGCTATTAACCCGTCAATCTAAAATGTTAAATGTATGGTATGAGCAAAACCACTAGATCAGTGAAGTCACTTTAACAATATTAAATACAACATACAAATAAAATGTATAATCACATATAATCATGTAATTCATAGAAAGCCACATAAGCACTTTTCATCACACATTTGATTAATTATTAATTACGTTTCACGGTTATCCCAAGAATCTCTTTTAAATCCCACTGGGTCCCCCTCAAAGACCTCTTTTCAGTCCCGAGTTCTTTTCTTGTGCACGGCGGATCCTCCAAAGATCTCTCTTCAATCCCGGGTTCACTGAGGACCTCTTTTCAGTCCCGGACCTCTTTTAAGCCCCTAACCTTTCATAATTTTTTACATTAAAATATTCACTCACATTCAAATAATATCATAATGCACATAAATATTTCATTCATATGAAGCAACTAATAAAGGCAAAGAAACCACACCTGAAATGAATGTCTTGAATACAAATGAGTGAAAAACTACGTCACTTGGCCTTTATTAACTGCTACATATGAATAGACTATTTATTTGCATCGTGATATGACTTGAATGTGAGTGAATATTTAATGTAAAATTTTATGAAAGGTCAGGGGCTTAAAAGAGGCCCGGGACTGAAAAGAGGTCCTCGATGAACCCGGGATTGAAGAGAGATCTTTGGGGGATCTGCCATGCACAAGAAAAGAACTCGGGACTGAAAATAGGTCTTTGACGGGGACCCAGTGGAATTTAAAAGAGATCCTTGGGAAAACCGTGAAACAAGTTAAACGTAATTATAAATTATTATTTAAGAGTATGATGAAAAGTGTGTATGTGACTTTCTGTGAATTACATGGTTATATGTGATTATACATTTTATTTGTATGTCGTATTTAATATTGTCAAAGTGACTTCACTGAGCTAGTGGTTTTGCTCATACCATACATTTAACATTTCAGATTCAGTTGATGAGTTGATGGCGAGGAGAGGCGGTGGATGTCAATTAATTCGTCACAATTTGTTATAAAAACATTATGAATTTTCTAATTCGTCACAATTTGTTATAAAAACTTTATGAATTTTCAAGTGTTTCACTATTGTGACTTTTAGTAGATATTCCAGTTTATTTAATCGAGTCTTCCGCTGTTATTTAAATAATTTTATTATTAAATCAATTTATGGGTCCACTTTCTTGTATTTAAATTTCAATTCATGTCCCTTTATTTTGAAATTGTATGTGTTGTAGTCGAAAGGTCAAATTGGGGGAGATTGTAGATGTTGTGAATTCTTAAATGTATCAACATTCTCAACATCTTAATTTGACCTTTCGAGATTTTTTCTAAATCTTTTCTGAAATGCTACATTAAATGTTAAGCTAAATGTTTTCGCATTTCTGGCAGGATCTAGAAGCTTTTACAAGGATCTGGAACCTAGAAGATTCCAAAACATTGCAGAACGTGTGTAATTTATACATTTAGTCCATTTTCGGCAGTGTGTAATTTATACATTTCGGCAAATAGGAATTATTATAGATAGGAATTACCATTTCGGCACTGTGTAATTTATACATTTAGTCCATTTTCAAAACAAGGCACCTGCCTCGTTTGTAGTTTCAGTTGTGAAAGTTATTGTTGTAACATTTTACACAACATTTGTACTTGAAGATAAGTATTGATATTTCGCCATAAGGCTCGCATAGATTTTTATTTATAAAATCTATGTGAAAAATATTTCCATTGTGTCTCATTGTTTTTAGTGTTCAAGTCTTCCGTTGTGTGTCTATAAATTTATGATATTCTGTTAGAGTCAGTGTTGCACTATTTGTCTCAACATTCTGTGCAACATTATTCTGTTTTTACTTAAACACTTTACAACACACTTTCAGGATTAATAGATCACAGTGGCAAGCATTTCTAATGATCATTAATTTCTTCATTTTCAGTGGTTAATTTTAATTTATTTTAAGTCATGTTATAATTTTTTTAAATTTATAAGTTGAATTTATTTCTTACTTAGTTAAATAATTCTTTGTAAAATTTAATTAACAATTTAATTTTTGCACAAATTTTTTATTTTTTTTTTAATTTTTAATTTTGTGATTAGCGACGGAATTTACGTCGGTAATCACAATTTTTTTAATTTTTAATTTTTTTTTTAATTTTGTGGTTAGAGACGAAAATTTTCGTCGATAATCTTTTTTTTTTTAATGATTGTCGACAGAATATCCGTCGGTAATTACCGACGGAAAATAAGTTTCGTCGATAAATCGGTTGACTTTGTTAATCCGTCGATATTTCGCAGTTTTTTTGTAGTGTCTCTCTAAATTTGACCTTTTCTATTTTACAATAACTAAATACTTATTTTTCTCTCATTTCTCATTTTGCTTTAACCTTTTCTCTTCAAAAAAATTTCAAAGAAAATGTGAATTAAATGATATTTTTTATATTTATCAAATAATTCATATTTAAATTATTATTTTTTTATTTTTTAACTTACAATTTCAATTTAAATATAATTGTGGACATTAATTTTTCTTTCATTTTTATATTGAACTTATAAATCTTTTTATTTTTATTTTTTGAAACAAAAGTGTGTTTCATTTATTGGCAAGAGCAATCATCATTCGAAAGACCATCCACAATGCTTGGAGGTTCGACCCAACTGGACGGGCTAGGGAAGGTCCTACCCGCTCTAGCAAGACGGTGAGCTACTACATTAGCTCTACGACTAACATGATCAATAGAAAATAAAGGCATCTCATCTAAGATGCGAACACAAAGCTGTATGAAATTTCCAAAAACAGTATCATCACTCCTCCTCTCCTTAATGGCCCTGTGCACCAGTAGAGCATCCACTTCAATTTTGACTCTGATAAACCCTAGCTCTTTTATCCAAGTAAGCGCCTCGTAGAGGCTCATCGCCTCCCCCTCGTCCACATCATATCCTCCTGGAACCAGCAGCGTTCGCCCACACACAAAGCTTCCATCCTTATCGTGAACCACCATTCCACACCCCGTCGACAGCGGATCATTGAAAAATCTCGCATCCGTGTTCAATTTCACAAATCCCGCCGGTGGTTTGTGCCATGCTGAGCATTGCCGAGCTGGGTTGCTACTAGCCACTCGATTTCTAGCGTTGTCCCATTGCCCCAAGTACGCCATCACCTTTGACGGAACCCATCTTGCATCTCCAAGGGATCCTTTCCACAGCCTTTCATTTCTGTCCCCCCAGATTCTCCACAGTAGGACAACAACCCAACCAATCTTATCCCCTTGGATCTTTTCCACAAACTTCCATAGCCATTCCTTAAAACCGTCCACTTGGGAGGTAATATCTTCTACCAAATCCTCCAGACCAACCGCCCTCCATACCCTTCGCGCATAGCTGCAGTCAACAAACACATGCCACTCTGTCTACATCCCATCGTTTCATAGAATGCATAATGTATTATCCGGTATGTGCCTTCGATATAGCTCCCATTTAACTGGCAAATAACAGCTTCCCAATCTCCACACAAAGTTTAATATTTTAGGAGGGGCTTTAATCTTCCATATTTTCTTCCAATTCTCTTCATTATTTACTCCCTACTCCTGAGTCATCCGATTAGCCATGTTGTAAGCCGACTTGACAGTATAAGTCCCATCCTTTGATGCATGCCACCGTAGGGTGTCATGAAACCCCATCGGCGCTACAGCTGTTTGAAGAATCCTTTTAACGTCCTCCCCGTTGAAAATAATTTCCAAGTACTCCACATCCCATTTCCTCGTTCCCGGAATTAGGAGGTCGGCAACTGTAATCTCCTGAATCTCGGGATCCATAGGTGTCGTGATGAAGAAATTTTTGTCGTCATTAATCCAAGGTTGGTTCCAGACGTTTATGTTCTCACTTGTCCCAATTTTCCATCGTACACCACATCCAATAAATTCTCTTGACGACCATATACTTCTCCATGTGTAACTCGGGTTTCTTCCCTCTGCCGCATCAAGAAAACTCTTATCCGGGAAGTATCTCGCCTTTAACAGTCGGCAGACAAGACTGTCTGAATCATTAACTAACCCTCACCCCATCTTTCCAAGTAATGCCGCATTGAATAAGTACATATTTCTAAACCCCATCCACCCTTCCGGCTTCGACTTGCACAATTCCTCCCACTTCGTCCACTTGATGCCCTTCCTAGGGTCCGCTCCATTACCCCACCAAAATGAATTGAGCATGCGATGTAAATCGTCAAGTAGCGTTGACAGTAACATGAAAACACTCATACAGTAAGTTGGTATTGATTGCGCTGCACTTTTAATGAGGACTTCCCGACCCGCCTTCAATATTTTCTTCTCTCTCCAATTGTGTAATTTCTGCCATAATCTCTCGCGGATGTACCCGAACACTTCCTTCTTTTTCCGCACGATCAGCGAAGGCAATCCTAAATAGCGCCCCGTGTTGAGGGCTTGAGTGACACCCAAAATGCTCTCGATCTCTCGTATGGTCTGTTAGGCGACGTTTGTACTGAAGTGAATTCCGAATTTTCCATAATTGATAGTATGCCCCGATATTCTTTCGTATGTGTTGAGAACCTGCTTCAACGTATTGGCTTCCTGTGCACTAGCTCGACAGAAAAGAAGTGAGTCATCCGCAAATAGCAGATGGGATATGATTGGGCTTCTTCTACAAACCCTAACTTCATGCAGGTTTCCCATTTGATTTGCTCGTCTGAGCAGCGCCGAGAGCCCTTCAGCGCATAAGATAAACAAGTAAGGGGACAGAGGATCTGTCACGGCTCAAATCTGAAAATAATGACCTTTAAAAAAGTACTTAAAATAACTAATTTTAATGTGCCAAAAATTGAATTTTAAACTTACAACGATAAAGTAAGGGACGCAACGGCTATTACATTTAAATCACATTAAGCATTGCAGCGGAAACTGTTAAATAAAATTAAGAAATTCATAAATAATTCATCAAGCAATTATCCATAAGAATAACCATAATTAAATTAAATAAACATGCTTGAAAATAGTCCTTTAATCTTAAATAGATCGTCGTCTTCCATCACCACTCCTCGCCATCCAACTCTTCAACCTGAAATTGTAAATGTTGGGGGTGAGCATGCAAGCACACTCAGTGGAATTAAGTTATTCAATAGTTAATGCTAAAAATAAATAATCAAGTAATTGCAACTTAGCAAATAACATTCACATTGCCACATATACTTTGCCATTGATACTTTGCCAACTTTGCCATTGTAACTTTGCCAATAGAGTTTTGTGAACCATCGCATGTTTGTGGACCTTCCCAAAGCCAAATTAATGACTAAGGTATTCCCACACGTAGACATTTCAATCGCATGTTTGTGGACCTTCCCAAAGCCAAATTAATGACTAAGGTATTTCCACACGTGGTGAGCACGGCGGGTCGCGCCCGAAGACCCGTCGGTCCCGGACCCCATTTGGAGCCCCTGGCTATTAGATAACTTTGCCATAAACTTTGCCATAAACTTTGCCAATATATAATGTACTTTGCCATAAACTTTGCCAATAGAATAATAACCTTGCCAATAGAATGATAACTTTGCCAATAGATTAACAATAGAAATGAATTCACATAGTAAACAATTAACTCAAACATTTATCTAAAACATTAGATAATGAATAACACTGCAATAGAGCTCTACAAACCACCGTAGAGAATAAAGCAATTAAAACCCACCTCGATAGATGAACGTGAAAATTATACATAAAATTGTTGCATAGCCGTGGTGTATAAAGCAAGACGAAAGGTGCATTTAAGATCAATTCCAAAATAATATAGTACTTGAGAAACAAAAGAGCAATTGCATGTTGATTTTAATCACTGCTCCTCACAACGAATTATATATATAGGCATTTGGGTTATTTAGCATGTATGTTACAAAACGTTTCATTGTAATTCAATTGTCATAATTAAAAACGCATTGGGAAAATTAATTAAGAGTCAGGTAGTGGAAAAAGTGGATGTTTACAATTCCATGTATAATTAATAGTACACGCATACCTCAACATTATTGGACCTATATTAGTAAATACACTCTCATTCTTATTTATTGTATAGGCCCATCTTAGTTTCCTATGGGCTCTCTTATAAAGCCCATTAGGGTTAGGTTAGACCTAATTATCTCTTGTATAAATACCCATTGTAAATCTACTTTACAACTAATCAAGAAAATATATTTTCCAATATTGTTTATTTCTCTATATGGTATCATCGAGTCATTTGGCTCACGCCTGATCCAAACCATAGTCGCCGCCGCCGCTACAAACCCTAGCCGCCGCCGCCACTACACTTTTTGCCGCCGCCGCCTTCGTTTCAGAAGCGCCGCCGCCGCCTTCGTCTCCGACGCGCCATCGTCGCCATCCGTCTTACGACGCCTCCCTCCTTGCTGCATCTATCTCCGCTGCTCAACTCAACCCAATGGCCGCTCATCCTCCATCGCCGGCACCAATCACCTTCAAGGGACTCACAAATATGTCCCTGAAGCTCACCTCCACCAACTATGGTGCTTGGTCTTTCCAACTTCGGCTTCTCCTCACTGGACACAACCTCCTAGGCTATGTCTTGGGCACACATCCATGCCCCTCGTCCACATCCCCAGCCGCTGACGGCGACACCAACACCACCGTCACGGTTCCCAATCCTGCACACGCCTTGTGGGTGTGTCAGGACAACCTCATTTTTTCGGCCATGGTCGGATCTATGTCCCCGGAACTAATACCCTTCGTTGCTTCGTCAAAAACCTCCTGCGAAGCCTGGAAAATGCTTGAGAGCATGTATGGGAAGCCCTCGCGAGGTCGCATTCTTGCCCTCAAAACCAAGTTTCGCTCTCTGTCCAAAGGTGCTCGCCCGGTCTCCGACTTCCTCATGGAAGTTCGCTCTGTAGTCGACGAGCTTGCTCTCCTCGGCATTTCCTCTGATGCCGAGGACGTCACTCTCCAAGTCCTCACTGGCCTTGACGAATCTTACAATGACATTGCCAATGCCATCCAAGCTCGCGAACAGCCCATCACCTTTGCTGAGCTCTACGACAAGCTCCTCAGCGCCGAGGTTCAAATTGCCTCGCGACCATCCTCAGCCGCACTACCTGCATCTGCACTTACTGCTGGTACACGTCATCATCGCTCCTCGCGACCAGATACGAGGGTTAAAACTCTTGATACTCGCCCTCGCCACTCCTCGCCAAGACCCTATCTTGGCACATGCCAATACTGTCGGGCACCGGGCCACACTGCTCGCACCTGCCCTGAAATTCCTTCTTCACCCTCGTCTCCTGCCTCCTCTATGGGTCCTCGCCGCCCGCATGGGCAGTTCCCACCACCTTCCCGTCTGAATCGGACAGTTGCTCGCCCGGCCTACTCGGCTCACTCAGCCTCCTCGGCACATCCTGCCGAGCACTAGATCCTTGACTCTGGCGCTTCCCATCACATCACCAACGACCTCGCCAACCTCTCCCTTCACTCGCCCTTCGCTGGGTCTGACAATGTAGAAATTGGTGACGGTAAAGGTTTACGCATATCGCACACTGGCTCTATGCACTTTCCCCAACTTAAGTCACTCAGCTTTTTGAATGTCCTGGTCGTCCCACACATCTCGAAAAACTTGATTTCAGTTTCCAGTCTCTGTCGTGATAATAATGTTAACATTATTTTTGATCGCTCTTCCTTTCAGGTACGGGATGGTCACTCGGGGAGCATTCTCCTCGTTGGGAGTCGTATCAATAATTTATATGTCTGGCCGGCACAAATGTCCATCACCCCTCCACAAGCCTTCACCACTCAACACCTCACGACGACCACCTGGCATGCTCGCCTTGGCCACCCATCAACAAAAATACTTGCTCACACTCTCTCTACACTTAGCCTATCCAGTGCACCTTCCAAACACTTCAACTGTAACTCATGCTCATGTATCAAGAGTCACAAACTACCATTTTATGATTCAAGCATTATATCTACTAAACCACTTGATGTTATCTTTTCTGATGTTTGGTCGTCGCCTATTCTATCTCCTGATAATCTAAAATACTATGTGCTATTCGTTGATCACTTTAGCAAATATGTATGGGTGTACCCCCTAAAAAGGAAATCGGATGTTCTTTCCACATTTATCACATTCAAAGCCCTTGTTGAAAACAACTTCCAAAACACGATCAAAACCTTTTACTCTGACAATGGGGGAGAGTTCATTGCTCTTCGCCCCTTTCTTCAATCTCATGGCATCGCCCACCTTACCACCCCGCCTCACACCCCTGAACATAATGGCTTATCTGAACGTCGCCATCGCCACGTGGTCGACACAGCTCTTGCACTTCTTCACCATGCTTCCATGCCCCTTATCTATTGGCCCTATGCTGTCTGCTCGGCCGCCTACATCATAAATCGTCTTCCTAAAGTTAACCTCAACATGTTATCTTCTTATGAAAAGCTCACTTCTCGCCCACCCAATCTAGCCAAACTCCGCATATTTGGATGTCTCTGCTATCCTTTGCTTCGCCCTTACACAAATCACAAACTTGATCCCCGCTCCACTCCATGTATCTTTATTGGCTACTCGCCCACGCAAAACGCCTACCTTTGCCTTGATCGCTCCTCAAACAGAATCTACACCTCGCGGCATGTTCAATTCGTTGAACATACGTTCCCCTTTTCCACCCCCCCTCCTCCTCCATCTCCCTTGGCGACCTCCATCTCCTCGCCACCCACCTCCTCTGCTTCCAACTCCTCGCCCATTCTTCTAGCACCTACACTACCCACCTCTATCACACCTGTCCTCGCCCCTAACCCAGTGCCGAACACGCCCCAGCCGACCACAACTACACCTGATCTCCACCATCCGATTCCAACCGCACCTCAGCTCGCCACACCCACACCTGACATCCCTGTGCCGACCAATGCTCCCCCACGACCTTCTGTACCTCGCATGGTTACTCGGGCTCAGAATCACGTGTTCAAACCTAATCCGAGGTATGGCCTTACTTCCACTGTTGCTTCTGACATTGAACCAAGCTGTGTCTCCCAGGCACTCAAGAACGAAAATTGGCGAGCAGCCATGTCGGCTGAATTCGATGCCCTCCTTCAGAATGGCACTTGGGACTTGGTTCCTCCCACTACATCTCAAAATGTGGTCGGCTCCAAGTGGGTGTTTCGTATTAAGCGAAAACCTGATGGCACCTTGGATAAATACAAGGCTCGTCTGGTCGCCAAAGGCTTTCATCAGCGACCAGGTGTTGACTTCACTGAAACATTCAGCCCCGTCGTCAAACCCGCCACTGTGCGAACAGTCCTCAGCATTGCGGTTACCAACGACTGGCCCCTTCGCCAATTCGACGTCAACAACGCTTTCCTCCATGGAAAGCTCTCAGACACAGTCTTCATGGCTCAACCTCCGGGCTTCAAAGACAAGACCTTTCCCACTTATGTCTGCCAACTTCGCAAATCCATCTATGGCCTGAAGCAGGCTCCTCGCACATGGTACTATGCTCTTCGCTCTTTTCTTGTAGAAATTGGATTCATCCCCACTCACTCTGATGAATCTCTGTTCGTCTACAACACCAATGGGGTGGTCGCCTACTTCCTTGTTTATGTTGACGACCTCATTCTGACGGGCAACTCCTCGCCCATGCTCACCAGGGTAGCTGCCGACCTCAGTGCCAAATTCTCAGTCAAGGACCTTGGCCCTCTATCCTATTTCTTGGGAGTGGAAGTTCTTCGCTCTAAAACTTCATGCCTGCTCTCCCAACGCAAATACGTCACTGATCTGCTCGCCCGATACAACATGATCGACTCCAAACCAGTCCAAACTCCACTATCCACCTCTGCTCGCCTTACTCTATCCGATGGCTCCTCTCCCACTGACTCCACTCAGTATCGTCAAGTGCTCGGCAGCCTTCAGTATCTCCAGCTCACCAGATTTGACATCGCCTTTGTCGTCCATAAGCTATCTCAGTTCATGCATGCACCCACCATCACTCACTGGAATGCTGTCAAGCGTCTACTCCGCTACCTCAATGGTACAAGGGATGTCGGAATCAACATTACCCCATCCTCATCCTCCTCGCTCCACTGCTTCACGGATGCTGACTGGGCAGGCGACCATGATGATCGCACTTCCACAAGTGCTTATGTCGTCTTTTTGGGGGCCAATCCTATCTCATGGTCGTCCAAAAAGCAGAAGTCTGTTGCTCGCTCATCAACTGAGGCCGAATACCGAGCCATTGCCGCAGCGGCCTCTGAAGTGCAATGGCTAACATCCTTACTTCAAGAACTACACTTTCCCAATTCTCCGGTGCCAGTCATCTACTGTGACAACATTGGGGCCACCTACTTATGCTCAAATCCTGTGTTTCATTCCCGAATGAAACACATTGCCATCGACTTCCACTTTGTTCGTGATCTAGTCAAAACTGCTCGGCTCCGCATCTCGCATGTCTCGACTGCCGACCAGCTTGCCGATGCCCTCACCAAACCTCTCTCCAGTGCTCGCCTTCAGCTCCTTATGACCAAGATTGGACTATCCTATGGTACTCCATCTTGAGGGGGCATATTGGACCTATATTAGTAAATACACTCTCATTCTTATTTATTGTATAGGCCCATCTTAGTTTCCTATGGGCTCTCTTATAAAGCCCATTAGGGTTAGGTTAGACCTAATTATCTCTTGTATAAATACCCATTGTAAATCTACTTTACAACTAATCAAGAAAATATATTTTCCAATATTGTTTATTTCTCTATAAACATGATCATAAATCCATTTAATAATATATATAATTTATGTATTGAATTAATTTTTATAATTATAAAATTCTGGGGTATTACATTCTACCCCACTTAATAAAATTTCGTCCTCGAAATTTAGTATTAGAATCGTGACATAACATAGGAACATAGGCACATAGGATATTGGAAACATTAGCATTGATCAATACCACACAATAGCATGAAAATATCGCATGATGAATTAAAATATGAAATTATAATAAAATGTACGTACCTTGTGAAGTTGGAGCGATGAGGCGGTGATGGACGACATAACATCTTTCTAAAATTTACTCATTTATAAATATATTTTAACTTACTCGACTCAAAAGACATAATTTTGCAAGTCTACAAGAACGTAGACCCGCTCTGATACCACTCTGTCACGCCCCAAATCTGAAAATAATGACCTTTAAAAAAGTACTTAAAATAACTAATTTTAATGTGCCAAAAATTGAATTTTAAACTTACAACGATAAAGTAAGGGACGCAACGGCTATTACATTTAAATCACATTAAGCATTGCAGCGGAAACTGTTAAATAAAATTAAGAAATTCATAAATAACTCATCAAGCAATTATCCATAAGAATAACCATAATTAAATTAAATAAACATGCTTGAAAATAGTCCTTTAATCTTAAATAGATCGTCGTCTTCCATCACCACTCCTCGCCATCCAACTCTTCAACCTGAAATTGTAAATGTTGGGGGTGAGCATGCAAGCACACTCAGTGGAATTAAGTTATTCAATAGTTAATGCTAAAAATAAATAATCAAGTAATTGCAACTTAGCAAATAACATTCACATTGCCACATATACTTTGCCATTGATACTTTGCCAACTTTGCCATTGTAACTTTGCCAATAGAGTTTTGTGAACCATCGCATGTTTGTGGACCTTCCCAAAGCCAAATTAATGACTAAGGTATTCCCACACGTAGACATTTCAATCGCATGTTTGTGGACCTTCCCAAAGCCAAATTAATGACTAAGGTATTTCCACACGTGGTGAGCACGGCGGGTCGCGCCCGAAGACCCGTCGGTCCCGGACCCCATTTGGAGCCCCTGGCTATTAGATAACTTTGCCATAAACTTTGCCAATATATAATGTACTTTGCCATAAACTTTGCCAATAGAATAATAACCTTGCCAATAGAATGATAACTTTGCCAATAGATTAACAATAGAAATGAATTCACATAGTAAACAATTAACTCAAACATTTATCTAAAATATTAGATAATGAATAACACTGCAATAGAGCTCTACAAACCACCGTAGAGAATAAAGCAATTAAAACCCACCTCGATAGATGAACGTGAAAATTATACATAAAATTGTTGCATAGCCGTGGTGTATAAAGCAAGACGAAAGGTGCATTTAAGATCAATTCCAAAATAATATAGTACTTGAGAAACAAAAGAGCAATTGCATGTTGATTTTAATCACTGCTCCTCACAACGAATTATATATATAGGCATTTGGGTTATTTAGCATGTATGTTACAAAACGTTTCATTGTAATTCAATTGTCATAATTAAAAACGCATTGGGAAAATTAATTAAGAGTCAGGTAGTGGAAAAAGTGGATGTTTACAATTCCATGTATAATTAATAGTACACGCATACCTCAACATGATCATAAATCCATTTAATAATATATATAATTTATGTATTGAATTAATTTTTATAATTATAAAATTCTGGGGTATTACAGGATCCCCTTACCTTAGCCCCCTCTCTGGCGCAATTGGTCCAACCACTTCGTCATTCACACAAAAGTTGTACTGCACTGTTTTAACACATTCCATCATCCAGTTCACCCACTTGACATAAAACCCCAATTTGACCAGAATTCCTTCCAAGTATCGCCAATCCACTCTATCATAAGCCTTGCTAATATCAATTTTGAAAGCCACATCTCTTTTATGTCCCGTCTTCTTCAATTTCATCGCATGTATGACTTCATAGGCGATGAGAATATTATCTTGGATCGCTCTTCCGGACACGAAGGCTGATTGTGCTTTATCTACTAATTGTGGCAACACTCCTTTTAGCCGGTTGCAAAGCACTTTAGAAATAACCTTGTATACCACGTTACAAAGTGAAATTGGGCGTAAATCTTTAACCGTTGTTGGGTGTTCGCACTTTGGTATAAGAACCACTTTAGTGTTATTCAGGCACGAAGAGAGCTACCCCGTGTTGAGCCACTGTTTGCATTCGCGAAATATATCTGGTCCAACAATGCTCCAAATTTCTGGTAAAAAGACGGGTTAAATCCATCCGGACCTGGTGCTTTATCCGGGTGCATATTGAAAATAGCCCTTTTAAATTCATCCAAGGTGAATTCCTCCACCAATTTTTCATTCTCCTCTTGTGTTATAACCGGCTGCATCATGTGTAACTCTTGGTCCAGATTAATGTCTCTCTGGTCCTCTTCAAACAATTCCCTGAAATACCGAAGAATTTCAGTAGACACCCCTACATGCGTCTCGACCCAATTACCGTCTCCAATTTGTAGCCTCTCAATCTTATTCATTTTTTTCCTTGTTGTAGCCATACAGTGGAAGAACTTAGAGTTAATATCACCCTCTTTCAACCAAAAGACCTTCGCCCTTTGCCTCCAATGAGTATCCTCCTGTACGATCAATTTTCCCAGCTGATGTGCCAAAATTTGCACGAGAGGATTGCGTGTCCTCTAGATTGGATGTCCCACTCTTCGAACACATACAATCACTCCAAGTATGTTGCCTTTACTCGAAATCTTCAAGAACCTGCAAAGAGCACGCCGGAGGGGGGTCCGGCGTGGACACTCCGATGCCTAAGTCAGTATAGGGCTTATGAAAATCTCCCAAGGATCTCGAGATCCTTGATGTATCAACTCAGTTCTTAAAGAATATCAAAAAGGTGTCTTTCGTTTAGTATATCAAGTTTGTAAAATAAGAGTGTCTAACATGGAAATCTCCTTGGATTTACCTATTTATAGGAATCCTCCCTCAAGAGGAAGTCAAGTCTTCCTCCTTTTTCGGAGCTGCCCATAAGACTCGGCCCTGCGGAGTGGACGAAGTCTTCTCTTTTCTCCACTTCCCGAAGACTCGGCCACATTCCTTCTTACTTGACTTGGTTCCCCAAGATAAAGGAGGATAAGGTCTACCTTTTATCAAGTCTAAGCCGAAAATGGCGGAACCTCCCTACATTCAAGGCTCACGACCTTTCATCAAAACTAATTCTTCTGGAAGCTTCTCTCCAGCCGAAGCTCCCTCCAAAGGGATCTCCAGAGAGGATTTCCCATCAGAGAGTATTATATAATCTGATCCTTCCACTTTTATCTTATCCTCTATACACGTGTCGACTTCTTATTAGGTGACATTTTTAGGCCGCATCATCTACTCCCCCCTACTCTCGTAAAAGGGGGACATCTTTTGGGAGAGTAGAGAAATTTCTTAAAATCTAGTTCAAGGATCCTTCTGGAGATACGTGTATCATTCCTGCTTTGGAGAGGAAGTTTCAAAACATGTCCTTCTCCGAAGGCTTTTCCCGCCTCCAACTAAGGAGACTTTTCGGTTTCCACGCGTGGGCCCCACGCGATCGCTTTTCTCTCTCCTTTGTTATTCTCCCGAGAAAAGTTCTCGATTCTTCCCCACATCTTCTCTCATTTACTCCACACAACCTCCTCTTTTCTCTTCTTCCCTTTTTCAAATTTCATTTCCTCCCAAAAGTCTCATATTGTCTTCATCTTTCTCCTTCGGTGTTCTTCCTCTGAGTTTTCGCCGTTGCCGGCCGCCCCGACCGATTCTGTAGTCCTCTTAATCAAGGTAACCCAGCTATCTTCCCTTTTTTTTTTCTTTCCACTTTTATTAGCACTGTAACTCGATGTCCAGCCCCCTTTCTCCGTCTGAAAATCTCAGCCCAACCTCTTCTGAATTGACTCCCTCTCTGATGGGGAGTCCAGAGAATAAGATTTCCCCTTCATCTCAAATCGACCATACTCATCTAGTTAGCCTTACTCATGCTTATGGTTTTCCATCGGAATATACCTTTCGCGCTCCCCGCTCAAATGAACGCCCAGATCTCTCCCAACCCCGGACTCTTGCTTTTTTTGAAGCTCAACTTAGGGCAGGACTACGATTTCCGATTCATCCCTATTTGGCTGCCATATCGACTCGCATGCAGATCCCTCTTAACTAGTTTACTCCGAATGCTATCCGTACTATGATAGGCTTTTTCATCCTGGTGAAAGGGAATGGGGGTGACCCATCTGCCGAACTGTTTCTGAGCCAACATTCTTGTAAAGTGAATGATGGCTTCTTTTATGTTAGTGGGCGAAGGTCCCGTGTTTGTAAGTTTCTGAAAAAACTCCACGAAGAAGACTCATCCTGGCGAGATTATTATTTTTTTGTTACAAGCCCCACTGATTGGTCATTTTCTCATGGGGATTGGATATTCCACAACCCTGGAGTACTTCCTCCTCCTTTGAAAGCTTATTCTGTTTCCAATCACACTGTTATGACTGATCTCAATACTCACATCTATCTGCACGATTATTTCGATATTCCTAGTATTTGTAAAAATCCTCGCATCCTCTCCCACTTTGGCTTTTGCCCTCAAGACTTCCCTTTAGATTCTCGAGATGGTAAAAAATCTTTTATTCTTGTTTCTTTCTTCTCGTATGTGGCTATTTTTCTACATTTTGAGCATCTTCTTGGTTATCTGCAGCAATGAGTTGGCTAACTCACATCTCACGGGATGCCCCTGCTCTCAGCATAGTGAAGACCCCTGCACTATCCGCTCCAGAAGATCCTCCAAAAGCTCCTCCGTCTCCGGCTCTCGAGAGCTCAGCAAAGACCCCGGCTCCAGGGAGCCCTTCAAAGGTTCCCCCTCTCCCCGGTTCATCCACTCAAGTTCCTGGTTCAGTTGCTAGGAGAACCCGATCAGCTGCCAACGCCTTCTTTTCTGACTGTGGCACCTCTAAGAAGAAGAAGGGAAAAGGGACCCGTGCTGAGAAGGAACCTCCCCCTCCTACTGTGTACGAGCCTCTCCACCGTCTTATCGACCGATGTCCTGCTCCTCCCAACGCTGAGTTATCCGACACGCCTCTTCCTGAAGATCTACTGCTCCGGGGGGCTCATCTTTTTTCCGAGGTACTTTCTATTATTTTCAGATTTCTGCCTTCTTCACATCCTAAACATTGTTTCTTTCTCTTTTGTAGTTTGGTCTTATCTATACTAAGATATTCGACCAAGGCGTTGAGATGGTGGCTGAGCTCGAACTTCTCCGAGCTGAAGCATCTTCTCTCCAGTCAACTCTCAAAGGGATCACTACGGAGAAAGACAAGGCTCATAAACGAGCTCAAGCTCTGGCTGAGGAATTATCTCTTCTACAGACTCAAAGCAAGCAGGATGCTGCCCGGATTAAATATCTGGTGCAGGAGGTGGGACGGATGGAACGCGAGCTACCAGACGTCGGAGTGCAGACTTGCATTAAGTCTCTATTCACTTCCTCCTTGGGTCAAGAGTTCTTGGGGACCCTCCATACTCAGTGGCTGTCCGGCTTCCTAAAGAGCTCGAGCTTCTTATGCGCCATGGGGCCCCATATCCCTCATTTCATCGACCATGGCTTCAGTAATGCTGTGGCCGAACACTCAGCTCCGGGGTTCGATGGGACCAACTCCTCCAAAATTCTTGGGGGATCCTAAGGAGAGCCCCGACAGTCCTTGGTGGTTGCCCGGCATGAATCAGGCCATCACCAAGTTGCAGGCTGCTAAGGTGAGCATGGCTGAGCTAAAGCCCCTGGAGCGTCTAGTTTATCCTTATGCTTCTGCTCCAGAGATGGCAACAAAGGTAGATGGAGGGACAGACGTTGAAGATACCGTGAAAGGTACAAAGGGTCCAGAGGAGGGCGGAGGATCTAGCCACCATGTCGCTGAAGAGGAGGGCGTTGCTAGAGGAACTGAAGGAGTTGAGGTCGAGGGGGCTGTTGCCGATGAAGCTGCTGCTGAAAAAGCAGTTTAAATTTCATATTTCCGGTGGTCATAATGAACAATTTACTTTTCATTTTGCTGCACTCTTTTCATTTTCTGCTCATAATACTTGTTCACATACTTCGTAGGGGACCCCACACTCCTGGATATGTGGGGGCTTTTGTAGTGATCGTATTGGCTTAATATTGCTTGTCTGTTGGCGTGCTTTTTCTTCTCTGTTTGCATGAATAACTTACAAGACCAGCAATGAATATGTTGGAGGTGTGCTCTCTTCCCCCCGCCCCCTTTTTGTTGGTCTTGTAGGCTACGTTGGAATCGTCTCTTGGTTGTCCTATCTTTTGATATCAATTGGGGAGACATCCTCCCTCTTCTCTTGACTCCTGAATCATAAAATCTATCCTTTTCATTATCTAGTCTTTGTAATTTTCAAGTATGGTGAGGGCTTTCTGGAGCACCTCGGCCTCTAGGCCTCTGAGTGTTTCTCACTCGAACTCTTAAAAGATTTTAATTCATAAAATCTTCTTATTTCAGTAACCCTCTTGGGTCTCAAGTAGGATGAGGGCTCTCTGGAGCACCTCGGCCTTTAGGCCTTTGAGTGTTTCTCACTCGAATTCTTAAAAGATTTTAATTCATAAAATCTTCTTATTTCAGTAACCCTCTTGGGTCTCAAGTAGGATGAGGGCTCTCTGGAGCACCTCGGCCTCTAGGCCTTTGAGTGTTTCTCACTCGACTTCTTAAAAGATTTTAATTCATAAAATCTTCTTATTTCAGTAACCCTCTTGGGTCTCAAGTAGGATGCGGGCTCTCTGGAGCACCTCGGCCTCTAGGCCTTTGAGTGTTTCTCACTCGAATTCTTAAAAGATTTTAATTCATAAAATCTTCTTATTTCAGTAACCCTCTTGGGTCTCAAGTAGGATGAGGGCTCTCTGGAGCACCTCGGCCTCTAGGCCTTTGAGTGTTTCTCACTCGAATTCTTAAAAGATTTTAATTCATAAAATCTTCTTATTTCAGTAACCCTATTGGGTCTCAAGTAGGATGAGGGCTCTCTGGAGCACCTCGGCCTCTAGGCCTTTGAGTGTTTCTCACTCGAATTCTTAAAAGATTTTAATTCATAAAATCTTCTTATTTCAGTAACCCTCTTGGGTCTCAAGTAGGATGAGGGCTCTCTGGAGCACCTCGGCCTCTAGGCCTTTGAGTGTTTCTCACTCGCCATTTCTTGTACTCATATATCGCACATTCAAATATGGAAAAGATAATCAAGACACAATAATTCTGAATAATTCTTTCTTCAAAAAGGGATAAGACTTCATTGATTTATTGTCAGTTTTCAACATAGGCCATAGATAACCTACGCCGGTCTCATTAAAAACCTCTTTACGGAAAAACCCCAGAGGGGAAACCCGTAGAGAGGGAAAAAGAGCTCCGGTGAAGCCACAAAATACATTAAGCAAAATATGCAAAAATCACAAAGCAAAAGTCATAAATGGTCTCAAGACCTTACACTTTCTTCAAATAAAGAATCTCTTCAAATGGCAAACGTTCCAAGGTCTAGCTATGTCGACCCCTTCCATGCTCTGTAATCTATAGGCTCCTCCCTTCAGTACCTGTGTGATTTTATAAGGCCCCTCCCAGTTGGGCTCCAACTTTCCCGTATTCTTTAGGGCATCAGCTCTTCTTAGTACCAGGTCCCCTGCTCTAAAGGACCTCGGGATCACCCTTCGGTCATATGCGGCTTTAATTCTGCTCTTATATCTTTCAGCGCGTACTCTAACCATCTCTCTTTCTTCTTCCATTAAATCTAGGGCCTCTCTCATCAATCTTTCATTCTGATGCTCTTCAAATTGTGCAATACGATGCGACTGCAACACGGCCTCTGGGGGTATCACCGCCGCGGCTCCGTAGACCAGCTGAAATGGGGACTCTCCAGTTGCTGTCTTTGGACTAGTTCTGATGTGCTAAAATTTGCACGAGAGGATTGCGTGTCCTCTGGATTGGATGTCCCACTCTTCGAACACGCACAATCACTCCAAGTGTGTTGCCTTCGTTCAAAACCTTCAAGAACCTGCAAAGAACACGCCGGAGGGGAGTCCGGCGCGGACACTCCGATGCCTAAGTCAGTATAGGGCTTATTAATCTCTCCCAAGGATCTCGGGATCCTTGATATATATAAAACAGTTCTTGAAAGATCTCCCAAAGGTAGATTGTATTCAATTTAGTAAATGCGTAATGTACGAGAGTCTAACCTGGAAATCTCCTCGATTTTACCTATTTATAGAGATATTAGTTGGAGAGGAAGTCAAGCCTTCCTTCTTTTCCGGAACTACCCGCCAGACTCGGTCCTGCGGAGTGGACGAGGCCTTCTTTCCTCCACTTCCCGAAGACTCGGCCATATCTCCTCTTTATTTGACTCGGTTCCCCCGGATAATAGAGGATAAGGTCCATCTTCTATCGAGTCCAAGCCGAAAATAGCGGAACCTCCCTACGTTCAAGGCTCACGAACTTCCTCCAAAGTAATTCTTCTGGAAGCTTCTCTTTGGCGGTAGCTCCCTCCAAAGGGATCTCCCGAGAGGATTTCTCCTCAGAGCATATTTCATAATCTGATCCTTTCACTTTTATCCTATCCCTTATACACGTGTCGACTCCTTATTAAGTGACATTTTTAGGCCGCATCATCACTCCCCCCTACTCTCGTAAAAGGGGGACATCTTTTGTGAGAGTAGAGAAGTTTTCCTAGAACTTGTTACAAAGGTCCTCCTGGAGAAACGTGTATCTTCCCCGCTTTGGAGAGGAAGTTTCAAAAATGTCCTTCTCCGAGGGCTTTCCCGCCTCAAATTCTGGGAGACTTTTTCAGCTTCCGCGCGTGCACTTCACGCGATCACCTTTCTCTCTCTTCTGTTATTCTCCCGAGGAAAACCCTCGATTTTTCCCCCTATCTTTCCTCACTTACTTCACGCAACCATCTCCCTTTTCTCTCTTTACTTTTCAAATTTCACTCCTCCCAAAGATTTCTCGTCGTCTTCATCCTTCTTCTCCGGTGTTCTTCACCTCGAGTCTCTGCTGTCGTCAACCGCCTCGTCTGATTCCATAGCCCTTCTACTTCAAGGTAACCCAGCTATTCTCTTGTTCTGCTTTTATTAATAGTGTAAATCGATGTCAAATCCTCCCTCTCTTCCGGAAGCTACCAGCCAAAATTCCTCTGAAGCGACTCCCTCTCTAATGGGGAGTCCAGAGAATAGAATTTCCCCCGCTTCCCAAATCGACCATACTCACTTAGTTGACCTTGCTCACGCCTATGGCTTTCCATCGGAGTACGCCTTTCGTGCTCCTCGCTCCGATGAACGCCCAGATATTTCCCAGCCTCAGACCCTTGCTTTTTTCGAAGCCCATCTTAGGGCCGGACTACGGTTTCCGATTCATCCTTATCTGGCTGCCATATCCACCCGTATGCAGATCCCCCTTAACCAGTTTACTCCGAATGCCATCCGTACTATGATAGGTTTCTACATCTTGGTGAAGGGGAATGGGGGTGACCCATCTGCCGAACTATTTCTGAGCCAACACTCATGTAAGGTGAATGATGGCTTCTTCTATGTTAGTGGTCGAAGGTCCCGTGTTTGTAAATTTCTGAAAAAACTCCATGAGGAAGACTCATCTTGGCGAGATTACTACTTCTTTGCTACCAGTCCTACCGATTGGCCATTTCCTCACGGGGATTGGTTATTCCAAAATCCCGGAGTGATTCCTCCTCCCCTGAAAGCTTACTCAGTTTCCAATCTCACCATTATGGATAATCTCAACACCCATACCCATTTGCGCGACTATTTCGATGTTATTGCCATTTGCAACAATCCTCGCATCCTCTCCCACTTCGGCTTTTGTCCTCAAGATTTTCCCTTAGGTTCCCGAGATGGTAAAAAATCTTCTATTGCTATATTTTATTTCTTGCATGTGGTTGTTTTTCTGAATTCTGAAAATTTTCTTGATTATTTGTAGCAATGAGTTGGTTGACTCATATCTCCCGAGATGCCCCTGCTCTCAGCATAGTGAAGACCCCTGTATTATCCGCTCCAGAAGACATTCCAAAGGCTCCTCCATCTCCCGCTCTCGAGAGCTCTGCTAAGACTCCGGCTCCAGAGGGTTCTTCAAAGATCCCCCCTCTCCCTAGCTCTTCCACTCAGGTCCCAGGTTCAGTTGCTAAAAGAACCCGCTCGGCTGCCAACGCCGTTTTTGCTGACTGTGGGACTTCTAAGAAAAAGAAGGGAAAAACGCCTCGTACTCCTGTCGAGAAAAGCTCCTCTCCATATGAACTTCTCCATCGTCTTATTGATCGATGTCTCGTTCCTTCCCATGCTACTGCTTCATCTGATTCCTCCCCTCCTGAGGACCAACTACTCCATGGCGCTCATCTTTTCGCAGAGGTATCTTCTATTTTGATTTTTCTTATTCACGTTCGTTGTTTTCTTTACATCTCCAACATCATTTTCCTTTCCTTTGCAGTTTGGCGTTACCTATGCCAAGATACTCGACCGAGGTGTCGAGATGGTGGCTGAACTTGAGCTTCTCCGAGCTGAGGTGTCCTCCTTTCAATTGTCCTTCAAGGATATTACTAGGGAAAAGGAGGAGGCTCATAAGCGAGCACAGGCTCTATCCGAGGAGTTGTCTTTCTTACAGACCCAAAGCCAGCAGGATGCTGTCAGGATCAAGCGTCTGGTGCAGGAGGTAGGGCGGATGAAACAGGAGCTGCCGGATGTTGGGGTGCGGGCTTGTATTGAGTCTCTATTCACTTCTCCCTTGGGCCAAGAGTTCTTAGAAACTCTTCATACTCAGTGGTTGTCCAGTTTCCTGAAGAGCTCGAGCTTTCTCTGTGCCATGGGGCCGCACATTCCTCATTTTATCGATCACGGCTTCAGCAACGCCATCGCCGAGCATTCAGCCCCAGGATTCGATGGGACTTATTCTCGTGAGTTTCATCTGGATCGACTCGCTACCCCTCCAAAGTTCCTGGGGGATCCTCAAGAGAGTCCGGACAGTCCTTGGTGGCTACCCGGGATGGGCCAAGCTATTGCCAAGTTGCAGGCTGCCAAGATAGGTATGGTTGAGCTAAAGCCTCTGGAGCCACTTATTTATCCTTATGTTTCTGTTCCAAAAGTGGCAACAGGGATGGATGGAGGGACCGGCACTGCTGATGCTATGGGGAGTATGGAGGATCCGGAGGAAGGTGGAGGATCTAGCAATCATGTTGCTGGGGAAGAGGGCGCTGCTGGAGTAACTGAAGGAGTTGAGGTTGAGGGGGTTGCTACCCAGGAGGCTGCTGCTGAAAAAGCAGTTTAAATATCATATTCCTGATCATCATAGACAATCTATTTTTCTGTTGTTTTGCTACACTCTTTATTTTCTGCTCATAACATTTGCTCCTCATACTTTGTAGGGGACCCCACACTCCTGGATATGTGGGGGCTTTTTGTAGTAATTATGTTAGCTTAATGTTGCATGCTTTGTGGTCTCTTTCTTTCTTGCATGAGCAGCGTACAAGATCAGCAAGGAACGTGTTGGAGGTGTATTCTCTTTCCCCCCTCCTTGTTGGTCTTGTGGGCTAATTTGGAATTATTTCTCGGCACCTTAGCCTTTAGGCCTCTGAGTGTCTCCCACTCTTATTTTTAAAAGATCTTATTTTATAAAATCTTCTCATTTCAGTAACCCACTTGGGTCTCGAGTAGGCTGAGGGCTCTCTGGAGCACCTCGGTCTCTGAGTGTCTCTCACTCTTATTTTTAAAAGATTTAATTCATAAAATCCTCTCATTTAAGTAACCCACTTGGGTCTCAAGTAGAGTGAGGGCTCTCTGGAGCACCTCGGCCTCTAGGCCGTTGAGTGTCTCTCACTCTTATTCTTAAAAGATTTTAGTTCATAAAATCCTCTCATTTCAATAACCCACTTGGGTCTCAAGTAAAGTGAGGGCTCTCTGGAGCACCTCGGCCTCTAGGCCGTTGAGTGTCTCTCACTCTTATTCTTAAAAGATTTTAATTCATAAAATCCTCTCATTTCAGTAACCCACTTGGGTCTCAAGTAAAGTGAGGGCTCTCTGGAGCACCTCGGCCTCTAGGCCGTTGAGTGTCTCTCACTCTTATTCTTAAAAGATTTTAATTCATAAAATCCTCTCATTTCAGTAACCCACTTGGGTCTCAAGTAAAGTGAGGGCTCTCTAGAGCACCTCGGCCTCTAGGCCGTTGAGTGTCTCTCACTCTTATTCTTAAAAGATTTTAATTCATAAAATCCTCTCATTTCAGTAACCCACTTGGGTCTCAAGTAAAGTGAGGGCTCTCTGGAGCACCTCGGCCTCTAGGCCGTTGAGTGTCTCTCACTCTTATTCTTAAAAGATTTTAATTCATAAAATCCTCTCATTTCAGTAACCCACTTGGGTCTCAAGTAAAGTGAGGGCTCTCTGGAGCACCTCGGCCTCTAGGCCTGTGAGTGTCTCTCGCTCTCGTTATAGTTATATTCATACGTCGCACATTCACATATGAGAAAGATAAACAAGACATAATAAATCTGAGTAATTCATTTTTCAAAAAGGGATAAGGCTTCATTGATTTATTGTCAATTTTCAACATAGGCCATAGATAACCTACGCCGGTCTCATTAAAAACCTCTTTACGGAAAAACCCCAAAGGGGAAACCCGCAGAGAGGGAAAAAGAGCTCCGATGAAGCCACAAAATACACCAAGTAAAGTACGAATCAATGCAAAAAGTCACAAAACAAAAGTAATAGGTGGTCTCAAGACCTTACACTGTCTTCAAATAAAGAATCTCTTCAAATGGCAAACGTTCCAGGGTCTAGCTATGTCAACCCCCTCCATACTCTGCAGTCTGTATGCTCCTCCTTTCAACACCTGTGTGATTTTGTAGGGTCCCTCCCAGTTGGGCTCCAGCTTTCCTGTGTTTTTCAGGGCGTCCGCTCTTCTCAGCACCAGGTCCCCTGCTCTAAAGGACCTCGGGATCACTCTTCGATCATATGCAGCTTTAATTCTGCTTTTATATCTTTCAACACGTACCCTGACCATCTCTCTTTCTTCTTCCATCAAATCTAGAGCCTCTCTCATCAATCTTTCATTCTGATGTTCTTCAAATTGGGCAACTCGATGCGATCGTAAAACGGCCTCTGGAGGTATCACCGCCGTAGCTCCGTAGACCAGCTGAAATGGAGACTCTCCAGTTGCTGTCTTCGGGCTAGTCCTATATGACCATAATACATTATCTAACTCGTTTACCCATCCTCCTCCTATCTTTGTCAACCTAGTTCGGATCCCATCTACTATTGTTCGATTAGTAACCTCCACCTGTCCGTTAGCCTGAGGATGGGCTACAGAAGTGAATCTCTGTACTATGTTCAATCTTGCACACCATCCTCGGACGTTTTCGCCATTAAACTGTGTTCCATTATCGGAGACCAATATTCTAGGTACTCCGAATCTACAGCAGATTTGTTTCTTCAGGAATTTAATCACATTTTCTTCATCTATCGTAGCCAGGGGGGCAGCTTCCACCCATTTGCTAAAATAGTCCACTGCTACTATTAGAAATTTTCTCCCTCCGGAGGCTGGAGGGAAGGGTCCTACCAAGTCGATTCCCCACTTAGCGAAGGGACAAGGAGAGTGCATCGCTCCCATCTCTTCCGCAGGGGTCCTTATCAATGGAGCATTTTTCTGACACTTGACGCATTTCCTCACAAATTCTCTAGCATCTTTTGTCATGGAGGGCCAGTATAACCCTGCCCTTAAAACTTTCTTCACTACCGCTTTGTATCCTTCATGACTGGCTGCATCACCTTCGTGGATCTCTCTAAGTGTGTATATAGCTTCTCTAGTCGATATGCACCTCAAATATGGGTGCGTGAACGACTTCTTGTATAAGTGCCCTCCGATAATACAATATTTGATCCGAAGGGCTCGGGTCTCTCTGGTGGTAGGGGCATTTGCTTCCTTGGTGAGTTCTATCCATATAGCCCTTCTCCAATCATCTTCCTCTTCAATGGAGCCAATGGGGTTCTCCAGAGTCTCTCTTTCCGCAACTACTAGAGTTATTGTTCCCTGTCCATCAAACTCTGTGGAGCTAGCGAGTTTGGAGAGACTATCCGCCTGCATGTTCTTCTCTCGGGGTATTTGGACTACCTCGCATTCTTGGAATTTGCCCATCACCGCTTTGGCACGCTCCAAATAAGCAGCCATCCTGCTATCTTTGGCTACATAATCACCATTCACCTAATGAACAACTAGTTGGGAGTCTGAGTATAGGGTTACCTTTGGAGCTCCCAATTCCAATGCCATCTCCATCCCTCTGATCAAAGCTTCATACTCTGCTCCATTATTTGAGGTCATGAATTGAAACCTCACTGCGAATTGTAGGTCCTCTCCTCGGGGGCCTATCAACACAATCCCTGCTCCGCATCCGCTCAGGGTCACTGAGCCATCTACGTACACCTTCCATCCCTCGACCTCCTCTGGTTTAGTCGACTCTTGGATGAAATCTGACAGAGCTTGAGCTTTTATAGACTTCCGTGGCTCGAAATCTATGTCATATTCTTGGAGCTCGATCGCCCACTTCACCATCCTTCCAGAGAGGTCTGCTCGTCCTATAACCTGTTTCAACAAGTAATTAGTGCGGACCAATATTTTGTAAGAAAGGAAATATGGGCGCAGCCTCCGGGCTGTAACGACCACAGCTAGAGCAGCCTTCTCAATTTCTGAGTAACGATTTTCGGCCCCCTGAATGATTTTACTGACATAATAAATAGGGTGCTGCAGAGATCCCTCTTCTTTGACTAAAGCAGTACTTAGTGAGAATTCCCCTACGGAGAGATACAAAATAAGGGTATCTCCTGGAGAAGGCTTCGTCAGTTTCGGCAACTGAGACAAATGGTGCTTCAGGTCTTCAAAGGCCTTTTGGCATGTTTCGCTCCATTCAAACTTGGTTCCTTTCTTAAGAATTTTAAAGAAGGGATAGCTCTTTTCAGCAGACCTAGCTATGAATCTACTCAACGCTGTAATCCTTCCATTGAGTGTCTGGAGCTCCTTTATGTTTCTTGGCGGCCGCATGTCCAGTACAGCCTTCACCTTGGCTGGATTCACCTCTATACCTCGTTGAGTGACCATATATCCCAGGAACTTCCCTGATTTTACTCCAAAAGAGCATTTGGCTGGGTTCAATTTGATGTCGTTTTCTCGAATTACTTGGAAAATTTCTTCCAAATCCTCTATATGTTGATCTGCTTTCACACTTTTAGCCAACATATCATCTACATATATCTCCATGTTTCTCCCTAGCTGCTTTCGAAAGACAGCATCGACCATCCTCTGATAGGTTGCTCCGGCATTGATTAATCCAAATGGCATCCGAACATATCCGAACGTTCCACAGGCTGCTATGAAGCACACTTTGGGGACATCTGCAGGATTCAGTTGGATTTGGTGGTACCCTTGGTATGCGTCCATCATGCTCAGCAACTCAAAGCCTGAAGTTGCATCCACTAGCTGATCTATTCTTGGTAGCGGGTAGTGGTCCTTAGGGCATGCCTTGTTGAGGTCCCTGAAATCGATGCACATTCTCCATTTTCCTCCCCCTTTAGGCACCAGCACAGCATTGGAGAGCCATTCTGGGAATTGGACTTCCACTACATGCCCTGCTTTCAATAGCTTCTCGATTTCTTCCTTCACAATGTTATTCTTCTCAATCCCGAAATTTCGTAGTTTTTGTTTTACGGGTCTTGCCTTTGGATCAACATTAAGGCAATGTATTGCTATCTCCGGAGGGACTCCTGTCATGTCAGCTGGAGAAAATGCAAATATATCGGAATTTCGACGTAATGTAAATATTACCTTCTCTGTGAGTTCAGGCCCCAGTTGGGTACCTATCTTGGTAACAAAGCCGAGTTTCCCTGGGAAGAGCTCCACGCTCATCAGTTCCTCGTCTGTTTTAACATTTACTTGTTCAGGTGCCACTCCTTCTACTTTCTTCCTCTTAACCTCAGGGTCATCTCCTCTCACCCGCTCCAGGCCCCTAGTTAGGGCTCTATCTGCCATTTTCACGGACTCTGCATAGCACTTCCGTGCTTGATACTGGTCTCCTCTCACTTCTCCCACCCCTGTGGCTGTAGGGAATTTCATTTTCATATGAAATGTGGAGATGATTGCCTGAAAAAGATTCAGGCTGGGCCGTCCCATCACAACATTGTATGACGAGGGAATATCAACAATAAGGAACTCCACCACGTGGACCTTCCGAGCTGGAGCATTTCCCAATCCTACTTGTAACATCACTGACCCCAAAGGTTGGATTGCTCCTCCGGAGAAACCATACAGAGAGGTATCTACAGGGCGCAGCTTCACATTCAGCTCCATTCTCTTAAAACATTCAAAGAACATGATGTCAGCCGAACTTCTCGTATCTACGAAGATTCGAGCAACATCGAATCCAGCTATGTCGGTAGTGATCACCAGAGCGTCGTTGTGATCTTCCTTAACTCCCTTCACATCTTCTGGGCCGAATCGGATATTGGGCGTCTCCGTCATGCGCCCCACTTCTTTTAACTGGCTCCCTTGCTCTGCTCTTAGAGCCCGGACATTTTGCTTCCTTTTCCGAAAAGAATCTCCATCAGCTGGCCCTCCCACTATCATGTGGATTATTCCTCTCTTCGGTGGAGGAGGGGGCATATCTTCAGCTACTTCTCTGGTTTCCTTCTCTTCTGGTTTTCTTTCATGATCCTTCCGCTTCTGCCCTCGAGGGCCCTGCCTATCTCTGAATATAAATTCTTTTAGATGACCCGCTTGGATCATCCTCTCAATTTCGTCGTTCAAGTGGTAACATTGGTTCGTATCATGCCCATACTCATTGTGGAATCGACAGAATCGGTCAGACTTGGGTTTCTGAGGTCCTCGATTTCTGGAATATGGGAATTTCAAGTCTGGATGGTCTCCAGCTACCTCCAGTACTTTAGCAGGCTCAATCCTCAAGGGCGTGTATTTCTCGAATCTCCCACGAGGGCCAGACCGGGGACCTCCGGAGGGATTACTATCTCTTGTTGATCCAGAGGTCCGAGGGACCTCTGGGCTGGATCGTCTGGAAGGACCTTCCCTTCTTCTCTCTCGATCTGGTGGCCTAACCTCCAGCCTTTTGGCCTTACGGACCTCCTCTAAAGTGAGGTACTTCTCAGCCCTGTGCAGCAGCTCATCGAAATTCTTAACTGGCTTCTTAGCTAAGGAGGAAAAGAAATCCCCATCTCGTAATCCGTTAGTGAGGGCGTTGATCTTCACCTCCGGAGAGGCTGTAGGGACCTCCAGAGCTGCCTGATTAAACCTCCGGAGAGAAGCTCTTAAGCTTTCGCTCTCCCCCTGCCTCAGATTGAAGAGGGTCAAGGTGGCCCTTGGCTGTCTCCGGGCACTTGCAAATTGATGGAGAAATAACTCACTGAATTCTTCCCAGGATCGGATGGTATTAGGTTCTAACTGAGTGAACCATTGCTGCGCTGCTTTGGCCAGGGTGGTCAGGAACACCCTACACTTAATTCCTTCTCCGTAGCGATGTAATAGCGCAGCGTTTTCAAACCTTACTAAGTGTTCGTAAGGATCTGCCGTACCATCATATTCAAAGTTAAGGGGCTTGAAGTTGAATGGTAACTCATCCTGTAATATGTTAGGAGAGAACTGGCACCCGGATGTGTGAGCGGATCTACTGGTTCGGTTGTCCAACTGTCTCCTCATATCCTTCATCTCTTTCTGCAGAGCCTGTAGCTGGTCGCTAACTGGCCCTCCGTAGGTATCATCAGTGCTTTCTTCTGTCTCAAGGGGTTCTGTCCCTCGGGGTGCCGGTTCTACGTTCCTTCTAGTGCTTCGAAGGGGAATGCTTCTTTCCGCGCGCGAGGGCACTTTATCATCCTCTTCCACTCGTATCCCCATCTCTTTGGACAACACTTGGGAGGTTCCAGGTGCCTCATCCTGGGGTCTAGGGGGCGGTACCTCTGGATTCCCTGGTGCAACCTTGGGAATCTGGTCCCTTTGATCCGCAAAGGATTTATCTACGGCTTGTCTGATGAGGGCGTTCAATTGATCGGGAGAGATCAAGAGTGTCCCTAAGTCTGGAATATCCTCTCGCTGAGGATCTGCGGTCTGGGGCTCGGGGGTTTCAAGATCCCCGGTTATTCCCTCCCGGACCGGTAAGGGATGATTCTCATCACCTAAATCTGGAGTGGGCGCCAACGGATGATGTGATCCAGAAGGCGCGTGAATTGGGTTTTTCCCCCGGCCTCCTATTGGTAGGGGATCGATCGGCAAAGGGGGATTCTCACCCGGAAGATTTTTCTTTCCAGAAATGGATGTTTTGTCTCCGCCACCCATTTGCTCGAACAGGTAGAAATTCGTGAGAAAATCTTTCAATTCTTTCCCACAGACGGCGCCAGTTGATGTGCTAAAATTTGCACGAGAGGATTGCGTGTCCTCTGGATTGGATGTCCCACTCTTCGAACACGCACAATCACTCCAAGTGTGTTGCCTTCATTCAAAACCTTCAAGAACCTGCAAAGAACACGCCGGAGGGGAGTCCGGCGCGGACACTCCGATGCCTAAGTCAGTATAGGGCTTATTAATCTCTCCCAAGGATCTCGGGATCCTTGATATATATAAAACAGTTCTTGAAAGATCTCCCAAAGGTAGATTGTATTCAATTTAGTAAATGCGTAATGTACGAGAGTCTAACCTGGAAATCTCCTCGATTTTACCTATTTATAGAGATATTAGTTGGAGAGGAAGTCAAGCCTTCCTTCTTTTCCGGAACTACCCGCCAGACTCGGTCCTGCGGAGTGGACGAGGCCTTCTTTCCTCCACTTCCCGAAGACTCGGCCATATCTCCTCTTTATTTGACTCGGTTCCCCCGGATAATAGAGGATAAGGTCCATCTTCTATCGAGTCCAAGCCGAAAATAGCGGAACCTCCCTACGTTCAAGGCTCACGAACTTCCTCCAAAGTAATTCTTCTGGAAGCTTCTCTTTGGCGGTAGCTCCCTCCAAAGGGATCTCCCGAGAGGATTTCTCCTCAGAGCATATTTCATAATCTGATCCTTTCACTTTTATCCTATCCCTTATACACGTGTCGACTCCTTATTAAGTGACATTTTTAGGCCGCATCAAGTTCTATATGACCATAATACATTATCTAACTCGTTCACCCATCCCCCTCCTATCTTCGCCAGTCTTGTTCGAATACCATCAACTATCGTTCGATTAGTAACCTCCACTTGTCCATTAGCTTGAGGATGAGCTACAGAGGTGAATCTCTGTATTATGTTTAGTCTTGCACACCATCCTCGTACATTTTCTCCATTAAACTGTGTTCCATTATCAGAGACCAATATTCTGGGTACTCCGAATCTGCAACAAATCTGTTTTCTCAAGAATTTGATCACATTTTCTTCATCTATCGTAGCCAGAGGAGCAGCTTCCACCCATTTGCTAAAGTAGTCTACTGCCACTATCAGAAATTTCCTTCCTCCGGAGGCTGGAGGGAAGGGTCCTACCAAATCGATTCCCCACTTAGCAAAGGGACAGGGAGAGTGCATAGCTCCCATTTCTTCCGCAGGGGTCCTTATCAATGGACCATTTTTCTGACACTTGACACATTTTTTCACAAATTCCCTAGCGTCTTTTGTCATGGAGGGCCAATATAACCCAGCCCTTAAAACTTTCTTCACCACTGCTTTGTATCCTTCATGACTAGCTGCATCACCTTCATGGATCTCTTTAAGTGTGTACATTGCTTCTCGGGTTGATATACACCTCAAATATGGTTGTGTGAACGATCTCTTGTATAAGTGCCCTCCGATAATACAATATTTGATCCGAAGGGCTCGAGTTTCTCTGGTGGTAGGGGCGTCTTCTCCCTTAATGAGTTCCACCCATATGGCTCTTCTCCAATCATCTTCCTCTTCAATGGCACCAATGGGGTTCTCCAGGGTCTCCCTTTCAGCCACTACCAAGGTCATTGTTCCTTGTCCATCAAACTCTGTAGAGCTAGCGAGTTTGGAGAGGCTATCCGCCTGCATATTTTTCTCTCGAGGTATCTGGACTACCTCGCACTCCTGGAATTTGCCCATCACTTTTTTGGCTCGTTCCAGATAGGCAATCATCCTACTATCTTTGGCTATATACTCCCCATTCACCTGTTGAACAACTAATTGGGAGTCTGAGTATAGGGTTACCTTTGGAGCTCCCAATTCTAATGCCATCTCCATTCCTCTGATCAAAGCCTCGTACTCCGCTCCATTATTCGAGGTCATGAATCGAAACCTTACTGCAAATTGTAGGTCCTCTCCTTGAGGGCCCGCTAGCACAATCCCTGCTCCGCATCCGCTCAGAGTCACTCAGCCATCTACATATACCTTCCATCCCTCAGCTTCCTCTAGTTTGGTTGACTCTTGGATGAAGTCAGACAAAGCTTGGGCTTTTATGGCTTTCCGTGGCTCAAAATCCACATCATATTCTTGGAGCTCTATTGCCCATTTCACCATCCTTCCAGAGAGGTCTGCTCGCCCTATAACCTATTTCAGAAAGTAATTAGTGCGGACCAGTATTTTGTAAGAGAGGAAATATGGGCGCAGTCTTCGCGCTGTAACTACTACTGCCAGAGCAGCCTTTTCAATTTCTGAATATCGAGTTTCGGCCCCTTGCATGACCTTACTAACGTAATAAATAGGATATTGAAGAGATCCCTCTTCTTTAACCAGGGCGGTGCTTAGTGAGAATTCCCCTACAGAGAGATACAAAATGAGAGTATCTCCCGGAGAGGGCTTTGTCAGCTTCGGTAGCTGGGATAAATGATGCTTCAGGTCTTCAAAAGCCTGTTGGCAAGTTTCATTCCATTCGAATTTGGTTCCTTTCTTGAGGATCTTAAAGAAGGGGTGACTCTTCTCGGCAGACTTAGCTATGAACCTGCTCAATGTTGTAATCCTCCCATTGAGGGTCTGGAGCTCTTTCACGTTTCTAGGTGGCTGCATGTCCAGTACAACCTTCACCTTGGCTGGATTCACTTCTATGCCTCTTTGGGTGACCATGTATCCGAGGAACTTCCCTGATTTTACTCCGAAAGAGCACTTGGCGGGGTTTAACTTGATGCCGTTCTCTCGAATTACTTGGAAAATTTCCTCCAAATCTTCCACATGCTGATCTGCCTTTACACTCTTGGCCAGCATATCGTCTACATATATCTCCATGTTCCTTCCCAACTGTCTCCGAAAGACAGCATCGACCATCCTTTGATACGTTGCTCCAGCATTGATTAATCCAAATGGCATCCGAACATAGCCGAACGTTCCACACGCTGCTATGAAGCACACTTTGGAGACATCTGAGGGGTTTAGCTGGATCTGGTGGTATCCTTGGTATGCAGCTCGAAGCCTGAAGTTGCATCTACTAACTGATCTATTCTTGGTAACGGATAGTGGTCTTTAGGGCATGCCTTGTTGAGGTCCCTGAAATCGATGCACATTCTCCATTTTCCTCCCCCTTTAGGCACTAGCACAGCATTGGAGAGCCATTCTGGGAATTGAACTTTCACCACATGTCCTGCTTTCAATATCTTCTCGACTTCTTCTTTCACGATGTTATTCTTTTCAATTCCAAAATTTCGCAGTTTCTATTTCACGGGCTTTGCCTTTGGATCAACATTAAGGCAGTGCATGGCTATCTCCGGGGGGGCCCCTGTCATGTCAGCTGGAGAAAATGCAAATATATCGGAATTTCGACGTAATGTAAAGATTACCTTCTCTGTGAGTTCAGGTCCCAGTTGGGTGCCTATCTTAGTGGCAAAGCCGAGTTTCCCTGGGAAGAGCTCCACGCTCATCAGTTCCTCGTCTGTTTTAACATTTACCTGTTCAGGTGCTGCTCCCTCTACTTTCTTCCTCTTGACCTCAGGGTCATCTCCTCTCGTCTGCTCCAGGCCCTTAGTTAGGGCTCTATCCGCCATCTTCACCGACTCTGCATAGCACTTCCGTGCTTGGTACTGGTCTCCTCTCACTTCTCCCACCCCTGTAGCTGTAGGGAATTTTATTTTCATATGAAATGTAGAAATGATTGCCTGAAAGAGATTCAGGCTGGGTCGTCCCATCACAACATTGTATGATGAGGGGATGTCTACAATAAGGAACTCCACCACGTGGACCTTCCGAGCTGGAGCGTCCCCTAATCCTACCTGTAACATTACTGATCCCAAAGGTTGGATGGCACCTCCAGAGAAACCATACAGAGAGGTATCTACAGGGCGCAGCTTCACACTTAGCTCCATTCTCTTAAAACATTCAAAAAACATGATGTCAGCCGAACTCCCCGTGTCTACGAAGATTCGAGCGACATCGAACCCAGCTATGTCGGTAGTGATCACCAGAGCATCGTTGTGATCTTCCTTAACTCCCTTCACATCCTCCGACCCAAATCGGATATTGGGCGTCTCCGTCATGCGTCCTACTTCTCTTAACTGACTCCCTTGCTTTGCCTTTAGAGCCCGGACACTCTGTTTTCTCTTCCGAAAGGAATCTCCATCGGCTGGTCCTCCCACAATCATGTGAATCACTCCTCTCTTCGGCGGTGGAGGGGGCATATCTTCGGTCGCCTCTCTGGTTTCCTTCTCTTCCGGTTTTCTTTCATGGTCTTTTCGCTTCTGTCCTCGAGGGCCCTGTCTGTCTCTAAATATAAATTCTTTTAGATGACCCGCTTGGATCATCCTCTCGATCTCGTCTTTCAGGTGGTAACACTGATTTGTGTCATGTCCATATTCATTGTGGAATCGGCAGAATCGATCAGACTTAGGCTTCTGAGGTCCTCGACCTCTGGAATACGGGAATTTCAAGTCTGGATGATCTCCTGCTACCTCCAGTACTTCAGCAGGCTCAATCCTCAAGGGCGTGTATTTCTCAAACCTCCCACGAGGGCCAGACCGGGGACCTCCAGAGGGATTGCTATCTCTCGTTGATCCAGAGGTCCGAGGGACCTCTGGGCTGGGTCGTCTAGAGGGACCTTCCCTTCTTCTCTCTCGATCCTGTGGCCTAACCTCCAGCCTTTTGGCCTTACGGACCTCCTCCAGAGTGAGGTACTTCTCTGCTCTGTGCAGCAACTCATCAAAATTCTTAACTGGCTTCTTAGCTAAGGAGGAAAAGAAATCTCCATCCCGTAATCCGTTGGTGAGGGCGTTGATCTTCACCTCCGGGGAAGCTGTAGGGACCTCCAGAGCTGCCTGATTGAACCTCCGGAGAAAAGCTCTCAAGCTCTCGCTCTCCCCCTGCCTCAGATTGAAGAGGGTCAAAGTGGCCCGTGGTTGTCTCCGGGCACTTGCAAATTGATGGAGAAATAACTCACTGAATTCCTCCCAGGATCGGATAGTATTAGGTTCTAGTTGAGTGAACCATTGCTGCGCCGCTTTCGCCAGGGTGGTCAGGAACACCTTGCATTTAATTCCTTCTCCGTAGCGATGTAATAGCGTAGTATTCTCAAATCTTACTAGGTGTTCATAGGGGTCAGCTGTACCGTCGTATTCGAAATTAAGGGGTTTGAAATTGAACGGTAGTTCATCCTGTAGTATGCTAGGAGAGAATTGACATCCAGAGACATACGCGGATCTACCTGCTCGATTATTCATCTGTTTCCTCATATCCTTCATCTCCTTCTGCAGGGCCTGTAGTTGATCACTAACTGGCCCTACGTAGGTATCATCCGTGCTTTCCTCTGCTTCAGGGAGTTCTGTCTCTCGGGGTGCCAGATCTGCATTCCTTCTTGCGTTCCGAAGGGGAATGGTTCTCTCCGCTCGGGAAGGCACCTTATCGTCTTCCTCCGCCCGCACTCCCATTTCCTTGGACAACACCTGGGAGGCTACAGGTGCCTCATCTTGGGGTCTCGGGGCAGGTACCTCCGGGTTTCCTGGTGCAGCTTTGGGAACCCGGTCTCTTTGATCTGCGAAGGCCCTCTCTACAGCTTGCTTAATGAGGGCGTTCAATTGATCGGGAGAGATCAGGAGCGGCCCCGAGTCTAGAATGTCTTCTCGCTGAGGCTCCGCTGTCTGGGGCTCTGGGGCTTCAAGGTTCTCTGTTATTCTCTCCCCGACCAGTAAGGGATGACTTTCATCGCCCAAGCCTGGGGTACGAGGTAACGGCTGATTCGATCCAGAAAGCGTATGGATTGGATCTTTCCCCCGTCCTCCTCTGGATGGGGGATCCGCTGGCAAAGGGGAATTTTCCCCTTGAAGATTCTTCTTTCCTGAAGTAGATGTTTCGTTTCTGCCACCCATTTGCTCGAATGGGTAGAAATTCGTGAGAAAATCTTTCAACTCTTTCCCACAGACGGCGCCAGTTGATGTGCCAAAATTTGCACGAGAGGATTGCGTGTCCTCTAGATTGGATGTCCCACTCTTCGAACACGTACAATCACTCCAAGTATGTTGCCTTTACTCGAAATCTTCAAGAACCTGCAAAGAGCACGCCGGAGGGGGGTCCGGCGTGGACACTCCGATGCCTAAGTCAGTATAGGGCTTATGAAAATCTCCCAAGGATCTCGAGATCCTTGATGTATCAACTCAGTTCTTAAAGAATATCAAAAAGGTGTCTTTCGTTTAGTATATCAAGTTTGTAAAATAAGAGTGTCTAACCTGGAAATCTCCTTGGATTTACCTATTTATAGGAATCCTCCCTCAAGAGGAAGTCAAGTATTCCTCCTTTTTCGGAGCTGCCCATAAGACTCGGCCCTGCGGAGTGGACGAAGTCTTCTCTTTTCTCCACTTCCCGAAGACTCGGCCACATTCCTTCTTACTTGACTTGGTTCCCCAAGATAAAGGAGGATAAGGTCAACCTTTTATCAAGTCTAAGCCGAAAATGGCGGAACCTCCCTACATTCAAGGCTCACGACCTTTCATCAAAACTAATTCTTCTGGAAGCTTCTCTCCAGCCGAAGCTCCCTCCAAAGGGATCTCCAGAGAGGATTTCCCATCAGAGAGTATTATATAATCTGATCCTTCCACTTTTATCTTATCCTCTATACACGTGTCGACTTCTTATTAGGTGACATTTTTAGGCCGCATCACCAGCTTTCGGCGAGCTTCGACATACTCCTCCGCCGATCGTGGGTCCCCCCTGTCCTGCAAGCCGTTAATTTGTCTTTCCAGGTCCTTTTTGTTCTTCTTAAATGTGGTTGCTTTGTGCTCACCCCACATGGCAAGGATGTCTCCCACTGCATTGAGACGTTGCGACGCCTTTAGGTCGCGGAAACCTGTCCAACTGTTCAGAATAATTCCATGGAGTTCTTTTTCTTGTAACCACTTATTCTCAAATCTGAACTCTCTTCTTCTCCGTCTCCAAATCACCGACTGAGTGTCTAGTAGTAGTGGATTGTGGTCTGATACAGGTGCATTTAAATTTTTCAACGAAGCATGCGGAAATAGCCCATGCCACTCATGTGTGCCCATTGCTCTGTCCAAGCGTTCCTCCACTGAGTGAGGGGTCCCTCTTTCTCTAGCCCATGTAAATTGATAGCCCGAGAGTGCTACATCCCTCAATCCGCAATCGTCCACAGCCCGTCTAAACCCTTGAAACAGCCAATTTGGATGTGTCACCGCACCCCTTTTCTCTCCAGACTCCAAAATGTCGTTGAAGTCCCCCATGCAAACCCAAGGTAATGAGTTCAAGGCTGCCAAGTTTCTCAACAGGTTCCATGACAGTTTCCGCTGATTGCGGTTCGGATATCCATAAAAACTTGTAAGACGCCACACACCAAATTAAGTAATCGGAAATCTGAAGATCAATATGATTACGAGAATAGTTCAACAAGGTACAATTCGAGGCTAAACGCCAAAGAATAGAAAGGTCGCCCGTTGAACAAATAAAACATTTACACAATATAATCTAAATTATAGTTTTTTTTTTTTTGCAGTAGTATACAATATTGAAATATAGACCAAGCGTTACAACCTTGATTGAGCATAAGGGCCACGTGGACCCCGATGGGCCATCGTGTAGCATGACAACGACTTAGATTAACTAATGCCCAAGGAGAACTCAAGAAAATCTGCACCGTCTTGGACCATATCAACGGTTGGAAACCGTCGAAATAACCTCTCCCTCTCATTTGCCATGCTTAAATTATTATTTTCAATTTAAAAAAAATTGAATTCTAGCAATCTTGGGTTTCACTTTACAAAGCCGTCTTTGAAAGGGTGTGGAATTGTTTATGCTCTATATTGGTTGGTATATATTTTAATATATTTGTTATTTTTTTATTTTTAAAGTAAGGACACTTCTTTATTTGATTACCTACAGGCTACAAGAGCAAACTACTATCCACAATAACGGCGCTCGACCCACCAACAAGAAGGACTAGGTGATAGCAGCTCTAGCCCAACAATATGCTAACCCACCCAACTGAAATAAAAGGTCTATCATAAATTAAATTCTTGCAGCTCAAAATAATGCTTCCCAGCGCCGAATTATCCGAAGAAGCCGATTTCATTGCGTCTGCTACAATTTTAGAATCTGTCTCAACCTGTACTTTATCTTGAACCCCAATTCTTTAATATTTTAAAAAATATAGAATATTAAAATTAAGAATAATAATATTTGATAGAGATAAATTAAATTTTTTTAAAAAAATTATGAATAAATAGATTTTATTGAAATAAAAAATATTTAAATTAAATACATATGAAAAAAAAAAGGTGTCGTTAACAAATAACAACGATGTCTCTTCCCTTCTCCCTCTTTCATTTTGCACAAGTCAGAGAGCCTAAAGAGCGTCCAGATGTATTATATTAAATTAATTTTTAAATATTAATATTTTATTTAAAAGGCATTGATATCGGTGACCATATCGAAGATGCTCCCGAATATTTTTATCCTAAGCTATTGTTGGTGCTTCAGATTGAATGATTGCCGGAAAACTATTAAGCTTTCAAAATTATATTATTACTACGGAGTATATTATAATAATTAGATGATTGTGTAATAATTAAATTTATTATATTATTATGGAGATAAATTATATTGATTTGATTAATATTATAAGATTTTATGTTAAATTAATATGTTTAATAGGAGTGTTTTGAGTGATTTTTAAAAATTAATTTTTAAACTCCAATATAAAACCGTAGTAGAATCTTTAAATTCATTAACATCACGTAAGAATATATAAACCTCACATGATTTATGTATATAATTAAATAAATTTTATATGAGACAATATGAGTCAAAGTTTCAATTATTACAGTATTACATGACTCATAAATTTACAACTTGTAATATATATATATTTTTTTTTTAAGTTGGACCAATTTCACTGTCTGTTTTATATATATATAATATTAATTTACAAGTACTTTACAAATTTGGTCGATTGAAATCCGACGTGCATTTTTCTTCAATTTTCTAGCGACACGTTTATTTACAATTTTAAAATTGTAAATTCAGAGTATTTTTTAATTGTTTCTTTCCTCATCTTCGAAAGTGGAATTCTCCTCATCTTCCAAAACTCAATTGTTGAACACCATATTGTTTCCTCACCTCAAAACTTCTCTCTATCACACTTGGAAATTTTAAAATTTGTCACTCAGTTGATTCCATTTTAAATCTTTTAAATTTTTATTTTTTTAAATACATCTTAAAGTATCCAATTTACATTCTATTTGTTCAATTTACATTTTTTTTTTATCCAATTTACATCCTTTTAATCGGAAAATTAAAAATTTCGTGGAAAACTAACACGTGCGACTCAAATGTGTATTTATAATTGGAGCTTCTAACAGATTTTGTGACTAAGTGTCACATGTAATAAAAATTGCAACATTTAATAAAAAAATATGGACACATCATCATCTCCTCTCTTATAAATTTAAACAACAAATTTTGTTTATAACAAATATTGTTCCAAAATACACCCACAAAACTCAATTCGATGGCCCCTGTAAAAAAAAAAAAAAAAAACTCGACGGAATTTACAAATAAAAGGAAGCGAAATTACAGAGCAAACGTACAAGCGAAATCTTCTTGTATTTGGTTGGATCTGTAATTTCACTTGCTTTTATCTGTAAATCCCGTCGAGTTGGATTTTTTTTTTTTTAATCAGGGATCATCGAGATGAGTTTTGTGGGTGTATTTTGGAACATTTGTTATAAACGAAATCTGATATTTATATTTATAAGAGTGGGATGATGATGTGGCCATATTTTTAAATAAAAACAATATGCAAAATGTCACATTATATTTTGTGGACCATGATTTGGAGGACGTGATCCTATTCTTTTGAGTTTTGGGGGGAAATGATAATAATTAAATTGGTTTATAATTTCTTTTTAAAAATATTTTTTTTAGTATTGTTTTTAGTTTAAAATAATTTTTTTTAGATAAAAACGTTTTTTAAAAAAAAATTATGCGTCATTCGTGACATTTATGTGGCACCTCGGCAGCTCTAACAATCACATCATGATATAATTGTAGCAAAAAAATTGACAGATTGCAAAAACTTAAAAAGGTGGTGTATAAACTTGCAAGGAAAAAAAAGGATATGTTATAATTAATAAAAATTGTAAATGTCGTGATTTTTTTTTCAATTAACCCTACTTTATACATAAAGGTTTGTAAAATTACTCCTCAAAATTCTACTCATGACACTTTCTTAAAAAGTATGTTCACTTACATGTGAAAGGTATTCCGAAACGGAGGGAGTAATAGATAAAGTGTGTTTTTTTTTTTTTGGACTGTCCACATAAAGTGTGCATTTTTTATTTTATTTTTAAATAATATATTCCACCGCACTTACTTTATCTCGTCTCCACTTTATACATTTTATTCTCTTTATCAACTTTATTGAAAAAGATTCAAAATTAGTAAAATAAAAAACTACTATTTTTTTGTTTATTTTTTTGCTATTCTACCTAAAAAAAAATTAAAAGGAAAAAAAAGTGTCATTACAAATAGAAGGAATTGAGGTTTAGTCTTGTAACTTAGACCGAGTCCAAATTTAGTTTTGAATCTTTGCATTTTCTTAATTTCAGTCCTGAAATTATCAAATTTAGTCATGTAAATTTGGTAGAGTCTAATTTACTTTTGTAATTTGGCACTTTTTCAATGTTAGTCATGTAACTTTACATTAAAATTGATACCGATTAGATCAAAATTGAGAAAATACAAAATTACAATACTAAAATTGAGAAAGTGAAAAGTTATATGACTAAAATTGACACTGTGAGGACTAAAGTTGAGAAAATGCCAAAATTATAGGACCAAAGTTAAACTCACTTGGCTAAGTCGCGGGATCAAAATTGACATTTTCTCAATAATATACTCTACTCTACTCTACTGGGGCCCAATATTAATAAATTATGCCAGACTATTCATACGCGCTTAAGTTTCCCACGTTTGACTCTCACTAATTGCTTGTGAAGGACTCAAGAAAGATGCCTCCTCTTTATCATATAAAAACCATCTCCATCACTTTAAAATTTCAACAATTTCTTCAATTTTCACAAGAATTCAATTTCAAGGTACGTCTTTTCGATTTCTTATTAATGTTATGGTAAGAATTCAATTTCAAGAGTGTCCAATTTTGATTTTCAAAGTCAACATTATAATTTCTTATGATTCTTTAGGTTATACAGAAAATGGGTCATCGACATCATCACCATCACCACCACCACCACAACCACCACCATCAGCCCGACGAACATGATTATAGTTCGTACGGGGATCCAATGCTAGCATGTTGTTGTTGCCCTTGTTTAATAGTTACATCAATATGTTGTTGTTGTTGCCCTTTGTTACTTGTTTTATCAATATTCAGAATAATTGGGAAGTGCATTGTTGTTGCCTCCAATCCTTTGTTGCACTGCTGTGGCTGTGGATGCAAGAATCATCCTCCTCGCCATCATAAGCATTTCTAATCACCTTTTTCATCCTTTTTTTTTTTTTTTTTTTTGATCCCACTAGATTTGATTTCGGTTTTTTTCTTTTTTTTTTTTCCAGGATGAAAATTGGAGATATTGTATCCATTATCCAAGATTGACCAAATAATTTCAAGATGTTGTAAATTCCTTCCAAGATTGTATTTTATAATTTTCTTGTAAGAAACATCATGTATATATACATTGTCATATCAATAAATTATTTGTGCATCATAATTATTATTGGTGCACCAAAATATGTTGTACATTTATTCTCTACATTTTCTATTACGTGATTTTCACTACGGAGTACAAAATTTTGGTCAAATGGCGAGCGCATGTAAACCCTCGGCAATTGGCGAGGGAAATGGTGACGGGGTGCACTGCACTTGCGCGCCAATTAACGAGCGCGTTGGTGAGGGAAACGGATGCTCGGCGATTGGGCCACGCTGGCGAGGGTCGTGGGCTCGTCACAAAAGTGTTGGCCAATTTAAGAATAAGGGTTCGAGGCAAACGTATTACCAAAAAAAGGGAGGCGCCGCTGCCATCGAGACTGGAGCCACAAATCGAGGCAAATCGAGGTAATTATTTCATTAGTTTTCATTGGTTAAAATCTAAAGTTATATATATATATATGTTATATTGTATATATAATTATGTATATATTGTATACATATGTGTGTGTTTTGTATATAATGCATGTATAATTTGTTGTAAAAAAAATTATTTTTTAGATTAAATGATATTATATTTAATTGTATTTTTAATTTGTTATTAAAAATTGTTAGAATGTATCTATATTTGTTAGGATTAAGATTTTGAAACTATAATTAATTTTTTTTTATATAATTATTAGAATTTAATTGTTAATTGTTAGAATGGTTAGAATATATATACTTAAAATTTAATTAATGATGTTGAAATTAAATGATATTGATGGAGTTGAGGGGATGAGTTCTAGGTTGTTTGTGTGTTGTAGATTGATTAATTTTAATCGAGTTGGAAATGGATGCACTAGGAATTTAAATATTTGGGAATATGATAGATTTAGACGAAACTCTGCCGAAATTTTTAGAAAATATATGTTATTTATACTTAGAAAATATTTAAATATTAATTCATCAATTTGAAACAGATCGATTGACATGAATTATTCAAGTCGTAGTCGGATGTATGGCCCAAGATCGTTATATGGGATTATTTACACCGAATTTCTTAATGGACTAAATAGATTTAACTGCCACTAGTAATCCGGATTCGATTAGGGAAAGAAAAATTAGGTGTCCTTGCTCGAAAACTAAATGTCGAAATGAGATTTATAGAGATTTTAATGAAGTAAAAGCGCATTTATATAAAAATGGGCTTACATCGAATTATTATAATTGGATTTTTCACGGTGAAGAGAGTTGGCGTCCACGTTCATTTCAAAACATCAATGAATTCGCGCCAGCTTCAAACGAAATTGATCAAGCGGGTTCTAGTTCGTACCACACTATGATAGAAGACTTAATGGGTGATCCAAACAAGAATGTAGAACCCCTAACGAGGAGGCACATGATTAATTTGTAACACATAATTTTAAGTTTAATTCATTTTTAAGTTTTAGTTAGGTACGAATTTTCGTTTATTTTAAATGTTTTGAGAATTTAAAAATAAACAAAGTTATAACATTAATTTTATAATTGGAAAACAAAATTAAACATACTCTGTAATTAATTATTTGAACCACGTCATTTTAGGTTGAAACATTTAGAAATAAATATATTAGGTATATATGTTGTTGGGATATGAATCCTAATATAAGTCCTAATTGATGTTGAAGTAGTTTTGATAAGCCAAAAGTAGACTTGAATATATTTTTAAATATTGACTGATCTAGTTATGGAAGTCATCTTGTGACAAGATCAGTAGAGTGCAAAAGAAAAGAAAAGAAAAGAAAGAAAAGACAAGTATGATTTATAAGTACTGAAAAATAAACTAAGTGTTGGAAGTTCTATAGGTTTTATGATGAGCATATAATTGTTGTATAGAAGCTCATAGTTTATATTTTATATTCGTGTAATATTGATGTATAGTTCAATAAGGTGACTAAGCTGAAATTATAAAGCTTAAAGTAATGTAATACTCTTGTTAGAATTAGATTGATAGGACTAGATTAGTTTTAGATGGAAGTCTACTACTGGAAGAAGACTTGACAAGACAAGACAAGTATTGAAGACTGAAGAAATATTCTAAGTGTCGATGCAAGACAAGGCAAGTGAAAAACGCGTGAAATAGCTGAATGAAGATAAGATCGTGTATTGAAGAGTTAGTTATGGAAATAACTAATTAACTGAAGAAATGCGTTGAAGGATAAGAAGAAATTGTTTCGAAGTTAGTTATCAAGAAAAGTTGTTGGATAACAAACTATTCTTGATTTCTGAAGTTTATAAATAGTCGAAGACATTCAACGTTTGAGACTACTATTACTACCGAAATTCGAAATACTGAAGTGTTCATTGAGAAGTATTCAAAGCAAGAGAAACTCACAGAGTTGAAGTTCAGAAGTTCAAGCCAGAAGACAAGTCATATTCAAGGAGGCTACTACTGAATTAGAGAAGTTTTCTTTAAAGTTTTGTTGTTATTCAAGTTGCTAGTTGCTTGTAAAATAGCTAGTTGTTAGATCGAAGATATACCTAGTGGTATAATCGAAAAGATTGAAGTCTTATTTCTTGGGACTTAAAGCCACAAGAACACACTACTCGAAGAGAAGAGTTAATAAGAATTTCACGACTGGAGTTGTGAGAGTGGATGTAGACAAGTTGTCGGACCACTATAAATCTCGTGTTTGATTTACTTTACTGTTTTATCTGTGTTTAATTGATTACTTGCTCAATTGATTAATCTGCACATAGAATAGACAAGATCAGTGTTCTTCGATATTAGTTGAGTATAAATTTTAAGGGCTCATTGATTAATTCTGATATTCCGCACTGTGTACTTTGATATTTTGAAATATTTTTAAAAGTCTATTCACCCCTCCCCTCTAGACTTTTACTAGCTTACTCAATCTTACTACTCAACTAGGGACCTACAAGTGGTATCAGAACAGTAGTTCTTTGGACTGTTATTTCTTGATCACCCATAAAGACTTTGAGGGAAGTCTTGGTTCTTGTGTGTATTTGTTCATATCATCATACTGATGTTTCTTGTATCTTTAATCTATCTGCTATATTCCTATTTGATCTTCTTGAAATCATGTCTATGGAAATAAGCGCTAACAAACTGCCTAAGTTTTCAGTCCAGGATTATGATTACTGGAAACTCAGGATGGAAGTTATCTTCAGCTCGACACACGACCTAATGGTGTCCGTCGTAAAAGAAGGACCAATTGTTACTATGATTCCAAACACTGCTGCATTGATACCGTCAAAAGTTGTTGGCGTTCTCGTCCCCAAACCAAGGTCAGAACTCACTTCGGAAGAAATGAGACAGAACAATCTGGACAGTTTAGCTAAGAACTATATTTTACATACCCTTCCCAACGAGTATCTGGAAAAAGTATTCAAATGTAAGACTTTTAAAGAGATGTGGGACCGACTTGCTATCATTTGTGAAGGGACTACCCTGATCAAGGAAAGCAAGTTATCCACTGTTGTTTAGAGGTTCGAATCATTTAAGATGAAGGCTGGTGAAAATATAGACCAGTTAGATACTCGTTTCACTCGTGTCATGAATGATTTGGAAGTATTGGGCAAGACTTATAGTCTTATACTAATCGTGAAATTAACTTGAGAATTCTTAAGAGTCTAGATGCTAGATGGAAGATGGTCAAGATGATCGTAAAAAACACTCAGGACATTGATGAATGGACTGCTGAGACAATGTTTCAAACTCTTAAGGCTCATGAGTTCGAATTAGATGAGGATGATCCTTTAACCAGTAGTGATAGAGAGAAAACTGTGTCGAAAAATGTTGTGTTTAAGACTTCTTCGACTAAGAGCTCTAGAGTAGACAAGACTAAGTCTGCTAGTATTAAGGAAGAGCTAGATAGGTCTGATCTAAATTTGAAAGATCAGATAAGTCTTATGGTTAGAAAATTCGACAAGCTTAATAAACGATACAGTCGATATAAGCGATTTTACAAAGACTTTAGAGGTTCTAACAACAAGGACTCGTCTGAGACCAGACAAGATCGAAACTCTTCCGAAAGGAGAGATGAGGTCTCGAAAGAAATCAGTCGAGATAGAAACTCTGAGGATAGGAAGATTAGGCGTTCTGATAGACGAGACAAGAGAAGGGATAAATCTCCTGTGAAAAAAACTACTAACGATCCTTTATGCTATAATTGTGAGAAACCAGGTCATTACATTTACGAATGTCCAGATCTGAGCACTGATGATCGAGAAGAAAGGAAAGTCAGACGGGAACGAAGATACAACTGGGGTAAGAAGGCTATGTTGGCTAACAATGACTCTGAAACGGACTCAGATGAGTTACCTTCGTCTTCATCTAGTTACCCTTCTAACAACGAAGATGAAGCATTCATAGTAGACGATAGCCTAATTCTAATGGTGAAAATCGAACAAGAGGTATCATATGCAACTTCTTTTCGCTCATGTGATGACTCAGATTCTGATGAAAGTGACACTGCCGATAGTGGAGTAGGGAGTAGTCTTCAGCACTCGTCAAGAGTAACTGAAGAAGACCTCCTACATGCTAACAAGGCATTCATCGAAATCAGTGATGAGAACATTTCTTTAAAACAAGAAATCATTGATCTTAAAGAAGCTCAGTCTAAGGTAGATCCCAATATAACTGTCCTAAAAAAACGCTTGACAGAAGAGTTAAGACAACTCAAAGACAAGTGTGCGTCAACAGACAAGTTGTATCAAGACCTGCTAAAGACCCATGCTACTGAGACTAATGAACTCAATGTTTTAAAGAATAGGTGTAAAAAGCTTGAAGAACGCAATAAGTTCTTAGAGACTGAGGTCGTAAATCTAGACCTTAAAATTAACTGACTTAGTTAATTCATCAATAATTAATCAACAATTGTCAGATAGGTCTAGGGCTCCAGATGATAAGACTGGGTTGGGTGCAGATTCACCTAACTCGCCTACTCATGTCATTAAGAACCCTACTGATGTTAGTTCAAGTTCTTTGACACATGATAAAGGGAAAAGACCAATGAATTACGATATTGAAGCACCAATTCAAGGCAATGTACAAATACAAACTAGAGTTAACACTCCGACTATCAAAGGTGATAGAAAGAATGTTAACAACAGACTTGTCTTGTCTAGTCCAAATCTGAAGAGATCTAAGAATCGTGGACGACCAAACCAGGTCAGATACGAAGATTGGTATCCTCCTCAGACTAACACTAGACAAATACAAAATCGTTGGAATTAGCCTAGACCTCCTTTCATAAAGCAGTCTCAGCTCTACTCAACTAGACCAAGAAATGTTGCTCCTAAATATCGTACTCAACCTGTCTTATATCCTCCACCTTTATCATATGACATTATTGGAGAGGAAAGACCCAACCGAGTCTATAAACCGTATGGCCCAAACGCTTATAAACCATATTCGAACTATCAAAGGTCTATGCCTGCTCAAGTAGAGGTTAAGTCAAAAGGCTATCTCAAACGAGTAGACTCAAGGTCTAATGATAGATCAGATGAGGTTGATAAGGTAATGTTCTGCAACAAGTATGGAAGAAAACTGAAGAGGTCCAATTTGTTCAAAACTCCTATGTACATTTGGATTCCTCTTAACTCTACTAACCCCCCAGGACCCCAATAGACAAGGTGGGTACCTAAGTTATTAAATATCATCATTGCAGGGTCGACTCGACTTGTATAAGAAGGGTGGCTCTGTAGGAGAAACTTGGTACATCGATAGTGGTTGTTCGCACCACATGAAGGGTACTAAGGCTCTTCTATCGAGTTACTACGAACAAGAAGGACCTAGGATAATCTTTGGTGATAGCTTAATGGCCATTACAAAAGGCTTTGGTTACATCAGAAATGGAGATGTAGAGATACAAGACGTATCCTACGTAGAAGGTTTGAAGTACAATTTACTATTTGTTTCTCAATTCTGTGATCGTGGTTATAAGGTACAATTCAAGAGTCGAAAATGCGAGATCATCGACAAGAGGACACACACTGTACTACTCGTTGGCATCAGACAAGGCAGCGTGTATATCGTGAATTGGAATAGTTGTCCAAGGGATACTTGTCTTCTTAGTAAGAACTCTAAAGAGATCAGTTGGTTATGGCATAGACGCCTATGTCACATGAACTTTAAGGTGATTAATAAGATTTCAAGAGATTACCTTGTTGAAGGTATACCCAACGAAATCTATTTCAAGTCACGTGTATGCAATGCTTGTCAGAAAGGTAAGCAGGTAAAAGGTTGCCTTAAATCCATTCCAACTCTCTCAACAAGTAGAGTCCTAGAACTACTACATATGGATCTTCATGGTCCAATCTATCCTCCAACCTTGAACGGTAGAAGGTACACACTTGTTGTGGTAGACGACTATTCTAAGTTCACTTGAGTAGTCTTCTTACACAAGAAGAGTGATACACAAACTCTCCTACCTGATCTGTTGAAGAGGATACAAGTTGAGAAGAATCAGTCCATTGTCAAGATTTGTAGTGACAAGGGTACTGAATTCATTAATTTCTATATCAAAGATTCTTACTAGTGCAGCCAGGACACCTCAACAAAATGGAGGACCTGAGCGTCAGAATAGAACCCTTAAGGAAGCCTACAGGACCATGCTGACCGAGTATAATACTCCCTGTTGGTCCCAAGTTGATTTAATAATATTGAGTAAGCTAGTAAAAGTCTAGAGGGGAGGGGTGAATAGACTTTTAAAAATCTTTCAATATATCAGAATACGTAATGCGGAATTAATCAAAGTAACAATGAGCCCAATCAGATTTATACTCAACTTATATTCGTAATTCGAACTATTGTTATGAACACTCTACTTGTCTTGTTTAGATAGGCAATTAATCAATTAAGCAATTAAACAAACAGTAAACTAAATCAACACACAACGATTTTATAGTGGTTCGACAACTTGTCTACATCCACTCTCACAACTCCAGTCGTGAAATTTATTACTCTTCCAATCGAGTAGTCTTGTGATTTTAAGTCCCAAGAAATAAGACTTAGATCTTCTCAAAAACACTACAAAGTGCCTCTTCGATCTTACTAGTGATTTACAAGTATCTAGCAACTTGAAACAGTAAACAAAAATAAAACTTCTCTTCGTTCAGTAGTAGCCTTCTTGTTCTTCACTTGTCTTCTGGCTTCTTTCTGAACATTCAAACTCTGAGAGTATTTTCTTCTTCTTTGAATCTTCAATAATGTTTCAGTATGTAGTAGTATCAGTAGTCTCTAATGAATGAATACCTTGCGGTATTTATAAGCTTCCAATTCAAGAACTTTCAGTTGTGTAACAACTTTTTCTTGAAAACTAACTTGTAACTGATTCTTCTTATCCTTCCACGCATTTCTTCAGTTAATTAGTTATTCCTTAACTAACTCTTTAATCTTTATCTTCAATACGCGTTTCTGTAACTAACTCCAGTCTTCTTGTCTTGTCTTGTCTTGTTGAGTCGCGCACCTGTCTTGTTCTTCAGTAGTAGACTCCGTCTTCTACTTGTCTTGTGCAGTAGACTTCTTCAGATTTCATCAAGAACTAATCTAGTCCTATTATCTAATCCTAACAAGACTATTACATTACATTAAGCTCTTGTTACAAAGCTTAGTCAACTTAGAAAACTATACATCAATATATTTTTACATAAAAACAATCATGAGCCTTATACAATAATTAATCATAGCTCAAAAACAAACTTAATCAGTTAATATAAACAAATATGAAGTACTTATAATTCGTACTTATCTTTTAATAACACTTGTATTTTGAAACTAGTACTTGTCTTGTGAACTAGTACTTGTCTTGTGAACACTACTGATCTTGTCTCATACAAGACGACTTCATAACTAGACTAGATCAATCAACACTTAGAAAATATTCAAGTCTACTTTTGGCTTATCAAAACTTCATCTTTTATCTTTTATCATCATTTAGGACTTGTTCTAGGATTCATATCCCAACAATTTCCCCCTTTTTGATGAAGCCAAAACTACTTGAATCTTTTCACAATAGTAGACTAGTTAAGTAGTTATCTTGTCTGTAAACATCAAATAGTACTTATCTTTTCATTCATTCAAAATACGATCAGTAGATATTACACATACTTAATCAAAATAAAACGAAGTACCAGAGTAAAAAAAACTAATCTGATAAAGTACCTTCTTAAGAATTTGGAACACCAAAAGCATCAAGTAGCCTTTTGTGAATTACTGTCATATGTTCTTCAGTCTCGATCTTCTCTTTATCCAGTAGGTCTTCTTCAAACTTCTTAATCTTGTTGAAGTCGATCCTCTTTCCAGAACCTAACATCGGAGTGATCCATTTTGGAAAAATAGGAACAAGAATATTAAAACTTACAGCAGTTGCAATCCTCATGATTAGGTTCCATAAATTCTGATCTTGTGTTTCCATGAACTTATCAAAAATTGCATATAATTCTTCTCTGCTATCTGGATCTCCAAACTTGCGAATAATCCAATGATCCAGCTCCCACTTCATCTTGACCTTGAACCATGCATCTTTATGTTCATTGTCAATGAAATTATCAATGTAGGCATCTTCCACTAGATCAGGATCAACTTTCAACTTTAGCAACATCTTGATATGCTTTCCTAATAATTTCTTGTTGGCATAATGATCATCCTCCAGCTTTTGCTTCTTATGAAGAGCTTCAACCTCTTCATCACCAATATCAGCTAGAATATCACCTAATTCTTCTTTCTTTTTCTCTAGAACAAGCTTTCTCTTGACTTGTCTAGTCTGAACCTCAGGTTCAGGAGACGCAACACTTTTGCCTTTCAGCCGTCTCTTCTGCTCTTCATCCTTAACTTGTTTAAGATCTACCTTCTTGACTAGCCTTCCTCTCTTGGGATATCTTAATTCTTCTATCGCAGACGCAGCAGCCTTGACTTCAGGTTCAGCACTTGACTTTTCAGCAGCAATAATAACTCTACTTGTCTCTTCCCCCTTTTTGGCTTCATCACTTGCCTTAAGAGTGAATAGACTAGTAAATCGAGTCATTTCTTCTTTCATAGCTTCCATCATTGCTTCTGAAGCTATCTCAATCTGTCTTTGATGTGTCTTGTCCTGACTCATCTTGTCTAGTTTAGTAGCAATTAGTTCTAGCTTTTGAGTAGACAGATTTAATTCAGTCTTGAAATGAGTAGCAGTCAACCTAAGCAGTCTGTTTTCCTCAGACATATCTTTTAGAAGCTTCCTGGCTTGCACCAACTGATCTTGTGCTTCACGCCTTTGCTCATCTGCTATCTCGATTTTAACTCTGTAGAGCCTTTCCATTTTGCTTGATTCTTCAGCTAATGATCTAGCAAAGTTAACTGACCTTTTCTCCAAGTAGTCAACTTGTCTCTTCAAGAAATCTTCGATTTGAGTATACATTTCTTGTCGAAAAGTAGAATCCATTTTATTGACTTCTCCAACTATCAACTCTCTGGAGCTGTCAACTAATGACTGATTTTGTTCCACCAAGACTCCTTTCAGCTTTGATTCCAAGAACACTTCAATAGACGACTTCACTACTTCCTTTAAGTCCGTCTTCAACTCATCTATAAAGCCTTCTGGAAAAACATGAGTAGTAGATTGAGTCTTAGTAACAACAGCTTCACTAACCTTCTCAGTTAACTCATCTTCATCAAACATGATGGCTTCAACAAACTCATCATCTTCTTCACCAAGTTCGATCAAGTTGTTGTCTTCTTCTTCATCACTTTCAGCATCATCTTCTGATTGATCTGAAGTTTGAATACCAGCTTCAACAGTTTCAGCTTTCAACTCTTCTTCCAGTAGATCAGTCTGAATGTCGATATCAAACACGTGTTGAGAAGACAGAACGTCATCTGAAATATTCAGCATCTTCTTCACAAGAGCGTTAGGACATGGTCTGGAAATAATTCGGAGTGGTCTTGAACTCCACTGTTCTCCTTCTGCTCCATCTCCCAATCTTGAAAATTGGAGATTCCACCCATTCCTATGATGACTTCAAACAAATCTTCAGTTGGGGCCTTCTTCAATGCAACCCATGTGCATATCCTTAGAAGTTTCTCAAATTGCTCAGAAGTAGTGTCTATCTCAATAGACGAGAGCTTTTTCCGTAGATTGTTGCTGACTCTCAAACGAATCCTCTTCTCTCTTAGACACATCGGGTAATAGACGAGGGATTCGAATCTAATTTCAGAAGGGGTCTGAGCAGGTAAGGTCCCTGTCTCAGTTGTTGCAGTGGCAACTAGTGGGGTTTCTGAAATAGATGGGTTGAGAGGTTCAACATTTTCTGTTGAGGTAAAAGGAATTTGGATGGTGGTTTCTGAGAGCTTTGATGTGGCTAGGTTTGGTTCGACAGTTGTAGAAGTATCAACTGTATCGAATATAGTAGTGTGTGGGGTTATGTTGGCTCTTAGTGGTTGTACTACCAACACTGACGAGGTTTTGGGTGCAGGTTTGGCACGAGATCGAAGTGATCTGACCTTGGTTTTGACGAGGAGAGAGAGAGGAATTGACAAAGCTCGGGAAGAAGTACCAACCTTTTCCGCACTTAACTTGTCTGATGAAGAACTCGACTCGACTCGCACCAGTCGATAGACTTGCAACTCTTCCTCTTTCTTCTCAGGCTCCTTGTCTGAGTGAGTTTCTTCCGAATCTCCTGCAGCCTCAAACATGGCCTCCTCTTGCACATACTGAACTAGTCTACCACTAGTTCCAGCCTCAGCTTCCTCAGAATTTCCACTGCCTGACTCGTCTTCCTCAGAACTAGACGAGGCAGCTTCCAACATGGCATCGTCAGGGTTGATATAAACTTGTCTGGAAGCAGCAGTTCTACCAGCCGCTTGCTTTGCTAGTGCCTCCTTCTTCAGATAATGTTTGAGAGGATGAAATGGCTTGCCCTTACTCCAACTAGTCTTGTTCGGCAACAAGATGGGTAGGATGATACTTAACTTGTTTCCAAAACTCACATTCGCAGACACAACCCAGTTGACTGTACTGGTGTCGACTTCCACCTTCTTCTTGAAATGCATCAATCTATCCAAGAAGAGCTTAGTCCAGTTTCCTTCAGTGATTCCATCATGAATCACAGCCATTACTCTTGCCTTTTGAAGTGTCACAGAGTCAAAACTCCCAGTGACTCCAAGCAACATCTTCGAGGAAATATCTAATAAAGTCTTGAATTTGTCGAGCAATTGATTCTTCTTCACTGCTGGAATCTTTCCATCACGATTCAATTTCAGCTTCTTTCCACAAAATATATTGAGATATTTAAGCTCCTGTCCTTCAGCATATCTTTCGATATCTATCGACCCGGACGGTAACTTCAACGATTCAGTCAAGAACTCACGAGTAATTTCTACTCGCCTTCTACCCACAAAGGCTTCAATCGAGTCGCCTTGTCGAGTGGCTGTAGCATAAAATTCTAACACCTCCTCTTCAAGCACAACTTCAGGAAATGCCTCCAAATAAGGTCTTAAACCGCATCTCCAACATTTCATAAGGATTTCTCTGTTGTCATCGGTGTGATTTCCCTTGAAGAACACCGATCCTTCCACATGCACTTTTCCTTCGGCAGCATACTTCCCTAAATCAAACCTTGCCTGCATGTTAGTGTGAGCATCGAATATCGAAATGATTGACATAATGAAGCGGTTATGAAAATCGAGAGGTTTAGAAAGTGTTGAATGCTAGAGAAGTTATGAAAATCAAGAGTTTTAGAAATTGTAAGCAATTATGAAAGAATAGTATGGGTTTTGTTAAAACCTTGAGTTTTGAATCAATGGTTGAGATCGAAAAGTTTGATCCAATGGACAGATATGAAAGTCCTTTGAAATTCAGTTTTACGGAATCGATAATTTTACGTGATTTGTTATTGTAAAGTTTTGAAATCCGCCTCTTCTATTGGTAGGATTGAGGAGTGTACTCATCTGACCTAGCATAGTAGAGTTTTGGCGCGAACTGGGTATGTACACCTCATTAAAGGGAGTGTATAGATCCAATTCTAGGGTTTTCAAAATTTTCATTTACCAAATTACATTTATATCCTTAATTCGTATTGTTTAAACACTTAGAGTATTTAAATCATGAGAACACTTATCTTGTCTGTTCGAGTCTATTCAGAACAGATGAGTAGACTAATGTGCACCAGACGAGTTCCCCCTTTGACTGTGCTTGTCTATTTTGACCATCGAACGACTATTTGAACCTATCTTATCTTGTGCGACAGATTAAATGAGATACTGATAGTCGAGTAGAATAAATAAGATGAATATCAATCTAAATCAATGGTCAAGGTTCAAACAAGATGACTGTTACCAAACTTGAGTCAACATAAGGATCTTTAAGGAATCAAAGATTCCCCCTTAAATGTTTATTCCCTTAGTATTACCCTCAGCTTTACTAGCTTCCTCATCGGGTTGTTTGGTCAACTTGTCTGACCTTGTATACCTGTCTGTTGAGTGAGTAGACGAGTGCTCTGCTCTTTTGTGGTACCTTGTCTGTTTCTCCTTTCTTCTTAGGAATGTACCTGTCTGGTTAGTACATTGCTACATACTAGTAGGGTCAAGATCAATTAGTCCTAGACTAATGCATAATTCACGAAAACGAGCCTCAGCTAATGGTTTTGTGAAAATATCAGCTCTTTGAAAATCAGTGTGAATTTTTTCCATGCGAATATCCTTCTTTTCTACATGATCACGTATGAAATGGTGTTTCACATCGACATGCTTACAACGTGTGTGCAGAACAGGATTTTGTGTAATGGCAATAGCATTGTTACTATCACAGAATATGGGAACATTTGATTCACAGATATTATAATCTCTAAGCTGTTGAATAAGCCACAATAATTGACTACAACAACTACCAGCAGCCATGTACTCGGCTTCAGTAGTAGAGGTAGCAACACTTGTCTGCTTTTTCGAAAACCATGAAATGAGTTTTGTGCCTAAGAATTGACAAGAACCAGATGTAGATTTCCTATCTATTCTACAACCACCAAAATCAGAATCAGAGTAGCCACTTAGGGATAAATCATCATTTGAAGGATACCATATACCACGATTGATGGTTCCTTTCAAATATTTCAGAATCCTTTTAGTGGTTTCCATATGACTCTCTTTTGGATTAGCTTGAAATCGAGCACATACACCAACAGAAAATGCAATATCAGGTCTACTAGCAGTCAAGTACAGTAATGAACCAATAAGACCACGGTAATGAGTTTGATCAGCACACTTACCATTCTCGTCTGGATCCATCTTGTAGGTAGGTTGCATAGGAACTCCAGAAGATTTACAAGTCTTAATACCATACTTGTCTAGTAGATTACGAGTATACTTTGCTTGATTTATGAAAATCCCTTCTGGGGTCTGTTTTACTTGAAGTCCAAGAAAATAAGTCATCTCTCCCATCATTGACATTTCAAACTTACTTTGCATGAGTGTTGAAAAACTTTCACTCAGCTTTTTATTGGGTGATCCGAAAATGATATCATCCACGTAAATTTGAACAAGTAGGATGTCCTTACCTTCTTGTCTTCTGAACAAAGTTCTATCGACCTTGCCCTTAGTAAAACCATTTTCTAATAAAAATTGAGAGAGAGTATCGTACCAGGCTCTTGGAGCTTGTTTTAGTCCATATAAGGCTTTCTTTAACTTGTACACTTGGTTGCCTTTTACCTCGAAACCTGGGGGTTGTTCTACATACACTTCTTCCACAAGAATTCTGTTAAGAAATGCACTTTTAACATCCATTTGATATACAGTAAACTTCATGTAAGCAGCATATGCAAGAAACAATCTTATGGCTTCTAGTCTAGCAACAGGTGCATAAGTTTCATCATAATCTATGCCTTCAGCTTGTGAATAGCCTTGGGCTACTAGTCTAGCCTTATTCCTAACGAATACATCATTCTCATCTTTCTTGTTCTTGAAAATCCATCTTGTGCCTACTACATTATGATGTTTAGGTCTATCGACAAGTTCCCAGACGTTGTTTCGAACAAACTGGTTCAACTCGTCTTGCATAGCAATGATCCAATTACTATCAGCCAATGCCTCATTAATGGTTTTAGGCTCGATAGATGAGAGGAAACAACACCAGCAAAACAAGGATGGACTAGGTTGTTCTTGCGACTCAAAGAGTTGTCGTCTAGTCTTCACACCAACAGTAGAGTCACCAATGATATTTTCAGTATCATGAGCAGATTTCCATATTTTTCTAGTCTTAGTAAGCATATTATCATCATCTAGATCAGTTATAGCATCATGCATTTCAGTATCATTTACATCAGAAGATTTAACAGGAGTAGACGAGTCGACTAGTCCAGGCATGTCAACTGGTCTAGTAGATTTACCTTGAGCACTTACCTTCTCCTGATCATCTGACTCGAGAGCTTTCATGAACGGGTTATAAGCTTGAACAGATTCATAAACCTCTGATTCTTGGTCATTTTGTATCGATATATCAGTTACCTTCTTACTGATCTAGTCGGTAGACGAGTCCTGTAGAGATTCATCGAAAACTACATGTGGTGTTTCTTCCACACATAAGGTAGAGTAGTTGAATACTCTGAATGCTTTGCTAGTCGAGGAGTATCCTAAGAATATCCCCTCGTCTGCTTTAGCATCGAATGCATTCAACTTGCTTTTCCCATTGTTATGGATAAAACACTTACAGCCAAATATATGGAAATATGAAACTCTGGGTTTTCGACCTTTCCATACCTCATAGGGCGTCTTACCTAGTGTTTTATTGATAGCACTTCTGTTTTGGGAATGGCATGCAGTATTGATCGCTTCTGCCCAAAACTTCTGAGGAGTATTATACTCTGTCAGCATGGTCCTGCAGGCCTCCTTAAGAGTTCTGTTCCTTCGTTCTGCTACTCCATTTTGTTGTGGTTTCCTTGCTGCACTAGTAAGGTGCTGGATGCCACGCTTAGAACAAAATCTTTAATATAGCAGTTAATAAATTCAGTACCCTTGTCACTACGGATCTTGACAATGGACTGATTCTTCTCAACTTGTATCTTCTTCAACAGATCAGGTAGGAGTGTTTGTGTATCACTCTTCTTATGTAAGAAGACTACCCAAGTGAACTTAGAATAGTCGTCTACCACAACAAGTGTGTACCTTCTACCGTTCAAGGTTGGAGGAGTTATTGGGCCATGTAGGTCCATATGTAGAAGTTCAAGAACTCTACTTGTTGAGAGGGATGGAATAGATTTAAAGGAACCTTTTACCTGTTTACCTTTTTGACAGGCATCGCATACATGTGATTTGAAATAGATTTCGTTGGGTATACCTTCACAAGGTAATCTCTCGCAATCTTATTAATCACCTTAAAGTTCATGTGGCAAAGGCATCTATGCCAAAGCCAACTGACCTCTTTGGGTGTCTTAGTAAGAAGACAAGTGTCCCGTGGACAACTATTCCAATTCACAATGTACACACTACCTTGTCTTACGCCGACGAGTAGTACGGTATGAGTCCTCTTGTCTATGATTTCGCACTTTTGACTTTTGAACTGCACTTTGTAGCCTCGATCACAAAAATGTGAAACAGATAATAGATTATATTTCAAACCTTCTACGTATGATACATCTTGTATCTCTACGTCGCCATTTCGAATGTAACCAAAGCCTTTTGTGATGGCTGTAGAGCTATCACCGAATATAACCTTTGGTCCTTCTTGCTCATGGTAGCTTGATAGAAGTGTCTTGGTACCAGTCATGTGGTGCGAACAACCACTGTCTATGTACCAAGTTTCTCCTACTGAGCCACCCTTCTTGTATAGATCGAGTCGACCCTGCATTAGATGATATTTCATAATTTAGGTACCCTCCTTGTCTATTGGGGTCCTGGGGGGTTAGTCGAGTTCAATGGAATCCAAATATACATTGGAGTCCTGAACAAGTTTGATCTTCTAAGCTTTCGACCATATTTGTTGCAAAATAAGACCCTGTTGTCCTTGTCTGGCCTATCAGCAGTTCTTGGGTCTACTCGTCTGAGGTAGCCTTTTGACTTAACCTCTACTTGAGTAGGCACCGGTCTGTGATAGTCAGAGTAGGGCTTGTATGCATTAGGGCCATATGGTTTATAGACATGTTTAGGTCTTTCTTCTCCTTCGATATCATACGATTCAGGCGGAGGATATAAGACGGGTTGAGTACGATATTTTGAAGTCACTTTCCTAGGCCTAGACGAGTAGAGCTGAGACTGCCTTATGAAAGGAGGTCTAGGCTCTTTCCATCTAGTTTGTACTTGTCTAGTACTAGTCTCCTCAGGATACCAGTCCTCGTATCTGACCTGATTTGGTCGTCCACGATTTCTAGTCCTTTGTTGACTCGTCTTAAACGGAACAGCCTTGTTGTTAACATTCTTTTTACCTCCCTTGGTAGTTGGAATGTTAACTCGAGTCTGTTTGGGTACAGTGCCTTCGGATGGAGTTCCAATATCGTATATCATTGGTCCTTTTCCTTTATCATTAGTCAAGGAGCTTGAGATGAAAATAGTAGGGTTCTTAGGAACTTGAGTAGACGAGCTGGGTGTCTCAGCACCTATGCCTGTCTTGTCAGCAGGAGCCCTATACCTATCTGACAATTCAAGGTTAACCTTAGAGGAGTTAACCAGGTCAGTAAGTTTAAGGTCTAGAGTGACAACCTCAGTTTCTAAGAACTTATTACGTTCTTCAAGCTTTTTGCACTTGCTTTTTAAAACATTGAATTCATGTTTCTCAGTAGCATGTGTCTTAAGTAGGTCTTGATACAACTTGTCTGTCAATGCACACTTGTCTTTGAGTTGACTCAACTCTTCTTGCAAGCGTTCATTTAGGACTGTTATATTAGGATCTACTTTAGACTGAGCTTCCTTAAGATCAATGATTTCTTGTTTTAAAATGATGTTTTCGTCACTGACTTCAATGAATGCCTGGTTGACAAGTAGGAGGTCGTCTTCAACTGCACTAGTAGAGTGCTGAAGGCTACTTCCTACTTTGCTACTGGCAGTATCACTTTCATCAGAGTCTGATTCATCACATGATTGAAATGAAGTTGCAGATGATACCTCTTGTTCAATTTTAGCCATGCAGCAGAGTCCATCATCTACTATGAATGCTTCATCTTGATCAGACGGGTAGCTAGACGAAGACGATGGTAAATCGTCTGAGTCCGTTTCAGAGTCATTATTAGCCATCATTGCCTTCTTACCCATGTTGTATCTTCTTTCCCTTCTTGCCTTGCGCTCTTCACGATCATCAGTGCTCAGGTCTGGACATTCGTAGATGTAGTGACCTGGTTTCTCACAGTTATAACATAAAGGATCGTTAGTAGACTTTTTAATAGGTGACTTATCCCTGCGCTTATCTCGTCCATCAGAACGCTGAATCTTCCTATCATCTGACTCTCTATCTCGTCTGTTACTTTTCGAGACTTCATCTCTCCTTTTGGACGAGTTTCGGTCTCGTCTGGTCTCAGACGAGTTCTTAGAAGTCGAACCTCTATAGTCTCTATAGAACTTTTTATATCTACCATAGCGTTTGTTTAGTCTGTCGAATTTCCTAACCATAAGGTTCATCTGATCTTTCAGGCTTAGATCAGACTTGTCTAACTCGTCTCTTATGCTAGCAGGCTTGGACCTGTCTACTCTAGAGCTCTTAGACGAAGTAGACTTAAAGGCAACATTCTTCGACACGACTTTCTCCCTATCACTACTGGCAATTGGTTCATCCTCATTTAATTCGAACTCATGCGCCTTAAGAGTCTGGAACATGGTTTCAGAGGGCCACGAATCAATATCTTGTGTGGATTTAATGATCATCTTGACCATTTTCCATCTCTCATCCAAAGCTTTCAAGATTCTTAGGTTAATCTCTCTTTCAGTATAAGTCTTTCCTAGTACTTCAAGACCATTCATGATTTTAGTAAATCGAGTATCCAATTCATCAATGGATTCACCTGGCTTCATCTTAAATGTCTCAAACCTTTGGACAGCTGTGGACAGTTTGCTTTCTTTGATCAGTGTAGTGCCTTCACAAAGAACAGCTAGTTTGTCCCACATTTGCTTGGCAGTCTTACATTTTAACACTTTACCAAGATACTCGTTTGGCAAGGTGTGTAAAATATAATTCTTAGCAAGACTATCCAAATTGTTTTGACGCATTTCTTCAGAAGTCAGTTCTGACCTTGGTTTAACAATCAGCTCTCCAACTTCTTTGGTTGGGTCCAGTGTAGCAGTATTTCTGATCATGGTAACGACTGGTCCTTCTTTGATCACAGATACCATCAGATCATGAGTTGAGCTGAAAATGGCTTCCATCCTCAACTTCCAGTAGTCGTAGTCCTGAACAGAGAACTTGGGAAGTTTATTAGCACTTATCTCAAGAGACATGTTTTAGCAGTTTGATCAGATAGGATAATAGCAAGAAATCAAGATACAAATATATCAAGAAAGAGTGGTATGAATCAGAACAAAAACGAACCAAGACTTCACCCAAAGTCTTTAAATGTTATCAAGAAACAGCAGTTCGAAAACTACTGCTCTGATACCACTTGTTGGTCCCAAGTTGAGTTAATAATATTGAGTAAGCTAGTAAAAGTCTAGAGGGGAGGGGTGAATAGACTTTTAAAAATCTTTCAATATATCAGAATACGTAATGCGGAATTAATCAAAGTAACAATGAGCCCAATCAGATTTATACTCAACTTATATTCGTAATTCGAACTATTGTTATGAACACTCTACTTGTCTTGTTTAGATAGGCAATTAATCAATTAAGCAATTAAACAAACAGTAAACTAAATCAACACACAACGATTTTATAGTGGTTCGACAACTTGTCTACATCCACTCTCACAACTCCAGTCGTGAAATTTATTACTCTTCCAATCGAGTAGTCTTATGATTTTAAGTCCCAAGAAATAAGACTTAGATCTTCTCAAAAACACTACCAAGTGCCTCTTCGATCTTACTAGTGATTTACAAGTATCTAGCAACTTGAAACAGTAAACAAAAATAAAACTTCTCTTCGTTCAGTAGTAGCCTTCTTGTTCTTCACTTGTCTTCTGGCTTCTTTCTGAACATTCAAACTCTAGAAGTATTTTCTTCTTCTTTGAATCTTCAATAATGTTTCAGTATGTAGTAGTATCAGTAGTCTCTAATTAATGAATACCTTGCGGTATTTATAAGCTTCCAATTCAAGAACTTTCAGTTGTGTAACAACCTTTTCTTGAAAACTAACTTGTAACTGATTCTTCTTATCCTTCCACGCGTTTCTTCAGTTAATTAGTTATTCCTTAACTAACTCTTTAATCTTTATCTTCAATACGCGTTTCTGTAACTGACTCCATTCTTCTTGTCTTGTCTTGTCTTGTTGAGTCGCGCACCTGTCTTGTTCTTCAGTAGTAGACTCCGTCTTCTACTTGTCTTGTGCAGTAGACTTCTTCAGATTTCATCAAGAACTAATCTAGTCCTATTATCTAATCCTAACAAGACTATTACATTACATTAAGCTCTTGTTACAAAGCTTAGTCAACTTAGAAAACTATACATCAATATATTTTTACATAAAAACAATCATGAGCCTTATACAATAATTAATCATAGCTCAAAAACAAACTTAATCAGTTAATATAAACAAATATGAAGTACTTATAATTCGTACTTATCTTTTAATAACACTTGTATTTTGAAACTAGTACTTGACTTGTGAACTAGTACTTGTCTTGTGAACTCTACTGATCTTGTCTCATACAAGACGACTTCATAACTATACTAGATCAATCAACACTTAGAAAATATTCAAGTCTACTTTTGGCTTATCAAAACTTCATCTTTTATCTTTTATCATCATTTAGGACTTGTTCTAGGATTCATATCCCAACACTCCCCAAAAGTTTTGGGCAGAGGCGATTAATACTGCATGCCACTCCCAGAACATAAGTGAAATCAACAAGGCACTAGGTAAGACGCCCTACGACGTATGGAAAGGCAGAAAGCCCAGAATTTCTTATTTCCATACATTTGGATGCAAGTGTTTCATCCATAACAATGGGAAAAGTAAGTTGAATGCCTTTTATGCTAAAGCAGACGAGGGGATATTCTTAGGATACTCCTCGACTAGCAAAGCATTCAGAGTATTTAACTACTCCACTCTTTGTGTGGAAGAAACACCACATGTTGTTTTCGATGAATCTCGACAGGACTCGTCTACCGACCAGATCAGTAAGAAAGTGAGCGATTTATCGATTCAATCTGAAAAAGAATCAGAAGTGTACGAATCTGTTCAAGCCTACAATCCGTTCATGAAAGCCCTCTAGTCAAATGACGAGGTGAAGGTAAGTCTACTAGACCAGTTGACATGCCTGCTCTAGTTGACTCGTCTACTCTTGTTAAAACTGCGGATACAAATGATGTTGAAATGCATGATGCTGTAGTTGATTTAGATAATGATAACATGCCTGATAAGTCTAGAAAGACATGGAAATCTGCTCATAATACTAAGAATATCATTGGTGACTCTACTGTTGGTGTAAAGACTAGACGACAACTCTTTGAGTCGCAAGAACAACCTAGTCCATCTATGTTTTGCTGGTGTTGTTTCCTTTCATCTATCGAGCCTAACACCGTTAAAGAGGCATTGGATGATAGTAATTGGATCATCGCTATGCAAGACGAGTTGAACCAGTTTGTTCGAAACGACGTCTGGGAACTTGTCGATAGGCCAGAACACCATAATGTAGTCGTTAGAAATAAGGCTAGACTAGTAGCCCAAGGCTATTCACAAGCTGAAGGCATAGACTATGATGAAACGTATGCACATGTTTCTAGACTAGAAGCCATTCAATTGTTTCTTGCATATGCTGCTTATATGAAGTTTACTGTATATCAAATGGATGTTAAAAGTGCATTTCTTAACGGTATTCTTGCGGAAGAAGTGTATGTAGAACAACCTCCAGGTTTCGAAGTGAAAGGCAATTAAGTGTACAAATTGAAGAAAGTCTTATATGAACTGAAGCAAGCTCCAAGAGCATGGTACGGTACTCTCTTTCTCTTTCTATTAGAAAATGGTTTTACTAAAGGCAAAGTAGACCGTACTTTGTTCAGAAGACAAGAAGTGAAAGACATTTTACTCGTCCAAATTTACGTGGATGATATCATTTTTGGATCACCCAACAAAAAGTTGAGTGAAAGTTTTTCAACACTCATGCAAAGTAAGTTTGAAATGTCAATGATGGGTGAAATGACCTACTTTCTTGGCCTTCAAGTAAATTAAACACCCGATGGGATTTTCATAAATCAAGCCAAGTATACTAGAAATCTTCTAGACAAGTATGGTATTAAAACTTGCAAATCTACCGGAGTAACCATGCTACCTACCTACAGGATGGATCCAGACGAGCATGGTAAGTGTGTTGATCAATCATATTATCGTGGTCTTATTGGTTCATTACTGTACCTAACTGCTAGTAGACTTGACATTGCATTCTCTGTTGGCGTATGTGCTCGATTTCAAGCTAATGCAAAAGAGAGTCATTTGGAAACCACTAAAAGGATATTGAAATATTTGAATGGAACCATCAATCGTGGTATATGGTATCCTTCAAATGATGATTTATCCCTAAGTGGCTACTCTGATTCTGATTTTGGTGGCTGTAGAATAGATAGGAAATCTACTTCTGGTTCTTGTCAATTTCTGGGCACAAAGCTTATTTCATGGTTTTCGAAAAAGCAAACCAGTGTGGCTACATCCACAACTGAAGCCGAATACATGGCTGTTGGTAGCTGTTGTAGTCAATTACTTTGGCTAATTCAACAGCTTAGAGATTATAATATCATTGAATCTAATGTTCCTATATTTTGTGATAGTAACAGTGCTATTGCCATTACAAAAAATCTTGTTTTGCACACACGTTGTAAGCATGTTGATGTGAAACCTCATTTTATGCGTGATCATGTTGAGAAGAAGAACATTCGCATGGAAAAGATTCACACTGATATTCAAAGAGATGATATCTTTACAAAACCATTACTTGAAGCTCGTTTCAGAGAATTATGCATTAGTCTAGGATTGATTGATCTAGACCCTACTACTGCAAAGTATTGTACTAACAAGACAGGTACTCAAAAGCAAAGTCATTCGCAGAACAGACGAGTACAACATAGACAAGTCCCATTACATTCAGACTCGATTAAGATCCAGGTAAACAAGATCAGACAAGATGACCAAACAACCCGATGAGGAAGCTGGTAAAGCTGAGGGTAATACTAAGAGAATATACATTTAAAGGGGAATCTATGATATCTTAAATATCCTTATGTTGACTCTTAAGTTTGTTAAAAGTCATCTTGATCGATACCTTGATTACTGCATTTGATTGATATTCATTTTAATTATTCTACTCTACCACTCGTATCTACTTTCATTCGTCGTACAAGATGAAACAGGTACTTGATGAAGTTCGACAGTTAGACAGACAAGCACAGTCAAAGGGGGAACTCGTCTAGTGCAAAGTAGTCTACTAATCTGTTCTGATGAACTCGAACAGACCAGATAAGCTCTCTATTGATTTAGATTCGCTAAGTATTAGAATTGATATAAGGGTATAAATGTAATTTTGTATTGCGAAAAATTGGAAACCCTAAAACTGGATTTATACACTCCGTTTAATGAGGTGTATACACCCAGTTCCCGCCCAAACTCACTGCAATTAGGTTAGATGAGTACACCCTACTGTTCTAACCTATAGCAAAGGGGGATTCTAAAATTTACAATACTAAATCGCATAATATTCTCGATTCCACAACTGAATTCCAAAGGTTTTCTTATTACTGTTGGATCAATCTACTTGATCCTAACCACACGTTTCAAAAACCCCAAATTCTTAAAACCCCTCATTCCGAAAATTACTCCCCACGTTTCATAACTGTCCTACTTAAAGTTTCTGATTTCTTTCTTGAGCCTACTACTCTATTGCTAATCTAATTGTATTGCATTCTATTTTCGAATCAACCATGTCTACTATATCCATATTCGATTCTGAAGCTAACATGCAAGTTAGGTTCAATGTTGGAAAATTTGCGGCAGAAGGCAAAGTCCATGTGGAGAGTTGCCTGTTCTTCAAAGGAAGGCATTCGGATGATAATCGAGAGGTTCTCATGAAGTGCTACAACTGCGGTCTGAAGCCGTTCTTGGAGTTGTATCCAGAGGTGGTGCTATAAGAGGAGGTTCTGGAATTTTATGCGTCTGCTACTCATAGAGGCGAGTATATTGAGTCCTTCATCAGCGGAAGGCGAGTGAAAGTGGCCAGAGAAATGTTGGATGAAAAACTTCATTTGAACCCAGGTTCAATTGATGTTGAGAATTATGCGGCTGGCCAAGAACTGAGATATTTGAGCATATTTTGTGGTCGAAAGCTCAAGTTATCTAACGATGGAAGGATTCCGTCAATAAAGAAGAAACAGCTCCTGCCAAAATACAAGACATTACTGGACATTGCAAGCAAGATGTTGCTTGGTGTCACTGGAAGTTTTGATTCAGTAACCCTTCAGAAGGCGAGAGTTATGGTCGCAAGAAATTGGCAAAAGTTGTTCATGGATAGGTTAATGTACTTTTCGAAGTATGTTAAGGTGGATGATGATTCAGGTGAGTGGAATGTGTCTGTTACCGTCAGTTTTGGAAACAAGTTGAGTGTTCTTTTACCTCACTTGTTACCATCAAAGAAGAATTGGAGTAAGGGCGAGTCGTTTCACCCTCTTAAGTTCTATCTCAAGAAGGATGCTATTGAAAGGTAAACCCAAGGCAGACTAGAAGAGAAGAAGCAGGTTCAGATCAATCTGAAAGATGTTATGATTGAGGCTGAATCGTCTAGTGAGGAAGAAGAGGAGCAAGTTCAAACTGGAACTAGTGGTGCACTAATTGACTATGTTTCAGACGAGGCGTTGATAGAGCCTGTTGATGATTCTGAAGAAACGGAATCAGACGAGTATTCAGAAGTTGAGAGAGAAACTAAAGAGTACCAGCACAGAATAAGTCAAATACCCAGAGGCGATTTGTCTGGTCCTCCCCCTCCTACTCGTCTGGTGGCCGAATCATCCTCTTCTCCTGCCAAGAAGGCAAGAATGGTTAGTACTTCTACTTCCATTCCATCTTTATCTCCTCCATCTGGTCCTATTATGAAGAAGGCAAGAACACTTCGTTCTCGTGTCAGACCAGTTCAGTCAACCACACCCAAATTTATTCAGCACTTGAGTTCTTTATTGACTCAAGATACCCCAGTGTTTGTTCATGCTGAAGATGCACCTTCACATGAAATTCTTGTTCAATCCCCACCCAAACCCCAAGAAACCACACCCCAAATTACTCTACCCTCAACAGAATATGTTGAATCGCCGAACCCATCTATTGTGGGAACCCCATTAGCTGACACTTCAGCAACTGAGATAAGGACCCCACTTACTCAGACACCTCCCATAAATAGATTTCCCAACTTAGTCGACTATCCGATGTGCGCAAGGGAGAAGAGGCTCCGGGCACAGATGACTAAGAATCTAAAGAAGAAGCTCCCAACAGTTGAAATTGATACCAGTTCAGAAGCGTATGAAAAGCTGATTCGAATCTGCACATGGGTTGCTCTGAGACAAGGACCATGTGAAGATATGTTCGAGGTGATAACTGGTATGGGCGGAATCTCCAATTTTCAAGATTGGGAGATGGAACAGAAGGAGATCAGTGGAGTCAAGAAGCATTCTGAGTTGAGAAGTGCAAAGGCCTTGACTGACCTTGTGAAAAGGATGCTTGATATTCCGGATGATGTGTTATGTTCAAGCAGGCCAAGTATTGGTGTTTAATACTCAGAAGACGACTTCAAGGAGCCAGAAACATCTGATCCAAGTCTTGATCTGGATAACATTTCTGACCAACTTTGAGGTCTTATCTTCAATTTCCAAGTGCAGCATGCTCATGGACCGAGGAGCAATGTTGGCCAGATAACCAGACAAGTGGAGAAAGACTTTACTGCAGAAACTTGTGCATACACTGAAAAGTTAGTTGAAATTGTTAAGAAGGAATGTGAAGCTGCTGAGCGCAAAGCTAAGGAATAAAGGTTAGCAATCATACCTTACTCTCCTATGTTAAATTTAAAAGCCATTGTTGGAAGTGTTATTCCAGAAGTAGTTGAAGATGAGGTCTTAGCTACTGATCTGGATGACCAGTTGGTTGAAGTAACTGTGGCTGAAGAAGATGAGTTGATGGAAGAAGCGTATCCTGAAGAAGTTGTTCACACAACTCAATCTGTTCCATCTGCTTCAATAGATGAGTTGACAAGCAGTTTGAAGCAAGTTGTCAAATCTTCGATTGATGAATTCTTAAAATCTGATATGAAGAAGGTTCTGTTGGACCAGAACAGTTCACTGGTTACTAGTTCGAAGGAAATGATTTTGAATGAAGTTAATCAGTTGGATACTGATTTCAGGCAAGAAATGTTCAATCAGCTTGAGTTGTTTATCCAAAACCAGGTCGAATACTCAGAGAAGAGTTCCATTGATTTTGCTAGAGTCTTAGCTAAAGAATCAAGGAAAATGGAAAGAGTATATCGAGTGAAGATTGAGATTGCAGATGAGCAAAGAAGGGAAGCTCATGAGCAGTTGGAGAATGCACGATCCCTTTTGAACGCAATGACGGAGGAAAATAGATTGCTCAAGTTGACTGCAACTCACTTCAAAAATGAGTTCAATTTAACTTCTAAGAAACTTGAATACACAGGTGATCATCTTGAAAAGCTTAGTCAAGATGGAAGTCATCAGAGGCAGATCGAGAAGGCTACTGATCTGATGAAGTAAGCCACTGATCTGATGAAGTAAGCCATTCAAGAAGAGATGACCAGATTCACTTCTCTTTTCACTCTTAAGGCAAGTGATGAAGCCAAAAAGGGGAAAGAGATTGAAGAAGTTAAAGCTGTTGATGTTGATGTTCATACTGCTACTGCTACTGATATCCATGTTCGATCAACTAGAAGAAGACTAGTGAAGAAAGCTGAGTTGGAGCAGATCAGTGCAGAAGAGCAGTTGAGGTTGTCAAAAGGCAAGTCTATTGTTTCTGAAGAAGGTCAAGTCAAAACAAGGCAAGTTAAAAGGAAGCTTGAGACTAAGAAGGAAGCCTTAGGTGAGATTTTTGCTAGTTTTGATGACAACGAGATTGAAGGAATTCATAAAAAGTAGAAACTAGAAGATGATCGATATGCCAACAAAAGACTGGTTGGAAAACATATCAAGAGGTTGCAAGATCTGAAAGAAAATCCAGATGTGATTGAAGATGCCCAGATTGACATATTCATTGATGTTGAACATAGAGAAGCATGGAAGATTGTCAAGTTGAAGTGGGAAGTAGATCCCTGGATTATTCGCAAGTTTGGTGATGCAAATAGCAAAGACGAGTTGTTTGCTATGTTTGATAAATTCATGGAAGCTGAAGACAACAACTTGTGTAATTTAATTATGCACATTACTACTGCAGTTGGATATAATATTCTTTGTCCAGATTTTCCTAAGTGGGAAACTCCAATGTTAGGATCTGGAAAAAGAGTCGACTTCAACATAATCAAGAAGTTTGAAGAAGATTTGTTAGCGAAAGAGAAGATTGATAATGAAGATCATATTTCTGATATTCATCGACGTGTTTTGGAAGCATTCCAAGTTCTGAATCCTGATGCTGACACTCCAAGTGGTGGAAGCATGGAATGAAGACTGTAAGTACTTTACTTATTTCAATTTATTTTGCTAAGTATTTGTAATCTACTTTATCTACTGATTATGAATGAAAAAGATAAACATTTTGAATAACATAACTACTTAACTAGTCTACTGACTTAAAATAATTCAAGTAGTTTCGGCTTCATCAAAAAGGAGGGAATTGTTGGGATATGAATCCTAATATAAGTCCTAATTGATGTTGAAGTAGTTTTGATAAGCCAAAAGTAGACTTGAATATATTTCTAAGTATTGACTGATCTAGTTATGGAAGTCATCTTGTGACAAGATCAGTAGAGTGCAAAAGAAAAGAAAAGAAAGAAAAGACAAGTACGATTTATAAGTACTGAAAAATAAACTAAGTGTTGGAAGTTTTATAGGTTTTATGATGAGCATATAATTGTTGTATAGAAGCTCATAGTTTATATTTTATATTCGTGTAATATTGATGTATAGTTCAATAAGGTGACTAAGCTGAAATTATAAAGCTTAAAGTAATGTAATAGTCTTGTTAGAATTAGATTGATAGGACTAGATTAGTTTTAGATGGAAGTCTACTACTGGAAGAAGACTTGACAAGACAAGACAAGTACTGAAGACTGAAGAAATATTCTAAGTGTCGATGCAAGACAAGTCAAGTAAAAAACGCGTGAAATAGCTGAATGAAGATAAGATCGTGTATTGAATAGTTAGTTATGGAAATAGCTAATTAACTGAAGAAACGCGTTGAAGGATAAGAAGAAACTGTTTTGAAGTTAGTTATCAAGAAAAGTTGTTGGATAACAAACTATTCTTGATTTCTGAAGTTTATAAATAGTCGAAGACATTCAACGTTTGAGACTATTGTTACTACTGAAATTCGAAATACTGAAGTGTTCATTGAGAAGTATTCAAAGCAAGAGAAACTCACAGAGTTGAAGTTCAGAAGTTCAAGTCAGAAGACAAGTCATATTCAAGGAGGCTACTACTGAAGTGAGAAGTTTTCTCTAAAGTTTTGTTGTTATTCAAGTTGCTAGTTGCTTGTAAAATAGCTAGTTGTTAGATCGAAGATATACCTGGTGGTATAATCGAAAAGATTGAAGTCTTATTTCTTGGGACTTAAAGCCACAAGAACACACTACTCGAAGAGAAGAGTTAATAAGAATTTCACGACTGGAGTTGTGAGAGTGGATGTAGACAAGTTGTCGAACCACTATAAATCTCGTGTTTGATTTACTTTACTGTTTTATCTGTGTTTAATTGATTACTTGCTTAATTGATTAATTTGCACATAGAATAGACAAGATCAGTGTTCTTCGATATTAGTTGAGTATAAATTTTAAGGGCTCATTGATTAATTCTGAAATTCCGCACTATGTACTTTGATATTTTGAAAGATTTTTAAAAGTCTATTCACCCCTCCCCTCTATACTTTTACTAGCTTACTCAATCTTACTACTCAACTAGGGACCTACATATGTTTTAGCCAAAACGGCACACAAGGGGCGCATAAACACCTCTCGCCCAGGAGGTAGGTACGTTGGCTTTATATTCAGAAATGGCGAGTGTACTCGCGAGGGCCCCACCGCGCTCGCCATTTTTAAATGACGTCCTCCATCTCGTGAGTGGGCGCCCCTCACCATTTTTCGAATATTAAATGCACTCACCTACGCACTCGTAAAGTGGTGAGTGATATTACATGCACTCTCCATTAAGTGAGTGCAATATACTCCCTCGCCAAAATACTCGACGTTTGTGCCACTCTCGAAATGACAAGGGTTTAGTCCCACTCGTCATATGAACAAAATTTTGTAGTGATGCATATGTTAGTTTTTTAGATCATTAATTTTTTTTTCACCCCCTAACCTCAAGTCATGGATCCACCCCTGACGACCCCAACACACGAAGATGAACCAAACTTGATAACACACGAACTAGTGCAAAGTCGAGTCAATGATTGACCTTTGCCCTCAAAACGAATACGTTTCGACTAGTACTCACGGTTTTAACGTAATTTTTTTAAAGGTAAAACAAATTTCATCTTTAGAGGTGTAGCACCACAACATCTAAAGCTCCAATTAACTGAAATTAGTGTGCAAATGAAGAAGAATGCACTAGATGCTATGAATTTTATTTATTTTATTTTATTATGCAAATTAAAATCCATGCAGTATTTCAAATGGAATTCAAGAAATGTTTCAGGTGTTCAACCTCAAAGATTGCAATTCCATTTATAGGATTTTCTTGGTTTTTTATGGCCGTTAATATCAGTTTGGCATTCATGCCAAGTTAAAAGTGGATTGACTTGTTGCTACACTTGTCATACTTTCATAGTGGAAACATTGATGTAGTTTAAATTCAAATATTGTGTGGGCTAATTTAATCTCAGATAAGGCTTTCTATCTATTTGATGAAAGAAAAAAAAAAGTAGAAAATTGCTAGTTGAACGTTAGGTGTTAAAAAAAAAATAATACCTTAATCTTTAAAAATCATAAGGGTACAGTTGCTAAAGAAAATGAAAAAAAAAAGGGAAGTCAAAGTAAATTGGACATGAAACACAATTACAAGATTGACAATAAGCCCAAAGCTAAGTCAATGGATATGAAAAAATAAATTAATGCAAATCAACAACCTCATATACTAGATACTAGACATTTTTTTTCCATTTTTGGGTACAGTACTCCTTTGTTCTAAGCTAGGTCTGTTACTGCTCAAAGTCCAATTTTCAAAAGGGTCACGGGTAGTGCTGATGCTCGTGATCTCGGCTCGGCTCGATAAGGCTCGAGTTCGGCTCGACTCGTTCGTTAATTGAGCGGAGCTTGAGCTTATTAGATACTCGATTTACTAACAAGTCGACTCGAGCTTGATTCATTAGGCTCGATATCTAATTTTTTATTTTTTTTTAAATTCCATTAGGCTCATTAAAGAGTTGAGTCGAGCTCATTTTTTAGCTCATCAATGTTATCGAGTCGAGCTCGAACTTCAAGTACTCGGCTCGAATAACAGCTCTAGTCACAGACTAGATGTGGCCATATAAGCAGTGCACGTGTATGGTCTACTTGATTGCTCTTTAGTCAATATAATTTAAATTATTTATTGTTATTATATGATTCATATAAGTTGATGAATTTCAACTCATATTTTAAATAAAAACATGATTTAAATACGTAAATAATGAAGTTATACAAAACTCTCATTTACACTTAAGAGTGCCTATCATTGCCCCCACGTCTGATGGAAAAGGGAAAGTTGATGGGACGTCACACATGTGTGTGGGGGTAATGGTTAAATTGTGATCGATCTTTAAAATAATACTCCTATTTCAAAAAAATGAATAAATTAGTTGGCTATAAATGCCAGGCTATTAATACCATTTCAACTATGAACAACACAAGGCTATTAAATTTTGTAATTAATTAAAATTTCAGCTGTATCAATAATGAGGCACACACACAACGCGCATATCCCACGCACAAGTTTCACTATGCATGTTCTCAAGATACCACCTCTTTATCATATACAGTATATATATAATCCATTACTTCTTCAATTCATTTCAAAATTCCAATAAAAGTTATACTCCTCAAACCTCTCATCAAGGTACATATGTTCATACTTAAGTTGTTTTGTATTATCTCTTATAGTATATGATATATTTCACCACATGAAATTATAATCTCGTCTAACAATAAGTGGTTATGATTCTTAGGGTTGTACGGAAAATGGGTCATCACCACCACCACCACCATCACCACGACGACGGACATGATAGGATGATAGCATGTTGTTGCTGCCCTTGTTTACTAATTGCATCTGTGTTTAGAGCTATTGGGAGGTGCTTTTTTGTTGTCTCTTATCCTTTGTTGCAGTGCTTTGGATTGGATGACTGCAGGCATCATCACCACCATAACCATTTCTAATCATCGTTTCTTCAATTTTAATTTGTTTTAAGCATGTTATGTTATGATCCACGAAATTTGATTTCAGATTTTTTATTTTCACTAAAAAAAATGTTTTGTGAAATTATTTATGTTGTTCAATGTTCATTGTTTGATCCTGGTGAACTCATTCTTTGAGAATTGTGATGTATTTTTGAGTTGCAAAAGATCAGTACAAGTGGAACAGAAAGACTAATTAGTTTACTTGTACTTCTCTTTCTCTTTATTTATTTTTTATGTTGGAAAAAGTTGTACATAAGTTAATTAATGATTACGTGTTTATCACAACTCTTTGCTACATCAACACCAAATTGCAAAAAATGGTCAACAATATTTAATTTCAAAGGAAAAAATGTTTAGGCCTATTTTAATTTGCATTTTATAAAAGGAATTTGAAAGGAATGAAATCCATCTATTTAAAAATCAGTTAAAAATGAAAGTTTAATTTTAATGTCTTTAGAAAATGAACTAATCCAGTGAATTTCTAATCCAGTGAATGAGAAGATGTGACATACTTGAAAATGTGACCAAAAATAAATTAATTAACTATTTCCCCTTCGTTATTTCTTAACCAACACTAAACCATCATTCTCATTACAATTCATTATTAGTTCGTGTTTGATAACTTAAATTAAATCTAGATTAATTATATCTCAACTTTATAATTTATTTGTAGCTTAAATTAAGGGTGAACTATGCTTTAAAATCTAAAAAGTTTAGATATCAACCTAATCTAGTCTAATTAGTCTTTGCTATCAAATATGCCCTTAATGATAAAATAAGATAGTACCCCCTCCGTCCATAAAATGTAGTCCCATTTGCCTCGTATTCTTTGTTCACCAAATATAGTCTCATACACTTTATGAAAACCATTATCCTTCAACTATCACTTAATTACTCAAATTGTCATCAACTTTATTTACAAACAATCACTTTATTCACAATAGACCCTACAATACCCTATAATAACCCTTACTTTATTTACTTTATCTACATTTTTCTTAAAACTTGTGTCCCACCCCAATGGGACTACATTTGGTGGATGGATGGAGTATTACTTGCATGACTTAAACAGAAATATCATTTGCTAATTGCTTTACTCTGAAAGGTACATCGAGTACAAGTGTTTCCTATTTATGCAGAAGGGTAATTAACCAAAAAAAAAAAAAAAAAAGACTTTGAGCACCTAGTGATTTAAGGTCAAAATAAGGATTGGAGAAAAGGAGAATGTTTGTACAACAGCAAAACATGGAGCAGCTGAAGCCTCTCAGTTACACTGGATATCGACATGTATCATCTCGTACTGAACTTAGCACATTAACAACACTGTATATGAAAAAAACGAGGAAACTCGCTATCACTTGATGCTTCCGTTTGGAATGGAAGAAGTGCATGGTCCAGAAGATGTCATGAACAGGATGCCTTTGAAGGTAGCAATGCCCTTCTCATCGGTGAAAAGATTCTGCACACACATGGACATTAAGAAGAAGGAAAAAAAGAATTCATTGGATCAATTGTGATTCTTTCAGATGATTTTGCTTGGAGTAAACGGGAGATCAAAAACCAGAAGAATATGAGGACGACATACCGGAGTTATCTTATCCAGTTGCTTCTTTTTGGGGTTTAAAACCTCTTCTGGCTTGCCATCAACTCTGGACACAAACATTTTGACAGTTATATCAATAATCAGGCCATATAAATCAAAGAAACGGTTAAACCAACACAAACAGTTTAATATGTTAAAACTCCACAAAAAAGGCACATCAAAAGGTTTAAAAGCAATGAAACTAATAAAAATGGCATGTTATGCTTAAATATAGATGATAAACATATCTGCACCGGAAATGATGGAGAGAAACGATTTGTATAGCCCAACCAACAAAGAGGGAGACAGGCTTGGTTTGTTAAGATAAAAGAGAGTAAGAAAAAAAAGAGAGAGAGGGACAGAGAGAACGAGTGATGAGCAGAAAGTACAACTTCAATTTGCGTACAAATGACAAAAAGAAATTGACCTGAAGACCGTGAAATGGAATTGATCATAAAAGACATTAGCCAGTAATGCAACATTTAATAGTAGAAGAGATTACCCTGAGAAAGCAACACATTCACCAAGTTTAGCACCATCAGGAGCAATTAGAGGCTCTACAACTGTATGATCTTTACTGGAAGCACATAAGACCTGCAGTTTAATCAAAAGAAAACGTGAAAATTCACTATCATGGAGAAAGAAATAGCAATAAGAGTGTGAAAAGAGTAAATAAAGTTACCAGTCCCTCCGACATAACATCTCTTAACTTCCCAGGTTTTACATTTGTTATAAGTACTACCCGGCGATTCTGCAAATCAATGTAACAGAAAATGTAAGTCGAGAACATTTCAGCAATATTTACATACAACAGCAGTTCATGACATGTAAAGAAACCAATTTAATTTACACTTTTCCTACCGTTAGCTCTTCAGGAGTACAAAATTTCGCTAGGCCACTAACCACTTGCCTGCACTTTGCTTCTCCGACATCTATCTCCTCAACCAACAAACTGCATTACATAAAAAATGCAGACAAGAGTTGAGCTATAAAATAAAAAATTATATCAGCTTGCTGTGCATAACACCATATTTAGCTATCTTTAGAAGCACAAGGAGTGAAATAAAAAAAAAGAGGATTAAGAAATAAAGAGTACTGCCTGTTTTAAGACTTATTATTGTCACAATAACACAAAATTTAAAGAAAGTGTCTAGGTGTATTTCAGAAAAAAAAAAAAACTTCAAGAACTCGTTAGTGATACCTGTCAGCAGATGGATGTTTCCATGCTTTACGAATGAGGCCAATCTGAATTTTCAGCAAACTAACGCTGAGTTCTTCGACCTTATTGTCAACAACCTCTTTTTCAGGAAGTTTCTTCTTCTTCTCCTCGTTGACTTTACTCTCTTCTACCTTCTTCTGCTTTTTGGAGGAATAAAGAAGCAATATTAATGCATAGTACAGCAATTTATGGTAGACATCATAAAAGGAATATTCACATGGAAAAAAAAGATGGCTTGTCTAGAAAGAACACAACCAGAAATATAGTATAATCTCAATATACATTGGACTATTTTTTATTACAAGATGAGCTAACCCCCAGATTAATCTGAATAAAATGAAACTTGTGTGAGGGTCATCTCCAAAGTTGTTACAGGACCGCAGTAAGGCATGCGCCTCTTGAACACAAGGAGGAAAAAAACAAAATAATAGATTAACTTAAAATATGTTTATGTCATGTAATGATAATCTATTATTCATTTGATATGATTTAGTCTACTTTTTATTATAGCTTATAAGTTATATCAAAATATATACCACTAAAGATTTTACTTAAAACATGTTTTGGGTGGGAAACACTGGTCATCTCTCCTATAGTTATAGCTATACATGGTGTTTATTCAAAATTGATGAAAAAAAGATACCATGAATAGCACTTACCGTGTCAGTGCTCTTCTTTCCTTTAGAAACTGCCTCCGACTTACTAGCCTCTTTTGGCTCTTCAACAGTTTTCTTTGCATTGGAGTCTTCAGCCTTCTTCAGAGGCTGAGGCTTCGACACCTGTTAAAAAATGTGACAATATAAATGTATCAAAGTCTAAGCTAGTCTTTGTTTACAACATTTAATCAACACGTGAAAAGTAATAACTTCAAAAACATGCTAAATAATACTGCACCTACATGGACTGATCCAGAAATTAGACAGAGGCATTAAATTAAGTAATTAACGAGACAGTTCAATAGCTCCTTTGTAAAACAACTAGTTGTTGAATATATGATAGACTAATACCAAAGATATCACATGAAAAAAGGAGATGTAAAATTCTTGAGGATACAACAAGACCTCTAGTATTGGGAATGTATGTGAGCCTAGTTGGAATTCCCCAGATAAGTTCAGAGATATGTATGTGAGCCTAGTTCCCTTCTAAAGTTTTGAGTTCTGCAACCAATTCATGCAGCACTGAGAAGATATAGACGCGGGTTGCATAAAGTAGATTCAGTAATTTGAAACCCGCGTCTAAATGAACGTGGATTCAGTAATTTCAAATTCAGAAATCTGCAACCAATTTCATAGCAGTTGGAATTGATATGGCACAAGCAGATTTCATGATAAGAAGAGGGGTGAAAGTTTCGATACATCTTCACCAGCTAGAATTTCGTCCATTTGTGTTTTCGATTGCATTGAATTCAAAATACATTCAGCAAATGGATGTCAAAACAATATTTTAAATGGATGTCCCAATTTAGATTCATCATTTGCCAAAAAATGGATGTCACAAATTAGATTCATCACTTCTTAATTTGGCAATAAAACACTTTTTCACTCTAAACCACACCCTTCAAACATCTCAAAATTACTCCACATGCCATTACTTTATTACTCACAATATTTTATTACTTACTTTATTACTCAAAAGACTTTCATACCCTCTACTTTATCTTCTTTAATACTAATAAACAACTATAATATTAAACTACGTGTATACAGTAAATGATGAAACAAAATTGAGACAGGGGGAAGTATGTCTTATCAATTCCAACAAGTATGAAAATTGGTTGCAAAATTTCAGCATTTAAAACTTGGTCCACTACATATTCATAAGGCATCATGTGTGCAGATAATGTAGATATATTTCGAGAACTTAGAATTGTGACCACCCCAAAAGCTGTTTCTTCTTATTTTAATCTCATCTTGCTGGGTTTATTATATTACTGCTCCTGGTCCTAGTTCTACTAGAAGTCTTGTTGTATCCTGGAGAATTAATCAAATAAATCTTTTAGGACAGTCCAATATTGAACACCTCAAGAATTTTACAACTCCGATTATTGTTTGATCTTTGGTACTCCCTCCGTCCCATATTAATCTTCATAGGTAGATGGGCACGAAAATTAAGAAAGTGTAATAATGAGTGAAGTTTTGAGGGGTAATTTTGTACTCCCTCCGTCCCATAGGAATTTGCACACTTTCCATATATGGATGTCCCATACCAATTTGCACACTCCATAAAAGGAAATATCTTCACAACCCTCACCCTTGAAATATACTCATATTTACCCATATGCCATTACTTTTCCACACTCAATCTACTTTTTACTTTACTTTATTCATAAAAATTTACAAAACTACCCCTCAAAACATCAATCATTACACCTTTTCTTACACATTTCTTAAAATTTGTGCCGGTCAAAGGGTGCAAGTTCCTCCGGGACGGAGGGAGTAAAACTTTATGTATAAAGTAAATAAATGAGTTGACTTTTGTGTATGTGTGGAGATAAAGTAATGGCATTTGTGTAAAATTGAGGTTATTTTGAGGGTGGAGTTTATAAAGGATTTTCCATTTTAAGGGTGTGAAAGTTATTGTGGGACGTCCTGAAAAGGAAAGTGTGAAAGTTATTGTGGGACGGAGGGAGTATTATTTATTGGAGTATCATTTTCCACAAGAACTACCTCATGCATGGATGGTCAAGGAGAAAGGGGGAGAATGGATAACCCTTCCATCATCCCTCCCAAGGCTAAGAATTTCACAAATTTACATCCTCTTTGAAATTATATAAGGTCCCTCTTTGAGCTTTATAGGGTCGCATCAAATTGGAATACAACAATGACCAATCTGATAATATCTATGGAATTGATCCACATAGTCATATCAAACAGAGTTAGCTACCCCTTCTTCTCGCCTCCCTCACTCTTTACTCTCTTTTTTTTTTTTTTTTGAGTTATCATATAACTATAAAGTTCAGCACTCAAGATAAAGTTTAACTTCTGGATTTTTTTGTTTTGCTCAGCTTTCATAGAGGTAAGTCACAAAATTTCTGATTCACTAAGTCATTGTCAAAGACTTTTCTTTTGGTGTGTGTGTGCCTCGATTTTATGTTAACAAGCATTGGATCAACTATAAACTTATTACTAATATGGAAATTAATAGATGTTACTATCATTCAATATTTGTTAATAATCACACCTTGCATTGTTGCTCTCTACCATCAAATTTCTAATCCACAAATTTTCACAGACAGATTTTCCCCAAACAACATGAAAAGAATAAACAAATCAATCAACAATTCAGCACAGTGTAAATGTATATGAATTACTTACAGGGAACTCGAATTGAACTTTCTCAAGAGAAATCTTTTGAAATAGTTGCCCAAATGCCTCCTTGTCCTGTTACGAAGAAGATTATTATGATACACAGCACTTATGTGGGAGATTTTATGGATACAAAATAATCATATGTTTAAAAGAGCTCTCAAACTTGACTCACTACTCAATATTAAACACCAAGTACCACCATAATGGAGCTATATGCTATGAGAAGAAAAGGAGAACATGATGAAGAAGACAAAGAAATGAAAAAAGAACAATAAAAGACAATTAACAAAGAACATTTGCTCAAGGTATGGTATTGAAAAACACCTTTATTTCCTAGGATTTTTGGTTTAACTCTTTATCACTAAAAAAAACCTCAAACAAAAGCAACTTTTTTAGCTAATTAGGTTTCTTCATTTCTCAACGTATGGAAAAAAAAAATGAGAAAAATAATGCTTACAAATAGAATTCTCTTACCTGGATGTAATCAACCCATCTCAACAAATGTGGCAACTTTGCTCTATCCGAACTTGAAAGACCAATCTGGAGCCCCCCAAAAATAAAGAATAGTTAAAAAAAATTGGGCAAAATGATGTGTATGATGACACTGAGTAACCTGAATTATCAAACACGTACTACATGAAGCCTGATCCGTATACAATTCTCACTAAATTATATAATCAAATTAAGAAAATCGTACTTTATCAAAATGTGCACAATCTATATAGCGGCCTATTAATTCAAAATCACATATGACATACCACTGATGAATGCACGGCGGAGTAGACAATAACATCTGCTGCGGAAGGTGTCAGTCCATTGCCCAATACAACAGACTTCGTAATCAACTCTTCATTCAATTCATTAAGAACCTTAAACTGCCCACTGGGATTCTCCAAAAGACCCTCGGAAAACCCTATCCATTTCATCAGCTGCTACCAAAATTTACACATTTCAATATCGGAATTCTAAACGTTCAACATTACACCAAATCCAACTCAAGCACAGTATAAAACATAAATAACAATAATACTATAAATTACCTCGTTATTGTTAAGTTGTTCATCACCATTCCGCGAAGACTTGATAATTTTTGTGCATAGGCTCTTTAAATCACTACCCGAATCACTTGCAAATGAACTCTGCTAAATCATTTGCACACACATCACTAACCGTAATCCCTCTTTGCCAGACTTTGATCCAATATAAATACATTGAATATTGAAATGTATACAGCTGAGAAGTAAAAAAAGAATAGAATAGAAAGCTTACAGGATCTACAGAGAGGTGTTTACAGAGAGCAGTAACTAAATTTTGCTTGACAGAAGCCATTGTTAATTGATTCTACACCTGATAGCTTCCTTTTCCCAGCAAAAATTGAAATTAATTCAACTTTCAGCTGAACAATTCAACCTGCCCAAGAAATGTAGGGTTTTTCGAATTTGTTACTTTTCGTGTTTTCTTATGTGGGCTTAGCAGACTTGGGCCACTTCAGTCATTACTAATTTAATTTGGGCATGTTTATATGAACACATGGAATTCATTAGTACACCCAGTAATTTTTTTTTTACAATTTAGTGGTGTATGAAATTACTTCGCTCAAATTTAAATAAGACAAAGTATTGTACTCCCTCCCCTCCGGGGAACAAATATTAAAAAAGTGTAATAATGAGTAGAGTTTTGAGGGGTAATTTTATAAACTTTTATGTATAAAGTAAATAAATGAGTTGACTTATGTGTATATGTGAAGAAAAAGTAATGACATTGTGTAAAATTGAGAATATTTTGAGGGTGGAGGGAGTTTACGAAGAGTATTCTATTTTAAGAGTGTGAAATTTATTGTAGCCTGTGGGACATTTTAGAAAGAAAAGTGTGAAAGTTATTGTGGGATGGAGGGAGTATAAAATTGAGTGCACACATGAAATCTAATCAAGTGAATTAAGGGTACGTTTGCAATCCATACTAATTAATTTAAAGTGATTGAAATTGATTTTTGAAGTAGAATTGAAAGTGGGTAGTGTTTTAAAATAAAGCACTTCAAATCAAAAAAAAATTTAAGTTGGGAGTGTTTTAAAACAAATAACTTTTTTTCCAATTTTACAACAACACCCTGAGCCCCTTTTTTTTTATTATTATAAATTTATTATCCAAATAAATAATAAAAACTCTCGATCAAAAAAATGAATATCTGGAAACTTCCACCATAAGCTACTCTCTACACGCTCGCAATCTCTCAAAAAAAATGAATCTCTGGAAACTTACACCATAAGCTACTCTCTACTCGCTCGCAATCTCTCAAAAAAATCTTGAAGAAATACTTTGAAGACTTCCATCACTCTGTAAGTAAGCTCTCCTTGTGGCTATGGCTATGTAAGAAATGTTGTTGAAGAAATACTTTGAAGAAAATTTCTTGCGATAACCCTTCAAATTCATGGTGTTTGCAGTGATAGTGAACGGTTCGTAAATCTAAAGGAAATTCGTAAATCTTTCCAGGTGCGTTTCAAAATCACGTATTTTATCACTTTTGTAGCCCTAAAAATCTTGGTGCTCTTTTCCCCAACTTTTTTTTTATAATTTTAAAATGGAAACTACCTGGAACTATTGCAAAAACTCATTTTTATGGATGATCAAAACTCATTTTTGAATAGGTGAAATTTATTTGGAAACTCATTTTTGAATAGGTGAAATTTATTTGGAAACATATTGAATAGGTGAAACTTATTTGGAAACCCAATCAATTGACATCTTCGTGCAAGCTCGTAACACATTATGAAATGATCGACTAATTGTAAATCCAGACCTTTGAAATAACTCCTGGAGTTGTCTATTACCTTCTTGTACTCCAACAATCATCATAAAAGTAGCCAATTGCTCTTCAACTGGTACATATCTCGTAGGTTTAAGACCATACTTATTCACCAACAAAGCACACAACTCAAAGAACACATACTTGTGCATTCTAAATTGTTTATGACATCGAGAAGGATTCCCATTCTGTCAAGATGATTCCGATCGGTTAGACGTCTCCAACTAATTAGAACACTTGAATATAGAAGAAATAACTGCTCTAGGATAGTAATTCTAAAAGTAAGCAACGAGACAAACAACACACAAGGATTTAAGTGGTTCGATCAATGTGATCTACATCCACTGGACCAGATTAGTACTTCTTTGATTGATAAAGAATGTTTACACACTCATTCACTCGGAATTGGATATTTCCTCACTTCACTCGTGAACTCACACAACTCAAAGAATACAATAACGTACTAAATCTCTCATCCCAAAAAGGTGTCAACCTTTACAATGTACACAATCAAGAGTTTATAAAGACCAAAGGTAGTTGCAGCTGTTAGGAACTGTTTTGAGTAGTTATCAACCGTTTGCAATCGCTTGTAACAACCCATGTGCTCTGTTATTGCCCAACTGAAATGGTAGTTATGCTCTCAAGTTGTTGTAACTGTAAAACTGTTAGTTAAACTAACTAACTTCGAACCAGAAGACTTGCCCATAAAGATCAGATCACTACTTAGTGTTCTGATACCCAACTCTTCTGCTCTGATGATCAAAAGCTAACTCTGCTGATAGACTCCATACTGTGCTGATCTTAACTGCACTGACCAAGTACTGTGCTGACCCAAGTACTGTGCTGACCTGGTACTGTGCTGATCTGGTACTGAGCTGGTCTACTCTGCTGAAGTACTGATCTTGGTACACTCTGCTGAAGTACTGATCTTAGTCCAGTCTGCTGAAGTACTGATCTTAGTCCAGTACTGTGCTGATCTTACTGTGCTGATCCCAACAGTGCTGAACTCTAAGCATCACCTTCTCATCTGATTGAAAACCTTCAACTCATCTGATAAGGCCTAAGTCATCTTATCTGATCCTATAAGCTCAGTACTTTACTGTGCTGGTTTTGAGATTATGAGATAACACTCACACATTCATTATAGACATAAATGCCGCCCATCCACTATAATCTCTATCATAACAAGGGGTTTTATGTATATATTTTTCATAAAACATTGTTGTCCCAAGCACAACAACACTCATAAAATGCTTTGTTTTACCACATAAATGTCCAGAGGTAGCAGACTCACCCTCTTCCTCACCCTCTTCTTCACTCAATGCATCATCTAAAATATATGTACCTGATGACATGGTTAGAGAATCCAAACTGATTTCTGATACACTGTCTGTCATTCTGTACATAAAAAATCAAATAAAAATACATATAAGTAACTAAAGGGGAAATGATCAGTATCAAATGTATAAGTAGTTAAAGAACCAGTGATTAATATTCAAATAAGCATAGATATTATCCATTACAAAAGCAGCAAAATGACTCCAAATTCTAGACACCCATTACTAACACATAGATTACCTATTAGTCACCTTAGTTTTAGGATAACAACAAAACACATACTATTTTTTTGAACATATATGTCATAAGTAGATGGAACTACAATCCCTATCAAATATTTTCAACGTGAAGATGCATAATCATTGTGATGCGACTCTCCTCGAGATCCATGACCGGAAGGCGTCCAGGAGCCACTTCGTTGCATATCTCTCACATATTGTTCTTGTAGCCACTTCAAACGTGCTTCATTTGTTCTAAGTGCTAAGAACAACTCTCTCACACTGGGCTTTAAAAACAACCTAACAACTAACATCCACAAGCTATCACTTTATTCAACTCCAGACATTGTGTATAAAACATCTACGCATTCTTTGATTGTATAGTTCCCAACACCTGTCGTGGAACCATTGCAAGAAACAGAACCACATGTAAACTTATCAACCATACGATCGAATGGACCTAGCAATCTTATCAGCATATGTGATTTTCTTCTGCTTCTTATTATGGATACGACCAGGGATTCTACTATCAGTTCTCATGTTTCTTCTACTTTGATCGTTTCTGACATTAGTGGGTTGTGTATCCTCACTTCCAATATTTGGATCAGATTCCAATTCAAGATTTTGTTCATGATCAAAACCAAGTTCTGGTTCAATTTCATTAATTCCAGCCTCCTGACCCTCAGCATTATCATTAGGCTAATCAACCAAATGGGGCGGCATCAAACCAGAGTTTGGAGTCCATGCACTCACTCCAGTTGCTACAACATCTGAAAATAATATTTCTTGTTCAATAACCAACAAAGGTCCTTGAAATTGAAACTTAGCCGCTTCAGGAATTTGCTACAAGAAAAATAAATAAAATCAATACAACAAAATATGTCAATAAATTCATCAAATTTAATGGAACAACAAAAATCTTTCATAAGTATACCTGTAATTTTTGAGTCCACCATTCTTTACTTGCTTGCATAGTACCTCTTCTAGTATCCCAGCCTAGTCCAGTAGAGTTTCTTAACAAGTTCATCCACAAACTCCAGTCCTTCTTCAAAGCATCCCAACGATTTTTAAGTTGCATTCTCGTATAGTCTCGATTTGTAGTTACCTTAAACTTCTTTCTAATATTTTCCCAACCAGCTCTATTGAAATGACTACCAGGTCTATTTCCAGCTTGTACCTCCTCAACACATATTCTAATAAATGCTTCTGTAGCACTACGATCTCAACTTGCCTTTGCACTAGAATCTGGGATAGAACTACAACCTCTACTACTTTCGATGTTTTGAGATGGTTCAGATAATGGTTGTGAATGCATTTGAGAATTAATTTCAGAATTTCTTGACCAAGGCATTTGTGTTCCCATAACTACATAAATATAACTAAATTATTTAATAGTCTTGTAAAACAAAAGAATAGCAGGTAACCCAAAATAACTATCAATGTAGAAACTCTTTCAAAACAAAAGAACTAACAAAAAAATTAGTAACGTAACTCTCTTGAATAGCAGGTCATTAGGCAGAAACCAAAAAAAAAAAAAACTAGCAATGTAAAACATAATTTCAGTTTACATTAACACAAAGAAGAATAATTTAGAACAAATACCTTGTTAGTTCTTCCAAAAACCTATTTGAGTAGAAACCCTCTCAAGTTCTTGATTAACCTAGTTATAAATCCACAATATGAACAAATTGAAACATAAATTGAGTTTTGATTTTTTGAAAAAAGAAAGAAAAAAATAAAGAATAATTTTGGGGAGATTCCATAGGGTTCAGAAGAAAAAAATAAAGAAGAATTTTGGAAAGTTTCCATAGGGTTCAAAATTTTATCGTGCTTTCTTGGAGAAGTAAAAAAAAAGCTCAGAAGGATTTCTTGACACCACGATATACATGTTTACAACTGCCTGAATCTTCTTCTTGGTTGGGTTTGTTCACTGCGCGCAGGTGGGTTTGTGGAGAATGAAGACGATGATTTCTTTGTAAGAAAGAAATGAGAAAATGCCCGATAACCTACCTCTCTTTTGGATATGAAGGATAAATGTGGAATATTGAAAAATTTAAGAGGATACAATTGTAAATTTGTATTGAGAAGCTGATAGAAGCAGGTGTATAGATGCTTCTCCAAATCTGCTTTAAAGTGATTAATTTAATCACTTACTGAAAAGTGCTTTTTATTTAAAAGATAAGTGCTTTTAAGCTGATTGTTTTGTTTCAAAACACCCGCTAAATAGTATTTTTAATCAGAATCAAATTAAAATTTCTACGTGATTTTAATTAAAAATAAACTTTTTAATAGAACTCTTAAATGGGCCAGGCCCGGTTGACTAAATGGGCCAACTCGTGTGGACTGACCCGTGTATACTTTTTAATTTTCAATATTGCAAATTAGAGAAATTGAAAAGTGATGAACCGCCGATTCACCTAGCTCCGGCGCCGCCCACCCAGTAGCCGTCGACTCTTTGTCGTCTTTCAAGCAACCACGCATAGTATCCGTTCGATCTGTAAGTATTTTTTATTGTCTTAGTTTTTTTCTTTCTGCGAATTTGTATTGCAAATGACTGAATGAAATGAGGTTGGGAATCAACCCCCACTGCTCCTCGTCGTTGTTCAGTCAGATCACGCACGCACTAGAAGCAGGCATTTTTTTATCTTTCTGTGTGGCAGTGGAATTGTTAATTCGTCAGTGGCCTGTGCGACGTTCTGCTGCCGACTTGTCGTTGGTTTGGGATTTGGTGCCTTTTTTATTTATTTTCGTTCAGTTGTTATCAGAATATCACACACAGTCACGCACGAACATTTGCTTGCTGGTTTTTATTTTAGTTTTATGTTTAAATCTTAGTAGGATTTTGTGTGCATATATATGTTGACTATTGCTGCTTGTTTATTCTGTGGAAAGTGTTCATATAGACATTTGCGGCATTTTTCATATTATTTGTAGATTAAGGCTCCGTTTGGATGGAGGGATTTGATCAATGGATTTCAAATCCATCATTCAAATCCCCTCCCCTTGTTTGGATTAAAAATGAAATGAATGGATTTAAAATCATGGGCAATTGAAGATAAAGTAGAACACACAAATGATGTGTTGGAAAAGATTTCAATTATGAATGCAAGGGTTTAAGAAAGTATATAAAAGTGGGGTAAAAAATATGGGACTTCTACTTTGAGGCGTCATGTGGAAATATGCAAAATGTTGAAGTTTCATTACATGGGAATTTTTTTTGTAGATGGTGATAGGAAGTTGGAAAAAAAAAGTGAAATCCAAGAATTGCTTGCTGCTGCAGTTGTTTTGTTGTTCAGTTTGCCATTTTTCATTAGTTGAATACAGTGTCATTAGATGGTTTTTGAAGTATGCGACTACCAATCTTCCTTGCCAATCTAGCAACGCTCTTGTTTCTGATATTAATAAGTTTAATATGAAGGAGAAATCCGGAAGTTTTAGCTTAATATTCAACATAGAGTTTGCTTAACTTCAGATATGTGGACTGCATACACTAGTGAAGGTTATATTTGCTTGATTGCAATAGCAATGTATTCTGTTACCACAACAAATAATATAAGTTTCACAAAAACTACAGCGAGGCAGTCCCAAGGTTGCAATTCCGTGAAGCCTCGTGATAGTTATCCTGACCTATTAGGATGGGGATGGTCAATAAGTTGCGATCAAATATCTTGACCTTATTAATTTATCATTTCTTATTGTTTAAGTATAGATCAAACTAATACTTTCTTCAAGATAAGACATTATTTTTTCATGGGTTTTAATTAAGTGTTTTCTTTTAATTAATTTTGGTTTACTGGCTTACGCCTGCACACCAGCTGTTCAGAGAAAGTTTAAGCATGTAGATAAATTGTGTGTTAATAATCTCAGTTTCCCGTTGTTTGAATGAGGTAGGACCTGTAAGATTCCAAGGATGAGCGTGGCAAGTAGCATGGGGAGCTTAAAGAAAGTGCTGGCTCAAGCAGCCATTAAAGGAGTGACTGAGGCGAGGGCTAGGATTTTTGGTCATGTGCTGAACCCAACAGGGAAAAAATCCCCTCACAAATTACTGCGTAAGAAACTCATTGGTGACAAAATCGCTGAGTGGTATCCTCATGATATCAAGAAGGATGATCCTTCTATTTTGGCACGTTCTGAGCAAGAGTAAGAGTTTATCCAGTCTTTTCTTATACTAGGTTTTTCAAGTGGGCTGGATATTGATCATTCAGCAGCCTATGTTCAACAAAAGACATGTCTTATTGTATGTATGATTCTAATTTAGTTTATGGTGGCAGGCGATTGAACAGACTTGAAATGTTGAAGCGGCGTGGAAAGGGACCACCAAAGAAAGGCCAAGGAAAGCGTTCTAAGAAGAGTGGTCGATGAGACTATCCCGATGAGCAGGCGGGCAGCTTATATATCAGATGACTTTCTGATGTGGAATAAAATCTGCTGCTGATGCAATTTCTATGGTGGTATTAGTTTCCATTTTATTTACTTTTGAGGTGTCAGTAGCATTACGATGGATGCATTACTAAAGCCCCAATATTACAAGGCCTTTTTCCTTCGACGTCTCTCATAAACTTGCAACGGTGTTATCATCTGACAAATTTGAGCTTGTTTAGTTATAAGATGGATATATACATTTAACTTCTATTTTGAGTGATTTTAATTAGATTGAAGTTTAGAAATAGAATGGAGTTAGATGCTTACATTCTAAAGATTGAAGCCCAACCTGCTGTGCTGTGTCTTGGGAAATAGTGTAGAAGGCAAATTATAAAGATAGAAAATTTGTTGTTTTACTGGGTTTGCTAAAAGTGTTTGAATGAGGATGTAGACATGAAAGCTTGGAGAAGAGATTGAAATTTAAAATGTAGACATTCCAAATCTTATGCATAACACATTGTCAAATTAATGCATATTTTGTCTTTGCCTAAAGATACAATTGGTCAGCAATGGAGATTTTAGCGTCCCATTTTGTCATTCTTCTTTGGAATCGCAATTTATTCTTGGTTGGACAGTTCTTTGATTTAGTTTACATCTCTCACTTAGTACTTTGAAGAATTTGTATAGTGACCATGATTCCACTAGTGCAAAGATTATCATTTGTAGCAAATCTACCAAGAGCAGAGACCTTTGACGACACTCCTTTCCACCAAAGTTTCGACCATGAGCAAGTAACATGGTAATAAACTTTCCCTATGAACCGAATTCACCAACAAATGACACATCTTTATCGTTTTAAACTTCTTGTCAATGGGGCCTTTCTAGAATCGTACATCAGATACATTCTACTTTAGATTGTCCTTCCATAAACAAAAGGGTAAATACATTTTTTTGTCTTTTAAATTATTCATTATGATTTTAGTTTTTTATATTTTTCGACTTTGAAATTAGTCATACAGTATATGTTTACAAAAAACTCAATACTTTAGTCATTGAGCAACACTTATGTGAAATATTATATACACGAAATATGTTCAATTAAGAAAATTTTAAAAAATTCGTGGATCACACATAAGCCTAGATGCGGGTCGCCCAAAAAATCCGCAAGTCTCAATTAGGTGATTTACTACATGATCAATATATTATCACTATAAGATCAAAAGCATCTACTACATGTTAACAAATATTATGGAAAATTTGTCAAAAAAATTAAGTGTTCAGAATATTTTTTAACATGTAGTAATATACTTTTGACTTTAGAGTAAAACATAGGGATGGCAATGGGACGAGTTCGAACCTGGTCCCGCATGGATCGGGTATGGACCCGATTAAGTGGGTATGGGACGGGTTGTGGTTTTTGCCAAACTCGCCAACCCGTACCCTGACCCGTTATATATATATATATATATATATGTTTAAATTTATATAAACTTGTATTAATGTATATATATGTTTGTAAAAATATTTTATATGTAGTTTTTTAGTGTAAAATGAATATGAAATGTTATTTTAAACAATTATATATTTAATTTGAATTATTAATATTAAAATAAAGATATTGTATACATTAAAATTAATTAAAAAATTATGTGGGGCGCGTAAGACTCGACGGGTATTCAAGCGGGGGACAGGGCGAGTCCCGGTCGGGTATGGGAATTTTCTGGAGGGTCCTGGGACAGAGCATACCCGTCCTAGACCCGCCTCGTTGCCATCCCTAGTAAAATAATACTTGAAAGCAAAAATATTACTACTATTTTAGTTAAGTTTAACTCCATCCCTAGTAAAATAATACTTGAAAGCAAAAATATTACTACTATTTTAGTTAAGTTTAACCCCGCGTTTTGACCCACAATTTTTTACCTTAAATTTACCTTAATTTTCTATATTTCATGTATGAAATATTTATACTCAGTATAAGTTTTTGTGTTAGTCATTTTATCGACAAATATAGATTAGTTCTTGTTTAAATTAAAAATTAGACACTTATGATCGAACATTGTCGTTGTATGATAATATGGATCTTTCATACTATCAAAAATTCAAAATCATTATCAATATTTAATATATCATCATTCTCAAATCGGACTATAGCTAAAATTTGGAGATTGTAAGTATAAAAGATTAATTTCAAAATTGAAATCCGTCTAAATAACCACGAACTCTCCCCCAATCATAAAACTCACAAACATAGCCGCCATTTAAAGTAGTAGTCAATTAATCTAACATTTAGAAAGTTTGAATACATCATATTAGAACTTTCAACTATTAGCTCAGGTACAAATTGGATCCTACACAAAATTTTGGTATATAGTAATTTTTTTATATTTTAAAATAGATCAAAGGAGCTCTCCAACCAATATAACAAATATGTCATCAATTTTTTGCTTTATTTATTTATTTTGGATGAAAAAAAAAAGGCTTTTATTAATAGAATATCAGTGGTACTCGAATGAAAAAATAAATTACATATATTTCGATTAGAGATTAAGTTTCAAGTCGTAACTCAAATTTCACCAAAAATCTTCTCTAGTTTGGATTCCTCTTGAACAAAGACTTTGTTGTTTCTTGTTCTCCAAACGAACCACATAATACTTCATAGACATGAATGTTTTATTAGTTGTACTAAAAAAAATAGTTTAGGGTTCAATTTGTACCTCATAAATAGTTAAGGATACAATGTATACATTGGTATTATAATGATCTCATATTATGTACTATTGTGGTGGAATGACTTTTATTTGACATAACTAGTATACCAAGTCACACTATTTGTGTGTATAAAATAAATATAATGTAAATTTGTATTATAATTATCTTCATGATGAACAAAGGTGTGTTCTCTTTCGTGTTAAATGAAATAGTATAATAGAATATTTTTTTCTACACCTTGTGTGTTATTGACTTTTTGTGTTAAATATATATATATATATATATATATATATATCACGATAGTTTATTTTTATCTTCCGATGTGTAAATATTTTTTGTACTTTTCAAATCAAATGCATAAAATATTTTGCACTTGGAAGAATTTATATTTTATCTCATAGCTATGTAATTAATACTCCGTAATATAGTTTTATATTATAAACTAAACTATTCACAAATTGATACCGAAATTCAATAAAACTCATATTTCAAAAATAAAAATATTAAATTAACTCATAAAATTAATATTGATAGAAAAAACTATTTTTTTAAACAATTGATAGAAATCCATATTCAAGAATTTGAATGTTGTTCGCTTTCTTTCAACCATGGGAGACTCCAAGACTTTTATGAAATATGAATTCAAATTAAAGATCATAAAATGTTGGTTAGTTTATTAAATAGTGTGTTAATTCTAAATTTAAAATTAAAAATTTGTCGAGCTTTAAAGGAAAAAATTACATCGTTGGTTGTCTTGTGCAACTACCAAAGTTACTCTCATGCGTGAACTACACGTACGTTCTAATTGTTTTTTACTTTTTTACAAAATTCTAATTTTGAACATCAATTTTGGCAAAATTTTCATTTTTACAACTACCCTATATTTTTATAAGTTTTATTGTATATTTTGAGTGTAACCTTGTAAATCATATTCTCTTTGTCTTAAATTAGGTGTCTCGTTTTAACATTTCAAACTACGTTATCTATTTTCATTTTTGTCAATACTACACCACCTTTTTCTATCTTTTATTTTTAAATTTCTAATTATTTGCTTCTATTTCTCTCCCCTTATTCTTTTCTCTATCTTAATACCTCACTATACATTAATATTACTATTTCTTAAGAGTGTGCAAACAGTAAATGAGACACTTACTTAAAGCGGCGGAGAAAGGAGGAAGTATTTATTCGAATATATTATTCCTTTTGTTTCTTTAAGTCTTCCTCACCTATAAATATTTTTTGCCCCAAAAATGGTGAGCAGCATTAATTGTGTTTTTAGAGTCACCATTGTGGGCAAGTGCAACTATGGTGCAACTTATTTTTAATGTAATGAATAAAAAATTTAATTAAACGATTGTAAATACATTAAAATCACTTAAAATCTCGGACTAGATTTTGTCCTGTTTTTATGCATGTTACGACTTTCTCTGTTCGAATCTTCGTAGTAATTAAATAAAAATATAAAATTGGTGTCATTCTTGTGAATCTTGCCTGCTAAAACCATTGTAATAGTTTAATATTAATACTGCAGGAAAATAAAACATCAAGTGGCTGTAGTTTAGTGGTAAGAATTCCACGTTGTGGCCGTGGAGACCTGGGCTCGAATCCCAGCAGCCACACTTGCTTTTTATTCAGAAAAAGTTGTACTCTAATTTTTTGAATAATTATAACAAAAGGTTTATGCTATTGTTATGCCTTTTTATTTATTTATTTTTTGGTAAGCTTGTTAAAATCTGCAAATTTCATTTACGTATATTAATAAAGTAGTTTAACTAATATACTCTAATTTTATTTTTAAAAAAGTTATACTCTAATATTTTTGAATAATATAGCAAAAGGTTTATGCTATTGTTATGCCTTTATTTTGGTAAGCTTGTGAAAATCTGCATTTATCTAAATTTCATTTACCTATATTAATAAAGTAGTTTTACTAAAAAAAATTAATAAAATACTAATAACTAAAACTCTAGAACGAATTCAAACTCCGTTGCGCATTAACAGTAACAACGTCCGTCTAGATCACGAACAAGAAGGTATGAGACGTCCAACTCACCACATAATTATATATGTGTATGTGTATAAATTTATATTCATATTATTGTGTGTGTATAATTTCCAAATGGGCATATTCTTGTTTCCTTTTTAAATACTTTCATCGTTGGATTAAAAAATTATTTTAGATTTGATTAGACAATTATCTATCTTGAATCTAATTAATCACTTATTTTAATTTAATTTATCATACCAAATTAAATGTATTTTCATTTTAAAGAAAACTCTTTTTTTTTTTGATAAATCGAAATGAAATAAACGGGCCGGTGAGAAATTGACTTATAGGCCTCATATTTTGACCCAGATTTATTCTTTTTAATGGTTACAGTATAACTTATAAGACCCGTGAAAAAATGGAATGAGTATTAGTTTATATAAACAAATATATTAATTTGTTTAAGGAACGATTTTTTTTTTTTTTGAAGAACAATATTAGTAGATTTCATTATACAGTTAATTTTGCGAAAAAGTAAAAATATGGAGTATCTGATTTAACTTTTGTAAGTCAAATTACTGATCACCTCTTGCTCAGTTGCTCTCCTTGTATGCCCCCTACTTCATGCCACATCTATACGGAGTATTACTTTTTGGAGTTTATCGATTTTGGTACATAAGACCTCAAATGAGAAGAAAATTCGTAATTTACGTACTTTGACAATGTGTGGTATGGAAATTATGAAAAGTCAGAAATGACTTCGTGTTCAATGAGAAGGTCTTGACTATAGACGAGATTTTCAATGGCATCAGATTTAACTCTTGCAAATGGTTGAAAATTCACTTCTCTACAATTTTCGTTTCTTTTCTATATGGTTGAGAGTGCTCCCTAATTACTCCTAGTTTAACTTTGTTTCTTCTCTTCTATTCAACTATTAACTCCATATTGACATTCCAAAAAAAAGTAGACACATTAATAACCTCAATGTGGAAGTAATAACTACTTTCACATATGAAGTAATTGTGGGATTAGAGAAACACAATGATGGTTAATTTGTTGATATGGAAGTCATGAACACAACCTAACTTGTTTCATCATGGTCCTCATGGAATCACTATATATATGGCTTCACAAAATAAATTTAAATTTTGTTATCAATGACCAAAAATTGTGCACCAATTTAAATACTTAATTAAAATTGAGTTTTATATAAACAGGTTTAATTTCAAAATAAAATAAGATGAATTTTCACTCCAAACACATTCAATGGAAATCCTTATGAAATGAAGTAAAAATGAAGAGACAGAGGAACGTCAAAATTGTATTTATTGTTAGATTGATATTACTCACCAGATTCATATTTTTTTTCGTTTTTGTACTTAAATTAAAATGATTTCATTTAATCATTTTAGTCATTTTTCTTCAAAAATTACACATATATTTTTTCTAAATTTTCTCTTTTTAATTGGAAAATATATTTTGGGTTTAAATTTCCTCAGAAGGTTAAATTTGTAAAAAATTATGTTTCTTAATTTTATACCCTCTTCGTCCCAGGTTAAATTATTTATTTTACCATTTTTTTTTTTTTGGAAACGAGCAAAGTTACACGCATTCAATGCATGAATCGAGAAGGCCGTCCACAAAGTTTGGAGGCTCGTCCCAACTATGAGGACTCTCAAACCAACGAGAGTTCCTAGCAAAGCTATGTGCCAATGAGTTGGCATTACGAGGGGTGTAAACAACTGTATAATTAGGGTTATTCAGGAGAAAAGCCTTACTCTGACGGATTGTGTCTCCAAAGACATTAATGCCAACGTCGCCCTCTAGTTTTCGAAGCTCGATTGTGACCCGTTGTGCATCCGTTTCCACCACAACATTGTCCAAACCTCTGTTTCTAGCCCAATTAAGCGCTTCCATGACTCCCCAAGCTTCTCCTTCCTCGACCTCTAGGAGCCCCGTTTTGGTGAGTGTTTTGGCTGCTATAAATCTCGCATCACCATTCCTATACCAGTTAGCATCACACTCTCAAAAAAAGCTGCGTCGACATTCACCTTAATAACTCCTAGGTTCGGTTTGTGCCATCTTCTGCATATACGCGTCTGAGCAGAACCTTGAGGTCTCCCTTGTACCCCTTTCCATTCATAAAGGAAGCTTCGTGCAGCTATAACGATCTGCCCCACATGGCGCCTATCCCCAGACCATACTACTTCATTTTTGTTTTTCCACAACTGCCACGCGATCGCCATAAATAGTTCCATCTTGGTTGTCTCCATTGTGTTAAGAAGCAGTAGGAAGAGTTCTTTATGACCTTCGACCCGGGGTATCTTTTCATCGATCTCATTCCAGAGCCCTGCTTCTTGCCAACAACCCCTTGCTGTGCTGCAGTCAATAACTATATGCCAAATAGTTTCGATCCCATCCTCACAAACAGGGCACGCCGTCGATTGGCTTATACCCCTCCTGAACAGTTTTTCCCGTACTGGGAGCCACCCTTTACACATACGCCAAAAACATTCTTTAATTCTTGGTGGTGTATTCATCTTCCATAATATTCTCCAAGGCGTCGGATTGGAGACCCATTCCCCTGAGATCAGTCTGCTCGCGAGTTGGTACCCTGTTTTAACAGAATACCTGCCGTCACTAGAGTAGTGCCACATTAAGTTATCTCGCACTCCAAGCGGCGCAACAGACGTCCGAAGAATTCTGTTGCAATCATCTTCGTTAAATATTTCTCGCATCAGCAGTGTGTCCCATTGCCTCGTTCCTGGCAGGAAGAGGTCTTGGACCATCGCATTTTCTGAATTTGGAATTCTCGCAGAGGTAACTCGAAAATTGGCATCGTTGCTGATCCATGGCTCCCCCCAGATTTTTATCGTATCTCCATCCCCGACCTTCCATCTTAATCCACGCCGCACCAGGTCTAAGGATTCATAAATTCCTCTCCAGGTAAAGCTGGGGTTCGAACCAATACTCGCATTAAGGATATCAGACTGTGGGAAGTACCTTGATTTAAGGATACGACTCAAGAAAGTTTCTGGGTTCTTCAGAATTTTCCACCCTATTTTACTCACCATAGCAATGTTAAACAAATGTAGATTCCTCCGCTGATCTTATGGTCACATAGTGATTCCCAAGATTCCCATTTAATACCTTTTCGAGGGTCGGTGCCGTGACCCCACCAGAATGCGTTCATCATTCGCTGCAGTTCATCTAACAAACCAGCTGGTAAAAGGAAGACGCTCATACAAAAAGCTGGCACAGCTTGTGCAGCGACTTTTATCATTTTAAACGTCTCTTATTAAGTTATTCATTTTAATTTTTGTCAACAACTCAGAGAACTCACCAACTCTTTAACTAGAGGTGTTAAAATGGATCGGAGCCGTTGGACTGACTCGCCCCGCCTATAATATTGACAATAAAATTTAGTTTGGTTGAGATCTAATTTCTATTTATAATTATAAGAGATTAAATCAATGAATATTCAAAATTATTTGTTAGTTTGTTTTTATTATTTTTTTAGTAACTATTTACATATTGTTTAAAATTTATTATAATAATATATGTGAAAAGGTAAAATATAAATATATAATTAAAAGCTTATAGACTAGTCTGCAATCAGTTATAGTGGATTGAGTTGGGTATTTTTCAGTCCGTTCACGTCATGGATCTGTCCACCAAAGTCCTTAAAATGATGAGTTGAGGTGGATTGTGAACCGATCCACCCTACTAACCCGTTCTCTCTGATTGCTCTATTTTTACATTTTCTACTTTCTAATCTATTTCTACTTCTTACTACATTTTTTCTTTTTTATCTAGGCAGATATATGGTACAAACTACAAAACAAGAAAAACGAAATTGGGGAGTATAAAATGAAAGGTTTAGATTTGTAAACTAATTATGGAAACATATTTTTACAATAAATAAATACGTTAAAGGTTGGTAAAAAAAAGAGGGGGGAGGGGGTTGGATAATGATGAAATATTTGGAGGGAAAAAGACAGGTGAGGGGTGGACCTATTAAATTTGAATGGGTATTGCATTAAAAGGCTGCACATTTCTGTTCTGTGTCTTCTTTATTGCTTCCCACCCACCCTTTTCTACCCTCCCACCAACTTTCCTTTATTATGGCATATATTATATGGACCTTTCTTTTTATTTCCATATTATATACTCCATTCGAAAATATTTTTAAAGAAAATGTCATAATGAGTACAGTATAATTTTAATAGATAATTTTTTCAATTCGATGTATAAAGTAATTAAATTATTTGACTTGTATTGTATGTATGTGTAAGTACAAAAACAATGACATTTTATGTAAATTGTGGATACTGTGAAAGTGAAATTTATAAATTGTTTTACATTTTAAAAGTGTAAAAATTATTGTGTGAGTCTAAAAATAAAAGTGTGAAAGTTATTATAGGACGTACGAAAGGAGTAATACTCTCTGTCACTCACGGTTTGTCCCTCATTTAATTTGACATTTCTTAAAAAAGAAATGTAACAACTCATTTCCTTTTAACTATTGCTCGTACCATTTTAATATTACAACACATGTCATTATTTTTACACTTTAAATACCAATAAACAGTAAATGTCAAATTAATTGAGGAACTAATGAAATATTACTCTTTTAATGAAAAAAAAAAAAAGGCATATGCAAATTAAACTAGCTCCTTCCTCTCCTCTCCTCCACTTCATTTTTCTTTTCTTTTTTTAAGTTAAAAAGTAGACAAAATATGAAAAAGAACAAGAATCCACTTACAATATCCAAATTTAATATTTCCATAATCTTTTTCTATTTCTCTCTTTCATTCTCCTTTGCATGGATTAATTATTATGATTAATCTCTTGTGCACTGTTTAAACAATTAATTAAATTTTGTGGGTTGTTGTGAAAGAGAAGATTGATAGAAAACTTGATGAATGGTACAAATTTAGAATCCTTACATAAATTTTGTCTATTCTTATAAACCTTTCACGTAAACTTTTCATACATATTTCTTGAAACTTTTTATTCTGTCATTTTAGTTCATTCGTCTATAAATTTTTCACTCTTTTCCGATAAATACTTTTTAAATTTATATCTCTACAATTCACTGTTATTTATTTTAAACTCTGTAACAAAAAGTAGCGGAGGCAAATGTAGTAAAATAATATTGTACTAAATCTTATAAAATGAGAATAGAAAGAAATAGCTAGAGGAGGGCGGAAAGCATTGGATGTAAATTGTAATGCAAGTAAAAATGGTGAGACCAGATAAGACATAAGTGCTAACAGAAGTATATATGTTACAGTAATTTGTAAGAACTTTCAATTGTTTATTCACAGAAATAAATAAATAAATTAAAATTAAAACTAAGAAATAAACATAAATCTATGTTAACACAGTCTGTCAAAAGAAAATTCACTAGTCATGTCTAGTAAACTGCCAAAAATATACTCCCATGACTCTACCATTAATATGGGAGGTTTGGTTTAAATTACTCTTATATAGTGTAGTATTTCCTTTGTGATAACTTCTGCTCCCTCTATATCGTAAAAGTTTGCGAAAAATCTTGAACACAAAGTTTAAGATCATAAATGTTTAATTATTAAAATGTCACGGAATAATGTTGTAACTTTTATATATAAAAAAAATAAAATACTTAAATTGAGTGTTTGGTAAATTCCAAAAGTAAATGAGGTAAATATATGTATATATTATGAAGTTGAAAACTGTGGATAAAATTGATTTTAAGATATTCTCGAATTGATCGTGAGTAGGTTGTGAGCCCGCTGGACTTAATTTTATCCCTCTCTTAATTTTAAAGACTAAAGTGTCAATGCTGGACTTCATTTTAAGGGCAAGTAAAAGAGAAAAATATGCGAAATGATGAATTAAGACAAAATTTACTATTCATAGTATGAGCACTTGTGTGTGTGTGTTTTTTTTAATGGAAATTCATTTTTACCTTAAAAAAAAAAAAAGACAATTTAATGCAAATCAAACTTTACCGTCTCATTAACTTACGAGTATTTTTAAATAATTTTAATTATTTCATCAAAACATTTGTCATATTATTTGTTTCAGTAAAAAAATATTTGGTTATTACATTATAAAGTAACAATTGTTAATCAATTGCATGATAATTTTATTTTATATATAAATGGAATAAACATTTTTTTAGTTATTTAAAAAGAACTAGTCTCCCTGATCTACTTCAATTAATACTAAATTTTATTTTAATATAATTATCATTTTGCACATGTAAGAGAAATAAATGACCAAGTTCATATTTAAACCCCCCCTTTACTTATTTTTTGTGATGATACGTTAATTATGAATATGCAAACAAAATAGCCATAAGATCACATTATTATTATTATTATATATATACTAGATGAACACTCGCGTATTACGTAAAATATTAAAAAAATTAAGAAATAAAATGGAATGAAAGACTGAGAATTTTTATGATACAACCTTTATAAATATGAAAATAATCTTTAAAAAAATAATGATAAAATTTAGAAAATAACAATTTAATTAAATAATATTAAAATAGCTCTTAATAAATGTTAATCAAATATTCCTCTTACACTAAATTTCAACCAACACATATTTATGTTAAATATATTCTTTAATCAATAAAATTATCACATGTCACTTTATTTTAAATATTTCAACTCTTTAAAATCATGAAATATTATATTTCATTAATTCTATAATTAATATCATCTAAATTTATTTATAGGGTATTAGAAAAAAAAAGTAAATTGTTTACTGTTATTAATATATTTTTATAAAGCACAAAATTAAAAGTCAGATAGTAAACTTAAATATTATTTTTTTACAAATCTTTTAAAAATTAAAGAAATTATATAAATTGATTGGTTAGTTAGTTAAAAAATATGTAAATTGATACAATATTCTATTAGGAAAGTAATAAATCTCTAATAAAATTTTATGATTATTATTTTATAAGGAATGTTTCTTTGAGCTATTAGGCCTATAAATTTATGGCAACTAGAGGTATTTTAGAAGTAAAATTTTCAATATAGAATAGAAAAATATTCTAAATTCATTACAATTATGACACGTAAAATTTAAATAATTCAACATTCGACACATAAACAAAATTTATCAGAAGATGACATATAATCGAAATTCACCACAAAACGACCACTACAAAAAAGAGGTGTTTTACCGACGGTTATACCGACGGATATTCAGTCGGTATTGGCTCTTACCGACGGAATTACCGACAGATTTTATCCGTCGTCAATGAATTGGTCGGTAGTGGTTACCGACGGAAAATATGCGTCTGTCGGTATATGCCGACGGATTCCCGACGGATTCAAACCAACCCGTTTTCAAACCGGGTCGCCTATACCGACGGATTCAATTCCGTCGGCAGTCAAGCCAACCCGTTTTCAAACCGGGTCGCCTTTACCGACGGATCCCAAATCAATTTTTCGTCGGTAGATCCGTCGGTATATGTTGGACTTAAATTTTATTATTTTAATTTACCGACGGAATATTCCGTCGGTAAGTATTAAATGTTTTTTAAAAAAATGGAATTCCGTCGGCTCGCCGCTACACCGACGGAATAGTCCGTCGGTAAGTACCAAAAATTTTTTTAAAAAAAATTATTTGCAATCGGGATCCGACCCGATCCCGATTGCTTACATAATTGCTTAAAATTCAATACACGATCAAAATTGCTTAAATAATTCAATACACAAATCTACATTACATCCAACCGAATAAACAAAATCGTGCTAAGGCATCGAATGGTGTTCCGGAATTGACAGAGGATCGATCAAGTAAGAAGCAAATAGAATTTTGCTCCGGATTATGACAACTATACCCCTCACTAGAATGCTTGAAAAAGCTCTGTGAAATATTAAAACAACATAGTAAACATTAACAAAAACTTATATGAGAAATAATTTAACAAGAATGTGAGTATATTAATACGTACCGTGGAGTATATTAAATTGTCCTTCGCTGACTCGACTCCATCCCTGCCATTTCAAAATCAATTCCAAAGAATCAAGATTCAATTGTCATTTTATATATTTAAACATAAATTAAATTATCATAAAAATTGAACATACCTCAACAGAGATCAAGTAACTTCATTAGGCTCGCATAGTTTCTGTCGGTCTCAACAAACTTCATTACTACAACATCATGAATTAAAAATCCATTCACTCTATCTTCAGTCAAATAAAATTCAATTTTGGACACAATGCTTGAAAAAGACTCTTAATGCAGGAACAAAAAAAAGCAGAAATCTAATCTTTTTCTTGCAGACTCATTTCATAGAGCATTACCTGATATATTACTACAATTACACCTTAACCATTAAAGAAGATAAACTGAAAAACAGAAGCTGTGGCTCACTCAAAAACAAAAAACAAAAACCCTGTTCTATCTTTTGTTTAAGGAATTCATAACACGGTTTTCTCAACTGGTTTGTCCCTCGGAATCAGAATATGAAATCAAATTTCGCAAAGTAAACTATCAATAACATTTCAATAATTGAATATTACATGACAGCCCTAATGAAAATCACAATTCAATTCAACAAAGATAACACGACAATCAAAAGCACGAACTGAGATCTTATGAAATTAGATTCTTGACAGATAGAGGCACATTAATCAAGTCAAAAACATTACTACTCCACAAAAAATTGGGGCGAAATTCTCGAACGGTCACAGGTCATGCTCAACAATACGAGAATAATCAAAACAATTCGTGAAGAATTCAAGAAAAGCAGCACACTAACCATCAAAACGTAATTCGTAGATGTGGACGGCGGCGTGTCGGGGAGGGACGGTAGGGTGTCGCCGGACTGCGACGCGGACGGTGGGATGGGCGGACTCCGGCCGGAAAAGGGGGTGGCGCCGCTGCGAACGTGGGCAAGGGGCAGCATGTGGCGAAGCCTAAAGGAGGAGACGATCGGAGTGGGGGAGAGGGAGAGGGAAAATACGCGTGAAATGAGAGAAAGTTACATTTATAATCGGAAATGCCGACGGAATTGGCGACTGATAATTCGGTCGGCTTTGGCTCGTTGTCGTTAGCGACGGAAATGGCGACAGATATTTCGGTCGGCTTTGGCTCGTTGCCGTTAGCGACGGAAATGGCGACGGATATTTCGGTCGGCTTTGGCTCGTTGCCGTTAGCGACGAAAATGGCGACGGATATTTCGGTCGGCTTTGGCTCGTTGCCGTTAGCGACGGAAATGGCGACGGATATGTTCCGTCGCCATTGGATTTTTATAACCAAATGATAAATAATTAAATTAAATTATAAGTTAATTAATAAAATAACCAAATGATAAATAATTAAATTATAAGTTATAACCAAATGATAAATAATGAAATCTTATAAATTGTACAAAATAAAATAGCTAGGTTACATTAATTTAATATTCATCTTCGTCTTCATTTTCATTATTTGCCACATCTTCCTCTTCCTCCTCATCTTCTTCATCCTCCCCCTCGTCATGTTCATCCTCCTCCTCATGTCCACTATCGTTTTCAATAACAATCAATTGTGGATTTGCAGCCGTCAAGTCTACCGAAAGATTAAAATCTCCCGCAAACACTTCAGTTTGATTCTCTATTTGTTCCATTTGAAACGGAGGTTCATCTTCATCGTTGTTTTCCTTTTGGGGGACCTCCACCATTAACCTTGCCTTCACTTTGCAAACAGCGTGCCATTCTGATCTATTACGTTTTCCAGCTCCTGGATACGTGCAGTAGTAGACTTGAGATACCTGAGAGGCAAATACAAACGGATCATCCCCGCTATACTTCCTTTTCGAATTAACATCCACAAGCTTGTACTCCGGATGAATTTTGGTTCCTAAAGGGGATGTGTCAAACCAATGGCACTTGAACAACATTACGGTTTGCACTGGATATCCCGGATATTCAATTTCAACGACTTCGTGCAACACCCCAAAGTAATCACTTGCATCTGCATTATAATTCGCACCCCTAAGACAAACACCACTGTTGTTAGTCGTTCTTGTTGATGCATACTCTGATGTATGAAACCTGTAGCCTTTCACAATATAGCCGTTGTAAGTCCTCACACGCCGTAGTGGTCCTTTGCTGAGATCCTGTAAGAACCGGCTCTGAAAATCGTGCGATTGTCCCTATACGTACAGTTAAAATTAACATTAATCAAAACAATTATTTGTTCACGTAAAATTCAATTAATGATACTCACATAACGTTGGAACCATCGGGCAAATTGACGTTGAAGACTAGTATCTATGTCTCTATCTGAGATGTTTTGATCTGCATGTCGTAGTTCTTGTGTATACATCCTAATAATTCACAACACAATTAGATGATAAATGACGCACGTTTAGTGCTATTTAATTAGATGATAAATATATGAAATACTTACTCAATGTAAGGCTGAACTTCATCACAATTCAATAACACGTACGTTTGTGCTATTTCAGCCTCTGTGTGTGTTGACCAATATCGTTCAGTGGCTTTTCCTATAGGTCGCCCCTTAGACTTGAATACAGAGAGCATGCCATCGACTTCTTGTTGCGTACCTCTACCATCGAAGTTACGTGGTTCATTCCTGATCCTCGTGTTGACATGGTCTTCAAAATAATATGAACAAAACATGCCAACCTCTTCATTCAAATACGCATTAACAATCGATGCTTCGACGTTTGCCTTCTGTTTAGCATTGCGCTTCAAGTTGTAGAGATACCTAAAATTATACTCCCTCCGTCCCACAAGTGTTTGCACCACAAAATGGGCACACTTTTTAAGAAAAAAGTGTAATGAGTGGAGTGTTGAGGGGTAATTTTGTAAAGTTATATGAATAAAGTAAAAAGGTGATTGGAGAGAGGGTAAAAGTAATGGCATTTTGTGTAAATATGTGAATATTGTGAGGGTGGTGTTTATGAGAGAGTTTCCTTTTATGGGTGTGCAAACAATTGTGGGACGGACAAATAAGGTAAGTGTGCAAACAGTTGTGGGACGGAGGGAGTAATAGTTAACAAATTAAAATAAGGCTCCATATACTAAAAACTAATTAAATGAGAGAAATAGAATTGTTCACCTCTCAAATGGGTACATCCACCTGTACTGCACTGGACCACAAATCCTAGCTTCATACGCTAAGTGAACAGGTAAGTGTTCCATCGAGTCAAAGAAGCTAGGTGGGAAAAAACGTTCCAACTTACACAAAATAACTGGAATGTCTCGTTCCAAACGATTCATATCATCAACCTTGATTGTTGTAGACGTTAAATCTCTAAAAAAGAGACTTAATTCAGTGACAGCCCTCCACACATTCAGAGGAAGAAATTCTCGAAACGCAATAGGTATCAAGCGCTGCATAAAAACATGACAATCATGACTCTTCATCCCTGCAACTTTACCTTTTGTTGTGTCTACGCATCGACTCATGTTTGACACGTAGCCGTCTGGAAATCTTAACTCTTTAATCCACCTACACAATTCCTGTTTTTGTGCCTTATCTAGTGTGTAGCAAGCCTTTGGATATTTACCTGTACGGGTATCCTGTTCCAACTCATCACGGCGACAGATAGTGTTCAACTCTTCCCTGGACTTTGGAGTATCTTTCGTCTTGCCTTCTGTGTTCATGATTGTGTGAAACACGTTGTCAAACACATTCTTCTCAATGTGCATGACATCCAAATTGTGTCGGAGCAATAGTGAACTCCAATATGGCAAGTCCCAAAAAATACTCTTTTTCTTCCAGTTACCTGGGATTCCTTTGTTGTGTTCTTCTGCATTTTCCTCCGTAGTTTTTTTCAAACCCGTCCACTCAATCTCATGTAACAGACTTTGTCCTGTACGATTAATAAATGTTAGAATAAATGTAACCCAAAAAAACATGTTAAAATAAATGTATAAAATACCATTTCGAAGGGGCGGTCGATTGTTTGTGACTGTTCTATTCTTCGTGAAGTCCACCTTATTCCTTCGAAATGGATGATCTCGAGGTAAAAACCTTCGGTGATTATCGAACCATGAAACTTTTCTACTCTTCGGGAGACTGACAGCTTCAGAATATTCCATACAATACGGACAAGCTTGCTTTCCGGCTGTACTCCACCCGGACAACATAGCATATGCAGGAAAGTCGCTAATGGTCCACAATAAAGCAGCACGCATCGTGAAGTTCTGTTTCCTAGAAACATCATACGTTTGGACTCCGTTATCCCATAGGAAGATCAAGTCTTTAATAAGAGGCTGGAGATAAACATCAAGTTTATGCTTTGGATTCGACGGACCAGGCACCAATACAGTCAGAAACATTGTTTGAGGTTTCATGCACATCCATGGAGGTAGATTATACGGAGTCAGTATCACCGGCCACAAAGAATACTTCTTTCCATAACTCCCAAACGGTGCAAAACCATCAGTACTCAAGCCTAATCTCACATTCCTCGGTTCACAAGCAAATCCTGGAAACACATTATCAAGGTGTTTCCAGGCTTCAGAGTCGGACGGATGTCTCATATCCCCAGCCTCAGTATCTTCAGAATTTCTTGCATGCCACGTCATGTGTTGAGCTGTAGCACTAGATTGAAACAATCTCATTAAACGAGGAATGATAGGAAGATAATACATCCTCTTGTGTGGCACTTTCTTTTTTGTCTTGCTCGATTGACCACCTGGTCCCTTCCGTCGTGCCTCTTTGTACCGGGGATGGCCACACATTCTACACATAAGAAGATCGCTATCGTCATCACCCCAGTATAACATGCAACCATTCACACAACAATCAATCTTCTCAACCGGCAAACCCATATTCTTCATCAGTTGTTTGCTCTGATGAAACGTCGTATGTACTTTATTATCGACAGGACAAATCTCACTGCATAATTGTGTCATTTGCTCATATGCTCTGTTAGATAGCTTGTTCTCCGTCTTGATAGCCATAAGTCGAGCATTAAATGACAACTGAGAATGAGAATCACACCCTGGGTACAAATCTTGATCGACTAATTTGAGCATCTCATAAAACTGAAATGCTTCATCCGTTGGTTCCTCCTCTATATTTGACATACCGACTTCCATCACCATTGTTTGATACATATCGGGTTCTTCCACCCCAAACTCTTGATCGTTACTGGTGCCGACATGCTCAACGTGTACGGGTTGTTCATAAATTGCAGTAGTGTAATAGTACAAGACTTGATCAAAATTATAAGGCCACCGTTGTTCGCCATGACTTGTCCAATTATAGTAATTATCAACGAACCCATTCATAAGAACGTGGCATAAGACTTCATCAATGCTTTTAAATGATCTATTCTTACATTTCTTAGCATTACACGGACACCTAATACAATCCTCAGACATGTAATGTGGGTGTAGCTTTGCAAATTCAACAAATGACACGAGTTTATCATAAAATTCAACATTCACATTTCCTAAAACGAGCCTAGGAGTACAATACATCCACCGACGATCCGGCAATTCCATCTGTTAAACAATTTGACCAAAATAAAATTACACACTAAAAATTAAACACTAAAAGTAAAAATTTTGTAGTAAAATTACACACTAAAAAACTAAACACCAAATTAAAATTACACACTAAAAAACATACCTTAAATTTTCGCTCCAATCCAAATTTTTTGCTCCACACTAAAAATTTTCGCGTGGTTTGAGGTTCTGGAATGTTTTTCAATACTACATGCCGACGGAAATGTCAGTCCGTCGGTATATCACGCGCCGAAATTCCGTCGGTATTGCCAATACCGACGGATAATTTCAGTCGGTAACACATATTTCAAATGTATGTCAAATCAGTCAGATTCCGTTGACCAATTTTCAGTCGGTATTTACATTACCGACGGAAATTCCGTCGGTAATGACACATGTTCAATACCGACGGAATCACTTTTCGTCGGTAAAAACGCGTATAAAAAAAAATTTAACTACGAATTCTTAACACTCCAACCACACTCAAAACAACCTACTTCTTCACAAACATCAAAATTTAAAAAAATACAGAAACTCATGTCTTCATCTTCGACATCCATGAAAATTGTGGTATGCCATTGTGGAAAAGAAGCTCGTGTGTGCATGTCGAAGCAAGAAAGAAGCAGAGGTAGACTATTTTATACTTGCCCAGATTCACTAAATGGTAATGGATGCTCCTTTTTTGTTTGGGCCGATGAACACGAAATTCACGGACAAGGAACGAGTTCACACGGAATGTTTCCGGGCATGGTGAGGAGAATTGACTCACTTTTGCTTGAAAATCAAGAGCTCAACAACAAGTTGAATCATGCGCAACTAGTTGGGGATATGTATAAGGATACATCTGACCAACTAACCTCAGAATTAGGATTTGAAGCTGGAAAAGTTGAAGAGCTAAAGAAGCAGAGGAACTTTCTTGTTGTGGCCATAGTATTCTGTGTTCTACCCTATGTGTTCAAGTTTATAGGTTGGATGTAATCCTAAGTTTATGTCTCTAATATGTATTGCTAAGTTTATGTAATGTTAAGTGTATGCATGTAATGTAACCACAACAACAGCCTTTCTTCAAGACAATTTTCAATGAAAATGTTGTTTATCTATCACATAAAACATCCAAATTTAAATATACACATTCTTAACACATAAAACACACATAACTAAAATTAAACAACTGATACTTAAACATAAAAGTAAATAGTTCAACAAAAATGCAGATAAAAAATAAATAGTTCTACGAGACATAAAAGTAAATAGTTCTACGAGACATAAAAATAAAATTGTTAAACACATAAAAAAAAAAATTATTCAAAGTCACTCATTGACCATAGTAGAATATATCAATGTCGTTATCGTTACCAACGAACTGACCAATGATGTCATCATCGTGCTGCATGGTCGGGACATAGGGGGAGGGGGCTGCGGGGGCTGAGGGGGCTGGGGGAACAGGCACGTTCACGTTGGCCGTCGGTGGAGGAGCTTGCATGGTTCTCCGATAAACCTCCTCGATCCTCTCGTCCGACCACCCCATCTCTCGACCCATATTCACATGCATCACATGCATGTAATGGTTGAATTGTGCCATCGTCACATCAGGAGTTGGGGTGGAAGATACGGAACCCTGCGATGCCGTCTGGGACGGACCAGCGCCGGAAATGACATCAGCGCTCATACGACCAAGGCCCAGAACTCGTCCGCGGGTGGTGGGGGCAACTTCCAAATAAGCCCGGTCCACCTCCTCGACTGTAGGGGCACTGCTGGTTCCGGGTTGAGTAGGGTCGACTTGAGTTCCGATCTCGGCAATCCTCCGGTTCATCTCCAACTACATAATTAATAATTTTAAATTAATAGAATAAATTATAAAAAATGTATTTAATTAAACAATTTTATTACTTACGTGGAGGTTAGTTGTGCGCCCGTATGTGGATTGCTGTGTATCAGCATTAAACGGATGAGCAATGCTCATCCGGTCCAAGTGAGTGGGTACACGCCCCGTATCCCGTTCCTAATAATTTAATTTATGTATTATATATATTAAATATATAATTAAATTTAACTTTAATTAAAAAATTAATAAACACTTACAATGACCATCGACTGCTCAAGGATGGACCGGGCTCCAGTCCGATGCCTGGACATCCCACCCCCATCGTCGGATCTCCGGTTGGCCTTAGCAATCTCACACTTCCTGATGTACTCCGGATCCAGCCACTCCCTCGTCAATGAATCCCACAACACAACATCATTATCATCCTTACCCAAGCTCTGCGTCGTCCCATCGTGCTGCCATGCCATTCTCCATTCGTACATTAAATCCTTATACCGCTGTTGCGCCGATTTACAGAAATACCTGAACATAGCCTGGTCTGAGTACATATTCCGATCCCAAGTGGTTTGTTTCTGCACATATAATAAATTGTTTATTATTGAACAAATTAACAAACATTAATTAAATAATTAAGTAATTAATTACTACCTGAAATTCCTCGAAGTACGCCAACTTTTTTGGTTTTGGGACCTTCGACCAGGTATATGCACCCGCAGAGATCGGTAAAGAGCCAAAAACAATCGTGCATGCCCTGGAGACCTCGTTACCAGGTAACAATCTGTGACATTAATTAACAAACAAAACACATTATAAATTAAAACGAATGTGAAATTAATTAATTATTAATTATTAAACAATAAAAGTATTTAATTACTTACACTCCTCCACTTGTAGCCCAAACGCGCTCCCGGCCATCCTGAGCAGGAACAGCAGGATGGTCCCGGACAGACGAATGAGACGACGACTGATCAGGCGACGGGTGTGGAATGGGTGGCGGAGGCGACGATAATGGTGTTCGTGACAGTGTAGGCGCCGGCGCCTCGGGTCTAAGTTTGGATCGACTCTTCCTCGATCGGCTACGTGACCCGGAGGCCCCGTGAGATCCCGAGCCACTAGAGGCACCAGCACCATTTCCAGTCATCTATTTAATTTAAACATTTAAATTAATAAATTATATATATAATACTAATTAATTAATAATAAATTTCTTAATTTAATAAAAAACAATAATCTAATAAATTAAAATTTAATAAAAACCTAATTTAATCAATAATAACCAATTTTAATAAATAATTTCCTATTTTATTCAACAATAACTAATTTCCTATTTTATTCAACAATAACTAATTTATTCAATAATTTTCAACTTTAATTAACAATTTTCTATTTTAATTAACAATCTATAACCTAATAAATTTAGTAACAATTTTTTCTAACTTTAAAATAACAATTTCCTAATATAATTAACAAAGCCCCTAATTTAATCAATAATTTCATAATTAGTAAATCAACAATATTAATCTAGCTAATTATAACGTACAATATCATAATTTAATTATGTAATTAACTCCACTCCAACGTATATGCAAATTCAACAATAATATCAATTATATATATAACATCAATTATGCAAAACATGCAATATCGATCTTAACAAATCACATCAATTTATTATAAATAACTATATACATCAACTAGCTAGCTATACATATAGGCAATTATCCACTTACAATATCAACTAATTAATTAGATATATCAACTACATACATTCAAAATAATTAACTATATACATCAACTACAAACAATTAATTTCATATTAATCTATATAACAATTTAAATTAACACATGCAATTTAATTCATAATTATAGGCAATACATATATAACTTAAAAATTAATTACTAACAAATTAAGAAAGCGTACCGTATAGATTTTCTAATCGAGTCGAGAGATCACCTCGGCCGAGCCTCTTCTTCGCGGGATGAAGATGAAGAAGGAAAGAGTGGGGAGGGAGGAGGGAGGAGGGAGGAGGGAGGAGGGAGGGTTTCTGTAATCTGTTCTTCAGTTTATATACAAAAAAAAAATTGCCTTTACCGACGGATATTTCCGTCGGTAATGACCAGATTAATTATGGTAGTTATTGCGGGTCGGTTACCGACGGATATTTCCGTCGGTAATGACCACATTTAATTTTGGGAGTCGATCAAGAAGGCGGTTAGTTAATGCGGGTCGGTTACCGACGGAATATTTACAATACCGACGGAACGATCCGTCGGCCGGTGACCCAAAAACGACACCGTGTAGAGAGTTCTGAGTGTCCGTCGGCATATCCGTCGGTATCCCGTCGGGAAAGTCGACGGAAATTGAATTCCGTCGGCAGAGTCTTCTGACTTTGAGTTCCGTCGGTAATCCGTCGGTACAGCCGTCGGAAAGAAAATCCGTCGGTATACATCCGTCGGCAAAAACAAGCGTTTTTGTAGTGGACATCATCAACTTTAACTCTGTATTAATATATATAGGGAGATTTACAAATGATTTAAGTACACTGTACACTATATACAATGTACACATATATAATACTTTTTCTACATTTATTATTATTTAACATTTTCTTAATTTATGTAAAACTTCATATATCAATTAAAATGGATCGGAGGTGGTAATAGCTACTCATCGGTGTCCACTTTAATTGCCCTTTTAGAGGAAAAAGTTTATCCGAATATAATTGTCAAATTTGCATTATCCTAGAGAATTAAATGATTAAATTCTACTTCTGTCCATTTTTTTTAAATGATAGTGTACATTAATTATAAACGTGTAAAAAATGACAATAAAATCACATTATATATATTTATTGATATTTAATGACCTTTTAAATTCGTGTAAAATGACAAAATTTTATGTAAACCAATTTTTAAAATATACTCCAACCGTTTTTTAATAAGTGTTGTTTTAGTTTTTTTTTTCTTTTTCTTGGAAATAAATAAATGATGTTTTGGAATTTTTTACACCATCCTCTGTTCCCATTAGTCCATTACCATTCCCTTTAATTTTATTTGAGGTCGTAAACTTGGAAATAATTGAAAAAGATTGGTTAAAGAATTTGATTTTTTTTTTTAAAAAGAATTAATTTGATTAAAATATTCCTTTATTATTTAAGTGTAAACTTGTCAACACATATAATTTTTTTCAATTTCAATAAATTTAGTTAAAACAACACTTATTGAGAAAGAGAGTGAGTAATTGATTAAAAAAAAAAAAACACATTTTAAGGCAAGTAAATATTCCATACTTATATTTTTTTAATAAAAAAAATACTCCGTATGTTTATACTTTTAAAACAGTGACACAATTTATATATAAAAAACATTTATCTTAAAAGTGATGCATAGAAACAATTTATTTTTAGGCAAGGCATGATGAAACACATTGCTCGAGATGTCATACACCATATAATTATCCCTTCTAGGAAAATTTCCAGAATATTTGACTAATCATAGTCTTGGATTAACATAAAAATACTTATTTACATTAATTTTAAATTAAATACACGTATTAATCATATCAATGCCAATTAATCCTTTTGACAATAACGTATACAAATTCAAATTTTATTTTATACTGTATTTTATAATATTCTTCTTTTTTAATTAATTGAAATTTTGTGCCGTTATAAATAGCTTTTAACGGGACGGAGAAAGTAAAAATTGAAAAAGAAAATGGTCTTGCACGATATGAATAGCTTTTAACGGGACGGAGAAAAAGTAAAAATTGAAAAAGAAAATGGTCTTGCACGATGATCCCACATAACCACGTCTCATCCACGCTGGAATTACCGCAACCAAGTAAAACACGCCACGTGGCAACCTAATGAATGCGCCCCCCAAACCCCTGCTCTGCTTTCCTTTTTCCCGTTAATAAATGCATGTCACTCTCTCTCCTCTTCCTCTTTGCCTTTGCTAATAAATTTTAGAGAGAGAGAGAGAGGGGAGGGCACCACCGACTCGCCGCCGCCGGAAACTCACAGTTGTATCCCATTACCGACCGGAAATTCCGGTAACTTTCGGCCTTTATGCTCATCGATTTCTAGGAGAGTATTTAAGCGAATCGTTAGTTTTGTTGCATTGTTGCTCGTCCTTTTTCTCTCAGATCGAAACGGCTCCTTTTCTCGCCCCCTGCTTCGTTACTGTTACAAACGAGCAGTTTTATTTTCAGAATTAGCCGTTTATTTTCCAAATTTTCTTTGTTTCGTTGCCTTTTCTGTCACTCTTTTAGAGAAGTGTTTATACCTTCTGTTATTGGGTTTCTAGAGGAGCCTTTTCGCCAATGTTGCTGTTAATTTAGGTATAATTGGGGATTTTGTTGTTTACTGTGTTTTCTTCATATTTGTCTCTGCTCCAATTTAGCCGTTAGGGGACTTTTTTCTCAAAAAAATAACAAAAAAACAAAGGAATAGCTGCGCGTGGTGGGATTCTCTTCTGGATTCCTATGTTTAGAGAATAAGAATTGCTTGCCAATGCCTTAAGCGGTGAGTAATTTACAGTTTTCTAGAAAATGAGAAGTTCTGTATTTCTCTTTTTCTGGTTCGTTTTTCTATCTCCGTTCTTAGCGAAATCGTTGAGCCCTTCTTTGAATGATGATGTCCTGGGATTGATAGTATTCAAAGCTGATATTCAAGATCCTGAAGGGAAACTTAGTTCCTGGAATGAAGATGACGATAGCCCTTGTAACAATTGGATTGGGGTTAAATGCAACCCTAGATCCAATAGAGTTTCTGATCTTGTTCTTGATGGCTTCGGCCTCTCTGGAAAATTGGGCAAGGGCCTTCTTCAGTTGCAGTTTCTGCGAAAGCTCTCACTGGCGAAAAACAATTTCACCGGAAGCTTAACCCTCAGCTTTGCTAAGCTCTCTGATCTAAGGTTTCTTGATTTGAGTGAGAATGGGTTATCAGGGTCGATTTCAACTGATTTATTTAGCCAATGTGGGTCTCTGAGGTCGATTTCCTTGGCTAAAAACAAGTTTTCAGGCCCAATTCCAGAGAGTTTAGCCTCATGCTCGACTCTTGCTTCCCTCAACTTCTCAGGGAACCAGCTTTCGGGCCTGTTGCCGGTTGGAATTTGGTCAATGCCGGCGCTTAGGTCTCTCGATTTATCTGATAATACGTTGGAAGGTGAAATACCTAGTGGGATTGAAGTTTTATACAACTTGAGGGTTATGAATTTGAGGAACAATGGATTTTCAGGTGTAGTTCCTGATGGGATTGGGAATTGCTTGTTGTTGAGGTCAGTTGATTTGAGTCGAAACTCGTTTTCTGGCGCACTTCCAAGCGCAATGCAGAAGCTTTCATTGTGTAATAATTTATATTTGGGTAGAAATGGGTTTACTGGGGAGTTTCCTGAATGGATTGGAGAAATGGGAAGCCTTGAGACCCTTGATCTTTCTGAGAATAACTTTACGGGGCCTGTTCCGTTTTCCGTGGGGAAGCTTCAATCATTGACGATTCTAAATGTTTCCAGCAATGCCCTCACCGGAAGCTTACCCGAGGCTATGAGCAATTGCATAAATCTTCTTGCTTTTGATGCTAGTCATAATTCTCTTACAGGCAATCTTCCTCCATGGGTGTTCAAACTCGGTTTACAGCAAGTTGTGTTTTCAGACAATAGATTAAATGGGAGCATTGACAATGCTTTCATTTCATCAGAAGAGAACTCGAAGAAAAAGCTGGTAATCCTTGATGTTTCCCAGAATATGCTTTCTGGTGCGATCCCAGCTGCTGTTGGAGATTTTGGTAGCTTGCAGTTCTTAAACATGGCCAAGAACTCATTCTTTGGTGGCATTGTGCCAAGTATTGGACATTTGAAAACCTTAAAGTTTCTGGATTTGAGTGAGAATCTGTTAAATGGTAGCATTCCTTTGGAGATTGGAGAACTCACTTCTCTTGATGAACTTAGGCTGGAGAAGAACTCTTTGGTTGGCAACATACAGTCTTCAATTGGAAACTGCGCTTCACTTAAGACCATGTAAGTTTTTTGCTTCGTTTTTTTGGTCTATTATGCCGTTGCTTTAGGATTTTGTGAATATACATACGTATGGCAATTGCTTGAGCAATCTATCTTATTATCATGCTGCTTGAGGATATATGTAATAACTGTTTTTAGTAATTGATTCTCTTTCTGATGCAACTCACTTGTTTTTATCCGTTGTGTCTATTCATCTGTCTGATTTTATTCGTTCACACAAACCAATTTTTCATTAATTAGGATATTAAAAGACTATTACACCTTTTATTACTACTTGATTATAATTACTAGATGTTTGGTATTTCTGAGGTATTGGTTGAAAAAAGGCTAGTTTTTTGTTGATATTAGCAAAGTGACCAATTAAACGGATGGAGTAGTCATATCTCTGCTTGTTATGAAATTTATCTGGCTTAATGGATGCAATTTGTTGAGTTCCTTCTTCATTCTTTGATTGAATTGCAGGTATCTTGCTCATAATCAGATAACTGGATCCATCCCTAGTTCCCTTTCAAAGCTCTCAAATCTTCAAACTGTAGACTTCTCATTCAACAGGCTTACGGGTCCCTTACCGAAACAGCTTGCGAACCTCGTAAACCTCCAATCATTCAACGTTTCACACAACCAGCTACAAGGCGAACTCCCGTCTGGTGTTTTCTTCAACACGATTGATCCATCATCCGTATCAGCCAACCCATCTCTTTGTGGGGCTGCAGTCAATAGAAGCTGCCCGACAGTCCTTCCCAAACCCATTGTCCTAAACCCCAACTCTACCGATTCTAACCCTACTTCGATCCCTCAAACTTTTACCCGGGGCAAGAAAATCCTCAGCATTTCTGCCCTCATTGCCATTGGGGCAGCAGCCGCCATTGTTATCGGAGTTATTGCAATCACTGTCCTGAATCTTCGTGTTCGTTCTTCCATGTCTCCCTCTGCTGTTGCTCTCACCTTTTCTGTTGGGGAAGATTACAGCCAGTCTCAGTCCTCAGATGGGAATTCCGGCAAGCTCGTTATGTTTTCCGGCGATGCTGATTTCAGCACCGGGGCACATGCTCTGCTGAACAAAGATTGCGAGCTTGGGCGTGGAGGATTTGGGGCTGTTTATCGGACCGTGCTCGGAGATGGGCGCTCTGTTGCGATCAAGAAGCTCACAGTTTCGAGTCTTGTCAAGAGTCAAGAAGATTTTGGGCGAGAAATCAAAATGTTGGGGAAAGTTCATCACCCGAACCTTGTTTCACTTGACGGTTATTACTGGACACCCTCGTTGCAGCTTCTAATTTATGAATTTGTCCCTGGTGGGAACTTGTATCGGCATCTCCATGAAGGGTCAGGCGAGAACTATCTATCGTGGAACGATAGATTCAGCATTATACTAGGGGCAGCTAGAGGGTTGGCTCATTTGCACCAAATGAAAGTGATTCATTACAACCTTAAATCGAGCAACATTCTGATTGATGGGTCGGGAGAACCGAAGGTTGCCGACTACGGGCTAGCTAGGCTGCTCCCAATGCTTGATCGGTACGTTCTGAGCAGCAAGATTCAGAGCGCTCTTGGTTATATGGCGCCCGAATTTGCATGCAAAACAGTGAAAATAACTGAGAAATGTGATGTCTATGGGTTCGGGATTTTGGTTCTTGAGATTGTCACCGGGAAGAGGCCCGTTGAGTACATGGAGGACGATGTTGTCGTGCTTTCGGACATGGTGCGAGGAGCGTTTGAAAATGGGAAAATTGAGGAATGTGTGGATGGTAGGTTGCAGGGGAAGTTTCCGTCGGAGGAGGCGATTCCAGTGATGAAATTAGGATTGATTTGCACGTCTCAGGTACCGTCTAACAGGCCGGATATGGCTGAAGTTGTCAACTTATTGGAGCAGATTCGGAGTCCATCTGATAGCCAGGATGAGTTGGGAGATTTCAGCTAACTGGGAGGGATTGATTGATTGGGTGTGTTTCTCATAGTTGGATTCTTTTGCTACTCCCTCCTCCCTCTTTCCATTTTTTGGTGGAGTAGTAGATAGTTAGTTGTGTAATTTGTTCTCTATCTCTATGTTAATTGTACTTGCTTTTTTAATTTCATTTCACTGATTTGGAACCTGAATATTTTAACTTAGCTATTCTTGATTTCTTGTCTTTTATCTTGCTTTTGATTGGTTCTTGATTGAGTAAAAATGAAGTATGGTAGGTTTGGTATATCACTCGATGGAATGTACGAGTGTAAGATCCATTCTTTCCATCCATTGTGGTACAATTTGAATTCCGAGCGATTCACTATCTGATTTATTAGAACCCAAAAAGTGAAAAATAGGAATGGATCTATTACATCATCTTGTAAATCTTTCAGAAAGACTTGAAACCTAGAAGGGTAAATTTGGAATTTAAAATAGACGTTGCACACATATATATGTGATGTGACAGATTATTATATGATTTAATAAAGTCAAAAGTAACACTTTGATGTGGTTTCTTTCTCACAACTCATGGTTCTCAAGATTCTTTATTTCTCCACTGCCAAGCAAATAATCTGAGTTGTGTATATAAAAGTTTTGAAATTAAAAAAAAAAAAAAAAAGACAGAAGATTGATGCTGTCGGATAAATTAATTAATATAGTAGTAATTATTTGTCGGATTGAGTTGTTAAATGCATTTTTTGTTATTAACCAATTTGTTAGTTGTTGTTGATTTGAAGTCACATGAAGGGAGTTTTATTAATAATATTAGGTATGAAAGTTCACATGGTTATCTTTAAAATTCTTCTTCTTTCTTGGTGTCTTTTTGTTGAATGGAAATTTTTGTGTTTGTACGTATGCATATCTTTCTGCAAAATTTGACTCTTATCTGTCATATTTATTTATTTTGTTTTTTCCTCAAAGTCTTATGTTCGTCTCCGAATTATTCTATCAACATAATTTCTGTCCAATCATTTTCTTACCCACGCCTACACTATATTTAATCCAACACACTTCTTCCATTTCTAGTTAAATTACTCATCCACTATTTGTGTAGGTTCTAAGAAATATATAATGGGTATTGAGAGGGATATGAAAAGAGAAAAGGTAGAGAAGGGTAAGAAAAATAAAATGTAGAAATAGATAATAAGATGTTGAGAAGAATGTAAATAAGTATTCTCTCTGATCTCAGTGAAAACTACAAAACTTTTTCTTTTCACATGTACCAATAAAAGTTACTCATTATTTTATTTTTGCAAACTACCATTTCTCACAATTCATTATATATTTATCTTTCTCAATCACATCACTTCTAATACATCTACTTGTTATATTATACTTATATTCAAAATTTATGGATAACTTTCACCGAACGGAGAAAAGTAACTTAGTAACAAAGAACGTTCGAAATAGCAAAATAAATAACTTTACAAGGAACGGATGGTATATATAACAGGACGATTAAATTTATTTTAGGTTGCATTTGTAAACGATATGATACTAAGAGAGAATTTTTGAGCTAAAGAACCATTAATAAAAGCTCAAAATAAGTGGGAAAGATTTCAAATTCAATTATCTTACCCATGTCTTTGCATATCTCTATACCCAAGGAAAAAAAGGAGGAGAAAACATGATACTGTATATTGCTATTGTGATTAGGGGTTTGATTAGGAGCATGTGAATGGCTAGGTAGAATGAGTTGTCCCCCTAGCAACTAATTAATTATACTACTTGGTAAATTAAATTATGATGTCTGGCCCAATACAACCTAACTAACCAATTGGCATTTTCAAAATCAGCTGGCAATGGCATATGGGAAATTGATTATTATAATATCTTGAATATAGTGTGTGTGTAAGATAAGCATGCATTATGAAGCATTGTTGTGATGCAACCCCAAAGTTAGTAAATCAATCATGTCCCCATGTTGGAAACTCTTGTCATAAATCCATTCATGTCTAATTTTAACTGTACTTCAAAAAAAAAAAATTGAAGTGGAGGAAAATTAATGAAGAAAAAAGTGGGAGACAAAACTAGTTCTAATTAAGACAAAATTGCAACACTAATGAAAATATGTAGTGTATTCCTCTTCTTCTAGATGGTCGTCAGGACCCAATCCAGTTTTGATGAGGTGAACCGTCCCTCGTCATGCATAAACACATTACAAGAAAATAGAATTCTCTTCTCTTAATGATTTTATTTTTATTTTTAATAACATGTATCATTAATTCTTAATTTTTTATTATTAAAGATTTTTAGTTAGAGAAATTATAATAACATAGGAGTAGTTTTTATCATTAAAAGTCCATTTTTATATGTAGGAGTGTAAATGAATCAGACCTAGCTAGACTTTAAAAAAAAATGTTTGATATGGTATATAATTTTTAGGCCCAAGCTTGGCCGATGGACGATGGCATGTTATTGATTTTTTTTAAAGGTTTAGTCTATTTTTTTTTTTAATAAATAGGTATGTCCCGAAAACCTTTTAAAAGTCTTTTTAGTGCGAGCATGGACGATTGGTTAAAGGCTTAAACCCGACATTCATCGTCCTCATCCCTAAAAAAGAGGCGAGCACTGACTTGAACGATTTCAGGCCAATCTCTCTAGTCGGCGAAATCTACAAAATCATATCGAAAATCATTGCAAGGAGACTGAGCACTGCACTCTTTTATATTATTTCGGATGCTCAAAGCGCTTTTGTGGGGGGCAGAAACATACTTGATAGTGTGGCAATTCTTAATGAATAAATCGATGAAGCAAGGCGTAGGAGGCTCGAAAGAATTTTCTTCAAGATCGATTTTGCGAAGGCTTATGACTCAGTCGACTAGGACTATCTGGGTTCGATGGTGGAATGCTTTAATTTTAGCCCTAAATGGAGGAAATAGGAAATGGAGTGTGTTTTGACGACCTCGACAACTGTCCTGGTAAATGGGAGTCCATCTGGAGAATTTAAAATGGGAAGAGGGCTCAGACAGGGGGATCCCTTATCCCCTTTTTTGTTCTTAATAATGGTAGAAGGGTTAAGCATCCTCATGGAAAGAGCAACATTGATGAATCTCTTCAAGACAGTAGAGATAGGTCGAGAAAAAGTAATGATCTCACACCTTCAGTTCGTAGACGATACTATTCTTATGGGGGCTGCCAGCCTGGACAATGCCTAGGTGATGAGAAGAATCTTACGTAACATGGAGCTCATGTCTGGACTGAGGATCAATTTTGAGAAATTCTCGGTCATTGTTGTGAATGTTGAGGAGAACACCCTAAGTGGAATGGCTGATATTCTGGGGTGCATGATTGGATCAACCCCTTTCTCTTATTTAGGGATAAGGGTCCGTTCGAACCTTAGAAGAGTTTCGAAATGGGCATTCATCGTCGATAAAATAAAAAACAAATTGGCAAAATGGAATGACAAGAAAATGTCAATAGGTGGCAGGATCACTCTACTCAACTCGATTCTCTCTGCGCTACCTACATACTACCTATCCTTCTACCGTATACCAAAAAAAATTGTGAGTAAAATTATAAGTTTACAACGCAATTTCCTTTTGGGGGGAGGGGGGGCTGACCACAAGAGAGTGGCATGAGTTGACTTGAAAAAAGGTGTGTAATATAAAAGATTTGGAGGGCTAGGGGTGAGAAATCTAGAGATCTTCAATAAAACACTGTTGGGAAAATGGGGGTGGAGATTTTTGAATGAAAAGCATAGTCTTTGGGCTCGAGTGTTAATTTCTAAATACAGAAATAATTGGGAGGAGGGATTTGGTAAGCTGCCTACATGTAGTACTTGGAAGGTGTCACTGTAGTGGGGGGATATTTTGAGAGTTACTGAAGGAGGAATAGAGGATGGTTTGATGAGAATCTTGAAAGGGTCATTGGGGATGGTAATAACTCGTTCTTCTTGGAGGAGAACTGGACATGGGGGGAGCTCTTAAGGACAACTTCAACAGCCTTTTTAAAATCAATTTAGACAAGGGTAGAAAAGTGGGGGAAATGGTTTCCTGGGAGGGAGGGGAATGAAGCTGGGTATGGAGATGGAGAAGACCCCTATTAGATAGAGATTTATTATCTTTCAATACTCTTTTAGTTGTGTTGAACAGGTCCCAGCTCAAACAAGGCATCGAAGACTCATTGAAGTGGAAACTAATATCGACGGGCTGCTTCTCAACAAAAGAAACCTACTCCTTTATTCACAACCGAGATGATGGGACGCAAGTGGATGATGAGACGATTCACGACTTCAAACCGATCTGGGAAAATATAGCTCCGTCGAAAGTCATCGCTCATGCTTGGAGGCTTTTATGGGGTCGGCTCCCAACTAGGTCCAACCTCTGTTAACGAAAAATTCTCACGACAAATGATGAGACAAGGTGTGTCATTTGTAAAGTTCATGAGGAAACTGAAAATTATATTTTCTTTGAGTGCTCCTACTTAGAGACGGTGCCACAATGGGGCCAGGGGGGCCACTAGCCCCCCCACCAATTTTTATATATATATATATATATACTTCCTCCGTCCCATAATTATTTACACATTTTTTTTATTGGGATGTCACAAGATTATTTACACACTCTTAATATGGAAATACCCAATAAAATTAATACCCTCCCAACATCATTTTATTTTCAAAATTGTCACTCATTTTTTGCATACATTTTACTTTACAGATCACCAAATTCACTTTACACCTCACTAAATCACCCAAAATACTCATACTTTATTCACTAACCACTAAATCCACTTTTCTTAAAAATTGTGCCGGTGCAAATAATAGAATATTGAAACACATTAATGTATTAATTAAAAGGCATTTACAACCGAAGAAATAAAATGTTTTTTAAATTTAATATTTTAGCAATTTTTAAATTGTTTCGCTTCATTTTGAATCGAACTATCAAAACTTCAAAACAAAATGAAATTCAGCTTGTTCAATTTAATTTAATGAAATGTAGTGACAATTTTATCATATAAAATTTCGATGAGTATAATAAATACATATTATTTTATCTTTAAAGTAATGTTAATCGGACTCCCTACCGAGATTTCCTGGCTCCGTCACTGCTCCTACTCTCATAAAATTTGGATGAATTGCCTAGCTTGGCTGCAAATAAAGTCAGTACTACACTCCGACACCCTGAAAAATCTGCATAGCTTCAATAATTCTATTAGAGGAAAATATGGGAAGAAAAAAGTTATAAGTATTTGGTTAGGAGTGGTATGGTTGATATGGAAATAGAGAAACACTGTCATATTTAGGAACGAGACACTATCTATACCATAGTTCATGGAGGAATTGAAAGCGAGGCTTTGGAATTGGTTTGCTGTGAAATATTATCTACGCCGTACCTTCTCCTTCAAAGACTGGCTAGCAGAACCATCCAAATGCTTGGGAGATAATTAGCTCGGAAAATAACTTATTGCTTTGTATTTGTTTAGCCACTGTTAATTCTATCTTCTCTGTACTTTCTTTCTTGAGGGTATTCCTTATGCCCATTTAATATCTTGACTGATAAAAAAAAAAAGTATTTTTAGTCCTATTAGTGTATTTAAAAAAAAATGAACATTTGTATTATCATAAAATCATAGAAACAACTCTTTAAATTCCAAAATGGAGAAACCTAAGTAATAATAAATTTATCAAATGTTCCATAAAAAATACTCCCTCCGTCCAATTTTATTATGCCAACTTCTTTGAACACGGGTATTAATGAATATTGATTAATTTATTTATAAAGTAGATAAGTTGAGGGTATGATGGGGGTATTGTGGGGTTCATTTGTAAATAAATGATTGTTTATGAATAAAGTGAATGACAAAGTGGGTAAATAAGTGATGGTAGGAGGGTGGAGATAAAATAATATAAATAGTATTGTTTCCAAAAAGGGTATGAGCATAATAAAATTGGACAACCAAAAAAGGAAAGTGGGAATAATGAAATTGGACGGAGGGAGTATTTAAATATTTTTTTCAACAATTACAAAGAAAAATATAATTGTGGAGTAGTTAATATTACTAGATTTTCTTACTTTATTTATTTAAGTATCATATATGGAGTATAATATATTTTTATATATTATATATTATATATTTAAATATATAAATGAAGTTAAATATGCCGGCTTGGTGGATTTAAAAGGCCTACGAAAAAACTCTAGTCCGACGTATTTAACTAAGAGGACTTCTAAAAAGGTTTGAGCACAACTTGTTAATTAAACGAGCTGGGCTTTAATAGGTCGAACCGTAGGTCCCTTTCGGGTAGCCTGACCCATTTCCACACCTAGTCGTAGAGTTTGGTTCTTTCGGGATTCACACAGATGAACTTAGAATTTTTTGATCTTCATATCATATAAGTTAGGGATTTAAAATCTCAAAATTCAAATTTCACACTCAATCCACACATAAAATTACCTATAAACTTATTACTTACTTTCTCAATGCAAACTACTTGTATATAAAAGACATGTTTGATAGCAAAGACTGATTATCTAAAATTATGATGATATCTAAACTTTATAAATTTTAAAGTATAATCTACCCTTAATCTAAGTTATCAAACAACCAACAAAAATTATATATAGTTAATATAGATTTAATCTAAGCTATCAAACATGGTCTAAGACAATAAAATATATGATATATACAAGAAAAAGAAAAGGAAAACTTAGAACCATAAGCTCACAGACCGAGCCAGCTTGCCGAAGTGCCTTTAAAACCTTGCTTGGAAAAACTCTCCTTATGGATAAAACCCGAGGTCAAGAAAAAAAGTACACTCCTCTAAACATCAACGTCTAAAGTAAACAATAAACTAATGATAAAACAAGTTGTAAGCAAACTACAAGTGTTTCATGATAACACCATCATTCAGAGTTATACAACGCATCCGACCAACATTTGATGTGATAGACAACATTCTTGAGCTCTAAAGAATCAGAGCTGGCTGAACTAGAACTGCTTGAACCAACAACAAAGGGATCGTTGGCTGTTTCTCTGAGTGATCCATAGTTTTATTCACACATTTCCCTAATGGGAAATCGAAGAGGGGCATAATGCTCAACGATGTGATCCGGTGTGTCCTCAACCAATGCCCCAAGAGTATTCCCCAATGAAACAAATGTAGCAATAACGAGTGCTGACTTGGGATCATCAACATCATCCTCATTTGTGTGATCCGGGTGATCATCAACCAATGCCCTAAGATTGTTCCCCAATGGAACAAATGTAGCTATAACCCCCAAACCAAAGTCCTGCATTCCAACAGAGTCAATGTGGGGTGAAGAAAAGAGCACAATGATAGCTGAGTTGGGGTCGACCATAGTGGGCGTATCAAATGGTGGTGGAGGGCCCCTACGGTTATGTCTGCCCTGACGGCAATGACGAGCCCGGGAGAGTGTCCGTCTCTGGGACCTGTAGCCTGAGCAGCCTGATCCTGTGTCTCGGGGACCTGACGACCCTCGTGTCTAACCTGGTTCTGACGACCCTGTCTCCCCTGGACCTAGCGACCCTCCTGCATCCCCAGGTCCTGGCGACCCATAGAGCTCCTGTAGAGGGCCAGAGAATGATAAACAATGTGACAGTGTGTATAGAACTCAGGAAGTCTCTTATAGAAAACTGAAGCAAATGAGGAATGGCCAGCTCGTTGATACATGATCAGATCCTTGAAGGCGTGTTGTAAATCAATCTCAACTAGAAGACGAGCATAGTGGCCCATAGTGCCCTTTAGTGTTTGACCGTCTATCTTAATCAGAGTGCCCACAGTAGATGCCAAACCTCTAACATGATTGGGTCCCAATACTCCACAGGTAGATCAGTGAATCTGACCAGACTTGAGCCGTGCTGGAGCAAATGTTGGTAGGGTTGAATTTCGGCGTCCACCATTGGAGGTGGATGACTCCTGGGTTTAGCTGCCAAGAACGATGGTTGAAAATACGGTCTTTGTCAACCTCAGACCTAATATGAATGGTAAAATATCCCTTGATCATATGACAAACCCCATAGACTGCCAAGTGTAGAATGAAGACGCACATAATCATACGACCTGTCCCTAGACTGAATAATGACTCGACCAATAATAGAATGGGCATAAGCAACAACTTTGATAGACCAATTCATCAATATTAACAACAAAGAAGTCCCCACTACGACCAGGCTTCATGGACTCAGGGAAACCCGATCTAGCAGGTGGAGCAGTAGTAGAGCCAATGATTGAGGTAAAAGTAGGCATAGGGTGGATTGGGACCCGTGGAGTGAGGAAAGCTGCAGTAACATGTTCAGATAGAGTAGGGAATTCAAAAAGTGAATTAAGTGACGTACCCTGCCTCGAGGCAGCAACAATAGACGACGCCTCCACGAGAGAGACGTACAACATGGTCTACTTGACATTAACGCCCGATGAGCCAAAAACGAGAGAAGACTCAACATTCCCGACAATATGTTCGTCAAATCGTGACATGCCGAAAGGATTAGTAGCGCTATGTAGGGGCATATGAGTATGCACCAAGGCGGGGTATATTGAGTGAAACAATGGGTGCACATCTTGGCTGGGAGAAAACCCAAGCCCATTACCAGACCCAAAAGGAAAGTGGGGAACAACAGCCACTGTGTGATTGTTCGTCGGTAGGGCAAGGGAGAGCGGTCCATGTGACCGTCGACAAGATGACCACTGACGATGTGATTAGAACCCGTCGTTGGGTCACCGAAAGCCGGATCAGACGGAGCAATTCGAGAATGCGGTGCAAAGAGATGGGACTCTAGCAAGGAGAACAACTGCCTGAGTGTGGTGTCGACTAGAGCGGTGATGAGAGATGACAGTGTGGCGGTGTCCATCGGGAAAGGCCTTGGCCGGATGGCGTTGTGTTACTGCATGCATGGAGTTAGTGATGGATGGGAAAAGCTGTGACAGGATCACACAGTGAGGAAGGGGAAGGTTGGCCGGAGCACCGGCGCCACCATCAGTTAGGCGGCGAGATATGGTGGTCAAGGGGCATTAACTGCCGATCGCTGCTATGCTAGGTCACCTTTTCACAGATCGTGGAGTTCCTACTTTATACACTTTAAAATAATTCACCCGCCAATTGATTTGACCTAAAGTAAAATTTCACTCTATCAAAATCTAAAAATAAAAGCACACTTTTAAAGATTTCTAACATCAGAATTTTAAAGTCATAACTTTCTCCGCACACCTAAATTTCAAAAGAAACATACCCGTAGTGACCGATTAGTCAGGATAAATTTCTTAAGCAAACTTCGAGAGCTATGATAAGCTCGAGACTCAACCTTATCCCAGAGCTTTATGTGTTAAGGGCATACCTACATTGTCAGATATCTGTAATCGAAAATACTTAGCTTTTAAGATAGGTTCTACACCCAAAAGTACATGCATGTAATGCGCTTGCAGGATGTCGAGCTCAACGATTGGCTCACGGGTCAGCTATTATTGCGGTGGAATGACTTGCAACAAAATAGATTTCTCCATATCTTTCCATTTGTCTTCGATACACCAAGATCTCAATTTTAAAATGAAGGGTTGAGATCGGTCCAACCACTCTAACATTTTATCCACTATAAATAACACATTTAACCCTAGAGTCAAATTTTAGGCAGTGAATGTGTAAACACACTCTTGTCATATATAGAAACAAAGCTCCAAAGAGCATTCAAGAAGTCTTATTTTCCTTACATTACTACTAATTTACTACTTATTTGTTTGATAGTTGGTAATTTCTAAATCAAAATCCAACAACATTAATAAACATTTAATCGGTCCCTACAAATAGGCAATTAACAATTCAACCTACAACGTCCAGGTCGAAGTCCGATCTCTGACAATTATAGATGTTGGTTAATTGGTTACAACTGGTTAGGTCTGATCGACTTTCATGAGTTGGACCACCCATCCTCATAAATCGATTCAGCAAGATGAATTATCTAAACAAGCTTTTGACAAGTTCGGCGCTCAACCTCGGTCTAGAGCCTGATGCGTTGAAGGCATGCCGACCTCATCAACTTAGCCTCCAAGATAGTCTCTACACTCTAAAGTGCTTTCATTTAATGCACTTGTATCATGCATTGAATGCGCTTATAGGACACCGAGCTCAGTGATTGATTCACATGTCTGCTATATGTGCAGTGTCCGATGAATGCATGCAATAAAGGAGATTTCTCCTTATCTTTCCTTTTTAAAATGTCACACACTGACTTTTAGACTTTTAAAATGAAAAATATTTTATATTTTTACAATACCTACAATTTTATGTAACATTTTAAAAAACTTAAATTATTATTACATTTTTTTTTTCATATATCAATCCACCAAATTATTAAAATTATTATGAGACAGGATGATCGAGTAGTATTTTGCAACTTGAGTGTAATGTGATTGATTGTGTGGTAAAAGATTATGTGTGCAGGGCTTGAATGTATGATGATAAGCACATTTCCCAATAACTGATTTGACTCCACATATATACACCGCTCCGATACTATACTCCTTTCCATATTTAAATGTGTTACAGTATTTAAAAAAAAAAAAAAAAATACACCTATCTTGTGAAACCAATAATCGTGTGAGATGATAATAAATTAAATTGTCAATTGGTCAGAAAACAAAGTGTACAACTGAACTGTTCTCCATTGTAGGAAAATGGTTTTTTTTTTTTGAAAATGATTAAAATTCATTTAATTTGTGTACATTTTACAATCTGCCTACCATTGTAATTAGTGGTAATTGCTTTATATATTAATAAATGTATATATCTCACTTGTGAAACAAGAAAATAAGAAAGGTCTGCAAGAATATATATATATATAAATGGTGGATGAGGAATAAAATGGAAAGATAAAGCAAAACATGAAGAATATTATGCACATAAAAAAAGTAATTAAAGGATTATGAAAGGAGATTCGGGATATCACTTTTCACGACTTTATTTGCATTGTGTCTTTTGCTTTATTCATCGAGAGATGCAATCATGTTAATGCATACCGTAGACACACTATAATGGAGGCATATTATAGTGTGTATTTTGCATAGAAGAATTAAAGATGAATCAATTAATTCAGAAGAATCGAAGACTCACTTTCTTGGAGTTGGGATCTTATTGAGCCCATAATGTGTGTGTTCAGAAAAGCGCTTATTTCAAACTAACGACTATTTCTATTTGTTTTACACTTGTAAACTATACCTTCAATTAACTTGTACTATAATGTTTTAAAATTTAATTTTTTTTTGAAAGCATGCATGTAGAATGTTAAAAAACACTCATATTTAATAAATTATCACTATTATTTTAATGTGAAATAAGTAAAGATATATTTTAATTTTTTTGAAATAAAATTAATATTCTAAGTACCCCTAAATGGTATTTTATTGATTTGCATAAAAAAATAAAAAGAAATCATAATTTTAGAACGAATGTAATGTGACAAATGCCTCATTTAGAGAGGAAAATGTGTCTCATATGAGTTGACAACTATAGAATAAGTATAAACACCTTGCAAACACAAATTATCAACTTTCTATCTAGTAAAAGTACACCACGTTTATAGGGGTGAAAATGAGTCAAACTATCCGATAAGGACCTACGACTTAGTCTACTAAAATTTTGTTCGATTCGTTTAACAAATAAACCAAACTTAGACTGTTTTTAGAAGCCCCTTACTTAAATAAGTTGGACTTGAGATTTGTCGCACACCTATTAACCCCAATATCCGATCTATTTAACTTCATTACTATATAAAATATAATAAATATATAATATACTTATGTGATACTGATGAGTTAAAATTATTGTATATTTTTTATACTTTAATTGAAAATTGTGTAAGAATTAATTTGATATTTATAATTTTTTTTTTCAATTTATTATTTTGTAGTTCCAATTATCTTGATACTTTATTGGGAAAATATCACTTTTGATCATCCAAGTTTACCTCTTTTCAGATTTGGTCACCCACATTTAATCACTATCAAAATTGGTCACTCACTTATTATTTTCTATCAAAATTGGTGTTTCACTTATTATTTTCTATCAAAATTGGTGTTGAGGTTAGTCAATCGTAATTGACTAACGGAGAAAGGGTTCTGACTTCTGAGCCACCATTGTTTTTTACATCATTCCCCTCTTTTAATTCATACACCATAAACTTTTTTTTTTTTAATTCTATTAAATTTGTCTTCAATTAATATTAATTTATTACTAGTGTGTGATTGAGAAATAAAAAAATTACAAAAGAAAGAAGTGGAGTTAATGTCTAAGAGGAACAAGAATGCTTCTACATGGTATGTTATTATATTTTTGTATAACATGGTATGTTATTATATTTTTCTATATGTCAGATCAAGAATTATCAGTAAGTTGTATCCAGGAAATGGGAAACTCCAGTAGTAAGAAAAGAAAGAATCACAGTGAAGCAAATGTGAGCGTGTCTTGACTTACATTCTCATTTTATAGTTTTTGTAATGTGAAGACAAATATTTTATAATTTTTGTAATGATAGGTTCATAAAGGACCAAAAGGAAAGTACGAAAGAAAAGTGAGAGTGACAATGGTGGCAAGTCAAATTAGTTAAATTGTATGGTCATGTGTTAGTTTGATATACTCTGTTCTTATAATTATGGTATGCAGTTTGATGATTTATTGTATTCACTGTGCCTGAAAATTACTTAGACTCTGTCTTTTTCGTACTCTGTTTTATCGACTTGAATTTTTTTAACAATATTTCAATTATGTTTTCATATTACACTCCTTGTGCAATTCTCTAATATTATCAATTCGTATTAAAAATATTTCAAAAACTGTATTTTTAATTAAGATCATTATTGCAGACGGAAAAAAAATTGGGTTTAGGGATTAGGAATTAAAAGATTAATTGAAGATAAATTCAGTAGAAATTGAAAAATAAATTTGAAATTTAGGGTTTAGAAAATTTTATTAATAGAAATTAAAAAAAAAAAATTGGGGTTTAGGGTTTAGAAATTAAATGAGGAGAATGATGTCAAAAAAAAAAAAATTGGAGCTCATAACACTTCTGTTAGTCAATAACAAATTAACTAACAACAATTTTGATAGTAAAAAATAAGTGAGTTACTAATTTTGATAGTAATTAAATGTGGATGATCAAATTTGAAAAGAGGTAAACTTGAGTGACCATGATATTTTACCTACTTTATTTTTAACGTTTCCCGTGTTAAAAGAAATTGAGGAGGCACTAATTCCTTAAACTGGGAATGAAGCCCAAAAGAAAAAATTAGTCCAGTTAGAAGATTGTGTTTTAGGCTCGAGGAATACGCATTGGCCGTCAGTTTGAAGAAAGCCCAATAGAGAAAAAGAGTGGGGAGAGTTTTGGGTTTTAGAAGGGAGCAATTGGCGGGCACTAGACAAAAGAGGATTTAATATGGAAGGGGACTATTTACACCTTTGGAGAGATGCACTCCCCCTCTCAATTTATTAATTAAATAATAGTGTAAAAAACCTAAAATATACTTTAAGTAAAATTCTACTACTAAATGCACCCCTACTACTATCTACACTTCCCCTTTCAACATTTAAGCAATAACCCTAATTGCAACCGCCCCCACTTCCGACCTCTGCCGCCGCCGACACCACACCACCACAATCTTAAAAATTAAAAAAAATCTTAAAAAATCTAGATTTTTTTTTAAATTTTCGAAAAACCAGGGTCGACCATCTACACTCTCGTCGACCAACCATTGTCGAAAAAAAATTAATTTATATATTTTTTAAAATTCGACATACCAGAATCGAAAATATAGACTCTCGTCGACAAGAGTGTATATGGTCGACTCTAATTTGTCGAAAATTAAAAAAAAAAACCTTACTATTCTTCTTTGCAGGCTTGAGGCAGTAGGCTTCGGGGTGGGGATGGTGGGCGGGGATAGGGGTAGGGGGTGGTGGATGGGGGCGAGGGCGGGTGGGCAAAGGGTTAAGGGTTGGTTTGTTTTTTAATTTTTATTTCACGTTGCATAGCCACGAGGGTGAGAGAGAGGGAGGGAGGGGAGGGGAGGGGGGGGGGCGGCGGACGACGGCAGATGTGGCGGCTAAGCGGCGACGACTTAGTGGTGGGGATAGGGGATACATGGTGGAGGATTTTGGAAGGAAGAAGAAGAAAATTGAAGAATTAGGGTTTTTGAGTGGTATAGTGTAGGGGGTGCATTCAACGGGAATGTGTAGCTTGTAAAAGGCACCAAACTACTCCTAAGGGTATTTACGACAATTTAAGAGGGGGTGTATCTATCCTAGATAAATTTAGGGGGGTTGCATCAATCGAGGGAGTGCATCCCTCCAAAATGGAGGTGTAAATAGTCACGGTTATACACACACACCAACCTATTAGGACACCTATCAGATTTTTTTTCATTCTATAGGGCATGTGAAATGTCCCATATAACCCTCGTGTGATTTTTTTTAAAAAAAAAGCAAAGATGAGTACACCTACTTTCACCAGAATCATTCCCACCATCAACATCAAAACTACCACCATCCTTAAATAATTTTTTTTTTTTTTTTGAACAAACAAAATATTAGAGAAAAAAAATTCAGGATTTTTTTTCGGACAAATCAACATTGTCTAAAAACAAAGAGTTGTTCGAAAATTTTACATGAACAAGGTTAAGATGTTCGAAATTTTTTCCTGAACAAACTCAATATATTCGAAAAAAAATCCTGAACAACTTTCATTTGTCTGAAAAAAAAAATCGAACACAATATTTCGAGAAAAAATATCGAATAAAGTAACGGGATTCGACAAAAAATTTCGAACAAATACAAAAAATTCAAAAAAAAAATTAACAAAAATTCAAAACCCTAATTTTTTTTGTTTGGATCTGTAACAAAAATTCCAAAACCAACGTACCTTCGTATGACGACATGACGACATAGGAGGTGTGCGACCGCGAACGACACCGAATGGGAGGGGATACGGCCTGATGGGTCCCGTTCTATATATCAGACGAGTTTCTTGAAGGATCAGCTGATAGAGTTATGTGTAGAAAACAAAAATTAACTCTTCTAACAGATGACTTGGTCAGCTGATTCGTTAGAAGTTTAGAACTAACTAGTTTGTTGATTGTATCAGTTGATAGAGAAGCGTGCAGAATTGTAGTGTGACCCATTTAAATGTTTATACCCGTCTACTGCTTATGGAAAACCATAAGACCATGTTTATCCATGCCCGGTCATGACCGGATCATCAAATATAAAATTAATTTCTCACTCCTCCACCTAAACATTTTTCAGCACAACCCAAACTCATCTTTTTTCCACACTTTATCCATAACCACCACAACCACAACCAACATTTAATAAATAATTTATTTTATAATATAATAATTATATATATTATTAATTTTTTATAATATTTTCACAATATTTAGAAAATTTATACAATTATTTAATATTAAAAAATTCATAACTATAATAAAAAAATTACCATACACTTAAAAAAATTACAACATTCAATAATAAAATTAAAATTACAAAAATTGAAATACAACTAAAAATTGGGATCATTTGGATCCATGTTAGAAGAAAAAAAGCATAATTAACCCAATTTAGAAGAGAAAAAAATTAGGAGAGGAGGAAAGGGAGTGTATGAAATTGTGATCCAAAACATATCAAGATTGGTCTCATATTTATATATAGAGAATTTAATTTTATGAATTTTGATTTTTTTTAAGTAGATAAGTGAAAATCGAAAATTATCTAAATAAAATATAATCACGAGTAAAAAATGGACATGTGGCATACTTAAATTTTTTGGGATAAAAAATACCCTATTCATGCTTTGGTTGTTCTTGGTTGTCCTACAAACATGGTCATCAAAATATATTTAATTTTTTCTTTGTCCTACATGGATGACCTGGGCATCAATATGCCGATAAACATGGTCTAATAAAGAATTTTATGCATGATCAACTGACTAGATGTCACCTTATACAAATGACTTTCTTAAAACGGACCGAACTCTTGACTCCGACCTCAGATTTTTTTCCATAATACCTTTCTAAACTCAGAACGATGAGGCGATCAAGAATCATTACTTTGCGATGACTAACGAGTAAATACGAGCGTATCAGCTGATACAAAAACCTTCTTTAAAACTATTTTATACAATATGAAATCATGCATGCTAAAGCAGTAAATAACACAATCATTTATAGTGGTTCGGACCTCAATGTCCTACATCCACTCTCACTAATTAGATAATGATATTATATTCATTGCTAACTTTAACGTCCCAAGAGAAGACGTCTTGCTACTTTATAGTCTCAAGAGAAGACTTTTGATCAAGATACACTCGCTTTAGTGTATACGGATCTACTTGTTGGGGAGGGAACAAGTACCCTTTACAATGGTTAACTTTGATGTACCTAGTTTGAGAAACTCGACATATCTTCTAAAGGGATGAATAAAAGGAGGATTTAAGAAAGACTAAGTATGAGAATTTCCCTTACAATCTGATTTAGCCTTAAGCTAGGATTGAGAAATTCTCTCTAAACTTCGGATATATATATGAGGTTATGCTGGCTTAGATATCATGAGTTCACTCACTGGGAGTACGGGTATAGATGCTTGTTGAATTCTTCTATGGAGGTGTTCTTGAGCTCTTCTGTTTTGATGAACACTTAAACTCTTTCTGCTCGGTCTTTTGCATCACCCTCACTGGTGTATGAGATATGAATTGAACTCATATTTATAGATGGGATTATGAATGGTACCTGTTGGGATATGAATCCTAATACAAGTTCTATTTGATGATAAGATAAGTTTTGATAAGCCAAAAAGAGGACTTGAATATATTCTAAGTGTTGACTGATCTGTTAATGAAGTCGTCTTGTATGAGACAAGATCAGATGAGATAAAGTAATACTGAAATATGACTAAGTATAAAAAGACAGATTACTTTGTATAGGATTTTATATGATAAGCTTAATTGATGTATAGAAGCTTATATATATATTTTGTTATAAATGTAATAGTCTTTAGGATGACTAAGCTAATCTATAAAGCTTAAAGTAATGTAATAAATTAGATAGCTTAGATAGAAGAAGAAGAGTTCTACTGAAAAAGACATGTGAAGACAAGTTATGAAGAAGTTTGAAATATTCTAAGTGTTGAATATGCTGAAGACAAGACAAGTCAAGCTAAACAGAATTGAAGATTCGTATCAAGTTGAAGATAGAAGATATGAAGTTTGTTACAACTTAAGTAACTGATTAACCATCATATTGGAAGATACATATCAAAGACATTTACAAGAGTTTGTTGAAGGAAGTTATCAAGAAAGTTTGTTGGATAACTAACTTATCGTGAACAAAGTAAAGTCTATAAATAGTTGATGGCATTCAACGTTTGAACACTACTGAATCTGCACATACTGAAGAACGTATTGAAGCATTCAAGATATATAAAACACTCTTAGAGTTTAAAGAAGTTCAAAAGAAAGAAGAAAGCCCAGAATAGAAGAGTACATTCAAGAAGGCTTAGTTCGAAAAACAGAGAAGTTTTTGTTATTGTTTTTTGTTTGTATAAGCTTGCTAGTTGCTTAGAAAATCACTAGTACAGATCGAAGATATATCTGGTGATATAATCGAAAAAATCGAAGTCTTATTTCTTGGGACTTAAAGCCACAAGATCAGTTTAATAAACAATATTTTTTACAACTCATGAGGTACAAGTATTCTAACTTCTTTGTTTTAAATTAAGATCGAAGATCGATTTAATGTCTCAAAGTGGGCTACTGAAGGAAAGGTTCATGTGGAAAGTTTAGTGTTCTTCAAAGGAAGGCACTCAGATGACAATAAGGAGATTCCTATCAAATGTTATAGGTGTGGATTGAAGCCTATCTGGAAGTTGTTCCAGAAACGGTGTTCGAGGAATAAGTATTGGAATTCTATTCGTGCGCTACTCACAGAGGCAGTTACATTGAGGCCTTTGTTGGTAACAAACGAATTAAAATCACAAGAAATGTATTGGATGAAGTCTTCGAATTGAAGCAGGGTTCAATTGATGTTGAGCAGTATGGTGCTGGTTAAGAATTGAGGTATTTGAGTATATTCTGTGGCACAAAATTGAAACTCAACAATGATGGAAAGGTTCCAACTGTGAAGAAAAATCAATTATTGCCTAAATACAAGACGTTGTTGGACATTGCAAGCAAGATGCTGCTTGGTGTAACGGGAAGCTTTGATGCAGTTACTCAACAGAAGACAAGAGTCATGGCTGCCATCAATGATGAACTCAAGGATGGAGATTGGCAAAAGTTGTTCATGGATCGATTAATGTATTTTTCGAAATATGTTAAAGTTGATGAGTCTTCAAGAGAATGGTCAGTTACAACTTCAGTGGGATTTGGGAACAAGTTAAGTATTCTACTACCCTTCTTGTTGCCCACCAGATCTACTTGGAGCAAGGGTAAGCCATCCCACTTCTCTAAATTCTACCTGAAGAAAGATGCCTTGGATAGGCAGGCTAAAGAAAGACAAGCAGAAAGGCAACAATATCAAGTTGATCCAAATGATGCAATGATCGAGCGTGAGTCATCTTGTGAAGAAAGGTCTGCTGAAACAGACAAGAAGACTCATGAAGTCGGAACCAGTGGTGCTTTGGTTGAATACAACTCCGATGAGGCAATGATCGAAGTTGTTGATTCTGAGAAGACTGAATCAGACGAGTCTTCGGAAGAAGAGGTGGAAACAGAGGAAGAATACAATGCAAGAATTAGCAAGATATTAGAAGCGAACTTGCCTGGTCCTCCTCCTACTCGCCTGGTGTCACACTCGACTCCCTCACCTGCCAAGAAGGCAAGACAGGTTAGCAATCCTATTATTTCAGTACCTATCTTGTCTCCTCCATTTGTTCCAATTAAAACCAAGGCCAGAACACATCATTCTCGTGCCAAGCCTGATCCCCAAACCCCTCCGAAGTTCGTGCAACGCTTAAGCTCCCTTTTAACCCAAGACACTACTATATTTACATCAGTTGCTACTTCGACGGCTGATCCCATAAACCAAGCCACATTAGAGCCCACAAAAACCACCACCCAAACTTTATCCCTACCTTCAACAGAAAATGTTGTCCCTAACCCTACTGATTTGGGAACTCCACAAGCTGACACTTCGGCTACTGAGATGAGGACCCTACTCACTCAAACTTCCCAACCAAATCAGTTTCCATCCATGGTCTATTATCCCATGTGCATGAGAGAGAAGAGACTTCGTGCACAGATGACCAGAAACCTGAAGAAAATTCTCCCATCAGTCGAGATCGATACAAGCTCCAAAGCTTATGAAAGACTGTTCCGGATATGTACTTGGGTTGCTTTGAGGAAAGGACCTGTTGAAGACATGTTTGAGGTAATTATGGGTATGGGAGGAATTGCGAATTTTCAAGACTGGGAGTTGGAACAAAAAGAGAACAGTGGTGTAAAGAATTACACTCAATTACTCCCATTTGACGCTTTGACTGATATAGTCAAAAGAATGCTAAATGTTCCAGAAGAGATTATCCCTCAGACAAGAAAGAGCATTGGTATTCAAGTGCCGGATGAATTGATGCTAGAAGCTGAATCAGAGGAATTGGTGTGTCCTGATCCAGTGATTGATCTAGACAACCTGTCTGATCATCTTAGAGGTCTAATCTTCAAATTTCAAGTGGAACATGCTCATGGCCCAAGGTGTAATGTTGGCCAGAACACAAGGGAATTTGAAAAATACTTTCTTCTAGAGACATGTGCTTATGTTGCAAAGATGGTTTTGTCACTGTTGAAAGAATCAGACGAGGCTGCAAGGAAAGCAGAAGAAGAAAGGTTAGTTATTGTTCCTTTCACTTCTTTAAATTTGAAAGTTATAGCAGCAAGTGTTGAGTCAGTGGAAGACGAGGTCTTGCCAGTTGACAACATGATGGTGGAAATTCTTGTTACTGAAGAGAAAGATGAGTTGGTTGAACATGCTGTTCAAACTCAAATAATTCAGAAGATATCGATTGAAGATTTGAAAGATGATCTTGAGAAAATGATTAAGAATGTTGTGGATAAATTTTTGCAATCGGATGTAAGACAAGTACTGTTAGAGCAGAACATGTCACTTGTGGATGATTCAAAAGTTGCCATTCTCAATGACGTAAGTCAGTTGGATGCTGATTTTAGACAAGGAATGGTGAATCAGTTGGAAAAGTTCTTACAAGATCAAGTTCAGTTTGCTGAAAAATGTTCGATTGATTTGGCAAAAGGGTTGGCTTCTCAATCAGACAAGATGGAAATAGTCTACAGGACTAAAATTGAGATTGTTGATGCTCAGAGAAGAGCATATGTTCAATTATAAGAAGCCAGGTCTCAAGTTAATTCATTGAAAGAACATATTTCAAGGATGGAGTTGATAGTAAACCATCTGAAGAATGAAGTACCGATTTCCACTTCAAAACTTGAGTATACATCTGATAAGCTGGTGAAATTTGCTAAAGCTGATAGTCATCAAAAGTTGGTCCAGACTGCTACTGAAATGATAAAACAACCAGTATTTGATGAAATGGCTAGATTTACTTCTCTATTCACCTTGAAGGCTACTGATGAAGCCAAAAGGGGGGAAGATATGCAAGAGAAGGAAGAAGAAGTTGAGCAAGTTGAAAGAGTCTAGACTAGAAGAAGAAGGTTCGTAAAAACTTATGTTGCTGATGAAAAGTTAAGACTTGCCAAAGGAAAAGGAAAGGTGTCTGATGTAGAAGAAGCTCCAATCAGACAAGGCAAGAGAAAGCTTGAAATCAATGAACCTAGTGGGGTTCGGAAAGAAACCTTAGGACAAATACTTGAAAATATTGATGAAGAGTCGATCAAGAAGAAGCAGAAAATTGAAGATGATAAGTATGCTAACAAGAAGCTGAGAGATAGCAAGGCAGATGCTGAAGTTTTCGAAGATGCTCATATTGATAAATTCATAGATGCAGAGCATAGTGACTTTTGGAAGTGTCAAGAAGAAATGGGAAATAACTCATTACATTATAAGAAGATATGGAGAGCTACCTTCGAAAGACGAGTTGTTCATACAGTTTGAAAAATTCATGGAAGCTAAAGATGAAAATCTTTGGAAGTTAATCATGAAGATTGCTCCTACTAGTTATAATATCTTATCTCCAGAATTTCCTAAGTGGGAAACGCCTATGTTGGCATCTGGAACAAGAATCGATTTCAATGTGATTAAGAAGACTGAAGAGAAGATCTTTGAAGAAGAGAAGATTGATAATGAAGATCACATCTATGAAATTCACAGAAGAATCCTAGATGCCTTACAAGTACCTGATGAAGAAGCAAAGACTGACAGTAGTGGAAGCATAGGATGAGAAGTAAGAAGTTCTTTATTTTCATTTTGATATTTTGCTAAGTATTTGTAATCTATCTGATCTACTTTTATGAATGAAAAGATGAAATATTTTGATGATCTATATAAGATAACTACTTAACTGATCTACTGACTTAAATAATTCAAGTAGTTTTGGCTTCATCAAAAAGGGGGAAATTGCTGGGATATGAATCCTAATACAAGTTCTATTTGATGATAACATGAGTTTTGATAAGCCAAAAATAGGACTTGAATATATTCTAAGTGTTGACTGATCTTTTAATGAAGTCGTCTTGTATGAGACAAGATCAGATGAGATAAAGTAATACTGAAATATGACTAAGTATAAAAAGGCAGATTACTTTGTATAGGATTTTATATGATAAGCTTAATTGATGTATATAAGCTTATATTTATATTTTGTTATAACTGTAATAGTCTTTAGGATGACTAAGCTAATCTATAAAGCTTAAAGTAATGTAATATATTAGATAACTTAGATAGAACAAGAAGAGTTCTACTGAAGAAGACATGTGAAGACAAGAAGACTTGACAAGACAAGACAAGTTATGAAGAAGTCTGAAATATTCTAAGTGTTGAATATGCTGAAGAAAAGACAAGTCAAGCTAAACAGAATTGAAGATTCGTATCAAGTTGAAGATAGAAGATATGAAGTCTGTTACAACTTAAGTAACTGATTAACCGTCATATTGGAAGATACATATAAAAAACAGTTATAAGAGTTTGTTGAAGGAAGTTATCAAGAAAGTTTGTTGGATAACTAACTTATCGTTAACAATGTGAAGTCTATAAATAGTTGATGGCATTCAACGTTTGAAGACTATTGAATCTTGCTCATACTAAAGAACGTATTGAAGCATTCAAGAGATATAAAACACTCTCAGAGTTTAAAGAAGTTCAGAAGAAAGAAGAAAGTCCAGAATAGAAGAGTACATTCAAGAAGGCTTAGTTCGAAAAACAAAGAAGGTTTTTGTTATTGTTTTTTGTTTGTATAAGCTTGCTAGTTGCTTAGAAAATCACTAGTACAAATCGAAGATATATTTGGTGATATAATCGAAAAGATCGAAATCTTATTTCTTGGGACTTAAAGCCACAAGATCAGTTTAATAAAATATCACAACTAGGTTTGTGAGAGTGGATGTAAACATTTGTCGAACCACTATAAATCTTGTGTCAATTTACTTACTGCTCTATATTTGTTAGTTGTTCTTATTTGTTAATTCGTATAATCAACAAGATTTTAAAATCGAAGTTGAATAAACAAGTTGATATTATTTGCAGAATAGACGAGTAAGGTTTTGAATTGTTTAGTTGAGTATAAATTGTTAAGGGCTCATAATCTGATATTCCGCACTGTTAATCTCTGATATTTTAGAAAATGTTTAAAAGTCTATTCACCCCTCTCTAAACTTTAGACTAGTTCTAATATTAATAACTCAACTACTTGGGACCAACAGTACCGTTGGATGATAACATTAAAATCCCACTATTTCGGGAATCACAATTTTCAAGGTTGATGCTATTGATTATTACAGTTGCCTAGTAATGATCAATGCATCATAGACTTCCTTGAGATTTGTGCCTTGTCAAAATTTTGATGTCTGTTGTCGTCTTCCCATAGGTCCACGTCAGCTCTGATTTGACTATATAGTGCTTGATTCAAATGACCTTCGACTTTGCTGTTTTATTCAGCTGATCTTAGGATCATCTCTTCTGATCTCGACAATTAACATCTTGATTGTTTCCCCAGCTGTGTAGACTTCGTCTCGTTAGTCAGGCACACTTAATCTCAACTGATAAGACCTCAGTTGATCATACTCAACTGATCATCTCTTCTGATTTTGGTCTTCTTCTATTCTCTTCTTGAGCATTGACGTGTCTCTCCACTACATCAGCTGAGTTCATTTCAGCTGATGCTGACCAAAACCTATCTATTACAAGATGAATAATGAAGTTGTCTACACAATGTAACTTATCCTATTACAAGCAGATTTGATTTATCTAAACAAAACATAAGGGATATCGATATCCTAACACGACCGCGAACAGCCGCAAAGGGGAGGGGCCGCGATCGCGGTGGAGGGGCGAGGGTTGTAGATTTTTTTTATAGGGTATGAGAGGCCGGCGCCGAGGGGAGGGGAAGCCGGCAATGCTGCCGGCACAGCTGGGGAGAGGAAAGGGAGGCCGGCGCCGCTCGTGGGAGGGAAGGGGAGGGGCTAAAATGGAGTGGGTGTACTGAGTTTGAGGAATGAGTGAAGGATTTAGGGTTTTAATGGGGAGAAGGGTAATTTTGGGATTTTCAAGTGGGTGTCCTCAACTTACGGTGTGCGTACTTAGCTAGTGGGTGTCCTCAATAAGTTTTTGTCCTCAAAAAAATGATGTGAGTTATTTTTCCATCACATTCATAGGCGATTAAAAAAAAGGCCATGTTAAATGTCCTACTCTTATTATGTCTTTCAACTCCGAATGAAATCACTCTTTACATTTGAGTTCACTCCTTTTTTTTTTCCATCTACCTTAATCCTCATAAATTCAAACCATAATTTTCTTCAGCCTCCCTCTCTTTCTCCTTCTCCTTTTCAAGCGCCCCACCATCGCGTGTTGTCGCTCAACGCCACTACCACATCAATGGAGCATAGAGTCCTCTACCCTCACACCCCTCGCCTCCCTCCTTCGTCGCACCCCACTCCTCCTATAACCGCCCCACGTACGCACAATTCATCCTTGGTTGCCGCCTCTGTCATGACCATGGTTGTACACACAGTTCTTCAGCCTCTCTCTCCCTCGCCTCCCTCACACCTTTCTTTGTTGCGCCCCAACACACGCATGCATAGTTCAGCCATGGACCCACACACAACCCTTCTCCGCACACACGAACATTTTGGCTCCGTTTGGTTGGGTGGATTTGGGCTTATGAATTTTAAATCCACAACTCAAATTCATTCTACGTGTTTCGATCATGAATGGATTTCAAATACTTAGATTTGTGTCATACACTTTTTAGTTAAAATTGAGAGAGATTTTAAATTTTCACTAAAACCATGTCATTTGAAATCCATCTATTTTTAAATCCTTTCATTTGAAATACCTCCTCAAATCAAATCCCCTCATCCAAACACAACATATTGGTTTTTCTGCCCTTATATTGATTTTTTCTGAATTTTCTGTGTTTTTTAAGAAAATTATTTCGACTTTTTGCTAATTTTTCGGAAATTAGGGTAAAAAATTTGTTATTTTTTCGGAATGTTTTTTTGAAAAAAAAAGTTTGATATTGGTGATTGATTTCAATGGTTTTTTCTATTTTTTTTCTAAAATATGGGTTATTCGGTTTATTCGAAAGCAGATGGTGAGTGTAAAATTAAGGTTTTAAAATTTTCAATTTATTCTAATTGATAAAAGAATGATACAATCATTTTACATGTATATTTTTTTTAAGATATGTTTTGAAGTGAAGTCATAAAAGGAGGGAGCATTTAATCGTAGCCCAAAAAATGGTCTTTCAGGTCCAATCCAATTGGCAGAACTGGATATGTTTTTTTAAGGCTTTCATTATAAACTTCAATCATTTAGGTTGGGTTTGGATTGAAGAATTTAATTTGAGATGGTATTTAAAATGAAAAGTTTTTAAAATAGATAAATTTTAAATGAAATGGTTTTAGTGAGAATTTAAAATTCTCTCAATTTTAATTAAACACAAAAATTTATATGCAATATTGCATACATGCATTTCAGTCATTCACACACATGATCTTTATAAATACACCCACAAGCTTAATTCACACACATTTTTTATAAATACACCCACAAGCTTAATTCACACACACATTTTTTATAAATACACACACAAGCTTAATTCACACACACATTTTTTATAAATGCACCCACTGACAGAAATTGAACATGGTCGTCTTCTCCGAGCAGTTTTCGGTCACATCAGGCCGCGGTCGAACGCTGCAATTTACGATGACCTTAATCCTTAAATATTTTATATTTCTTTAAATATTCTTTAATACTAATTATTATGGGTCAATGTTATTTTGTATTACGTGCAATAATATATCTTACTACATGCAATAATATATGTTACTATATATTATAATGTGGGTTACTTAATTAATAAAAAAAAATATAAAAATATAAAAGAATCAGTATTACTATATAAAATTGTGTTATTACTACATGTAATAATTTATTTTACTACATAAAAAATTATATGTTACTACATACTACAATTTGAATTACTACATTGAATAGACGTTTGTTACTATATATAACTTTATCAAATGATCTAATATTTTTCGCATCATCCTACAATAAAACATTTTGTATTATAACATGATTATTGTGTTTACTACATTTGATAATATATGTTACTACATATTATAATGTGAGTTACTACATCAATAAAAACACTAGAAAAAATGTGTTACTAAATAAAAGAATTTGTATTATTATATAAATAGTTTGTGTTATTACTACATAAAATAATGTGTATTACTACATATTACAATTTGAATTACTACATTTAATATCCTGCGTTCGACAATAAAATAAAAGATAAAAAAATCACAAAAACGAGTAAAATAAACGGATTAAAAATTTCGAATTAAGCTGTCAGTGGGTGTATTTATAAAAAATGTGTGTGTGAATTAAGTTTGTTGGTGAATTTATAAAAAATGTGTGTGTGAATTAAGCTCGTTGGTGTATTTTTAAAAAACATGTGTGTGAATAACTTAAATGCATATATGCAATATTTCATACAAGACTAGCCCTTAATTAAAAAGAATGTGAATTTGAAATCCATAAATTAAATCCTTCTATCTAAATGGAGGCTTAGTGTTCAATGGTTAAAAAATCTCTCATTTTCTTTTATGTTGCGTACTTTTTCAAGTAGAAATAGAGCTCTGAACAATACACATTGCTTCGTCATAACTTACAATTTTTTTTTAGATAAAAGTCCATTGTTTAGGAGTAAAAATTATGTTTTTATAGTTTTTCAACATTATTTTTGCAATTTTTTATTTCGGAATTTCTTTTTACAACTTCACATGTTTGTTGAATTAGAGTTTTTTATTGCTTAAAAATTCACAAAAAAAAAAAAAAGTTAGACAACCTAGGCGCTAGGTGGCTGAAACTTGGCTGCTCGCCTTAGGGGCGTAAACTTGAATTAGAGTTTTTTTTATATATATATATATTAAAATTTCATTTTTTTTAGTAATTCTTTAAAATTAAATAAAATTAATGATATATGTTAGTTTAATAAATTATTTAAGTAGTGAATTTATTGTAGAAGTTGTCTCAAAATAAATTTTTTATTGCACTTTTGATACTTATATGTAAAAGTAATTATTTTATAAGCATTTTAATTGCAAAATTAATTATTTTGAAAGCAATTATTGATAAGAAAATATAGTTGATAGTTTAATTTATTAATTCTTTAATTTTACATAGAGATGTTTATCCGGGCCGGGCTAACCGGGCTGGCCCGTTTAACCCTGAAAAATACAGGGTTAGGGTTCATGAATTATAGGCCCGTTTAAAACCGGGCTTTTTTGACCCGGACCGATTAGCCCGTGGGCTAAACCGGGCCAGCCCGCAGGGCTACAGGGCCAGCCCGCTAGCCCGAGTTGTTACTTTTTTTTCTTTTTTTTTAATAAATAACCTAAGAACAAATTTTGGGTCATTTGACCAATAACCATAATTATAAGCATTAAGAAGCCCATTACCATCCATCAGTCATTATTACTATTTTTTTATTAGATTATGATATTTGTTTAGCTTTATTTGGTCATATTAAGGACCAATTAGTTCTAAAATTGTGTTTAAATTATACATTTTTTTTTCTCATTTACTGATCATTAACTAATTATGTATTTTTCTATTTTATTTGCTTGTTGGACGTGCCAATTGAGACATTTAATTTTAAAAGAAAAAAAATTATTGTAGCCCGTTAGTGGCCCGTTTAGCCCGTGGCCCGCTAGGGTTAGGGTTAGGTCCCAACAATTGTAGGCCCGTTAAATATGAACCGGTTAAGGCCCTAACCCGTTTAGCCCGTAACCCTGTAGGGCTGGCCCTATAGGGCTAAGGCCAGCCCGATAGACATCTCTAATTTTACATCATATTAAACAAAATTAAAAATTACTATATTTTTTCATACGATTCAACGTCATCATTTCTAATATATGTGTGTATTTGTATATATATATATATATAGATTAAAGACATATTGATGTACTTCATTAATTAATATTAATGTATATTTTTATAAATATAATATACATAAATATTTTAATTATACATATACTAATGTTTCGCATCATTATATTTTTTTGCCCTCCTAACCTCGAGTGTTCATGCGCTCAAAAACTGATTTTCGACTTCTGCACTTTTGTCCAACATTTTTTATTGGCATAACTTCGTTTTTATATGTAAAAATTGTTGTTTTATCCTTTGACAAAAAATAAAAATGGATAAAATTTGGACAACCAAATTCAATTTATTGATTCTAAATGAGATATCATATAAAAGGAGTAAAAAGTAGAATTACCAAAGTAGTAATACGGGCAAGGTGGACTCATTAAAATTTACAACACGAAAAATCCAATGGGAAAAAGAGTACCAAGCCTTCAACAATTGGCCAACTAAATCAAGAGCAAAAGTAAAATAAAGTGATACACTTTACATTAAAAAAAAAAAGTAATAATAATATTCTCATGTTAAAATGGTCTTGAAACTAAGATAACAATTGTTATCACTTAAGTCTTGAAACTATAATTACTTTTTTTTTAATAAAAGCCAGATTTCAAATTTCATTGGACGCGAGAATGTCAACAATTGAGTAGGTCTTCCACAAAGCTCGAAGCCTCATCCCAACTGTATGAACTCACAAAAGAACGTAAAATCAGATCAATAACATGTGCCACAACATTGACATTTATATTAACCAACCTCATCTCAAACTTTGACGTGTTGCTCTTTCGTGCCTCAATCGCATCTCGAACTCTTTCCGTATCCATCTCTATTATTACTCGCATGATGGCCAGAGACAATGCCCATTTCACCGCTTCCACAACACCCCAAACTTCCCGTTCCGACTCTCTAGAATCACTTCTTCATATTGAACTCTTGAGACTATAATTTTGGTCCTAAAATTTAGGGTTTCTTCGTTATTGGTTTCTCTTCCTTATACACCAAGGAAGAAACCCCAAATTTTCTAACTAGTGTAACACAGTTAAAAGAAACAACTGGGAGAACCATTTTCTAAAAACAGATTAGTGCATGCTATTAAAAAGATTGAACACCCATCTAATTCCAATCAAGAATTATTTTTTCAATGTGAATTACGTGGTGTTTTCAAACACAACAAATTGCTTTCAGAATTACTTATTTTCAAAGTTCCCTCGCACAGCTTTTGAAAAAAAAGTGATTCTGGAAGCTAGTTAAGTTTGCAAACACCCCCTTAGTGACATGGTAGATTTTCTCTCGACAACAAGAAGTTGCACGTTGAATATAAAGCAGCAGCACTTGCTCTAACAGCTAAATCCTTCTCCGAGTTATCCGTCGCTCCTGATCTGCATGAGTAAAATCGCAGCACATGTCAAGGGAGATATTTGTAATTTACTAACGGTCTTCGACCTAATGCATTAAAAGGACTCTAAACAATTAACTTTTGTTTTGGTAGACCTCTAAATTATTTTGTTCAAGAAAACTATAAGTATCAAAACTTTATTTTAGGCTGAAGTATTGAGATTAAAATGACTTGCACTAGACACATTTGAATATTAATAAATAATATATTTATATATATATATATATATATATATGAAAAACATGGCTATCCAGATTCTAGATAGTCAGAATTGATTAAAAAAAATAAAAACATGTAATTTTACCATAATATTCTCGTTAAAGAAAATATTACTCCAATATTCAGTCATGGGTATTTTCGTCGGATGTGTAGTGCCACCCATTAAGATAAATAAAAAGTTCATTCTATTTCTGTGTGAAGAGAGTTTGTGAAATAAAATTCAATATTTGAAGGGTTTTTTAAACAAAAAATATTTGAAGGACCTCTCTAAACAAAAGTTGATAATTTTAGGGTCTATTGATGCATTAAGACATGGTCTTTCTAACGTATGAAGCTTACTTACTGACAAAATATGAGAATCATCAAATTGTAATTACACTACTTTAAGTGACAGTTAAATTATTGAAATTTACCTGCTATTGTTTCCTATAGGAGCCATCTGATGTGAAGAATGATACAAAGTAGTTTGTTTCAGACCGAATTCGCAATGCAGCTGCATTTCCTTCACTTGGCTCAGCCAATTTTCCTGATAATATTCAGACAGGAAAGCACTCATATATCAGTTCTTGCATGACCCATAAACCCGAAGATGAGAATTTTATCTATATGTACTATGTAGACACATTAAAGAATCCACCTCATGTCTATGAAGGACAACATGTTGTCACGATTGATCAACGAAAAATCATGTGGTGACTGATGAACCAGATATAATTCACATATAAGGTGGTGATAACCATTTAACATAGATGGTTAAAGATAGTATCGATCAATTTTAAATGTATCAATGAATGAAAGGAACATCGTATAATGATGAATATAGATAAAAAATAATAGTAATTTAGAAGTATTGTATTAAAGCAAGTTGAGAATGCATGAGATGAAGAGCAAGTAGAAGAACCGAACATGCTTCCATTTATGCAAGATTCATCTAGTTAGTGGTAGCAACTCTCACCAGATCAGTCTCTTCTTCAGAAAGTGTTTTTTCCATTTGTGTAAAGAGATAGTTCCATTTAACAGAATGAGCATCAGCAGTAGACCCTTTTGTCATATTTAAGTCTTTATCATTGGTAGAAGAAAAATCTGGCGACATTAGGATGGGTAAGTCTGTGTTAACAACTTGGCAAACTCTTTTCCTACTCCTTCGTAGTGCTGCAAGTGGATATCAATCAGTATAAGGAAATATCTAACACCTTAAGCATGTAAAAGATCTTTTCAACTATAGAGAAGATGAAATTGACCTGCAAGACGCCCTTTTATATCTTGATTCAAGAGTTCCAACCATTGGGAAGCCACATTAGCAGCTGAAAATTAAACAAAATCCATGTCATTTATAATAATAGTCGTCACCAAGATGGCAAAGTAAAATATTTGTAATATACAGACGTAAATGCTGATAATTTTAGTACACCCTTAAACAACTTTCAATAAAATACATCGTAGATATAACTAGTAGATACGGTTAAAAGTGAAATGTAATGCAATCTCCGTAACACATTTTGCACCATAAAACTGAAGAAAGTGAATAACATAACAACCTCTTAAAGAAAGTGAAGTGACAGAGCTGAGGTTTGCTGATTTGTCGTTTGATAAAAAACTAGCATTCTGTGATGCAAGTTTGTCATCCTCGTTTTTTTTCCCACATTGTGAAGACACCACAGGAAACGCCCTTTCTCCAATCTCAGTACTAGGATAAACAAATTTGGAAAACAAACTGCAATCGCCCGTCTCCTTTCTTCCTAGTAAAGAGCCTCGATAAGCAACTCCAGATGGTTTCACCCTTAATCTAGGCATATCTTCACTCTTGTTCTGTCCATTTCTCTTGAGATTTTCACTTCTTTCATATCTCATCATCGTCTCTATGATTGAGTGAACATGCTTACTGTTTCGTACATGAGTAATAATCCCGGGATTAAGCCCTTTAAGCAAACCACTTGGAGCAGCAAGTTTTGCAAATTTATCAACCTGTTCTTTCTCAGCAAGTTCCATCTGCCTCTTCATTACATCTTGACTAGATTTCTTCTTCCTCCCACGAGCCTTCAGAATCGCCATGGGCACAGACGAACAAGGAGTGGACATGTAATTGTTCTGTTTCAAGCCTCTCCAAGCACCCATTGGATCTTTTTTAAATGGATCCACCGAACTTCCACAACCAGAATCGTCCCTATACTTCAAACGTCCGTTCATTTTACGAAAGGGGTCGTTGATTGAACTTGAAATATCTGCAACATTTAGGTCCAAATTGATCCCTCTGGCCTTAGTTAATCCTATGTTATGCTTCGTACATTTCTTCAAACAAGTGGGGTGATTGTTCGATTCATCAACACACTCGGGATCACCACCATTAACCATACAATTGTTAGAGCCAACACCAATATTATCAGAATGTGCTGAGGCTGCCATGCTTCCTCCTCTCCCTGCTTGAGCTACATTTGGGCTCATTTGTTTCAGTTTTCTTGATTTAATAACAACATCATAGTTTAAAATCAGATAATGTAACACAAAAGAATGAAACCCCTAAATTATACTATCTGAGTATTAAGAACATTCAGATGTAAAACATAAATCTTTATAAGAATAAAAGAGTGAAGCTTACTAACCCTCGGAGCGAAAAACCGATTCAAGGTCGCGCATTTTCACTCTTTTTTTAGACTTTTCAGAAGTTTCTTCTACTTCATTGCTGCCCCTTTTATGTTCCACCAAAACCTGGAATTTCAAACCCATGAAATGACAGAAAAAGAATTTCGAACACAACATAAAAAACAAAAACAAAATCCAAGGTTGTTCGAAAGGTCCCACCTTTGAATCAGATCTGCGCCTATCCAGACACTGAGCCGAACTTTCATCTTCCATTTGATATTTGATTCAGAAAAAGCAAAACCCACAAATTTAAACTACTAAAACAAACAACAAACACAAAGTTGTAGAATTAAAGCAAAATGATTAAAGAATCCTTGAAAGTTTGTGAAATTGCAAATGAAGTTAAGGAGCGTCTGTTTTAGAATTTGAATTGCAATAAGAGCGCGGTGACGTGAGATGAGGATTATTGTTCTTGTTTTTTTTTTTAATTGGCATGCGTTTTCAATTTCAAATTCAAATTGGATGTTGGATCGAAGGACCAAAATCAATGGCAACTTTGCCGCGACTCAATTAGGTCCCCACACAATTTGTAATCATTTGGTGTAACTTAATTAATTGGGGTGTATTCAATTGATTTTTTTTTTTTATTTTAAAAAATATGTAAATTTAGAAAATCAACAATTTTTTTTTTAATATAAGATTCTTGAGATGCGTTTTTCCATTTTAGACAAAGTCATGGGTTTAATTTAATAAATATTTTAAAAAATAAATTAATAACAAAAAGGAGGATGCCAGAAGGGTCTCTTACACAGTCTGCGAAGTACAGTACAACACAGACATATAAGTGAGATTTTCGAAAAATTTATCTCTTATGAAGGCATGGGTATTAGAAGGGCTTCTTAAAGACTCTTGTGGCACAAGTGCCTTTTCATTTCGAATGTTTGACTCGATTTCTCCATCATTCCCTTATAAAAATCGGAACATACCTTCCCCATTTTACAATACCTTCTCATTTTATTTCATATACCAAACTTAAAACAAATGTCTCACACCTTCCCCATTTTACAATACCTTCCCATTTCATTTCATCTGCCAAACTTAAAAAAAATGTTCAAAACCTTTTTTTTTTTTTTTTTTTTTCATTTTGTAAACTTGAGAATTTATCCACTGCAACCTTCTTTAAACTAGAAAATTTATCAATTGCATACTGTAACACTCGAAAATTTATATCATAAATTATGCATGCATGAAAATATTATTCATAGAAGAGATTATAATTAAATATTATTTTAAAGGAGCTTATGATAATATAGATACTAATATCTTTGTTTCATTCAATATATATGTCATTATATCTTATTCCTAAATTATCTTTAAATCACAATTATCTCAAGTCATCAAATCTTTTAAATATGGAGTAAAATATTATCTTTATCTAAAAAATCTCTCAACTGAAATTCAATCATAATTTCATGTGCAACACAGTTTTTAATGAAAAGTGTAAATCATTATAACTAAAAAGTACAACGCGATATTACTGAAAAATGCACGTCTATATAACTAAAATGTGCAATATAATATTGAAAAATGCACGTCTATATAACTAAAATGTGCAATATAACATTACTAAAAAGTAACTAAAATGTGTAATATAACATTACTAAAAAGTGTACGTCAATATAACTTAAAATATTACTCCCTCCTATTCAAAATATAAGTCATCATAAGCTCGTGCACACATATTAAGAAAACAATTGACTTCTCATTTTACCCATAATCAATGCTTGTAATTCTCATTAAAAAAAATATCTATGTAAATAGTTATTGATCATAAGGATACATTTAGAAAAATGCAATTAATTTGCATTGAAAAGTGCAAAATGACTTATATTTTGCAAAGAAAACGAAAGGTCAAAACGACTTATATTTTGAATAGAAGGGAGTATTTTAAAATGTGTAGGTCACTACAATTAAAAGGTGCAATAAAAAATTCAATTTCTTATATGAACTCAATTCCATAGAACACCTATCCCATATTTTATACACTGTATTTTTATAAATCAAACCACAAAAACATACTTTTCTCACAACCAATCTATTCTTTTAGATTAGAAGTTTTGGATCTTCACCTCTCAATTGATTCGGTAAATACTTCTTCTATTTATTAAAATTCAATCTATTTACAATTCATAGAACACTTTTCAATCTAATCAATTGTCAAACCTTTCTAGATTACATATTGTGGCATACAGATAAACAATGAATTACAAAATTATAATTTCATTGAATGATTGTAAAGTGTTTACAAGAGATGTATTTATAGATACAAAGTGTATCTATATTTACAAGATATGATAAATATTTACATTAAATATTCTAAGAAATAAGAATGAATCATAATATTAAAAGATACAAATATTTATTATATTATATTCCTAATACGCCCCCTCAAGATGGAGCACCGTAGGAGAGTCAAATCTTGATCATAAGTGGTTGTAGGCGAGAATGAGGAAGTGGCTCGGTAAGAGCATCAGCAAGTTGATCCGCAGATGAAACATGTGAAACTCGAACTTGATAAGTCTTCATCAGATCTCGAATAAAATAGTAGTCAATTGCAAAATGCATTGAACTTCAGAGGTAGTGGCGAGACAGGGAGTGTGGGTAACAAGTTTAGTAAAGGGGTTGGGTTCTCGTCGGGAGTTGGCATATTTTGGGGAGGGGGTGTATTTGTAAAAGTTGGGGGTGGGGTAGGTACAGTAGGTAAGGGAGGGGTTTGATTAATTAGAGTGGGCGACGGAAATAATATGACAGTAGGATTTTGTTGTAGGTAGGGGGTGTTTTTACTAGAACTACGGGTGTGGTTATTTGGGGAGTTTGCATGGGCTTCCATGGATGGAGATTTTGGAGAAGAAAGCTTCTCGTGAGTGCACGGTTGTTTTAATCAAAATTGGTTACCGTGAGAGGGTTGCAACCGTGAGTTTTGATCGGTATTGGGTGCCGAGCAACGGTTAAGGGTGGTAGTCGGGAGTTTGGACGGCGCTGGACGTCGAGCAACGACTATAGGGGAGGGTTTCGGATCGAGGCGTTAGCCGTATGACTCGTTGATGTTGGGGTAATTGTGGGTTTTGTACGACAAGAACATTGAACAACAATTATGGGGAAGAAAAAACGTGTCTTCTTGAGGTTGGGGTAATCGTGAGTTTTGTACGACAAGAACGTCGAACAACGATTACGGGGAGGAAGAAACTTGTCTCCTTGAGGTTGGGGTAATCGTGAGGTTTGTACGACAAGAACGTCGAACAACGATTATGGGGAGGAATAAACTTGTCTTCTTGAGGTTGGGGTAATCGTGAGTTTTGTACGACAAGAACGTCGAACAACGATTACTGGGAAGAAGAAACTTGTCTTCTTGAGGTTGGGGTAATCGTGGGTTTTGTACGACAAGAACGTCGAACAACGATTACGGGGAAAAAGAAACTTGTCTTCATGAGGTTGGGGTAATCGTGGGTTTTGTACAACGAAGAATATCGAACAACGATTACGAGGGTTTGGGTGGGATCGAGGCGTGAGCCGAGAGGCTCTGATACCATATAGAGAAACAATGAATTACAAAATTATAATTTCATTGAATGATTGTAAAGTGTTTACAAGAGATGTATTTATAGATACAAAATGTATGAGATAAGAATGAATCATAATATTAAAAGATACAAATCTTTATAATATTATATTCCTAATATGGCATGTACGTTTCTTTCTCTAAAACTAGTGATCAACAAATCTATTTTTTATTTTTTTATCAATCTTGTTAATATTTTGATCGCATAAACATTTAAATAAAGTTTTGAGGAGTGTAAACGACATTTTATTAATCTATTAAATGAGTAAGCGTATTTCTTATAAATTATTATGCAAGGCGGATAGACCTCTTTCTCTCAAGGAAATATGTATTGATATTATATTTGTGTGTCATTCATCTAATAATAAGATTATGTATATTTGAATAACTTGATTTAGGTGACGTGAATTAAAGATATTCAATTTCATTCCTTTACATCCAAGACATTAATTTCAAGTGTGATTTCTTTATCTTTATTAATTACTTTGTATAAATAAATTGTTTATGTGCAATATGATGTGACTGGAATGTAAATGAACATTTTAATGTAAAAGTTTACTAAAGGTCAGGAGCTTAAAAGAGACTCGAGATTGAAGAGAGGTCTTCGGTGAACCCGGGATTGAAGAGAGATCTTTGGGGGAATCGCGCGTGCACATGCAAGAAAAGAACTCGGAACTGAAAATAGGTCTTTAAGGGGGACCCAGATGAAAAGTGCATATGTGATCTTTTGTGAATTAGGAGTACATGGTTTTATGTGGTTATACATTTTATTTGTAGGTTGTATTTAATATTTTGTCAGAGTGACTTCACTGAGCTAGTGGTTTGCTCATACCATACATTTAATATTTCAGATTTAAGTTGATGAGTTGATGGTGAGGAAAAGTGGTGGATGACAAATCAATTATCATTTTGTAAAACCAATTGATCTATTGCATTTCCTTTTTAAACGACTGATATTTAGTTATTTTTATTGTAAAATAAAATTATAAGCCTCATTTTTTAAGTGTAATTTCAGTTCATTCCCCTTTACTTTGATTTTGTTTGTCATTTTTGCAAAACCTACTTTTATGAAAACTGGGGCATGACATACTTTCCCATTTTACAATATTTTTCTTCTTCTTGTTTAGAATTACACAAGCTTCTCTTTAAATTTGGTAATTCTCTTTATATTTTTTTATTTTATATAAATATTTGTTAATACATCTTATTTGTTTAATATACCAATGAGTTAAAAATGGTTTCAGTTGTTGGACGTGACAATTTCATGATTTTTTATGATGTTTGATATGTGATGCAGCCAAAATATGTCATCCTATAAACGAATGACACATGGTAATTGGATGAGTTATCTTTGTACTTGTTTGATATCTCTTTTGTAATGAACTTGGATATTAACATAGAATATTTTATTATTGGTTCAATGGGTTGGATGGTAGTCTACTTATTGAATGACTAGGTCCTAGTGTGAGCCCAATATAAGGAGAATAAGGTATTTGGGCTTAATGGACGTGAGAATGGACTCGAGAAAGAGGAGTTTAGATGTGATGAGAAGGATTTCGGTTAGGTCATGGGCCTAAGTATACGGCCTAGAGTTAGGTGGACTCCGACCCGATTAGCCCCATGAGACATGGACTCCGAGAAGTCAAGGAGAGAGTGGACCAAGTGGGAAATGCGGAGAATGAGGATAATCCCCGAATTTGATTACCGAAAGAGGAAGCTGAGAAGGGGTTTTGACTGAGTCTAGGGCTGAAGTAGTTGAGAAAAAAAAAAAAGAGAAAAGACAACCTTTTCCCCTAATGTACACGTTTTTTTAGCTTTATCTTCTAATTTACAATATTCTGAATACACACATACACGAATTACATAGAACAAAAATATAAAATATCATTTGGCTGGAAAATATAACTTGATATATTCTTCGGCGACCGAAATACCCCTCCGACTGAGCCTTAAGACACCTGAAATTACACTATTTTTAGGAGCTTTCCACTGATTCGGATTGCTCCACCTTTTGATCATTTGAGATCTCCATCTGACTTGAGCGTCGGAGTCCCCGCACTAGAGATCTCTTCGGCGTGATTTTGCAGGTGTTCGTGAGCTCGGAGATGACGATTTACATACACGCATAATCGGAGGATAACAATCTAACATCTCAAATTGCTAATCACATTGTGTCAGTTTTAACACAAATACTAACGTCGTCTGTGGGAAGCATTGAGATCTAAGACGTGAGGTTTATCACTAATATTATGGGTGGTGATCATGAAATCATTAGGCGAACGAAAGATGGAAATGAGGTTCTAGCTTCCTCTATACGACAGGAACCCGGAACTCCAATAGGAGGAGGAACTTCATCATCTAATTTTCCTCTTCCTACCCCTCCAAAGAATTTACTAGGAGGTTCGGGAAAATGACCTGCATTTGTCCCTCCCAGGACGAATCCACCCCCTGCAGTGGTGGAAATTCAAGATCTGGTGAACACCCCTACTCCTACTGGGGTGATGTTGCTGGTACATCTGGAGCCCTCGAAAGTGGATCCAGCAAAGAAACACCACCAGTAGCCACATGATCAGAATTGCTGGTAATGATTACGGCTCAATTGAACGTTTTATTGACCAGAGCCATGGAGAGGGTGATAGCGACTCAAGGGACGCCAACACTAGTACCCTCTCCACGAGTAATAGAGGATACATGACAAAGAGTGTCTGAACATGTACCTGGTCTCTCTCAAGTTCTTTCTTAAGATGTTGGTGGCCAGGGGGAACGAGAAGATAAAGTGCCCTCCCAAGCTGAAAGGAGTGTCCCTACTCGTGCTGCATGAAGGAATATAGATCCAACCAATCTAGTGGCGTAGGAGTCTTAGATCCCTGAGATTGCGGAGAGCACATATGATACTTATCCCGGAGCCGTCAACGATCAATTGTAAGCTCTACAGAAGGAAATGAAAGACATGAGGAAACAAATGACCAATCGGGTAAATAGATCTGCTTACATAACTGGTTGTCCGTTTTCTTCAGATATATTGCAAGATTATCTGCCTTTACTTTCAAACCTCACAATTTTGAATATGATAGAATGGCTAACCCGTACAAGCACTCGGTGAGGTTAGAAAATGCGGCATTACTACATCGATATTGAGAAGGCATAAAATGAAGGGTATTCTTGACCACTTTGGCTAATGCTGTCCAGCAATGGTTCACACAGTTGAAACCTAACACCATTCGATCGTGGACAGAGTTTAGTGAGCTGTTTTTACACCAGTTCGCCAGCGCTAGGAAACAACCCCAAGCTACCCTGACTTTATTCAACATGAGGCAGGGAGAAACTGAGAGTCTAAGGGACTTTCTGAAAAGGTTTAATCAAGCAGCGTTGGAGGTACCCACAACCTCCCAGAGGTTAAAATCTCTCACCAATGGATTAAGTGATGGTGATCTCTTCTCCTCGTTGGCTAAGAAACCAGTACAGACTTTTGACGAACTGTTGCATAGGGCTGAGAAATACCTTGCTCTAGAGGAGGTCAGAAAAGTTAAAAGACCAGAAGTAAAATTTCCTGGAGGAGAGAAGAAGATGGATTCCTCTTCAACTTCGTCTAGTCTCGAGCCCTCCAAAAACTCAGGGAACGTTGGGAATGTTAGTGGGTCCAATGGAGCAAGGTCAGGGCCCAGGGGAAGATTTGAGAGGTATACACCTCTAAGATCAGAACTTGCTGAAGTGTTGGAAGTGGTAGGAGATCATCCATACATGAAGTTTCCGTATTCTAGGGAAAGGGGTCCTCAGAAACTTAAATCAGACGATAAGTGGTCCAGCTCATTACTTCGTAAGGTGGAATTGGTTATGCGTAACTTCCTTTGGAAGGGAGATGTTAACCGCAAGAGTGGGCTTGTACGGTTTCATGGCAACGGACGAAGGTGGGATAGGGGTCCGCTCCATCAGGTTAGTGAACGCGTCCTTTCTCTGCAAGTTGAGTTGGGATATTCTTCAGAATAGATCTCAGGATATCTCTCTTCTTCATAGGAGATACTTTGATTTGGAGAACAGGTTACTTCCATATGGGAGAGTTTCCTCTATTAGATCGGGTATTCACTCACATGTTTCGAGACTTAGAGATGGGTAGCGCTGGCTGATTGGCAGGGGTTCGACAGTCAATTTTTGGCATGATAACTGGCTGGGGTACATCATTTCTGAGAAGATTGGCCTTTCAGACTGGTTTGCGGCTACTTTGAAAAGAACGGTTGGTGACTTCTTCTTCGAGGATTGCTGGCACTTTGATGAGTGCTTTGTTACGGATTTCACAGATATTGTTAGAGACATTCTCTAGATTCGGGTGCTTCGAGGGCCAAACATGCGTATTTGGGAGGGTACTCTTTCGGGCGAGCTTTCTTTCAGGGTGGCGTATGATCTGATCAGATCTCCTTTACCTCAGCTCAGTTGGGCATTGTGGATTTGGGCCTCATTTATTCCGATGTGTCGTTCTACTGTGATATGAAGGGCGGTTTAGGGTAAGTTGCCCACTTCTGATTGGCTTTTGTCTCTTGGGATCTAGGGGCCATCAATTTGTGTGTTGTGTCGTAGGGATTCAGAGTCCCTAGACCATTTGCTAGCGTAGTGCCCCTTCACTTTAGATGTTCTACAACATCTGACTCAATTATTTAGCATTGTTGGGAATAAAATGAGATTTTGATTAAGATACCAAAACCCCTTAAAACATGCCAAGTAATATAAGTCAAATTTGAATAAGTATGTTTCAGGAATGTTGGAACATATAGATCAGGCTAGTTGAACAACTGACATGTTAGGCAGCTTATACATGTTAGATGCACAAGTTGAGGGGGAACACAAGCTAAGAAGATTACAAGAATCAAGTTCTCTCAAGGCTCAAAACCAACAAGTCTCAACCCTGCTGATAGTCAAGTGCTCAACTGTGCTGATAGCAAAAAATAGCTTAGTAAAAGAGACAACCTCTCTGATGGTGAAACTAGAAGAATACAACAGTTGGACCAAGTCTACTAACATGTATACAATCAAGATCAGAAGAGATGTCCAACAGAGTTGATTAGCATACTAAACCTAAAGTGTTCAAATCCAGTCTAAGTCAAGAGACAACTGTGCTAATAGGGTCAATTCCACTGATATGGAAGAATGCATACTTAGAAGCTATCAATTATGATCAGTGAAGATGAGAGCCAACTCAACTGAAGAAGCTAGCCAACACTGTTGATAGGCCAAGTCAGCTAAAGGAGATGAACTTGAACACAAATCCGTCCTGATGATAAGGAAAGTTGTCCTTTATCATGGAATCAATGATCAGAAGGAATGTCCATTGTTTGACTACTGAATCTTCAAGTCAGACATTGGGAAGAGTGCATCAAAGTCAAGATAAAGAGCTTCAAGACGTTTACTTCCCAAATCAAGGACATTTCACTTTCAAGAATCTATCTTCAAGATGCTAAGTTCAAGGAAGATAAATATAGACAATTTGAGGTTGTCTCTCCAACGGACATAACCTCATCTTGCTCTATAAATACTGGAGTATGGAAACCATTCAAGTAGTGGAAACTACAAGCATTCAAGCCTACAAACCTTAAGCTCTCTCAAAGAATACATCATTCTTAGAGTTTCCATACACTTCCAGTTCCCAACTAAGCTGAACCAATTGTATATCATTCAAAGCTTAAAGAGATATCCTATCCTTATACAGTACTTCGTTGTAAAGGATATCTCAACCTAGTTGGAATAAACCTCAACCCTTTAACCTTTCAAGGAAAGTGAGAAGAGTTGTTGTAAAAGTGTAAGAACTAGAACTGTCAAGTGAAGAACAGTTTAGTTCAGAGTTGAGAATGAGTACTAGGACTTAGAATTCGTAGGGATCAAGGCACTAAGGAGTAGTGTGGTTGATCAGTGCACCTTGGCACTATAAAACAAGTTAATTCCAAGTGAAGGAATTATCCTGTTAAATCAGAGAAAGTGGATGTAGGAGCTTGAGTCTCTAAACCACTATAAACTCTTGTGTTATTTACTTTCAAGTCATTTCATATAAATAACACATTCATACACTGCACACAAACTGATCTTCAAAAGATATACATCACAAGCTGTGCAAAACAGATTTGGGACAAGTCCCCTGAAAACTATTTAAGTGTTAAGAAGGATTTCAGAATTAAAAAGAGTTTAAATATAAAGGGCCAACCATAATTCCGCACATATAACTTATTTGGATAGTTATTCAACTGAGTACTTCATAGTATTCAGTGGTTTGATTATCTAAACAAAATTATACATACTCAGAGAAGTTGTCCAAGACAACTCTACTGATAGCCTGATTTGCTTAAATTGAAAACGATTTGCATACACAAGTGCATTCCCCCCTCATACACTTGTGTCATACTCCTTTTAGGACCAACAAGCATCATTATCCACATTGGGATCAACTTTTTGGATATTTTCCTTTTGGCTACTAGAGTAAAGTTGGACCAACAATCTTTGGAGCTTTGGATGGCGGGGTTTGTCACTACTGTTTAGGCTATTTGGGCTTTGCGGAATAGAGTGATCTTTAATGGGGTCTCCCCTTTTGTTAGGCGATGTATGGCGCAGATCGTGACTGGTATTAGAGAGTCTAACAGTATATCCCGGGGTTATGCAGATGGCCTTGTTCGGCTCTTTATGATTGTTAGGTCACTTGGAGTATTGGGTAGACATAGGCCACCACGGTAGGGCTCGTCAGTGAGGTGGATTCCTCTAGATCCGGCTTGGTACAAGGTCAGTGAGGTAGGGCGCAACATAATCTCCAGGTAACTTGCATGTAAGGGTGGTGTTTAGGAAATTCAGAGGATTCTTTGTTACAACTATTGCCCAAGAGGTGGGATGGGGTCTTCCTTTTGAGGCGGAGCTTGCGGCGGCTCTTATTGCGATTCAGTATGCCCAATTTAACAGTGGAAAACAGAGTGCTCCTAGGTTGATGTGTAAATTAACAGAAGATTATACTTAATAAAATAATTTTGACTCCGTCCGTCCCTCCGTCCACATAATCCTGTTTTGTCTCCCTCCGTCCACATTGGTTTGTAGCTTTAAAGAGTATAATGTTACAATAATAGAAGATTATACTTAATAATACCATAATGAGGTAGGGCTATTCCTTTTGCAATTTACGTCCTAGGTTGTCCAATTTACATCTTTTTCGATCCAATTTACGTCCTTTCCACCGGAAAATTAGAAATCCGGTCAAATTGTCATTAAAAATTATAAATTATAAATTTACATCCTTTATGTTTGAAAATTATAAATTAATAATTAAAAAATTCTGAAAATATCATTAAAAATTAAAAAATCTCATTAAAATCTAAAAATCTCATTAAAAACTTCTATATTGGGTAAAATAAATATGAAAAATATAAAAAATTTATAAATTCTACATTAAAAAAATCTGAAAATGTGTAAAAATTTTTTTCTAAAAACTCATAAAAATAAAAAAATCTATAATTTCTACAATTCAAGAAATCTGAAAATGTGTAAATTAAAAAAAAAATATTCCTAAAAACTCATAAAAATAAAAATATCTATAAATTAAAATTTTAAAAATGTTTAAAATAAAAAATTCCACAATTTTAAAAATATCTTGAAAATGAATTTGAGATGGTTCCAAAATCGATCAAGGTGTGGAACTTCCACTCAATCTCGACGGTGACTTGGAAAATCTCGTGGGACCCAAAATTTTTTGGAGTTCGAGCAAAACTTTAATGGTGGACGAGTCTGAATTAAATTTGATTTTTAATGAAATGTTAATAATTTTTATTATTTTTATTAGATTTTTAGAATTAGTAATTTTTTTATCTACACATTTTTAATAAATTAATGAGATTTTTAGAATTTTTAGAAATTTTAATGAGATTTTGAATTTCTTAATTTTTAAATTACACCTTTTCCATTCTTTGAATTGTAGAATTTTTTATTTTTTGTATTTTCAAAATTTTAGAATTTTAGAATTTTTTTATTTTTATTTTACACATTTTATAATTTGTAATGATATTTTCGAAATTTTAGTGATATATTTTGAATTTTATTTTACACATTTTATATTTTTTAATTTTAATGAGATTTTTGGATTTTTAATGATACTTTTATAGATTTTTTATATATTTATTGGGATTTTTAGAAAATTTTAATTTTCAAACTTAAAGAACGTAAATTGGACTATTTGGCCGGAACCCCAATTTATTCCTCACATTCCGGTGAGTTTTGGACTATTTGGACTAAATTGGACTATTTGGGCGGAAATGACGTAAATTGGACAAAAAAGGACGTAAATCAAAAAAGTAAAAACTTAAAGGATATATATTGGATTAGGCCTAAGTTACGGGACGTAAAATGAAATTTTCTCTAATATATGACTTATTCGAAAATAGGAGAAATGACATCCTGTTTCAATTCTCTCTTTTAATTTGTCAACACATGTGCAATTCCAATTTAATCATCTTGATTAATTGATGTGATTAAATCCAATGTAATCCTCTTGATTAATTGATGTAATTAATCAATTTGTCAGCACATCATGTGCAATTCCAATTTAATTGAATCTCAGAATCCTGTCTTCACAATCTGATACGCCGCATTACTGAGTTGGGATATGAGATTTGGAGAGATAGATAGAGGTGTCCCTAAAAGTTTCTGCGTAAAACCCTCCTTCTGGATGGGGTTTCATATTCAACTTTGCCACAATTTCCGAACTGGTTACTTTTCTTGAAGCCATATTTCTTTCTGCTCTTCAATCACTTCACAATTTTCGAATGTGATAGCTTTTGTCGAAGAAATAACAGCACCGCCAACTTTTGGAGTAAATAGAGTCCAATAATTTAATTAAGGAGTAAATACCGATATGTGCAATAATTAATTAAATCCAATAATTAATGATTAAATTTTCGATATTGCGGATAATCTAAAAGTTAATTAATTAATGCATAATTATCCAAATCTTTAATTAATTAATTATCCGTTAAACAAATAAATTAATTAATCAATTAATATATCTATTATGTTCTGCGATTGTTGGAAACTCTACGCCTGGAATATGGGTAACTGCAATATCGAAATAACGAGAACAAAAAGTCGAGTCAAGGGAAACCTTTTTCCCGCATAACAGAATACGCTCAGGTAGTGCTCGTCTGGTTTGATACGCTCAGGTCGCTCAGGTAGTGCTCGTCTGGTTTGATACGCTCAGGTAGTGCTCGACTGGTTTGACGTTCCGTTCCCAAAGGTAAACTACTTCTACTTCGTAAACAGTAGCACCACTGTAAACGAAGTCTCAACGAACGTACTAAGAGTACGAACTGAACACACAGATAAATCTGGAAAAAAACAAGAACAATATACTCTTTTGGGAGAGATATATTGCGGCCCTTTTCCCGCATAACAGAATACGCCCAGGTAGTGCTCGACTGGTTTGGCGTTCCGTTCCCAAAGGTAAAACGACTTCTACTTCGTAAACAATAGCACCACTATAGACGAAGTCTCAACGAACGTACTAAGAGTACGAACTGAACACACAGATAAATCTGAAAAAAAAAAAAAAAAAACAAGAACAATATACACTTCTGAGAGAGATATACGAAGTTTCAATGAACGTACTAAGAGTACGAACTGAACACACAGATAAATCTGAAAAAAAAAAAAAACAAGAACAATATACTCTTCTGGGAGAGACATATTTTTGAAGTATTGGTATTGTTTTTGGTTCTGGCCCCCCAAAGACCACCAAAGACTCTTCTGGGAGAGATATATTGCTGGAACATTCTGAGCTTTGAAGTATTGGTATTGTTTTTGCTTATGGGCCCCAAAGACCAATTGTCAAATTCGAAGTCGAGTCGATCGAACGGTTGTCAAATCCGAAGCCGAGTCGGCCGAACGGGCGCGCGCGCACGTATGTGGCCCTTTGGAGAGTGTACCCCCTTATACATAGTTGAACTCCACGTTCACTTCAATGCCTTTAAAGTCCTTAAATGTTTTGAGGACTTCCTATGTGGTATAGGTGACTCTTCACCTTCTCACTCTCAAACTCAAAGTTGAAACCATTCAACTTCATTAATTAATTTCTCACTCATTTTAACTCGATTTTGAGATATTAAATATACCACGTTTATCTATTTCGAGAGTGAATTGACTATGTCACGTTTAATTATTTAATAATTAACGTTTGTCCCTCTAATTAATTTAATTAGACGGGGTACAAAACCCAATTTATTTTACATAAATTCCAACCCTTTATAGCATGAATTTGTGATTAGTAATTATGAAAGTTTATAACCAAAAAAAACTGTTGAAATAGATGGATAATTGATGGGTGAGATAAATTTATGATTAGTAATTGTATATTTTTTCTTCTCACCATTATTATTATTATTATTTTAAATATTATATTTAATTTTTAAAATATAATAACCTAACTAAAAGCAAAAAAAAAAACCTAGCGCACAAAACAGATTAGTGAGATTACGCAGCCGTACTTTTTTTCTTTCATCTGATTTTTTTCGGCTGTACTCTAACTCCATGGCGCCTCCCGCGTCCTTGCGTCGCCCGCACGCCTGGAGTAGTGTATACTATAATATATGCTTATTGTTGTAATATATATATATATATATATGTATATAAGTATATTATTTGTTTCTATTTTTTTTTGCATGTCCTAGTTTTGTGTGAAATATTGCATACCATCCCACTTACTTAAGCAAGTCAAAATCCTAAACTCAAAAGTTAAATTAAGTCAATTTTAAAAAATTCGCGGGTCATAAGCGTAAATCCGGATTGTCTAGAAAATTCGAGGATTGCAAACATGTAGTTTACTACATGACCAAAATATTGTTATTACAAGACCAAAATATTACCACTACAAGGCAAAAAATTTAATACTAACTGTCAAAACATTTTGACAAATTTACCAAAAAATTAAGTCTTCAGAATATTTTTGAACATGTATTAATACACTTTTGGCCTTGTAGTGATAAAATTTTGGTCTTTTAGAAACATTGTTTTAGTCATGTAGTAGCCGAATAAGTCAAAATTATTTTAGTAATTTTGCCCAAAAAAAATAAGTGTTCAGAATATTTTTGGACTTGCAGTAATTTTGTATTAACATAGTTTTGGTCATGTAGTAAGATAATATTTTAGAGTGAAAATAAATATTCTAATTAAGGTTGACCCGCGTTAACCCGCACTGACCCATGTTGACCCACGAATTTTAACTTAATTTACCTTAATTAATCAATATCCCATGTATGCAATATTGCATATAAGTTTTTGCCTTTTTTTCATTGGTTGAATAGAAAGATTTTTTTTTCTATTTATATAAAAAATTATCTAATTATTTGTTAGAGATAAATTAAATTAAATATTAAAAAAATTATTGATGAATATATTTTATTCCTATTTACATGAAGATAATGATAAGAATAAAATTAAATTTATTAGAGAAATTTTTTATTGATGTGGTGTTGCCACGTAAGCAATAGACACAAAAAAATGTTTATTTTTTGGAGGGTGCGACGATCGCTGCAAAATCCTGGGCGCGAGCGGATCTTGGTGTTAGTAGCAAATATTCAAATGAGAACTTTGAAGGCCGAAGAGTGGAAAGGTTCGATGTGAATGACACTTGCATGTGGGTTAATCGATCTTATGGGTCAGAAGAAGCTCGACAAACAGCGCGTTCAACACGTGCTTCGAAAGGAAGTAGTGTAAAATGTGTTTAATTTTAGGTCTTATAACTCCTGTCTTCTCAATTATCTCCCCTCTCAAGCATAATCAAGCGTTTCTCTTTCTAAAAACCCAACAACCACCGTCTCCGCCGCCCTTATCATATTCGGTTCCTTTTCCACAGCCCTTTGTCCACCTTCTACACAAATCTATTTAAATAATGAAACACATTTTAAGATTTGTGTAGATTCATAAAAAAAAGCCGCACAGCCTCCGTCAGCCACCGCCTGCCTCCGCTGCTACATTTATTAAGCATATACAAATATATTAAAAGATATTATATTGTATAATATATTTTATATATCTTTATTTTCTTTAATTAGAGATTTATGATAGATACGGTTTGTATCTATAAATAGTTTCTTCATGTACTCTTTACAATCACTCAAGGAAATTTTTCATTGAGTGATTGTAAAGAGTACATGAAGAAAGTATTTATAGATACAAACATATATTTGTATATGCTTAATAACATTTACTGCCGCCGCAGTTCCGTCGACTAGCACTCATCTCCTCCTCAACTTTTTCTTCAAATTCATCTTGAAGTCTATCGTTTTTTTTTTTCAGGATGTAGTCGGGTGAGTTATTTTGTTGATCCCATCTGTTTTACTATTTCTTAGTTTTTAGTATTTTAGTTTGTTTGCTTTTCTCAGTTTATCTTGTTGTTTTCTACACCTTGTACGATCTCTCCCATGTTAGGGGTCTCTTCTTCCCCTGTTGAGATCTGATTTTTTTTAGTGGGCTTGATGTTTGTAGGATCTTGAAATTTGGTGGATATTTGTTTCTTTTGTCTGTCTATTTTTCTTGATATGAGAACACCTTAGTGTGGAATTGTCTCGTATTAAGAATGAAGGTTTTGACGTTTTTGTGGGGTAAAGTGTATACTTATTTTTCACTTCTTCACAATTAGAGAGGACATTGATATTGTGATGATCCGTCGTCTTAAATTGAAGATCTTGAATTTGAGTGTGAATTTATATTGAAAAACAATTATAATGACTCATATAAGCCCAAATCAACATATGAGAGGCCCACATCATATTATCCAAATATAATTAATCATATATCAACATATTCATCAAAACTCAAAAATACTCGATTAATTAATAAATTCTCTAAAAAAATTTTTTTGGCCGGTTCCGATTGTGGATAGGGTGTTAAATTAATAAACTACTAAAATTATAAGATAATACATTTTTTATAATTTCTATAGACCCCATATAAAATACTCCCTCCATTTTTTTTTATAAGATGTTTTAGAGAAATTTATTAGAATTAAGAAAGGGTATGTTTTGACAAATATACCCTTAGATAATAAAGAAGGTTTTTAATTACATTAATTTTATTCCATAATACACATTAAATTCCAATTCTTTCTAAAATTAAGGAGGACATAATTGGAATAAACATTGTAAAAAATCTAAAACATCTTATATTTATGCACAAGAAAAAAAGTCTAGAACATCTTATAAAAAAAACGGAGGGAGTATAAATGAACAATTCCTTATATATTACCTATTACATGAATGATTTATGAAGGTTTCTTGAAAAATGATTCAATTGTCTTTTAATTTTTTTTTTTTGAAATCAATTTCACCTTTAATCTCGTCTCTAATTTTCCTTATCATTGCAAGAATTTATGGTGTCTCTTTCTCATAGCTCAACAAGAATTATTCAACGTGATTGTTGCATGATTTTGTTTGTGCATGTTAGCATATTTTGATCTTATATATTTATATAGAAAATATTTTTTAATGTCTAGCTATAAAGTGATACAATGAATATAAGAAGCATAATAATGTGGAAGATTGAAGAATTCTTTCAAATTAGGCCATTCATTTGATATACAATAACTAATGGTAAAGTGTAGTATGCACTCGAGTGCATGTTGTGCACCCTAGTCCATGTTGCACTTTTCAGTTTACTAACTTACACTTTTTGGTAAATGGTGTTGCTTCAATTATTACTAAAAATATTATTATACAGTTTAATAATTGAAGAATGCAACACCATTTACCAAAAAGTGTAAGTCAGTAAACTGAAAAGTGCAACATGGACTAGGGTGCACGAGTTCATAGCAGACCAACCCATAACTAATTATAAGTGAAAGTTTGAAAGGGTGTTTATAAATTGAGTATTTTATTACTCTATAAATTAATAAAATATTAATTAATATATAAATTAATAATTATTAACTTATAGAAAAATTAATTACTTCATAAATTAATAATTATTAATATATACTGAAATCAATTCATATATATTTGAACAAAATTAGTGAAATACAAAGATTCAAATCTGAATTAATTTTCTGCCAAAAACTTGACCATCAAACACTTTTGACCGTAGCTTGAATAGTTGAATTCCATCGAAAGAAATTTCATTGCACTCATGAGTTGGTGGCAAACCATTTTTGACCTCCCAAAATCAAACTCCTAACTGCTGAATACTATAATTGTACAATTAAATACAACTGCAAATCCAACCAAGAATTATCCTCCAAATCCATATTTACTTTCAACCCTATCAAATCTATTTTAATTCTTATAATATCACCTTAATCATTTCACTAAAAAAAAAATAATACTAATAATACAATAATATAAGTAATAATACAAACATAATTTATTATTTAATGTCTTTATTTATAAATGAATTTTACAATACCCGCAACTCATTTAGTTATTCATATACGGAGGGAGATTAAGGGAAAAAATAAAATATAAAGTAAGGTGTAAAAATAAAAACTTAAAAATATTTTTAAAAAAAGAGTATGAAAAACTTATAAGTGAACTAACCAATATGATAAAATGAAGTACAATCCATTTTTTTTTTTTTACAATCAGTAAGAAATACTACATCAAATACAATTTCATTCAATCTTACTCATTGATTTAATAATGTTAGATTCACCATCTTCAAAACCCAAAATAAATCACATATTACTAATCATCAAAATAAAAAATTAAATAAATATAGTCTAATGGTAAAACAGAGCATCTCTGACCTCAAAGGAAAAAAAACAGCGCATCCCTGGAAACGCATGAGAAGATTACCAAACCAACAAAGAATTGAATTTAGATGAAATATATATACTTGCCAATCTTAATTATTTTGTACACAACTACTCAAATAATACTGCTACTAATTTCTACTCTAAACCACCAAATCCGTCATTGCAACAACCACAAATCTTTAAACTGTTCAAAGGCACTATCCCAAAAATGATTAACCCTCATCAAGCAAAAATGTGTGCAGAACCCTAATCCAAATCCTGCACACACCCTACTTGTTTTCAGTAAATAGCAAGCAGGCACACGCTCCGCCCCCTTCCCTTGCACCACTATGCCCCACGCCCTCGTCACACCGTCTTCATCTTCTTCCCCTAATTCCTCAACAAAAATCAACCCATCCGGAGATTTTGACCCCTCACTCCGCCAAGTTTCCTTCACCAGCGGCCATTTTTCCAGAACCGCCTTCTCCGTATGGATCTTGATTCCCTCCTTCTCTGAGTAGATTTGCACTAGTAGAGGCGCTTGTTTCAGGTTCTTCACAATGTCTGTCACGGAATTGTGCATCATTGAATCGATGATTTTGTGGTAATCTGCGTCCTTGCTGTCCGATTCAACTGGTACTCGATTTCGATTTGGGGAAAGTGTAACTTGATTCGATGCAGAAGTAATCTGTTGAGGAATCTTCTTCTTCGTGTTGGGTAGGGATAAATTCAAATTGGAGGAAAAAATGTGGTTAGATCTGTTCGTGGGAAGGAAAGAGCGGTGTGAGATTTTGGCAGATTGAATCCCAATTGACGCCATCTTTAACGTTGATGGCGCTGGGAAGAAGAAGAAGAATTTGGGAAATTTGTATGTAATCGAACCCTAAATATATAGGTTTTGAGAAATTGGAATTATGAGAGAGGAGAACGGCCGCGTGAAGGATTTTGATTCTAAGAAAACTATTGGTTGGAATCGTATATTATATTATTTGAAAAATATATGGTATCATACTTTGCACGTTTTAGTATATTTGTTCCACGCGAAGGCCGCAAACGTAAGCGAGTCTTCTTGTAACGGCCACACGATTTTGTTGCTAAAACACGCGCTTTTATCCGACGTGGCATAACTTTCATGAGTTGTACACGCACACGTGTCATGATATAACAAATTTTCAGCTACATTAGATCATCAGACGTGATTTTATCAAGATATATTGTATATTTTATTCGACAACTTTTATTAAATTTTAGTATTTGGGATGAGTTTGTTGTATAATTAAAAAATTATATAATAATTTAAAATTTACTAGATACTCACGTTATATATAATATCTTAAAAAGATTCATATATTGGTAGTAAAAGATAAATTTTATTTAGAATTCTATCAGAATTCTTTTGTCGTTAAAATTAATCATGTATCGGGATAAATACTAAAGCATATATATGTGAAATCAAAATAAAAAATTTAGGACATAACTGTCTTGTTTATTAATTAAAAGGCTAATTTGTTTGATTTTAGAAAATATGAGTGTTTAATTGGAAAAAAAATATAGTTAAGGGACTGGTTTGAACCGAGTCAATAGTTGAGAGTTGAGACGTGAGGGATCTATCTATTCGCCTGTGTTTAATTGGAATAGTAACATTTCAAATAAGTGTTGGAATTAATTTGGAATTAATGGGTTTAGGTACACTTATCTAATTAAAATTATTAGATGGGCTAAACGTTAATTATTGAATAATTAAACATGACACATTCGACCTACTCGCGAAGTAGATGAATATAGTATATTTAATGTTTCAAAATCGAGTTTTGGTGAGTGAGAAATTAATTAATTAAGTTGATGGAGGGTTTTCAACTTTAATGATGAGTTTGAGGGTGAGAAGGCGAAAGATCACCTTGTCCCACATAAAAAGTCTACAAAATTTTTGGAGGCTTTATAAGTATTGAAGTGGTTCTTAAGTCCAACTATTTTTAATGGTAACTTTGAAGTGTCAAATACAGTGAAAAAAGAAATTCAATCTTGACGAAATCAAATATTGACTTTGAATTTCGTAGCAAATGAATTAAATATAAAATTAAAAAAAGTCGTGAAAAAAGAAATTTAATCTTGATGAAAAGGGAAAGGAATCAAATATTGACTTATTAAGTAATGGACTATATAAGGAATCAAATATTGACTTATTAAGTCAATGGACTAAAAATATATAGTCCGCTTGTGTTTTAATTTTGACCTAAATTTTTAACCTATTTCTGTGATTTATTTTATTTTATTTTAATTTTGACCTAAATTTTAACCCATTTATGTGATTTTTTTTTATTGCCGAACGCGGGATATTAAATGTAGTAATTCAAATTGTAATACGTAGTAACACACATTATAATACTCCCTTCGTCCAATTTCATTATTCTCACTTTTCTTTTTTGGTTGTCCAATTTTATTATGCCCATACCCTTTTTAGAAACAATACTATTCATACTACTTTATCTCCACCCTCTTACCATCACTTATTTACCCACTTTGCCATTCACTTTATTCATAAACAATCATTTATTTATAAATGGACCCCACAATACCCCATCATACTCTCAACTTATCTACTTTATGAATAAACTAATCAATATTCATTAAAATCCGTGCCCAAAGAAGTGGGCATGATAAAATTGGACGGAGGGAGTATATAGTAACATATATTATCGCATGAAGTAAACACAATAACCATGTTGTAATACATATTGTTTTATTGCAGGATGATGCAAAAAATATTACTCCCTCCGTGCCTGAAAAGCTTTCATTTGATGGAACGAAGTTTAAGGAAAAAGTGTAATAGTTAGGAAAAAGTGTAATAGTTTGATTGAGTGTATGGTGAACCCCAAAAGATATTGTATGAAAGGTAAATACGTGTATATCGTGAGAGTGACTATGAAAACTTTTCAGGGACGGAGGTAGTAGATCATTTGATAAAGTTACATATAGCAACAAACGCATATTCAATGTAGTAATTCAAATTATAGTATATAATAACATAAATTTTTTTATGTAGTTAAACACATTATTAATGTAGTAATAACACTAACTATTTTATATAGTAATACAAATTCTTTTGTGTAGTAAAATATTTTTTTTCTAGTATTTTTGTTGATTAAGTAACTCACATTATAATAATCAGTAATATATATTATTGCATGTAGTAAGATATATTATGACATGTAGTAATACAAAATAACTTTGACCCATAATAATTAATAAAGAATATTTAAAGATTAAGATCGTCGTAAATTGTAGCGTCCGGCCGCGGCCTGGGTGGCCGAAAATTGCTCGGAGAAGACGAACAGGTACAATTTCTGTCAATGGATGTATTTATAAAAAAACGTGGGTGTGAATTGAGCTGTCAGTGGGTGTATTTATAAAGAACGTGAGTGTGGATGTGAATTAGACTGAAATGCATATATGCAATATTTCACACAAGATCACCCCTTTAAATTCAGGCCTTTGAGATGTTAACTTTTTCTTCAAATAATTGAAGTCTTCAAATCTTTATCCCAAAAATCTCTCAACTAAAATTATAATTTATTTCTCTATTTTATATATCGAGTTTTCTTTCGGGATCACCCCTTTAAATTCAGGCCTTTGAGATGTTAACTTTTTCTTCAAATAATTGAAGTCTTCAAATCTTTATCCCAAAAATCTCTCAACTAAAATTATAATTTATTTCTCTATTTTATATATCGAGTTTTCTTTCGGGATCAGAGCGACGAATGACTATGGAAAACAATAAATTTCCTTCTTATTCAATTTTTTATATTATAATATATATATATATATATATATATATATATATATATATATAATTAAAAAAAATTGGGGTGGACTACAACCCAACGTAGCCAAGCTTAAGGTTCGTACTTGATTTCAAGGAGACGAAATTGAGGCCACCTTCTCCACGTTTGATAGCACGTCGTCTACCCGATGTTCGAACGAGATTGAGAGACAGACTAGAAGATCCGTAGTGGAATCAACGCCTCGATCTTCAAGGGTAACATATCTAAATTCTATTTTAGACGCATGTTTAGGTTTTAATTCGTTTTTGTACATTTGACATCCGACAACGATCCTGGTGACGGACCGCGTTCGCCGACGTGTTCATGAAAATGCCCTGGTCTTGCATGCTTTGTGAACAAGCTGAGTCAATACAAGAATAATCTAGGTCACGAGCACTGGAAGGCTCTAAAAATGGTCTAAGATACTTGAAGTACACCCATAACCATGGGCTTCACTGCATGAGACATCCAGCTGTACTCGAAGGGTACAATAATGCAAACTGGATATCCGACACTAAAGATTCATTATCCACTAGTGGATATGTATTCACTATTGGAGGAGGAGCAGTGTCGTGGAGATCCAAAAAATAAACGTATATTGCTCATTCCACAATGGAATCAAAATTTATCGCTTTAGACCTAGCCGGTGTAGAGACTGAATGGTTGCGTAACTTTCTAGAAGACATTCCTTGTTGGAACAAACCAATACCCTCTGTGATGGTACATTGTGACAGTTAAGTTGCTATTGGAAAAGCTATGGACGTCATGTATAACGGAAAGTCGAGACACATACATCGTCGATCTCAATTGAAGTAATGTCTATTGACTATGTGAAGTCAAGAGACAATATAGCGGATCCGCTCACGAAGAGCATAAATCGAGATCAAATGAACAAACTTGTAGAGGAATGGGTCTAAAACCCACAAGAAAAACTAAAGTAGTGGAAACCCAACCATGATGACTAAAGATCCCAAGAATTTAGTTCAATGGGAAAACTAAACAATGGAAGTTAGTGATACAACACTTGAAAATCATGACCATTCTTGACAGCACTGTATCAAGTGTTAAGAACCGTAATATGTAGTAAAGGTTGAGTCTTTGACTCTTAATGATTCCTAAGGACTATGTATAACGGGATACTCAAAAGGAGACCACCTATAACAGGATACTCAAGATGTGGACCACTTCGACCAAACATTTATGAATACAAAGGATGTTTATGGCCAAAACGGACAAAAGCGTGAGAACGATACAGAGTCGAGATAGAAGTGTGCTTGCACTGTTGATTAGGTATACACAATGGAGGATTAGTTCAAGTCACTGCATCCACTAAGCCGCCGGTGTACCCGATATTGTTCGGCTACAAAAAGTTCAAAGCTAAAAACTACTTTTCCGGATGCACTAAAGTCTCAATTGAACTGAACAATGAGTCTGATGTACTATAGACACAATTTTCACTCATGTGGGGATTGTTGGAATTAATTTGGAATTAATGGATTTTGATACCCTTATCTAATTAAAATTATTAGATGGGTTAAACATTAATTATTGAATAATAAAACGAGACATATTCGATCTACTCGTGGAGTATATGAACGTGGTATATTTAATATCTCAAAACCGAGTTTCGGTGAGTGAGAAATTAATTAATTAAGTAGATGAATTTTCAACTTTAATGATGAGTTTGAGGGTGGGAAGGTGAAAGGTCACCTTGTCCCACATAAGAAGTCTACAAAACTTTTGGAGGCTTTATAAGCATTGAAGTGGTTCTTATGTCCAACTATGTTTAATGGGTACACACTCCCAAAAGCCACACACGCGCGCGCCCGTCTAGCTCGTCGTCGAATTTGGCAATTGGTCTTTGGTGATCTTTGTGGCCCACCAATCTTTTTACAGTACCAAAAACTCTGAAAGCCCACTTGAGCAATTAGGCCGACCCATTAGTTATGGGTCAAACCTTATCCAACACTTCAAATATTTTGTACGAGTATAGAAGCTTCCAGATTTCGAATTTGAATTTGTGAAGATAATTATTCTATCACCTTGAGAAAAGAGGTGATGTTAAATTGTATATTGATGCGGCCAAAATATGTCGTCCTTGGAGATCACGACACGTGGGTTTTAGATGAATTAAATCCGTCTAGATGAAAGTGATGGTTTGGTGGAGAGGATTAATACACCCCTAAGCCCAAGGAGGGAAATAAGTGCAAATGGGCTTTTGGCCCAATTATTCTTGGGCCAAGTATTTCCAGCCCAGGAGGGAAGTCTCTAGGATCCAGTCTTGATGGATGAAGCCCGAGAGGAGGTCAATCAGAAGAAGTGGAAGGAGTCCTCCAAAAGACCGGGTCTTAAGGGGCGGTTGAGAATTAAGGGGAAGAAAGAGTCTTCCTCTCTCCCACGAAAAGAGGTTAGGTATATAAGCAGGTTTGTTTACTTGGTTGACTACGTTTTTTACATTACAAATACGTTTACACGATTTTACTAAGAAACACACTGAAAATACAGAAAAACTCCACGATACTTGCGAGAATTTCCCTTGAATTACATGGAAATTCCTCTTTGATTCTCCTGAGAAAGATTCTGACTTGAGCGTCGGAGATTCCACGCCGGAATCCCCTCCGGCGTGTTTTTGCAGGTCTCTAAGGAGCTTGAAGGAGGATTATTCGTGGATAAGTTTGCAAGGAAGGTGGCGATCTAAGCTCACAACTACCGTAATCCGGATAGGGAGATTTGGTATTCTAATCATTACTTTTTAACTCAACAACTGGCGCAGTCTGTGGGAAATCTGAGCCAAGGCGTGAGGATTTCCAAAAAATGTTGGGATACCGATAGTGCTGTTCCCAGAAATCAATCTTTGGGAGTTGGAAGATTTCCCAATATCCGCTTCCAATCGAACCCAGGGCTCAACCAAGGTCGGAGCCCCGTCGTGCAGACTTTGCTTGTCGTCTGTTGGAGCGCCATCTCAATGTGCGCGTCGCTATCACCGTCTCCGCCGCTGCAAATCGCAGCCATCGAGCGCCCCCCAGAGCTGTTTCCAACTTCCGATCATTCACGGAGGTGGCCGATTAACGTCGCCTCGCGTTCCGGTCGCCGTCGTGCACCGACTAATCGAAAGTCACCCCACCTTCGATTATTGTCGGCTCTGCGTCAGCGTGATTGAATCCAGTGCATATGGCCGAGCCTGAGACCACTTCGCCGTTTTGAGGAAGGATTCTCTCGAGTTCGTGGATACCGCCGCCGATTTCTCTAACTGGTGACTGGCGCGCGAACCGTCGCCGCTCTGCCGTGGGTTTTCATAGATTTCCCACCCTTGGCTTTGAGATACTTCAGGCTCAGCACCAATCGAAGTGGGTTTCCATGGCTTCTACCTTGTTGCCGGAAAAGAAATTGCAGACCACCGTAAAAACTTGAATCACTGTTGCAAATCGTGTCTCTGACTATCATTTGTGGAGGTAACCCTTTATCTCTGCTGGAATGGAAAACATTAAAAGGATTGGTAAGTCTCTTGCCAATTCGATTGACTTCAGGAATGCATATTCCTATCCATGTTTGTTTGATATATTGTGTCACGCACACAACACCTGTTCGATGAAATGCTCAAGAGAGTTTTGATTTTTTTTTAATTATTTTTTGCTTTATTTTTCTGGGAAAAATCCCTTCTACTTACTTAATTTCAGATGCTTGGATATGGTAACAGGAAACCTTGCTTAGGCAGAAATATATAAGTTATTTGTTTCAATATAGTAAATGGTAATTGATGGAACTTTTTGTTCAAAACTTGGAAACTGCACGTTATAAAATTCCAGGATCCCTCTTGGTCTAAGAATAGAGCAATGCAAGTTGTACTTATGACTTGGATGTGTTGGTATTCAATATTATAATATAGGTGTTATGAACTACAAATAAATTATGAAATGTTCGAGTTTGAACTTCATGTTGTATTGAATGTGAATTTATGCGATGATGATTGACTTGAGTATCTGACCTCACATGTGAATATTTTTTCTCTGTTTGGTGTATACTATCACACACACCCCCTATGTGATGAAATGTTCGAGAGAGACGTGGCTTCTTGGCTTTACTCTTACGTGAGAAATTGTTCATTTCCTGAACTAATCATGTTTATCATTTGTAAATTAATGGAATAGAATTTGCGGGACATAATTTAATATCAATCCTATTTCTTTTTTTCCTTTGAGAATAAGATATAGAACTCGTTGTAGTACCCCTGTGTGGCCGTATGAAAATTTTGATTTGTGTAGAATTCAAATCTAAGGGCCATGTAATGATCATCACATGGGCTGAGTAAATGTGCACTCAAGGTGTTTGATGTTATGCCTGAGAGATTTGTTGCCTTTTTACTGTAATAACCCAATTGCTTGCTCTCGGTTAGAATGTCTAGCTGGTTTTGCTGTCGAAAATTAACGTGTTAAATTTTGGATATGAAAACTTGTTTGTTTCTTCTGTTTGCTTGGCTGCAATTACAGAGGATTATATAAGAAGTGTGTTGTGATTATTATTAGAAAGTGAAATTGAGGTTTGCTAATTTTATTTTCTAATCACACTGCTTAGTCGCTTGCTGCTGTGACTAAGGTTTTAAGTAAAAAAAAAAAATCTGAAAGATATGAATTTTGCGATGATGATGGAATTCGAGAATTGTGGCATTTTGGCTTTACTTTGTGAAAAATCTCTCATTCTCTAAATTAGAACTAACATGTATGCTTGAAACGTATTTGGTATCATGTTGATTAGACTTTATGTCCCTTTGCTGGAATTTTCTGGAAAACATGATTACGAAGTTTCGATGGCGTTGAGCATTGTGTTTTGGATGAAAAACTATGTGCGAGGAACATAAGATGTTTTGAGAAAAATATTATTGAGCACTATGGACAACAGGAATGAATGATCACACATAATATATTTATACATGTGTATATAATAAAAGTTCAGTAATGAAATTTGAATGTTAATGGTGATTCATGTTGCTCACCATTTATATCTACTTGTTGGAACTTTTTCGAATAAAAATTGTGTATTTGACTTTTGAATTGAAAATTATCTTATCTCTAATAGTTGATTTTGCTAATCAAATCTGGATGCCTCCTGGATTTTTTCAGAAGTGTTAATTTATGGTGAAATAATAATTGTATTTGCACGACAGCTTAGTTGTACAATCGAGACACTAAATTCATAACTCGTGTCCAAAACTTGAATATATCTATTGAATTTTTTATACGATTAAAATATCAAGACTGAAATGACGCAATGGCTTGAATATTTTTTCTGAGGAAAATGCACGCGACTCTCGCATTGGAAAATACATCAATGTTCAAGAGGAATGCATAGAAAGACGAATTTCACTCCACAGAGGATGGAAGGGCAGACAATTCATGCTTGAAAACTTGAGGGAGGTACCTCTTCTCTTTTTATGCACATAAATATTGCTTGAAAATGCACTTATGATTGATGAGCTAGTCGTAATTGCTTTTGAAAAATTAGTTCATGTAAGAAATATAAATCTAACATGAGAACATGTGTTAAATATGATAAGATATGATTGGTGAGTTCAACTATCATATTACGCCCTCAATTTGATTCTCACTTTTGGTCAGGAGACAACAAAGATGTGAAATGGTAAGTTATTATGAAAATTTGCGCACTTGCTGAATTAAGAATGTTTATTGATCGCAAATGCATGTTTCTTAATATGATGTTAATTCCGTCATTAACAAGCCCAAGAGTCTAAGACATTCCATTGCTTTGACTTGCATTTGAGAATTAATTATATAAGCTTGTGGAAGAGCAACAATATTCTGGGCGAAAGGAGAAGAATTTCGCTTCACAAAAAGGATGGGGGAATGAATGGACTCAACTGATTCATGTTTGACAACATAAAAGAGGTATCTCTACACTTTTATGTGAATCGAAATTGTAATACTAATCTGATAATTGAATTTGGCTCATTATTATGATGAATTTGAGTGTGAAGAACAATTTATCTGTGATAGATAAGAACATGTGATTATGAGGGAGTAAATTTGAATCATCCTAGAGGTGATTTCTAAAATTTAGTCTAAATGAATGGACATCATTTTGAGTCTTACTTTTTGAGAATAAATTGTGTTCCGCATTACGTTGAAGAGACTCGTTGCCTTTTTGCTGAATTTTTTCTGATTAAGTGGCTAGGAAGCTTGATCGAGATAAACTAGTATATGCTCTGATTTGCATAAATGACTACTCCTTAACTAAGATGTCGTGGAGAATGATTTAAGTCTATTTACTTTAGTGTGAATGTTAATCTTCTCAATCAATATGTTGTGAAAATATGATATGTATTGAATGTGTGATAAAATTCGCATGAGAATGCACTTTTTATTGAATTTACTCTAGAATACTGACAAAGCATGTACCAAATCTTGGTATAAATTGCTATTTAACCTTTTTGTTGTGAGAAATTTCGAGAAGGTCTAGCCCAAAGGCCTTTAAGAACTGTGGGAGTGTTGAAAACACAAGAGGTTCTAGAGGGTTATTCAGGGCCTCGAGGCCCAACATCCAGATTAGACCGCATGAGACAGAGCATTCCAGGCCCCGAGGGCCGGCAAAGATAGGGAGTATTCTGGTCCCCGAGGGCTGACAGAGATAGGGAGTATTCTGGTCCCCGAGGGCTAGCAGAGATATGATAAGTATATCGGTACCACATGTTAGTACAAATGTTTGATAAAGTCTAAGATCTTTTGTATTAATTTGATATTACTATGAGCATGTATTTATGAGATTGACAAATATGATCCAAACTTACTTTTTTCCGTTGAGTTAGGCAAGAGCCCCTTGAACTTACTTGATTGACTTATGTAGATATTTTAGAAATGATATTGGAATTGAGAATTACTTGCAATCTTAGAAACATGAGTATGTAATGCATATGTTGAGTTCTGTGACTACTCTATGTGGGAGAATTGATGATTAGATATTGATGATGACTATGGTTCTGGAAGCGAAGGCTAACCTAACTTTTTTCGAATTGTGGGAAGCGAAGGCTAACCTAACTATTTTCGAATTGTGGGTGATTGACATGTTCCTATATTTAGATGTAATTTCAGATTATAGATTGAGCCTATTCAGGTCCTTGAAAAAAGAAAGAAATGAAAAGGGCTACTTCTTACCTTTTTATCTTTAATGATATGTCCTAAGTTATGTCCTCGTTTAGGACATTGAAGCTTGCATGTACTAGAAATACTCATTTATGATGAAACGTGGAGAATTGAATATTCATTGTAATTTTTATTTGAAGAGATTATTCGAGAGAGCATGATCCACTGCATTTTTTATTTTTAGAGTGGAAGTTGATTTGTTTTGTTTGTTCGATGTTATGAAGTTTTATATCTGAAAAGATAATGAATTTTTAATATTGCATGAGATGATTCTTTTAGAATGATGGAACATGATTTGAGCGTTCTGAGGTACTTAAGGGCCAGTATCCCTAGGTAACCGAAATGATAGTTCCGAGCATTTTTTAGGTATTTTAGTTCATATTACTTGAGGTTTTTATATTCCGATAGCCAGGAAATTGATGGCTAAGATGCTAAGACGAAGATGGAGATTGCCCGACTGGCTACGAAACAAACTTCATCATGTTGAGGACTGGAGATCAGATTGCCACCTCCAAGATGCGGCTATGAAGTCAACTTAGTATATCTGCGGGGCAATACCCCTGAACGACCAAGGTCAAAAACCGTATCCCTAGAGGACTGAAGGTGATGTCCCCGAGAAAAGGGTAGAATAAACCTGCAAATACTTTGATTCGAGAATGAAAGACACCCTAAGGCCACGAGGCCAAGGGGGAGCCAGAGAAATTTGTGTGGGTTCTAGATGAACCCCACCCCAAAGATAAATTGCGTAGGTTCCGATGAACCTCACCCTGAGAAATTGAGTAGGTTCTGATGAACCTTACTCTGAGAAAATTGTGTAGGTTCCGATGAACCTCACCCTGAGAAAATGCGCAGGTTTAGACAAACCTCACCCTGAGAAATTGAGTAGGTTCCGATGAACCTTACTCTGAGAAAATGCGCAGGTTTAGACAAACCTCACCCTGAGAAATTGAGTAGGTTCCGATGAACCTTACTCTGAGAAAATGCGCGAATTTAGACAAACCTCACCCTGAGAAATTGAGTAGGTTCCGATGAACCTTACTCTGAGAAAATGCGCAGGTTTAGACAAACCTCACTCTGAGAAACTGAGTAGGTTCCGATGAACCTTACTCTAAGAAAATGCGCAGGTTTAGACAAACCTCACCCTGAGAAATTGAGTAGGTTCCGATGAACCTTACTCTGAGAAAATGCGCAGGTTTAGACAAACCTCGCCCTGAGAAATTGAGTAGGTTCCGATGAACCTTACTCTGAGAAAATGCGCAGGTTTAGATAAACCTCACCCTGAGAAACTGAGTAGGTTCCGATGAACCTTACTGTGATAGAATGCGCAGGTTTAGACAAACCTCACCTTGAGAAATTGAGTAGGTTCCGATGAACCTTACTCTAAGAAAATGCGTAGGTTCTAATGAACCTCACCCTGAGATGAACCATGCTCCAAGAACTAACGTGACTTCAAAATAAACTTTATCCTAGGGGAAGCACTTGAAGATGATATTCGAAGCCCCAGGATCCAACATATTTCAAAGAAAGAAATCTCTACCCATTATAGCCTCTGAGGCTAGGGGGAGTATGAGCTTCGGAGGAGGATGACATGAAGATAAAATAAAAGAAAGCGAAGAAAGGAGAAAGGTACCTGAAATGAAGGCACCTTTCAAATGTGACTGATTGCCGGCGAACGTGCGAGAGATGTGGTTGGTCGCAGAAAACGAAAGGAAGATACTGGAGATGAAGGTTGAGAAAAACTGATAAAACCGAAAATGAGAAGTTTTACAGACGAAAGGAATTTTGAATTGGGGAAGTTATGATGGCTGAGTAAAAGCGGGGGAAAAATCGAGAAGGGGTGTAATCGAAGCCCAATGAGAACGCGCGTGGAGGAAAAACGGCAGCGAGATGTCTTGTCCTCTGTAGACGTGCAGAATAAAGGCAGGTGGGAGGTTCGAGGCTGAGTAAGAGTGCAAAATTGAAGGAATTATTAAAGAATAGTATATCACGCTATCAAAAGCTGTGGATTAATGGTGATCAAGGAAAGGAAATATTCCACTTAATTCATCTTATCTTCTTTTCCTACTCTCATAAAATTACGAACACTTTTACGAGAGTAGGGGGGAATAGTTGATGCGGCCAAAATATGTCGTCCTTGGAGATCACGACACGTGGGTATTAGATGAATTAAATCCGTATAGATGAAAGTGATGGTTTGGTGGAGAGGATTAATACACCCCTAAGCCCAAGGAGGGAAATAAGTGCAAATGGGCTTTTGGCCCAATTATTCTTGGGCCAAGTATTTCCAGCCCAGGAGGGAAGTCTCTAGGATCCAGTCTTGATGGATGAAGCCCGAGAGGAGGTCAATCAGAAGAAGTGGAAGGAGTCCTCCAAAAGACCGGGTCTTAGGGGGCGGTTGAGAATTAAGGGGAAGAAGGAGTCTTCCTCTCTCCCACGAAAAGAGGCCAGGTATATAAGCAGGTTTGTTTACTTGGTTGACTACGTTTTTTACATTACAAATACGTTTACACGATTTTACTAAGAAACACACTGAAAATACATAAAAACTCCACGATACTTGCGAGAATTTCCCTTGAATTACATGGAAATTCCTCTTTGATTCTCCTGAGAAAGATTCTGACTTGAGCGTCGGAGATTCCACGCCGGAATCCCCTCCGGCGTGTTTTTGCAGGTCTCTAAGGAGCTTGAAGGAGGATTATTCGTGGATAAGTTTGCAAGGAAGGTGACGATCTAAGCTCACAACTACCGTAATCCGGATAGGGAGATTTGGTATTCTAATCGTTACTTTTTGACTCAACATATATATATCAGAGGGTTTACAACAAAATAATCTAAATACAAGGAATATTTACAATTCAATTAGATATACTATTATCTCTATCTTTATGAAGCCGTTGACGTGAATATAACACCTTATCAATATTGCTATATCTAATATCCCCTCTCAAGCTGGATGTGGGTGAACACCGTCGCAAAGCTTGGAACGAAGAAGTTTGAATGAAGGGCGAGGAAGGCTTTTGATAAATATGTCCGCAACTTGAAGATTTATCGAAACATGCTTAGTTTCGAGCTTATAGGATGAAACAAGTTCACGTACAAAATGACAATCAATGTCTATGTGTTTAGCAGGCTTGTGTGCCACTGGATTCTGACTGAGAAACAAAGCACTGGTGTTATCGCAAAGAAGAAGGGGACGAGCTGATGGAAGTGCACGAAGCTCATGAAGCAACTGTGTTAGCCAAATCATTTCTTGAGTTGTATTGGCTAGGGCTCGATATTTAGACTCACAACTCGAGCGAGAGACATTGGGTTACTTCTTTGCACTCCAAGAAACCAAATTATCACCCAAAAAAATCGAGTAGCCGTAGGTTGATCGACGTGTTTCAACACATCGAGCCCAATCCGCATCCGAATAACCCACAAATACAGTGTTGGACGATCGAGTCAAGTTGAGGCCAAAATGTAAGGTACCCTTTACGTAACGGAGAATCCTTTTAACAACAAGAAAATGCTCATTGGTTGGTGATTTGAGAAATTGACTAACATGGCTTACGCCAAAAGATATTGTAGACCTCCAACTAAAGATCGATAGTGAGTGACATCAGCATATGGATCACCATATCTTACAAGTGTCGTCCCTGCAGATAGAGAAGTATAGACCGGTTTGGCGTCGAGCATGGAGGTCTTCATGAGAATATCATAGGCGTACTTAGCTTGTCCGAAGAATAATCCCGAGTCCGTGTGTGTGATCTCAAGAAAAAGAAAATAAGACAATCTACCAAGATCCTTCGTTGTAAATTATGCATTAATACGAGCAATAAAATTCTGACGAAAAGAAGAGTTGTTGCCCGTGATGATAATATCATAAATGTAGAGGAGAAGGAATATATATAGTGCAGTCACATCGATGAAGATGAAGAAAGTATCCGACTGGCTACACACAAAACCCAAACTGATAAGAAAGTTGTTGAACCGTATGAACCAAGCGCGGGGCGCTTGCCGAAGACCGTATAGAGCTTTCTTAAGTTGACACACATAATTTGGATATTTCAGATCAATAAATCCCGGTGGTTGAGCCACGGGAATCGATTTATCAAGAAATCCATTGAGAAAGGCGTTCTTGACGTCAAGTTGATGTAAGGGCCATTGACGCTGCACCGCAAGGGATAAAATAACTCGAACAGTAGCTGCACGGACAACGGGGCTGAATGTATGCGAAAAATTGAAACCAGGGATTTGAGTAAATCCCTGAGCAACCAATCTGGCCTTATAACGCTAAATAGATCCATCTGATTTATATTTCGTGGGGAAGACCCATTTAGAACTGACCACATTTCCAGATTGGGGACGAGGAACCAGTTCCCAAGTATTATTGTCCTTCAATGTGATCATCTCCTCATTCATAGTCATGTACCAGTGAGGTTGTTTAAGTGCCGAGCGAAAACCTTTTAGTTCGACATATTTAGATAATGTTGCAAGTAGGGCCGTGGTAGCAATATCAACAAAATACCGAGGACGAACAATACCAGCTTTCGCCCGAGTGGTCATAGGATGATTGTTAATGGGTACGGACGCAAGAGGCGTAGCAGGCGGAAGGGGAGCAGATTGAACTGAAGCCGGAGCAGCATGTTGGGGAGGTAACTCAACAGGATCTACTGGACAAAGTGAGCAAGTAGGCTGCTGAGAAGGCATCGTGGATGGAGAAGAGGTGGTGACCAAAGGAGTAATTCTGGTAAGGACGTGTGATTCAAAAAATGTTGAAAATCCAAATCCTTATCAGCAACAATATTATCAAAACCAGAAATTGGAAATTGCATTTCATCAAATTGAGCGTAGGGAGTAATATAAACTCGAGAGGAAGCAGGATCTAAATACCCAAAACCCTTATAAATACTACTATATCCGAGAAATATACATCGGTGGCTACGAGGAGCCAACTTGTGCACTGCATAATTACATATATAGGGATAAACACGACAACCAAAAGGCTTGAAGTTGGCAAAATTTGGATCAACTCCAAACAAAATCTAATATGGCGATTTAGCACCCAAAATAACCGAAGGAAATCGATTAATAATATAAGAAGCCGTAGTGAAAGCATCAAACCAAAACGCAGCTGGTGCATGAGCATGGAATAAAAGCGAAAGGCCATTTCAGCAATGCACATGTGTTTTCTTTCCGCACGCCCATTTTACTGAGGGGTATACGGACAAAAAAAACCGATGCAATACACCACGAGTTGCAAAGAATTCACTTACTCTTCCATTTTTAAATTCATTCCCACATCACTTTGGAATACTTTGATAGTGCTAGAAAATTGGTCGCAAACAAGGGAATTGAATTTCACCATGACATCAAAAAATTCAGATTTTGTGTGCATTGGAAATAACCATGTAAAGCGAGAATGATCGTCGGCAAACACCGCATAATAACGAAACACATCGGTTGACATAACCGAGGCCGGACCCCATAAATCACAATGAACCAAATCCAATACATGCAAAGCACGCTTTTCATTCAAATCCAATGATAAGTGTTTACTCTTAGCCAATTGGCAAGACGAACAAATACTCGATTTAGGTAACAAAGAAGTAACAACTAAATAACCCAACTTATTAAGCAACTGAATGACAGAAAAAGGGACATGACCCAAACGAGAATGTCATAACTCAAACGAAGCCTTGAGAATTCTCGAACGAAGCGCTGCAGTGTGACCCACGCTCGAGAATGTAAAACCCTTTTCTACATTGACCCTACGCTAGCGTCTCCTTTGTCACCCGATTATGAACAACAAATGACTTATTAGATAACATAACATCAACTAGAAGATCCGAAGTCAGTTGGCTAATAGAAAGTAAATTCTTTGTTAAGTGTAGCACAACCAGGACATTAGTAAGAGACAATTTATGAGAAATTTGACAAGAGCCCAAATGAGAAATATGGAGAGAATCACCACTATCGATAATTACATTATTATTACCGTGATATGGCTCAAAAGTGTCGAGGGAGGAAACACCATTCGTCATATGGGCGGAGGCGTCCTTATCGACATACCAATCAAGCTGAGAGTTTGAGGAGACTTTGCATTGATCTAAAAGGACTGGGCAAGATGTGCTGCAGTAGGAGTAGCATCACGAACGTACCGCTGGGAACAATCATTTGCATAATGTCCAGACGTGCGACAAATATGGCATTTCGGCACATAGAGTTTATTTGCCGCACCCCAACCTGACCCATTGTAACCAGAGTTATATCGAGAGGATGAATTTGAACGACCACCGCCACGATATTGAGAACCACGACCTAGATTCCCACGATTGGAGGTAAAATACCGTTTGCATAATGGCCAGACGTGCGACAAATATGGCATTTCGACACATAGAGTTTATTTGCCGCACCCCGACCTGTCCCATTGTAACCAGAGTTATGTCGAGAGGATGAATTTGAACGACCACCGCCACGAGATTGAGAACCACGACCTAGATTCCCACGATTAGAGGTAAAAAACCGTTGCAGAAGCAGGAATGGAAGATTGAGAGTCCATAACCTTGTCATATAGTTCGTAATTGCGCGCCTGGTGAATCGGATCACAGAAGGACGGAGCTGGAGATAGAGCCATACGAACATCCGTGAAGCTGCGGAAATGAGGGCAGAGTCCGCGCAAAAACCAGTGGCATTTATCCACTTCATCAATAGGACGACCAATGGCAGAAAGTTGGTCACAAAGTTTTAAATTTTCGACTATAGTCGACAAAAGAAGGAGAACCACACTTCAAAAATTGAAGCTCATCTTGGAGTTGATGAGCTCGAGAGGTAGAAGAGTGACTAAATGTAGATTCCAACGCAAGCCAGACATCTCGGGCGGACTCGAGGTTAACTACCTCGGTCATGGATTCCTCTGTAAGAGAGGAAAGCAAGAGACTGAGGATTCAATGATTTTTCTTGCTCCAAAGATCATGATCAGAGTTCGGAATATCATTATCATCGTCATCGGTGGAGGTGAGTGGAGGCTCAACGGTCGTGTCGTTGATAAACGAGAGGAGATTGTCACAACGGAGCATGGGAATCACTTGATTCCGCTATAACAGATAATTGGTGGACGTCAATTTGATCGTCACCATGTGAATGAGAGTGGTGAGAGGGACATATTTAGAAGCCATCGTGGGAGAAAGAAATAGAGAAGAACTAAGATATAAATATTTAGGGTTTAAAGTAAGATGGTTGATACCATGTGAAAATAATTATTCTATCACCTTGAGAAAAGAGGTGACGTGAGATTATATATATATATATAATCGTGAGGAATCCAAACAGTGTCGTTGTCCCTTCCAATCGTGAGGAAGTGGAAAACGAGTGAAACCTATGTCCACCAAATAAGCACAAATCTCCATTTATCGAATTGAGACACTCCACACTAAGGTATCAACAAATCAAGATAAATAAAGATAAAATATGAAACAAAGGGTCACCAAGCACCAACATCTCTCAAACCAAGCACCACACAAACGCTAGCGAACACCAGGGCCAAAACCAAAGTGATCCAAGCACCACAAGGGCAGGAAAACCACAACGGGAGGAGGGCCTCATAAAGAGAGAAAAAAAACTAAGAAATAGGAGAAAACAAACTACTAAGAAATAGAAAGAAAAATTGGAAAACAAGAAAGTACAACCAGAAAAAAAAACTAAAACCACTAAAAAACTCTAAAAAAATAAAATAAAACGGGATCAACAGATAAACTCGCCCGATCGGCCACCGTAGCGCCGTCGAGAAGGATCTACCCATTGATCCCCACTAACACCCATAAAAAATTACATAGTAAAAAAAAGAGGATCTGAGGAACGGATGTGGTTGGAGACGGTGCGACAGCAAAGGCTGTGCGGCAGCAGAGACGGTGCAAAAGTGGTTTCTTATATGAATTTACGTCGTGGATGTGAGCAGTTATCACTGGCAGTGTTGGACGGCGTCGGCAATAATAGTGTAGAGGAGACGGATGCGGCAACGGTAGTGAGAGAACCGGTGAAGGAGACCGATTTACATTGTAGGATGAGAAGGGAGGCTGTGGTGGGGGAGGAAATGGTGGACGTCGGAAATGGTGGTTTTGGGGTTTTAAGAGAGAGAAGCTCCCGTGATTAGAACACATTGATTTAAAATGATGTATGTGAGATTTTATGTATCGCAAAAACTTATATGCAATATTGCATACATGCAATATGACTAATTAAGGTAATTAGGTCAAAATTCGTGGGTCAACGTGGGTCAACACGGGTCAAAGCGGGTCAACCTTAATTAAAATATTTATTTTCACTCTAATATATTATTATTTTACTACATGACCAAAATTATGTTACTACAAGAACTAAATTTTGTCACTACAAGGTCAAAAGTGTATTACTACAAGTCTAAAAATATTCTGGACACTTATTTTTTTGGGGCAAAATTACTAAAATAATTTTGACTTATTCCGCTACTACATGACTAAAACAATGTTACTACAAGACCAAAATTTTATCACTACAAGGTTAAATGTGTATTACTACATGTTCAAAAATATTCTGGAGACTTTATTTTTTGGTGAATTTTTCAGAATGTTTTGACATGTAGTATTAAATTTTTGGCCTTGTGGTAATATTTTGGCCTTGTAGTAACAATATTTTGGTCATGTAGTAAACCACCTGTTTGCAACCCGCGAATTTTCTGGGCAACCCGGATCCAGGCTTATGACCCGCGAATTTTTTAAAATTGACTTAATTTGACTTTTAGACTTAGAGTTTTGACTTGCCGGATAGAATGCATGTATTCAATATTTCACCTTTATGTATATATATATATATATATAAAAAAAAAAAAAAAGAGGGTTTTCAACCTAATAATCTAAATTACATGTACTCTTATCTCTATCTCTATGAATCTGTTAATATCGTGAATATAGGACTTTTATATTGCTATTTCTAATAGAATTTCAAACTCGGCAGGTTAGTGAACCTGGACGTTCGTGCTTTGTAAGTTGCCTGACTACACGAATATCTCAACTACCACGAATTTCCACTAGACCCATAATTTCCTCAATCTCTGAGTGAGAATATGTCTATAAATTTCAGTACTCCTTCTATAGAAATCACAAAGCTTGCTTAATCCGTTTTTTGCACGTAACCCTTTGACTTGACTTGACTGGTGTGTTTTTCGTTACATTCGATATGCAGTTCCCTTCCCTTAGTTCCCTTACTAACACTAACAATAAGAAAATATACTCCACAAATAAATAAGAAAATATACAATTGAGAGACAAGACAATATTTATGAGTATGAAAAATAACAATTATTCTTAAATATGGAAATTCAGTGAATTTTGATTAAATATCCGTACCGGGAAATTCAGTGTCCAATGAGACAATGATGGGAAATTGACTTACAACACATCGAATAAATTGCAATTTCTTTATAATATTTTCATTCCAAACCTCTCAAACAACAATTGACACTTCAAACACCATTTTTTTTCACATGTATTCTTTTTTCTGACACTTCATATGTGTTTTAACATTCAATATGTTTCATGCACATTTAGTAGCTATCGTGATACTCACGGTTGAAAAAATTCTTTTAAAAAAAAAACTTAATTAACATCTCATTTTCCTTTTTGTTTTTTTAACAATATTCCAATTAACGATTTTCATATTTATTCAAATTACTGATTTTCATATTGAATTTATATAATGATTAGAAATAGAAATTTATTTCAAAGTAGTTATTTATTTGAATTCATTTTTCTATTTATAATTATTCGAGCATGATAATCTAATAACGTTTGTGGTGAAGATTAATTGTAAATAATTCTCTAAAATTATTAATTCATATTAAGAATATTTCAGAAACTTATTTTTCTTCTTTCTTTTCTATTGGAGATATTTTTTTATTAATATCATTATTGTAGATTTCTTGTAACGTTATTGCAGATTTCTTGGAACGTTAGCCAAACAATCCCCACTCTTTTATAGTAGGACATATAGAAATATGAAGTACATGTTTTAGTGGAGAAATGAGAAAACTAGCTATGGATTTTGGAAATACTTATCAGTTTAGGTGAATTTCACGCTCTGTCCTGATATGTTGATTAATAATTGATAAAAAATAATAATTGAGTGACCAATTTGATAGTGACTAAATGTGGATGATGAAATCTGAAAATAGATAAACTTCACTGATTAAAAGTGATATTTTCCATATATTAATATATTACTGGAGTACAATGTTTCTTACACATATGAAAATTAAACCCGTTAATGGAAAAATATCAAGTTAAATTGGCAAATTTTTTTTTTTGTATATTACATTTTTTGAAACGTCTCTTGCAAATGTAACAAAAACGAATGAGATTTTAAAAATAGTCATGGTTCTATTTGTGACCGCGCCTGTCTTAAAGTCTGGCTCAACAGCTGCGCTTTTGGCCTCTATCAAGCGATGGAACACCCCAAACAAATGTGTCGGGAGTAATATTTTAATAGAGGCGCGCTCGGAAGGAGAGCCTCTAATTGGTTGATTGAGGTGGTCAAACATTGGAAAAGATGACTTGTAAAATATTAATTTTTTTTTCGAATAGAACGCAAGCACGCCCAACACATTTGTTTGAGTGTCCCATCGCCTGACAGAGAGGCAACGTCAGAAGCGCGACTGTTGAGTCAGACTTTAAGACAGGCGCGGGTCACGAACAAAACTATTAGATTTTGTTAGGGAAATTTTTTGTTTTAGTCCTATAAGTTTGAAATATTTCAAAAAAAATCGTTCCAACTTTACAAAATACGTCATTTACCTTTCAATTTTAATATTTTTTTACTTCAATTTTAATCCTTTATGTTTTGAAGGAATTATAATTGACTAATTTTGTGCCACATGTATTAAAAAATGCCACATCACTATCTCTCATCCCTATATATTTAAAAAAAATAGAGTTAATAACACCCCAAAATATTTTATACACCCCCCATAATTTTAAATACAAAAATAAATGTATATAAAATAACTAAATAATCTTTACATAAATGAAGAGTAAAATAATTTTAAAAAATAACTTCAAAAAATCTGAAAAAAAAAAGTAATTAAAATTTAAAAGTATTTTAAAAAACTAACCAAATCTTTAAAAATAATTAATTTACATAAAGTAATTAATTTTTTTGAAAAAAATCTTAGAAAATTAAATAAAATCTGAAATTAAAAAATAAATCATCAAAACAAAATTCAAAATATTGAATTTTTTTAATAAAACGTAAAAAAAAAGGTAAATTAAAAAAATCAATAAAAAAGTAAGATTTTATTTTTTATTTAATTTTCTTAATATTTATTTTTGATTGAATTGATTTTTCTTTCATTTTTTATCTTATTTTGTTTTTTTAATTGAATCATTAATTGGTTTTTTTAATTTAATTATTTTATAAATTTTATTTGATTTATTTAATATTTATAGATTTTATTTGGATTTAATTGATTTTTTCATTTAAATATTTTTTAATATTTAGTTGATTTTTTAAAATATTTTAAATTTTATTTAGTTTTTCCTATTATTGAATATTTTTTAAATTAATTTTTTAAATTTATATATAGTTTTAATGATTTAATTGAATTTTTAATTATATTTTTAATTTTTATTCAATTTGTATTTGTTTTGAGGGATAAAGGATAAATAGGAAAGAATTAGAGTGTGTTTAGTAATTAAAATTGATTTTTAAATTTTAGTGGGGTGTGTATAAAATATGAGGTTTATATAACATTTTATTAGATGTTAGTAGCCTTACACAAAAAAAAATTATTTGCATCTACTCCAAACTAATTATTTTACTCCTCTATATATATATAAAAAAAAAAATTGTATCTACTTCAAACTAATTAATTATTTTTTTGGAAATATATTTATTTACCATGAATATTTGATAAAATGATGATATTATCATTAAATTTAGTTATACGTTTCAATTAATAGAGAAAAATAATATAAGGGTTACTTAGTTATTTTATATACATTTATTTTTGTATTTAAAATTATGGGGTGTAGATGTTGTTAATTCTTAAATGCCTTAACATTATCAACAACATCTTAATTTGACCTTCCGAGATTTTTTCTAAGTCTTTTCTGAAATGCTACATTAAATGTTGATCTAAATGTTGTCGCATTTCTGGCAGGATCTAGAAGCTTCTACAAGGATCTGGAACCTGGAAGATTCCAGAACATTGGAGAACATGCTAGAACAGCCTAGATACATTTGGAACGACCTGGAGCAGCCTAGAAGGATCTAGAAAGATCATGGAAGTTGTGGAAGTTGAGTTTCCTAAAAAATAGGACCTCAATGTGGAAGCCTCTAGAATCAGCACCCCACTACTATAAATACCGATGGAAGGCTTCTCAAATCAGTGTACTCTATTCGATCAACTTCCTAGACCGAGCGTATATCCCTGTTAGGAATTGTGGCCAGTAGAACTACCTTTTAGATCATACGTTCGTATCCCACCCGTATGGCTGTGTGTCTTCTTATCTATTGAGAGTGTAATCTTTAGATAGACTAGGCATTTCGACAGTGTATACATTATACACTTAGTTCGTTTTTAGAACAAGGCACCTGCCTCGTTTGTAGTTTCTGTTGTGAATGTTAATGCTGTAACATTTCACACAACATTTATACTTGAAGATAAGTATTGATTTTCGCCGTAAGGCTAGCATAGATTTTTATTTATAAAATCTATGTGAAAAATTATTTCCATTGTGTCTCGTTTGTTTTCAGTGTTTCAAGTCTTCCGCTGTGTTAGTTATAATTTCTGATATTCTGTTAGAGTCAGTGTTGTACCAATTGTCACAACATTTAGTACAACATTATTCTACTTAAACTTAAACACTTCATATTCACACCCCACACCACACTTTCAGTTGGTATCAGAGCTGATACCTGACGACACTAGGTTAGATCTTTGGTCAAGTGTGTTTTTAGTGTAGGTTAGCAATGGAAAAACATCACATATCCACGGCACTTAGGCCACCCGTATTAGATGGATCGAATTACGCTTATTGGAAGCCTAAGATGCGTATGTACATCAAGTCAGTTGATGAACGTGCTTGGAGGACTGTACTTACAGGTTGGGAAGCTCCAAAAAGACCAGCAGACGCAGATGGTGAAATACAACTCAAGAGAGAAGTTGATTGGACAGCTGATGAAATAACAACAGCAAGCTACAATTCTAAAGCTTTAAATGCAATTTTTACTTCTGTTGATGTTTCAATGTTTAAAATTATATCTAACTGTTCTACTTCTAAAGATGCATGGGACAGGTTGCAAGAGCATTGTGAAGGTTCAGAAAGTGTTCGAAGGACTAAGCTTCGAATGTTGGGAACAAAATTTGAGAATCTCCGAATGAAGGAAGATGAAACAATTACAGCCTACAATGAAAGGTTAAGTGAGATTATCAATGAATCACATTCTCTTGGTGACCCTATTTCTAATGTTAGAGTAGTTCATAAGATATTAAGATCTGTTCCTAAAAGATTTGATGCTAAAATTTGTGCTATTGAAGAGGCAAAAGATACAGATAAGTTAAGTCAAAATGAGTTAGTGAGTATTCTTAGAACATATGAAATAAACACTAATCAAGATGATGAAGCTAATGCTGATAAGAAAGTTGTAGTTTTTAAAGGGGAAACATCAAACACTTCTGAAGCTCAACCCATCATTACTGAAGTTGATTCTGATGAAGAATTGCTTGATGAATGTCTCAACAATCCTAACAACATTGCCTTGCTCACTAAGCACTTTAATAAGTTTCTTAAGAAATCTGTGAACAAATCTAGAAACATTCAGCCTAAGATTCAAATCAACACATCAACACCTCAACCAGAAAGGAGGAAAGCTCAATTCACACCAAGACTATCAAAGAGTGAAGGTAAACCAAGGTATGATCCTGAATTTCGAAAATCAGTTCAATGCAATGCTTGTTCTGGTTATGGCCATTATGCAAATGAATGTGCCAACACTAGACTTAAGCAAAAGCTGAACTTTAGTGCTACCTTGAGTGATGAATCTGATGATGATGATCTTGATGAATTAAATCAGAATGAATATTCTAATTTTACCAGAATTGATTATAATGATTCCTCAGATGATGATCTGGATGAAACAGATTCTGATGCTGTACTTGATGTCTCAACATCTACAGCAACATCAGAACAGAGTCACCCAGATTTGAATTGTTTTAATGGTTTAGTTGATGATGCAGGAAAAAGGACTGATGACAAGGAACACCAAAAGTTGTTAGATGATTGGAACAATCAGAAACTCACTCTTAATTTCTTGAATAAAGAGAATGAGGATCTGAAAGACACAATCACCAAGCTAGAGGTTATTCTTACCAAAAGAGATCTGGAAATCTGTAACTTAAAGGAGAAATTGATAAATTCCACCTTATGTTTCAAGAAATATTCCAAGAGTGCTTCTGAGGTAAATAATGTTATAGCTACTGGTAAGTCTAACAATCATGGTTTAGGTTATGATGGTACTACTGCTTCTATTTCTGATAAATTTAGAAAACCTGTGAAATTTGTTAAGGCAAATGTTGACACATCTGGGTCAACATCTGCAGAAACAGAGTCTCACAAGGTTAAAAGGAAGTATATCTGTCATTACTGTTTCAAAATTGGTCACATTCGTCCTTACTGTATAAAGTTGTTTGAAGAACAGAAAAACTTGAAAATGCTGCATAAGAAACTGTCACATCCTGGTAAACAGTTTTTGAAATCTGCATGGAAACCAAAAGCTACCTGTAATGTTGTTCATACCTCCTTAAAAGCATGTCTACCTGACTTGTGGTACTTTGATAGTGGTTGTTCTAGACATATGACAGGTCGTACTGATTTCTTATCTGATTATGTAACCTTGAATAGTGGTAATGTTACATATGGTGGAGGTTCTAAAGGAAAGATTCTTGGTAAAGGAACTTTGAATGTTAAAGGTTTTCCTAAGCTTAAAAATGTCTTACATGTTGATGGCTTACTTGCAAATCTGATTAGCATTAGTCAACTTTGTGATGATAATTTGCATGTGAAATTTGATAAAGATTCATGTTATGTTCTTAATAAAGATGAAGTTTGTGTTATGACTGGTACTAGGTCAGTTGATAATTGCTATCTTATTGGAACAAATATGTGTAACTTGTCAAAATATGATGAAAATGTTCTATGGCATCAAAGATTTGGTCATGCAAATTACAGAGCAATGAATAGACTAATCAAAGCAGACGCAGTAAAAGGAATTCCAAAACTAAGTCTTCACAACAACACTGTATGTGGACCATGCCAAAAAGGTAAGCAGGTAAGAATGTCGCACAAAATGCTGTCACATTGTACTACACATCGATGTTTTGAATTACTGCACATGGACTTGATGGGTCCTATGGAAACTGAAAGCATTGGAGGAAAGAGGTATTCCTTAGTTGTGGTAGATGATTTTTCTAGATATACCTGGGTAGAGTCTTTAAGAGACAAATCTGAAGCATTTGCTGCATTTAAAATTCTTTATAAAAGGTTCAACAATGTGTTTAACTTGAAAGTTGGCCGTATTAGAACTGATCATGGTAGAGAATTTGAAAACAGCATGTTTAATGATTTTTGTGATAAAAAGGGTATCTTGCAAGAGTATTCATCTCCTAAAACTCCACAACAAAATGGAATTGTTGAAAGAAAGAATAGAACTTTACAAGAAATGGCTAGAGTTATGCTAACATCCAAATGTCTTGCTAAGAAATTTTGGGGAGAAGCATTGAATACTGCATGTCATGTTATTAATAGGGTTTTTATTCGTTCTGACACAAGTCAAACACCATATGAGATTTTGAACAACAGAAAACCAAGTGTGAAATATTTTCATGTATTTGGTTGTGTGTGTTATATTTTGAATGATAGGGATCAACTTCATAAGTTCGATTCCAAAAGTGATAAAGGTTTCTTTTTAGGCTATTCTAAAAATAGTAAAGCTTATAGAGTTTATAACCTCAGAACTAACACTGTTCAAGAATCTGTTAACGTTGTGTTTGATGATGATAAAGGTCTTACAGATGACAAGGATGAAGAAGATGTATCACAAGTTACTGACACTTCTGAGAATACACTGAAGTCTGAAAATGTTGCACCAAATGTTAACACATCTGGGTCAACATCTACAGAACAGACAGCTGTAAATTCACAGAATGATCAGTACATTCCCAAAACGAATCCTTCTTCAAGAATAGGTAAAAGTCATCCTTCTGACCAGATCATAGGCGATGCTACAGTTGGAGTGCAAACAAGAGGAAGAGTAAGATCAAACAAGGTAAATGTGGTAAGAACAATATGCATGTCTTCTATGTGTAATGTTGTAAATGCTGAATGCTATTTATCTGAAATTGAACCTAAGAGTGCTAAAGAAGCCTTAACTGATGAAAACTGGATTAATGCTATGCATGAAGAACTTGGTCAGTTTGAAAGAAATGAAGTATGGACACTTGTTCCTAGACCTAGTCATACTAATGTCATTGGAACAAAGTGGATATTCAAGAATAAAACTGATGAATCTGGTAATATTGTTAGGAACAAGGCTAGGTTAGTAGCACAAGGTTACACCCAAGTTGAAGGAGTTGATTTTGATGAGACTTTTGCACCTGTTGCTAGGATAGAATCTATTAGATTACTGCTAGCTATTGCATGTTTTATTGATATTAAACTTCATCAAATGGATGTAAAGGCTGCATTTCTAAATGGCATATTGAATGAAGAAGCATATGTTGAACAACCTATAGGATTTGAAGATCCACAGTATCCTGATCATGTATATAAACTTAAGAAAGCATTGTATGGTCTTAAACAAGCTCCTAGAGCATGGTATGGTAGGCTTACTGACTTTCTTTTGGAATATGGATTTATTAGATGAGAAGCTGATAGAACTTTGTTCATTAAGCACACTGAAAATGATATACTAATTGCTCAAATATATGTTGATGACATTGTGTTTGGTTCTACTTGTGATAAAATGTTGAGTAAATTTGTTGAGGCAATGACTGCAACATTTGAAATGAGTATGGTTGGAGACTTGAACTATTTTCTAGGTCTTCAAATCAAACAGTGCAGAGATGGTATTTTCTTTTCCCAGAGTAAGTATGCTAAGAACTTGGTTAAAAGATTTGGTCTTGAGAATTCAAAACCAATGAAAACTCCTATGGGATCTACTTTGAAACTTTGCAAAGACAGTGCTGGAACAGATGTTGATCCAACACTTTACAGATCCATGATAGGTAGTTTACTATATTTAACCTCTAGTAGACCAGATATTATGTACAGTGTGTGTGTTTGTGCTAGGTACCAAGCAAATCCAAAGGAATCACACCTGAATGCTGTGAAAAGAATCATCAAGTATGTTTCAGGAACAAGTGACCTTGGAATCTGGTATACTAAGGACACCAACAACATTTTGATTGGTTATAGTGATGCTGATTGGGCTGGAGACATAGATGATAGAAAGAGTACGAGTGAAGGATGTTTCTACATGGGAAACAATCTTGTATCATGGCACAGCAAGAAACAGAATTGTGTTTCACAATCCACTGCAGAATCTGAGTATATTGCTGCTGGAAGCTGCTGCACACAACTCTTGTGGCTGAGCAAGATGTTCCATGACTATGGTATTGAGAATGGTATACTTACTATCTTTTGTGATAATACTAGTGCCATTAACATTTCTAAAAATCCTGTACAACACTCACTCACAAAACACATTAGCATTAGACACCATTTTATGAGAGATTTAGTAGAGAAGAATATTGTTAAGTTGGAGTATGTACCTACTGAAAAACAGAATGCTGATATCTTTACTAAAGCCTTAGACCATGAGAGATTCTCTATCTTGAGGAAATCTCTTGGCATGAGCACTATCTGAAAAAATTCGGATGGATGTTGTCACAAATGCGGTAGCATTTGGGACAACATCATGGGTTGTATAAATTTTATAAGTTGAATTTATTTCTTACTTAGTTAAATAATTCCTTTGTAAAATATCTACGAATCTAAGAACATTGGAGTGCAAAAATAAACATGTCTTACACCTCTCAAATGCATAAAAATGAGAATGTTATTAGCATACTAAAAGATGTACCAAATCACTGAGTAACTATGGAGCACGGAGTTCACTACTACGATGCCTTCTTTTTAAAAGGTGATATTTGGTAAAAACATCAACATATTTGTAATCCATTAAGTAAGTATGGGGCACGGAGTTCGCTACTACGATGTACTCTACAGGAACAATGGATCAATACAAATTAGATGCTATAACACAAAAAGAAAAAATATGGTGCAACACTAATGAAGCAAATTCATGTAAAAACCGTGTTGAGGTGTTTGTAACAGTTTTGAGCACAACATTGCCTGATTCGAATTTATTTTTATCTGTGTAATTATTTAATTATTTATTTGAGATTCAGTTTATTTATTTAATTAATTACTGACCCTTATCTTTTTTCAGATTATGCGAAATTAATTCTGGAATCTTCCTAATTATCTAATTAATTTAATTAATTGATTTTCTTCCCACTAATTAACCATGATCTAGGTTGTGGCTAATAATGTGGAGCACTTTCGAAAATTCTAGATTAATTCTTCTGTTGTATTTTCTTAAACCTCCAACTACATTACTCTCTCTATAAATATCGAACATAAGATGCCATTTATTTGCTAAATTGTGATTTCTGATTGTGTTGAGTACTAAGATTGCAGAATTGTTATTTGGTTGTGTATATCTCAAAGAAGTGTGTGCAAATTTTCATTCTTACCTTGAAATTCCAACCGCCTAACTTAAATGGCTGGAACAAACTCGAATTCCTCACAATCTCTCTCTGATTCGAAAACCTCATCTCACTCTCGCACAAATCCTCTCGAAATTCTTGCTTCCATGGCTTCACAAAACTCTACCGCTTCAAATGCTGACTCGAATGTCTCTGCAACTCCATCAACAACTGTTCCCACTCCTCAAACCACTCCTCAAACTACTCCTCAAACAAACTTCCCTCAGGATGCAACTGTTGAACAGGTCACTAGGGCTATCGATGAGGTGTCTGATACTCTTCGAACCACAGGCCATTTGCCCGTGATGACTTTTGGAGGAATCACGGTGGACATATCAAGCTATTTGACTGAGCAAACTGCCCAAATGACTTCTGCTTCAAAAAGCCCCAAATCACCCTCTGTTCACGAACTGCAAACTGAGAATGTTGAAGCTTCTGTTGAAGAAGAAGCCACTGCCACGTCTGACCCTGAAGACGTTGAAATGGAGGATGCAAACATTTCTGAAGGTACAAACTCTTCACTCTCTGTTTCAGATGAGTCTGCTCCAATTCCTTTCAAGAAAATTGCACAGAAAGGAAAAAGGCAGAGAAGCCCTGTACAAAGAAGGAGATCGTACCGTGTATTCACTCGTGTGGATTACTCTGAATCCATGAGGAAGAAGAAGAAAGCTGGAGCTGATGCTGGTGAACCTATTCAAGTGTTCACAGATTCTGAAGATGAAGCTCCTATTGTTGCTGAGAAACCAAAGAAAACTAAGACTGTTGTTGCTGAAAAATCCAAAACGAAGGTTGTTGCTGAAAAGAAAGGGAAAGGAAAGTCTGTTGCTGAACCAAAAGGCAAAGAAAAGATGATCACTGAAGATGAACCAGCTGAGTCAGAGTCCAATTCTGATTCTGAAAGGTGCTTGAGAGACATTCTGAAGTCTCTTAGGAAAAATGCTGAGCACAATGCTGCTGCAAAGGAAGCTGCACCAGAACCTGAAGATGGTGGCAGTGGAGATAGCTCTTCCAGTGCAGCAAGCAGCCCTGAACAGAGCTCTGCTAAAAGCTCTACACCAAGCTCAGATGACCTTGCTTCTGAAGAGGGAGGTATTTCTGATTCTCTTGATACACTAGAGAATAGATTGGCCATTTATTCTAAGAGAAAACTGCTGATAGAGAAGAGGATCAATATACCTGATTTTGATAGTAAAGGCATGGTTAGTTTCTTAGAAGAAAGGAATTTGATGCATGCTGTAAATTTTGGTGAATCTTTCTTGACAAATTGGGCATATGAATTCTATGCATGTTTGAAAAAGAGCACTGGTAGGAGATCTTCTAAGTGGTATGGAACTGTTAATTTTAGGGGGAGGGATGTACCTTTTACTCCTGAGTTGATAAATGAGTTTTTAGAAATTCCCAATGTTGAGGTTGATGAAGAACCTGACACGAATGTGGTCATTTCTGCTATAACTGCTGGTAGGGTAGTTAAATGGACTAGACACATGCTAGCCAAAGACCTCACTTCCCTACACTCTGTGTTATACAAACTCATCATTTACAATTGGATTCCCACCACAAACACTACCAAGATCACTAAGGATCAAGCTGTTTTGATATATAGGATTTCTGTGCTTAAGAAGTTTAATTTGGGTCTCACAATATTCAAACATATGATGAGATTTACTGGGAGAGTTTCTGAGAAAGGCAATTTACCCTATCCTGTTCTGATTTCTAACTACTTGAGACATCATGGTTTTGTTGCCAAGAACACTGATGTGTTGAGGGGGAGAGTTCCACTGTTGGCCATAGCTCCTGCCTTACTCACTGGGGATAGAGTAATTGATCTGCCTTTGCTTGCTCCTGGTACTGAACATCAGCAAAGACCCTCTACTTCTGCTCAACCAGAACCAACCAGACCCTCTACTACTGATTATCCTGAATCATCCAGACAAAGACAGAGAAATGCAACCCCAAATGTTGAGAACATCCGTATCAACATTTCTGGTAATGTGTATCTTTCACAGGAATTCATCAAACTCCAACTCCAACACTTGCAGGACACAATAGATGAGCTTCAGTTCCTGAAGAACAGGTGGACCAACCTACTTTCACCTACAACAGGGGGAGTACCACCACCATCCAACTCCAATGTGGTCATTTCCAACTCCAATGTGGTCATTGAGGAGATTAATGATGATGGAGTTCCAGCTGCTGCTGATGCTGGTGATGGACCTGATGCTGGAGAAGATGCTGCTGTTACTGATATTGTTGCACACCTTGCAACTACTTACTTTGTTGATGAAGGAGATGATGATGATACTACTGAGATGGACACCTTGTATGGTGATCTACCTGGAGAAAGCTGTTAGACAGGGGGAGATCTGAATTCCACAATGGCTATGGTGCAGGAAGATGATGCTGCAGCTGTTACCACAACAATATAAGCCATTTATTCAGTTCTACCTTTGTATTAATGTTTAAGTTTGAATTCTGAAATTCTGATACATTTGTTTTTTTATTCCTAGATGATAGGGTATTTATTTCTGCAACTTGCTTCATGGTTCCACTTGATATTTGTTTACTGCCTTGCTTAATTTGTTTGCAGATTATCATGTGTCTACTATTGCAGGTTGTGTATAGTGTAGTTTCTGTTTTGTTTATGTTTATGTTCTTGTTTTCTATGTTTGTTGCTCTGATTTATTTTTGTTGTTTGTTTTATTTTTTGTGTCTTACTTAGATTCTAAGTTAATTTCTTCCAGTTTAACTTATGATCTTAGTATAGTTACTTATGTTGTGAATAAGTGTAGTGTTTATACTTGTTCTATTTTGGATAAAATTTATCTTGATCTTATGGCACGGATCATTGTAAAATTATCCCTGATCTTCATTTGATTTGATCGAACGGTTACAACAGGTATTGTCTTGACTAGTGCTTAGCAATGATGTTAACCTCAACTAAGTACATAATACTGAGTATGTATAGAAATATATGTGCATCAGGTGTGTTGTAGTCGAAAGGTCAAATTGGGGGAGATTGTAGATGTTGTTAATTCTTAAATGCCTTAACATTATCAACAACATCTTAATTTGACCTTCCGAGATTTTTTCTAAGTCTTTTCTGAAATGCTACATTAAATGTTGATCTAAATGTTGTCGCATTTCTGGCAGGATCTAGAAGCTTCTACAAGGATCTGGAACCTGGAAGATTCCAGAACATTGGAGAACATGCTAGAACAGCCTAGATACATTTGGAACGACCTGGAGCAGCCTAGAAGGATCTAGAAAGATCATGGAAGTTGTGGAAGTTGAGTTTCCTAAAAAATAGGACCTCAATGTGGAAGCCTCTAGAATCAGCACCCCACTACTATAAATACCGATGGAAGGCTTCTCAAATCAGTGTACTCTATTCGATCAACTTCCTAGACCGAGCGTATATCCCTGTTAGGAATTGTGGCCAGTAGAACTACCTTTTAGATCATACGTTCGTATCCCACCCGTATGGCTGTGTGTCTTCTTATCTATTGAGAGTGTAATCTTTAGATAGACTAGGCATTTCGACAGTGTATACATTATACACTTAGTTCGTTTTTAGAACAAGGCACCTGCCTCGTTTGTAGTTTCTGTTGTGAATGTTAATGCTGTAACATTTCACACAACATTTATACTTGAAGATAAGTATTGGTTTTCGCCGTAAGGCTAGCATAGATTTTTATTTATAAAATCTATGTGAAAAATTATTTCCATTGTGTCTCGTTTGTTTTTAGTGTTTCAAGTCTTCCGCTGTGTTAGTTATAATTTCTGATATTCTGTTAGAGTCAGTGTTGTATCAATTGTCACAACATTTAGTACAACATTATTCTACTTAAACTTAAACACTTCATATTCACACCCCACACCACACTTTCATGGGGTGTGTATAGAGTATTTTTTGGTGTTATTAACTCTATTTTTTTTAATATATATAAAAAAGAGATAGTGATGTGGCATTTTTTAATATATGTGGCACCAAATTAGTCAATTATAATTCTTTCAAAATATAAAGGATTAAAATTGAAGTAAAAAAGGATTAAAATTGAAAGGTAAAAGACGTATTTTATAAAGTTGAAACTTAAAAGATTTATTTTGAAATATCTCAAACTTAAAGGACTAAAATAAAAAAAATCCCTTTTTGTTACATTTACAAGAGACTTTTCAAAAAATGTAATATACACAAAAAAATTGACATTTAGATTAGTTAGGAAATTACAAATTGAAATTAAAATATTATTTTTAAGAATAAAATTTAGGAAATTACAAATCGAAATTAAAATATTATTTAAAAAAAATAAAATATTATTTTAAGAATGGTTAATTATATGGAGTTGGCTGTGTACACTATGCTGACAACCTTTATGAATTATGAAAAGCGAAATTTTGTAACAAAACCTAAACCTGTGACGTCAAAAAAATAAATAATACTCCCTCCATCCAATTTCATTATTTCCACTTTCTTTTTTTGATTGTCCAATTTTATTATGCCCATATCTTTTTTGGAAACAATACTCTTTATCTCCAACCTCCTACAATCACTTATTTACCCACTTTGTCATTCTCTTTATTCATAAACAATTACTCCCTCCGTCCCAGGGAAAGCTACCCAACTTTCCCTTTTCGTCCGTCCCAAAGAAAGCTACCCATTCCTTTTTTTTGGTAACTATTCCCCCTCACATTTAATTATATTTTTCTCTCTCTCAATCACATCACCTTTAATACATCTACTTATTATATTGATATTTCTTAATCTCCGTGCCCGGAGCTCATGGGGAGCTTTCCCCGGGACGGAGGGAGTATTTATTTACAAATGGACCCCACAATACCCTATCATACCCTCAACTTATCTACTTTATGAATAAACTAATCAATATTCATTAAAATTCGTACCCGAAGAAGTGGGCATAATAAAATTGGACGGATGGAGTAATATTTACACTTTTCACTAATAATAGTTACACTTTTCATTATTATTTAAAGATTACCACTTTTCAATATTAAAGATTATCACTTTTCAACATTAAACTATACAAATAATTACCACTTTTAATAAGAATGAAAAACACTTTTCAATAACAAAATTACCACTTTTCAATACCAGTAACAATTATTACTTTACTACTCTTTTCAGTACCACTTTTCAATAACAACAATTATCAAAATTATCACTTTTGGATTAAGAACTTTTCAGTACCACTTTTCAATAACAACAATTACCACTTTTCACTTTTTAGAATTACAACTTTTCAATAAGAAAGAACTATACTTTTCAATAACAAAATTACTACTACACTTACACTTTTCCGTAACAAAATTATAACTATTGAATAAAGAACTGCATTTTTCAGTAACAACAATTACCACTTTTCAATATAAAAAACAAGAGATTTAACATGATTTTCTTCACTTATTCAAAACAATCTCCATTATCATAATGATATCTTAGTGTAACAATTTGAGGGAGATAATGACTTTAAAAAAAAAAAAAAAATAGAGAGAGAGAGAGAATGTCGTCTTCGGCGGTGGAGTACGCTTTACAAGAAAACAACAACGTCAACGACAATAGCCGTGAAGATGATGCAAAACAATGGTTCAAATTGCTCCCGGCTGCTTTTAAATCTTTCTCTTCAATTCAAATTGATTTCTCAGGGCCGCTATCTCCCTCAAGGACCAGGTTTTTGTTTTCTTATAATTTGATTTTCATGTACGGTCGGGAGAGGAACCTAGCTAGGGTGGAGCAGGTGGCCGAAGCTGAGGAAGGCAGTTTGTGAACAATGAAATATGATCACCGTTAACTTTGGTGAGTGTGTTATGTCTTGTATTTATAGAGAAGATTACAAGGTAACAAATTACATGATTTAAGGAAAAGATATATACAATAAATGTGTAATCCCTATATACAAGGAATGAGTCAATCATTCCTTAATATCCTCCGTCAAGCGATGCGTGGGATGAGGAAAAACGCAGAGCTTGGAGCGAAAGAGCTCAAACATCGGGCGAGGAAGACTCTTGGTGAAGATGTCGGTCAGTTGAAGGTGTGTGGGAACAAACTGGGTGGACAGCTTGCAAGATGTGACGAGCTCACGAACAAAGTGATAGTCGATGTCAATGTGTTTGGCTCGTTTATGAGCCACTGGATTTTGATTGAGGAAAAGGGCACTGTTGTTGTCCGATAGGAGAACTTGGCGAGCAGGTAGCGGAATACGGAGCTCGCGGAGCAGAGTGGTTAGCCAAACGACCTCGGCAGCTGCGTTGGCTAAGGCACGATACTCCGATTCACAACTGGAGCGAGCAACAGTACGTAGGTTATTTCTTGGCACTCTAAGAGACCAGATTTCCACCTAAGAAGACAAAGTAACCATAGGTGGAGCGACGAGATTCCACACAGCGAGCCCAATCAACATCGGAATAGGCGACCACAGAGGAGTCTGGTCGGCGAGTGAAGGAAAGACCGTTGTTGATAGTGTGTTTGCCATAGCGAAGAATCCTCTTCACTACCGAGAAGTGGTTGCTGGTCGGCGCATGGAGAAACTAGCTGACATCATTTACCGAGAATGAGAGATCAGGCCGAGTAATGGTGAGATACTGGAGGGCGCTCACCAAGGAACGATAAAGAGTGGGATCCGAAAATAGGTCACCAATGTTGACAAGGGTCTCGCCCGCGGCCAAGGGAGTGGCAATAGGCTTGGAATCTTGAAGATCTGCTCGCTCAAGTATCTCGCGAGCATATTTGGACTCCCCGATAAAAAGGCCCGACGAGGTGTAAGAGATTTCCAATCCCAGAAAGTAGTTGAGGCGACCAAGGTCCTTGAGTGCGAACTCCTTGTTCGCCCGAGCAATGAAACGAGCTAGTGTGGAGGTATCGCTTCCAGTGACGATGATATCATCCACATTCAGGAGAAGATGACCGAGGAACCCTGAAATAAATAAAACAGCAAGTAGTCAGACTTGCACTCCTTATAGCCAAGGCCGAGAAGAAAGGAGCTGAACCGTTGTAACCAGGCCAAGGGAGCCTGGCGAAGACCATATAGGGCCTTCTTCAACTTGTAAACATGATCCGGTAGCCAAGGATCGACAAAACCAGGGGGTTGAGCCATGAAGACCGGTTTCTGGAGATAACCATTAAGAAAGGCATTCTTGACGTCCAACTGATGGAGGGGCCCGTTGTTGCGAACAGAGATAGCCAAAATAACACGGATTGTGGTCGCCTTAACAACTGGACTGAAAGTATGAGAGGAGTCTGTGTCAGGGATTTGGGTAAAGCCCTGAACGACCAATCTGGCCTTGTGCCGCTCAATGGAACCATAAAATTTGTACTTGGTTCGAAAAATTCATTTAGAGCCAACAATGTTCGCATCGCGTGGGCGAGGAACAAGATCCCAGGTGTCGTTGACGCGCAATGCGTCGATTTCCTCCTGCATGGTGGCCAACCATTCAGGAGACTTGGCAACAGACTTAAAACCACAGGGTTCCGAGGAGGCGGTGAGAGCACTAAGCAAAGTAGTGGAGGCCAAGTGTAGTGGATACTTGGGCTTGAAGATCCTGGATTTTCCTTGCGTGACCATCGGGTGATTGGACTATGGTTTCTGCACCGGAGGGTAAATGGTCGGCAAGGGTTGCTCGGCTGGTTCAGGGGGAGCAGGGGGCTCCGTAATAGGTGCAAGCAGAGGAAGGGGATCTTCGGCAGGATTAGAGGTGCATGCTGAGCAGGGCAAGGTCGAAGTGGGACGACTAGACCCAGGTGAGGTGGCAGGCGAGGAGTCCAGGTCGGTATCCAAAAGGAAGAGACCACTGCACTGGTCGGCATGTGGCGAGCAGCACCAGAAGAGGGGAAACATTCTTCATCAAATATAGCGTGGCGAGTAACAAAGATTTTGGAGGAGCCGGGATCGAGACACCGAAAACCCTTGTGGAGGCTACTGTATCCCAAGAAAATGCATGGTTGACTTCGAGGAGAAAACTTGTTCAAGGCATAGTCTCGTAGGTATGGGAACACTCGTCAGCCAAAAGTCTTGAGATTACCATAAGTGGGCACAATGCCAAATAGAACCTGAAAGGGAGATAGGCTACCCAAGACCGAAGATGGAAGTCGGTTGATTAGATAAGCAACAACGGTAAAAGCATCGAACCAAAACTCTGATGAGGCACGAGCATGAAAGAGCATAGAGAGGCCAGTCTCAGTGATGTGGCGATGTTTGCGCTCAGCGCGACCATTCTGCTGAGGGGACTAAGGACATGACATACGATGCGATATGCCATGCTCGGCCATGAAGGTGCGAACAACCCTGTTGACGAACTCAGTACCACCATCACTCTAAAAGACTTTGACGGTTGACGAGAACTGATTGAACACAAATTTGTGGAAGGCGACCAAGGTGGCAAAAAAATCAGATTTTGCACGGAGAGGATACAACCACGAAAAACGAGAAAAGTTATCGACGAACATAGTATAATAACTAAAACCAAATGAAGTAGTAACGGGGGCAGGACCCCAAAGGTCGCAATGTACTAAATCAAGAATTGCAGGAGCACATTTTTCATTGATAGTAAATGACAATCGTTTACTCTTGGCCAATTGGCAAGAGGTGCAAACAGTGGGACTTGGCAAAATTGAATTAACAGAAAAATGCCCTAATCTATTCAAGTCTTTAATAATATCAAAAGGAACATGACCCAAACAGAAATGCTATAAATTGAAGGAGACCTTTGCAACACCAGGCTTCAAAGCAGCGACCAATGCATGTAGTGCCCTCTCTAGCACGTACAGTCCGTATTCACATCGACCTTGAGCCACCACTTCCTTGGTAGCTCGATTCTGAATAATAAACGATTTGTCAGAAAATTATACATCAACTGGAAAATCAGACGTGAGTTTGCTAATATATAGGAAGTTATTGGTGATATGAGGAACAATAAGAACATCCAGAAGACCAATATCCTTAGAGAGTGAATGAGACCCAACACGAGAAATCTGTAAGGAGTTACCATTACCAACAATGACTTTACCATTACCGGGATAGGGAGCCGAGGAGTCCAGCTGAGAGGGATTAAAGGTCATATGAGCTGAGGCCCCTAAGTCAACATACCAATCTTAGGAGGCCAACGAGGATATGTTGTGTGCTGAATGGAAGGCCTAAGAAAGATTGGCGGACGGTTCCTCGGCTAGACGGGTAGAAGGGCGAGCAGGCTGGCGAGAGTCTGAGCCGTGAAAAAATCTCTGAGAACATTTGTTGGCATAGTGCTCGCCACGACAAATCTAACAGCGAGGGACGTAGGGCTTCCGTCCCCCGCTACCACCAGAGAAGTTATTCTGGACACTACATGAAGATTCAGATTGGCGACCACCATTATGGTCGCGAGGCTGGGGGCGAGCAGAAGGCTGACCACGAGCATAGAAGGCTAACCACGATTTAGGCTTGTTCATAATTTCGAAAGCAACAGCCTGATGTAATATGTCTAAAAAGGGTTGGACAGGCGAGAAGACCATTCTAGTGTCTGTAAATCTGTTGAACTTGGGGCCGAGGCCCCTTAGAAACCAGTGCGACATATCAGAACTGTCCACGGGTTTGCTGATGGCAGCAAGTTGGTCCCATAAGACTTTAAAACGACGACCGTAGTCGGCAACAGAGAGGGAGTCACGTTTGAGGAGAAGGAGTTCCTTGCACGATTGAGAGGAGTGGTTGAAGGCATCCTCTAGGGCAAGCCATGTTTCACGGGCCGTACAATTGAATGACCTCGGCCAAGGACTCTTCGGTGAGAGAGGAGAGAAGAAGGGCAAGTACCTTCTGGTCCTTCGAGTTCCAGGCGGCGAAGGTTGGATAAGTGGCAGCAGGTGCGGCGGATGTGCCATCCACGAGGCCATAAAGATCGGCATAAGTGAGCATCAGGACAACCTGCTTCTTCCAAAGGAGATAGTTGGAAGAAGAGAGTTTCACCCTAACCATATGAATGAGAACATTCATGGGGATAGAGGAATCTGCCACAGCAAGACGATCGAGAGGGACAAGCTCGACGGTGAGAGGCGGCGGCAAAAAGAGAGAGAGAGAAATAGGGTTAGAGTTTTTAGGTGGCAAAAAGAGAGAGAGAGAAATAGGGTTAGAGTTTTTAGGTGTAGTGTTTAGGATGATACCATGTGAATGAAATATGATCACTGTTAACTTTGGTGAGTGTGTTATGTCTTATATTTACAGAGAAGATTTACAAGGTAACAAATTGCATGATTTAAGGAAAAGATATAAACAATAAATGTGTATCTAGTCGATCATTCTTTAATACAGTTGCTAGGTGTGGGCTTTTATTTTTATTTTTATAGGTTTTTCTCTCAAAGAAAGAAACAGAGAAGAAAGGAGAAGAATGAAAAAAAAAAAAAAAAGGATGGTTGTGTATTTGAGACTTTACATATAATAAAAGACAAAAAGAGTTCCGATTTTTTTGGTTCAAACATAGTTTCAGTTAGTTCCGAGTTCTTTATTAATTATTCTATCATATAGGATAAAATTTTAAAATCATAATTTTAAATTCTAAAGTGGAATTTAGATTTCAAAATATCAATTTGAAATCTCCTCGATTCCGATTTGTTAGTTCCACCATCGTGTATTTGATTATTTCCCTCCGGTGGAATTCAAAATTATATATTTTTTATTTTAGTTTCCGATTATTCAGCATCTTTTAGATTTTGATGAATGCAATTTTACTTTCGATATAAACCCTAAATCCATTTAACCCAAAAGTCAAATTAAGATAATTTTAAAAAATTCGCAGGTCACAAGCCCGGATTCGAGTTGCCTAGAAAATTCGCGGATCGCAAACATGTGGTTTACAAATGACCAAAATATTGTTACTACAAGGTCAAAAAATTACCACTATAAGGCCAAAAATTTAATACTACATATCAAAAACATTCTAACAAATTCCCAAAAAAATTAAGTGTCCAGACTATTTTTGAACGAGAATTTTTATAAAAACGACCATTCATAGACCTACCTTCTTAATAAAGGACCACGAATATAATCTTTTTAAATAAGGATAAGGACATATATTAATAACCCTTTATGCCCTTACATTTAAATATGAAGACTAATTTAATATTTAATTAATCAATCTTTTAATTAGCCTTTTTTCAAAATTCCAGATGTTCCTCAAATGTTCATTCACCATTCTTGACCTTTCTTTCATAATTTCACCTCAATAATTTGAAATTGATTCAGGCAATTCTATATTTTCAATTATACACCAACTCAAAGATTCACAATTATTATCAGATTCAATCAATTCCATAATTCCAATCAAAGATTCACAATTATTCTCAGATTTACACCAACTCTGTAATTTATCGCCACCGCACACTGGCATGATCTGATTTTCTCCGCATCAACGTCTCGAATCCGGGTTAATCGGACGTTTGGGACGGGGGAGGGATTTTGGAGAGGCGGGAGAGAGAGTAGGTAACGGGGGGATGCGACGGCGAAGGATGGTGGAGAGGATGACTGGATCCGTGAGTGTTTGGTGTGTGTAGACGAAGAGGACGCCGAAGGTGGTGGAGGAGGCGAAGGTGGGCCTTTGACGACGATTTTGCCGCCGAGGAGTGGGGCGACGTAGCGTATGGTCCACATGAGAACCATTAATCCGGCGGTGATTCAGATGATGACTAGTATGATTCCGATGGGGGATCGATAGGAGGATTAGCAGGGCGGTGTCCGGCGTCGGAGCAAATTGATCGGAGATACGACGTCTCATGGCGGGTCTCGGCTATGGCGGCGTCCGCCGCAGATCGGGCGCGTGAAGTTGACCGTGAATTTGAAATTTCTCAGCGATGGCAGACGTTTTCGCTGGATTTCAGAAGAGTCTTGCCAAATGTATAATTTTTAATTCCACACGTACACACATAATTTGCTGTGAATTTGGGATTTTGAGATGATTTTGAGATGATTTTAATTTAGGGTCAATTTTGCTCTGTTTTCGTTGCTGGAATTTAGTTCATGATTATTTGTTATTGGTTTGGTGGTTTTTAATCATTGTTTAGCATCGGACTCTGATTTGGTTGGTTTAATTGAGTTTTTCGGGATTTCATTAGAGAAGTTATGGTCAAGAGATAATGCATATCTTATTTTGCATATGTATACGTATTTTTACATAACCAAATTCTAATATGAAGACACCGTACCATTTTTTCTGAATTATTCATTTTATTATGTAGTTTTAGATTGTATTGTTCTGCATGCATTGCATTCACATTTCATATTAATTTTCCAACAAAGGTTAAGGGAGCAAAAATGTTATTCTTTTTTTTAGGGGGGCAAAAATGTTATTCATTATTAATGAATATAAGTGACAATGGGTATGCAGGTCATCATTAAGTTTAAATTTCGAGGAAATTTTATTTTTAGTCCTATAAGTTTGATACATTCCAAAATAAATCCTATAAGTTTCAATTTTACAAAATATGTCCTTTACCTTTCAATTTTTGTCCTTTTTTACATCAATTTTTATCCTTTATGTTTTGTAAGAATTAAAATTGGTAAAGTTAGTTTCACATATATTTAAAAAAGCCACATCATCATGCCACATCACATTATATTAAAAAAATAGAGTTAATAACACCCCAAAATATTCTATATACACCCCATAATTTTAAATACAAAAATAAATGTATACTCCGTATAAAATAACTAAGTAACTCTTACATAAATATAGAGTAAAATATTTTTAAAAAATAACATGAAAAATCTGAAAAAATGTAATTAAAATTTAAAAGTATTTAAAAAAAACTAACAAAATCTTTAAAAATAATTAATTTACATAAATTAATTAATTTTTTTGAAAAAAAATCTTAGAAAATTAAATAGAATCTGAAATTAAAAAAATATCATCAAAAAAAAATTTAATTAAAATTATTGAAAAATTCAATAAAACATTAAAAATAGTAAATTAAAAAAATCAATAAAAAAGTAAGATTTTATTTTATTATTTAATTTTCATAATATTTATTTTTGATTGAGTTGATTTTTATTTAATTTTTTATTTTATTTAGTTTTTTTTTTAAAATTGAATCATTAATTGGTATTTGTAATTTAATTATTTTATAAATTTTATTTGATTTATTTAATATTTTTAGATTTTATTTGGATTTAATTGATTTTTTTCATTTAAATATTTTTTAATATGTAGTTGATTTTTTAAAATATTTTAAAATTTTATTTAGTTTCTCGTATTATTGAATATTTTTTTAATTAATTTTTAAAATTTAAATTTTTAATTATTTAATTGAATTTTAAATCATATTTTTATTTTTTATTTTGAGTGGATAAAGGGTAAATTGGAAATAATTAGGGTGTGTTTATTAATAAAAATTGATTTTTAAATTTTAGTGGGGTGTGTATAACATTTGAAGTTTGTATAACATTGTATTGGGTGTTAGTAGTCTCACCCAAAAAAATTATTTTCATCTAGTTATACGTTTCAGTTAATAGAGTAAAATAAGATTCACATAATTAACATATGTAACACCCTGTGGTTTTGCTTCTGAAATTTATTTTGTTTCATATTTTTTCAAGTTATTTTTTAAAATTATTTTACTCTTTATTTATGTAAGAGTTACTTAGTTATTTTATACGGAGTATACATTTATTTTTGTATTTAAAATCATAGGGTGTGTATAGAATATTTTGGGGTGTTATTAGCTCTATTTTTTTAATATAATGTGATGTGGCATGATGATGTGGCTTTTTTAAATATATGTGGCACCAACTTTACCAATTTTAATTCCTACAAAACATAAAGGATAAAAATTGATGTAAAAAAGGATAAAAATTGAAAGGTAAATGACGTATTTTATAAAGTTGAAACTTAATAGATTTATTTTGGAATGTATCAAACTTATAGGACTAAAATTAAAATTTCCTCTTTAAATTTCAGAGTTTTGAGGAAAGTTTTTAAATTTAGAAGGTAAGTAATCAACGATTTTAATTTTGGGAAGACTTAGTAATTGGCGGCTTTGATGTGGTGAGAAATTTGCATTCAAAATTTAAAATTAATTAACTTAATATTATATTAAAACACAATTTTAAATATTAAGGGTAAGATGGTACATTTAAGTTGAATTTTGACCTTAATTTGAAATTAATTTGAACCTTGTTCTTTTAAAAAAAAAACTCTATTTGAAATTATTGGTGAAATCCCCGAACGAGAATTTTTATATAATTTTGGCCTTGTAGTAACATTGTTTTAGTCATGTAGTAGCCGAATAAGTCATAATTGTTTTAGTAATTTTGCTGAAAAAAATAAGTGTTCAAAATATTTTTGGACTTGCAGTAATACACTTTTGGTCTTGTAGTGACAAAATTTAGGTATGGTAGTAACATAGTTTTGATCATGTAGTAAGATAATATTTGAGAACGAAAATAAATATTCTTATTAAGATTGACCCGCGTTAACCCGCATTTGACCCACAATTTTTAACTTAATTTATCTTAATTGGTCAATATTGCATATAATTTTTGGCTTAAGTTTAATTTTGGAGTAATATGAGGAAATGATTTCCTTAAGCAGTAATTAATTTTAATTAAGCTTTCCATTTGGAGAAACCCCATTTGAGTGTTGACACAACATTTCACATTTCACCCGTTCTTGGTTATCTCGTATGCATTCTTAATCTCACGTGTATCTCATGTGTACTATATAAGTTTTTACATCAAATTACAACGAATATGTTATTATTATTATTATTTTATTTAATGTAATGTAAAATTATATAGAAATTAAAAAATTAAACTATTAATCATCAATCCTTAAAAAAAGGGGCTAATGTTTTTCATTTTATATAATATTACTATTAATTGCAAACATGGTTCAAAAATATTAAAGTAATATAAAAATGATTCTTTTATTAATAATAGTCTTAAATACGTAAAAACATATTATTTTGAGACCAATTTTACAATTAATATATATATATAAAATAATTACTTTTACAAATAAGTACCAAAAGTACAATAATTTTTTTTATTTTGAAACGATTTTTACAATAAAATAACTATACTAAAATGTTATTAAATTAATCTATCATTATATATTTAAGGATTAATTCTAAATAAATACACCACCATCTCAATATCAATTTAATCACGACCTTTACTATTATTGTAAAAAACCCCAACTTTTCATCGTGTTGCAATTAGATACACATTTTTTTTTCTCCGGCCAACAATTGATGATGTGGTTTGTCGGAGCTTGCCACGTCAGATTACAAATATTCTTTTTTATTTTTTTATTTTTCACATCTGATTAAATTTTATTTAAATAAAAATAAAATTTTATAAAAATAAAAATAAAACTTCCGCTCCTTGCGTTTTTCTCAACTTATCAAATTCAATACAATTCTTCTTCTACGTTCACTTCTCAAACCCTTCTTCTCTTCCAACCCTAATAATCAAAATAATAAGGATAGAACCTAACACTAAAAAAAATAATAAGGATAGAACCTAACACTAAAAAAAATGGCCAAAAAAAAATTGTAAAAAATCTTAAAAAATAAAATAAAATTAGGGACTACACTGTTGATAGATAGGTCAACCATTTAACCCTGAATGGTAAAAGGATGTGGAAGATGAGGAAGAGAGGTCCTGAGAAAAATCTTAAAAATTCTACAAAATTTACAAGACATGAGATACAAATTAATGACTTGCTCTATATGTAATGTAGTGGGACACAACAAAAAAAGTTGTCCCCGAAGGACTTCAAAATACCAGAGAAATTGCATGTAAGATTGTGTTTATGGTCATTTATACTGATTTTCTCGGCACACATATATAATGATTTAAAATGTCATGTTATTCCTTCCAAAAAAATGTCATGTTATATGTTTGTCATGTTTGAAAAAAAAATGGCAAACCAAGACATGAGCGTATTGATTTGCGAAGCTTTGACACTATATTGATATATTCATTTTTCCAGGCGCCTGTTGCAACCAGAAGAGGAGGTGGTGAAGCCGCGACAGTTCAGTGAGGGGTAGAATAAGAGGTGGAAGGAGTGGTAGTGAAAGTGACTTGGATACTTATAGCCTACAATTGTAAATGTTTTGTACATCAGACGACGGTCTAACTATGACTTTTTAGTATGCTAAATATATTTTTTCAGAATATTCTCTAGAATATTTTTGTTGCAGTAATCATTAGTGTTAAACACATTAATTAGAATATTTTTAAGAATATTTTCTTCTCCCATAAAGCGTATAAATTGTAGTCCTCAAACTAATTGAACAAAATAATTCAATAATTGAAGAATTCCTGAAAAAATAAACCACCATATTTGGATGATTTTTAGGGTTAGAATAGAAGAATTTGATTGACTCTCCCATAAAGCATATA